>OX438864.1:10401733-13088799 GCA_949315895.1 Anania crocealis
AAAACATAAGATATCAAATGATAATTAGAAAAGGAACTAACATGTAGTCCTTCTCATTCGTATTGGTATCGTCCAGGTGAACGAATAATATGGCAGTATCGCATGCGAAAAGGCGCATAAACCAATGTATGTAACAGCAGCTATTTATTAAAAAGTCTTATCATTGATTTTATTTTATGCACTTGCGTAACCTATAGGAAGAAATTTTTTTTTTCGTGAACGTGTATCGTACCTACCTGGCGTTAGAATAATTTAATAAGCTTCCGTCCACATTGCACTAATCAAGAATGGCCTTTGACCTTTCGCACAAGCTAGTTCATTATTTTGTGCGGCAGGCTCCAGATTATAACATCCGTTTCACATTTTAATATGTACCTACTAACAATTTTATCAGCACGTTCTTTATAAAGTTTGGTTAATTAATTTAGACTTTAATGTATAGTGGCAAATACGAGTTTTGCGTCACTTGGACATAATTATGAAGTTGTAGAACGCACCAACTGTTCCATCAAGGCCATGTCTTATCTGAGCGTTGGGTTACAAGAGTCGCCGACTCAGCGTAGCTGATTACGTTGGATCAGCTTGCCTACTTTGATTTTATTGACGTCGTTCTGGTGGCAGTTACAAAACGGGTGCTGACTTGATTCTGAAAAATAATATTTCAATGGGTAAATTGCTGGCTCATTGATATCAAAGTACGCTTGCTTGCCGCATGATATACAGGTTGTCAAGAAAAAGTAGGTAGGGTAAATCACCCATAATTAGCCCTGCTCCAGTATTCAGCCTTTATGAAATGAAATGAAAATATTTATTTCAGACATAATAAGTCCTTCCTTTAGGTACGGAACTACGGAAATTATTTCCTCATAAATAGGTCATATTTTATTACATCCTTCTTTAAATCTGCTAATTCTTATAGGTATGCTGCAAAGCTAAAAAGGAATAGTATGTCCGTTTAGAGAACTATAGTCGTTCGTCTGGACCGCCGCCATCGCCATTAACGATATGTATCGCGATCACTTTTTTTTTCAATTTCAACTGACTTCAAGACAAGAGCAGATCGACACAAGATAGTTTTGCTGACACATTGGAGAAGTCGCCTTTATACAATTATTTAGGTATTTCGACGGTTTTTGTCCTACAAAACTCCAAAGATAAAACGAAAGCAAGAAGAATTATATATATTACCGAATTCTATGCAGCTACTCCCAAGTAAGAACTTACCTAGTAATACCTAACATATAGTATCACAGATAAAATATAAATGGATCAATAAACCTTTGGATTTAATGTAGGTCAAACATATAAGGAAGTATAATCAACGTAGACTTTTTATATCAAGCGCAAAATTAAGATAACGTCCCAAATGATTTTATCAGCAAATTTTATCAGTTTTAAATATTCTTTCATGATAGATAGATTAGGTACCTACTTACTTACCTTACCTACCTAATTAAAGTTATTAGAAAACCGTGTTATTCAAGTTTATCTACATTTTCTTATCTTTATGAACGCCTGTTTGTCTGCCTAGAAAAACTGTTTTTATAACATGGACTTTTTGGATTTTATTTTTCATAATATGGTGTTACCTAAAGTAAGATAAATGAACGCACTATTTTATATTTTTACCTATTTTACTACCATATCATGTAAGTTTTAGGTATACATAGCACGAGGACGAGCCAATGCGACGTTGGTCATACGACAATGGTCAAATTGCGATTGTCAACCCGCCTGTCAAGCGTTTACGGCCAAATCCTCCAGAAAAATGAAGTGATGTAGATGACAATCCCTTTAACTAACTGGATAAGCCATTTCACGTAGTATATGCGTGGAACGAAACCAGGAACAGGAGCAATCGCTAGAAGTCAGAGATACAAGACAATCTTGTGTTGTGGGTCAGTCTCCACTAGATATGGGTTAACGGCCCGTTACTTACTCGTATTTTGGAAGAAAGATAAAAATACTTACTATACTTACAATTCGTTCCTTATGTCGACCTCGCTCGTTATGCAGAATAGGATAAAAGGTACTATTTGACAAAATTATTGATATCATGATTAGGTACTGTGTTACTGGTTTACATATGGCTGGACTATATTATTTTCTCTCATGATTCGTTAGGGTTGGCACAAATCATCATAACACAACCACTAATGTTCTTTACTCTGCGTGGTAATGAACGTGTTCTTAAGCTAAGTGCTGCCCCCAATGGATTTAATTTTATTACTTCTAAACAAAATCAATTCTCAAAAAACTAGAACAGAATCATTTTAGCAGATTATCTTTAGTATTTATTGAATCACAGTAAACTTTTCATTTAGTTGTTTATAAAGTCGAATTTGTTGCTAACGCCAAAAGCGGCCCCTTTTAGCAATAATGTAACAATACAAAAGAATGCCAGAATAAAAAGCAGTTAACAGTGATTCAATAAATACTAGAGGTACTAATTTGCTAAAATGATACTGTTCTAGTTTTTTGAGAATTGATTTTGTTTAGAAGTAATAAAATAATACATTAATTTTAGGCAGCACTTTGCTCTAGTAGCCCCCTTAAATATCAAATTAAGGATTAAATGTTTTGTGTTTAAGTAACGTCTTTGCGTCAATCACTGATTCAATCTGTGAAAATTTTTAGATTTCATATTTGCGCCTTTGCCTCATGGTTAGACCCATGGTGTTGTTACAGGAAAGAAATAAAAATAAAAAGCAAAAATAACATATTTTGACTATAATTCAATAAAATGCAGATGGAAATAAGGAAAACTTACAAGAAAAAATGTCATAAACAAGCTTTAGCCTTAATTTGTTTTTGTCCATAAGAAATAGAATACGTAGTCAATTTTTTGGAAGATTAACTTATTGGAATTAAATTATTAAATACTTAATTACAACTGACATAGGTACTAGAGTTTTAAACTAATGCTTGTTACATTAAATGACTGATGATATATTACTAACATTAAGTTACAATTCGTACTTAAATGACATTTTAAATACAAAAGAAATTAAATAAATCAACTTTAATGGTTTATAATTCGTAATGAACTGATAATAAATAATATTCGCGAACTTTATGAAAACGCTTACAACTAGGTAGTTCCTTAACATTAGGTACAAAATTATTATCTTTCGTGGTCACGATACGACTCTCTTAGATATGGAGAAAAACTGAAACTAAAATTAGCAAAATTAAACAAAAAAACACCGTCTCGGTTCTATGAGCTGTCAATAACAAACACAAAACCACTAGTGGTCAAATGTTAGTTTATTGGTATGATACAATACAAAATCGTACAGTACATCTGGTTACAAATAGTATAACAAAATATATGTAAGTGTGGCGCGAGGATACAGTCTCTTGGTAAGAATCGAAAGCGTATCTATCTGGCTGTTTCTATCAGAATTTCTCCTAATCAAATCACTTATATTGGTCCCTTAATTAAAACTTTAAACTTTGTTATATAAATATTATAAAATATCACACTTTATTCAAAGAAGAAACTATTCTATGTCCAAACTAATCACTTAGTTCTGTCAAAGTACAAAGGTAATAACTGTGCCAATTTGAATTTTATATTCAAAAGAGACAATAAATAAACAATCAATCTATCCGATGAACTAAAAATTAAATATTATAATCGATTTGTTTTGTTATAATGTAAAAGGCACTCTTTGTGAGGGATGCGGGCGCGACGGTGGAAGCGCGCGGGGTAAGGTCCGTCGCAGCCCGCACCTAATATAAACATGCTTCATGTTACCTTATTCAAGTTATATCTATATAAGAATTCATCAGAACGAAATCTCGGGAGTTCGGCGGGCGTTTTCTTGGGTTTCTGATATTTTTTGCGAGCGCCCGAAACGCAATCTCGTCGAATATCGAAGCAAGAGGGACTCGAGAGTGCGCTTCGAGGACGAAAAAAACAATCACCAAAACCCCAAACTGGTTTGAGCTCGCTGCCCGCCCTCCTCGCACGACGCAAAAGGAAAAAAATCCTGCGCAGACGAGCCGCTAGAGGCGCGCCGCGGGATTACATCGCCGTTCTCAAATGGGCTGCAGATGATTGAGATCGATAGCGGTGTCGGCCACGGGGTTAGCACGCCGCCGCACCGAGAACGGCGCGCGAAGGTCTTAGCGAAGCTATACTATTATTCAATCTGTGGGCTAGCCATATACAAGTGCTTGACCCAGCGAACTCCCGAGATGTACGAGTACATCGATTGATCCTATCCCACTGGACGAGGTGTTCTAGAGTAGTGCATTGAATCTGGGACCAGGATCGATCGATCTGTATGTTTGCCAAGAGTCACGTCCCGTTGACGCGAGCCCGTCCGTATGCGGTGCGGCATCGCAGCTGCTAGTACATAAAAATAATTATTACAGTTAAAGAGACTCGAAATAAATAATAAATTATTATCTTAAACCCTTAAAAATAGATCACGAGCGCCTTCTCGCGGTACGGTACCGAGCGCGGATAGGCAGTACAAAATAAATAAACGTTCTAAAAGCTAACTTTACAGAGACCACCGCTCGGCGGAGGATCGCATCGGGAAGACTTCCGCGAGCTACGCAATAAATATCTAACAATATAAGGTGCCATTTACAAGTGCGTGCCGATAACTAAAGATGTACGTAATCACTATATTCACACCGCAAACTTTCGAGACGCCAGTAACACTTCATTAACTTTATAAATTACAAGGCGAAGTAATGAGAAGCATCGACAAACTGGAGATCATTCGTTGAGCGAGTGTGCGGGTGCGCGAGAGCGGGACGCGCCGCTCGGGCGCGGTCTGGAAGACGTCGAATAGGCACTGCGGTGACAGACGATCCTTACGCTATGATCGGTATAACTTAACTTAAGACTAGGCGATCGCAATGCCCTAGGCAATGACGAGGTCACCGAACGCAGATGAGAGGCGGTTGAAGACTGGTAGTCGCTCCTCTTCGGGGTCAGGCGATTGCGCGCGACGGAACGCAAACGCGGTGGCGTTGGCTGGCGGTGATAACGCCGGCGGCGAGTGCGGCGTGAGCGGCGACTGCGGCGTGAGCGGTGAATGGGGGGAGCGAGGCGAGCGGGACCCGTCGCTCATGTAGGAGGCGAGCGACGCTCCCGACGACAGGGATGCCAAAGAACCGCCCGGCGAAGTGGGCTCGCGGCGCCGCGCCTCTTCCGCGTTGTGAACGAAGTGGCAGCGTGGTCCGTAGGGGCAGAATCCGACGGAATGGAAGGTGCGGCACAGTTCTGTTTTGTATTTAGGATGGCGCTGGAGGTTGCGTAGTTCACGGAAGCCATGCGCAAACTGGCATTTGTCGCCGTATTTGCAGACGCCTGCTTCCTCGAAGGGCCTGCAGAGTTCTGTCTTGTATCTGCTGGTGGCAGGAGGCGGGGGCGCGGGCTCGCTGGTGGTGCGCTCGAGACGGCGGTGACCGAGCCTGTCGAGCAGGCCGGCTATGGCGGCGCGGTGTGCGGGCACGGAGGCAGCGCGAGCGAGCACGGGGTGCTGCTCCCAGCCGACGCCGCCCGTCACCGTGCTACCGTTCACGGGACCAAGGCCACCAGTCATAGTCTGCACTGGCCGAGTTTGATTCTGGAATAGACAAAAATAAGTCTATGAATAAAAGGTATCTTAAATAATAATTGTAAGTGTACGTACACAAGAAGACACGAATTTAAAGATTAATAGCAAATATTACAATACCTACGAGAACGATCAAAATAATATTGTAGTAAACGTCCTAGACTAGAACTGGGTAAAAATGATAATCATTAATGTATGTACAGCGAATTTAATATGAACTGCAGCAGATTTCAACACAACGCAGTTGAAAAAAAACGTGCCGTCTAAATGTTCGAGAAGTTTCTGTTTGGCTTTGGCATATTATTATTATGTAAACACAAAGACGAACCTATAAGTAAGTTTTTGGGATCTGAAAATAAAAACCATTTAGGGTCCAATCCAAAAAGGATTCTATGACTACGCTTATCTTAGTTTCACAAATCGTATTTTGTATAGAAAAACGTAAAATTTCTTGCAGAGAGCTCGGTACCTGCAGAGCAAACAAAAAACGTACCCCTGAAGGGAGGCTGGTTTCATCGCCTACCTGCTCTGGCACATCTCGTTTTCACTAATGGCCTCCATGTTAAAATGGTTAATATTTCCAATTAACCGAATCTCAAAGTGGTACTTTAGAGCCCCGGGGTGAGTAGAATTTTAATGGATACTTTTATAACGACCAAACTTCGTCCGGTGTTCCATCATGAATTATTTATTATGGTAAAAATCTGGATAGGTTCCATCTACATTGTGCGTGAAGGGATTGGCTCTGTGTTTTTTCATGAAGACGCAATTGGCCGTGGCACGTTGTGGCGTCTTTTGTTTTCACAGAGCATCGAACCTGGCGGGCCTGTACGAGTCGCGGTGCGGATCACCATAACAATGCTGGTGTTCACGCGAGAGGCAGTTGACACGGGCCGCGGCGAGCACAATCGCTGTGATTGTATACTATTGTTCGAACGTCGTTTGTCGCCGCGCGAGGCATAATTGTCGCCGAGCTATTCGACCACGGTGTCATGCGAGGGGCAACGGTCGTGTATCGTAATATGTAACAGTACTCTAATAGTGATCTATTCATGATCTCTTTGACTCGTATACACCTGCAATGTCGTGCTATGCATGAGCACAACACTTACCTAACTTCAACTTACTATCTACTATGATGATGAATGAATACATATATAAATTTGAAGAAATCGATCCTATGGCTCTTAAGTGACAAAATAATTTTAAAAGATTACTAAGGTGACCAGAACACTACGTAGGTCGGATCCAGATTGGAGCTCGAGGCGGAACACGAGCTCTATACATTATGTATGATACACCACCGCATCTTGTATGCGGCCTCAATCGATGTGAATGACACGTCATTGTATATTCTATTCGCCTTCGTCTCGTCCGGAGATCGTAAACACGCAAACACTTGTGTTTTGGAATACAACGTACAAATTATATTAAATTAAATACGAAGTTTGTTAGGCTTACATATTATTATGATAATAATAGAGTTGCCTTTTATGCAAGTATGTACTCCTTGATTAGACCATTTTAATTTTTCATTTCTCAGACAGCAATAACGTTGTGTACTTAAAGGCTATCCTTTAACTAGACACGAAAAACCTAGAACTGGTTAGTCATGCAGTGAGGTGGATTAAGTGTACGTTGCTCTTGTGGTTTACAGTAAACGGTAGGTAAACAATTACACACGAATGCTTTTAGTGGTGCTATGAGTAGCTATTGTTCGGTGCGTGGGCAATAACCGGCGGCGATAAAGGTTGCTTCTGCCACTTGTCCTTCGGCGGAGATTGTTCCACCAGCGTTTGTACGGGTTAACATCATTTACGTGACTAAACGCAACGCAGACATCATGTCGAGAAATAGTGCTACATATAAGTAATACCGAGTGCATTATTTAAAATAAAGGACATAAATATATTCATCGTACGAGTGAAAATTTATATATACTAAACGTTTCTTTATATGGAATTTACGTTTCTAAGAATACCTTGGGTCGTATTGTGAGGTTCTCAATATTGAAGTCAACAATAACAATAAAGCGTGGATGCCAGTCAAAGGCGAAAGTGTAGCAAACGAATAAGCGTGGCGGTGTGCAATCTTGGTGGAAATGTTGTTCCAGTAAAAAGCCAGGGGTTAAGTTGGTGGTCGCCAAGTGTCGAAGGAAAACAGCCGACGCGTAATTAGAGAGTTATCAGAGCGGAACATTGGTTAAACGCTGCTTTCCATCGGACGTTGCGCCCGCGCAACCAAGCTCCAGGGAAAATTGTAATCACTGTCGATTTCAAATGGCCGCGGTCGTTGCGTTTGAAACTGAGGGCAATCAGACGCAGCCAGCGCCTCGAAGACCACGATGCGGGCTGTTTATTATAATAACATACGTTTAGCCATTAGCTGAACGTCAACAGTTTACATTTTACGGGGCAACAAACTTCTTCATAACAGTAATCTGTGTTTGTTTGGTAAATATGATTTCGGGTGAAGGATGGTGTAACGAAAATTTCCAAAGAGTTAAGTCGAGGGAGGTTGTGTGCTGGTTTTGTTAGCAACTGAAGTTGTCAACGTGACAAACACGAAGCTCGAGCCAATTCGTTTGCGCTGTTAATTATGGCTACAGTGGCTGCGAAGTCTTGAGATGTCCACGTTGTTTGAATGCTTCAAAGTGATGCTTGAAGTGCTGCACACAGCACTTCAAGCATTTAACAAACAACTGTCTGTGTATTGAGGTAATTGCAGTCTTGATTAAGCAGGACATCAATGGACAATAGTAGTGCACATAGTGCAAATACAGTAAGAAGGATTTTGTAATTAAGAGGCATGATTTTAAGTTATATTCATCTGTTTAACAATAATTAATCGAGTATAATAATTTGTTGCGTAAAACGATGTTTTTAAAATAGAAACTGAAATCATGTCCTATAGGATGACACCGTTTCAGCTCAGAATGCCAACTACGCAAAATGCCAACCGCTCGCAGATAGCCAACTTCTCAAAATGTCAACTTCTTAAAACGCCAACTTCGCGAAATGCCAATTGCTCGCAATGCCAACTTCTTGAAATGACAACTTCTCATAAAAACAAAGTTATAATAAAATGCAGGACAAAGGATACCACGAATAATAAAAATAGCAAAAAAGTAAATAAATAAATAAAAAGGAAGGAAATCAGTGCATTATAATAAATAAAGTACCTTAATTGTGATTTAATAGAATAAAATTAACAGTGAGCTAGAAATTATCAAGAATCAAAAAGGTGGGTTTATTGATGATAAGATTTGAGATTTATAAGAATAAAGATGATAGTATTTATGGGCTTTTTTGTTATTTTTATTATTCATGGTAGCCTTCACCGCTCCTGCATTTCAATATATCTTTATGAGAAGTTGTCATTTCGAGAAGTTGCCATGGCATTGCGAGCAATTGGCATTTTGAGAAGTTGGCTATTTGCGAGCGGTTCGCATTTTGCGAAGTTGGCGTTCTGAGCTGAAACAGATGACACATGAATTATATTACAACACTAAGGAGTGATGAGTTCTAAAGCATGACATAAGCTTTCCAAACTACAGCCATAAAATATTGAAAAAGTAAACATTTGCGGACTATTCAGAGGTTTATATGAGAGACAAGAGGGCAACGACTCCACGGAAACGATAACAAATGTAGATGGAACCAAATGCACAATGGTCATGGTTACTGTAATGAGCTACACTTTAAATTGTTTAAAATGTACTTTTAGTATATTCATATTTATAATTTTAAATGTTTTCTGTCGAGAACTTTTCTGTTAAGTTTGTTGACCTAATCGTACATCATGACATCTCACGCACCTCGGGTACCTTTTCAATGACTAGCGATTTACACCTCTGCTCACTGCCAAGTATCATCTAAATTCGAGAATTTGCTAAAAGTATACTATCCAGATAACAAAGACAGCAAATTTAGGTTATGAGTTTTCAGCAGAATCATAACGGTTGCTTTTCAAATTGAATTTGAATGACAGGCTCATCGGCCGCGTATTAAACTAGGTTAAACTGAAATGGTCGCAGTTTTAAAACTATAAATACTATTTCATGATCACCGTTAATAATGAAATATGTGTAGCAACATTTAATTTATGATTGTATTTTTATTGTGAGGTTTAGTTAAGTTTAGTAATGATGCGTTTATAATTGTAGAACAAAGGGGTAACAAGCATGAATTCAATCTATTTATTGCTCTCTGTTCGTTTCAAACCACGACCACGAGACATGTACCTACTTACTTGCGACTGACGACTCAAACAAGAGAGCAGTTTAATGGTCGTTTAATTGGCTTTAATCAAATGCGTTCTATATTTAAATGAACTTTTAATGATTTATAATTGGAAGTCATCTAGATTGTTAATGTGTTTTAATAAGACAATAAAAAAATCTGCCGAAAGGCTACTATTTGGTTGACGATGTGAATAAAACCCTTATGGTCAATTCATATACAAATGCTCGTCGATTCCTATTTACTGATAATGATACTTCGATTAATATAATATCTACTGGCGTTACAGCCATGAAATACTATAGATTTTAACTATTCTGACTGCCATAAAAAATGAATAAGGTATAAACTGTCTCACAAAACTATGTAGAGTCAAAGTGCCTATCAGTTAAACACGCTACAAATGTATAACCAATCTTTTACTTGACAAACAACAAAATGTTAGTGTTCAATTTGCATTTAAAAGTCGAATCAGTCGAAGTTATAGGTACTTAAGTGAGTACAAGAACAAACATGCAACATAGATATTTATCCCATTTCTCTGATGTGGCAACTGAGGGTCTTGTCGATTACTCCCATCACGTTTATTGAATGATTGCGCGAAATAAACCAGCGCCGAGACGGTGGCCCCCCTCTTAGCGTCTTGCGACCTCTTGGGACCTCCCGGTAATGGCAATATAGTCATTAACCTTTTAATGTTTCGCATTGTTTTTTCGCTAAGCGTCAATGATCTTTTTGGTGATGCCACGTGTCCTAAGTCTATTATTTCAGCATCGGTCGTATTCTTGTAGCCACTAGCGTTTTTGGAACATTCAAATCAAAACCCAATGACACAAAATTACTATAAAAACTACTAAATTGTGTTTTGATGAATTAATAGCGTTTACTTAATTAAACCCTAATTCATCAAAATACTGAATCGTTTGCAGACAGTATCTATGTTGTAGTTGTGAACAATTAGCTGACGCATCAACCGCAATAGAACACAATAAAAACACATGCTACGATTAATATTGCACAGATAAGCGAGTACAAATAGACGGGCTATGAAAATAACGTCGCGTTAGAATAGTAAGTGCTCTCCCGCGGAGTGCGATACCCTTTGACAGTACAAGTTTACGTCGTTCAACTGAATATAAGGAAAGAGATAAAATACTCACAGCAAGTTGTTGTCAATTATAAAAATAACATATTATTACGACTAGCAGCAACACAGCGAAGTTAGACCCGAGTTCACCAATACTTAAACAGCCGGTAAACATAGAGTGACGGTTAATTTGACACAATTCCCATACAAAATATATCAAATAATATTTTAAACGCTGTTTAAATTTTAACCGTTTGTTGGTGAACTTAAACGCTGTTTAAATTTTAACCGTCTGTTGGTGAACTCGGGCCAGTAAATTTACAAATAGAGTGTTATTTTTTTTAAGCGAAGGAAAGGTTTTAGCCTTAGATGGGTGTTTAAAATTCGAATCGCTTGTCTTCTTTTTAGCACGCGAGTATTGTTACTAAGTGAAGTGTATTATGGCAAATATTCACATAGTTAGCAAATGTCAGATGAGTAAGACCGGACGCTCGGTGTGTACAGTACGCATGCAGATTGGCTGTGCGGCACGATTACCATGCGAAAACGCGACGCCTATGGTATAAATGCCATCATGTCAACCGACCATCTTATTTATAACATAAACGAATGTTCTGGTCGCGTCGTACGAAACAATGGTGAATGTATTTGAATTGTATTTATCACGGAAATATAGATTCAAAAGAAACTCAATTGCGTATTGGTATACCTACAACAAAAAGTTGTTTTGTATAATAATATATACAGACGGCTGTATATTTTGGCACGAGTTGAAAGATTTAACGATATATGCAAGAGGACGCGAGGGCAGACGTTCACCTCTTTCTAAAGACAAGCGAGCGTTCAAGATCGAAAAGTCAGTGTGTGGTTTTTTTTACGCGCACACTGTAAAGCGAGTCAGGCGAGGTGGAACCGTAAAGCGACTGTCAACAAAGGACCACGTTCAATCCGGCCATGTTTACCCCTCGGCCGCTCAAAGCGGAGGAAGCACGTCCCCCGGCCTGGCCGCTTTTAGCACCTCTTTATTTATAGATTCAACAACGCCAACAACAGAACGCTGCCCAGAGGACGATTTGCAGAATCGAAAAGTAAACAATGTTGCTTAGGTTAGGACAATGGTTGCAGCGCTAGCTTTTCTCATTGTAGATTCCGTAACGCTAAGCGCTTGCATTTTGGATTGGCGACTATGACGCTACCATTATAACGGCAAGAACGTATAATTATTGAAATCATAACCCATGAGCGTGGTTACGTGCGCTCTGGCAAAGCATTGTGTGGCAGACGCTAATAGTATCTAGTGGCACCAACTAAGCCCTTACGTCAGGCGTATACCTGGCAATTCCTTTGTCCGTGCAATTTTTATTGTTGCGTCACACTGCCGGGTTACACTTTCCCCGCCAGTCGAGGATGTGACTCACTCGACTTCATAAACTGGAAAAACATTTTCTGCGCAATAAAACAGATACGCATTATGTTTATATGACACAATCTATACTAATATTATAAAGCTGAAGAGCTTGTTTGCTTGTTTGTTTGAATGCGCTAATCTCAGGAAGTACTGGTTCGAATTGAAAAAATATTTTTGTGTTGGATAGTTAATTTTTATCGAGGAAAGCTATATAACATCACGCTGCAACCAATAGGAGCAATGCATCAGTGAAAAAACAGAAATTGACGCGGACGAAGTCGCGGGCAACAGCTACTTATACAAAGATAGGTCTGCCTAGTTACGCTGTTAGAAAGTGATATTATTTATCCGTTTTGAAAGATTGTTTGAGTGTTATCGTTAAGTGGACAATAGTATTTAGTGAATACTTGACTAATGACACTTGAAGTATAGCTGGCATCCTTAGTAGCCAAGCTCTGAACAAAGACGTCGTTGTGCGGCAGATAACAGTCGTCGCTGTATCATGCGTTAAACCATCCAGGCTTATATTACGAGGTCAGTGTTAAACTGCCTCTAGCGTTCACACTGAACGTTGTGTTATGCTAAAAGACGCTGGTTTTCGAGGTCACAATTTCAAATAAATAAATAATTGAATCCCTGAAACAAAAACTAAGGTACATGGTATAAACCCCGTATCAATGATAGTGATAGTGATTATTCTATTACTGTCTATAAATCTGCTCGGAAGCAACTTCACAAGGAACCTAGTAGAACTTTGGGGAGTGCGACCGATTATGAATATATTCATTAATTACAATTAGAAGGAGGACATTAGGATTGCAATAAATGAGCTTTGAGCAGGCTATAGAACAGCTTAGAATAAATTAGTTAATTTAAATACGTAAACACGACAAGCTAGGATCGCTAAGAACATCACAATTCCTTATCTTGGCTACATGACTGAAACAACAAAGATTAGGTCAAAATCGGAACTAGTTAAATTAACACGATATTTATTAATTCTAAGGCGATACGAAGTTTGCAGATAGATCTTCTATTTTGTTATATATCTATATTCTGTTAGAAATATCGACACTTAAGACATCACTCCACTTCGCGACTGTCTCATAACTTGGACCCGGAGTCAATAACTGGCAAGCAGGCTTACCGACCGGTCTCCGTTGAAAGCGATAGCACTTCCTACAAGAAAGTAAAACTATACCCCGCTAGCCGCCCGGAAAACTACTGCGGCGTACCGGCATTACTGCTGATCGAGTTAGATACACTAATGATACTTATTGCGAGATAATTTACCAAGGAAGAGCAACGTGGCAATGCAACGGTGCAATTTGATGTCAGATACGTGTTGCAGGCTTGTGCAATGACAATGTTGCAAGCTCAGAAGAACTACCTATTCTGCATTAAGCCATATGATAGAAAAACCAGTTATATATTCCGTAATGGCCTGAATGATTAGTACATACCTGTCGATTGAATTAATAGTTATTCCATCAAATGTGTGTAAGAAAAAGATTGTCCTGAGGTTTTGTACTTATGATTGAGAAGTCATAAAGTTTGAAGTTCTCATATTCTTTGTATTATTGTCTATTTAGGTACGTATCAATATCATCATATCATTAGCAAAGGTATAAACAGTATTACAATGATTTCAGATTATGAAAATGCCGTTTAAACTAAAAAAATTACAGTGCAGAAAATTATTCGCCTACATCTTTGTTAGTCACGCACGATGGACAAAGTGACATCCAGTAAGGACATCTAAAAGTATGGATTTTCACCTTTTTGTTTCTACTTTAACCTTAATGGTGATTTAAAAAAAGGGACGTGTCAAAACATTGGATTATATGATATCAGTATATAAACTTGAAAAATTATGTCTCAGGCGGGACTAGAACCTGCATCTCCTCGCATGCCGGGCGCGGCGCTTTACCAATTTAGCCACCGAGACACTACGTCTTAGGCGTCACTTTTTTAAAGTTTAAATACTGATATTATAATTGCAATTAAATTGCTTAAATATCAAATAAAGTATCCAATACGAGTAGTTATTTATTTCGCAAGAAATCTATGAATATTTTTTGCGTAAACCCTTAATACACGTAGCGGTAACTTTTTGACCTTTTAAAGTACAAAATTACCAAATGCCAGAGTTAGTTTGTGTCCTTCGCACGTAGCGATACACAAGCGCGATAATGCCCACATTTTCCGGCTCATGTTGCCTAGTTACCAGCACCGCATCCATACACAATTAACTACAGCATTGCACGTGGAAATTACTGACAACAATACGTTTATTACGCCACCGCGTTTGGACGTGTGGTGTCACGACCCGTCTTTATAATGGGAGACGTCGTTTCTAACGCAACCGGGTGATCTCTAATTGAACCCGGCAGCGCGCGAAGGTCTTGTGCGGATCACGAACCTTCACAAATACAATCTTACTGACCAAAAGAGCACCGCCTGTTGCGAAATGACAGGCGATTATAATAGAGGCGGGTATTAGTTTAAAGACATAATTATATTGGTGAGCTCCTCTTATGCCAGCTTGAGGCATACAATGAATTAGATATAGATGCTCTACATTTTTGATAATACAAGCTTGAAAATACGTTCGTTTTGATATTTTTATTTTAACGGCTATTATTCTGCATAATTAGATTAATCACTTAATTATACTTATAGAAATGTAAATAGATTACTCATTCTCGAAGAGGGCGGTGCGTGGTTTTAAAATATTGTCCGCAATGAAATTTAACGAAACATTTAACAAAATAAATATTATTGAGTTCAAAAAAACAGCTAAGCATTATGGTATATTAACATAATAAAATTAAGCAGCAAAAATACTGACGTCTTATATAAAATTTCATCTGGAATGTATGCCTATCTTTTTTTTCTTTTTCTACTTTTTTTCTAAACTACCTATTTAAATGTTCCCTAACAGTGGTTAGATAAACCAGCTATGTAGTACAGTAGTCCAGCTATGTATTAGAGTTGTGAATATTTTTGTTAGTGTGTTAGTTTTCTGCCGTACTAGGTAATACGTAGTAGGTAAGGGATAAACCAACCTAGTCCTGAAAGATTTTAAAATGCGCCTTGAATTTGTAAAAGAGTTTTTATTTAGAAGCAATGTAAACAGTGTCGCGATACGACCACAGAATTAATGTCCCCAATTCAATTGAAGTGTTTCATTAGCACAAGTGGCCCCGATTGCTTCGTTGATCGAGCCCGACGACCGTCGCGAATCCAGGCGCCTGACATACGTACCAACCAACACTAGCCGTAATAAACGAAATCGTACAACCGCTCCTCGTGACAGTCGCACTGTGCGCTGCTAAGTATATCGTTAGAAGCTTGACTATAATGGGAAAGCTCTTCAAATGAATATAATATAAATGTTACTCATTTTAAATCTTATTAGTGCATCAAAAATAAATTTAATTCTAGGTACATCTAGTAACAAAACTATGTTGTACAGAAAAAAAAAATCACTTTCCATTACTCGTCGTATGTTAAGTATAATTCATGCATGATCATCTAGGAATTTTCGAATAAAATTTAATACTTGAATATTAATAACCTCTTAAACATGGAATTATCGGGATCGGGTAAATCATATAATTTAAAGACACGTTACTAGAAGAGTTACAAACAACATCCAATAACTATAAATTTATGAAGCATGCTCAAGTCAAAACGTGCAACTAAGATTTGCTCAAGACAAATCACGTAAATGTGTTAGCTAAGCTTACGCTTATTAAATAGTATAAATAATATTTCAATGGCAACAGAAGTGAATGACTCTCGGTTTAATAATAGAAATGACATTGTAAATTGAAAAACCATGCCGTCAAAATGTTTGATGGACGATAATTATATTCCACTCGAATCAATTGCTGCTCAATTGTCTTAACCTTGTCGTTTGGATTTGAATATCTTTCAACTGATGAAAAACGTTAGTTTAACGCGTCTAGATTTACTTTTACATAAATGCATTTAATGATTTAATTAACAATGCAATAAATCCTGTATTCTATACCATCATTAGCACGGCTAACTGATTGATTACCAGTATATAAATAAATACAAGTTTGCCTTGCAACTACCCAATGCTTCATTAATGTAACCCAGTTTTACATTATAATCATGTTGAATAGTAACAACGAATATTTATACAAGTTTAATAAAATTAATATACTAAACTATGGTATTTTGTATTATATTAAGACGATACTTAACATTCAAACTGTTAATCACTTTGTAAAATTGTAAAATTGAGTGACGCAGTAGATTTGACATAAATCCCGAGTTTAAAGTCAAATAAGTGATATCATGAAAATTCCAAAAGGCTATTGTTATTATATTGTAGTTAATTTTTGAGCTTGCATAGTTAAGCATTGATTAATACTGATAACTTCATAGAATTTTCGAGTTTTAGAACTTGTATTAAAAAATAATGTTGGTGCATTTATTGTCTTTTGATGTTTAAGAGGTAAACGGTTTTAATACATACATACTAAACATTTTATATAAAAGCTTCGTATACTCTTTCAAGCCAGCCAGCGTAGCTTGAGGCACTTTTTATCAAGATTACGTTGCTACATGGAGCTTGTTTGAAAAAGTAAGAACATCAAAATTTATTCTAACTGACGCATCTTGATTTAATCTTGAAAATCGGCTTAAACAGTCCACAGTGACCTTGGCTCTCGGTTTGAAGCTACAAAGAGTTCGCCGAGCTACCAAATGTTAATTAATTATTTATAACATAACTCGTTTGGTAAGTCGTGGCTAGCGTGTTGATTCTCTACTCGACTGCGATTCATGACCAATATGTAATATTGATTCGTTTCTACGTTTTTTTAGGTACCTACCAATATTGTTCTAATATTCCGTTTGTGTGAAATTCTGAGATAAGATTCCCATTGTTTTTGAAAAACATTTTGGGAGAGATAAGCTTACGATGTACGGATAGCTTTTTTAATATTAATATTATTCGGCTAACAAAAATGTATAATAAATACATTATATATATATTTTGTGATAGAAAATTAACAACGTAAACCTATTCCCTAGGCTCAGTATTTAAACTTGAAAAATTATGTCTCGGGCGGGACTCGAACCCGCATCTCCTCTCGTCTCGGTGGCTGAATGGTTATAGCGCCGCGCCCGGCATGCGAGGAGATGCGGGTTCGAGTCCCGCCTGACATAATTATTTAAGTTTAAATACTGATATGAAAATTGCAAATGTAATTGCTTAAAATATCATAATAAAGTATTCCCTAGGCTGACCGATTTTAATGTTTTGGTTCGATAGAGTTATAATATAACTCAAAGTTAGTCCCATTAAAAAATGGAAAAAAGAAACAGACTGCAAATAAATGTAAAAAATAGCTTGCAAAAAAATTCTGAAAATTAATTTAAGCCAAGGAAAAGAAAGATGCCACCAATTTTGAGCCGGTGCATGTAGAAATGACTGTAGGTAATTTCTTGCTGGGGCACCAATTCTAAAAGTTTTGAATGTCATTACGTAGGGATTTACACAATTGAGGTAATATCTAATGTAATCTTGTATTACCTACTGTTTGTTTTTGCGGATTTGCGTTACGGTGCATATCAGTGTTATAAAAAAGTGCATTTAACCTAGTAAAAAGCATTATATATGTTATTAAGACATAAAGTACTGCGGATTCACGGTGTGGTTGACTGGTTTGTCGTGTCGTGATACACGCTACCTACTACAAATGCATATTCGTAGGACATGCACTCACGCGACCTATACCTATACTATCACGAATTTAGATAAATAAATGTAGGCCCAAATAAGTTACATTAAGGTATCTAGCCCAAAAACTAAGCAGGGCTTATTCTAACGTGACTGAGATAATTACATGTACTGAGATTAAAAATCTTTAGATAGAAACAAAGAGAGGATAGACTGAAAAAAATCCTTTTTTTTTAATCTAAGACTTAGACACAAATGCTTGGACTTAGATATACACCGCTGTTTTTACTGACGACGACGCCCACCCTCGGCGTTACGTTCGTTTAATACTTGATTTTATGTTAAAACATTAACACTACATAGAAAGAACGTCAAAAGCAAAACAATAGCAAAAAATAAAAATAACCTTTTTATATTTTATTTATTAATTAATAGAAAAAGATCGAATAAAACAGTAAAATATTGAAATTATATAGCGTCGCAGCTTCTCGTTTAATTGAAAGTTATAAAACAAGATGTATAATTGCTAGTTGCAGACGCTTGATTTTTAACTAATCATTACCGGCGATTCGTATTCATGTAATTAAACACTTGTGAAATGGCGCCGTTTACGCAACGCGATCGGGCGGATAAGGGCTTGCCGATCGTCGACCTTCGAATTTCCTAACACTTTCGAGTCAATGTATCGTTTGAGATCATTGTGATTGCCAGCGTTGCAGTTGGCTGCAGATAGATTTTATACTTTCATTGTTAAGATAGGGAGTTCTTAATAGATTACAACAAAATTTAAGTTACAAATGAAATCGAGACGAGTTAAATAACAAAAAAGCAATCAGTTATAAAAGTACGTAGTAAATAGATTTGGTATCCTCACCTATAGCAAAGCCAAAATAGTGGAGCAGTTAGTTTGTTCGGTACATGATATTTTTTACTAAAAACTAGCCGATTTCGAATTGGTATAATTAATTAAAAATATTTCAGATACAAATTGTTTATTATTCTAGTTTATTAATAAAATAACTCCAACAGAAGCATCTGTTTTAAACGATTTTTTTTAAATCCTTTTTGACGATATTTCCAGCACGCGTCCTGTCAATGTTATGTCACACAATGGTTACATTAGAAATAATTTAATATGGTGGTTATATTTTTTCATACAAAAGAACCTTCTCCTGACAAAAACAAACAAAACAAAAAAATAATTAGCGAAATCGGTCCAGCCGTTTACGCTTGATTAAGGTAGGTAAATAGGGATTCATTTTTATATACCTATGTATAAAGATTTAGTTTTTATAGGTTTATTCAGTAACTAATAAGTAATCTAATCAGTGAGTCTTAAAACTTTGACAAAAGCTTATTTTTAGTATAGTTTGTTTGTAATTTAAGTTTGTGTTTTGTTTCTTTTAGGTTGGTAAAACAGAAACTGTATACTTTAGTTACCTATTAGTAGGTACTACTAATTGTAAGAGTTTGTAAAAAGGACAGTTTTGCATTGCAAAGTGGTGATAGTATTTAGTCACGATATCCTAGTAATTTCAAGAAAAATATTTTTATTGTATACTAAAAAGTATAAATGTAGATGAATATTAATTGTTTAAGCCTTTTCTTAATGTATTGTGTTTCTCTACGCTATATTTTACTTTTACTTTTAAAATATGGTGCGAAACGGCTTACTCTTACATGGAATTAGTGTCAGTCACTATTAAATTGCCATAAAAACTACATAATCACACTATATTTAAGAACATTTTAATTTACTGGGAGATAATTATGGAAGCTATTATAAGATCCTGTTTTAATTTAACTTAGCGTAATTTCGCAAGTCACATGCTGGGTTGTAGGTAATTACTAAAAATAATAAAACCGTCATAAAGTAAGTAAAAAAATATTTTAAAAGACCTACCTACATGTATTTTGAGTATGATGGCAATAAACAGAAAAAATATTTTAATTTTAAGTAGGTAGCATACTCCAGGTTTCGTGTTCAAAGTGTTTTATTATCTTTCTTATTATATTAATAATTAGAAAGTAACCAGTGATTCAGGCCACCATCACATAAGAGCAATACTGGCCTAACGAACACTTTTTGTTGTTATAACCTGTTTGTTACCTATTATTAAAAAAGTGACATAATTTTATATAAAGAAGAACTTATGTTTTTCAGTTTCTTAACATTTAAATTTAAAAAGGAAACTAAAAATAATTAAGGCCCTACAAGTTCTAAATATTATATTTTTACTGATAGCAACAGTTAGGTTAAAACATGAAAAATGGTTAGCACAATTTTGCGTTAGCTGCCTCAATTTATTTAAGAGTTATAGCTAGATGGACTAAAATGAATCAAGTCCAACTCCTTAGTTCACCTGTATAATTTGCCTCCTTGAGGTCCTATAGAATTTCACCGGTCTACCACCCATGGAACATTTCAGACGGACACTGAACATCAAGAAGTGATTGAAGGCGCGGTCTGTCTGTGGATCCCGGAAGTGATCTGTGAAGGTCGCTCGGCGACACAGCGGCCTTGCCGGCGGCTGCGCTACTTTCTCTGTGCAGTCGAAAAGCCCACGTGCGTTATACGTTACGTAACTACCTACTGCGAAACAATGCCCGTTGCTCGCTCCTATAAAAAGAGATTCTCAACGTTTTGGGACAGAGCAACCTACTTTTTATAAGAGTATTTTGATTGGATTAGAAATTTCAAAAATATGCTGTTTGCGATTTATGGAAATCTTTGTTAGCAGCTATTAGTTGGTCTTAAAGTTTTCGCTTAATTACTGCACCTCGTCTCTCGCATTAGCAGTAGGAAGCACAGCCGTGTTTGGTAGCTTTGCTCAAATTGGAGGCTCGGATACGCCAACGCACTATACGCAACAGCTGACATAATCATTTGAGATTACTTAGTTTCTATACCTACGCAAGCCACGCAAGGACAATTCAGATTACATAGCTGCGTCTTCGAATGGCATTGTTAATAACAAACAAAGCCTTGGTCTCGGATTGTGACCACGGGACATTCTCTTTCCATAGTTGTTATGACCCTACTCAGTTTTGTAATGATGATACCATTAAGTAGATAACTATATTCATGTGAATGACCGTAATCTTACAATTAGGTTTACTTAATCCCAACAAAAAACCATTAATGATTCATAGTAATGAACGTTGAACAAAAGTTTTTTTATGTCGTTTTTATTAATGGAAATATAAAATTTACTACCTACTTATTAAAACGATTTT
This sequence comes from Anania crocealis, assembly GCA_949315895.1. Taxonomy (NCBI): domain Eukaryota; kingdom Metazoa; phylum Arthropoda; class Insecta; order Lepidoptera; family Crambidae; genus Anania; species Anania crocealis. Next base: position 10,423,011 of record OX438864.1, read on the forward strand.
AGCTACCATATTATTATGATTTATAATTAAATGGTAAGGTTTTTAATAGCAACTTAGTTACAACCTATTTAAACTCAAGTCTAAAATATGTTTAGCCATGGTATATTTATTTGGTATCTGATGTTAGTCTGTTACTTATATTATGTTCTGCTGTAGCGAATAGAAGATAAAGCGGCAATTTATATGCATGCATAGCAATGCCGTGTTGGCATTCAGCAATTTGAATTTTAATAACAGTAATCGCGGTCACCGAATTGTGTGTCTAATAGACTTTGAAGTACATATATTAATTTATTACCTAACCAATTAGATCCGCTAAAGTTGGTCGCATCGAAGTGTGAGAAGAGGTGGTAAACTTTGGTCATATCCTACGAATATATTAAAAGACCGAAATGATTTTGTCATATAAACGCTAAAAAGTACTAAGGAAACAGAAGGTTGCAATGGTGGTGGGTTGCAACTTGCAAGCGAGGTTTCAGCAAGTGCGGGTGCGTACCTAGGCGGTAACCGTTCGTGATTGGGCAACGTCTACACAACTCTGCTGAAACAGTGGATTAGCAACATTTGCCACGCGGCCGATACGCCTACACCAGGACCGTTGCGGATTATTGCTATTATGGTCTACATTTTCATATATTACTTTAATCGCTAAATTAAATTGCTACTGGTGAGTACATAGTTCAGAATACAATAAATACAATATTAACCAGTATAATCAAATTAGTGGTCCCCTCTTACACGTTCAAGTAGAGCAACGTGAATTGCAAACATAATTAGTATGTTCAATGACCTTTGCGAGCCAGTGTTGGTTTTCGAAGTGATCATAAGAGATATTAACAAATTATTTCGGCTACCGGACGAGATACCTGATCCCCGAAAAGTAAAAGTTTTTACTTATCGCATCAAGCTCGAAAGTGGTGTAAATCTTACCTGCAACAAACAGAGGAGACACATCAATAAAACTGTTAGCACAATATTATTATGTTATAAATAATACCTACAAAATATATACTAAATAAATCAGTTAAACGAGGAATTCTCTATTAAAAAAGAAGGGGGCAACATGTGTTAAGTGTTTATATAAATATTGTTTATATGAACGGATTAGCTGTGACATTTAAATGTGATGTTCAAGACCTATTTTTTTGTTAATGGAAAATAATTTTATATTATTTTAAGTGGCATTAATGCATATTTTTTGTTTAATTATTATAATGTTTTGAAAAAATGCCACTGATTACAGAATACTAATGCATACGTCGACCTTTACAAGAGTATTGAGTCCGCTGTATGTAAAGGCCAGATTAGCGGTGAGGCGTATTTATCGCAACAGATAAATTTAACAGATATTTAAATACCGAATATAACAACTGTTCTTCCTAAGATAAATATCTGTTATAGGAAATAACAGCTAAATCTTAACAGTTGCCGTAAGAACAGTAGAAGAACAGATGCATAAAATATTGCTTGGCTGTTGCTGTTATCTGCGCGATACTGTTATTGTATCATCCCCTATCATTCATTTCGCTTATACACAAAAGAGAGGCACCTAGTATTGACTAAACAACAAATTTAAATCAACCTCACATTCGCAAATATCATAGGCAAAATGTGTCTTCTTAATTTGGTTTTATGAGCAGTTTAATAGCTCTATCTCTTTTTTTCGATCGCGTTGGAAAGAGAAGCTCCTAGTATTTATTACATGATAAAATGAAGTGGTTACTAGATTACTCAGTTTTAGGTATCAGAAATAGTCTCCTACATTTGGTCTTGTGTTTCATTGATATTTTGACGGATACATTCACAAAATAAAAACACAAAATGTTTAGGCACCTAAATCTTGTAAAAGATTTAGGTGCCAAAACATTCTTTATCAAATCAATTTCTTACATTAATGATACTAGTGTACGTGTAAATTAAAATAATACACTTTGACATAAAAACATTAAATCGGATACATGAGTAGATTAACAAACATTTAAAACCTGATTGCGAGAGCGTATCCAAACATAATTCCTTACTTAATCAAGATTGGTTGAAATTTTGTTCTTAAACGTTAGGTCTTATTACGTTAGTATTAAAAGCTATTTAGAGATGATGGAATACATGAAACCGTAATATTAGCAAATTGACAGTCATAATCCTGTTCTAAGCATGAAGAAAGTTTTTGATTGTATTGGATGGGTATTAAAAAGATTGTTTGAGATTTTAGCGGCTACAGGAAGTATCAAAATAAGGAATAACAGGCTGTTATTTAATAACAGATATTTGGATCTGTTATTTTTACATAACAAGAACAGTAGTAACAGATATCGACTTTTACCTGTTATAACTCATCTCTAGGCCAGATTTCATAAGCAGAAGATTTAATATTGTCGGATCGGTAGCTCGATAGGTGTGAACGATTAGTCGGCCTTGGAATCAAGGGGCATTGCAGCGAATGGTCTCATCAGCGACGCTTGCCACCTTCCAAGAATAGTTGTCAACTGTCCTATTTTTTGCTTATAATATTAAACACAAGTGAAAGTAAAATATTGAATCCACTTGTTTTTTTTTCAAGCAGGTATTTGCTGTTACTATTTAATAGGTATTATTATTCAAATGTGTCAATAAATCAAATCCAAATCATAATTGTGTATTGAAATAGAGTTATCTTAAAAGTTTTGTAGCAGGTTTCATAATGGAGGGTACAGTCAACGGAAACGGTCCAACGTGCGGGACACATTGTGCGAATATGAGAGGCTGGACCCCGTCTCCGGGCTAATTACTTGTTATTATGTCTCCAACGCAACAGATGTGCAACATCCGCTCATAACTTGCTTCTTTTTTAATGTCTCGCTCGCTACTTGCTACAACCTCTTAAAACTAGTCAATTGCCATTCAATTCACATAACACAAATAAATATCATTTAACGAAATCTTTGCCGTATTGCATGACGCCTACACAATTTGAAGAAAACAAAAACAAATCATATTCATTGAAGGCTGTGGGTGTTAAATCATACAGTACGCTTGGTAGACGTTCCGAACCGTGAATAAATCAAATTATTTATGGCGATTTCGTCAAAGCACAAAACATTTATGTGGACATTTATCGTAAACAATAGAACGAGGAAAACTAATTGCAGTTACCAAAAACGAAGACGTTTAAAACGATCTAATCGAAGCGAGAAACTCGAAGATATGTTAATGTAATGTTTTGTTTAAAAATAAAATAGCTCCTACAAAGGCAGCGCGCGGCTTTTGTATCAGAAGGTAGTACGAATGCGTAGATTATCCGATAGTTTGGATGGGTTAGTAGCGAGAGTCTATAACAAAAATAGAGAACAAGCGATTACGTCTAGTTTCACTTTCGATGGAGGCGCGCTTGCGCTGGTTTGTGCATCGAGCAGCGACTAGGCGCGCGCCGTGGTCTCGTAGTGCAGTTGCATTATTATTACATTGTGCAAAGATGCAACACTACCTCGCTCGCCTAGAATACGTTTACCGTGATACCTACTACCAGTTTGTGTTTGCTGTTTTGTAATCGCTACAAGCTTAAACGTTTACAATCCTTGATACTTCCTTAAAATGTTGCTATTGGGTTTGTTAACATACTTGTACCAACAAAACAGTTATCAGTGATAAATAACAGTAGTTAAGTAACGCTATCAATGTTATGTTCCGTTTACTGTTAATTTAAGTTAATATTACTATTAATGTAACTTATAATAATTTTAATTTGTGAATAAAATTACATTAGTCTTGAAATTCATTTTGGATATTTATTATGCTATTCTTAAGATAATCTTTTATAAAAATATAAACACCATTACGAATACCGATTAAGATTATGATCAACGTTAGCATTATAATAGTCATGCCTACATAACCGTGTGAATTTATGACATATGCATACTAGTAGCGCTCATTGCAGCGATTCAGAGAAAGACTTCGAGAAGCGGATGTGGTAGTTAACCGATTATTTTTAGCCAGCAGTCACCAAGATACTAATAATAATGTAAATAAAGCGCAGTGACGAAATATAACACAAGTTGAATAAACTACCGTTAACGAACTCTCGAGGAAACTGTATCAGCCGCCAGGTCAGCTCTTGATAGCTTTTGATCTGGCTGTGGTCTAGTTTTGGATAAGTTATCGCGGGAACTTGCGTCACACATTGTTTATTTTTTGCTTTATGTGTTAGGCATATTAAATTAGACGGTAAAAGTTATGAACAAGTTAAGTTGTAGTTAGGTAAGCATTTAATTATGAAAACTGATAATTAGAAGGAAAGGTAGCTTGGTACGTTATCGCGGTCATTTTTCCGTGGGTATCGGGCTCTGGGCACCGAAGCATGGCTAACGTCATGCCATAGACCACCCCACTTGTCACGGTGATGGTTCCTCGCCCATCGGTACAGGGGTTTAGCGGTGGCGTAACGTTTTACACAACGTTCGCATTGTGAATGTTTGCCATTTCGATTGTCACGATTCTACTGGCTGAGATCCGATCATTAGGTGTTCAAAGCCTCTTATGATTTTTTTTCAAGTAGTAGGTAGTTTTGTTGGTTAGTGTGTTGCGTGTGCGTAATAATGGAGGAGAAGCCTAATATCCGATAAAAAGAAGATACATATTTATATTTTTGTTGACTGTTTAAAAAAGGTATGGAAGAGACTGGATCGTAATGTAAAGTAACGGCTATCAGGTTTCTTTTTATTACGATGCGCTGCAATATTTCACGTAGTAGTGCATTTCACGGACCCTTGGGCACGCAGGTACGTTCCGCTGGTGCACAGCGATGCAGTGCCACTGCACCGATTCGATACTGCACCAGGGTTACCAAGTTATGGATTGTCTCTCAGCATTCATGAGTTATTCTGATAGAAGCTATAGCTTAAATGTAAAAAAATCGAATAGTGATTTAAAAAGCCATATCATAACCATAACGATACAATGCCCTAAATAACTTTAGTAATACGAAGAAAGACATCATTATACATTTAACGCAGTAAATCAAAGTACAGTACAACCAGTACAACTAATGGCATTCTAATTGTGTGGCTGTTTTGTTTTTTTTTCGTTTATTTATTAAGGAATTATTAAGGAGTTGGTGGCCCTGTTACTGCCAACATTGCATTGTTGCACATAATAATGAAGTTAGGGCGACTGCCACCTGTTCACGACCTGTTACATTAAAGTCAACTAGTGAACCTATCGATCCGTAAAATCAAAACAAAAAAGTTTTAGTACCAACAACGTAATCGCGTACATAGATGATAAGGCACGTTAAAAGTTAAATAATATTCTAATTACCTACATGGTAATTTTCTCGTAGGTAAAACTCTTTTAAAAGAAAAAAAACGGTCAACAAATTTAAGGAATTCTTAATACTTATATAGATTGACCAAATGACAATATTTAAAACAGAATCATGCAATTTATTTTATAGGTGGGCCAATTAACGCTTGTATTACAGAAATGTCATTGGATTTTTTATTTGCTTAATCTGTCTACTTAGTAAAAACTTCACGTAGATAGGTTTTGTGCTGGTTTTTATACAAGCCGTCCAAACCACGATTAAGTCATCCGTATTGTATTGTAAGTAAGTATACCATTAGGCTGTGTGTACACGACTTTTTTTTTAGGTCGTGGCATAAATTAATTGTACTCGTACTTAAGCACATATTTTTCTAAAATTTAAAATCGATAATTCGCGTTCTTAGAAAACTTTTATAACTGCTCTTGGACCTTGGTCCCATTACAATTAACATAACATCCACATTACGGCAAACATAAACAGGCACCAAAAGAAAGACACCGCGCCGCCAATTAAAAACCTCGACGCACTCGAATAAGCAAGAGCAGCAGTTAACGGAAGAATTATTTAAGTCGGCGGGTATTAATTAAAATTTATAGTGCGTGTGTCCCCAGCTTAGGGAGGCGACGTCTCGGCCGTTGGAGCAGGAAGTGGCTTGAGCTGAGACCTTGCGAAGTTCAACGCCATTGTCGATGACGATGCCCACGCGCACTCTTCCTACCTCCACGACATTTTATAACGCTTCCTGCTTCAGGAGAAAACAGACCTTTCAACTTTGCCCTTAGCATATTATTTGCGACATTAGATTATGTTAGCTGCGTTTAGCTGTGTTTGAAAACATGTTTCATAATCGCCATTTACAGTATGGCATGGCAAGTTGCTTCGTTAATCGCTGCAATACTATTTCGACACTCTCTTTTCAGTCAGGCACCTCAATTTCTAATCAGAATGTGGCATGGGATGTCGGCAATAACTTCTGAGATGAGATTAATAATGACTACAGCCGGAAAAAAACTCCCAAACAAATCGGATCCGTACACGTAAAGCGCATGTGCACGTAAATGCAGACTTGTACGTCCCATTACGCAGTGATTCGGAACTGTATAGACTAGACAGACACAGCAAACCAAATTGCACTAAGCAAAGCTAAACAAGCTTTTTCGGTGTTTATTCATCCTCGCAAAAGGATATTTCTCAAGTAATCGATCTTATACACGCGCCAAAACGTGCTGCGTCCGAAATTGGGCACGATGGATGTGCAGTATGACACGAGTTATGTAAACGACCGAACGACACTGACCTACCGGCCCGGTCGCGCCACTTTCCTTTCATTATTGACACACAATCTATAGTTAGCGACTATTGCCGAGCTTAGCTACTTCATCGACAGAGCTAGGAAACAAGTTGCAAAATTTAAATGAATTATTTAGAAATCTGATAATAAGCAAGTAGGTACATGTAGGTAATTTTTAGACTGGATTAACTAAACATGGCCAAAAAATATCATTACAAATCCTTTTTACAACAATTGTATTGCAACACAAACAAAAAAAATATCAGGGTGTCTGCGGTTGTAGTTAGACCACCGTAGAGTAGTTGAAAAAGTTTAAATTTAGAACAAAGCATATACCTAGTATAATTCTGTAAAACATACTTTGTTCATAAATCAACGTTATACATGTAACTTTGGGTGCCGGTCAGTGGGTGGTAAAAGGCTACATGCAACTATTGCAAAATATTACTCGGTAATTAAGAACTCTACGTGACGTAAATATTAATGATGAACTCAGTTATATTGATTGGTATTACTCACTAATAAGATAGAGAAAGTAATGATAATAATAATAATATACTGTTGTTGTTATTATAATTTACGTTGATACACATCGCATCTACCCAATTAAATGTCTACGAACCTCACTACGTATCTCTAAGATGTATTAGCCTAAAGTGGCAGTCACCTGGAAGAGTTAATTACCTACTTAATTATTGTACACTATTTGGATGACTAAGCAAGTAAGTACAAGTGAAAAGTCGAAGTCAGATCCATTATTAAGTAGCAAGCAACGTTTTCAATACAATGTATGAAGACGTGGTGACACATCCAAAACGCACCGCATATTCAGTCTGATAGCGCTCGAATTGCGCAGTTTGTTTTAAAATTCAAAATAGACCCGGCAACGTACCGCCTGTCCTTGTTATTTTAATTAAATGAGAATGCAAATCAGGAGGAACATGGTAATTAATTCGAGTGCCCTATTTAACTACTTACATAATTCTAATTGTACCCTATTTTTTACAATTAAAAAAAAAGATACCTCTTCTGTTAGCACCTGACTACCTCACAATTTATATTGCAAATAAAAAATAGATGCTAAATCTTACAAATGAGTAGACACAAAAAAGAAACAGGATTACTCAACGTATGTGTTTGCGGGTACTGGAAAGTTAAGTTAGTGCCCAATTTAAAAGTATACTACCTACATTAAACGTAATTTCAGCATTTCATCGTTACAGTTAAGCTGACCATAATCGACAATAATATTAGGTGAAACAGGATTACAACGTTTCTTCCTTCTAGGTACTTGTTGTAGTAATACTTAATAAAAGGTGATTTATGAAAAAAAAACACAAATGCAAACAGAGGCGTGCAATGTTTCTGTTCTCATTATTGTGTACTATAAAAGTGAAAGAGTTCGAAAGTTCGCTTCCTGCACCGAGTGCATAAGATATCGCGACACGCGCGGATTATAATCGCGCGTAATACCTAACTCCGCGTTTGTGCAACGCGCTTATGCAAACTGCAATCGTGCGAATCATGCGCAACGTGTGGCTGCGGCTGTGTGTTAAGACACTGTTTCTAACACTTTTCAACATACCTCCCGGCCTTAGGTGATAATGCATAATTGATAATTAAGATATCTTAAGAGAGCTCCTGGACTCCATAAAATAATAATACTGCAATGACGCATTCGTATAAAAAAAGACAACTCATTGGACATCGGGACCAATAAGAAAGACTCTTATAGACATGCTGAGTAAGGCAAGCCAACAAAGCCAAAGTTTAATGGTTGTCGCCGTCGTTGACCTGCGTGATAATAGGTGCAACGTTTGACTTTCCTGTTAAATTTGTCACTATGTTGGTTGCATAAACTGCAATGGCACGAGTTTCCACGTTGCACAACGCGTTGTGGTGCATCTGTCTCCTGCGCACGTGGTTTATTTATACGGTTATTAAGCATCGATAAGGAGGTTGTGAAACGGCGCCAGCGGTGTTGCGGCGCCGGCCGCGACAGCGGCTCTCCGGTCGTCCGTATCATTACGAAACAAGAAAAGAAAGTTAAGACTGTTTCGACTACGAGAATGTCGCTACATCACCTTGCCTGCACTGCTGTGCTGTACTTAATCCCGTATTCTGACCGCTCCGTGACATAATCGAGGCGTTACATTGACTTGCACTTTTTGTTTGTTTACACAGGTCGGTCACACACTGCTCCATCCCTGTTATTGATTCTTAAGAAACTAACAGGGTAGGTATGTCATTATATAATAGTTAATGCCTGTGTATTTTTTGCTTTGTTGGAAATAATAAAATCTATGTGAATAACATGTGCAACTATTCAAAAACAATTAGCAACAACAATCTAACTGAACAATTATTAAACCAAATTACATATTAAATCATTAAAATAGACCAGTAGATGAGACAGTGACCCTCTTTGGTGAATTCAACCAGAATATTAAATGTTGTTTTGGTATTGCGTAAGTTGTGTGTTCTTTACGAGCAATTATGTAAATCGGTGGATCGGGCAGAAGTAGGCGAGCCGCGAGGCGAGAGGCGGCCGTTGCCGTGGAAATGGTTAAAGTGTTACGCGGTGTGCTCAATTCTGCGCGCGCGCAGTGACGCAACGACTTGGCGAATGTGTGCCAAAACTGCAGCCGAGCCTCCAATATTGATGTCGAGATAAACACGCACCACTCTAATAGCCACATTAAGCAAGATTCATGCTTAGATGCAACGACTTACCCTTAACAACGACCCTTAACGACTACAAACGGTAATGTAACTCTGCAAAAGTTCCATAAAATGAACAAAAGGCAGAAGCTATTGGGACCAAGGTCAAAAAGTAGTTTAATTGTACGTATTATACGATTCATTCAAGTACCTATATTGTAACTCACAAGTTAAAAAGGATAATATAATTCTTAATGTCTTTAGAAGCGGTCGTTACATAATATAATAGACGAAGGGCTTATTATAAGCAAATACTCAAAATGTTTGTTGGAATCTTTGCAGAATATCAAGAGTCTAACACCGTATTTTTGTAGCCGGCATGAAATGTACTGCCCATTAGGAGTTGCACCATATTTGTGAGGTATCTACCGGTCGGAATCGTCTCGGCATTCATACAAAGCAATACTTAGTAAATAGCTATTTCTTTTGCAAAAGGACTACCTATGCTCAGTGTTTATTTTAATGTTACAAACAAGTAACTAAAACCGTAGTAGAATGTATATTTTTTAATTCCTGTGCTAGGTACTTAAATCTGTTTTACAACAAAGTCTGGATGATATGTTAAATAGGAACATTGTTATTTACAACAACACTAATGTTCCGAGCGCTTATCAGCCGTCCAGATAAGATACAGTACAGTACCCTTTTGTTTATGCACTGCACTCGAACATAAGACCTTAGATAATGTATTATCTATAATACATAAGTACGGTAAGTTGTATTTGCTTACTCACTCGACATGTCTGCTCTTTGTCTGTTTGCTGGTTGTGTCTTTGAAAAGGTTCTTGCAAACTTTACTTGGGGATTTGCTTTAACCGTAAGGATTTAAAACTTGTGTTAGTTAATTATAAATTTACAACTTACAAATGCAAAACGACGTAGGTTTCACATAGGTGAACTAAATATACATTATATAAGTCGTTAGTCTAACAAGTATAAAATAATTTTGTACGTAAGTATATCACATTATTAAATTATTTTTCTAAGTTATTTTGAGGAGTGATATTACTTTGATGTTGATAAGTAGCGCATTGACTTTACGATATCATTAGATACATAACTGTATTGTTTCCTAATCGAGTGATTAAATTCAATAATTTATATATGTATTTATCTGTAATTAATAAGATAAACGAAGTTTATTACTTATTGTCAAACTTACAATTTGCAATAAAAGTTCCTACGTAAAGAGAACCTATGCTATCATTATGAGCTGACGTTGACTTTAATTAGTTTACTCATTAGCTAATTAAACCATTAGGAATCTTATCTCTACCTGTGGCTATGGAAGTAACAACAGACTACATTCTCTACAGTGCTGTAAGGTAGTGAATGTTAGTACTAAATGAAGCAGCATTAAAATGTAAAAAGACAGAACTGAAAATAAACGAGCTTGCTTGTGGGCGGTGACACGTCCACAAAGCCGTATGGCCGGCATTGAACCCTAGCATTTGCTCTGCCGAAACAATTAGCAACGCGCCGCGAATCTAACGAGACTATTTACTAACACAACAATTTTGTCTACTTAGTAGGTACTCTACTAGACATCAATTTACATCACAGCTTTGCTTTTCCAACGTGATGACCTTCACCATCGAAGTTGTCGGATAGCATATAAGATGATTTTTATAGAATTATATTATACAACTCGGTCTTGGTATAATTTCTTTAACCTTAGTATAAAGAAATCTGAGAAAAAGTTTTTTGTATCGAAAAAAAATTATTAGACAAGCATTTGAAAACTGACCCCATTGCAACTCATGAAATAACAAACGATATTTTAAAGTTACTAAACAACACTCATTCTTGATGAAAAACCTGTTTACTTTAATGACTAACAGAAATAACTATGAGCCAACAATGATAATGTCGACCCGTACAATTCTAAGGTCAGGCAGCAGTTTTATTACCATATCACTGAATAAAGACAACGCGAACAATTTTAAGTTTGTCAAAATATTCTTACAATAGAAAAAGGTGCATTTTTTATTGTTGTAAATATAATAATACGATATATTGGATTCTTCACCACGAACACAAGGATCAAGGAGCACATTAAAGAATATGACTGGCCTTAACAACCAATTGCAATTATAATAAAATAGTATGAAATTTCTGAAGAAATATATCATAAAAATTGTTGATACATAACTTTCTCATACTTGGGTAAAGCAAAGCAAATTTCAAATAAATTTCATTTGCGATGTAAGTAATAGATAGAGCTTTAAAATATCACAAATTAAAATTACAAACAAAATAAAATACAGAATGTTTTGATATAGCACATTTAGGATTTACCGTGGAAAAGGGGACTTAAACTATCTAAATTTAATTAATCTATCATAATAATCTGTTGGTAGTCGTATGTTAACTTAGAACTTTAACAAATACGCATCAAATTAAAAGTGGTTGCATTGGTGATAACTTTACCTACCAAGACAGTGAATTCATCATGTAAAACATTTTATTGCGGGGCTAAGTACTAATTAAATAAACAAATTCAGCAGTAACTTAAGTTTACCAGTTAATTAAGATTCACTGCAGTGTGGGTGGCAAAGCGATTGTCGCAACTTCTTATGACAGGGTCGTCGTGTGAAACCTCCATCTGCGGTAATTCAGCGTCTCTACGGGCCTCGCCGCATAATGGCATCTCTAAGTTGAGCAACGAATCTTCAAGGTGAGCTACATATTAAATCTATACATTATTCACGCATGTTTGGAAAGCGCACCTTGAATAGTTGACCACACATTAGTCAGGGCGGGTGTCACGTTCTTACTCTTCGAGGCCCGCTGCGCTTGGATGGAACAAAGGGTTGACTCACGTCCGGACTACGCCGTCGGAGAAAGGAGCAGTGCTAAAAATAGTTCAGTGGCGGTTAATAGTGCGGCCGTTGGACCTGGCCTACGCAGCTCACTCTTGCCCTCCTGCTTGACGCATGCTCAATCATCTCCACGACACATTAAAGGCAATGAACATTGTCGTACGTACTGTAACAATCGGTCTGTGCCAACTAATCGAGTAGGATTTTCCTGTACGCATGTTTGAGATGTAATTACCTACACGCTCAAACCTTTATCTGATCAATAGCAGGCTCAGGCGAGCTCTGTGATGTCGAGCGAAGCGTTAATCAAACAGCGTCAACCGGTTGCAGCAGACTGTTATGGAAGTGTGTATTTTCCACGTGAGTTTATTTCGTTGCTAAGACCCGTGAAGTAAATTGATAAGAACGTCAAAGGGCTGAGCAGGCGCAGCTATACACTGCATGCTCAACCGCTGACAGACATTCGTTGAGTATCTGCGCCTGCTCAGCTATTTTGTTGATCAGCTCAGGTTGCAGTTAGGCAGCGAGTCGCCGCTGCCTACGCGAAATGCACGCGGTGACGCGGGGTAAAATTTCGCCAATCGAGCATGAGAGGTAATATTCTAAAATTACTTATTGTGTACATACAAGCGCTGCGCTGGCACTGCTAAACTCCCACGACCGACAATTGTTTGCGTTGCACTCGAAGGTTTCTGCAACGTCTAGGTGTTGAGAAACGGTGGAGGTGTCGACTTTAACGTAGAAACGGCTATTTGAGAAATCTTTAAGCCTCGATTACGAAAAGTGTGGAAAGTTTGCTAGCCTTTGGCAAGATAATCTTGATTTAAACAAATAAAAAATAACAATTTTTAATGATGGCGTCGCAATTTACGACTTTTACATTTCCATCGGAAGTTTACGGTTTGCCTACGACAATATTTTGATTGTAAAACAAACTACAACGCCTTTATCAAGACCACGTGAAAAGCTAATCGCATCACGTGACAATTTTCTTTCTATTGCGCTTGTTCATTAGCTTTAAAATTACAACACTAAATAAGCCAATAGGATGAAAGATGTAGATGAACTGATATTTTCGCGAAATGATGTCAGATATTTATTTTAGACTAACTTTTAAAGAACCTACGCTCTCGTGGTACTTTATTACCTCTTATTTATTTCTTTATTTAGTAAAAAACAGGTATAGCTTCATTCTGCACTGTAAACCTCGAAATGGGATCTCAAATATTTTTGTAGAAACATATTACATATACCTACATTTTTTTTTTCAGTTACACTTGAATGTTATTTAATTTATTGGTAGAGTCGATGCACTGACATGACGAAATGCTGTTAAATTATCAAGGTGTGCGGAATAATGGGGCTCGATATCAATCTGGAGGCATGTTTGATAGAGATAGACGAGCTTCCTCTTATTACTCGTATGACCGATGTGCAAAGTAATAGTTAATAACGTGTTAGGTGAGCAATACAGCGAGTTGCATGCGAGCGTAGCGCGATTGCACGCTCCGCCGCCCCACGTGATTATACGCCTTACTGACCAACTAACAACCAGCGAAATAGGTAACAACAAATGGCTAGTTGCTATTCGAGTTGTATACCAAACCAAACGTGATAGCTAAAGTAGCCAACTCACGCAATGACTAAACCAAGTGGCTTCTTGACCTGCAGTTACTAAACCGACAGAGAATTTATGACAAGCAAGTTTCTCGTAAACAAAATACTTTTAATTAGGGAGGTACCCACCTCCCTAATGTAAAAGTATTTTGTTCAAAGATTTCCTCGAACCAGGACAGAGACTACATCACCTTTTACGAGTATTGTACTCCTTCAAAGGGTTTCGGTGCACAATTTTAATATTTTCTAATTATGATACTACTAAGTCATCTAAGTCAAGTCATCACGTTTTTAACAGTTTACGATAGCAAAACTTAAACCGAAAATAAGTTTCATTTTTCTTGATAGTAACCAACTGATTAAGTTTCAGTGTAAACCCTACAAGTAAACGTTAACCTGATCTGATGCCACCTTGCAATAATTCTTAGGCTACGATCCTAGGGGTCTACACACAAATGGGACTACGGTCCAATTGTGTTCAGAGAGATATGGGACAAAGAGCCCTTTATCTGATGTGCCAGGCGCAAAAAATACATTCGACGCAATGGTTCAGTATTATTATAAGGCAGGTAGACGGTTGTAGGTGTATTTACAAATCCAACGGTTTATAAGAGATCTTTTTTTAAATGGATGCACTATGTACCATAAATAAAATAAAAACGTCACACCTTTGGAAATTCCCACTGGGAATTCGATTGTGCCATCAGAGTGTGTAGTACCTATAATGTAAGGAGGACCGGTAATTTTACTTTTAACATAACAGTTGCCTTGTTATGTTTATTTGATTTGTTTGGCGTTGTACTTTCTTATTATTTAAACAAAACGTAGTACGTTAACAACTTATAATTTAGTTTATTTTATTATGAAAATTTGTTTTTAGGCTAAAAGCATTTTAACAATACTATAATAAACGCATAGGTTCTAAAATTATTTTTTTCGGATATAATTTTATTTATTAGTGTCTGTTTATGCACAGTACGAGAAATACCTAATAGATAATTAAAATATTTAGTATTTATGAAACTTTCGACAAAAGTTGTAAATTCCTATTCATTGATAGGTATAACCTACGATAGTAAAATACTCGTACCTACACTTCAAATGTGGTTTTGTTTTGCAATAAATAACACGATTTTTCTTACAATACCCAAATAACCACGCCATAGAATTATTCGTACATAAGAGAGCAACCCCAAGCAACAAGTGTCTTTTTATTTGAGGAAAAGAGGACAAAAACTCGAAGCAGGTAGCGTATGAGAGGACGAACCATTTATAACTATGTGATTTAACCAATAGAACCGGTTTTACATCGTCACCACAAAGATAGGCCGGGGGTCGAGTACACCACGCGATTGTGATCTCTACTTGGACAGCTTTAGATCCGTTTCAAAGACAGACCCACATTTTGTGTTTTGAGCACAACAACCACGTATGTATGTATGTAGAGACACCCCTGCAGAGATTCGTAAGGACCATAATAAATACTACGTCTGGTGAATACATGTTTTTATACTATAAAATTCTGCTGTTAATTAATTCTGTCGCCACGGAAAATTCTGCTGTTCATTGGAGGCCCAGGCATCGAATAAAATGACGGTTTTTAAAATTCTGATGTGCTACAAGTGTACATGAACGTATACCTAAGGCATGATCGCTAAACTAATCGATAGTTTATTAGAATAGCAAAATAAAGCTATTGAGAATGACTTCAGTAGCGTAGTATACCTGCAAGGTCAAACTTTAGAAGTTAATCAGATGTTATTAAGGTAAGACCTATTTGCGGCAAGGAAATGAAAAACAGAATAGAACATTGGAAATATTTACACAAATGTACAGTTTGATTGTATGAAAAATAAGACAGAAATGTAATGTACCTAAATATTTTATTAACTACCTAGTGTGCACACCTAATGTTATAATATTATAAAGTAACTTAGGACAAGGGACGGTTCGGTTGGTGTAGTGGTGCGGTGGTCCACCTATCCTACAATGTTATAGACTCGAGGTCGATTCCCGGTTTTGTCAATTTAGGAAACGGTCTTTTTTTAAATTGCAAAAAAGTAGTAACAAGTTCATGTATTATATTATTTTCAATAAAAGGTAGACCTAAGAAGGTAGCTAATAGGACAGAAACTCAGTCAGACAGACAAGCCTCATCATGCGGGTGCACGCAACCTGTATAGTCCACAACTGGTTTGAAACTTATTTTCCGTAAAGTGCAATTACCAGGAACGTTGACTTGTAGGGTAGGTACGTAGGTACATAATATTTATGTGCTACCTATATTAACACATTGAGCGCCATGGGGGTCACCGGTGACCTTAAACAATAAAATTTCAATTGTGTCTAGTATTTCGGCAGTTAAAGGCTTAACATTTAATTTTACCTATGTACCTACAATAGCCTGCTGAGCGCTACTTGTAGAGTCGGAACCAAGTAGACATAAATATATTATTTTCTTTAATTTTAGAATCATAAAAAAAATACCTAAGGACGAATAAAAAAATACAAATTGTTCATGGAAGAAGCTAGTGAAACTGAACCAATACAGCATGGTCGTGTAATGTAATAAAAAAATAGTGTACCTACCCACTTAAATACCTGCATTTAGAAATTTAAAAAAATCCAGAATGCTATGAAATTAACATCTTACTTACCTAGGTTTTTTTTTAGATTATTGATATTTTTGCCTCAACAACATTGAACTTGACAGTCGTGTATAGTCGGTCGATGACATAACAAACAGCGTTATGTAACAAAGAATAATAAATATCACGAACATGTGTGTATTATGTAGACTTGGTTACCTAATTTAAATAATCATCAAAATAAACTGCAGACGTAGGTATTTCTAACATTCTCTTAGTTTTATTCATGTCATAAGAGTCATAAGTATCTTACCTACCTACTCACGTCCGCAACAATAATAATTTCAACTTAAAATAGGTACCTAGATATTTCCCATATCGTACCTAACTTTTGGGTAAAAAATTCACGCAGGGTTTTAAAAAAGTTTATATTTATGCAAATAACTAGTAATACCTAATAGGTATGGGACTTAGTAAAAAATAATTTAAAACGAGGTCTACCTAGTTAAAATGCGGGAACATAACAAAAACGCGTAGATAGGTACCTACCTTACCTACCTACCAATATTCATTAATTATGGTATCGTTTACCTACCTACATAATATTGGAGGAAAGGACATTGACCACTGAGTTACCTACCTGTATATCGAAAGATATTATAAGAAATACCTAGGTAGGTAGTAATTTTTTGCAGATTTTAATCACCTTTTTTTTTATTTTGGCGGTCATTCAACCTAATGCTAACGCGATAACGTCATACTACCTGTACCTATCTAGTACCTACCAAAATACCTATTTCACTTTAGGTGGTTACGATACCAACCCACCTAGATAAATTATTAACAAAAATGTTAGGCTTGCGTGTATACCCAAGTATTTGATAGGTATTATTACGCTGATAATTTCCCAGTGCATCTATAGATAGGTAGGTAGGTACCTACCAAATATTCAACATTCAGAGTCAGACAACAAAATAATAAAAAAATATGTTTTTTGTAAACCTTTCTAACTAACTAACATTAGATACCTATCTCATCAACGTAAGTAAATAACTACCTAGCTATAGCTTTCTCATACACAGTGGCCTGCTGCACCTACCTACTAAAAACAAATAGATGCAACGTAGGTGTAGGTAGATAAGTGATTACCTATTTTTTCTACAAAAACATCTTTATCTGATAACCTACACATAAATTATATTTTTACACTCAATAGTGTTTCATTAATCATTAATTTGTATGTTGTTTACTTAAACCACAACTCCTGCAAAAGATATGGTGAGTAAACAAAAGTTGATAAATCTATAACTTCGACGCCTGTTTATTTCTACGAACTAGGTACATAGGACCTAGGTAGTTAGATGAAAACAAAATACAATAGGTCTACATTGATATTTATTACATTTTGAATTTGTTAGAAGTGACAAAAATAATTAATAGAAACATGATAGCAGCTGATGAGCAAGTTAAACAGGTTGCTGCCTCGTGTCGTTGTAGCTTTAGGCTACATATCTAACCAAGTTTTATCAGCGCTACAACACTTTCAACTAGGTACCTACATCAGCTAATCAAATTAAGTCATAGAAACAGTTCTATCGTCTTCTATTAAAATTAATGGAAAGCTTGTGTATGATATCTGTCGAGATAATTGAAGGATCTATTCTAGCTTCTACAGACTTAGTTCGCATGGTAGACTAATATTTTATCTAAGACGGTAAAATAAAACTATTTTATAACAAACATACCTTCAAGAACAGATCACCAAAGTCGTACAGCGCAGACTGATGCATTATGGCAGTAGACATGATGTCAAAACCAGTTCGAACACTCAATCCAGGTTTCTGAGTACTAGGGTAAAATCTGCGAACTTAATCACTGCAGCACGAATTTGGAAGGTCGACGAACTCACTGTATATTTTGATAAGATTTCGAAATGTTCACGATAAATCTTTACTAGAATTTTATAAAAACTTGTTTACATAAAGATGTTTTGATGATTTTGCAAGTCGTTGCGTGTTTGTTTTTCGTTATAGTTGACCACAGATTGTGTCCAAACTAGTAGGCCGAGGAAATTTTTTAAAACCCCTTTTCTAAGCAGCCGGTAAATATTTTTGATCACAATTTCGCAGATGTTGCGAAAATGTACAAAACAGTCCTTTGTTTCGATGTCTTCTTCACTTTTTTTCGCGTCTATACGGAAATACACAGTTTTGGCCAAAATTCTGCGCGAACTGCATAAAAATTAACTTTTAATAAATACTTTTTAGTTTAACTCGACTTTATACTCCAAAAAGTTTAAATTCTGGTGGTATAAATCGCTACAATAAAAAAATAAATCGCAGAGTCAATGTCCGCGCAAAACGCACCACACGATCATTCCGTACCACGCTAGCTCGCGCACTGAACTGACTGAACGAACTGTCTGACTGAGCTCCTTGGTGCGCCTTCGCCCGTGAATCGCGAGCCGGCAGCGGGCGGGTGGATTTTGTTTTCAAATCAAACAGCACGATCACGTTTTGGAGCGAGATTCGTTTTCCATTCGGGTGCGCTCGGCAGGCATCGGATGTATTCGGTTGTTTTGTTGTTATCCTGCGTTCCCTTGCCCGCCATAACAAAAGTTTGCGATTGGTAGGTACCTACTCAACGTCATATTTTAACCCATATGGTGATAGGGGTATCTTCGGTAAAAATACACTACGATTAACTAAGGATCTTTAAAAGCCTATAAGACTTCTCCACCTACTTAGGTAGGTCCTGATATTCTTACGAAAGTGTTTAATTTTATCAAATTTAACGCACAACTCATATTTTTTTTAAATAGCAGGTAGCAATTTAATTAAATAATAGTAATAAAATCGTTCTACCCACCTACCAAACTGCCTAGGTTGAAAATATTAAATAGGATTTTTTGGTAATGTGGCAAGATCGAATTAGAAACGACCTTCACACTTCCGATTTAGGTATTAATTAATGAAAAGTATTTTGTTTTATGTAGGTAGGTACCTACATAAAACAAAATACATACCTACACTACTATATAGTTAAATAAATACCTACGTTAAATTTCTAATATGGGAGGGTTTGTTAAAAAATGGTTAGCCAAACTATGATTTATTGTAGAACATAATGCCTTTTTTAACTGGGTTTACTGATTATTATTAACTGGGTTGACAGGTACATATATGTACCTACTAAACAGGTATGAGGTCCTTACCTCATTTCACCCATTTGTTTAATAAATAATTTAAAATGTAAATGAGCGCTAATTCAATGCGAGTATGATAAATAGACTTGTCTGCAAGAAATATAGGTTGTCCTTTGAATTTTTTTTTGTGATATATTATATTTTAATAATTACTTACTAATTTTCAATTAATTGGAAATATTTATTATCCATTATTCAAACACATGGTGCAGGTCGTTTTCCTATCGTTATCATAATTATAATAATTGGCTATGTTAAGTGTTTACTTTACTTTTTCTTATCGACTTGGAATGGTATGGTATAGGTGGTATTTTTGTAAAATTGAATATACCTAAGAATTATCAATTATGATTTGTGCATTGCTATAAAAATAAAAGTTGCACTAATATACGAACGAATAAAAAACAAAAGTGTTTGTATTTTCTCCACTCTTCCAAATCAATATTTTTCAGAAAACAGTTATCCCAAAAGTAAGTTTATTATAGTTCGCAACAACAAAGACCAGGTTCTACTTCTAAGGATCGATTTTTCTAGTATGTATTTAATTAAATGAAATATCTCTATATGTTTTTATGTAAAACTCTATTTTCCTATCCGCTGGGTGTTCTTTTTAAAAGTTAAAGTTACATAAAAGCAGACTTAAAAATCTTATCGAACAAAAAACAATAGTTAAAATCGGTCAACCTACCTAGTTGAAAATTAAAAGTTATCATTGTAAAAATAAACACTAGTGAACGGTGATACTGACTGACTACTTACTGCTTTTATTTTTTTCATAGTTCCGTTGCCCTAATCGATTAAGGTTTTGTCAGATTATGACAGATTAAATAATAGTTAACCAACAGTTGTCGGGAAAATTTATTATTATTGGAAAACCTGTATGTAAGTGTTTCTATATAATTTTTGTAAATGCGTGCAACAACCAACTACTGGAAAACCAATGTAATTTTTTATTCATTTTTGCGTAAAAGCATAATAAGTTATCCGTTGTTTGCATAGATTTAATATTTAAATCTATGGTTGTTTGTCACCATGACAAGGCTAAAGATTGTCAAATTAGACAAACCATTCCTGTCAACTAGTACATTAAGATAAAACTTTTCTTATGAAAAAATAAACCAAACAAAAGTACGAAATCAGTCATCAAACACGTAGTCAACTAGTCATACATAAAAAAAACAAAGAAATATAAAAACCGAAGTAATAGCTACTCATACGACTCTAATTGTAAACGTTTTATTTTTTCGTTAGCTGAAAATAAATAAAAAACTCTTGTATCTGTAAGGCGTAGGTACTTATCAATGAAACAAACATATGTTTAATATATTATTTAGTTCTGTCTCTTATATGTAGGTAGTGGATAGACCCACGGACATTAACATTATTTTACTTGGGCCACAACCACCTAAATATTCAACAAAATACCTATTTAGGAAGAATAGCGATTTAAACCTATTCAACAAATCTAATGGCTGAAACCTAGCACTAGCTAATAATTTCGAAGTATGGACATTACGTCACCGAAGAGCTCAAATTGCGTTAAAGTATACCTGGGTATATGAGACAAAAAATAACTCACCGCCAGAAACAGAAGATAGCGCCTGACCTTAGGCTTACTTCAACTATGATGTGTGGCTATTCATATACTCCATAAACTCCACCATACGATGGTGCTGTAGGGCATGCTGTAACTAAATTGCCATCCTCCAATCCTGCGTGGACCGCCTAGCATTCAAAGACTTACACTTGTCGTGACTTTTGCGATATGACAATCCGCGTTTAATGGCCCTGTCATGATCTGGTCCCCAAATGACAGATTCATTAGGCTCAAAGTATTTCTTAGATTGCTTCTGGTTGAAATTTCTTATTTAATTGCATTAATCTATTTCTAAATATGTATTATATACTAATAGTAGTATAGTATTTATTTATAAATTAACGGGAAAAAATGTAATACTACCAAAGCACTAAACTAAAAAACGACTTAAAGGTTAATATCAATTGGTAGACATACCTATAGTAAATCAGCAATAATCTACAGTACCTACATAAACATAACTCGTTACAAGTAATTTTTAAAATAAAAATGGTAAATCAAAACCTAACTGGTGTATGTAACTATTTTATTTTATGACAAGCCGTTTAAAATTTTAGATAGGCGTTTTTTAAGTTTCTGCTTTTAAAGTTTTCTTCGATAAAACTCTTTAGGTTTCGGCGAGGAAGTCCTAAAAAATAAGTGGTCGGAGCGGCCAAACAAAAAGTTGTAATTTTAGAGCTGGTTCCACCAATCGAGATGACCGCTGCCGCCCGCGCCCGCATCTTGCCTTAGGTCACTCTTACCAGCCGAGCGGAGCGGGAACACTTGAATAGAATTTCTTCAGTTCAAATTCCCCTACGAGTAATACGTGTACATAATGAAACATACCTACGCTTGCTAACTACAACATACTATGCTCTGCATTAACACATCATGATACACATTAGAATATTAACAATTTTGCAAATAAAAAATTTTGGCTCTGATTATTTCAATCAAACGTATTTGGGAATGCATTTTTGCAAAAAAATTTTTTATTGCTTTTCTAGTAAGAAAACCTTGCAACGCATATCCTGATCTCACTCATTTGAAATGTTTCTTCTCTTAAACTTTGAGATTTTTACTCAGGCGTCGATTTACACTTGTATGCAGGCAGAGGCCGCTCTCCGCTACCGCGCGTTCTGTCAACGTGCAGTGGGCTGGTCGCGTCCCTCGAACAACTTTTTATTATAGCATTCGTTTGTTGCAAACTCGTTTTACGGTTTAGTGTTATGCGCTATGTTGCACACAGGCTTACGGGAATCGGAATTGGCTTCTGATACCCAAGTCTTACCTAATAATCACCTCGAAAGAAAATAAGGTTAAAAAACACGTGGTTGAAAAAGGTGGGTTGCAGAAACACAAGTTACTTATTTAAAAAAAAAATTGAATAATTTCTCAAAATTATTGCTACTTTTCGATGTTTTCCTGTTAACAATAGCAAGATAGTACTTTATAAGGATAAAAAGGAAGCCTAACCTAAAACTATTAGATTGCCGTGGTATTTTAGGAGTGCCTTTAACGAACAAAACATAGCATAAAAATAATATAATGATTGATAACATGTCTGAGAATATTATTGTGACCTATTAATTAAACTTCCTGCTCTTAATTAACCGTATCAGCCATACTAATAAGCTTGTTTATATGAGTAAAATAAAATGTTATAAATTTATAACATTTTATTTACGCATTTATGCGTTAAAAAATATTACCATTTACACCTACTACAGATACTTTTTTGAATTCTCTAATTCCTACAGGACTTTTGTCGAATAAATTGACATGTCAGTCCCTATCTTAACATGGCCTTTACCAATCACAAATTTAGGATAAAGATACAAAATTTTGTCGGCAATATACCAGGTCACACAATATTCTTGCCGATTTGGAAAGAGGTTCACTTAAAAATACTTTGTGGAAGATGCCTACCTATATGCAAACGGTTAAACTGCGTAACTTTATGATTTGCAATAAAATGTTTTTGAACAGTCCTCATTTGTTTAGAAATAACTACCTAAAGAATAAATTGAGACTTATTAACAAAATTTTATTGTCATGTGACAGTAGTATTCCTGAGTTTTTAAAAATCGGCATAAGTAATTAGGTTACGGTCTACTGTTCTCTCATGGGAAATATTCTGTAACGCGAGCTGAAATACTTACTTCATGCCATGTGGTTAGGGTTCCATGCATAAATTATGTATTGTAAATATCGAAAAGAAAAATAGGCATTTGGGTAACTTAATGTAAAATGCCTGTAACGCCACACAATTGCTAAGTAATGTTGTAAGGTAAAGTAGGTACAGATACAATAAAATAAAAAGAGGTTTGGTAACACCGTTTTCTCAGATCATAGCTAATAATATGTACAGCATCTAAATTCTAAAATGCCTGTAACTGATGTTCATGGAATTACTCCATGGATGTCATTTTAGATAAGGTACCTACTGTTACACATGAATTATGTAGCCATAATTTGTCTGATTCTACTGTTGCTAAGTTTAAGGACAGTAGCTTTTACAGGTAATTTTATTTTTCTCTTTCTATCAAAGATCTATTTAGCGGGTTTCATTGAAATTTTTTTTTAAGTAATGTCGGAGTCCATTATTGACTCACCGTCTATGAATTATACATGATGCACAAATAATGTACGGAACCAAATATTCAAGTTTGTCTTTATGCATGTACCCATGACCGGTTGTTATAATGGTTCAGTGTCAGATGACGGTCACGTATTGCTTACTCCTAAACTTATGGCGCTTGGTAATACTATACATTGTGAGCAAACACCGTCAGGAGGTACTGTTCACCGTGTTATATGCAATTATCACTTGCTCAGCACTGCTCCGTGTTATTATACAAGTCGTTATCTATAACTACCTACTGATGTTTGATTTGTAGTCTAATATTATGGCGAATGAATATTAGCTATTGAAAATTATTGATACAAAACATGGCTAAAGTAATATTGGTTTATGAGATCATGGTTACCACTTGGAATAAGGTTATCTAGCAAATAAAAAATATGAACGATATCTAAGTGACACTAAATCAGCAAATTGAAGTTGCAATACCCTAGCCATTTCTGCGGCAGAACCGCTAGCCAAAAATATGCGTTCTATAACTCTAAATTTTGGCCAATTCTTTGGTCTGATGCTAGTAGCTTGCATACTCAGTAGCTTTCGGTTAAAAAAAAATGCACAGTAATACAGTGCTTGCGTCAACGATGCACGCTTCTCGTCTCTTCCAGTATGTACGACAATCTCTTTTAAGTGGATTAAGGACTTACCAAACCATTTGGCCACGTTGTTAAGTGTAATTTATTCCTTTAAATTTGAATGTAATGGAGTATTTTGTATAACTACAAACAAGTCAGGCTGTTGGAAATGAATTTTCGCTTCTAAATTATTTGCAAACCTTGACAGTGACGGCCGGTGCGTAGAAATCTCACAGAATCTTACAGAAAATGTACAATAAACAAAATTAATATTACATAGACGTCGCACCTAATCATATTCACGACAAGATAGTTATTTCGTTATTGTACTCACGTAATACTTTACGAACGATTACATACAATGCCATTTTATGGTTCCATAGTCTAGATAAGGAACCCTTATAGTTTCTTAGAGTTAAAGTGTCTCTACACTGGGCAGGGCCTAACACGCACATAACCGGCTATGTGCGTGTTAGGCTCTGCGCAAATAAAAACCGGTTTTTATTTATTATTAACATTATTCTTAATACCAAGTCGTAGGGTTAAGCTTAGGACAATATGTTTCTGATAGGAAGATACCGTCATGATAATGTAGAGCACCAAGAACGACAAGCAATACCTTAGAAATTATATTTTTACGTCACCTCTATATAAAACACAAAACAAGATGTGATTGCTCCAAACATCTGTTTAAACATAGTACTTTTTTTTTATAAAGTCAGGGGGGAAGAAAGGCTATTTTTTACAATAGATACATAGTAGTTAGTAACGAACAAATAATAATAAACTATCGAAGAAACTTAAAAGAACCGTAGAGTAAGTACACGAACAAAGAATCACCTTTCGTGTAAAAGTAATTTTTCGTCATAAACTATTGTAGAAACTAATACAACAAAAGTTAAACAATAGGAACATAGGTATTACTAAAGAGACAATAGGATGCTTTTTCTATGAATATGAATGAACCGTAAGAGGCAGAGAATTATTTCTCTGTCTCTTGGCCATTTACCCCTTAACGTGGTATTTGTTTAAAATTGTTCAAGTTTCAAATCGAACAAGAGGAAATATACTATAATTTTTGAAAGCTCCTTGTACATTTTAAAGGCTAGGTTCATTATTTATATATATACTGGTGTATATATATAAATAATGAACTTATAATGAACCTATATAATATATACACGTGTATATATATAAATATGAACTGGATGGTTCCAAGTTCACGTATTTTTCATATTTAGGTATATATTTTCTTACTAGCTGTTGCCCGCGACTTCGTACGCGTCAATTTTTGTTATTATGATCGCGATTATTTTTTATGCAACATTTTTCATGATGCTTCGCTCCTATTGGTCACACAGCATGATGTTATATAGCTTAAAACCTTCCTCGATAAATTGACTATCCAACACAAAAATATTTTTTCAATTCGAACCAGTACTTCCGGAGATTAGCGCGTTCAAACAAACAAACAAAGCTTCAGCTTTTCAGCTTTATAATATTAGTATAGATTTAATTTGTCATCTTCACTTAATCTTACCATCGTACTAATCTTATATCACTAATATTAAAATTCGAGAAAGTTTGGATGGATGTTTGTTACTCGTTAAAGCCAGAAGGGCTGAACGGATCAGAGATAAATTTGGAACAGGATTTATTTAAAAAAGTTTTGTTTTCCGAGATATTTAATTCCAATTTAAACCTCGTATTAAGACGCAGATAACAGCTAGTAAACAGGCTAGTCTCCAGGTCAGTCAGGTGTAGATGACCTAATCATTCAACTGCTTAAAAGTGCTTTGTTAAACAGAAATAATAATAGATCACCACTTTCTTATTAGCTTTTAAGAAGCAGGTTAAAAGAAAGTGCGGACAAACATTTCTCAGTTCATTGAACATAATCTGGTATTTTCACATAAAATCATATTTCTGTATAATTAGTTTATGGATACTTCTATTAAACATTTTTAAAAGTTAAGTAAGACAATCAAAACATACATATACATCATCATCATCATCATCAGCCTATCACAGACCACTGATGGACATAGGCCTCTCCAATTGCACGCCACTTAGGTCGATCCTCGGCTTCTCGCATCCAGCTCCTGCCAGCCACCTTGTGCATATCATCACTCCACCTGGCCTGAGGACTTCCTACATTACGTTTGCCGAGACGCGGTCTCCACTCAAGAACTCGTTTACCCCAGCGGTTGTCGGTTCTGCGGCTAATATGGCCAGCCCACTGCCACTTCAGCTTGCTAATCCGGTGGGCTATGTCGGTAACTTTAGTTCTCTGTCGGATCACCTCATTTCTGATTTTATCCCTAAGAGAAACTCCGAGCATAGCTCTTTCCATAGCCCGCTGAGCGACTTTGAACTTGTGGACTAGCCGTACCGTCAGTGTCCACGTTTCGGCTCCGTATGTCATGACGGGTAGGACACACTGATTAAAGACTTTCGTCTTGAGGCATTGTGGGATCGACGATGAGAAGACTCGACGTAGTTTCCTAATGCTGCCTAACCTAACTGAATTCTTCTGTTCACCTCATCCTCAAAGTTGTTCCTACCTAACTGCAATGTCTTCCCGAGGTACACGTATTTCTGAACAATTTCGAGGAAGGTACCGTGCATCGCAATCGGTTACATATACATATATATTTGTTTTTAAATTTTGTAATATGATAGATATGAAGGAAATGGTAAATAAGAAATAAAAATAAGCATGCACAATGCACATACCACGATAACAAAGAAGACATTGTTTGTGCGCGTTTTCATGAATAAGTAGTTAGATAGTAAGGCAACGTAACAAAACAATTTGTTTTACCTTAAGCAATATATATATGTTAGTACTAAACAGATTATCTAATAATTTACGAATAGGTTACGAATGAACACGTGCCCTTCACTTGTCAGACATTAATGTATTTGTACATACCTATGGTAATTGTTAGTAAACTAACATGTGGTTTGATAAGTATAATCCGCATTAAACTCAGTTTTATTTTTATTTACAGAACGCTATTGATTTTTAGTTAGAATTTTCTATTAAATACCTCTTGAAACCAAACGGAAGGTTGTCAGGGTAATCGTTTTAGTAGTTACAAAGATTGTCGTAAATGACAATAGTGGAACTGTATGTAATTTTCTTTCTATGTCGCCGTTTTAGTACTACATGATGCAGAGTTGCATAACCTGTGCGCTAAAGAATGTATGGAAATGCGGGCACGGACGCGCTTTATCACCGAAAGCATTGCACTTACATGCACCGTGTTCCACGCAGTACTTAGCATATTGTTCTGTAGTGCACTGAACTAATAACCTATCGCCTATCGCTTACTCTTTTGTTAAAAAATACAGCTAGTATTTTCTGTAAACTTTTTTGGTAAGTATAAGCATAAGTTAGGTTATGTTAATCTCGTGTAGGTCATCATCATCATCACCAGTTTATATATCATAGCTTATGCCCGCGACTTCGTCCGCGTCAATTTCTGTTATTATGAGCGCGATTATTTTTACAACACTTTTCACTGATGCTTCGCTCCTATTGGTCGCAGCGTGATGTTATATAGCCTAAAGCCTTCCTCGATAAATGGACTATCCAACACAAAAAAAAACAATTCGAACCAGTACTTGCTGAGATTAGCGCGTTCAAACAAACAAACAAAGCTTTAGCTTTATAATATTAGTATAAATAGCTTTTGCCCGCGGCTTCGCTCACGTTAAATGCGGGGTAAAAATAAGCAATAGGGCAATCCTTAAAAGAGGGTCTTTTAAGGATTGCCCTCTTGGGGGCGGATTTCCAAAAAAAAATTGTTACCCGATTTCTTCGTAAGTCACAAATTGATACCAATTTTTTGCTTTTTACCTTCTATATTGAATGCTCCATACAAACTTCCACCCCCTATTTTAGGGAAGTGAGGGGTTAGCAAGAGGTAAACAGTAACCTATGTCACTCTTCATTCCTTCAACTATCTCCACTTAAAAAATCTCGTCAATTCGTCGCTACTTTTTGCCGTGAAAGACGAACTAACAAACAGACACACACTTTCCCATTTATAATATTAAGTTCACCAGTTTAAGTCACTATCTCTACTGTGTGTCCACTGGTGGACACGGGCGGGCCTCTCTAAATGCCTAGCCAAATTTGGCAGTCTTATTAACGACTGCAGTTCGACTAATTGTGGAGAGAAAACGCAGCTGCAGGTTTTTTTCTGACATTTCTATTGTTTTCTTTAGTCGCCTGCTACGATATCCATAGAAGGGAAGGGGTGGTGCTATACTTTCAATGTGCCAGTACTAGTATTTTCTTTCACTCGACACTGTAGGTAAATTGTAATCTATCATGAGAGGGCTAATTACGATCTAAGTACCTATGTAGGTACTTAAAGTTTACGTTGTGACTTATGTGTAGTGACGTAGAAAATGATTTCAAAGATATGTTTTATTAAAAACTTTGACTTAAAAGCTGTTCTATTCCTAGTTAGTTCCTAGTGGTGCGTAAAGTGCCACGGGGACCACGGCACGACCGACTGCACGCGGGACAGGGAGACGGCGACCACGCCACCCGGATGCGTCCTTGCGGAGGTCTTGGACACCCTGTGAATTATCGCGGATGTCCCAGGGCCCCTAAGGCGCAACCCCGCCCAGTGGCCTCAGCCCACCCCTCATAATACGGGGAAGCCACGGGTGATCATCACACCGTCGGCCTTCCCCTCTCTCCGCCCTTGCCGACCTAACGCCTGGGCTAAACCCCTAGTGGCGTCCATGGCCCCCGCGCCCTACCCCGCCCCGACCCCCAGTCTAAGCCCGGCCGTGGTAGCAGCTCCGCCTGCAACACCGGCCGTACGAGCTTTTGCCCCCCCCCCCCCCACCAACACCCAAAGCCCCACGAGCTGAGCCGTCCCCCTCGAGGGACATGGAGGCCCAGCTAAACAGACTGGCCAATTTCATGGAGGACATCGACTACGAAGAGGTCGATGTCATCAGCCAAAAATTGGATGAGTCTGTGGGCAACGCCCATTTAAGGATTAAAATCCTTGTCGAGCATAGGGCTCTCCTCCAAACCATTAAATCGTTCCATCACTAATGGATAACACAAAAAATAGGATTAAGCCGAGGTCGATCACCATAGCATTTTTCAATGCTGATGGCCTTTTAGACCAACGGGATGAGGGATCCCTCTTCCTGACCGAGCACCAGGTAGACATCCTTCTGGTTCAGGAAACCCGTCTCAAACCTTCTTATCGCAATCCTAACATTGCGAACTATCTAATTGTCAGAAATGATAGGTCTACACGTGGCGGCGGCACGCTTATTTACTACAAGCGTTCACTACACTGTGCCCCAATTGACCCACGACGGACATAGAAGTCTCCTTATGCCGACTATCTATGACCGGCCACAGGCCCATTCTCATCGCTTCGGCCTACCTCTCCGGTAACATAACCCCAGTCAGGAGTGACTTTGAGGCCCTTTTCGCTATGAATGAAACCGTCTTTATAGGCGGTGACTTTAATAGCAAAAACACCCAGTGGGGATGCCTATGCACGACCACTAGTGGCACGCGCTTAAGCAGACTCGCTGAAACCCTATCCTTTGACGTTGTACCGCCTCTTGAGCCCACCCACTACCCTTACAACATCGAACATCGCCCCGATATTCTTGACATGGCTATTCTAAAGAATGTAGGCCTTCGGCTTCATTCGATAGAAGTCGTGCATGCCCTCAACTCGGACCATCGTCCGGTGATAGTCCGTCTCGGCTCCCCAGAGTCATACTCTCCCCCCATGAGGTCGTTGATAGACTGGGACAAACTCAAGTGTAAACTTGAGGATTGTAACAGCCCCCAACTTTCCTCAATCCCCGACGACATATCTTCGCCAAATGAGGCTGTAGAAGCGATCGACGCTCTCACTAGTCACATCTTGGTCGCCATCGGCGATTCGTCTAGGCAAGTGCCGGCGATGGGAAACCATCGCTTCAGGCTGCCTGATGACGCGCGAGAACTGCTGAGAGCCAAGAACGCGGCTATCAGGGCCTACGATGCGTGTCCCACCGAGGAAAATCGGGTTCTTTTGCGCGGCTTACAGCGTGCTGTTAAGCAACGTATTAAGGAGCTCCGAAACAATCGGTGGGACGATCTACTTAAAGAAATCTCGCCGTCTCACCAGGCCTACTGGAAGCTGGCGAGAACCTTTAAGTCGGACATAGTCGCATCAATGCCCCCCCTCCTAAGACCCGATTAATCGTTAGCGCTTGACGATAACGAAAAAGCCGAATGCATGGCTGACAGTCTAGAGGCACAGTGTTCCCCTAGTACCCTCCCTTTCGACCAAGACCACCTTCAAATGGTGGACGATGAGGTCCAGCGCCGCTCGGTCATCCCCCCCTCAACCCCTCTCACCCCTACTACCGTTGATGAGGTGCAGGCGATAGTCAAAGGTTTCCGCCCTAACAAGGCACCCGGGCCGGACCGTATCTCGAACAGAGTACTCCGCGCCCTGCCCGCCCAAGTTGGGCGGGTTGCCTATTGGTGGCAATCATTAACGCCGCAATGACCCACTGCGTCTTCCCCGACTCGTGGAAAGAGGCGGAGATCATAGGCATCCGAAAACCGGGAAAAAACCCGGCCGACCCCACCAGCTATAGGCCCATCAGCCTCTTAAAGACTATGGGCAAGATATACTAACGCGTATTAGTTTCCCGATTAAGAGATTACCTCTTCTCTAACAATCTCTTAATCAACGAGCAATTCGGCTTCAGAGCCTCCCACTCCTGCGTCCATCAGGTGCACCGCCTCACGGAACACATTCTGGACGGTCTCAATAGACCCCGCTCCTTGAGAACGGGAGCGTTGTTCTTCGACGTGGCGAAAGCGTTCGACAAAGTCTGGCACAACGGCTTGATTTACAAGCTGTACGAACTCAAAGTGCCGGACAGTCTCGTGCTCATCTTACGGGACTTTTTGTCGAATCGCACTTTTCGTTACCGAGTCGACGGCACTCTCTCCTCCCCTCGACCCATCAGAGCCGGAGTCCCACAGGGCTCTGTGCTATCACCCCTACTCTTCTCCGTTTTTGTAAACGACATCCCCAAGACTCCAGACACGGAGCTAGCCCTTTTCGCTGACGATACCGCCATTTACAAAACCGGTGCAAACTCAAAATATGTGATCCTAGCGCTACAGCGCGCGGTCACCAAATTGGGTGAATGGTTTAGAAAATGGCGTATCGAAGTCAATCCCGACAAAAGTGCAGCGATGTACTTTGGGCGGAACATCCCTGTAGCGCCCTCCCCTAATCCGTCCCGCCCTAATGTTCCCACTCATTTCACCCTATTCGACCAGCGGATCCCATGGGTCAAGCAGGTCAAATATTTAGGTGTCATCCTTGACCGACGACTATCGTTCGCATCGCACATCAATCGCATCTGTAACCGAGCGAAGTTCTACACGCACCGACTATACCACCTAGTCGGCCGCAAGAGTAAAATGTCGCTTAGAAATAAGTTGACAATTTACAAAACTTGCATCCGCCCCGTGATGACTTACGCCAGTCCGGTGTTTGCTCACGCCGCCCCGTCCCTCCTTAAGAAGTTTCAAACACTTCAAAATCTCCTTTTGCGTCGGGCCGCGGCCGTGGTTCGTACGCAACAATAATCCACCGAGATCTCGAGATCCAATCCATTGCCCTCTATATGAAAGAAGCCTCTCAACGCTTTTTCGATAAGGCAGTGAATCCAACAATTCGTTGAGTGAATCACTCCAATCCGCTAATAGCGGAAGCCGCCACGTACACCCCCCAGAGGGATGTCGCCTTCCGACGCCGTCGGCCCAGGCACGTGCTAAACGACCCCGACGATCCGATCACCGCGTATGTCACAACAGCCAACACCGCCTTAAGCACTTCAATTACTGCACAACACAGTAGTTCTCCACACCGCACCCGTCGGAGGCGGGTGCGTGGTCCCGCCTTTCATTTCGGCCGACACAATCATGTGCCTGGCCGCTTCTCACCTGCCCCTCCTCGGACGGCGACCCAAGCCGAGGTCCAAGCCTACAGAGGCACCCTTGAGGTCGCTGTCCGATCCCCCCTCCCAGATCGGGCCCGCCAGAATGGAGCCCGACCGTGATCCGGCATGCCACGGCATCTCCGGTTCCGGCGGCGCCACCACTGGTGGGTTCGCCATTTGGTAGGTAGGTAGGGTGCCCTTAGCACCCCACACTGGCCCGATCACGCCGGCTAGTATGGGCCCCGGTGCGAGCGAGCCTGAGGCTTCGCTGCGCGAAGCCTCACCCTCAGCCGCACCGGAGTACCGCTAGCGTGGCGGACCGAGGCTGAGCGCCTTCAGCGCTCGCCACACTCTGCCCGGTTTGACTGATTAAAGCCTCCCATATGGGGTTTCAGTGAGGGGTCCGTAAAAAAAAAAAATTAGTTCCTATTCTAAGCGCCTTAGAAGAAAAGAAAGAGATCTATTATATATCTTTAGCGAGTAGGTACTTGTATTGAATGCTCCCTAATCGGATACGGCATGTTTAGACAACGAGCCGATATCGATCGTTAGTAACAAAACTATTATCCAAGCATAGGCTATTCGCAAACTATTGCTATAATAGTAATAATAATCACCTTTGTGTTTATACTTAGCGCCAATACTGTTTTATCTTATTGTAAGACAGTGATTCAGCTGCAGTTGATACGTCACATTGCGTTTTCTAGGTTTGAGTATGTTTCCTACAAAGATAACCAGGGGCCGTATTAATATAACTATTGCGAGTTTTTTTGAGTGGCATGGGAGTGATTTAGGTGGTTTCCGAATTCCCAGGTAATCTCAGTCTTGTAGATTGTGTCGTGGCCATTTTCTGACTTTAAACATTTGTTCTAAGAATAAGATTTAATTTTACTAGTTAAATTTCTTAATACTTTTGATTGACTTTTTATTTTTTTAAAACAATAAGAGTGAAACTAACTTGAAGAACAATATGATTGTGCTTCATATTAAAATAATGGTACTTTTTCCATTTTATGCATATGATTATGAACCATTTTATAATGATTTTCGCTTTTGTTAATTTCTCTTTGTACTTATTCAAATTACTACTTAAACAGCCAACAGCAAAAACATTGAACCTATATTTATTATTCAACTAAATGTCAAATAAAATCCTTTTAATGAGTACGCGCCTTGCCTTTCTTTAGGCTTAGATCTTCTCTAGGAGCGATATGTGTACTGTACCTACATACTGTCGAAATATCAGGCATAAAGATTTCTCTAAAACGGAGATCCGTGTATTGATAGGAGCTAGTGTTTATGAGATCATTCGCCCATTCACTCACAACACACGGTATCACGACCCTAAGCACGTGCCACACGATAAATAGGTACTGAACACTTCCTTCTTGAAAGTAATGTAGTAAGAAATTTGAGGTATCGAATATTTTTTTTCCTGAGGAAATAAATATAATGAAGATATAAAGTTCTTTATATGATATTTTAAGCAATTAAATTGAAATTTTAATATCAGTATATACCGGGCGCGGTGCTTGAATGGTTCAAGCACCGCGCCCGGTATGCGAGGAGATGCGGGTTCGAGTCCCGCCCGAGACATAATTTTTCAAGTTTAAATACTGAGATATAAAGTTGTCTTTGATCAAATGATTAAATTTAAAATTTCAATTCTAATTAATGCAGTCGGTTGTATGCCGAGGAATGGACACAAAACTTGTAGGTAAGGTGTACGAAATGGCTTCACATTGTTTCTAGTTCATATATTCAAACACATTTAAATTTTTTTTATTCTTGATCGATCGCGTACGTAGGACAAGGATTTCTTTAACATTTTAAAATTATAAACCATAAACATTAATAACAATTTACACAGCCATTCTCTAATATAGCCTGCAGACTAAATAAAATTAACAATTTAGATCAAGTCCGATGTATGTTTTAATCATAATGGACATGTTTTAATTATAATGACAATGTAATTTCGGTCGCAATGCATACCTCTACTTATTTACTTTGTAAATATATAAAATGTTCATACTGCCAAATCTCTAGTAGTAAGTATTCTCTTCTTTTACATAATATGTTATCTTAAACTTTTACTTACGTAATACTCTCTACCCTTTGCAGATCCGACCCAATTTTGAAAAGAACGTTGCCAAAATTGGCTTAGCCGGGAATCAAACCCTTGCGTATTGGGTGGATCGCCATCACCGTGAACCACTACAACTACACTTGCCCTGTAATTAATCACCCTGACAAACAATATAAAAAAATTCTGCATTGATAACAAATGATTCAAAATGCGTTCCTTTTTTCAGAGAAATACGAACTCATTCCTGCCTAAGTTATTGCAAAATTAATGTCACTCCGACACGCTGGTGTGTTATACATATATACATACTTAAAAAACATTTTGATTGTAATAGTACCAAGTTAGATATTTTAGGTAAGTTCGAAATCTTAAGTGAGCAAACTAAATATTCCTGTTTGCTCGGACGCGCGACAAAAAGATTGGTTATTATAATATTCATCTTACGTGTATAATATTAAGTCTGTAGGACTCTTTAGATCTTCCAAACATGAATCACATGCTGTTAGATTTGATCGTATTTGTTGCTACTTTTGCTACACGTATGCCTCCGACTGAAATTAGTAGTATGGATTGATTTCATTTTGACGCCCTTACGTGGAGTGTTTTAAGTAACCATGGCCATCTCGGGGTCCTGGGCTTGTTCCTTGGGTCAGGCAACAAGAGTCCAAATTTTCGAACATTGCTCGGGCTTGTGATCACCAACCCGCTTTGGAACGCGTGATGATTATGCCTCTATTAGTAGGTACATCATTGCTGTAGTAACTTGAATTCAATGATGGAGGCCTCTGCACTGTGCTGTTACTTCACTTCTCCTAATAACTCTGGTCAATTTGAAAGGCAGGTCTCTTGAAAGACTAGAATTGACAACTTAATATAATACATCAGTGAATTTAACAAGAGCCGACAAATAAAGCCGATACCATTAAACACATGACAAGATGGCTCTAATTGAATGGCGAAACAAGCTAGCACATTAAAAGGAGTTGATTAAATTTGACATATCAATAGGACTATAATGCGCCGATCAGTTTATCGTGAGCGAAATCTATGCACAAAACCATCGATCTTCACTAGTGAAGTGTTACAGTACAGTTCTTCCTTGTACCAAGTGCAATAAGGGCCGACTCGCCTGCCCTCGGTCCGTGTCTCACTACTGCCGGGTTCTGCCCATTAAACACATTCTGTATGAATGGATTATCAGACGAAAGGCCAAATGCAACGTTACGACGTATTTGGTTGATCAGGAAGTACTATCGTGTCGTGTATGCCGCACGAGAGCGGGAACTACTATCAGTGTTAGCCAATCAGAAGTCGACTGTAATTATTTTTCGTATGGCTCGTTAAATAGGACTCTTAAAACTTCCGCTTAAGAATTGAAATTAAGTTATATGTAGAATTGTTAAACCTTTTAAAACTTGTCTTAATGAGAAGCTCAGCAGATAGGAGTAGCATAAAAGAAATAAATTTCTTTATTCCCATCACGTGTTTGATTTTGTTAAAACATGTGTGGCAAGTTTACAGTACTCGAAAATACGAGTATAAAATATTAAATGTGGCGAGTTTACACATATATTTTTTCGTGGCAAATCGACTTTGTGGCGAATCGACAGTAACCCTCTGGTACGTACCAGGCTCCAATTACACAATTACAACAGTAGCAACATTATAATTTTTAAACTTCTTTTTATGTTACACTTCTATTTTTATTATCAAAAAGAAGGTCAAAATCACCAGTTTCGTAAATCGAGCCTAGTTTAGAGTTCCGTGATAATTTTAAATTTGAATACAAAAGTTAGTCAAGCTCGCTACTGCATCATTGTCTATCGAGCCACGCGCTTCATTACCGCGATTGTGCAATAATTACCACACGACTGTACCACTTACTCGGTACCGTGCGTGCACGCATCGAATGTGCAAAAAAAACAAAAACACAAGTTTACATGTCTGCCCATAATTAGTCTCGTGCATGCGGCCGTATTCAATCGTTTCGTCATAGATTACATTAATCAACAATACCATTCGTTAAAACTATGTTCTCTTACTAGTTTGACTTATGCAAACATTATCCCTTACCCGGCAACGCAGTAAAAAGTAATATAAAAAGGTTTTAAATTAATGATCTCCGTAACCTTGATCCGTGAAACACGTTTTTCATGAGCAATTAAGCTCGTAGGTATTCGTTGAATAAAGCGTCCATTTACGCTACACTCGACTCCCGCTTTTTATATATTTAAGTGTCAAATAAATGCTTTATTTTGCCACTTCAAGGACAACGTAAGAACGTTGCGGAGTGTGGTATTTCAATCCCTCAATGTACTGTAAATTTTAAAGCTAAAATTCTTACAATTATTACCTGAGTACTCATAAGAGTGCAAAACGTGCTTGATGTAATACACGACAGTCAATTCTTAGGACTAGCATGAAATGTATTTTCAATGCGAAACAGCAAATGTAAGTATTATGTGTACGCATCCCAGTATTGTTATCCAACAATTTCATAATCTGTTCACGCAACATTTCTCTGATTCACTGGCCTGCCGGTACTACTTCGTGAACTAACCACTCGTAAAAATTTAAGCGGCCAGGTAATATCATCAAATCAAATCAAATCAAATAATTTATTTACTCAGAGACACGGTACAATAGGATGGATAAATGTTTGAGATTAAATCGACATGTCCCGCCATTGTATGACATGTAAAAATTTATAAGATTATAATATAACATTATTTTTATAATTATTATCATACATTATATTATTTTAGTGATATTATACAGTCAATTCTTCAACACTATAAAAATAACATTCTAAAAGCCATTCAAACAATTTATTTTTATATAATACTAGCGACCCGCCCCGGCTTCGCACGGGTGCAATGCTGATACTAAATGTTATTATGCATATAAACCTTCCTCTTCAATCACTCTATCTATTAAAAAAAACCGCATCAAAATCCGAGAAAGCGACTTTGTTTTATACTATGTAGTGATTGGTCTCAATGTTTTTTTGGTATTTTATTGTAAAAATATTATGTATTAAAATACACATATTTAAAACATTTTTCATGTAAAGTGCAGTCCTGGGAGAAAAATGCAGTACCAGTCGATCGGGATTTCTCTTATTTCTAGGATAGACATCTTGGGCTTTATGAAATAGACTAGGATTATTTTTCACAAATTTGCCGACTTCAAATATGTAAAGGCCTGGTAATGTCAATAAGTTCAGCTCTTTAAACAGCAGTTTACATGTTTTGTAGGATAGTATACTAAATATTGCACGAACACATTTTTTTGTGCAACAAATGCTTTATGTACTTCTACACTATTGCCCCAGAGGATCAATCCGTAACGCAATATAGAAGTGACATACGCATGATAGGTTGTTAGGATTGTACTCCGATCTGTTATGTGGCGCAGTCTTCGGCATCTTTGGAAATAATAAAAAATATTTTCTGCACTTCTATTCACACGATTGCCGAAAAACTTTGATTTTCAGGGTTGTTTACCTCGCTGTTTTCTAACATAACTTATGAATGCTAGAGCATAAGAAGAACAAGTGTGCGCGCTCAAAAAGAATACAATCAAAAATTATAGTCATGATTTTAGTGATAATACAAATTATACAAAATTCATAATAGCAGCAATTTCATAATATAATCAATGACCTTGAATTAGTTCAACCCAAGCGGGCAAGTCATTTTACCGTAGGCAATAAACTGAACAACGTATCTTTCTTGGCAATCAGAAAATGGATTCAATGCTATCAAGACATTGTGGTTTCTGACGTAGGGCCGGGACTATGCCTTCGTCAAAATGTCACACCGCAGACTTTTGTCGTAGTGGCATTACAAAGTATAACTCAGAAAATACAAAGCCGCAGATTCTCATAAAATATTTTATTTTGTAGTGCATATTTTTACTCGAGCAGAAATAACAGAGGACGTCTGTGACATTGGCGATATTTCTACTATTAAAACACAACGTATGTGTCTGTAAGCTTGAATATACGCACAGGAACTTGTCTCGCCTAGACTCGAACGAGTAAGATAACTCTAAGAAATATCGCCAATGTTACAATTTTATTGTCCTCTGTTTCTTCTGCCTGCTGACCCAGTCTCCACTACACGTAGTTGGATACAAAAAATGTAGCAGAATGGAGCAGTTAAGTACCGGAATAGAAATTACTACTGCACTCACCCTGTTGATCATTCCGAAGGTGTCTTTAATGTATCCCAACCAGAAAAAATATCCCGACCTACAGGTTTTATTAACTGAAAGTTACAAAAATATGTATTTGATATTCAAAGATAGTTG
The DNA here is from genome assembly GCA_949315895.1 of Anania crocealis. Lineage (NCBI taxonomy): Eukaryota > Metazoa > Arthropoda > Insecta > Lepidoptera > Crambidae > Anania > Anania crocealis. The sequence goes on from OX438864.1 coordinate 10,461,765, forward strand.
CCAGTCTGCTTGCACGCTCATGTCTAGTTATTAAAAACCTTCGGATTGCATCCAGTCTGGGCGGTTTGCTGAATTGGGCCGGTACGAGTCGCGACACACCTGGCAAATTGTAATGAGCACTCCAATAAAACAATAGTAGCCATTTGCAATTACCAGTTCTTGTCCCGAGCGCTTACGGTATAATAGCTTCCAGACTGATAAACGGACTTGCCTTCATATCACAATACGGCAAAACGTTAATTTGAAACAGAAAAGGTAAGTCAAAACTATCAATTTTATTGTACCTGAGTTGATCTTTAATACTGTACTAAAAAATAGTAGTGGTTATTATTGTTTCATCAGCTTGTAGTGTTTTATGATTATGTTAGTAATCGAACTAAAATTCAAAAGTTTGAATGGAAGTCAATCACGCCAGAACGACTCCACCACATTTCTGGATGAAATCTGGACGGAGACAGATTATAGGAGGAAATAGCATATTGGCTATACTGTTTCTTTAGGCGTCCGAAGTTACGGGTGCCAGCTACTATTTCTTTTAGCTTACGCTATCAAAGCTATTGGCACTATTCTACTTACGTATGTTGATTGTGAATAGAAATTGTGGAGTGAGCGAACTCTACTCTGTGTGTGGCCCGACAGCAGTTTTTATTTGAGATGTTACTTATAAATAATATTATCGGTACAGATTTCCTCTGCTAAACATGCCGTAACTTTATGTATTTCTAATACTAAATCTTAATAAACCTTATAAGCTTAAAAGTATATTTCGGAATCTATGGATGTAAGGATATATGTTTCAGTTTGTTATACTATTTACTTTAGTAAGTTTTATAATTGTATTTTGATTGACAGAACCAGAGCTCTAATCCGATCCAACTACAGCGAGGCGTGAGACAGGGTAAAGGTCTGATTCCTCCGTTAAAAGTTTATGGAGGGCTTATTAAGTCGTGACAAGCCGGCATCAAACTAGAATAGTCAAAAGTGTCAAAAGAGCGACTAAAAGAATTACACCAGAAGGAGACGGACAGCAGTATTTTCTTTCTTGCCTCCCAAGCGTGGCGATTATTACAAAATTATTCTATTGGAGAGGTCTACTCCCAGCTGTTGACTGATGTACTCTTTGATAATGTTGACATCGTAACTAATTTATTAGACTTGCCATACGTTTTTTTAACTGAACAAAGCACTGGGAAACGGCTTTGTACAAAAATTTTCAATTTTAAACTACTAAGCTGGATAACATTCCAATACAATAAATTTTATTTGAATATTCTAGGAAAATAACTAATATTTTTTGTAAAAACAAGATTGTTCGCCAACAATGCGGTTTTCCTCTTTATAGTAAACAATTGATTAGAGTGCTACTCATTAACCTATTTTTTTGTGCGAAAAGTAAGGACTAATGAGGATTGCCCTTACTTTTTGCACAAAATAAATAATATAATACGATGTATTATCCCACAGGCGTGTCCTAATTTATCCATCCCTTATTTTTTTTAGTTAAACTATTATTCATGAATAAGAGAAAAAAAATACATCTGCATCAGTTGCACAAATGAAGAAGTTGACAGGAAAATTGTCAGTTGTCTGTTAGAGTTGTCGAACAAATTATAAAATGTATGCGTAGCAGAAAAAAAATCTGTTAATGTTGTTAGTTGAGTAAACCAGATAATAAATATTCGAACCATGTAAAATTCTGTATCAACAAAATCAAGCAATGCGTTGTGCAATCCTACAAGGCCTGAGATATGACGCATGTGACGAATTTTTTGATATCTACAAGTATTAAAAAAAGAAGTCTGGAGGAGATCGCCTTTAGCAATAGACCATCCGATTGGTTCTACTGATTTTCTGTTTTGTATTTTGTCCTTTATGTTTTTGTGCAATAAAGTTGAATCATATTTAATTGAGTGTACTTCTTTCCCATATTTGCACTCCTCTTCACTTAAGTTTAGGTAAGCCTAATATCCTATTACACAATCCAACAGTAAATTCGGATGTCTTTGTTACAAAATTGGGCCCTAAAAAAAATTTAAGTAAGTTCGGTTGGATTGCGTACATTTAAGTATTACCGCTAATGAACTCGGTAACTGCGGAGTAACGATGAAATAATGACTAATATTATCTACATGCGGTTTCTATAAACTTAACAATAAACGTGTAATGAGAGCGCCTATTATTGAGTAAAATTCATTAGAAATAAATGTGTAGACCGGTTTGACAACAAACTTAAACCGAAAGTTTGATAATACAAATTAAAATTAAGTGATTATTATTTTTGGGGTAACAAAACCACAAACATATAACTTTTTGTTTTCAACTTATATGGGAAGTTATAAGTTAAAAAGTTGTAAAGTCAACCTTTTTTAGTACATTTAAAATACGTTTAACATGTGATCATTGAAGTGTTGTAGTACATAAGTAGTATGAGAGCGAATCTTTTTTATTTTATGAAACTCTACACCGCCAAATGGATATAGTTTAGGTAGGACTTGGACCAGAGTTCTGGGTTTCCGCAATTTAGTGGCTAAATGGTACCAAAGTTTTCGGAGTATAGGATTTTGGAGTATTGTGCCTGTTAAAAGTCATAAATCATTATTACCGCATCTATGCCTAAATATTTCAATCATTCCAGCCTATAAAGGCTGGAATGATTGTAAATGTTTTTTGGAATATAAAGGATATTTCACAATATTACGGAGTAGTTGTGTTATTGATACACATAACTTAGAGGATCAACAAGTTTTTAATTCTTGCAGCTAGTATTAAAAATACTTGTACCATTCAGGGCCGTAAGGTTGAGGGGCGGGTCGCAAATATAATACCATATCATAGTGCCAATAAAGCTGATCGCAGGACTTCAAGGAAGTACGGAACCGGTTCTAGTGTCGCCTTCGAGTCACATGTGCCGTTTATTATGCCCCATACCGACAGCTCACAACTAGGAAGTCGGCGAATGAACGTCATACGAGTATTATTAGCAGTTATTGATCAACTTCTAGATAAGAGGCCAAAGGTTTTGATAACAATTTTTGTTTTTTAGTGGCTCAAATGTTGTTACGAAGCTATCTATCGAATGATTTATGTAGGTTTCAATTTCAATTTTATTTTCTTATCATATTTTGTTAACTGCTTCGGTTGGAGATGATGAGTTAAAAACTTTAATGGAGCCTGCATAAATCAGGTTCGTTTTCTAAAAACATAGATAAATGGTTCGGATGGTAAACATCTATGCAAGTAAAAAGGAGCCCACCTGTGGAGACTAAAACTATAATGTTTTTTTCATTACTTAACACTAAAGTTTGGGTAGGCACATAATTGAATTAAGTTGAATAGATATTTGTTTATAGTTTACGATACTGAATTCTAAGTTAAAAATGCATGTTTTTATCTAAGTTGTAATAATAAAATGCTATACTATTTGATTGCATTTGAGTTATTACCTGCTTGCTCTACTTTATTAAAATAACGATTTAGAGACAAATGAACACTTCGTTCATTCCTTTGCCGGTGACCTACGACCAAAGCCGGTCGTGACAATATGCGCATGTCCATAATCAGACTACGAAATTAATACGCTCTAAAATAATATAGACAATCACAAAGACCCGTGAAGATGGCTCGCAGCCGAGAATTTATGATCTCGTAAAAGTGGACACGAGACAAGCTAATTGAAAAGGTTTATAGCTTGTCCGTGCTGAGCTACACAATTTAATATAGAATATCATAATAAATGCTCTATGGTTTCATCGCCATTTGTAAAAGAAACTTTAGGCTTAGCCTCAGAACTGGTTTCATATTGTTACACTTTTTAAAGTGTTTCTATGTCTATACTAAATTGTACAACTGGTGTTATTTGATTTATACCATGAACCTTATTTATTATGAGTTTCCGATATTTCGGCACTGTTGCAAGCGCCATGATCACGGGATCAGTTCTCTCGTGCAACCGTGCCGAATTATCGGAAACTCATAATAAATAAGGTACAAATCCCGAATCAAATAACTCTAATGATAATGACCATGAAAGTTTAAATCAGTATATGTACAACTGGTATCTAGCAATACTAGACTGTCAACTGAAATCTGAAATTTTTATGTTTTTCTAACTAAGAATAATAATAGCAGTACCTAAACTATGATTGATAATGTCAAGTTTGTGTCTGGCGTTTAGATGTCAGTTTACATGTTAATAATGTTTGGTGCCGCCAAAATGCAATCGAAATTGCTATGTAACAATATGCAAAAACCAAAACATGGGAATGCGTTTTTTCAGTGTTCTTACATGGCCGGTTTCGATCACGAATTTCCAGAAACGGTGATTAAACGGGATTCAGCTCGAAGGCTCTAATCGAAAGGCGGGACTCGAATTATAACAGCACGCCTTAATTTGAATAATGAACAATGTTAGCACTCAACCGGTTTAATCACGCAAGTTCGGTCTGACCACAGCGAGGAGAGAATAGCCATCTCAAGTTTGGTGTTACAAAGTACAAGTGTGATGACAGTCGTGGTGGAGTGGCTTACATATAACGGTTTTCATGGTGTCGCCAGCTTCGAGGTTCCGGGTTCGAATCCTCGAATGGTCCATGCAGAAAAAAACATTCTATATTGCCTTGGGTTTGGGTGTTTTTGGTAACATCGTCGTGGAAGAACAAGAGCTTCAAAAGTTAAAGTGCCAACTCAGAAGCTGCGACAGAGATTACGCGATTATGAAAATATGCTAACTCTGAAATAGTTACGGCTGTTTATCCCTAGAATTCATGTTAAGAAAGACGACTTTTACGACGATATACGCTTAATTAGTCTAGTGCAGGGATTCCCAAAGTGGTCGATATCTTCCCCTTGGAGTCAAAATTGGTTTTCCGGGGGTCGATATAGACGAAAACCTTACCACTGACTCGTACCTACCTACTACAAAACTGAATTTAAATGTCAATTTATTTTATTAAATTTTTAAAGTTTTAACCTATACTCACAATAGGAAAGAAATCTGAAGATAAAATTCTATTAGTAATTTATCTATGGAGGTCTGAGGCATCAGTTTATTTTAGTAAATGGATCTCTTTCCTAAAATAGTTTGGGAATCTTTGGTATAGTGCCTAGTTTTGTAAAAACTGGTTTGCATAGAACAATAATTATGAGTCATACTACCAGAAGCCTAATCAGTAAAGTCAAACATTATATGAAGTTATAAATATTGTTTTATGAGATAGTGGTGATAACCCTGAAAATAGCATAGAAAGAGCTGTAAAAAGAAAACTGCTTTATCTGTTTACGCGGTGGCTTGACGCCCAGGACTGCTTTACGACCAGAGATCTGCACTATAAATGTACCACTAAACTTTCAGCTGGACCGATGATTACAAAAAGTAATAAAATGTTACTTTAAAATACTCACTCACCTTGAACATTAGATGAAAGTGAGGCTCCTTTTGGCTTCATCCACAGAATACATTTATGGCACTTTAATTTTGAGATCAGATAGTACTTTGTTTTGATTTTTTTAATTATAAAGGAATTGCGAAATTAAACCGTGATTTTTTACTTCTGCGTGACATACAGTGACATTTTTTTTTTCTTTGACACATCTCACAATTTTTTTATGTCACGTTCATTTCTCGAAACAGAAATAGGAGACAGCGATATTTTCCAGCCTATAATTAAGATGCTATCTAAAAATGCTTATGGTCATATGTTGGAGTCTACACACATAAATAAAAAATGAACAACCTCCTTGAGCGCGCTAGACAACGATTCATCATTGCTCGCTTGTTTTTTTCTATGGCTGATTGAAATACGAAGTTACATAATTTAAGAACAAAAGGGTCCCCGAAAAAACACGACGCCCGTCGAGTTGGGACGAGAACAAAGCACGCATTCGCCAAGTTATGTTTATAAGTTGGCCTGGCAGTTTAAGCTGCCACATAAATTGCGTTCACGAAAGAATACAATAAGAACAGACATTTATGACTTTTTTCTTAAACGAATAGTCGACGGCTAGCAGGAGGTTGCATAACGCGACCCGATTACGACTGATTGCAAAGTTAAGTCCTTGTGGGATAGTTCTGGGCTTTGTTACATTACAGCATCAGTAGTTTCAGCCGGACATATTAAAAGCTCTAACAAAGAATACGACCACGACATATTTTTAACTGAGTGCAGAATATATTCATCAACTTTGCGATTGCTTGATACATCTACACTTTGCTGCTTAGAAGATACATAAATAAGTGTCGTCGTTATTTGAATTTAACTGCAGATTTCAGCAATAAATCGTTTTTATTGCGTCGAGCGATATAACCAATTTTATGAGTTACCTCGTCATATATTACACTATTATTGTTTTTGAACTGGCCTACTGCGGGTTGATGGACGGCGAGGGCGACGCGGTGGCAGGCAACGTCCGGCCGGCCGTTGGACGTTTCTCAAGACACCTATGCCTCCAACAGGGCAGGGCTCAACTTGTTGCATCATACCTTACGTGCCCTCCGAAGAACGGAAGCACTCAAGGTATGATGCCACAAACGGTCACCCATCTAACTAGTGACCGCTCCCACCGATACTTACACAGTTAGTACCGTCCGTTGACAGAGACTGATCACTAAGAAGCATTGTACTATGAGCGCTTGTATCTGTAAATGCAGAGCTAATTAAATATAAATTAGTTCGCTACAAATACACGATACTCGTAGATATGTACACATTTGTAGCTGCTATTGATAATTAATTTTAATAGGTGGATTAGGACAATATTGATAACATATTATTATTAGAATCATTTTCCTATCAAATCCATATCTGTGTAGCTGCTTACATTAACGACTAAATAATTAATGCTGCTTAAATAAACGATTATTTTTGACGACCTCCGTAGCGGAGTGGTGTACACACCGGTTTTCAAGGTGTCGCCTGCTCCGAGGTCCCGGGTTCGATTCCCGGACGAGTCAATGTAGAAAAAATGTGTTTTCTACATTTTCTCGGGTCTGGGTGTTTGTGGTACCTTCGTTGTCTCTGGTTTCCAAAATACAAATGCTTAAAATAGTTATTCAAATTGGGGTCAGAACAATGTATGTTGTCCACATTTATTATTATTTAATTATTTATTTATTAAGAAGATTTTGTTAGTTGAACTTTTCTAATTTGTTTAAATCGGTACCTAATGATTAGTAAACATACTAGTATTTACGATATTTATATTCATCTAAATTCTAAAAATAAATATATACAAGTAAAGTAAATATGTTTTGTTACCAGGAAACGAGACGGTTAGTCGTTTAATATAAACATGATTTATCTATAAAACCGAAAGGTCTGTTTTCTCTTTCGTAGAGATAAGTAACGTAATAATAGTGAGTTTATCGTGGTCGACACCATTAATTAATATATGAGAAGTTATCAGTGTAAAGTGGGTTGGATCCCGCGTTACTACCTACCTACTAAAATGTTTCCGTCATAACAGCCATGTTGTTTTTTTAGTAATGCAGGGTTCATTGACAACTTTTGTTAATTTATTCTGGTAGTTTTTTAAGGAGACGCTAAAAAATGTTTTGAATTCATGTGTTATGTACTCAGTACAATAACTTAAAAAAGCTTGACGTATAAAAATAATTAGACCTCGTGATTGTAATTTGGTACTTTTAAGCATTCAAATAGTCAACTAGTAGATTCGATGGTAGAAAATGCTGCTGCAAAGCATCGAGTCGCGCGCGGGTTTGCTTTGATTCCTGCACAGTACAAATATTTCCATGAACATTTGTCCAGGTCTGGGTGTTTTCTATGTATAATAAGTATATTTTTACAAAAAAATAATAATACATAAATTAGGTTATCTAGTATCCGTAGTTTAAGCTTAGAAGTACTCGTAACTTAATTTGGGCCTAGGCCCTAGATGGCTCGTTAAGGCCCAGTGTGAATATTAAATTAAAAACATTGTTAGCTGAAGACTATTATGTGATGTTATCCATTTATTTTCATTTAATAAAAGTGTGTATAAATAACATTTTATTAAATCATTTCGAAGCTTATCCTCGCACTAATTAGTTGGCTATGTATCCTGTTGTGAGCGGAAGTGTCACCGGCCTTGACCCGTTGCCGTTGGTGAAGATATATATTTTTAACATGCACTCAACATGGTCCACGTAATTAGTGTATAAATGGAAGTCGATGGGGACGCTTGAGAAAGCTTTAGCCTTATTAAGACTAGAATATTATATCAAATATGAATACAGTTTAATTATAAATAATGTAAATACGTATCTTATCATTTCTATGATAATTGATGATGATGATGGGTTATAGGTAATATAATTAAGAAAAAATATCTCGTAGATAAAGATGACTAGAATTTGAAATGATTTGTAATTTATATATTAGGTCATACCTGTTTGATGTAACTAACAATTTTAAATACAACTAACAAATCAAACCCGCTATACGACGAGTTTATTAAGTAAGTACCTACCTACGCTTAAGTCATTTTATTTAATTAAGCACTTGACAGCATGCTTTATTTCAGCCAAATTACAGTTTGTGTTTGACCTTTACCGCAGATGAACATTCAGACAGACAGACAACTACTTAAAGAGCTCTTAATTAACTACCGAACCCTAAAAACAGCCAATAATTAGATAAATGTCGTAAATTTTTCCTGTGAAGTCAACTGGCAGATTGGACACAACAGTAGATAAAGATGGTCGAAATTCACAAAATGATAAATTCAAACAAACGGGTCGCGGGAGTGCATTGAGCGAGGCTGAGCGATAGCCCCTCTATCATTGGCCACACGGCGCGCGCAGATAGCGCGGCGGGCCGCCATTGCTGATGTGGCCTCCACCGTCACGATCATCAACTTATTTGCGTTATTTTAAATTTACAAATATTTAAAAAGCTTAGGTGAAAATTGTCGCACGATGGATACCTAAAAACGGCTATATGCCGAAAAAGCAGACCCAAAAAAGATGGTATGACGATTTGGATATTAGCTTTAGCAATACCGAAAAAAGTTTTCGGGAATCCTTTGCTAAGCAGTGGGATGAAACAGGTTATGTAAAAAAAAAGTTCCTCTTGCCGGGGCCATTGGGTAACATTTACTTGGCCTTACACCTTATTTACATAAGGTTTGAAAATTCGTTATTTCTTAAAAAAAACGTGATGACTGACCATTAAAAGAATAGCACACCCCGTCTTTTTCTATGGGTGTCGTAAGAGGCGACTAAAGGAGAATTGCCAGGAGACGGGCAGCAGCGTCTTCCCTCTACCGTTCATCATTGGCCAAACTGCGATCGCCAACCCGCCTGCCAAGCGTGGTGGTTGTAGCAAAATCCTTTTTGGAGAAGCCTGGGTCCAGCAGTGGACTAATATAGGCTGGTGATGATAACGATGAAGGTATGCAGTGTGCTGACTTTGGTTTAATGATAGCAACGAATATTCTCAAGACCCTACGAACCGACAAACATTTTTACGGTTGCCAGATAATAATGAGACATCTTGGAATCATATTAAATACAATTTCTGACTAAACCAAGTTACTTAACTGGGATGGGCTATATAATAATGTTATTAGCTAGGTCTTCGACTTTCTAACGCGACTATCAAGAAACGTACCTATCAATTTACGTCTGGTTATACGCGTCAATCAATCGGTTTAAAGTGATACATTCATCTGGACGTTTATGTTGTGCGCCAATATTTTAATCACGTTTACATCATTAGTACTATTTAGTAGACCTTAAGATACGATTCTAGAGTCAGGTCAGGATTATGGTCCAGTCTACTAATTCTAACAGCTTTCTAGCAGATAAGTAATTTCTTATTATAATAGAAAAGAAAGAAGAAGAAAATATATACTTGCTCCGTAAATTGACAATTAATCTTAAGACAAGCATGTCTAAAAATCATTAGCACAATTTAGTAGACCTTCTATTTAGTAGACCTTAGTTAGGACGCTGGGGTTATGATTATCTACTATATAAATCTACATCATAATTTGTATACAATCCGCTATTTAGAAACAGCTTTCTAGCTTTGTTTAACCTTTGTTTAATGCGATACGATAGTAATAAAACTTGAATAATGTATTATTCATTATAAAATACTAATAAAAAATATGTCAATAATTACTAATAAATAATGCTTTTAAAAATTATGTACCTACTCCACATACTTACATTCCGTATACGTCTTCTCCTAAGATTAATTGTCAATGTATTTTTATTATTGTGACTGATAATAATAACAAGAATTCCGTGTGACCAGATAACGTTTTTAGGGTTCCGTACCCAAAGGGTAAAAACGGGACCCTATTACTAAGACTTCGCTGTCTGTCCGTCTGTCCGTCTGTCCGCCTGTCCGTCGCTCTGTCACCAGGCTGTATCTCAAGAGCCGCAATAGCTAGACAGTTGAAATTTTCACAGATTGTGTATTTTTGTTGCCGCAATAAGAACAAATACTAAAAACAAAATAAAATAAATATTTAAGAGGGGCTCCCATACAACAAACCCGTTTTTTTGGCCTTTTTGGTACGGAACCCTTCGTGCCCGAGTCCGACTCGCACTTGGCCGGTTTTATTAGTATTGCGGAAAAACCTCGGGATATAACACCATTGAACGAAAATATCTGAAAACCGATGTCCATCAAAAATTATCCCGGTTTATTTTAAGACGAATTTATGTATTTAATGTTAACTAATAGACTTTGAATATGCCGTGTGGTAACGGCCTAAGCAGACTAGCACCAATTCATTCTCATTCTCATCCTATTGGTGTCCTGAGTGCGACTAATAGAGTTTTGCCAAATGTTAACGAGAGAGAGAGAAGGCCTCCATTGCGGAAGAGTAGCTAACCCGTATGCTAGTGGACAAATAGTATAGACTAAGGATGTCCTGGATGTACAATTTCGGATCTGGAAACGGATAAGTATGTAGGAATAAAATATTTCGGTTCGGGAATCGATTATGAACGGATATAAAATCATTTCGGATTGTTTGTTAGTATCATTAACTACAACTACATAATCGTTTAATCTCGTCTTTCTTACCCTTTAGTACTCCAACCAGTCAAATATCAAGTAATTTTGTGTTAGTTCAACTGTCAAGAACCTGTTCTAAAGTGTTTCATCGCTATACACTTAACAGAAACTATCTGATTTTTTTTACTGGATTGGTTTACTGTTACGGATATTTCTATATATTTTTTTATAAACAATGGACTTGCTCTTTGACTACCTAAGATATTTTAAAAGTTTAAGTTTTTGATTGTCATTGTTGACTACATCCTTATCTCTACGGTTAAGAAGAAGCCTCAGATGGAGCGAGCTTACCCAGAGTCACTGTTCTCCCCCACACCAGCGGAACATTGAAAAACTGTTTGGCGCTGAACTCCCGCAGGAGGGTGGTAGCATCCAGGCAGCCACTAGTCTGTCTCGACAGCTCCACAGCCTTCAAGGATGACGAAAAAGCTGAATGCTTTTCTGACAGCATTACTTCACAATGTTCTGTCAGTACTCAACTCTGTGATCCAGCCCACATCCGGGAAATAGAGTAGGACCTCAGTACCCTGAACTCCGCCCTCCTATCTCCTGACACTGAACCCATTTCGATCTCTACTGATGAAATTAAAACCTTCATCAGAGAGCTTAAATTCAAGAAAGCCCCTGGAGCCGACGGAGTCTCCAATATGACGCTGAAGTTCTTCCCGATACAAGTTTTGGCTTTCCTATCTCTTATCTTCAATTCCTGTTTCAAGCACAGCTACTTTCCAGACTCGTTGAAAGAAGCTATCGAAATAGGCATACCCAAGCCAGGAAAACCCCTAAACCAACCGTCGAGTCATCGCCCTATCAGCCTCCTAAAGGCAATGGCGAGGCTCTTAGAAAAATGTATTCTGGCTCGTATGAAAGAGCACCTCCACGGTGAGGACCTAATCATTCCGCATCAATTTGGCTTCAGAGCCAAACATTCGTGCCCCCAACAAGTACATCGCATTGTCGAATACGTCCTGAAGGGGTTCTGGACGCGCAAATACAAGACTGTAGCGGTCTTTTTTGACGTTGCCAAAGCCTTCGACAAGGTCTAGCACACCGGTCTTATAGTCAAACTGTACAGACTTAACCTGTCGGTTCGATTAGTTCGACTGGTCGCCTTCTACCTACAAAATCGTACTTTTCGGTTTAGGCACGAAAAAACGCTCTCTTCTCCCAGGGCTACTACAGCTGCACGCATAGCTCGGTCCTGGCACCACTTCTGTACACAGCTTACACTAACGACATCCCCGTCCCGACTAACAAAGTCGAACTATCCCTCTTCGCGGACGAAACGGCTCTATACAGACGCGCACCCTCCCTTAGTAGGGATCCTTCCTAGACTCCAAGTCTCAATAGATAAGTTAGGTGAATAGTTTTGCAAATGGCGAATCGAAGTTAACCCGGAAACGTCTTCCGCGGTGTACTGTGGTATGTACGAGTAGATACCTTTTAACATATGTAAATACCTTACCATTTGTTTCTGGTTCATCTCATTAAATACATTCTCTTATTTTCATCATATAACTTATAATTTCTTGTAATTTTATTTGTTTACTAATTTTGACACTAATATTAAAATTTTCTTGTTATTTTGACAGACATCGTTACCACTGGCAACCACCTTGTCAAATGATATATATTTTTTAATCATGTAAATTTCATCTAAATTTCGGTTGGGAGATATTGTATTTTGGCCAATTTTATATTAAACTTACCTTCTTTATGTAATTTTTATAACTGCTTATGTAAATATAGCTATAATTTTGAAATGTTTAAAAATAAATTATGGTTCCATCAATTTTGATATAAATAGACGTTTTTGTGTCAAGGAACGATCACTTCTTCTTATTCTATTGTTGTGAACTAAATATTATTATTGGGAGAATTATCTTGGACACTATTTATTCATTACTCCTGGACCCTGGTACGGTCACGTAGACCGCCGGGCCTTCTCCATCTAGTGCTGTTGGATCCTGGCGGTCACGTAGACCGCCGGGCCATCTCCATCATTTCGGCTTGATCAGGCAGATCGCCGGACTACCTCACCTCCGCTGCGCAGTTGGATCCTGGCGTGGTCGACCGCCGGGCCACCTCTATTCATCAAACCACTAATTGGACTTTCACGTGTAAATTTAAGTAACGTATATATTTTATCATACTTTTAATTTTAATATATTTACTTTATATCTTGTCTTGTATTTTATTTAACTCTTAGGGAATAATTATAGGGAGATAGGTTCCCATTAACTTCCCTCTTTCCAAATTTTCTTTTGTAGCGTAGCAGAACCTAGGTTTCTGAGGGTATTCCTCTTCAAGGGTACCCCAGATATTCTGTTACGTTATAGTACTTCGATCCAAAGCACCACAGATTACCTCCCAATGCCCACCCCCCGACCTTACTAGGCAAAGCCATCCCCTGGCAAACGTCAACAAAATACTTAGGTGTCACTCTAGATCAGAGACTCAGTTTTAAGCCTCACGTTCAATTAAAGAGTGGCACGAAACGCCTCCGTGGCGGAGTGGCGTACACACCGGTTTTCAAGGTGTCGCCTGCTCTAAGGTCCCGGGTTCGATTCCCGGACGGGTCAATGTAGAAAAAAATGTGTTTTTCTACATTTTCTCGGGTCTGGGTGTTTGTGGTACCTTCGTTGTTTCTGGTTTCCAAAATAAGAATGCTTTAAATAGTTATTCATATTGGGATCAGAACAATGTATGTGATGTTGTCCACATTAAAAAAAAAACGCCCGTTTATTTATTTAGTCCCTTTAACCTACAGGCAACTTCGCACGTCTTTAAAGAGTATATAGTTTAAAAAAAACACTTACTTCACTCAATCATTGAGCTGTGTGCCGTCAGTGTCAGACTATCATTTCATTTAGAGTTAATTAGGAACAAAACTTTGTTACTGGGTCTGTAAACTCAGTTCAAAAACTGAGGTTTATAGGGAGGGAGGGTTCTTATATCTTCGAATGAAGCGACTCATATAATAGCGATCGAACTTCACTTGGAAGTTCGTTTGATCATCTATTATATATCGTCGCTTCATTCTTTGATATAATTATTTACAAGGTAGATTTTCAGAGACTAAAGTTTTGTTCGATATAAGCTGTGACATTCATATACATATAAGTAGTATTCAAATAAACTATTTTTAATTATACATATGTAAGTATTTATTATTTAGCAAAAACAAAACAAATAAAATCTTTTCTTTACAAAAGAAAAAATATATATATGCGAACCAATATCTAATAATTATACTATTTTAATTAGCAGGTCGTAAAACTGCGTTCGCAAAATCACCGTTGCTTAAAATCGGTCTATTATAGAAGCGAGCAAACGCCATAGACGTGCTGGTCCAGCCAGCCGTCTTCCGGATTGCGTCGACGCTGAGGCCCCAGCGGCTTGCGCGGTCGAGGTACCGGGCGTGGCGTGTACTATGGGCGCTGAAAGTGGCTACATCAACACCGCTCTCCGCTAACACCTGCTTAATCCAGCGGCTAATGGATTGTGAGCTTGCAGCTTTGTAGGGTTTTTCATGAGTCCTCATATTTTTGGTCAGAAAAATATAATCCTTGAGGGTTGGAGCAGGACATATAGTAATATTGTCGTGGAAAAACGGTAACGGTAATTGAGATGTTATTAATTTTTATAAGCGATAATGTTTAAACCCTGTGTGCCTTGGAAAGTGCTAACAAAATAGATAATTTTTTAGCTATCTTTTCCATGCTGAGTTCTAAGTTTGGATACTAGTTTGATACATAATTGAGAACCAATTGTGGGTCCTAAGTTGTGTATTTGGGTCGGCTTGGGTTAAGTTTGTAAGCTCCCTTTGCAAACGTTTGATACATTCATTTGATCCGACATTCTCGTTTAGAAAAAGCGACAGGGCCGAACGATGACTGTTAAGAGAGCCAGCCAGTAGTTTGATACACAATTGGTTCTCAATTATGTATCAAACTAGTATCCAAACTTAGAACTCAGCATGGAAAAGATAGCTAAAAAATTATCTATTTTGTTAGCACTTTCCAAGGCACACAGGGTTTAAACATTATCGCTTATAAAAATTAATAACATCTCAATTACCGTTACCGTTTTTCCACGACAATATTACTATATGTCCTGCTCCAACCCTCAAGGATTATATTTTTCTGACCAAAAATATGAGGACTCATGAAAAACCCTACAAAGCTGCAAGCTCACAATCCATTAGCCGCTGGATTAAGCAGGTGTTAGCGGAGAGCGGTGTTGATGTAGCCACTTTCAGCGCCCATAGTACACGCCACGCCCGGTACCTCGACCGCGCAAGCCGCTGGGGCCTCAGCGTCGACGCAATCCGGAAGACGGCTGGCTGGACCAGCACGTCTATGGCGTTTGCTCGCTTCTATAATAGACCGATTTTAAGCAACGGTGATTTTGCGAACGCAGTTTTACGACCTGCTAATTAAAATAGTATAATTATTAGATATTGGTTCGCATATATATATTTTTTCTTTTGTAAAGAAAAGATTTTATTTGTTTTGTTTTTGCTAAATAATAAATACTTACATATGTATAATTAAAAATAGTTTATTTGAATACTACTTATATGTATATGAATGTCACAGCTTATATCGAACAAAACTTTAGTCTCTGAAAATCTACCTTGTAAATAATTATATCAAAGAATGAAGCGACGATATATAATAGATGATCAAACGAACTTCCAAGTGAAGTTCGATCGCTATTATATGAGTCGCTTCATTCGAAGATATAAGAACCCTCCCTCCCTATAAACCTCAGTTTTTGAACTGAGTTTACAGACCCAGTAACAAAGTTTTGTTCCTAATTAACTCTAAACGAAATGATAAGTCTGACACTGACGGCACACAGTTCAATGATTGAGTGAAGTAAGTGTTTTTTTTTTAACTATATACTCTTTAAAGACGTGCGAAGTTGCCTGTAGGTAAAAGGGACTACGTGTAGGGAAAGTGTACGTGATATCTGTAGGATCTCAGATATAGTGGCTCTGCAGGAGACGTGGCTACTTCCCCATGACATACCGATTTTGGGAAGTATCTGTAGTAATTTTGATTTTTCTGGCAACTCGGCAGTAGATACATCAGCCGGCCTGCTATCAGGTCGACCATATGGGGGAGTAGCCATTCTTTGGAGAAAAGCCATCTTTCAGGAAGTTACTGTCATTAAATGTAACAGCCGCCGCCTTGCTGCTATCAAGGTACGTACTGGCGACTGCTTTATGATTGTTTTTTCTATTTATATGCCAACTGACTCGCAAGAAAACCTGACATTGTTTACAGAGGTACTGAGTGAAATAAGTGCAATTATAGCGGGTGACAATGTTGAATGTGTTTTCGCGTTAGGGGACTTTAATGCCCACCCCAAGGAATTATTTTTTAATGAGCTCATAAGTTTTTGCTCAGACCAGTCCTGGATTTGTGCCGATGTAGATAAGTTAGGATTAGAATCGAATACATATACTTTTATTAGTGAAGCACATGGTAGTCGGCGGTGGCTGGATCATTGTGTTGTGTCTATGTCTGCTTACCAAACTATTGTTGAGGTGCATGTAGATGAAGATGTCTATATGTCAGACCACCTACCTTTGTATGTCATTTGTGACTTAAACGTAGTAAGATCTAAAATAAGTTCACATGAATCATCTTATTGTAGTTCTGTTCTATGGGGTGAGAGAAATCAGGCTCAAACTGTCACATATAGAAACCTTTGTAACGAGAACTTACGTAACATCGACTTTCCCCAACAGTTTATTAGATGTAGCCATGGGCGATGTCAACTACCGGAGCATAAACTCATATTAAATGAGATGTATGACAAAATGGTACGAATACTGTGTATTGCCGCCACAAAAACTAAAAGAGAGTTTATGAGGGGTGGCAATAAAACTAAAATGATATGTGGCTGGAATGAACATGTTCGCAGTGCTCATCGGGAGGCCAGGCTTAAATTTAAAATCTGGATTTTATACGGACGTCCATCTTCAGGCCCCATATATAAGCAAATGTATGAGTCCAGGAAAGTATTTAAAAGTCGTTTGAAGTGGTGCCAGAATAATCAAGAGCAAATCAAGATGGACATATTAGCTAAACATAGGTCTGATAATAATTTTAGTAAATTTTGGAAAGAAACTGGTAAGCACGACGTTAGACCTGGCCTCCCGGCGAGCGTTGGGGGAAAAAGTGACGCATTGGAGATAGCAAACATGTTCCGTGAACATTTTAGTGTGAGATCTCCGCTGGGTCCATCTTCTGCGGTGACTGATGCTGAGCACTGGTGCCAGCAAGGGGTGGAGTCCCCGCTCATTTGCTTCACTGCCGCTCAGGTTAGATCAGCGATGAAGAGGATGAGCGGTGGCAAATCTCCGGGGCATGACGGGCTCAGCATAGAACACCTTAGGTTTGCTGGGGTTCATCTGCCCAGGGTTTTGTCCATGTTTTTTACTTTGTGCGTTAGTCACTCATATCTCCCACAAGACTTAATGAAAACCACAGTCGTACCCATAGTGAAAAACAGGACAGGTGACATCTCTGAAAAAGGAAACTATCGTCCTATTTCTCTAGCAACAACCGTTGCAAAGGTGTTGGACAGTTTACTTGACTCCTGCTTGAATACTTGTCTAGATCTACATGATGCTCAGTTTGGTTTTAGACTTGGACTATCAACCGAGAGCGCAATTGTAGGACTCAAGCAAACTGTCAAATACTACACTGACCGTAAAACACCGGTATATGCATGTTTCTTGGACCTCTCCAAAGCCTTTGACCTCGTGTCTTACGAAGTGCTTTGGAGAAAGATGAGTGACAGGTGTGTGCCGGCTGAAATCTTGAATATTTTTCAATTTTGGTATGCCAACCAAATAAATGTAGTTAAGTGGGCCAATGTCTTTTCTGACTCCTATGGGTTGGAGTGCGGTGTGAGACAGGGTGGGCTGACATCTCCCAAGCTTTTCAATTTGTATATGAATGACCTCATAGTCGGGCTGAGCAGCATGCGTGACGGATGTCGGATTGATGGCATTAGCATAAACAACATCAGTTACGCCGACGACATGGTGCTGCTCGGGCCGACTGTGGGTGCCATTATGAAAATGTTACGAGTCTGCGAGGACTACGCTGTCAAACATGGACTCATTTATAATGTTAAAAAAAGTGAATACATGGTCTTTAAGGCTGCCGGTAAGTGTCTTGATAACTTACATCCTATTACCCTTAATGGCTTGAACATGAATCGCGTATATAAGTTTAAATACTTGGGACACTTTCTTACTGATGACCTTAAGGATGATGTAGACATTGAGAGGGAACGTAGGGCTCTGGCTGTCAGAGGTAACATGCTGGCTCGCAGATTCGCCCGCTGTACTAACCAAGTAAAAATCACGCTGTTTAAAGCGTACTGTCAGAGTTTTTACACGGGTAGTCTGTGGGTTAGCTATGCCAAAAAATCTCTGAATGCCCTACGTATCCAATATAATAACATCTTCAGGATGTTGTTGGGACTGCCACGCCACTGCAGCGCATCAGGGATGTTTGCGCAAAACCACACCGACGGCTTCCACGCTATCATACGCAAAAAGACAGCATCCTTAATAAGCAGATTGCGTGCCAGTCATAACAGCATTCTAAAGACGGTGGCTGACAGATACACATCGCCTATATGGAAAAATATGGTAAGGAGGGTAATCAAATGAGAGCTCTTTTTTTTGACTCCTATTTTGATCATCCTTGTTAACAATTTATTTTTCTATTTACTTTAATCTAGAATTAATTATTTTTTCATAAGTCACTATTTTTTATCCAATATGAACTGTACCATCAAAAATTGTTCGAAATAAATACCTTTATTATTATTATTATTATTATTTATACCTAAACAGGATGAACCCGATGGTAGGCCGACACAGTAAAATGTCCTTACGAAACAAGCGTACGCTCTACAAGGTTTGCTTACGGCCGGTGATGTCTTACGCATCAGTAGTATTCGCCTTTGCCCCTCCAAAAACACTCAAAAAACTGCAGGTAATGCAGAACAACTTCTGCCGCCAAGCGGCCAAAGCCCCCCTACTTTAACCGCATCGTGGACTTACATAGGGACCTCCAACTACCTACACTCCAACAACACTTCCGAAAGGTCTCCGAGCGATTCTTTGAATCAGCGAAGAACCATTCAAACCCACTGTTCGAATTAGCGGCGGTCTATGACCTACTCAACTCCTCTGACCCGCTATCACGCAAACCCAAATCCGTCCTCAACGACCCGCCCAACAAACTCACGCCCGATCTGAACCTCATTTTGGAGGCTGAGGAAGCCGCAAATGCCACTCCACCTCAAGACCCTTTATGTCAACCCTATACAGTACCACAGGACCCTTCAGGTCAACCTCAGTCCTCTCAATCGACTGTCTCCCCCTCTGGGAGTCAGTCGATCTAAAGTAAATTAAATTTCATTCCGGCCTACGTTGACTTTGGACGACGGCTCTTTAAATTCACGCATTCAAGGCTCACATTCCTCTCGAATGCCGGCCTTCTTCAGTGCGCACTTCGCCTAGGTGAGTGACGCCCTGCACCACCCCCCCTTCTAGGGGGGTGGTCGCCTCAGATATGCTATAGCACCTTTGGTGATAGCGAATTATAGGTGGTGTTTAGTGAGTAGAAGTCTCACATAACCTCACAGCCGACTGTGGAGTATCCAGAGGATTCACCACCTCCTTCCCCCTTGGGAGGGTTGCCGGTCGAGCGATCATTTCAATAGGAAATGACGGGTCCTCTGTGTGTAAAAAAAAACAAGAGGGATCTGTTAGCCATCATCATTGGTTAGAAAACCAAAAAAGCTGTTGCCCTGGGTGGACCACTAGGAGGTATTTCGGATATCCGATATTTTGGGTAACGGTTATGCAGCTCCATAATATCCCTGTTATAGACGCGAGAATCACACTGTGGCCAATCCTAACAACTCATCAATTGACCTGCGCAGGCGCCACGTCACGTGTGATATGAACTGGCCTTGTTCCTGTGATTGGTCAGGCATGGGCTTCGTGATCGCTACTTTTAATCTCAGTTTATTAAAAGAGTTAAAAGAAACGCGTGCTGCTATTTATAATTTTAGATGAGTGGTTATAAATAAGCACAAGTATAAAAAAGTTAGATAGGTGTCTTTTAGACCAGAAGATCACTGATATAAATTGTGTAATACAAATACATAAGAATATTGTAAACAAAGTAAACAGTTTTTTTTCTTCTATATTCCGTGCAGATTGCATTGGAAGATTAATTAAATCTAAAAGGTAGCAAAGAATAAAGAAGAACAATATAGATACAAATATATAATTATAAAAAATACATAGCAATAATAATAAAAAGCTTGAAAAAACGAATATAATTTTTATACAAAAAGTTGATAATTATGTACTTCCTTAGCGGAGTGGCGTACACACCGGTTTTCAAGGTGTCGCCTGCTCCGAGGTCCCGGGTTCGATTCCCAGGCGGGTCAATGTAGAAAAAATGTGTTTTTCTACATTTTCTCGGGTCTGGGTGTTTGTGGTACCTTCGTTGTTTCTGGTTTCCAAAATACGAATGCTTTAAATAGTTATTCAAATTGGTATCAGAACAATGTATGTGATGTTGTCCACATTTATTTATTTATTTTATTTATGTAATTAGATAGTAAAATAATAACAAAGTGAATATTTCTAGGAAGAGAAACGCTGAGACATTATTATGTGCGAAAAAAAGATAAATGACGACCGGTCTAATCAGTACATATTTATGCGAGTAGAGTTATCAAACCGTCCTTATTTTATTGTACCTACACCACAGACTTACAAACATACAATTCAAATATACTTTGATATATACTATATTTTTTATAATGATATAATTATTGACAATATTGATTTGAATTAAAAAAAACACTGACGTTAAATACTTTAAACAGAAAAACTTTTTTAAACAGAAAAAAGTAAAAATAAACAAACAGAAGTGTAAGTTTAACGAATGGGCTACACCTGGTATTTATAAAAGCAGAAAAACATTGTATGATTTATATAGTTTAAAGGCAGATTCTCAAAACCCACACAATATAGAACATGTTAAAAAATACTCTAAATTATTTAAATTAGTATGTGCCAAAGCGAAGTCAATATATCTTTATAATTTAATTTCGGCTTCCAAAAATAAGGCAAAAACCACTTGGAATATTATTAATAAAGAGACATGTAGAGTAAAACCAAATAATCCTACTTACTCTCTCAAGTTAGGGGATAAGCTAATAAACACAAACACAGAGGTTGCAAATACATTTGAGACATTTTTTTCGAATATAGCTCCCTCTACTACTGAAGGGCTAGCTTCTTCTGCTGATCTAGCTGAATTCCTTCGCAAGTCTGTTGTCAAAGAGTGCAATTATTCATTTAATTTTAGACATAACAATATAAACCCTGACATAATCACAAAAACTTTTAGAGAATTTAATATGACAAAAACAGAGGATCTTTGGGGAATTTCTGACAATATTATCAATACAATCATAAGTTCAATAGCCCCTCAACTCGCTTTTATTTTTAACAAATGTATTGATGATAGACAGTTTCCAACTTTAATGAAGTTTAGCAAAATCATTCCTTTGTTTAAGTCTGGTGAAAAATGTGACCCCTCCAATTTTCGACCTATATCTATATTGCCAGGGCTAAATCAGCTTTTATCACACTTTAGTGTAAATAAATTATTAAATATGGCTTCAGAAAAGGTAGAAATACTACCGATGCTGGAGTTGCTCTCCTACAACATGTGTTTAACGCTTGGGAGAGTAAGCTAGATGCCTTAGGTGTATTTTGTGACCTTTCAAAGGCTTTCGATTGTGTAGACCATGAAATATTACTTAAAAAACTTAAAGATTATGGTGCATCGAATGATTCCTTGGATCTAATAACTTCTTACCTTAAAGGCAGAATACAAAAGGTTTGCATAAATGGAGCTGAGCCTACAGGGTCGGCCCTTGTTATGGGTGTCCCAGAGGGATCAGTATTAGGGCCCCTGCTATTTTTAGTTTATATAAATGACCTTCCCTGTTACTTACATAATCTTTGTGAGATGGTATTGTTTGCAGATGATACATCAATGATTTTTAAAACCAAGAGGGGCAAATCTTCATTTGACGATGTTAACAATACCCTCTCTAAATTATTGCATTGGTTTACAACAAATAATCTTTTACTAGATGCAAATAAAACAAAATGTGTTAAATTTACGATGCCAAACGTAAGGTTAGCTGCTCCTCATAATATAATTGTTAAAGATGAACCACTAAACTCTGTAGATTCTACTACCTTTTTGGGTATAACTGTAGACTCTCATTTGCAATGGGGTGCTCATATTAGGGGGCTGTCTGGAAGACTTAGTTCTGTGCTTATGCTGTGAGAAAGATAAGGCAATTGACTGATGTTGGAACGGTAAGATTAGTGACACTTCAATAATTTTTAAAATTAAGAGGGGCGAATTATCATTTGACGATGTTAACAATACCCTCTCTAAATTATTGCATTGGTTTGCTACGAATAATCTTTTGCTTAATGCAAGAAAAACAAAATGTGTTAAATTTACTTTGCCTAATGTAAGGTTTTCCGCCACAAATGTTATTGTAAAAGATGAGCCATTAGACACAGTAGACTCCTCTACCTTTTTAGGTATAACTGTAGACTCTCGACTGCAATGGGGTGCTCATATCAGGTCTCTGTCTGGAAGACTTAGTTCTGCTGCTTATGCTGTGCGAAAGATAAGACAATTGACTGATGTTGGAACGGCAAGATTAGTATATTTTAGCTACTTTCACAGTATAATGTCATACGGTATTTTGTTATGGGGCTCAGCGGCAGATATTGAGTCTATTTTTATATTGCAAAAACGTGCTGTGCGGGCTATTTACGGCCTTAGACCCCGTGACTCTCTAAGAGAGCTATTCAAAGAGATCAACATACTAACAGTTGCATCTCAATACATTTTCGAAAACATTATGTACGTCCGTAAAAACCTCGAATTTTTTGTCAAAAATAGTGACGTACACAATTTCAATACCCGAAATAAAGATAAACTTGCCGTTCCAGGATTCAGACTGCGAAAAGTAGGTAATTCGTTCATGGGAAATTGTATCCGTATTTTCAACAAATTACCACTATCAATTGCTGACCTCCCTGTACATAAATTCAAATCATTTATTAAAGTTGTTTTAATGAAAAAGGGCTATTACACTATTGATGATTATATAAATGATAGGAACGTTTGGCGTTAAATTGTATCAGCTCGCACTGGCATATATCTTATGTAAACATGTTTATTTAAAAAGAGGCTGACAATAGTGACCGAGTTTCTTGCGCTGCTTCTTCTCGGCACTAGCCCACATTTGTCCCGAAGCAGTGGTAGGTTAAATATTGGGACGTGTAAAAGCGCCTCCAGGGGCCTATTTGCAGAAATAAAACGGATTTTAGTATATTTTAGCTACTTTCATAGCATAATGTCATACGGAATTCTGTTGTGGGGCTCAGCGGCAGATATTGAGTCAATTTTTATATTGCAAAATCGTGCTGTACGGGCTATTTACGACCTTCGACCCCGAGACTCGCTGAAAGAGCTCTTCAAAGAGATTAATATACTTACAGTGTCTTCTCAATACATTCTCGAGAATATTATTTACGTTCGTGAGAACATACATTTATTTCTTAAGAAAAGTAACGTACACAATTTTAATACGAGAAATAAAGATAAACTCGCCGTTCCAGGCTTCAGACTGCGAAAAGTAGGAAAATTGTTTATGGGAAATTGTATTCGTATTTTCAACAAATTACCAAAGGATATTGCTGAACTCCCTGTACATAAACTTAAATCGTATGTTAAATTTATTTTAACGAAAAAGGGCTATTACACTGTTAATGATTATTTAAATGAAAAAAATGTATAGCATTATACGGATGGGAAACGGCATCTTTGGTTTTTAAACCAGTGATGACGGCTAACAGATCCCTCTGCGGTGGTAGGCGTTGTAAGTGGCTGCCTGGATGGTACCACCCTCCTGCCGGAGTTTTGCGCTAAACAGTTTTTCTGTGTTCCGCTGGTGTGTGGGAGAATCAGTGCCTCTGGGTAAGCTCGCTCCATCTTAGGCTTCTTCTTAACCATAGAGTTAAATATGTAGTCAAGAGCAAGCCCATTGTTTATAGAAAAAAATGCCTTCTCGTCCTCTTCCATCTACGACTTCGGGTCGGGTCCGCAACCCGAACCGTAGCCATCACAGAACATTTTTATGTTCTGTGGTAGCCATCCATCCTTGTTCGCCACCCATCCACACACAAAAATATGATCCTTAATTTTTCTTACATTTTATTCACCTTCCAATGTATACATTTTATTAGCAGACAATATTGACCGAGTTTCTTGCGCTGCTTCTTCTCGGCACTAGCCCAGACTTGTTCAGAAGCAGTGGTAGGTTTAAATATTGGGACGTGTAAAAACGCCTCCTGGCCAGGAGGCCTATTTGCAGAAATAAAACTGATTTTAACTGATTTTAACTGGAAAAATCGCGATATTATTGCGCAAGTATCTTTATGTTCAAGATATTTTATCTTACCACATTTTAATTCTAAATTATCTCATTTTTTTAATTTTAATAGTAATTGAATTTGTTATTATAATACGTAATTGACTAATAATGAACATGAAAAAGATTTTTTTAATTTATTTTAATGCATAATGTTTAAAGTTTTTACAGCTCATAAGTGTAGTAGAGATAAGTATATTGTGATACCGTCAATAAAACTTTAATAATAGTTCATTCAATTCGTCAGTATAAGATTCGATTAAAAAAACACGGAAGTGTGAAATTATTAAACTTAGCCTCGTACTCGTAATAATTATTAGCTCACAAAAACTATTCCTACAGAAAATAGACCGCTCGTTAAATAATAACAGCAATAACCATTATATTTCTTAATCCTAAAAAATGACATCAGCTTATGGCCCATTTTGAAATGAGTAAATAAACTACTGCTTACCTAGTTTAATAATTGATCACTTCATAATTGATTTATTATAAGAAAGAATTGTTTTGATGTTAAGTAGTCAAAACAATAGAAGAAAGAAAGAGAAAAATAAACTGCACATAAAAAGGGACTTGATTTTGCAAAATAATAGTAACACTGAATCTAGTAAATCAGTGATTACGACGAAGGAGTAATGGCTTATAAAAATTACCTAGATTAAGCATGTAGTGTCAACTTTTATTCTATTCATGTACAGTTACGAGCAATAATATGTCCACACAGTAGAACCGTATCACATTAAATCGTGTCTATAACAAAGGGCCACTCTGTATATAGGTTATGGAAATTGTAATGTGACAAAGTTCTATAGTGTTGACATATTATTGCTTATAACTGTACTATGTTCATAAATATGTTTGTACACAGGTATCTACACATGTAGGTACATGAGTTGTTGTTTTCTTTGTTTGAGTCGTTCCATACATAACATATACATCTTTATATATATAATTCTTCTGTGAGTGTGTATGTCACTGAACTTCTCTCAAACGACTGGACCGATTTTGATGAAATTTTTTGTGTGTGTTCAAGGGGATCTGGGAATGGTTTAGATTCACAATTTTGTCGGGGATAATCTTAGGTGTAGTCCAACCCTAAATTTTATTTTTTATTTTTTAGACAAAATTTTTAATTTCAATTTTTTTATGATACAACATACAAAAATACATACAATCCTAAATTTTACCCTTTTATCACCAACCCCTATTTTTTAATAGCCATTTTAGTAATTTAATCATTTTTCATCCCGCTCGATAACTGATCAATTATCGTCTTTTTTGTAAGGGTAGGGTAGGGGTAGGGAAGGGTTTAGGGTAGGGGTGGGGGTAGGGTAGGGGTAGGGTAGGGGTAGGGTATGTGTAGGGTAGGGTAGGGTAGGTCAGGGGTAGGGTAGGGGTAGGGTAGGGGTAGGGTAGAGGTAGGGTAGGGGTGGGGTAGGGGTAGGGTAGGGGTAGGGTAGGGGTAGGGTAGGGGTAGGGTAGGGGTAGGGTAGTAAAATATTAAAGTTTTATAAAATATATACAACCCTAAATTTTTACCCTTTTACCACCAACCCCTATTTTTTGTTAGCCATTTTAGTAATTTAATCATTTTTATGGCAAAACAACGTTTGCCGGGTCAGCTAGTATTATGCTATACATATGCTATTGCCATTCAACATGCCATTCAGAAAAATATAATATTCCCATAAATCATAACCTACAGTAGTTTTATACTGAATACACATTAGAGATTACCTACACATACTATTGTTTCTGATAACACTTACTTTCTCATCTATAGGTCAGGTATTTTTTTAATCTTTATTTATTTCATTAAACTATCAGTATTTAAACCTAAAAAAAAATAAGGCCCAGGAGGACTCGAACCCGCATCTCCTCGCATACCGGGTGCGGGTCTGTACCATTAAGCTTTATGGTAAATACTGATATTATAATAGCAATTTAATTGCTAAAATATCATACAAAGTCATTAAAAGTAGCTGACACTGACAGACTTGACAAATCTATAAGGGTTCCGGTTTTTGCCATTCGACAACGGAACCCTAAAAATACAAAAATCATAACATTGGTCCAGCTGTTCGACTGCTGTTCGTCCAGCGGTCCAGAATTTCACTGGCTTCTAGATAGAACTATCAGATATGAACATATCTGTCATGATCCACCTTCCCCTTCTTCATAGTTTTTTCCTGGACCCAAAGGTTGTCTGGTAGAGATCGCTCCTTAGGGATAAGACCACCTAAATTGTACATATTAATATAATTTTTTCATGTTGTTTCTTTATTTGGTGTGCAATAAAGAGTATTCTATCTATCTATCTATCTGTCAGTTATGATAAAGGTCAGACTGAAAGCTTTAAATAAATGCAGTGTAGGTAAACGCTAGTGAGTAGTATGACAAAAATTTATTTAATGTACGTACTTTATTGACAAAAACTTCAATAGTTATGTAGATAAACAATATACATAATATATGTATAATAATACAATGATAACATGTTTAACAAAAGTATGATATTTTTAAAGCGCTAGCTTTACTTATCTTTAATATGCAAAATATCTATTTCAACATTAAAATGATGCTGGAGTTAACTGTAAGTGCTTCTTCACTACATAACTTAACAGCATTCGTTTTGGATGTAGATTTTGAAGAAAAAACTGATTTGAATGACTTATCTGTTGTTTGCCGCTCATGAGCACTGATGCAGCTGTAAAGAAAACAAGATTAAAGTAATACTGCTTTATGAGATCATTACAAACCCCGGGGCTCGATTTTGTACCGCGTTCTTAGTTCCGCATTATAAACAAGCTACCGGTATGCTCCAATAAGCCAGTTTAGGTAACTTTGTTGCGAAACCATTACAAAAGGTTCAAGTGACAATCATTTATTTGCTGACTCTAATTGAACAGAGCCTGATTTATTGACTTGTTCCTGTCATTTGCAAGTCACCTAAAACTTAACTATATATTGTAAAACATGTTGTTCGTACAGTTAGATAAGAAATACAACATAAACTAACATGTTTTAATGTAGTAGCCCCAATGTGAGACTATTGGTTTTTGTTGCAAAGTCGCGTACCTATGCCTGAACTACATAAGACAACCCAGTATTTAGGCTGACTTGTACACGTGTGACGTGACGTTTCCACAAAAAATATACATTAAAACATCAAATGACGTCTCATTACAAAATAAAATTGTTTAAAGTAATAATGATGATAAATTGAGGAGTTCAAAATTTGTTGTTTGTTTAATTGGTTTGGTACACTTAATCACGTAGAAAAGATAATTTTCATAATCGCCATCTAATCTTACTATATATCCAGTAAAATGTTAGCGAAAATGAACAAGATGTCGTACAAAGACTAATGTAATTATAGGGATAGGAGGAAATCGAATGTCCCGCTGACTGGACCAACCCTAATTGTATATAGAGTTAGTTGCATAGCTTGCGATAGTATGGCCTTGTTGCCTGGATAATTACGCATTCGAATAACAAATTGTAGGTAGTTGTAACGATGGATTAAAATAAATTCATTTAGAAACTGTGTTACAAGATAAAGAACCCGTTAAGCTGATAAGTAAATAGCAGACCGAGAATTCTCTTCTGTATATTCATGAAGTAGACAACCAGGTACAGCATTTCTCTGTACATAACATGTTAACGCCAGTAATTTCGTCATACATAATAATAGTATTGCTAAACTAGCTGTGATTCACTTTACATGCAAAAAGGTTTTACATATTAATATTGTTTTTAACAATATCAGGCCTGGGTGTATTTGTACTACTTACAGATGATGGAAAAACGAAAGAGATAAACTATCAGTTACCAGTTCATCGCATAACCTATCATCCACAGTCGATCCTACCATAGGGAAAGAATCCTACTAAGGATGCAAACACCAATTTTAAAAATACTTATGAAAAAATGATTTTCTGTTTATTAAGTGTAAAAATATTTCATTGGAAACTCCATCAATAAAAAAAACATTTGTTATTATCGAATGTAACAATTGAAAAATATAATCTGTAAATGCTTGATAGTCAATTGACGGTGGAATTCAATTAGTATGAGGTACACTATCCAAGAGCAAAGCCGTTCATAATCTCCGTAATCCCTTCGATCTACATCCAGTTTTTTTGCAATTGTAACGTAGAACTTGCACGATATAGGCTGTGACATAAAGGCCACCTTTCACTGCGCCAGCGCCGAGCGGTGCGGAAGCTCAGTTACGTCACAGCGCTCAGTGGGCCACCGGCTGACCGAAATGATCGCGACACACTTACCGCACACGAAAACAAGCGTTGCGTCAAGCACAACATATTATTACATAACTATGTTTTGGGTATTTTGATGCCATGATATTATGTATCTTCCTGGGTCATTTCCGATGGTTGTGATTGCGGAGCGAACCACACAAGCCCAGAGGTAAGTAAACATCGCAGTGTAGCCTAATCTTATCTGATTGCTGCTTTTGTAAGCTATGCTATTTTGGCAGTTACGAAGCATTGGAATTGCAAGTGTTTTGGCCTACTGCCTTACTTTTCCTCACAGTCTTATCCTATGACTATCCTTCAATATAGTTTGGTGTCAAAGTTTTCCAAGCGGCAAGTTACAGACGTCTGATGTCTGCTTTAACGAGTTCCATCTTTACTATAGAAGCTGGGATCCCGGGACCAACGAATAAAGTTTTAGGTTAAAATGGTCCAATTTTGGGTTAGGGTCTATTAAAATTGTTATTCAAACTGTCTTTAGTCTGGGTGTATTGGGAGACAGACAATATACTGCCAGTCTATGTAGGTATATCTACTTTATAATAAGAAAGATACTATTTGTTTTTAATATTTTCTACTCAGACATGGGATGAAAATTTTTAATGTACATATATCTTTATTATACGAAGCATCAGTGTATCATAACGTACAGACAACGTCAGGTCAACCTACCCAAAAAGTTAAAGGTCATTGAATTGATTATCAACTTTAAGTCCAACAAGTAGAGATCAATATAAATTGAGAAAATTTGACGTTTTGTGGTAGGTTGTCGTGCTGTTGTCTGTACCAAAAAATTATGCAAGTTAAAAAAATGTTACAAGAAACTTACTGAACACGATTCGACAGTTCTAACAAAGCATCATTATCGAATCGGGGTGTTATATTCGCAAATCACATGTGTATGTTTCTATCGCCTTGTATAACCTCATTACGTATGAGGTGTCAACTGACAATTTACCTCTAATTTGAGTTTTGTACGATTTTCCATTCAATGTTGACTAAAAGCCAACAAACTAAGCTTAGTCATTATTTTCCCTCGCGTGTTTTTAAATAAGAAGCAGCTTGTCACGGCATAATGAATCATCAGTTCTTCTTAGCAACAAATAAGTAAGTTTGGTAAATAGTTTAAATAAAGTTCTGTACAAGTTGCATAGTATAAATCAGATTGTAATCAGTTTTGTAAGTGATAATCATAGGTAGATAATAAGACCTAGATACACAGTTCCGAACATCAATGACACATCAAAATGTCCGCGACTCAATCACTGTTATTGCTAGTAATATCAATGCTGCATTGTCATGTTTCATACATGCCATAAAGGAAATTCAACCTGAAGAACATGATATATGAGTTTCAATGCTACTAAGTCGAAAAAGCAGCGAAATGTTCTACTGGCACTCAAAGTATAGAATAGTGGTATAATACAGTGGCATTCTCCTAAAGTTATATATTTACACTGTCATAATCAACGTTAATTACGTTGATTTATTAGTTCACTGGTGGACATCGGCCTCTTCAAGGAGAGAATTTTCCAATACTTAGACTATCGCGGTTTGGCCAACCGAGAAGACGCTGCCGCCCGTCTTCGTGTGGCCGATCGCCACTTACCATGAAAGGAAATTAAAAATTGGATCAAACTCTATCCTATATCAACGTAAATTACATCATAAAGAAAATTTTCGCTATTTAAAGGTAAAAACAATAAATATTTTACTGACAGCTTTCGTAAAAAAAAATAAAACTATTAGACGACCAACAATTATGTTAACCGAAATCGAATCAGTGACCTTTAGATACAGCTTACAAAGCGCTTAAATCAGCGACCCATCGGAGCGATAAATTTGACATACAAGTTTTTATAATGTTAGTATACACTATTATTAAAAAATGAAACAATATGCCCTTTCGTTAGTAGAATACTACTATTAGGAGCTTTTAGTAATGTTGTGAGGCAAAAAGTGTAAGACTGAAATGGGCTGGGTTGGCCGAGCGTGGCGGGTCGAATCGGGCGGTGCGTGGCGCTCCACTCGACTGCGCAGGAGTGTGCCAGTCATGGGCTCCCGGTAAAACCTTGACATACCTGCCGCAAATGGAACACAAATGAGATTTGGTAAACGTTCGATTTGTAAGGTGCGGTTCAAGACGTTCATAGATTTTCAGAGCCAAAAATGCATAGCTACAAAATTGGCCCCAATTGGCATATAAAATATGTTCACGCAGTAGTTTATAGCAAACAGTTCTTCCAGTTTTAGTTTTTATTTAAAATAGTAAAAACAAACTATTTGCCGTTCATGGTAGACACTCAGTGCGCTTCAGTAACAGTATTGTGATACAATACAGCCAGTCCAAATTTTAACTCAATAAATATATTTACAATTACCTAAACTTAATATTCCCTATCTCTTTTGATTTAAGCTGCCTTCAACCTAATGGTTGTCAAGAAGAAATTATTTTGAGTGCTGTTTATTTTGTAGGGTGTGTAATATTGAGTTTTTTCTATATCATTCTTCTAGAACTTTGATCTTGCCTGCCTACGTCATTATCCTATAGTTAGATTTTTTTTTTTTACTATACATATGACGTGAGTATTTATTAGACAAGCACTAATGATGCTGTACAAAATATTTGTATAGTGATGAAGAGACCACAATTTTTTATAATGAGTACGCCTTAATAATCTAAAACACACTACCAACATATTGTATTTGCGAAAGCTTCTCACAGTCCATTAATAATGCTGAGCACTCACCTAGCGTGTTTTATCCCACATAACTAATGAATGTAGGTACTGATGCGATCCTCATTTAGAGACATGATGCGACTACGAAGCTGGTACACGGTTTAGTAAATGCTATTTAACAAACCGATGAAACGTCGTGTCCAACTGTCTTATCAGGAGTTATAGTCGCTGAGATGTAAGAAGCCTGTTTTGACAGCTTTTCATGACAATAGAACATAATTTAGGACGACAACTACAAAAATGCATAAAAGGATAACACGTTCTTTTGGAGTCAAAAACACAAAATTTGACAAGATATGATTGAAAAGATAATAAATAATTTAAATACTTTGTTTTATCACTCTATTTCTAAAGATAAATTTAGTTTTTAATAGACCCGAATCATATCACAAACATTTACGTATAATGTCCGTTTTGTTTTAAACCATAGTGTCAATGAACTAAACTAATTACACATTTCAATCGGGTACATTCAATTTCTAATTTAAGAATGTTCATAATCGTATCGTATTACAAAATTATTTCAAACATAATGAGCTTTGAACTGTTGCAAAGCGATAAAGTTCTTTTACAATAGCAACACTATTTCGTCGTAACGTCTCGGCGTTGATTTTTGCCTCTGCCCAGTTTATCGTTTATCTTGGTGGTTAACTCGTTTGTTTTTTTTTATATTCTCTTGACTGGCTTTGTTCTTAGACTGATTCTGTTTGCTACATAATATATTCAAGTAGAGTAAATGTACGCTTGTATCAATATAGACAATAGTAAATTGAAACTCTGAAATCGATTTTTATCGATAATCGGATGCTAACGTTATTGATTTCATTAGTTCGCAGCCCAAATCGCGTCATATTGACAGGTTTGACACCTGTCAATATGACGCGATACGGGCCTATTAGATCTCTACGACTATAGGATGTACAAAAAAATTATAAATTTGTAGCTAAGCTATTATTTATTTTTATTAATGTGTACATTGAAATCTGAGATGCATTGTAATTATAAAAGAAACTCTTAGAGTGATCTTAAATTTTTTGTTGCTAGATCGCACTTACGTCAATGATATAAGGTTCCCCCATATTTAGCTTGATGTGCTGTTTTCTGTATGTACGTACATCTTTAAAGCTGTAAAATGATTAAAAAAACATTAATAATATTTTCTCTGCATAAATAAATTTGAATTATAAATTGCAAATCAATGTTTGTTCAACAATACTTAAACAGCCGGTGAACATAGATTGACGATTAATTTGACACAATTCCCATACAAAATATGTCAAATAATATTTTAAACGCTGTTTAAATTTTAACCGTCTGTTGGTGAACTCGGGTCTTACCGTCACAGTATACATGTGTTTTTTTTAGTAATTTAGGTGAATACACTTTTATGATATAAATATGAATAAATAAGTAGTTTTCTATACTTTCTTGTAGCAGACTACAAGTTCAGCGAAATTCCAGACATAAGAAAACTTGAAGTAGATTCCAAGCACTAAACAAGTTATTAACAGTGTACACGTAGTACACTGGAACTACTGTGCACAAAACCTGTGCGCGTAAAAAATACTTACGTGATATTATAAAAGCCACAGGTAGGTGTAGGTATCTATTCTTCAATTTTATATAATCTCAAGACTTCAAAATTGGTAACCGAATTTCATGAAAAAAAATGTATTGATTGACGGATAGACTAGAACTCCTATATTATTGATTAGTTATTCCTTATTAGAATTTCAAAGTACGGAACTCTAAAACCGATTGAGACAGATAAAAAATGCCATTAGTCACGTCGAAAAGCAATACATTATTCGCATAGTTAAATATTTATTAAACTGAGTACATACGTGAATCTAAATCAATTACAGTTGACAGTATAATTGAAACCAAATAGTGTGATCAAAATCATTAAATTATAATTCAGTATATTATAACAGTTAGTATCAACTAGTAAGAGCTTAATGAACGTTTGACAAATTAATTATGCTACACATTGTTGATTAGTCACAAAACATTAAAGTAAGGACGTGAAGGGGACCAAATTGGTCGTCCTTCATACATAATAATGGAGAACATTCACGTATTTCATAACAAATAAAAAATCTCGTTATAATATGACCTACTATCGATGTACTCTTACAATGTACAATCTAATTACAGTGGAACATATTTAATTGGACACAGACGTAACAAAAAACATCTCGGCACATTGAGGTGACCTATGGTGTGGCCGTGAGGCCTTCTTTGAACAGCCATATCATTATCTCAAATGTATTAATAGTACTCGAACATCAACATCAACAACATTAAATCATAACATTGTTACCAAGCAACAAATTATGTCTAGGCGATTCATTCATGAAATAAACACGCAAAGCCTCTCGAATATACGTTTTATTACCAATTATCATAAGTGTAACGTGTTAGTAGGCAATATTAATGGGCGCAATAATAAGTAGGTAATGTTATATCGGAATTAACCCGCTTGAATATTAAAAATAAAAGTGCTTAGATTGCGCTCCTATTGCATTGACGTCAATGCAATAGAAGACCGAGCTTTCCATAATAAATTATCGCGGTTGCTAATTAGTTGGGATTGGACCGTCGCGGACGTAATACTTCTCTTTTCATATTTTGTAATAATTGTGGGTTTTATTTTAATAAATAACTACAGGGGAATTTAAATAATTTTTTTTAAAAAGTCGAGCCTGACCCAGCCCGTAACAGTGGTGTCAGAAGTGGGATACCAGCAGCAAAATCGTCGTCTCTCACGCTGGTATCTCATACGCGTACCGCGCAATAGACTCCAGTAGTTCCAGCCAGCCCAACTCCGGAGCCACAGCTTCGACAAGTTTCCACATCGTCGTCACAGCCTTGTCACGACAGTAAGCCTCCTGGTCGGAGCCTGCTGACAGGCCATCCAAAAGACGATCAACCAGTCGGTGAGCCGCCGAGCCGCCGCTGTCACCAGTTCCAGCCGCCCGCCAAGAGCGTGGGCCACTCTTCATTTTCGTCGCCACGAGCGCGACCTCAATCTTCCCTGTATATTGAAGCCTGCCGGCCAGTACCCCATCATCTTCACGTCCGTGGGGCTGCCGTGCTGCCCGTTCTTCGAATACCTGTCAACCTGCTACACGCAGTCCAACGCCATGATGACATCGCCGTTCGTGATCCTGCTGACAATCCTGTAAGTGAAACATTTTATTAACTGTTATCGCTATTTTTATTTTATTTTTTTTCTATAAATCAAAACGTTGTTCGATATATCATTGGTACTTACCTTTTTCTTAAACCTACTTACTTTATCTTAATCATAACGTTTTAAAACTAAATCTTACATTATAATTGTTAATACTTACTACTCTTATTCTTTACTTACGTGTTGTGTTATTTATTAAACATACAAAATGACTGACACTAAAGCCTGTGATTCTAAAAAGAACGCAGCTGCCGAAATTTTGTCATTAGAACCATTCCCAATTCAAGTTTTATGTAATTTTATCAGCTCATACAAGGGTGACCGTGAAACCCTTACGGCTTTTCTTACTAACTGCCAGAATGCATTAGATCTCGCTGTGCCTAGTCAAAAAGTCCTACTTTTAAAATATATTATTGCTAAACTTGAAGGCAAAGCACAAATTGCCTGTTCTAATAAAATTTTTGACAATTTTGAAACCCTTAAGGGATTTCTTAAACAAAACTTTGGAGAAAGGAAGCATTATAATCATTTACTTTTAGATTTGCAATCATGTAAACAGCAATCAAATGAATCAGTGGCAGAATTCGCCCTTCGCATAGAGAGTTGTTTAACCGACCTTCAATCGGAAATTCATAACTCTGATACTTTGAAAAAGGATCTATCCGGCCGCATAGCAATGACGGAAGATCTCGCTTTATATACTTTTAATTTAGGGTTACATCCACGACTAAGTAATAACGTGAGGTGTAGAAACCCAAAATCACTTAATGATGCTATAAATATTGCCCAGGAGGAAGAGAAAATTCAAAACCTCCTTTATAAAACCTCAGCCGCTCTTAAAGCTAAATGTAAAATTTGTGGAAGGTCAGGGCATACCGAAACTGACTGCCGAAATGTTAAACACATGGTTCAGCCACGTGTTGGCCAGCTAAGTCAATCTTCAATTAATAATTCCCAGTATAGCTCGCCTTTCTGTAGATATTGCAAAATAAAAGGCCACGATATAAGCCAATGTAGAAAACGCCAGTTTAATGAACATAATAAGAATCAAATGAATAAGCCGGTTCACGTTTCTTTTGAGGAACCGCCGTCGTCGTCGACTTCGTCACCGACACCGGATCAATTACCGTGCGAACAAGTCGGCGAGTCTGATTATGAATATGATAATGATTTAAACTAAATGATCGGATTACGGTTTCGTGCCACTGTAATTCGACTAATTCAGGCACTAATACATTCTATAAAGACCCTAAAACTCAGTCGACCCCCTCGGATTCTTCTAAGTCACTGAGCCCTTCTAAAAAAGATACTCAGTCGACCCCGTCGGGATTCCTCAGATCACTGAGTCATTCTAAAAATAAACCTCGGTCGACCCCTTTGGGATCTTTTAAGTCACCGAGTCTCTCTGAAAATAAACATCGGTCGACCCCTCTGGGATCTTTTAAGTCACCGATTCTTTCAAAAAATGAACCTCGGTCGACCCCTTTGGGATCTTTTAAGTCACCGAGTCTCTCTGAAAATAAACCTCGGTCGACCCCTCTGGGATCTTCTAAGTCACCGAGTCTTGACAAACCCTCATCTTCTACGACTCTTCCGGAATCTCCTAAGCCGAGTTCCGTTGACACTAATAAAACTAATAAGTCGATACCAGTGCATGAAATCAATTCTTTAAGCAAAATTTCACTACCTCATATATTTCTTAAAACGAAATACGCTCAAAAACCACTTTGTTTCTTAATTGACACCGGTTCGACTGTCAGTATCCTGAAAATCACAAATCTAGATACCAAACCCTTACTTTCGCCCGAAAAAATAATACTTAAGGGCCTCAGTAACAATGATTCTTCTTGCGAAACTCTAGGATCATTACTATTACAGCTTCAAGGCCAGTCAAATAACTCGATTCAACCCGCTAAACTGACATTTAAATTTCATGCTATCGATGATAACATTAATCTCAAATATGACGGGATCCTCGGAAGTGACCTTTTAAAAGAATTAGATGCTGA
Source organism: Anania crocealis (assembly GCA_949315895.1). Classification (NCBI taxonomy): domain Eukaryota; kingdom Metazoa; phylum Arthropoda; class Insecta; order Lepidoptera; family Crambidae; genus Anania; species Anania crocealis. The sequence goes on from OX438864.1 coordinate 10,498,608, forward strand.
TATTCAATACTCTCAAAACTGTCTAATCATTCAAGGCCATTCTCTGCCATTCTATTTTAACCAAACCACGTACGTTATACCTCCACGGTCCGAAACCGTCATCGAATGTCCTCTGTCTAACCCACCACGTGAACTACTAAACATTACTGAAGGCTTAGTTCTCGATCACCAGTTTTCAGACGGGGTTATCCTCGCAAACTCTATTGTCAAAATAAAACCGAATAAACGAGTTAATATTTCAGTACTTAACACCACAGACTCTGAAATAACTATACAAGACTATTTCGTTCACCTAGAGCCCTTTGATAGCCAATCTTCAATACCTGTTGAGCATTCTTATAACATCCACCAACAACATTCATCTCAAAGAGATCAAAGAGTCCTTGATCTCATAAGAACTTCCCATCTTAATAATGAAGAAAAAAGCGCTCTTTTAGAATGCTGCTCGAATTACACCGATATATTTCACTTAGAAGGCGAACCTCTATCATGCACTAATGCCATCGAACATTCCATAAATACCAAAGATGCCGCTCCCATCCATGTTAAATCTTATCGTTTCCCCGAATGCCACAAAAATGAAGTGGAAACTCAAATCAAACAGATGCTCGACCAAAACATAATTCGCCCATCTCTTTCGCCTTGGAGCGCCCCAGTATGGGTAGTCCCCAAAAAAATCGATGCCTCTGGCAAACAAAAATGGAGGATCGTAATAGATTATCGCAAACTTAACGACGCAACGGTTACCGAAATTTATCCTCTCCCTTTAATCACTGATATCCTTGACCAACTGGGTCACTCTAAATATTTCACCACCCTCGACCTGGCATCAGGTTTCCACCAATTAAAGCTCAAGGCCGAAGACGCCCCAAAAACTGGCTTCACCGTGATCACCAACGGTGACGCGTCAGGGCATTACGAATTTACCAGAATGCCCTTCGGTCTCAAAAATGCACCTTCCACCTTCCAAAAACTGATGAACACAGTATTAACTGGTCTTCAAGGTCTTCACTGCTATGTATACCTTGATGACTGTATTTTGTACTCACATGACCTTCAATCTCATATTAAGAAACTTAACCTTGTGTTTGATAGACTACGTAAATTCAACCTTAAATTACAACCAGACAAGTGTGAGTTTCTACGGCGCGAAGTCGCCTATCTCGGTCACATTATAACTGACAAGGGCGTATCTCCAAACCCAGATAAGATCAAGGCCGTTTCACAGTTCCCAACTCCTAAAAACCCCAAAGACATAAAATCTTTTCTTGGCCTAGTCGGATATTACCGGCGCTTCATAGAAAACTGTTCAAAGATTACAAAACCTCTAACCGCGCTCCTTAAGAAGGATGCTGTATTCCGATGGTCTCACGAACAAGAGCAAGCCTTCAATCTTCTAAAGGATAAACTCACCTCAGCACCGCTTCTTCAGTATCCGGATTTCTCTCAACCTTTTCTCTTAACTACCGACGCTTCAAATCATGCCGTTGGCGCCATTTTGTCACAGGGTGAAATAGGAAAGGACAAACCTATCGCTTATGCGTCACGAGTCTTAAATAAAGCCGAAGGTAATTATTCCACCATAGAAAAAGAGCTCCTAGCTATCTTGTTTGGCGTAAAGACGTTCCGACCTTATTTATATGGTCGTAAATTCCGTATTGTCACAGACCATAGGCCCCTTGTATGGCTATTCAACGTTAAAGATCCTGGCTCCCGACTCATCAGATGGCGTCTTAAATTAGAAGAATACGACTATGAGATAGTCTATAAACAAGGCCGGTTAAATTCCAACGCAGATGCGCTATCTCGAATCCCTATAAACGCAATAACAAATAATCCTGACACAGACTCAATGTCTTGTAACCCAACGCAAGTAACTGATACAGACAATGATGACTCACACAACTTACCTTCGCTTTCCGAGACATACGAGCAATTCCTTCAAATATCTAAACAAACAGATGTTTCTTACGACACTGTAATTCAAGAACATAACGAGTCCCTACTCAAGGCCAAATGCCGTCTTATCGCATACCCGACGTCAGTCGACCTTGATGAGTCAGTCCCTTACTGTCTAGACTTTATTAATTTGTCTACAAGTGATCCTAACATTCGCGAAATCGAACGCGAACTAAATACCTATTATTCCACATCCAATGACAAACATGTATATACTCACCTATTTGTTCGACTCAATCATTATGATGAAATGACTTACAAGGACATCTTCAATGTCCTCCGAGACTATCGCGATATGATCAAGTATTGGTACATGGAAGAAAGAGAATTCGCTATATCAGATTTCACAGATCCTTTTTGTAAATTATCGTTCACGAAAATATACAATATTATATCATTTCTGTTTCATAATACTGGAATAAAAGTGAATATCTATCACAATTCCATTCAATACCCTACGCCAGACGAAGTTAAACAAATTCTTAAAGATAATCATGACTCCCTTTCAGCCGGACACCCCGGTATTTCTCGTATGTTTGACAGAATCAAGTCTCAGTACTTTTGGAAAAACATGCGTCAAGATATTGAAGAATATGTAAAAAATTGCCGCTCTTGCCAAATTAACAAACCTTTAAGACAGATTAACCGTGCTCCCATGATAGTAACCTCCGCAGCTACTCGTCCCAATGAAAAAGTATTTCTAGACCTCGTTGGTCCGCTACCTGAAACACACGAATATAAATACAAGTTCATACTCACCTTACAGGACGACCTAACAAAATATTCTCAAGCTTACCCTATGCAGTCTTGTTCCGCTGAAGAAACAGCCAAATCATTTGTTAATTATATTTCACACATGGGCATCCCTAAGATGATCGTAACTGATCAAGGTACTAATTTCTGCTCCGAAGTATTTAAGCAACTAGAAAAACTATTCGGAATCAAACACATATTTGCATCCCCTTATCATCCCCAAACATGCGGCGCCCTTGAGAGAAGCCATTCCACCCTTAAAGAATATCTCAGGTCCTACATCAATGATAACCAGCACACTTGGGATTTATATGTCCCTAGCGCGATGATCGCATACAACTCAAATATCCATAGCACGACCGGATTCTCACCCTTAGAATTATTATTTGGTTTTAAACCCTACATCCCTTCTAGTATTGACACCCTCGATACAAACACATATACTGACTACATCCGCGCTCTTAACCACAGGCTCTATTACTGCCGCCTGAAGGCCCTACAGAATATCCAATCGTCAAAAGAAAGGTCAAAAACTTATTACGACTCGCGTACTAAACCAATCAAATATAATGTCGGTGACATGGTCTATATTCGTTGTCATCACAAACAAAATAAAGCGTTATCTCCAGTGTGGAAAGGCCCATTTAAAATCATTAAATTAAATGGCAACCACACCGTAACTGTACTTGTTAATCGCAAACACATACGTCACCATTATGACGAAATCAAACTGGCAGCAGATAATACGTCATAATAAACAAAAGACCTACCTCAACACTACGTATATTTTATTGCAGGTCAGCACAAACGTCGGTGTGCAGTTACGTCACAACAATAGTATCCAGCACAGGGCTGTACTACGATAAATTATTTGATGTTAAATTTACTAATAGTAATTGGAAAGTTGTTACTTATCTAGACATAGGTCATATTAACCCAAATCTCGACAAGGTCGAGTTCTTGATTGAAAAGATAAGCGTGTTCTGTAACTCTTTTTCATCTTCAAAGATTAACTCTGATTGCGCAAATTCACTCTCAGCGTTAAGAAATCAACATCTTAATAATGTGAATAAATTCTCTTCCGTATCTTACTTACTATCTGATGAGAAACCCAATAGGCGTGTAAGAAGAGGTCTCATCGACTTCGGCGGTACACTCCTAAAAACATTTTTTGGCACTCTAGATTCAGAAGACGCTGTTAAATTCACTCAAGCTATTGATGATGTACAGTCAGACGAGAAAAAGTTAGCATACCTTATGAAAGATAACATTCATGTTATCAAATCTACAATATCATCATTTAATAACTCTATTTCAAAGGTTAATGAAAACGAACAGCATCTCATGAGGAACATGGAAACAATCCATACGATTTTAGAAAATGTTTCAAATAACAATGATAAGCTTGAGATTAAATCTCAAATTAATTCTCTATTAAATTCACTAGAATCAATTATCTTAACTTTATCCTTTGACATAGACGATGTTAATAATGCTATCCTATTTGCAAAGTTAAATGTCCTGCATCCTACTGTACTAAGTCCTTATCAGCTATATAATGAATTAGATAAACACAGGAACAGCCTTCCAAAGCATTCTGAACTTCCAGTATCATTGACCTTGCAAAATATACATGAACTGATAGATATTTCTAAGTTAATTTGTTTTTATCATAATAACAAAATAATTATTATAATAAATATTCCCTTAGTCCTGCCCCAAACGTATAACCTTTATAACGTCATTCCACTACCTACACCATATGATATCTCGAAGCCCGACACGTTTGCACTCATTGCGCCTAGCACATCATATTTAGCGATAACAGGTGATCATATGTTTTACTCATTGATTGAAGACATAAACCAGTGCAAAGTGATCAGTGAAAAGTGTTATGTGTGCGAATTAGTGAACATTCATTCTACAATCGCAAATCCTACTTGCGAAACGACGCTTTTAACAGAGATAGTTGATAAGTTACCGGAAAGCTGTAGCGTTAAGTTACTACGTGGTAAAATAGAGGTATTTCATAAGTTAAGTAATAATCGATGGATTTTTGTTCAATCAGACCCCGGTAAAGGTCACGTCACTTGCAGCAACCAACTCGAAAGTCTAGAAGTAATATTATTCGGCACAGGAATCCTGACCCTACCAAAGGATTGTAGAGCATTTTATAAAACTTTACAGTTCGTTGCTACCGGTGACACTATTATTAGAAATGTATCGAATGCCATTTCCAACTTTAACATAGTCATAGATGATTGTTGTGAAAAAATTAAACATAATAAAACTTTAATCAAACTACCATTCTCAAAGTTAGATAACACTGACAGCCTGGACTCACTGTTAAGGGCCAGTGTACATCTCAACTCACTTGAAGAAGACCTGAGACAATTTGAATCTCCGTCTCATTTAAATAAATATGGCATCCATTATATCTCTGTAAGTTACATTCTTAGTGCTATTATCTGTCTCTACATTTTATATAAAAATAGGAAAGCCCTTTGTAAAAGAAATAATTGTACTCCATGTTGTATTAAAATATTTAACCAGTGTAACAATACAAAAACCACTAAAAATACTCAGAATATTAAAGAAATCGAAGATTGTTCATCTTCTGAAGAATTTGTTATTCAAACTACACCAATTCCTATTAAGAGGAATATAATTGTATCTCCAAAATAAATTATATTTCATTTTGACATCTTAGACCTCTATTTTCCATTTGTGTGTTAATTATATGTTTTAAAAATATGTTATAGTTTATCTTTTTCTGTGTCTTTACTACCTAAATGTTTAATTGACATAACGTGAAAACTAATATGTAAATGCTATTCTTAGATATAAGTTTAATTTTTGTACTCTTCGCCGGTCCAAATAACGAAGTTAAAATTTTAATCTCTCATCTCTAGAGATGTGATGAGAGATCTTAACAGGGGGGTTGTTATATCGGAATTAACCCGCTTGAATATTAAAAATAAAAGTGCTTAGATTGCGCTCCTATTGCATTGACGTCAATGCAATAGAAGACCGAGCTTTCCATAATAAATTATCGCGGTTGCTAATTAGTTGGGATTGGACCGTCGCGGACGTAATACTTCTCTTTTCATATTTTGTAATAATTGTGGGTTTTATTTTAATAAATAACTACAGGGGAATTTAAATAATTTTTTTTAAAAAGTCGAGCCTGACCCAGCCCGTAACAGTAAGCACACACAGCCGGCTCTCGTATTTGCGCAACAAGACGCAATAGCGCGGTTTTATTTGCGCAAGCGCACGCTTCAGTAAAAGACTTCAACGCGGTCGCGGACATCTTCGGGGTGATTAAGAATCGGTCGAGTGTACATGTGTACTACTTACAGTCAATGAAACAAATGTAGCTGTTTAATGCCCTCATTCCAGTAATAAAGTCTCTTGTTTACATTTTATGCTTAAATAAAACTTTTTTTTTAATATGGTACTTACTTCCTATTTCCTTTTTTTCAGCCTACGATAAGAAGACCTAAAAAAATCTTAATATTATAAAAAATGGGATTGATGAAACACACCACTCTTTTTCAACAACATAATAGCAGAACAAATTCATGAGAAGAGAATGAAACAAGAAATAGTCGGAGAACAAACATTCACAGACAATCATGCGCCGACTCAACCTATCCCGCTTCATATTATCACAGATAAGATATACTAAATAATATTATAAAAATTTTTTTGTTGAAAGCAATCACTGTTACACACAACACAGTCATTTGACAAACTATAAGGCATTTTAATTCGAGGTGAGACAATTAGAGACATGACTGCCGTATCATCTATCAATCCGGATGTGACAATCTCGAGCTTCCGCATTTGTTAACGGAATCCTAAAAACGATAACTTGTTTCCTCATCGGTCCACCGTGGAACTTAATGCGGAATTAATATATCTAGTATGCCTGGAACTTCCTACTTGTTTACTTGAAAATCAGCATCAGCCAACTGCCGACACAGTGAGAGTGGCGGCCTCCACGTTACGTCATCGCCGCACACACTCACACTTTCACTGTTCACTGTTAGATAATACTCGCACACTACGCCACTGCCTTACTTACACACAATAGGAAGCAGCTCTAATGGCTACTCGTTGTGATGGATGGCTCAGATTTTGCGAAGCCGATTGCGGGAGAATTAACGACTTAACATTGACAGAGTTGCTTAAATTATTTACTATACAAAACTTTTGCATACACTTTTTGACTTTTTGAAATTGGGACATGTATTTCCCCAACTTTATTTCACATTTAAAAAGTTTGTACTTCCAAAAAGTAAGTCCACATGAAATTTAAACAGCATTTCATTTACAAATACTTTTGGTCATGTTGGGTAATAATAAAAAAATTACAATGCTAAAATCTTTCACTTATCTGTTGGAAGATAAGGCTGGAGAAAAAGAAAATTGGAAAGCTTTGAGAAATCAGTGATTATTTGACACTATTACTGCTCTGATTATTTTGTGAAATATTATCAACCGTTTTAAACCCTCAGAGTAAGAGACCAACTAACTACACTCATAGATTTTTAAGCTTTCATGATGCATTGTTACACATAAACCTTATCACTGAACCGGGATTTACAATGCAATGTTATAATATCGTATTTACCTTCCTGAACGTTTCGATCCGATTGCACGAATCATGGTCGCGGGCAGACTCATTGATTAATACGATTTTACCTATAAATTATAACATTGCATTGTAAATCCCAGTTCAGTGATAAGTTTTACACTCATAGGGTATAATGACTTCTTTAAAGTTTTGTTACAACATAAAAAATACGACATGGAATCCTAGTCTTAATTATCGTTGTTTTCTTTAATTTTAATAAGACTTAGATGCGTGGGGTTTATTATTTACGCAGTACTAAATATCGCAGTAGGTTATGAAATAAAAAAAATCTTCTTCTATTTTACTATTGAGTTAGCAACAATTGAGATCTATCTGTCCTTGTTGAGGAGATTAATGACCGCTTGGCATTATGAACCGGTCTTTGTTAGATGACGTCGACAAGTATACCCACTTGTACATGTACCTATGCGCTGTTCCACTGCTGTTTTGGAAAATTACAACTCTTTGTATTGTTTAAATTTTTTTATTAAGTCAATTGATGATTTCACATAATTTTAGTTACTAAGCCAAACCTGCAGTTTATAATTAACTGGTCACATTATTAAACTTGGCCCATTTGATCCCTCAGGTATGTAAGTTTGTAAGTACTTATTTTATTGTGGTATTCAAGCATTTAAGGTATAGGTGCAAAAAACAAACTCAATACCTAAAGCCGGCTAGTAAACAGATATCAGTAGACCAATTATTGTGATCTCGGAGGAGTTAACATCCTTGTGAAACAAGATACTTAATAGTTTTACTAGTAGCGTCGCTCAGTTTGTCCAATTTATTTAAAACCTGGTTTTTCAAACTAACACGGATTTGGAAAAATCTGGTTGTCCCATGTCATTATTGCAATGTTCTGACTGGTTTTAGTCTCGTTTGGCAATGCCTGCAAGATTTATTGCCCTGTTTCTAAGCAATTCCATCTAGATTCAGCAGCCAAACCGACTAAGTAGCCCCATCAACAACATTTCCAAAGTCTGCCTTATCTCTGCGATTGTAGAACCGGCGTCGTTGTCGTCAAAGTAATTGTGATTTTTATCGTGAACCGGTTCCTCATTAGATAATAAGAACTAAAGTGGGTTGTATGGAAATCAGGGGCTAGACGAGAATTGAGAATGTTGCCTACATTTAGTTGCGTTGGTGAACTGCGCAACAGCAGGAAAGTTCCCTTATAACGTAATTCTAATTTATTGACTAACGCTGTGTTAACACTTCAGATGTATTATTAATCGCTGCTGCATTTCCCTGTAACATTTTAATCAGCTTATTCTACTATGATAGGAACGTGTGGCTTCAAATTGTCTCAGCTCGCACTGGCATAAATCTTATGTAAACATATTTATTTAAAAAGAGTCTGACAATAGTGACCGAGTTTCTTGCGCTGCTTCTTCTCGGCACTAGCCCACATTTGTCCCGAAGCAGTGGTAGGTTTAAATATTGGGACGTGGAACAGCACCTCCAGGGGCCTATTTGCAGAAATAAAACTGATTTACTTATTTACTATTAATATGAAGAATAATGAGACACCCATAGATGTTAAAGACACTTTTATCTGAAACTAGCGGACCCCGCGAACTTTAATGTCATTATAATCAAATATAGCGTGGTTGGAAAATAAAATATAGAAATACATTTTATTTGTGACGTTAACTTTTTAATGTTTTTAATACTTATCATCCTATTCCCGACCCAGACAAATCCAAAAACACAAAAATCATAAAAATCGAGCCAGCCGCTCTCCGCTTATAAGTGGTGTAACTAACACGACTTTATTTTATATATATAGATTTAAAGTACTTTTATCTGTATCAATTTCACCTGATAGATACAAAACAGTTTTCAAAAAAACTGTATAAAAGAAGCCTCAACAAACTAAAACATTCTAAACTTTGATAGAACAGTCGCTTGGTAACTGGAAGATTGTGGGTTCAAGTCCCACGTAAAGCAGTCGAAATTTTTGTTCTAGGAATTATAATTTCAGTTAATACTAGCAAGTTGTTTTTTTGTTTCAATCTAGATATAAGAATTGTGAAATGTTGTTTATTCTGGATATAGACAAAATAAAACTTAAGAAATTGGAGCACCTTGCGTACAGATAGAAACAAAAAGATGTCCACACAACAAACAATATACTTTTTGACTGAAATAGTGCGTTATTGACACAAATGTTCATCGCGCTACAATCTTAGCTTAATTTAGCGTCTGCAGGCATTCTACTTTTGCAATTTTGACATAGGATACTTATGTGTCTACCTAACAAGTTTATGAGTAGTTCAGCATGTTTTTTTATGCGTAAAAATAAAATATTCATGGGCGCGATGGAGAATACTTAGAGTCTGCGACGGACCCACAGTGGGCTGGTAACACAGCAATTGAATATTAAGTTCGGTATATCCGCATGTAATGGCCTTGGTTCTGTTCGTTCGTAATATTATTCTGTACTTAGTGTTCCGTATCGTGATGATGAAAATGGCACACGTGCTCATGAATTGGTTATTACGAGTTCTTCTGGTAATAATAAATGTTAAATAAGAGCCTGGTATTCACCTACTATTTATTTATCTATGTGTTTTAAATGTTCTAGAAAAATTAACTATATAGGTATTCGATTTGAGAGACGGTCACAACATAGATAATGTCACGAACGAGAATTGAACTTTTGACATTATGAATATTTTAGTCAAGTGTTGTGACTTAATAGCCGGTTTTCAATTAGAGATTCATGAGATCACGATATGATCTCGTGCTTAAATTTATTTTTTACAAAATAATATATTTTCATAGTAATTTGCCCTTTTCTGGCTAACTAATACTTGAAATGTTTGGGGTGGTGGGATCTACCTCCTAGTGGTCCACCCTGGGCAACGGCATCTTTGGTTTTCTAACCAATGATGACGGCTAACAGATCTAGGCGTAGTAGTAGGCTTCGTAAGAGGCCGCCTGGATGCTACCACCCTCCTGTCGGAGTCCAGCGCCAAACAGTTTTTCTGTGTTCCGCTGGTGTGTGAGAGAACCAGTACCTAACTCTGGGTAAGGTCGCTCCATCTTAGGCTTCTTCTTAAAAGTGTGTAGTCAAGAGCAAGCCCATTATTTATAAAAAAAATAAAAAATAATGCTGAAATAAGATTTATGAAGTTGCTGGCCACCTATACTTATTCACATCATCATTATACATCTACGATTACTATTTTTACATAATGTGCACCGCGTATGTGGACAGCACATCAACGCACATGACTGTAAGTGTCCCCAAACGATTTTCAACTACAAACGCATCTATATAAAGAGAAATTTCAATTGTGAAAAAATATTAGCCAGCTATGCTGTTTGACTTTACAATCCGGCTTTGAGGTGAATCACAATTTAGTAATAATAAATCAGTTTGTCAATATGTTTTGTTGGTGACCTGTATTGTTGTGTAAACGTAAAGGTCTCTGCCAATTTCCTACGTATTTTATTCGATTGCATGTTTTTTGCCAACCTGTGCGTGTCGCTCACAGTAACAGCGACGCCATTTTCTTTTTCGGGACCCATTTAAAATTACACGCCGACTTTTTACAATGCCCACAGATTGATCACGAATACAAGCAAAAAGTTTAAATCGTCGAATCACAGCCTTGATCTTTGTTAGTGAATTAATTACGCTGTGTACAATTGATGTGGTCATTGTTACATCGCTGCAAAGGATTCAGGATACGTTAAGATGTTGCTGTTGGGGTAGTATCTAGTACCTCTTTGGGCTCTTATTATGAAGTCTAGTGGTTGTATGCGTAGAGAAAAACTATGTATGGCTAGAGTCTAGCCAATTATAACGACAAAAACAAGACCTCACAACGACTAAAATATACCTGCGATATACTTAAATAATATACTCGTACTTATTTGTTCTAAACACAGATGTAACAAAGAGTATTATATGCAAGAACGTACATTAACCGAGTATATTTCAATTCAAACTGACTCCAATACTATGAATGTATTCTTTAGAAGAATTCACAGAAGTAACAAAGTAAAATAACTTTTTTGTGATTAAGCCAACTGCTGTTATTATTAGATTCTAGACATAAATCTTGAATAGACCTCAAATGTATAAAACAAAATGCCTATAATTATTTTCGACTAGATGACCCGGTGTACTTCGTACCACCTATCCTAACATTAAAAGTCTCCTATCGCTAAAATGGCTGAAAAAATTGATGTAGAGCATTTATATGGGAAAATAAAGTTGTTGTTTTTACTATCTTCCTCCGAATTTTTTCACATTTGCCCACCGTTAAAAGCTTCCCTGGACTACGATAAACATTTAAAAGCCAAAACCGCTAAATCGGCCAAGCCGTCCTCGAGTTTTAGCGAGACTAACGAACAGCAATTGATTTACGAGTATATTATTTATTTATATAGATAGATAGATATATAGATATATTATGTCCCGTCTTGGCGCTTTATCATTTAAGCCACTGAGACACTACGTCACAGGCGCCGCGCCGCGCCTGCGGTATGCATGGAGATGCAGGTTCGAGTCCCGACTAAAACATCATTTTTCAAGTTTAAATACTGATACCATAATTGCAATTCAGTTGCTTAAATATAATATTAAGTAACGCAAAAGCATAATTCATTTAGATTAGTCATGTATGATGAATAATTAATCAGGTGTTTGTGTCGGAAAATTTATCTTAAACACTTTAATACGGTTTTGAATTCAACGGATATTAATTAAACTTTAATTTACCTGAGATTCCATGACTGTTTAGTAGTGGACAAGAAATAATACGTGATTTCCTAAATGATTTAGTTTTTTATAAATACAGAAAACATTTAAAATGCAACAAACAAATAAACACCAATAGATATAATTAATCTTACTAGCCAGGAACTTCATCCAAATTTAACCCTTTAACTAAAGTGTAAACTAACTTTCAATCTGTTACATTCCCGGAAAGTAAAGCAACTCAAAGCAACTTTAATTAATGACCTAAACTGGTCGGTTATTTATCTGTTTAATATTTTTTTATTACTTAATTTAGTTCTTAATATATTATTTTATCCTATTGTATGTGTTCAAAAAAAGAATTTTTATGTTTACTGCAAGTAATTTTTACTAACAACATTAAGTAACACAATAATATATTTTTTTTACTGTCCGTGTGTAGAAGATAATACAATCTCCTTAGTTCAACTTGAAGAGGAAAGTATGTCGCAAACTGTTTAAAGGTTATCGGAATGTCGAAATGGCTAGATAAGCATCGGAGCTTAATTCATTTCCAATTTATTCGAGAAAATCTTACTTAATTCTCTTTGTCGCTTGTTACGGCTCGAAGTTTCCCTCAGAATTTCGATGAAAACTCATTTTGGTAACGGATCGGACATGTTTCTGCGCACTTATTATGATCTTATCGACGTATCGTTTAGTATAATCGCCCCTTGCCCCGGCGCCAAAGCCATAACCTTAATAAGAGAGCCAGCTCAATGCAGTGTAATCATTGTTTGTCCACCATTTAGACTCTCTTTGTTTTTGAAATAAAGTGAGAGAATAAATTAAAAAATCACTATATATAAGCTGGTGTGTAAGGATTCCTTGCAGGCCTCAAAAATTTTAGATTTTGTTTTTTAAGTTGAGCCGAGCGGTAATAAGCTCTCAACTACTATCAGTCGAAACGAAGTCTCTGTCAAAGTAAATGATTGTGTTCAGTGTATTAACGAATCTTCTGACATCAACAACACACTCATAACTACATACAGCAGCAATATGAAGTAAATATCTTAATTGTTATTATCACACTTAAAACATTCAATAATTAAATTTTACTCTCATTGTTATTTTATTTTGTTTCATATTTAACGCCCCGTTGGTCTAGTGGTTTAAAAACCGGGCCAAGATCTCAGGGTCTTGAATTCGATCCCCGGGTACAATAAAAAGTTTCAAATGTTCAAACATTGCTCGGGTTTGTGATCACACTGATCACCTACCCGCATGTGGTTAGCGTGGTGATTATGCATGTACCTATCATCGTTGTGGTAATTAATTCAATGATGGAGGCCCTTGCCCTTCAGTGGGCTGATTATAAGAGTAACGACTCTTTATTTTATTTTATGGCAACTTGTTTTTTATTTTAAGTAAAGTAGCTTCTGACAATGGCATGCTGTGTTCATCTTAAATAATTCTTACACTAAGTGGCTAAAATATGTTATAAACGATTATCATGTTTTTATTTTGTACGCTCACTATATACACGGTATTAATAAACCATTAACTGGCTGATCCACTCGCGGTGTGTCGTAACGGACTTCAATTGACTTACCAATTTACATCGACCGTTATTCTGATTTTAAAAACGAAAAGTTACATAACGCCTTCTTATCGATTCCATAGTAACTACCCTGATTTATAGTTCTGTAGAACTAGGAGAGTTCTACGCTTATCAGAACGTAAAACGAAACAGAATTTAAGTGCTTGGTACGAGTACTGAGCCTTACTTTGCAACACGAAGCTCGTATTTACGGAAATATCTGTCTGTTTCAGATTCTTTAAGACAAAATCAGTTAAAATCAGTTTTATTTCTGCAAATAGGCCCCTGGAGGCGCTTTTACACGTCCCAATATTTAACCTACCACTGCTTCGGGACAAATGTGGGCTAGTGCCGAGAAGAAGCAGCGCAAGAAACTCGGTCACTATTTAATTGTCAGCCTCTTTTTAAATAAATATGTTTACAAAAGATATATGCCAGTGCGAGCTGATACAATTTAAAGCCAAACGTTCCTATCATTTATATAATCATCAATAGTTTTTCATTAAAACAACTTTGATATATGATTTGAATTTATGTACAGGGAGGTCAGCAATTGACAGTGGTAATTTGTTGAAAATAGGGATACAATTTCCCATGAACGAATTACCTACTTTTCGCAGTCTGAATCCTGGAACGGCAAGTTTATCTTTATTTCGGGTATTGAAATTGTGTACGTCACTATTTTTGACAAAAAATTCGAGGTTTTTACGGACGTACATAATGTTTTCGAAAATGTATTGAGATGCAACTGTTAGTATGTTGATCTCTTTGAATAGCTCTCTTAGAGAGTCACGGGGTCTAAGGCCGTAAATAGCCCGCACAGCACGTTTTTGCAATATAAAAATAGACTCAATATCTGCCGCTGAGCCCCATAACAAAATTCCGTATAACATTAAACTGTGAAAGTAGCTAAAATATACTAATCTTGCCGTTCCAACATCAGTCAACTGTCTTATCATTCGCACAGCATAAGCAACAGAACTAAGTCTTCCAGACAGAGACCTGATATGAGCACCCCATTGCAGTCGAGAGTCTACAGTTATACCTAAAAAGGTAGAGGAGTCTACTGTGTCTAATGGCTCATCTTTTACAATAACATTTGTGGCGGAAAACCTTACATTAGGCAAAGTAAATTTAACACATTTTGTTTTTCTTGCATTAAGCAAAAGATTATTCGTAGCAAACCAATGCAATAATTTAGAGAGGGTATTGTTAACATCGTCAAATGATAATTCGCCCCTCTTAATTTTAAAAATTATTGAAGTGTCATCTGCAAACAATACCATCTCACAAAGATTATACATTTAATATGGAAGGTCGTTAATGTATATTAAAAATAGCAAGGGTCCTAATACTGATCCCTGAGGGACACCCATGATAAGGGCCAACCCTGAAGACTCAGTTCCATCAATGCAAACTTTTTGTGTTCTACCTGTGAGATATGAGTTAATTAAATCTAACGAATCATTCGAAACACCATAATGTCTGAGTTTTTTAATTAACGTTTTATGGTCCACACAATCAAATGCCTTTGACAGGTCACAAAAAACACCTATAGCATCTAACCTACTCTCCCAAGCATCGAATACGTGTTTTAGAAGTGCTACTCCCGCATCAGTGGTATTTCTACCTTTCCTGAATCCATATTGATTGTGATGTAATAATTTATTCAAACTAAAGTGCGATAAAAGTTGACTAAACATAATTTTTTCAAATATTTTACTTAGTACTGGCAAGATAGATATTGGTCGAAAATTAGCGGGATCACATTTCTCGCCGGATTTAAATAATGGAATAATTTTGCTAAACTTCATTAAAGTTGGAAACTGTCTATCATCAATACATTTGTTGAAAATTATTGCGAGATGAGGGGCTATTGAATTTATAATTGTATTGATAATATGAACGGAAATTCCCCAAAGATCTTCAGTTTTTTTCATATTCAATCCTCTAAAAGTTTTTATAATTAAATCAGGGTTTATATGTCTAAAATTAAATGAAAATTTGCACTCATCGACAGCCGACTTGAGAAGGGATTCAGCTAGATCAGCGGAAGAAGCAAGCCCTTCAGTAGTGGAAGAAGCTATGTTTGAAAAAAAAAACTCAAATTTATTCGCAACCTCTGTGCTCGTGTTTATTAACTTATCCCCTAATTTGAGAGAGTATGCAGGATTGCTTGGTTTTAGTCTACATGTTTCTTTATTTATAATATTCCAAGTATTTTTCGCTTTATTTTTGGAAGCCGAAATTAAATTATGAAGATAAATTGACTTTGCTTTGGCGCATACTATTTTAAATAATTTGGAGTATTTTTTAACATGGTCTATAATGTTGTGGTTTTGAGATTCACCTTTTAGACTATACAAATCATATAATGTTTTTCTACTTTTGTAAATACCAGGTGTAGCCCATTCATTAAACTTACAATTCTGTTTGTTGATTTTTACTTTTTTCTGCTTAAAATGATCATCAAATTCATTTTTTACCAAACCAAAAAGGCCCTCATATAATTGATCAACATTCTGACTACCAGGCTTTAGTAAATTAACACTATTTTCAATTTTTGCTTTAAATCTGTCTATTTTATTAATAGTAACCGGCCTATACACATAATCTACTATGTTTGGGACATGATGGTGCTCAAATGATGCTTCCTGTCCACTATGGTCTGAAGTTAGACAATTCAATATGGTTTTTTTAAAACTTTACCATTACAAAAAATATTATCTAAGCAAGTAGCCGACGTGGGCGTTACCCTGGTAGGTTCATTGAAAAGATTTATTAAATCATATGACTTGAAGAGATTAAGAAATTGAGTGGACGTTTTTGTGTCTTCTAATATATGAACGTTGAAATCACCGCATACAACTACTTTTTTACACGATTTTGATAGCCTTCTCAGAGCCTCATCCATAGTGGATTCAAAAATATGGTAATTAGATTTGGGGGGCTATACACGCTAATTATTATAAATTGTTCCAGCTCAACACATGCTAGCTCAATAGTTCGCTCAACTGAAAGCGACACGATGTCTTTGCGTCCTTTACATTTGAATTCATTTTTAACAAGAATAAGTGATCCTCCTCTAGATGCAGACTCCCTTATGAGCGAACTACCGATTTTATAATTTTCAATGTTTAACATTAGTTCATGTTTTTTTATCCAATGTTCTGTGAGGCAAATTACATGAACATTAAAATCTTTTAAAAATAATCCTAAACCTAACTATTTGCCGGCCAGGCCTTGAATGTTTTGATGAACAACATTAAAATACATATTCGGCCTAGCTTTTGTCTTCCCTCTTAGTTTAAAGCCTCAGAGGTTGTCAAAGGAAAAATACTTGGATTAGTACATTTACTAATCGGTTCACTACAAAAAGTTTTTGTTTTAATAACAAAACTGTTAATATTGTAAGCTAGCAAACTTGCTATTTGTTTTTTCATTTTGTTAGGCAGGTGTATAGAGCTGCCAGTCATAACGCAACAATTTTTTGTAAATTTTTGGTGTCCAAAAACACAAATTTGTCATTATTTTGACAAATATTATATAGTAAAGTATTCAATATGTGAATACTGTTATTGTTATTGTTACTGTTATTTTTACAAAAGGGGAAGGCACAGAGGAAAATGTTTTCTATATTAATTTTTGACAAAATTGTACAATTTTTAATTAAATTTGATTTGCTATTTTTTTTTACTATTTCCCACCATAAGAATTAGTGTTGAATTTGAATTTACGAGTAAATTACTATTTTGTATGCAATCAATTATTTTATCAAATTTTGCATCTGGCATACAATTATTTATAATATTACATTTCAAATAATTATTTAATAAGGACCCGTAGCCAACTCCTAATCTATCTGAATACATAAAAACATCATTAGCTTTTACTTGTACACAAGGTATTACCTGGCTTACATCATTAGAAATTACATGTAAATTTGAATTTATTGATGACAACGGCCTGCTCACATCTCCCTGTTGGTAAGAACTTAATGTGGAATTTATTGTAATATTTGGCAATGATTTAAAACTAGTTCCCTCATTACCAAGATCCAGTAATTTGTTCGCAGCCAGAATGTGTTCATTAATTTGTTCTTCTGCCGAGTTATATAAATGTGTCATTGATTCCAAAGACTTATGCAACTTAGAGATGTCAGCCTGCAATTGTCCTATATCCAAGTCATATTTTAATCTACTTTCATGTAGTTTTTGGTTATATATTTCTAAGCTATCAACTAAATCTAAGCGTTGCTTCCTTAGTAAAACATTATTATAAAAGCATTTTTGTTTTTTAATTTTTTAATAAGACATCGATCGGTATAAGTGATAGAAATAGATTGCTTCGAATATCCGGATATTGTGCTGCGGAGTAAGGCCTCTGTAACCAATCAAAACTTAGTTTATTATCTTAGGCTATTCCTTGTGGTTTTTCAATGTATAGCAGTTACAATGCTTTTCAGATCAGATTTTAGAAATTAGTTTAATAATTAGATAGAGAACTCAGTGATTGACTTTATTTTCAGTTAAAAAGTCTAATATTTCATTTATGCATAAATAATTATTTGGGGTCCTATTCTGTGTTAACATATGCATATAATAATATTTTGAAGTAAAAAAAAATATATTATAATTTTTCAAACAAATATTTTCATACAAATTGAAACCTAAAAAGTTTGATTAGTATGTAAATGAAAAAAATAAAAGTGATGCTATCAAATTTCTGACTTCACTATACTATTTCTATGCATGTTAGCATAGGCTATTTTTGGTTTGTTATTACAACAATCCCTTATCCTTACCCTTAAACCCTTTATCTAACACTCTGTACATGGCAGAAATGGTTTAAAACATGATAAAACAACACTTTTACAATCTCAAATTAAAACGTATTTTGTTATGTAAAATGTACACATAATGTACACATATAAAAACAATTCAAAGCAATAACATTAAATACAAGTCATTTGTTGCATAGAAAATATTTAAAAGTGTCAATTTTTTCAGCGATTTAAACAGTATATTTGTAACAAGAAACTTACATATATTTTTAAATAAGTCTAAAGAGAGTGCCTTCATTTAATAAACTAGGTATGTAAGTAATACCTCTACGGTCACTAAACCAACTAATATTATTTAAATAAAAAGAATCGCACTTAGCGAATTACTAAAAACTTTTAAAAATATTTACGTTGTTGTCTGCAATAGTTGCATCGTAATGTATTAAATGTATTGTGAAGGATAGAAAACTGTAAAAATTTGCTATTAAATGGAGAAATTTCTAGTTGACAATATGATACCTACATTATTACTGTACTGACGCTCGATAAAATTATTCAATTTGCAAAACGGTAGGTGGGTAGAAAGTATTCCGATTTATTTACGGAAAACTTATTATTAATGGAAAATAAAGAAATTCGTAAAGCGTTGTAATCTTGATGAAACTATTTACGAAAATGTTAATATTGAAATTGAGGATTGAAAACATTAGGTCAACTCATTCCGCGGGTTAAGTTCGAGCGGCCTCAGTTGACTGAAGAGCTCTAAGCACTAGTTTAATAGATTTTTCAGATGAAAGACGAGCTGAAAATGCCTTATTATTTTATTATTTATACAATAATGTGACAAATAAAAGGTTATGAGATGTTTTGAATATAAAGTAGATTCTACGAATCAATTCCATGTTAGCAATTTATGCATTCGTTTGTTATAACTCGTACAATCCTTTCGTATCGATGTGTAGTGTTATGGCACTGATTGATAGTGCGTGCTATTCTCGGGGTCGACGTACGATAAAACTTCATTAGTTTTATCAGCTGCATATAGCACTCTCATATCTGTTAACAAGCTAAGACAATGTAATCGGCTGCCTAACGACTGTTTAAACTTTGGAGGACGCACTTTTATCTGGGCGTTGACGTGTGACTCAGAGAGTAAGAGATGGAAAGCCAAGTATTCCCATGACGAGACCGCGAGTTTATTGTTGCTGTCACCCTTTTTACGGTCGAACAAAAGCAAAAGTGCAATCCATGGTGGCCGTTGCAAATAATTCATTTAAAAACGCGCACCCCAATGCGGTGAATATGCGGGTCGCGTGCGCTGCGCGTGTCCGTCATACCACGCAAATTTAACCATAATAAAAAGCTTAAACCGACACTCGAAACACGAATAAACTGTTGATGAGTCGCTTGAATAGATGGTGGCTTATGATGCGAAGGGTAGCCGGAGGGAAGGTGTAGAAAATCCGCGCATCGCCAATACAAACAGCATTTGCATAACTAAGTTTATTCCGCGATGAGAACCTACACCGGTTGATATTTACAAACCGGAATAGTAACACCGCATTAATTTTTCGAGACCTCTGCGAATAAAATTAGACTGACATACTATAGGTGGTAAAAAAATAGTTTTTGCTGAATTATGTGTTTGGTCACGCGCGTTCGTTACTTCGTAATTATAGAGGCTTCAAACGTTAGCTTTTATTTGTAATAAAATATCAACGCCCCGTTGGTCTACAGTGGTTTAAATACCGGGCCAAGATCTTGGGGTCCCGGGTTCGATCCCGGTTTTGAATTTTCAAACATTGCTCTGGTTTTGTGATCACCAAGCCGCATCTGGCAAGCGTGGTATTTATGCCAGTACCCATCATTGCTGTGGTAACTTGAATTCAATGATGGAGGCCTTTTCCCTGCAGTGGGATGATATATATGCTGTTACTTTACTTTACTTTATACAAAAATCATTAATAAAGTTAAGAAAATACGGTCATTAAAAGTTGTGGGTTTTCCTTAGTTTATTTAATTTAAAAAATCGTTTTTGCCTAGTTTTCAACCATTGAAAAATTTCGTGCACGTTACAGAACTCTGTTACAGTTTTACTAGCACTTCCCCCTGGCCCAGTATGGGGTTGAGTGAGCCATGTCACCGTGTGAGCAGCTCGAGTTTATAGATAACTGAATTTGTTAACCTTTGTGCCACCCTCGTAGGGGTGTGCGACCGTTGATTTTAAATTAACATCATTCGATGAATTCTAATAAATCCCAACCGTTAAATACAAACTTTTATTCTGTTAAAACATTATCAATATTTAAAAATATATTTAAATGTACTAAAGATATGTTGAGGGACCGAGATCTGAATTAATAAATGCACGAAGCTATTAATTTTGAAACTTTATGAGAGAATGTTATAGTGTACTGTAGAGTCATTATAACATGATCCATTTAGGATAATTAAAAAAATTAAGCAAGGTTAAGTAGGTTATATTAAAACAATTAATTACGTCGTGTATAGTTATGTAGGTTAATAATTGGCTGTATTAATTTTTATTGGTTGTTATAGAAAAAAATAATAGTAAAAATCAGGACATAACACGTCCATGAAAATTTTTATTGTTAACTTATATAAAAGTGTTAGTTGTACTTATAACCTATTACAGTGATACATTTTTTGTAGATCATTGAAAGTATAGCTTCCATTATTTTGTGAAGGTTTTTGATTGAGAAGATATTATTAACCTTTGATTATAGCTCACTCAAAGCTGTGGCGTCGTAGTTTCTTCGAAGATTGACTTTGTATAGGCCTGAACGTAAAATATTATAGGCAATAACAACATGAGATAACGCGGGAACTTACGTGTATTCTATACGTAATGTTTCATTTCGTAGATCGCTTCCGTAATACGTAATTGCTGTAAGTGGTGCTCGTCCACATTGTCTATGTTACAGTCAATGTCTTAAGATGGTCTCAGACCTATATAACTTGCCTTTTTAGGTCCTAGTGTATTGGTGCCCTTGGAATCATGAATACATACAATTATTCAGTAGCATCAAATATTTTACATTTTCGCTTCACATGCTATTAAAACGAACCTAAACACGTTAAAAGTGTATTTCGGGATAATTTTTTGTAATGATTTTGGTAGGAAGGAGAGACTGCAGGGAATTAGGATATTTGTAACATTGGTGTTATTACTACTACTCAACCACATACACGTGTATTGTTGAGCTCTAATACTCGCAAGAAAAATGGTTGTGATTATAAACAATTGCTTATTCACTCGTAAGTTGTTAGGTAAACATTGTAATAAAGCTGGATGGACGTTTTCCAACCAACCCAATTGATGACAAAGGCACGTTACTATGATCTTTCGCCTTTTCACGCGAAAATGGTGTTTTAATTGTAGTAAAAGTCCTAATTATAAATAAAAGTATTTTAATAAGATTAATGTTTATTACTACTTATGTTTCCTTAGCGATGGTTGACTTCCTAGTCAGTCTCAAGTGTAACTGGTCTTAATATTTTCCTGCAACACATTAATGTATTCTTTAAAAAACGAAATGAAGTCAGCACTCCGAACTGATCATGGGAGTAAGCCTTTATTATCGAGGAGCGGCATTCCTCTGTAATCACGCATTTTAATTCGCTTCTTGGTTTCCTGTACCAATGAAGAATATCAAGTCAGGGTGAGTAAAGAACATTAAAGAGACGAACAAGAAGGAAACTTTAGTACCGGAAGATATAATTATAGTTCGAAAACACAAACATTAAATTTCGCAAGAATTATTATCTTGGTCGTAAAGAGAAATATTAAATTATGATCTATCTTACCTTTCATATATTGAAAACAAAGAAGCTCAGAGCTCAATGGAAAAGCGTAGGCAGATGTTTAATCTTCAAACTCTTTCTTCTTTTCCTCTGACTTTCCCTTCAAAATATTCCAAGTCATCTAGAACGACTAGAAATACAGAGAGGACAACTTCAATATTAAGATAGAGACGATTCTTCCAATTGAGGTTTTGCTTAACGAACTACTAAAAAGTTATTTTTAAGCAACGTTTTGTAAGCTGCTTTATTAATGATTATTGGTTACTGTAATTCTTCGAAGTCTCATGTTTTTTTTAATTTAATACGGTTTTGAGCTATTTTTTTAATAAATAATGGGCTTGCTCTTGACTACATACTTAACTATACGGTTAAGAAGACTACATACTTAACTATACGGCTAAGATAGAGCGAGCTTACCCAGAGGTACTGGTTCTCCCACACATCAGCAGAACACAGAAAAACTGTTTGGCGCTAGACTCCGGCATGAGGGTGGTAGTAGCATCCAGGCGGCCTCTTACGAAGGAAGCCTACCACCGCAGAGGGATCTGTTAGCCATCATCATTGGTTAGAGAATCAAAGATGCCGTTGCCCAGGGTGGACCACTAGGAGGTAGATCTCACCACCCCGTCTAGTTGAATTGACTTAAACTTACAATACCACCTCTGGAGGCAAAAATAATACCCATTGGGCATAAAAGAAAACAAGGCCATCCCGCTAAGTCAAGCCAGCACTTATTTACCAGTGACGATAAGTAGTAGGGCTCCTCATACCGAGCTATCTATGTCATTTAGATTGCTTGTTTTTAGTTGACTGAAGCGTCATAGAATTTTTTTTTGTTCATTTGATGTAAGTAAATGCATATTGTTATTTTTTTTTAAATAATATTTAGAAAAACATTGTTTCATTTGATTACCTACCTACTATTAAATCATTCAATTTCTTGGCTAATAGAGTTTCTTAAAATTGTTATTTAATAAAAAATAAAAAAAATGTGGTGTCTTAGTACTGCTCATTATAGTATTCGAAACTCTTTATTTAAGATAAAATCCCGCTCAGTATAAAAAAAAATATTTGCTAAATAGTGAAAAAAATGCAGGACATAACGTTGACCCTCAAACAAATATTAAGTCACTCAAATATTATAAAGCTTCTCATTTTGTATTTTAAGTAACTCAAATTAATGTTTGTAAGTTGATGTTTTGTTGATTTCTCGTCACGCATAGTCAGTCGCTGACTTAGTAATACTATAACTTAAATTAATAATTTTTCACACTTAAATTTTTAATTAACAGCCGCTTGTTTAAATACTACCCATTTAGAAATGATCGTTTCGTAAGTTGATCTGACCGGGAATCAAACGGGGGAATTTTTGTGTAGTAGATGCGTGACTGCTCCACTACAAAATCTGGTTATTTTAAGTTTAAAAAATATTAAAGTTTCTGATTAATAAATCATTATTGTTATTTTTACAACCGACTTAATATGGAGTTCAAACCTATACTTCAATATCCAAAGTGACATTAATACGGGTGCCTAATTAGGCTGCAGCAAAAACTATATGGATCCCACGTTCGGTTCCCATGACATCAATCTTCCCTGTTTTGATTTGAACATTAATGGCAGATTGCTAAAATGTACACTGATTTGTTTATTGATCCCTGCGTTCTGGGGCATAAGGTCGAATATGTGACTATGATTATTAAAAAAACGCGATGATGGGAGCGCCCGCATGGTGGGCCCTATGCTCAGATTATGGTTGCCCTATAACAAGGGTGTATGGTACCCTAAAATGGACATTAAGAGTACTAGTAACATGACAATTTTGTTAACGATCTATTGAGGGTGGATAAAGTCTCACCTGGCTTTGAAGTAATTTTGTATATATAAATGCCCGGGAGTCCGCAATATTTGCCACACTACTCGTATGTATGCATTTATTTATTTTCCTAAAATAAAATATTATAAGTACGTTGTTGTTAAGGGGACTACTAGAGCTAAGTGCTGACCCCAATTGATCTAATTTTATCACTTCTAAACAAAATCAATTCTCTAAAAATTAGAAGAAAAACATTTTAGCTAATTACCTCTAGTATTTATTGAATTACTGTTAACTGCTTTTCATTCTTGCATTCTTTCGTATTGTACATTATTGCTAAAAGCGGCGTCTTTTGGCGTTAGCGACAAATTCGACTTTATAAACAACTAACTAAAAAAAAATACTGTGAGCCAATAAATAATAGAGGTAATTTACTAAAATGATGCTGTTCTAGTTTTTGTATAGTAGTACCTAATAAAATTAAATCAATCGGGGACAGCACATAGCTTTAGTAGTCCCCTTAAGTGGGATGTTGTAGTTCAGTGATAGACATTTAGTCGAGTCGAAAATAATCCTACTCAAGCACATTGACAATCGAAGACCTCTGTATGATGGTTGGTAGGCACATACCGTTTTTCAATATTTCGCCAACAGCCGAGGTTCCGGGTTCGATTCCCGTTTGGATCGATTGTTTGTGGTACCTTCGTTGTTTTGTGTTTTTGAGATCAAAACTATGTTTGTGATTTTGTCATTTATTTTATGCATATCACAATGTTCACCGCCATACACCTAAGAAGATATCTTAATTCCTTGGTTACATTTTTTACACTTAATAATGTACATAAACTACCTAAATTATTTAGTAGCGATATAATTCTTATTCATGAAAATATGTTAACAAAGCGGTGTTCTAAATTAACAACATATTATGAGTTAATTTCCTTTTGAAAAACTATATGAATATATGTTAATGTATTTTTTTTATTAAAGTACTAATTACTGTACGTTAAATCACATATAGAACGATATAGATATAAAGAGAGTTAGTTTCCAAACACGTACTGTTCTTGAATATGTATAGTATGACGAATTCGATGATGTTCAAATACATTATTTGTAATAAAATAACTAAGCACTAAAAGTATCTTTGATAAACGTCAGAATGTCAGAAACTTTACACCGATATATGATCACAATTTATAGCCAACAACGTTGTGCCATTAATTGCAATATACATATTAATTTATTGTTTTGATCAATAGAATCATCCGCTAAATGGAAGTAACTTATGAAAAAGGACCATATTACGATGTTCTTGACTTCCAGACAAATACGTGTCTCAATTTGATTTCCTTAAAATCGAATGAATGAAGTTAAGCTTTTAGCTGTTTGCTAGTTAGTGGCATAAGCTATAGAAATGCAACTATTAGATTAATTGGGATAGATATAGTATACGCTTTATTAGTAACCAAGTTAAATTATTTCAGTGCCCAAACTGTATGAAAAGTAACAATTATGGTGCTAATTTTACTAATTGGTTTTTAAACTTAAACGGTTTTTTTTATTTACGGATACATAACCAACCTTAAATTTAACTATTCTACAAAATTAATTCGCATTTTAAAAGTGTATTAATATACGAGTATGTACCTATGTAAAAACTAGGTTTCAAATGGCGGCCAATAAAGGAGTTCTTGAAGGAAGTGCTAGTAATTTTTTTTTGATATAGTAATGGAAAACTGGCATAGGGGTAATTTAGTCTTAATGCTCAGGTTGAGGTTGATATAATTGGTCTGTCCCGCCCCCGAGGGTTGCAATGCGGGCTGAATTGGCTATCGCAATTACTCAAGCCCAACCAACTATTTCAATTAGTTAAAATTTAGAATTGAATCT
Organism: Anania crocealis; assembly: GCA_949315895.1. Lineage (NCBI taxonomy): Eukaryota > Metazoa > Arthropoda > Insecta > Lepidoptera > Crambidae > Anania > Anania crocealis. The sequence continues at coordinate 10,524,575 of OX438864.1, forward strand.
AGTGGTAAAAATGCTACGCTATGAATTCTGTGTCCAGAACAGGTCTTAGCCATAGCTCTAGTAGTCGCCTTATGCAGATTGAAAAATCTGTGATGAAGTAAAATTGTTTTGTGGAATTTTGTCTAGAGGCTATCTGGAGGCAAGCCAACCAGTACCAAGTGATAATTATCCATTACCAGTTCAATAATAATCTGCCTCCATCACTCATAATTCTGTAGTACCTAATGTTTTAAAACACCCCGTTGGTCTAGTGGAACACCCCGTTGGTCTAGTGAAACACCCCGTTGGTCTAGTGGTTTAAATACCGGGCCAAGATCTCGGGGTCCCAGGTTCGAATCCTGGGTCGGGCAACAAAAACGTTACGAATTTTCGAACGTTGCTCGGGTTTGTGATCACCAACCCGCATTTGGCAAGCGTGGTGATTATGCCAGTACACCCATCATTGCTGTGGTAACTTTAATTCAATGATGGAGGCCTTTTCCCTGCAGTGGGATGATTATAGGCTGTTACTTTTTTTTTACTTTTAATGTTTTAATAAGAACTTCCACTATGCTAATAGCTCTAGATGTACCCACTAGTAGCTTGAATACAGAACTAATTTATTACTCAAACGTTTTCCGTGATGAGATTATAAACGCCATATTACTCGTATGCTTCTTGGACGTAAGGCACTTAGAATAATGCGCAAACAAAGCAACTTCATAACTGGAGTCGAGTGCCTTAGAACAAGAAACAAATGCGAGAAAAAATAACTGAGCTGAATGCTTAAGGGCAATTATACGTAATTTTATGTTATAATTTATAACACACGCGTCTTATCTGGCGAAATCTATATGGTAATCGTTCGAGTGGCCGCGAACAGTCACAACGTAAAAACTTGGCCTGGAGTAGGGGGTAGGGCTAATAGAGTTGTGCCGAGTAGACAAAAAATGTCGATAATCAGTCATGATTTATCTTTCGATGTTTTTTATATACCTTCGAATAGAAAAATCTTGTAGTGACTTGATATAATATAATATGTTTCATAAGTAATTGGCTATGCCTACCGTAAAACCAAAAAATAAATACCTAAAATTGGAAAAGTTAAATCACTAAACGCCTCTTAGAGAGGCCGATGTCAATTGACAATGTATCGCAAAAACAGATAGAATATCCTGTATTTGCCTCGAATTAAGTGTTTATGTTGCTTTAGTTGTTTCCGCTTAAATATGAGTGTAATATTTTTTTTTCAAGGTAAGAATTATAAAACGATGACTTATGACTTGGTTTGACACATGTCTTAGATAAGGTAAGGTACAAAGTAAACTTTCGTAAGTTATCACTATATTAAAACTTTCTACAAATATGTGCACGGAATTCCTACTTACTAAAAACATAAAAATTTGTTTCATACAAAATATACTAATAAATTAGCCTGATGATTATGACAGTGGCTACCCATCATTGCTTTTGGTCTGCCTTATCTTATGAGGATGAATGAGCAACCTAAATTGTAAATTTCTATTAATAAAAAAATGTTAAAAAGGATGAAATTCATCTTTACCTAAGTTGGATAGAAGGTTAATTCGTTGATCGTGAAAACTAATAATATTTAAATTGAGGCTTTATGTCGATACCAGCGTTTGTTTTTTATTCCCCCGTCTCTAGCGGGGTAAATGTGGTAAGTGCCCGCATCAGGGTTATTAGAAGCGGTGCGCCAATCTAGCCATGCTTCCCCTACGGCTTGATGAGAGGGTGGCGCGAAATTGAACTAACGGTTCAAATGTCAAACAATGTAATAATAGCTAAACATGTAGGTTTTCAATTGACTAATTAGTTCTATAAACGCGGTAGTTAAGTAGTATTTTGTGAGAAGATTTCGCTGCTTTTATTTTTATGCATTAATTCTTTTATTAATTTATGAAGTTGAAGAAAGGCAATAAGTTGTACTGATGTATTAATATGACCGATAAAGGCTCAGTCTTTATAATACAAAGTATTGTCTCCAAGTCATCATCATCACCAGCCTATATTCGTTTATTATATTATATTATTAAATACAGACCTTTCCAAAAACAATCGCCGAAACAAGTAAGTTAAGCCTAAGGTCAATATCATAAAAGTAATTAATATATTAGGGGTTAAAGTATGAAATTGCCGTTTTGTATGGACGAAATCGAGAAAAGTCATTTTTCCATACTAAAAATTTTTTTGTTTTTTTAAAAACGCCTGAACCGTTTTCGAAGCAATTAAAGGTGAAAGTTAGATGGTTATAAAGCTACGCATTATAGTATTTAAATTCCTGAAAATCAAAGTATATAATACAAATATACTTAATTGAAGCAAGAAGGTCAGCTGACACATTGTAAGGGGTCTTTTCAACGACTTCCTTTGGAGTAATAGGCACTAGTATTGCATTTTTTTTTGTCTCAAGTTACTTTATTTAGTTTTTGATACAATACAAAAAGAATTACTCAATAATATGACTATACTTAAGAGCTATAAACAAAATAAAAAGTGGGAAAATAATCGGCAATTTCATACTTTAACCCCTATTACCAATTACATAATTATTTAATGAATATTAATAAAATACTAACCTACATCTACTTATGTGTTAACAACAAAACAATATGTTACTAATAATAAGCGACCGTGTCGTTACTCGGATAAATTATATCCTGTGTAGATAGGCGCTGTGCAGGGCTGGCTATAAATAAATGTGGACAACATTACATACAATGTTCTGATTCCAAAGTACGTAACAGCACTTGTTTTGTGGAAATAAGGAACAGCGAAGGTATTGCACACATAAAATTATTATTTTTTACATGAGCCCGTCCAAGAATAGAACCTGGGACTTCAAAGCTGACGACATCTTAAACACCGGTGTTTACACCACTGTACACACCTTACGATAAGACAAACAAATATGTGAAAGTATATAAGGACATTCTTAATAAAGAACAACAAAAGATGCCAACACAAAAGCTAGCTTTAAAATAGCTTGAGGATCTATCATAGAAATGGCCGTAGTTTGATGCAAGTTTTTTTTTAGCCGTGAAATTCCCAAAATTTTTTTATGGCAAAATTTTATAAACACATATAGCTGCTTTCTTATATGTTTTAATTCACCCTAGTATTATCCTTCTGCTTTTTAGGTTTAGACAAGGCACTTATTTAATTTTAGGTATGTTACGAGTTCAACTTCAACCATCATGTTAAAAGTCCATGTAAAAAAGCAAAAGTAGGTATTACGTGGCACTGATAAATAGTGTAACTAAACTTAACAACAAATATTTGTGGTAATTTCTTTATGCTGCAAACTCATATCCAATCAAGAGTTAATGTTGTCAACCCTAACGCTTGTTTATTTCGCAGCACTCGGAATGGGCGCACGTGGTGAAAATGAAGGAACTTTTTGTTTTTTTACCCTATGTATTTATATTTTGTACGCTGTACTAAGCCGATTAAGCCGGTTAAAGTTTTATTTGGTTGTACAGTACTTTAGTGCCAAGTTTGACCGCTCATATTTTATCAAATTCTTATCACGTCTGCTTGGTCCCATGATTGACTACTAGATAATGCTTTAGGCATTATAGTAACAGCATATAAGTAATTCATCCCCACTGCAGAAAAAAGGCTTGCTTCATTGAATTCAAGTTACCACAGGAATGATGGGTAGCCAAATGCAGAGGTGATCATGGCTGCCAAGGCATTATTCAGCCACAAAAACAATCTTAATAGTTGACATATAAATGTCAGCTATTAAGTTATTTTTTTGTGCAATGAATGTTAACATTGCTAAGTAAATTAATATCTTCGCTAATGTGAAACTTTTAGAAAACATTGAGTTGTGAAGAAACACATTTACACTGATCAGCTTACTAATCAACTTTTGCTTTACGCTATATGACATCGATAGTGATGTTATGATAAAAATATATAACAACGCTTATTCGAAATTCAAAAATCGGACCCATAACACTCGCCGGAACTGCTTTAAACAAAAAATAAAAGGAATGTAAAAATAGACGTTGCAAGTCACTGCTCTTGTACGTATCGTCTCCCCAGCAAAAATGGAAGTGTTCTAAATTTAACTAATTTGCGTGCGTCTAAAATGCAAGTCACGCTCAAAACAGAGCTGCGACCACCGACCACTTTCTGAGAACACTCTCCAAGCATATTTAGATGCTGCCACAGTATTTGAAGAAGCAGACAGTTTACTTTACACAGCGAAACTAAAACAATAAATTAATCGACGATCTCCGTGGCGGAGTGGCGTACACACCGGTTTTCAAGGTGTCGCCTGCTCCGAGGTCCCGGGTTCGATTCCCGGACGGGTCAATGTAGAAAAAAAGTGTTTTTCTACATTTTCTCGGGTCTGAGTGTTTGTGGTACCTTCGTTGTTTCTGGTTTCCAAAATACGAATGCTTTAAATAGTTATTCATATTGGGATCAGAACAATGTATGTGATGTTGTCCACATTTATTATATTTATTTAAATTAAATTGGAGCTAAACGACTGTCTTAGAAATAAATGATAAAACTATAAAAAAGTAAAAGCTTTTTATACGATACCCAGTCATAGCTACTCGTGCCTTACTTATGTACACCGTGCATTTTGAACTTCCTGACAAACGAAGCCCATGTTTTTTTTTTAAATTTTTATCATAAAATGTCGTTAAAAAATATAAAATATCGATTATTGACGCACACGTACATATCTGTGTAAGGTTCTTTCATTCAGGACCCGACCTAAGCAAAATAATACGTGAAATGAATAAATATTATATTAGTAGTCTTATTTTTCACATTTTTCTAAGACTATTTAAATAAAACTGCGAAGATAATATACATAATGGTTACATACATAACGTGGGCTCCGTTTGTAAGGTGGTCGAAAATGCACGTTCTATATCCCCACATTATTCTGAGTGTTTTACATATTGTATGAATCGACACATGGATAGTACTCGTATATGACGAAAATATTATAATAGCTGGCAATGTTTAAAACTTATCATCCGACAAAAAAGAGGAATGTTCTCAATTCAACGCGTATATTTATATACTAGCTGTTGCCCGCGACTTCGTCCGCATCAATTCCTGTTATTACTTGGGTATTTATTTTTTGGGTAACTTAAACCGTTTACGCAGCGCACGCAAAGGAAGCATTCAAATATGAATAATTTCCCCCGTTTTTGCAACATTTCTCACTGATGCTTCGCTCCTATTGGTCGCAGCGTGATGTTATATAGCCTAAAGCCTTTATCGAGAAATGGACTATCCAACACAAAAAGAATTTTTCAATTCGAACCAGTACTTCCTGAGATTAGCGCGTTCAAACAAACAAACAAACAAACTCTTCAGCTTTATAATATTAGTATAGATAATATTAGTATAGATAAGCGCGCATAAGTTTTGACCTAACCGATTTCGATGATGATTTTAGCTTGATCTCAAAGTTTATTCGTTATAATCAAAAAATTTTAAATTACACTTATTTCCAATTAAAAGCGATTAGTAATACGAGTATAATCCAGTTACTAACTAGTAGGGCAAACATCGTAGATTGATTTGTCTGCTCTGTCTGAGCTGTGTTACCAGCAACTTAGCAAAATAGTCCCATTGTTTTATAGTGTGATTTTTAAATCGTTCTACATAGAGCTTTTGTTCCTTCATTACTCGGAAGCGATTCCCAACAGTCGTAATCAAGCTTCGTTCATGGAAACAATAACGTTTAACTAAGTTTGTATTACCACAGATAATGTGGTATTACGTATTATTATGTCGTTTCTAGTTTTTTTAGTAATTAGTAGGTATTTGTATTAGTATCCTGTCAAATATTGATACTCTAAAGTGAATTTCTTAACTTTCAAGCTGGTATGATAGATAGATGGATACTCTTTATTGCACATCATACAAAAAATAATGTTTAACTTAGAAAATACATTAAGGACTGTACAATTCAGGCGTTATTATCGCTGGTAGCGATCTCTCCCAGATGCAACTTTCAGGTATGATTAAAAACTTTCATGTGCTGCTGGCAGCAGGCTGACTTGAGACAACATAAAATTTTAAAATATCGTGTTAATTTTACTAAAATATAGTTAATTGTTTTCTTTTGCTGTACGTAGCAGTTCTCTCTATAGTATCTGCGGAAGACCAGCTTCGTGGCATCCCTTAGTTGTTTTAATTTGTTATTCGATTGTCATTTGAAAAACATTCATATTGTTAGTACTAATACGTGTTAAGAGAATGAGACTTAGTTTGGCAAGTGATAAATGAACAGAGTGTGTATGGTTAAATCATTATTCATAAATCCACTTAGGTTTCTGTTGTTATGAAGACCAATGTCTCAAAGCAGCCAACATACGCGCGAGTACGTTGACACATAATAACTAACATTGGTAATATTGAATTTAGTACATACTTCATAAATTATATTATTTTTTGTTATATGTAAAAAGTAAAACTTTTACGTGGACTTAAGATTTTTTAAGAAACGTAAACGAGTACATGTATTCGAGTTGAACCAGACGCGTGAGAGACTTATTATTCGGTCTGGCTTCATGTACAGCCAAACCGGACATACACGATAAATTGAACTTCGATATCGGTACAAATCAAAGGTACTTTAAAAAAATTTGATTCTTGGTATATCCCTATCGAATGTGTGTTTACAGAGTTTGTTTGTGTTTCCAGGTGATAACTTGGGCACACAAACCGATACGAACGTAAAGAAACGTCAAGCTAATACATACATACCACCTTTGTTGATTTAGGTGGTTTATACATACCTGCACAATAGTTAACTGTGTCTCCTCGATCGAGTTCAGTCAAGTGAACTTAGGTAACCCGAAGAGATAGCATTCCTACCGTGAATATGAGACATTATTTAACTTTCATAATTTTCAACTCCATTCTTAGATCTCTCTTTGCCGAAGAGTGTAACCTATTTTTTGGAATCTATACTAATATTATGAAGCAGAAGAGTCTGCTTCATAATATTAGTATAGATGTTTGTTTGTTTGCTTGTTTGTTTGAATGCGCTAATCTCAGGAAGTACTGGTTCGAATTAAAAAAAACTTTTTGTGTTGGACAGACCATTTATCGAGGAAGGCTTAAGGCTATATAACATCACGCTGCAACCAATAGGAGCGAAGCATCAGTGAAAAATGTTGCAAAAATAATCGCGATCACAATAACAGAAATTGACGCGTACGAAGTCGCGGGCAACAGCTAGTGTTATATAAGTATGACTGTACTTATATGAATTCCGTCTGAGAATAATAATTTATAATATACAACATGCTACTTAATGGTTAGGTATCTGATAAGCATACAGCTATCAATCAACGACCGAAAAACGTTCCTACCGAATGAGCTCTACTGGAACATTTCGGTGCTCTTACAACTTACTGGCATTCTTCTTAATATCATATACGAGTAGCTATGTAAGGTTACATTTTCAATATGACCGGTATGAAAAATGGCATATATACTATAAGCTACGTTGATCCAGTCGTGGACATTTAGTAGTATTATTTTTTATGGGACTGTGTAACTAGTTATTATTTTAGCAGCAGTAAGTAGGTATGTTTGATATCATTATTCCAAGTTTTGTTTCATGGAATCATTGCATGTAGCATTTATTACCACCAAAAAATTCGTTGTTTATTATTATTATGCAGTCTCCCCTATCAAAGTTGTGTATTAAATACAATATACTTATATACTGACACAGATAGACACATTATTGTCGAGTTATAACAGGCAGTAGATTTTTCAACTCTAGTACGTTGGCTTTAGTGTGAAATTATTTAATCACTAGTGATGTAGGAGTAGTGGAGAGGTCGAGGCTATCTCGCGATAAGCTGAACCCACGCGGGTTGACTGAGCCCAAATAACAATATCGTCGTTGTGCTTTGCATATTTATTTTCGTGTCAGGCGAGAAAGGGAAGGTTTTTTTGTTTATGACTAACCCTGGGAATAGATGGAAACAGATAATGAATCAACCCTATTCCAAAAGATAACAGATTATATCTTCTCAAAAATTCTATTTCACACTTACGTGTATTTTAAAATCTTAGAAAATCAAACAGAAACATTTGTGGCTTATATTATAGCGATTGGATTAGACAGCGATTTTCCAGTAGAAGCTGCTTAGGCCCTGGATTCGATTCGGATCGGCTAGAAAAACACTTTTCTGATGTGTATCGTTGTTTCTGATTTACAGAGTTAAACAAGTGATTTTGTAGCTACTTTGGTAGTATCAAATTCAAAATAATTAATAAATAATGTGGAAAACATCAAACCTACATTGTAGATGTTGTCTTGTGCACATTTATTTTTTAATATTTATTATACTTCACTTAATGGCAGGCACAACAGTGACTCTTGCTGAGGCACTTGACATCCATATTTTATGGGTTTTTTTTTGTTGTTTTTTTTTTAATTTTTATAAGCAATGGGCTAGCTCTTGACGACGTATTTTACCGTAATCAAAGCGCTTGGCAGGCAAATTACTTATCGCAGTTTGGTGGAATAGTTATTGGCGGCACTCCTTTACTCGCCTCTATCAACACCTATAAGACGAGAAGAGGTAGTGCTGTTCACCTCTAGGCCGGCACCACGCAACAGATTCAATTTTCCATTTAATTAAATATGTCTTTTAAATGTCACATTTATACAAAAAAACTTTTCTTTGTAATAGGAATCGAGTAATAAGTTATGTTAATGGAATTCAAATCTTCCATATCTAATTAACTAAAAGCTTTGAGATAAAAATAAAGATTTATGTTTGAGAGAGAGGTCAATGTGATATTTCAAGATTCTAGTAATGGCTACCGTGAAAAAAGTGTACGTAATAAATCGATGCAGTTTTATTTTTAAATGCCATATTTTGAAGATAGCGACAAAATTATTTACATACAAATTAGATATTCGAACTAAACATGCTAAGTGTTTATAACACATCAAAGGAATCTGCTAAGAATTAACATACCACGAAAGTAAATATTATGTCAAAACCTGCTTTATGGAGACACATAGCAAACAAGATGTAAAATCTATTGTTCTCTTTGTTTTTTTTATGACGTTAGCAAACCATTAACAATTAACAAGTTTTGTGACCAACCTTTAACATTAGAGTAAGTTTAACCGACGAATAAAGGCGAAGTTCTGTAGCTACTTGCCCTTTTCTTAAACCTTAACATCCTTTAGTTAGATCTCTTTTGGCTGCTAATATAATGGAATGAAAATTAATGACACTGGACAAAAGTCGCAGTCATCTGTGTTATAATTAATCCCTCGATCGTGAGTTATTCCAGACACAATTGAAATCAATTGTTATCGCGGCACCCGAGTGCCTCCTGGGGGTTGAGGGATTTAAGAGTATTTCAATACAGGCTGGCTGTATCAGTCTAGTGTTGCAAAAGCGCCACGCCTGGCAGAAGGAATGGCGTACGCAATTGGGCCCATGGTTGGAACGCTGCTGTCAGCCTTCTTTCGGCAGTATTCCCTTTGTCGCCTTTTACGCCACCTTTTAAGTGGTGCTATCATTTCTATGAGCCATTTGCGTTAACATTTTGCTGACTTGCCTTATTCCAGAATAACTTTAGAACATAACATGTTCTCAATTTAAAATTTTCTTTTACATATAACTTAGTTGTTAATCAATTAAGTAATACATATTTATGTTTTTTGGAAAGTTCACGTGCCCTAGTGGCAGATACTAATTTTCATTTCATCACGTTTTGGGGCATCACAAAACACACAGGTGACACAGACAATAAAATATTATCATTTTTCTTGCAGAAAGAGTTTGACTTAATAACATCATTGTTACCCCTATAATATTTAATTAAAATTCGTTCTATTAGGACGTACTTACTAAAAGAACAAACTGGTATTGAATCAAATATGTATAGTAAAAATACCGGCCAAGTGCGAGCGCACGAAGGGTTCCGTACCATGAACTGGGTAAACAACTGAAGGTTCTTACATAAATTTAGTTGATGTAGTGCCTACCTGATACCATATGATAGCTCGATATCAATAAATGATAACAGGTAGGCAGCACAGGCAAAAAATGCGTTTTTTGTATGTAACTATTTTTTTTAATTTTAATTAATTTTAATTTTATTATTTATTACTTATTAAAATAACTACAACTAAGTTTTTTGTGAATATTTCAAGTGCCTTGTTGCCATTATTGATATCAAGCAATAAAATCGTGTTTGTTGTATGGGAGCCCCCCCTTAAATATTTATTTTATTTTGGGTTTAGTATTTGTTGTTATTGCGGCAACAGAAATACATAATTTCTGAAAATTTCAACTGACTAGCTATCGCGGATCTTGAGATACAGCCTGGTTACAGGCAGACGGACAGACGGGCAGACGGACAGACAGCGAAGACTTAGTAATAGGGTTTTTACCCTTTGGTAAACGGAACCTACCCTAAAAGACGGAAAAGTACGGAACCCTAAAAACAAAGCAACGCGAATTAACATTATTTATGAGACATACCGCCGCACTCACAGACGTTATTTAGTCTTAATCGTCTATGAAATTGAAACGTCAAATAATGTCGCCCTTAAAATGTCTTTCATAAGGACATTATTTGACGTCTCATATTAATGGACGATTAAGACTAGGTAAATAACGTCTGTGAGTGCGGCGCTCAGATATAAATAAATAAATATATATTTAGGACATGCCTCACTGGGCCACACAGAGCCATCTAGTCCCAAATTAAGCTACTATTAAGTACCCTGTCGTATCGGGTACTAGACAACCGATAAACTTACTTATATTTTTTTTTTTTTTTTAAATTCATACTTATAATATATAGAAAACACCCAGACCAGTACAAATAGACATGTTCATGCACACAAATGTTTGTGTTTTTTTGTTTACTACCGCTGATCCAAATGGTCGTCAACTATATAGAAATTAGTGAGACCCGTTCAAAGTATCTTCTGATGAACAGGTCCCATTCAGAACTAGTTCATCGAACGCGCACCTATTTAGATGCACTAACTACCAGTACTACCACTTAGGTACAAGTTGTTTACATAATCGTACATTGCATAATGAGCCGTTGTGCAAAGTAAGCTTAACATATTTCTTAGTCTAACAACATGCAAGAAATATGCAATTTGTTAATAGTTCTTAAGAAATCTTGGAAGTTGATCATCACTAGCAAGTGCCCGCAAATATCCTACCACATGGTCAAAGAAAATAATTTATTTTCTTTGCACATGGTAGACAAATTCAAAATTAGTCCAATATAATAGATGCCACAAGTATGACCAAATCAGCATCTAGCACTATGTCGATCTGAAGAAGATTGCAAATAATTATGCTTAATACCAAAAAAGGTAACAGTATAAGCATAGTATAAGTTACTTTTATCGAATGACAATGACCGATTCAAAATAAAAAAATCTATGCTTTTGCTTAGTTTCTTCATTTCATGTTTAATATTTTTGTATTACAAACAAAGAAAATGCTTGCATCTTTGACTATTATGGATGACAGAGCCATGAAAAGATACACAACGCGGTAATTTTTTAGGTAACCTAATGACCACATATCAACAACGCATTTTCGAAGGACATATTTTGAAAGGAGCCAATCACCCATAAAAATAGGAATAGGAATAGTACGAAGATCGAAGAATTATATTCAATATAACTTGATACTTAAATCAATATTCTTCTTTATTGAATAATGAATACTTTACAGATCTTAATCATATTTTAATTGAAATTTCCACACATTATGAATCTTTAGGACAAAACTATTATTTATTGACGTGTAATCAATATTACTTAAGTAACTATTAATTTTGATATGATAAATTAATAATTATTTCGTTAATATGTTGCATGATAATTATATCTACTATTAGATTTGATTGTATTGCTATGCCCAAATCAGGTCTGTTTAATACTCTTTCATTGCAAATACCCCTTTAGGTGCATTAAACAATGCAATAAAATTTAACGTAAATCTTAGTTAGTAAATAGAGTTATCTCTAGTACCTATGCATTGCGGTTGCGATTAATGAAACATTAAGTAATAATGTGATACATTCTAAGACAGAATAGCGTTCACTTTTACTTTCATTGCGGCTGCGCCGTCCTCACTTCCCTCTGTAACAGAGAGGAATTACGGCTATAAGTGTTTGGCTCACTCCAACACGTAGTATCTCGCATATGTCCGTCGCATTTCAACTTCCCTTTTGCATCCTCGTATACCAGTATCGTATGCGCTTAGTCATCTCGGGTCAGAGATAGTGGCTGGAAATGTCATTGCAATCGGTCTCAATAGCTTGACGCAATTTTGTACAAGGTATACGTAACGTTTACATATTAATGGGGTCTATGAAATACCTAATAGGTTGAGGATTGACGCAATATTCATCGCCTTGGTGCGAAGTGGTATGATTACATAGCTAATTTTATGGTTTGTAATTATTACGATAATTTAAGATTCTATTCATTCGTTTGTCTAGTGGTTCGAACCGAAGACCGATTTTGTCGAATTCTTATATAATAACCGGTCTACTTACTTTAACGTAAGCCATATAGACATAACACTTGCATAGAGTTCGGAAACACACAATTGGTGGGGAAAATGCTACAGTCAGCTTTTTGCACAATAAACAAAGCGACTTCCTCTTATCAAATGACATCGAATCGTTTTTAAAATCGAAATTGAAACAAACAGGAAATCACCGACAATCTCCATCCACTGACACATCTTGGCAGTGTATCGTGGTTATTTGCCAAAATCGCCGTGATTTCTTTATTTTCAAAAGTTTTTTTATTTTTTTATATAGCCTTTTTTGCTATTATACAGGGTGTTAGGTATATCAAGCCAAAACTAGCCTATGTCACAGATAATATAATACCTATGTTAACATTATGCAAATAAATAAGTAGTACGGTGAAGTCAGAAGTTTGATGCCTATAATCATTAAATTTTTAAAATTTTTCATACACATTGAAATTTTTAGATTCCGATTTGTGTTTTTTTTTTCAAAAATGATGATATCAAATTTCTGACTTCACCGTAGTACCTATTTATATGCATATGTTAACATAATATGCTGGTTTCGGCTTGTTATACCATCTACCTAACACCCTGTATATGATGCCTTGAAAAAACTCATTTTTATTGATCAAAAAAGTTGTACTGCAAGAACCTGACCTGCACATTTGACGTTTCTATTTCTATTAAATTTCTACTGTATATGCCCCACCCAATGTTAAGGATCTTAAGCCTTTAACTGCCGAAGTACTAGACACAATTAAAATTTTATTGTTTGGAGGTCACCGGTGACCCCTATGGCGCTCAATGCCCCAGTGTACAGTATATTATTATTGATTATGAAAGTAAAGCTTAAATTTTTAGATTCTGTACAATTGTCTTTTTAGCTGCTGACTACTTAACATTTTCTATGACAAAACATTCTCTTTGGTCTCTATACGCGAAAAGTACAAAATTGGGAGGCATCCTTTATTTAAAATAGTGTATTGCACAATATATTATAAAATTACGCACACGTTACTCTAAGTACACGATAAACTACATTATCACAAACTCAATACCTAACTTAGTAAACATTCATACATTTTGGATTGGACATGTTCAGACTCGAATGTTCGCAGGAACACAATTTATTTATGTATTGCCTACACGTTTTGGTAGAATATCGATTATGAGGGCCCCCGCGTTTTATCATTCATTATGTAAATAGTGAACCGTTTATGTATTACAACATGGATCCACGAACGTCGAAGTACCAGGACATTGCTGTGAGATAAGATTTAGTGTTTTTTGTGACAGTTGTTTAATACTAAACTTTATACCTACACTGTATTTTTATAACATTTTATGCGCAAAACTTAGACCAGTTTGTTCATATCAAAATAGAGTTAGAAAATCAGAAGGATAGTCAAACAATTAAAAATGTTTAGACATGTATCCACAACGTAGACATGTATTTTGAAATGTTTACCTATTATTTTTTCTAACAATGATTAATACATTATTTTTGAAATACGGGTAGGTATGTTAGTTTTTCAGATCTTTACCCCTAACTAACTCTAAACAATAAAAGAGCTTGCATGTTTTTGTACATGTTTTTTTGGTGCTAGACGCGACTACGTCTGATCCATCGTCGCTTCTTAGAAGCCTGTTTTTGATTTCCATACATTTCGGAGTTCTATTTGGATCTTTATCATTTGTTATCTATTCGCCTTTTATCTATAGTATTTAATGAATCTGAATAACGTAGCTACTGTAGTATATTCATAATTATAAGTTCATCTGTACAGTTTTGAAGAGCGACCCCGATTTTACTACAAATCCTGTGACAGAGAGGCCAGGACTCAAAGACTACTTTATTATTATTATTCTTAGTTTGTCTAGTCAGCTCTATTGAAAGTTAGAATGTATTTTTTCAAATATGTAAGCTTTAGAGCTTTGACTGTACGTTTCTTAAACAAGCGTTATAACTCTTAACTTTAAACTACACCACTGATTAACTTGAAATAAAAGCGACCAAGCGTGTCAGATACCGCTTAGAGAGACTAGAACATACGATATCCATAACACATGTTAATCTTAATGATAAACTTCTAAGGCTTTCGAATGTACTTACTTACTTATCGTAATTTCTATGATGAATATTTAATATCCCATGAACAGGTATACGAGTATATCTTGTTCACTCATGCGGCTTATTTGAAAACACTTCGAGGATTTTTTAAAACTTACAAGATACGAGCAAGTAATATCAATAAAAAATAATAATGATTTAAAAATGATTAACTTTGATTCAAGGAGTTATTAATTATTATTTTTACAGACTAATTAGTAATACGGTCAACATCTTGAACTTGATTTAATCTTATTTAGACTGAGTTTTTTTTTAAATTAAACAACGTCTTTAATTTTTAACGTAACACTAAAATGATGACAAGCGCTGATTATTGACAGTTTATGAACTGAGGAACAGTTCTAAATGTTAAGTCTGAACTCAAGTATTGTTATGAATGCTGCACCTAAGTGCCTATTTTAATTGCAAACCTGCGTCCTGACTACACTAGATGTTAATAGAAAGATGATTATCTTGTACCAAAGCAGTAAATAATTTTTGTGAAATATACGACTCTACATCGTATAGATACATGTCTATTTTTAATACTTGGGATTGGGAGGTATAAGCAAGGATTACTAGTAGCGCGGTGGATGAAATATTATACTTCCATGGCGTATTCCAAGTGAAAAGCATGTTGGCAAACAAAATCTAAATATGAAAATAGGTGTTGACGTTTACAAATGGCTGATCCATGTATTCAGCGACGACGCAATTGTTTCTGCTCTCAATTTTAAATTAGTAACGGCCCTGTTGCATTAATTTCATAGTAATCGTATGGTTTTCTGACCAAACAAGCCGTAAAGTGCCTCAAATAACATTAAAAGTGAAACTATTGACCATTCGTCACAGTTGCGATGGGCTACAAGGGTTTCTTATTATTCAAACAAGAAATCACGGTACTTATTGCAGCCGTTATAACCTAAACCTAATTACAAACTTGGCACTATAAGCAAAATGTAAGTCCACCGACAAATTTAAGAGGAAAACTTACCGTCTTTACTTGTACAACTTTAAGTGCAGTATAGATATTTGTTTGCTTTGTGTATTTTGTGTTTGTGTATTGCATTTGCAAACTTAAAGAAAAATCTGACGTGCGGACGGTGAAACTATCTCTAAGTCTCAAGTCATACTTATTGTGCATTACTTGGGGTCAAAATAAGTAAGTACGTTAACAAATAATATTTGTAACAATTGGAGACTTAGCGCGGCGGTTGATTTGCTATTCGATGTTAAATCATCTGCAAGATATCGTAGCACTATGAGAAAATAGTTCTGTCATCAGAATAGTCTGATCACAAAACATGTTCTTAGTTTTTCTGGCTTATTAATTAATCTTGAAAAGTAGTGGTTTATCGTTTTCATACGGTACCCTGGTTTTGGAATCACAATTTGCTCTTCTTGCGAGGATAACTATATTATAGAAATATTTTGCTTGTTTTCGCAACAATAAAGCTTAGTTCAGATTAATCTAGTATTTAATTCGAGCTGCTACTAATTTCTAGTAGCTGCTAACAAACATTTAATCAAGTAGTTTAGGTAGAAAGCGTGTTAAATTTGTAAGTAAATCACCCGTCACTTGACTACAAAATCTTTTAAAACAGTGCCTTCGGCTTTATTTACATTTAAAATGTTGATTACATTTGTTTTTTGAGTGATTGTCATCAACATGACTAATATATCACACAATAGGATTTACTGAACTCTTTGTTTCAAATAAAACCTGACTATGTTCTGTTTGTTAAAAATAGATTTAATGTTATTACTCCATAACTTAACTGTGGCGTGTCACCTGCACGGACGCATCGAAACGACAACAGTGCGATTAGTAAGCAGCAAGTGCTCAAGGTCAGTTGGCCCACCGACCATCACTTCCTAGTTGGCAACACCAGCCACTTGGGCAACCGCCTCTCACCAGAATCGGCACCCGGTTGCGACACACACATCGCTACCTTACTACGGTGATACCCTGAGTAGAATTGGTCAAATCAATATTTTAGAATAGCATCATGTCTTGTATCTTTCCGATAGAATATGACTTGGTGTGAGATGTATGCATCGCAAGAAGACCCGCAAATTCTGATTAATATAATATATGCGAAAATAACTCTCTGTCTGCAGGTCCGTCTGTTATGATTTCACGACTTAACTACTGAACCGATTTGATGAAATTTGATACGAAGATAATACCTTGATACTATTATAAGAAACTTGTTCGTTCGTTGAGAAATGACATAGGCTATTTAATATTTTGCGCCCCACAGCTAGGCACAGGAATACGCGATATAACGTGTAGTTCACGCGGGCAGAGCCACGGGCACAAAACTAGTGGCGAATAAAAATAAATGTGATTAATACGAAAATTTCCTCCACTTAGCTAGATGTTTCTGAATGAACTCGAGTATTTTTGAGGTTAAATAATAGGTGTGATTTTATGATGGATTTTATTTAGTATGACTTGCGGATAAGAAGGTTAGAAATCGTATTCTAAATATAGATTTACTTAGATATAGCCAGCTTAAATATGTATTTCCTTTCGAAATCGAGTGTGGGTGTAGTATTGTTAAAATATGCTTCGATACTAAAATATCGTAGTCTACGATTCTTAGACCACCTGTGGCAAATCTTATAACATTTAACATTTAGATTACAGAAAATTTTTGACAGCTCTTATTCAAACTTAGGTTATTGTAGAACAGATTTCTCAATCCTTCTACGAGACCTGGCGTATCTAACAATAATACTTTGTACAGTCAACAGTTAAATGAGACTCTACTTTTAAAATCATAACTGATAATGTACTATTTTGAGATAAACTTGAAGTTTATGGTCAGTTAAAGAAACTTGTCGTTTCGCTGTGACTGCTAAATGAACAGTTGGCTGCAAAAGCTTCTGACCAATGTTGGCTCTTAAAACAACGATTTAAGGTTGGTAAAATTAAAAATTGTTTACATACTTTTGCAGCTGATTGTACTTTTATTAGACATGTCTGTCTGTCATTTTACCAAGCGAGCGGAGGTGTCCAAATCGCTTGTTTGCCGAGATTTGTTAATATTGGCCTAGGTTAGTATCACGTTGTTCAATTTGCGGTCGGCAAACTTTAAAACAAATCTTAGCTGTTGAGTAAGTACTAACATGTTTAAAGTTGTAATATGTTTTCGCAATAAAAAGCGATTGAAAATGTTGATAGATTTCATGTTACTATTGATTGAACCACACCTAATAGTAGCTATTATACTAAAATTAAAAATAACCCTGTGGACCATCTCTTGTCGTTAAAGTCGATTTAGGTAAAAAGTACCTTAAAAAACCTTCTGACGGTACTTCATTAGTCGACTATTCGTTCGCCAAGCGTGGCCGCCTTAGGACTTCCTATGAGCTGCTGATGACGACTGTACTTGTAACAGATACAGTCGAAAGAACTGGTATCAACAAAAATAGTAGCTACGTAGATAGGTACAAAAATGAACACGTTCTCAATATGAAACTGTGTTTTTACTTATATTAAATAAAACAGAATTGACACTAAAAAACAACAAGAGAGATTTAAGAAAACTGGACAAATGCGATTCGGACTCGCTGAAGGTTTTGGCAGACAGAGTGACGCACGGACTGGCTAACGGACGAATGCACGGACAGATGGATGGACAACAAAGAGCTTTAAGTCCCTTTTTTTTCTTTTGAGTTACGAAACCCTAAAAATGAACAAAAATGTTGCCCAATCATTATAATGCGACATGTGGCTTAATGTGATATTTTAGCAATTTAATTCCCGCCTGAGACACATTTTTCAAGTTTAAAAACAGGTTTACATTGAGCTTGGTTATTCTTCTAATTTTCTGCCATTTGTATACTTTTTTTAAATCTGTCCATTATGCGTGCCATGTATGCCACTTCGAAGATGACTGATGACTGAACGGACCTCTTTACTTTCTACGGCGCGCAGCGTTGACTTTGAGAACCCTTGTCTTAGTCACATGCAGCAGTTACACTAACACGATAGATTATGTGCGTATCCTCCAAAGTTTAAAAACAAAACCTACAAACTCGATGCTCTTACGAAAACTTGAGAAAATATGTAAAGTAAAGCTAGGCATGGCCCCTTATCGAGTTTATTAACATAAATTAGGAAGGCAATCAGTGTAAGAATCTCAAATCGATAACTAGTTAGGTACACGACACCATTCACAAATTATTTTTTAACGTAATATTTGTAAAGAACGCATTGTCAATTGTATGAAAACAAGTATATTTCAGATGATTAATACTTAATTTGAGTTTTTATCTTTAAATGCTTTTAATCGGATTCAAAATTAATTGAGATATTCGAATATAAGCATTTCGAACGTAAGCATATTTAAAGAAAAATATTGTTGACAAATTAATTTACACACGTGTGTTTTTAGGGGTTATTGTCGATTCGCCACGTTTTTGTAACTTCCATACATTCAAAGTAAACTCGCCACAAACATGAAAAAGTATATGTCGATTCACCACAGTTAAATAAAAGTTGCTGTAAATTCGCCACACATCTTAAATATATACCATTTTTAAGTAAAGTACCGTTAGCAAGCAAAGCAAAACAAACTCTTCAAACAAAAAATGGCCGAGACTTTGTCACTGGTTACACTGATTTCAGGTATCCATCTACTTTAACAAAAATATTATTTTTTTCTATTTTCTATTTAATAAATCAAAATTAAATTTTAAACTGTGATTAACTATAAGAACTATGCTCTTAATTATTTTTAACCTTATTATGTAACTTAAGTTTTATTATTGATACTTTTAAGATATTGCTAGAAAATCAGCTGTTTTTTTTTGGATGTAAGTTTTATAAAGATTATAATTACTCGTTTATTATTATTGTAGATAAATGTTAGTAAAATTATTTATCAATACTGCTGTGATTCTTTGAATATTTTTTTTGCAATAAAAACTGTGATTTAACAATTGTTAAAAACCACCTGTGATTTTAATAATAAGAAATACATATTTTTATTCCTATCATGTGTTTCGTTTTCCTGCAGTCTCTACTTGGAAAACAAGTGTGGCGAGTTTACAGTAGTAGAAAATATTATAGTACAGGCGAATCGACTTTGTGGCGAATCAACAATAACCCGTTTTTAGCTACACAAATAAGCAGATACTGAATATTTTAAAAATATAAATTTTCCATTCAAGCTCCAGTGTTCAATGTGACACAACTCAACTTATAGATTCAAAGACTCCTTAAACATTAATTTCACGAAAATTATGTGCAAGTATCAAACATAGTCAGTGTACGGTGATACGAAATAAATTATTTATAACAGTTATAATATAGTTTCGATTGAAAATGTACATATTTTGTAGTATTTGCATAAATATCGAATTGGAGTTGTATTTTATCGGCAATGTAATTCAAGGCCTGTGTCAAGCTGTCCGGCCGATAAACTAAAAACGGCTGGTCGACAGACGTGGATTATTAAATTTAAACACATTTTTAATCGATCACCCAATTATACAGCTAATAATGTACATAGTTGAAAATATTTCCTATATAGTAAATGCCGCTAAGCAATAAGGGTTTGGTTTGATAATCAAATTAACTAAGATGATATCATTTTGATGCTAAACAAGCAAAATAGGATAGCACCCATTCTCGTCCTATGGGTATATCGTAAGAGGCGGCTTAAAGAGCACTTCCAGAAAGACGAGCAGCAGCGTCTTCTCTCAACCTTTAGCTAAACTGCAATTACAAATCCGCCTCCCAAGCTTGAATGATGTGTGGGCTAATGATATGCAATAATAATACAGTGCTTTAAAAAACTACCTTACTGCAGTTCTTCACTAAGCGCGTCCAGTTTCCAAGTAAAGCGGCTTATTCTCCGGCTTCTATTACAGCTGCAGGGCAGAATTAGTACCTACATGCTCCACCTCATCACGGTACCCTGACGTTTGTTCTGACTGCTTGTCATAGTGTAAGTACCATCCTGAACCACACGCCTTGTTCGACAACTTTCTTTTTCAAACTGTCAGTCACTTCAAAAACATGCGAACGACTTTTTACACTAAATTAGCCAATGCGCGGTTGCCTCATGAATAGGTACAGAGTTATACTTTTTCTTGATTTGAGTAAAACAAATTATTCAAACCAGAGAAAACATGATGAGTGAGATGTTTAAAAACGATGAGAGGTAAAAAATCGTTTTATTTTTAATTAAAAAAAAAACTGAATTGAAGCATTTAATAGATTTGATCGTTTTCATTTACATAGATAGAGTATCTATACTCTATACTTTATTTGGACTTTGGTACCTACATAATTAATGATGACATTAAGTTACGTTGATCTCGGTAATTTCTTGTGTAATTGTAATTTTATCAATTGCAAGTCCCTTTGAATTGAAACTAAAAATGATAATGTTTCATCTTTTGTATTGTTGAAATTAATCTATATCTATATTATACATATTTATACAAAACAAAGATGTGTCAGTTACACCACTAACACCACCACAATATGGTTGAACCGTTTTTATGTTCTAGGATTAATTTTGTCGGATTTGTCTCCTTTTCGAATATCAGAATGTCTATTACAAAATTAGAAAAATTAACTACAAAAACTAAGAAAATGTATTTCATTCATACATTTTTCCTATGCCACACAATAGGACGTCAAAATCAATTTGGATGAACCAAGACAAAGTACGCTTGGAAGAAAGTATATTATTTTACGCAATGCAATCTGGACCTGCCACTTAAGTTGGTTGTTTCATTAAAATATACATATATTCTAAACTGAATTAAATTTAGCAATCTTAACAAATTATTCAATTATATATATTAGATGTTAATTAATGTCAATGATGTATTTTGCAATTTAAAAAGTGTACGTCATGGATTCATCTAACGCAACTATTGTTAATACAAAATAAATTCTTAATTAACCTAAACTTTTCACGCCACGGCCGTTAGTTCAAACAAAAGATTTAACACATTAATACAATGTGTACTACATGTAACAAAGTGGATGGTAGCGGATGTTAGTCCAAAACACACAACCAAAATAGCATTGGATGTGGTCCCATTTACCGGCTTTGTTTCACAAGAGGCTGTTTCTTATTCAAATAATAATGCCTGTTCCCGAATTTCACTTATCATTTTTATACAAGGACACCTCACCAATAAAATTAGAGCAAGCAGAACCTGGCAATAAAATAATAATACATTTTACCTTTTTCTTTATTTTAAAGGCACGTAACCATTTTCTGACTTATGTTCTTCATAAGTCGATATTTGTGCCGGAGCAATTAAATAATAGCACCACCCTCTTCTCTTTTTAGGAGTGTCTCTCTGCCAGGAGATCGATCGCTAACCCGCCTGCCAAGCGTGGCGATTATAGCTAAATCCTCTTTATGGAGAGGCCCAGGTCTGGGTGTACTGATATGGGCTGCTGCTGGTGATAATGATGATGATGAAATCAATATTTTAGACGCGCTCTTTTAACTGGCTATAGTTGAACAGAGTGACATAAATTTATAATCCAGCAGTGCTAAAAGGTCGTATTTTCCCAGCAATAATAGCAAGGAATCCGTCCTTAACTGAGTTCCTTTTCGAGGAATCCGTCCTTAACTGAGTTCATAGCATTTTAATGAGTTGGATAACCTTGAAACTATGGGGCTTACTTGCAATAGTAAAACTGATTTTACTTGTGTAGGTTAATTTTTTTCCACTGCTTGCATTCTCTCCATTTAGAGTGAACAATGTGCACGATTTGATTTCTCAAAATGGTATTAGCCACAGATTTTCGTAACACAAAACTCAGTTTATGACTAACCGGTCGTGCAACGGGTGATCATGACCCTACCTAATGTAATTTAGCTATTTATTCAAATAACGCAAAGTAGTTAAATTTGTAATAGATGCATATTAAGTAGTCACACACAAACATTGGCCTTGTTGTAATTATTTAGTAATTATTAATTCTTGTCCTGTACTTGAACAGTAAAGTTCGCCAAGTTAGTACACTCACATTGCAAAAGAAAAGCTATTTATTGAAAATAAGGCACGTGTGTTGATTTAAACTTGCCAGACACTGACTGACTAAAATTTATTATTAAAATCACAGAATATTTGAACTTTCACCGTTTCGATCGTGTTAATTTAAGAAGTCTTTATTTGACAAAAATTTTTGTGATTAAATTTAAAACTATTTTACTATCCATGTTTTTAAAACCACCGAAAATAATAATTCATGAAGGTAATTTCGACAACTCTAGGTAGGGTTCGCACCCACAACCTTTCGCTTACCGGGCGACTGCTCTGTGCTCCCATGACTGTTTTGGATCCGAGGTTCAAGATGGGTTTTCAATTCACACTATTAATTTAAAATCTTAAAAACAGATTTTTTAAACTACTGTCACACTCACAAACAAAACGCATTCACATTAAGTATTGACGTGTTATTCTCTAGACTCCTACATAAGATTGGTATACAAAATTTGGCTAACTGTAAGTAGCTACTAGACTACGTATTATTTTTTATCATACTAACAGATTACAGCAACTATCAAAGTGCATAATTCCCAATGGTACTCATCTAGGTATTTCATAGGTTCTTTACGTTTATAACTTTATTTTTATTTATTATCTACCACCGAGCTTACTGCATTGCAGCCTAAGTGACTTTTGATATCTTCTGACAACACAATGCTACATGAATGTCGATGATTTTGCGCTATTGCTTGAGCTTCTGTTGATTAATCATCGAAACTTATTGCCCACGACACTCCCCAGAATAATGATAAAATATTAATGACGTCAAATCGGCTATTAACATGCAGGAAATGTATGTATGAAGGAATTAATACGAGCCCACGAAAATGTCCTTTGTGTTCAATTCAATAGGACGAGAAATGCGTGGCGCATACCGACTATGGCCTTTTAACTGGTTAGTGGTTATATTTATTGTATGTGACAGGTGACATACCCGGCGACCCGTCCGAGCCTTATTGGTAAACGATTGAAATGTCGAGAAAAAATCGCCGATTCGCATTCAGACGGTGTTAGTAAACAAAGTATCTAGGAACACAACGTGCGCGTATTGCGTAGCGGCGTGCGTCTGCGGATTTGCATATTTATGGTACATCTAAATAGATTATTGTAATATTATTTCAATATCAATATTCAACTTCTGATATTATCACGCTTATAGATGGCCCTGACGCGTTATGTAAGATTGAAGACGACCAAGTGGATATCGACCTATTTGGATGGTCAACACTAATTTTATTTGATGATCTGTAATTTGAGTTCTAATTTAGGTGTTGGTGAATGTGTAATTCTAACCTCGAATTAATTATTCATGTGTGTTAATACGATTCAATAATATTAGTTCTTTAATACAGATATAAATTATTTTCAAAACAAATTCATCTTCGCACAGTTTATATTTTATAATTCTTGCTTATATTATACACGTCTTAAATTTAATTCAAGGCCTGATCTTTCGGGCTATTAATTTTGATAATTCTGTTATCTATTGTTAGAATCTGGGCTTCTAGTTTCTTAGCAGATGAATCGATTAATGTTGCGCGGCAAATTACAGAAGACAATGGGCATAATTATATGCTTCTTGACAAGATGATTGGCGACCTATTATTTATTTGCATGGCAAATACTCGTAGATAATATCACAAGGTTTTGATAACACTTACGTACAAACAAAAAAATACTTATTAAAGATCAATTGAAGAACTGAGTTATTTAACAAATTTTTAATAAAGTAATATTAATCTGAACGACTTAGTACTAGGTATAATTTGTTGAGTAAGTAATTCATAAACTAGTCTAGTTTTAATTGGTATGGTATTTACCATTTTAAAACAATTCGGTTCAGAAAGCTTCCATATAAAAAGTGAGTAAAACAACACATACAAGGAATATTAGTAGCCCGCTTCATCTTTGCACGGGTGTCTGTACTGTCCGTGCAAAGATGCAGAAGCGGGCAGCTAGTTTTGTTAAATAGTAACATAAATAACCTACGTACTGTGAAATATAGTTAGGGTGTAGGTCTATGAAAGACAACTACCTACCTACTTTGACAAAAAAAAAATTGCATAGGTACTCATAAATAGCTGATAGGTAGTATGGAGAGATTAGCCGTGAATTTTTTCCTCTTGCAACATTATTTAATTAATCCCAACGTGACACGACGCTATGCATGTATAATATTATTGACTATACAATACATACATATCATGACGTTTATAGGTCTCCCCAGATAGCTATTCTAGTTATAGAACTCAGAGAAAAATCCTAAACTATAACCTGTTTGATACTTAAGTCTGCATTACGAAAGCATAAAGAATCGTCTCTAACACTATAATAACTGAATAAAATTATTGAGGTGTAATTACAAAGTCTTTACAACTAATAGTTTTTTATTTATGTTGAGCAGAATTTAAGAGCTCAAGCTTCGATAAGTTTTTAAGTTTTGTCGATAAGTTAATAATTGATCTGTATAAGTAACTTTACCCTTGAAGCCCGGTGGTTGTAGAAGAGGTTGTTAGCAAGATATCCGTGCGTGCGACAAAAAATGCTGGCCAGCCGCGAATCCTTGAAGCGTAATAAAAAGATAATTTTTGCTTCTTGAACACTTCCTTGTTTTTTATGCATACAAATAGGTACTTTATGGACGTAATGTGGCTGGTAATACAATTGTAATAAATAATCGAACATCCGGGTCACGATAAATTGTTTCTTGCTGAGGAAAATTCCATCTTAGGTTGAGACGCACAACCGCTATTTTTGTTACCATAAAGGTACTGTTTGGTCTATGGTGCCTGACAATTTGAAACGAACAATTCCTACTGATACAAAGTAAAACTATATGATGCATATATTCAATAAAATCTTTTTTTGCTAATACATTTAAGGTGATCCCATTTAAGTTCTTTAAAAACGTGTATACAAAATAAATAAAAGTAAGATTACCTACTTTTCAAGATTACCCTTTTTGAAATCGTGGGTAAATATGCCCAACAACAAACTAATGTCAAATACAACAAAGGATACATTGAAGAATAACTACAGAACCCTACAAGTGGTTGATCAACGTAATCAAACTAGCCTGCCAGATTTGCAAACTGACTCATCAATAACTCGTTTGCCAAATATCTACTGCTGACACAAAGTAGGTAATTATTGATAGTTGATTTACTTATTTTTTGATTTCGCGTTCATCATTTTTAGTCAAATTATCGAATTACAATCGAATACATACTACATTAAATCGTATTTTATTTTACTAACTAGCTGTTGGCGCTGTTGCCCGCGATTAAGAAGTTTTAAAAAAAAATATAGCCTAAAGCTTTCCTCGATAAATGGACTATCCAAAACAAAAATAATTTTTAAATTCGAACCAGTAGTTTCAGAGATTAGCACGTTCAAACAAACAAACAAACTCTTCAGCTTTATAATATTAGTATAGATAACCATTAGAGAACTAGCAAAAATGCTGACATGCTAAGCAAAAAAAAACCTAAAGAAGAATCATCGCAGTATATATAAAAAGGCATTCGATTTATCTGTGACCCGAATACGTGGATTTATAAAGAACCCTGTATTACTAATGGTTAATCTTCAATTAACATATCAGTTGTATTTTCTACCTCGTATTTACATAATTCTGTAGTATTAATAATTATTACTCACGTAATACATTTATCACTTTGTTTATTGTGTACCTACAGATGTTAATCACTAATGTCTTTGACCTGAGATAAGAAGATACTGTTATCTTTCACGAGCAGCTATGAGTAGGTACATTATATTAGATAGGCAGGTGTTTTGACCTCACGTAGTCTCTGATGTCAATTAAAAATCTATTAATTATTATAACCTGCACAATCGTAAACTGAGATTAAATATAAACTTAGTTTTAATTATAAAAAGTTGATGATAACATAGAGATGTATTTTTCGCCGGACTTCTAAGTAGTAATATTCTCGTAAGCAACTATGGCGAAATGGGAGTGCCGAGCAGATATTCATAAATGTATTATACTAATTTTAACTTACTAAAGATAAATTTAATCGTAGAAGAGATAAATTGATCACAATTAAATCTATACTAATATTATAAAGCTGAAGAGTTTGTTTGTTTGTTTGTTTGAACGCGCTAATCTCTGGAAGTACTGGTTCGAATTGAAAAATTATTTTTGTGTTGGATAGTCCATGTATCGAGGAAGGCTTTAGGCTATATAACATCACGCTGCGACTAATAGGAGCGAAGCATCAGTGAAAAATGTGCAAATATAAAAACAGAAATTGACGCGTACGAAGTCGCGGGGAACAGCTAGTTTTATTTAAAGTTGGTTAAGACAGAAAAAAGTTTTTACCTATAATCATCATCGATAATAAGTTTTTTATATCAATGAGAATCAAGCTAATGCTAATTAAGTATTGGTCTACTTACCATGAGCTAATATTCTTTGCGTAAGGCTTAGATATCTATACAGTGTTTTTTCACCACGTTGCTCTACCAAAAAATAGCCATGTCTCAATTTTATCCCTTTAGTATCTTTACTTTTAGAGATTCTTATTTATTTTCTTTGTTTATTTCAAATCTTTATTTATTTGGGACTTTTTTTGATATATTACATGCCAGCCCCATCGTAGGTCCTTAATCTATAACATACAAACAGGCCCCCAATTCCGCTAATTTACAAATGGCTCAATAGAATCGCAATGGCGTCACAATTGTATATTTTGACACATTTAATATGGTAGTAATGTCAAAATATACGATTGCGTGCCATTGCGATTCTATGGAGCCATTTGTAAATTAGCGGAATTGGGGGCCTGTTTGTATGTTTGACCTCACTGATGGTTCGCTCCTATTGGTCGCAGCATGATTTTTTATAGGCTAACTAACGCCTTTCTCGATAAATGGACTATCCAACACAAAAATAATTTTTAAATTCGGACCAGTACTTCCTGAGATTAGCGCGTTCAAACAAACAAACAAACTCTTCAGCTTTATAATATTAGTATAGATAGACGTTATTGGTGAACTTTATGAAATACTTTGCAATAGTTTAGTATAAAGGATTAATTGAAAGAGCACGAATGCTGTAATGTAAGATGTGCACGAAAGCGTGGTGGTATTTTAAAGTTCAGTCGTTACACAACTTAGGTATTCACCGACAAAGTTTTACTTCACATAGGGTATCTGACCAAGATTTTAAAATGATTTATCTAACGCTACTCTGATCAATCACCTATGACCGCTCTATAAATCGGTCAAGCACTGCTTATATTGGTGGGATAATCTTATAGTGTAGCATAACAATAATTTAACATTGTAAGTTACACAAATATAGCAAAATGTTACTACAACTTGAGTAAATAAAAAACAACAAAATAGAATTTTTCAGAAGTATAAATCAAGTAAGACGAATGATGTGTTTTAAATAGTTAGATTCGTCCAAATCTTAGCATTGTGTTATGTAAATGTTAAATTGACAATATTTATACAATGCACCAAAAGGTGCACCTTCCAGCTTTGAAGAAAATTGTGGTAAACATAATTTATATTAACAGTTTTAATGCGAGCAAGAATGTTGACGCTCTACACACTAGACTTTAAATACGTTGCTGCAATGGCTTTGCGATCTGGCCAGCCTAGCGTGCTTATTGCAAGCTAAACACTTCGTAAACGATTGAATGTACAATGTTACATTGTCGAGTTTACGTTGTCGATGCTTAGATCATTGCGTAACCGTGGAACGCCCACAATTGTCTACCACGCTGCACGCACGATGATATATTGGACCATATCCAGTATGACACATACGTCATCGAACTATTATTACAAAATGTGAAAGTATCGTTATGATCTAACAACAAACAAAAGCTGACACGAACTAATA
The DNA here is from genome assembly GCA_949315895.1 of Anania crocealis. Classification (NCBI taxonomy): domain Eukaryota; kingdom Metazoa; phylum Arthropoda; class Insecta; order Lepidoptera; family Crambidae; genus Anania; species Anania crocealis. Next base: position 10,553,151 of record OX438864.1, read on the forward strand.
AAATACAATCCAATTATTTAATCAAACAAATATAACGTTGTGTAGCTTAACAAATTAGCTTCAAATTGCGTCATTGTTTTCGAAGACTGGTTTTTGTTCATGGTCTAAGTTTTTGTGTGCCCCGCTTTTCATTTGAAGTTATAGTTTCGTTTTAATTGGCCATTACGTTTTGTAGCAAATACAATTGATCGTGTAAATAATAATAAGTCCCTCCTCGTTTCGACCTGCGGCCGAGTGCTTAGCGCTTGTTAGCGTAAAAACGAAAATTCCAAGGAAACGATAAGAGTTGAAAATGCCGCAGAATTTTGGGGCCACTTAAGCAGATAACAAAAAGGGTAACTGTCTCCATCCAAAACCAAACTTTTCTCCTAGAGGTTTGCGCGTTCCTATAACTAGTACCAAGGTACCAAGTCTATGATTGTGATTTAAACTTACGGCCTATAAACGGCGAGGTGTGATACTCCGACCATTAAAAGCTATTACCTACTGCTACAAGTATTATATCAACATATTAGACCATTGTCATCACATAAAAAAAAATTTAGAGCTTATTATACGAACCGAAACATGATTAAATTTTATTCGTAAATACATGATTACTCATGATTAGTATAACGAGCCAATCGGTACTCTAAAGCCGAAAGCGGTTGATAGCTCCAGAAAAGAGGACGTATTATCAATTTCGATAACATTCGTGGAATCGTATATTTAATAAACTGAGTATACATTGTTTTTATATACGAGAGCGAGATAAAGTTCTCAAATTATCCGTAAGTATGTCCAGAATTAGGCCGACATATTACCTGATACGGTAATGTATACGATTTTAAAAGAAGGGACAGATTTAAAATGATTGACAGTAAAACCTAGTCAGAAGCATAGTAAATTTCAACGCTATAAGTACAATGGGTGAAAACAACTGTAGGTACTGCGTCTACTAGATGACTACAATAACAAAGGTTGTGTTTTACAAGAGTTACCTAACGAAATATTCAATCAGCCACCACACATAAAAATCCAAAATATTATCTTTTCTCAGAACAAATTTCAAAAAACACCACGCCCATGCTGTAGGAATAGTTATTAAAGGCCAGGTATACCTAAGTTAGTAAACATCGTCTCCCGGTTGGAACCAGTTCCGTGCCCGTAACGCCCGCGGTCTGCGCCTAAACGACGCACGCGCAAAAACGCAAATACCTACTAAAGACTCCACGCACTCCAAGCAATCAGCATCGATTATTTTACAGCGACGAAAAAAGATGGTTCCAAATTTCTTCTCAACTCCTTGCATAACTCACAACCAACATCACTAAAAATTTATAAAGTCATAGAAAAGTTCTCCAAGAAAAGACACTACCAAAACACGGTTCACATACCACATCCCACGTAAACTTAACAGATAATATTACCTAGAGAACCAGAACACGCGTCAGTTCTGCCACTCGAGAAAATAATTTAATACTTATAAACGGAGATTCGCTTCCGAGCCATACTTAAGAGTTGTTATCGAGAGTTATCACTAACCATTTCGCTCGCAGGTTTGACGCCCTCGAACCTGCAACCTTCCCTACAAGTCGGTTTACGAAAAGGTTGTAGAATCATAAACTCTATACAAACGCTTCGACGGGAAACCCATGGGTATTTAATACACAGAAAACCCATGAGTATTTAATAACCGAACACTTTGCTTGGTGTTTGTAGAGGCTTTGATTCAATTAGGTCTGAATGTGAGTACCTACGCCACTATAACCTAACCAGAGCTCTTATTTTCGAACCATTTTTTAACGAATAGAACTTTGTCGGCGTTTATATGTCAATTTGAATGTGGAATTCTGATGGGGAATCTGTCACACAGCTGTCAATGTGTAAGAGTTAGATATCAAGCGAGAAGTGTGAAGATGAAGAGGGGTAAGTAATTTAAAGTTATTTTATGTAGTTATTTCTAAAGATCAGAGCGAACTTTCTATTGTGATTGCTGTAAAGAAACTTTTTTTTTTGTAATATTACATAAATATTCCAGTTTGATAACAGTATTTAAACTTGAAAAATTATGTCTTAGGCGGGAAATAGTTTATCAAGTTTAAATACTGATATTATAATTGCAAGGCATTTTTACAAGTTCTATTTTTTTACCACTCCATTTTTTTTACACTGCTTTGGGACAAGTGTGGACCGAAAGAAACAGTGCAAGAATCTAGAACACTATTGTTCATCTAAAAAAATATTTACCGGTGCATGCTAGAACAATTTAAGAAAGGCACTTTAATAACGAATATTTCTTGTTTTACTAAATCGGAAATAACTAAAATAATAACATAATTATACCTTGACCAGAGACATTATAGGAAAGTGTTTTTTCTAAATTGAACCACACAGGGATCAAATTTGGGGCTTTATACTCGGGTTTTTATTAAGAAAACTGGTGTATATGCCCCTCAACCACGGAGGGCGTTATGACGGAAGTATGATTCTGAATTGACATTCGCCTGCTTTAAAAAGCGTTGAATATGCGACAGCTTTCAATGTTAAGGATAAAAACAATATGACTAATATGGGCACGTGAAAATTCTCGTGGCAATTATTTCTGAACGATTTAATATCGAAGCTGATTCAGCATCTGCTCTAATTGGTTGATGCGTCGTGAATCAACACCATTAGTCACATTAGCGGGGCTCTTGAAACACAAATATTTAAATGTGCTTAAGTAAGTCAACGTAAGAAAAACTGCAATGAGGTATACTTTTTCATTACTGAATGAATGACCAGATGTTAAGATCATCATTATCATGAGCAATAGGCCCACAGCCGGTCAAAGCTTATAGATCTCTCCGAAAAGAAGTATTAAGTTATACATAATTGCCACGCTCAGCTGGTGGACTTATTTTATTGAACTTTCTGGACCTATAAAAAATACAGTCTTAAACAAATTTAGAAGATAAATCGAAAATTAATAATAATAATAATAATAATATAATCTTTATTTTTCTCAACACAAACAAATTACAAATAACAGTAAGGATACATTTTATAATGGATACAGTTGGAGTTTGTGTGAGACTGACGCCTGTGAGAGATATGAAAATACATATCTGTTGTACAGGTCATCAGGATTTGGATATAATATCATCATCATACAAATTGGACACTACATAATGAAGAAAACTACATGAGATTATCATTCAATTATTTTTATGTCTTAATTCTAAGCAATACACTTTTTCCTTCATTTGCATAATCCTAAAGTTTACGAAAGTTATGTTGTAGCCTCAATCGTTTACATGTGTAATAATAATCACGAAATAAGCATATAACTAGCTGCCAAAAGTTTCTAATAGGCGTCATAGGTTAAGCCTACTTCAACCAAATGTTATTTGGTAACTCAAACTTCAAAGTATGAAAATACCCTTCCTTCAGTTTGAAATGCCAACAACAATAAGTATTTTAATAGGGGAAGAGTACTTACATCAAAATATTTTTTTTAGATCTTGTGTCTACTTTTTATAGGAAAACAAGGTGCAAAAGATCGTAAACCAGTACTAAACCGTACATAAATAAGTACGGTACAGTAAGGTACAATTAAAGTTCAAGTACCTAGTATTTTTCTGTTTTTTTCTTCTTCTTAGGATTCCTTACTTAACGGCCCCAAAGTCTCCGCTGTCCGTACGTCAATCTGTCTAGATGATAAAATTATGTAGCATAATTAATAGTAAGTAGGTGAAACTATTACGACGTTTATTTGTTTTTTCGATTTCCAGAATCTAACAAATAAAACGGAGGCTTAGTAACAGGCCATGCTATCAAAACCTAAACAAAAACGTATGTAGAGTTGGATGTTGGACGATTGTACGAAACGTATCGTGTGAACATCTAATTCGCACATGCCTTGTTTTTAAAAAATGTATAATGACTCCATTTGTAAAATGTTATTGAGCAATGTATTCTGCTAACTATCGTTACTAGCTTGTTTATGCACGATCAAAGTATATTATTATACCACTGGACTGTGGTAAACAATTAAATATTTACAGCGTAATAAAACAGGCAGAGAATAAATAATGTTTATTTGCAATTGTGATAGATGTGGTGAATAGTGAATACGCAATCACTGGTTGTAAAACCTACCCGATATGCGGAACCCGTATTTTGTGGGCATAAATTACGATAATTAATATTGATTGTTGATACAGTTTATTAGCAGTGCGCCTGGGCACGAAGCGTTGCACCCCGGCGCAGGAACCGGTATGAGAAGTGACATAGCTGTCAGGGTTCCACAATACGGTGAGTGAGTACCAACCATACTGTGAGTGAACATAGGCTAGGACATTTACTATAAATGTCAAATTTCCCCAATCAATTCAAAAGTTTAAACACAAAGGACAAAGTTCATATTTTGTTTTCAAATTTGACATTCTGTGGTAGCTTAATCTGGCCCCCATTTCCGCTAATTTACAAATGGCTCAATAGAACCGCAATTGCATCGCAATTGTATATTTTGACACATTTTATATGATAGTAATGTCAAAATATAAGATTGCGATTCTATTGAGCCATTTGTAAATTAGCAGAATTGGGGCCCTGCTCTCGTGTTATGTAGATTGTTAAGTGAACAGTGTCTGTCACAAGCATAAATCCAGCCTATGTTACATTTTTTTCTACAGTAGTATGTCTTATTCAGAAACTCTTGTATGATGACAAAAACTATTGAAATATGACCAATTCTACTGATTAAAATCGGTTTTACTTTTGCAGTCGATGGGATCATAATATATTAGTTGGTTAGTTATTTTATTTAATTATTTGATAGATTTTATGCAGGATGAAATTTTAACCACTTTCCAAAATTTTTATAGACATTCAGTATCGTATTTAGAGCCTATTTATGAAGTAAAAAATGTAAATCAAGTTTTCACCCGAAAATATTTTTCGCGATATAGTTTTCAATTTTTACGGTCCTAGACCTGTTAAGGTATAAAGGGAAAATCTAAAAACTTATGAATAGTATCGTAATGAATGAATGAGATGCGCAACGCGTAAAAAAAGTGTTGCTAGGCGGCCGTATCAAAAATTTTATATTTTTGGCGGACATTTAAAGTGCTTTATCTTTACATTTTTGTACTGGGCTATACCAAAAGAAAAAATACGTCATTTGTTTCTTGTTTCGTAGATTGACATATTAAAATTTGGAAGGTGGTTAAAATTTCATCCTATATATTTCATTTATGTATTTATTTGATAATCATTATGTAAATATCATACTAATAGATCATAATCAGAGCATTTATATAATACAGTCGTCTTGTAATGCTAACTAGAGGCTGAAATCCATAATACACAGCATTATAATACTAGTTGATGGACAATAATCGTAATATCGTTTTTAATATTGCTAAAACTGGAAACCTCTAAGGAGAAAAGATATCTGAATACAAAATGTTCTAGTTGACGCATAGGTAAGCCACCATACACCTAGAGATTACATTGAAGAAAAGCTAACACATTAATGTACAGAACCACTAACCGACAAAGAAAGTTACTCTTCACGTATTTTTTGTAAGCTGTGTACACACACTCTTCGCAGCCTTATTTAGTCGTCAGTGTAGTCTGACCACGTCTTTTTGTCTTTTTGATTTAGTGGCCGACAGTATTTTACAGTCACTCTGCGGGCTAAATGCTGTTTAGTGCATTACTCTCTTCGCTAGCCATAAAAAGAGGTTTTTTTTTCATTTGTTTTCGCCCTCGCAAATGCCATTACGAATGATGTGCATTTTATAACCACCAAATTGATTGCACTAAATAATACAAAAAAGACCATACTTAGCTATTTCCGAACTTTTTTACATTTCAATTTGGATAAAAACTTTGTTCATGTTCGTTTTCATCCGTGAGAAATATTTATACTTTATGTAATGTTTTTGAAACTGATTTTAAAGCAAACAAATTGCTGGTGTAATTTAAAAATACATTTCTTAAATACAATTTCTCGACTGCCTCAGGAAGGACTAGAACACGCCACTTTTCCTCTACCGGGCGACTTCTCTTACCAGATGAAAAATAAAAACGTATTTTAAATTTGTGTTTAAAAACGTTTGGCGATCGCAGTATGACCAAAGGTGAAGAGAAGACGCTGCTGCCCACTGCGTCTTCTCCTGACAATACTTCTGTAGTCGCTTGTACTGTCAGTCTGTCACCCATCGGATGAGGAGGGGTGGTGCTTTCAATTTAGGCACTACTCGACCGAACTACGAGTATACATTAACGAGTAATATTACAATAAGAACAATATTCGTATATAATGTTAATAACGCACTGCCTGTTAATTTTTGGTAGTACTCCTTTAGTTTCATCTTTACAACACCTGTAGGTTACTACGGACTTTCGATAAAATATAAGAACTGAGGCCCTACTACGCAACACGAAGCTCGCGTATTTACGGATATATCTGTCTCTTTCAGAAACTCTAAGACGTACGAGTGGCAGGAATAGATAAATTTGAATATACGAACATTATGTTGAGGAGTAAAGCCTCTGGATACACAGTCCGTTAAAAAATTACACTTCGAACTGTTCAAGTTTAAATATAAGCAGCTAATGTCACGTGTCCGTGCCGTAATGCAAATTCAACCGTATAGATAGATGGATGCAACAAAGTTAAAAGAGCACCCAAATGTTCAGTGGGTGTCATTTAGCGAGGAAGTTGCACCCAAATGTTCAGTGGGTGTCATTTAGCCAGGAAGTTGCACGCAAATGTTCAGTGAGTGTCATTTAGCGAGGAATTTGCACCCAAATGTTCAGTGGGTGAGAATAAGGATGTTTTTCTCGTCACCAATTGTGCATCTAGTTTTTTAATTTACACAATGCAACGGACCCATAAATAAATTTTTCATCCCACCACCTCGGAAAGAGTATTTTTGCTCTTCGATATCTTAGTGCAAAAGCGGTTTTTATTTGAAGTAAATTTAAATTTAGAACATCGCGTGCACTAGGTATGTGATTTCAAAACATCATTAAACCTATTTACTTTCATCTTCATGGTGCCGTATTTATCATACAACATTTTTTTTTATTTGTTAAAAAGTCAGACTCTTAAACCTCCTTGGTGTACTTTTGTTTTCAATTTACTTTGCACTCGCCATTTTGTTTTGAATTCGTATTGTTATAAATAAGAAACTTGAAAACAAGTAAAAAAAAAACAAAAATGAGTGATTCCAGCGACGAAGAAGTTTATTTCTGTAATACTTACATATCATAATATTGTAGTAAATATATACCTAAACTGAAATAAAAGTATCTTGTGATTGTAAATGTTTTATTTTGCATTTAGTCATTTCCTCGCTAAGGGGGGATGAAAAGTTACGTGTTGCACTCGAGTGCAAAGATTTTTCACCTTGTGCTCTTTTAATTCCCTCGCTAACGCTCAGGATTCTAATTTTAGGATCCTTTGCTTGCTCGGTCATCAAAGTTGAGCACGCGGTTAAAAAGAAACTTTGCACTTTTGTATAACAAATAACTATTATTGTCCAACGTTTCGTCTTGATCTTTAGGGCGTTTTTAAAATCAATAAAATAGCCGCAGGTCTTTTATATAAATAATTAACAAGGTCATAATGTGCATTTAACTATGTTCTATAAAAGTATTTTTATCGGTTCCATTAAAATAGCAACATTCCACTTACTGCGCTGACCAAGCTCGCTGTGACTCAGTAGTCTTCACCGTTACTCGAAGATATGAAAGGTCTCAAGTTCTCAATGCATGATTCACAAGATGTGCGTATGATGCAAGGAAACCGTACACACATAGATAACAATAACACATAACGCCTTCTGCTTATTGGCCAATCATGACACAGATTACAGTTTGTGTCTCCTTCAAACATTTATTTACTCAGCTGAACAAGATCGGGACAAAACAGTTTTTTCTACAACAAGCACCATGTGCTTTTACATTATATGAAGCATGTAAGCAGTTACTACATTAGGTGACCATATCGCAATGCTGATTGTTTTTTAAAAATATTAATCGTATTTTTTTAATATTTTCGTTTCTCAGTTTTGATGTAATTTTTACTTTAATATCTTATTGTACGTTCACAATTTTTACATGTGTTGCACTGCACAATTTGTGATGTTCAAATAAAAAGAAACTGCCAAAACCTACTTACCTCTCCCTTGCAATCGCTAAAGCTAATCAGTTTGCTATTTTGGTAAACGTAGTTCCCAAAAATTATGCATAATAGTCTACTTAACAACATATCCTGCGCTCTACCTCTATACATCTATACATAGAGAAAGAGATCGTAATAATAATATCATAAAGCAGTAGGTACTACAATAACCTTTTTGGTAGTAAAAACGATATTATCTACTTAGTAACATTTATGGCAAGATCTTTTCATAACTATTACATGCGAGTAAGTGAAAACGATGTCACAATAATAAAAATAAAACTTCTAGATCGGGGACAGAGAACACGCCTTTGAGTATAAAATCTACTTATGACGTTAAACCTAAATCGAATCTTGTTTTCGTAAATCACGTAAGACTGGTTGGCTTGGATGTCTGGGTTTTTATCACATAACGCAAAGTGAAATTTTTCGACCTTGACTTTGTCCTCTTTCCACAGTTGGATTACATCAACATCGTAACAGTGGCTCGGACACGTCTTACGTCTTACAAAACCATGGGTCAGCTTGGTGACATATCGTGTCGTGCCTACGTGCTTCGAAAACTAAGTACCTACCTGCCTACAGCGTGCAGTTGAGAACCCATACGTCGATTGTTAAATTGAGGAACAATCAGCTCTGTACAACTGACTTTAGTTTCAATGATAACGAAAACTAACTAATAAATACATAAATGTGAATTCAATGGTGGAGGCCTCTTTTCCCTGCAGTGGGATGATTATAGACTGTTACTTTACTTTAAATAAATGTGAACCACAACATCTAACATTTGTTTTGATCCCAAAGGACCTATAAAGCGGTTGTTGTGTTTAATAAGATACAAGGCAGGTACCACAACACCCAGAGCCCAGACAATATAGGCAAGTGGCCATCCGGGACCGGGGGTCGAACCTGGAATCTGAAAACTAGCATCATGTCACCTTGAAAACCGGTTTGAACGCCTCTCGACCACGGGAGTCGTCAAAATATATGTATCATGTAGCACAAAAGTTAGGTAGGTGACAATTAGGTATTATAAGGTATGGTTTGACTAAAAGAAGTACTTTTAGCCAAACTATACAATGCAAGCTTAAAACCATAAGTACCGACAAAGATCGGTTACTGTTAGACTGAAAACTTAATTATTACTCGTATATTGCTTTACTCCAGAGAATAATTATACATCCTTATTTTTACTAAATGACCGGTCAAATACTGTAGGTAATATGAGAGAAAAGTCGTTTTATACTGTATACGTAAACTTAATTTAATTTTTCGGATCAGCAAGGAGGTTACTAATGTATGACAATCAAGCATGGCTACGAGGCATTTACTTTAGACGGAGAATAAATAAACACACACCTAATTACAGTCAAGTACTTTAAGTACACAGTGTAATCTAAGTAAGTACTTCATTTCCATTCTCATTGCAATAATATTTGCTTGTTAAAAAATAAACAGACGACCCAACAGACATCATTATTGTTCATGTTGAAAGAGACCATTCATTGGTTTTGTGTGTAAGTACATACGAAATCTACTTGACTACCGCAATGAGTAGAGAGTGACGAAAATGTACAATCTCCATGCAACGAAATCACTACAAGAACGTTACGAAAAACATTTGCAACGAGTTACTGCCATCCGAAATTTAATGTAGAAATAATTATCGTAATATAAGCTAGTTGGTAATGGTTTCATAAAATTGTGTCGATCGTACTATCAGCGGCGGAAAAGATTAACCATGTCTCTGATAGTAGAAGTTAGGCCATAGACTGATAGGGCAATGAGGACAGTGATAATACAAAATAGACATTTATTATGATGTCTAATTAAAATTTGAGCGACAAGGAAAGCATTTCACTTGCATTTATTTTCTTTTTTTCTTTTTTTATAAATAATGGGCTTGCTCTTGACTACATACTTAACTATACGGTTAAGAAGAAGCCTAAGATGGAGCGAGCTTACCCAGATATACTGGTTCTCCCACACACCAGCGGAACACAGAAAAACTGTTTGGCGCTGGACTCCGGCTGGAGGGTGGTAGCATCCAGGCAGCCTCTTACGAAGCCTACCACCGCAGAGGGATCTGTTAGCCGTCATCATTGGTTAGAAAACCAAAGATGCCATTGCCCAGGGTGGACCACTAGGAGGTAGATCCCACCACCCCAAAATTCAATTATTCGGAATAAAATTGTTGAAAAGCATTAAATGAGGTTTCAATTTTTATGTCGGTACATTATGATTATCAGTGATTACTTTTTTGGCACCTCTTAAATACAATTATGATTATATTGGCAGCATGTTTTTTACTTTTCGCAGTTCAGTTTATTAATGTAAAAAAACTTTATTTTTTATTTTTTAGAATGCCATTTTAATCGAAAATCTTTTAAGTTATCTTCGCTTACACTCATATCATACCATTGTTACTTATGTCACACGCACTGAAACTGACAGACGAATTATCTTGCTATTCGTTTAATCAGTTTAATTTAATAAACAGTGCGATGATGGATGGAGGATGCCATTAATTTTTGTTAAAAAGTTTTGTTGTTTTGAATCTTGTGCAGCCCTTTCATGTTACCCTTATAAATGGAATTTTCTTTTCAAATTTTATGAGACCCAATTTCGAGCTATAGGTTATGAAACAATGGTATAATGACCAAACCACCAACAGGTACTTAAAAATGTATGCGTATTTAACACTAGAAAACTTTCATGTAGAGTTGACAATTAAAATTAGAGTGCATTAAAAAAAAAGGATTGGACTACTGTTGTTCTTTGACATAGTTAGCATATTCACCTACAAAAACATGTAAAAATCTGATTTCGTATAAATGGTTAAGAAACGTATGAGTATTAAGCTACAAACTAAATTAACTACTACCTCCATAATTATACGTGCCACAGTGATCCTGTTTATATTGGTGGCTTGAGTTTGAGCATATTTCCCTATGGTTTGAGTTATATTTTAGCGTAACATATATTTTAGCGTTACGATAAGCCAGGCTAGGCCAGGTGGAGTGATGATTTCCACAGGATGGCTGGCAGGAGCTGGATGCGAGAAGCCGAGGATTGATCTAAAGCGTGCAACTGGAGAGGCCTATGTCCAGCAGTGGACTGTGATAGGCTGGTGATGATGACGATGATGATATTTTAGTGTGAGCTCTGAAATTCTAATTCTCTCTTTCGTAAAAAAATATCGACGTAAGATGATTTGTGAGCAGGTATACCTACCACATTTATTCCTATGAGTTATAGGATTCAAACCTAATAATCATGACCCAAAGGATCACCAATAAATAACCATTGCATAAGAAAAAAGGGAAGAGCTCGTCAGCCAGGCAAAGCGCGGCAGCGTGATGATTATAGCAAAAACGTTTTTTTTGGAGATCATGTTCAGTAACGCCCCGTTGGTCTAGTGATTTAAATACCGAGCCAAGATCTCAGGGTCCCGGGTTCGATTACCGGGTCGGGCAACCAAAAGAGTCGAATTTTCGAACATTGCTCGGGTTTGTAATCACCAACTCACATTTGGCAAGCGTGGTGATTATGCCAGTACCCATCATTGCTGTGGTAACTTGAATTCAATGATGGAGACCTTTTCCCTGTGATTATAGGCTGTTACTTTTTTCACTTTATGTTCAGTAATGGGGACTGATGATGATGATGAATCATGGTTCAGTTATCCCATCACCTATCAGAGGAAGTTTAAATAAGTCGCAAACTAAAATGTTGCATTAAGGTAAACTCTAGTATCCAACTGATGCAGAGTTTACGCAAACAACCGTATTGGCTTTCCTGCTTAGCGAGTCCGCTTAGATTGTTATGCGGCCGCAGAGGCGCATTCGGCGAATAATAAACATTCAAACAGAATATATTTTAAGTTATGATTGTTCTTTAGAAAAATGTCTCTTGCTATTTTACTCCCACAAGTGAGAGAAAATAAATAACCTTTTTCCTGCCTAGGTAAAAGGATCTCACTGTGTAAAATTTATCAAAACCGATTTATTTATAACACCGTGAAAGGTCTAAGAGTCATGATTGTTTAAACAAACGATAGCGCTAGGTGGGTTAAGAAAAGGTAGGTATTATATAAGTTAATTTATATCCCACAGCAGCTGGGCTCAGATTTCCGCCCTTGCGTTATAGCAACGTACAGTTAATGTGGGCAGAACCGCGGCGAAAAACTAGTATAATAATAAGACTTAAATGATCAGCCATCTCGTTGCCATTCTATCAAAGCTAAAGGCCGTCTAAATGCATGGTGGCATCGGCAGGGCGTTATTAAACCGGCTCATTATTGGAGGTAATTAGCGGGTCGCCAAATACGCGCCTGTGCTCGCTGACACCTGGAGACCGGTCGCACTCGTTTCAAACCCACGCAACGCCGGCCCTGTGTATACTGGTTCTCAACTTGGGTGATACTGCCCCTAGTGGGTACAAAAAGAGGTATATGATAGGACTGACTCGACTGATCAAACGAAAAATAATAAATAATAATAAATAAATGTGGACAACATCACATACATTGTTCTGACCCCAATTTGAATAACTATTTAAAGCATTCGTATTTTGGAAACCAGAGACAACGAAGGTACCACAAACACCCAGACCCGAGAAAATGTAGAAAAACACATTTTTTTTTACATTGACCCGTCCGGGAATCGAACCCGGGACCTCGGAGAAGGCGACACCTTAAAAACCGGTGTGTACGCCACTCCACCACGGAGGTCGTCAAAAAAAACCAGATAAGGCATATAAAATAAAATGAAAATCAGATATATTAAGATTTAACAGTAAGTCAGTGTCGTGATCATTATGAGAATAATTGTAACAGTCATGAAAATCAATCAAATATCGCATAAAGAATCTAATAAATTTGAAATTTTTTCGTCAACTATTAATAATTGCAATTTGATGTTCTAAGCATCAACCAATGCTCATTAAATAATTTGTAACATTTATGTTACATTACTTCGATTTTGAAATACTGTTAGTCTATCGATTTCGATTTGTCGATTTTACCTTATCACTAGCGATTATGAAAAATGACGTAACCTTGTAAAGACGTCTTTTCAAGTTAGGTGTTATTTTTGTGACTGGATTATTTTAATAATTTGAACTTTAAATATCTTTTTTATATAATTCAATTGATTAATATGTACAGCAATGTATAAAAAAATTTTCTTAACATGCCAGTTACCAATATTTTTTGGGTGCAAATGTGTTTCACTTGTGTGACGCTGGTACAAAGTTATGTCGTCTTTTAAAGTGAGAACTGTCATTCTAATCAAGCTATATTTTAAGGACTATAGTCCACTTGAAAGTAACCTATAAAAGTCTATTGGTTTTTAACGGGAACACTAAATGTTTGTACCTGGTAAAGAGCTAAAATGAATGAGGAATTCCCTTAACCAAACTCATGACTAGCATAATGTTCAGGCGCAGCTATATGACGTACTCTTTCTGCAAATTATGTTAAATAAGCTTGAAGTTTTCACAAATAATGCCATCATCCGAAGTTTGTTGAAATCATCCATTGTAGCTAATACATTTTCCTAGAAGTGGGATTTCTCCACAAGCAGTTTAAGTACCTGTGCTCAGCAACGTCACTTGAAATACACCACCCCAAGCGTTCTGTAAAGTAGAGGCAGTAAACAAAAGCCGCCTTGTATCCTGCCCATTGACGGTTAACTTAAAGAATTGCTTCATAATTGAGACTCTTCGCAGCGGTGGGTCTTGTACTAATATTTACTATACTTCCCAAATTTTGTTAGAAATACAAGATATTATAAAAGCGAAGGTTTTCGGACTGGACAATAACGACAAGTCAGTTACTGAACTATTTGCATCTTTCCTTGAAATGCCTAGACTTTAATGGTACCTCATATTTTAGTCTTGCCTTAACAGAAAAGTTAACGGCTCCTTGGAGACATAAATTAAGTTTCTTAGTAGTGCGGCGCGTTGTACGTTTTGGAGGCAACAATCGCCAACTTTACGTTCTAATTGCAGTTTAATTCCGCATAAATCAAGCTGTATTACAATTACAAGAGATTTGTTAGTGACACATTTCGAGTTTGCCGCAATAGAGTGGTAGTATTAGTCTGTATTTGTTTTATTCCTGTTTTAAAATTGAAAAGGCCTGAGCTTGTGGATTTCAGTGCACCTGCGTTATTAAATAAGGCTAATTACTGCCATAAAATACATAAAGTAGGTAGTCCTTCGGTAATATTAAAAAGTAATTGCAAGTCTCCGTAGATTTTTATTACTTTTGTATAAAATCAAACGGCTGATTCTTTGCTGAAAAATAAAGTCTTAGTGTTCCTAAAATATCCAGGATATCATTATCATTGCGAGTTATTTTCAATATAAACATTATGCAAAATAAGCACTCTTCAGACGCGGTCGGAAGTTCGCGTCACAGTTCCGTCTGTCCATATTAAAAATAACAAGTTATTTTTATAAATAATGTGCGTACCTTATCACCTTAATCAAAACAAGGAAGTCGATGACTGAGTATTCAAATACTTAATTATAATTATGTACGAATAATTTTATTATACTACTTGTATAACTCGTTAATGTACAATTTGCCTAAATTAGAATAGCACCACTTATCCTCATTCTATTGGCGTCAGAAGAAGCGGACACAGGAGTTTTGTCAAAAGAAGACTCAGCGGACAGAGGTATCTTCTTTTCAACATTAGGCAATAGCCATCGCCTACCTGCTTGCCGAATGTGGCGATTCTGGCACAATTCTCTTTTTCAAGAAGTGCCTTGTCCAATAGTAACAGCTCATATTTTGTGCTAAGAAGATACCTTACTACTCAGTAGACTTTTTAAGTATCAGTGCAGTTATTGTACCAACCAGAAATAACAATGTAAAGGGTCGATATAAATACACAATACTGTTACAAAGAAATCAATTTCAAAAATAACAGGATGTGAATGCAAGATTGCCCCCTTATTATTAAAGGTTGTGGTTAGCATTAAAACCTCACGACATATCTTAAAGGTAAGCGAGAGGTTTCGGCTTTCGTTACAACATGCCTTACTTGGTGCAGCATATCAGATAAAATGAAATTTTGGATAGTTGACTATTTCACTAAGATGGATTTAGATTTCTGTGAATTTATGATAGATCAGCGCCCTGATATAGAATTCGGTTGTAACATCTATCTATGTATATTTCAGTAAATTTACACTAATTTCAATTTCTAACCCAACTACTCGTACTATACAAACGTAATAATATAGTTAATTTGAACGAAAGTAACTGTGTTGACACCTTATGAAGTTTAAACTGTGCAACCATTTTAGATGTAAATCTGTAAGGACACAGTTTAAACCCCTGGAAAGGTCATATAATAATTTTTATAACAAAAACCATCTTTTAGGTGTGAAAACCTAACTGGGGGGAATTCGGTACAGGAATAGCTTTAGCAAAAATTTAAGCGATCTCTGAAAATTGATTTATAACCGTATCCCAAGCAGCCAAAGTCACGGGCGGAGCGATATAGTCTTTGACATAAAAGTATTTAAAATATGTACTTTCTTGACCCATTTACATCATTGCAATTGCCGCCGAACCCATGCGAACGAACAACGAACAAAGAAAATTATTTTTAGGTTGCCATGTTTGTCCGTTTAAATATATGTATATGTCACCGTAAAAATGCGAACTTCGTCAGTATAATCAAACGTCGATGAATTACAATCTAACCTAACCTAACCTACCGCTAGTTTACAATCCCACCAGTTGCAGTTTCCAACGGCGAAGCTAACAATTCTACGGATACATAATTATACCTACACATAGGTGCATCATAGTAAAAAGTATTTTCTCAGCTGATAGCCCAATGATGTTTGTATGTTTTAAGTTCGCTGAGGGTATGTAGGTATACCAGAAAGCAACTTATTTCAGTGCTTCCAAGTCTTCATTGTTATAAGTTGAAGCTACATTCCAGCAAGACGAGGAACTAAAAACTAAACAAATGAGTGCCATAAAATCTTGATAATTTTTTTTTTGTCATCTCCAAAACAAAGGAGCCAGTCAATAGTCATACGTCGGACAGGGCGATAAAAGCGGAACGTGAGTGCGGCCTCCGGGCTCGAGGAAGCTGCGCGCGGAAGTGCGCGGGCGCAGCGCGGAACTGAGCGCGCTTCCGACCGGGCCTCTGTCGCTGTGACCTGGGAAATTTACATTTATTGTAATAGCAAGCAAGATATTATTAAGAATGTTGACAAAACGAGAAAATCTGGAGTCACTATATAGGTACACATTTTGATTAAAAAAAAACACAAAAATTGCACCAAGTGTGTAGTTACTTGATAATTGCGTCAGTGATTTCGTTTTTGTCACCGTCCTAAGTTCGTGGAAAACCAAAAATTCACGCTTTTCATCGGATAAGTTTTACCCAAAACAAAAGTTACCCAATTAAACAAAACGACAAAACATTTAGTTAGTGTGAGTAGCAAAACTAATTAACATCGATTTGATGTACCTATTTCACTGTACACACCTTACTTTAACCGTGTAAAAACGCTTCTCCTCTTTTCATTCAATCAATTTATTTCATAAAATTAATAAAAGTGCACTTTTATTATAAAGCAGGATTCATCTTGAATGTGTCTGTGAAACAATTTTGCGGTTAAAAGTTCGTTGAACCCAAACTTTTGCGTCTGTCGATTCACCAGAAATATCTGATAAATATTTGCGAACGGCGCATATGTATATTTATTACAGACCGACACACTAACAAAATATAACGTGAATGGCGGAGCAAAGCGTGCTCCATAAACGACTAATGATGACACACATGGCACATTTTAAGCACTCAATCCAGCGCTCTTTACATGTCTACGAGTAGGTCTGACGTAAGAATCATTATTTTTTTATAGCTAAGATTCAACTCGTGAGTACCTCATTCGATACAAAACTAATGTTTGATAAACAAATAATGATGCTAAGTTCTCAAGTTCATACAAATTCGTAGGCAGATTGGTACTCCTGCTTTACTTTATTAATTTATGTTAGTACGACTGGGGCGACCATTAACAAAAGGTCCCGGGTTCGATTGCCGGTCGCGTCAGTTTAGGAAACTATATTTTCGTAAGTAATTGGCTACGTTTTAGAAGGGGTGGATCGGCTATGCCCGTGCTATGGAAGACACGTTAAACCGTTGGTCCTGTTCGGTCACTAGATAGTAATCGTAACAACAATTCACGCTAAAGGCGACTAGGAAAACTTTACAAACAGACTTTCCATGAAGGAAATTCATGAAAAGTAGGTATAAAAATAATTCCAATTGTAACATCTATGTAACATTATAGAATGCTATAAAAAAAAAGTGTCTCAAATTTTTGCTGCACCAACCGAAAACAATCGTGGAATGGATCCGATGATTGACTTTACACCTTTGTATAAAATATCCAACCTGCTTGCGTCATTGTTACCTTCTATACATACCTATATTCGATACTCTTGTCTCTTGTATTGAAAATGCAATATCTCATTTCCCAATGCAGCAAAAACAACAAACGTTCGCTACGCTTTTGCGTCGAATTTTGACATTCGGTGAAACTTTGATCGTTGCTCTCTCAATTTCCTGCTCAGCGACCCGGATCATTTAGACCGGGGCTTTGTTAGCGCCCACTTTCCGCGTCGTAGGTCAGGAACACAATCACACTCGTGTTTTTATTCAAAATATGTGAATTTGTAGCTGGCAGTGTGCTCTGAAGTAACCTAACTAACCTCTATATGTCAGTGTTAAAATTTCGGTGTTGTGTACATACTACATATAATTAGTATCTCTATGGTAATTTTACGCACAAATACATTGCATTTACAACGATATCTCAAAACCAATATTCCCAACATCGTTTAACAATTTAGGTAAGTAAAAACAGTTGTTTTGGAAATTCAGAAAATATTTCAGCAAAATAATCTCGAGGTCTTCAGTAGGTGCCAGGAGATGTCAATGTAAATTTTTGTTTTTGGTATTTCAGCTACAAGATTGGAGCAGACCATGAAATGTGTTATCTCTATATGACGTATATTTTTTAATTATTGTTTTAGTATAAAGGTTATAAAACATAACATAATTAGCTTATCCCCTTCGGCAACCGGAATTGTAGACTGCTAACTGGATTAAGAAGATGTTTCCACTTACTTCAACAAAGATAGATAGGGTAGGGTAACCTTATGCATCCACGTGGCGTGGTACCAACCCGAATCTCATCGAGACAAGCTTCTTGCGTCGTTCATTAGATCAGCGGAAAGTCAGCGTAAAACGGAAGGTAATATTCTAAGCCTGGTAGCCAAACCAAGCGGCCATTAAAAGATAGCACTTAACCGGAACAAAATAATAAATATTAATCACGGCGATTATAAGCCGGTAACAAAATTGAGGTGTCGGGCTCCATCCTTCTCCTTCGGCTTCCTGGCCGACAGCCAGAGAGGTGTCCTCCTCGACATCTTTACGACCCCAAGCCGTATACCAGAATGAAATCAATCAAATGAAATCCTCGAACGAAACCTCCAAATTGCAAAAATGCAAATCATTGTCACGAAGGAATTTCCGAGTGCTAAGTTCACTAACTCAAATCTCCCCAAAACATTCGAAACATCACAAAGAACTATTTCTTTGTAAAACCCATATAAAACTAACAAGAAAACATTCAAACTTTTTAGGTTATTAATTTACATATTTTAATATTCCAATTACTATTATTAACTAAAGGCTGGTCGTTTATTTAAATTGTTTTCTTTACCAACCAGTCCTCAAGACAACGTATTTTTCCCTAATAAATTCCCAATGTTTATAAACCTGCCATACTACTATTGTTTATAAACTTTTTTAAACATCTGTCTAAGGTCAAAAACGTCATTCTGCCAGGCTCATGAAAATTACATCGGCTGTATGAAGTTTCATTAAATAATTTAATGTCAACACACAATCTTAAAAATATAGAAAACAAGTACTGTTATATTTATTAAAATAAATCATTCACGACCTTTGTAAAATGAGTATGTGTTCCGTGCGTTTGCTAAACGTAGACAATCGAACGTAACGTTATTTTAGTCATTCAGAGCATACGGACAGTCGCATGCGCATCTGACAGCTCTTTGTCATTGACAGATCAATACCCAAAACAACAAAACTCGATTATTATTGAAGTGAAATAAAATGTGTTTTAATAATGAAACAATGAATGTATTAACTAAACGTGAGTATTTAGAGATTAGTGCGCAGCTCAGAAATCACAACGTGACAAACACATATTATAAATTCTAGTGAGTCGACTACTTCTCTCGACACAGACAAAAGAAGGATTTAGCCATAATCACAACGCTCGGCATCGGGGTTGGCGATCACAGTTTGGCCAATGATGAAGGGAAGATGCTGTTGCCCGTGCCAGTCTGGCAGTACTGTTTTAGTGGCCACTTACGCCACCCACAGAAATGAGGCGCTGTTCTTACGTAACAACACATAAAAATAAATCTTCAACATTAAATTTGTCCCTATAGTGTACTCTAAAGATTAAATAAAATCAAATTCACTCAGTAGGTACACTGTACCCTCCTTTATGCGCTCGGGTTTCAAAAAGTACATAGATAAGAAAAAGCCATACCTGGACCGTTGTGCATAGCATTTACATACAAAAGTATACCACACAAAGATAAAAGTTGCAAAGTGCATACACCTACTAAGCGTAAAACGATACGATCAGTGTACAAGTACCTAATATGGATCGTGGGATTAAATTTGTAATACAAGCCCTCCTTTGAATTTATTGACGAAGCTACATTCAAAACCAATTTTCGCAATAACTTTGAGAAATTATAACAAAAAAAACATCTGTCTCGGCTAGTATTTTACTAGCTTGTAACTTTTTTTACTGATACTTTTTGTGTCAACACTTTACAATCCTTTGTAAGTTTATTAATATCCACTAAGCATTGAATGTTTTTGCTAGAAATGTCCTCAACATTAGTAAAAATGCAAGCCTAAAAAGGCGATAGGTAACACCTAACTTAATATTGTTACTAATGTCTACTAACTGGTCGGGTCTACTTATTTATTTACCCGCCGTTTCGGCTGGATTGCACCAAGCCATAGTCACGGGCCGACTCTAACTTCTCAATGCACACTAAATTGCGTCATGGGACACAATTAAATATGTATATTAATTAAGTTTCATGTTTCTACTACTTAAAAAAATAGGTAGTCGAATTTTATAAAAAAAAAAACTCTTCTCAAATAGATAAGAAGATAGAGAAGAAGATTGTATATAAATCAACATTGCATAAATTCCATAAAAGATAAGATAGCGTTGTCTACAAAAAAAATTGAATAACTAGAATTAAAGGGCATTTCACATAGGCATTAAGAAAACGTTATATCGGTGATCAAGTATTTAATAGAAAGTTTGCAGAAAATGGAGGTACCTAGGTAATAAATTCAGATCGCAGCGTGTATTCATTTGGTACACACTTAAAAGGAAAATAACACAGTACACCAAGTGAAACTGACATGTACCTATCTGCATTAATATCGTGGGATATAGTTGGACCGTAAACTTAGGTTTGTCTCACTTATGAAAAAATCAAAAGGAAATTGAAGTAGGTACTAATTTTGTAAATAGCAGAGACTGTTGTTTGACCCAAAACTTTCATCTGACAAATTCTAAAATCATGACAACATTCGTCATCATGATGTCATGAAACAATCTTATATATAAAATTCTCATGTTAGTTACCTTACTCCTCCGAAACGGCTTTACTGATTTTTACCAAATTTTATATGCATATTCAGTAGGTCTGAGAATCGGCTACTATCTATTTTTCATACCCCTAAGTGATAAGGGTTGTTCACCCTTAACATTTTCTTTTTTAATTTTGGACAAATTTTTTTTTAAGCTATTATTGCATAGCTTCTATCGCGGGCCTTGAGCGTGGAGACCGAATCCAGAAATTTCGTAACGAAAATAACCTAACCTAACATTCGGGGCGAGGCACGATCGAACAATTTTGAATTTCCGAAATTTAAAAGAATTTAGAAGAAAATAAGGATTTTGACAGTACAACACAAAGATTAAACAACAACAAAGATTACAAAAGTCAAAATTAGAAAATACATAAAATTATAAAATTAAGCTATTGCATTGCTTCTATCGCGGGCCTTGAGCGTGGAGACCGAATCCAGAAATTCCGTAACGAAAATAACCTCACACCCCCCACTCCGACCGGCACAGCGGTGATACTTTTTAGTTTTATAATTGCATAAGTTGATAAAAAATGCTATGCAATAGCTTTACCGCAGCAGTCTCTGAGTGCCACACGTCTTTTTTTCTATAATGTGGCATTAAAAAATAGATACAACCCTAAATTTTTACCCTTTTATCACCAACCCCTATTTTTTAATAGCTATTTTAGTAATTTAATCATTTTTATGGTTAAACAACGTATGCCGGGTCAGCTAGTGTTACTCTAACATTATTTTCACTTTTGTCATAAACTGTAGATTTTGACTATGTAAATCAAAATTGCTTAGCTATATTATATTATCTGTGGCTTTAGTTAAGCCCAAGACAGTCACTTATTTTCGATTTTTAAACTCTACTAAAAATAACGAAACTTCTAATCATAATTGGATTCACCGCGAGGGTGTCATGACAATCGCTTTGCTAAGAATATGACTCAGGACAGATTTTATCTATTTTATTTTTTTATCATTTTTTTAGATAAGACCAGAGAGTGCCTAATAGGACGCCCATAAACTTACCTAGAGACTTTTTTCACTTAAAACTGTAAATTCAGTATTACATACCGTCGGTGCGCCTGCCAAACCTTACATGTGACTTTTTTTAATTTTTTTTTTATTCGCTAGATGTCACTAGTTTTCAAACGCCGAACTGATGCAAAAACCCGTTTGTGCATATTCCGTATAGAAACAGCGTTGCCAAATTACTTAAGTACACTTTAATCTAACGACAGTTACTTTAAAATTTGGTATGTGTCGTAAAGTCACATATCAGTTTTTAAAAGTATGTCCAGTGACACATGTCAGATAAAATTTTTCGAATGCCTTTTATTTTTTAATCTATGTGTAGCACATAGCAGGATTTTTGAAGTTGGGTCGGGGGGCTCAACTCTCGCATTGCACAGCTTGCCAGACTGGGGGTGATTCCTGGTGTACAGGATCACCCATACTTTATGCCTGAGCGGGCCTCAGGCATAAAGTATGGGCATAGGCCGTACGTAGGCGGTGCATGGAGGGCATCCTAAGGGAAACCCATACACTGCCAACATACGTCGCAAGGTACACCGCAGGTCTTTGTAGTGGGTATGCTTGTCGGGCACCGACAAGAGAGTCCCACATAACCTACTGCTGCCCCTGAAGCAGTAGGTATGCGAAATGCATTTTTTCCTACGTAAACAAAAAAAAATAAAGGGAGAGTGTGGTGCAAGCAGTGCTAATTTAGCCAAAACCGTAGATAGTGTTCTACTGTACGTGACTTCGCGAACAACGAGGTTTTAAGCCCTGCTGCGAGCGTGTTAAGTTGGCGCAATGAGTCCCACATAGACGGTGGCGAGCGTAACTGCAAAATTTTGCAGGAAGGATCTGTGTTAGACGCGGGCAGCATGTCTGACGCGTCTTGCTCCACAACTCGATCTAGGTCTGACTCGTAAGGGATCGTAAAACGCTAGGAGAGATTCGGCAGAATCTGTAGGTGCGCCTAAAAACCTACTCCCAAGAACTACATTATAGGGAAACGCGGAAGTGGCAGGCCATCTACCAGAGGGACCAACGCTTCGAAAATGGATGCAAGAGAACTACTTAAAAACGAGTCTAAGAAGGAGCAAAAAGATGAGGTGGAGGAGGAGGCCATGGTGTGGACTGAGGTCCCGCAAACTTCACCAAATAAAGGAAAGGGCTAAGCTTCAATCTCAAGAGCTAACAGTGCAAGAGCTGGTGCGAGCTATCCGTACCAGTACTGATAACATTATTCACTGCGCTAGGCGAAGTGGGAAAGTCTCAGGAGTATTCGAGAGGAACTTTAAGGATGCTGCAGCTGTTGTCACGGCATTTGTTGAAATACTGGTGGCGAGATCAAAAGACGAGGAAATCCAACGCCTCAACGCTGCTAACACGAGGTTAACAGAGGAGCTCCAAGAGCTAAAGTAACAAATGGAAATCCTTAAACAGCAACAGCAAAATTGACGAACCCATGCTTCCTACTCCTTCCTTGGCGTTGGCACAGGCCCTATCAGAACGCGAAGAAATAGAGCGCAGCTTAATGGCCAAATATGGTGCCATGATGAATGCTCAGTTCTGCGGTATTAACGATCGGCTCCTACCGGCTAAACGGCTTATCCCATTAGCTATTGGCCGCAAACGAGATGAAGAGTTGGCAGGTGCAACACCACTACCATCTACGGCAGAAGCACTGTCCTCCGCGCCAAACAAGACGGTAGCTTCCCCTAAACCGGCTACTTCGAAAGATAGTACAAAATCGATCCAGAAAGCAGGGCCGACGCCGAAAGCAACTAAGGCTATCGATGCTCAGCCAATAGCCACGACATCACTGATAAACAGAGGGAGCCACGGAGCCAAGGCTCCAACGACGAAACCTCCACCAGGCAGGGCTCGAAGCAGACAGCGACGAGTGCCTAGTGTGCCTACTGAAACCGAGCTCGGCCCGCTTCCAGCACCACTTCCACCCATGAAGGAAGGGTAGACTACGGTGTTCAAGCGGGGATCATCATATCAGCCGAACGACGCCCACTGCTGGGCATAGGCCTCCCCCAAGGATCTCCACAACGATCGGTCCTGTGCTGTCCGCATCCAGCGGCTTCCCGCGACCTTGATCAGATCGTCGGTCCACCTTGTAGGGGGCCTGCCCACGGAACGTCGTCCTTTCCGCCCCAACGGCCATCTGTTCTCCGCGCTATGTGTCCCGCCCACTGCCACTTCAACGATGCAATCCATCGAGCGATGTCGGTTGTTTTAGTTCTCCTGCGGATCTCATCATTTCTGATTCGATCCAGTAGGGAAATACCAAGCATCGCTCTCTTCATTGCTCGCTGGGTGATCTTGAGCCTTCTTATGAGACCCATAGTAAACGACCACGTCTCACTCCCATAGGTCATTACTGGCAACACACACTGGTCAAAGACTTTCGTCTTGAGACACTGAGGTATTTCGGACGCGAATATATGCCGGAGCTTCCCGAACGCTGCCCATCCGAGCTGGATTCGACGAGAGATCTCTTTCTCGAAGTTGGACTTACCTAACTGGACTATCTGTCCCAGGTAAACATAGTGGTCAACAACCTCGAGTGCAATGTTCCCAACGTTAACTGGAGCGGGTGCAACATGGGCATTTAACATGATTTTCGTCTTGTCCATGTTCATCCTAAGACCCACTCTTTGAGAAGCATTACCGAGATCTTCGAGCATAATGTTCAGGTCTTCCAAGGTCTCAGCCATAAGAACTACATCATCGGCAAATCGCAGGTGTGTTAGGTATTCGCCATTGATGTTGATGCCGCGTCCTTTCTAGTCCTGAAGCTTGAAAATATCCTCCAACACAGCTGTGAACAGTTTCGGTGAAATAATGTCTCCCTGTCTCACGCCTCGCTGTAGTTGGATCGGATTAGAGCTCTGGTTCTGTAATCGGACCGACATGGTGGCGTTTTGGTACTTTAGCACCTCGATGTACCTGTAGTCTATTTGGCACCTTTGGAGAGACTGCAGCACTGCCCAGGTCTCAATCGAATCAAAGGCTTTCTCATAGTCCACGAATGCTAAGCAAAGTGGCAAGTTATACTCTTCGGTCTTCTGTATAACTTGCCGCAGCGTATGAATGTGGTCTATGGTACTATAGCCTTTTCGGAACCTGGCTTGTTCGGGAGGTTGGAGGTCGTCGAACCTGCGAGTGAGACAATTCGTAATGACTCTCGAAAACCACTTATAGATATGGCTCAGAAGCGAGATGGGTCTGTAGTTCTTCAAGAGAGTTTTGTCACCCTTCTTCAAGAACAGCATCACATTGCCTCTGCCCCATGCCTTTGGCGTTTTGCCCTCGAGGATGACAGAATAAAAGAGCTTCTGGAGGACCTTAAGTATCGGCTTACCACCCGCTCTAAGGAGCTCTGTTGTGATTCCGTCATCGCCCGCCGCCTTGTTGTTTTTAAGTTGCTTGAGAGCCATTCTAATCTCGCACAGGCTGACGTCCGGGATATCTTCAGAATAGTGTCTGGTAAGCTTGGCTCTAGGGTCTTTAGCCTTGCTTTCAACAGGTATTTTCGTGGAATATAACTGTCCATAGAAACTCAATCTCCCTCAGGATTTCAGGTGTTGACGCAATGATGCTACCTGTCTCAGTTTTCAGCCTCGTCATTAGCTTTGCCCAATAGACAGATCTCTGGCGAACACTTTAGAGCCTTTGTTCCGCTCAATGGCCTCTTTAATACGCCGGGTATTAAATTGACGAAGGTCGCTCTTCAAAGACTTAGATATTTGTCTATTGAGTTGCCGATAGCGATGGGCATCCGCTGAGTTCTGTAGCCTCATTTCGTTTCTCTGATCCATGAGTAGAAGAGTCTGACTGGAGAGTTTCTTTGATTTGGGACAGCGGGTTTTAAAGTACCGTACGGACAGCATCCACCACCATGTTGTATAGATCGTCCACATCGAAGCGGGGATCAAACAGACATAAAAAGAGCGAAGCCACCCCATCTAAGGCAAATGCTTAGCTTAAAGGCAAAACTTCTAAACCTTCAGTTGGAAAACCCGCCACCCCAAACTTCGCCCGCCCAGATCATACTGATCCTGCTGCCAGGGGCACTAGAAAAGGGGGCGACATACGAATCAGCTATCCGGGATGCCTTATCCCGGATAAATATTCAAGAGCTGGGCATCAGCGGGATGCTATTCTCTAAGGCGAAAACTGGGGGTAAATTACTTGAGATACCCGGTGCCACAAGTGGTGAGAAGGCAGACTCCCTAGCCAAAAGACTGCAGGAATACCTCCTGCCGTCAGATTTAGTAAAGGTTGTCAGACCAATAAAGACCACCGATGTGCGGCTTACAGGCTTAGATGACTCTGTCTCAAAAGAAGAGGTGGCCGAAGTAGTGGCAAAAGTTGGTGGTTGTGCTACCGATATTTTTAAGGTCGGCGAGATAAGGCAATCCTATACTGGATCTGGATTTGTTGTAGTTAAGGTGCCAGTTGCTGTTGCCAAGAAGTTGTCGCAAGGAAGGCTATTAGTAGGTTGGGTGTCAGCACCGGCTCAGGTGTTAGAGGCTAAGGTCCTGCGATGCTACCGGTGCCTAGATACAGGTCATGTCCAGGCCCAGTGTAAAACCAGTGCCCCGTGTCCCAGGTTAAGGATGATGAAAAAATATATGAAAAGATGTTTTTTAAAATATTATAATAATTATTCCGGTTGTTCTGTGGTACATAATGTAGGAATATGTAAAAGTTACCTTATTTAATAAGGAGAGCGCCATCTAGCAATAAACAAACTAATAAAAATATTTAAAATTGCTTTAGTGTTTTCCTAACTTAGGTATCCTGAGGAACGAATATTTATAACTGAATAATACAGTTGGATTATTGTGTCTTTGCACATTTTATTAATGTTAATTGCATGTTTAAGCACATAACTACAGTGGAAATTAAAAAACTGAACCATTACAATACTTCTATGTGATACATTTTGCACATACGCTAATATGCAGGAACAAACTTTAGGCACACCAAATATGATATGTGCACAAAAATGGAAAAAAAAATTATAGAGACTAAAGCTTTGTTTCGTAGTTGATAAATGGTACACTATCTAAAGCGTTGTATTTTTCTCTATCATATAACATATTTATAATTTTAAAAATCAAAACAGTTCACGAGAAAAACAGTTTTTTGTTCCTCCTGAAAAGTTGTCATTTTACACATACCAGGATTGGCAGGCGCACCGACGATACATATTTTGGGTACATACTTAGACTGATAAATCAGTTCTCTCTAGAAAAGATACATTGTATAGATAGTTCGAAGATCAGACATGAAGATAACTATATCATCAATACAAATTAGAAACAATGGTAAAGGATGAATAATCGGAATAACATAAAATAAACGCATCAAACTAATCATAAATGAATTTCAAAATCTGTACAAAATTGTGCGCAAAATCTGACGAAAACAAAGCTTCGAGTAACTTAATAAAGTCATAAGAGAGAAATGTAGAGCTCTCCTAGGAAATCAACATAGCGAACACTAAAACATTCAGTGATATATTTTTAAAGAAACAACGAATTTTACTTGGAAGTCTGAAGATAAATAGCATTTGAGCGCATGCGTAGCGTTCACGCTTCAGTCACTCCACGTGGATATATAAAGTGATGTTTCAACAATATTCCCTTGATGCTATCGTCTTCTTCACTTAAGATACTATGATAGACCCAGGTGTTAAATTGAAAGAAAAAAAATAAGATTTCTACCCCCGTACCCGGCCCCGTACTAGCGGCGCGATCGGACCGTGTCGGGTGCTGAAGGCACCCGGCCAAGAGGTCAACCCGACTAGTGGTTGCATCGCGTAGCTCGGCGCTGCAACACAGACTGGTCTGTGCATACAGACCGATCTACGCGAGCCCGTTCTAGTGGGCCCGATCGAGGGCGGCAGACTAGGCCTCAAGGGCGCCTCTGTAGGCTCGGACCTCGGCTTGGGCCGTCGTCCGAAGGGCGGACTGGTTAGAAGCGGCCAGGTACATGTCTGTACCTGCCAAAATGATGCAAGGGTCCTCGCACTCGCCGGCGAGTGCGCTGATTCGATCTAGTGCTTGTCGGGTGTGTACTGTTGTGAGTGGTGAATTGTTTTACGAACGATGTGATTTCGTCGTCGGGATCTTCGAGAACGTTCCTCGGTCGGCGGAAACGGGCTTCGACATCTTTTTGGCACAAGTAGGTGGCGGCTTTGACTATGAGAGGATTCGTATGATTGACGGCTTTATCAAAGAAGTGTTGAGACGCTTCTTTCATAAAGCTGGCAATCGACGGAATGTTAAGGTCGCGATGCAAATTATCGTTACGCACATACCACGGGGCGTCCGAGGCAGAGCGTAAGAATTTGTTTTGGAGGATTTGGAGTCTTTCTAGTTCTGAGGGGCTGGCATGAGCGAACACTGGACTAGCGTAAGTCATCACGGGTCGAATACAGGCTTTGTAAATTGTCAACTTATTTCTAAGTGACATTTTACTCTTCCTGCCGATATAGTAGTAGAGCCTTGAAAAGTAAAAGGCTGCAGTCTGACGGACGCGTTTTATGTGAGGTTTAAAGCTCATTCTACGGTCTAAGGTGACACCTAGGTATTTGACTGTCTTCTCCCAAGGGATCGGACGGTCGTATAGGGTGATAGGTGTGAGACATCGTTTAGGATGTTTTGAAGCGAAGAAACCTCGAGTAAAGTACACTGCTGCACTTTTCTCGGGGTTTACCTCTATTCGCCACATCCTAAACCAGTCACCTAGGGATTGGGCTGCACGTTGTAGTGCCTTAATGATGTAACCGGCATGGTAGCCAGAGTGATAGAGGGCTGTGTCGTCCGCAAATAGAGCTAGCTCTACTTGCGGTGACCTGGGAATGTCGTTAATGAAAATTGAAAAGAGAAGAGGGGATAGCACGGAGCCCTGAGGGACTCCAGCCCTGATGGGGCGGGGAGATGAATAGGACCCCTCTACGCGGTAGCGAAAGGTACGATTTGACAGAAAGTCTCGAAGGATGAGCACGAGACTGTCGGGCACTTTGAGTTGGTACAGCTTGTAGATCAAGCCGTTGTGCCAGACTTTGTCAAATGCTTTCGCTACATCGAAGAAGAGTGCACCGGTTACCATAGGTTTGGATCTGTTGAGGCCGTCGAGAATGTGCTCCGTTAGGCGGTGCACCTGTTCGACACAAGAGTGGGAGGCTCTGAAGCCAAACTGTTCGTTGATTAAGAGATTGTTCGAGAAAATGTAATCTCTTAGGCGGGAGACGAGAACACGCTCGTATAATTTGCCCATAGTCTTGAGGAGACTGATGGGCCTGTAGTTAGCGGGCTTGGAGCGGTCCTTGCCGGGCTTAGGGATACCTATGACGTCTGCTTCTTTCCACGCGGTTGGAAAGATGCAGTTTGCCATGGCACTATTGAAGATAGCAACCAATAGGCAAATCAGTTGGGCGGGGAGGACTCGTAAGACTCTGTTGGAGATCCGGTCCGGACCGGGAGCCTTGTTTGGACGGAAACCTTTGATGATGGTTTGCACCTCATCGGCGGTGGTGGGTGCAAGGGGGCAGGTTGGAGGGAGGGCCGAGAGACGTTCGACTTCGCTGTCCACCATACTAAGGTGGGCAGCGTCTATAGGAAGCGTGCTAGGAGAGCACTGGGCCTCTAGGCTGTCGGCCAGACATTCGGCTTTCTCTTCGTCGTCGAATACGACGGAGTTGTCGGGTCTAGAGAGAGGAGGCATAGATGTGACTATATCTGACTTGAAGGATCTCGCCAACTTCCAATAGGCTTGGTGAGATGGTGAGATCGTTTCAAGTAGGCTATCCCACTGACTTTCCCGAAGAGCCTTAATACGTTCCTTTACAGATGTCCGTAAAGTGCGTAGAAGGGTTCGGTTATATTCGGTGGGATAGGAGTCATAAGCTCTGGTCGCAGCTCTCTTTGCCCTCAACAGCTCTCTCACGTCATCCGGCAAGTTCAATCTATGCCTAGGCATATCTGGAACTTGCCTGGACGAATCGCTAATAGCGGTCGTGATGTGGCTAGTGAGGGCATCGATCGCTTGGTTAGTCTCGTGAGGCGATCCTAACCTGTCTGGGATTGAGTTCAATACTGAATCGGGACTAGGTCCGAGATTGCTCTCGAGCCTGTGCCAGTCCAGTATTGTTTTCATGGATATCTGTTGGTCAGAGGGACCTAATTGGAGGACAACTGGGCGATGGTCAGAATCTAGGTCATGGTGGACTTCTATTGAACGAAGGCGCAGGCCTACATTCTTTAGAATCGCCATGTCCAAGATATCGGGTCTGTGGTTTACGTTAAAAGGATAGTGGGTCGGAGAAAGGGGGGCGATGATGTCAAAATTGAGGACTTCAGCGAGATCTGCTAACTCTCTACCATTGCTGGAGGTTGTTAAACAGTTCCACTGAGTATTTTTGCTATTGAAATCTCCGCCGAGAATGACGGAGGGTCCCATAGCAAAAAGAGCCTCATAGTCGCTCCTTAAGGGAGTCTTGTCGCCAGGTTGATAAATGGAAGCTATTATGACTGGTTGATGGCCGGTCATGGCTAGCCGACAGACAGAAGCTTCAACGTTTGTGAGCGTGGGAGGGTCGAGGGGAACGCAATGCAAGGAGCGTTTGTAATAAATTAGAGTGCCGCCACCTCTAGTGGGCCTATCGTTGCGAACTACGTTATAGTTGGCAATCATAGCACTACGAGGGAGGATGGAGGGTTTTAATAAGGTTTCTTGTACCAAAAAGATGTCGACTTGGTGCTTCATAAGGAAGAGTGATATCTCTACCTTTTGTTTTTGAAGACCAAAGGCATTAAAAAATGCGATGGTAAGGGACCGGGGTTTCGTTCTAGAGGGTGTATTATTCATGGTGAGGAAATGTTTCTAACTTTTTGGAGGAGGTCGGCGTGCTTATCTAAAAGACAAAGCATTGCGCACGGATTTGGGCTGCTACATATCTAATTTCAGCCGGGTTGATTTGGCTGAGATTATGTATGAGCATGGCATCCTGCTCGTACGGGACAATTGGCGAAGCCTTAGGGGCATTTGATCGCGGGTCACGGAGGGTGACCGGGGCCTGCTGTGCCTGAGGGGCCTTAGGGACTACTGGTGGTGCCTGAGGGGCAGTAATGGGGGCCTTAGGGGCCACAGTAGGGGCCATAGGGGCCATATTTGGGGCCTTAGGGGCCGTCGGGATTGCTGCAGTTTGGCTTAAGGCCGGGACCGGGGTGTAGGCATTCCTTGCCCAGGATAGTGGTCGAGACCACGCGTTGTGTCCGTAAGGACGCAACTCTGGGAAGGCTGCGGGTTGAGCCTGAAACTGGCGAAAAGAAGGGGCTGGGAAGTGCGCGGCCTTAGGTGCCTGCACCCGTGAGTTTACTCGCGGAGCACGGGGGCAACCGCGATAATTCGCGGTGTGTCCCTGCTCTCCGCAGAGTACACACGCGGGCGGGGTAGTCGCCGTGTCCTTACAACGAGGACAATCGGCGGTACCGTGGTCACCCAGGCATTTCACGCAGCGCGGGCGTACGTGACAGTTACGGGCAGAGTGCCCGTACAACTGGCAGCGATGACACTGGCCAGGGGTGAGTTTTTTATGAGGGGTCTCGATACGGAGGCCGGAGATATGGTATATAGATTTTATATTAAAAATCTTTTTGCCTTCAGGGGTATTTTCTAGTACGATTTGTACTAAATCATAAGGGGCTTTGCCACGCGCTTTGAATAAGCGGTGGACTTCCAGAGCTGAAAGCTGTTTCGACTGAAGGTCGGTAAGTATGAAGTCTGTGTCGACTTCTTTCGGAATTCCGCGTACAACCACGCGGAGCTTCTTCTCCTCGACGGGAGTGTACGTATGGAAGTAGATCTTCCTTACGTTGAGGTACTGTTGGAGCTGCCTGTAGGAGGCGATGTCCGGTGTTTGCACGCGGATTCCGTCGGAAGCCGACTTTGCGTGTGAAAACGCAATGTGGCGCTCATTGAGAGCAGCTGAAATATTTGTCCAGGCAGACTTGTCCTGGACTACGATGGGCGGGGGAAGGGGTCCTTTTTTGTCTGTGAAGCAGACTGCGAGGTTGGGGCTGGGGCAGGAGCGGAGCTGGCGGCGGATGCCTTGGCCGGTCTGGGTTGCCCGTGGGAGATTTTGGCGGTTTTCGCCGGGGGTTCGGAACGCGCGGGTTTACGCGCTCGCTTTCCGTGGGTCACTGGAGTGAACCCTTCGGAATCTGACTCCTCGGTTTGAGACGTTTCCTCCGAAGAGGAGGAGCCGTCACTAACGGGGGACTCATTACTATCCTCTGATGAGGAGCTGGAGGATGTGGGAGGAGAGGAGGAGCCCGAAGGGCTTTCCTCTTCCTCCATGGGAACGGGCTCTGGGTCTGGGGAGGCGGGCGAGTCTTGGGAGGCTTCGCGAGCGCAACGAAAGGCATTAAAGCCTTTCAACGCGTCGCCTCCTAACGATCGGAGGTACTATAAAAAGAGTACCTCCATCGTGGAGGGAGGACCTTAGGTAGTAATTTTTATTTACCACAGATTCGGAACGCGCCTTCACCGAGAAGAATCGGCAAGAAACTCGGTGACGGTGAGTGATGGGTGTCTGTGTGGTCCAACCTGCCACAGGAAGGTTGGTTGAGTCGGGTGTGCCTAAAAAGGATGTGAGGTCCCTAACACTGGGTGGTCCCACGACGATGTGATGTCGCCGCGGGGTGAGTGGCCTACGCCTAGCAGTCCTTCGGGAGGGACCGAGCCACCGAAATGGCCCGGGATACGCTCCCTAAGGGATGGAATATAAGGATGGGTAGGGTGGGTCACGCCCGGCAGGGAAAGGACTGCAGTTTCTAGTGTCTCTAGGGCGAGGAGGAACGCCTCACCCTCTCAAACGTGCCTTCCAGGAGGCCTAGACTTACAGCCCGATATACCGGCGGCGGAGGGAAATTTCAGAGCCTTGAAAAAGGCACTGTCTGTCGCTCCCTATCGAACAGAACCGCTTTGAAAAAAGCGTTTAACTCAACAAAGGTCAGTTGACACCGTTAGGTTAACCTTTGGAGAGCCGCGGGCGAAACCACGTAGTAAGAAATAAGATAGGAATGCTGCGAACAGCGAGACGGATCGACAGCGGAGCGAGCGTCCGACCTGTGTGAGCGCTGAGAGCGGAATGACTGTTGATATTAGTTAGGTAGATAGACACACTTTCGGATTTATGTACGACTTTTTACGCGTAGAGTAACTATCTCAAGTACGGTTCCCGTAGGATCTACCTAAACGATTTCATATGAAACTAGCTTTTCACTTTCGGGATAAAAATTAGCCTATATGCTATTCCTGGCTATAGTCTATCTCCGTGCCTAATTTCACCCGAATATGTCGAGTTGTTCTGGCGTGATTGAGTAACAAACATACAAACTTCCTCATTTTTAGTATTAGTAGAGAAGATAATATAGGTATTCTCCGCTGTTTCTTTGTTGTTTTAACAGTGCTATTCCTGAGCCAGCAGCCACGAGTAAACCATGTATCAGGTTACCGCTTACAGGAAGGCACACGTAACGTTGTTTCTTATTGGTGATACAATCTCTTTAATACCTAGAGTGTACTAATATCAGTGGTGACGTAGCGGTTATATCATCAGAATCAGGCTCTGACATACACCAATTACTTTCGACTTCAGACTGATTTGTAACCGACGAAATAAAAGAGATTCTCAATGTGGTTAGTTAAGTTTTATATTAATAATATTTGTGTACCCCGCATAATTTTTTACGGGTTTGGATTTTAATGAGTTTTAATATATTAGGGGTTAAAGTATGAAATTGCCGTTTTGTAAGGACGAAATCGAGAAAAGTAATTTTTCCATACTAACATTTTTTTGTTTTTTTAATAACGCCTGAACCGTTTTCGATGCAATTAAGGTGAAAGTTAGATGGTTATAAAGCTACGCATTATAGTATTTAAATTTCTGAAAATCAAAGTATATAATACAAATATACTTAGTTGAAGCAAGAAGGTCAGCTGACACATTGTAAGGGGTCTTTTCAACGACTTCCTTTGAAGTAATAGGCACTAGTATTGCATTTTTTTTAGTCAAAAGTTACTTTATTTAGTTATTTAGTTTAATAATATGACTATACTTAAGAGCTATAAACAAAATAAAAAGTGGGAAAATAATCGGCAATTTCATACTTTAACCCCTATTATAAAAATAATATTATTAAATGTAGAGCCTTGGATGGAAAGGACGGAAAATGAAATCGCAACTACGCTGTTTAGCGTTATGAATTGAAAATAGTAGTTCCTACAATCAGCATCAGAATCAGGAACATACACTTTAGATGTCAGCTTGATGAAACTATAAAAATATTCATGTTACGGTAATTGTGATTATTTGAAAATTACACCAGGAAATTAGGTGAATATTTCACCATCAGTAGGTAGTTTTCTTCAAATCTCTTTGTTGTGCCACAACGCTCTCATCCCATCAGGGTTAAATTTTTAGATACGAGTATTTTATTTCTCTAGAATAGTTGCTAACTCCGAGAATCTGCTTCACGATCAGTATAGCATTTACGACTCTGAGAAGTCATAACACGTGACCTTTTTTCGCAACCAATCGCGTGCAAGATTTTTCTTTATGAGAATGTGAGTGTTTTGATATGTGATTGATTGCTGTTAGTTTGTTTGCGTAAATCAAACGAAATTCAAAACGGCAATAAATTGTAGAAGAGTTATCTTATTTGTAGGTGTTCGATTTTTGTAAGTAGTTACCTACCTAATTTATTTAGGCTAATTTGACATCACCTAGAAATACGCCACTAATTACACTATACCTGTAAGCTATTTTAGTCTTAACTTTAAGTGACTCATCTACCTCTTTCATGTTTTTCAGGAACTTGTGGGTTGCCTGGAAAAGATAGCTCCTAGCGTTAGACCGCCCTAATTGTACAGCTCTAAATGTATTTCTTGTGTTACACTTATTTTGTTTAGTAAGCAATAAATAGTATCTATCCATCTGTCTATGTTTAGATGCCGTAATAAGTGCATTAAAGTTTAGTGGCGACGGCGGACGGGGCAGTTCAAACGGCCTGCTAAGACAACACACCCATTTGCCACATCCTTATTCCAAGGACAGACTCGCCGGATCGCCAACGAAATGCTAATTCGTTCGCTACGGTGAATACCTTATGCGATCTTAAAAAACTGCCATACCTACATGCCGAGCTCGCCATAGGAAAATGCCGAAGATAAATACGGCACACGTACACATACAAGGATGTTCAATTACACTCGTTAATTAAGTTCAAACATGGATGGATATCGTTAAACCCGTTTTCGCGATAGACGTCTCATCGAGTATTTCCAAATCTAGCACATACAAATTTCGGAACGCTGACCCAAATATTGTGGACTAAATAAATAGCGCAGGATTATGAATGATGCACTACGACTATCTTTTACTACAGTTTAATCCGTTGCCGAGTGTATCAAAACATAAACTTCAAAAGCGGGTCGTTGGCAACGGGCGGCGGCGGGATGCGCCAAAAATAAAGTCCTTGACCTTCCGAGTCCGAATCTATCACATATAAAAATAACAATAGCCATGAACTTCTTAAACGAATTGCGCGAGTACATTGCCGGTGCATGTTGGAAACTCGTTGTTGGTGATCCGGGCGGCCTTCGGTGGTTCACGAGCAAGGCTCCTTTATGCCTCGCGCCGGGCGGCGAGACCGACTTCTATGATTACTACTCGAGGAAGGGAATGTGTAAAGAACAACCACTAGTTAATTAAATATCAATATAGCTAGTATATATGGTTATCTGTTTAGAAAAAAATATAATGCTAATGTTTAGCAAATTAATATAGTATGAAATTGTACATTATAAGATATAGCTCTAGGATACGATTGACGCCCACAATATAACATAGGTATGACCAGCCATTTGTAAGCGTTTTAAAGTTTTAAATGTATTATTAAAGTATAGTACAAATCAGGGTTGTTGAGATAAAAACTTCCAAGAAATACGTAATAGGAGGTAGGTATATCCTACTGGCTAATTGCACGAGGAAAAAAATGGTTGTACCTATGTAACGAATTTATGAACTGGTTATAACAGGATTACAATTTATAAAAATAGCAATCATTGGCAGGGTCAATCTCATACTTACCTAAAGTTTAAATGATTTACTGTGAACATTTTTTGAAAAGAGCCTTAGTTGTTTCTCAGAAGTTCGCGGCACCAATTAACCTTAAAAAGCAGCTCTCGAGACTCGAAACATCGGGTTCTTTGTTTCTCGCGGAAATTTGGCACGTCTCGGCTATCCGCGTGATCAGATTAAGCTTGCTTGCGCACAACTGAAATTCTTCCTTACATAGACAACATTACACTCGCTTCTGGTTCCAGTTTTTGCGTTCGAACATTTTTAGAGTACCTATATACTCGTAGATGAATCAAGATATGCTTGACCAGATTTTACACACATATCTACGTATGAATTATTCTTATGTTTTAGTCGTTTCAGAGAGACATTTATGCATTTCGAACGTATTGCGTCTTGCTCAGTCAACACAAATTAAGTGTTGCTGTTGTGAAGAGAACTGACATACAAATTATGCTGTGCTATACCGGTCGATCATTAAAAACATTTAATCTTATACTAATCAGAGTTCAGTCAGATGTTATTGATGGTGTTCGCTTGCTCGCACATTGGAAGGACATGAAAGGGGCCGCCAGTGGTAAGACCACTTTTTAGGTTGTTCTTCGAATAACATAGCCGAAGGCTGTTGAGGCAAGAAGAACTAGACAGCACGTTTGATCTTTGTTGTACTTTTTTATTTTTAGCAAATTGGCATGTTCTACGTAACTACATAAACCTGAGGCATTCATGATTTCGGTGGAGTTGTTCTATAAGGTATCATCATTCGGTCTTCTCATCGTATGGTTATCCTTCAAGGATATTAGTTTTCCAGGCCGCGTATGATCAACAACCTCGTATAACACTGTGTTTTGGTTTTAGGTAATCATACATCATCCCAGCCAATTTAGAAAAAATCGTTTCCCCATGTTAACCCGACTGGTAATAAAACCCTCTTCCGTACTAAGTGGACCACCGAATCACTAAACTGGTTGGGTCGCCTCTTTCAGTATTCGTTATAAAATATCGCCTTTTTTCTAAACTTCAAAGAATGGACTGATGTTGTAGGTGCTTACTAATCCCTGTTTGCTCTACAACTTATAGGACATCAGGCTAAACACTGTGGTGTCTTAAGTGGTTGAAATAGGTGCGAGTTTGCAACAGAAAAGACTCATGTGCAGTATATTTGTAATTGTAAAGTAAATCGTAATCTAACAATACAAACACAACGTAACATCAAAACCAAAGCTAAATGAAACCAGGTTGGTATTTAATATGCAAACAAAAGGTAAATACACTTGTCTTAAGTTAAGGTAAAGTATTAAATTATTCACAAACATTGCAGAGGCAATTATTGCCTTCTCTGTAGCTAGTTAGGTAGGCGAACTGTTTGCAAGACAATTTATTTGTACAACTGACGTTGTACATTACCAAAATAACGAGCAGCAAACAAAGGATTTCGGTAAATTACAACCAAAAACAAATGAAATTCAATTTATGACGGATAGTATATAAATAGACTAACCTTTACATAAAAGTAAAACGTTACATTTACGTCAAGGAAATACCCAGAAATTATTATT
This sequence comes from Anania crocealis, assembly GCA_949315895.1. NCBI lineage: Eukaryota > Metazoa > Arthropoda > Insecta > Lepidoptera > Crambidae > Anania > Anania crocealis. The sequence continues at coordinate 10,590,810 of OX438864.1, forward strand.
TTCTTTTTAGCTTATCAGGTGATATAATATTAAGGGCTATATGCTTACTACCAAAGCGTAAATATCAGGAACTAAAAGATATACAATATACATTTTTAAGCTTACTTTCATAAACGTAAGTTAAACCTTGTATATTGTATATCGTCTAAAAATGGTCATTTATCAAAACATAGTTAGTGCACATGTCAAACAAAAGTCAAGGAAGCGATTTTTCATCGATGCTTCGCATGTTCGACAGATAAGCAGCTAGACAATTGAATCGCTAGACCAAACCGTAGACTAGCTAGTGTATGATGGGTGACGAGGAAACAAAGTATGGTATGATACGGTTTATTATTCAGGAAGGACTAGTGACCTCGGTTATATTCGCACGAGGAAGACATCGCGGTAAGTGGCTTATTTTAGTTCCTACATCGGCGAGGGCTGAGGTGCGGCTTGAGTCAACTTTGTTTCAATACTTGATTCATTACACAAAGAGATGCAATTGGGACAAAAGTGCTTTGAACACGCTCACACACACATTTGCGCGTTTAGTTCCTATTATTTACTCTTTGGTACTAGAGCCCCTAAAATATCACCTGATATTGTATAGGTACCTTTATACACCGTTTTTTTTTAAATTTGTATTTTTATGAACGTAAAGCCACTTCTTTGCGAACGCATTATTTACGGTTTTGATCAAAGTAATAAAGGAGATTGTTCAGTATTGATAAAAAAACTTGTTATGTAAAATTAAATAATATGAAACTGATAGTGCTATCTATCATATTTAACTGACACAAAAATAAAATAGCACTCCTTCTATTCCTATGATGTCGTTATAGGCAACTTAGGACCGCCCCAACAGAAGACGGGCAGCAGCGTCTCTACAATTAACCAAACTGCGATGCCTACCTTTTAGCGTGGCCTCTGAGTTTAGTAATAGGTAAGGCTGATAATATGATAATGGCCTTATTAATTAAAATAAAATAGCACTCCTATTCCTATGATGTCGTTATAGGCAACTTAGGACTGCCAACAAAGGACGGACAGCAGCCTCTACAATCAGTCTCTCTCTACAATCAACCAAACTGCGTTGGATACCTTTTAGCGTGGCCTACAGTTTAGTAGTGGATAAAGCTGATGATATGATAATGGCTATAAATCTTATTAAAATTAAAATCTCTTGAACAAATTAAAGAACTGGCTAGTTAGCGAATTATTTATGTTTATACATATTAGGTTTGGCTGCTTTTTGGTACATTTCTGTGAAGAAGTTTATTCAAAACGTTCTAGAATATAAGTTAAAAATAACAGTCGAAATACTCAAGACTGTTCTTTAGTAATACATGCGCTATTATATATTAAGGCCACCAGAACACTGTTCATTGCAGATAACTGGTATGTTTGAACAATTGGTTTTAAAAACCAATTATTTATAAAAATATTAGGCCTATACATTCTTGAAGGCTCTAAAATATCTTTGTAAATAATTTATTAAAATTAGGCACAAATCAGTTTCTTTTTATTATTTATCGAAATGAAGTGATTTGTATTGTATTAAATTTAAGCAAGAAACGACAGTATATGTAAATTTTAACCACCATTTTATAATGTAGGTAAGATGAACATTAATATTGATATTCATTATGAATTTACATTTACAATCGAAACCTGAATAGAAGAACTCTTGTTTAGAGTGAAGGAACTGAATCAGTTAGACAGCAAAATCATTTAGAATACGATAGAATATAAACATGTTTATTTTCCATTGAACAGGGTATTCAGAAAACGGTCAATGATAACATCGATGGGTCCTAATGTATAAGGACCGAAGTGCAAAATCACAACTTTACAGGAGAGGCGCTCCCAAAGTATAAAATTGGTATAATTTTAAGTTGGTAACACCAAATTTTACGAAACTTTGCATGATCACTAAGACAATTACATTCGTTATTTACACTATATTAATTAATTTGCATATACTTTAGATTTTTTTAAATGCACATATGCCCTTTTTCGTTTGTTTCTTCTATAAAATCTTTATAAAAAGGCCAATGTGTCGAATTGGCCGTTATACTCGGATCACGCTTATTTGAAGAAAAGCAATTAATATATTTATTTGCTTTTTTATGAAGTCGAGGAATAATCATACAATGTGGATACTTCACTGTTTTTATGCAAATTATTTACATATTATGAAAAGAACGTCACATTGGTACTTATACGTTATCAGATTTGGTGAAATAGTTACCGAGTTTTTAGTAAGAACTGTGTAAAAAAATAAAAAATACTAAGTTTTATTAATTTATTGCAACAATATTACTAAACTTCAAAAACTATGCTTATAAAATTTGTACTTAAACCCTGAAGGAAACTGCTGTTTTACTGAAGGAAACAGAATAAGTAATATAAATTGTAGGTAACATATATGTCTAATATAACTTTCGAACATTATTCTTCAATTACATTTGTTGTACAAAATAATCGCATAAGAAAATCGATAAAAAAAATACAAAAATGAAAGTTTATAAGCTTAAAAAAACGACATGCCGGCTTATTGATTGTTTATCCGTACCTGCGCAAGAAGAGTACGTAATTTAAACTTTTAAAGGAAAACAGCAATGATTCCTAAAGTAAAAATAGCTAACACGCGTTATTTTAAGATCACTTTGATCAATTCAATCACTCAGCCTAATCTAATCTTCGTGACCTAGTGTTATAGTTATTATTGCTCTTATTTATTCTTACAACGTAAATAACAATAATGTAACATTTTTGAGAATTTTGTCCATTTGCCCAAAATTTTATAACACATCTGGTTTCCTTTTTTTTTTTTTTTTTGTTTTCGCAGGAAAAAATGCATTACGCATACCTACTGCTTCAGGGGCAGCAGTAGGGTATGTGGGACTCTCTTGTCGGTGCCCGACAAGCATACCCACTAAAAAGACCTGCGGTGTACCTTGCAACGTATGTTGGCAGTGTATGGGTTTCCCTTAGGATGCCCTCCATGCACCGCCTACGTACGGCCTATGCCGGGCCTCAGGCATAAAATATGGGTGATCCTGTACACCAGGAACCACCCCCAGTCTGGCAAGCTGTGCAATGCGAGCGTTGAGCCCCCCGGCCCGACGCCCACTAGCCTGCTAGAGGGGGGAAGTTGAGTTCGGCGTATGCCTTCTCGTCCTCCCCCATCTACGACTTCGGGTCGGGTCCGCAAGCAACCTCGCCGACCCGATCCGTGGCCACCCTTTACAATGACATTGCATGTCGTTGCAAGGGGCCGCCAACGTCTCACGCCCACTCGCTGCCCAGCATAGCTCAAACCATACTGGGAAGCGAGCGACTTCCGTCCGCCGCGGGGCTGGCGCCCCAACGGCAACACCGCCGTCGCACCCTCCAGCACGAACGGCCACAACAGGCCACGGGCCGAAGCCCGCTACCACCGTCTGGAGACGCATTCAACAGCGGGCTGCCCAAGCCCACTGGAAGCGTCTCCCGTGTGGGTTTTGGTCCACGCCGGCCAAATGGCCGGTACCCTCCATGTCTGGAGGGCGTTCCTCTATCCGCCACCTGGGGACGCGCCCGGTAGGAGACCCAAAACTCCTTCCCTGTGAAGGGCGGGAACACATCTGGTTTCCTCGCCGAACTTTTCATAACACTTTATTTTACATGTATCTACTACCTACTCTGACAAGGACCACATATATTTTTTCTATCTCCTGTCTTACCATTACTGCCATTATTTTTCAGTCATTTTTTATTCATCTATTCATGACAAAACTTTTCCAGTAATCTTCCGCATTTTTTTTGTGAACTCTCTTTTTCTAGACGTCAAAGGAGTTAACACACCATTTGATGAGTGCCTAATACTATAAAGTACGAAATGACGCAGTTGGATCTAGGTATTAGCCATGATTGAACAGATGGAACAGGTTGATCCTCAACTAAAGAATCATAATCAGATGAAGGCATTAATGTATTCATATCGCGCGTATCGTTATAATCAATGTCATCTTTATTTTGAGTAAATTGTTCAATTGAAGAATCAGTAAATATAATTTGTTATGTTAACGTTAACTTCAGTTTCACATTTCGTTGTGACACCGTAAATGTTACATCAAACAGCTCTTACATATTGACTCTTGCCACAAACTTACAAAACATTCACATACTTAAACCTTAAATAATTCTATACAAACATACAACTTTCATCTCTTATTACCTTTGATTTTTAACCCCTTGTTGGGGGTAAAATTTATACGAACTCTAAATAAACATTTTATTTATATATTTGCACAAAAAACAAAAAAATTCAAGCTTAAATAGCCTTTAATACTTCCATACATCCTTTAACCTCTCTTTCTACCCCTTACAACCCTGTTTTGCATTAAAAAGTAGCCTGTGTCCTTTCTACGGCTTTAGAATATTTGTGTACCAAATTTCATTTAAATTAGTTCAGTAGTTTTGGCGTGAACGCGTGACAGACAGACAGACAGAATTACTTTCGCATTTATAATATTATAGTAAGGATGAGAATTTAATAGTGTGCAGGATAGCTCAGAATTAATGGGAAAACTAGGGAACCTAACTAGGGAATTCGGGAACACAATAAAATAGCACGAGTAACAGATGACAACTGATATAATGCCAAAAGACATATAAATACAATAAAACTAAACATAAAGAATATACATAAAAAAGGTTTGCTAGGCAGTTCGCCACATCCTCCCCTTTTTAAATGGACAAAGGCACTAATTTTCGGAGTGGCCTTTTCAGTTGTCCGGCAGAGGTGTCTATATCGGCTACTCTAGCAACACCATCTTTTCCTCTATATAGAGTTCTTATTCTACCTCTCGGCCACATTCCCCGAGGCATGTTGTTATCCGCAATTAACACCAAGTCCCCCACTTTAACATCTGGTTTTATTCCAGTTCCTCTAGAAAGGTTCAGGAGGGGTAGATATTCTGTTACCCATCGCCGCCAAAAATGATCTGCCATTCTGGCTGCCTTTCTCCATCGAATCCTTCCGGATAGGTCACGTTCGTTAGTTTCTATCCTCAAGTTGCTGCCTGATGATGAGCCAAGTATAAAATGGAACGGTGTGAGGGCTTCAGGATGATCTGGATCAGGAGATACGTGAGTGAGAGGTCTACTATTTACTATTGCTTCTGCTTCTAAAAGAAGAGTTAATAGGACCTCGTCAGAAGGAGATTTTTCTTTCAAAGTGATCTTCAGCGCCGTTTTTATGCTTCGTATTAGCCTTTCCCAGGCTCCTCCCATGAACGGGGCAGCTGGCGGGATAAACTTCCACTCGATCAGTTCATTTGTCGCGAAAGTAGACATTTGTTCGCCATACAGCTTTTTCAACTCTCTGCTGAGGCCAACGAAAGCTGTACCGTTGTCCGAGTAAATCTGACGTGGCGTACCACGACGAGCAATAAATCTCTTAAGACTCATCATAGCCGCATCCGTTGAGAGGTTGTGGATTACTTCCAGGTGGACCGCTCTTGTCACCAAGCACGTATATAGAGCGACGTAGCGTTTTTCATGTCTTCGTCCTACTGTTACTTGAACAGGTCCAAAATAATCCAGTCCGGTGTAAGAAAATGGCCTCTCATGATGTGCTAACCTGGCGTGAGGAAGCGGTCCTATCGGAGGATTGAATGGTTGCGCTTTACGATGTTTACAAATTAAACATTTCTGAGCCACAGACCGAACAGTGCTCCTCAGGCTAATAATCCAGTATGTTTGACGGAGCTCATTTACTACTGTCTCAGTATTGGCATGGGCTGCTCTTTGGTGAAACTGGTAAACAAGTAATTGAACAGCTGGGTGCTTACCGTCAAGGATGATGGGACTTTTAGCCGACTTATGGATGTCGGTAGATGCAGCGATGCGTCCAGATAAACGGAGTAAATTATCTTCACCAATGACTGGAGATAAATTGTTCAATCTTCCATGTGGGGGAAGTGGCATTTTTCTTTTTAGACAAGAAATCTCTGCTTTAAAACTATCTAATTGACTCTGCCATAAAATGTGCACCTCTGCCGCTTGTAGATCGAGCGCTGTTAAATTAGTTTGAGCTACAGAGTTATCTCTTCTACAAGCAATCAGAAGCTTTCGAACAAATAAATGGGCTAATGCAGTGGCTCTGACTAAACATAACCATCTACTAATACGATGAGGACTAGCTGCTATAGGAACTAAATGATGTGGTTCCTCGGTGACCGCATTACAAAAGATTTTATGAATAGGTTTTAATTCAGACTGACCAGCTGTGGGTATATTTATTACAGGTTCAGATGGCCATTGGCCTGAGTGTAGAAAGTCTGAACCGATAAACCAGCGTGACTCTATGTTTAAAACCTCTTTACTTAGACGCGTCGCATCATCGGCTGGGTTTAATTCAGATGGAACCCAGTGCCATTCGCTTACGTTTGATAGTTCTGAAATTTCTCCAAGACGATTTGCGACAAATGGTTTGTAGTTGCGAGCGTCGTTTCGAAGCCATCCCAGAACATTCATGGAGTCACACCAGTAAAACCGTTTGGATGGTTTCAACTTATGAGCTTTGCATATAGTGTCTGCTAAACGGGCAGCAAGTAAAGCTCCTTGCAGCTCAAGCCGTGGAATCGAGGCTGGTTTTAAAGGAGCTACACGAACTTTACTTCCTATCAAAGCAACTGAGATAGTTCGATTATGACAAATTAATCGCCAATATGCTACCGCTGCATACGCAGATTCACTAGCATCACAAAACAAGTGGAGCTCTCTTTCGATCTTATCTTCATCAAACTCGCTTAGATTATACCGGCGTGGAATTTTTAAACTATTTATTGAATTAAGGCAAACCATGTGCCACTCCTTCCACGCCTTGATATCATTCTGTACAAGCTTATGATCCCAATCAAGAGATTTGCGCCAAATATGTTGAAACATTATTCTACCTCTAATAGTCAGTGGTGCCAGTAATCCTAACGGATCATAGACAGACATTATGAGAGCGAGAGCTTCACGTTTCGTAAAATGATCAGAAATAGATTTTTCACTAAAACCTTTTACATTGAAACTAAGGCAATCTACAGCGGGTTGCCAGACTAAACCCAAGGTTCTTACAGACTTTGCTACTTTACCCAAGTCTACATTAACGCTAACCAAAGATGGATCTAAAAGTAGCTCTTTTGAGATGAGAGACAAGGCTCTAGGCTCATTTGAAACCCAAGATCTCATCTCATAGTGCGCTTTTTTATGGATTGCTACAATGTCAGCAGCGAGACGCGCTGCTTCATCCACTGAAGATGTAGATACTATGCAGTCATCCATGTAGTGATCATTAAGAATAGCATCCACAGCTGCAGGGAATTCATCTTGAAAATCAATCGCGTTTTTATTTTTTATAAATTGAGCGGTAAAAGGGCTAGACGCCGCACCAAAGATCATCGATGACATTCTAAAGACTTGAATTGGGTTATTAGGACAGTCACGCCAGAGAAAACGTTGAGCGTCCCTGTCTTCTTCGCGTATTTTAATCTGGGGAAACATTTCTCTGATATCTGCAGAGAGTCCAACCTTTCCCTCACGAAAACGAAAAAGAATATCTAAAATAGAATTTAAAAGATCTGGCCCGGTAAGCAGCATTGAATTTAAGCTAACACCGTTCGACTTTGCCGCAGCATCAAATACAATACGAAGTTTCCCGGGCTTATTAACGTTAGTAACACCAAAGTGTGGTAAATACCACTTTTTCGAGTTATTGCATTCTCTGTTTACGGGGCCCTCAGCATACGTATTGTTAAACATAGTTTGTATATTTAGTTTATATAAATTTGCATAGGCGGGATCTTTAGCCATTTTTTTCTCTAAACATGTAAACCTAGACATGGCCTGACTGAAGCTATCCGGAACCTCAAAATTATCGTTTTTCCACGGAAGTCCTACTTCAAACTTGCCATCAGGTAGTCGACGAGTAGTATCCTCAAGGATTTTTACAGCTTTTGCATTGTTGTTGCTAAGACATTCCTTCTTAATTATACCTAAAGAATCCAGTTTATAATAATTTTGAATAAGTGAGTTCAAGTCATTGTTATCAGAAACTGATTTATCAGAAACACAAACATGATTCACTAAATGCACTGGTTGGGTCTTACTTGAATCAAAACCAAAAAGTACCCAACCTAAATTAGTTTGAATTGCCACCGGTTGAGACCTTGTACCTTTTCTAGTAGCTTTAGAAATCAAAAGATGCCAATTATCAACTCCTATAATTATTTTAGGCTTACTTTTACTATAACAGATAAATTCTGTCAAATCTTGTAAATATGGAAGCTGTTTAACAGTCTCTAAAGAAATGGTTTGTTCTGATAATCCAAGATTGCTGATGGATCTAGCGTTCTTAATTTCAAAAGTATCAGGTGAATGACGACCCTTTATTTTAAAATCAACGTACTGGACCTTGACCTTTTTACCTAATCCATTAATGCAGCCAAGCTGAACGTGAGACATAGGCCCAGTCGCTCCTATTTGTTCACTTATTTGTGAATCAATGAAAGTGGCTGTGGAACCATCATCTAATAAAGCAAACGTATCGATGCTACCTAAGGGTCCTGAAATTGTAACAGCTATGACTTTTAAAAGAGGTCGACAGTTGTTAAGTAATTTAAGTGTAGTAGTATGTGTTACAAGCTCAGGAATAGAATTCTGATTAAAATCCGATGTATTTAAAGAATTGTCGGAATCAGGTTCATTTGCCGTGATAGTATGTGCTGCCAAGAAAGCTTCGTTATGTAAAAGTCGGTGATGTCGGAATTTGCAGTCGGTGATATTACAAACATCTTTGGCGTATTTACAACTTTTGTAACTATGTAAACCTTTTTTCAGACATTTATGACACAATTTATGGTCTTTGACGACCTGCCACCTGTCACTGACTGACATCAAAACAAACTTATTACATTTCGACAAATTATGAGTTTCTTTACAAATTATACACGGTTTAGTTTTTAAAATTTCAGATAAAGTTTTTATTTTAGCAGAAGTTTCACATTCTTGCGAATTAATATTATACGGAGAATTTTGAATACGAGGCGAGGATGCTACTATGTGGACCTTTTCAAACCTTTTATAGACATTTAAGGGTTCAGAAATTAAACCAAATTTGAGCTGCATCTCAACCTCTCGAGCTAAAAATTGTGCCAGTAACTCAAGTTTGGTCTTACCCTGAGGTAAAAAATGTAGCCCGCAGTAATCAATCCACTTACTTCGCAATAATGGTGTAAGTTTACTTAAAATTGTTTGATACAATTCTGGTGATTCTAAGTAGCACCTTTGATCAAGAAGTCTCATAATCTCGACACAATTACGTACTTTACATGCAAACTTATTTAAATCACAACTATCAAAGTTTAATTTTGGTAATGAACGAATTGAAGCTATTTCACTTAGAACTATAAATTCTGACCTGCCAAACCTTAATTCTAACGCCTCCATTACCTCAGCAGGGTCACGCGCTGAGACGAGAAGAACTGCGACCGCGTCTCGGGCCTCTCCTTTGAGACACATTCCGATTCGGGTCAAGTTCTCGGACGGAGAGTGAGTGGCCTTGGTCTCTTCGAACGCTCTTTTGAAGGCCAACCAGTCCAGAGGTTTACCGTCAAAATTTGGCAGACGAAGATCACAACATTTGTTCGAAGCTCCTTTGCTGAGCGAAGTAATAGCCTGTGCTAATAAATCTATATCAGTACGATGTGTTTTTAATTGAATTGTTTTGTCAAAAGAATTAGGAATAGGAATGTTCGCTGTGGTGACAGAAAGGATTGGCTCATTTGAGCTTCTCTCACCACGTTTATTTAAATTTTGGCGACACTCTGTATTCTCTACAAAACAATTTTCTGTTATGTTAGGGTTTGAAGGGCTAGGTACTATAGTAAAGTTTTGAGCACTATTAACGTTATCTAACCAGTTTCGAATGGAAGACCGGGAGCTCCTTCGGCTCCTCCCACTTTCCGATTCTAAAGCTGCAAGCTGTGCCTCCAGTTCTAAATCAGCGGCTTTACGTTCAGCATCGGCAATTTTTCTAGCATGCTCGGCCTGTAAAGCAAGTCGTTGAGCACGAACGGTAGCCGAAGAACGAGCTGACCTGGAACTATCAGAGATATTAGAGGGTATGCTTGTAATTGGAGCGACCGCAGCTGACGTAGACGCCACTGGCTCGCTCATGTTGCCACTGTTACTGTGATTTCCCGTTGACTTACGAAGCTTAGCTTGGGATTGGTACCTAGTTTCCACCATTTAGAAATTTTTTACAAAATGGAATAAATTTTGATAGGTAAGTTCAAATAACGGGAGAAGGACCAATTATGTGCAGGATAGCTCAGAATTAATGGGAAAACTAGGGAACCTAACTAGGGAATTCGGGAACACAATAAAATAGCACGAGTAACAGATGACAACTGATATAATGCCAAAAGACATATAAATACAATAAAACTAAACATAAAGAATATACATAAAAAAGGTTTGCTAGGCAGTTCGCCACAAATAGCACATACTTTTTTAATATCTTATTTATTATAAAACTTTTTTAAAACTTGATTATTTAGGCTTGGATTATTTATAGATATTTTGGCTTATAAACTTCGAAGATAAAGAGAGGAGAACAGACTTGGACAAATGTCCAAGTAATAACGGTTTTATAACGGTAAAAAATTACAAATCAATAGAATTCGTATTTTCTGAGGTATAAGTGTGTGACACACGGACGGACGAATAACAAAGTCACACCATAAGGGTTCTTTTTGATTCGAAACCTTAAAGTTACATTTGGGCCTATGTGTATTTTTCGGAATAAAACACGTATGAGGACCAATCTGCCACATTGGCCGTCAATCTTTTTATAACGTGATTCTTTGTTCTGAGTACTATTATTTTGACTTCCTATAGCTAAATTCAGTAAACTACGACTTAGACTTACTTCAAATAACTCCCCATGTATAAGTCGCGAAGTACCCTTTAGCCCTTGTACGTTTAAATTCATGCTACATTGGCCGTTTAACTGCAATCAAAAAGTATGTTTCGATGCAGGAATTACTACTTTTTAAGGTAATTAAATTAATTGCACTACTAAGATGCATTTACCATAAAAAACTCAAAATGGCAAAATTTTTAGTTTGGCCCTTATACATAGGACCCATCGACATATCACCTAAGTAATGCCTAAGCCAATTAATATTATAATCTGTAGGTAAAGAGAAGTCTCCCAGATGTCGGTTAGGGGAAGGTTCGGATTCCCACCTCAGGCTGACGAATCGGTTTTAAGCCAAATATCTGAAAAATAACATTTAGGAGTACCTAATTGTGAATTTTAAGTTGAGCGGCATCACAGTCTTACTAATATTATAAAAACAAAAGTGCGTCTGCATTACCATCACGCATAATCCGCTGAACCGATTCAAATAATATTGGTATATTAGTTTGAGTCTCGGGAAACGATAGTTTTCGTTGCAGAAATCATCCTTTAGAGGAGTGAAAAGAGGTTTGGAAGATTGTGTGGAAAATGAAACACTTCTTAAACGGTTCGTTTAAGTTTTAGTCAGGAGATAGTTTGAAGCCCTGAAAATACCATGTATTCATATCGCGCGTATCGTTATAATCAATGTCATCTTTATTTTGAGTAAATTGTTCAATTGAAGAATCAGTAAATATAATTTGTTATGTTAACGTTAACTTCAGTTTCACATTTCGTTGTGACACCGTAAATGTTACATTAAACAGCTCTTACATATTGACTCTTGCCACAAACTTACAAAACATTTACATACTTAAACCTACAACTTTCAAAAATACCATTTGATAGTTTTATCCTTAAAATCATAACTTAAAAGTTAAAAGCTTGTATTTTTTATTATTTGTTCTTAAGAATAACAGATAGTGATTGAATAATTTTAAGTAATTTCTAAGGAGATCAATATAATCGGAAACGAGATATAATAGCGAGTGTGATATAGTATACCTACTCGTATTCCCATGCGTGCGCTGCTGTAACGATCTGAGCGCTTTGTTACAAAACAATGTTTCTATGATGCTTGAGTTTTAGCTGCTCCAGCCTACTACATTGTAAACTTAAGAGGAAACACTAAGGGCGAGAGAATTGAAAAATAAGTATTTGTAAAATCTATAGCTGTCTCGCAGTCCCGAACACCTCTCCCGCAGAGCGCGATAGAGACAACTGCATCTTGGACCGAAAATACGAGTACCTACTAAAAGCACACAAAATCAACGTTTCGTAGTCCCCCGATTCCTTTTCCAAAACTAGACCGATTTAAATACTTTTTTCATTAAAAATTAAAGAAAGGCTTTGGCCGTGTTCATATATTGTGCTTTTTTTTCTAAAATTTAGCCAAATTTGTTTTCTGGATGTTTGAACACAGCGGAAAATCTGGCGAATTTTTTAGATATTTGAAGGCTCATATCTCTTTTTTATTAATAAATTTATGAAAAAAAGGATAACATAGAAATATACCAATAGTGGCCATAGATTTATGTAATAAAAATTATTGCTCTACTGGCATTATCCAGGAAGGAAACAGGGGACTGCGTTTGTATGGAAAAAATTATGTATTTATGTATGCCCTTGTGTTTTCTCTTATATTTTCAGTAGTAGATAGCTATTTTTAATAATGCAGTAAACTGATACTCCGTCTGCCTGCAGAGCGGGACAATGCGATGGGACGCGTTTAGGGAAGTGCGTGACCAGCCTTACAACTCGACTCGAATAGAGTTGAGACATTAACATTGCTAGACATAGTGGTATACCAACATCGACAAAAATCCTGAGAAAATAGCCTAGAGGTTTTCGTCTCTTGCCTATTCTAACACTATTTTCAGACTGAAAAAGTGAGTTGGAAAAAAACCGTATGTGTATAGCTACACATATTTAAAAATAATCGTACCACTGCCGCGACGGGACATGAGACAATGCATGTTCTTTTGAAATTATTAAAAAAAAACAAAGAATACAGAAACGTTTAAAGTATATAAAGCAATGCAAGCTATAGATACTATGAATGACTAAGTATACTAGACGTGCTGTGTGAAAAAATATCCTATGTATTCTTTATTAACTCTAGCTGTAGGCAATCATGCAAAGCCAAGTAATGCCTAAAATAGAAAAACAGCATCTTTACTCGTCTTTAGGGTGTCGTAAAAAGCGACTAAAGGAGCCCTACCAGTAAAAGACGGGCGTATTCTCTTCACCATTGTTCAACCCGCAAGCCAAGCGTGAATGGCATAATCCTCCTTTTAGAGAGGCCTTCGACAAGTCTAAGGTTCATGTAGGCTGATTATAATTATGATGACGATAGGCTATCATCATATTATCTCACGCGAAAATTAATAAAACAGGCAGTTTAGTATCGATATCTGACAGCCACCTCCCTACTCCGGTAGGCTTCACGCGGCTAGCATACCATAAAGGTGCATTGTACACCTCTTGGAAATCTCGCTACGTCATCTCGAAATTTACATAAGACTCTGTGGCGATGGAGACTAATTAAATTCATAAAATTGCGTTTATAACTACTCATTTGTATCAGTGACATGACTATCCTGTATAGTTTTTAACCACCTTCCAAATTTTAATATAGCAATCTACGAGACAAAAACAAATGACGTATTTTTTCTTTTGATATAGCCCAGTACAAAAATGTCAAAATACAGCACTTAGAAAATGTCCGCCAAAAATCTAAACTTGTTTGATACGGCCGTCTAGCAACACTTTTTTTACGCGTTGCGCATTTCATTCATTAATTACTATACAATTCACAAGTTTTTGATTTCCTTTTATACCTTAACAGGTCTAGGACCGGTAAAATTGAAAACTAGGTATATCCCGAAAAATATTTTCGGGTGACAACTTGATTTTTTTTTTTCTTTATAAATGACTCTAAATGCGCCTATAAATTAAAATTTTGGAAAGTGGTTAAAATATCATCCTGTATATTATATTTAAACAATTTATTACAACTATAACTATGATTTTCGTTATGTAAACGCCAATCGCTTTTATCGGCTATAATAAATATCCATTAAATTTGCAAATGAATGAATCATTCCTACATACATACCGACAGTATACAAACATATCCATAGATTCTAGATACATATACGAAACCATTGTTATCTAAAAGTCATTTACATAAGTTAAGCTAAAAGCTCAAGATTTCGTGGTATTCAATGCCAAACACGAAGACAATGGAGTAGAAGTTAGATAATAATACATAAACGACAAAAAAACTGAATAGCAAAAATAAATTATTTATTTTCGAAGCGTTCGCTGGCTGTCTCATGTCAGGCGCGCGCGCACGTTTGTATGCAACACTCGACCTCTTTGTTTCGGAGAAACAAAACAAAACGCCAACTATAGAATGCCAGTCAAAATTTTTAAACTTGTCTCGTGCTTCGCTAAGCTATTAAGAATATGTAACTGTTTCGGGAAATCAAATTATATAATAATCTTATTAATTATTTTGTGTTAAAATCGAAATAAAACCCAACAATTATTAATCATTTAGCGTTTTGTTTATTTTTTGGTCCAATTAACCAATCAAAATTTATCGTAAGGCTCAAACAATACATCTTAAATAGGGAAAAAGTTATTGTAAGTTTCTTATTCATCACACGAGGTAGGAAGCTTGTCCCAATAATTTAAAGAATTGATGCTTTTAAAATGGTAATTACCATGATTCGCACGCTATATGTGGCTTACTAAATGTGATTAATATGCTAATACCAATACTCGTAATATTAAAACTACAAACGAATACATAAGGATAAAACTATGTCTAAGTTTTAACCTTCTATCTAACGAAATAACTCGTACTACTTACTTATCCTTCTAAAATTACAATCGAATGCAAAAATGATTCCACAACAAGTAAGTAGGTACCACTAAAATTATAATGTACTAAAATGATGTAAATAAACATAACACATTTTTTTATGATATAATGTATTATCAGATAAAAACAACATTACTTTTGAGTCTAAACTGAGATCGAAAAATATTCTTGTAGGTTTCCAAAATAAAATATCTAAAAAAACAAAAACATGACTTCTTGATTATGAGCTATTTTTACTGTCATACTCGCAAAAAGCAATTCCTGCTGCCAAGTGGTTATTTATAAAAACCAGAAAATTACAAAATTTATAGCCCATCAGGGTCACCTCTAAGGGCGAGAAATTCAATAGCATTTAAAGTTGTCCTTATGGAGTCCCGAAATTTTTCCGTTGTCACCATTAGAACTACACTTTTTGTAGGTCCCGTCAACACTAACACTACACACACTAACAAACAAAACATTCTAGTGATGGGACGTTACTTTCAAGCTCACGTACGATATCGTTAAAATATTTATTGTTGTCGTCCTTTATATGCAAATACTTTACAGTAAAATTTAAATTCAATAGTATTAAAATAGGTTGTCACGTTTCACTGTTCCTTTAGTTGACATGGTAAGGATTCATAAGTATGAAAGAAGTATATATATATATGAAAAAATACATATATGACTGATATACTGAGTTAAAAGACATATGCTATACGTGTTGTCATTCAAAACCAATAAATTGTTATGTCTTTTTTGATAATGGCTAACTGTGCAATAATTTCAACAATGACGTGTCGTTACTATTTTTTATATTCTAGTGAGTAAAATGATTGGATCAACTGTAATAGAATTATAAGAGTATCGACAGGAGCCTCCTGTTAGAGGTAAGTAACTACTCATCACTAAACCTCTTCAAGCGGGAGTCAAATCACAAGTGCAAGGTTGGGTTAGGTCAGGTGCCACACTGCTACACGTGTGCACGTAAAATGCATCTACTTACTCGATAACTATACTTATCTTTTATGGTAAGGCAATAAGGTCCACAATCAGGTAACAACTCTATGACATAGAAAGAAACCGCATAATGAAATGACACAAACAATATTTTACGACCTGATCCATGTTTGTAGGGTTTTTTGTACCCTGCCCGTTTTTCAGCTTCTATTTATGTAGTGATTCCGACTATTCTCGACATTTTAAATCGTGTCAAAATTTATTCGTGTGCAAGAAAGAAACGTTACTTGCATTTTCATTTGTGTTGATATCGGTTTTTATGCGTTAACCTAGTCCTGGAATATAATTATAAATAAATATTAAATAAAAAAAGGAATATCACCAACCAGCATCAATACAAATATACCAAAATTATTCATATTAGTATTATTAAGTGTTCAAAAAACATGTGAATCATACTAAGTAGATAATTGAATTAGAGTAACTACGCACCCTTCAGTTCTATACTTTACCGAAGCTAAAAGCCTTGTATAAATATTTCACAGAAACGAGTGAAGAGGGGTTCAAGGAGGGTTGTCTGAGTATCGAATTGCGGCTGGCAGGTGTACTATAGAATCTGGTCGAATCCGTACAAGTTAGACAAAGTATTGATGCCATCCAATAGATCTTATTTATATTTTTCAAGCATGGATTTAGCTTTTTTGACTATATTTATTATTCAAATAATCTATTATACCTATTAATTAACGGGTACGATCGCCGCACAGTACAAATACGCCAAGCTACTTAGTAGTAGCTTAATTTGGGACTAGATGGCTCTATGTGGCCCAGTAAGGCATGTCTTAATTTTTTTTTTATGTATGACCTTTGACTACTTACATATCGTTTGACTACTTAAGTAGGTAATAAATAACCATGCATACCTTTTGACGGAGATGACCGGTGTCGCAATTTTTTCTATTCAATCCAGAACAATATTTTAATGTATCTAAATATCTAAGAAAATCAACCCTGTTTGACCCTGACTTTCAACGTTAGTGTGATAGATCACTTTCTTGGCCGATCGTACCTAGCTAGGTCTCCAACCTGATAAGAAAATTCCAACACAAAGAATACAAACTTAGAGTTGACTAATACAAAAAAAAACTTTTTACTTTTTGTCAATTTATTGGCCGTCATTATGTGAAGGCTTAAAATTGGTAGCTTAGCGTATTAAGTCCTTTTTTCCTTTAAATAACCCTTTTTAATACTAAATACCTTTGAAGTATAGAAGCAACGCAAACAAAAACGATTAATGATGTAGGTAGTGCGAGTTTAATCATGCATTCCCATACTGAAACTTTACTCCCCGCGTTAAGTTTCAGACAACTACAAGACAGTATCAAATGAGACCTTTCAGCAACTTGTTTCCATCACTCGTATTTCAGCGCGTGTGAGTGTATTCTCTCAGCGACGCATCACAACTCATCCCTTATTTCGTAATTAGACATTAAGCTGAAACAAACGCCCATGTGTCAGCGGATCCGCATGACAACGCATTGCTTCACAGATACCCATTTTCCCCTCTTAATATTTCATTAATCAATTACACGTCGCTCAATTAACGTTGATGAACCGTCACTCCTGAAGCCCTAGGCGTGAACATGCGACACGAAAAACCCGGGAGGTAAATATTCACCAATTTATAATGACCCCGGCCATCCAGCATCGTCGCAAATCAATCACTGGATGAAAACAGTCTAGAATGGTTCTTACAAAAATGGTCGATGCCACATGGTACATATCACAGCTGGGGTGAGGAGGGCGGGGCGTGGGAACGTCGCCAGCGCACATATGGACTGCAGCTTTATCTTACATGGCGTAGGTATTACGCGACATGTATAATAATAAAAACTTTTAGTTAACGCAATCTACATAGCTCATTATGACTGGTCGCCTGCACATTAAGATAATGTTATGAATCGAATGTGGCTCGTTACCAGTTATGTTTACAAGCAACATTACGATATGCTCGCCTTGACTGTTCCATGCCAACATTATTCTATGTATAATTAGTAGATACAAAATTATATAATACTAAAAACTTTGCTTTAATAAAATGCCTTTGCTGTGAAATATCACTAAGACTGGTTAGTATTCGAACCATTAAATTGTAATGAATCTGATATACCTAATCTCAACATTTTTTGGTATTTTCACAAAGTTTCCGTGTGGAAAAATACCATTAAACTTCCACTGTCAGAAGATTCTTGAATTATTAGCTTTTTCGATTATACTATTTATATAATTTCAAAGAACAGACAGTAGTAAAAAATAATTGGCAACGAAAATAGAGAAAATGTGTCACACACGGAAAATGTTTTCTGTTACCTGGGTAATATTTTATACAAGATATATGAACATTTGCTGAGTTGTCAACCTGTCTACTATCCTGCCTTTTTTCTGTGTCTACGCAAACCCGTCAAACGCCAATGAACCGATTCAAGTCCAAGGCAAGATATTTAAAAAGATCTCAACTACTGGCCATAATCCAAATTCACGTGGAAGTTTACTACTACTAACTCTGATGAATACAAAAAAGATCCGAATTGTTTTAGTATCGGTTTTTCCTGCTTTGCTAAACGCTCCCTGTGATTTAGGTAATGATGTGATAATTTATTAACTAGCATAAAAATAATAACTTATTTAGGAAGTTGATGGACCTGACATTTACTCGTATTTATAACTCGCTAACTTTTGACGACTTCTGTGGCGTACCCACCGGTTTTCAAGGTGTCGCCGGCTCCGCGGTCCCGGGTTCGATTCCCAGACGGGTACAAAACTATGTTCTTCTACACTTTTTTGGGGTCTGGTGTTACTGATACTTTCGTTTTTTCTGATTTCCACGATACGAGTGATATAAATAAGTATTGAAAAATGTGTATTGTGTTGCATGTCGCGTAGAAATTTTCGAGGAATATATAAAGGTACAACTAAAAACTTAACGCGTACGAAGTCGCACACGCTAGTGAAATATAATATGAAAGAACACCTCTTTCTGTCAGTAATACAACTACACACACACACACACACACACACACACACACACACACACACACACACACACACACGCGCGCACACACACACACACACACACACACACTTTGTTTTTGTTTTTTTTATTATTTATGTCCGTGATTTATGTTACCTTTTCTTTTTTAATGTCTTCATAACACCTTTGTTGTGTTTATGTAACCCGTGGAAATCTGTAATTAGCTGTACGTATTTCATTAAGTTATTCAAATGTAAATTAGTTTCTGTATCGCCGTTGATTTCCTGAATAAGATAAATTAAAAAAAAATACAACACTGTCACATAATCTAATAAAAAAAACTTTTACCTAGCAAAAGTTAAACCTAAAGTATAAAATTCAACGAAGCTCTTGGAAACGGCTCATGTGCATCAATCGACTTAAAAGCGACGCTGGATAATTTTGAGACATTGTCACAACGCTGTTCAAAACCACAAGTGTTTATAGCGACGAGCAAGTACTTGTACACACTTTATGCGGCGTTACTCACACAAAGCTCTTATGACAATGCTTTAAGTCGACTCTGTGCCTAACCGAGGTGGTCTTGAAAGGGTAGAACACTCTGCGGAACAACGAAGCCGAGCGAGACACGCATTTTGTATGGGCATATACTCGTATCTACCTGGTTCGTCGCAGAGACATGCAATTTACACTCCTCTCTCCATTTATGTTAGGGATGCGCCGATGCGATCCGATCTTTCGGAAAATCCAATCCGATCCGATTCGATTTTCTTTCGGGCGAATCGATACAAAACTTAAAAGGTCAGAACGCATTGAAGTTGTTAAAACAATAAGTACCTACATATTTTATAAAATCACAAATATAAATAAGTTAGGTGATTGAAATAAAATACTAGAACAATCAATGACAAAAAAACATCCTCACCAAATAAGCCCCACTGAACATTTGCATGCAGTTTTACTTTAGTTACATTCATCTTTAGGTTGTGTTTGTTTACATAAGGTTGAATTTCCGTTACGGTAGGTAGGTATGCGTACACATGACATTACCTGCTTGGACAGTTTGAAGTGACATTTTTGTATGGGACCGTCAAGACAGTTCTTATATTTTATTCATGGATAATTGATAGGTTTCTTGGAAGCAAATTTTAAATTTGATACATTCTATTTGTGGCAGGTTTGGAGTGCTTTGATTTTAAGGCATTCTGGAGAGAATTCGGTACCGCACATATTGACAACAGATCCAACGACATGCGATCCGTAAAATCGGATTGTGAACAATATAGCGCAACCCTAATTAATGTGCGATACAATATGTACGAAGTCACGCACATGTTTGGAATATCTCCTTCGTAATTATAAGTTGGCTTTAATTACTACCATACTTGTGTCGTGAATTTGACATTAATTGTTATGCTTGGAAATGCTTCAGAATATTATGACACAGTTTAATTACTTAGACGTATAGTTTTCGTAACATGGAAATTAGGTTAAAGTTATGTTACATTTAGTAAATTAATCACTTTACAATATTATACGGGATGCAATGGAATAACTATTGAACAACCATTCCAATATTACTTAGTATCATTTAGCCACTTGTGTAAATTTTATTTTTAAGAAATTAATTAAATGCATGAATGTATTGTTAACATTATAACAATTATAATTTATGAGTGCACTATTCATGTCCAACTGTAAATATTATTACTTGATCAGTAACGCCAAGTTGGTCTAGTGGTTTAAATACCGGGCCAAGATCTCAGGGTCCCAGGTTCGAATCCCGGGTCGGACAACAAAAAAGTTTCGACTTTTCGAACGTTGCTCGGGATTGTGATCACCAACCCGCATTTGGCAAGCGTGGTGATTATGCCAGTACACCCATCATTGCTGTGGTAACTTGAATTCAATGATGGAGGCCTTTTCCCTGCAGAGTGGGATGATTATAGGCTGTTACTTTCCAGTAAAAGTCAAGTCTAGGTTTAACTGTTATTATTACGCTGTTGTCAGTTAAAAAAACCCGTATGTAGGTATACAACAAATAAACCAAATTTTGGATTGACACAGGGAGGTCTCCAAAAGACTAGTTACTAGTTTGGCTTAAAATAAGTGTGTGTATTTTTGGTTAAGAAAAAAACTGTCGAAAACACAAAAAGAATAACTTTATCTGTAATACTTTTAAAATTATGACGTGAATATTGTTATTGATGTGGCTGTTTATTTACAACAAAAAAGAAAACTTGCTACCCGCTGGGAAATGAGTACGACAAAAAACTTTGCTCAAATCTTTGGGCTCTCCATTTTTTGCGGGCGTGATAAATGAGCTTGAGTACAATTATTTATAGGTCTGCGTTCGCAATGAACTTTGCCTATAATAATTGCCGTAGCTACAAGATCGGACAATGCACTTGCACTTTCGTATATGTGCACATGGGCGGTTCAATGCACCGGAGTACCGAACCTATGCCAATGCCAAGATCGCTTGGCATTGGCATAGGTTCGGTAGCTCTACTACTAGCTCAGCACCGCTTACCGTGAAGTTAAATAAATTAATTTTACAAATATCTTTCTTACAATTAAAATAAGAGTTAATATTATCAAACCAGATCTTAAATAAATTTATTGGAAAATTTGACGCCGTATAGCGAGAGGTCGAGGGTTTGATAATTATTTATTTGACCTGTGATAGTTTAAAAATCAAACTATGCAGATAAAACAATGCTACTTTAACAAGGTAGATACTGCTTGCATAAAGACATCATGATAGGCCCCGAAGAGTGTTATGCAATGTTGTGCAATACCTATACAAATTTAAATATAAAATAAAAGGTGTTCAATAATAATTGTTATAAACAAAAAGCTTTGTCATAGTTTCCTCACGTTGCCGCACACTGACAGAACTAAACAATGAATCTATTAGTTACAGATTTATCTAAGAATAGTTTATTTATAAATGATGAGGCTCTAGTTATCGTAGCTAATTTGTTTAAAAGGAATCCAAAAAAACACTATGTGGTTCAGAAATAAAAGTGTTTGTAACAAGAAACAAATTATAGAAATGTATATTATAGAAATGTTTAATTCTTTTTTTTTAATAATGGTTAGTGAATGGTTAGTTAGTTTTTTCACTTTATAATCATTCAATAAAGGCCTATTTATCGGTTGCAGACGTCTGGAACTTGTTTTCGAACCTGTACGTTTCCATATAAGTAGTCGATAAAATCACTAGCGAGTACCTATCTGTTAAAGAGTTATCATTTAGCTTATAATGCAAAGGCAAAAACAAATTAACTATACTTTCATTAATATTAACTGCCGATGAAGTGCCTTATCAAATATAAGATCATTATATAAGTATTTTGCTTTTGGCGACTCATGGACGAGTCTCCATTTTTAAACTTTTTTCTCGACCTCGAAAACAGAAGACCATATTTTCCTCAAAGTTAAGTAAGTATAAAATACGGCGGCGGGACCCATTTTCATTAGATAAGATTAATTGCCTCCCTTGATAAATAATGCACATAATAAAAGCAGCTATTAATAATATTCTAGTCTATTTATTCCGACGGTTTTGTTTAAGGTTCATTCCTATTACTTGTCGTGTAGAATGTATTAATATAATATACCTATGTAAACTATAGAGCTACTCCAGGGTATCACAATGTTCTAACAAATAAATAATCAATATGGGAGGTAGCGATAAATCATTTTCTATGAAATATATTCACCACGACATTCTACATTGATTCATGATTTGTACACTTACTAGTTAATGTAAATTTGCTTAATAAAAGTAAAGTAACAGCCTATAATCATCCCATAGCAGGGAAAAGGCCTCCATCATTGAATTCAAGTTACCACAGCAATGATGGGAGCTGTCATAATCACCACGCTTGCCAAATGTGGGTTGGTGATCACAAACCCGAGCAACGTTCGAAAATGCGAACATTTTTGTTGCCCGACCCGGGGATCGAACCTGGGACCCCGAGATCTTGGCCCGGTATTTAAACCACTAGACCAACGGGGCATTTGCTTAGTACTTGTACATATTTGTGATTATTACTTATTATTAACTTTTTTTCTGATGGAGCAAGCTTGCTGAGATTTTAAGAACTTTCTGCAGCAACAGCCTAGCTTTGTGTTTCCAAAAAGCGTAGACACTTCAATGTTATACTCTAACAATTTACTACTTGTACCCGTATTTCATAGCACTATAAAATATAGTCTTAGTTTCATTTTGGCCCCAGGTTTTACAACGTGATAAAATACAATATCACAATCGGCCAAAAACTTTAGGGCATGTCAAATGTATACATGTTCTTAAACCTATTCAGCAAGTAACAAATTCTTGACCTATTTCACAACATTATTAGCACTACGTTTAGTAATAGCACAGAATAAGTATATATCGATATAATATCATAGATAATATACATAGGTGCTAGAGGATATAGCAAATGTAAGCTAATTTATTATTTTTGTAGTATTTAAGAAAGGTTAATAAAAGTTTTCTTTAAATAAGTTTATATTTACCCTAAAGTTCTAAGTTTCTTTAGACTAGAGGTGAAAAAGGGTGGACTGTATGATACTAAATAAAATGATAGGCGTAAATGTAAAAGTCTATTACATAATATTAATAAATGATAAGTGGATACAATAGAAGAGAAATCTAATAATCTAATCTAAAGACATTGTCAAAAATTGAAACTAATTAAACGAAATCAATACTTACTTTTTACAATATAAATAAAAAAGGAACACAAACCAAAAACTCTTAAAATAAGGTTTGTAACAAGAGGACTCTTAAGAAGTTTTAATTATTTCCGTTTTAGCACTTGAAATCGGTCCAATTATTTATTATATGCAAGTCAATTTAGTTACCAATATAATATGTCTTATTATTGCATCTTTCAGTGTTTATCTATGATTTTTTTTTTATATAATACTACTTCCCTATTTCGAACGCGGAATTGTCAGATGAAATGGCCAATTGCGATCGTACGCGCAATTTGCTGGGTATGATAACGCGTGGACGATGCGGAAGGGTGGCTGGTGTTGGCTGGCTGCCGAGTCCAGATGAATCGTGGCATTGGGCCAGCCAGGGTCAGGAGCGGCCGATGCACCCGCCCGTCACTCAATCACTACACGATGACACGTTTTATCTATCACCTATCAAGTTTAACCACAGAACCAATTGTCTGCCAAGTCCGACCGATAATGCCCATAATTAGGTCTCGATGAAAGTAAAGAACGTTTGGTCTCTTTCGAATCCATTCTAATATTGCTTTTGGAAAATTGACTATTCGATGGCGTCACCCTGGCTTAGAAACAGCTCTACACTTTACAAAGTTGTGTAGGTTAGTTACCTAACACAACAATTAGTTAAGTTAAGTTTTGTAGTAGTGGAAACAGACGTAGAGGATAATTCCAGCGAAACCTTGTTGTAATTTGTATAAAAACAAAGCTCGTTTTCTTAGTGGAACACATTTTTATGCAGCGTCTAGACTACACAGTCCTTAAAGTGAAACAAAGATCATTTTTTATTTGAGACAGCGAGATATTATCTAAGGCTTGGAGAGTTGTCGCTTAGCGGATAAGATAAGCAAAAGAGGGCTTATCTCGAGCCCCCAGGGATGGAGGCGAGACATAATATTTAGAAAGCGCTTTACCAAAAAAAAAACAATAAGTACGGAAATCTTTGGCCCTTAGAGAGTAGCAGGTAGTGAGCAAGATTTCTCCTTCAAATTGTTTTACGAGGATGAAACGACAATATTCTTTTGGCAATAACTTTTACGAGGTTGGTCCTCTTGCAGTCGGTGTCAGTCGGACGATGGCTCCAAACAAACACGTGTTGGTCGACATGTTTATTTAGGCGAATTCGTAAAACACACTGACAGGATGTGCTTTGAACCCTCAAGGTTGTGTGGGTTATTTTGAATTACCAACATATTTTTTGCCAAGTGCGATTTCCGTCGTAGTAAACTTCTGTTTGGCTAATCACTTCACGGTTTAAACGTGCTCTAATTTACGTTGTTACACAAGAAAATAAAGTGGATTATCATCAGTGCCGTTTATGTTATTCGACGATACACGCTGCGTATAATAACAGGCCGAGTTTAGTTAGTCTTGTTTGTGCTCTTATTATAGTGCTCGCATGGACCGTTCGAGCGTATCTGCTACAAGTTTAGCGAGTATAGCCATATTTCGCCGCTGCTGCACCGCAGGGCATTACTAAATTAGTCGGAATGGTCCCGAGGAGAGCGCGTCGTGAGCCTTTATTTACGCGCGCGCTGGCCGGCATCCAGGATCACCAAAATAGCGCCTTTCTCGATGTCATTGTACTTGCTAGGAACAGCGGCCCTATGCGGTGACCACCCTCAGCAAGTCCTCTTTTAAGTACATTAGACAGTGCTTGTATCTGGTTATCAGATATGGGACAATGTCTTCGCTCCACGTTTATTTATTGCTACTATTTTATCCGGCCACAAACGGTTGATGCCTTTATAGGTACTGAACTTGATATGAAGCTAGCTTGCTGTATACCTATTCTTTAAAGTACGAAGAAGATACTAATAAAGTTTTTTTATTTCTGTGTCGGTGTGTCTGCTGGTTCGTCTAGGGTTAATCTCAGAAGCTGTCATTTGTAGTAGTATATACTACTTACATTAATTACGTCACAAAGTAAGGAGATAAATACCTACCTAATTGAGAAATATTTGTCAGTAGGTAGTACCCTACCTAGGTTCCCTTATGTGAATGTGTTTCCCATGTTGTGAAATTTAGTAGGATACCTAGATCCTTCAAGTGCTGAGTACCAGTTTTAAAGTGCTCGGCTAAAACGGTACTTTATGGATGAAAAAAATCGTGGCAGTAGTTTTAATAACGAATTTAAAACGGAACTATCACAGCTAAGTAGATAAGTACTTATCTACCTACTTGGAGAAGAACAATTTTGTAAAAGTTCTATTTCAAAACAAGATCATGTACAATTAAATAAGAGGACATTTATTCCGATGTGCAACTACGGTACCCTGCCTAGGGCGTGGAAAGATAACGCTTGGCAATTTGAATTATTATTAAAAATATAATGGAAGGTGAACAGGCTAGTATACTACCAATGTTTTCGGAAAGACTGAATTTTTTTAAATCTATATGTTACATCAATTGGAAAGAACACTTTAATGAAAAATCAAAAACTAAAGGCATTTGGTACAAAAGTATTCAATGTGAGCCTCCTCGAATCCCTTGGTTTGGAAGTGACATAGGAAGGCAACAAATTGTTATAGCCCATAGATTGCGCTCTGGACATGCCCCATTAAACAAATTCGCGTTCTTGATGCGGAAAATAGATAGCCCTTACTGCGATACCTGTCAAAAAGAAGAAGATGTACAGCATTTGTTGATGGAGTGTGTCCGGACCGCCACTAAAAGGGAACTTCTAAGGAAATCTCTTGGTCTGTGCACAATGGACGTAGGTATTTTCCACGGCATTTTAGCAAAACCTAAGTCATGTGCAGCCAAAGTTTTGGTCTCATTTATATTTAATAGGTGACCTGCTGATTTTTAATAGGTTAAGGAATGATGGGATTGACATTGACGCTGTGTGCTCAAAAATCCCGTAAATAAATAAGATTAAAAAAAAAACACCTACTAACTAACAGAATATTCCTTGTCGGATAAATCTCCAGTACCTATCATTTAAAACGTAAAAATGGACGTCCGACGCGGAACCAAACCCATCTAACTCGACGCTCCAAATTGGAAGTAGAAAAAGATGGCCGTCCAACAAAAAGATACGATTCGTTCGGCCAACCCTTTTATTTCTTAGCCCGTTCTCTTTTTACTTTTATTCTAAAAATATCGCATTCACAAACCAATTTCGAAAGGAAACGTGGTGCGGGCCAAGGTCAGGAGAATTAGTATTCGCATGGTGTGATCGAGGTTTGACCGGACACAAAAACTTGTTAATACACTCCTTGTCGGGTTTTTTCTAATCTCGATTTGAATTGCCTGTTGCTTGCTGCGAGCGGCTCTGTTGTAATTTTTTTCTTACGAGATTACTCTAATGCAGGGTGGGTCAGACTTCTGAGATAAATTAAGCTTTTTTATTAACTAAGTTGGTTGTCTGCATGCATCTAAGTATCACACGCAAGCTAGACAGTATAATTGCGCTGTTGCGTGTGTAGACCCTGATTAGTTACGTCGACGTCATTGTTGTCATTGTAAGGAGATTCAAATGAGTTAAGGCAAGGAAAACAAATGACAAATTAAGTTTTGCAGTAACAACGATTATGTTGCCATGCCTCTTTGTGCTTCATAGCTATTTGCCCGCAGCCTACCAATGCTAGGGAACAGAAATTCGACACAATTATTTACAATTAGTTCAGTAAGTACTAACCCCAGAAACAATATGAAATGGAATTTCAAACAGCCACTTGTAAGAAATAGTTTTTAAGCGATCCAAGGTCAAGACAAGAAACCACTGTTTGTGAGTATTTATTGAAACACAAAAGTACTCGTGGGTACTAATATTTATTCTGTTACACAAAAAAGAGCTACACCAACAACAGCTTTTTTTTGAAGAAAAAAATACTCGCGTTTTAATAAACTGTCTACTTCGGACAAGTAATCCAGCTTGGTAGAAACAACTTCGAGAAAGAAGCCGATAGGAGGATTCAATTGGGCTGGGCAGCGTTTGAGAAGCTTTGTCACGTCTTTAGGTGCGTCATCCCAGCCACAATGTCTGAAAACTAAGGTATTCAATCTGTGCGTCCTACACCAGTTATGACAGTTACACTTAGGTACTAGAGAACTAGTTTATTCATTTAATTAAACATGCCGGCTTACAGTTTAACCCAACGCGACGGCAAGTCATACACAAATTATTATCTCAAGAGTTAAACAACAAGTAATCAATTAAACTAAAAAAAATAACACAACTTATGGTCAAAACATAGCATTAAAATAATACATAAAAAGTCAATACTAGAATACAATTAAGTTAATGGTTATGTTAATTATGTCATATCAAATATTTACAAAATGTCAAAATTCAAGATAATAATTATGTCAAAAAATCTATAACATAAAATAGACTTAAAAAAATAAATAATAACAATAAAAAATAATAATTCGAGTACCTACCTAATAAATGATTATTGTTAAAAATGTCTATCAAGAAACTCATATGTAACTGTCATCAAGGACCCCAAGCCATCAGCAAAAAGATCGATGTGATCGTACCGAGCGAGCATGTCCCCAATGAGGCGAAGCGCCCGCACAGTGGGTGCGTGCGCGGCGTGCACGGTGCGCGCGACGGGCCTCTGCAGCAGGCGCGGCCGCCGCCGTGGAGCGACAAGCCCGTCCACGTCTTGCGGAATGCGTGAGGGCACAATCAGCCGCACACGTTCCAATACGTATGGATTATCGACTCTATGGTAGAGCACGGACATATAATGAAAAACAAGAAGCAGTTTTCTTCTAAGAGCCAATGTGTCGAGACCTACCATGCCATAAACGAATGAGGATGGGTAAAGAAAAGGATAATATCCGTTGCATTTTTTATATAACCACCGGGCAAACTTTCTCTGTATCTTTTCTACCATAAGGCTATATTTTTCCTCATGTGGATCCCAAATGACCGCCCCGTACTCGAGCTTACTTCGCACGTATGCGTTGTACAATACTCTAGCCACAGCAAAGCTACTCAACTCGGAACATGTCCTCACGATAAAACCTAACAGTCTACTTGCCGACTTGCATATATTTGTCACGTGATTGTGAAAGTCAACTTTCTTATCAATCGTTAAACCTAAGTCTTTAATTTCGTCAATTCTCTCCAGAGAAGTGTCAAACAATTTGTAGTCAGAGTCTAATACTGTCCGCTTTCGTGAAAATGTTATCGTTTTACATTTTGAGATGTTAAAAGACAAACGATTACTCTCACTCCATGTAGCCACAGCATTAATATCACTTTGAAGAGCATCTGTATCCGCTTTACTACTTATACCAAGATACAATTTTAGGTCGTCTGCGAATAAAAGACACTCTGCGAATCCGACCACATTTGGTAAGTCGTTAACCATGATAAGGAACAGCGTCGGACCCAACGTACTTCCCTGACTTACACCGGACCTTGTGTAGTAGTTCTGCGACTCATAGCCGCCCAAGCGCACAAATTGACAACGATCTCTAAGATAGCTTGCGAGAAACTGTACAAATTTAGGAACAAAACCTATCTCAGATAACTTACGGAGCAATATGTCGTTATCCACAAGGTCGAAGGCCTTCCTGAAGTCAAAGTAAGCTGCATCCACTTGTCTATTTAAGTCCATTTGTGAAGAAACGTAGTCAACTAAAGTTGCCAAATTCGTAGTAGTCGAACGCGCCCTGCGAAAGCCATGCTGACTGTCATGCAACTCACTATTTATCTGTTGGCTAATATAATTATTAAGCACAGATTCAAACAGCTTAGCAAAGATAGAGAGCACGGCAATCGGCCTATACGTCGTTATTTCCGGGCTAGGTTCTCCTTTTGGGATTGGCGTAACTCTTGTAAGTTTCCAACGTTCAGGGTACTTGGCCTGGTTTAATGAAGGCTGAAACAAATACACTAAAGGAGACTCAAGAATGGAAATGCAATCCTTAACGACAAAAATAGGAATACCATCAGGCCCACTAGATGATCGAAGCTTGAGACGCTTTACAGATCTATTCAGGTCTACCCTGTCTACGGTTGGAACCGAAATAAGTTTCGAGTGTGCGGTTGCATTACCCTCCCGAGCAGCCTCAGTGGGATCCAAATGCGGCACCTCATCTAGGAATACGGAGCTAAAATAGTTTGCAAATGCCTCGGCAGCCTCATGACCAGTAACTACCTCGTCGTTATATGTATAAGAATCTAGTTCACAAGTTCAAAGTCGCTCAGCGAGCTATGGAGAGGGCTATGCTCGGTATCTCGTTAAGAGACAGGATACGAAACGAGCATATTGGTCAGAGGACGAAAGTTATCGACATAGCCCGAAGGATAAGCACGCTGAAGTGGCACTGCTAGGGCTAGTCACGTCTGACGTAGAACAGACAAACGTTGGAGCAGACGAATTGTGGAGTGGCGACCGCGTTTAGGCAAGCGTAGTGTAGGTCGCCCTGCGAATTGATGGACTGATGACCTTAGGAGAACTGTTGCCAGCAGCTGGATCGGGAAAGCCCAGCATAGACAATTGTGGCGTGACTTGAAGGAGGCCTACGTCCTGCAGTGGACGGACAATGGCTGTTGATATTGATACTTAGTGTTAATAAAACAATGTTATAAAAACTTATATTAAATACGTTATAATAAAACGAAGTAAACAAATACGCTTTTCAAAGGAATATAATAATATAAACGATAATACAACCAAAAAATAGAGCAAACATCTGTTAGTCATTAGAAATGAGAAGAAATATTATTTAGGACATCAGAAGAAATATTATTTAGGATATTTATTAGGACACGATCAACGGATGTTGTTAATTTTATAACTTGTACGGAATCTGCGTGGGACTTAAAGTGTAGCAAATAGAACGACAAAATAGGAAAGGTATCCATTCAAAAGCAAATGCTTGGTATTACATCATTATTTTTTAAAAAACTTAAACTTACAAGTTTAACTTTTTTACATTTGCCATTAGCATAGATTTAAAAATGACACAGACGAGTGGGTAACCGTTCGGCTGCGAACCCTCCCAAATAATTATTATACGTCGTTGAATCTGATCAATACTTACCAATAATTCAGGGATGTCAGTTACGAGAAACGTGACTCATTTCATCGATGAACGACGCTAAAAAGAGCATACGGACTAAATGCCGCGTCATTGCACCCATTGATGCAAAGGAGCCACTTCGAGACGAGACGATTAAGATTCTCGAAGCGTATCTTACAATGTTGCGTAAATATAGACCCTTTCTCGCAGGTAAGGTCCACCCAATAACTTCTAACCTCGTAGGTACACACACAAATCTGTCGAATTTTATTTTCTCTCCAGACCCGAATGCTCAACTGACCGTTCCAGCCGGCATTCGATTACATTATTTGACCCTCCACCAAAAAACATTTTTCATTTCATTTGACAACAATTTTTTGTTCACACCATAAACGTAGTAAACTATGGTTCATACTGAAAATTGTGGTCAGCAATAATCAAAGTCACGCGTTTGGCGCGTATCAAGTGGATGTTGTATATGTAATGTAATTAAAGAGTGTGATGTTATTGTTGTTGTCATATGGGCTGATGAAAAATAAGAGCCGGCGTCTAAGTCATAACCTCAAAACTCGGAACAGACGAGGCCGGCCGTTGGGGGAGCGCGCGCCGTTCAATGTTGTGGCGCATGCGTACGTGTCCCCTTGCCATCATACGCGGCCGTTGCACAAAGCAGGAGAACTCGAGATGTTCCGCACCGACGTCTCTCGTCGTCGTTGACGCTCACGGGACACGTTTACAGACCTTGGAATTTCACCAGTGTCTAGTTCGAGCATGTGATAGGAATTCACGATACAACCAAACGTAGTGTTTCTTTTTGTGGTACTTAGCATCCGCTATCATGTACAAAACGGTGCGACACGGTGAAAACAGTCTTCAATACACTATCCTTCCGCAAACGGAGGAGGTGCTAAATAACAGCGGCCTGAAAGGCAAGGGCCGGGACTACAGTCCCTCGATTCATGTTCGACGTTCCCGAAGGAGGTCTACTGTGAAATATGTTTTACTGATTATTTTCGGAATTGTAGTAGCACTCGCTCTCGCATCAGTACCACTCTACGTTATGAATGGAGCATTGTACGCCCGGAGGAGTCAGATGGAGAATCATGACATAGTCACGACTGCACCTTTGGCCCCAACTGGACGAGAAATTGTTAAATCACGAAAAAAGGAGTTGAAGATTTCTCCAGAAATAATATCCACATTAAATAACAAATTTGAAATAAATACAGTGACAACGTCGTCCACAGCGCCTCCAGCAACGCCAACTACAGTGACCAGCGAGCAGCCGACCACACCACCATGGAATATGCCTGCTTTACGGTCTTGGAAGAGTTCGACGGCTTCTACAACGATTCGTCCGATTCCTACAGAGGGCAATGCGGAAATCCCGCTCATCGGCACTCCTTCGGGCAGTATTCGCCTGCTCGACCACTACATGTCGATGAAACCTTGGGAGAAGGACATAATAATTCGACCAACCCTAACTCCCGAACCTATCACCTTACGCAATGTGTTTAGATATTACTCTCGTGCATTCGTTCCTTCCGAGAGACCTTTAATCCCAAGTACAAAAGTGTTTGATGACGTTTTAATAACTACTAAGCAGACCACAACAAGGACTCCAGTGACAACAGACTTAACGGCAACTAGCGAGAATTCGAAGCTGAAGGACTTGAAGGACACTTTATTGTCTGTGGACGATGATGATGAGTTTAAGGAATCGTTGGAGGTAGACGAGGTGTTTTCGTTGCCGCCGTCGAAGCCGGATTCCTCCTCCAGTTCGGATTCCGACGAAGTGACTGTGCTCAAAGCAGGCGAAAGCGGGTGGTACGGCGCGCGGTGGCCATTCGTTGACACGTCATCATACTTCCAGTGGACGGTAAGCGAAGCCACCTATCCACGTAGTCATTTAACATTAAAAACATATTGCGTGCACGACACACTACATGGGTTACCGTTTCCTCTCTGAAACTAAAACATTCACGAAAACAGGCGACAACAATGAAACACACACAAAAAAGAATGGTATTTAGGATATATTGTAGTTATGATTGGTCTGTGATAGATAAATATTTATTCTTTGTTTAACAGCAAATACTGCAATTCTCTTGTATTTGACTCCGCTTTAAAAAATCAATTCTACGACCAGTTGAGTAAGATCGCTATTAAGTATCTATACTAATATTAAACTCAAAAGTGTGTCTGTTTATTACCTCTTTATGCTAAAACCACATAGCCGATTTAAATCAAATTAGCCATACAGTTAGTTTTATCCCAATAATTATTATTGAATATAGGAGTTTATAAGTATCAATAATTTCTTAACTGAATAAGGTAAATTTTGTTATGAAGATAGAAAGACCCTGGAAAGTACATAAGAGTAATTTTCGTCCTTAAAAAAGGGTTCAAAGGCAATTTTTTTTTTCATATAGACTTAGAATACTAAGCATATAGAGATAACAAAAATATTGCAAAAGTGTATAATAACGCGATATAGTCGATTCCAACGCGGACGGAGTCGCGAGCGGATCGCTAGTTTACTATGAACCAACATAAATAGGCGGATTGGACCTTGGTGAATATTATTTAATGTTACAACATGGTTCTACTGTTAGTAATAACTAGGTGTTGTCTTTGTTGATGAAATAGCAACTAAGGAAAATAATAAACCAAAATAAACTAAAATGTAATTCATCTTGTATGTCTGTCGCTCAATTTAC
Organism: Anania crocealis; assembly: GCA_949315895.1. Classification (NCBI taxonomy): domain Eukaryota; kingdom Metazoa; phylum Arthropoda; class Insecta; order Lepidoptera; family Crambidae; genus Anania; species Anania crocealis. The sequence goes on from OX438864.1 coordinate 10,624,124, forward strand.
TATAGGGATTTTTATACGTTTTCCCTGGTAGATCTTTCATTGAAAAATCAGTTAAAATCAAAATCAGTTAAAATCGGTCACTATTGTCAGCCTCTTTTTAAATATTTTTTTTACAAGGTAAGGTAATTTTTACAAGGTTTAAGCAAGTAAGAGCTGGGACAATTAAATACCATAGAAATGTCTATCATTAAAATAATCATTAACAGTGTAATAGCCCTTGTTCATTAAAATTACTTTAACATACGATTTAAGTTTGTGTACAGGGAGTTCAGCAATATTCTGTGGTAATTTGTTGAAAATACGAATACAATTTCCCATGAACGATTTTCCTACTTTTCGCAGTCTGAAGCCTGGAACGGCGAGTTTATCTTTATTTCTCGTATTAAAATTGTGTACGTTACATTTCTTAAAAAATAAATGTATGTTCTTACGAACGTAAATAATATTCTCGAGAATGTATTGAGAAGACACTGTAGGTAAGTATATTAATCTCTTTGAAGAGCTTTTTCAGCGAGTCACGGGGTCGAAGGCCGTAAATAGCCCGTACTGCACGTTTTTGCACTTTAAAAATTGACTCAATATCTGCCGCTGAGCCCCACAACAGAATTCCGTATGACACTATGCTATGAAAGTAGCTAAAATATACTAATCTTGCCGTTCCAACATCAGTCAATTGCCTTATCGTTCTCACAGCATAAGCAGCAGAACTAAGTCTTCCAGACAGCCCGCTAATATGAGCACCCCATTGCAAATGAGAGTCTACAATTATACCTGAAAAGGTAGTAGAATCTACAGAGTTTAGTGGTTCATCTTTAACAATTATATGAGGAGCAGCAAACACAAATGTAACACATTTTGTTTTATTTGCATTTAGTAAAAGATTATTTGTTGTAAACCAATGCAATAATTTAGAGAGGGTATTGTTAACATCGTCTAATGAAGATTTGCCCCTCTTAGTTTTAAAAATCATTGATGTTTTGAAAAGCAAACAATACCATCTCACAAAGATTATGTAAGTGACAGGGAAGGTCATTTATATAAACTAAAAATAGCAGGGGCCCTAATACTGATCCCTGTGGGACACCCATAACAAGGGCCGACCCTGAAGACTCAGCTCCATTTATGCAAACCTTTTGTATTCTGCCTTTAAGGTAAGAACTTATTAGATCCAAGGAATCATTCAATGCACCATAATGTTTAAGTTTTTTAAGTAATATTTCATGGTCTTCACAATTGAAGACCTTTGAAAGGTCATAAAATACACCTAAGGCATCTAGCTCACTCTCCCAAGCGTTAAACACATGTTGTAGGAGAGCATTTCCTCCAAATAATTTATTTACACTTAAGTGTGATAAAAGCTGATTGAACATTATTTTTTCGAAGATTTTACTTAGCTCTGGCAATATAGATATAGGTCAAAAATTGGAGGGGTCACATTTTTCGCCAGACTTAAACAAAGGAATGATTTTGCTAAACTTCATTAAAGTTGGAAACTGTCTATCATCAATACATTTGTTAAAAATAATAGCGAGTTGATGGGCTAACGAACTTATGATTGTATTGATAATATTGACAGAAATTCCCCAAAGATCCTCTGTTTTTTTCATATTAAATTCTCTAAAAAATTTTGTAATTATTTCAGGGTTTATATGTCTAAAATTAAATGAAGAATTGCACTTTTCGACAACAGACTTGAGAAGGGATTCAGCTAGATCAGCAGAAGAAGCTAGCCCTTCAGTATAAGAAATTGATATCACCTTAGAAAAATAAGGTTAGGGTAGTCCAAGGAAGGTTTGTTTAGGTATAATTTATAACTTGATGCTACTTGTCTGTCCTTGAATCTGAACGGGTCGCTAGTCTTAAATATTTTATACGTAATGTATGCCTGCCTAGGTAGGTAGACTATTGCTCAATCTTACTTCATAGGTTAAGCCTTTGAAACTTAAAAGCTATTCTGAAATGAACGCTAAGCTTTGTCTTTATTATGGCCGCCGCCGCAAACAATGAGTTAATATTTTATTTGACGACCCTGTTGGTGTAGTTCATTTCGATGGTCCGCCTACTACGCATGGATCCCGGATTCGATTGCAGGGAATTGAGGAAATTATATTTTCCAACTTGGCTTGTAACGGGCAGTGCTTTAAGGCCGTGCTTCGGAAGTCATGTTAAGCCGCTTGTCCCGTCTTTTTCAAGATAGAAGTCGTCAGGGTTACATCAGAGCTTTGTAATAGGCAGATTGGGAAACTACCACATTCTTGAAGGATATCCTAACGACAAGAGGTAAAACCAGTTTCACTTATCACTGTATCTACTACTTGTCTAGAGCTCCTATAACGTATGAAGGGATTTAATAGAGAGGGAACAATTTACAGAATAAAATCGCAGCACATATAGTTAAAAAAGTTTTTACTTATTTTGGTATTCCTATTAGAAATTAGTAGGAACCTACTAACTAAACCCCTGCTAATAACATCCATATTCGATTGCCTGTACACATGATACAAATTAATTATTACAATGTGAAGGTATCTTAGTATAGTCAGCATCTTATGTCGCTGAATACTTTAGTAACATCAAGTAACATGTCAAAGTAACAAGTTCATATTTTGTTCGCATGAGATTATGAGATTTCTAAGGGAAAAGGACGATTACTATGACACAGTATTCAAAAGTTAGATACTAACTCTTCTTGATGAAAAATATACCTTTCAGTACTTTGTGCGTCAGAGGAATCAGTATCAATTTAAAATAGAGCAAACTTTTAAAATTAATCGGCGTAAAAGATAAAATAGAACTAATGGGTTAGGTAGGTAACATATTTCCAGTCGGTCCATGGAGAACGTTAGTGATTGTTTATAACCGAACCCGAAGTTTGCTAGTCTGTCTAACTTTATAATGTTTAAATTTCAATCGAACGAAAAACACAGAAATTAATGTACCCAGGAAAAGCAATACTAGAAATATTTTTATGGGCTATTAAAAGGCTCAAGAATATGTCGAGTAAATGTTTTCTACATTTATAGTTATAAAAGATTTCTTAATAGAATCAAAATAAACAAGAACTTTTCTTACGAAAAACAACAACAACAAATCCACGTAACAGATGAACCAATTAAAATTCGGTGGATGATGATTGTCAGTAATTTCTTGTCGAAGTTGTCTAGCATCGACTCAAAATGGAGGGTATACCTACTTATCAAGTAATATCCGTCAGTTCAATATGTAAAAGATTTTTTATTATAAGGTGATGGAATTTTCGGAGTCTTTCCTAAATTCAAACGGGTTTAACTTTAATATATTAAATATGTCGATTAAATCATCAAAATCGATTGACCGCGATAAATAAACAAAAGAGATACTCGGCGAATTAAAAATCACTTTTTGTCTAGTCGGTTAAAAAACGTATGGATAGAAGTCAACTTTATTCGCCTCTAGCTACATAATTTGAATCTTCTAACATTTAAAACTGCGTGAGTGGGTACGGACTAGCATTAAATAATTGGTCTTCGTAAGGCAGACATCCGCGTCTCCGTTTCAAATGCTCATAAAGAACCATTCACGCTTATGAATCAGATTATTATAACCTTTAAAACATATTTATGCGCTGTTTTTCCCACGACCAAATATATATTTTAGTTCCGGAACTTTGAATTACAGATTGTAGTTTAAGATAAGAAAGGTAGAGTTTATAAGTTTATATCACTAAGGGTGTGTGGTGAAATATAATTAGTTTTGCATCCCCCATCCCTGTTCTGAAGATCCCGAAAGCTTTTAGATACACACTTGTCTCAAGGGAAATCTGGTAAGATGCTTCGCAAATTTCCAATCGATACTTTCAATAACACGCAGATCTAAGCACATAAAATATTCAGCTAGTTATCTATACTGATCATATCTTGCCAAAGTTTGGGTGGATGTAAATAAAATTTGAAAAGCATATAGATGGACGCATATAGGATGTAATAGCACATTAGGCCACTTTTTATTATATTAATATTAAGCTCTATCTCAAGAACTTTCCGTTTAACAAGGGAGGTTATAGCGCACTTATATTACATCATACCAATGGGAACGAATTCAATGAAAAATGTTGCAAAATCGGGTAAAATACCCTTTACGGAGCTTTTGCTAAATGCGCTAAGTATACGGTTCATGTCATGTAAGATGGAATGTTCTCATTTGAATTCAAAAAATCATTTTGCGACAATATTACCTGTGTCTATCTGTTGTTATGATGGTTGAGTCACTATACAATTTTTTATGGTAAACAAATTTGTTAAAAAATTATGTGGTATTTCGCTAAGCTGTTTTCATTATCTTAATGTTAACCTTAAACCAAATTTTAATATTCAAACTATTATATTATATCAACTATGATTAGATTATGAGGATAAGTGCTTTAATTGAAAATGATGAATAAAACTTATTTATTTGCGTCTTTTAGAGTAAATTTTGAGCAAAGTTGCCCTCGACATAATTCGGTTTTTTAATTTATATTATTACAGTTTTAGTATAATTCCACGACAAAAAAATGATCATGTATCTATCTACCTACCACAGGAGCATTTATGATGTGCAAGGAGGAAGTTCATAAGGAAGATATAGCGCTGTAGGTTTATTCTCAAATTAACGCGATTAAAACCGTAGGGCACACCTAGTATACGATAATATTACTTAGTACCTTATAGGTAGACTTGAGACTTTAGAAGACGAAATAAATATTTGTCAGAGATTTTTAATTGGAAAATACGATCTTTCTTTTCAGTTAATAAACTTTGCGGTTAGAACCGCCTTAGACCACATAACTGTCGTATCCTAATAAGCAAGCGATGCCTGTAGGTACAGATTAGCTTTTGAAGGTTCACCAGAAATCAGAGCAGTGGCAGAATCGTTCTCATAGAGGTGCTTATGTCCAGCCAGTGCCGGATTTATCATAGAAGCTGAAAAAGCTAAAGCTTAGGGCGGCACAATTCGGGGGACCCAGAAAAAATTATAATTAGAGCAGTAAAAACAAAGCTTTTCCTGTAAAGGTTGTCTGGAAGAGATCGCTGATGGCGATAAGACCGCCTTAGTTGTACATCTTACTGTAAGGATTAAATTTTGTAATTTCTTTGTGGTGTGCAATAAAGTGTAGGTATTCATTCATTCATTCAAAGCTTTGTTTTTCTTAGCTTAAAAATGTTCCGAAAAAGTTGTAAAAAAAAAGAATTAACGTTATTGTGAACAGTGTATCTAATTTTAGAGATCAGTAGGGGCAGCAAAAAATGTATAGGTACTTAGTTTTGGGGTGGCAATAATGTGTGAATCCTGCACTGTGTCCAGCAGTAGATTGATGTGGTCTATCGGTGATCGTTAGGTAGGTACTGTAATTACGAAATACCAAAGTCAGTCAATATTTCATACAGTCACAAAATAGACAAACTGCCTAGTTGATTCAAGCACCTAACAATAATATTTCTTTTGAATTAATTTACAATAACGACCTTTCATAATTTTAAACGTAGTTCTTTCATGTACTCCACACAAATGTAACTTTTGATGTTAAACTTTATAGCCAAAAATTATAGTAAATTGATAATGTAAGTACCTAAAGACACCACCGGCAGCAACTAAAATATTCTGCCTTGGTAGGCATACCTAGTTAACACGCATATCGTAATGGATAATTCAAACAGAACAAACGTAGTCACCCTAATAACAACAAAAAAAGTAGGTATTACAAGACTTATATAGGTATTCACGTTAATTAATGATCCCCCAGCTTGGTGGAGGAATTGCAATGGAAATGGTTTAAATATACATTAAGGTTCAAATAGTATAGCTTCGCACAGTCAAAATCAGTTTAAAATCAGTTTTATTTCTGCAAATAGGCCCCAGGAGTCGCTTTTGCACGTCCCAATATTTAAACCTACCACTGCTTCTGGACAAGTCTGGGCTAGTACCGAGAAGAAGCAGCGCAAGAAACTCGGTCACTATTGTCAGCCTTTTTTTAAATAAATTTTTGCAAGGTAAGGTAATTTTTACAAAGTTTAAGCTACTAGTACGAACTGGGACAATTTAATGCCATACATTTCTATCATTTAAATAATCATTAACAGTGTAATAGCCCTTACATACGATTCAAGTTTATGTACAGGGAGTTCAGCAATACCCTGTGGTAATTTGTTGAAAATACGAAAACAATTTCCCATGAACGATTTTCCTACTTTTCGCAGTCTGAAGCCTTGAACGGCGCGTTTAGGTATCTTTATTTCTCGTATTAAAATTGTGTACGTTACTTTTCTTAAGAAATAAATGTATGTTCTTACGAACGTAAATAATATTCTCGAGAATGTATTGAGAAGACTCTTTCAGCGAGTCACGGGGTCGAAGGCCGTAAATAGCCCGTACCTACATCACGTTTTTGCACTGTAAAAATTGACTCAATATCTGCCGCTGAGAATTCAACAGACAACAGAATTCCGTATGACATTATGCTATGAAAGTAGGTAAAATATACTAATCTTGCCGTTCCAACATCAGTCAATTGCCTTATCTTTCTCACAGCTTAAGCAGCAGAACTAAGTCTTCCAGACAGCCCCCTAATATGAGCACCCCATTGCAAATGAGAGTCTACAGTTATACCTAAAAAGGTAGTAGAATCTACAGAGTTTAGTAGTTCATCTTTAACAACTATATGAGTGGCAGCAAACCTTACGTTGGGCATCGTAAATTTACACAATAGATCGAAATACACGACAAAACTTAAATTTTCTCAGTTAGAATAAATTACTTAGTTCAACAATCACAATAACAACAATAATTTTGGCCCAATCATCATCATCAACCTATCGCAGTCCACTGCTGGACATAGGCCTCTCCAGTTGCACGCCACTTAGATCGAGCTTCTCGCATCCAGCTCCTGCCAGCCACCTTGCACAAATCATCACTCCACCTGGCCTGAGGGCGTCCTGCATTAACCCCAGCGGTTGTCGGTTCTGCGGCTAATATGGCCCGCCCACTGCCACTTCAGCTTGCTAATCCGGTGGGCTATGTCGGTAACTTTAGTTCTCTGCCGGATTACCTCATATCTGGTTTTATCCCTAAGAGACACAGAGCATAGCTCTTTTCATAGACCACTGAGCGACTTTGAACTTTATGAGATGGCCCAATAAACATACTTAAAATTAAATATGAAGGCAGACGAGGCGACTGAAGGAATACTAGAAGACGGGCAAAAGCATCATCTCTCTTACATTGGCCAACCCGCCTACCAAGGCCTGTGTCCAGTGCACTGAAATAGACCGATGAGAACGAGGTTGAACTCTAAGCCTCTCAAACAAACTTAACTTAATAAGTACCTAGTAACCTGAATGAAATGGTTTTTACGTCTGAGTAAAACTGCTACTTACCTCACTCAGTATTTAATTACGACTCATTTCTATGACACCTATTTACCACAAAATTTAAAGCATTTAATACTTAGCATGTAAAATAATGTTTTTCAGGGTTATTCGCCCGGTGACAATCTGCTGCTGCCCCTGCTGGTAGCCGCACTGTCTTCGATCGCGCTGGTGTTACTCCTAGCGCTGGCGGTAAGGCGCCGCAAACGCTCCCACACCGCTACAGCACAAATTGGGGTACGTATGGTGTTGACCTATAGCAATATGATAGTTTGCGCTCAAGACCTAGTCACAGTAGATACGGGAAGGATGAAGTAGGCATAAAGCGATGAAGATCAAATAGACGTCAGATTCGAAAGCTCCATCATGCCACTGCGCCTCATAACGTGATAGATAGTACTTTATACCAAAAAAATTCCCATAACGCATCATTAATCATGCGTTGTTTTACTACAAAATCAGTTTAGAATACCCTTCCTGCTGTTTGAGCTTCCTTCAGTAGCCTGACATTTCCATATTATAGTATGGTCTCTGAAGTTCTGTCAAGTCGGGTGCCAGACTAGACTTATTTTTTTATTTAAATCAGGCAACGAAAGGCCCATACAATATATACCTTAAAGTCTAACATACATAATATACACGACAAAAAAATATATTAATATTTACTGTCTAATACACTTACTTAGGGCTGCCTAACAGAGCAAGCCTCCTTAAACGTTCTAAGTTATGAAAGGAATACTATGTCTTTTTACAAATGCCCATTATTGCTCGATTCATTGCTATATACACATATGGTTTCTTTCAGATACTTTTACCATCATTGTTTGTTTAAATTTAAGAGTGTGCAACACGTTGTCACCAACAAAAAACTGACAACATCCCTTGTTCCAGAAGTTAACCGCCGAACTTCAAGCCGATGACAACACCAACTTACTGACAGCTGAGAACCCAGAGGACGCCGAGGGAGAGGAGTGAACGCCCACTAGCTGCGCCTGTTTACAGCTCGACAAGAATGTTACAGGCCCTTTAAAACACGTTAATTTGTGATTGGAAACGTATATTTTGCTACACGCATCAACGCGAGCGCACATAAGGCATTGCCCCTTGTATAATTTAGCCGGTTTAGTGTAGTTCTCAGGTACAATCACCGGAGGGCCAGTTCATTAATCATGCAATTTACATTTCAGACATTCAGTGCCTATTGTTTGTATATAATGTACGATTTTGTAGGCCCTCAGATCAGAGAAGGCCAGATATGTATTCATGTTCAGAGATACGATATATTATGTAAGTATATTTTGTAAACGCACTAGATATTCGACTGTAGTTTAGGTACGGTACATGTCAAATGCCAAATTTGCAAAAAAATATTTTTGTTACAAAATACTCTACAACGTATGGAATCATGTACGTCGCGTCAACGAGACGCATTTAGATATAGTGACGCCCTCATGAGCTTGCTACTAACTTTAACGGAACCATTAACATATAAAATATGTTCATTCATTAATTTCATTAATGGGCATTATAAATACAAACTGATTTCTAAGACCTTAGTCATTTGTAAAAATGCATTCATTTGTCTTTATCAAAGCATTAATTAATAAGCTTCAATTCGAGCAGCACAATACTACTTAGGTACTCAGTTAATTTATTAGATACGAGTGTACTGTGGGTTTGTGCTTTGTATATCATATCTCTGAAATTTCGATAGTATGACTCGTCAGTATTAACAAAACCCTGTGGTATATAAATGTATGTACTTGTAAGCATATTTATTTTTGGTGTAGTCTGATAGGATAAGGTAATATCAATCTCGGTGTAATATGTGTTTGAACGTCACTTTCGATTTAAATTCTATTATTATTCCATATTTGCATCATTTTAATATAGATATAAGACTGATATAAGATTTGGGTTACGATTTCAGCTAGTAATTAATCGTAATAACGTTATATTATGGCTATTATTTATAACGGCACTATTTATTTTGATTGTGAGATGGAGTATTGATGTGTAATGCATTAATTGTTAATTATGTATTTCAATGTTAGATATTACACGAGAGTTTGGGTAAGCGGGATGTTCTAGTTAGCTATTGAAATGTGATACCCCTAGTATCTTTGAAAAATGTTGTTCCCCTGTAGAAGGAATTGCCAGACCACTGTTGCTAGATAAGTCAAAATAAAGCAAATAGTTGCCTGAACATTTTCGGGCAATAGTGGTCAAATATTTAACTGAAGTAATTATATGACATAAGTATAAACCCTTATTATCAATCATGCTAGAGACATTTTATATCATGCAAAGTCAAAGCACAGTATGTATAGAATATAGCTTTTGTGTCCAATTAGTTTACTGTGGTTGCATTGAGCAGTGTGATTATTTTATATTTGCTGATAACACTTACCATGTACATAAATAATTAAATAAATTATGTTTTCCCACCCAAGTTACCTTTTTCTGAATCTTCATCATAACACAGGTTTTTTTTTCAATAAGCAGTGATCTCTATATCCTGATCCGCGATCAGATCAATTTAGAAAACCATCTTTACAAAATTGTTTTGGGTCTGCAAGGGATGGGGAGTTTTAGTCGTACTTTGGAAGGCACGTAGGCCTGTAATAGACGGCTCGGAAAACCCTGACAGCAGATTTTCCTTGAAAGATAGACAGACATGTATAACAGCATGCCGCTGCGCAAGCGTTGCGTCAACACTGATTGGATGCTGCCACGACGTCTACGCGAAAGACGCTAGTGTGGGGGGTCTCTAAGAAGAAGCTGTTGTTTTACTTAGATCTTAAAATAAAAAACAGATATGAGTTATATTTCATACGATAATATAATCAGACCTATAACAAAAAATTACATTTGAACATAATATAGGTAATTCTTACTCAGAAATAATATAAACAAAAATTCTTTACTTTATTGCGAGTAACTTATCCTATTTAAAGAGCTTTCTTAACTATGCGCATGAATAGAAATACCTGTGTCAAACACATACAAAGTTTTTATCTTTAAGTTAATTCAAAGAGAACGAATCACATAAAACGTAAATCAATGTCAGACAATATGGTACAGACAGCCCGTCAACCTACCACAAAGTCAAATTTTCTCAGTTGATATTGATCTCTACGTGTTGGACTTAAGTTGAAAATCAATTCAATGACCTTTAACTTTTTGGGTTGATCTGCCGTTGTCTGTACTTTCAGAGCCATTCTTGTTGTCTATACAAATGACCGAAGTTTAACAGAGTGAACCGTTCGAAATAACTAAGCAGATAAAGATTCGGACCCGAAAGATCCGCGAGCACAAACTTTTGGTACAAACCATACGCATAGCTTTAAAACCAAAGCAAACCTCAGTAAAGTTATTTATTTAGTATGGTGCTACGGCTCACTACAAAGAGTAGGCGAAAAAATAATTTTAAAATAAAATCCGTATTGTTTAAGTATTTTATTATAACAAACTATTTACAAAATAATCACTTGACGTTTTCAATAGCAAATAACATAATATATTATTCTATTGTAATTATTACAGGTGTATTTTTGTACCTAAGTAAAAGCTAATTTCGCGTTTTTCTTACTTATGTTATCCAAGTCATAAAATATTTGTTTTTCAAATAATTTTCAATTATCACCAATTTTAATAGTCATAACAAAATAACATAGTGACCATGCTTTGAGCAGCATTAAATTCGGCTAATATTTTAAATCAAAATGTTGTATTAATTTAGTATTTTACTTTATTATAATATATTATACCTCTAAGGAGGAGTAATTACAAAACGCTAAAACGGCGTCGGTGTTCATTGTCTCTTTTATTTTGTACAAATCATTATATCCCAAAGCATTTATATTTGAACGAAATAATATTACAAACAACTATAGGTCGATTACATTACATTAGAATTATTATGTTAATTTGTAGTAGGTAGTAAAAACGTTACGAACTTTTTTTAAAGTTGAATACTGTAAAAACTATATTATTACATGTATCCTATTGAACAATATGCTCTGCAACAGCGACGCAAAAACATTACATATAAAACTACAAGCTAGCGACGAGATGACATAATATAATCATACGTGAGAGCACATTTTCAATAATCACCATGTCCTCAGAAAGTTATTGACCGATTTACTGTTTACAAAACAGAGTGTGACGAGATATATCTTTATCGTAAACTTTTCATACATATTACGACGAAACTTACAAAATATTATTCTACACTGTTTTTGTTAGTAAAATCCATTTCAGTTTCTAGCTTTACGCAACACCGTGCCCTATCTAGCAGGGCTTGTCAAAACTAAATCCGTACCTCTAGTTAGACAATGTTAGGGCGGCGGGTGCGCTGGTCGAAGAATCCGGGCGAGGACGTGTCTCCCGCCAACCAGTTTGAGCTGCTGCCCGTCCATAAGTACACTGCGCACGCCGCTAGGTGTCGACACTGTACTGCTGGCGGCTGACGATGCCTGAGAGAAATATTAATATCGTTTGTGAAATAAACACAACTGTTATGTATGAATCCAAGTTAAAAGTTTGAAATAAAAAAATGAGTTTCTAATAATATTTTGATGCAGTTTACTGACATTAAAACAACAAAAAAATTGTCTTCCTACTTTAATAACGAATGCAGTTATAGTAGGGATATGTATGACCGCAATTATAGAGGATGGTCCAAACGGTGACGTTCAAAAATTTTTTTTGTTTTCCTTACATCCAAATATACGGGTGTAAAAAAATAAAACGCAGATCCGAAAACCACGTATTGTCAGTAGGACTTTTTTTTCTTTAGGACCATACCTGGGAAACAGCTGGTTCTGAAGACATTGAGGGACAAAGTCACAATTTTGTTTTCCATTTTATTACAAAAACTGTTGCCAAAGGTTATTTAAAAACTTTTCTTCTTACAAACATAGTGGTTTTTTTTATTATTTCGTTCATAATAAAGCTTTTTTAATTACAATACGCAATGTACGGCCCAGCGTGGACGAATTTTGAACTTAGCAGCCATCTCCAGCGCAGCGGACCACGCTCCGGCTGCTGTACATTGCGCGCTATGTATTTTAATATTTTTTGAGTCCCAAAAATAAAAATAATTTCCCAGCTATAATATTTTGTGACATGACTTGGTTTGCTTTACAGATTGCGTAGCTTCAGGATCTGCGTTTAGTTTTGTTACCTGTATATGTTACCCGATTTTTCTTAGCTTTCGAGATATTCTTTTTTTTTCTTAAATTTTCAGAATTTTCTGTGTAAATTTAAAAAATCTGACATATCATAATAAAAAGTGGAGAAACCATTTTTTAAAACTGATTACACCGAATATTCTAAAAATTTAAGAAAAAAAATATCTCGAAAACTAAGAAAAATCGGGTAACATATAGGGTATATTTGGATAGCCCTGGATGTAAGGAATCCAAAAAAAATATTTGGCCGTCACCGTTTGGACCACTCTGTATGTACTCGACATGTCAGGTCCGGGATCTTGATGTAGTCGGCTTACGGTGGTAAGCCGACTACATCAAGATCCCGGGTTCGATACCCAGTAAAGTCAATTTAGGAAAACGATATTTCTAAATTGGTTATGGCCTGAAAGGCGTTGGCAGGTTATAGTTAGTCTTTCTTCCCGGCTTGTGTCGTCTCGTCACGTCTATTGTGACTTAGTAAAATATGTCACCACTACTTATGAAGGTAAGTCATGCGAAAAAAGAAGTGGTTAGACAAAAAGTGTATTTATGTGAGTAGGGGATTATTGGGCATTCTAAAACAGTTTTTCACATCATCGATCTCACTATCGTTCGATCAATAATGCAAAAAACTTTTTTAGAATCCCCAATAATCCCTTCGCAAAGTTGAAATCTCACTGCCGATCAATCAACGTTTTAAACTTTTTAACGTAGTTTAGTACATAAAAATTTATACAAATTTGAAACTGGTTGGGTTGGGGAATAGAATACACCCAAAAGATAATATAACTTAAGCTGGATGGGGCTTCTTGGCCTGCCAAGACTGGATCCCCGAATAAGTTACACATCAAAAAGATGAAAATCCGTATCAGTAAAACTCATAAAAACATATTTGACTTTTCAGCGTAGTGAAGTACAAATGTGAATACAAATTTGAAACTGGTTGGGGCTTCCTGGCCTTCCAAGACTGTATCCCCGAATAAAATCTGTATCTACAACTTGCGCTAACACTTCGTTTCAAAGTAAGGAAACCTAATTCACTCTTATGATAATACAACTTAAGCTGGTTGGGGCTTCCTGGCCTCCCAGGACTGGATCCCCGAATAAGTTGCACATCAAAAACATGTAAATCGGTTTCACTGAAATTCATAAAAACATTTTTAACTTTTTAACGTTGTGCAGTACAAATGTGAATACAAATTTTAAACTGGTTGGGGCTTCCTGGCCTCCCAGGACTGGATCCCCGAATAAAATCTGTACAACTTGTTCTTACACTTCGTTTCAAAGTAAGAAAATAGAATAGGACACCCAAAAGATGATATAACTTAAGCTGGATGGGGCTTCTTGGCCTGCCAAGACTGGATCCCCGAATAAGTTACACATCAAAAAGATGTAAATCCGTATCAGTAAAACTCATAAAAACATATTTGACTTTTCGACGTTGTGCAGTACAAATATGAATACAAATTTTAAACTGGTTGGGGCTTCCTGGCCTCCCAGGACTGGATCCCCGAATAAAATCTGTACAACTTGTTCTAACACTTCGTTTCAAAGTAAGAAAACAGAATACACCCAAAAGATAATACAACTTAAACTGGATGGGGCTTCCTGGCCTCCCAGGACTGGATCCCCGAATAAGTTGCACATCAAAAAGATGTAAATCGGTTTCACTGAAACTCATAAAACGTTTTTAACTTTTCGACGTTGTGCAGCACAAATATGAATATAGATTTTAAACTGGTTGGGGCTTCCTGGCCTCCCAGGACTGGATCCCCGAATAAAATCTGTACAACTTGCGCTAACACTTCGTTTCAAAGTAGGGAAACAGAATACGCCTATAGATAATACAACTTAAGCTGGATGGGGCTTCCTGGCCTCCCAGGACTGGATCCCCGAATAAGTTGCACATCATACAGAGGTACACATTGTTCTCCGATTTTAATTGTGAATGTTCAAACATTATATACCCGTTGTCGCTATGCGACAGCTACGTCACGCGCCACACATCAAGTTCGTAAGTAAAAATATTTATTAAAGTTCCATATGTTTTAACGCAACTAAAATTTGTCATAGTTAATTTACACACGGAAATAAAGCTTGTGTGTTGTGTGTGTTGTAAGTGTGTTGTTCTAACTATTATAATAATAAAAAAATACGCCTGTACAAAAAATGCCTGCAAAATACCTATATTGTAAAATATATTTACCTTACGTAATGAGGTACATAGACCATATGTCTCAAACGTTCAAATAGGTATCTACTTTAGGTTTCTACAAAAAATTTATTCTTTTTATTAGAAGTTAGTAATAATTTTATTTATTGGTTACTTATGAAACTATCAATCTAACTTTATATAATATTCTAAGTACCTATCATTAATCTCGTTTGTATAACAATAAAATAACAAACCGAATACATTTTAAGCAAATTTAGGAAGCAACAATAGGAAAGTTATAGTTAAGTATTACTTAGTATCAAACGTGAATTATGAAAGTTATTTTTTTTATACTTAAAAAACAACTGACGTTATAGCAGATCATTATGTTTAATTGAATCATAAAATAGTTTCCTCATTCTACTAAAGGTTTTATATAAGCTAAATGTACCCCAAATCAATAATATCAAATTAAATCAAGTCAAAATTAAATAAATACTGCTGAATTTTGTATTTGGTTTGCACAATATATTATTCGCAATACATCTTAATTAGGTTACGAGTTGTCTGACTAGGCATTAATACATGAAGGTTGGTTCATATGGTTATGAAAGAAGTTACAAAATGTTATCAGTATTACCTATCGTTATTGGATAAATAAATGAATTAAATTTTTATTACGCCTTTAAACTACATAATGACAGACTTAATGCCTTAACAAATTCTCTACCCGTTAGCCATGGGGTAATGTAAATATTTTAAC
Source organism: Anania crocealis (assembly GCA_949315895.1). Lineage (NCBI taxonomy): Eukaryota > Metazoa > Arthropoda > Insecta > Lepidoptera > Crambidae > Anania > Anania crocealis. Next base: position 10,639,622 of record OX438864.1, read on the forward strand.
CATGTTAATTGTTGTCTTTTCATATTTATATTTTAAACCGACTTCAAAAATGAGGGTTTTCCATTCGTGAGTGTGTTTTTTAAATGTGTATCCTGCGATTGTTCTGACTATTTTGATGATTTTTTTTCGTTGGATAAGACATACTACTTTAGAAGCGGCCCCATATGAACTTTGTTGAAATCGATTCAATACTTTTCGAGAAAATCTAAAATCTTTGAACACATAGTTCGCATTTTAGTATAGTTTAAGTACAAAACAGTTGTGCGTAGATGTAGTCTTGAAGTCAGTTTACGTTTATTTAAAAAAGATTCTATGTGACTAATACCTAGTAGTTGTAAATATAAATGTATGTTTAATGCAATACTTATATATTTTTATTCGGTTGATATTTTAAAATATTTATGGAATAATTTTCATGTTCAGTGTAAACCGAGTTTTTTTCGCGTTGCGTAAGTCAGCGGATACAAATAATGCTTACAATTATTACAAATGGGGTTAGTTTCACAAGTATGAACAACTAAACAAATAATTATGCTGAATTTTGTAAAATTCAGAAGTAGTCAACTTTATGAAATTCTGAAATATTCTATTAATATTATAGATACGAACTGAATCCTAACTTACCTAATTATTAATGTACATAAGTGCTATTCAAATACTTACAATGCCTTAGCAATTAATATGATTTAAACATGATAGTTATATTTGAGAGGTTTTATATAATAATAGCATTTGATTCTTCTACAAAATAATGTTTTTTGAAATAAGTTTACACATACTATTCTGAAAAACGATAAGTAAAAGAAACTAAAACGAAATTTTATTTATTCTATATACATTATGTGGTGAATACCTATTTATTATATACATTTAACTATAAGTTAAATTTACACCATTATTGAACGGCTGATTGAAATTTTACACATTCTACTTAGAATTTTTTTTCAATTACTTTCCTGTAGATGATAATAACATAATTTTAGGTTGACTACTTCTGAAAAATTATTGCTTGTTTTGCGTTTTTCTATAATAAAAACGTGAAAAATGCTTGGCATTGTATCAGTTCTCCGCAGTAAGGTACTGCTCGTAAATCTTCACAAGTAAATCACCAGGAACTTCAACGCTGCCCAAATAATGTTCGTAAGTTTTTTATCATATTAATTATTTTACTAACATACTCTTACCTTATTTTGTCTTTATTATTTGCATTTTATAGTATGTTTTACATATTTATGTATATATTCTTGTGAAAATTATCTTTTGGTACTCTAACAGTACTGGTGTGTCTATCTATTGCAGGGCTGAGAGCAAGCAAATTAAAAGGTCTGCAAAGAGCAGCAGTGAAAATCTTTACTTTGATTCAGATGAGGAAATTATAAGGTAATTTACAATTTACATTGATTATTATTACAAATTAACTTATGTTAAGTTATTACTTATTCTTAATATGTCTGTTAAAGATAGGTTAATTAGGTAAGTTTTTATCTTTTCAGTTCCAAGAAAACGAGTAAGCCTGCAAAATCAAGCAAGCGCCAAAAGACAGTCAAAAATCAACCATCAACGAGTAACGGCTCAGATTGGTTATTTGACTCGGAATCTGACGACGAGTTACCGCCACAACACACGACGGCTAACATCACAACAACCAGTTGCCTGACTCGTAGAGTTCCTGGTGGAGTGACACGTCGGACTGCACAGCTAGACGGAGGTTTGTTGGCGGAACTCCGTCTTTACAACGCGGACGAGGTACGAGCCTTAACAGGTCTGGACAGGTGTGAGAAGGCGATTGTTTGGGTCCGCTTGCAGGGCGAAGAGGACTCACCAGAATTTAATACGCTAAAAAAGTTTGTTAAATTAGCTAAAACAAAATTTAACGAAGACGGGGTTTATTTAGCTCACAAAAAGAAAAAATAAATCATTTTTTTATGATTTCCTTTTTTTTCGTTAAAATATGCTTTAGCTAGTTTAATAAATATCTTTTAATAAGGTAGATCTTACTTAATAATTTTAAGCCGCTTTACTATCTACATTATTATCATGGTTAAGTCTACTTTCTGTTCAGTTTGCGATATATCCGTAAATAACAAAGTTTTCTCTGCCCACTTAAAAAGTATTTTACACAAGAATAATAGTTCGGTTGTTGAGAGCGAAGGCATTGAAAAGATTCATAGCGCTTTTCGCAGTCGTATCGCATCTTATCGTTTTCGAGGCGTGGACGTCGGCCAGGACAACAACTCTGTCACGAACCTACCCTTTCAATTTTTATCGCACTTGCGCACACGCGTACGTCTATTAGTTTCAGCACGAATAGAAACTTATACTAATGTTAAAGTTAACTTTGAGCTATTTTCTGAATTTTTTCAGCATAAGAATAATATGATTTCAATTAAATCTTTTGCAACTGAAAACATTATTTTGTATCAAAATTTTAATTTTGAAGATATGTTTTCAAACGTTATACGTTTGCTTTGTAAAAAAATTGAAGAATTTGAAGAGCGAGATAGCGGTTGGGCTTATTTGCGAAGCTTATATCTAGAAGTAAATATAAATAAATACAATCCCTTGAGAGCCTCGGGCTACGTAGATTTACCTGACACTATTAAATATAAACGCGCGTGTATAAACATACAAAATTCTGATAATTATTGCTTTTTGTGGTGTGTAGTGGCAGCCCTTTTTCCCGCAAAGAAAAACGCTCATCGAACATCAGCTTATCCACATTTTGAAAGTGTGCTTAACGTAAAAAACATGCGCTTCCCAGTGGGTTTCGCGGACATTAAAATTTTTGAGAAAAATAACCCTCGTCTAAGTATCAACGTTTACGGTCTTAAAAAAAACAAAGTTGTTGGCCCTTTATACCGAAGTAAATCGCGAAAAAAACATCACATAAACATGCTTTATCTTGAACATGGAAATCGTACTCATTACTGCCTTATTAAAGATTTATCTAAATTAATACGCAAGCAATTAACTAGGCATCACTCAAAAATATATTTTTGCGAGGATTGTATGATATTTTTCGATAACAATAAAAAATTAGAAGCTCATGTTTGCAGTGGTGTCGCAACCATTTTACCCAATGAAGGGGCTTATATACGTTTTAATCACTACGAACGAATGCAAGATATGCCTTTTGTCTTGTACGCAGACTTTGAGTCATTGTTACAGCCAACTGAATCCAATACTGGAACAACTTGCACAGTATCGTTGCAAAAACACATACCCGCTGCATTTGCTTATTATATTGTATGTTCCTATGATAACTCGCGGAATAAATACGTATCCTATCGAGGTCCTAACTGTGTAGATAAGTTTTTCGAAAGTTTGTTAGTTGATTTAACTGATATTCATAACATTTTGCAGTCAACAGTGCCAATATCTTTAACAGACGAAGATATTGTCAATTTTTCTCAAGCTAAAAATTGTTTTCTGTGTGATAAAATATTATTTGATGATAAAGTAAAAGATCATTGCCATCTCACTGGGCGGTATCGCGGTGCAGCTCATTCTTATTGCAATATAAAATACCGTTTGCCTAAATTCGTACCGATTTTTTTTCATAATTTAGCTGGTTATGACAGTCATCTTTTTATACGTCAGTTAGGAGAATTACCTGGTAGAATACAAGTGATCGCGAAAAATAAGGAAAATTATATTTCGTTTACAAAATTTTTTCAAGTTAATGTAAAGGACATAATACCTGTTCGATTTGTCGATTCTTATAAATTTTTAGGTACCAGTTTAGAAAAACTGGTAGCAAACCTTATTAACGATGATTTCAAACATCTACCATATTTTTTTCCTTCTAATGAGCATTTGAATTTATTAAAACGCAAAGGAGTGTATCCTTATGAATACATGACTGCTTGGAGTTCATATGAAGAAGATAAACTTCCTTCCCAAGATTGTTTTTTTAGTAAATTACACAATTGCCAAATATCAGACATGGATTATGAACATGCGAGAAAAGTTTGGCAAACTTTTAAACTATCGAACCTTGGCGAATACACTGATTTGTATCTTAAATCTGACGTACTTTTACTAGCAGACGTTTTTGAAAGTTTCCGTCGAACTTGTAAGGCAAATTATAAATTAGATCCAACTTTTTACGTTACTGCTCCAAGTCTCAGCTTTGACGCGATGTTATTAAAGACGGGTGTTAATTTAGAGTTAATAAATGACTTGGAAATAATAAGAATGATTCAAAAAGGAATACGTGGTGGTATATGTTTGTGTTCCACAAGGTATTCAAAAGCTAATAACAAATACTTAAAGAATCATGACTCTAAAAAAATTAATAACTTTTTAATTTATATTGATTGTAATAATCTATATGGTTATGCAATGTGCGCTTATTTACCTCATTCAAATTTTAAGTTATTAAACAATTTAGAAATCGCTAGAATTGATTTCAAAAATATCTCGATAGACGGGGATACTGGTTACATACTAGAAGTAGACTTAGAGTATCCCGAACATCTGCATAATGTTCATAACGATTTTCCATTTTGTGTGCAAAAATTTACTCCACCAGGTTCTAAAACCTCAAAATTAATTCCAAATTTGTACGATAAATTTTTTTATGTCATTCATATTGCTCACCTGCAAACATGTCTTAAACATGGATTATTGTTAAAGAAAATACATAGAGTGATTCAATTCAAACAAAGTCCTTATTTAAAACAATACATTGATATGAATACTGAATTACGTAAAAAGGCAAAATCTACATTTGAACAAGACTTCTTCAAACTTTTAAATAATAGTATATTTGGTAAAACTCTTGAAGACGTTGAAAAAAGAGTTAGTATTAAATTGGTAAATAAATGGAGTGATGATAAAAATAAAACGAAAAAAAGTTACTGTGCTGAGCAATTAATTGCTCGACCAAATTTCCATAGTGCTTCAATTTTTTCAGAAAATTTTGTAGCTATTCAAATGAAACCTGAAACTATTACTCTAGATAAACCTATATACATTGGTTTTACCGTTTTAGAAATATCTAAAAGTCATATGTTTGATTTTCACTATTCTATTATGAAACCTTTTTATGAGGAAAAGTTAAAACTTTGTTATACGGATACTGACAGTTTTCTTTATTCAATAGAATGTAATGACTTTTACAAAGATTTAAAGTCACATTTCCTTCCCTATTTTGACACTAGTAATTATCCTGATAACAACATCTTTAATATTCCAAGTCTAAATAAAAAGGTACCAGGACTATTCAAAGATGAGCTAGGTGGGAATATAATTTCTGAATTTGTCGGATTAAGGTCGAAATTGTACTGTATCAAAACAACTCAGGATGAGTATAAAAAAGCAAAAGGTATACAGAAACAAGTTTTAAGAAATGTACACTTTAAAGATTATTACAGGATATTAAATGAAAATGTTTACTTAAGAAAGAAAAATGTTATATTTAAATCTCTAAAACATGAAATATTTACACAAGAACAGAACAAGATAGCTTTGTCAGCGAATGATGATAAACGTATTATTTTAAAAAACAAAATTTCCACTATGTCATGGGGTCATTGTGATACTATATACTAATGGTGATGGTATTAATAAAATAAAACATGGGTAGTAATATGATGTATAGTGGTTGAATTAATAGACAACTTTTGTATAACTAACATGTAGGAATCCAATTTTAAATTGTCTATACTCAGTAGATACCTGATCACTTTTTGTAAATACGAAATTATTTAATCAGTGGTTCTAATAACTAATTTCCTGTACATAACAGATATTTCATCATATTTGTGATTGTGAAAATAAATATATTATTAGGCAGCAATATTGTATGAGTGGCTAAAGTAATAATGTACTAGTTTAATTAGGTTAAGAGCCTCAGATTTCATGTACTCGACAGATATTTATACTTATGAAAATAAATTACTTTACTGACTAATAAGCATTTTTATTTAAAAACTTGTAGAAACCTGTGACATGATGAAATCCAAATATTTGTTGCTGTATCAGCATTTAGAACACGTATATATAGCTATTAAAATTTGTTTATTTTATACTAGTTTCAATTTGAGTCAGCGATCTATAGACAACTGTCAACTTCCTGCAACTAGCAAAATGGTAAGTAAAAGTATGATTTTTTTATGATGACAACAACTTCACTTTTCCGGCAAAGTGTAGCAAAATGATTGTTGCTGAGACAAGTTTTGTAATACTTTCGTTGTCTTTTTGTTGTTGTTATCACAAGTGCTTTAAATCCATTTATGTGTTTTCTAAATTAGGAATGTGTTTTTTCTTTTAGAATACACAGCAAGTCAACACTCCTTACTACGGCATTTCCAGTGAAGAGGTACCTTTAAGGTATTTGCAAGATGCGCAAGACCCTCTGGAAGGGTTTGACCAAATGTACTCGTTGCAGCACAAAGTGCGGCGAGCAATCAATAAGAAGAAAACGAGTGAGAAAAAGACGTACATCCATCATCGAATCAACAAAAACACATCGTTTGTGGCTAAGAGCAAACCGGCTACTGGACGACGATTGATTCGAATAGAAATAATTAATTTAGAGTCAACTGGTGTGCAGGAGGAAGATGGAGACCGGCTTCGTGCACAGTACATAGTGACCGATGACATCGATCCAATATTGGATCAAACAGAAAATGTGGTAAATAACATTTCAAAAAAATTATGTGGTTACAGTTACGGATTTTAATAAAATGTCATATTTTATAAATTAAATAATTTTTCTCAGGTATTTAGTCACGCATAACCTACAGAGAAGTCTTTTTTTTTAATTTAAATAAATAATATTATGCATAATTTTTTATTAAGTAAGAAATCTGCTTTTTGTATTTATGTATTAGATAAGTTTGTTTTCTAAATAAATGTAAACTTTATATGAACACTTTGTTTTACTTCTAAAAGGAATCCTCATAATAAAAGAGTTTTTATTTGGCATGTATTTATTAGGTATCATTATTTATAACATAATAGTTTTCTTAAAAATCAAACAGTTACTTTATTTTCAGCACACCATTTCTTTATACATATTACATTTTTTAATGCACATATTTTCTTATGATTAAAACAGTTATATAATATAGGGTTGCTTAAACAATAAAGTTTACAAAGAGTATTTAAATTGGGAGCGCCTAAAGAAGATATGTCTGAAATATCATTTTCGTTATCACATAGATCATGCACCCATTTAATTTTTTCATCTCCTTTTACAAAAATCTTTCTACCTTTTAAATAGGATTTAATAATTCTTTGAAATTCTCTATAGTCGACGTATCCTTCGCTCCACCGATAGCCTCTGTTCTTTTCGATCCAGCAAACCTGTTTCTTTTCTTCAGCACTCAATGAAGTAAAAGGGTATGGAGGCTTTATTAAAAATATGTGAGTATGCTCTTGAGTAGCTATAGCAAATTCTTTCACTATAAATTCATTCAGACTATTTTTAAATCCTTGCAGATCTACGATTATTGAATTTTTATTCATGATAGTTTCCTTACAATATTACTCAAAGGCTTGTACTCAAATATACAATCGTTTAAAATCAAGCAATAAGCAGCTGTCTGATCTGGAATTGCTTGATCTGTTTCGATTTCAACTCTAACATCGATCGATCCCTTTAAAGTTTCGTGCTGTCGTGAACAGTCGATAACAAATAAAGGAGCAACGTCTTTGAATTCTTTTAAACTCATCAATGGCTCTGGTCGACGTCCGTGATACGACTGTTGAAATCTTGCATACTGTTCGTATAATAAAGTAAATTTGTCTTCTGAAAAACTGACATTTAGTCCTTCATACGGATAGTATGATGAATTTAAAAAGACTCTTATATCTCGTACGTGACAATGATCAAACTCTGCCATTGACAATGCAGCGTTATGCTTGCGGTTGGTTTGTAAGCCAATGACAACAAATCGTGGTTTTTCTATTTGTGATGACGTTTTTATAGACCAAGTATGTTTACGTGTTTTAGGTAATAAAGGGTATTCGTACAAATCCCAATTACGAAACGCTAATGGAATAGCTCGATCTTTCTCTAAATGTTTTAATAGGTTAATTCTTTCTCTATCTGATACTTTAATGTGTGGGACTCGCCAAATGATTTTATTGATTATAATATCCTCTACGATTTCGCCTGCATTTAACTTGATTGCATTAAGATTTGTATTACTTCTTAATAACACTAGCTCGTGTTTACAGTTGATAATTATTTTTTCATAATCTTCTGCAAATCCCAATATCTTGTTTAACGGAATGGACGCGGAAAATGTTCCACCACTAACATTCTTTGTTCCTGCGGTTGACCAACCCCAAACTCGAGCACATTTGGATTCATTTTCATTTAAGGATAGGTAAGATTTCATTGTTGTAGTAATACCTGCATTCTTAGTTTTATCTATTTCTACTCCATTCAGTTCATATCTAATATCTTGAAAAAGAAATAGTGCTGGATTATTAACGAAATGTACATTGGATATTTTTTCTTTAGTGGTGCTGTTAAACACATTTACTTTGCCTTCGATATATAAACTACTAAGTGAAGGTAGCACGTACAGGTCTTGTTGGTTGATAGGTATTCGTATTTCATCATTCTTGTTAAAACTTGTTACGTATGGTTTGTATGAATGATACTCGAAACTTTCAATGCTGTTATCATGTGATGTTTGTTGAGAAATATTTAAAATATTCATTTTATTAAACCAATTATCTTAAGAAATTCTTTATTGGTCTTAGTTAGCTTCTTTTTAAGCTGAAGCGATCTGTCTTTGTTCAATGTTCTGTTAGAACTGAGCAGAGTACATGATGAAGAAGGGCTTTTATTGAAATTAATCATATTTTTCTGAAATGTAAATACAGTTGTACTTCTTCTCCTCGTAAGTTTATCTCTTTGTTTTCAGCGTCCAACAGCCTTATATTAATAGCGCTTATAGAACTTTGGTTAACAGGAAAATAAATTAAATTTTTAGGTATTTCAATTATTCGATAACCAGGTGGTACATTAGGCACGAATTCATAAATTATATGGCTTGCCTTCCCGTTTACAAATGAACCACTAATTACATCGCATTCGATCCGCACTATGGTTGTAGATAGAATGCTTACAGGATACTGCGATTCGGTACTTATATTTGCATTTATTGTTTCCATTCCAAAACCTAAAATTTTACCAAGTGAGTCACTTTTTTCGAAATGAATGTCTTTGGAACAATAAATATTTGTTTTCAATGTGTTATTATTGCAGTTTAATTTCAATACAGTGTTCTTGATGCTATTTTTTAAAAAGTCACAAATATCCTGAAGCTCATAAGACCCTTCAGGAATTTCGATGATTTCATTTTCACCATAATAGAACTTGTTGTTTCTTTCATCAATGTTAGGAATGGAATTAAAGGTTGAAAAATATAGAAGACCACATTCATAGTCTCCTCGAAGTTCTAACGTTGGTGAATAATTTGTTGTTAGGGAGGCTCCTCTCCCGGTTATAGACACAGTGAAAGACATCATTATACTGACAATTTTATTAATTATTTTCATTTTATAAATGCTTTTTCCAATAATTCCTTAAAAATTTTAGACACAAATGACCACAGTTTACAGTACCAAAGGCTTGATGTCGTACATAATTATAGTATATAGGTATTTTACGCAAATACTTGACTAATTCCAGCGGTGGTTTTAAATTACCGAAACTGTCATAATATTCCACGTAATTATTTTGCTTTACAAAGGCTACCCAATGCGTACCAGGATTTTTGTTACTGTCCAAATTCATGATTGCACATTCCATCTTTTTAGGTTTCGAAGGTAATGTATCTCTCATGAATACACCACGAAAGAATGGAATGTTACTGGCATGCTCTAATATATCCAAATTAGTGAGCGCACGTCTAGGTAGCCGCTGAATTAGTTTTTTGAGGGATTCAGATATAAACCTGTCCCTTTTTTATGAGGTTTAATATATAACCCTTTTCCAAGAGCCACCGCTTCCATCATTCTGTTGTGTCTTTCAGATTCCTGAAGACTCTTTTGTGCGGCTTTAGAATCATTAACAGCTTTTGCTATACCTGCCGCTCCTCCAGCAAGAGAACCTAAAGCTGATAACCCCGCAAAAATGGGAATAAGTGGTAAAAGTCCTCCACATTTTGGAAGAGGAATAAATCGAGGTATACGTATTCCCTTTTTATCACCAAAAAGTTTCTTTGCAGCTGCATAGGCATATTTTATAGCAGAGTGGTTATCTTTGGATTTAATTTTTTTTAGTCCTGATTTTATTTTCTTTATTGCTTTCTTAAATGTTGTTATGCCATGACCTGCTCTGATTTTCGCTTTCATCGCATTTTTAACTATCCATGAAGCAATTTTTTCCCCTTTCCCAACATCTTTTGATTTAAGCCTTCTCTTAGCCATATTTAACAGTTCTAAGTCAGCCTTATGTCGAGCACCAGAATCTTTATTCAAGTAAGCAATATCGTGATGCATACAAGCTTCATCCAATTTGTTTATCCCTCGTTCACCTTGAAGTAATCGTTTCTGAAGTTTTGTACCAGGACCACAAAATTGGTACCCAGGTAAATGTAACTCAAACGGTAAATGATCTATCAAGCTATTAATTATACCACTGCCTTCCTTCATCGATAATCATAAAGTGAGTTTTAGAGGTTAATAATGTGCTACTTATATACCTACACCACTAATTTGCTTTTGTCAACCCAACTATTTTCCTTATCACTTAAACCCAACCATTTTACAAAAAGTTTGTTTCCTTTTCTCTTTATAACTTTCTCAATAAGATAAAGGTCTGGCAATTTAGTTTTTTGTAATTCATATCCGTAAAAAGAACCAAGAATAATTTGATTGTGTTTATCTTCAATTTGGTACGTTTCAGGAATTGTTTGATTGACTTTTATGATACGGAAAATTTCGGTAGACCAATTGGGTGTATAACCCTTATAAAAATCTCCTTTGTATTTACTTATACGAACAAAATCGTCAACTTGAAATGTTGTTCGTTGACGCGTTTTTTGCTTTTGGCTTTTAATAATATTAGATTTGACAACAGTCTCATTAGAACTATTAACATTTATTGGTTTGAATTTTGTAATACGATGCAAAGTGTTGTTATACTGCTGTACAACGGTATCTAAATTATTTCTAAACCATTGATATCGACCGCATAAACTAAATAATTTGTAGAGCAGAGATTTTATCGTTCTTATTACTCGTTCCACAATAGCTGCTTTTTTAACCGAGTACGTTGAATAATGATTTATGTTATAATTGTTTGTTAACTGTTTAAAAGAATCGTTATAAAACTCTGTACCCAAATCAGTTTGCAAATGTTTAGGCTTTCGTGCTGATTCTATTAATATATTGTGCATTGCATTTGTGACACTCTGTTTGGATTTTGACTTCAATGGTCTAACCCATAAGTATTTTGATAAAGCATCAATTACAACTAAAACATATTTATATCCTTTATTGAATGATGAGTATTTTTGAAAATCCATTAGGTCCGCTTGCCATAAATCATCTATTCCTTTTATAATAGTATGCCTACGAGAGAAATTTCTTCTCGCTGCTTTGTGAAGCTCGTTTACGATGTCTTGTTTACTCATTTTTGAAAGGTTTCGCTGCAATCATGAGATCGATGTCCTTTTTAGTGTAATACAATGTACTCAGATTGATAGTAGTTAATTTTTCTAAATTGTTGAGGTATTTTTTGATATTACTTTGAATTGTTTTCATTTCATTCTTTAGTTCTTGAACACATTTATCTACGTATTCTTTATTCACAGCCTCATCGTCTTTCTCTGGAGATTGTAATCCTTTTAATCTTGATGATTTTAAATCAAAATCGCCTGCATCTGTTCTTACTAATGTATTTGTAAGAATATCTGTGAATTCAGACAATCGTAAACGCTTATGAACGTGATGCCCAAATTTATCTATATTCATTGCCGTCTTCTCTGTTTCTGTAGTGAAATGATACTGCCTAATCCTCCTGATGGAAGCTTTATATATTTTTTGTCTTTTATAATACCAGCTTCTTGCATTTCTTCGATTATTGCATAAATTTCATTGTGTACCCCGGTGTTACCAGCTGCCCAGGATCCAAGTAGTAGTTTTAATCGTTCCACTAACTCGTTTGGATCGTTCCAGTAGACTAAATCAGTGTCTTTCTTAACTTCTTTTAAAACATCGATACCTTCTCCTCTTGGAAGACTTTCTAAGCTACTTGTATGATGTCTTGTAAACTTAAACAAAGGTTTAATAATATTCATATATTTAAATCCTTTGTTACTGTTTATTGGTTTGGATGGATCATAACTACGTTTATGTGCATTAGTATCCGTAAGTAACAATTTAAAATTTTGTAAGTCTTCTTCTGTAATAATATCTAAATTAGGTACCTTTTTATACAATAATTCTTTTAAGCCTAGAGTTTTTTTCAAACTACGATTTCCAATTTTCAGGATGTGGTCATCATCATGAACACGGGTTTTGCCGAGCCAAAGTTTCCCTCGTTCATTTCTAACACCATAAGGTACATCTTTCATCACTTCAGATGAGACCGACCATGTTAAAGAGTCGTTGTTTATACTTGGTGAAGATTGAAGAGATTTAAATGAGTTTTCATGGACATCGTGATCCACCGAGGGCGACGTGGTCAGGGTTTTGTTAGATGTTTTGTAAACATTAGTATCCGAGTTGATTTCATCATCACCAGATTCTTCAAAATCTTCAGTAGAAGTACTTAATGCTTCGCTTTCGTCGTATTTAGTTCTTTTAGGTTCAGTTTTAGGGTTTTGTTCCGATTCTTTATTTGTAACACGTTTATTATCAGTTTGGTTTGTCAACAATGTCAGTGGGTTAACGATAGGTTTAAATATTGTATCCAAAGTCATTTCATTTGTATTTTTTACGTCTTTAATCATTTCTACCTTTCTTTTTACAGCTGCAGCAGATTTTACAATTTGTTCTTTGAGGTTCCGTTCCATTGTTGAGAATTCCACTCTGTTTGACTTGTCTAATAAAACTGAATGGTTAGTAACTTATCAGCTTTATAAAGGGTTTAGTTAGTCCATTACTATGAATGTATCAAAGTTCATTCGATAACAGCCTTTGTTACGTTCACAATCCTTATTGATAACCACATAACTGTAAGGTTTACTCCATACAGTTGAACACATTTCACGAAACTGTGGCCATGTCATATCAGACCCAACATGTTCATCGTAAGCATGTCTTAGATTTATATCGTCTTGCTTAAACAATATAATAAGATTAGCATTATCTCTTACTAGTTGCTTGGGTATTTTAGTATAAGTTTGATTCATATAAAAACAATCAATATTTTTATGTCGACCCATGGCGAAATAACTACGTATATTGTTTTGGTTTTCACAAGCAACATCGTCAAATATGATAATTGAGTCAGGCAACGCTTCATGTGGAGATAAAATTTCAGTATTATGATTATACTTGTTATAAGATGTGCCTGCAACCTTCTCCAATACTTTTTCTAAGAATACGTACTTAGGTTGGTATAAAGACTTAGAGTAAACATAAAGGTTACGAAAACGTGGTCCATCCTTATGTAACAAAAGACTGATAACCAAATTGGTCTTTCCACAGTTTGATGGACCACACACAATACTGCGTATAGTGTTTGGCAATAAATTCCCATGACGCTTAGCCTCGTTCAATGTCGTAGGACAGATGCATTCTAATTTAAGTGAATCTTTTTGTTTTAGAAATTTCATAACAGATTTTTTAACTTGACCGTCGTGAATAGTGGGTTTTAACGAACTGATTACAGTATTCTCGCGTCGATGATTAAAAAGTGTAGCTCAAAACATGATCAAATGCATTTACCTACTGCAAGCGCGATGTACTTTCATTTGTTTTATTGAGCAATCTATCGCACAGAGTGAGGTCTTGATCGGCAGTGAGATTTACGTATTTATCGCCATAATACGCTTATGCGTAGGGATTATTGGGGATTCTAAAAAAGTTTTTTTAACATTATTGATCGAACGATAGTGAGATCGATGATGTGAAAAAACTGTTTTAGAATGCCCAATAATCCCCTACTTATGTGAGAAGCAACTGTATACTGTATATGGACGGTGCTGTCATATGTATGACATGAGACATTACAGTACTAGTACTTATACTGTGACATTACTTTGTTTATTTTTTTATTTCTTTCATTCATGCCAGGTTTAAATTGATGGAATTAGATCAAATGTTACATAGGTATGCTTAGCAAAAAAAAATAGCATAACAATACAGTGTCGAGCCCTAATCAATAAAATAAGTCTATAAAATGGGGTTAACCACGGAACATAAAAAACGAGTAGAAGTAGTAAATAGGCGGGCCCCGCGTATCACACATAGAGCACGCTTGGCGCATCTCAAGTTTCCGCCCCCTTTTACGCGCTTCAGACGGTGACAGTTGCTAGAACGTGTTAGACGTTGTGCTTCTCAGACAAAAATCTTTAAATATGCCGACCTGCACAGTATTAGAGTGCAAAAACACAAGCACTAAAAAGAATTTATCCAAAGGAGGCGTGACATGCCATCGTTAAGTAATATTTTATCGTTATTTTAATAGAAATTATAAATTTTGCAGATTAAAACAATCCATAAAAAGTACAGCCTAAAACCATTCCCCTGCCTATACAGGTGAAATTTTAACCACCTTCCAAATTTTAATACATCAATCTACGAGACAAATAACAAATGACGTATTTTTTCTTTTGGTATAGCCCAGACAGTCTGGGCTGGGCTGCCCAGTATAAAAATTTCAAGATAGAGCAAGAGAGAGCAAGAGAGAGCAAGAGAGAGCAAGAGAGAGCAAGAGCAAGCACTTAGAAAATGTCCGCCAAAAATCTAAAATTTTTGATACGGCCTCCTAGCAACACTTTTTTTACGCAATGCACATCACATTCATTCATTACGATACTAATCATATTTTTTATTTTCCCTTTATACCTAAACAGGCCTAAAACTGTAAAAAATTAAAACTATATTGCGTAAAATATTTTCGGGTGAAAACTTGATTTCCAATTTTAACTACATAAATAGGCTCTAAATACGATACTGAATATCTACAAAAATTTTGGAAAGTAGATAAAATTTCATCCTGTAGAGATAAGGTCGAAACTATATTTTGGTAATTACTTATTTTCGTTATGTTTCGAAACACTAGTCATTTAGGAATGTGGTCATCACTTCAAATATCGATAAGTTAGTTATCGATACTTATTATTATGTATGACACATTAAAAAAGTACAGCTTATAAAAAAGATTAATTAATAGGCTACTTGACTGCTATAAATTTTGGCGCAGTTGATGAATATTATCTTTAGTGTATTGGTTAAGAAACCGGTATTTATCATTTTCAGATGTTAAAAGTTTGAGATTGCTAAATATTTTTAATGAAATTATTATTTTTTACTTTTTAAATTTAAGCTTTGAAAACGCTGTCGGCTATTTTGTGAAGTCATACATCTTTAGACAAACTGCGTGCGTCATTTTAACCGTGAAATTGTCATTTATGACACAAGTAAATAAAACACTATGAGGTAGTGATGGACTAGTAGTGTTTGTTTATTTTGACTCGTATGACGTCACAGCACAGGCCACAGATAGTCTAAAGCTTTACAGCGTTTTCAGACGTCGCACGAAAAGTGAACTTTAAATTTAAGTTTTGCGGATTTCTAGGTCCTACAAAAATCTGAAAATAATTTTTTTGTTCTATTTAGACAATAAATAATCATTTAAAACCTATTTTCAAAAAGAGTCAACTAGCCTATTGCTTGGTTTTTTTATGCTATTTATAAATGTAAATAAAAAAAGTACATACAAAAAAATAGTGCGCTAAGTAAGTACTAAGTTACAAAAGGTAATCAAACATACAGGGTCATTGGTACGTCGTGAGCCAAATTAAAATGGCTTACAGTGAGTCTTTTGCCATTGTTTCCTGCCTTAAAATTTATTTAGGCCCTTCTGGGTTTGTAATATCTTTTTTTTTTTGGTTTCGTATATAATAATTTGTTTAAATACTTATATTATTTTACGTATTTAATTATTTACTTGATATTATTTATTCGAGGTTCCCAAAAGATCCAAACATAAAAGAAAAATGGATTGAAGCTTTTAAATAGTTTTTCTAAAGTATTTGTTTAGTGAATAAATGTAAATAAAATATCTCTTGTAAATAAATACAGATTTTTTTAAACATGCGTTTATCTCCCCTCATAATCAACATTGCTTTTAACTCTTTTTTCTGGCCTATAGTTTTTTTTTGCATTTATAGGCTAGAATAAAGAATGAAGAATAAAGATGTAATAAATAAGAAGATAAGAAAGACAGCGTTAAACATAACGCTGTCTCTCTTATGTTCTTATAACAAAATTTTATTGTAATTTAATATTTTTGTTATGACTATCGTAACTATCCCACCCCTGTTTATCAATGGTTTTTAGGTAGCATCTATCGTCGCGTAGCTAACTATTTGATAGTGAATAAGAGGCATCTAGTGTCGGGTAGCGGAACTATCTGACAGTGAAAGGTAACCAATCGCTACAAGACATTATTGGTGTGCGTGATAATGTGATATAATCACAAATGTGTTAGTTTGTTTACACTGGTTTTCATACAAATAGATGTTTGAGCACTTCTATCGTTTTTTATGTTCTGTGAGGTTAACCCATCAAACAAGTGCTAATATTAAAGTACTTTTACAGTCGACTTTTTTAAATACCATTGACTTCCTCCATTTTTATGTGGTACATAATTTAGATAAAAGAAAACTCTCACACAGTTACAAAAAAAATGTTATAATAAATGGATGAGCTAGCAATCCCACTTCTCATTTAATTTATAGGCATAATGCAGTTTGGTAGTGTTTCGAGTTGTGATTAGTGTGCAATCTGCTAAGATTATACGAATTTGGTAGGTTTTTATATGCAAAATACTGTTATACTTCATGGATTTACAAAATAGATTCCGTTAAACAATGCCCCTACTAGATATGTATAAATAAATGGAATTTGATCAGTAGAAAGAAACTAGTCAGCTTAAGCCAAGCATTGGTTTCACGACCATTTGGATCAGCGGTAGTTAACGCTGCTTCTGAGCCATGGGTTTCGGGTTCGATCCCCGCACAGTACAAATATTTGTGTGCATGAACATGTCTGTTTGTACTGGTCTGGGTGTTTTCTATGTATTATAAGTATGTATTTACAAAAAAAAAAAAAAGTATATAATTAAGTTTATCGGTTGTCTAGTACCCCATACGACAGGGTACTTAATAGTACCTTAATTTGGGACTAGATGGCTCTGTGTGGCCCAGTGAGGCATGTCTTAAATATTTATTATTTATATATTATTATTGGTATGACTAAAGCTGACTAGCCTCAATCAATTGATCACCCGTTTGTATTTGAGCTCAACATGAAGTGCTCATAGAAATAAACCGTACTTTGGTTCAACCCATTTGAAATTTGAGGTAGAAGTATTCATTACAGCAACATTTGTCAATCCAGAGCGCCTACTTAATACAGCGTGTCAGACGATATAGCTGCGACATGCAAATATAATTGTAAATTGTAAATCATAATTATTACTAGGGGGCAAATTTTGATGTAGCTATTTACTTACTGAATAAATCTGAGTAAACTTCGTAAATCTACTAATCAATTGGATTCTGTATTTGAACATAATGAGACTTTGACGGTATATGCCACATCCTCATCCTTCCTCATTCATGACGGTTTGGCAGAATTTTATAAGTAAATGTAAATTTAAATCATTAGAATTACGTATACAATCGAAGTTATAAACCAACGATTAGAACCCTATTCCAAAAAACAAGTCCTACAAAATATTTTATTGACAGAATTGTGTTTGGTTTGATAATGTTTGTGACATAGATAAATGTGTTAGTTATGAGAATTATAAGAAATAAAATTTTATTCAACCATATCCTTTCTAAGTAGCCTTAGCTTTGACCATACGCCGAATATAAATCACTCCAAGACTTTTTTGTTCATGCAAATAATACACTTTTGTGCATGGATTTTAAACTGACAACTGATAAGATATGCCTGGCAGCTTTAAAAGTAAGTTTCTTCCTTCTGTTGGTTAATTCTACTGCTCAAATAAGGTACCAACTGTAACTATATTTAAGGGACCAACATTAAAAACAAAAAAAAACTAGCAACTGTTACAATGTGGTAATGAAGTAATAAAATAATACCTTAAATCCCTTAAAATATAAGAGAGCATTTAATAACCAATAGTACAATTCACGATTTAAAATTCATCTCTTAACAGAGTACAGATTAAATATGTACTATAAAGATTTTAAACATTAAACAGCGTAGCCTTGTAGATGGGCCCATTACAGATAAATGATAACTTTATCTCAAAATGTTCATGCTAAAAACACTAAAATGAAAGTGTTTTGATCAAAAATAGGTTTTAGATACGGTTCGTTGATTATACAATAGGAGATTACTTAAACTACATAGTCAGCTGTTTTTACACCGCAACTGCTACTAAGGGGTCAACAACAAAACACAAATAAAGGTGTTTCCCTAAAAAGATATGGAGTATGTAATTTGTATCAATGAATTCGATGTTGCTTTTATATAAGAAGTGCTTGTGTGTCAGGAGCTGGCAACATGTCATTAAGTAGTATCCTATTATTTTGTTCAACAAGTAGAAACTTCGCGTTAAAAGCAAGCATGTGCCTCTCACTCGCTCTTATACAAATGATAAGCTCATGGTCGCATTTCTGTCACCAGTAGTCAGCTTAAAACACGTGCATTATAGTTGAATACATGCTTATCATCAAACTACTGGAATCACTCATTGCACCGATTAAAGTGTCAATCCATGCATAATTCAAATCACCTGTTGTATTTTAATTCCTTGCGCGAGTTTTACTTGCTGTATCGGATTCACCTAAAATATAATTGTATTCAATGTTACACAAAATCTTTTAGGAAGTTTAACAGTTTTATTTAGCAAATGTGTACTAGAACTCAAATAATTACAACGAAAACAATATTACCTTATTATGGATTTTTTGACATACCTGTTGTAATTTCAAAACAGGAGTCGTTGTTGAAGTTGTTGTAACTGCTTGCGCACCTACACAAAATACGCATTTAATATAACAGACATGACAGCAGATAGTTATGATTTAGTTGTAAGATGATGCCTTACCTAAATTACTTAAAACTATCGTTTGTGTAGGAGTAGCACCACTGCTAGAAGTCACTCGAATTGAGTTTCCATCGCCTTGCTGAAAATCGAAAGATAATCTAATTACTTTGATGAACAAAGAGAGTATGTAAACTGTTTGGCTGTTTTAAAAAATACTGGTGCTTATTTATTGCACTGCTGCCTAAGCAAAATTTATACTTCACCACATCTTTTGGCAAAGTCGTGTGACTGACATTTAGTTAATGGTTAGATAGATACAATACTCTTTATTGCACACCAGAAACAAGTAATAAATTTACAGAAAATGTTAAAGAAAGATTTAACTTGGGCGGTCTTATCGCCAGTAGCGATTTCTTCCAGACAACCTTTGGGTGCAGGATACTAAATAGAAAAGGGAAGGTGCACGTACTTGATGTAAAAATAATCAAAGATAACGAAACAAAATTACTTAACAAACTTAAGTTTTACATAAACATACTTACATACTTCAATATACAAGATAAAATTTTACCCACCTTCCAAATTTTAATATAAAAATCTCCGTGACAAAAAACAGTACAAAAATGTCAAGATAAATCACTTAGAAAATGTCCTCCAAAAATCAAAAATTTTTGATACGGCCTCCTAGCAACACTTTTTTTACGCGATGCGCATCTCATTTATTCATTACGATACTATTCTTAAGTTTTTGTTTTTCCCTACATGCCTTATCAGGCTTAGGACCGTAAAAATTGAAAACTATGTTTGGTGAATACTTGATTTACATTTTTTACTTTATAAATAGGCTCTAAATACGATGCTGAAAGCCTATAAAAATTATGATTATGACGGCAGTATTCGCTTTTCTGACATTTTACTAGATTTAGTTTAGTGAAATAACATATCTCTGACTTTATATTAGTATTTTGTCATATCACTAGATAATTTTAGTAAAAATACGTAATAAACAAGAATATTCGACATTTACCGGGATTTCGTCATATCCCTAGTTTCATGAAATCCCTGATATCCTCATTTCCCTGCGACATATACACTAGACAACACATTTGATGTGTCATAATATTGATCAGCAATTTATTATGTGGATTATAAAATAAATAAATGACAAAGCGCTAGTAAATGTGCTTTGAGTCGACGTTTAAAAATTTACAATGTCTCAGGTAGCCTTAGGGGCGGGGGTAGGGAATTCCATAAGCGGAATAGAGTGGACGGTAAATGACTGCGAACAGTTAACACAACTTTGTATTTCAAGTCAAACATACATAATACTAGCTTACCCTGCGAACTTCGTATCGCCTCAGAATAATATAGTTCGATTATGACTTCAATGTCATTGTCATCAAAAATGGCATTTTTCTTTATCAACCTTGCCATAAACAAATAATGTGCAATAAAAAAATAATGCGCCAAAAAATTTAAAGTTGCATCGAACTGCACACAGTCACAGTGTACAAAATTTGATTAAAATCAGTTGAATAGTTTAGGAATCCATCGCGGACAAACAACGTGACACGTAATTTATATATATTAAGATTTGTAGCGTACCTGCAGTATGATGTTATGCAGCGGCTTGGCGGCGGTGAGCAGCAGCGGCCGCGCCGGCGCCAGCACGCGCACGGCGGCGCGCGGCCGCCCGCCCGCCGCCTGCAGCTGCGGCAGCGCGCGCCCGCCGCCCGGCTGCAGCTGCGGCAGCGCTCGCCCGCCCGCCGTCTGCAGCTGCGGCAGCGCCCGCCCGCCCATCATGCCTTCTAGGGATATCATCTGACCCTGGGTAGGGCAGAAATTATTGTAATTTAGTCAGGATTTAGGCATGGAAAATAATTTTCGTGTAAGATTAATTTGCACTAGCTGTTACCCGCGACTTCGTACGCGTCAATTTCTGTTATCATAATCGCGATTATTTTTGCAAAATTTTTCACTGGCGCTTCGCTCCTATTAGTCGCATCGTGATGTTATACAGCCTAAAGCCTTCCTCGATAAATGGACTATCCAACACAAAAATATTTTTTTAATTCGAACCAGTACTTTCTGAGATTATCGTGTTCAAACAAAGAAACAAACTCTTCAGCTTTTAATATAAGTATAGATTGAGCGCCATGGTGACCTCCAAGCAATAAAATATTAATTTTGCCTAGTTTATCGGCAGTTAAAGACTTAATATAGAGCTCACACACTTTTTGAGTAGCCGCTCAGGTATGACTCAACTATAGCAAGTTACAATTTAAGTAGGGAAAATAATGTTCATGAATGTTAGTTTTATACAGGGTGTAAAAAAATCAAACGCCGACCCTGAAGCTACGCAATCTAAGCATGAAACCAGGTTGTATTACAAAATATTATTTCTGGGAAATTATATTTATTTTTTAGACTCAAAAAAATATTATAATTCTTAGCACGCAATGTATAGCACCCCGGGCGCGCCGCTGCTCTGGGCGTAATGGCTGCTAAGTTTAAATACGACCGCGCTAAGTCATACCAGTCATACATTGCGTATTGTAATTTAAAAGGCTTATCATGAATGAAATAATGATTTTTTTTATTATGTTTGTACGGAGAAAGTTTTTAAATGCCCTTTTACAACAGTTTTTGTAATAAAATGTAAAGATAAATAGTTACTTTGACCCTCAATATTTTCGGAACCTGCAGTTTACCAAGACATGCTCCTGAAGAAAAAAAATATATTTTAGTGAGGGGACAATACGTGGTTTTCGGATCTGCGTTTGGTTTTTTTACACCCGTCATATTGTCAACTCGTATCATGTTGAAAAATTTTAAGCGCCAGTCCAGTATACAAAATAGAATTTTTTTTTTTGTTCCTGAAATCAATATTTTGATATGTTACTTTTAGAGAAAATCACATACAATAGACACATTTAAATTATGGAGTACAATAAAACACCCGTTTGTTATTATGTACGGCGCTTGATTTTGTCCTTGTCCATGTCCTATATACGTGCCGCGGCCGATGAGTGAGTGAGACGGAGGCTATAACGTATAGATAATTAAGAGTATACAGTACTTAACTGCTTTTACTTAAGGTTATGTGCTTTTATTTTTGTATTGCTCCTATGTGAATGTCTTATTTTCATGCTATTTTTATGTATGATCTGTTACCTAACATCTCAACACTTCCTCCAAATAACAATGAGATGTAGAAATACTCTAAAATTTTATGTTATGCATCTGAACCCGCTAGAATTCATTTGCTTGTCTTTTTTTATACATTCAATCAAAAAGTATAGGGAATGGATCAATGAATTAATTGTTTATGGTTCCAAATTAAATTTTCTTTTTGTTGTTGTTAAATTGACACAACTGTTTTCCATTTTGGCGCGGAGTTTGAGTTGTATCTATTATTTATATTAAATACAGTGCTGTTTTTAGTTAAGTATATCATTTATTTATTTTAACAAAGAGTTTTAAGCTATTGCATAGCTTCTATCGCGGGCCTTGAGCGTGGAGACCGAATCCAGAAATTCCGTAACGAAAATAACCTAACCTAACACTCGGGGCGAGGCACGATCGAACAATTTTGAATTTCCGAAATTTAAAGGAATTTAGAACAAAATAAGGTCAAAAGTCAAAATTAGAAAATACATAAAATTATAAAATTAAGCTATTGCATAGCTTCTATCGCGGGCCTTGAGCGTGGAGACCGAATCCAGAAATTCCGTAACGAAAACTTGATACTATTTAGTTTTATAATTGCATAAGTTGATAAAAAATGCTATGCAATGCAATAGCTTTACCGCGGCAGTCTCCGAGTGCCACACGTCTTTTTTTTTTCTTAAATTGTGCATCGCCAATGGATTTCGTGTTTGGAGTCACAGAAAATGTTACAGAAGGCTTCCGATGAATCGAGTTTATCAAAAACACGTGCTTATGTGTGGTACAAAGCGTTCAAAAGCGGTCGAGATATGATGGAAGATTTGTTTCGCTCTGGTGGGCCATCAACGTCTGCAACTGAAGTTAACATCGCAAAAGTGAAGGAAGTAGTGACTGAAAATCCTCATTCAACTTTGAGAGAGATAGCCGCCGAACTTTCTGTATTTCACGAGTCGATCCGATCGAAAAGGTCAGATTTGTGGAAAGAAAATTCTTGGATTATGCATCACGTTAGTGCGCCTTCGCACAAGGCCATCATTGTGAACATATTTTGACCAAACACTCAACAAATATCACCGAGCAACCACCATATTCACCAAATATGGCTCCAGCTGACTTCTTTCTTTTTCCTAAACTCAAATTTCCACTTCGTGGCACCCGTTTTCAATCGGTAGAGGAGAATTCGCGGTGAAAACTTGAGTCAATTGCAGAAACAGCATTTAAAAAATGTTTTGATGATTGGATTATTCGTTGGCGTAAGTGTATCGTTTCTGAAGGAGCATACTTAAATGGTGATAAAATAAATTTGTATGAATGATAAACATTTTGTGTATTATTGATCTTTTCCCGGAACTTTCTTGACAGAGTAGTATGTCAAATTCTATTGCAAATGAGCTCTACTTTTACCCCTCCAAAGAAATGTATCGAATTACCGGTAAACTTGTAGACAGGTGCTCTCGAAAATAATTATTTCTTTTGTTAGAAAAAATTAAATGAGGCCAGATTTGTTTTTAAATATTTATATAATTAGACTCTTTATAATTATTTTCACTTGAAATGAGTAGACCTTTTATAATGGGGCTCACGAACCAAGAAGCCGCTCAGGTATAGCTCAACTATAACACGTAACTTATTATACTATTTGAAGGGAAAATAATGTTCAATGTTAGTTTCAAATATAGAGTTCAAAAACTAAGTAAAAAGAATAACTTTATTAATAATAGTATTTCAAGTAATAAACCTGCTGAATCATTTTTGAAAGAGAAGATCCTACAATATGATCTAAAATGCGAGACACGATATGACAGGATGACATACGAGATAAGATCGCTGTCTATCGTGAGAAACAACAATATTTTATGGTAATAATACTGCAAATAGGACTGGCCGACCCAATTGTAAAAATATATTTTCAAGTGACATTATATTATTTACACACGAAAATTTGTCAAACACAATCAAAGTCAGTGGCCTAAGAACTTTTTGATAAAATATTTAAATCCCATGCAATTCCTGACATACGGAAATATTAAAATTTCCAAAATTAAAATATATACAAACGGAAATCAATTATTCGCGGAAACCAGCTTCCGTATGGTGTCTGAACTGAAGAGTTAAAAGTTTTCATGTTTCATGTCTAAAACACGAGGCCGGAGCCGGGGTAAAAAGTTAATTAGTTGTTACCACAATATACTTACTTGAGCGTTCGTCAACAGTTTAGCGACAATCGGTTGTGCCGGCTTGTCACCCGCCGACTGACTTCGCACGACTTGTGTAATTTTCGGAGCCTGCTGATTCGCTAACTGGACAGTCTGCCCACTTGCCAACTGCAGTGTTTGCCCACTGGACAGCTGAACCGTCTGCCCGCTGGACAACTGAAGTGTTTGTCCACTCGGCAACTGGACTGTCTGTCCACCTGCTAATTGGACCGTCTGCCCGGCCAGTTGTACAGTTTGAGATCCTAGTTGCACGCTCTGGCCGCTCGGCATTTGGACGCTTTGCCCGCTCGGTAATTGAATGTTGGATCCTAATTGCACGGTTTGGACGTTTCCGCTCGCCAACTGAACTGTTTGTCCGCTCGGCAGCTGCACGCTCTGGGTCGGTATAACGCTCTGACTAGCCACTTGCACACTCTGCCCGCTCGGCAGTTTGACCGTGTGCCCGGTCAATTGCACGCTCTGTCCGGCCAATTGTACCGTTTGTCCGGCTATTTGCACCGTTTGGCCTGATATTTGGACCGTCGAGACCGGAATAGGCATAGCTTGGCTTGTCTGTACTGTTTTGATAGTGGGGGAGGATTGCGCCGCGCGGGGGCTGGGATTCTTGACGGCAGTGGTCGATACGGCCCTGACGGCTTGCATGGTTTGTGATGCCAGTTGAACGGTTTGACCACTCGGTAGGCGAACACTGTGGGTTGGCAGTTGTAACGATGAGAGTTGAAGTGTGTGGCCCGACGATAGCTGCACCGCTTGGCCGCCGGGCAGGTGGACGGTCTGGTTGGCCGCCAGCTGCACAGTTCTGCCGCCTGCGAGCTGAACAGTTCGCGTTGATACAGAGCTTGTTGCAATTGTGGGCGCGCTGCTTACTACGGACGTCCCGGCTACAGCCTAAAACATAAATACGAGAAAAAATTGTATCCATACTTCCACTGTTGTTAACTTTTTATTTTATAGATGCTCGATAAATACCTGAGCTATAGTAGTTACAGACGTCGTACTTGCAATCGTAGTCCGTTTCTTCGCTGCGGCTGCAACAGGAACAGTCGTCGCTCCTGTTCGTCAGACATTATATTCATATTTAAATGAACGTATTCATTGGTTGACACTCGACACTTTAAGGAGCTAGCAACAAAATGGTACCTTGTTGCAAGAGCGCCCGCGGTGAGATTAGAGATTTCCCAGCAGACTGCGTTGCGGGACTCAATACTCTAACTACGCCACGGCGCGACGTAGGGACCTGTAAGTTTTTATAATAGTTGGCGTTATATGAGAATCAGCATATTACATATTATTATATGGTATACTTTACATTCGCCCGTTAAAAGTCCTAAGCATTTATTTTTCAAGGAGTTTAATCAAGCAAAAGTTTAAAAAACTGTCACGAACAAAAACAAGTTGTTTAAGGTCTGTTAAAGTACAGCCTTCGATAACACTTTATTCATTAAACTCATATGAATAGTTTAGGAGCTGCAGGGAAAATCATAATCCTTCTCGTCGTCTGTTGTTGAGAAAACAGTTTAAAACTTAAAGTATATGATGACAAACTAACCTGAGTGGGTGTGGAGACAGCTGCAGTGACTGTGGTTTGCACGGTGGGAGGCCTGATGAGCAAAGAACGCGTTCCCTGCACCAACTGAAATTATTATATTGGCTTACTAAAGCTCAATTGTGTTATATTCATAACCCTACTGGAAGACCTGGTATTCTGCCGGAAAGCAGCGCCACCTGCCGGATCCAATTGTGTTTTCAAACCATCCAGGAACCAAACTGGTCCAGCCTTTTAAAAGAAGTTGAGTGATAAATAGACCTCTGAAGAATTATATATATTAACACGTTCCAGGACACTAACCGCCTGTCGACGTGATAACAATAAAACTTCAATTTATTGTGTCTAGCATACTGTCCAGGAACGTGTTAAGATTTATAGCAGAATAAAAACTGATTTTGAGTTTTTTGGTCTGGTTTGGTTTCTGAGGAAATTTTGGTTTATTGCCAAAAAACTGACAGCTTCTACAAAGAGTCCAATATAGTAGTTGAGACGCCTTTCAAAACATTTTTACTTTGTTTAGTTGAGAACTTACGATCCATCTAACCATACGCACCATTTTGATATTACAACTTAGTTTTAATTATGATACCTCGTAAGATTTTTCAACAAATAGCACTTAGGTAGTTGAAGAAGTGTCAAAATGCCATGGCAGGCGAACATAATCTTGGTCTTAATTACAATGTTGTTCCTTTGTATTCATTGGAGAAAATATTGTTATCTATCTATTGTCTATCTAAAATTACCTTGTTTTGTGCTTGTAGTGTAGAAACTGTAGGGGTTTGTTGTGCTGGAGGCGTGACCGCGTGTGTAGGCGTGACCGGCGCAGATACCTACAACACATTATGCTTTGAGGCTCATTCCTACCAATGTGTTTCAACCTAAAGTATTTCGGGGTTTGAAGATTTTATACAAAAGAATTTCAAAAATTATGTATACTGTGTTCATTTATTAGGCTTTACGGGAACGGTGCTGGGCAGAGGGGAGAGGATCGGACCGTGCTTGACCGATCAAAGTTCACATAATAAACATTAACAAATTTCGAGCACTGTGATTGGTAAATACGAGGTCAGCTCCACTCCACTTGCTTGCCCAACTCCGTCTCAGTGGAAACGCAACCTAACAATGTATTTAAAAAGAAAGCAATTCAACTTCGAAGAAAGACAGGTTTTTTATGATTGGTCTAATAAAACAGTGATTGTTTAAGTTTTTAAAGCCCTATTCGTACTAAACTGGCCTGATGCTGGGCTTCCGAGTACAATAAGCAATACTTACGCTAATCGCTTGAGGGGTCTCCACTCGCTGTAGTGGCCTCTGCTTGATCAGTGGCGACTTTTGCGGCGGCGCCACCACTGACGGCAGCGACTTGGATATCTGAGCTATTAATTGCGCGCTCGTCGCGTTCTTCTGACCCACCACTGTTCGCTTAGCCTGAACTACACTAGATTTCGGCGACTGCACAGGCGGTTTAGTCACGCTCACCTGCTTCGCTTGTATCACATTCGTTACGTTCTGTTTCGGCGTCTGAGTCTGAGGCGCCTTCGGAGAGACGACATTAATCTTCGCCTGCGCTACGTTCGTTTTTATCGTCTGCAGAGGCGGAGCCGGAGTCGGTTTCGGCGCTTGGCTCGCTTGTTTAGCCGCCAACTGGGCCTGTTTGACCGACTGACTCAGCATGTTCGCTTGTTTCACGGCCTGGCTCATGAGCGTAGCTTGCTTAGCGGCTTGACTCAGTAGGTTCGCCTGTTTGACGGATTGGGTCACCAAGTGGCCCTGTTTGGCAGTCGTCGGTTTCGTTTGGGCGTTCGCTTTGGCCTTAGGTGGGGCGGTGACTATTTTTCCTTTGGACTTGGGTGTTGCTGGGGGTGGTTTAGTAGTGGGAGTCTGCGTGGGCGGCGCGGGCGGCGCGGCCTGCGTGGCCTGCATGAGCAGCTGAGCGGCCGACGACAGCTGCGGCGCGGTCGACGATGTGTCGTCAACGTCCACGTCGCTATCGGAAGCGTTTTCGATCACTTCCTCGACGCTTCCGACTTCTAGTTCCATCTGCAGTAAGTTATTAATTTTTGATAGCTTTTTATGGCTAATAAAATTTAGTCATCTATAGTGTTAGTTGCATAGCTTTTCTTTATCTTTAGATATTATGATTAGATGAGTCGACATATTTATGCATCATAAAACTACCTAGAGATAAAACCGGGAGTAGCGAATCCCCTCCACCATTGGCCAAACCGCCTTCGTCCTCTCGCTAGTCAAGCAAGTTTATGGTCAAATCCTTTTTTTAGATAGACCCTTATCCAGCAGTGGACTGGTATGATGATGACGATGTATGCTGAATTGATTTTTTTATAGTTCTCATCTGAGGTGCGATTGTGTAAAGCAATCGTATTCATTTGACAGTTCATAACGTACGGTATAATCCGTCAAACGGCTAATTCTAATTGTGTACGGAGTTCATTTATCGTTAACGATTGGGTCGTTAATTTTAAACGATGAGTGAATGATGTACATGATTTTGACAGATAATTCGAATTGCGTAAGTATTATGAGCTCATTGCTAATGTTAAATGATTGCGGTGACTCTTGACTCATGACAATCGTAAATTTTACCCTCTTATGTACGCAAATTTCTTCAAATTTTTACATTTTCTTTGAAAGAAAATGTTGTTTTATCTTTATTTAATTTAGGTACACTTTTTCTTGTTTGTTTTTGATAGAACGCCTTAATTTAATTTAATATTTTTTTAATTACTTGTGTTTTTATTTAAACAATTTCAAAGTTTTCTTTCACTGTGACAGTTATCACTTGACATTCACATAACATAAATAAATAATATACTACGTCAGATAACACTTTACGTAGTCCACTGGAGTTTTGCGCGGGAAACGAGAAGAGAAAGATGGATTTTGTTGCAAAAATTTTGTGAAATTATCTTAAGCGGCATTTATTGTGATAAAGTGGTGGCATTGTTATAATAATGTGTCAGTGAGTAGGATAAATCAAATAAAACTGAGAAATAAGAAAAGGCGCTCCTATTTGATCCACGTTCTCGCGTAAAACTCCCGTAATCATTGAAATGTATATACCACCCATACATTTCAATGAGTTAGGTTAGTTTAGGTTTAGGTTAGGTTAGGCTATTATGTTTATAAAAGCAGAAAAACATTATATGATTTATATAGTTTAAAGGCAGATTCTCAAAACCCACATATTATAGAACATGTTAAAAAATACTCTAAATTATTTAAATTAGTATGTGCCAAAGCGAAGTCAATATATCTTTATAATTTAATTTCGGCTTCCAAAAATAAGGCAAAAACCACTTGGAATATTATTAATAAAGAGACATGTAGAGTAAAACCAAATAATCCTACTTACTCTCTCAAGTTAGGGGATAAGCTAATAAACACGAACACGGAGGTTGCAAACACATTTGAGACATTTTTTTCGAATATAGCTCCCTCTACTACTGAAGGGCTAGCTTCTTCTGCTGATCTAGCTGAATCCCTTCTCAAGTCTGTTGTCGAAGAGTGCAATTCTTCATTTAATTTTAGACATATAAACCCTGATATAATTACAAAAACTTTTAGAGAATTTAATATGAAAAAAACAGAGGATCTTTGGGGAATTTCTGTCAATATTATCAATACAATCATAAGTTCATTAGCCCCTCAACTCGCTATTATTTTTAACAAATGTATTGATGATAGACAATTTCCAACTTTAATGAAGTTTAGCAAAATCATTCCTTTGTTTAAGTCTGGCGAAAAATGTGACCCCTCTAATTTTCGACCTATATCTATATTGCCAGGGCTAAGTAAAATTTTCGAGAAAATAATGTTTAATCAGCTTTTATCTCACTTTAGTGTAAATAAATTATTAAATAGCAACCAATATGGCTTCAGAAAAGGTAGAAATACTACCGATGCTGGAGTTGCTCTCCTACAACATGTGTTTAAGGCTTGGGAGAGTAAGCTAGATGCCTTAGGTGTATTTTGTGACCTTTCAAAGGCCTTCGATTGTGTAGACCATGAAATATTACTTAAAAAACTTAAACATTATGGTGCATCGAATGATTCCTTGGATCTAATAAGTTCTTACCTTAAAGGCAGAATACAAAAGGTTTGCATAAATGGAGCTGAGTCTTCAGGGTCGGCCCTTGTTATGGGTGTCCCACAGGGATCAGTATTAGGACCCCTGCTATTTTTAGTTTATATAAATGACCTTCCCTGTTACTTACATAATCTTTGTGAGATGGTATTGTTTGCAGATGATACATCCATGATTTTTAAAACCAAGAGGGGCAAATCTTCATTTGACGATGTTAACAATACCCTCTCTAAATTATTGCATTGGTTTACAACAAATAATCTCTTACTGAATGCAAATAAAACAAAATGTGTTAAATTTACGATGCCAAACGTAAGGTTAGCTGCCCCTAATATAATTGTTAAAGATGAACCACTAAACTCTGTAGATTTTACTACCTTTTTGGGTATAACTGTAGACTCTCATTTGCAATGGGGTGCTCATATTAGGGGGCTGTCTGGAAGACTTAGTTCTGCTGCTTATGCTGTGAGAAAGATAAGGCAGTTGACTGATGTTGGAACGGCAAGATTAGTATATTTTAGCTACTTTCATAGCATAATGTCATACGGAATTCTGTTGTGGGGCTCAGCGGCAGATATTGAGTCAATTTTTATATTGCAAAAACGTGCTGTACGGGCTATTTACGGCTTTCGACCCCGAGACTCGCTGAAAGAGCTCTTCAAAGAGATTAATATACTTACAGTGTCTTCTCAATATATTCTCGAGAATATTATTTACGTTCGTAAGAACATACATTTATTTCTTAAGAAAAGTAACATACACAATTTTAATACTAGAAATAAAGATAAACTCGCCGTTCCAGGCTTCAGACTGCGAAAAGTAGGAAAATCGTTTATGGGAAATTGTATCCGTATTTTCAACAAATTACCAAAGGATATTGCTGAACTCCCTGTACATAAACTTAAATCGTATGTTAAAGTTATTTTAATGAAAAAGGGCTATTACACTGTTAATGATTATTTAAATGATAGAAATGTATGGCATTAAGTTGTCCCAGCTCGTACTTGCTTAAACCTTGTAAAAATTACCTTACCTTGTAAAAATTTATTTAAAAAGAGGCTGACAATAGTGACCGAGTTTCTTGCGCTGCTTCTTCTCGGCACTAGCCCAGACTTGTCCCGAAGCAGTGGTAGGTTTAAATATTGGGACGTGTAAAAGCGCCTCCTGGGGCCTATTTGCAGAAATAAAACTGATTTTAACTGATTTTAACTGTTTATGCAAGTTTAAATGATATTGTATCTATAAAAAAAATTACATTATAACAAAAAAGACTAGGCTGTATGGACTCGTCCGAAGCCGTTAAACTTTTAGGAAATAAAAAACATAGTCCACTAACGCCACCTATTGTCGAGTAGCAGGAAACTCGTATTTCATTTGTTCTTTGCGTTTGGTTATATCAATTGCAAAGGTAAATTTTTAATTTAAATTCAATGTTTTTATGAAATAAAGTTTGTTTTTGGGTTGAAATCGTAAAATTTGATTAAAAACCTGCATTTATATTTGAACACAATTTAATATAATGTTAAAAAAAATGAGTTTTACCGAATGTTTTGCGATAATAAAACGCAAATCCATGAAACGTTTTTATACCACCAGTCACTTTTCGGTCTTCATGGAATGGACAAAATTACACAATTAGAATTTACATTATACGATCGATGATCAATTGTATTCATTGTCCATCCATGAACAACCTTACACAATCGCACTACTGTTGTCTACGCGGTCGAAAGCAATTTCAACGAGGTATATACAGGGTGTAACAAAAAGCTTAACGAACCCTTAAACCTCGCATTCAGTTCATATAACCAAACCGTATGTAACAAAAATAATCGCTGGCAAACGACTTTTATTTTAAAAAGTTTAGTAACAACAAACAGAAGATTATCATGCAAATATCTTGAAAAAAAATATTTTACTTTGACCCTCAATATCTCGGTAACGACTCCTTTCCCAGGTATGGTGTCTTGGAAAGAAATGATCGTACAAATGGGTAGAATACGTGGTATTCGGCTTCGTTAAGCCTTTTGTTACACTCTGTATATACCTTGTTGGAATTGCTTTCGACCACGTAGAAAACAGATGAGAACTATAAAAATAACAAATCAGCATACATCGTCATCATCATACTAGTTCGCTGCTGGTTATGGGTCTATCTAATAGAAGGTTTTGACCATAAACTTGCTTGACTAGCGAGATGGCGAAGGATATATAGGATTAGCCGGATTGTAATTCGCCACTTACCGCTGGTAGCGGTGCCTGGTGCTGCGTTTGTCGCGGCTGCGTTTGCCGCGGCGGTTGCGGCGGCGTTTGCGGGGCGGCCGTAGCGGTACCGGCTTTGTCCGAGACGACCGACGCATTTGCAGCCGCGGCCGCAGCCTTACCGCCACGCCCTCGCCCAGTTGTCTTCACCCAGTCTTCTTCAGTTCTGTGTTAAATATTACTCGTTTAATATACAACTGCTTTTACCAGTTAAGAAAAAACACTATAAGCAAAAGAGGTTATGCGCGGGAAAAGAGATCAGAAAGATGGAGTTTTTACGTGGAAATTTTAGTAAGTATTTTATCTGATTCAAATCGAAATCAGTTTTGTTTAAAACTTCGTTGATCATGCATGAACATGTGTACACTACAAATAACAATGACTTGGCAGCATGGTATATGACCTTAGCCTTAGAGGTATCTTTTTCTAACTATCGCTGTCGCCAGTGCGACAGACTCAGTAGCCTGAAAATAAATTTGGAAAGCACACAAAATCAATTTTACGTAGTCCTTTGCTTCCTTCTACAAACTCAGTAGATTTAATTGCTTTTCATTAAAAAAATATGCTTTGTGAACACAGCAATATCAATCACTTGCTGTTGCCCGCGACTTCGTCTGCGTCAATTTTTGTTATTATGATTACGATTATTTTTGCAACAATTTTCACCGATGCTTCGCTCCTATTGGTTGCAGTGTGATGTTATATAGCCTAAAGCCTTCCTCCATAAATGGACTATCCAACACAAAAATATTTTTTCAAATCGAACCAGTACTTCCTGAGATTAGCGCGATCAAACAAACAAACAAACTCTTCACCTTTATAATATTAGTATAGATTTTTGAAATAATGTAGTCTAAATTATTTCACAAATTACTTGTGATAGAAAGACAACCACAGGAGTATGAGTCATAATGTATGACTAAATACTACTTAAAAAAGCAATCTACTGAAATTATTATCTAGAGGGCAAATAGGGCATTTCTTTAGAAAAACAGTTCTTTTACATCCTACTAGCAGAAACAAGTAATTTACATTGTTATGGAAAGGATCTGTATAAAATAGATTAAAATATTTAAAAAATGCTATAACTTACCTATTCCTATGTAAATACGTCCATACTGCCGTTCTTTGGTCATACTTCACGATGGGATCGCGTTTCGCAGAGTGCAATCTGTCCAAGGCCGAAGAAAGGGCCCCAAGTAATGCCTGGTCGTTGCACAAACCGATCCATTGCGACATTCTGGAAAAAGTTCATAGTATTTAATATCTTAAATCTTAATTTTGTTGTATAAATAATATATAGTTCCATTCAACTTGCTTCGGTATTATTAGGCTTCAATCCACGCTTTTATACAATTTCAAAGTAAGGATTCGTATTCGTCCATTCACCTTAGAAAAACTAACTGTACATTTGACTAAAGTATTCAGTCACTTACGATGCTGACTAACCTATTATTCGGCATTCAGATAGTTTTCGAGACAAATACAATTTTTCATAGTATATTATAATCCAAGTCTTACGAGTTGCGTTATAAATGTGAATTATAAATACGGGACAACTCAATATGCATTGCCTTACTGGAACAGTACCACATACTCTACCAAATATTATTATGATCTATTTGATTTTGTTTGTCCTATTGTAAACGCACAATTTGACCCTGTACATTGCATCAAGTTTAAAAAAAATTCAATTGACTTACTTGAGTAGCGTTAGTACGTCATGCCTTGTACCTTCACCGTTAGGCAGCCTGGCGACGGCATCACGAACTAAGGCTATGAAGCTGGCGTGCCGCGGCCGGTCCGCCACTAATAGCGAGCCCTGCGTCCCACACGCTACAGATGCCCGCGCACATGGACCGACTACCGACCGGTACCTACGAATAAATCAATTAACTTTATAAGTTGATATTGGTAGTGTTTAGTTACGTAAGGGGATTACTAAAACTAATCGAATCAGTCGATTGTATAGTCGATAACAATTTATTCTTTTTTTTGACGACTTCCGTGGCAAAGTGGCGTACACACCGGTTTTTAAGGTGTCACCTGTTCCGAGGTGCCGGGTTCGATTCACGGACAGGTTAATGTAGAAAAAAAATGTTTTTCATTTTCTTGGGTCTGGGTGTTTGTGGTACCTTCGTTGTTACTGATTTTTAAAATACGAGTGCTTTAAATAGTTATTCAAATTGGGATCAGAGCAATGTATGTGATGTTGTCCACATTTATTTATTTATTTATATTTATAATTACTAGCTGTTCACGGCGACTAAAATAACCTATGCTATACCCAGACCCGTAAACTACCACTATGCAAAAAAAACATGTTGATCCCTTTCAATATGGAAACAAACATAGTGATCCCACATGAAAACCTGACCATCAACCGAAACATTTTTCCAGGATATCAAGTAGCCTATATACTATTCCTGACCAAAGACTGTCTCTCTGCCAAATTTCGTTCAGATCTGTTCATCCGTTTTAATGTGATTGAGTAACAAAAATTCATCTAAACATTCACATTTATAATATTAGAAAGATTATTTATTAACAATTGCCAGCCGTATGCTATCGACGAACGACGCGTGACACCTGACAATGTTTGTTGATAAAACTCGTTGTCATCATAATCAGCCCCACTGTAGAAGACTTCTCTAAAAGAACTTTGCGATAATCGCCTCTCTTGGCAGGTGGGCTATGGCTGTTTAACCATTAATTTTGAGCAGACTGTCTTTTTCTGTTACTCATAGTCATTTTATTAAAGGATGAGAATTGTGGCACTATTCTATTTTAAGCTGGCACAACACGGCTGGAATTTGTGAGTATAACGATTCAATACCCATGTTGTAAGTATGTGAAAGGCTTGGCAACTGAGGTGAATCTGCGTCGCTCTTGGGCTCGGAACTCTGCTATTTCTGACACTGTAGGCGCTCGCATCACCCAAGACGTTGGATATCTATAAAAAATTATGCAGCATATGTTATGTTACAAAATCAAATAGTTACACAATAAGGGACGTCAAATAACAGTTATTCATAGGTAAAAATGCAAAGGTGATATTAAAGAAGCATAATTAGGCTTTTTATGTCCCGACTTAATAAAACATGTAATTGTTTTTAATTTTTTCCATTAGCTTTGCTTTAGTGATTTTGTAAAAAAATTACAAATGTACCTAGGCGGTGGTGGTTCACTTGTAGGAGGTCCTGGCGAAACCGCCCGAAGCCACCGCTCACAAAGGCGGCCTAGTATTGCATCGCAGTCCCGACCCGCACCGATCCATTGGTACATCTAAATTATAATAAATATTAACACTCGTCAAAATAACATTAACATTATAAGAGACAAGAGATGCAATTTGTGTTCAAACACAAAATACAGCGCCAATTATTGTAAAAATTATTTGCATGCAAATTTTCTGGCTGAATGCATTGAACTTTACTCAATTTTCAACATCTTATTTACTGTATTCTACAGTACAGCTATAGACTACAGCTACACAGTTTACTAAAGTAAAATATTCTTATGTTAGAATACATATTGCTAAATCATTATTACTGCTCTGAAATCATTATGAGGTAAACTTACTTGTGTCTCTGGTAAAAACTGTAAGTATGGCACAAAGTCGTCAGGATGTGGTCCTCTTTCCCCAGAAAGAAAGTCCAATGCAGAGTCTAACTCAGAACACCAATCGTCAGATACTGCAAAAATAAACAATTATAAACATTTGAAAAATAGTTTACTCTTCCTGACGTCCTATCCATAGCATCATTTCTGTCTTTCTACTAGTAGCATTCAGATAGATATTTGGTCCTTCAATTTCAAAAAGTCTTTTTCGGTACCACTAATGGGTGTTAAAAAAAGGTATAAAATTGAAACACAAGTATAGTTTACATACATAGTATGTAATATAAAGTACCTAGTTATTATTTAAACAGCATATTTATTTAATATTCCATGAGAATGGTCTGTATCTTATAGCGACAAAGTGTGACTACCTCTTAAAAAAAGCCAATTTAAATATAAATGGCTGCAAAACAAGTGACAGAAATCATGTTCTGACCACTAACTATACACATGTTATATTTTCGAGATGTTATTATATTTTTGTCTATATAGATAAAAGTTTGTATGGTTGTCCTTTCTACAAGTCTGACCATTAATCGAACTACAATAAAAAGTTGATGAGTTAACATAAGTATATCATAGTTGGCTCAAAATAAAAATAAATACCAAGCAATCGAAGTCACATGCAATAGCAAGTATTGAATAAATACTTATCAGCTCTTTTTGTACACTATAATAGTTACATCAAAGAGTTACTCACAACTGTACCAAGTATTGAGCGGCGCTATGGGTGATTTCATAACAGCGCCGCATCTCCCGTGCAGCTGTTGCTTCGATGCACGGTGGGCTGCCCGCGCGGGAAACAACGCCCTCACCAAGGATAAGAAATTCGCATGAGTAGTCTCCGTGAGAGACTCATCCGGGTCCATGTGTTCCTCAGAGGGCTCACCAGAGGTATCGACTGGGATCACCTCTCCAGAATCGTCTGCTAGTTCTACCGGCAATGCCATCATATCTGTTGATATTAGATTCATTTAACAAAAAGTGAGAGCTTATTTAAATGGGTACTGTGTTTTTAAAGTCTATTAAGATCATCACTAGCCTAGCCAGGAAGCCTCTTATTTGAGGCAGATACACTAATATACCTCATACATTCACCCAATTTATTTACTAAACTCTTACTTACCAATACCATCTAAATCTTCTAATTTAATAGGAACTGGTTGGATCAGCTTAGCTGCATTTTGAATAGCAATAGAAGGATCTGGTGGTTCCTGTTTTATCATATGTTCCAATTTTGTTTCATTATAATTGACACTGGAAATATAAGTAAACCAGTTGTAATAATATCACAAACTGTATACACATTAGTTTTGAAGTGTGTATTGAATACTTACTGAGGTAAATTAGGATATTTCGAATCCACTATCTCTTGTTTGATATCTTTCTGTTCCAGCAACTTTTTGCCATGTTGCGGGCTCGTCACAGGATCCACAAATGATGAGCTTTCGGAATCAGACTCTTCTTGTTCACATTTAATTTTAATATTAGGCAACAATGGCTTATTCTCCACACTTTCCTGTGGCTCTTCTTTACTTTTCTTGACAGCAGTTTTCGCTTCATGTGTTTTATTTGGGCCTTTGCCTGAATCTTTTTTAGGCCCTCTCTTCATTCTCTGTATTGGTAAATCAGATTTTTGTCCACCGAACATTAGCTTTTTGGCACCATTAACAAGAGCTACCCTTTGCTTGATATCGTCTAAGGTTATACCTACTGTATTAAGCTCTGGGTGTGTCTAAAAATGTACAAATGCATTTTTTCAAACTTAGTTGAATAAATTAAAAGCTTGATCTTAAAGCAAATAAATTATTTAGTAACCAACATCAAATCAGGCACATAAGAAAAAAAGGAATCAAGGTAAAACAGGTATGTACACAATAAAGGTAATTAATATAATTTACTGCTGCAAAAAGAATTACTAATATGACACAACATACCTCTCTATATTGTCTACGTGATCTATGTGCAGCCAATATATTCTTAAGACACGTCAAGGATGTGGGATGTGAGGTTTCAGAGCCTCCAAGAGTTCCTGACACCGTACCATCAATATTCTGAAATTAATAAGATGATAATATTTCTAGGTACAACCATATCATTATCTTCTCTTTCTACTTATTAATATAATTTGTGATTTACTCATAAACTTATATGTATTGGATTCTGCGTATAGTAACTATAATTTTGTGACCTGGTACTTACTTGACCAATATTCACTTGTTTTCTTTTCCTCATAGATTGGTCAGGTGGACCATCAGGATAATTTTCATCATTTGATTCATCCCCGCCTACTTCACTTTGAATGGCGGTTAACTCCTCAAAATATCTCTGCTTTGCTCGTAAATATAATGGCTTATAGTTGTTTTTAGCTGAAGGCTTTGGTGGCATGAGAGTAAGACGAGGAATTGAACCCGGAGGAGCGGCTTTAGCAGCTGCTAAAACTCTCTCACGTGATATCAACACTTCAGGTAACAATCTAGCATAATATGATTTTACCTAAAATCATACAAATTGGTAATTATTAAAATTTATAAGTTAATTAATTGATAAGGGTAAATAATATTATACCTTATGCCTCTGCTGCTTAGCTCTAGCTTTCATCAAAAACTTCCTCATTTTGGCTATATCTGGTCTGTAATTTCCTTGCCTTAGATTGTTATAAAATGTACTTAGTGGTGAAGTGAAATTAAATGGTTCATGATTAAACATCATCTTTATAGTCTTTTCACTTTCTTCTTCTTCATTTTCAGTAAACTTTGGCAGATACTTTTTCAATTCATCTTTGTGATGACCATCCAATGCTTCCCAAGTTTTCATTGAAAATAACTCTTTAAAAACAGAGTAGTTCTCACAAAGTTCCTGGGGTAGTTCGAGAGTGTGACCCATGACACGAACCGACTCCATAACTTCCTCATCGCCATCTGAACTACTACTAGTAGTCTCTGATGAGCTACTGCTCTCCCCACTAAAACTCTGTTCACTGTCCATCTTATCATCCATGGAGACCACAGTGGAAAATCTTCAGCAGCTTTCACTAAGCACTGCCTACACTTTTCATTCAATCGCACGTATATTTTCCAACTGTTAAAACTCCAAAAAGCATTGATCAGACCCCGTTGTTTACAGAAAACCGATGGAAGAATATTGCAAAGTCGTATTATGAGCCCTGAGGACCTTTAATCAGCCGTCAAGTCTTGTCTAAAAGAAAATAGAACACACACGCCAAAACCCACCGTTTCATACATACTATGCGCCAGATCGGCACATTACGATGAGAAAATAGCTTGACAATCCCGAACAGCGACATTTTGATCGCACAGAAACCAAGATTTTAAAATAAAAAACGTGTTGTCTATGGATAAATCTTTCTTGGCTTTGATGAATTATTTTTTTCATTAAAATTTTACGGCTTTGGACGAGTCCATACAGTCTAGTCTTTAGTTTTAATGTCAATTTAAAATACATACCATTGATTTAGGATACAAGTAGATCGACTGACAGTCCGATAATGCGTGACCAGTTTTGATTTGTCACAGTTTCCTTCTTCAAATTGTTAAGTTGACATTCTTTTGAGACGCTAAACGTAAAAAAACATCAAAATTCTCCGGAAACATTCAAGATAAATATCGACAATAGTATCGATAAATTTGAGTCAAGCTCTAGCGTACATGTAAAATATTTCGATGAATTAATTATCCACCAAAATAATGTAAATAATCAATACATGGAACGTTATCTTTACAAAATATAAAAAGGAACAAACGGATTGAAATAATTTTATATTTACAACATAACAACATCAAATTCAACAAAAATAACGCGTTTTTACGATGACGACTTTCTACGTATTTACCTGTGAAATGAGCAATTTTCTGGATTATATATGTGGTTGACTCCATAGGCACTCACAGAACATGTAACCATTGTTAAATAAAATTGTATTTACTTTAGATAATCTACGATGTACTAGATAATTCCATAAAATGTTGAAGCTTATATCGCATATGCCACTGGATGTCACTCTGTCAATTAAGACAGATAACAAAACAAAAAGATTAGTTTTCTTTTTCTATCTTGCTAGATTTCCATAAGAGGTTTACTTCTGTCTCGCAGGCTTTGTCTGTCTATTATATTCTACGTTTATGATACATACAATATCTTCGACACTTATAGTGTATACATAAAAGCCTTACCTAACCTAAACCTAAACTAACGTAACTCATTGAAATGTGTGGGTGGTTTATACCATAGATTTAAATATTTAATATACTAGTTTGTACATTTCAATGATTACAGGAGTTTTACGCGAGAACGTGGATCAGAGTCAAATAGGAGTGCTTTTCCTTGTTTCTCGCTTTTGTTTGATTTATCCTACTCACTGACACTTTATTATAACAATGCTACCACTTTATGACAGTAAATGCCGCTTAAGATAATTTTACAAAATTACGAAACAAAGTCCATCTTTCTCTTCGTTTCCCGCGCAAAAACTCTTCTGGATATATATTTTTTTCTTTATTATGTTTAACGGCCTCGGATACTTGTCCATACAGCCATTTTTTTAGTAATATTGTCTTTATTTTTCCATTAAAACGTTGATGTTAGACGTTATAACCTTCCATGTGCGACAGGGGGCGTTTAATTTAATGCTTCGATTGAGTTTTTGGAGACAGTCGAAAGATGGAAGGAATGTAGAGAAGTCCCCAAGAAAGAGGTGAACTGTTTGCGTTTCCGCGCAAAATTTACGGTCAACTTTTCTTGGTTACGACCCACACACCATGTTATTTCACTGAACTGTATATTGTTCACTTGCACGACACTTTGTTTCGCAAAATAACACCACTTTTACGACCCAAAAATCACTACAAAAAAAAAAACAATAAAAATTCGATAAAATAAACGGACTCCAAACTTATCTCACGAACTCCCGCCAAAAAAAACCTCTGAATATTTTTAAGAGTAAGCATAGAGAAAAGACTAAATTAATTACCCTGATGACAGGCGCGTTTAGTTATTTAACGAATAATATATAACAATATGTTCAATATTTGTTAACATAAAATCAACATTATTTATTGCCAGCTTTAGATTAAAAAAATTGATTGTTTAAACAAAATTAGATTATATTTCATAGCAGCTTGAGCACTAGATGTAGTTTTTTTTTAGTAAAATTCTAGAATTTTATAACAAAACGCATCAGCAAAAAATCAAAAGACCAAGACCATAGTGAATAGTGAGTGACAAGACAACAAGTGAAGAATAATCTGTGTAAAACC
This sequence comes from Anania crocealis, assembly GCA_949315895.1. NCBI lineage: Eukaryota > Metazoa > Arthropoda > Insecta > Lepidoptera > Crambidae > Anania > Anania crocealis. The sequence goes on from OX438864.1 coordinate 10,680,993, forward strand.
AAAGTGGGACGGCGATGGTGGTGTTTGTCGGATTTGACTTTTTGACGTAAATTATTCGTGAAGTAAATATGGCTGACGAACTCAATGTTGACAGTCTAATTCACAGACTTTTAGAAGGTAAATTAATAATCTTACTATATTTTTATAGTCATACAAGTAATTTGTCACATATTCGATAAGTTGAGTAAATGATCCATGCTCAATAAATTCTTAGTTGCGTAATTATCTTTGAGTATGTAGAGGTATAGAAACGTCAAATTCATAAATAAATCGATTATCCTCAATTCTTATCTGATTCTACTTTTGATGTTGCTTATATGTAAGAAAGCTAGCTATTTTGATCGTATGAACAATATCAAACTTTAGAAATCCTGCGGTCTACTGAGGCTGCGTTAAAAGTATCCAATGTTAGCATGGAACACTTCTCTGATCTTATTGTTCTGCTTTATGCACATTATACTTGATTTAAACATGTTTATTTCACTTTATTACGCTGCTAATTGGTGGGTTACAACAGTGTACAGACAGCAGCAGGAAACAGCAAGGAGAAAAGGGAAATTGAAAGACATCTTTTCAGGAGAATGTATGGTCTTATCCAAAATTCTTGTGGAAGTATTGCGCTAGATTCTTTATTTTATTATTCCTTTAGTTATTTATCCTGACAGATATACCACACCCAGGTATATCTTAACATGTACTCCCACCACACATTGGTTACTACTGAACTACTATGATAATTCAAATTGGTTAATTTATTGGAATTTGTCTTATTTTCTCAATTTACCTGAAGTCACTGTATTATTTGAGAACTGTTGACTGAAATTATTATAATCAATATTTTTATAAATGCTCAATTGACTTGTCTCTGATTTACATGATGAATACTGTAGCATGTACCAATAATTTTAAATTATATTTTTTTACCTTATCATAATGTTGTGTCTGTGTCTGTATGATCATGTGAAATTGTCAGAATGATCTGTTCGAGCCAATAATGTATCCTATTTTGGAATTAGCTTACGCTATATTTAGGCATGCCTTATAAAAGTTTTCTTTGTAAAATTTTTGATTTTGTTCTTTATGTGTATGAATGATTGTAGGTAGATCTTTTGTGTGTACATTGTTATCGTAAAAAATGGTTATGGATAAAAAAATGGTCTGTACATTTAGTTTCATCATGCTTGGAGCTATCATCATTTAAATATCAGTAAGTAGTTTAAAAATACAAACAGAATTGGGAATTTTTGTGATTTATGTTATATTTGCCAGTGTACCCAGGATTACCAGGATATTTTATTATTCGATCATCAGTTTGATTTTAATACTGATAATCTTGTAAAATCTATTCAAAGTAATAAATCTAAACATCAATTTTGTCATAAGTGATAAATGTAACATTGTCGTAGTTCGAGGATGCAGGCCTGGAAAGACAGTGCAGATGTCAGAGTCAGAAGTGAGGGGACTTTGTACCAAGTCCAGGGAGATATTTCTGCAACAGCCAATTTTATTGGAACTGGAAGCACCACTCAAAATTTGTGGTATGTATTAAAAACTATTGAATATGGTGAAAATAAATGAACAGAGGATGCCATATTACCTAGTTACAATTTAAAACTTGATTTTATTAGATTAACGGTGTGTTCTTAACATGATGTAAGCGGATATTCTGTGCTATCCAAAGTGACACAGTAGTAACTACCAATAAATTTTGGATCTGATGTTATAATAATGCTTTTAAGCTGTCATTAAATTATAACTTTATAAACTGTCCCATGGTCAGATTTTGTCATCAATCATACATTCCTAGTTTTGAATTGTCTTATTGTTATCATATTATTGTAATATTAATTTAAAATTTATTGAAAATATACCTTTTAACTAGCATAAAGCGGTACAAGGGTCATGGCAGTAAACTATGACAATGTTTAATTATTATGTGGATACTTTGTATTTTTGATGGCTTAAGTAGCTATAGGTGTTTGAGAAAACTCTTTGCTGTTTCATTAATTCATCTGCTTGAAATTCTTTTGCCACAGTATTCTACATACTGCATAGAAAAGAAAGCATTTTTAGTTTTGCCTTTGAAATTTAACTGCAAAGTGCAGCTGCCGTTGCACTAAAGTGATTGATACTATGTTAATAAACCAGAAGCCTTGCCGCTTGTATTTGACTGTCTTTAGTTTTGCACTGTTGATCTTAAACTCTCTTTACAGGTGATATTCATGGTCAGTACACAGACTTATTACGTCTGTTTGAATATGGTGGATTCCCACCAGAAGCTAACTACCTATTCCTGGGGGACTATGTGGATCGTGGCAAGCAATCTCTCGAGACCATTTGCCTATTGCTTGCATACAAAATAAAGTATCCAGAAAACTTTTTTCTTCTTCGAGGCAACCATGAATGTGCTAGCATAAATCGTATCTATGGTAAGTAGAGATTATAGACCACACTAAGTTTTGGTATTATATATTATATACATTATATTATAAAGGTTTTGCAAGACCTTAATAATATAATGTTAATGATATTGTTTAAATAAATAAATAAAATAACTTGGGTTGCTTTAACAAAAACAATGACATTATGAGTGATTAATTCACATATCTTCACTATACAAGTTAATCCCCCAGGAGGCACTCGGGTGCCACGATAACAATTGATTTCAATTGTGTCTGGAATAACTCACGATCGAAGGATTAATGATATCCCACTATGTTTTCCTGTTAAGCTCAATGGTCGGCTAGCAGAGAATGGCACATGGCATTAGGTCCACCTTTTATAATATATTCACTTTATTGTTTTCAATAAATAAATACATAAGATATTGGTGTTTTTTTGCTTATATTAACTAGCCAGTTGTTGCACTTTATGATATCAATTTAATCTTTGACAGGTTTCTATGATGAATGTAAACGTCGATACAACATAAAACTGTGGAAGACTTTCACGGACTGCTTTAATTGCTTGCCAATTGCTGCGATCATAGATGAAAAGATATTCTGCTGTCATGGCGGCCTCTCGCCCGATTTGCAAGGCATGGAGCAAATCAGGCGAATAATGAGACCCACAGATGTCCCTGACACAGGTAAAGTACTAAAATATAACATTACAATTTAACTTTGAAAAGCTAAATTCTGAGCTGAGCTCTCACACTACGAGCATTCAAAAATATTTAGCTCAAAATAGACTACTAGTCTAGATTTATCTTACTAAACAGTCAAACACAAATGTCCTTTACCTAATATGGGAGACATATAAATGATGCAAAACCAATTCACAGAAAACTATTGAAAAATAAATACCAAATAACTAAGTGAAATACAAATAATAATAAATAAATAATAAATATATAAATAAATATTTAAGACATGTCTCACTGGGCCACACAGAGCCATCTAGTCCCAAATTAAGCTACTATTAAGTACCCTGTCGTATGGGGTACTAGAACTTACTTATATACTTTTTTTTTGTAAATATATATACTTATAATATATAGAAAACACCCAGACCAGTTAGTACAAACAGACATGTTCATGCACACAAATATTTGTACTGTGCGGGGATCGAACCCGATTTTAAATTATTTTAAACTTTCGCGATTTGAACACATAATATTGTTACTAAGTCTATTAACGGGTCGATATCGCAAAATATTCGGGTAAATAAATAGGTATACCTTATAAATATTACACGCGATAACGACCCGTTTAATAGACTTACTAAAAGACCCGAGTTCACCAATATTTAAACAGCCGGTAAACATAGATTGACGATTAATTTGACACAATTCCCATACAAAATATGTCAAATTATATTTTAAACGCTGTTTAAATTTTAACTGTCTGTTGGTGAACTCGGGCCTAACAATATTATAAGTGAAATACATTAAAATTCTATGTCAAATTGTCGATTTAATTGGACTCACGCTAAGACAATTAAATGAGTCACGGTAGTTGTCTCACGCGGACGATATAAATAAGTAACCTTGGTGAACATTATGTTGTTTTCAGGCTTACTGTGCGACCTGCTTTGGTCAGATCCAGACAAGGACGTTCAGGGCTGGGGTGAGAATGACCGCGGCGTATCATTCACCTTCGGCCCAGATGTCGTCAGCAAGTTCTTAAACAGACATGACTTAGATTTGATTTGTCGCGCTCATCAGGTACATTAACATAGTACATTCTAAGGAGATTTTGATGAAATAACATTAGTATGTAATGTCAACCTTCCTGGTCAGCAGCTGACAAAAACCACTTGGAAATTGGTTTGAGCGAATATCTACATATCAGTATACCTTGTTGTAGGACACAACATCCTTCAAAAACTGTGTGTATGTCACCGTAGAATTGTAAACTTCAGTTCATAATTTAACCCACCGTCAGTTAAAATCTCACGCGTTGTTGTTTGTAAACTGAAAGATCACACAATTTTACGGTGTCATAGACATTCCTATCACCACTTTTTGTATAACCTACTGAACTAATTTTATTAAATGAATTGGTTTTAGAGTTACTAAGTCTAACTAAATGAAAGAAGAATAAACAACTTATTAAATACGTAGGTACTTTTATGTGATTAAAGAATAAGTTTTTTATTTATTTCGCTTTTATATTGGTCATCCATAAAAACCCATAGGCCGCGTCCCCAGTAGGCAAACTGTTAGCGACGGACTGAGTTTGCCCCTTATCGATTTAGTACGCCCTTTCATATATTTGAAACATATATGAAAGGGCGTACACATTTTGCTAGTTCTGCGCTTACTGTACGCAGTTTGCAGCGTTACGCGCGCCGACTATCTCGGTGAGCAGCCGACTCCCAGCAAAATCGGTTCCAGTCGTCGGCGGCGATATGGTTTTTCGGAGTTATTCCCATCCGATCCCCTGCAACCGATCAACTGGATCGGTTTTATTTTTTAGCTAATAAATATTAATATTTTATTCCCATCTGATCCCCTAATACTTATAACCTGTTTTTGGTTTGTAACACGTACATTCAATAATAAAGTACGTTAAAGTGTTTACCTGTGCTTTATTTAGTTTAGTTTTATTTTGTCACTAATCATATACATAGTCAAAAATATTATATTTTTTATTAAATATAAGAAAGTTAATTCGATTATAGTATGTGATTGTAGTTGTATTTTGTTAAATATTTAATGTACACATGTTTTTTAATTTTTATCTCATTTAAATCAAAATGTCAGCAATGATTTTTAAGAATAACTTTTTCTTTGATCATAAAACATATCATTATAAGATCGTATGCATCATTGTTTATATTATTAGTTACATTTAGTGATGTTAAAAATATGATTTATACAATTTTTTTTTACATTGCAGATAATTTTTATTTAGGTTGCCAAGATAAAACGCCATAAATGATAACTGATTTTAAAACAGTTACTGTTATTTTTTTTTATGGTTTGATAACTTATGTTTATAAGAACAAATTGTTCTTAGTTTTTTATAAAAAATTGAGTATCACTGGCTTATTACAGATGCAATTTGTTTTTATGTCTACTTACATATTAAGAAATATGGTTTATTTCAATTACCAATTCCAAACAAACGCAATTTTAGTTGATTATTGATTAAGTTTATCCTAATAAAACGGTCATATCATACTTTTTTAAGGTGCCAGTTAGCAAATTGATGACTTCTTTTAAGAAATCTGATAAATAAAAAAATATTTGAAAACATGCTCAATAAATGAAAATGTGATGGCAAAACTTCTTTTCCTCCCGATTTTACTTGCCTACTTTCCTTACCCACCTACCTTAGAAATACTATAAGGGGATCCGTTGGCACCATAAAAATGTTAGGGGATCGGTTGGGAATTTTAATTGACGGTGGATCAGATGCAGGGGATCAGGTTTTTCGCCGGGCGTAGTAAATCAGTTTGCCGCAAACTTCATGCAGTTGGAAAGAAGCTATCGACGTGTATTTACGTGTTTTTTTTGTATCGCACCTAATTCAGTCGGTCGACCTAAATAAGCAGCTAACTCATAACAGTTTGCTTGCGACTAGAGTTGTAAAATGACTGAATCTGACCAGTCACAATAATTGTCATAAACCTTATATGACCGGTCATTTACTGTCAAATTCAGTCAATTTGACTGTATTGTCTACTTTCAACCTCTGCCAAATAATTGATTTATTTGGGCACCCAATTTATACGTAAGTTTTAATCAAGTAAGGTTTTATTTATTATTATTTTATTAGAGAATAAGACTGCCTCAAAGTAGGCACGCGGCGATGCGACGTTGCCATTTCGCCCGTAATGCACAGAGGAGCGGGGGCGGGGCGCACGCGGCGATGCGACGTTGCCATTTCGCAGCGCATGGGGTGCGGGGCATCGCGCCGAAACATCGGGGCATCGAAAACAAACTTACATTTTAAAATGTTTAATATTATGTAATAACTCATTACTACCCTTTTTTGTTGTGTTTCAATTTAAACTCAGAAAATCTTAAAAAGTACGAAAATATGATTGAAATAAAAATGACTGAAAATGACCATTTTTGACAGTTTATGACCATTTTTGACAGATTTTAGTCATTTTCATCTCTACTTGCGACGCACGAAAATTTATCTGAGTTTGTAGTTAACTCAAATTTCAGTTCGCCACAAATTTGCGACTCACTCAGTCGGCCGCTAACAGTTTGCCTACTGGGGACACAGCCATAAAGTTAATTTTGTTGTCAATTGATTACCTTAATGAGCCACTGGTGCCTGCAATGTGTAAATTAATTCAGTAAATACCATTTCCATATTAGTTTTAACACAGCGCAAAGAAATTTGGAAGTTAATATTATGATTGAAATGAAAGATAGTTTACGGATTTAGAACGCGTTTATTTTTGATTTAACCCGACGTTTCGAACCCTTTACAGCGTTCATGGTCACGGGTAGACTAAGGTGTTATTCGTCTTTAAGATGGTAATTTGAAAAAATGTTTAACTACCGCCTCTAATTTTTATCGTCAGTTATGTTCCTTTTCACACAAAATGAGCTAACTGTGTCCGGAGTCTTCGCAGTGTTGCCATGGTTTGTGGACTTCAATGATGATAAGACAGGGTCCCAAGCAGCTGGTAAATTCCAACCATCTTCTCTATTGAAATTAGGATGTTTTTTAATTTCTATTGCTTCGCGTATCATTCTAGGTACATATCGGTTTTCCTTAGCAAGAACTTTAGGTTTATCAAATCTAATGAAATGGTTGGGCTTATCAAACGCATGACTACAGACTGCAGATTTCGTTATACGCATGTTTTTCATATCGGCTATGTGTTCTTTTACCCGAGTACCTATACTGCGTTTAGTTTGACCTATGTAAGAGAGCCCACATTCACAGTCGAGTTTGTATACGCCTGGTACTTGAAGGGGAATGTTACACTTGACTGGTCGTAAGAATTGGTTGATCTTCTTCGGCGGCTTGAAGTAGGTCTTGATAGAAGCGCGCTTCAAGATGTTCCCAATTTTGTCTGTGACACCCTTCATGTATGGGAGTACCGCTGGTAGACGCTCAACTGTGGATGGTTTTTGACGGTCCGTGAAGCGGAGACGCGGTACTTGGAGTTTATTGAATTTAAGTGCTCGCTTGACATGCTGGAGTTCAGCATGCCGGTGGTGGTCATCACAGATCCGCTGGGCTCTCTGAAACAAAGTTTTTCCAACAGTAGCTAACTGTGAAGGGGGATGGTGACAGTCACCGTTTAGGTACCTATCAGTATGAGTTGCTTTCCGATACACTGTGGTGCTCAAAACATTTTTTCAAATTACCATCTTAAAGACGAATAACACCTTAGTCTACCCGTGACCATGAACGCTGTAAAGGGTTCGAAACGTCGGGTTAAATCAAAAATAAACGCGTTCTAAATCCGTAAACTATCTTTCATTTCAATGTATAGTGTTCGCGTAAACTCAAGAAAACAGTATGTTAATATTATGAGTTTATTTTTTAGGTTGTAGAAGATGGCTATGAATTCTTCGCTAAGCGACAACTGGTGACATTGTTCTCTGCGCCCAACTACTGTGGTGAATTTGACAACGCCGGCGGAATGATGTCTGTGGACGAGACACTAATGTGCTCCTTCCAGGTAAATAATTGAAATTTCTTAAAGGCCATAAAACAATACAATAACAACAATGATACCTCATTTTTCAAGTTCCGTAATTTCAAGCAATGAATTTCAATTTGACTATATTTATAGATATTGAAACCATCAGAGAAGAAAGCGAAATACCAATACAACGGAATCAACAGCGGGAGGCCAGCCACACCTCAACGGTCACCACCAAAAAAGAAATAACTGACGTTTGGGATCCAGTGTGCTGCACAGTGAGAGGAATGCTACAAATAATTAATTATATCATGTACTATAATTAGTGTAGTCATTGGACAAAGCCGAATAATATGTCGCATATTGTTAAAATTATTTATCAACTTGCTTGTGCCTTCTTATTTTTAATTTTTAATTAATGTGAGTGATATTAATTTATGAATTTAGTTCTACAGAGATTTTGTGGATGTTGATCAGACATGAACTATTCGGCGGTGCCTCGGTGACTATTGCTTTTTCGATCCCTGATATTATATTGCAGCCTTCGACCTTAGATCAGTAATACCCTGTTGTGTTATTGTAACATGTTGATGTTCTAGTAAATTGTTTTGTTGACTTTGAATAGTTTGAGGTGGCAAGCGATCTAAAAGATGCGGGCATTGGACACAAAGCGTCTTCATATTACTACTTTATTAGTTGTAGTGGATCGAAAGCACATTCGCTTTGTTTATTCTGTAACTAATGTGCCTATAAATGTAAAGTATGTATAGGTCTCGTGTAAGTAACGTAAATCGGATTTTGATTTATTTGGAAATTCTAGTTTTTATTTTTAATGGAAATTTGTTAACAAAACTTCGTCCATCAATAACCTTTATTTACGTTACGTATTTTTAGTTCTCAGTTTATTTATTTCTTGTAAAGACAAATTTAATCTTGTCATGGAGCTGGCCTAAGACATGATATTAACCTTCACTTGTCATAGCTAATAAGCATTCAATGAATCATAGTCTCCATCTAACATTTATGTTTAGTACATGAAGTGTTTCCCGGTGAAATTAGTGTTAATTTGCACTCAGTATTATTCCCTTAAAAGCTAAGTAGTCATTTCAAAATTTCTTGGAAATTGGTGTGATCTCCATTGAGGCTATCTCCTCAGTCTGCAGTTGCAAGTCTCAGAATGAATTCATAATTTTAATTAAAGGTGGTAGTAACAGTGTAGTCCTCGCAACAATAGTGCAATTGCTATATTATGATTATTAATTAATATAATATAAAATTATATGCAGGTTTTGCATTGTACAATTTTATTTTTTAGCTATGTTAACAATGTCAAATGATTTTCATTAATAAATATTACTATTTAAACTAAGAGGTTTATTTTTGTTTCATTTTGGTTTGCATTTACAATTATAATTGTATCTTTGCTATTGTATAATTTATTAATTAATGTACTTTATTATTAGAATATCATTTTCATCTATTGAAGTTTTTCATCTTTTCTTGAGGCTTTATCAATTTTAATATTTATGATAATATGTTGCTTCTAAATCTAAAATGTCTTTGCTCTCTGTATGTACGACTTCAATGTATAGCAGTTATTAGGTAGCTGATAAAAAGGATGCAGCAAAATTCGATTTTTATGTGATTTATTATCACTTACTACAACTTTCATTCTATTTTCATCTACACTTATAAAGATAACTTTCACAGAATATTGAGTTTAATAATATAATTACATTATAATAAATTTCGTTGTACTTTTTCTCAGGTGTGTACAATTTTCTGAAATATAAATTTTATTCAAATAATCTTGTAATGCATTTATCAATTCTCAATTTCTAAATCTTTTTCTATCCACTGCATATCATCAACATTTTGTTTCATAGGAAGCATGATGCTTGTTAAACTCTGATGATTTTCAATTTTTGCATTGATTTTTGATATGAAGTCCTCATTTTTCTTTTGATATTTCTGTATATCTAGTTGCATTGCCTTGAGGTATCCTCTCTTGGCAGACACAGCCTTTTTCAGTCTATTCACCCTGTTATCATACTCTTTTGCAAGAGATTCCAATAATACCTTCTGTTTTTGTAAATTGCCTATGTCACTTGCTTTTAGTTGCGCTTGGACATCACTAAGTTGAGGCCTCCTAAAAATATAGATGAACAAAAAATTAAAGATGTACCTATGACTTCATTTGCAAATTAGAGGATGTAATAAAAATGAAACCTCTAGAAAGAGAAAATAAATTTAAAAATAGACTAATACTTGTTTGTCCTACCATAAAATGTTGTCTGTGTCAGCAAACTTCTCCCTTTGTTGTTCCAGTGATTCAATTTTGTCATGCATGTTTTCATATTGCCACATAGCACTCAATTCTTGGATCATTTCATCCAGGATACCTTGTTTTAAACAGTTAAACATAGGAACCCATTTGACCCTCCTAAGCTTGGCTTTAGGAACAGTTTCAAGAAAATCTTCATTTCTGAAAAAGAGATGTTAGTTACAAAATCAAGAAAATCTTCATTTCTGAAAAAGAGATGTTAGTTACAAAATAAAACTATACAACAAGGTTAACCAACAAATTGAAGTATATCCACATACTTTACAAGATTCGCAATGTTGCTGAACTCTTTTAAAATAGTAAGATTATCAAAAGCGAGCTCCGAATTATTCATTTCCACATCACTTGCTTGATCTTCCATTTGCTCGCCCATTTTGATCGTTAAAATACGAATCCAAAGAACATGAAAGTATCACTTTCTATAATCAGCCGCGCCGTCTTGTGATGTGAACGCGGAGAAAAACAATGCAAATCAAATCAATCAAACATAGTCACACTCAACACGAACGACTTAAAATTTAGGTACTAGGTACTTACCTAACGTATTTTTTACTTTGAAATAAAAATGTCACAAAATTAAAAAAGTACTTTCTGTCTGTGGTCAGCAGGACTCAGGCAAGGAATTTACATATTACATAACTGGAATGTGCACTAGTGACAAAACGAGGTCCGAGTGACAGAGATAGAGGCCTCTAACGTCTGTAGGGTGACAACCCATAACACAACTTATTGAGACCACTTAAATATTAAGGTCAAAGAAATTTTGCCTAATGCAGAAACTATACAATGATATTAAAATTTTTGTATTTTTACTGTTTCTAGCTTGATTTTCGATACAACCTTTTTTTTATATAATAGATAGGTTTTATTTTACATAATAGCGTTGAAAAGTAGAAATATTGCAATCATGTTGAAAAAATAGGAGGATACGTAGGTATCTAGGAATCTAGGCAAGAAAAAACATACCGACATCAAAATAAAATAGCTAATATATTAAAGTAATATTTCTCTGTTACCAGATGTTGTTTTTTGTGTTATACTGTTTGTACCGAGATTTGACCTATTATACTTCAATGTTCTACCTAAGTACGAGTGTACGAGTACACCATGTTCGAGTTACAATCTAGTTTGTTCAATCAGTAATTTTGAAAAAAATGAACATTTCATGGGGCGCGACAGAAGAGCATGATCTTTAGCCATGTCCCTTAGAATCAGATCATTATTTCCAGATGCAATATAGTGTTGATTTTGGATTCAGTTGGTGTACAAATAGTAATAAGTATGTACAGATAACGGCAGGTCAACCTACCCAAAAAGTTTAATGTCATTTAATTGCTTTTCAACTTTAAGTCCAACAAGTAAAGATCAATATCAGTAGTCAATAGTTTTTACGAAAACTAGCATTTAATGGTATAAGGGGTAATTTGTTACGATGGTTTTCTTCTTATGTTGAAAATAGGACGCAAAGAGTTGCTCTTAACGGACATACTTCTGATATTATTTTGGCAACGTCTGGAGTCCTACAGGGCTCAATAATAGGGCCATTGCTTTTTGTCCCCTTCATTAATGATATCGCTGATTGCTTTAAATATACTGACTTTCTGTTATACGCGGACGATCTAAAGATATATCGAGAGATATCTTGTCTTGACGACTGTCAAAGGTTGCAAGATGATCTTAATCGCCTGTCCAACTACTGTACTGTGAACAAACTACATTTAAGTATAGGTAAATGCAAATCTATTACTTTCACTAAGAAAATTAATTACATTAACTACACTTACTCACTGGGTGGTATCTCACTAGATAGGGTGTATATGATTAGGGATTTAGGCGTACTAATGGACTCAAAGCTTCACTTTGACGGGCATATCAACCACATAGTTAACAAGGCCTTTCAGATGTATGGTTTCGTGATGCGATTCAGTGTCCCATTTAAAAAACCTGAATCTTATTTAATACTGTATAACTAATTGATAAGATCTCAGCTAGAATATGCCACTTCTATCTGGAATCCTTTCTACGCAAAGTATCACGAACAGCTAGAAGCAGTACAACGTAAATTCCTACGATCTATGAACTATCGCTGTTATCACTCTAGGTATTCATATGACGTACTCCTCAATAAATATTCTTTAACGACACTTATAGCGAGAAGATTCTCCTTGATCAGTTGTTGCTATATAATGCTATATATGTTGCTATATATGCAATGAAAGGTTTGACTGCGACAAACTACTATCGCAAATATACATTAATGTACCGTACCGCTCATGTATCCGAAAGACACGAGCGTACCATATGTTTGCGCACGCTTCTTGTAAAACCAACGCAGGTAAACGTGCACCACTGCACAGAATCACAAAATTCTTTAATCAGTATTTCTCTGAAGTTGATCTGTTCTCAACCTCACCTAGTTCATTCAAAAAAACTATATTTAAGATATTTAAGGCGCGAGGGTCTACTCTCAGTGTGACTGAGTATCATTCATTCTAGGAGGGGATTTTCAATGCTTCAACTCAGCCTTAATTTTTTTTTTTAATTTTTTTTTTATTGTGTTGATAACCCTCTATTTTGTTATTAAAATAATCCGTAGACAACGGGGCTGATTATACTCTAAGAAGTACCTAACTGTTAACAATGTTAATGTAATTTATGAGTGTAATTGTTTGTTGTCTCTAAAATAAATTAACAAAAGATATATATATTGTATATATATATATATATTGTTAATTAAGAAAGTTTGACTTTTTGTGGTAGGTTGACGTGCTGTTGTCTGTCAGGTACGTGATAAAATGATAGAAAGTAAGAAAGTAACAGCCTATAATCATCACACTGCAGCAGGGGAAAGGCCTCCATCATGAAATTCAAGTTACCACTGCAACGATGGGAATTGGCATAATCACCACGCTTGCCAAATGCGTGCTGGTGATCACAAACCCGAGCAACATTCGAAAATTCGAAACTTTTTGTTGCCCGACCCGGGGAACCTGGGATCCCGAGATCTTGGCCCGGTATTTAAATCAATAGACCAACGGGGTGTTGGATAAAATGATAAGGAAATTGAAATCGGTTACCATTTTATCTCACTTAAAAAATATATCCTTATTTGCATCTGTCACTACAGATTTTCTGAGCAAATGTTTTTTTTTACTTTAAAATTACTGAACGTACATACTAGAATTTCGATATTAATTCGTAGGTACATGGTTAATTTAGAAGTACTAGTTAGTATATTTAAGTATAATACTTGTACATAGGATTATAACACTGTTCCTAAACGTAAAATGAGATGTGATTTTCCCATTAACCAAAGTTCTTAAATCGCAAATTTTCAAGGATGAGACTTAAAAATAGTAAAACAAGATATGAAATTGAAAACTTTTTTTAATATAGGTCTACAATACTTAGGTCCAATACTTACTTAGCCCCAGGTCTTACCCCCGTATTTATAAACAAGTAAAAGTAATTACTTGACTGCAACTAATTACTTGAGGTACAATTTGTACGCCTTAATCAAGAAATTACTAGAAGTTATAACTACCAAAAGTTAGCATTTTCAGTCAAATAATATGACTATTAATGGTGACCAATTTCTTTCACTTAAGGTCTAAGTATGAACACTTTAAGTTATGACTTTCTTAAGCAATAAGTAATTACTTCTTTATAAATACGGGGGTTAGAATCATTGATGACTTTTATCTAAAGATATCCTCGGGGTTAAAATGCAGGCTACAAATTACAGTTTTCGAAAGTTTTCTTTAGACATAGCGTCAAGCCACTCTTTTTTATGCTCTCATTTCTGGGTAGTCTGCAAAAAACACCAGTAGTGTCAGATCACAAAGATTCAGTTGAATTTAATATTATTACCTTATTGTATAATTTAGTAGCCACTGAGCTAATCTTTAGTGACAACGCATTAGAACGGTACATTCAGGTCAGATTAGTCTTCACAAATAAAATACAGGGATCAGATCGATATAATAAATACTTTGTTATGGGGACACGAGATTAAAAATAGAAAAATGTTTTTATCATTATAAAATATTCGCCGTTTTTCCAACATTTATTAATCATTTAGTGACATGAACTAAATGCTCAAAACAATTCCTCAAATCCACCAAAACAAAATAACATGCTCATCATATACAGTTTGAAAACAATTTAATAAAATTTACTTACTTAAAGAAAGAAATACCGCATCCAGCATATGATTCGCTATTGCAACCTTTCACACAGCACTTTAAACCATATTTTTATTGAAATTGTTGCCTTAATACTAGAAAATCGCATACGAAGCAGTTTGAAAATCAAGAAAAATAGAAGTTTCAAATTTGACAGACTACACATTAAGTGTCAACATAAGGTTGCCATATTTGGGGTAAATTATTCTACGAATTGTAGTTATAATTTTTGTCTTTTCTGTATTAATAAAATTATATTTAGTTACTTTATTAAGAAGGATTTAGTATAACTAGCATTATTAAATAAAACAATATTATAAAAAAATACTACAAGGGACATGCAGTATGTTAAAAATGTTGGATTGCAGTGTCAGTGACATGCAGTATTATGTAAACCTAACAATTTTTTTTTTCTGGTATTATTAAGAATGAAACAGACTATTGAAAGTTGAAACAGAGGCCTCTCCAAACGTCAGACCACATCTCGTTCACAATGTATTATCGACTTTACGTGTCATAATTGAAGTTTATATATTTATTTATTCAATTAATAAAATATATAAATAAATAAATAAAGTTAATTTTTCTAAAAACAATAAACAATACGAAGTGCTTATTCCAGGTACTAAGTAAGTTTCTTTCTTTTTCTTTTTCATATAAATTTAACGGCTTCGGACGAGTCCATACAGCCTATTCTTTAGTAATAATGTCAATTTTTAATATAATATTATACAATATCATAAATAATTACATAAACATAATAGCCTAACCTAACCTAAACCTAAACTAACCTAAGTCATTGAAATGTATGGGTGGTTTATACATTTCAATGATTACAGGAGTTTTACGCGAGAACGTGGATCAGAGTCAAATAGGAGCGCCATTCCTTGTTTCTAACTTTTATTTGATTTATCCTACTCACTGACACATTATTATAACAATGCCACCACTTTATCACAGTAAATGCCACTTAGGATAATTTCACAAAATTACAAAACAAAGTCCATCTTTCTTTTTTCGTTTCCCGCGCAAAACTCATGTAAGTTTCTTGGACTCAGGTGACAGGTCAGGATAAAGTTTTTTTCGTTGTTTTGTCCCTTTTGGAACTGGCTAGGGTCTGAGACCATGCTGCCATGTTTTTAGTAGGAATTCTACATTTTCAATAAATACATAAAAGTAAGTAAGTAACAGCCCATAATCATCCCACTGCAGGAAAAAGGCCTCCATCATTGAATTCAAGTTACCACTGCAATGATGGGAACTGGCATAATCACCACGCTTGCCAAATGCGGGTTGGTGATCACAAATCCGAGCAACGTTCGAAAATTTGAAACTTTTTGTTGCCCGACCTGGGGATCGAACCTGGGACCCCGTGATCTTGGCCCGGTATTTAAACCACTAGACCAACGGGGCGTTAAATACATAGACTATCATAAATACTTACTTAGAGTCTGTGCGGAAAGCGAACCGTCGTACGATTTGAGGGCGCATCTGTGTTTAAATAATGCTTTTGTGTTGACAACACTGTTACGTCATTATAGTGCGACTGTTACATTTTGATATTTAGAAACTTTGTTGGACTAGTTTTTGCGTGAATAAGTAACACACAATACACATCTATCCATCCTCACAAACTTTCGCATTTATATGAGAAGGACACGACGTAGAAGCCATGAGAAGAAGTTAGTTAAATATATTTCTAAATAATTTAAGGGCAGTTTAAGCCATTGATTTAGGATACAAGTAGATCGACTGACAGCCCGATAATGCGTGACCAGTTTTGACATGTCAATGTGTGTGTTAACTAGTGACGTACCTTTAACATTTTTGGATTATCGATAAGAATCGCGTCGTTTGGAAAATAATGTTTACTGTCAAACTGTTTTTATCTCGAGATTATGCACCTACTTTGCGGCATACTTCACCGCGCTCACTTCTTACAACTATAATAGTGGGCAGGTAAATGTGCCCGGTGAGTATATTTTTTACATATGATTAAAAAAGAAATAGTTTAAATTTATTTAAAAAAAATAACAGCCATTGTTAATTAGTTTTATTTATTTATTTCTTTTAAAGATTTTCCGGTGTCATCTGCTGTGCCATGTGAGCTCATCAATGGCAGTAAGTGAAAAAGAACAAGTTAACAAAATCTGAACAAACATTTACATTTTGATGAATCAATCCCTGATTATTGACCTTAGTTATGTGATTCCTTACAGTTTCCTTCTTCAAATTGTAAAGTTGACATTTATTTGAGACGCTAAACGTTAAATAACATCAAATTTCTCCGGAAACATTCAAGATAAATGTCGACAATAGTATCGATAAATTTGAGTCAAGCTCTAGCGTACATGTAAAATATTTCGGTGAATTAATTATCCACCAAAATAATGTAAATAATCAATACATAGAACTTTATCTATACAAAATATTAGAAAGAACAAACGGATTGAAATAATTTTATATTTACAACATAACAACAAGATAAAATTCAACAAAAATAACGCGTTTTTACGGTGACGACTTTCTACGCATTTACCTGTGAAATGAGCAATTTTCTGGATTATTTTTGTGGTTGACTCCACATGCACTCACAGAACATGTGACCATTGTCAAATAAAATTGTATTTATTTTAGATAATCTACGATATACTAGATAATTCCATAAAATGTTGAAGCTTTTATCGCAGATGCCACTGGATGTCACTCTGTCAAAAGACCTGATCACAAAACGAAAATATTAGTTTTCTTTTTCTATTTTGCTAGATTTCCATAAGAGGTTTTCTTCTATCTCGCAGGCTTTGTCTGTCTTTTATATTCTACGTTTATGGTTTAAAACAAAGTTAGCTACTAAGAATAAAATTAATAATTAAATTAATGGTAAATAACTCAGCTTCCTAGGGTTTCTAGAAAACTCCTGCCTATGCTAAAGTAAATTTATATACCAATTTATTAACTATTAGGGAAAAAATCAATGAAACAAGTACCATTTTATTCATCTCAAAGTTTATTGCAAATTATACATTAGTTAGAAAATTTATAAAAGTATAAAAGGCACGAATTTTGTTACGGATGGTGCACTTAACAAAATCATCAAAAAAGACTTTTTTTGGTCTTCATAAACGTTTCTTTCCAAGTGTACACCACACTCCATTATTTGTAGAACCTTCTTTTTTCATTTTAGATACCGTATCTTTAACCCCTTCACCTTGGAAAAAAAATGACATTTAATAAGCCTGAAAGGAAATATTTCAAGTTAGTTATCAAATTAAAAGTATCAACACTGTTTTTCCCCACTATCGAAACATTGAGTGAAACTTATTACTTAAATAATATCATATCTTTAAATTAATTCCTTTAAATTATACATATTTTAAGATGTTATGGGCCGATGGTAACCAAAAAGAACTATAAAACTGTAACATACCGGCCGTAGCTGCCACACGTTCCGTAACTTTGTTTAGATCAACAATTGTGTGTTTTATCCAAGTTTTACCGCTTTTTCTCTTTGACAAAACTGTATAATATTAAATATTATTTCCCTGGTAGAACTGCGAAAAGTTTGACCCCTTTTCAACATGATTTGAAATTGAACACAATAAAATAACACGATAAACAATATTGAATCAACTCGTAACAAAAATTGTCATTTGATGGATAGCTGGATTGGGCTGCCATATAAAAACATTAATGTTAGTACCATTTTACGCCATGACGGTTCTCTTTCCAAACAGACTCTACACATTAACTTAATTTAACTCATTGAAATATATGGGTGGTTTATAAATTTCAATGATCACGAACGCGAGAACGTGGATCCGAGTCAAATAGGAGCGCCTTTCCTTGTTTCTCACTTTTATTTGATCTATCATACTCACTGACCCATTATCATAACCAGGGCCGTCTTTAACCTATTGGAGGCCATGGACATGTTAGGATAATGGGGCCTTTGACGATTCTGAAACGGTTCTCCAACAGTTACTTCCCCGAAGAATTCATCGTCGACAGAACTTTTCGCCAATTAGTGTTTTGCCGAAGACACCTTTCGCCTAAGAACGTTTCGCCGACAGAATGTTTCGTCTTTTGTTGTTTCATCGATGTAACTTTTCGTCGACAGATTTTTTTCAACGATTTATCACCAGAACTTTCTAGTATTTACTAACCGTGTAATGTATGAAAAAACCTCAATGTGAACCGAAGTTCTCAAAAAAACAAGTCTATCAGATTAAAAATTCCATTGTTTTATTAAAACTCATTGTAAATAAATGAAATATGTACATATTATTAGCATTTATATACCTAACTAATGTGGCATAAATTATTCTTGGACATCGATATTCAAACCAGGGCCGAACTTGTATGGGATTCCATTCCACCATCTCCTTAAATATAAAGTCAAACACATTTTGTTTCAATTTTCTATGTAATTTCTCAATTAAATTAATTGGTTAATTCAAACTTGAAGCTTCATGCTTCGCCTCGTTCGCTCAATTTAAATGGAGCGAGTCACACCGATGAGTGTACTACTGATGATTTTTCTTTAAAATGTGTATGTGCTTAGTATACCATTATATATTAAAATTTATCTAAGCATGCTGAAGTCGGAAAGCCTAATTTTTGAGCGAGAGTAGAATAGCTTCGCGCATTTAAAAGCTAGTAAGTTGGTATTCTAGTCAGTAATTTAGGTTCGATTTCTTCGAATTAAATAAGTTTTTTGGTAATAAATATTGGTTATCGTTTGATGATCTAACAGGAACTAGGAACTTTGTATTTTATCTGAGAGGAGGATCGCGGGGCCTTGGGCACTTGCCCAACATCATAACAATGCCGGCACTTTATCACAAATAAATGCAGCTTAACTACAGTCGTAGAGATATAATTTTTTTTCTTTAGTAAGTTTAACGGCCTCGGATACTTGTCCATACAGCCAATTCTTTAGTAATATTGTCTTTATTTTTGCATTAAAACGTTGATGTTAGACATTTTAATGCTTCGATGGACTGTTCGCGTTCCCGCGCCAAATTCACGGTCCACTTTTCTTGGTTACGACCCATACACCATCTTATTTCACCGAACTGTATATTGTTCACTCGCACGATACTTTGTTTCGCAAAATGACACCACTTTTACGACCCAAAAATCACTATACACAATAAAAATTCGATAAAATAAACGGACTCCTAACGTTTCAGATAGGGAGCTTTTGAAACTCCCGTTGAGATATAATCACGGATTTAAATAATAACCTGGATCGAGTACTTCTATATCTTATATTTTCAAATGTGCACTCTAAAACAATAGCGCTAAGATTACTTTTTCTCTGCCAAATGGAAAAGTAGGAAAACGAGCCAAGGAGATAACTAAAATAGTAGTGTGTCCTTGTCTAGCAAGTATGTTATGGAGAAGGGTGTCCACGCTATAAGTAATTTATGATAATAAGTTTTTTTTATTTAGAAATGACCGGTTTTTTTACTGTCTAAAATTGCATATTTTGATAGTTGATGTTTAATGAAAGCTTATTAATTAATCCTCAAAATGTGTGATATTATTGTGTACTTTACTGGACTGCCATCATTGGTGAGTAACAAATATTTTTTTTCTTCAGGTTTCTTTCCACTTTCCAGCAACAGATTCATCCTTAGGCATCCTGTACAGCAATAAAATACACTTAGAGTAAAATCTAACAAAATATTTTTATTTAATAATTTATGAGCCGTGGTAGCCCAATTGGAAAAATGCTTGACTCACACTATGAGGTTGCAGGTTAATGGGCTCTAAATACGATACTGAACACCTATAAAAAAATTTAAGATGATGATAAATTTACCTGTACCTATAAAAGAAAGTAGTGTTAGTTACAAAATTATTGCATTGGTTTAAAACAAAATTAAATAATCTTTTACTCTAAGCAAATAAAACAAAATGTGTTAAATTTACCATACCCAACGTAAGTTTTGCTGCCACTGTAGATTCTAGTACCTTGTTGGGTATAACTGTAGACTCTCATTTGCTGATATTAGGGGTCTGCCTGGAAGACTTAGTTCTGTTGCTTATGCTGGGAGAAAGATAAGGCAATGGGGACTACCGTTTCTTTGCTCACCAGTTGGCGCCACTGTAGACTGAGGTCCGGAGGTATAGCTGTCACAAAGGCGATCGGCGCCGAAACAAAGTGTTAAATCTTGAATCGAATTAAAGTTATTATTTATAAATAACTATCTTGATATCAACAAACTAACTTCTGAAATAGTTGCTCTTTGAGGTCGCCTATTTTTGCGCTTTTTCTTAATTCCGCTTTCAAAGCGTTCATATTAATGGCCAAATAATCCATATTTGCGATAATTTTACGAAGGTGATTACTTTCCAGCAGGTTAATTAAAGAAATTATATTTTATGTCACGAAGCTCGCTAAAACCAGTGAAAACACCAGTGAATGTGGATTAGACCTCACGCGACACAAGCGCCTCTAGTGGCAAATTCACTAGCGATAGCCCCCATTGACTGATGTTGGAACGGCAATATTAGTATATTTCAGCAATTTTCATAGCATAACATCATACGGAATTCTGTTGTGGGGCTCAGCGTCAGATATTGAGTCAATTTTTATATTACAAAAACGTTCTGTACTATTTATGCCTTACATCCTGTGACCCGCTAAAAGAGCTCTTCAAAGAGATTAATATACTCACAGTGGCTTCTTAATACATTTTCGAGAACATTATTTACGTCCGTAAGAACCTACATTTATTTCTTAAGAATGATAACGTACACAAATTTCAATACCAGAAATAAGGATAAACTTATGGCAAGTTTGAAGTAGACTGCGAAAAGTAGGAAATTCGTTCATGGGATATTGTAGGTATTCGTATTTTCAACAAATTACCACAGGGTATTGCTGAACTCCCTGTACGTAAACTTAAATCGTATGTCTAATTATTTTAATGAAAAAGGGCTATTACACTATTACTGATTATTTAAATGATAGCAATGTATGGCATTAAATTACCTATATACAACATTGTATGACATACATATAACACTGTATTTACGCCTATGTGACAAGGTCGTACGTCTTGGTCTGGTCTGCGTAGTTTTGATATCGTACCTCTAACTGTAACTAAATGCCAAATCTCACTGGAGCAACCACCTCTTATGTTTATAAATTATCAAAATTCGATAGCACAAAGGAATTAATTGATAGCGTTGATGACTTTAATATTGCATATTCGTCCACTTGTTCAATAGATAATTGTCAAAACATAGTTAAAAATCCAAATGAGAGCTTAACGTTAATTCACCAAAACATACGCAGTTTGAGTCACAACCTCCCAGATTTTCAAACATTATTAAATAGATCTAAGACAGACTGGGATCTAATTGTTCTTACAGAATGTTGGTTGCGTCACACCCACAGCATTCCTATGCTTGATGGTCGCAGTTATGCTTTAACAGAAAACAACCTTACTCAAAATGAAGGAGTTGTAGTATACTATAAGGACAGCTTAGATGTGAAGATAACTGAGGCTGAACTGTGTGGTGCCAATTGTTTGGTAATAAAAATGGGTGTTAAAACTGCCATTGTTGCCATATATAGGCCTCCTGGTTATAGAGACATTCTAGCATTTATTAAATCACTTAATGACCTTTTAGTTAGTCTCAAATTATCAGATATTATTATTATTGGTGATATTAATATAGATATATTGCCAAATAATAGGGACCCTTATTCATCAATGTACCTAGATTTAATGGCTTCTCACGGCCTTTTGCCGGCGCACTTATTGCCTACACACAACAAAACATGCCTCGATCACGTCATGCTCAAGAGTAACCATACAGCTTACTGTTACGTATCTGAAACCTCGGTTACTGATCATGACTCTGTGTTTCTTATTCTAGAACACTACGTTTGTCCCAATAATAACCTTTCTTACAAGAAAATAGATTTCGCAGGTTTGGATAGTGATATGAGCAGCCTGTGTCTTGACTTGATCTTTGGTATGACTGATGCGAACGAAGCGACATCATTTCTAATTTCTGAAATTCAAGCTAAATTAAAATCAAACACCCATATCTGTCCTGTACCGAATAGGAGAAGAATAAAAAAACCTTGGATGACTATTGGTCTCCTAAGATGCGTAAAAAACCGCGACAGACTACACCAAAAATATAGAAAAAATCCTGACAATGAAACTATTAAGGTGACATACAAAAGGTATAGAAACTATTGTAACTGGCTACTCAAAAAAATTAAAAGAGATAATGAAAGATCACTTATTGAGTCAGCTGCAAACAATAACAATAGAGTCCTGTGGGATACAATTAAAAAATTGACACTCTCCACTAAAACTACTAGTCGTGCTTCACAACTGATTTCCAATGAAAATTCTTCCGATTCGGTAAACGATATTAATAAATTCTTTGTTTCTATTGGTAGAGACCTTGCTGAAAAAGCCTACGCTTCTAGCCCGAGTCCCAAGACATCACTGACTAATTCTTCTTTCTCCTTCGTTTTGAAACCAACAGATGAATCTGAGGTTCTTAACTGTATTCTGAACCTGAAAAAACATAAATCTGTTGGACGTGACAACATCTCTGGAGCCATTCTTAAACGGTACCATCAATTACTGGTCCCACCACTAACGCATATAGTAAACTTAATATTTTCCTCAGGCTTCTTTCCGGATAAATTTAAACAAGCTGAAGTAATTCCTATTTATAAGAGTGGAGACGGATGTTGTGTCAATAATTACAGGCCCATCTCAAAGTTAACGGCGCTATCAAAAATAATAGAGAAACTTCTGAACAAGCGATTAATGAGCTACTTTGAGACGAAAAATATTCTTTCAGCTTCTCAGTTTGGTTTTAGACCGGGTTGCTCTACAAGTAATGCAGTTCATGAATTGACAGACTATATTGTCATGAAACTGGATTGTAGGAAGAAGGTACTTACGATATTTCTTGACCTTGCTAAAGCCTTTGATACGGTCTCTGCCACACTCCTTCTATACAAACTCGAAATGATGGGAATACGTGATGCTCAACTTAGTCTTATCAGAAGTTACCTAAGTGATAGATATCAGAGGGTTCGTGTGGGCAAGCTGGTTAGTGCTGACTTGCCGATAACTCACGGTGTGCCCCAGGGCAGTGTTTTAGGTCCCACATTATTTCTTGCTTTCATTAATGATCTCTGTGAGCTCCAGCTCCCACATGGAAAGATTGTTACTTTCGCTGATGACACAGCGCTTGTCTTTCACGGTGATAGTTGGGAAGAGGCCTATAATTATGCTCAGGTGGGTTTCAACATTGTTACGACTTGGCTTAGAAATAATGGCTTGTCACTTAATATCGACAAAACCAAATATATCCCTTTCTCTATGAAAAGTTCCTCCTCCCCTATTCATAACAACTTCTCTCTAATTGCTCACTTTTGCTAGTTGAACCAACCTTGTCACTGTAGTAAAAATTTTCTCACTTCTAGTATTAAATACTTGGGTGTGATGATTGACAGTACTCTGAGTTTTAACCGTCACGTGGACCTTCTTTCTTCTAGAACCCGTAAGCTAATGTATATTTTTAAAAATCTTCGACATATAGCTGACAAGTCTATTATAAAAATGGTGTATCAGGCCCTATGTCAGTCTATTCTAAATTATTGTGTTACTGTTTGGGGTGGTACTTATAAGACAAGTCTGCTGAATGTTGAGAGGGCACAAAGAGCGGTGCTGAAGGTCGGCTACTCTTTGCCATTTCTCTTTCCCACAAAGGACCTTTATTCCATAACCGAGGTCCTTACTGTTCGCCAGTTATTTATTCTAAACACTGTTCTAAAACAGCATTCGGTTACCATCTACGCCCCCACATTATTTGCGAATAAAAGATTGAAATACAACGTCTGCGTGTCAAAAACTCGGTGGTCGTCTACCTTTTCAAAAAGATTTTCTGGGTTTTTAGGTCCCTATTTATACAACAAAATAAATAAGTATTTGAATATTTATCCACTCACTAAATACCAATGCAAGAAAACATTAGTTACTTGGCTTAATTCTCTCGACTATGAATCAACGGAAAAATTACTAGCCATACCTTCATTTTTTTTTCCTCGAACTTCCTATAACCCCAAATTACACACGCCCAGACACACACACTCTTACACACACACACACACACACACACACACACACACACACACACACACACACACACACACACACACACACACACACCACACACACACACACACATACACAAATACACATTCACTCTCACTCCTCATCATCGTAATACAATGTAGTTTTCTCTAATAATATTGTGCTGCTTCTTGTTGTATAAAACAATCTGTGTAATGCTCACTGTGCTAACAATTCATCAAAAAGCTATCGCACCTTTTGGTTCGGATGTGGAGAGACTGGTAGTCTGTCATACAGGTCTCTTAGTACAGAGACCAGTCTCTCACATAGACTAGATTTTTATTTACTAAGCTGTTACCTAGATAATATGAATATCTGTTGTCACTATCATTTTCTGTGTGAGAGAGGAAATAAAGATTTATTTATTTTATAGGTATGTATGTTAAAACAAGGATTTTTATAAATAAACGCCAACCAATGCAAGGTTGAATTTCAGCAGGTTAGAGAACTGCAGACATATCTGTACCAAAGCGTTCACATAGCAGTCGAAGCATAGACGAATCCCTAAGAAGAGTGAATAAAATAGAGCATGTGTTTTTTCTGATTTTATTATTTTTTTTCTTTTTTGGAATAAATAAAAATATTTTATAATAAACAAAATTTGTAACAATTATTCATTACCGTGGCATTGACTATGTTATTGCAGTCTTTAGAGATCTTCTCAGAAAACCATTTAATGTTATTCATCATTAACTGTTTCGTGATTCCTTCATTTTATCATCATTTTATTAACATAGTCAAAGTTAACAGATGAAAGATTGTAAATTAATAAATTAGATAGAGAGATGTTTATTGCTTAAAATAGAGAGGGATTGATGACCGGCCCTTTAAAAAGCAGCAGCTGGAAAGAAAATCAATGCATTAGTAAAAGAAATATTAACTTATAATGTATAATATTCCCTAGTGAAAATAAATGTTCATATTTCTTCTTTTTTACATACTCCATAAAATTACATATATTTGCATTACACATACGATACATCGTGATAATTATAATGATATTATAATGATTAAAAATTACGTAATGATATCGTCAATAATTAATTATTCAAATCCATTAAACAGTCATTATAACCTGGGTGTATTTAACTTGTTGTTCATTTTATAATGTTGCTGTTTTTAATTCATAATGCAGTATTAAATAATGAATTAGACCCACATGTCTAGGCATGTGATATTTACTAAAATTTATCTGTAAATAAAATATTACGAATTAATGGTTTGTGCTATTGTGAGATTGTAATTATGGGTCTAAGTTATATAACATTATAATGTTTATGTGAAATAATTAAGTGTGAAAATGAGTCGAATACATTCCGTGAGTTGACTTGCTGAATGTGATGTTTAGGAAGATTAAGTTTAATGTAAAACCTGTTACAATGGCGATGGTCACATTGAGTAAAACTACGATGTGCAAAGTTGGATAATTGATTTTGTATTAAAATTAAGATTTCTAAAAGTACCTTCTAAATATTTCTAAAGAGAAACTAGATAAAATATGATACTTGTAATGAGGATGTGGTATTATGAAATAGGCTGTTGTCACGCGAATAATACAGACAAAACGTAGGTAGCCAACCAAAGTTAAGTGTATCATACACTATACACAGAACAGCAACAGTTCCGAATAATATCTTGTGACAACAACTCTTCCAAATTTTACAAAATGCATAGGATATGTGCTGATATTAAAAGGGACTCTATCTAAGTAATAACCGTAGAGTTGATACCTGGATTTTTGCATTTTATAGACTACGCATGAACGGTAAAGTCTTGCTAAAGTCATCCACTGTGAGCGCGTCTGCCACCATTAAATCTGTCGCAATTAGAACATCATTAACATATCACATCGTATTCACCTAGAACTGTGAGTAACACCTAGGTGTTAAGCTCTAGAGCTTCATCGTGTTAATTGAAATCGTGATCTAATCGCAAGCTCTTTGTACAGCTCGTGAATAAAGCTTTGTGATCGTTGGCATATATACAGCTCCGACTAACCTAAAGGTCTGATCGGGTGCTTGTCCCAGAGGAAGGTGCGTTTGACTGGCGACAGGTACGAGTCACGGATGTAAGAGGGGCTGCGGTCCCATCTAGCGATGGGCTTCAGCTCCGGCCAGTCGTACCAGAAGGGGTCCCGAGTGATGGCCGAGATAGGCAGGGACGAGCTCGGGTTGAAAATGTCAGCCCAAGGCCTGCGTCTGAGCCCGCCGGCGGTGTACAGCGGAGCACCTGAGCCACAACTGCTGGTTAGAACTGGGTCACCAGACACAAATGCCTCTCTGGTCTTCGTCATCGCCCAAACAATGAAAGCGAAAAGCGATCGGCATGGTACAACATACATGAAAGCGAAATGAACGATTGTTCATTTAGTTTTGAGTTTATTCACGAGCTCTAAACATAGCATACTTGTGATATCACAGCCATTCAAGATCATTAACCAATCCTAGTCACAGGATCATCTTGTTGGCTGTGGTTAAAAATACAAACCGTGAATAAAATCAACACTTCTTTAGCAAAAGCAATATTTTAATGGACACATAATTATTTTAAAATTGGTTTATATCTTGAAGACATATACTTATGTTTATGTTTGTTATTTATTTATAGTGTTAGATTAAAACAAACAAACAATGTACATGCATGTTTATTGCATTCTATGATAAAGAACACGTACACTCTCTCGGTACAGTACACGGTTATGTCAAACTAGAAGTGAGGTGTAGTGAATGAAGATGTCAATTTCTTATTCACTTAAAGGTAAGCTATTCCCAAATAGAATTTACAAAACGGCACTAACTACAGATAATATATTTTTTAAGTGAACTCTAACACACTGTAAGAAGATAGAATACTTCGTACATGGAATGATTAGATTTTTTGACAATTTATAGCACCAGTGGAAAAGAGGGTCGAGACGAAGATAGAGGGAAGGGGTCTGCTGCCCTTACCGTCGGCGTCGTACGCCACCTCGCAGTCGCGAGGGAGGCTAATTCTCGGCTTCACCGGTGTTGGGGACTTCCCTCGGAGTGAGCGATCAAAATCTGACCATTTTTCGGCTTCCGCGAAAAATGGGTCCGTTTTGAACACGTCCGATATCTTCGGCGGCCACGCTCCTTCATTACAAGTCTCATAGTCAATACCAACGTCAGAATATAATATAAGGGACCTCAACAGAAACCGTTTTCTTTTCAATATTAACACGGGCTATAGGTACTCTTTAAACAGGGGCTATAGGTACTCTTGTGTGGAATGGAGTGTAGTGTTCTTGGCGAGCATGATAACTTCGAAAACGCATTTGCTATGAGCTCTGCTTGCTTATTATGTACAATGCACGTCATGCATTTTGCTGAATTGAGATATTATAACAAAATCAACGTCAGTAGTCCCACCAAAACTTACTGTGTATAAATTTCTCATTGGGTGTACATTGAGAATTAATAAATTACTTAAAACAGAGAGGTTCTACTCTACTAAATCAAAACACTGATTGGTCTTTTATGTTCGTTTTAATATAAAAAATACGTAAGTTATGTTAGTTTAGTGTAATAGTTTGTACTATCAAATATTATTATGGAGTATGTAATAGTGTATAAAAATACCAAATCACTTATAAAATTATACAATCATGAGATTCTATTCTACTTTAAAAGATATGTGTCTTGTAGGGTTGTTTACAATGATATTAAATACATTAGTGACTACTATAATTTTATGCCAAATGTATTATTGCACATTATGTACAGACAATTTCGAATTTTGACAAATAATTTACAAGTTTTTACATAGCTTTTTATAATAACACAATCTTATACATATTCTGTTTTCAGATTTTGTTTAATTGTTAATTTGATTGTAATAAAAGATGCCAGGCTATTAAAATAAAATTTATTGGAATATCGTACCACACAAGTCAGGTTCGTATCATAAAGAACCTGACAGTTGAACGTTATTCCTTTCAATAAAATTTTCGGTTCCATGTGATTAGCGGCGAATGGAATATCCTGATACAATCTTAACAATAATTTGCAGAATCAGAATAACTCATTAATTACCTCATAACATGGACCGGTCAAGATGCTAGGATTAACCAGTTCGTGGGTTACAAAACAACCGGTCTGCTTGGACACCGAAGGAGACCTTGAGGTTTATTTAGTACCTTACGAACTGACCAACCGCAGCACTTCATAAACTTAACTTACACTATAATCGTGCATGTATGCTTGTTAGTATTTACCTGTTCCCCAGTGCGGCTTATTGTCGGGCTCATATTCGATGCCTTTAAGGCTCTTGGGTTCGGTCACGGGTGTGCTCAGGTCGGTGATGGGGTAGGCCCTGTCCTTTAGGTAGAGTCCGTAGCGAGAGGGGTACAGGCGGTCGATGGCCGACAACCTGTCGAGATGGTCCTGCCACGCCTTGTGGGCGTCGAAGGGGTCAACGCCTCGTCGCACGCGCCTGGGCACGTGGTACACTAAACGAAAACAAATAGAAGTCAAAAAACGTCACCAACATACGCATGGCACGCAGGATTCGTCCGCTGAATCTTTAAAATCGTGTAAAGAGGAACAAATAGATCAAAATATTCACAGATATCTCCTTTCTGTAGGAAGTTGACTAAATACTTTATCGTGAATAGAAAATACTTGACGAACCTTTCCATAAGGAATTGATAAACACACAGAAATAATTTAGATAATGTGATGTTAATCATGGATTAGGATTGCAGAGCAAAAGCTTTATCTTTAATGAAAATGATGTTAAAGACAGTATATAAATACAGCGCATCATAGAACTCACCTCCTTATTAATAATCCAGTAAGGCTTGATAAAACATAATTTTAACGTAAGTTATTGGCATTATGTACCATGAATTAAATATTAAATAAAGGGACTAATATAAATAACAAGAACGTGTCACCTGACAAATGCTAGAAGATATGTATGATATTTACATAACTTAACGACATAAAGTCGACATAACATCCATGGAATATACAGTGTGATGTGATGTTTACCAGAGGTGACTTCTACTATATGATCATGCGATTATTTAGCGATGATTACAAGTGAAATAAGTGAACTTGCACAGGCAATAATAATTATACTAGCAACTTTTGCATTAACGTCTAGTTATATGTCCTATGCCTACAAAAAGACAGCAATTTAAGAAGATTTATGAAGAAAACTAATCGAAATTACGACCGTTACCTAATACTAAATAATTACTATTAAAATCTCTTCTACTTTACTAGGTCCTATATTTTTATTTTGCATCAAATGTGTTTGTAAAGATTAAGACTCTACCGGTATGAGCATTGCTTGGTCGAAACTGATTCTCATTGCTTAAGTCGAATAATGCGATATGGTTTAGGAACTTGATTAAAATTATCTTGACCTAAAGTTGCGTGCCAATGCACAAGGGACTAAGCCCAACTGCCCAAGATTCTGCACACGATTCCGGTAGAGTAATAACTCAAGCGTCACTCCATGTAATGTTAAATCGATCGATGTTTTCCTACATCTCCGAGCTTATGACAGGCTACACGATATTCATAACTTTCGAAATATTTATTTATATCAAAAAATCTTTAATACAAAGTAATTAATATACATGAACAGTCATAACGATTTGATGTTTTTAATAGTATATATTACATGATGTCTTTTTTCTGCAATGAGTTGTGAATGAGAGATGTATTACCATATAAATTGCAACCTACAGAAAAGCTATTTGCAGAAAAAGTGGCAAAAATGCATTAAAATAATTGCTACGAATTGTTTTGTTTATAAAGGATGTTTATAAATTCAATTTATTTTTTAGACTGCGCTCCGGAATTTTCTGCTGAAACAATGGAAATACTAATATACAGTCTACCAAGGTTATTATGAGTAGCACTAGGTGCTACATCCAGTACCGGAGATAGATTTTGTTACATAGCGGTAAAGCATATTACTGAAGGGTTAACAAAAGTTTGTGTGTATCATACAAATGTTGTGGGGATGTGTCGAATATCTACAATGGTTAGGCAAGTTGAAGTTGCACGTGTACCTATTCATATTCGTAATACAAGGCGATAAGCATTAGTTCGGGTTTTTTATTATATAATCTAATAGGAAATTCATTATGTGCCAAAATTATGTTGTATGTATAGTTGTTGCACTTGTCAATCAAACCAATTGCACAGGCAATCTTTCAACACGTCGATCTAATTTGGTTGACTGTGATGTACGGGTGCAGAAAATTGCTGCTACGTAATAATATATTGCATTGTTTTTATAAATCACTTATGTAGTCACCACAGAGCCAATAAGTTTGTGATTCGTATACATGCTGCCAGAGCAGTTTTTCAAGTTCAAGATGCGCATTTGATGACGCATGTCTCGTTACACAACACATATTGTCTTGGTCTTAAAGTAACGAATGCACTTTATATTGAAATAACAGTTAAATCGGTAAAATCTTTCTTATTGTTGCACATAACAAGACGTATGATCGGCCATGATGTCGGGATTTATTTAACAAAGGAGTGCTGTAAGTCTTACTTACAAAAACAGATTAAAGTTAATGAAAGTTTGGTTGACCAGTGCAGCAAGCGTGTGTCTGCGTGTGTTATAGTGTTTTGCGGTGTTACAAACCTGGCCTGTATCGGTCGAGGGAGCGGGAGTAGTTGTGAGCGTAGATGGGGCGTGGGGAGTAGCCGTAGGTTTCGCGGTGCACGGGCAGGTAGCGGTAGCCAGGGACGGTGATCCTCTCGGCGGCGGCTAAAGGGTCGTCGTAGATCGACTTGCTGTAGGGGTACGAGGTGGACAGGAGTTCGGGGAATACGCTGCGGCGTGAGGGCCTGTATCTCTCCTCGGCTCTGATGTCTTCCGATCCTATTAAACAATTGTAGATTTGTTACGTTACTTTCTGTTGTAATGTCCGTTGTTGACTTTTGTTTATCTGATAATATGTTTTAAATTAAACTTTTTGTTAAAAATGAACTCTTCTTAATCTCATTTGGTATTTTCTTCCAGTACTTTAGTTTTGTTTTACTTTAATTTAGTTATTTAAATGTACCACTAATACTAGCAGGGAGTTTATAATTATTAATTTCCTTAAAATTTCAATGCTTACCTTTTAGAGATCGCACGAAGGATTGCCAAAATCTGGCTTTCTTTGACGCCGTCTCATTTCTGCCAATCATTTCTAAATGATTTTTAAACATTTTGACGGTTTATATGTCGAGCTCGTATTCTGTAACAAATTACAATTGCTGTAGAATAGTTTCGAAAAAGAAAAACTGTTGGACTCGTCGCATCTAAGGTAAACGCCGGCCGTGGGCAATGTTTTGGAAATGTCAACATTAACCTTGATTTTAGGCAACTTACTAACTAGGTACAAAAAGTATGTCCAAGTGACATAATTAAGTACAATAGCGTGCTCGTCGCTCGTAAATAGACCAATGACGTACGTAGCGTTAGCAGCAGGGCCACAAATAGACGCCTCGGTGGCTGCTTCGTGTCGAATAGCCCGTGCTCTTGGCGCAGCGCCAGCGCTGGTGTCCGACAGAAACTTGAAAACGCCCGTTTTTACGAATGTCTGCTCACCGATCGGCTATTTTCGAGTTCCACGCGACCTTGTTGCGAGTTTCGCCGCGGATAAGTCAGCGGCCTGCCGCAATTCTAATTACGTAAGGTCTCAAGTATGCGAAGACAAACTAATGAGATTTTACGACCAGACCTCGCGTTATTTCAGGAGCTTCATCACGAAAACTTTAAGTTTTACAACGATTGCTAAAAGTTTATAGAGGTTTGTTATTTGAAAAGATAGGTACTTCAAATAGATAGTAGCTTCAAGTTGTAGCTGAGACCGTGGTTAGGGTGTCATGATTTAATTTTTAATTAAGCTTAACTCGAAATCATACAATGCTATCGTGAGAAGACTACCCAGAAATCTATTTAAGCGTCTTGAATACTTTATAGTTTGTAAGTAGTCATCAATTTCCCTACGGTAAACTATACGCCCACGTAGGATTTCTGAACTGTGATGTAAATTTCCGTTGTGTTCCACTGGGAAATGTTTGGTTGTATAATGTTTATTGGTGTCTGATGAGCGTCAGAGGCGTCAGACTGTATTTCGAGAGGCTATTCATCAAGTTCGAGTTAAGCCTGGGCGTTCGTTGATACGGCGCGTGCGCAACTCAAATGCACTCTCGAATGCTAGAATGCAAAGCGATTGCGATGCGATTATGCGGAGCGAGCTTGTTTTTAACATTTATAGACAGATATGAATGTTAATAATATTGATGTATTGAATGTAACGACTGTAACGATGAATCAATT
This sequence comes from Anania crocealis, assembly GCA_949315895.1. Taxonomy (NCBI): domain Eukaryota; kingdom Metazoa; phylum Arthropoda; class Insecta; order Lepidoptera; family Crambidae; genus Anania; species Anania crocealis. Next base: position 10,714,094 of record OX438864.1, read on the forward strand.
GCTATTAAAACAGTTTAGTAGTCATTGAAAGTATTTTTTCACCAGAAATATGAGCTTACCAATGCAATGTGGTCAATATAAAGTTGTGCAAACATTTTAAAATGTTATTAGTACATAAAATATAGAGATCACGACAAAACAAAAACTACTTGTTTTCTACTTTTCAACAGACAACATAACTTTGTATTTCAATTCAGGCTTTTAATAAAATATTTTTTGTACAAGAGTATAACATGCTTGTGCTTAGTGAACTTTCATTCAAAAGAACATTTAAAACTTTTTAATGATAGAATTTTCCCCAAAAGTTACGATTTTATGAGTCATCTCATCAAATACTTGTCGCATAAGAATATCCTTAACAAACCCTTTCGAAAGTTTATACCCAGTTATCTAAAAGATTTATTAACAATTAGGTACTCGAAAATAAGTTGTGATTTATCTTTATTCATAATATACCTGTCTCAAACACCTAATTAATATAAGATGAATGTTCATAAACATTAATGATTACAGGGCAATATAACATTTATCCCAATAAATCTGCTCGGAGTAGACGCAGTTTTGGGCGACTACGATTTTTATTTACTTTTTCATTCAGGTCAAGATCGAATGCCAATGTCAAATATGTATTGCAATATCTATCGTCAATCTGGAATAGCCTGCTAACCTATTTACAATCTTCAACTGTAGAAAAAAAAAAGTGCTATTGAGAAACCGTTACAAAAATACACGTGGGCGCGTCGATTTGGCGGGATTGCAAATTTGGCTCGGGATGTGTGGCCTGAAATAGACGCGCGGCCAGTCGGATCGAATTCACGGCATTCCCAGTTCCCGCGCATTGTCACTAAAGGGACACACCACACAACGGGCAGTTGTAGGGCCGTTGTAGGGCTGTTGTAGGACTTGTAGGGTCTATGCACAATCATACATAGCGTTGATGATTCTAAGGCACATCGATAATTTTAAGGAATAGATAAGCTGGGACCACTACAGCTTTTGCTAAATGTCAACATATTCAGTTCAGGGCATGTTAATAATTAAAAATGCAAGGATTGTCTAGATGAGATCGCTTTTAGCGATAAGACCGCCTCGTAGTGATTTTCTGTTCACCTGTGACTTTTGTACAATAAAGTGCATTCAATTGAATCATAAATGTTAATTAACAAGAGAATTTTAATAAACATCATAAATTTGGTCAACATGTTTTTATGTTGCAATTTTACATTTAAAAAGTCCGAATCCTTGTGTCAAGTGTCAAGTATTGGACAAGAGGAGTAAGCAATTCAACCTACATATTTTTACATTATCATGTAGGTAATATTATTCTTAGGACTGTAAATTTTTTTGAAACATGGTAATAAAAATTAAATAAGTAGTTTGTTGTCATTTCACTGGAAAGCACGTACTACATCTTCACGGGCACTGTCAATAACATTGTTGTAACTTACGTGCTGAAGCAATGTTACCCGGTCAAGATGCCACCTTATCTCGGCTAAACACCCGCGAAAATGCGAACTAGATATCAGGTGGTAGCTCGAGCCAGTCGAGCGAGACAAACGATACTTGCGCAACGAACAGAGTAGGACGGTAGTCGGCAATAGGCACTCGGGGAGCCACGCGCGGTAGGCGAAACGCCCTTCGATAACACTTGGCACAGCCCTTAGATGCTCCGATGTAACACTAGGCAGACTGGTGTCTTACCGATTAAAATAATGGTCGTATAATAATATGGTTGTGTTGTTTCGTTGACGAGCCGACGTCGAGTGTCGGTCCGGGGCGGGCGAGCACTGCCCGCGGCGGCCGCGCTTGCCTCCGCCCTGTCCCCCCGCGCCGCCCGCCCAACGCGCCCAACAAACATTATATTTCGCCCATGTTTTACTACTTCATGTGTATAAAACACGGATACGTAATTTTTCTACGCATATTTTTGACATTATTTAAGATGAAAGGATAAAATGTTTTATTAATGAATATCGTTTATTAAACAGACCGTGCATGCAAAATATTATGATGTACTATATTAACAATATATTAATAATTTATTGTTTCGGTTTCTCGTAAGTTTATACTGTATTTTGTAGTGATTTCTTTGTAGAGCTCTGCTTCCTAATTTATGGATTGAAAAAAAATATATTTTTGTTTACTTAATGAAGTCAAATGGAGGGCACTTTTCATACTAGAAAAACGCATAAGTAGGTTTGTGTTTTTGAAAGAAGTTAGCAATGTACTGATTTAAACTTTCAATATCCCTATTATATGAGTTATTCAGTTGAAAATATGTTATTTGTTATATCGAAAAACTCATAAATAACAAGGTATCAAAGTAATCTCTAAACAACTTAATCATACTCGTAATTTAGATGAGTGTGAATCAAAATTAACCAGTTTAGTCTTCATAAAGTGTTATAAGAATGTTTATTTCTCTCTTGACATGATATTTCTATTGACAAACGACTGATTGCTAATAGAGCCAATCGAGACATAAAAATACAAACAACTGTTTGTCCATAGAAATAACACGGCCTCTAGTAATTCGCATTAAAATTAAACCAGATATTACAATAAAAGCTGCTTTAGCTCGTCGTATAGGTTTTTACTTTTTTATACAGCTACGACATTTAAAGATCTTTGCGGCAATTGGGAAATGTACCAGTTTAACTCTTCCGTCTGTTTTTTTTATATATTATTCCTATGTGAAAGGAATCAAATATGATGTGACACATCATATCATTTTGGAATCTGACTATATACCTCAGTTTAGGTTAGGTTACTACGGATATACCTACAGAGGCAAAATAACCTGAAAACTGGGATACAATTTAGCTTTATGGAAATATCATTGTCGTTTGTTCATTGGGTTAATTATTGTTTCTATTGACTTTCCCAATTTTTAGACACAAATAAAGAGGACTTCTAATAAGGAACATCTTCTGTACAGTTTGTGAATTGTTTGACATGTAGCCTAACTAAAGTATTAGGCACATAGGTACATTACAACTTGGTGCAGGATTTAATACGTTTTTATAGAAAAGTAAGGTGTGTTTTTTAAGTCATAATCAGTGCACATTAGTCAACTGTTTGATGCAGGTTTCCGCCACACTTGGCATTCAGGTATCAACGTTTGGCCAATGGTAGAGAGTAAACACTGTTGCGTTTCCTTTAGTTCTATCGACAACCATAGACGAGGAGGGGTGGGTGGTGTAATTATATCCTAAGTTCTAAAATACACGATTATAACAGTGTTTTTGAGACTGTTTTTGTTGTTTTTTTTAATTTACAGCAGCAATTTCTTTGGGAGTCCGGTACCAAAAAAATTTACTACGAATGCACCTAGTAGCCCTTTAAAATCCATTATATATTTTTATTTTTGTAGTTTTGTATTTGTTAAAGCAAAATACCTAAATCAGTAACGAATAAAACCGTAACATTGTAAACGGATCTCACCTAATTTGTCACTATCTGGCTTACGACCGCATTTAAGTGTTATGACTATGCTAATGCATAAGCGTAACGTTTACCTAAAATAACTTTTTAATCACGCTATAATTTCGACGATGTGAGTATAGTTTCCTTTGAAACAGAAAGTTCATGAGATGTGCAATTAAGCACCCACGCACTAGCAAGGCGAATTAATTTTCCGTTCTAATGTGACCACGTTCTACCTTAAATTCAGGCGGTAGAGACTAGTGTTGTTTGAAGATGTTAATACAATCTAGAAATGCAAGATCTAAAATAGTTTGCAGTAGTTAGAACTTACCTAAGACGACCAAGTTCACAGTTGCATATATGTGGGATTGTGAATGAGTGTGAAGGAATGATTAACAGAGTAGAGAGTGATTGATCGGTATGAACTAGGGAGCAGTGAAATGATACATGGTTTGAAGACATGAACGAAGATGCAAGCATGACCGATTACTGAAAGATGGTTTGAATAGAGAATGAAAGAATGAACCAGAGAAGATGATTTTAAAATGAGAAGAATGAAAATGGCAGATTTGGAGGATCGCGGCGAAAGAACAAAGACGTGTTTTATATTTTATTTTAAGATTTTGTTTGATTATGTAAAAGACTTAAAGGCGAAATACAAATACGTTCAAAGATTATTGTTTTACTCCGTTCCCCGATCCTACAGTATTGGGGCCTCGTCCAAAGAAAATTTTAAAAAACAAAAGATTTATGACGCAAAGATGCAGAATTTTTTATAAAGGTGAAGACAAAAAATTTTAAGACGATTAAAACAAGATGTCGAGAGGAAGAATGCGGCGAAACGACGAAGATGCAAGGAATAACGAAAGAAGTGACTATTTTTACGAGACAGAGAGTACGAGAAACTTAAATCAAATGTAGAAAACGATATACAACGACGTTCAAAGATTATTGTTTTACTCCGTTCGCCGATCCTACTCTGCCCTGATAGGGAAGAAGGCGGCTACGATATTTCAACTTACTGCACGTAGCCGCCTTTTGCCATATCAGGGCAATATACTCTGTAGTAAGTAAAATTTAACATTTTATAAATAAATTATAAGAGTTTCCAGTCATCAAATAAGTGTTGTCTCAAACAACGAGGACATCACACACACATTGACAGAATTCTGTAAAATCCTTTCATAAGTAGAAAGTTTGGCTGGATCACAGAACATGGAATGGGCTGGATGTATATGCCTCCATAAAACATTTTTTTATTATTATTTAAGTATTTCGTTAACTTATTAGTCTAGTCTTACGTACATTTTCCTGTTTTTCATTCAATAACAAATAAAACATACTACTATAATATTAAAAAACGAAATGTATTAAAAACTATTCCCGACACATCGTTATTATAGATTTATGACCGGACGTATGTAATAACGTATATACTCGTATGTACACTCGGCTAAAAAACTGTTGTATTTCCAATTAATTTCATATTTAAGTCACTTAAAACACTATCATCATGCCAAATTTTGGTAGTTATATAGTAATAGTAGTAAGTATATTTAACGCCACTTACACGAAGTTTTCCATTTCATAAAAATAAATGCATTCAGTGCTATTACCAAAAAAGACAAACAGGTTTAAGCCTTGTCTAATTTTAGGACGACTAATTTGAAAATATACATCCATCCATGATACTACGAGTATTATAGTTTAGTGATATGTCAAAAAACTGTAATTGGCCGCCTTATTAGGGGTTAAAGTATGAAATTGCCGTTTTATATGGACGAAATCGAGAAAAATCATTTTTCCATACTAACAATTTTTTAGTTTTTTAAAAACCCCTGAAATGTTCGTTTTCGATGCAATTAAAGGTGAAAGTTAGATGGTTATAAAGCTACGCATTATAGTATTTAAATTTCTGAAAATCAAAGTATATAATACAAATATACTTAATTGAAGCAAGAAGGTCAGCTGACACATTGTAAGGGGTCTTTTCAACGACTTCCTTTGAAGTAATAGGCACTAGTATTGCATTTTTTTTTAGTCAAAAGATACTTTATTTAGTTTTTAATACAATACAAAAAGAATTACGCAATAATATGACTATACTTAAGAGCTATAAACAAAATAAACAGTGGGAAAATAATCGGCAATTTCATACTTTAACCCCTATTATAATTAGACACGGTTTAAACATTGTTTGAATCAACCGATTTTTTGGATCCCCTATACCTAAGATTTGAAGTGTTTATAACTCAGTCTTTTGATGCTAGTGTTATATTTTTATTACAGTATCTAACAAGGTTAAGAAGATCCGTCATTACTTTAAAAATGTTTAAGAGTCCCTGCCTACTATAAGATTGGACCTTGTTCTTTATCACACTACCTAATGTCTTCTGTGTGACACTATAGGACATAGGAAATTTGTTCTCTGCACGTCATCATGTTGGCACTTACTCTATTCTACACATATTTTTTGTCACACAAACTATAAATCATCATGTTTACAAGTATAAAAAATCTAATATTGGATTTCCTTTATTTGTTGCTGAAACTAATTATGATAATGTGTATATATTTTTCAGTTTTAAATACACAAATGTTATTTACTATTCACTATAACGTAAAAGTAGTAAAAAAGTAAAGTAACAGCCTATAATTATCCCACTGCAGGGAAAAGGCCTCCATCATTGAATTCAAGTTACTACAGCAGTGATGGGACTGGCATAATCACCACGCTTGCCAAATGCGGGTTGGTTATCACAAACCCGAGCAATGTTCAAAAATTCGAAACTTTTTGTTGCCCGACCCGAGGATCGAACCTGGGACCCCGAGATCTTGGTCCGGTATTTAAACCACTAGACCAACCAACGCCCCGTTGGTCTAGTGGTTTAAATATAACAAAAATATTTCTTAAATGTTGTTACTTACTAAGTTGTAGGTACTATATCAGTGAGTGAGTAATATTCAAATATTTCTAGAACGAACCGAGAATTTAGAGTCTAGAACTCCAGAATGCTTATGTTACGATTCCTTGAATAAATACTTTCGATCGCCTCAAGTAGACTTCGACACAAACTATGTCTTGTAGTTTAATCGTCTCTTGGTTAGAGAAAGCTTATCGGTTCGAGGTTGAGGAATCGTACTATCAATTTAAATTTCTTCTTCTTGTTTTCGTGGGATTTTTTTTGGAAGACTCTAATAATCAGCTTGTCCTTCGAGGATTGTGTTGTCTGTGGGTACGAGATATACATTTTGCCAAGAACGCCTATTTGTACACCCAGACTCGAGCCCAGTCGAAAAAAATTGGAATCTAAAATTGATCAGATCGCAAAACAGGTGTGAGACCGCACCTGGCTTCGAAAGGGCGTTTGAGGTAAACGATGCAAAAGTGCATAGATGATAAGACTGTATCACAAAAATAGTGGCCGTTTAGTCGCCCTTGTCACACTGCTGGCACTGGCGAGAGAAATGATTGGTAGTACCTACAAAGCGCGATAGAATCGAAAATGAATAAAATCGTAAGAGAACTTAGATATCGACAGTGTATAAACTTGAAAAATTATGTCTCAGGCGGGACTAGAACCCGCATCTACCGGGCGCGGCGAGGAGTATGCGTGGAGATGCGGGTTCTAGTCCCGCCTGAGACATAATTTTTCAAGTTTATATACTGATATTATTATTGCATTTAAATTGCTAATATATCATATAAAGTCTGTCGGCAGTGTTTGAGCTGAATTGTCATTGTGCGGGTCACATAGCAAGAAGGACCAAGTCGTTGTGCTGGAAAGGTTCTAGAATGACTGAAGGTAAGCCCCAGGGACCACCAAGTGATCTGGTGAAGAACGCAGGAACTGCAGGAGGCTGCTGGACACAGGTGGCGCGGTGGTCGCGTAGATCAATAGGGAGGCCTATGCCTAACAGGCGTTAAGCTGAGATGATAAACATAAATTTTCCGACTCTTGTGTTGTCTGGCAGTATGGCGTCATTCTTCCCACGTGTTTTGTCGTGAAATCACGTTTTATCGAAGTTTGGCTCATCATCAATAGTTATTTTTATTCGGACCAGTTGAAGAACGGAGTTAAACCAACTTCCGATGACACGTATCTTATTTCCGTAGATTATGTTTATATGTATTCTTTGAACAGTTGATAATTACCACAAAAATGAATTCGGACAGCGAGTTCTTTGTTTTACAAATGTACCTATTTAGAAACACATGAATACATACAAATATCGTAAAGGAACTCAGTTCCCAATGCGATAACGTGACAGAATATTGAATACATCTTATATACTTTATATATAAAAAAGACGTGCCACGTTCTTTGTCCGCGATGGACTCCTAAATTACTAAACCGATTTTATTCAAATTTGCACATTGTGTGCAGTTTGATCCAACTCGAAAGATAGGATAGCTTTCATCTCAATTTATAGTCGCAATATTATTTTATTGCAAATTATTTGTTTCTTGACTCTTAAAGACTTGGTAAAGTAAACGCCATATTTGGTGACAATGACATTTAAGACGTCAAAATCAAAATAAATTATTCTGTGGCGATACCAAGTTCGCGGGGTCAGCTAGTAAGCTATGTTAAATAACAATTATATGGTAAAAAAAAAAGTAACAGCCATAATCATCCCACTGCAGGGAAAAGGCCTCCAACATTGAATTCAAGTTACAACAGCAATGATGGGTGCAGGCATAATTAAATTCAAAATTCAAATTCAAAATAGTTTATTTGTGATTCACAGGTGATACAGATGTTAAAAACTTAAATGATAGTGCTCTGTGATCTGCCATTTGGCGTACAAATGTATTAATCCTAATCAATTGGTTTAAATTATTTCCTTTACCATGCAAATTACATAAATTACAAATACTTAATATTAATTCATTAATTTATAAACATGTCATTGTATGTAAGAATTATGAATAAAACTAAATTAAAAGATGTAATGTCAATTAGTGTGTCTGGTGAATGTATCAAAAAATTCCTGAACCGAATAGAAAGCCTTTTGCGAAAGATATTCGAAAAGCATTTTCTTAAATGTCAAGATATTATTATCTGTCCTAATTTTCTTTGGTAAGCTATTGTAAATTTTAGTAGACATGTCAAAGATACTGTTGCTGCGGAGTTTTGTTTTGTTTACAGTTCTTTGTTTAACAGTTACAAAATCACATCGTCTAGCGCTTAAGACACGTGGAAACAGGTCAGAGTGTCGTCTTACATAGAGTGCAACTTCAAAAATGTATAGTGAGGGTATTGTCAGCAGTTTAAGTTTTTTAAGGAGTGGCTTGCAACTTACTCTACTTTTTAGATTGCATATGACCCTAATGCATCTCTTTTGATCTATTAATAGGCCTCCTATATTTACGGCGTTTCCCCAAAAGATAATCCCGTATCTCAGCCTAGAACCAACGTAGCCATGATACGCCTCAATCACTGCTCCTCTGTTTACTATCTTGCTAAGCTGTCGTAATGCGTAAGAGGATTGCAGTAATTTAGCGTGTAGAAATTCAATATGTGATTGCCATTTCATATCATTGTCGATATGCAGTCCTAAAAATTTCACAGATTTGGTATTCTTTATTTCTACTCCTTGAAATGTCATTTTTGTTGTTTCGTGTTAATTACCACGCTTACCAAATGCGGGTTGGTGATCACAAACTCGTGCAACGTTCGAAACCCCGATATTTAAACCACTAGACCAAACGGGGCGTAAATTTTATTGTATTTTCTTTTAATCTTAAAGAAAAAGTTTCAATGTCAACACACTCATACAACCAAGCATTTATTCATTAATTTCATTTATTTACAAGATAATTATGTAATACCTTTCAATATTTCTTACATGTCTTTTACCTAAATATGTAGAGCCAGTTCTTAATAGGCATAAGCAATCAGACGGAGTACGAAACTGACTATTAATAATATTATAACTAAAGATTTTTCACTATTGACTACCGCAACCAATTTTTATCACAAATACGAGTAGTTTCAATTAGGTATTATATAAACAAGTCAATGTTAAAACAACAGATACCTAAAAAATTTACAATTTCCATCTATGAAAAACTTATTGGTATAGCAGACTATCTAGCGTCGCGCGTCGTAGCTAATTTTTGTTAATGAATAGTTTCCTAATAAGATCTTATTTGAAACTTCCACTTTGATGATTTTCAAAGCATCTTTATACCAAATTTCATTTAGTGTGAATTTAAACTAACCATTTAAATCGGTCACTTGGTATGATTTTCTATACAAGTTTCTACCCTTAATTTCACGCCTTTAAGAGATTATTATTTTTATTATAAACACCCTATGTCCCTTTTCCAGGGCTCAAACTTTATCTATAACAAGTTTCACCTAAATTGGATCAGTAGTAGCTCTAGCTTGATGGGTTAAAAGACATACAGACAAACTTTCGCATTTATAATGTTAGTTTTATGTTATAAATTACTTAGTAAAGTAGTAGTATCGGCCTATTGTCATCCCACTGCAGAATAAATGCCTCCATCATTGAATTGTACAAACAAATGTGTAGAAAAATTATATATATTTTATGGATCAGGTGATGGCAACAACTCTAAGGTGCGATGCCAAGACTTAGTACAATTTGCATGCAATGCATGTACTATAATTATAATATAACCTTATTTGTACGTGCATATTGCAGGTATAATTACTTCACAGATTGGGGTTCTCTAGAACAGAACATCTGCCGCAAAGGCCCTGATCAATCGTCTATTTATTTCCCAGCTATTTCTGTGCAGCAACAAATCGTTTCCACGCCCGCTCGACTGTCAACTGTTCAGTTTTTTTTTTAATTAGTCGTACATTTAATTGAGATAGTGCCAACATTTCATACTGATATTACGATGTTATTGTATTGCAGGTATTGATCGGTAGAGCTGTTGTTTGCTAGACGAGTCCTAGCTAGGGGGTGTATCTATTGTACACAGATGAAAAATGTTTTCTATATTTCTGATATACTCTAGAAATAAACTCATTATTATATAGTAGGTATGTGTACTACCAACAAGACCACTTGTACTTGTACCACCAAAAGGCAAAAAATTACAGAAATACCGCCAAAAGAAGATGTGCAGCATCGTCTTCTTCTCAACATTGGTCAAACTAAGATCGTCAACATGCTTGCCAAGCGTACAATGGGCGATTTTAGCAAAGCCTCCTTGTTGAGAGTCCTTTGTCTATCAGCCGATTGACGTGGTATGATGGTATTGGTGATTTTTCTCATTAAATATTGATACTAAACGAAGCATTTTATAAAATTTACGAATCTGACTAATTTTCATGTCATCATTATCCATTTCAAACACAAATCTTAAGAACCTTACTCTGTGTCCCATTTTCGCAAATCGCTTTTGTCATCTTTTACTTAGTTTCCCTTGTGTGCGTCATTTTAAGTTTTCTTGAATCTACTCATAAATTTAATTGAAAGATATATTTGACTGATTTAAACTCGCGTTTTTTGACGTTGTTATTTGAGTTTCCTGACTTTTTGAACACTTTACAGCGTTCGTGATCACGACCTACCTACTTAGTGGTAAAAAGCTTAGGTGCTTTTTCAGCCTATACTCTACCTGCGTGTTAAGTTTGAGTCAGGCATCCATCCTAACTTTCGCGTTTATAATATTAGTAAGAACTAAGAAATAAAATTCATTGATTGATAACTTTGATTGATGTCGTTTTTAGTAACTAGATTTTTCTTCAAGTCTAGATGTTTTTTTTTAATTTAAATTGCATTAACTTTTTAGTTATAAGCCTATTGAAAAAAATCTATATTGGTATTCCAGGAAAAAAGTTAAAATGTACTTGTAAAAAGTTATGTACTTGTAAAGTGTACCTACAAACGCGTGCATTGAGAACCCCCTTTTTTGCGTCAGTTGAATATTGACCTACAAATATTAAAATCGAATTCAAACTATGTGTAGTCGCAGAAGGAACGCTTACAGTCGAATAAAGCAGTGCTGAAGTAGAACGGTATCTAGCGAAAAAGATATGAAACATACACTATTGTTTAGCGTTACGATCATGATTGCATTATTGTACCTTACTTTCATAATAAATACGGCTTTTTATGTGTAGTCACTTAGGATTTAGTATTAAACAAACGATCAACGTATATTTTTCTTGAATGTAAAAAAATATATTTGGATTATGTATAATTTTTCATCAAAACTCTTGTTTTTTGGTATTTTAGACATTTTTGTGACTAAGCTTGTAAGTCTGGTAGTTAATTAATTGGATATCTAAATCTTATGGATTATGCGCATAACTATGCAATATTGAAGATCAACACAGATGTACAAATAAAACATTAGGAAGACTTGGCAGCAAGACCAAATTTCGCAGAAAAGCTATAACATAGGTACTCATAAATGTATTTATTGCCTGGCATCTCTCATTTCGATTGATTGGAACAGCCTCGAGAACAGGAATACTCAACGTCAAAAGAAGTAACGGCTAAACATAAATTAACAGGTTTAAATCTAATGATATTTTCCGATTAGGATCAGTTTCAATACGAAAACTTATTGAGTAAGTATACTCAATAAGAAAATCCCAATTGGAAAAATTTCATAAAGTTATCGTTTTGTTAGAAATGAAACATTTAATTAATACACTAAATAACATTATTATTGTTCACTTAATAACCACTTAATACTTATTCTGAAATCTGCCACTTTGTGCATAATTCTAATACATATTTTTTAACAAACTAATATTAGTATGCGCTCTATTAATAACATCATATAGTTGAAATCTAAGCAAAACGTATTGTATTGTATGACAACTAGATAACAGAACTTTTTAAGCAATTAATATAGTCTTAATCAAAATAATACAATGAATCTACAAATCATCTACATTAATGTCGCAGTGAAACAAAATAACAAAACTGACAAAACAACTGGCATTTTGCTGAAATCATCAATAAATGTCTGGTTTTGCGTTCGACCATAAATCTTCAGTGCAATGAGGAAACTGCTTGCTATTCTCAATATCGGAAAGCTTTAAGAACTGCTGATTATACATTCTACTTACATAACTTAGTAAATTGTGATTAAATCAGTAAAATCAGTTTTATTTCTGCAAATAGGCCCCTGGAGGCTTTAACACGTCCCAATATTTAAACCTACCACTGCTTCGCAACAAATGTGGGCTATTGCCGAGATTATTAAAATTACTTTGACATATGATTTGAGTTTATGTACTCAAGCAATTGACAGTGGTAATTTATTGAAAATACGAATACAATTTCCCATGAACCAATCACCCACTTTTCGCAGTCTGAATCCTGGAACGGCAAATTGATGATTGATGGAGTATCACTCTAATATTTCTAATAGGATTTTAAAATAGTCTTGTTGTGACTTTTAGATTATAATTCAGTTAAATTATAATTGTATTAACAGGCGTAGGTAATTCGATTCAATAAGTAAGTCTATCTCACTTTATATATTTGCTAAAGTTTGGATCGGTGATGTTACTTCCATAGATTTAGTACCTATACATGGTTACTTCAGAACCTCCTAGACCCGCAGAACTGATTTGGTTGATATTTAATACAAAGATAGGTATTAATGTGTATATTCCAGATACATAGGCTACTTTCCATCTCGTTAAAATACTTATGCATTTTTGGACTGCCAGCTGAAATTCACTGTTTTTACGCAGTTGACGTGTTAAGTGATTTCTTGTAATCATGCCTAGTCGTAGAAAGATTCTTATAGAAATTAATAATCACCCCTTTTTGTTTTTAATACAATCCAAGAACCTACATTGCGTAAAAAACTTTAGTGTATTATCCTAACCTCTTCAAGGGCTAGCGGATCGCTACAGAGTCAAATCTGTACTTTACGAACAAATTCAAACCCAACCTAGGCATTAATTTCGAAATAATTGAAATATTCATAATAGCACGGTGTCCATTATCTCACACCAGTTGTAATGGAGTATCTAAATATATCTAAAGTTGTTTACCAACAATAATGAATGTCGCCACAGAATTAATGAAACGATAGCGTCTCATACACGTTCGGTTTTGGCAGATCCGGGTGATCACGTGTGGATGCGAATAGCCATGACTACGATACTCATCACCTCTATGTTTTCTTAGTTTACGTACAGTCAATAGCATGTAATGTATGAAAATTTAAAATTTTACAACTCATGTTATCTACTTTCTGGAAGGAAATAGTAACATTGTAAGCTTATTAAGTATGTTATTATGTAATCTCCATGCTCGATTAGAAACTTAAAAACCTAAAAATGGAGGACTCCATCGGACTTTACTCGCCAAAAACCTAACCTTTTACTAAATGAAATTCGAAAAATCGTATCTTATTTATTCGATCGGTACCTAATATTTAATTGCATTAAGGGCATTAAGGGTGAAATTTCTCCGACCTATCAACAATGCGAAAAAAACTACAACTGTCTTTAGGCTTACTTTTCTGTCTGTCTTTAAAACGCTCATTTGTACCACTTGGCATGATTTATAGTATCAATATTTCAACTAAATTGGGCTGTAAATACAACAAATTGCATTTGTCATGGTGTTCAACCAATTATTTACTATGATTAACTTTTTTTTAACGTACCAATTCAATTTGTGTACCATTTTCAACAAAAAGTTCTGTTACAATTATTAATTACACCCAATAAATTTACACCAAAGTTATAGATTCAATTCTCTTGTGATACACACGAATGCTGTGCATTTATTTTGTTGTATGTGCACGTATATACATATCTCTAATACTGAATACCCTTTACCTGTTTGTCGGAGAAAAAGGTAACACTTAAAAGAAAACAATCCAAAAACTCGCAAATTAAAAGTATACGCTACGGATTACTTCGTAGCACCGGTGCTACGACATTTCAACGTTTCTTCGCGGTCAAAATGAAAACAATGCCAAGATATCTTGTCTATTTTTATCCTTTGTTACGTTTATTAAAGTTTCCTCGGTTACGTGTTTGATTTTCTTAAGACTACGCCGATAAAAGGCGTGTGTATATCCGCTAAGGATGACGGCGACGCGTGGGCTGCGTACACAACTCTAGCTACGTAACCTAACCAGAATTTGTAGACCTTCAATAGCTCGTAGTCTCCTTCAGGCCGCAGTTGAAAAGGGAAAGTGTATGAAACAGAAAGGTTCTGGTTATATTGGTGGTTCGCTGTAATACAATATCACCCGACCTTGCTGCGAATAGTCCCGCCCACGGGCGCCGATAACGACGCGTCTGCTTATGCTCGTAACGTTTAACATTCTCACCTTTAATTCAAAAGGTATAAAGCGGTAATTTGAAAACTAATATAACAAATATTCCTTAGCATACTTGTTGAAGTAAGAGTTCTAAATTTAAGAATTTATTTATAAACAGGCGCTTAAATATTTCAAGTTTTATTTCATTAGAAAAGAAATAAAAAAGAAAAGTGAGAATGTGACGGAAACTTAAGAAAGTAAAACAAATATACATAGGTACATTTAAAATATATTAACTACCTATTAGCGTAGTAACTATTTAGTAATATGTGCTATTAGTCACTAGTTGTGTAAAATTCGAATAGAGCGGTTTAATTCAATAAAGGTCTAAAACTGATTACTTACAACTAGTGACACTTTTTCATTGCTCATGATGACATTTCTTCTGTCCCTTCCCGTTTCCAAGTGAACTAAGGAATTTTGGTGAACAGGTAACAATGAACATATTGTGAAAACCAAAATATCTCTATCTTTTGACTACATTGGAAGTTTCTTATATTTCCATGGGACCGTAAACTTTCATGTGTATGTTTGATAAAGACTTTACATTTGCTATGCCTCAGAAAAAAGTTTATGACTGAATTCGGTCAGAGGAAGAAACAAAGTGATCCTACATATTTCGTTTGTTCTTTTTTAGTCTGTTTACCATTATATGGATTTACATAACTGTCATTCGGTGCCTGCTGGATGAAAATGTGTGTAGCTCACTGTATTTTATGTATTAATTAACTGATAATGTCGTGTCCAGCTATAATCGGGATGCAAATTTAATGTAATAATATACAAAATGTAACTTAGTATTAGTCTTGATTTGTATTCTGTTGCTGTACCTTGAATAAAAATAAAATAAAATAAAAATAAAAACGAAAAAAAATCTAAATTTGTCAGTTCGTTTAGTACGACTTTCGGTTAGTACGACGTAATATCACCGGTCCCTTGGCCGTCGTTATAACCGGATTCTACTGTAATTATTTTAATGTCACCTTCTAGTCTATACACAAGATCACTCAGGGTAGCCAGTTTGCGACGCTTAATTATCCAATTAGCAGACACCTGCAATGAATCATTTGGATTATGTTTTATAGTAACTATTATACTCGTAGTAGAGCCAAAAGTGATAACTATATAATTTGTTCGCATTAATTTATTGGTGACGGTTTAAATATTTTCATGAACAATTAAGTCGTTCGTACTAATACAGGATCACTTTATCGTCCGTTGGTCTGTCATTAGCGATTAGGATCGGATAAAGAGGCCAATTTGAAAAAAAATTTCAACGTTGATTAATACATAATTATTTCTAAGAAACTCATTCATCAACAAGAAAGGGTATCTATTCACTGATTGTGTACCTTTTCTTGTTCTGGTCCGTTGCGTTACCACCAAAAGGTATTATTAGTCCTCCTAAACTTCTAGGATAAAGGAAGCCTCCTTATGACGGGCGGCAGCGCTCATCTTCACTGCCCGAGTAGCCTTCCCTGCTTAATGCAAATGCTGCTAATTCATTTTAGGAAAGGACCAAGGTTTGACAGGTTAAAAAGGTAGAGTTCTATTAACTATGCCTCTCACTCCTAATTCTACTGCATGAAGAAAAATGTAACCACATCTGGTCTTTAGGGATGTTTGTTTTCGTAGTTATCTTGTAGCAATTCAAATAGCAATGTTTTTCCCTGATTTTTTTGTAGTATCCTGTACCCTGTCTGGAAGAAATCGCTATTGGCCCAAGTTGTACATCTTTCTGTAACTTTGCCTGTTTTTTTATTTTGTGCAATAAAGAGTATTAAAGAGTATTCTATCTATCATGTCTTCACCCTGCCTGAGGCAAACTATATTAAAGAAGATATAAGTATATGTATATATGGCCTGTTGACCGAGTGGTTTTTTTTTTTTTTTATAATATTTACGACTACCTCCAACATGATCGGAGCCTATATTTTCTATTAAAGTTTAAAAATTGTCATTTCCAACTTAAGGTCAAGCCTTCTACAATAATACTCGTATTCAGTGCTATATTTATTTTACTGTATCCATTACTTAAGTTTATGTATATTCTTCTTCTTGAATTTCAGGGTAACTTTTTCTGCAATCTACTTTTCTAATGTAACTATTATGAATTTGGTCTTAATTTTATTTTTATGGATGCTACTCGTCTAATGATTTTACTATAATTTACTACTATATATCTGCTTTAATTATTTCAATCATAACTAAATTATCTTAATTTCCATCTCTTTTTGCAGGGTCACAGTAAGCTTATACTTTTATTTATATATTTTTTATCTACCTTATTTTTGTTCATCTCATACTTATTTTCAGAATACATCTTCTATTCTAGACTTTTTCATTTATTATTAAGCTCGTTATGTTTATGTATATGTGAATCTACTATATATTCAATATATGTGACACAATACCTATTTTTGCTTTTATTCCTTTGTATTTCTTTCACCGCTAAATTTTGTCAAAGTTCTATAAATATGTCCCTTACTGTTCTTGTTATTTTAGAAGCCTTTTCTATTACCCTGTCGATCCCCTCCCACATATCTCTTCCGTCCTGTTTCCTACAAAGTTTTATCAATTTTTTTATTTCTTTATGGACTGTCACATCATAATTTTCTTTCTTTTGTAGGTACTCAACTGCTGCCCATCGCTTGGACCACCACGGCATGGTAAGTTTTCCTGTTTTATTTATATTTCTAATTTTGTGTTTGCAGATTTTTATAGTTGGTTCTGTTAATTTTTCTAATTTTGCTGTTTTATTGGTTTTATTTAATTTTTCCGTTGTTATTGGTTTTTCAGGCGTGATTTGGGTAAATTTCTCACGAAATTCTTTGAAATCACCCTTTTTTGATTTAAATTTGATTGACCCGACGGCAAGAACACTTGCAGTCTGGTCAATGTGTTTTCTTATAGATTTATTGAATTTTAAGCTGAGTGTTTTGCCGTTGTGGTCCAAGCTCATGAGGTCCTCTACCACTTTTCTGTTTTCCACCAGGTTCGCGCTGCCTTTAGTGTGTACTGTGCCGTCTGCTCGACCATTGCGCGTTTTGCCTCTTCGTATGCCCTCCGGGACGCCTTTAGCAGTACGCCGTTGACGCCCTCGCTATGGCGTCCCATTTTCTACGAATGGGGCAGTCTTGGCTGAACGCATTATGGGAGCTGTTCTCTAATTTGGCTCGGCTGCAGTTAATACACTTCGGTGTCTCCTGTGCAAGCCTTTCGGGGCAGCTCACGCACAAGTGTAGTCCGCCGCAATAACTGCATACGTCCCCGGTCTCCTTGCAATATTTGCGGCTGTGCCCATAGCCCAGGCAACGCGAACACTGGACCAAGGGTGATTGGTCCTCCACCACAATCTGTTGGAGGTCTATGTGGACTCTTCCCTGATCAGTCGCTCGCTTCCAGATTGTGGGGGACACTGTGATGACGATGTGAGAGGTATGTGGGTTTCTGGTTTTCTTTCTGAATTTAACTTCCACCCTGTCCTCCTCGTTTTCGAGGCCATGAAAGAGGCCCCGGTTCTGGTTCCTAAGAGCTTCCAATACATCAGTATCACTATGTATCGTGAGAACGCTCTTAAGAACCAGAAGCGGGTCCCTGTTTTTCATTTCCTCGACTACGAGGTTGTTCCCTGCTCTTTCTATTCTTTCCTTGATCTTCCTTCTGTCTTCTCTCGTTTCGCATCCCATTATAATCTTCCTGTCTTTAGCCTTTCTAACTTTTTCTATCTTTATCCATCCCTCTTTTGCGTCGACTGCTCTTCTGACCCTTTCCAAGACTTCCTCCCCAGTATCTTGGTCGTTTTCGGAGGTGATGACCACAGAGTGGAGTGCTCTACGCTCCGGCAC
The DNA here is from genome assembly GCA_949315895.1 of Anania crocealis. Taxonomy (NCBI): domain Eukaryota; kingdom Metazoa; phylum Arthropoda; class Insecta; order Lepidoptera; family Crambidae; genus Anania; species Anania crocealis. The sequence continues at coordinate 10,732,664 of OX438864.1, forward strand.
TTGCCTGGTGTTCGGTTCGGCTGCCGCTACTCTCGCGTAGGTCATTTGTTCAAAGTTCTGTGTTTGGCCATCTATCATGGTCTTAATTTCCATAAGCTGTTTGTTATTTTCAGCGAGCAGTCGATTATTCTCCTCCATCTTGTTGATGAGGAGATCTCTCTCTCTACTTTCCAGTCCTCTAACTTCCCGCTCCTTCATCGTTGGAGTGTCGCCATCATTCTCCCTCTGATCCTCGTCCCCTCTAGTCATTTTCTTTTTTGCAGGTGCGGCTCCCGACGCCTCCTTCACAAGTTGGTAGAGATTGTCCACCGCTAGAGTGATCCCGGCCTTAAGGTCGGCTCTCAGATTGCGGGATTCTCCTATCTGGGTCTTCGCTTTCACGAGCCAAACCCTGGCCCGGGTCACTCTATCGGAGGACTTCGGTTGGTCCGTCGCTGGCCTCGGCGACACCGCAGCAGCGTCTACAGATGCTCTGCGCGTCACTCCCTTCACTTCAGAGGGGGCCGCTGCCTTCTGTTTCGCCTTCTGCGGTGCCCCTGAGGCCTTCGCCGTTTCCACTTTGGTTGGAGAGTGTGAGTGCGTGGTTGACGCACACTGCATTTGAGTCATCCTGGACTCCAATTCTCCTATGCTTCGTCTCACGTTTGTTCGATGCGTCGTGGACTTTACCGGAGAGGGTCCTGCCTTCTCCTTGTTGTTTGACGGTGATATTTCAGGACTCCTGTCAATTCCCTTTTTTGCGGGTGTTCTAAATCCGAACATGTTTACTATGGTAGGTTTAGACAGCGAGCGAGGAGAACGGAGACCAGCGTGGGAGAGGTCACAAACAAAATCGAAAAGCAAACAAAAGCGTGCACCGAATACGATGCACAGCAACAATATTAAATAGGTAAAAGATTTTATTCAGTGTTCAATAAAACACCGTCGAAGTAAATTTTGTCTTAAACTAAGTATGCCGGCCAAAAGGGCAAGGCTTACAACCTGATAAAAGCTAATGAAGTGCAGTTTGCTTACTGCAACTGGGCACTTGTGTCTATGACCGTCAATAAAATTTTAAAATTAAGGGTAATTTATTTAATAATTTTATGTCTACTCTATAGAGAGTAGGTCACGAATCTCAGTTCGTTAGGTCCTTATTTTTAAGAAAATGAAATGTTCCTTTATATTCACAGGAGCTGCGGAGGGCGATCTTTGGCACGAGAAGTGTACCCAGGTGACAGCTAGACCCGAACGATGACAAGAAACGAAGAAACTCAAAAACTAAATTTCGATCGGGTCGGCTCGTTCACCTAGTTAAGAGAGTAAGAGTGGGTGGGTGGGAGGGCAAATTTTTGGGTTTCCCTCTGCCGGAAAGCGGCGGATGGGGTGTCAGATGAAAGGTCTCGGCGCCGTCTACAATTCTGCGTGCAGAGAAGAGGTGGTGCCGGTATAAAATTTTGATGTTATAGCTAAAAAACTGATTTTTTCTATGAAAATAAATGAAAATATATGAATTTAATGAAAAACTTATTTTCCAGGGTGTCCAGATAGGTGCAGGAGCAGGCGGAGCAGCAAACCAGTCAACCTCGAAGAGGAAGAAGAGTAGGCGTCCGAGTAAAAAGTTAGGAAAATATAGGAAAAACTACGATTTTCGTGAAAATTTAAATGAAGGAAAAGTGAAAAGCCAAAAAGGACTATAGCAGACGATGGCAGCAACAAATTTAAACGTATTCAAAAGAAAAAATTTTGAAAATCGGTCAACTAGAAGACCTTTTTTATTGTTTTTGAGTTATTTTCTTATTAATATTATCACCGCTTAGGTAAACTCGGTATGATATCGGTTGTATGAAAAACTACTAAATATGAAAATTTTTGGGTTTCCCTCTGCCGGAAAGCGGCGGATGGGGTGTCAGATGAAAGGTCTCGGCGCCGTCTACAATTCTGCGTGCAGAGAAGAGGTGGTGCCGGTATAAAATTTTGATGTTATAGCTAAAAAACTGATTTTTTCTATGAAAATAAATGAAAATATATGAATTTAATGAAAAACTTATTTTCCAGGGTGTCCAGATAGGTGCAGGAGCAGGCGGAGCAGCAAACCAGTCAACCTCGAAGAGGAAGAAGAGTAGGCGTCCGAGTAAAAAGTTAGGAAAATATAGGAAAAACTACGATTTTCGTGAAAATTTAAATGAAGGAAAAGTGAAAAGCCAAAAAGGACTATAGCAGACGATGGCAGCAACAAATTTAAACGTATTCAAAAGAAAAAATTTTGAAAATCGGTCAACTAGAAGACCTTTTTTATTGTTTTTGAGTTATTTTCTTATTAATATTATCACCGCTTAGGTAAACTCGGTATGATATCGGTTGTATGAAAAACTACTAAATATGAAAATTTTTGGGTTTCCCTCTGCCGGAAAGCGGCGGATGGGGTGTCAGATGAAAGGTCTCGGCGCCGTCTACAATTCTGCGTGCAGAGAAGAGGTGGTGCCGGTATAAAATTTTGATGTTATAGCTAAAAAACTGATTTTTTCTATGAAAATAAATGAAAATATATGAATTTAATGAAAAACTTATTTTCCAGGGTGTCCAGATAGGTGCAGGAGCAGGCGGAGCAGCAAACCAGTCAACCTCGAAGAGGAAGAAGAGTAGGCGTCCGAGTAAAAAGTTAGGAAAATATAGGAAAAACTACGATTTTCGTGAAAATTTAAATGAAGGAAAAGTGAAAAGCCAAAAAGGACTATAGCAGACGATGGCAGCAACAAATTTAAACGTATTCAAAAGAAAAAATTTTGAAAATCGGTCAACTAGAAGACCTTTTTTATTGTTTTTGAGTTATTTTCTTATTAATATTATCACCGCTTAGGTAAACTCGGTATGATATCGGTTGTATGAAAAACTACTAAATATGAAAATTTTTGGGTTTCCCTCTGCCGGAAAGCGGCGGATGGGGTGTCAGATGAAAGGTCTCGGCGCCGTCTACAATTCTGCGTGCAGAGAAGAGGTGGTGCCGGTATAAAATTTTGATGTTATAGCTAAAAAACTGATTTTTTCTATGAAAATAAATGAAAATATATGAATTTAATGAAAAACTTATTTTCCAGGGTGTCCAGATAGGTGCAGGAGCAGGCGGAGCAGCAAACCAGTCAACCTCGAAGAGGAAGAAGAGTAGGCGTCCGAGTAAAAAGTTAGGAAAATATAGGAAAAACTACGATTTTCGTGAAAATTTAAATGAAGGAAAAGTGAAAAGCCAAAAAGGACTATAGCAGACGATGGCAGCAACAAATTTAAACGTATTCAAAAGAAAAAATTTTGAAAATCGGTCAACTAGAAGACCTTTTTTATTGTTTTTGAGTTATTTTCTTATTAATATTATCACCGCTTAGGTAAACTCGGTATGATATCGGTTGTATGAAAAACTACTAAATATGAAAATTTTTGGGTTTCCCTCTGCCGGAAAGCGGCGGATGGGGTGTCAGATGAAAGGTCTCGGCGCCGTCTACAATTCTGCGTGCAGAGAAGAGGTGGTGCCGGTATAAAATTTTGATGTTATAGCTAAAAAACTGATTTTTTCTATGAAAATAAATGAAAATATATGAATTTAATGAAAAACTTATTTTCCAGGGTGTCCAGATAGGTGCAGGAGCAGGCGGAGCAGCAAACCAGTCAACCTCGAAGAGGAAGAAGAGTAGGCGTCCGAGTAAAAAGTTAGGAAAATATAGGAAAAACTACGATTTTCGTGAAAATTTAAATGAAGGAAAAGTGAAAAGCCAAAAAGGACTATAGCAGACGATGGCAGCAACAAATTTAAACGTATTCAAAAGAAAAAATTTTGAAAATCGGTCAACTAGAAGACCTTTTTTATTGTTTTTGAGTTATTTTCTTATTAATATTATCACCGCTTAGGTAAACTCGGTATGATATCGGTTGTATGAAAAACTACTAAATATGAAAATTTTTGGGTTTCCCTCTGCCGGAAAGCGGCGGATGGGGTGTCAGATGAAAGGTCTCGGCGCCGTCTACAATTCTGCGTGCAGAGAAGAGGTGGTGCCGGTATAAAATTTTGATGTTATAGCTAAAAAACTGATTTTTTCTATGAAAATAAATGAAAATATATGAATTTAATGAAAAACTTATTTTCCAGGGTGTCCAGATAGGTGCAGGAGCAGGCGGAGCAGCAAACCAGTCAACCTCGAAGAGGAAGAAGAGTAGGCGTCCGAGTAAAAAGTTAGGAAAATATAGGAAAAACTACGATTTTCGTGAAAATTTAAATGAAGGAAAAGTGAAAAGCCAAAAAGGACTATAGCAGACGATGGCAGCAACAAATTTAAACGTATTCAAAAGAAAAAATTTTGAAAATCGGTCAACTAGAAGACCTTTTTTATTGTTTTTGAGTTATTTTCTTATTAATATTATCACCGCTTAGGTAAACTCGGTATGATATCGGTTGTATGAAAAACTACTAAATATGAAAATTTTTGGGTTTCCCTCTGCCGGAAAGCGGCGGATGGGGTGTCAGATGAAAGGTCTCGGCGCCGTCTACAATTCTGCGTGCAGAGAAGAGGTGGTGCCGGTATAAAATTTTGATGTTATAGCTAAAAAACTGATTTTTTCTATGAAAATAAATGAAAATATATGAATTTAATGAAAAACTTATTTTCCAGGGTGTCCAGATAGGTGCAGGAGCAGGCGGAGCAGCAAACCAGTCAACCTCGAAGAGGAAGAAGAGTAGGCGTCCGAGTAAAAAGTTAGGAAAATATAGGAAAAACTACGATTTTCGTGAAAATTTAAATGAAGGAAAAGTGAAAAGCCAAAAAGGACTATAGCAGACGATGGCAGCAACAAATTTAAACGTATTCAAAAGAAAAAATTTTGAAAATCGGTCAACTAGAAGACCTTTTTTATTGTTTTTGAGTTATTTTCTTATTAATATTATCACCGCTTAGGTAAACTCGGTATGATATCGGTTGTATGAAAAACTACTAAATATGAAAATTTTTGGGTTTCCCTCTGCCGGAAAGCGGCGGATGGGGTGTCAGATGAAAGGTCTCGGCGCCGTCTACAATTCTGCGTGCAGAGAAGAGGTGGTGCCGGTATAAAATTTTGATGTTATAGCTAAAAAACTGATTTTTTCTATGAAAATAAATGAAAATATATGAATTTAATGAAAAACTTATTTTCCAGGGTGTCCAGATAGGTGCAGGAGCAGGCGGAGCAGCAAACCAGTCAACCTCGAAGAGGAAGAAGAGTAGGCGTCCGAGTAAAAAGTTAGGAAAATATAGGAAAAACTACGATTTTCGTGAAAATTTAAATGAAGGAAAAGTGAAAAGCCAAAAAGGACTATAGCAGACGATGGCAGCAACAAATTTAAACGTATTCAAAAGAAAAAATTTTGAAAATCGGTCAACTAGAAGACCTTTTTTATTGTTTTTGAGTTATTTTCTTATTAATATTATCACCGCTTAGGTAAACTCGGTATGATATCGGTTGTATGAAAAACTACTAAATATGAAAATTTTTGGGTTTCCCTCTGCCGGAAAGCGGCGGATGGGGTGTCAGATGAAAGGTCTCGGCGCCGTCTACAATTCTGCGTGCAGAGAAGAGGTGGTGCCGGTATAAAATTTTGATGTTATAGCTAAAAAACTGATTTTTTCTATGAAAATAAATGAAAATATATGAATTTAATGAAAAACTTATTTTCCAGGGTGTCCAGATAGGTGCAGGAGCAGGCGGAGCAGCAAACCAGTCAACCTCGAAGAGGAAGAAGAGTAGGCGTCCGAGTAAAAAGTTAGGAAAATATAGGAAAAACTACGATTTTCGTGAAAATTTAAATGAAGGAAAAGTGAAAAGCCAAAAAGGACTATAGCAGACGATGGCAGCAACAAATTTAAACGTATTCAAAAGAAAAAATTTTGAAAATCGGTCAACTAGAAGACCTTTTTTATTGTTTTTGAGTTATTTTCTTATTAATATTATCACCGCTTAGGTAAACTCGGTATGATATCGGTTGTATGAAAAACTACTAAATATGAAAATTTTTGGGTTTCCCTCTGCCGGAAAGCGGCGGATGGGGTGTCAGATGAAAGGTCTCGGCGCCGTCTACAATTCTGCGTGCAGAGAAGAGGTGGTGCCGGTATAAAATTTTGATGTTATAGCTAAAAAACTGATTTTTTCTATGAAAATAAATGAAAATATATGAATTTAATGAAAAACTTATTTTCCAGGGTGTCCAGATAGGTGCAGGAGCAGGCGGAGCAGCAAACCAGTCAACCTCGAAGAGGAAGAAGAGTAGGCGTCCGAGTAAAAAGTTAGGAAAATATAGGAAAAACTACGATTTTCGTGAAAATTTAAATGAAGGAAAAGTGAAAAGCCAAAAAGGACTATAGCAGACGATGGCAGCAACAAATTTAAACGTATTCAAAAGAAAAAATTTTGAAAATCGGTCAACTAGAAGACCTTTTTTATTGTTTTTGAGTTATTTTCTTATTAATATTATCACCGCTTAGGTAAACTCGGTATGATATCGGTTGTATGAAAAACTACTAAATATGAAAATTTTTGGGTTTCCCTCTGCCGGAAAGCGGCGGATGGGGTGTCAGATGAAAGGTCTCGGCGCCGTCTACAATTCTGCGTGCAGAGAAGAGGTGGTGCCGGTATAAAATTTTGATGTTATAGCTAAAAAACTGATTTTTTCTATGAAAATAAATGAAAATATATGAATTTAATGAAAAACTTATTTTCCAGGGTGTCCAGATAGGTGCAGGAGCAGGCGGAGCAGCAAACCAGTCAACCTCGAAGAGGAAGAAGAGTAGGCGTCCGAGTAAAAAGTTAGGAAAATATAGGAAAAACTACGATTTTCGTGAAAATTTAAATGAAGGAAAAGTGAAAAGCCAAAAAGGACTATAGCAGACGATGGCAGCAACAAATTTAAACGTATTCAAAAGAAAAAATTTTGAAAATCGGTCAACTAGAAGACCTTTTTTATTGTTTTTGAGTTATTTTCTTATTAATATTATCACCGCTTAGGTAAACTCGGTATGATATCGGTTGTATGAAAAACTACTAAATATGAAAATTTTTGGGTTTCCCTCTGCCGGAAAGCGGCGGATGGGGTGTCAGATGAAAGGTCTCGGCGCCGTCTACAATTCTGCGTGCAGAGAAGAGGTGGTGCCGGTATAAAATTTTGATGTTATAGCTAAAAAACTGATTTTTTCTATGAAAATAAATGAAAATATATGAATTTAATGAAAAACTTATTTTCCAGGGTGTCCAGATAGGTGCAGGAGCAGGCGGAGCAGCAAACCAGTCAACCTCGAAGAGGAAGAAGAGTAGGCGTCCGAGTAAAAAGTTAGGAAAATATAGGAAAAACTACGATTTTCGTGAAAATTTAAATGAAGGAAAAGTGAAAAGCCAAAAAGGACTATAGCAGACGATGGCAGCAACAAATTTAAACGTATTCAAAAGAAAAAATTTTGAAAATCGGTCAACTAGAAGACCTTTTTTATTGTTTTTGAGTTATTTTCTTATTAATATTATCACCGCTTAGGTAAACTCGGTATGATATCGGTTGTATGAAAAACTACTAAATATGAAAATTTTTGGGTTTCCCTCTGCCGGAAAGCGGCGGATGGGGTGTCAGATGAAAGGTCTCGGCGCCGTCTACAATTCTGCGTGCAGAGAAGAGGTGGTGCCGGTATAAAATTTTGATGTTATAGCTAAAAAACTGATTTTTTCTATGAAAATAAATGAAAATATATGAATTTAATGAAAAACTTATTTTCCAGGGTGTCCAGATAGGTGCAGGAGCAGGCGGAGCAGCAAACCAGTCAACCTCGAAGAGGAAGAAGAGTAGGCGTCCGAGTAAAAAGTTAGGAAAATATAGGAAAAACTACGATTTTCGTGAAAATTTAAATGAAGGAAAAGTGAAAAGCCAAAAAGGACTATAGCAGACGATGGCAGCAACAAATTTAAACGTATTCAAAAGAAAAAATTTTGAAAATCGGTCAACTAGAAGACCTTTTTTATTGTTTTTGAGTTATTTTCTTATTAATATTATCACCGCTTAGGTAAACTCGGTATGATATCGGTTGTATGAAAAACTACTAAATATGAAAATTTTTGGGTTTCCCTCTGCCGGAAAGCGGCGGATGGGGTGTCAGATGAAAGGTCTCGGCGCCGTCTACAATTCTGCGTGCAGAGAAGAGGTGGTGCCGGTATAAAATTTTGATGTTATAGCTAAAAAACTGATTTTTTCTATGAAAATAAATGAAAATATATGAATTTAATGAAAAACTTATTTTCCAGGGTGTCCAGATAGGTGCAGGAGCAGGCGGAGCAGCAAACCAGTCAACCTCGAAGAGGAAGAAGAGTAGGCGTCCGAGTAAAAAGTTAGGAAAATATAGGAAAAACTACGATTTTCGTGAAAATTTAAATGAAGGAAAAGTGAAAAGCCAAAAAGGACTATAGCAGACGATGGCAGCAACAAATTTAAACGTATTCAAAAGAAAAAATTTTGAAAATCGGTCAACTAGAAGACCTTTTTTATTGTTTTTGAGTTATTTTCTTATTAATATTATCACCGCTTAGGTAAACTCGGTATGATATCGGTTGTATGAAAAACTACTAAATATGAAAATTTTTGGGTTTCCCTCTGCCGGAAAGCGGCGGATGGGGTGTCAGATGAAAGGTCTCGGCGCCGTCTACAATTCTGCGTGCAGAGAAGAGGTGGTGCCGGTATAAAATTTTGATGTTATAGCTAAAAAACTGATTTTTTCTATGAAAATAAATGAAAATATATGAATTTAATGAAAAACTTATTTTCCAGGGTGTCCAGATAGGTGCAGGAGCAGGCGGAGCAGCAAACCAGTCAACCTCGAAGAGGAAGAAGAGTAGGCGTCCGAGTAAAAAGTTAGGAAAATATAGGAAAAACTACGATTTTCGTGAAAATTTAAATGAAGGAAAAGTGAAAAGCCAAAAAGGACTATAGCAGACGATGGCAGCAACAAATTTAAACGTATTCAAAAGAAAAAATTTTAAAAATCGGTCAACTAGAAGACCTTTTTTATTGTTTTTGAGTTATTTTCTTATTAATATTATCACCGCTTAGGTAAACTCGGTATGATATCGGTTGTATGAAAAACTACTAAATATGAAAATTTTTGGGTTTCCCTCTGCCGGAAAGCGGCGGATGGGGTGTCAGATGAAAGGTCTCGGCGCCGTCTACAATTCTGCGTGCAGAGAAGAGGTGGTGCCGGTATAAAATTTTGATGTTATAGCTAAAAAACTGATTTTTTCTATGAAAATAAATGAAAATATATGAATTTAATGAAAAACTTATTTTCCAGGGTGTCCAGATAGGTGCAGGAGCAGGCGGAGCAGCAAACCAGTCAACCTCGAAGAGGAAGAAGAGTAGGCGTCCGAGTAAAAAGTTAGGAAAATATAGGAAAAACTACGATTTTCGTGAAAATTTAAATGAAGGAAAAGTGAAAAGCCAAAAAGGACTATAGCAGACGATGGCAGCAACAAATTTAAACGTATTCAAAAGAAAAAATTTTGAAAATCGGTCAACTAGAAGACCTTTTTTATTGTTTTTGAGTTATTTTCTTATTAATATTATCACCGCTTAGGTAAACTCGGTATGATATCGGTTGTATGAAAAACTACTAAATATGAAAATTTTTGGGTTTCCCTCTGCCGGAAAGCGGCGGATGGGGTGTCAGATGAAAGGTCTCGGCGCCGTCTACAATTCTGCGTGCAGAGAAGAGGTGGTGCCGGTATAAAATTTTGATGTTATAGCTAAAAAACTGATTTTTTCTATGAAAATAAATGAAAATATATGAATTTAATGAAAAACTTATTTTCCAGGGTGTCCAGATAGGTGCAGGAGCAGGCGGAGCAGCAAACCAGTCAACCTCGAAGAGGAAGAAGAGTAGGCGTCCGAGTAAAAAGTTAGGAAAATATAGGAAAAACTACGATTTTCGTGAAAATTTAAATGAAGGAAAAGTGAAAAGCCAAAAAGGACTATAGCAGACGATGGCAGCAACAAATTTAAACGTATTCAAAAGAAAAAATTTTGAAAATCGGTCAACTAGAAGACCTTTTTTATTGTTTTTGAGTTATTTTCTTATTAATATTATCACCGCTTAGGTAAACTCGGTATGATATCGGTTGTATGAAAAACTACTAAATATGAAAATTTTTGGGTTTCCCTCTGCCGGAAAGCGGCGGATGGGGTGTCAGATGAAAGGTCTCGGCGCCGTCTACAATTCTGCGTGCAGAGAAGAGGTGGTGCCGGTATAAAATTTTGATGTTATAGCTAAAAAACTGATTTTTTCTATGAAAATAAATGAAAATATATGAATTTAATGAAAAACTTATTTTCCAGGGTGTCCAGATAGGTGCAGGAGCAGGCGGAGCAGCAAACCAGTCAACCTCGAAGAGGAAGAAGAGTAGGCGTCCGAGTAAAAAGTTAGGAAAATATAGGAAAAACTACGATTTTCGTGAAAATTTAAATGAAGGAAAAGTGAAAAGCCAAAAAGGACTATAGCAGACGATGGCAGCAACAAATTTAAACGTATTCAAAAGAAAAAATTTTGAAAATCGGTCAACTAGAAGACCTTTTTTATTGTTTTTGAGTTATTTTCTTATTAATATTATCACCGCTTAGGTAAACTCGGTATGATATCGGTTGTATGAAAAACTACTAAATATGAAAATTTTTGGGTTTCCCTCTGCCGGAAAGCGGCGGATGGGGTGTCAGATGAAAGGTCTCGGCGCCGTCTACAATTCTGCGTGCAGAGAAGAGGTGGTGCCGGTATAAAATTTTGATGTTATAGCTAAAAAACTGATTTTTTCTATGAAAATAAATGAAAATATATGAATTTAATGAAAAACTTATTTTCCAGGGTGTCCAGATAGGTGCAGGAGCAGGCGGAGCAGCAAACCAGTCAACCTCGAAGAGGAAGAAGAGTAGGCGTCCGAGTAAAAAGTTAGGAAAATATAGGAAAAACTACGATTTTCGTGAAAATTTAAATGAAGGAAAAGTGAAAAGCCAAAAAGGACTATAGCAGACGATGGCAGCAACAAATTTAAACGTATTCAAAAGAAAAAATTTTGAAAATCGGTCAACTAGAAGACCTTTTTTATTGTTTTTGAGTTATTTTCTTATTAATATTATCACCGCTTAGGTAAACTCGGTATGATATCGGTTGTATGAAAAACTACTAAATATGAAAATTTTTGGGTTTCCCTCTGCCGGAAAGCGGCGGATGGGGTGTCAGATGAAAGGTCTCGGCGCCGTCTACAATTCTGCGTGCAGAGAAGAGGTGGTGCCGGTATAAAATTTTGATGTTATAGCTAAAAAACTGATTTTTTCTATGAAAATAAATGAAAATATATGAATTTAATGAAAAACTTATTTTCCAGGGTGTCCAGATAGGTGCAGGAGCAGGCGGAGCAGCAAACCAGTCAACCTCGAAGAGGAAGAAGAGTAGGCGTCCGAGTAAAAAGTTAGGAAAATATAGGAAAAACTACGATTTTCGTGAAAATTTAAATGAAGGAAAAGTGAAAAGCCAAAAAGGACTATAGCAGACGATGGCAGCAACAAATTTAAACGTATTCAAAAGAAAAAATTTTGAAAATCGGTCAACTAGAAGACCTTTTTTATTGTTTTTGAGTTATTTTCTTATTAATATTATCACCGCTTAGGTAAACTCGGTATGATATCGGTTGTATGAAAAACTACTAAATATGAAAATTTTTGGGTTTCCCTCTGCCGGAAAGCGGCGGATGGGGTGTCAGATGAAAGGTCTCGGCGCCGTCTACAATTCTGCGTGCAGAGAAGAGGTGGTGCCGGTATAAAATTTTGATGTTATAGCTAAAAAACTGATTTTTTCTATGAAAATAAATGAAAATATATGAATTTAATGAAAAACTTATTTTCCAGGGTGTCCAGATAGGTGCAGGAGCAGGCGGAGCAGCAAACCAGTCAACCTCGAAGAGGAAGAAGAGTAGGCGTCCGAGTAAAAAGTTAGGAAAATATAGGAAAAACTACGATTTTCGTGAAAATTTAAATGAAGGAAAAGTGAAAAGCCAAAAAGGACTATAGCAGACGATGGCAGCAACAAATTTAAACGTATTCAAAAGAAAAAATTTTGAAAATCGGTCAACTAGAAGACCTTTTTTATTGTTTTTGAGTTATTTTCTTATTAATATTATCACCGCTTAGGTAAACTCGGTATGATATCGGTTGTATGAAAAACTACTAAATATGAAAATTTTTGGGTTTCCCTCTGCCGGAAAGCGGCGGATGGGGTGTCAGATGAAAGGTCTCGGCGCCGTCTACAATTCTGCGTGCAGAGAAGAGGTGGTGCCGGTATAAAATTTTGATGTTATAGCTAAAAAACTGATTTTTTCTATGAAAATAAATGAAAATATATGAATTTAATGAAAAACTTATTTTCCAGGGTGTCCAGATAGGTGCAGGAGCAGGCGGAGCAGCAAACCAGTCAACCTCGAAGAGGAAGAAGAGTAGGCGTCCGAGTAAAAAGTTAGGAAAATATAGGAAAAACTACGATTTTCGTGAAAATTTAAATGAAGGAAAAGTGAAAAGCCAAAAAGGACTATAGCAGACGATGGCAGCAACAAATTTAAACGTATTCAAAAGAAAAAATTTTGAAAATCGGTCAACTAGAAGACCTTTTTTATTGTTTTTGAGTTATTTTCTTATTAATATTATCACCGCTTAGGTAAACTCGGTATGATATCGGTTGTATGAAAAACTACTAAATATGAAAATTTTTGGGTTTCCCTCTGCCGGAAAGCGGCGGATGGGGTGTCAGATGAAAGGTCTCGGCGCCGTCTACAATTCTGCGTGCAGAGAAGAGGTGGTGCCGGTATAAAATTTTGATGTTATAGCTAAAAAACTGATTTTTTCTATGAAAATAAATGAAAATATATGAATTTAATGAAAAACTTATTTTCCAGGGTGTCCAGATAGGTGCAGGAGCAGGCGGAGCAGCAAACCAGTCAACCTCGAAGAGGAAGAAGAGTAGGCGTCCGAGTAAAAAGTTAGGAAAATATAGGAAAAACTACGATTTTCGTGAAAATTTAAATGAAGGAAAAGTGAAAAGCCAAAAAGGACTATAGCAGACGATGGCAGCAACAAATTTAAACGTATTCAAAAGAAAAAATTTTGAAAATCGGTCAACTAGAAGACCTTTTTTATTGTTTTTGAGTTATTTTCTTATTAATATTATCACCGCTTAGGTAAACTCGGTATGATATCGGTTGTATGAAAAACTACTAAATATGAAAATTTTTGGGTTTCCCTCTGCCGGAAAGCGGCGGATGGGGTGTCAGATGAAAGGTCTCGGCGCCGTCTACAATTCTGCGTGCAGAGAAGAGGTGGTGCCGGTATAAAATTTTGATGTTATAGCTAAAAAACTGATTTTTTCTATGAAAATAAATGAAAATATATGAATTTAATGAAAAACTTATTTTCCAGGGTGTCCAGATAGGTGCAGGAGCAGGCGGAGCAGCAAACCAGTCAACCTCGAAGAGGAAGAAGAGTAGGCGTCCGAGTAAAAAGTTAGGAAAATATAGGAAAAACTACGATTTTCGTGAAAATTTAAATGAAGGAAAAGTGAAAAGCCAAAAAGGACTATAGCAGACGATGGCAGCAACAAATTTAAACGTATTCAAAAGAAAAAATTTTGAAAATTGGTCAACTAGAAGACCTTTTTTATTGTTTTTGAGTTATTTTCTTATTAATATTATCACCGCTTAGGTAAACTCGGTATGATATCGGTTGTATGAAAAACTACTAAATATGAAAATTTTTGGGTTTCCCTCTGCCGGAAAGCGGCGGATGGGGTGTCAGATGAAAGGTCTCGGCGCCGTCTACAATTCTGCGTGCAGAGAAGAGGTGGTGCCGGTATAAAATTTTGATGTTATAGCTAAAAAACTGATTTTTTCTATGAAAATAAATGAAAATATATGAATTTAATGAAAAACTTATTTTCCAGGGTGTCCAGATAGGTGCAGGAGCAGGCGGAGCAGCAAACCAGTCAACCTCGAAGAGGAAGAAGAGTAGGCGTCCGAGTAAAAAGTTAGGAAAATATAGGAAAAACTACGATTTTCGTGAAAATTTAAATGAAGGAAAAGTGAAAAGCCAAAAAGGACTATAGCAGACGATGGCAGCAACAAATTTAAACGTATTCAAAAGAAAAAATTTTAAAAATCGGTCAACTAGAAGACCTTTTTTATTGTTTTTGAGTTATTTTCTTATTAATATTATCACCGCTTAGGTAAACTCGGTATGATATCGGTTGTATGAAAAACTACTAAATATGAAAATTTTTGGGTTTCCCTCTGCCGGAAAGCGGCGGATGGGGTGTCAGATGAAAGGTCTCGGCGCCGTCTACAATTCTGCGTGCAGAGAAGAGGTGGTGCCGGTATAAAATTTTGATGTTATAGCTAAAAAACTGATTTTTTCTATGAAAATAAATGAAAATATATGAATTTAATGAAAAACTTATTTTCCAGGGTGTCCAGATAGGTGCAGGAGCAGGCGGAGCAGCAAACCAGTCAACCTCGAAGAGGAAGAAGAGTAGGCGTCCGAGTAAAAAGTTAGGAAAATATAGGAAAAACTACGATTTTCGTGAAAATTTAAATGAAGGAAAAGTGAAAAGCCAAAAAGGACTATAGCAGACGATGGCAGCAACAAATTTAAACGTATTCAAAAGAAAAAATTTTGAAAATCGGTCAACTAGAAGACCTTTTTTATTGTTTTTGAGTTATTTTCTTATTAATATTATCACCGCTTAGGTAAACTCGGTATGATATCGGTTGTATGAAAAACTACTAAATATGAAAATTTTTGGGTTTCCCTCTGCCGGAAAGCGGCGGATGGGGTGTCAGATGAAAGGTCTCGGCGCCGTCTACAATTCTGCGTGCAGAGAAGAGGTGGTGCCGGTATAAAATTTTGATGTTATAGCTAAAAAACTGATTTTTTCTATGAAAATAAATGAAAATATATGAATTTAATGAAAAACTTATTTTCCAGGGTGTCCAGATAGGTGCAGGAGCAGGCGGAGCAGCAAACCAGTCAACCTCGAAGAGGAAGAAGAGTAGGCGTCCGAGTAAAAAGTTAGGAAAATATAGGAAAAACTACGATTTTCGTGAAAATTTAAATGAAGGAAAAGTGAAAAGCCAAAAAGGACTATAGCAGACGATGGCAGCAACAAATTTAAACGTATTCAAAAGAAAAAATTTTGAAAATCGGTCAACTAGAAGACCTTTTTTATTGTTTTTGAGTTATTTTCTTATTAATATTATCACCGCTTAGGTAAACTCGGTATGATATCGGTTGTATGAAAAACTACTAAATATGAAAATTTTTGGGTTTCCCTCTGCCGGAAAGCGGCGGATGGGGTGTCAGATGAAAGGTCTCGGCGCCGTCTACAATTCTGCGTGCAGAGAAGAGGTGGTGCCGGTATAAAATTTTGATGTTATAGCTAAAAAACTGATTTTTTCTATGAAAATAAATGAAAATATATGAATTTAATGAAAAACTTATTTTCCAGGGTGTCCAGATAGGTGCAGGAGCAGGCGGAGCAGCAAACCAGTCAACCTCGAAGAGGAAGAAGAGTAGGCGTCCGAGTAAAAAGTTAGGAAAATATAGGAAAAACTACGATTTTCGTGAAAATTTAAATGAAGGAAAAGTGAAAAGCCAAAAAGGACTATAGCAGACGATGGCAGCAACAAATTTAAACGTATTCAAAAGAAAAAATTTTGAAAATCGGTCAACTAGAAGACCTTTTTTATTGTTTTTGAGTTATTTTCTTATTAATATTATCACCGCTTAGGTAAACTCGGTATGATATCGGTTGTATGAAAAACTACTAAATATGAAAATTTTTGGGTTTCCCTCTGCCGGAAAGCGGCGGATGGGGTGTCAGATGAAAGGTCTCGGCGCCGTCTACAATTCTGCGTGCAGAGAAGAGGTGGTGCCGGTATAAAATTTTGATGTTATAGCTAAAAAACTGATTTTTTCTATGAAAATAAATGAAAATATATGAATTTAATGAAAAACTTATTTTCCAGGGTGTCCAGATAGGTGCAGGAGCAGGCGGAGCAGCAAACCAGTCAACCTCGAAGAGGAAGAAGAGTAGGCGTCCGAGTAAAAAGTTAGGAAAATATAGGAAAAACTACGATTTTCGTGAAAATTTAAATGAAGGAAAAGTGAAAAGCCAAAAAGGACTATAGCAGACGATGGCAGCAACAAATTTAAACGTATTCAAAAGAAAAAATTTTGAAAATCGGTCAACTAGAAGACCTTTTTTATTGTTTTTGAGTTATTTTCTTATTAATATTATCACCGCTTAGGTAAACTCGGTATGATATCGGTTGTATGAAAAACTACTAAATATGAAAATTTTTGGGTTTCCCTCTGCCGGAAAGCGGCGGATGGGGTGTCAGATGAAAGGTCTCGGCGCCGTCTACAATTCTGCGTGCAGAGAAGAGGTGGTGCCGGTATAAAATTTTGATGTTATAGCTAAAAAACTGATTTTTTCTATGAAAATAAATGAAAATATATGAATTTAATGAAAAACTTATTTTCCAGGGTGTCCAGATAGGTGCAGGAGCAGGCGGAGCAGCAAACCAGTCAACCTCGAAGAGGAAGAAGAGTAGGCGTCCGAGTAAAAAGTTAGGAAAATATAGGAAAAACTACGATTTTCGTGAAAATTTAAATGAAGGAAAAGTGAAAAGCCAAAAAGGACTATAGCAGACGATGGCAGCAACAAATTTAAACGTATTCAAAAGAAAAAATTTTGAAAATCGGTCAACTAGAAGACCTTTTTTATTGTTTTTGAGTTATTTTCTTATTAATATTATCACCGCTTAGGTAAACTCGGTATGATATCGGTTGTATGAAAAACTACTAAATATGAAAATTTTTGGGTTTCCCTCTGCCGGAAAGCGGCGGATGGGGTGTCAGATGAAAGGTCTCGGCGCCGTCTACAATTCTGCGTGCAGAGAAGAGGTGGTGCCGGTATAAAATTTTGATGTTATAGCTAAAAAACTGATTTTTTCTATGAAAATAAATGAAAATATATGAATTTAATGAAAAACTTATTTTCCAGGGTGTCCAGATAGGTGCAGGAGCAGGCGGAGCAGCAAACCAGTCAACCTCGAAGAGGAAGAAGAGTAGGCGTCCGAGTAAAAAGTTAGGAAAATATAGGAAAAACTACGATTTTCGTGAAAATTTAAATGAAGGAAAAGTGAAAAGCCAAAAAGGACTATAGCAGACGATGGCAGCAACAAATTTAAACGTATTCAAAAGAAAAAATTTTGAAAATCGGTCAACTAGAAGACCTTTTTTATTGTTTTTGAGTTATTTTCTTATTAATATTATCACCGCTTAGGTAAACTCGGTATGATATCGGTTGTATGAAAAACTACTAAATATGAAAATTTTTGGGTTTCCCTCTGCCGGAAAGCGGCGGATGGGGTGTCAGATGAAAGGTCTCGGCGCCGTCTACAATTCTGCGTGCAGAGAAGAGGTGGTGCCGGTATAAAATTTTGATGTTATAGCTAAAAAACTGATTTTTTCTATGAAAATAAATGAAAATATATGAATTTAATGAAAAACTTATTTTCCAGGGTGTCCAGATAGGTGCAGGAGCAGGCGGAGCAGCAAACCAGTCAACCTCGAAGAGGAAGAAGAGTAGGCGTCCGAGTAAAAAGTTAGGAAAATATAGGAAAAACTACGATTTTCGTGAAAATTTAAATGAAGGAAAAGTGAAAAGCCAAAAAGGACTATAGCAGACGATGGCAGCAACAAATTTAAACGTATTCAAAAGAAAAAATTTTGAAAATCGGTCAACTAGAAGACCTTTTTTATTGTTTTTGAGTTATTTTCTTATTAATATTATCACCGCTTAGGTAAACTCGGTATGATATCGGTTGTATGAAAAACTACTAAATATGAAAATTTTTGGGTTTCCCTCTGCCGGAAAGCGGCGGATGGGGTGTCAGATGAAAGGTCTCGGCGCCGTCTACAATTCTGCGTGCAGAGAAGAGGTGGTGCCGGTATAAAATTTTGATGTTATAGCTAAAAAACTGATTTTTTCTATGAAAATAAATGAAAATATATGAATTTAATGAAAAACTTATTTTCCAGGGTGTCCAGATAGGTGCAGGAGCAGGCGGAGCAGCAAACCAGTCAACCTCGAAGAGGAAGAAGAGTAGGCGTCCGAGTAAAAAGTTAGGAAAATATAGGAAAAACTACGATTTTCGTGAAAATTTAAATGAAGGAAAAGTGAAAAGCCAAAAAGGACTATAGCAGACGATGGCAGCAACAAATTTAAACGTATTCAAAAGAAAAAATTTTGAAAATCGGTCAACTAGAAGACCTTTTTTATTGTTTTTGAGTTATTTTCTTATTAATATTATCACCGCTTAGGTAAACTCGGTATGATATCGGTTGTATGAAAAACTACTAAATATGAAAATTTTTGGGTTTCCCTCTGCCGGAAAGCGGCGGATGGGGTGTCAGATGAAAGGTCTCGGCGCCGTCTACAATTCTGCGTGCAGAGAAGAGGTGGTGCCGGTATAAAATTTTGATGTTATAGCTAAAAAACTGATTTTTTCTATGAAAATAAATGAAAATATATGAATTTAATGAAAAACTTATTTTCCAGGGTGTCCAGATAGGTGCAGGAGCAGGCGGAGCAGCAAACCAGTCAACCTCGAAGAGGAAGAAGAGTAGGCGTCCGAGTAAAAAGTTAGGAAAATATAGGAAAAACTACGATTTTCGTGAAAATTTAAATGAAGGAAAAGTGAAAAGCCAAAAAGGACTATAGCAGACGATGGCAGCAACAAATTTAAACGTATTCAAAAGAAAAAATTTTGAAAATCGGTCAACTAGAAGACCTTTTTTATTGTTTTTGAGTTATTTTCTTATTAATATTATCACCGCTTAGGTAAACTCGGTATGATATCGGTTGTATGAAAAACTACTAAATATGAAAATTTTTGGGTTTCCCTCTGCCGGAAAGCGGCGGATGGGGTGTCAGATGAAAGGTCTCGGCGCCGTCTACAATTCTGCGTGCAGAGAAGAGGTGGTGCCGGTATAAAATTTTGATGTTATAGCTAAAAAACTGATTTTTTCTATGAAAATAAATGAAAATATATGAATTTAATGAAAAACTTATTTTCCAGGGTGTCCAGATAGGTGCAGGAGCAGGCGGAGCAGCAAACCAGTCAACCTCGAAGAGGAAGAAGAGTAGGCGTCCGAGTAAAAAGTTAGGAAAATATAGGAAAAACTACGATTTTCGTGAAAATTTAAATGAAGGAAAAGTGAAAAGCCAAAAAGGACTATAGCAGACGATGGCAGCAACAAATTTAAACGTATTCAAAAGAAAAAATTTTGAAAATCGGTCAACTAGAAGACCTTTTTTATTGTTTTTGAGTTATTTTCTTATTAATATTATCACCGCTTAGGTAAACTCGGTATGATATCGGTTGTATGAAAAACTACTAAATATGAAAATTTTTGGGTTTCCCTCTGCCGGAAAGCGGCGGATGGGGTGTCAGATGAAAGGTCTCGGCGCCGTCTACAATTCTGCGTGCAGAGAAGAGGTGGTGCCGGTATAAAATTTTGATGTTATAGCTAAAAAACTGATTTTTTCTATGAAAATAAATGAAAATATATGAATTTAATGAAAAACTTATTTTCCAGGGTGTCCAGATAGGTGCAGGAGCAGGCGGAGCAGCAAACCAGTCAACCTCGAAGAGGAAGAAGAGTAGGCGTCCGAGTAAAAAGTTAGGAAAATATAGGAAAAACTACGATTTTCGTGAAAATTTAAATGAAGGAAAAGTGAAAAGCCAAAAAGGACTATAGCAGACGATGGCAGCAACAAATTTAAACGTATTCAAAAGAAAAAATTTTGAAAATCGGTCAACTAGAAGACCTTTTTTATTGTTTTTGAGTTATTTTCTTATTAATATTATCACCGCTTAGGTAAACTCGGTATGATATCGGTTGTATGAAAAACTACTAAATATGAAAATTTTTGGGTTTCCCTCTGCCGGAAAGCGGCGGATGGGGTGTCAGATGAAAGGTCTCGGCGCCGTCTACAATTCTGCGTGCAGAGAAGAGGTGGTGCCGGTATAAAATTTTGATGTTATAGCTAAAAAACTGATTTTTTCTATGAAAATAAATGAAAATATATGAATTTAATGAAAAACTTATTTTCCAGGGTGTCCAGATAGGTGCAGGAGCAGGCGGAGCAGCAAACCAGTCAACCTCGAAGAGGAAGAAGAGTAGGCGTCCGAGTAAAAAGTTAGGAAAATATAGGAAAAACTACGATTTTCGTGAAAATTTAAATGAAGGAAAAGTGAAAAGCCAAAAAGGACTATAGCAGACGATGGCAGCAACAAATTTAAACGTATTCAAAAGAAAAAATTTTGAAAATCGGTCAACTAGAAGACCTTTTTTATTGTTTTTGAGTTATTTTCTTATTAATATTATCACCGCTTAGGTAAACTCGGTATGATATCGGTTGTATGAAAAACTACTAAATATGAAAATTTTTGGGTTTCCCTCTGCCGGAAAGCGGCGGATGGGGTGTCAGATGAAAGGTCTCGGCGCCGTCTACAATTCTGCGTGCAGAGAAGAGGTGGTGCCGGTATAAAATTTTGATGTTATAGCTAAAAAACTGATTTTTTCTATGAAAATAAATGAAAATATATGAATTTAATGAAAAACTTATTTTCCAGGGTGTCCAGATAGGTGCAGGAGCAGGCGGAGCAGCAAACCAGTCAACCTCGAAGAGGAAGAAGAGTAGGCGTCCGAGTAAAAAGTTAGGAAAATATAGGAAAAACTACGATTTTCGTGAAAATTTAAATGAAGGAAAAGTGAAAAGCCAAAAAGGACTATAGCAGACGATGGCAGCAACAAATTTAAACGTATTCAAAAGAAAAAATTTTGAAAATCGGTCAACTAGAAGACCTTTTTTATTGTTTTTGAGTTATGGACCGAGTGGTTTACATACCGGGCCCAGATGTAGGGGTCCTAAGTTTGATCCCCGGACGGGCAACAATAATTTCTAATTCCGAACATTGCTCGGGTTTGTGATCACCAACCCGCATTTGGCAACCGTAGTGATTATGCCTGTACCCATCATGGCTGTGGTAACTTGAATTCAATGATGGAGGCCTTTGCCTGGCACAGGAATGATTATAGAGCGTTTCTTTACTTAAATATATGAAATCAGTATAAACGTTGAGTCATAATGTTTGTTTTCTGAAGATATTACGTGTCGTTATACTTTAAATTAGGTCAGGCGCACTGTTCGCACTCACAGCTGACCATGGCCTAGTCGCTCGAGTGCTTACAATATATCGGTTGTCTGTCTGTGTGCCCGCTAAATCAAACAAATTGACCGTTACAGTTTATTTAATCTCATTAAATTTGTACTTAAGGCTAATCAACGAAAATCTGTCCAAGGCTTATCAAATCACCGACATAGTCTCTTAAAATTTATAGTTATATCCTAAATATTAATAGGAAGATACTTGTAGGTACTCATACTTACTAGTTTTTTAGTGACAGCAGTGTCTCGTCCACTCTACCATACTTAGGTCAAACTGCGCGTGCGATCATTCAAAAATCTTCTTGCCGAGCATAAAAGGCCTTTGCTCAGTGGACTCATCTACGATAATGACAAATATATTATTTTTGAAAATGAAAGCATGCATATAAAACATACATAAAACGTTGAAAAATAAATAAACGAAAGGAATGGTTTTTAATAAATGCTGCTTTGTTCATAATTTAAGTTTGATTCAGTAACTTTCCTCGATATATTTACGCACAAAAACTTTGATAAATAAGTTTTAGACGTATATGAGTGAGACAAACAAAAACAGATGGGAAAACATAAACAGGCAAGAAGGATGACTTTTACCATGTTTTTGCGCTTTTTGTGTTGATATTAGATATTGAAAACAGTGTTTTAATAAGAACTGCATCATACCTAAGTCATTCGAATTATTTCATAAGTGTTATTTTAGTTTAGATTTAAATCGCCAATATGTTTTTCTTCCTGATACATCGTAGATCGTAGTATTAGTTATCTATCACTAGATGTTATTTTTAAATCTTGACGAGCAATGTCAATAAAGTATTTGCATCAACTTGTTTTCGACTACCAAATAAATCTCCTCGAGAATTGTATGAATAAATCGACCCTCAAGGAAACTCCAAGGCTTCCCCTACGAGCTGACAGCTCGAGACTTTTTGAAGAGAAGCCGGAAACACGTCAGAAGATCGGACAGTTGTAGATGGCGCCGCAACGGCCGGTTGCAGACCCGCGGAGCGAGCGAGCTTCCGGTCGGCAGTTCCGCGCATACAAATGGCAACATTACATATTGTTACACAAAACTTTCCCGCGTAATTCTCTTTTAATGCGCACTCCAACTATACTCGGCGATTCCTCTCGGGCCAGTTTGGAAAATACTCGTAAACTGGATTACGCTTCAGCAAATCTCGTTCTCCGTTAGAAGTTTCTGGTTAGATATTTTTAAGAATCTTAAATGAAACTAAGTTTTGGTTGTAATCATTATTTGACTAGCACTAAAGGGAAATATGTAATTTTCTTTTAAATGTTTACTATTGTTGAAATGCTAAATGTTTTTATTTAATACTATTAGCTTTAATTTCAAAATTTTTTTTCAAATTCAAATTATTTATTTCAGATAAAAATCCATATAACATTTAAGCAATGTTAATAAAAGTTTGTATACAAACTTTTAGATTCTTAATAATGAAGTAAGTATTTAATCTGCTTTACTCGTGATGTCATTTTTTCTTCTGTTTTAATATTTTCAAATCTTAATACATTAAAACTATCACGGACCACTCCAGAACGAGGATTTTGCTATAATTGCCACGCTTGGCAGGCGAGTTGGCGATCACAGTTTGGCTAGTGCAGGTAGGGAGGAGACTCTGCTGCCTATTTTCTTTTGACAGTGCTCTAAAGGATTCGATACCTATGGGACAAGCAGGGATGGTGCTACTTTTAATGTGTTGGCACCTCTCTATAAATCTGAAACCCATTAAAATTATACTTAATATTAACCTACTCAACATAACTCCTGTCAAGTCTCAGCAAAAAGTAACACCTCTCATTACAAAAAGCACGGTGTAGCACAATATGGATTTTTAATTCAGTTGATACGATATCAATTATATTGCTTGAGTATACCTTTCATATTGATAAGTTGTCAGCTCGTCATTCACTCCGATTGTCCAAACACACCTCAGCAGAGCAAACGCCCGCAGTTAGCGTAATAGAGCAATCGGCAGTGCACACAGGGAGCGGTCGGCAAACATTTACCATGTACACCACGTTTGACGTTCTCACATCGATGTTTATTCGCTTCAAACGGTAATGGCCCCTCTAATTGCTTTCGTAAGGTCATGTTCTGTTTGTTTGCGATTCTGGATTGTTTTAATAATAGATACGTTGATCTTGTTATTTAGAACGTTAACAGTTACGCACCTACCTATACTTTGTAGATAGAAAGATAGATATTACCATCAGTATATAAACTTGAAAAATTATGTCTCAGGCGGGACTCGAACCCGCATCTCCTCGCATGCCGGGCGGGCGCTATACCATTAAGCCACCGAGACACTGCGACTAAGCGCGAATTTTTCAAGCATATTCTTAACGCTGTGAGCCAGCGTTGCTTCATCAAATGTTAGGAGTTTGCACCCTTAACACCCGAAAGAAACATCTTTGCAGATGTTTGACAGTCAGTTAAGATGAAACAGCTATTTATATACTTTATTTGATATTTTAGCAATTAAATTGCAATTATAATATCAGTATATAAACTTGAAAAATTATGTCTCAGGTGGGACTCGAACCCGCATCTCCTCGCATGCCGGGCGGGCGCTATACCATTAAGCCACCGAGACACTGCGACTAAGCGCGAATTTTTCAAGCATATTCTAAACGCTGTAAGCCAGCGTTGCTTCATCAAATGTTAGGAGTTTGCACCCTTAACACCCGATAGAAACATCTTTGCAGATGTTTGACAGTCAGTTAAGATGAAACAGCTATTTATATACTTTATTTGATATTTTAGCAATTAAATTGCAATTATAATATCAGTATAGTATAAACTTGAAAAATTATGTCTCAGGCGGGACTCGAACCCGCATCTCCTCGCATGCCGGGCGGGCGCTATACCATTAAGCCACCGAGACACTGCGACTAAGCGCGAATTTTTCAAGCATATTCTAAACGCTGTAAGCCAGCGTTGCTTCATCAAATGTTAGGAGATTGCACCCTTAACACCCGATAGAAACATCTTTGCAGATGTTTGACAGTCAGTTAAGATGAAACAGCTATTTATATACTTTATTTGATATTTTAGCAATTAAATTGCAATTATAATATCAGTATAGTATAAACTTGAAAAATTATGTCTCAGGCGGGACTCGAACCCGCATCTCCTCGCATGCCGGGCGGGCGCTATACCATTAAGCCACCGAGACACTGCGACTAAGCGCGAATTTTTCAAGCATATTCTTAACGCTGTGAGCCAGCGTTGCTTCATCAAATGTTAGGAGTTTGCCTGAGACATAATTTTTCAAGTTTATATACTGATATTATAATTGCAATTTAATTGCTAAAATATCAAATAAAGTATTTAAATAGCTGTTTCATCTTAACTGACTGTTAAACATCTGCAAAGATGTTTCTTTCGGGTGTTAAGGGTGCAAACTCCTAACATTTGATGAAGCAACGCTGGCTCACAGCGTTAAGAATATGCTTGAAAAATTCGCGCTTAGTCGCAGTGTCTCGGTGGCTTAATGGTATAGCGCCCGCCCGGCATGCGAGGAGACGCGGGTTCGAGTCCCGCCTGAGACATAATTTTTCAAGTTTATGTACTGATATTACATAGTCAGGTCATAAGTTCTGTCACACAATAAAATCTTTAGAATTTAGGATGCTGGCCACAAAAAAGTTTATTGGATTCGAATTTCGAATTTTTCATGAAAATAAAAATGTTTACTTATTAGAATTTTCCTAATTTTTAAATATGTAGTGGACACTTAAAGAAGACCGTGTCGCGGTTATTGCGTTGCATCGTTGTGGTTACGCGCCAATTCAGATTTTCGACTTACTGAATAATTTGAATATAACCAAAAGATTCGTTTATCGTACCATAAAACGATACAATGAAGACTCTAGTGTAGATGACAGGTCAAGAAGTGGTCGCCCTCGCTCTGTTAGGACTCCAGCAGTGATAAAAGCTGTGAAGGCGCGAGTTCAAAGAAATCTCATACATAAGCAGAAACTGTTGGCCCTTCAGATAGGGTTAAGCAGGACCACGGTGAAAAGGGTGTTAAATAAAGACTTAGGGCTTTTGGCATATCGAAGAAAAACAGGACATCGTTTGGACGCTCGTTTAATGGACCTGAGACTGAAGAGATGCCGCGCTTTGTTGAAGCGGTACGCGGGAAAAAAGCACCGGGAAATTCTTTTTTCGGATGAAAACATTTTCACCGTGGAAGAGAGCTACAACAAACAAAATGATAAGGTATACGCACACAGCAGTGAAGAAGCGAGCAACCGTATTCCGCGTGTTCAACGAGGTCATTTTCCATCCTCGCTCATGGTTTGGTTGGGAGTCTCTTATTGGGGCTTAACTGAGGTACATTTTTGTGAGAAAGGCGTAAAAACGAATGCAGATGTGTATCAAAATACAGTCGTCAAGAACCTTGTGGAACCTGTTTCTCATACCATGTTTAATAACAGGCACTGAGTATTCCAACAAGATTCTGCGCCAGCTCATAGAGCGAAAAGCACACAAGACTGGCTGGCGGCGCGTGAAATCGACCTTATCCGGCACGAAGACTGGCCCTCCTCCAGTCCAGATTTGAGTCCGTTAGATTACAAGATATGGCAACACTTGGAGGAAAAGGCCTGCTCAAAGCCTCATCCTGATTTGGAGTCACTCAAGGCATCCTTGATTAAGGCAGCCGCCTATATTGACATAGACCTCGTTCGTGCTGCGATACACGACTGGCCGCGCAGATTGAAGGCCTGTATTCAAAATCGCAGGGGTCATTTTGAATAAACTTTATTACCATATGAATCTATGTTTTATTAATAAGTTCATTTTGCTATATAAATGGTTTAATAATAAACATGTGACAGAACTTATGACCTAACTAGGTATAATTGCAATTTTATTGCTAAAATATCAAATAAAGTATAGATATTACCAGTCCCTCTGGGTAAGCTCGCTCCATCTTAGGCTTCTTCTTAACCGTATAGTTAAGTATGTAGTGCCCATTGTTTGTAAAAAAAGATAGTTATTACACACCATATTTTTTTATCTAGTAATTCATTAAGATTCAGGCGTTCTGATCACTGGAAGTGACCTCTTTTAGCAACCTTACTTCAGTTAGGGGAAATTAGAATTAAAAGGTAGAGAGGGAAAGGTGGCAAAGAATTCCAGAAATGTAAATATTACATTATAATAAATAAAGAATAATAAATAAATAAATCTTTTTTAGACATGCCACACAGGGCCACACAGAACCATCTAGTCCCAAATTAAGCTACTAATAAGTAGCTTGGCGTATGGGGTACTAGACAACCGATAAACTTACTTATATACTTTTTTTGTAAATATACACTAATTATACATAGAAAAACACCCAGACCAGTACAAACAGACATGTTCATGCACACAAATATTTGTACTGTGCGGGGATCGAATCCGCGACCCATGGCTCACAAGCAGCGTTTACTACCACTGATCCAAATGGTTGTCTAAAGGAAGAAGGTAAGAAGGTAAACTGAATAAACAAACATATTCAGAACCCATAGACAATAATAACACGCAAAACCAAATAAATAAATGTTTTTAATTTACGCGAACACTAAACATGGAAATCAAAAATAGATAATACAAATAACACATAAGTCTAACGACCACGAACGCTGTAAAGTGTTCGAAATGTCGGAATAAACAAACTTAAAAAGTAAAGTATACGCGAGTCAAAAGTTAAAATCCATAAACTATCTTTCATTTAAAATACTTAATCTTCATATTTATATGTAGGTATACTTTATACGAATGTATGTAATGATTCAACGTCAAAATTATTAGTTTGCGGTTTAGACGTCAAAGCGTTACTTAACATAAAAAATAATAATTGGTATTATAATTGTCGACAAAAAAATAGAGTTACATTAAAATACTTCTGCTAGGTAATAAGCTAGTGGTGTGATCTATAGATTATAATAGCTATTGTATTGCTAACCGTTCGTTATCAAGGCCCTGTTTAATAAACGTTACAATTCGTCAATTTTGTAAATAAGTGACAGATACGAGTATGTTGAATTTTATGACAAGTGCTGTTTAATATACTTTACAGTTATGTAAGAATTTAAGTCAATATTTTTCAATCTACCTTTTGTCTTTAACTAAAATTTACATGTATATAAACTTGAAAAATTTTGTCTCAGGCGGGACTCGAATTTCATAGAAATCTACAAGCGTGTTCATCTATACTCTATACTTAATATTATAAAGCTGAAGAGTTTGTTTGTTTGTTTGTTTGTTTGTTTGAACGCGCTAATCTCTGGAAGTACTGGTTCGAATTGAAAAAATATTTTTGTGTTGGATAGTCCATATATCGAGGAAGGCTTTAGGCTATATAACATCACGCTGCGACCAATAGGAGCGAAGCATCAGTGAAAAATGTGCAAATATAAAAACAGAAATTGACGCGTACGAAGTCGCGGGTACAGCTAGTATTTATATAAATATTTATTAAACGGCATTTGTAATTGTAACATTTGTAGATTTTTATATGTAAAAATTCTTACATAACTGTAAAGCTTATTAGACAACACTTGTCAAACAATTTAATAAATCTGCCACTTATTTAAAAAATTGTCAAATTGTTAAGATTATTATACAGGGCCCTGGTCTAGTAGAGACAGAACGTGGTAGTGGGCCCGCAAAAGACGATTTGTTGTGTTGGTTACAACAGCACGATTGCTACTTGGGTTATGAATAAGTTATGATGGATGTGTAGTTATACATCATTATTTATTTTTCTCTTAGATAAATATTTAGATAGCCAGCTACATAGTTGACTAAGGATAAGTTTTTACTATATTAGGAATAGGTTATCAAAATTAATAATTATTATAATGTTTTCCTACAAAGCGCGTATTTTAAGGAATCGGTAATGAAAAAGCCAAACGTGCTTTTTAAATTAATCCATCAAGGGGCGAACCCGTTAACTCAATGCTGACCTCATTTAGAAAACCGGTGAGTAAAAATGAAATATTTATGAAATGAAATGAAATATTTATTTGCATAAAATATGGTACAGACAGGTGTTAAGAACAATTTGATCAACATATTTTACCAAATATACAAAAACATATACAACATATACAAATATATACAAATACATACATAAATGATTTTTGATTTCGTTCGATATTTGAACTCGTTAAAATACATAAGTGGTTTACGCGGAAAATGTTTGAAGTAGATTTTATTGTTTTTAGCTATTAGTGAGATGTGTTATCATTTATACTATTTCATGGTCGCTGACGTTACTTTAACTTCTAATAATAGTCATCATATAAGTGAACGTCGTCCGTTAATACATTTAACACACGAAGCTACGTTCCAGATAATTATTAAAAACATTAACGCAACAGATAAAACAATCATTGCACATCATTTAAGACTGAAACACCGTAATGTCACACAAAAGCTACAATCGAAAATGAGTCAAATATTTCGGATGCCAGAGTTGCGTATTATTTTTCATTTATCAAAGAAGGGGTATTTTTTCCGTATGTGGCAACACAAATGTAATGTTGTAGGGAGTAACGCATAGATGGCGGCACGTGCAGCGCGCGTGTCGAAAGCGGCCGGAAGCACGGGAGCGCCGTACCCTGAAACAATACGAAAGTGTAAATTGAAATAAATTGATGCCGTGCATTGTTTGCCTGACAAAAGCTTTCACAGGTCATCCTTAAGGTGCTCAGGTTACTATAAAGGCGCTTAAAAGTTGATGGTTGCAAATTACGATGAATATGCTTATAGTGGAAGAGCTGTTGTGATTAAGTAAGGATTGATCAATTCATTTCACTTATGGCAGAAGGATGTTTTCGGCAGCGCGCGATTTAACTCCTTGATAAATTTTATAATTTATCAAGCCTTTTCTGTTCAGTCTTAGTTGGAAAAAGCAGTCGTCCTGAAAATAAATAGACCAGTATAGCTTAATTAACCATTATACAATAATTCTTCATCATAAGCAATTAGATTTATTTATTACAATAGTAATAGTAATAACTAAATGTAAAGGTAATTTGATAGGTAAAAGACTTTGGATGGAACAGTAATTAAAAGTTCCCAGGGGTGTGTTTAAAGACTGGAGGGTGGAACTCTCCCGCGCCCTCTGTGGCTCGTCGCGCTAATAACACAATCAGTTCTCACAATTATGCGTGACACCTTGCCCCGACTAAGTGCAATGTGATTGTTGATATACCGGTAATTACTGAGATAAGTCAGTTTGATTATGGAAAAATAAAATTTGTCATCCTTTTTTTTTTTAAACAAAATAGAGGACTTTTTTTTTTCAAGTACAAAAGTCAATTTAGAGAAAAAATAGTTTTTTGTGCAAATCTATACGGAAGTTAAAGTTTTTTGAAAAAAACAAACTAATTCTGTATAGATTTGTCATAAACAAGATAGGAAAAGATTTTATCGGGGGGTCATCTTCTTGTATTTATTTAGTACTAGTATGTAGTTTATGTACACATCGTGTTCCTTTTGATATCCTATAACTCTAGGGTATCAAACAGACCATGGTAAAGAATCAATTTACATAATTATGAATTATTTTTCAATAATAATTATTTTTTTGGTTAATTATTTTTATACAAAATAATTCTAAAAAGTCACGACTGTTTATGTAAAGCACCCTTACCTTGTTATGAATGAACTTTTGAATGAAAACGATTTACTCATACCTAGGTACTTATCAATGAAACACCCACACACGTCAATGTTTTTTACAAGTTACGCTCTCCCGCTGGGCCGCTACTTTACTACTACACTTTAGTGTAAGTTTTCGCCGTACTGGTTACATTTTTTTTTTAAATTTAACTAAAATGTTATATTAGAAACTATTGATTTTTGAACCACATGTTCTAGGGCGTTTTATATTATTTTTACCTATAGAACATAACCTTAGAGTTATGGGATATCAAAAGGAACACGTTGTATATTGTAGCAGTTTATTTAGTTTATTTTAGGTATATACATATAATTTATTTTTAGTGTCCTATTTATCAGAACTACGCCTCTAAAGTTAACTTTTCTGTTATTTTTTTTATTTTGCTCCACCCTTTAGAAAATGCCATATTGCGTTAAGTCCTATCCTACCTTTTGTACATCTTTTTACCTTCTTGTTAGTGCTATTTTTAACAAATACAATCTTTTCACCAAAAGTATTAACACGAATAGAATTAAGTCTGATCATCAGTTATCTGACTGGCCCTGGTTGTGCTAACAAATTGTAATATCAAATCAAATCAAATCAGCTGTGTGTATCTTTGTGATCCTATCATGTTATTTTTATGTGATTACGGTAATAAACTAGTGTATTAACCTGAAACATAACACAGAGACTACAATTTGTTTTAAATTGTTTTCTATTATGCTTTGCAATGAAAGATAAGAGATTACAGATTTGACTTGCGTTTTTTCGAGCTTTACATTATATTTTGTCTTAAATACCAACGTTTTGGATACTTTACAGAGTTCGTAGTCACTAGTTTTACCCTTGACCACGTTAAATCCGTAAATTTATCTTTCATTTCAGTGTTAGTGATCTCGGAAATCCAAGATATCAATATTTACTTTCTATGCTTTTGATTCAGAGATGTCATGAGTCATTAAGCCAAACCTGAAAGTGCTTTCCAGGGGTAGGGGTTGTTCTGATAAAATTAATTGCAAGGCGCTCGTCGGCCAGTAACGACGTGTTTGCAACCAAACGGATTACGACACTAAAATACCAATTCGGTTAGAGAATCTGTAGAGACGACCAAATTAACATTATTTTGTGATTTCACCAGGATTTATTCAAATTTACTGACAAACCTACGAATATTTGGCCATCGTCAACCTTTTTACTATCCAGAAAAGTTTCAAACTATATTACAGTAGCTAAATTTTAAACGGCTCTATCATATTGCCTGACAGATATATTATGCTAGTTGTATGTACCTGCTTTTAACAATAGTTTTATAGTTTATGTATAGATATTTATATGTAAATGTATTTGCCTTTTCATTAAACAAAAAAAAGGAAACACAATAACGAACAGCTCCATAGTTTGGCAGCATTCGGAGATGACAAATACTTAAAGGAAGCGATCCATTTTGGCGGGAAACGGTTTACAGGAAGTGGATTCGCCTGGCACTGGCAGGGTTGCTATTTTCAAAACATCTCGTTTGCTCTAATTTGATTAACGATGCGGGAAAAAACGAAAAAAAATCATCGATTCTCATAATATTTTAGGAATATATTTTATTGTATAGTGTATAATTATATTGTTTCTGATTAATCTATTTAATTAGGTAAAATAAGGAAATACAGTTTTTATTATAAAGGCTAAAAGCTAGCAGCTGCAGCTTAGTCTCGTGATTTAAGGACTTACCAGGCCAAGATATTAGGATTCTTTGGTTCGATACCGGGTCGGGGAACAAGATTTTAAAATTTTCGAACATTGCTCGGGTCTATGATCATCACCAACCCGCATTTGGCAAGCGTGGTGACTATGCCTATTCCCATCGTTGCTGTGGTACTTTTAATTCAATGATGGAGGCTTTTCCCCTGCAGTGGGATGATTATAGGCTAGGCCTACTTTAATGTGTTACTATTACGTTCTCTCGATCACAACCTCCTACCAAACACATATATGAGGTAGATAAGACACCTTTGGTCAGAGTAGCGGAAGTCAAAGACTTGGGTATTTGTCTCAACGAAAAATTAAAGTTTCGTGATCATGTCGCTCTAATTTGCAAAAAAGCGTACAGAAATTTAGGTTTTATTCTTCGCAGGGTACATGGGTTTTATAAATATTACTGCCATCACCACTTTATACAACGCCTTAGTGCGCAGTCAACTAGAGTTCAATGGAGTAATATGGGCACCATGTGAAATTAAGTACAAACAGATGCTTGAAAGGATACAAAACAAATTTATTCGATATCTGTATTTAAGACTATATGGAGTGTATCCACTTTATCCACTAATGTATCCAACGTTGTTTATTTTGGGCATGGTTGGGTACAATGAATTGCAAGTTAGAAGGGACATGATGCTCGTTTCCTATGTTTATAAGGTATTAGTAGGCAATGTCAATAATGCAGATATATTATGGCGATTGGGAATATGCGTCCCCGATAAGTACGTGAGGCGCCGACGCAGGCCGCCGCTGCTGGCGCTGCCGCGCGCGCGCACGCGTTTGCTCAGCCAGGCGCCGCTGACGCGCGCGCTGCGCACTCTTAATCTAATATCGGAACATTTGGACATATTTAATTGTAGTCTGGGTGAATTCACAAGGGTTGCGCTGTTCATAATTTCATATAAAACTTGACCTAATAGGAATGTATATATATATATGTATAACCATGGTATCCTATTCTGTGTTTACTAAGATTTACTAGTGTATATTCATGTGCTTCACTATCGCATTAGGATTAAACCTGTAAAGATAGTCTGTAAGTTTTGATAAATAAATAAATAAATAAATAAATAAATAATTTACAGTTTAGATAGAGGAAAAATACAGCTGGTGATATATTTCGCAAGTGAGAGTACGAGACTGAGATTTTTTTACATATCATATATCATCCATTATAGTGGACAGCAAGACAGTGCACTATTTTTAGATTAATGACAAATGATAATTTCAGTAAGTGCAACAAGTTAGTAAATATCAACACTGTCTGCCATTCGTAACTGAAATTTGTATAACCCCTTTTTCTTTTCATGGCAATAAATGCAACAAAGGCATATTTATATAATGTGATACAGTTTACAGATCTTATTTAATTTAATACCTAAGCCAAATATAGGGATTCGGTGCTGCCTGATGGGTTTATCCCCAATGAAAACTAGCGTCGTGATTTGTTTGACTGTCACTGACTTTTTTTGGAAGTCTGTTAAAAAGATGCAATTTACAAATGGCACCATAAAATTATCTGTGCTATTGCGTACTGCAACAAAATATATAAACCACAGTAAGGGGGACCACGCAGCTGGCACGACCCGCCTCTTAGCATCTGCACATGTTTAAAGAACTACTTAAATAACATTTGAAGATCACATAATATAAATTAAACAACCATATTGACAAACTAGGTGCGTTGCGAATCGAGTCAAAGGGAAACCATTGTAGTTGCCCTAGGGTCGCGTGGGCCAGGTGGTTTGGAGTCATTCTTCGATGACAAATTATCATTGTGTTCTTTAGAGGACCGGATTTAGCTACAACGACAGTAAAAATGATGACACTTTTTAGTGGATTCCATTTTTTATTTCAAAATCTATTGCGAGGAGTGATATATTCAAACAGACTTTGGAGAGATCAAAGAGACGAGTGCAAATAATGCAATCTAAAATAGATGGTATTGTTTATTGGGACTTCAGTCGGTGCGAAAAATTCTGCATCTGCGTATTGCGTGTGATCGATCATGTTATTTCAGTTTCATTGCCAACAATTTACAATTACATTACATTTATATTAAAATTTTTCTTGAGCTTATATTTTTCATTTACAAACTACTAGGAAGCACATTTAGGTATGCCGCAAAATTCTTTTAAATACAAGATGCCAGAAGCGTTTTAATAGGATACTAGCTGTTCCCTGCCACGCTTCGCTGTGGCACATTGTGATTGAATGGTTTTTGTTTTTTTATGGTTTTTTTTCGCGGTCGCAAATAAATACCTAGATAAAAACAATCCTTGATGCGGATTA
This sequence comes from Anania crocealis, assembly GCA_949315895.1. NCBI lineage: Eukaryota > Metazoa > Arthropoda > Insecta > Lepidoptera > Crambidae > Anania > Anania crocealis. The sequence continues at coordinate 10,766,748 of OX438864.1, forward strand.
TATATCATGCTAAAATTTCAGCTCGATCGGTGCAGAACTTTTTGAGATTTTGAAGCGTACACAAACCAACATAACATTTATATATATATATATATTATATATATTTAATCTATATATATATATATGTATAGATTAAATTTATTATATCATGAGACATTAACAAAATCATTTCGTAGCTCTGATTTTTCGAAATTATACCACTTTTGAGGTAATTAAGAAACAAACATAATTAGTAGCGTAGCTATAGCAATCTTAGGATTTCCATTTCAATTAGCTTGTAATTGGCTTGGCACGAAAGTCTATTAATTTTCATGGGCCTCAACTCAACTCTACTTTCCTGATTCGCTTTGACGGCAGCTAGTTACCACGTTACTTACAAACAGTTAACGTCTAATCGTAAGTCTAATCGTCTATTTTGCGGTGCATGTTTGAATAAACATTTGTGATGTACAGTCCAAGCATAATAAACTGTTTCACCTACAGAATATGCGTCAGATTGAGTTTTAGCAAAACTATATTAAGTTTTTTTTTTTCAATATACCGACCGTTTAGATATGCAGAGGATAATAATGTCGTTTAATTACGAAGCTTTGTTTTATTTTGTGCAGCTATTTTGTGTTCGTGTTAAGCTATATTCTATATTAAAGAAAAATATTAGTTATCTATATAAAAATCAATTGATGTTCGTTATAACTATAGTCTCGCACTGACTGTCGTCTGACGACTGACGACTGGACTGATTTGGCTAATTTTGGTCTTGAAATATTTGTGGTAGTTCAGGGAAGGTTTAAACGGTGAGAAATTATGGAAGAATTGCGAGGAAGATAATAAAATAAAAAACATTTTCCCATACAAACTGCTATACGAAGGGCGAGTTTTAATGTCGTTACGATAGGTGATACGTAGTCGTCTAGTCTAAGTATAAAATTACAATTTGTGAGATTAGTTAACACTTTCGGAATTGTAACCAACCATTATTTACTTTGTGATATGTGTTTTCGTGTAATAATTTAGATAATCTACGCTTATTCAAGTAACTTCTCACGGCTCATAGTTGATTCAATTCATAAATCTATTCTTAAATTCCAATGCAACGGTAAGGCAGCGCTTTGTTGCCGCTTTTTTGTCGATAATATTAATCGAATAAACATTATTTACTTCCTGCCTTGGTGAATAAGCGGCATTGTCAGTTCTACATGGGCGGATTTCGTCAAGAGCCGTCGTCGGTAGCCGACAAAGTTAAAATGCTTGTACTTAATTTGCAATTTTTTCCTTGAATGAAAAGCGTGGTGTACTAGTGTGATGCATTATGCATTGGAGAATCGGACGTATTTTAATAAAGGAATAAATTGATCATTCAGTAAAAAATAATTACGTTTTTCAATTATAATTATTTGTAAACCTTCTTCTTCGACTTTGATCAAGAGACATCTACTAACTAAGCTAGTTTAGCTTATGTAATTGTAATTATAGGTCAATGACAAAGTTTTAGGTAATATTGTTCTTATTATTATGTAGGTATACAAAATAAATTCTAAAAAATTAAAAATTTGGATTGTCTCAATCCATATTTTACAAGTCTCGATCATCTGGCTCTTGAGCCATGAGAAGAGATAACATAAGAATGAAAAGAGACAATAGCTCGCTAGCTGAAATTACAGATATCAGACAAAAAACAAATATCTTATCTCATTATAAGTGAAACTTGTATTTCTTATGAGAATAAAGTTCTTTAAACCTATAAAATATACTGGAAAACCAAATATATTGTTATATACATTATTATATAGAACTAAAATGAGTATTAACAGTTTTGCTGCCACCCCCGCACGGGTGCGGGGTAAGGTGTACACGCTCGAAGCCGTTCACGCACCGGTGCGGTCTCGCGTCTTAGTAAATTCATAGACTCAGTTAATCAGTTTGGCGCCGGTATTGGGCTAGGGACATTGTGTTTGGAGCGGCATTAAACAATAAACATTAAACATAAAACAATATTTGGCCTCCCAGTTCATCATATTTTTTTGAAGTGGCATCAAACCTGTTAATACTCATTTATTTATATATTAAACTGTTGTTAATATTATTGTTGTTGTTGTCTATCTAATCATTAATGAACAAGTACAACAGATTGGTAAATAAATAAGAATTATTACATTTGAATTTATTACGTAGGTACCTTATCTTTTTTACCACTGTGCATAATTGTTAAGTCTAAATCATTGCTTGTAACAAATTGCATCTCACGAAGACGGTCTAATAGAATATAACTATTTCCTTACTTTTTTTATTTCGAGCCGAAACTTAGTAGATTTTAATGTCAATTCCATTTTTACGTTTACACGAAATATTTCAATCAAAAATAAACTAGTTTTCGCAAGACTTTGATGTTGATCAATAAGATTTGTGTCAATGAGCTTAAACATAAACATACAGATTGTAATTCTAGCTTCGATACTGATCGTCTATCATACCTATTTTTCCGTTCATTCTGCATAAAACTTAACAGTTACAAGCTAGGTCCAAAGAACCTTCCTTACCAATATTATTATTACCTTTACATGAAAAGGTACGAGTAAATTACTAACTCTCCCCTCTGTCTAATGAAGTCAAAAAATCTATTCTTTTATGACAACATCCCATCACATTGTTGCAAAGTGAACCTATTGTCTGGCGACCCATCGTGCAATTAGGGGTAGCGTAGGTGTAGTAGAGACGAACTCGTGTTCAGTCTTCATTGCTGAGTTGAGGCATATTACAGTTCTCTTATCAGTAACTAACTGAGCAATGGTTTGCAGTGCCCGAATAGAGCCGTTATGGGGTCGAGGTTTTCATCGTCGCGGTATTAGGCCTGGTTTCACATTGTCGACTAATTACATGGTGTGCGATGGGCGGCCTTACGATATGCGATAACAGTAAAAGTCCCATAATGGCTGGCGACGCGCCGTTGACTAAGTCAACTTTGCCACACTTCCTTAATTATCCACACGGATTAATTGTTTGGCACTATAAATTGCTCCGGTTTATTAGCAGCAAGAATAATGGCAGTATTGAAAGGGTTTGCTTTAGTATATTACTTTTATGAAAGTCTTTAAACGAAATAAACTCTACCTACCTACAATTTTATCTGACAAAACCGTAAAATTTTGTAAAAGGCCCTACACCTGTGTTTATACTATCCATGTCGTCAATGGGTAACGTCAATGATCAGTTTTTTCATCCAAGGTACTACAAGCGAGTTCAAAAGTTCCGAAGTCATTTCCGATGGTCTGTAATAATGACCGATGAGCTCTACTGCTGACTTGTGGGTGGAAACATCCCCTTACGACAAACGACTACTCTTTGTATCACGGACATTGCGTAAAAAATCTATTTTTAGCGTTTGTCGGCGACGGTACGACGCGAATCGCATCCGCTCTTCCGACTTTTGTCGGCGGAAAGTCCTATTGTCGTGTCCGATATTTTTGATAAAATTACGTCACACAATGAGACGAGCGCTCAATGGCTTGTTGTTCGATTGTTGTAGCCTCATTGAGGGAATGATGTATAGTCCATTTGGTTGCGTACTATTCCTTCCGATCTGATTTGGTTTGTAATTGCACAATGCAGAACTGATGGTTGCGGAACGTCACAATTATATCGTATTGACAAAAGTAAGTTAAATGGGAACAAATGTGCTTATGTAGAAGTTAGCTGAATCTTAAATTAGCCCAGCTTACATTTGACTATTATTCATGCAAATGTTTTGACTACAAGATGTTTTTGAGTAGGTGAAAATTATAAATTATTCATGGGAACAGCAAAATGTCACAATATTTTAGCCGACCGTCCTCAAAGTAACCCTTTCGACAGTTCCACCCGCACTTTGTCAGGATTAATAACCCGTGAACGCGGTCGGGTAACCGTGCACCGACTTTTTTGATTTTTCGGATTGTTTTACGCATTATTAACCTGACAATCCAATTACATAAATAAGATTGAGAGAGATTGTTTGAACACAATATATTCGTGTATAATACCTCAATTACGACATACCGAAGAATAGGACATTATATGAAAAAAATAGACTTGTTTTAGGAGTCTGTTATGTCAGAATGATATGACGAAACCCTTCTTATTACCTTTGGCGATGCCTCTGATTATCAGATAATGTACAGTCTTCTTCTTTACAAGGAAAGTAATTAAGGTGTCAAAATTTGAACTGGTCGCCCATAACAGGCATCTGGTGTACCTTATTTTTCCAACCATCTTGCAATAAAAGCCGGGACCAACGGCTTAGCGTGCCACTACCACCACCACCCAGACCAGAGCCAATTTGGAAAAAAAGCGTTCTGTAAATTGACCAGACTGGGAATCGAAACTGGGACCCTCTTGTAGTAGACAGGCCACAGCACCAATACACCAACGTGCAGAAAATTTATAACATATTTCTTAAATTCTCTATTTTTATAGATAATTTTAGAATGTAACGAATGGATAACACATTTTTTGATACTTGCAAGGTTACTTACTCATTAAGTCATTAAGTACATAGTAGTTGGCCTTTAGCCATGAAATATAAATTGGCAAGTATCAAGGTCTCACAAGAGTCACAGCAAATGTGCAAGAAAAAGTAAAAAAGATGTCAGTACTCATTCGATTTTTTTGATAGAACCAAAATTTTTTCAGCGAAATTTCACAATCCAGGCGTATTTTATGGATTTGAGTCCCACCTAAACCTATCAAATTTATCCAAAGCGTCATCGATTGCAATATTAATAATGTTTTGCAAGCTGCATCGTATCATTGCCCGTAAAATAGGTTTAACTACTATATTAAACAGCGCAAATCTCTTTTTAGTGAAACATTTGCTTGTAACAATGGGGAATCAATCTCCCCGGGGGTGAGCAAACGCGATGAATGCTAAAACAACTGGCAGTTAGTAGGGTGTGAAGGCGGGAATGATGAGGCAATATCCTGGCCCTCCGGCCTCGCCCTCTGCCCGCTGTAACATCTTACTTAATGCCTTCACTTTGATCGGACATCTGATTTTGGGAAACCGTTAGTGTATTAGTTTCGATTTCGATGTAGAGCTAATTTGATAATGTCCGTGTTGCACGATAGCGGATTATTGCGGTGTTCAATCAATTTTATTTATACTTTCGTAAATGGTTTATTTAATCTTCTCCTTCTTAAACCATGTTGTTTGGTTTGTAAAAGTTATCCAAACCGCCTTTAACACGTTTCTAACATGACTTCTTCTTACGACTTATATCTTGCGAAGAACGATTTGATAAAGAAAAAAAAAACACTTTTATTATGGCTGGGCATTTGTTGTAACATATGCCTAAATATATATTTTTTTAATTTATGTAGTATTAGTACTTTAGCGATGAATAAAGTTTTATGTAGATTATATTTTATTTAAAATTGGGCGAATATTTTAGCTCATATCTGCACTTTTTTCAACCAGATTTTGGTAGCTAGTGTTGTTTTTATCATTCTTTGGGCTGAACTTCCAAAAAAGAAAACGATTGCAATAGAGTAATAGAGTATTTTTTGCGATTTATTCATTCAAGTTGAATCAACTGGGTTGACATTATTAAATGTAATTTTAGAACTATGGAATCCCGTAAGCCTGGCTGGACTAAGTGGAGCAGGATATTAAAAGGATCCATCACACCAGCTTTGCGGTGTCACCCCCATTCGCTTAATTACGCAGTCATTGTCACGCCTCCGGTTGAGGGTTAACTGTTTAATTTTTTAATCAGTTTGTCTCAAACACAACTGTCACTTCTGTTATAATTGGATTAAAGTTGCAACACAGGCTACGGGTTAATTAAACACCATAGCAGTAGCACAGACTGCATTATAGATGTAGTATACCTACTAAATTTATGGACTACATAAATAAGGTTATAGATAATTTTATACAAACCGAAAAAAAACAATTACAGTCGATGTGTATAGAAGATACTCAATATGGACAGTCTTATCTGAAAGCTCTTTCTCTTTTCTAAACAACCTTTGGTTAGAGCACAGGGGAAAAAAAGCGGAGCAGTGGGCAGTGATAAAAATAATAGTAATAGAAAAAACAAAAAACACATAAATTTACATGAAAGGCATACCTTATACAAATAAATCATTTCGATCAAAACAAACAAACAAAGTAGACACTTAAATATAATGTTGTGAGTGAGTATTGACTACCATTGTAACTCTATATTTGTTGTACTACATAGCTATTTTTGACTTCACACTGTAGGTTAATGAGCTTACAGCTTACGAGAATTGATAGTAATTTTCTAAATACTGATAAACATGCAGGTTAGTAACAAAACTAATAAGATCAAAACCGTTTATTTAACATCTCGCATATACTTACTTGATACTTCTAATTCGTCTACTTAACTTCTAATAACTTAAAGAATCTCTTTAAATATTTTAATGCTCTTAATTTCAATATTACAGTTTACACAACCGACAGTACGAAGTGTTAATGAAGTTGGCTTATTTTTGGGTGCAGAAAACTATTGAAGGACAATAGACAAAGCCGGATTAGAGGCAAATCCGTGCGTGGGCTCGCATACGCGGAGGGGCAACACTAACCTCTGTGGCAGCGGTGCAAGTCATGAAAGTAATGACTCAATATTTTTCTTTTCATAGAGGTTAGGTCATGATAGAACTGACAAGTCAATTTATCGACTAAAGTCCTGTAAATAATAAAGGATTTTATAAAAATGCTTGACCGACATTGTGTTACTTGTAAATGACCTTCTGTTTTTAACACTAATTTCTAAGCTTTATACAAAATAAATAGTCATGTAGTACTGTATGGTGCTGACCATAGAAATGTAAAATGGAATAATCACACCTTATCGTCTTTCGGTTGTGTTAGAGGCGACTAAAAGAGAGCTGCCAAAATAAGATTGGCAGAAAAATCTTCTGCCGACCATTGCGATGGCCAACACGCCTGCTTGTAGCAGAGTGGCGATTATTGCAAAATGTTTTTAGGGTTCCGTTGCCAAATGGCAAAAAACGGAACCCTTATAGATTCGTCAAGTCTATCTGTCTGTCTCAAATCAAATCAAATCAAATTATTTATTTGCGAAAATGTGGGTAACAATAAGGTGTCAGATATGGAGCAAAGTACAAACACATTTACCATCACTGTCATGCAAAATTTTCGATATAAAATTATAATATTAAATTAAGGAAATAATGAAAATGTCAAATATTAATTAATTAAACTAATAAATCACTAGTAAAACATTTTTTTTTAAACTATGTAGGTACATCATAACATTCCAATCAATACTTAACAATTTTTTACACACAAGTACTCAGAGACCGAATAAAAACACCTATCCAGTAGCCATTTAAATAATTTAATTTTAAATTTATTGGAGGGAAGTTCAACAATATGCCGTGGCAGATTGTTATATATCCTACCCACCATTGAGTAACCGTTTCTTTTACATACATCTGTTTTGATAGGTGGCAAAACTAATCTGTTCGGGTATCTGGTTCAAAAATTACACACTTGACTCTTTTTTATAAATAAATACTGATGCTGTTTTACAAAGATACACGCCTCGAAAATGTACATACATGGAAGTGACAATAGATTTAGTTCTTTAAATAAAGGTTTGCATGTTGTTAAAGGAGGTACATTTGCGATTGCGCGAATACACTGTTTTTGTGCAATAAATGCTTTTTGTATCATTGTAGAATTGCCCCACAATAATATCCCGTATCTGAGATTGGAGGCCACGTAGCCGTGATATGCTTTTAAGGCAGTTTGTATGTTTGTTAGCCTAGTCAGTCTCCAGAGTGCATACCTAAATCGATTTATTTTGTTGCAAATGTAATCAATGTGAGAATTCCAAGAGAAATGGTCGTCCAGTATCAAGCCTAAAAACGTAACTTCGTCAGTTTCTGTCAATTCTATATTGTTATGTGCCACTCGCAGCTCCTTTTTTCTACCGTTTCTATTTAAAAATTGAATTAATTTAGTTTTACTAATATTTACTCTAAGGTTATTTGCATCAAGCCAATTTATTATGTTATTGACACATCCATTAATTTCGTTATTGTAATCCAATGCGATATCTGGAATTACTATCGATAAGTCATCAGCAAATAGGAAACATCTATATTTTGTTATTAATGGAAGGTCATTTATGTATAATAGAAACAATAATGGACCTAAAATGCTTCCTTGTGGTACATGAACTGCTTTTGGTTCTAATAAATTTGACCTATGTACTACTTGTTCCATATTAGAATTCAAAGCTGATATTTCAACATGTTGGGTACGGTTTTTTAAATAACTAGAAAGCCAATTGAGAGCTGTTCCGCGTATGCCGTACGCTTCGCATTTTACTAATAGTAATTTGTGAGACACAAAATCAAATGCTCTCGTCATGTCAAAAAATATTGCTGTGGTGTTGATTTTACTGTTTAAGCTTTCGATAATTTTATTTACAAGCTTAAACGCAGCTAAAGTAGTGGATTTTCCTTTTTGAAATCCGCTCTGTTCTGAACATAATATGTCGTGTTTATTTAAAAAATCCATTAGTCTTATAAACATAACCTTTTCTAGTATTTTTGAAAAAATTAGTATTAAGGCAATTGGCCGATAATTAGAGGGATTCCCTTTGTCGCCTTTTTTGTATATGGGTTTGATAACCGTATGCTTTAGTTTTTCAGGAAATACGCCCTGAGAAAAGGATGAGTTTATGATGTGTGTTAGTAATGGTGCTATAACATCAGAGCAATACTTGATCACTTTTGTCGTGACATGATCGTAGCCAGAAGACAAAGTATTATTCAGAGATTTTATCACTTTAACCATTTCATCATCATTAGTCGGAAACAGGAAATACTTTTATCATTTCTTTTAATGTCGTATATATAAATACTATCTTTATTGTCAACATTAGTCATATCATGAAAATAGTTATTAAATGCATTAGCTATGTCATATGGGTTGTCAATTTCAATGTCATTCTGTAGAGTTTATATTCATCATTGAGTATTTTTATTTGAGATGTCAATTTGTTAATAATTTTCCACGATGCTGCACAAACGTTTTTAGCCTTAATAATAAATCTTTCATTCGATAACTTTTGAGCTGTGATGATACATTTTTCAAACAGTTTCGAGTATTTAAGATATTTGACCCTGTCTAGATAACATTTAGTTTTGTAATATTTAAACCTTAACTTTCAACTTGTCTTCGCGGATTTTTTTATTCCTTAGATATCCAGAATGAACGTGTGTTTTTATTATGATTTTTTATGAGTTTATTTGGAAAACACAAGTTGTAGTATAAAGTAAACGTTTTATGGAAGTTATTAAATGCCGCATTGGCGTCGATCATGTTCAAAACATCTGACCACGTAATTTTACTTATACAGCCCAGGAATTTTTCAATATTTTCAGTACTTAAGTCCCTTTTTAATGTCAAGTAAGGTTGTTGAGATGTTTCTTTGTAGCTAGTCGGGATAGTCAACAATTGACCAGTTTCATGATCCAATCAACCTTATGGTAAGACCTCTCCAGAGGCATCTGCTACATTGCTGATTATTTGATCGAGACATGCATTTCGCCGCGTTGGCTTTAGTATATGTAATTTGAAATTATAGTTTTGTACTATACTCTTATACTCATTTAATTCTGTCGAATTTTTCAGGACATCGATGTTAAAATCTCCCGCTATTACTATTTTCTTTTTAGTTTTAGTTTGAAGCTTATCTAATAAAACTTCTAGTTTTTAAGAAAAATCAAAGAATTACTTTTTGGTATCCTATACGGACAAATAACAATGCAGCCATGCCCAAGAACCTCCATACCACAACATTCGAATGTAAATTCTGAACTCGGTTCAGTCTGTCTGTCTGTCCGTCCGTATGTCACAGCCACTTTATTCTGTAAGTATTAGCATGACACAGTTAAAACTTCGTAGGTAGGTGTATCCTGTTGACCGCTTAACGATTCTCATACAAAAAATAAAAAATAATGATATTTAAGGGGGGCTTCCCATACATAGAACTAAAGCAAATTTTTTTTTACTCAAACCTATACGTATACTATGGATAGGTCTTCTAAAAATACTTAGAGGTTCCTAAAGCATTTTTTCCAAAAGTCTAACATTTGGAAGATAGACGCTTCCAAAGTGGTAAAATGAGTGTCTCCCCCACCTCTAACTTTTAAAATAAGCAAGTGAAAATTTTGGAAAAAATACATAATGTAGATCTTAACGAAAATTGGTTCGAATGAGATCGAACTGGTAGTTTTGAAAATCTAGCACATTTTCAACAACAGCAAACATAACTTTGTCCTTCATACAAACACTATAAAAAACAAAGTTATTTTTGCATTCATCAAAATATTGTGGTATTTTAGTTAAACTTGGTACGGAACCCTCAGTGCGGGAGTCCGACTCGCACTTGACCGGTTTTTCGTCTATCAGCCTCTGTACAAGATTGAAATGATCAGGGCTGATGATAAAATGCTATAGTCGTTTAAAACGATTTCAGAATTCCGTTAGATAACAAGACAAGAAACCTATCTGTAAAATCGTATTGAACTGCAGAGAACTATAAAAAAGCAGTAGTTTTATAAGCGAAACAGCCAAACACTAAGTAAAATTTTCAAGTTCTTAACAAAAACGAATAAGTACGTATATATACTAAACTTATGTCCCCATTATTTCCCCCTTCAAACAAGATATTCAAAAAACATTGAAATTAGGCATCGTTTATTCATGTTCTATCAGTAGAGCCAAAGCTGCGTAGCTTAGAGGTACTAGCTCAGGCTTCACATAAAGGTCAAAAACTTATATAAAGTCCCCGAACACATTTTTTGTCTGGTTTTCTTTTTAATTAACTTTAATTTAAAAAATCCCCGAATACTTTTTTGGCCTGGATTTCTTTTTTAATAACTTTTATAAAATAATAGTAAAATTCAACCCTTCTTTGATGACTTTTACTAACTTCGCTCTTAGAATTACTAATTCCGCTCCTACAAGTAACTTATCCCACGCACCAAAATGATAGGGGTGGACGCACAACAACAATCAAATGTACCGGCGGTTTTAATATTGTCAACTATTTATAAGGATAAGTCACTGAGAGCAATATTAAATTTGTTAGCGATACGCGCAGATTTAGTAGGAGGGCCCAATTGAGGGTGCTAGGCTTGTTTATCTTTTATTAGGTGTTCAGAATGAATCTGTTTTGTTATGCGTAAGTTCACTACGAATATATTATGGTGTATCATAGTACATATTTGAATTTATTGATTGTAGAGAAAAGTTAGAGCGTTCCCAAGTATTTTTACTTTAATCCTTTATGGAACCTTAATTTTCTTCTTGGATGTATTCCTAAGAAATCTTCTATATATGTATATCAAAATGAATCCCTATTTCCCTTGGAAATGCATGAACGGCTGGACCGATTTCGCTAATTCTTTTTTTGTTTCGTTTGTTATTGTCAGGAGAATGTTCTTAGGAAAGAAAAAAAATAACAAAATGCGCGGAAAATTAGAAATTCTAAGAAAACTCAATCACCATACTAAATTTTTTGTAATGTAACCTTTATAGCTTTTGAAAAATTTAACTTTTTTAATGTATGGCGTTTGACATGACATTGACAGAATGGGTGCTGCTAATATCGTCAAAAAGGGGGTAAAAAAACGGAATTTTGCACATGGCCAGTAATACCTATGTCGCCAATGACATTTCAAAAATACGACGACATAAAAAGATGTTTTAAAACATCTTAGTATGTCGCCTGTTACCGTGTCAGAATACCATCAAAACTATTTACCCGCCAGAAAAAAAAACTACAAAGAATGTTGTATATCATAAAGCATAATAATAATAAACAATGGGTAACATTTTTTTTTACTAAACCTCTTCGTAATCTATATTCATAGTTAGGACAGGACAACGTCTGTCGGGTCCGCTAGTAATTAATAAAAATAGCATTATATAATGTCAATTCAAATAATTATGGATTGATTTCGGAAATAAATGCTTTGATTTCACACCGGTTTTCAAGGTGTCGCCTGCTCCGAGATCCCGGGGTCGATTCCCGGTCGGGTCAATGTAGAAAAAAATGGGGTTTTCTACATTTTTTGGGGGTTTTGTGGTACCTTCGTTGTTTCTGGTTTCAAAAATACGAGTGCTTTAAATAGTTTTTTTTCAAATTGGGATCAAAACAATGTATGTGATGTTGTCCACATTTATTTATTTATTTATTTATTTCTGGTTACAATTTGAGCCCACTGACACTTCAATTAGGTCTGGCTGTAAGCATGTTTTCGTAAAGCCACAATACTCTCATTAAAAATCAACAGTAAGTGTATTGTTAAAGAATAGAGCTAGTAGGTACGTATTATTTAATTTATAGTATATTTTTTGTGTTGATCATGAACACCTATAAATCTTGTATAACTTGTGACATTTTATAATATTTAATTAGTTAATAGAATTTATATATACATGGTTAGACAATATTTCAAGAAAAGATTATGCTTAGTCAAAATATAAAAAATGAATCCGTAAAATACTTTATAGTCTGACAAACATCATCAATCCTGGTTACTATGTAGACAGTGACGAGCTTTCCCCTTAAGCCATCAGATTTAGTATCTTTTTGGAATTTCAGACTTTTTCTTATTAAATGATAATCTTTAACATTAAATCAGTAGCAAATAAAATGTTCAATTCAATGTTTGTTTTATTGCACTATATAGTTATGCTTTACCATTTGGAATGTTTTGAGGAGATGTGTGTACAAAACCATTTTTAGTTAGTGACAAAACAAGCTATCCATGTCCATAGGCTTGGACGAAAGACTTAAAAATATATTCTATGGCTTGAAAATGCATGTAAAAATAATAGTTAAAGTAATTAAACTTTATATAACAATTTTATTGAAACCCATTTTTGAATGAGTTATAGATATTGCATCATATTTCTAATTTAGTGGCTTATTAAACCAATTTTAGGGGTGAAATACCATCATCATGTAAATGTCAGCCAAATGCTATTAAGGCTTTCCCTAAGGATCTTTACGATTGAGCTCGCCCCGCCGCCCACATTCAGCGGCTCCCGCCCACGACCTTCACCAGATCGTCTGCCTGTCTACCCGGTGTTACTCCCGGGAAATTGATATTAAATACAGGGATTTGGGGTGGTGGGATCTACCTCCTAGTGTACCACCCCGGGCAACGTCATTTTGGTTTTCTAACCAATCATGACGGAGCCGTCATCAAAAACAGATCCATCTGCGGTGGTAAACTTCGTAAGAGGCTGCCTGGATGCTACCACCCTCCTGCCTGCCGGAGTCCAGCGCCAACCAGTTTATCTGTGTTCCGCTTGTGTGTGGGAGAAACAGTGCCACTTTCTGGGTAAGCTCGCTCCAACTTAGGCTTTTTCTTAACCGTAGAGTTAAGTTTGTAGTCAACAGCAAGCCCATTGATTATAAAAAAAGGGGTGGATATTGTTTACAATTTGAAATGAGGACATCCTACTTAGATTTTCTAGCCATAAGTAGTAGTAGTAGTACCTACGCTGTCAAATCGAATGAAAAAAAATACCCACATAGAAAATGTATGTATACATTCATCATTTTCGCGAACAAATGAGAACTGCAAAGAAGGTTTTGTTATGTTGCTAGGTACGTACTTAAAGTAAAAATGTTTTTTATAATTAAACATAATTAATGTCTACGAGTATCATTTATACTATTTACGCTTCATTGAATGTAAGTTGCTTTGAACGAATATAACTTGTAATGTTTAATGTATTTTGTGATTGAAAAAACGGCACATAATATAGCTCATAATATATAACCTATTTACTAAAACATGTAACCGTTATAGTCCTTAAGCTGGTACTACATCAACCTCTTTTAATTTATGAAATGTTTACCCCATAACATATAAATATATATGTATCAGTATAATATCAGCAAGTAGATTGAAACAATGGAAATAAGTTACGTCGTTCGTAAGGCTTCTCGTAAGCATTCCCTGTACAGCTATCTCTGAAAAGTTGTATGCGATTTCCTGCTTTGCACCTATATAACAAGACTCAGAATGCGTACGCATTTCACGACGTGTATACGGTGGAAAGCACATAAATCTTCACATATTGCTTGCCCGAGTATCCAGGCCTGTAAGAGAAACAGCCAACCCTTGGCTGCCTCGTTATTGAGCTCTCACTCCTATTGTTTCTGTCCTTCTCACGCTAGAACAAAACACAAGGTCTCCTTGTATGCCGTCTCACTCCAATTTCAATTTACTCGAGACGGATTTTCAAGGCTTTATGAGATCGCAAGTGATAGTATATGCAAGCATTTCCGAAGTTATACCAAAAGTAAAAAAAACACTATAATTTCGACGATATCAATACATCTATGATTTTTGTTTGCTGTCCGTCATAATACTTTCCCCTGATATTTATACTTTAAGAATGTATTTATTTACTAGAAAACTGTTTATTCTAAATAATGGAAAAATTCCATCAAATTCACAATTGTTCAACAGATGGTTCTTGCTTGAAAAACTCTGAAACTGAAATTAAAGTTATTTTTGCTGATTTAATTCGCGTTTCGTTCATTAAGATTTTAACTAAATTGCTAATTTCAATGTATAGTGTTCTCGTAAATTCATGAAATCAACATCATAATTAAGGTTTTTCATAATTAGTTTACATATTATAAGAGTTCGTTAAAACCTTATTTCAATTTATCTTTCTACATTGAAAATTAGAATTAAATCCATATTATATTGGTGACATTAATTTTAACGTTTGGTGTCACTTTTCTCACTTTACATAACATATCACTCTAAATTTGGTCAAAAATTCATAATATCTGGTGATTTAAAATTATTCGTAACAAAAATAACTAACGTATTTATTTGGCACCCAACACAGACAAAATACACTAGTAAAAACAATTAGCAGACGCACAAACAGATTAGCCACAAGATTAGGGAAAAAAATCAAAAATATTTTCCTTCCAAGATTAACTGAGGCAGCACCGTGGCACGACACGGGTATTCAGGTATGCCGTATGTCTAGGCGTACCAAAGAAAATGGAAATAAATATCATTCACAATTATGAAAGAAGGAATCATTTACCAATAATAATAATAAGCTTGTCTGTCGATTCAGCTGTCGTTTTACCGATAGTCGTCTCTGCCCACGGACTGATAGCTAAGAGCCTCGATAAACAAGAGGCTCACGGTCGCTTGGGTCAAGAGTAGGATACAGAAGGCAGTACTCTTGGACACGACCTACATTGTAAGGAGGTTCCTGTCTCTGGAGCCTTAACCACCGGTAGCTTGGACCCTGATCTCGATGCCGGTTGGGAACTGTTTTTATTTTTTTTAATGTGTTTATTTTTTATAAAGTTATTTAAAAATGTAATTTGTAAGTTGTAAAGTTAAATCAAGGGAATAATCATAATAATTAATAAAACAAGAAGACGAAAAGATGTCTCTATTTAACGTTTACTACTTGTCTACGTCCAACATACGCTCCCATGCTTCCGTAAGTAACTAATAGAGACGACAGTCTTTTGTTCTTGTTTAACGTAAGTGCCATGGCTGACAATATCGCTCTCTTGCTCTACCAACACTAAAAGATTTTCTTTTGTATTACCATATTACTTACTTATAAAATTAACCTAGGTATTTTACATACAGTATGAATATACTTTCCAGAACAATGTTTTAATAATAATAACAATCTATTCAACAATTTTCTTGTGATTTTTTTAAATGTTTGTTAAACTTCATTGCCTAAAATGAGTTTTTGTACTAAAAATGTATACTATATCTAAAAATCATTGTCAATTTACATTTCGGCTAAATGTTTCTTCAGGGTTCCTAAAGAAACGCTTCATTGAATATGATTTTGATAAATGTAATACACATAGACATAACAGTCTGTTTCAGACAAGACAACATACACAACATAAAGAATATTTTTTAAATCTCCGGTAGTAACACTTCTAAGACTGTCGACATTTGCGCAATGAAAAGAAACACGGTCACTATTAGTCAAGGAGATAAGAAAAGAAACAATATATCCCGCCTAGTCGAGCCAACGCGGCAACGTGAGCCCAGATAGGCGGGGCACCTATTACGGAGAAGTGGGTGTGAGCCCGTATCAGCAGCCGCCGATGGCACGATTGCGGTTTTAATAGAACCTTCATTCATATTTCTTCAATAGATAAATAAAAAATAACTTAGAAGTGATATTTTCAAATATGAGCCTATTATTTTTCTAGTAGAGCAAATGTTAAAAAGACACAACATAATAGTTGTTTCTGAAACTAATGGGCTGCACTTTTATCAGTGTATTGTGTTTATTACTCTGTTGTATCATTAATCAATTATTATCATCATGATCATCAGCCAAAAGCAGTGCACTAGCTGGAAACTGCTAAGCTCAAGTTTGGTTTACTTTACATCGCAGCTCACTTTAGCTAACAGTTGGAGAAAACAGGCTACTGATGAACGTCTTTTTATGACAGGTCCTTAGTCGTCTCTCAACAGTCACACATGACGTCCATTTTTTCCGGCACTACATGACATATCGTGTAGTAGTGCTGGCAAAAATGCCGTGTCATAATACAATTTGAAAACAAATTGATTACTGTAATGTGTCAACAATATTCAAAAACTGGTAATGAAACTACAGACACAATAAAGCATTCAAATTTTAAACTGCCTGAATTTGATATAATAGGGGTTAAAGTATGAAATTGCCGATTATTTTCCCACTTTTTATTTTGTTTATAGCTCTTAAGTATAGTCACATTATTGCGTAATTCTTTTTGTATTGTATCAAAAACTAAATAAAGTAACTTTTGACTAAAAAAAAAATGCAATACTAGTGCCTATTACTTCAAAGGAAAAGACCCCTCACAATGTGCCAGCTGACCTTCTTGCTTCAATTAAGTATATTTGTATTATATACTTTGATTTTCAGAAATTTAAATACTATAATGCGTAGCTTTATAACCATCTAACTTTCACCTTTAATTGCATCGAAAACGGTTCAGGCGTTTTTAAAAAAACTAAAAAATTGTTAGTATGGAAAAATGTCTTTTCTCGATTTCGTCCATACAAAACGGCAATTTCATACTTTAACCCCTCATAAATTACATTTGCTTTCTACAATTATTTAGATCGAGGTGGAGAGTAGTACCTAGTAGACTTACCAAACTGTCTTTTTCGTATTAATATTATAGCAATTATATAGTGTGTATGTCAGTATTAATTTAACTTTAACAATAAAGCATTCGCTGTTTGATCACTTCTTAAATTCCTTGAAATAGAATTAAACTTACAGAAAGCTGCAGTTTCTTTTGTTATTTTTCCATTGAATATTTACTCAGTCATTGCAATAATTCATCAGCGTACTCGATGCCTACATCTCCCGCGCGTACGCACCAAGTGTGCGGTCTCCATTCACGTTCATCCTTCATTGTGCCTTTGTAATACTGTCACTGGCGACCTAAACAGCTATTCTCTATGCGCTAGAAAAAATACAATGTTTACCTTTATACTCGAGCACATATTTTTATACAAAGTGTGGTTTTATAATGAGGAGCGTTTACAGAATAACGCCTGTTCACAATGGGTGCGGGAATTAAAGGTGATCTGATGAATGGACACTACTCTAATGTTTCGGTATGGCCGCAAAAAGTACGGATCATACTCACAATACCATTTTAATATCGGGGCGCAGTATTTAAACATTTCCTGAACGACGAGTGCGATTTTGAAGAAAAATATTATCTATCTATATGATAATAGCTGATACCCGCGGCTTCGCGCGCGTCGAATTTGATCTGTTACAAAGTTTTCGTCATGACTAAACCATATTTCCTCCACTTTTTTCCCCCACTTTCTTTGCCTACAGTGCCGGGGGTGCCCATCACGGGCGAGGTGGTGTTGGGTACTTAGTGGGAGCCGGTACGTCGTTGTCGGCATAGCGGAATGTGCTTAACCATACATCAAACGCGTTTCATTTGACATATATGTGAAAAAATAATGCAAATCTTTTGTCAAAAAGCTGACTATAAAAACGATTGCGCTGAAAATAGGTTAGGTTAGGTTTAGGTTAGTGCACCCCCTTTGCGACACCCTAACCCCGGGGTCCGTTACGCTGATACAATAGTTGGATGAAAGGGGCTGAATTATGCTATTGTTTGAAGGGATCCGGTGTTGGTTCTTTCAGCGTACCGTGGCCCAAGCGAGCTCGCACCACATCTGTTTGCATTCACATGAAATTTGAAGTCTAATATAATTTGAAGATTTAAAACTGTCAATGCTGTAGTACAACAAAACCATTCAAAGCAGCTTGCAAGGCTTTATTCTAATATGATCAACACTGCCTAGAGCCCTGGAAGAAGTGGTCCTGTGTAAAAAACCACATTCTTAATTTCCAACCAAGTAGGTAAATCCATTTCTCGATCCATAGGCGTTGTAAATGCGATTTCACAAAGACAATTTGCTTGCATACTACGTTTGGATAAAAGACCTAGATCGGACGATGGATGACGGACCTAGACGGTGTAGTACCAGCATCGGTGTAGAGCTCTGGAAAAGACAGTCCTATGTCATTCTCCCTTCATGATCGATTTCCCTTTAATATTCATTTTATTTTGTTTTTGGTATTTTTTGTTATTGCGCTAACAAAAATACATAATTTGTGAAATTTCAGCTGTCTAGCTATCGCGGTTCTTGAGATACATCCTGGTGACAGGATGACGGACAGACGGACACAGCAAAGTCTTTTAACACATGGAGCAAAAAAGGACAATAATCGCGTTTGATGTATGGGAGCCCCCTTTAATATTCTTTTTTTTTTTTGGTATTTTTTGTTATTGCGGTAACAAAAATACATAGTTTGTGAAAATTTCAGTTGTCTAGCTATCGCGGTTCTTGAATGGCCTGGTGACAGGCAGACGGACAGAACGGACACAGCAAAGTCTTAGTAATAGGGTTCCGTTCTTACCGTTACCCAAACGGTAACGGTTACGGACCCCTAGAAATGAGTTAGTTCTAAATAATACCATTCTATTTGTAAGTACTGATATTTATTTTCTAAATATGAACCTAAATATAGATAAGACAGCCAATAGGAATTTTCAAGTGTTATCAAAAGTTTTCGTTACATAGCCACATGAGTATATTTATTCATGTGACATAGCCTCCTATTTTGTCGTTCATGACGTATGGAATACGTCGCGGCTAGATGTCACATCTTCTTGAAGCTCTTATTGAGCTTTATAGTTTGATATGCAAACAAGAGTTTCGTCAAACACTATTGATAAATCTTCTAGTAATCTGTCCAATTTTGAGTTGTTGATAATTTACTAACTGAATTTTAACTAACTCCTCAAATTCTGACTCACAAGGATCCCGTGGAGTACATAAATATAATATAATACGTTTTCTGATGTAATTCTGGGCTCAAAGATGTTAAAAACGTGTATTTCCTTGTATAGATATTTCAGTTTTAAGTAAGAATCCAACAATTTAATGATGTTTTTGAATGTTTCGTCCTTGTCTAATAGTACTGAGTTCAATTTAGATGTGCTAAGGTTTGTTTGTGTTGTGACCGACCTTTGATCCTCGGTCCCTTCTGCATACATGGAATTGTTTCGTGCTATTGAATTCAAATTCTGCAGTTTTAGATTAAGCCGTGTTGTAGTTCCCTGAAGGTTATTTTTTTCTTCAATCTCATTTTCCAAGTGTGGGTCATCGCATTAGTAATACCATTATTTGTAGTCGTATCTGTTCCCAATTATTCTTGGTAATTTTGTACATTTGTGACTGGTCACCAGCTGGTCACTCACTAATTTTATTTCATAATCAGAAATTTCTCGTAGGGTTTGTATCTGGCTGCTGAATTGTGTAATGCAGCCTTTAATTGAAGTTAATTCATCCATTTCGGCACCAATTCTTATTAAATTCTAAAATAATACCCTTCTATTTGCAAGCAACGATATTTATTTTCTGATTGACACATTGAATGTCATAACAAACTAAGTGACATCAGAGAGTACAAATATGTAAAGAGTATGGATTTGAAACGGATCCGAACAAACTTTGCCTCCATTTTTTATCTCTTTAAAGACTAAATTCTCAAAAATCCTGAAAGACGTCATTCATAATTTCTAATTAGGTACCTGGATACCAATTTTCATCGACTTAGCTTCAAAACTGACGGAGTTTCATACAAACTTATGGGGCCCTTTTTACCCCCTTAGAGGCGGAATTTCCAAAATTCCTTTCTTAGTGCTCACCTACACTATAAAAGGAAGCACGGTAAAAATTTTCAGATTTTAAATCCCAGTAGTTTGGGCTGTGCGTTGATATGTCTGTCAGTCAGTCAGTCAGTCAGTCAGTCAGTCAGTCAGTCAGTCAGTCATTAAATCAGTTTTCATTTTTATATATTTAGATTAATGCTTTGCTCCGATTAAAACAAAACGTTGAAGACATGATCTCATTACTTGAATCTTGTCAATTTTAAGCCATTGAAATTACAAAAATATTCGTAGTCGCGGCATGAGGATTAAAAATAATGTGACCGTCAAATAACAAGAACAGTGTATATTGAAATAAAGGTCGAAGAAATGTTGGCACGCCGCGCCGATGCCATTGGGCATAACTAATATCGTCATAAGTCAAAAATGTGTGTCATTGAAACTATCAATTAAACATAAGAGAGTTTCCCTGGCATATTTTGTAAGTCTGCCAAAAAAACGGATTGTCTAAAAATAAATTTATCGTAATCAATATTTCATTTATACAATTAATACATAAATTATGTAGCGCATTGGTACTATTCTAATATAATAGCATTCAATATCCTGTATGATATGTAACCTTATTGTTAAATAATATTTAAGTATAATAAAATGTACCTACTTGAGTTGCAGTAGGTAGTATAACCACACAATTTATGCGAACATCAAAGTCGGAACACAATTAAACTGCAAAATTATTTATCTATCAAATATAAAATATTAAAGCTATCGTTTACGTAGATATCATTCATTGCATTTAAATCTTGCTCTAATATTAAACACTCAAACATTATACAATATTAAAAAAAATGCAACAAACGATTTGAAAGTACGTAATAGTTTTGGAATTCGGTCAAAATGTAGAGTCACACTTTCGGTCATCCGTGCATCCAGCGTACTACTCGAAGCAGGCTCGATGGGTGGTCGCGATTCAGCTTGCTTTATGGGCGCACAGTGTAAACAGCCTCTACAGATTATCAGTACACACTTCCGAACGGATGTCCTGTAAAAGAACCTTTAATTGCAAAATACATTCTATAGACTCTATGACTGGACATAACTAACGTAGAATAAAACACGGCTGCGAAAGTTAGTTGTTATACATGACTTAGGACATATATCATATATGTAGTTGTATTAATCAGTGTTGTTTTTAGTAAACTGTGGTATGGGTATTAGTTCAGTATTGCGTGACACGAAAAACAATGAATCGATTGTGGGTTTTCATTTCCGCAAACGAGAACAAATGTGTTTGAGTCATGGATATCTTTAAACGTATTGAGTTAATGTTCACAAACATACTACAAAGCTCATTATAATCGTCATCTCAGCCAGTTGACGCCCACTGCTGGACATAGGCCTCCCCCAAGGATCTCCACAACGATTGGTCTCGCACCACCCGCATCCAGTGGTATTCGACCTACGCTAGATTGTCGGTACAAAGCTAGTATAGAAATAATAGTATAATCACACTTTTGTCCGTTGGTAATGTGACATTTTATTAACCTATCTTAATACCCACATAGCATAGCAACTTCCTCTATTACTTGATAACAATATTATTATGCAAAATAAGCTGTACGACCTGAATGGTACCATTATGCGTAAAGCTTGCGTTGCTCAAAGCAAAGCGTGCTTACTAATATAAACACATTCGAATACCACTCGACTGGATTCCTCGAAACGTAATTTGATCCAAATGAGCCAGTTACCTTTGAGAATAAAGCCAAAACAAACGCGGTATTGTTTCAGTATGGAGTAGTTGAAATAGGAGTGTTACTACAGGAAGCTTGCAGTAGTTACTGTTGTCGACCGTCAAAAAAGGGACTTTCTTATGACGAAGAAGGAGAAATTCTTAATTCGATTCCTTTATCATGTTTTTATGAATGTTTTTATTATAGCCCCTTAATAAAATTTAAGAGAAAAATGCAATGCCATTTTAAGTCGATGTGCAACATGAAATTAATGACAATCACCATAACTACACTGACTCAAAATAAATTATTATAGGTTTTTTTAAGCCTTTTTCGTAGTAATTCCTTTGCATTGATTTAACCAACTTACGTCTTTTTTTTTTCCTTCGTACGCTTTACCAATAATTGATATTTGGGGGATTTGCTTTCAGACCTCAACTGCTCAGGGGACCAAAATTATTTTACGAGCATGACCACACTACATTAGCCTACTGCTGACTACAGACCTTCCCAAAAGAAGAACTTTGCCATTTTAGCCAATGACGAAGAGAACACGCTGCTGCTCGTAATCTGGCTTTACTTCTCTAATCCGAACTCACTAAAAAAGAATGAAAAAAGGCAATAAAATATTACAATACCACTTTCAATATAAGGATTGCACAATGCACATAGGTTTTGTTATCAGTCAAATCCTCTATTAATTACAAAACTGGACTAAACACGATATTGTGTAACCGGTACTATTATCACTTATTTCTTTGACGTTTCTACCACTCAACTTCTTTGATGTTTCGATTGCGTTACACAGGAAGTAAAGGCTAGAAGTACTGATACTATTACCAATAGCCCAGTAAACTACGCAATGAATACCAGGTTCAGTCACTCTTTTTCAAGGTCTCACCAACACCGAGGTCCCGGGTTCGATTTCCAGCCGGTTAAAAGTACATAGAGAAAACTTATTTTCTATTTTCTACCGGGTCTGGGTGTTTAATGATTTCCAGAAAAACCAGTACTTTAGTAGTTACTAAGTTTGGGATCAAAACAATATAGGTATCTGATGTTGTTTACAATACAAAGTGCTTTATATAAAGTTTAAGACATGAAAAAATAAACATAGAATTAGAAGATAACGATCGAAGAATCATGTTACCTGCATTATTCCATAGGTTTAGGCATATAGGTTTGTATTTTAATTTATTAAAATTACAATAACACATCTACGGTGATACAATTTTTCATTTTGGTAGGTAAACTAAAACTTTCCTTTGAAATCCTAATGCCAACTAAGTAAACAGCATCTAACAGCTCAAACAATTGTAAATTGTCATAAACGTGTTCAAACAAGGAGGCGTCCACATCTGTTGGCCGAATTACCTCATTGACACCATGTGGCGCTTTGTCCACTACAATGACAATGAGCACAAACAAATGAACTCCATTTACAATAATTGTGCCCACTCGTGGGAACGGGCCCTTGGCCGCCTTCGCATCCGGATGGACCTGCCTTAACTTTTTTGCCGAGTTGTAAAACACTTGTGGCGTAAATGGGTTCCCATTCAAAGCCGTTTGGAGTGCCCGACCATTGATCTATACAAGACAGCAAGTTTGGTAAATCACTCATCTTGAACGCTCTAACAGTTACCGAAACGCGAGATTTTTGTTATTAAATAGTTTTTGTCAATAACATGATGAATATTACTAGAAACTAGTGACTCATACAAATATGAATAAGTAGGTATTATTAAATAATACCTTGTGCTTTCGAAATTAACTGGAACAACAATTTACCTTTTAGGTCGAATTTTAATTTAGTAATTGTTTTCTTAAAGTTAACTTGCAACAGGAATGTAATTTTCGTAATTTTTAAAGTAGTTAGCAGTATTATTATTTTTATAGTGTAGACGTACGAATTTTGTAGAATCCCATCAAATATTTAAACTTTATATTACTTTTAGCTTTTTATTATATTCGCAGGGTCAAGCCAAACCAAAGGTAACAATGAAAGAAATAGATGGTTTATACACTATTCGGACTTCTACCTGCTCGGCCGTTGCTCGTACTACGTCGAGTTGTAAGTTTGTTGAATGACCAACTTATGAATGAAAGCAATCATACATCGGAACGCAGACCTTCCGCCTCCTCAATGCCGCGTATCCGAATCAATTTTACGCTGCTACACCATTGCATAAAACTACATTTAACACAAAACAGCCCTCAATACAGACTGCAGTTTGGCAAACTTTACAATCCCACGGCGCGATTTACCAGGAATAACAAATGCATGAATGAACGCCTCCGGAGAATAGCCCAATGCGAAATTTGGCTTCCATCACAGATCGAGTCTATTTAACCGAATAAACTGTCATGTGAGATTATGTAAGAGAATAATTTTATTGTGTTGTAGCCCCCAAACATGTAATATGGCCATTTAATTTCTATCCAACCACAACTCCCGGCTTACTTATTGTAAAGTATAACCGATCCGCGCTGAATAAACAAACTTAGCAAATTCTCTAGGTAGGTAGAAAATTGCAATCAATTCAATAGGTACCTAATATCAGTAATTCCGATAATATCATTATTACATTATCGAACAATACAAATAGATAGGTATTAATTACTGATATCAGTATTGTTTATTATCTTTACTATTGTAAAAGTACTTCAGGGTAAAGATATAATCAGTATTTCTTATCGTAGAAATATCTACGCGCCTCCTTGTGAAGGCTTTCTAGATAAGAGTGCACCGTACCTATAAGCTATGTCTACGCACGTAGACACTTGTAATGATTGCAACTTAGGTATGCTAGTATGTGGCAGTTTTGAATAATATCTGTTCTCCGTAGAGACCCCCAACGCTTACTAACATCGTCTTATTCGTATTTATTATTTCTTTTTGTTCGCGACGGCGACACACTGTCTGGCGAGGAGAATGGATTCAACAAAGGGACTGAGGCCGTTTCATATTGGGCATCAAAAATCCTTTTAAAAGGCGCGATCTGACGTGGGTCCTCTTTCCCGAAGTATAAAGAAACCAATTATTAGTCTTGCTTCGTATTAACACATCCTTAAACGACACTTCGGCTTCCGAATTTCAAAGAAACGAATAATAGGATAAAGGATTAGCGTAATTTTGTTAATTGAGTAACGAATCCAAAATAATTTGGCACAAAATTCGGCAGAAACGAAATTGTTTAAAACTCGAGATTAACTGCAATCCAAGATTTCAATCGGAAATATAAATTTGGTTTTGTACCGTCCCTTAGCAATTACTAAAGAGAAACTTTTTGTAAGTCCGGGGATGCTTTTGTCAGCGGACGAGACCCCCCGGAGCAATCTAATTTCCCCTTTAACGACGTGTCTATCATGGTCATCCGACCCGTTGATCAATGCCCGGCTGATATTCTTAACACCTTTGATTAACAACTTGGATCGTAATTGCTCGGAGAAATAGTCTTACACAGAAGCACTATTAATATTAGGATTAAAGAACGTTAATTCAGGTTTGAGTGCGTTTATATTAAGATTTATTGACATCTAAGATTGAAAATGTATATACAATTAGTTCAAATAAAACACATTATTCAATAGGTTGTTACAGTTTTACTTTACCTATACTCTTGGCGTAATGTCGATCAACATTATAGTTTATATCATAGTATAACGTTGTTTTCTGCAATCTAAATGCATAGATAAGATTAATGTAACATAAATATATGACAAATACCTATTTTGATTAGTAGATTAAGCATATATATACTTATTATGTTTTACAGCAGGGCACAACAGGCCTCACATCAACGATAGATGGTTTTGAACATAACATTAGACCTACTCATTCATTAGCGTCTGGCTTCGTGTAGGTTGGTCAACAAGAAAGTCAGTCAAAAAGACTCGAATCATTTTGGAAAGTCTCACAACTAAACAAGTCTTTTACTCTCAAGTCTTGGACTCAAAAGATTAAAACTGAAGACTTATTTTTCTCGAAGTCGTTAAGCCTCAGGATCAAGTTGCTACTTATAGGGCTTATAAGTCTAAAACGACTCGCCCTTTAAAGCTTCTGGAGTCATGAGCAATAATAAAGAAATCTATTAGGAAATGAAACAATTACCAAGTGTTTTAATATGCATGGTCAATAGGGCATGAACCACCTAACCAAATTAATCGAATTTGACCCAAAAATCTGAGCTTTAATGAAGCAAGACTCAGGCGCAAGTCCTTTAGAAAGAGCTCGATTTGTATTCAATTTTTAAGTATAACGATTGTCAGTCTTATTATTACTAAAGCCTGGAAACTAAGCTGCTGACTGGCGTCATGTTGAATAAAAAGACTGAGTCTCTTGCATCACATCAACAGACCTTACTATCAGAAGTGATCTACCTTAATACCTCTACGTAGGTCCAGCGATATTTATAAAAAACTAATTTATTGGTACTGTTATCTTGAATTTACGCGAGCAATATACATTGAAATGAATGATGGGTTTACGTATTTAAACTTGCGTATATAAGTACATAACACAATTTAATTGGACCACGAACGATAAACCGAATGTAAAATATACGTGAGTTTAAATCCTAACACCAACTTACGTTTTAAAGAATATTTATTATAAGCCACGTTTTTATAAGCAAACTCATGTCATCGTACCAAATTAAATGACTATACTACAACAAATACTTAATTTGGACACTGTTTTTTTTTACCAACTGTTTAATTATCTGCAATAGTGTTAGACTAGTGAAAGCACTAGAAATTTTAGGTAGACCTAAAACGTAGTAATTTAAGGTAGAGCGTATTATTAGTAGGTCCCGACCCATCTCGCCTAAAGTGTAAAGTCCTTATCTAATCATCATACGTTCAAACGACGAAATTAGCTCTCATCATTGACGCATTAAACACGCAGGATGGGCGGCCTTTGATAGCCATAATTAATCATCAGCGAATGACCATTAGGTGCTGCTGAGTCAGCCTCTGCGGTGGTCGTCAATGGATGCGCAGTGTTTGAGATAAGCTCTGTTATACAACACTCGTTGGGTATACCCGGCTACTTACTTTTAGGTAAGCATGACTAAACTAAGTGGAATGCGAGGTGTTTCATTTACAGTTACGTTCCAAACTAAATTTGCCAATTGAGCTTTATGTATAGGAATTAAAGTTGTAAATTGCAATGAGGAAAGATGGATTGGGTAAATTTGACAAATATGAGTAGGTTGACGTGTATTTGACTGTACTATTTGAGATCGGGTTTATTCCTCAATCTAGCAAATATCTGCCATCTATGATTGATGTTAATATCTGGCTTAAAAAGTGCTATAAGGGACTTTTAAAAAAAGTGCTTTTTTCAAGTTATTATTATAAAGATATGTAAGGTCTCCCCAAAAGAAGGATTTTGCAGTAACCATTTGCGGTTGGCTATTGCAGTTTGACCAGTGATGGAGAGAAGACGCAGCAATGCGTCTTTTTCTGACACTTCTTCGTTCTCCTTTGATTGCCCCTTACGATACGTACATCTACCTACAAGTTAGAATTTTTGTTACAGCCTTATTCCTACTTGAATTTAAAATGATTGTAATGTTAACTTATCTAAAAGGTTTTTAAATAAGATTCTATGTATCAACTATTTTTGTTTTACTTTTTTTTTTAACAATGCTTTCATTTTCTTTTTCAAGCGTCTTTGAAATGAGAGCATGTGATATAAATTATACAAAAACCACAAACAAATTTATCTATTATACCTAAAATGTGGCAGCTGTATCAATACAATTCTTTCGACGCGTGCGTTCCAATTACACCTCATGCTGACCAGTTGTAGCAGGAATGAAACACATTCGTTGGTGGGCACACATAATTGGCAACGAATGACAATCTGTGGCTCAATAATTAACGAAAAATCGCCAGCTTTTGACATCTCCTTCACAACAAACAGTGGGGGGTCACATTGCGACCGGAAATACGTCAATGTTGACGACTCAATTCTAGTCTTCCGTTTTGGACTATGGGCCTTTACAAACCAATGAATTTGTTGTCGAAATAAATCACAATAAATAAATTACCACTGAAACAACATTTTCGTAGCTGGCGTATTGTAATTTATAGCTAAAATTAGTGTATAAAATGTTAAAGCTTGTTGAACGTAAAGCGAACCCAAAAATTTTCCATTTATATTTTTATTCTGTTTCAAACTAAACAAACTAATTAAATAACCAATAAATCTTTATTTAATAAATCTTTTTTTCTTCTCTTACGTGGAAAATGATAATGTCAACGGTTATTCATTTAATCTAGGAAACAGTTCAGTGAATTGAAATCTAGTCAGATGCGAAGGATGCTCTGTATAAATTAACAAACATGACAGGCCTGATCAGTCTCTTGTAAAGTCGTTCTTCTTAATATTAACAATAGGCAACCCTATAAGCAACGTAATAAACGCACGTAGTGGGTGTATCGATTTTCTGATTTAGTCGCGCGCTGATAGTGACGAGACCGGTAAGGTAGCTCGATTATTTTATCTAGGTACGAGTATCTCAGAAATAACGCCTCTAGTCTACTTACTTATACCGTTTTTGTGCTTTGTAATACAATATCAGTCATTCAGCAGGTATATTAATACTGTTTTTGTAATTATTCATAGACGATCATAAAGTTTACTCAATAGTTTTCATCGACTTAGTAGGGTATACTTTTTTTGATATTTTAGCAACTTAATTGCACTTGTAACTGATATTACAAGTAAGAATATGCTTGAAAATTCGCGCCCTGTCGCAGTGTCTCGGTGACCTAATGGTATGGCGCCCACCCGGCATGCGAGGAGATGCGGGTCCGAGTCCCGCCTGAGACATAATTTTTCAAGTTTATATACTGATATTACAAGTGCAATTAAGTTGCTAAAATATCAAATAAAAGTATATAAATAGCTGTTTCATCTTAACTGACTGTCAAACATCTGCAAAGATGTTTCTTTCGGGTGTTAAGGGTGCAAACTCCTAACATTTGATGAAACAACGCTGGCTTACAGCGTAAGAATATGCTTGAAAAATTCGCGCCCTGTCGCAGTGTCTCGGTGACCCAATGGTATGGCGCCCGCCCGGCATGCGAGGAGATGCGGGTTCGAGTCCCGCCTGAGACATAATTTTTCAAGTTTATATACTGATATTAGTAGGGTATATTATTCACTTTAGTACTGTCTGATGACTAATTGCTTGGTTGGTGATAACTGATAGTAATAATTCTGTTTTACAAAATATCGTGTAATTTTTAATTTACTTTCAACAACTCTAAGATGTAGAGCTTGTTTTAGGCTGACATTTGTTTAAACAATAAAATTGTCAGACCTCTTAAATGTTGTTATAGAGCATAAAAAAGGCTTGTTCTTTTATTCCATCGATACTTTGATAATACTTGAAATGAAAGATAGTTTACGGATTTAGAAATTTCAATAGAGAAGATGGTTGGAATTTACCAGCTGCTTGGGACCCTGTCTTATCATCATTGAAGTCCACAAACCATGGCAACACTGCGAAGACTCCGGACACAGTTAGCTCATTTTGTGTGAAAAGGAACATAACTGACGATAAAAATTAGAGGCGGTAGTTAAACATTTTTTCAAATTACCATCTTAAAGACGAATAACACCTTAGTCTACCCGTGACCATGAACGCTGTAAAGGGTTCGAAACGTCGGGTTAAATCAAAAATAAACGCGTTCTAAATCCGTAAACTATCTTTCATTTCAATGTATAGTGTTCGCGTAAACTCAAGAAAACAGTTTGATAATACTTCTTTTTCTAAGCGTGAACTTTTTAGCTTGCAATATTTTATGTCTCTAACAAAAAAGTAGCTAAGAGCACATCAATTAAACTAAATACAAACAACAATGCTTCCGATAAAAAGGCTAATAAAATAAAGTGTAGCATTAATAAAGAAATACGACAGGACATGGCGAGGAGTTCCCTTTGATTGGAGGGCGATTTATTGCGCGGAAATGCCGTTACTCCGTAATATTTCCGCTCAACGCTATTCATTTTCCTTTTTTACGAAAAAAAGGGCGCGAGACATCTTAATCGAACTACTGACAAAGCCCTCGTGACACAGCCTAAAAACAAGTCATACGCAAACATCTACTAAAACGCAGCTCGTAAACATACTGAATGGAGCTCACATTTGGCATTTTCAAACCCTTGGGGTCGCAAAGAACGTCCCAGCGCAGCGGGAGACGGTCGCTGCCTATTTTACTTACTTGTCCCTAAATACTTATTGTCTTGCAAGATTTACTTTATCAAAGTTTGGAATCCTTGTTTGATTTATAAATGAAGGATGAAAGGAATTCAGGATATGTACTTTTTTAATAAAACTTTCAATACTCAATTTAAACTTTCAAACTGGATCCAATTTTAAGGTCGTGTCTTTGTTCATTGACTACGAAGTTGATTTTCTTCACACAGAATGTTTTTATCATACACATTTTGTGCTGAATCACAAGAAAACACCGAAAAAAAAGAAATGATGATGATACATTTTCCCGTCAAATAAGAAAATTGGCAATTTGTAGGTGGAATCGATAAGACAAATGGGCACAAACGGGCCCCTACCCAGCCGAGACATAACCCCAAAACGCGCGCATCCGCCTCCGATGATATATGCGGGGTATTTCCTGACACCGGCCAGTAGCTACTTGATTTAGCGGAAAGTCAGATAAAACCTAATGCGCACAACAAAAAATATATCACAATACCAGAGCCATAAATATGACGGCCTGTCGTAAACCTTTATGTCTGTGCGTTGTTGCTGGCACGTGAAAAATGGGATTCGCGATACAAATACAATAACTGGAATGTTGCCGAAAACGGTTTATTGCGTATTTGGTGGACTATCCGTCACGGATGAGCTGAGACGCTGATCTAAACCCACGCTGTCGTTTATAAAAACACCTGATTAACCCTTCATTGTAAGGTAATTTTCTCGTTCTATAAAATTCAGCTGAAATTTCATACCCTGGCTTATCTGACTTCACAAATAAGTAAACAACCACAAAAGAGATTATTAGTAAAACTTATAGAAGGATTCCGGAGAGTTAAGATAGAAAGGTATGTATCATAATATTTTTACTTAATGATTCATAATCTTCTGCTACCCATATTGTATACCATAATTAAGTATCCATAGTTATGAATGTTAATAAGATACAGATGATTTCAGAGTCTGATTCCAACGTTTGTTTATCGACAAGCGGCTAATAAGGTATACCACAACACATTGAAAATTACGTAGTGCGAAGAAAATAAATATATATTTTTCGTATTCCTATCAAACCAACATCAAAATACCAAATTTTAAACTAAATACCCAATCAGCTGTTATATATTGTTATATGTTGCAAATAGAGTAAAATCTTATGATGACAATACAAAATATTATAAAACTGTGTAGGTATTATAACTTGGTTGGTAGACCTTGGCTGTTTATTATAACATAGATCTGTAGAGTAACAAAGTAGCCTATCAAAACTTAAACTATATAGTTTTTATACCGTAAAATGTAAATGAGAAATGGACAGATCAGTGAGAAAGTTTTGTTTGAAATGTTAAACTTCTGAACGTAACTTCGACAACTCTCGCATAAGCCTTCTAAGCCCAACTAAGCCGGGGCGAACGCGACGACAACCAATCACAAAAATGAAAATCATCGTCCGCGGGAAGTAAGTTATTAATATTCGTTACGTATACAACATAACGTGGTTATTAGAGCAGGGGCAATAAATCCGAGCGGGCCCCGAGGCTTTCGCTAGTGCTGCCAGAAAATGTTGCGAAAACCGGGACTAATTTAAATACATAGATAATTAATTTTATATAGAATCGAGTCTAGTAAGATTATACTTTCTGATATTAAGTGCATTATAAAATCAATTTAAAAAAATGCAATTACTTACGTATGCGAGTTAATATCAAATTGGTGACAAGTTTTTATTAGATATTCGCGTCCGAAATACCTCAGTGTCTCAAGACCAAAGTCTTTGACCAGTGTGTGTTGCCGGAATGACCTATGGGAGTGAGACGTGATCGTTTACTATGGGTCTCTTTCTTATGTAGGCTCAAGATCACATAGCGAGCAATGGAGAGAGCGATGCTTGGTATTTCCCTACTCGATCGAATCAGAAATGATGAGATTCGCAGGAGAACTAAAACAACCGACATCGCTCGAAGGATTGCATCGTTGAAGTAGCAGTGAGCGGGACACATAGCGCGGAGAACCGATGGCCGTTAGGGCGGAAAGGTTCTCGAATGGCGACCGCGTACCGGACGACGTTCCGTGGGCAGGTCCTCTACAATGTGGACCGACGATCTGGTCAAGGTCGCGGGAAGTCGCTGGATGCGGACAGCACAGGACCGATCGTTGTGAAGATCCTTAGGGGAGGCCTATGCCCAGCTAGGGCGTCGTTCGGCTGATATGATGATGATGATGTTTTTTATTCTTCTCTTATTTTTACTTTGTACATTACGAACTTTCGAAGGAAATAGACGAAGACGGTTAAAAGTAGTGTCGTACAACTGAACATGATCAAAACCTATGGACCTTAATTATTTTAATTTCTTCTAGCGTAAATGTATTTTCTATAAAGTTACTTGACTTGCACTGTCAGTTCATCACCTACCGAAATTTCAATGATCAGGCATCAGGCATCGACAAATTTCTACTAAAAGTCATTCAAATACGATCGAAATTGACCTAGAGTTGTCCCAATGAAATAGCAACAACTGGCAACACTAGCAATAGTCCCACGGTTAGCCGCAAAATGGCTGGCGCGTGCCTCTAGATCTCTAACATGTGCTTCAGATCACAGAGCGTGTTTGACGGCTTTGATTTACTTATTGGATTAAGTTGCAGTTAACCCAGCAGTTAGTAGGCGGTGGATTAGAGAACAACTTAATAAATGTTACAGTAGTATATCAAGTTTGCATTATTGCTGCGATTATTTTTATATTACACGGATTGTTTTTTCCATCTTGTTAAAATTATTATTCGTTACACCTATGTTATAAAACAACATTTTAAAGTCCTTATTTAAAGATGATTGTTAGGGTTCCCGTAAATGTTTGTATGTTTATGTTTCATATTAGTATTTCTATTTGTATGTTATTTGATTTCTTTTGCACTGCGCTATCCTACTCCGCTGAAACATTTACTCGTACTACCTAAAAGTAAATAAAAACGTAAATAAAAAATTTAATAAACTAAACCAGTGTTTCCCAACCTGTGGTCCGCGGACCCCTGGGGGTCCGCGATTATATGTATGGGGGTCCGCGGTGTAATCTCTGTACCATATATAAATGAGCTGAAAGATGAGATAAGAATGTTCTTTTTGAAGAATTCTGTACACGGCGTCAACAAACATGCTGATCACATCAATGACTTTGGATGGCTTACAATGGCAGCATATTTAGCTGAATTTTTTCATGTTTTTCATAATAAACAGATATAAGTACATACCTATTTTGTATCTGTAATAACTGAAATAAGTACCTAATCCGAATTTTTCCTGCTGTTTATTTTATCAAGGGGGTCCGTGAAAACTGTGCTTGATTTCCTAGGGGTCCGTGGCTGAAAAAGGTTGGGAAACTATGACTTAAACTATAATTTAACTATTGACATACTGTTACTCGTATATTGCTGACATAAGTAATAATATTAACATATTATTTTGACATATTGCTATTTTGATTATTATTGCTTAATTTATTAATCAATATTTAATTTTTTGCATGCTAATATAATGGCGAGACATACCGACCTTTTGTACTATTCTTATGATCTTATTGTACCATGTTTTCTTGTAAATAAATGAAATGAATTGAAAAAAAAATCTGTGTCATAATAATATGTTACATTTAAGTACATGTCTATTCATTATCAAGTCGCATTAAACTACAGTCGGCCATAAAAGCGTTTTGACTTTTTTGTACTAAGTCATATTAACTATGTAAGCTAGATAGGTACTGCTCGTAGTACTTATATCCGGAAATCTGATAAAAGAGTGGTACGTACAATAAAAGATCCAGATACTGTGCAATGTGATTCAATTAAAAAAATAGATATACTGAGAGATATTATACCTACGAGTATAATATCTCAAAAAAATTGAAATGATCATGTTACTAAAGTTCCATTTTACATTAATTCATTTCAGTTCTACATAAAAAGTTTATCCACATGCAACGTATTCATTGTTATTTTTTCTCGAAGCAACCTAAAACATTATGTGCCCTACCGATCATGTTATCAGAGTAACGACGTATCCATTATATTGTGATGAAACTGGGCTACGCAGACAGCAATCTATTGATTAAATTGTCTATATTTATTTAGCCGAGTTTTTATATTCACTGACGGTGAACGAGTCATATTTATTTTCACAATACAATATTTGAGTTAATAAGTATTGTTTTACAGTGACAGTTTGATACAAAATAATATTTTTAGACGTGAAAGTTTGAAATGTTTTAGTATTTTTTTGCAATAATAGAAGATTTAGCTATTTCGTTGTTTTTGTATGTTATTTTTTCATTAACAATTTGTTTGATTTAAATTTTTGGTCGGTTTTGCTCTAAATTCTATTTTTTTACACTGCGATGTGGAAGCTTTTCAGCTCAAACAAGCAGAAATGTCAAAATAAGTCAGCCAATAGAAATACATGCTGTCGTACTGCAAACCTATTTTGTTTTCGTCGGTTGAAAAATAAAAATAAATCGCTATTTAATTTTGGTTGGCATATCTATTTACTTTGTTTTATAGCTTTATTATTAGAGTGTGTTTCTTTTAATTGCCTTTAATCTACCTACCTACTAATTACCACTGCTTCCACCATTATACTACCTACCTATGTTTTAGATTTAACAATTCAACATAAATAGGTATTTTATAGCTACTACCGATGTTATTTACTATAACGCAGATTACAAGTTAAAATATAAATATAAGTACTACCGAATAGCTGTATATATGTGAATCATTTAGGCGACTTTAAAATTATATGAGATCAGTTTCATTACAATCGAACAGTCTCGCAAATTTTTGTGATAACGAACAAAATACAAACCTTCCAAATACCAGAATCCCAAAAGTTTGCAATAAAGGTTTTGAAGTCTTAATCATATTTTAATGTAACTAATTTAGAATAAAAGTTACATCACATTGCAAAATATTTATCACAGTAAAATCTAAAGCTAATTAGAGTGGACTGTTAAGGTGTAGTGGCGGAAGATTATACCGGCTGTTATCAGTTTCGAGCCGAGTGCACACTGACCGCGCTCGTCCATCATAACATTTATTGCGCTTACATCGACAATATTGTATTCTATACCCTTGCTTCCGGATTGTAACACAATCAAAAATGAACTCTCTATCTAGCGGCTCAGCATTCAAAATAACACACCTTAGACAACACAAAATCAATACACCCCAACGTCATTACGGCGATCATACCGCTAAACCCTGTATGACTAGACAATGGATTTTGAACTTTGTTTGCTGTAAGACAGGGAATATTTCAGGTAGCTGTGCGGTAGTTTTGATATTATTTCAGTGGGCGAGTTGCGGCTATAATGTGCACCGTCATAACCGCTATGCACTTCCGTATCGTCCAGAACCACGAGATAAAGTTGACTGATTGTAAGAGGACACAAGTATCACGAAGAGGTTTCAAACGTAATGATCTGAGAATAAATGCAATTTATAATACTATACAATAACAAATATCGATCTCAACTGTTTTCCTCTGTGAACGCTAAACTACGGACTGGGACTGCTACGAAATGTGCTACGAGGATCTCCGAAATGTATACTACATAATAATATTTACTAGCTTATAAGTTTATGATACCTTAGTTAGTACCTCTTGTCTTGTCTTTTGATAATGCCACTGACAATTTGCACTAGTTTAGTTTAGTTAAACATTACAACTTGCGTTTGAGTTTTAGTGAGTGAGACACAGTGTGAGTATGATAGGCGAAGGGTCCACTTAATAGTTCGTCTGCTTGTTTGCCCACTCCAGTTCTTGTTCTTTCGTAGTGTATGTTTCAAGAAAAGAACTGAAAAAATATTATTTAAAGATTATTATCCTAATTAATATTTAATCTTCTTGCTCATGAAATAGAGTCCGTAGTGCAGTACCTTTTCTTTTTATCGCAACTAAATTAAAAAACCGATTAAATAAAAGCCTGCTTGTATGGATTAGGTATTTAACTTATATTATTATTTCACCATTGGTAAAATTAGTTTATATTCATGATTAGAACAGCCTCTAGAAGTAAGACTACCTACCTACCACTACTATAACTGTATATTAAAATAAATAAATACACGGTATCAAAGCCAGAACGTAGAATTTGTTTAGCCAACATACTATCGAAACGTAAACCCCTGTGAATGGCTCCTTCGAATTGTAATTATCTGAGTGCACAATGTGCGAAATACTTTGAACAACAAACTGTCCCACGTGTGTTTGGAGGCTGTATTTGTTGTTGCTAATCGGCTTAGTGTCGACAATCGAAGGCGTTTGATCGAAATAATTCACAGTTTGTGTGTTATTGTGCGCTGCCGACGGGCCCTTTTGTGTGACTTTGTTATTTGTTTAATGCTACTCTTTGTCGCGGTTACAGTGGCTGCGTGTATCTACCTTTTCCGTTTAGGTAGATACACGGTTATGCTCTATACCTTATTTTTGCACCCACTTAAAACATTTTCTTCAAAACAGGAATATTATATTAATTTTGTTATTCATGTGGCTTGTGTATTACTTATATTGTTGCTTGTGATATTAACCGAATACAAAATGTTCTATTCTATTAAGTAGAACAAAAGATGTAAGTAGGTATTATTTTTTTAAGGCTCCACCCGCCACTTCTTCAGCGTGAAATTTGATAATATATTCGATTTAGGTAACATTAGGTTAGATAGCTTTATAACTGTGTTCATCCCGCAGAGTGGGTACTTATAAATCTACTTGAAACTATTTCTTTCTTACACAGATTTTCAACTCGCCTGTAATATGCCCTTGTTGAAGATGAATTCGGTAATAAAAACAATTTTTCTTCTTTGGTCGTATATATAATATTCATACCAAATTTTATAGTATTTTGTCTGCTTGTGTTTATTGCAATAAAGTGCATATCTATCTATCAAATTTTATCTAAATCGATTTAGGAAGCATTTGTTTCCCATATAAACTTTGACTTAATTTTTCACCGCTTTAATGGATGTTTTATAAGATAAACAGTATTCTTTGTATTTCTCCGGGACTCGTCTATCTCTTTAGCAAATCTTATCAAAATCAGTTCAGCTGTTAAAGCGTGAAGAGGCAACACTTAGACAGATAGACAAACTTTCACATCTATAATATCAGTAGTGCTAGTGTTTATTTAATGTGTCGTTTGAAAGTACATACTTACGTACTCGTATATGTATATTAATTCTTGTAGCAGTGCGGAAATATCGGTAAGTCATAAAAAATAAATTACATGATAGAAGCCCCAAAGCAATTGACTCTTTCAATAACTATTAACACAAAAGTGATCTCAAGGCAATGAATGCGTTTTCCAGCTGCAAAATTAAAATAAAAGATGTATGAAACTGTGGATTGCAAAACGAATTAACAAACATGTAGAAAAACATGAATACCTATAGTCACATAATAGCAATATCATGTGTAGTTATCAATCTGTAGATTTCCATCACCTTCCGATACATAGCAACTCTACAATCATGAAATAGTAGAACAGGTGAGGAGAGTACTGGCGGTGGTATTTCAGTAATCAGGTCGCTGTATTGCGATTAGATACCGCAGCGTAAATATTGAACGCAAACAACGATCGGTCGCAGGACTGACCGATCTAACCTGCCTTACTCCGCAACACAATGTCCGTATTTTCGAATCCATCTGTCCCTATCACTCATACCGATTTCTTTAAGTATCTGAAAGGGACAGATAATAATATCCGTAAATACGAGCTTCGTGTTACAGAGTAAGGCATCTGTTGTCAAGTGTCAACTACTGCAAAAAGATATCTGCGAGCAGTCGTTCTGAAACAAACTCAATGGATTATTTTTGTAATGATTAAGAAAACTTTTAATAGAGTGGACATTTTCGGTCATTTGAAAAGTTATTCAAAGTAGTTCCTATGCAAATATCGAAATATGAAATAACACTTCTAAAAGAAGAAAGTAGAAAAGTGGTATTATTTTTAACAGAAAATAAAAAGATTGACGTAAAGCGCAACAAAATAAAAGAATATTGATGTGCCGAAAAAATGATCATAGACAAGCAAATTAATTAAAATAATGGTTACTTATCAAATTCAAAGTAAATCACCATTAGTCGCTTTTTAAAAATTATATGTTTTGTTCCTATTACACGTAAATAAATTACTTACACAAAAATAAATAGTTTTCGAAGCAGGTGGGTACCACTATAAAGTTTAAATATACGCTTGAATCACACCGACTTTAGAACAAATGTTAGATTAAAATAAAATCAAACTATCTTCGTACCTCCATCGATTAAGAAATTATTGATTACCAATACTCTTTTTATACTTAGTATCTATGATTTATACTTAACATCGGTTCAAACGGTTTAAACTTGAAGTTTGTAAGACAGACTAAAAATACATTAAGAATGTCGTGATAGGCTTACCGCTAATGTGGCTTTGTCGGTTTGAAACCTTTTTTTTTCAGTTAACTGAACTGTCGTAATTACTTACAATGGTACAATAAAATATCTGGCCAACCAGTTCAGGATTAAGCTATATTCAGAAAACTTTGGAGCTTTACATATAAATCCTAATCAAACTCGGTCGGTCGACTATTACAAGTAAACCAGCCTACGTCTACTCGTATATTATAATATATAACATGCAGCTCGCACTGGTATTTATCTTTTGTAAAAATAATTATTTTAAAAGAGGCTGACAATAAGTAGTGACTGAGTTTCTTGTGCTGCTTCTTCTCGGCACTTGCCCACTCTTGTCCCGAAACAGTGGTATATAATAATATTGGGACTTGTAAAAGCGCCTCGAGATTTTTATTGCAGAAATACAACTGATTTTACATCACATATACTATTTTGATCACAAGTATATTAAAAAACTAAATTGTGAGTGGTGGAAATCGATATATCGTTTAAGCAAGCAACCCTTTTAGTTTTGCATGTCCGTCTGTCTGTCACCGGTTAATCACAGAGAGCTGTAATCTGACTTGGGTATGTCTGCCTACCTACATATTATTTACGCTAAAATATCGTAAGATAAAATGTTAAGCAAACTTTCTTTATGGTATCTCCCACGTAAAGTTGGGTTGAAATAATAGTCTCATGTCTCATAAATACTGACCTATTCCTTTTTTGATTCTAATCCATATGTTTAAGTTTTAAATAGCTATAGCTAAAGCTTTCATTAGAGAAAAATATAGCCAGAAGCTCGTTAGGTGGCCTAAAAGGTTTTTTCATGGATAGGTAGGTCTAGGTACGTGAAATAAATTTCAGCTGTAGTATAAGTGACTTCTCTATTCGAATTTTGAGTTAAAAAAAAGGTTTCAACAAAAATTATGCAAAGGCGTAAAAAAAACAACAAAATACATTCAATCAATTTATTTTCTCATATATAATTTATATGTAACACTTTTATACAATCTTATAATACGTTTGACAGTATAGAGTACAGTATGTGAAAATAGTATTTGGAATGCTAGTATATTGTAGATAGAATACAAAGTGATGGGCGCTATAACGGGTTATCAGGTCGCGTCGCGTCGCGGTCGCCCTCCATGCCCCAGCACTCCCAGCAGTAGCTGCTCACACAAACCCTTTATGTACACAATATACATCTATAACTCTACGCCATTTTCTATCGATCGATATAATAATATAACACTATCTGGAATATACATAAATAACTATTTACTAAGCATATTTATTCGACTATGATAATACTGCACCTTAACGCTAGATATTGCATTTTGATAAAATCTGGTCATTTCTCATAATATTATTTAAGTAACTAACCACCTCAAAAGCTTTTTACATAAATATACAGACTCCATTAATACAATGGAATGTACTCAATCACTATATTTATTTATCTCTAATTTATTTGAAACATTCCAAATAACTTTCAAATTAGCTCATAGATTCGTTATTGTTATTCGACTAAAATTAGATGGTAATTATTATAATACAAATAAGTAGTTAGGAACTCCAGATACCTTAAAATTTTAATAGAAGTGCCACTTACTTATGGCTGATAATGGTTATACTTTAGTATTCGAGTTACTTTTTGAACCAAACAATACTACAGGTAACAATTTTAAACCTAAATCTCAGTACGGAATGTTTCCGATTAGGAGTCACGATATCTTCACAAAATACAAACGATTGTCATGTCATGATTATGCATCGGACGTGACTTCGTAACTGATATTTTCGAACACATCGCGTCTTGTCGACTAGGAAAACACTGAAGCGAGTAATGGTACCCGAAATCACCACCAGCAACCGCCAGGTTGCGACGCGTGCCCTGGCTGGTGATGCATCGGCTGATAAGGCGGCAAGGACATGCCCAGCGGAGGCAGGCCATCGGGCTTGCCGAGACACGGCCTGCCGTCCTTCACCAGCACAGGCACGGCCACGCGTCTGGGCGAATTCAAACCACCAACGTTCATATCGTGAGCACCTTTCTCCTGCACCGCTCTCTTCGTCTTGTACCTATGGTTCTGAAACCATATTTTAACCTGCGTCGGTGTAAGACGTATTAGACTCGCTAGATGCTCGCGTTCCGGCGCCGAGAGGTAACGCTGCTGACGGAACCGTCTCTCCAATTCATAGGTCTGTGCTTTTGAGAAAAGAACTCGTCGCTTGCGTTTCTTGTGAGCCATGTTCGGATCCGAATTATTATTCGATGGCTGATCGATTTCGGTGTCGTCATCGTGATCTATATCGTGGTCGTTGTCGTGCTCGTGGTCATGTTCAGTGCGGGAGTCGGTGATAGGGGGCGAACTGGCAGAAATGCCGATATAAGACAACTCAGAAGCCCGAGATGTGCTGTCAGGGCTCGCTTGCTGCCCGACAATACCTATAACAAGCAAAACGTTATTGTTAGAAATAAGAATAATGCCAGATCATATTATTACTATAGAAGTGTGAGAAAAAATTAATTCAACAACGTCACAAAAACAAGCAGCAATAAACCGGCGTACAAAATTGTAATAAGGTTGCTACACTAAACACTCGCGACTAAATCTCCACTTAATCTGTAGGGGTGCGCTCTATTTAACTGTAACTAGTGTTCTCATCCACCGGATAAATAATGGGACGTGAAAAAATCGGTGCAATTATAGTATTGTTGGGCGCCCCTTTCCACGCGGGTGTGATGCGGCGAGCGGGCGGCGCGCTGGGCGTGGCGCCCCCCCCCCTCCTCCCCGCCCCGGCCAGCTGCCGGCTCTTTTGTTCGCTGCTCCCGCTTTCCTCAATAAGCGCATCCAGGAAATTTAATCAAAGTACGTCTCACGTAACGGGTCTATCTCTTTGATGGTTGGATGACGAATTAAATATATCGATCTGATATTCATAACCACGCTACTATTGGCAGAATGAATTGTATTTTACTTCAAAAAAATATGGACGACCTTAGACTAGAGTTTTTTGACAGGACATCCTCGTAAAAATCATTAGCACTGGAACCTTTCTAGTACTTAAATAATATCACCAAACCTAGTATAATAATATATTAATTAGCTTAAGATTAGATTAGATTAAGATGCAGCTTTCATAAATAAAGAAAACAATTTTAATTAAGATTTCTCAATCACTAACATAATAATAACACTACATTATTCAGATGATAGGTATTATCATGTCTATTCTATAACCAATCTAATTATAAAGACCACGTCTATTTGAATCCCAACGATATTGAACAAAAGTGTAGCAATAAAATCTATAACTGTCATCGTATAAAGAAGGAATAGCATCCCTAACAACCGCAAACAGTGTAATTGATCTGCAGCTGGCTGGCTGCGTCAATGCGTCACTGCTGTCATTGGCGACAGATTCGTTCCGTCGCGCCCCTGCGACTTGTCGCGCCTCCATTAGTAGGGCGTCAGTGGGGTACCATCACACATAAATTAGTTTAACCGGTTTTTATAGAGATACAACTGGCGTGCCTCAAATCAATGCTGAAGTAGGTAATTTGGGTCTTTGAGATCATCGATACCATGTAGGAAGCATGTAAAACTTTTACCTTTTGCTATACTAAGATTATATTAGTAGGTATTATTAGTAGTAGGTAGCGTAAAAGTAATGAATACTTGACTAATTTATCAGTCTAGGGTCATAAAAAATACTAAATTGCTTAACGCTCTAACCTTAATTGTAAATAACAAAACATACATACTCGTACATTATTCCAAACCCAAAGTTAATCAGTAAAGCTCTTGTTAGCTTATACATATATATGTAATTTAAAGTCAGAAAAAAGTCGTCGCGAATAAAAGCGAAAGCCATATATGTATAAACATACAGTTTATTTTTATTATTATCGAAGTTCTCGAACAAAGGTTCTTAGTATTTTTTCTATAATAAGAAATTGCAATATCTAAGTGTGTTGGTAAATGACAATAAAACTGAGCCGTGTTAATAATTCTAAAGATGAAAAGTAATCGCAAATAGATTTAAGTACTTTAAACACTCGACTTCAACAAGCATTCGAGCATTATAAGAATATGTAAATACTTAGTATCAAATTTTAAGAACCCACTACGAATCTGGTCAGATCGATCATCGCGAGACAACAGCGTTATTACAAGCAATCCACAGTACAATGAATGCCGAAACTGTTAGAGATAAGCGATAAAAATAATTAATGACAACAACCAGATTAGCGGCGGAACACTCAACTGGAGGAGCCTTTCAAAAAATAATCTCTGCCTCTCCAAACCGACTACCAAACGACTACTATATTCGAGTGGGTCAACGCACTCTAGCCTGATAATTTGACAATCCGCACTTTGAGAGCGTCGATAATCCAAATAACTACATAATGATTAAAGCATTTTATCGCAATCGGTTAATTTGGAGATTAAACAATCAACACTTTAAATTATAAACCAAAACAAATTATTGCTGACACAATATGATATGATAGAGGTACATTAGGTATATAATTTTTCTGTAATCTTTATTATCTTTACTACTATTAAAAAAACGTGTGATATTTCTACGAGTATATATCGCTTAAATACTTGATTTCACTAGTTTTTTATTTTCACTTTTTAAGCTATTTAGTGTTTGAGGTAAATGTTCAAAAGCAACGTGTAAAGGGTACTGACCAACGTTACGAGACATAACCGAGGTGTTACGCATCGAGCATGTTACGCTGTGTTCTTACATCGGCGTAACATGCTTGTCAAAATTCTGTATCTTTGATTCTACTTAATTATTGTTTCATCCAAATTAAGAAGAAGAAAAAACGTTACTGGACATCAAACTTATTTAAAAACAGAGGCGTCTGTGGTGGTTTGTCATTGATAGCAATATTAAAAAACCGTGCGCTCGTGACGACTTGCAACAACATACTGACTGAACCGCGTAACATTCAAAGGATTCGCCAAAAAACCGACAGCCGGGTGGAGCACCCACCCAAAGCGAGAACGAGCGGCTCGTTGCTCGCTGGTTTCTCCGTAACACGACGTACTGACTGCACGAATGCTCGCTGTGTAATATGTTACATTACACCTCGTAATGTTGGTCAGTACCCACCTTTATAATGTTTAAGCAATATTTCAGGATATGGTAACCGAGAAATAAGAACGCATTGAGGGTACCTACATAATAGCTCAGCGGTTGATTTAAAAAGACTTAATATTGTATATTTTCATAGTCGTGTTTTTAAACCAACAAAAAGAGAAGTGCGAGAGATAATGTTTTCGATACGACGCGTAGGTATGTTTTGTTTAACCCTGATAGATAAATAACGCCATTTACTGAATAGTCAAGAAGGTAAATCAAAGTAAAAATGTTTTAAGTTTGCCATCCTCTACTAATGTAAAGACACTAATAGAAAAAAAAAGAGTCATTTTAGATCATGATGTGATTGTATAAGATCGGAATTGTAACAACAAACATGACTAAGTAATAATAGGGGTTAAAGTATGAAATTGCCGATTTGTACTGAAAATCAAAATTGTTTATTTTTTAATTTTTAACAA
This sequence comes from Anania crocealis, assembly GCA_949315895.1. NCBI lineage: Eukaryota > Metazoa > Arthropoda > Insecta > Lepidoptera > Crambidae > Anania > Anania crocealis. Next base: position 10,811,016 of record OX438864.1, read on the forward strand.
ATTTACTTAATCAAAATAGTTACCATTATTATCCATACATTGCTGCCATCTAACAGGAAGGTCATTTATGCCTTTGTGATAGAACTCTGAGGATCTAGACTGCACAAACTATGTGAAAGCATTTTGTACTGCCTCCTGGGAAGAAAACTTCTTGTCACGTAGATAATTGTCCAAATCACGAAAAAAATGGTAGTCCGTTGGAGCAAGGTTTGGCGAATACGGAGGATGTCGAATGGTTTCTAATTGCAGTTCCTGAAGGGTCAAAACGGTTTCTCGTGCTGTATGAGGTCTCGCGTTGTCATGAAGCAATAATGGTTAAGATCGATTCATGAGTCGGGGCTGTTTTACTGCTAGTTTTGCCAACATTGTTCGGAGTTCGGCACAATAGACATCTGCCGTTCTTGATTGACCAGATCGGAGAAAACTATAGTGAATAACACCATGCTGAGACCACCAAACAGTTACCATTACCTTTTATTGGTAAGTTTTGCTTTAGGACACTGTTGTGGCGTTTGACCTGGGTCAGCCATTGCATTTTTCTTTTACGGTTATCATAAAGAATCCACTTTTCATCACATGTCACAATTCGATTTAATATTCCTTCATTTCTGTACCGATTTAACAAGGCAACACAAGTTTCAACACGCGTTTCTTTCTGCACATCAGTCAAATCATCATGAGGCACCCATTTTTCGTATTTTTTTTATTTTATTGATTTGACGCAAATGAGTCAATATTGTGGGTAAGGATACGTTAAACCATGCCGCTAATTCCTGGGTAGTTTGACTAGGATCGGCTTCCACCATCTCTCTTAATTCATCGTTAATCACCTGTGTGGGCGGCATTAGCAGATCCCTCTCCAAACGCAACATTGATATTGCGGGCTGTTTCTGCCGCGTTACTTCCGCGTCGGAACTCGTATTCAAACATCACTCGAATTTTCGCAGTATCCATCTTTCTTGTCTAAGTTAAATAACAAAAACAATTGAAAGTCGATATTCAAATGTTTCAAATTTTTTTAAAGAAGAACATCATAGAAACTATGTGTACAAAGTTTCATTCGAAAACCTCAAACCATGAAGATTCTATGTCAATTCAAAGAACCTATTACAATACAACGGCAATTTCATATTTTAACCCCTAATATGTACATCAAAAAGAGGCCTTTTTTGACAGACGTTTACTTTGAGTAAACATTGGAGTAAACATACTTTTTGACAAAACATTTAACCGCCGAAAAGCACAACATAACCTAAAATTTTGAATCCAATTAATGTTTTTTTTACATATTTTATGAGACCAACTTTGACCTACAAACTTTCCACCAAAAAAATTTAACCTCTTTGGCCAAACCCCCAATAATTATAGATAAAATTAATTACGACTACCGAATAATATATTGTTTCAGAGTAATTATAATAGGATGTAAGTTAATTCTTAGCGAATAAAATAGCGCTAGTTACGAGTCAAATTGATTTTCTTTTTTTGTCGGTTTAAAAGTAATTATTCTTGTCTTTTCAACAAGTTTTCATCGAAAAGGTTTATAATTGTTTTTTCTATCTTTATCTCACGTAAGGTATAATAAAATTGAGCCCAAAATTCCCTATGTTTTGTCTAGGTTAAATTATAATACTAATTATAATGTAAAATTTATATTTTCGTCTATTTACACTATTGTCTGATGTCATTCATAACGCCACATACCTATTGGTCCAGTGGTTTAAGTACCGGGCCAAGCTCTCGGTTCGATCCCCGGGTCAGGAAACAAGAGTCACGAATTTTTGAACTTTGCTGAGGTTTGTAATCACCAAGCCGCATTTTGCAAGCGTGGTGAATGTGCCTGTACTTATGGCTGTGGTTACTTGAATTCAATAATGCAAAGGCCTTTGCCCGCAGTGGGATGGTTGGAGACTGTTACCTTACGTTGCTGATGTCTCAGTTGTTTTTTCAGAAATCCAAGTCTGCAGACGTTTAATTCTTTAGGAATTCACAAGTAAAATGCTTATTTTACACAATATCAATAAAATAATATTTTTTGTGCGTATGCGAATTATTATTATGATCTCTTAGCCAGGTATGATGCCTCCTTGCGCACATAAAAAACAAAAAACAAGATAAGTAAATAGGTACCTACTCAGTTGCATATAAAAATCACACTTCAAAATGTTCAATCAACGAATCTCTTGCTATGTTTCGTTTTTCAACAGTATCATTTTGGCAAATTACCTCTAGTATTTATTGAATCACAGTAAATTTTTCATTTAGTTGTTTGTAAAGTGAATAAAGCGGCCGCTTTTAGCAATAATGTACAATACAAAAGAATGCCAGAATGAAAAGCAGTTAACAGTGATTCAATAAATACTAGAGGTACGAGTAATTTGATAAAATGATATTGTTCTAGTTTTTGGAGAATTGATTTTGTTTAGAAGTAATAAATTTAAATCAATTGGGGGCAGCACTTAGCTCTGTAGTCGTTTTAAAACCTTTCTAACTGCCTTTGTGGAGATGTCGGCAAATTAGTTTGTTCAAAGGTGATATCATAACTGGATTGAAACTGTCGATTTTTGTGGCTTAATCAGTTTATGCAACGCGATTCTGACTTCGAATGTCAACTTTATCTCACAGTCACATTTCGAGATAAAAACATAGGCATAGGTACAATTTAGGTGAAGTTGTGTAAACTTGATATAACAAAAGATAAATAACGATGCAATAAGAAAAAAACTTATTTTAAAACGTATTTCAACAGTCGTGCGAAATATGATAACAGTAGGTATCATATTTCGCACGACTGTTGAAATACGTCAATAATATAAGAAAGTTCTAAATATAAAACTCAAGGGTGAACATAAAAAAAAATTGTTTAGTTCGCTTAAAATATGATATGAAGTTAGTTTAAAAGACTATTAAGGCTTAAGAACCTAAAGACCAAGCTGGTAACATTTTTTTTACTCTGCGCTTGTTTTCCTTAGCTTCTACATCTTGAATGATTCAAAGAGTAAAAGAAAACTATCTTAACAATCCTCTTTGCTGTGTTTGCAATAGCAAAGTTATAAGAGTACCATGAAGTAGGTACTCGTCAAAGCTTAAAGCACCGGTTAGAGTGGCTGGCTACCGAATACTCCACACTTCTCTTCTACAGGCCCGTTGAAAGCCATCATAAATTCTAAAAGTCTACTCAACTATCTGAAGTTGCTCTTCATAGTTAACAAACAATTCTAACTTGTAAGTAGTTGTTATTTGTGTAATTTTGGTTAGTTAAATTATGACAACTATAGTCGATTTTTGTGGAATAATGTACAGACAGACAACAGCACGTCAACCTACCAAAACGTCAAATTTTCTCAATTGATATTGATCTCTACTTTTTGGACTTAAAGTTGAAAATCAATTCAATGACCTTTAACTTTTTGGGTAGGTTGACCTGCCGTTGTCTGTACAATAATTTTAGATTCTTAACCCTAAACTGTTTTTTTTGTAATTTGATAAAAAACCGTTTGTACCGTAAAAAGATTTTCGTCGTCATACATTAAAGGGACAGTCGGTGAATCGAGAACCTTCTCAGTAGAGAAAAATATCAAAAATATTTACCATTTCCCTCTTGGTGGTCCAAAGACAGCCAAGGTTGGTGGTGCCTCAAAAAATCGTGGGGGTAGTGTTGTGGTGGGTACGGCGGCAGCTCTAGCGAGCTAAGGGGCTGGGCGGGCGCCGTCTCCAGGCCTTTACCCTCGTTCAGGCCCAGGATATCCGAGATCTGGAACCCGGGGCGCTGGCCAGGCATCTTTATGCTATCCAGCAGACTGTGAAAGAAAATTATAGGTTAGGATCGTAAACACAGATTGATTATAGAAAAATAATAGAAAATTAAGAGGAGAAACTAGAAACAACAAAGTGTATGGAATAAAAGGGTAGGTACTCTAATTTTTAAATATCTTCACTAATGTAGTATAACCTGTTTTTTCTTTTTCATGCATCAACGGTTTCCGATTCAAGTGGCTTCGGAGTCCAGTTTCAAGTGGTATTTTATAAACATAAACGGTCGATAACACGATCCTTCTACCTACTTTGTTGGTGTTTGGTGACATTGTTTAGTAAGCGTGTTATGATAACAGTGGCACTAGTAATGCAGGAACAAGTCCGCTTTTATAGAGAACAGCATGCATTAACTAGATGGCAGACTTGCAAAAACTTAAGCAACTTCTAATAACACACAGGTTTCAACGGATTGAGAAGTTATAAATAAATAAAGAGATCGTAATATCAAAAGTAAATATACCTTAAACATTATTTACTTAAGTCTTAACGGAAACTTATCATAATTCGCCTTTTAGATAACCTAAGCCCAAGTTTGACGTAAGACTTTGGGTCGTTTGAATACAAATACAGTCATAGTCAGACTGGGTTTAATAATTGTAATGTATAAAATAATTATCACTAATATAAAATAAAATTTATCGGCCCTTAAATAGGGTAACCAAAATGATCTTAGTGTCTTATTTTCGAGCAAAAGATTTAAACGCGTTTGTGCCATACAATTAGATATGGAAATCATGTTAATCATGCCTTTATAAATTGCGAATATTAGGGGTTAAAGTATGAAATTGCCGTTTTGTATGGACGAAATCGAGAAAAGTCTTTTTTCTATACTAACAAATTTTTTGTTTTTTTAAAAACGCCTGAACCGTTTTCGAAGCAATTAAAGGTGAAAGTTAGATGGTTATAAAGCTAGCTATAGTATTTAATATTCTGAAAATCAAAGTACATAATACAAATATACTTAATTGAAGCAAGAAGGTCAGCTGACACTTTGTAAGGGGTCTTTTCAACGACTTCCTTTAAAGTAATAGGAACTAGTATTGCATTTTTTTTAGTCAAAAGTTACTTTATTTAGTTTTTGATACAATACAAAAAGAATTACGCAATAATATGACTATACTTAAGAGCTATAAATAAAATAAAAAGTGGGAAAATAATCGGCAATTTCATACTTTAACCCCTATTAGTATTGAATACACAGACACGGGCCAGAAATATTCTTTACGTTTAAAAATGAATGATATCCTTCATTTCACAAACCCACACCTGTGAGGTTAATGAAAAGACAACATTCCATCAATTCAAGCACCGCTAAAGAGGCTCTTGAGTGTACGTGACCCGTATAAAGGGTCTGGTCGTAAAGAATCAATGTGAGAGGCTGTCTATCAATACGTCAGTGTTGTTGCGTTTGCCTGTGAAACATCGGAGTCCGTACGTGACGCCGTGAAAGGGCGGCACTCAAAGCGACTTAGCAGGTTGTAAACAGGACGATTAACGATCCCTCACTAAGAGGTGCAAAAACTGTCACATGGAGTGTCACGATTCTTAGTAGTAAGGTAATCTTCGAGATGACTGTACCAGGGCACGTACGTTTATTCAACGTCTCCAGTATTAATGGTCACAAAAAAGTCATACTAACTATACCTACAATACAAAAAAACAAATTTAAGTTTTGAGACAAGTCCCAATTGCTTTTTTTATAAATAACATATATAATGCTATTAACCGTGCCTTGATTATGCAAACACAGGACGTAGGTATATAAGTACCTACTAAAAGTTGTGTATCTGGATCTCATTTGTATTACAAAAATAATTGTCAGAAATGATTTGATTAGTTACCCTATAAAAACATATAGAATGTTAATTATAACCTAAACTATAATCTAGTTAAGTTACAAGATGACTGAAAAGATCTGACAAGACATAAGCTCGTATTCCTAAAAAAAGTTTTGTGATTTTGTCGCAAACATACCTAATTAATTAGATATGTTGCTGTTTTACACAAGACAATTAAATATTACTCTCATGCATCGAATAGTTAAAACTGAATTACCCCCTTTCACTCTACGTGACTTGAAAAATCAAAGGCGATTAGCAAAATCTGAACTCAATTCTTTCTAAAGCAAAAAAACTTGATAACCCAATACAAGTCCTGAGGTAATCCTAGGGGAGAACTGTGCACTAGCACACTACCAAAAGTTAGAGCTTCAAGATAAATTAGCTGCATATCCTTCAGATACTACTATTAACCGCAACGCATCACATTAATCATATCACTGATCATCACTCGGTATTAATCACGTCCGTCGCTCACCCAGGGAAGGCAGATCGGAAGGCGGCCGGGTAGAGCGCAGGCAGGAATGCCGGGCCCCACGGCGGCAGCAGGATGGGGCTCCAGGCCAGCAGCGACGCCGGTGGCAGCAGCGGCGGCGGCGACCGCGCGCTCTCGCCCTCCTCGCACTTCATCTCCCGACCGGGAGAACTCGCCTTCGGGATAATCTTGACGACTCACTCGACACTCGCGTAACACGTGCTGCGCCTCGCGACGCTGCGTCTACACTGAACGACCCTCGAGTGGCCCTCGGGGTGAAGAACACCCCGCGCCGCCCTCGTGCCTCGACAGCCTACTCAGCCCCGGACTAGCCTCGAGGGTGCTCCACTGACCCCGGCCAATGGCAGGCCCGCGCGCGCTGGGCGGGCCCCGCTCCGACCAATCCCGAAACACCGCAAGCCTTCTCGACAAAAAATTTGAGTATACACTCTGAATAGAGGAGCTTTCAACGCTGCGCGTTATGTTATGTCGCTTTTTGTAATGAGAGCGAGCGTTAAGCCCATTGTTGAGCCGGGTTCGTTATGGACGCCGCTCTAAATGCCCGGATAACGATTTTCACTTAGAGTGTTTTTAATAAGACCGTGTAAGCCCATGTTTTGAGAACGATTCTAATATTTTTTCATGGATCGTCCCTAGCTTAACGTTGGAGTGATTATTGTATTATGAAATATTTTTTCATTATGTCAATATAGACTTTTATTTCCTATAACTTTCTATACTTAGTATGAATAGGTACCTACTTGGTACATTTAAAAATGTACCTAAAACATCTATTATACATATTGGTCTTTTTTATTGCATTTTGGCTTTGAGTCTTTGGTCGTGCAGATTTGAACATGTGCAAGTGCTTAGCACATTGTCGACGGGAAAACAAAGGTTTGCAGTTCTGCGAACAGGTACTGAGACTGAACCCAGTTATCTTTACGGCTGCACGTGTGCGCTCGCTTTGTCTCAAAGCTTTTGTTATTGCTTATTAAACTTTAGGGACCCATTCCAACTCTAAGTGGTCAATTGATAATATTGTGCAGTTATACCAAATATTTTTGCGCTCTTTATGCTTTATTTATACCGAACTACTCGTATACAACCTTTACAACTTATTACTGACTACAATATCTACCAGACACAAACCTTTTTGGTGCTAAAAGTCAGTCTGTCAGTCAGTCAATAAAATCAGTTTCAACCGTATCGACCAATGAGCGTAATTTTTTTTATGATTCTTTGATTTTAGACCAAGTTTTAGACTTAAAAACTTCCTACTGTCGTCCACACACAAAAGGCCAAATCTATCATTTTTTTTCGAAAATATTCGCATAGTATCTCAGAGCGGCTAGTTTTCATCAAATTAACAAATGTTTCATAAGGTTAGTATAACTTTTTTAGTAATCATCCACGTATTAGGAAACTTACTTGAACAGTAAGGTTTCACGGATCACTTTAAAGGTTATATTTAATTTGTTTTTGATTTAACACTGAAGATTTTTCTTCTGGTCTATATTTAAAATATATATGTCACCGTAAAATTGTAAACTTCGTCAGTTCATAATTGAACGTCGATCGATTACATTATAACCTAACCTAACCCACCGTTAGTTTATAAAAAAACACACGATCGTTTATAAATATCGATTATTAATGCCTCTATGTATGAGCTGACCAGGACAAATTCTAGCGAAACAGGTATTGATATACAAATGGAAACAGCTAGGCCTTCAATGTAAGTATTTACTACAGGTGCGCCCGCGATTCCATCTGCATTTGATTTGGCTCCCGGTTATATCGATTATCGAGGTCTTAAATGTATGCTGTGAAGAGTGACTGAGTTACATGCGCTGCTTCTTATGAGCACTGTATAATCTACACTTGTTCCGAAGCAGTGGTAGGTCAAATATTGGGACGTGTAAAAGCGCCTTATGGGGCCTATTTGCAGAAATAAAACTAATTAGGTAACTACACCGATTTTATCGCTCCTTTAGAGATCACTTAAAGTTGGCAATTGCTATCTGTATCTATCTATATTTACCAAATTGATTTATAATCCGTTTCACCTTTCTTACAAACCCTTTAAGCTGAATTTCTGGAATAAAAACTCAATTAGAACTTTACCATTACCAAAATTGTTCTAAATACGGCAAAAGTTGCTTGACTATGACTATCAACATATTTAATAAAATACCGAATGACATATAAATGCTGACCGGGGGAAAATATAAGAATAAATTATTTAAATGGCTTAGCACGCACAATTTCTACAGTGTAAAGGAGTTTTTTGACTTGAAAAGTAATGTTAAAATATGGTTCTTGCAATCCTTAATCATTGCCTGCTATTTATAATTTGGCAAAACATGAATGTTCTTTTAATTTCTATATCATCTATATCATGTACCGTGTTTTATGCAGTTTAATAAATCTAATCTAAATCGGTTCTACTATTTAAGATTCAATTTACAACAGACAGAAGACAGACAATCTTTGGCAATTATAATATTAGTATGAATGCAGTCACAATAACCATTTAAAAAAACACGTCATGTCATAGCGAATTAACGTTGTTTTATGATATCGTGGTACAGAGTTTTGAAAATTTGACCATTTAAATTTTCTACAAGCTGCCTTAATCGTTTGACAATGATAATGCAACTTTTAGTAATTTCAAACTTTTTGGGGGTCATATTTTTTAGGTAAGTAGTGTCAATTACTTTGTTCTAAAAAGTATAAATAAATACTGGCCAACTATAAGGGCTGCTTTACCAGCCAATTAAGACTTCAAATTAAAATTACTTTTAATGCAACTGCTGGTTTAATGAACGTGACTTATTTTACGAAGGTACACAGCTAATTGCAACTTCATTTAAAAAGGTTACCGCACTTCTTTAGCTTTTACTGTATTATTTAAAGTTTCGCCAAGCGATGAAAGGCTCTTATCTAAACATTTCGACTTTTTCACAGCATTATTAGCAGGATAATAGAAGTTTGTTTTACGACATGCAGGTGTGCAACGAGCGATTATGAAGAACAAAAGATAAGCACCCCCAGAAAGGACTTGAGATTTGAGACGATTAATTCATAAAAATAACAGTAAGTCTTTTTACAAATAGCCTTTCATCAAACGTACGTACTAATAAAAGTCTTAATGTTAGAATTTCTAAAGTAATTATCATATTGTAAATATTACAAATTGTGCGCATATACTTAAATTGATACTTAAAAAGAAAAGGTTACATAATATGTTCAACGCATTTTTTTTAACACAAATGATAATGTTAAACGAATAAATCGATTCACATGCACAATATCCAATGATTTCCATACTAAAGCTACCATAACAAAGGGCAATTATTCATATTAGGAGCGATCCCCTAAGTGGCGTGCACGAAATATTTAATTGACTTATTGAGAATGCGTTTTTAAAATATCCATCGCAACAATCGCTGCCTGCTCATCACATTATAGTATACGTGACGTGTGAACATAAACAAAACTAAAAAACTGCCTACGAGTTTTTTTTATGTTGATAGTTGGTAATAGTGACAAATTGAAATCCTTTTACTTAACGTTTGGCTATTACATAAATTAAACACGTCATCAATATTTTCAAATCAACACGCTTGCATTTTTGGCCGATGACGTTATTTTGTTATGAAACAAGTAAATTTAATACTTAGAAGACAAAACAAAGTTCAAAAATGTCAAAGTAAACTATAGCGTTTAGCCCAAAGAAATAATTACTTCAGCTATTTAACAAACACCAATAATAACATAAGTCTCACAGCTCACAAGTACTACACTTATCCCCACGTCAAATTAGAAGGATAACAATTGACAGACATATCAAATAGTAAGTTTATCGGCTGTAATCATTTGTCGCTCGATAATATTGATCTTAGGGAATATGCAATGTAATAATAACGGTAGGTTTTATTGTATTTATTTACCTAGGTAGCATTGAAAATGTTTATAAAATGAAAAACGGCTTCATGTAGAAAGTTGCGAATACTTTTATTGTTTTTCAAAGTAATCTCCGTTCCTCTCTACACATCGTCGCATTCGATGGAACCACTGTGAAAATCAGTGGGCCCATTCTTCTTTAGGGGTCTCTTCTATGGCATTTTCGTACGCTTTCACCGCATCTTCAGGGCTCGTAAAGCGAATACCTCGAATTTTATCTTTAGTTCTTGGGAATAAATGAAAGTCGCAGAGCGCCAAAGATAAAGATAAAGATATTTATTTGCTAAAGATATGGTTTACAAGATGGTAATATTGTGCTGATTTTAAATTTCCCTATATCTTACCATATGTGGCATGCAAATTACAATAAAATGATAAGTAATTAAAAAAAACAATAAATCAGAAATTAAATAATTATAAATTAATTTTACTAGTTTATGTCAAAAGATTAATAAAAACATTTCGAACAACACAAACACAAAAAAGAAAATATAAAAACACCGTCAAAAATTATAATATTAATACCTACAGAATAACATTTCAAATTATACTATGAAGAGGTTAGTACCTACTTGCTAAAAAATCATTAATTTTGTAAAAAATTCTTTCATGTAGCCATGCTACTAGTTTTTGTTTAAACAATTTACTCGGTAGCATTTTAATTTCATTCGGAATGGCATTAAAAATCTTTACACACATTGCATTACATTGTTTACGGTAAAAGGTCAATCTTGGAGCACTCCTAAAGACTAGTTTGTTTGGATGTCTTAAATTCCTGTCCTGTGCATCCTGCCGCTTCATAAAGAGGTGACCATTTTGTTTAACAAAAAGAGCAGCCTCTAATATGTACATGCAAGGAAGAGGCAGTATTCTTAATTCTTTGAATAGCGGCTTACAAGACTGACGAGGTGATTTACCACAGATTGCCCTTATGCACTTTTTTTGCGTTTTGAACAGTATATCGGAATCAGTTGAATTACCCCAAATCAGAAGTCCATATTTGAGCACTGATGCGACATACCCATGATAGGCTGCTAGCGATGTCCGTTTTGCAGATATGCAACGAAGCCTGCTAAGTACAAACACAAAAGCTTGTTGTCTATTGCGAAGATAGGAAGCCAACCAATCAAGCGCTAAACCTCTAATACCTAAGTTTTCTAATTTTAAGAGCAATATTTTATGAGATACAAAATCAAAAGCGCGGGTCATGTCAAAAAATAAAACCGTTGTAGGTATTTTTGAGTTCACATTTTCATTTATTTGGCTTATAAGATGAAACATGGCTAGTGTTGTGGTCTTCTTATTCTGAAAACCAAATTGTTCTTTTTTCAGGATTTCGAATTTCTCTATAAAGTTCATGAGTCTTATTTTCATCGCCTTTTCAAAGATTTTAGATAAAACCGGAAGCAAAGCAATAGGGCGATAATTGTCTACCGAGGTTCTTTCGCCTTTTTTATATAAAGGTTTTACAATTGAGAGCTTTAGTAGTTCAGGAAAAACACCTGTCTGAAGCGATAAATTTACTAAAAATGTAAGTGGTAAACTAAGCTCTTCAACACAAAACTTTATTGCCTTCGTACATATGCCATCATATCCTGTTGCGTTTGTGGTATTTAGTGATTTGATAATGGTCTTAATTTCATTTGGATGAAAGGGTTCCAAGAATATGGTATTTTGTATATAAATCTTATTCGTATTTTTCAATGTGTCGTTAGTTGTATTGGTCAAATTTATTAGATTCTTATTAAATTCGTCTGCTATATGTAATGGATTAGTTATCGTTTTATCATTTATTACCAGTTTGTTAATAAATTTGTGTTCATTAGGGAACTTTGTTTCATTTTTAATAAGATTCCATGTGGCAATACATTTGTTTTTAGCGTCAGCAATTTTTTTGTCATTTTGAATTCGTTGAGAGACCTTGCAACATTTACGTAATATTTTAGCATATGATCTATATTCGTCTTTGTTTCTAGAAGTTTTTGATGAGTAATATTTGTATCTAAGTTTTCTTTTTGTTTTACAACTTTTTACTAAACCCCTAGTAATCCAAGCTGGTTTTTTGTAGGACTGTATGGCCAAGTCAGGACTGTATGGCGGATGACTCATTATCTCGACACCTGCCATAGTCAAATATTCAACAGTCCGTTTTGCGGAGTGTCTGAAGCATTGTCGTGGTGAAGGAGGATCCTGCTTCGAGGGCGCTGCTGTCGAATCTTTTCCAAGACAACCGGCAAACAGCGATTGACATACCCAGTCTGCAGTAACTGTCCTTCTATCTTCTAGCACAACTGTCTCGAAAGGACCTTACCGACCAAAGAATGAGGCAATCATTTTTTTCCTTGACTTCTTCCTTTCTTTACCTTAGTTGGCCGATCCTCGAAAGGAAACACCCACTGAGCTGATTGTCTTTTGGTTTCGGGTTCGTAGCAATATATCAAGCTTTCATCACTTGTGACAATGTCAAATACAGCATTTGAGTCACCGCCGTTTAACTTATCTAACATTTGGCGACACCAGTCTATGCGAAGGTGTTTCTGGTCGTCGGTTAAAGTATGGGGAATCCATCTGGTACAAAGCTTACTGACGCCTAAATGTTCGTGTAATATTTTTTGAACTTGACTCATACCAATGCCTAGGCTGGCCCGTATCTGATGATAGGTCACTCTCTTATCTTCCTCTATCATGCGTCGCACAGCACTGATGTTATCTTCAGTAGTCGCTGTTAAAGGACGTCCCTCACGCGGATAATCATTGAGATAGCTACGTCCACGCTTAAACTCGTTAAACCAATTGTAAATAGTGGCACGAGATGGGGCTTCATTAAGAAATGCTAATCGCAGCCTATCATAGCTTTGTTGTTGAGTAAGCCCACAACGAAAGTCATAATTAATCATTGACCATAATTTTGTCGCGTTAGGTTCATTTTCACGTGTAACAAGAGTTTTAGATTTGCCGCCAATTCACAAAAACAAATGACAAATGAAGGCAATATACTACATTAGGTTACCAAAGAGTTCTAAAATTGAAATTCAAAAAAGTTTTCATTAGCAATGTTTCTAACTGGCCAGTTCTAAACATTTTCAGTGTTTCCCACGTATATTTACCATTCTTTTATTATTGGTCCACTAGGGTGATAGCTTCGTTGCTTTTTGCTTCGTTGGTATATTTTAACATGTAGGTACCTGTAATATGTAGGTACTAATTAGAAAATTATTTTACTGAACTACTTATGTGAACTAAAAATGTTTTCCTTAAAAATTAGAATCGTATTTGAAGTATCGCACAATTAAAAATACCTACTCTCGACTTAAATGATACATTTTTTTAAAAACATATTTTTTTATTATTCATAAAACTCATTATCTAAACATTTTGAGTGTACTGTGTGAACTATGAGGTAAGCTGCGAGGGCCAGATTTGTGAGGGGCGGCCGGGCAGGTGCGATCGCCCTTCGTTACACGGGTCACTAGGCACTGACGCAAGTCGCCACGAATGCAACCTCCTCCCACGATGCGTTCCTCATAAATAATACTAATTGAGTGATAGTCATTGGAGCTTTTGCAAGTGATACGGAAACGGCCCAGCTGTTTTAATCCTACCAACCAAAGTACATACTATAAAATAAATTCTGCTTACAATGATTTGGTTAAATGAAATTAAATGCACAGTACTGGGGCCATTAAATGTAATTTTGGCAATACAAGTCCTTGAATATTTTTATTTCGATTGTCTCAGGCGGGACTTGAACCTACAAGCTTCCGCTTATCGGGCGACTGCTCTAACCAATTGAGCCAACATGCTTTGTTTTCTTGTCTTTTATTCTTATAAAGAGAAGAGGGAAAACCTAAAGAACGGTACTTTGGGTCAGAAAAAGGCTATGTTAGGTACGAATATCACCTTTCTACTCAAGCCCAACCTAACCCTCGACGAGATGCAAACATTATAATACATATCAAGTTTGGAGTAGTCGACTACAGCTACGTTCTAAATACTTTAACCTTAAGGCTCTGGACTCGTCCTCTATATTAAGTCGGTGATATTATTTTATTTCCCACCACGTACAAATCAATTAAGTACAGATGATGTTTACAGAAAGAAGGTTTGCAATAATGCTTAGAAAAGTCATAACGTCGGCCAAGAATACTTTAATCATAATTACATCTCTTTTGTTTACCATAAGGTAATCGTCATATGCTCACCCAATCCGCATCACCTGGCCGAAGCTATTGAGCATTCATTAATCGCCGCACCAGATGTTCCAACCCGATGGTCAGTGGGAGGGAAAGCTGAATAATAGTTATTTAACATTCATGTTTTTAACACCTTACTGTTTTGTACTCTTAAACAGAGGGTCACTTTCAAGATGAAAAAAAGAAGTGTTTTCGTAACTCTTTTCAATTACAGTTAAATCAAAATGAAATGGTTCCTTAAATTTACGTGAACACCATAATGTGATTAAATCTGTTGATAAATATTTCATTATAAAATGAAATGGTTGCTTTCAAACTTGGTGGATTGAACATTCAAGGATCATTACATACAGGGTGAAATTTTAACCACTTTCAAAATTTTTATATAGCAATCTACGAGGCAAAAAACAAATGACGTATTTTTTCTTTTGGTATAGCCCAGTACAAAAATGTGAAGAAAAAGGACTTTGAATATGTCCGCCAAAAATAAAAAAAAATTGATAATGCATCCTAGTAGCACTTTTTTTACGCGATGTGCATCTCACTTATTCATTACAATACTATTCATAAGTTTTTGATTTTCCCTTTATACCATAACAGGTCTGGGACCGTAAAAATTGGAAACTATATCGCGAAAAATATTTTCGGGTGACAACTTGATTTACATTTTTTACTTCATAAATAGGCTTTAAATACGATACTGAACGCATATAAAAATTTTGGAAAGTGGTTAAAATTTCATCCTGTAGAAACCTACGTTTCTTGAAATACAGTATCATTAGGCGCTTTATTCGAACGACGACCGTTCGTATTTGCGATGGTTAATGATAAAATAATGGGCTCTGATAGCAAGCACGATAGGAATGTAATTTGTGTAAAAGTAGAATATTATACTGAGGAACCCGTGCCACCCGTGCCAGGCACCGCCGGCCGCGAGAAAAAACTACCCTATGACCAAACTGCGATTACTTTTCCGGTAGGTACCATCAACGAATTACTTGTAAGCTGTTACCATCTTTCCATGAATTAGCCTATTGCTAGTATTAGAAAACAACAGGGTTCAAGGTTAAACAAACAGCCTATCTGGGACAACATAAATCTTGCTACCACACACCGCATTCGTGACCCGCCCAGATTAGATAACGAAAACAAAAATGACTAACAAACACACGTCAGTCACCACCTGTGTCACTAACCGAAATTTATTGCAAAGCTTCTTTTTCCAACTTCAACGTCTCGCGGCGGAAAGAGGCCAAGTCGATGGGTTTTCACGAATATTTCGTTATAGCAATCTGGTTAGGCGCATTGAGTCTAAATGGGCGGAAGCACGCCAACTTGCGAAGAGGGTTTCCAAACCAATTAAGGGCTTCACGAAGGCATGGGAGAGCTAGCAGCTGGTGGATTACGAGCTCGATGGTACTCAGTGGATCCGCCGCGACGGGCTATAAGTGTCGGACACGCAACTCCACCGCACTGCCAGCCTGCCTGTTTATAAACCGAAGCGAAAAGCTCCACACTAACAAATGTTTCGTATATTCATGCATTATGTGTGCCTACGGAAAGTGCCGTTCTACTACTACCACCTACAATCGATGGAGATACCCCAAATAAATCATAGCACAATGTTTTGATTAATTGATGCAGTAGGTAAAAGTTTGAAAACTAGGTTTTTAACATTACTTTTAAATCGTATGACGAAGAAAAATATTTGTTGGACCGATTTCGACGAGTTTTGTTCGACTGAATAATATAAGTTTGAAAAAAGATCAAACCCGAAGTCTATAAAATAGAGTTGACTAGCAGTTCCTGAGATCAGCGCGTTCAAACAATCAACGAAAGCCCTCAAAGATGAATAATTTTCCCCGTTTTTTCCACATTATCCATTGATTCTTCGCTCCTATTGGTCGCAGCCTAATGTCATATAGGCTTATCTGCCTGGGTAAGGTAAATATAAGTTAATAAATCGATAAATAAACTATTTTGTTTAGGTAGTTTTTTTATTTTACTTTAGTGAAATGTTATCGCAGTAAGCAAAAAGATGTATCGCCGGCTCTTAAGCAATATGCACTTACAGCTAGTTGAATTCAGGCAACTCAGTATTTATGACGTCGGCTGTTCGCGTGCTTGCAAGCGGTGCACTTCTACTTAAGAAGGGCTGCCAGCCACATCAATAGGATAAAGTTCAGGTTATAGCACTACTTCTGAACTATGCAGTTAGTTTTTAAATATTTTAAAGGGAAAGCAAAAATACTGATCACCACTTCGGCAGAACATGCTGAAATATACACGAGATTCCGCCAAAAACAAAATGGTAGTTGAGCTTTTGTAGGTTGAAAATTTATTATGACTAACCAAGCTCATAAGTTGTTAGCCACAGAAAAGTTGCTTTATTTGTTCAACGGACTGTTACATGTTTTTGGTATTCAAAGTTAATATTCTCATAAATTAATTACCGCCTTGACTTGACATCACAAACTTGCCTGCTCTTTTAAATGTGCTACAAAGACAGTACCCTACTCTAGTGGAAGAAATTATTTTATTTTTAATTTCTCTGGTAATAATGATTCATGTGTAACCTACCTAGGCAGCAATGCTTCTTTCTTAATTTAGATTGTCGGAGCGCTGGGCTGCTATCCTAAATATTTGTACAATAGCGATTATCAAATTCGTTTGAAAATGCTTGTCTTGCTACTTACTGCTACTTACTTTCAGAGTACCTTTGACTGAGAAAATACTACGCCCTCGAAATCTACTGCATTTTTTAAAATTATTTTATGCTATTAATGCAATAGCGGTTCAACGGCTCAGCCCTAGCACAACTCGTAGATCTATATCCTACTTTGTTTCCTCTTTACAGTGACATTAATTCATGTTACTTTGTCCTTGTACGAGTAACATTTTTATAACTTATCTACTAAAGCCAATTTCTGTTTAATACCTACATTACTCATTATTCTCAATATTTCTCTTAGATCGCTCATTCTGACATTAAAATCAAAATTTTACAATAGAGTCCAGTGCATGACCAATTGCGAATATTTTTGTTCCTTTTATGTTAATTGAATAGTATTGAAAAAAGTTTTCCATGTAGCCGTGTAAAATGAGCTTTGCAAACTTACGCATATGAGTTGTATCGGTAGTCGTCCTCCATAGGCTGTTGCCGGAGCTGATAGCCCTGGTCGGCGCCATATTCCGCAGGCGCCACGGCCCAGCTGTTATCGTAGCCGTAGTAATCGCCGTAGCCCATTTCTCCTTCGCCCATCATTCTCATTATACACTTAAACCCGCACTCGAAAACCACACAATCATCCACATACACCAAAGCTGTTTAATCGGCAATCTCTGCTGATAAAACAATCCAATGATTAATTATATTCGGCAGATATGAGAGCAACTATGCCGAACCGCAGATGGGCTGCCAGCGATCTATCGACTGATCGATGCCTCATCGCGTTATCAATAAAATTGTATCCTTATCATATCTACCAGCTTTCCCCTGCGATATGGGACTTTTATAAAATGCGACGGCGCACCGACCACGCCAATATTGCTGATACAAGATAGCTTTATCTATGTCAGATGTAACATTATGTACCCATATAAACGTGCTATTGTCACCGGTAGTTGTTATAAAATCCAAGAATGATAGGTGACCGTTTGAAATTCTGCGATAATAACAGTAACATTAATTGTTTATCTATCCTAAAGGCTATTTATGCATCATGATATAGTTCCCTTGAATTGGTAACGCCTTTGGATAAAACGTCAGCTATGTTGCAAAACTATTATATACACATGATACGAGTATGAGTGATAAGAGCGAAAAATTTCAATCTGGTATTCTAGTTGCACAAAGGCAAAATAATATGTTCTATTTCACTTCAAGTACTGCCCTTAATTTAATGACGGTAAATTAATAAGTTGATAAATCAAATCCTTTTTAAATAATAGGTACCTACTGTGGTATCTCTGCAGATCTCTGCAATTAAGTATTCTCTTTATTTCAACAATATAAAAAACATTTAAATTAATTTAAATATCCAAGAGCAATATCATTATCAATTTGCTGTTTGTTTGTTTCCTATACCCTTGCAGGTATACTTTAACTAAAACAACGCTAACACTACATACATACCCCGTACCTAAACGTTTCAGTTAAAATAGATTAATGTCTTAAATATAATAGAACCACTCCTTTTCATAGGCCGCTATGGGTGCCGTAAGTAGCAGTTACAGGAGTGCTTCTACAAGAAGTCGCAGCAGCGTCTTATGTTGCCCATTTGCCAGGCGTAATGGCTGTTATGGCTAAATCCTGCTTACTGAAAAGCCTATGTCCAGCAGTAGACTGATGTGAGCTGACTGAAGTAGTCGCTTTTTGAAATGAAATCGAGTAAGATCGAGAATTATTGTTTTAAGTTTTTCCTTATTTTCTGATATGTTTCTAGATTCTTATCAGTGGCGTTGCTCTAGAGTAGTATCAGGAGTTTGGTAGAGTACATAACACTACAACACTTCTCAGAAGTTCGTTTCACCACCTACTGCCATTGACAGCTAGTACTCCTAATCATCTTAAATAAAGGACTTGAAACATTGAAATTAAACGGTACGCATTAAAGAGTACCTACTATGTTTTTGGATACAATCTTAGCTTAAATAAAGGTCTTGTTACATTTAAATTAAACGGTACGCATTAAAGAGTACCTACTATGTTTTTGGATACAATCTTAGATTAACGCCAAAGGTATCGTATTTGCGAAATTAAAAACAAAATAAAAGAAGTATTCTTTTACTAATATATTGTATTTTTTATAGGTCTTGTTACATTTAAATTAAACGGTACGCATTAAAGAGTACCTACTATCTTTTTGGATACAATCTTAGATTAACGCCAAAGGTATCGTATTCGCGAAATTAAAAACAAAATAAAAGAAGTATTCTTTTACTAATATATTGTATTTTTTATGTTCCAAGTCTATAACTTATTTTTTATACCGTTATTCCTTTTTTACTCTTCAGTACATACTTGTTAACTTAAACAACCTGTAATATAATACTATGACTTATTAGATCACCCTCTTACCCCAATCCTTTTTAACCGACAAAAAAAGGGTGTACTCAATAGGGTACGCAACTAGTTACTTATATATTTTTTAGAATTATTACTGTCTGTTGCCTTCTTTCACTCTTTTTTACTCCGTTGTGGTAAAAAAAAAGCTGGCGTCATTATTGATTCATGTATAAACATCAAACATTTGTTTGACTAGGTACAAAAATAAAATATTATTTCATTTAATCTGAACAACTTTTTTACTAAAAAATATGTCT
This sequence comes from Anania crocealis, assembly GCA_949315895.1. Classification (NCBI taxonomy): domain Eukaryota; kingdom Metazoa; phylum Arthropoda; class Insecta; order Lepidoptera; family Crambidae; genus Anania; species Anania crocealis. Next base: position 10,830,632 of record OX438864.1, read on the forward strand.
TAAAAAAATGAGGTAGGCTATTTTGTTTTGAAGAGGTTTACTATATAATTCGTCAAAAACTGTTAAAAACACAATAAATGGAATAAAACACGACATGGAAATAATGAAAAAAAGCCTTTAACGGAATATTTAATGAAGCAATACTTTAACTGTCATTTAAATAAATATACTTATAGATAATAATTGGAATGCATAGTTTAATAGATTTTTTAGTTTAAGAAAAAATATATATACTTACTACATATACATATTATATTGATTCCACCTGTGAAACAGTTAGCTAGACCACATTCAAACTATTTGTCTCATCTATTTTAATTCAAAGCCGCATACGTGACAACGTATGTTAGCTAAAGTTGAGTGTCTTCTACAAAAAGGCGTAAGTTACCTCTGGTGGGACTCGAACCCACAATCCTCGGCTTAGGAGGCCGATGCCTTATCCATTGGGCCACAGAGGCGTGCGGCAGTCCGGCGCTAGAAGCGGATCACGTTCGGCGCCGACGCTTGCGTCACTCACGCCGCGACGCGTCATAGCGATCGGACTGCGGGTGCGTCCACACTCTGCCGATAATTAACAGAAAGCTATTAGTCATAGCGCTATCATCGCGCTACGCTTTTTGTGCCATCCGCAAGTGGGCATGGCGGTCGTAAGTGGAAGTACAGAACCGGATCAACTTGTGTAGCTAGATTTACACTGATTCTTAATATGATTGATTTGAATATACATACTTAACAAACTCTAGTGTCTAGTAATATCTAAGACCAATGTTTAACCCTTAAAAGCACAAGACGTTGGTTTTGCTTGAAAATAATATATGTCATTGGTCATGGATCGAAGATAAATGGAAAAATATTGAAAAAAATCCTATGTTGGTTTTTATGTGAAAAAAATGTGTAAAAAAAATTGTATCATTTTTGATACAATATGCGTTTAGGGTATAAAAATGAAATATATTCAGGTTTATATATAAAATGTTTATTTTAGTGAAATTATAGCCTAAGGTATAGAAAAACATATTATTGTATTTATTTATGAAAATCGTTAAAACAATCAGCATTTTTTTTGTTGCTACACAAATAAACATTGCACTTTGTACACATAATGGAACTAAATAATTTGCAATTTGCCATCTTACATCGCATACGTTTTTCTGTGCGTTTCTGCTCATGTCCTACATTGTCTAGCCTAGTGAAGGATGAAGGAACTATCTGCAGGTTCTTCCTTCGTTTGGCTGGGTGTTCTTCCTGGCTGCAGCTTGCGCTTGGTCGTCCCCTTTGACTAGGTGGTGTATAAGTACACAGACTTTCCGCTAATTCCGTTCGAAACTCTGCCAAATTCAATAATTCTTTTTTGGGAACACCTTTCTTGGTTTGCGCCACTTTATAGAGGACCCACGAATTAATTACGGTAAGATCTAGGAGATGATAAAAAATTCTAAGGTACCATTTGCGCGACTTTACTTTTATGCGGTATCGTCCAAGAAATGAGTCCATTAGATCAACGCCCCCCATGTGGGCGTTGTACTCTTTTACAATTTTAGGGCAGGGAATTGAAATTTTTGTTTTGGCAACTTTGTCATACCTTTCAATTTTATCAATTGGTTCAACTCCGACATAGGTAGACAAAAAAGTCACTTGCCTGTTGTCCTTCCAGCTAACACTGGTCATGTCAATCCCTTCATAAGTGCACATATACTCTTCGTGTGTTCCTCTAGGAATTGATTTCTTCATCACTTCTTGTTTCGTAGGCAATTTACAGTTCTTGCCTAATCGGTTTCGCTGTACCGTCCCCAGACAAAGAATTCCTTCTGTTGCAAAATAGTGCACTAAGGGCAAAGAGGTGTAGTAATTGTCGAAGTAGAGTATATGATTTACTCTTCGTGGTATGACTGTGGCCAACTTCAACACTGTTTGTCCAACAGGGCCAATGTTTGACTCCTCGTGTGTAGGTTGACTATTACTTTTACCAGAGTATATAATAAATCTGTAAGCATAACCAAGTAGCGAGCATAACATAAACAGTTTGAAGCCCCATTTATGCGGCTTATTCGGCATGTACTGCTTGAGAAAATGTCCGATCTTTGTAGCACACATTTGCTCATCGATTGATAACCGCTGATCTAATGGCACACTACTGAATTTGTCATTCAGATGAGTTATTACTGGTCTAAGTTTATGCAGTTTATCATGTCTTGGGTGTGAAACGGGGAGATGTTTATCATTATCATTGAAATGTATTACTTGCCGAATTTTGGCAAATTTGTTGAATGGTAATGCATCTTTTATCCCAGTAAACCCATGTTTTGTATGCCAATAGGCTCTTATATTTGGGTAATGATAAACCGACATAAAAATTAAAATCCCAAAATATTTCCTCATATCAGAAACAGTAATTGGTGAATGGCGATTTGGATTTTTCTGAACTGAATATTTGTTGCTTTCATCGACGATGTTTTGCATAAACTCCTTATCAAAGTAAAACGAGAAATATTGATAAGGAGTGTCTAGTTCCATTAGCTCTTGAGGATACTCTGTACTGCCTCCAAATGTAATATTATTCTCATCGAAGGTCATGGATTGTTTTCTCCAAGTAAATCTCACCTGCGAGTTTGACGCACGAAAAGCATGCTGTGTATTGGGTGGATCGTCATGAACAAGTGGCGGATCTTCATCATTATCCTCAGCGGGAGTCAAAGTCTGCGGCTCTTCATCTTCATCTACCTGACTTTCAAGTTCAGCTTGTAATTCCTCCCTAGTAGCATAAAAATCCAGATCATCTTCATCATCGTCTTGTTCATCTGAAGAGATGTCTCCATTTTCCAATAATTGTAACCAGTGTTCAATATTCTTATTGTTAGAAGTCATCCTATAGACAAAATAAGCAAAATAAAACCCATATCCAAAGCAAAAATTCACATACGCACTCGTTCAACCAATTAAGAAATAAATTAAAAACTACTCCGAAATCATGCCCCAAAAGCATGTTGTATCATTTTTGATACAAACGAAATATAGCCATAAATACCAAATTATCAGATAAAATACAAAAAATAAATAGTGTTATGAGAAACTAAAGACTTACCTACGTCCTGTGTATTTTTCCGTGAAGAAATATCACAATAAAACAAAGATTCAACACGATCAATTCGTCCAAAATTAAGTCTTTGAAAAATCGCGGGGCTCGTCAACTTTTACCGAAATAACAGAATAAAATGGCCGACCAGTGACGTTTAGAAAGTTTTCAATCAAACCTTGAACAGGCAAAGAAACCATTGACTATAAAGCCAACCTTAAAAAATATTTTAGCACTTTTGGAACAGCCTTATAAAAAATTGTTGCGTTTTCGATACAACGTGCCTTTAAGGGTTAAATGAAGCTTTTTAACATATTTTACGTAATATAACGAAGAAAGTAAATCTGTGTTTCTTCCGGTTACTTACGGCACGTAACCATAATATAGAAGATCAAACACCGCTAGTTTACAAACGCAAGGCAATTGAAACAATTAAAAAAAAATTTAAATTTCACTTTCAATTCAAACTAAGTAACAACATTTCAACAAAGTTAATTATGACTCCGTAGCTCAGTTGGAAGGGCAGTTTGGTCGCCGGATAGCGAAACGTCTTGGGTTCGATTTAAAGTAAAATTTAAAAGTAAATATTATTGAGCTTTATTTGTTAATAAAGCTGCAGTAATTCACAAATTAAACATATTTTTTATCTTATTTTAAATTATAACTGTAATAAATAATAACATACGCAAACTGATTCCCAAAGAATGCAGTCCAGTAGAAATCCCAGAGGAATTTATTACGCATCGCTGCGTGGGTGCTATCCGTGCTATTTAACACACGGCAGTACGGCATCATTTGGTTAAGAACTTAGCTACTGCATTATACTATCTACTACTTACTGATAAGGTTTAGCTTTAACAAGACTACTGGTCTAGCAATACTAGAAATGGAATGACTGGACTAGCTAGTTGTCCTGTTGTGCTTCGCAAGGAACCTGATTAATGTGAAATCGTAGTTTTTTTTCTCTTGACTACATACTTAACTCTACGAGAAAAAGCCTAAGATGGAGGGAGCTTACCCAGAAGTGGCACTGGTTCTCCTACACACCAGCGGAACACAGAAAAGCTGTTTGGCGCTTACGAAGCCTGCCACCGCAGAAGGATCTGATAGCCGTCATCATTGGTTAGAAAACCAAAGAAGCCGTTGCCCAGAGTGGACCACTAGATGGTAGATCCCACCACCCCGATAGTATAGTATCCCGATATTGTTTTACACTTATCCAAATAGAAATTTCGTTTCGATCTTATAATAGTTATCTACTATTTACCTATTATTACCTATACATGCATATATCCATAATGCCTTTGCATATACTTTATGTGTGTATGAAACCATAATATTATTACGTTACAAAAATAGCTTTAAATTGGAATGTTTTATACTAACTTCGTCTTTTTTTCTAAAGCGATTATTGTTCCCCATCGGCCTCTTAATTTTATTGTCCCAAAGCTGATAGAATAAAATATTAAGTAGAATATGTAAAAGCAGTTTGCAAAAAAGTAAGAAGTAACGGCCTATAATCATCTGCAAGGAAAAGCCCTCTATCATTGAATTAAAGTTACCATAGCAATAATGGGTACAGGCATAATCACTACGCTTGCCAAATGCGGGTTGGTGATCGCAAACTCAACCAATCACAAAATTTTGTAGCCCGACCCGGGTATTTAACCAGAGACCCTGAAATCTTGGCCCGGTATTCAAACCACTAGACCAACGGGGCGTTTGCAATAATAAAACTGATTTTACTAAGTTTTACTGATTTAGCTAATACTCGATGATTGGTAACAAAGTATTTCTTAGTGATTTCGGTTTTAATTTCCTGTAAGTCATTAAAAGTTTCGAATCGTTGTTGTTGCCATAAACTCAAGAATAGCAAGTGCACAAGATTGATGATTGTCATAAGAGTAGTCCTACCAAGGTTTTTTCAACGTTAGTGTATGCTTAAGGGCTGAAAATGGCAAATAGAAACAATATGATTGCTTAAAAATGTTATATATTAATTTCATGTATATACATCGATTGAATTATTTTATTATATTACACATTGGGATATAAATAGAGTACATGCCTATATTTATGAGAGAATATCACACTGATGTTACACCTTTACAAAATCTTTATAATAGAGCTTACAACAAAATGATTTAAATACTTTTCTTCTGACGTAGCCTATTTTTTGGCTACTAAAATGTAACGATATAAATATACATATTATTACCAAATAATGTTTATTGCATGCACTAAACCAACATAAACATCATTATTTGATTGTCTAACATCTGCAGTCTATGTCTATGTAAGGCAAAGTCTGTAAGATCGATTTAAACCAAGATTTTAGAGCAAAACGTATTACAAACAGTCTTGTTTATTTTGTTTCTTTGAATTAATAATTTGCTAGCGTAAATTAGTATAAAGATTGCCACAAATCATAACTAAATAAAAATATACGAAAAAAAAGGAGTGAAATTTCAGTCCCATTTTTACACACCTTCCGCAATGGAATGACTACAAAACATTGTTAAGGAGCAGGAGGCACATGTCTCTAAACTTTAAGCAGCTATATTCATAGAGGACGTACATCAGTACATTTTAATAATACTATGTATAGACGACAGGTGCAGCAATACTCGGTAGTAAATTGAAAAACATTTCAGCGTGCGCACTCACTATAAGCAAAGTTTTGTAGCAAACTAAAGACATGATAAAAAACCCATAGTTGACGACTGATTGACGCTAACTTCCAATGTACGGGGAACTCTTTTTTGCTATGATATACTACATGGTTTAAATTAAGAGTGGTATGTAGGCGTTTTTCTATCAAAGCAATTAAAAATAATATTACTCTTTACATACTGATGAGCGTAAGGTTTTTTTTTCTTCTACTATCGACAAATAAATAATCGCACTTTGGTCCGAAGACTGAAACTAGGGTCGCTAATTACTTTTATGATATTTTTATATACAAAACTTGGACTAATCGTCTCTATAAGTCTACATTAAATCTATTTTATCCAAATATTACTGACTTGATAATAGTTTGTGAAATAAGGCTTAGCATCTTTTATCAAGTTTTCAGATCCGTCAGGTTTAGTTTTTTGGGTATTATTTCTTGTGTTCTTTATTAAAAACTCAGTAAACAGTCTACAGTACTGCCACGCGTTTGCGATTATATAATTTACAGTGCTCAGTCTACGGAATGATCTATGGTGGAGAACATTTGGATACAACAATGATGTATATCATGTTTTGACTTTTAAAATTTTAATCGATAAATATACATACTACATTTCATAAACATAAGACAAACTAAACTTCTATTTGTCAATTGATATTGATCTATCATGCTTTAGAAATACAATTTAGGGTCGGTAACTTGATGTTGACTGTACAAATTAACAAAGCTATGTAGAACCATAATTTCATTGACCCTTGCCTACAGTAAGTTTAGCAACTCATGGTCTATGGTTGACATACGTCTATCGCGTTACAGTTGGTCCTTTAGATGTGCATGAGTAATGTACAATGTCGCCGTTAGGGTATCGCACAAAGGCGCTCTGGTTGCCGAAACGTTTCTTGCATACTGGACACAGGATCAAGTCGTTGACAACAACGTTTTTTGATTCGTGGAACTGCTTCAGTTCTTGCACCTGGGTACAGAAAAAAGAAGTTATCAAAATGCAAATATGGTTATAATAAGCCTGTTGAACTTATTGTGCGCACTAGGTGATCCTACCGTATTAAAAAAAAAACATTTTGCGGAAATCCCTAACCAACTACAAATATAAATTAGTTTCCTAATAATTTTCCCTTCTTCAACAATAAGTTTTAGCCTTCTGCACGGTCTACACCGAGCTTTTTCTTTAAAAAGAGATTTGGTTAAACAATGCCTTGACTACTTATAAAAATTAATTTACATTAAAAAAAAAACGATTAAGATTTTGTTTACTTACAGCACACAAGATTATATGAAAATGAAAAAATGAAAATGAAAAATGCTTTATTTCATTACCAATTTTTACATAAAATTTACCAAGGTAGATTCCTTCTATTAAGTGTACTACACCTGTAACAGAAGGAACCACTCTTCCATAACAAGTTTTGTTATATTACTATGGTAAGTATGGTATGGTCAGCATACTAGAAGGCAACATATTTTAAAAATAAATAAAAGAAAATAATAGAAATTATTAGAAATAATAAGCGGTGTGTGTGTGTGTGTGTGTGTGTGTGTGTGTGTGTGTGTGTGTGTGTGTGTGTGTGTGTGTGTGTGTGTGTGTGTGTGTGTGTGCTCGTATGTGTGAGTGTAAGGGTGAGTGTGAGTGTAAAATTATTATGTGTGTTTAAATTTCAAATTCTTTGGATGCGACTAATTAATGCAAATAATTTAAGAGCTAAAGTTTACTAGTTTTTCAGTTTCGTTGTAGTCTAATGTTTTAAGCCAAGCAGTAAGTTTAAGTTTACAATTGCGTGTGGTCAATGGGTAAATGTTAAGAATTTTGTTAATTCTATTGTATATGATGGACGCTGAATTTATAAATTGAATTCTTGCAAAATGTGTGTTGGTACGCTGAATAACTGCAACTCTGTCCTGCCTTCTACGATTTTTGACGGTAGGATTATACGGGAGCGTAGTGTGTTTGTTTATGACAGCATGTAAGATGAAAAGTTTCCTTACAGAAAGTTGGTCTGAAAGAGAATAAAGTGCTTCAGTTGGAAAGTCACGTTTCTTAAAGTGCATCACCTTGATCAGGGATCTTTGGGCTCTTTCAACTTCCAAAAATCTAGTTTTTAAAGCACCCCCCCACATTTTTATGCAATATATCACCACAGATTGGGCCAAAGCGATATATACCTGTCTCATCATATCTTTGGTAGCCACATGCCGTAGTGTTTTAAAAATCCATATCAGTCTTCTACATCTACTAGCAACTAGTTCAATGTGGGAGTACCATGACAGTCTTTGATCTAGCATGATTCCAAGGTACTTGTAACTGTTTACTTTGGATAAGATTGGACAACTACAGTTATTATATTGGTTGGGTATGCAGGAGCTAGTATGGATTCCAATGACATAGTCAGTTTGAGGCTGCGTGTTCTCATATATGGAAAAACACATAAAGCACGTCTTGGCTGTGTTCAGGGTGAGTAGGTTTGTGTTGAGCCAATCAGCAATGACAGCCAAACCCAATTCTGCCGTGCGCCTTACCCCTTCCCAACTCTCTCCAGTAAAGATTACCGCTGTGTCATCAGCATAAGATTGTATACTCGCATTTTCCAGGTGCATATTGCATAGGTCATTAATGTAAATGAGAAAGAGGGTGGGGCCCAGAACGCTCCCTTGAGGAACGCCAAAGGAAACACCCTCTCCCCCACTCACATAACTGCCTATCTTCACTTTTTGAGATCTACCATTAAGATAGTCTATAAATAATTTTAGCGGTGTTCCCCTGATCCCGACTGTTTCTAATTTTTGTACTAGAGTGGGGATGGAAACGGTGTCAAAGGCCTTTTTTAGGTCCAAAAACACTGTCAAACATTTGCGTTTGTTATCCAAGTTTCTAGTTATTATAGATGTCAAGGACTCGATAGCGTCGGTTGTAGATTTTGCTGCTCGAAAGCCATATTGATTACCCGACAAGATGTTATATTTCTCCAGATAATTTAGCAGTCTTTTATTTATAAGTTTTTCAATGATTTTAGAGATACCTGGTAGAACTGAAATCGGTCTGTAATTGTTAACATCGTCTCCATCCCCAGTCTTGTACACAGGTGTAATAAGAGCCTCTTTCAGTTGAGTTGGGAAAACTCCTTGAGAAAAACAGAGGTTTACAAGATGTGTTATAATGGGGACTATAATATCTTTTGCCATTTTGAGAAAGCTGGTCGGAATGTTGTCAGTTCCTGGCGCACTACTTGACTTTAGGGACATGAGAACTGCATGAACCTCATAGTCGTCCGTATCTAGTAGCACAAAGGAAGTGGACTGTGTCCCTGAAGAGGGGCTGTACATATTTTGATTAATAACACTGGTTCGTGGTATAGCATCAGCTAGGTTTTTTCCAATATTACTAAAAAATCTATTAATATTGTTAACAGATTCTGTAGGAGTTGGTTTTATATTTAATAATTTGTCATTATTATTTTTGGGAGGTTTCAAATTTGTGATGGTTGATATTGCTTTCCAAAAACTTTTTGGATTTACCTTAGATTTATCAAGCAGTCTCCTGTCATAATCACGTTTTAACTTTTTTATTAAATTATTGCAAAAATTGCGATAGCGCCTGTAAGTAACTCTTAGTATTTCATCATTTGGATTACAGCGAAGCCTTTGTTGTAATTTGTTTCTATGCCTTATGCATCTCAAGATTCCCGGTGTTATCCACGGTTTGATAACTCGATCTTTTTTAGGGATGCGAACTTCTTTAGTGTTCTCGTTAATTGATTCTTTTATTTTTTCTATTAAACTCTGAGCGACAACCGAAGGATCATGGCAATTTGTAAGCTGCTGTAGGTCATTTTCCTTCAAATTAAGAAGTGCTTTATCAAAGTCTGTATTTAGTTTAGTAGTTATGGGTTTTGTTTTCTTGTATGCTTGAGAAAGGTGCAATAAAACCATAGAATGATCCGTGATAGTTGTGTTTAGAACGGCAACCTGAGCATTGAGTTTTTTGCGGTCGAATTGGAGCATAATGTGGTCTAGGGAGCTGTTCTCTCTTGTAGGAATATTATGGCCCATTATAATGCCATGACTTGCCAACATATTCAAGTAGCTAGCTCTATTTTTCCGTTCGAAGTTTTGCTCGTTTTCACGAGGAATATTGTTAATGTTCATGTCTCCAGCTAGTACAATACATTCATGTGATGTAAGCGTTTTCAAATGTATGTCGAGAGAATTTATAAACCCATCAGCGTTGGTATTGGATGGTGATCGATATAAGGCTAAGATTAGAGTATTGTTTATCTTTACCTGAAGACATGTTGCGTCTTGTATACTCACTTCTTTTACATAGGTAGTTAAATTGTTTTTAACATATACCACAACGCCATCAGCTTTATTGCTATGACAAGTGGAGGTAAAAAATACATAATTAGTAAGTATTGGGATCGATTTATCATTATTGAGCCAGCACTCTGTTAAGACTATTATATCCGGGTCGTACTTTAGTTGCGATAGTGCTATAAGTAATTCATTAAAGTTACACAGGATACTTCGAATGTTTTGGGTCAGCAAAACAAGATCACATTCCTTAATTTTAAAGGTGTTCACTATAAGGTCAATATCGCTCTTAGTACTATGAACAAATTTCATATCGTCCACTATATGCGTACTATCTAATAAATTATTCATTCTTAATAATGCTAAGAAGAGCTATTTGTCGAGAGTTTCAGTCTTAAATGTTGATTAAAACGTATAATAACATTGTTTAAAACGTGTGAATATCGCCGTGACTCATACTTTGATATTTGCCCGGTTACCAGTAGTCTAAAGGTAGGTATATATATTATCATTAAGTGTTCAGAAAAGGACTGTGGTTTTAGGTATTTGTATGTGAGAGCGCACTGAGCGCATGTGTCCGATTGACCTTGAGTATAAGAATTGGATGCAAAGTGAAAGTTAAGTGTCATAGATGTGTTTGTAAACAGAATAATATTACTGGGAGGTACGTATTTAATTATCTGATATTCTGTTATGTGTTGTCTAATTGCTTTGAAATAGGCGCAGATATGCATATTTTCATTATAGGTATGTATGGTTTTAGTTTGCTTAGCATTAAGTAAATAAACAAATTGATTTGGTGTAAATAGGAGTATATAAATTTTATGCACATCGCATCCGTAATGTACCCAACAATGTTTATGATTATTTGTTTGTGTATAAAAAAGTGTAAATAAGAGTGGGATTAAAATGTAGTTTTGTCTTATGGAGTAATTACTGTGTAAGTGTGTGTTTTTGTGTAACCGCTTAATTTTTACATAAAAACATAATGAGTGCAAAACGCTAATGACACCCTTCACAACAAATTGAAAGAGCTGATAATTATACAATTCATTAAAAAAGGTAAAAATTATATAAGTTTTAGTTTTATATAACTTTTACAAAAACTCTTCATATTTTTTTATTTAGGGGATCATTGCAAAACGATTTACAGGGTATTAGGTAAATGGTATCAAAAGCAGATACCAGCCTTGTTGTTGCTGTTTTGATTTCCTAGGCTGCAGCTGGTTGAATTGCTTAAACTTATTAATAACCCTGAAATGAATAATTAAACCCACTTGTATGAGTAATAGGCTATTTGACTGGTTTTTCAAATCCATTTTATATTATTAAGTAGAGGTTGAAGAACCCAGTAAAAGTAGTTTTTTTTAATTCTGGTACATATTTGCTAAAAATATCAAAATGAAAATTGAAAGTTGAAATAGCGCGCCAAAAAATTATTTTGTCAATATGGCTGCAATGGGGTCGGTGACATCACCTGCCTGTCTTGTGATCTGTAGCTCATATCATCAAACATACATTTGTTGCAAACAAATAACGAAAGTGCGATTGGATCTATATTTTAACACTTATGTAATAAAATAAGTTTAAAATGGTATGCAGTTCCAAAATGTATAAATACTTCTATAAAAACTTCGGAAAACTATTTGTAAGTGTTCAAAAGAAAGTCTAAGTGCGCCAAAAGTAGTTGCAACTATTTCGAAAGGATCATAATAAATAATATCATAGCGAATAGTACAAATATTTTCTTCTGTGAGAACCATTTCGATGTAAGTAAACATAATATTTACAGCAGGTGACGTCATCATAAACCCGACCAATCTGGCCCCAAATTCGCGTAGTCGAATCGTATCACAATCGTAATTGAAAGACAGGTTTTTAACAGTTCTAGTATGGGCTAAATTCGCCTGATTCGCGTAATCGAACTGCGATTCGGTTACGCGAATTAGGCCCCAGTTCGCTCAGGAGCGTTTCGTGTCACGTGACAAACGTTTAAATAAATCCATTTTTATTTCTGGATTTATAAATAAATTATTTTCAACTCCCTTTACTAAATAACCATTTTTAAACTTGGGGTGGTGGGATCTACCTCCTAGTGGACCACCCTGGGCAACGGCATCTTTGGTTTTCTAACCAATGATGACGGCTAACAGATCCCTCTGCGGTGGTAGGCTTCGTAAGAGGCTGCCTGGATGCTACCACCCTCCTGCCGGAGTCCAGCGCCACACAGTTTTTCTGTGTTCCGCTGGTGTGTGGGAGAACCAGTACCTCTGGGTAAGCTCGCTCCATCCTAGGCTTCTTCTTAACCGTTTAGTTAAGTATGTAGTCAAGAGCAAGCCCATAAATTATAAAGAAAAAAAAACTCTAAATATAAGCTGATAATAGTAATTCGCACTTTATTTTTGCATTATCAAATAGCCTATTCAACTCAATAAGACGCTATCAGGTAACAATAAGAGGGTCTTTGCACTGTTTTGCTATTCAGAATTATGGTCCTAAAAAAATGCTTACTGTTAGTGCTAGCAAAATGTGGTAATTCATAAATATGAATTGAAACGTCCTTCAAGCAAGCATACCTAATTACAGGTAGTGTGGTTGTTGAGCCTGGTTGAGGTACCTGCTAAGGTGCCTGCTAATTATTTTGGTAATAAAAGGACTTTGCCATAATTGGCAGGCGGGTTGGTGATCGCAGTTTGGCCAATGGTAGAGAAAAGACGCTGCTAAGTCTTCTTCTTGCAATTAATCTAATTCTTTACTCCAGTCACTTCATATAACAACAACACCCATAGGAAGACCGCCAGCAAATATAGCTGTGGATTTCCGCAAAGGATTTCCGCGTCTAAGTTTTTTTTAGTGGTAATTTAAATTTTTACACAAACACATTATTAAATGAAAAAATAAAACATTTAAAGTTTTTTACATTGAAAATTTTGGATTAAAAAAACAAAACCATAAATACTTTTACGTAATTTTTTTTTAAATTGGTTCTGAATTTCTTATAACTGGTGATGTATTTACATACCTGCATATGTTCAGCGTACAGGAGACCCTTGAGCAGCTGCGATCTGCGTTTGAGCGTGAGCTGGCTGTCCAGCGCGCTCTCCAGGAAGTGCTTCAGCCGACTCAACGGCACACCATCGGGGAGCACAGACAGGGCCTGTCGAATACAATAGAGGTGACGAAAGATATTGAAATCCTTTTTTGTAATGTGGTTTACACATTGACGAAAACATTTATTTCGGTAAAAAAATTTTTTACGACGTTTAAAGCAATTTTCCTAATAATTTATCAATTGTGCGTGATATGCAAAATGACTCACAGGTGTCATGACGTCGGCTGTAACGTCACGATAAGGTACACTTGTCATTGTGTCTATGCGTAGCAAAGAAAGTAAACAAACATTACAGTAATTTGTGAGATTAAAATGAATTCAAAAGTTTATAAGTATTGTGCAGTACCTCAGTGTAAAAACACGTAATCAGTAGTTTAAGTATTCACAACAAGAAAGCACAGCGATCGTGAAATCATGCGCTGTGATTGGTGTTTCAGTGAAAATGGCCGAGTGCATTACTTTAATGTATATTAAAAATCTTAATCATCTTCATTATTTTAATAAAACTAAACCAGTGTTTAAAATGTTTTTAATATGTATTTTCCCTGACAATCATTAAATCGTCGATTTTTTGATCTGTCGTCATGCCTATTGTACAGTCACACAACAGGTTGCCGAAAGCTCTATATTCCTCTAAATATAGCTTTATTAAAATGACAATTCTCACTGAAAGAGAAAATGTAACTTCGTATCAACGTCATACAATTGATTAACATTTTGCACACGAAAAATTATTGGTTTGTGGCATGTTAAGATTATTTTAAAACATTGCTTCACTTATTAATCCAAACAATTACTATATAAAATATTTCATACAAATCCATGTAACTAAAATTTTAAATCACTTTAAAAAAGTCTTTACAAGGTTACGTCATATTTCATAATCGCTAATTCGCTAGTGATGAGATAAATTGACAAACCTAAATCGACAAAATAATAACTCAGAAAAATTTAACCACTTTCCAAAATTGTTGTAGGCGTTCAGTATCGTATTTAGAGCTCATTCATGAAGTAAAAAATATAAATCAAGTTTTCATCTGAAAATATTTTTCGCAACATAGTTTTAAATTTTTACAGTTTTAGGCCTGTATAAAGGGAAAATCAAAAACTTATGATTAATATCGTAATGAATGAATGTGATGTGCATTGCATTAACAAAGTGTTGCTAGGCGGCGGTAAAAAAATTTTAGATTCTTGGCGCACATTTTCTAAGTGCTTTATCTTGACATTTTTGTACTGGGCTATAAAAAGAAAAATTACGTCATTTGTTTTTTGTCTCGTAGTTTGATACTATTTGATGAAAAAAGTAAAGTAACAGCCTATAATCATCCCACTGCAGGGAAAAGGCCTCCATCATTGAATTCAAGTTACAACTGCAATGATGTGAACTGGCATAATCACCACGCTTGCCAAATGCGGGTTGGTGATCACAAACCCGAGCAACGTTCGAAAATTCGAAACTTATTGTTGCTCGACCCGGGGATCGAAACTGGGACCCCGAGATCTTGGCCCGATATTTAAACCACTAGACCAACGAGGCGTTTTTTTTGGTACTTATTTAAAAATTTAATGAACTTACACAGTTTATACAACTAGTTTCTTTTGATATTCCATAACTCTAAGGTTATTTTCTATAGGTAAAAATTATATAAAACGCCCTAGAACATGTGGTTAAAAAATCAAACATCAATTTTAGTTAAATTTGTTAAAAAAATGTAACCAGTATGGCGAATCCTTAGTTTTGCGAGACGTTGGCAAACTTACACTAAAGTGTAAGTAGTAGTAAAGTAGCGGGAGAGCGTAACTTGTAAAAAACATTGACGTGTGTGGGTGTTTCATTGATAAGTAGGTAGGAGTACATCGTTTTCATTCAAAAGTTCATTCATAACAAGGTAAGGGTGTTTTACATAAACAGTCGTGACTTATTAGAATTATTTTGTATGAAAAAATTAAACAAAAAAAAATTAATAATCGAAAAATAATTTGATTCTTTACCATGGTCTGTTTAATACCCTAGAGTTATGGGATATCAAAAGGAACACGTTGTATAAATCAGTTTCAACTGTTAAAGTTTATACCTTGTGCCTAGGTACAGACAACGGCAGGTCAACCTACCCAAAAAGTTAAAGGTCATTGAATTGAAGTCCAACAAGAAGAGATCAATATCAATTGAGAAAATTTGACGTTTTGTGGTAGGCTGACGTGCTGTTGTCTGTACATCTGATGTCGTGTACAAAAACTGTGCAACACTCTCCATGTTTCTGTTGCTGCCTTAAAGAACGCCCAGCCTTGCGCTATGCGTCACCTTATTTTTGGGACCAAACGTTCAATTTGTTGCAAACCTAAAATTAGCAAGCTCGTGCACTTTAAATTATAAGCGCTTTAATTTACCTTTAAAGGTGAGATCTTATCAGCGTGCTTCTCCAATATCGCCAAGCCGGTCTCCAGGTCCGGAATGGCGGACTTCGGGTGTCGCGGAACATCCGCCAAGGGTCCACTCAGGGCCGTACTCTTCTCCGGGTTGATGAGTATACGCATCAGTATTACGTATACGTCCACATTTTTGTCTTTATTGGTCTCGCAGACGTTTTCGCAGTATAGAATGGCTCGGTCGACATCACCTGAAATTTGATAGATAGTCATCGTAGAAAAAGATATATAAAATAATGAAATACAATATTGACGTGTTATATGTCTTGTGTTGAAGTTAATTACTGTAACTAACCTAAAATCTGTACATATATGGCAAGCGCTTGCTCGTGTCGCCCAAGTTTTCCCAGAATGACAGCCCTCTCTTCAAACAGGCTGTCAGTAGGAAAATGTAGTATTACCCTCTCCGGGGTGTAATGCTGCGATTTCTCTAAAAATGCCACCAATTTCGCTTTCGTATGTTGATACTCCTCTTCTGTAATGTCTCCCTTCTTAGTAGTTACCTTATCTCTGTACATACTAATCAAGGCGTCGTGAAACAACGAATTATGGTCATTCCACGTATGTATTAGATGTTCCAAGTAAGGTATTACTAGATTCTCGTGTTCCCTTAATAGGAAATCTAGGATTTTAGGACGGGGCAGATTCTCTACTTTTAATTTCTCTTCAGTGAATATCTTCAAACCCTCTTCTGGATGCTCTTTCAAGATCCAATCAGAAAACTTGAATATTAAATTAATGTGTTCAACCCCTAAAACAAAATTAATTGCAATTCAGTTCAGGTTCAATTCAATGTTATATTGTCAACACTTCACACTTTGGCACGCCCCGCTTCGCATGGTTGGGTCACATGGTATTTACACACCCTAGCTTACATTATTAGAATAGCAACAGGAATCTTAATAGATCGATAAATTAAAATATAATAAAATACTACAGCAACACCATTGTGTTTAGTTATCAAACTTAAGGAGTTCAGGCAAACCAACAAAAAAAAATATTAGTAGATCGTCATTTTCCCGCATCATGATGATGATCATGATTATATCAAATCCTGCCTTAAAAAGAATAACCCCAAAACAGTACCATGAGTTCAAATAATCTTGAGATCTTAAGAAACAATAAGATCATAATATGATAGTGACATACCCGTTTACAATAAATTTTAAAGACCGTTTTGTTTTTGACATCAATAAAGCTATGGTAATAGAAACTAAACTAAAAAAACATACCAAGCTCCTGTAAATAGTTCCTGGTTCTAGTGTACCCTTTGAGGCTGGAATCGGGTTGCTTGGCCTGTTCCTTGAGTAGTTGCAGAGCTTTGGTGTGCTGGCCCTTGGTTTGATATAGAATTATCAGCTCGCTATGCTTGCCGTGTTGAAGTAAAGTCTTTTCTACTTCTTCCAGCCGACAGTTGTTGTGACGAAGGAGGGGCGCAATATACGCATCGTTAGTCTGAAAATATATTACCAATATTTTTCTTTTTTTGTTGGTTTAATTTTAAAGAAGCGACGAAATCACTGGAACTCACAGAAAAGAAATTGTAAAAAAGGGTTGAATTGTATTGTTTATGACAACAGAAAATTGTGCGGTCCGCCAGTTTGCAATGCAAAACGTAAGATTGTAAATCTTTTTATGAAATTTTATGACAGATTGTAATCCATCAATGTGTGATAGTCAAATGATAAAATTCACACTTTTACACCGTAAAAAGAAGCTTATAAACTGTATTTTAATTATTGACTATGCAAACAAAGGGAATGTTTTATTTTATTTGTTGCTATAGGTACTTTTTTTGCCTCAAGCTATTATATTATGCTACACAATTTATCAAAGTTATAATATGACCAGATCAATAATTGATATGTACAATTGCGAATATTATTATGCTGTTTGTTTTTTAAATTGTCAAATAAAAGCTTTTTTTAATACTAGTTAAAGTATACCTGTAAATAACACTTTATCAACGTAGTATCAATCAACTCCAACTGCTGGGTTACATTTCTCTGATTGCCTTGTTCCTGACTAGGTCCTGGTTCAGCCGATTGATCAGTCGATTTAGATTTATTCCCGATCGTTGATCGCACCTTCAGCAAATAATCTATCAACGCACTTAGAGCGTTGTCCAAGTCGGCTCCTTTTAGTTTCTTGTGTTTTGAGTCCTCAATATCCTTGCCATCCAGTTCTGGGAACAGTTGTATGACCTCGGCAGGATCCGTGTTCAGCTTGATAAACTCCTTCATTGATTGTGCATACAGGCAGTTGTCGAATAGATCGTAAGCGTAAAGCCATTGGATGGACTTGAGAGATTTTTTCTTCTCTTCTTCGGAGCATTCGGATAATTTCTGGGAAAATCAAAACCATTACTATTAAAGCCATAAACTATTTGTAGAGGAATGTGTAATTATAAAGTGTGTTCCACTGACGAAAAAAGGGGGTTTACAATTTGAAAACTTTTTTTAATGCTACTTTTTCCAGGTTATCCGATTTAGATGTTTTTTTTTGTTTGATAGGGTATAGCTAAAGGATGTTCCCATTTATATTTAAAAAAACACCGATGAATATAAAAATAAAATCAGCCCTCCAAAATAATGCCCTTTTTTTACAAATATTTGTAGCCACCAATTTTGAGTCGAAGAACGAGGAAATTAATGACACAATTAAATAGTGGTGGCTTGTTTCACGTTTTTCATCAGTTAAATTTTTGTAAAAAAAAGCCTTTATTACTTACCCGAAAATAAATAAAATACAGGATGAAATTTTAACCACCTTCCTAATATATCAATCTACGAGACAAAAACCAAATGACGTATATTTTCTTTTAGTATAGCCCAATACAAAAATGACAAGTTATAGCACTTAGAAAATGTCCACAAAAAATCTAAAATTTTTGATACGGCCGCCTAGCAACACTTTTTTTACGCGATTCGCATGTCATTCATTCATTGCGATACTATTCATAAGTTTTTGATTTTCTCTTTATACCTTACCAGGCCTAGGACCGTAAAAATTGAAAACTATATTGCGAAAAATATTTTTGGCGTTAAAATATAAGCTTGATTTTAAATATTTTAAAGCTTGATTTTTTACTTCATAAATGGGCTCTAAATAAGATACTGAACGCCTATAAAAATTTTGGAAAGTGGTTAATATTTCATCCTGTATAGCATAAACTTATGTGCGAGGTTCACTCCAAGCGTAATGTAAGTAATGTAAGCCACCATATATGTAACCACTGGGCTATACCAGCAGTGGCTGGGCACAGGTTTCCATCCGCACGATATAAGGCTGATTTTAGAGTCACGCTAATCATCGGCGCTGACAGTCAAAATGTATATATTTAAGCGCCGACGGCGGTCAGCGCTGGCAGCGATTTATAAATTTCGGCGCTCGGCGCTGATTGTCAGCGTACGATCAGCGAGACTCTAAGGCCTAAGGTGTAGTTCAAGAGGTCAGAGCCGCGGGCGAAAAGCAAGTTTTGGGGTGGTGGGATCTACTTCCTAGTGGTCCACCCTGGGCAACGGCATCTTTGGTTTTCTAACCAATGATGAAGGCTAACGGATCCCTCTGCGGTGGTAGGCTTCGTAAGAGGCTGCCTGGATGCTACCACCCTCCTGCCGGAGTCCAGGACCCAAATAGTTTTTCTGTGTTCCGCTGGCGTGTGGGAGAACCAGTACCTCTGGGTAAGATCGCTCCATCTTAGGCTTCTTCTTAACCGTATAGTTAACTATGTAGTCAAGAGCAAGCCCATTATTTATAAAAATAAAGGTACAATATTAAATTACCTGAATTAATAAAGACATGGTACCCCTAATATTTTTTACACAAAGAGGCATTTAGCAGAAATATTCGATGACAGCTGCAACCTATTATTTAAAAAAACACGCACAATAGTTACGAAGTTATTAACCAGTCTTATGAATCTTAAACTAAACATTTGCATTACATTTTACCTAATGCGATAACTTAAACATTGCAACTCCTGTGCAATACTTGAATAACGTGGCATTTCCTATTATACAGGTACAGGTATGTATGTAGTTTTTACTACTAACCATTACTAACGATTTTATTTATATATTTTCATTGTAACTTACATTAAGCAGCACGATAATCTTAGCCTGCCTTTTTTTTATTCTTCCTTTGTACATTATAAGGAAAACTGTTGTATTTAACTAAATAACTTAATCAGCGCGCGTAATCTGTCCTTCGCGAGAAATACTAACGAATGTGTCGATAATCAATAGCTACCACACAGTTATAAATAATGCTATCACTCTATAGCTAACTCACACTAAAAAATATATATGTGCTAAAACACATTTAACTTACTAAACGTATTATAGGACAGATTATAACCATTTTCATCATTATGGGATAGATATACACGGTATATTTAAACCACCTGGAAAACGAAGCTTACGAACATTAGGACGATTACGATTACGATTTGGTGAAAGGGGCCGATCGTTGTGGAAATTATCAGGGGAACCCATAATTTCACTGAGATGATAATATACTTGAAAGAGCAGAATCCATTAGATATTATTCGTTGGCCCGTCCGTCCATCCCTCATGAACCGTCGTTGGAAGCCTTTATACCTTACACGAATTGAAATAACTCCAAAATAAGTTAAATAATAATAAAGTTTAAAAACTAAAATCCGACTACTAAAAACACACTCTATAAAGTACGAAAGAAGAAAATAGTCTCCGCTAAAATTATTTTGTAGCCGTGGTCGTATGCCGCCTACAGTAGCAAAACAGATTCATTATTATACACTCAGCGGCACGGAATCTTGGCCAAGCTCTTATCGGTCGATAGTGATGATTTTAAGGGTTTAAAACTAATGTTTCTTTTGGAGGTAGGTCAAAATGATGTTTACCTTTATTTCAAGAGGTTATTTAATTTTATTTGAAAGTAATATGGGGTTAGTTTCTAAGCTTTAATCGAACCGAGACTTTTGGGAAAACCAGTTCAAGTTTTGATTTCGGTATTTTGAAAAGTGTAGCTTTGTGTTACACACATACAAATACATTCCCAAAAATATATGAAAGAGGATCCAATGACCAAAAATTATTTTAAATAGGAAAGTATTTAAATAAAAAATACACAGGATAAAACTAGGCAGAAGATAGGTTTCTAGTCGGTTCTTAAAAATAGGAAGTGATTCTGACTGCCGAATCAACAACGAAAGAGTGTTCAATAAACATTGTATTTTACAGGAAATGACTGCGGATAAGAATGGGAAGAATGAAGAGGAGTTACAAGGCAGAATTTATTGCTAGAATTGAAAATTTAGATATGATGGTGATTTTAGATTAATTTTAATTCTCTTGTGTTAACATTGCAAAGAGCAATTATTATTTACAAAAATACACCCACAACACTTTTAAAACACTTTAAAATATGTTCGCGACACTTTAACATTTATGACATTATGTATATCCAAAAGTACTAGGTGTTTGTTGTCATCAATTACTAAGGAAAATAAGTATGAATTGTTATCTATTAACATACTAATTCCTGTACTTAATGTCATATTATTAGTTAATAATTTCCTTATACGTGACATTTTACATCCACTATTATAGCGAAAATTTCACATTATTTTCTATACTGTCACAGATTGTTAAAGTTTATTTGGTGATTTGGTTTTGACAAATACATAAACAAAAATTACTATGTATACATTCAAAAAAGATGTAGCTGTTACAAAAAATACAAATAAGCGCCTACCTAGAAATACGATCCAGGTTTATTGCCAGATTCCTCGAGGCTAAAAACCAACTGTGAGTGTATGGTGAGTTAATGATCTTCGTGAAACCATACTGTTCTCTTTAGAAATTGTTATATGCCTTAGCAGTTTTCACAGGTTCGTTAAGTGACTAGTTTTTTAGTCAGTGATTATAATATATTTATTTTTAGCACATCTACAGATGACCTTATGATGAGCAATGGCCAGTGACTAGGGCCTGCTGTACCGGTACCGTCCAGAATCTTGATTCCCGGTGCTGAAGCGCCTTCAGTACCAGTTCTCCTGGTACTCCCGATTCTTCGTGATAACACGACAAGAGAAGACGAAAGTTATGCCTACCCATGTATTTTATCTAGCAAAATACGTCAAATGTAATTTAAAAGAATAACCTACGCTAAAATTTTCTTAATTCATTTTTAAATAAATTAGCGTTATTGAGTGTGGGATAATTTTTGTAAGTGGTTTACTGGTGGTTTTTAAAGTTATATCTAGTGGAAAGCTATTATAACTGTTGGCAACACTGATCTTGACTTAAAACGTTCGCTCACGTATTTAGAAATTAGAGTAGTCAAATATAGTAATTTTATGGAACCGGTACTGAACTGAATATACTCCAATACTGCCGGGATACTCCCGTAATTTCAGAACCGGGAATTCCCGGAAGAAATTCCAGAGAATACCAGCGACTGATAGTGCCATATATGATATAACACATTGTAATTCTGTTTCAATTAAACAATAATCACACGATTTTTGTGATTGAAAATAAGGATTCGTAGAGATTATCGTTGACACAATATTTTGTCGTTACATATTACATACAAGAAAAGAAAATAAAGCTTTTACCGTCAAATCAATTGCTATTTGAAATTGTTTGTCCTTCAGAAGCTGCTCTCTCTGCTTATTAATATCTACCGCGCTGAGGCACCATACCTGACCCACGGATGATACAAATATTAAACCACGCTTGCATCTGAAATTAATATTAAAATACAGATAACTTTTTTGTTAATAGGCTAAAAACTATAAGTCTAAGCCACTATGGCTCTGTAGAAAGGGAATGGAATAATCCTATATAAGACGCTATAATGTTCTTAAGAACTTCTTCTTCTAAGGTTAGATGTTTTTAAAACCATGCTGGGTTTAGGACTTAGCAAGGGACTAACGCTAGTACGTGCCTTCCAAAACACAAACACACCCACACGCCCTTTTCAGCACCAAGGCAGTTTAAGAAAAATGGTTGCGAAAAAGTTTAGGAAACCAGGTTAAAACTAGTGCAAAGATGAGTAACTACGTGCGACATGATTGGAGTTTTTATAAAAGTAGTCTCTTCAAGCTTACCTAAAGAAATATAAGATTACCTAAAAATCTTATGGATTTGGCTGCCTACCAGAAGGTAAGACGCTAGGTGAGACAGTAAGCATTTCAGCACAGCCAAGAGATACATTATTCAACTAATATTTGTTTATGCTTACCTGTACATCAGTCTGGCTTTTTTTAGTTCAGGTAAAGTTTGTATAAATAATGGTGGTTCTACAGTCTGCACTCTTATTTCATCTTGGACTAAACCTAAAATAAATGGCTCCTCCCAAACTGAAATAATACTTTGCGATAAAACATGGAAAGCAGGAATTAATAACTTTACAATTATGCACATCATGTGTCATGTCACTGTTGTTCGTTACGTTTTTTAACATAATATAAGCAATATGGTTAACATCTAGTAGAGACCAAATACAATCTTACCAACACAAATAGGTGCCTCAGGCCACTTAATGGTCTTTTTTATTTCAATCTCATCAGCTTCTTCGACTAACACAGATGCCTGATCTCGGCCCAGGAGGAATGATGTATCAGAGTACTTAGCTATTGTAGGCTCTAGAGACTTGGAACTGCTTGTTGGAAAAAGCTCTTTAGGTTTGCCTGAAGAGAGCTGAAAAAATAAAATCAATACATTTTGAGCAAGTTGCAATGATTTAAAAAATAATATTAGATGGTAAAGAATTTACCGTTTCTTAGGCCCACCCTACACACGCTAAATGAGCAACACCATATTTGCAAGTCAGGCTAACCTACACCTTATATAATCAAATTGGGAAACTGCAGTGTGTATTTCACAATAATAGAGTAGTTAGATAGATAAATTGGAATACTTTCTCATACCATCCAAATGCACTGATTCCAGATTTCGAATCAATGAAATAAATTTACCTCGCAAGAAAGTTACATAAGTACATACAATGGTCACAGGAAACAATATAGCCCTGTATGTTTGTTTGTTTAAATCTCTCGATTTGAAAAAATATTTTTGTGTTGAATAGTCCATTTATCGAGGTAGGCTTTAGGCTATACATATAACATCACGCTGCGCCCGATAGGAGCGAAGCATGAGTGAAATGTTACAAAAATAGTAGCGATCATAATCACAGAACATAAAAAACGATAGAAGTAGTAAGTAGGCGGGCCCCGCGTACCACACATCGGCTACGGATGGCGCATATCATGCTTCCGCCCCCTTTTAGGCGCTTCAGACGATCACAGTTGCTAGAACGTATTGACGTTGTGCTAGTCTGACAAAATTATTTAAATATGCCGACCTGCAAAGTATTAGAGTGCAAAAAAGAATAGATACAAGCACTAAAAAGAGTTTATCCAAAGGAGGCGTGACATACCATTTGTAAGTAATATTATATCGTTATTTTAATAGAAATTATAAATTTTGCGGATAATTACAATCCTTAAAAAGTACAACCTAAAACCATTCCACTGTCCATAGAGATAAGGTCGAAACTATATTTTGGTAATTACTTATTTTTGTAATGTTTCAAAACGCTATTCATTTAGGGATGTGGTAAAATATCGATAAGTTAGTTATCGATACTTATAATTATACAATGTATGACACATTAAAAAAGTACAGCTTATAAAAAAGATTTATAAATTGCTTGTTTTTTTTGTTATTTATAAATGTAAATAAAAAAATTTAAAAAGTTAAAAAACAATTGTAATCTATGAAAGTACTAAGTTACAAAAGGTCATTAAATATACCGGGTCTTTGGTACATTGTGTGCCCAATTTAAATGGCTTGCAGCGACAGCCTTTGCTATCGTTTCCTGCCTTAAATTTTTTTATCTTATTTTGTAGTCGTTTGTTTTTTTGGATATAAGTAATAACTTGTTTAAATAAATCAATACTCGTATTTAATTAATTCAATCCAAACATATACGGAAAATGGATTGAAGCAATCGGTAGGCAAAATTGGTATCCCGGAAAAACATGCACCATTTGCTCTAAACATTTCTGGGAAAACGATTTTGAAACAAAAAAAGTATTTTTTTCATTTAGAGTGAAGAAGTCATTAATAATTGTGCGGTCTTGTGCGGATAGTTTAGTTCTACCTATTACGTTAATTTTTCAACGATCCTTGAAAGACTGTGTATTCCCATCTATCTGGAAAAGAGCTCACATCATACCTATTTTCAAAAAGGGGTCAAGGCCTGAAATTAGTAATTATCGTGCCATTTCAATTCTTAATACCTTAGCTAAAATTATGGAAAAAATTGTTTTTGACTGTATTTATCCCACTTTATCTGGAGGTATCCCCGGTACTCAGCATGGCTTCTTGCGTGCTCGCTCAACTATTTCCAATTTATCTTTACACACCAACTTTGTATTGGAGAATATGGAAAGGGATGGTCAGGTTGACGTGGTCTATACGGATTTTGAAAAAGCTTTCTACCACGTGGACCACGTCATCTTGTTACGAAAATTGCAGACGTTGGGCATTCATGGAGATTTGTTGAGATGGGTTTCTTCCTATTTGTCGAATCGATCGCAGGCGGTTGTTATGGGTGGATATAGATCTGATTACATTCGTGTTCCCTCCGGAGTTCCCCAGGGCTCGCACTTGGGTCTTCAGCATTAAAGTTCTCTATTACGCATATGTTAGGAGTGTCTTAGAATATGCCTGTCAAATATGGCAGCCTTATTATGCAGTTCATATCAATAGATTGGAACGTATCCAAAAAAAAATTATATCGTATTTAAATTACAAACTTCGTAAATCAGACCCTGACTATATTAAAAACTGTCGAATGTACAAATTACTCACTCTTCAAGAGAGAAGAACTTTAATGGACATGGGTTTGCTATACGATATTATGCGTGGACGGATCGTACATCCTACGGACAGAATGCTGTAATTACAAGAATAGCGCGCGAATATAATAAAAAATTCTCCAGTGCCAATCCTTTTCTGGCTAGCAAAAAAACCTTTATTAAATCAATCATAAATATCTTGACCTGTGAGCATGAGGATGGTTGAGTGAGCCAAATGTGTGCTAATTTCATAATTTCATAAATTTAATGAGTTATACATATAGTAGTATGCATGTATACATATTTGTGGTGCATATGTAAATGTATCCGTATCTTGTGTTTTTTTTTCTCTGCTCCTTAACAAATTAAAGTAAATTGTTCATAATCTTGAATAACAATGTTGAGCATTAATTTAAGTTGATTGAGACATTGCTTAAATATATAAAAATTTAATTAACATCACATTATAACCACAATTTTTTTTTCCTGTTATCTAACGCTACTTGTAAACGTGTACCTGCTACTTACCGCTATACTGCCTATACATACAACAGTGCTAAGATTTTTAACAAGTGGTGCGCGGTGGGTATGTGGCGCGTATCACCCTGCAATATTATTTAAATGTACCTACATTATTTATTTCTTAACATAATAACCTTTTTTTTTCTATTGTTGTTTACGTCTATCTCTGCGAGTTTAAAATTACTAAGTGGATAACTATAATTGGCCATAGAATAAGTAACACGTTGTAATATTTTTAAGTTATTTATGGTTGTTGTTATCCTGTATATATTAAAATAAAAAAAATGAAAAAATAAAAAATATATAATTTTTTGGAAAAGATTTTAAGTTGTAATAATTAAGAAGATGAGAGAGACAATTTTAAACATAACGCTGGCTTTCTTATGTTGTTATAACATAAATATCGACACTTACAAGTGTTATATTTTTGTTATGATTATCGTAACTATCCCACCCCTATTTATCAATAGTTTTTAGGTAGCATCTATCGTCGCGTAGCGGAACTATTTGATAGTGAATAAGAGGCATCTAGTGACGGGTAGCGGAACTATCTGACAGTTAAAGTTAACCAATCGCTACAAGACATTCTTAGTGTGCGTGATAATGTGATTTAATCACAAATGTGTTAGTTTGGTTACACTGGTTTTCATACAAATAGGAGTGGATGCTACAGCTACTTGTTTTTTATGTTCTGTGATCATAATAACAGAAATTGATGCGGACGAAGTCGCGGGCAACAGCTAGTAATAACATAATTTTAGTAGAGATGGCCCGAGTACTCGGTTAATACTCGGTAATCGGCCTTCTCGGCGTATATTTTGATACTCGTACACACGGCCGAATAACTCGGTTTTGATGCCGGTTATACTCGGTTTAAGCAAAGCAATTTTAGGTAGATATAATTAAAACAACAGAGTTAATTAAAAATTATTAATTATTAATTGACAGTCTCAATTACGATAGCCAATGAGCAGCGATGAGACAAAATAAAAGGAATGTTATGAAAAACATCAATATATAAAATTAAATAAACGTTCTGGTAGCAGCCTATTCCTTTTTTTTTCGTAGACGTTTCCAGCCTCCGAAAATAATCGCTCGCTGTACACGGTTCTTGCAGGTGTACAAAGAAACACTAGTGCTAAACGTGCCAGCTTAGGATACCTTATTTGGTGCCCTGCCCACCACTCGAAAGGACTCTTCGTCTTTTGCCAACAAATTTTCTTTTAACTAGCGATCCAATTCTAAAGCAATGGGGCTTTTAGGATCATCGCGAAAACAGGTATTTGCTTCAACCGAGTTACTCGGCCGAGTACTCAGTTAGAAAAAATCGTTACTCGGCAAAAGTGCTACTCGGCGCATCTCAAAATTTTAGTCAAAAATAGTAATTTTATGGAACCGTGAACTACGCTAATCTTACTGACTCTTATTAACCGATTCCGTACGGATGGCTCCTTCGAGGCGCCATAAGGATTTTTTGTGAATGGCGGGTAGCGCCCGAGCGGAGCCAAAATATTTACATGTAAAACGCTGATAAAATAGCATTTCTAAAGTTTACCCCCTTTATTAAAGTGTCTTTATTTGTCTCACAGATTACAATTTCAGTGTTCGTTTCGGGATATTTCATGAAAAAACACACTTCAGAAGTTGTAAACCTTTTCAATACAAAGATCAATATGATTAATACAGATACCGAATTATATTTTATGTTAGCTACTTAAAAGTAATTAAGAAATAATTTTACTCACAATTATTATTGTTAAAGGTAAAGAGTGTTTTTATGTCTAAACTAGCTTCGTCCACGTGGCATTTAACAATAATAAAAAGAAACGAATTGATAAATCAATCATGCCAAACATATAGCAAAAAGTTTACAACAACTGATAAAAATAAGTCACTTACCTTCCATTTCCGTATAATCACTTAATTAGTCACTTCTAATCACTTTAAATGATTTATTAGACCGCTTACTTGAGATTATAAAAAAAACAAGTGGAAACTGACGAAACAGCAATCGGTTATACTACATGGCGGGTGGCGCTCGAGAGGAACCATGAAAGTTCATAGCGAACGGGGCCTCAGAGAAGCCACGAAACATTTGTTCAACGCCAGGCGCTAGTCTTCAAAAACCACCGCCGCACAGAATCGTTTAAGGTGGTACACCATCAACATCAACACCATATTTAATAACAGTCACACATATTATTTACTTACATCATAAAAAGTGTAATCAGCTTTAAATCCCACACACAGGTACTGTTGACCCAAAGCCATAGCCTTAGGCACATCAGGTATAGTGAAATCAAATATATGTTGTTTGAATTCACCATTTTTCCCATGATATAATTGTAGTTTTCTTCGCACTGCCACACAAAAATGAACTATGGAATGTGACTCACCAGTCATAGATATTGTAGACTGAAAATAAATTGCACCCAATTATTCTTAAAATGTTACAATTATGTTTATATTTTAATAATTACTACCTATTTTAATTTTTTTTGTTAAATAACATACCTTATTATCTAAGGCAAACAATGAAGCTCCCTTGGTTTGTGGAAATGTTTTCACCAAAGGAAAATTTACACCATTAATATCATATGTTGCCAGAACATTGTCTGTTAAACACATAAGTAAATGGTCTTCTGAAAAACGGAAAAAATATTTAACGAATTTTTATTATATCAATTATAGTTTGAAATAGTGATATCTATTTAATGATTGAAGTGGGTATCTTTCGCTTCTTAACATTTATGGGTTGTAATGCACATCTGGTATAAATTTATAAATTTCTATTGAAAAAAACTCTTTCATGCTAGATATAAATTTTGAATATTGACTAAATTACCTGGTATTACATCTATTTGCTGTATTGGTTTTTTGCTAAAGTTTTTGCAGTACCTTAAAAGTTGTAAGTCATATTTTTGATTGCCATTGTTTGAAGATAATGAGTACATCAATAAATGACCTTGCCGTGTACCCAATAACAAATTGCCATCTGTAAATGATATGTAGTCATTTTAAATCAATAGCTCCCTAATTTATACATGGAGTTGGACAAAAAAATAAATGCTTGTAACAAAAACCGAATAATGCTATAAAACCATGTATATTTGGACTTGTGATTATTTGCTGATTCAAATTTAACTTATTTGCAGTATATATTACCAATATATTCCTAGCACATTCAACAAAAATACAAAACTATGGACAAATATAGCCACCCACTCTGACTTTGTAGCCTTACCGTATGCCGCTATAGCTTCGATTTGTACCGTCACATTTAGTAAATGTGACACTTCGTAAGCCTCGTGCATGATTGCAATGAATTTATAACACTCAATTGTTAATTCATATAACTAATTACGATACAAAATTGTTTTTCACTTATCCAAGACTCAAATACTTTACGATAATGTTATAGCAAAAACAAAGAGACATATCCACTACCACTAAAGTAGTTAAAGAACTTTAATAATTTCATTTCGTAGATATTATTACACCTTATAAAGTTACTGAAATTAAAAAAAATCAATTATTTTGATATTTTTTGGTTACATGATAAATGAAATCGAACGTCAACGAATAAACGTCAGTCAGACAGTGGTTGTTGTTGTTTTCTTCACCCATTCTGGGTAGGCAAAGGAGACTATGCCCATACAGCCAAGTCTTCAGTAAATTTTTTTTATTGATATAAAATGAAAATGAAATTTAACCTAAGTCATTGAAATGTATGGGTGCTAATGGGTGGGTTTTACATTTCAATGATTACAGGAGTTTTACGCGAGAACGTGGATCAGAGTCAAATAGGAGCGCCTTTCCTTGTTTCACACTTTTATTTGATTTATCCTACTCATTACCACATTATTATAACAATACCACCACTTTATCAAAATAAATGCGGCTTAGGATAATTTCACAAAATTACGAAATAAAAGTCCATCTTTCTCTTCTCGGTTCCCGCGCAAAACTCTTAGTCAGACAGACAGACGGACGCAGGACACTGACATGACATTTTGACAGTTGACTTTTTACACTATACGCTTAACGGCACTGAACTCAACGCTCTCCTTCGCAGCTTCGGCTTGCTGCCGCAGCCTCAGCCGCTACGGAGCCCGGGCGCCTGCTGAACGTTGTAACAGCGGGCGGGGCGGGCTGCCTCCCTCCGCGCCTCCGCCTTTTTGAATTACACTCTAGGGGCAGGGCAGACAAGTACCACGTGAAGTCGGTGTTGGCTGTTATAGAAAAGCCTTTTATGTATTTTAATCATTATAGATTGTAATATTTATAGCAAAAAATTTTAGGATAAATAATATTTAGGGATTTCGATTTTAGGACAAGTGATATTATGAGACATGAATGATGATCAGGGGCCTAATTCGCGTAACCGAATCGCAGTTCGATCGTGATTGAATTTTTTTTTCTTTAGTATGTTTAACGTGTGTTGACCGGATGATTTCTGCATTTGGTAATGAAGCCCCATCCAAAACCACAATTATCGCTGGTTTTCTGAATTTCAATGTGGACGTGTCAATCTCAGTGATGATCCCAGTCAAGGTCGTCCAAAAACTGCAGTCACCCAAGAAATTTGAAATGGCTGGCTCGAAGTACTGAATAACCGCTTTTTAACTACCTTTCGTATTTGGTCGGATAGTTTCCAAATAATTCTCGTTTCATTGTTTTATTTATCAACGTTTAAAAGGTGCAGAAAGCTGAAATTATGTGTGCCTTTATTTGAATATGGGCTCTATTGATCGGCAAATCATGATTTGTTATTATCTTGTTCACAATGCTCTTATTTGAGGTTTGAAATAAGCAAAACCTTAAGCAAAACCACTTTCACAGAAAAATTGATTTATTTCGACAAAAATTAGACTTAGGGTTTTACAATTTTGTCAGATGATACATATGCCTAAAAGGCATAGGGCACTGCAATCACAGCACACCATTGTAGTTCAAGAACTAGAGGCTATTTTCGATTTTCAGAGAAACTCGTCCTATTGATACACCGTGCATTTTTTTGGAAAAAAAAGTCTGGAGCACTTAGGGCACAAATTACAACACACCAGCTGACAAAAAATCATATCTGTTCGTCCAGCCGTTCCGCAGATATGGAAATCCGCCAAACGTTACTCCAGCGGCATTTGCTATTACACCAAATCCACAAGGGGCACAAATGCCGCTACTCGGCCAAGAGAGGGCACAAATATAAGCTACCC
The DNA here is from genome assembly GCA_949315895.1 of Anania crocealis. NCBI lineage: Eukaryota > Metazoa > Arthropoda > Insecta > Lepidoptera > Crambidae > Anania > Anania crocealis. Next base: position 10,861,838 of record OX438864.1, read on the forward strand.
TTTAGACTACTTTAAATTTAGCTAGGGCCAATAGGTAACAATCATGCCGCTGTAGTAACGTTTTTAGACGTAACGCCAGCGGCATCTTATTTCCTAAAGTTACTCGGAGACCTTAATGGGCACTAATTTGATTTTTGGGGCACATGAATGGGATATAGGGCTCTAAATTTTCTATATACTTTCATCTCGATCCAAGTCGACATGCCGCTCCAGTAACGCACGCACACTTAGTTTATCATAAGTCTGATCACAACCATAATCTCAACCAAATATTTTCTTTGATCTCAACTAAGAAAAGTGGTGCCATCTGGTATAGTTGTTAAACAAAGTTCTGTTTGTGCCTTGTGGTAGTGGCACAAAAAAATTGAACAGCAAGCAGGATTGACCTGAGAGTAGTGATTGTGTGGCAATTTCCTCCTTTTGGAAATGTGCGTGTCTAGCCTGCACAGGCTTGTGCCCGACCCCCAGCAGTAGCCTTTTCATATACACAGTCTTACCTCTCGTCGCACCCTGAGTGAACTGTATTCCACCATGCCAAGCACGAACAGTGCTGGGAACTTGGCACATTATGGGTACTTATTAGAGATACACTACGTATATTTTAAACATTAATGTAGTTTATATGATTGAGTTTAAAGTACAAATACCTAGTAAACTTATTTTGGATACGTGTACTTTTCTTAAGTTTTCTTCATGTGGAGCATACTCCAATTGCCTCCTGACCAAAGTGTCAAACAACACCCTCAGACTGGCAATGTTGGTAAACCCTTTTGTTCGCCTCAAAACTAAACCTGTTTCTATGAGCCTTTAAAGTTTACTTTTGTATGTAACCAAATCTTAGTAAGACGATATCAGACAAACTTGTGTCGCTACATCGAAACTGCAAATGGAGCGCGCCTCCAAATGATACGGTCATTTGGTAGGTAATGTCTGGTTAATATGACGTACTGCATACTTGTTTCTCACAAATTGGGTTTTATAACCCTACTGGTAGAAACGTATGTCTGTGGTGCTCCATTTTATTGTATGGAATTGTTGCTATCTTCAGGTGCCGTGACGGGAAGCCTGATATGCGCGGCTATCCTTTATCTCTAACCGAGTTCAGTGAAGTAGGTAGCATGCACAGCTATTGAAATAATCATACTAGTTGCGTAACATGCGCTACAAAAATGTGTAAATACTCACCTCGCTTCGTGTTTACATAACTTGCGATTTGTGTACCAAGTAGGTATTTGAACAATATGTTACATGTATCAACATGTCACTTTTTAAAAAAAACTACAGATAGCTAGGGCTTACTATGAATAAATAAAAACACGATTACTATTCATTTAATATTTACTTTTATAATGTTATTTTCATTCATAACTAACAACGATATGGGTGTTACGATGTATTCAAATTCAGTAAAACAAATATTAAAACAAATACAAATTTCACTCACTATTAAATTTAATATTACAGTAATAGTAATAAGAAAACTTTTACTTTAAATAATTTTTATGTCATAACCCCATTTCGAACTATGTATTTATTGTTATATGGGAAATTCTCATGTAGTAAACGTGCACGTAAATCGTGAAAGTGAGAACTCAGTGGGATAGAGACGTTCCATAACGTCGCTTCAAACATTCAGGTCACTAGTATGTCTTATATTTTTTTTTACACAGAGGGTCTTAAGAAGCAACGTCGATTACAAAATTCATATTAGATAGACTTAATAAAAAATATGCATATCTAAACTACCGTGTCCCTTAACGAGTCCGCGGCGGGGCCGGGCCGCACGCGCCCCCCTGCCGGACGCGTCACACAACTCATACCGTACAGATAATTATATAATAATTATATTTACACGAATTATAAAAGGTGTCGGCAAATCAATAGCCTTAACGACCACATCTAAGCTCCACTATGTGATTTGAAAACGGTGCGCCGAGCGCGTCACTTAAGATACAATAATTTATACGTAATTATAATAGTACATAGGTACATAAAGTAATACATAATTAATTATGTGTTAAAATTTCGAGGGTCCCAGCATAAAGTACGTACGGGGTTTTAACCCGCTAAGCATGCTAGTATCAAAAGAAACATTAAAAATACGAAAAACGATCAATTAGCTTAATAGCGTTATGATTATAAAAGGCAGGTTATTGCTGCTAGTCAAAGTTTTCTCATTCAATCTAAGTCATATGAAGCCAGAAATATTAACCATGACTTGGTCCAAATGAGAAATAGCCTTTCGGGCGCCCAAATGTACACTTCTCTTATAATTCCACTTTGTATATCAACGAACTGAAAATACATGAGTCATGACGTAAGAACAAGACAGACTGACTTCTATTATGATCATCATAATCTCAGACTGGAATTAGAAGCACTACAAGACTCCCTTGCGCGATAAACATTCACAGCTGCCTTCGTTTACTTATAACTCCATTCTAAAGGTGGTGCAAAAGGTAATGGACATTACACCGAGAAAGTTATGCGGTTAGGCTACTTCTACATCATGAATAAAAGATTCGTTAGTCTATACTTTAAGTTTTGCCTAATTTGTAACTGTATGCCAAATAGAAGTGCAAAATGAAATTACTCGAATTACTTAAAAACTATGACAATGAAATTTATAGCATTATTTTAACATTCTCCATAGATGACTACTAATAACCATAGTGTTCTCAATGACAAATTTTATATAATAGAAATATCATTTATTGAATATAGAATACAATATTTTCGAAAAACTATGTCGTTACATTAGGACACATACAGTGCTATAAAATACATTACATTTATCCAGCACTGGATAAAATAAGGTACACCGCAATAAAAATGTTTATAACATACAAGTTGCCGAAAACAAAATACATATCTATATTGTAGTAATCTAAAATTTATATCCTCTGAATTGTTTATACATAGTATTCTGAGATATCGTTAATATTATAAATTATCTTGAGAGATCAGTTTATACTAGTTATAAAAATTTACAAGTATGCTCTCTATGAATGCAAAAAATGTTCCATGCTAAGTTTCATCGTTGAAATAACACTAGGCATACGCTTCGTACAAGTTTCTGAGTTAGTGATACGTTCCAACAATAAATACGCTAATGCACTACTGAATATGTCCTACTGATTACATGGCCCAAGCAAGGTAACGCTTCTCACATAGTATCATGCGGCTATCTCTCAATAGGTGATTCTAGTGATTCAAACAGCTGTCTCTCGCGCGTTGTCATCGCAGGAGCGGATCGGTCTACGGCTAAAGCGGAACATTTCGTCGTCGCAGACCTCGGATAACACACGAAAACGAAACAAAACAATTTAACCGGACGATAATCTGTCGTCTATCGAACGAGCGTCACTTCTAACTCAACGTTTTAAGGTATGTACATAAAGAGACGAATTTGAGCTTACAAAAGTACAAAGTGATCACTTCGCGACGGTTCAGAGACTACGGTGGATTTACCGTTCGTCGACTACGACGACTGAAGCATCGACGATTACACTACTTTTATCACACGATTACTCGCCGAAAACACCTATTATGCATTTAATTTTACCCGATGGCCAACACGAAAAAGGACTATCACTAAATAGCATAGGATGGACTCTCGATCGGAGTCGGGAGGTGAGGCGGGGCGGTCCCGCGCGGCGCGGCTGGGCGGCGCCTACGACGCGCCCGGGGAGCCCCCGCTGGGCCCGCTGGCGGCCGCGCTCTCGCCTGCGGACAACCAACACTTGTATTCTACAACACTGTACTGACTGAGCGCTGACGGCGACTTAAGGATAGCTGATAGATTTATATTGACATTATTCATTGATTCAACTCGTCTTGATTAATATTTGATTTCTTTCTAGTCAAGTCAGTTAGTAACAAAATATCAATTCTCAAAAAACTAGAACAGTTTGATTTTGTTTAAATTTAATAAAATTAAATCAATTGGGGGCAGTACTTAGAAACTGGAAAATGCTATAACTCTTCCTTCAAATAGGTACAGAGGAAACTCAATATGAAGAACATTGAACAATAAACATGTATTTTTAACTCATTTTGTCACTAAATTCACGATATTCTTAATTAAACTTAATTAAATGCCTTAACTGTTTTTTTATTCATTTGATCAGTCGAGTCAGTCCCATCACTAGTCACCTCAGTTTGACAGGTGTCATTCTAATCAAGCTATATTTTAAGGACTATAGTGGCAAATCCACACGCGATAGTCCCCATTGCACCGGTTTTAGTGTGTACCTACCTGTAGGCGTGTGCGCGTGGTCGGGCTGCGCGGCGGCCGCGGAGGCGCCGGGCGCGTCGGCGGCGGGCGCGGCCGCCAAGCGCGGCTTCAGGAAATCGTTCAGCGACGGCTGGATGCTGCACACGAACGGGGAACACTTATCATTACTTATCATCCGATACATGATCGAACAAGTAGGCGATATTTTATTTTATTTTTATTTAAACACAAAACAGTTTTATACATAATATGAGTAATATATAACTTTAAGCCAAAACATGTGCATGAGAAATGTACATAGGAATGAGTTACATCGTTTCGCAAATTTGACTCTTACTTTTACTATTTTTTAACGAAAGTTTGTTAGGATGGATGCTTGTTACTTTTAAAACCACTACTTATTTTGATATTATTTTTACAAATTATAAACCGTGTATATACAACCTTACCTAACATTTAAAGAAACTAATTACACAATCAGTGGCACTAAAACAAATTACCGTTCTTACAAAATGAGCTCTTTAGGTGCTGTATAACTTAAAGAAAGAAAAAGGTTTATTTGGTACTAGACACATGAAACAATTACAAGTAATACATTAAAGAGGGTAAAAATACCAAAATGGTATCAGCTCAGTGTACAACAGTCTTGTGATGTCGTTAATGGTTGAAAAAAAATTCGTTAAAAGTTAACGGTTGAATAAAAATAACAATATTTTTAATGGTTGAAAATATCAGTTGATATTTTTATTCAGATACATTATTTTGATATTTTTACCTGTAATTGAATATGGTTGAAAACATCAGTTGATATTTTTATCATCATCATCATCATCATCATCAGCCTATCACAGTCCACTGCTGGACATAGACCTCTCCAATTGCACGCCACTTAGGTCGATCCTCGGCTTCCCGCATCCAGCTCCTGCCAGCCACCTTGCGCAAATCATCACTCCACCTAGCCTGTGGGCGTCCTACACTACGTTTGCCGAGACGCGGTCTCCACTCAAGAACTCGTTTACCCCAGCGGTTGTCGGTTCTGCGGCTAATATGGCCAGCCCACTGCCACTTCAGCTTGCTAATCCGGTGGGCTATGTCGGTAACTTTAGTTCTCTGCAAGATCACCTCATTTCTGATTTTATCCCTAAGAGAAACTCCGAGCATAGCTCTTTCCATAGCCCGTTGAGCGACTTTGAACTTGTGGACTAGCCGTACCGTCAGTGTCCACGTTTCGGCTCCGTATGTCATGACGGGTAGGACGCACTGATTGAAGACTTTCGTCTTGAGGCATTGTGCGTGGCGATTATGGGCATAACCTCCAATGCAGACGCACAAAAAGCCACGGCCCCCAGTTCCCGGCGGTCCCACTATTTCTGGTCATGGTGGCGACCACGGTTACGGCGGGACGGGGGGTGCGAAGAATCTCCGGGTTTCGGGAGGCCACCAAAAACAACTGACCCTGGCGATGTACAACGGACGCACGCTACGGCTAGACTCGCATCTGGCTCAACTTGAGGTGGAACTTGGGAAGATTAGGTGGCATATCCTAGGGCTATGTGAAGTCCGAAGAGAGGGGGAGGACACCATAACCCTCGAGTCGGGCCACCTAATGTACTTTCGTGAGGGAGACCAACAATCCCAAGGTGGCGTTGGGTTTCTGGTAAATAAGTCCCTTTCTGACAACGTTGTGGAAGTGTCCAGTGTGTCGAACAGGGTAGCGTACCTTATTGTTAAGCTCACTGAGAGGTATAGCCTCAAGGTGGTTCAAGCGTACGCACCGACCTCGAAACACTGGGACGAAGAGGTAGAGGATATGTTTGATGATATATCAAAGGCCCTCCACTTCACCACTAAGACTCACTACAGCGTTGTTATGGGGGACTTCAACGCTAAAGTGGGAGTACAGAATTGCAACGAATCGGTAGTAGGATCCCATGGATTTGGATGCAGAAACCATAGGGGGCAAATGCTTGTCAACTTTCTCGAACGGGAGGGGCTCTTCTTGATGAACTCCTTCTTCAAGAAACAGCCCCAAAGGAAGTGGACGTGGCAAAGCCCCGACACTATGACGAAAAATGAGATTGACTTCATCATGACCAACAAGAAGCATATATTCAGAGACGTCTCCGTGATTAACAGGTTTAATACCGGAAGCGATCACCGACTCGTTCGAGGCTCCCTGAATATCGATTTTAAGGCTGAACGTGTCCGTCTGATGAAGTCAAGGCTCCGACCTACTTTGCTCCAAACCATGATAGGATCTGAAACGTTCCAGTCAAACCTGGAAAACCGACTTGCTGCCGTGGAAACCACAACAGACGTAAACCAGAACCTCGAAAATGTGGTTCGGATCCTCAGGGAAGAAGGTACGAGATTTTGTGAAATGCAGCGTAAGGGCAGGAAGTCAAAGCTTTCGGAAGGAACTTTAGGGCTGATTAAGGAACGACGTGAAAACCCACCTGTCACTTCGTCAGGAAAGCGCGCTCTAAACCGAGAGATCAGTAAGCTCGTACGACACGACCTCCGTTGCTCCAATACTCTTGCGATTGAAAGAGCGATCGAGCAAAATCGGGGGTCGAAAGTGTTCGTACAATCTCTTGGAAGAAGCCACCTGACGAAACTGACCACAGCAAGTGGAGAAGTCGTTGCTTCGAAGCCAGCAGTCCTTTCCGAAGTAGAACGCTTCTATGGCCGGTTATACGCTTCGCATGCATCTCGACCTGATCCCGAAAATGAGGACCCTAGAGCCACGTTAACACGCCACTACACTCAAGACCTGCCATAAGTCAGCATTGACGAAATCAGGATGGCTCTTAAACAGCTGAAAAATGGAAAAGCCCCTGGAGAGGATGGCGTTACAACAGAATTGCTAAAGGCTGGAGGTAAACCCGTACTGAGGGAGCTTCAAAAGCTTTTTAACGCTGTCCTGTTTGAAGGGAGAACTCCGGAGGCGTGGAGTAGGAGCGTTATCGTCCTGTTCTTCAAAAAAGGAGATAAGACCCTGCTGAAGAACTATCGACCCATTTCCCTTCTAAGCCACGTCTATAAGCTGTTTTCAAGAGTCGTCATGAACCGCCTTGCGCGAAGACTTGACGAATTCCAACCACCGGAACAGGCTGGATTTCGGAGCGGATAAGGCACCATAGACCACATCCACACAGTGCAGCAGATTATACAGAAGACCGAAGAGTACAATCAGCCCTTGTGTCTAGCATTCGTGGACTATGAGAAAGCCTTCGACTCGATAGAGATCTGGTCCGTTCTGGAGTCCCTGCAGCGTTGCCAAGTAGATTGGCGGTACGTGCAAGTGATGAGATGTCTCTACGAAGCCGCCACCATGTCCGTCCAAGTACAGAATCAGCAAACAAAACCTATACCGTTGCATCGAGGAGTGAGACAAGGGGACGTCATTTCCCCGAAATTGTTCACAAATGCAATGGAGGATATGTTCAAGACGCTGCACTGGAAAGGACGAGGCATCAACATCAATGGCGAATACATGTCTCACTTGCGATTTGCAGACGACATCGTCATTATGGCAGAAACGCTGCCGGACCTACAACAGATGCTGAATGACCTGGCTGACTCTTCTGTGCGCATCGGCTTGCGGATGAACCTGGATAAAACCAAGGTTATGTTCAATGAACATGTACTACCGCTACCGATTGCGATGCACGGCGCCGTCCTCGAAGTTGTTCAGAAATACGTGTACCTCGGACATTGCAGTTAGGTAGAAACAACTTTGAGGATGAGGTGAACAGAAGAATTCAGTTGGGTTGGGCAGCATTTGGGAAACTACGTCGAGTCTTCTCATCGTCGATCCCACAATGATATTTTTATGCAGATACATTATTTTGATATTTTTCACTGTAGTTCAATATAGTATTACGCGTTTATTTTATTGGTTTATTTAATGAACTTGAGCAATGCGTTGGAGCCTAAAGTCGAAAAAATGCATCCGCATAAAATAACAGACTCAGTTGAACATATCGAAAAGAAAGCTGTTCAGTACTCCGAGTAACATCATTCTTCCTTATGCTAATGGAATAGAGTTTATTTTATTGCAACTGTTACTACTTGTTTGACTCGCAAATTTTATCGCATTACACCTCGTCTCATCACGCGCCACTCGTGTCCTAAGTAATGCATTCAAATTTAGTCACTAATCCGTTTACTTAATATTTAAGTTGCCTTACTCAATAAACGAATAAAGAACATCGGTCAAATTTCATAGAAGCTGGACCTGACACTCATTATTGATGGGCACTTGTAATTTTGTATGATTTTGTTAGAAAACATCATTGTAAATATGAAAGTAGCAAAATATTTCATCAAAAACTTCACTAATTTGAAATATAAATATTTTTATATTTTTAGGTTAGGATAACATTCAATAATTTTTAAAACATAATACCTAAGGTTTTGAGTTAAATTATGGTTCTTAGACAAGAAGCAGCAGATATCACAGTCCATTAAACAAAATGCGGGTCAAAAGAGATAAACACAGAACAAAATATTGCACAGTACGTATCAAAGCAAACGCAAAGATCGACTGCAAGACAACTCGGACATCGGTAAAGACATCTGTCATTTTGAAAACTGACGTTCCATTACTCGCTTTCAAATGTCATTTGAAACAATAATATTATTCCCCGAATTTAAATGATAAAATCGTAAGTAATATTTTTTAAGTGAAATTATATTGTGCTAGTAATTATATAAGAACGCATAATAAAACTCCAAACACGGTCGGACACGTTCAAAAGCTACAATAATGTTATCCCAACCAAAAAAATAAATTCGGAATATTATTTTATTTTTCAAAAACCACAAGTTCTTTTGATGTATAAATAATTCATAAAATATAACTAAAAATTACTTATTTTTTAAAATACAAGTCATTAATGCCCACGTTCAGGTACAATTTGGCCATCGTTCTTTATCAGAAAGATTGGATATGATATTTTTATTCTTTGCGGACTAGCGTTATAAATATTCATTAGGTATATTTATCAATTGGTTACATTTATTTATACGAATAAAACTTTTATAGTCCATAAAATATAGCTTGATTAGAATAACACCTGTCAAACTGAGGTGACTAGTGATAGGACTGACTCGACTGATCAAACTAAAAAAACAGATAAGGCATATAAAATAAAATTAAAATCAGATATATTAAGATTTAACAGTAAGTCAGTGTCGTGATCAGTATGAGAAAAATTTTAACAATCATGAAAATCAATTAGAAATTTTTAAACGCATATAGAATCTAAAAAATTTGAAAATTTTTCGTCAACTATTAATAATTGCAATTTGATGTTCTAAGCTACAACTAATGCTCATTAAATCATTTGTAACATTTATGTTTCATTACTTCGATTTTGAAATACTGTTAGTCTGTCGATTTAGATTTGTCGATTTTACCTCATCACTAGCGATTATGAAAAATGACGTAACCTTGTAAAGACGTCTTTTCAAGTTAGGTGTAATTTTTGTGACTGGATTATTTTAATGATTTTAACTTTAAATATCGATTTTATATAATTTAATTGATTAATATATATAGCAATGTATAAAAAAATTCTTAACCTGCCAGTTACCAATATATTTTCGTGTGCAAATGTGTTTCACTTCTGTGACACTGGTACAAAGTTACGTCGTCTCTTTCAATGAGAACTGTCATTCTAAGCAAGCTATATTTTAAGGACTATAGTTGCGTTTAATTATCAACGGCTCGAATCAATATTTTTATTTGATAAGGTTAATAATATTTATTGAATAATGTGATATAATTATTTATTAGTTAAATTTAACTGATAATAGATATATTCACCATCTCTAGTACAGTCACAACAACTAAGAGTCGTCATGACCACTGGTATTCTGCGGATGCTATTTAACAAATATATTGCATGTTGATAAAAACCTAGGTTCAAATAATGGCCTCTGGCATATAAACAACTAACTTTACTACTTAGCGGCTTTTCGGAATCGTGTTAGTATAAAAATCTTCGTCTGCCACCAATATGATGACGTCCGACCGATTTCGGCCTTGGCGACCACTTCGGCGTGGTGCTTTGTAGCCGTGTTTGACACGGTTAATCACAATGAACCCATGTTAAAATCAGTTTTTATTTCTGCAAATAGGCCCCTGGAGGCGCTTTTACACGTCCCAATATTTAACCTACCACTGCTTCGGGACAAATGTGGGCTAGTGCCGAGAAGAAGCAGCGCAAGAAACTCGGTCACTATTGTCAGCCTCTTTTTAAATAAACATGTTTACATAAGATATATGCCAGTGCGAGCTGATACAATTTAAAGCCAAACGTTCCTATCATTTATATAATCATCAATAGTGTAATAGCCCTTTTTCATTAAAACAACTTTGATATATGATTTGAATTTATGTACAGGGAGGTCAGCAATTGATAGTGGTAATTTTTGAAAATACGGATACAATTTCCCATGAACGAATTACCTACTTTTCGCAGTCTGAATCCTGGAACGGCAAGTTTATCTTTATTTCGGGTATTGAAATTGTGTACGTCACTATTTTTGACAAAAAATTCGAGGTTTTTACGGACGTACATAATGTTTTCGAAAATGTATTGAGATGCAACTGTTAGTATGTTGATCTCTTTGAATAGCTCTCTTAGAGAGTCACGGGGTCTAAGGCCGTAAATAGCCCGCACAGCACGTTTTTGCAATATAAAAATAGACTCAATATCTGCCGCTGAGCCCCATAACAAAATACCGTATGACATTATACTGTGAAAGTAGCTAAAATATACTAATCTTGCCGTTCCAACATCAGTCAATTGTCTTATCTTTCGCACAGCATAAGCAGCAGAACTAAGTCTTCCAGACAGAGACCTGATATGAGCACCCCATTGCAGTCGAGAGTCTACAGTTATACCTAAAAAGGTAGAGGAGTCTACTGTGTCTAATGGCTCATCTTTTACAATAACATTTGTGGCGGAAAACCTTACATTAGGCAAAGTAAATTTAACACATTTTGTTTTTCTTGCATTAAGCAAAAGATTATTCGTAGCAAACCAATGCAATAATTTAGAGAGGGTATTGTTAATATCGTCAAATGATAATTCGCCCCTCTTAATTTTAAAAATTATTGAAGTGTCATCTGCAAACAATACCATCTCACAAAGATTATACATATAATATGGAAGGTCGTTAATGTATATTAAAAATAGCAAGGGTCCTAATACTGATCCCTGAGGGACACCCATGATAAGGGCCGACCCTGAAGACTCAGTTCCATCAATGCAAACTTGTGACGGTCGTAAGCGGTGAACTCAGGCTACCCACTTATGATCATGTCTCAGAGAAGATATACGTGAGTGGATATCAAAAGTAGTAAGTAAAGTAAAGGCTTGAGTATACCAAAAGCAAGCAGGACAGAATAGTAGCAGCACAGTTTAAACGCGCAAGTTGTGATAATAGTATAAGAAACTCAAGAAACTCTATTCGCTACGTCCACACCAAATTTGGACGCAAACCGTGCTGCTCCCAAGGTTTTGTAAAACTATGGCCAATCGTATAATTATTATGAAATTTGAGGGCAGAGGGCGCACAGTGCTGTAGTACGTCGAAAGTGGCTGGCGACTCTTGTATTGTTTTCTTGATGGATATCGATGCATAGGTACTTATTCAATCAGTGCAAAAAATATGCATGAGGCACTGTTTTTTTATTCTCAGAAGACAACATATAACCCCAAATTAATTTGGCAACAATATCCTTTGTATGTCCAAACAATATACTTTAAAATATGCATGTTTTCTGGACTCAAACTTTCACCGCAAGGATTAACTGGTAAGTAAGCTTAGGTTGGTCAGTGCCAGGGGTTGTTTTAGGTACAGGGCTGCCAAAATATGGAATGACTTACCACCACCAGTTCGGGCGTCTTTAAATCTATCGCTATGTACATTCCTTATACATATCACAACTGGCTGATCAATGAATAGACGGTGGTATTGCACCTTTCTTACCTTGTTATTATTTTGCGAAAGCACAAAACATTTTTTTTTTACTCTCTTTCTTTGCTATGATATGTTTAACTAACAGGACTCAATGCATTTTATCAGTGCTCATTTAAACCTAAGTCAAGGACCATTTTGTCTCTAAAAATCGAGCCTTCATAGTAATATTTACGTTCTGTAACCTTTTTTGAGACAAATTAAGATTTTCAATTATAGTTCAAGCTTTATTGGGCAAGCTTGACTGCAGATGTGCTGTGCACAAAAACCAAAAATTATAAATAAACATGTCGCAATAAATTATGACTATGACTAAGGCGCTTTGCTGGCAAGGCGGCTAGCTCAGTCCGCGCCGCACGCTTCCTAGTGATGGACTTCATTGATGTTGATAATTTAATAGCTGACTAACTAACTGCCTCCGTCCCTCGTGTGCTTTGTGTTTGCGGTGAGGGCAGTCGCGTGCATCGACGTGACGGGCAGGCGCGGTCTTTATTACTTCGCGGTCAAAAAGACCGGGGCCCGCACCGCCGTCTGCAAAGCGGCTTAGAAACGTTCGTGTTAGTTTGTCTTCGATCGTCCTTCGTGTAGTGTCGGCGCTCACCTGAGCTCGTATTCCGTGAAGTTGAACAGCGGCGGCAGCGGGCGGCCGTTGGGCAGCCGGGCGGCCGGCTCGCGCAGCTCGTCGAAGAAGCTGTGCGCGCACGCCTGGAGCGGCGACAGGCGCGCGCCCGGCGTGTACTCCAGCAGGCGAGACACGAGCGAGATCGCGTCAGGCGGCGTACACGCACGGAACACCTATAAGGAATTTTCTTAGTCCGTGCGAGATAAAGAGTGCAAAGATAATCGGGACGGCTAGGACTAGGTTTATGCCAGCGCTTATTTTTTATCCAAGGCATAGGCATCTGCCCCTCAATTCTCTAAAACATAATTTTGTTATTCTTGACTCTAATCATTTCACTCATCATAAATGAAATCGTAGATCCAATTACGTTTCAATTGAGCCATTAGTAAATTAGCGGAATTTGGGCCCTGTCTATCTGCATTCGGTACGATTCTACGAACTTATTTGTGATGAATGAAATGATTAGAGTCAAGAATAACTAAATTTTTAATCGACAAGACAATTACAAAGTATCGGCGTTTTAGAAAAACAGTCTTGTCTTTAATTGTTGTCAAGTAGGCAGCAAAATATAGTCTGTTTTTTTTTTAATTACTAATCAAATTAAATACTTCAAATCAATTAAATGTTGTCGTATCAATGAAAAAGTCTTACGTTGAAAGCAACATCGTGCTTTCAAAAAGCAATGTAACGACAAGGTTAATAACTTTCATTTTTTAACCCCTGGCGGTGAATCCCTGACACAATAGAAATAAATTATCATTTGGACCAGATCTGTCCATAAGGACACGACCGGTTCACAATTGTAATTTGTAATAGTTGAAATGTAACTTCGAAAATCTCAAAATAAACAGTAGTAAAATCTACTCCAGTTACATACACGCTTTTATTAGGATGGACTTTCTTGCGGTAGGTACTATAGTAAAATATCTACTCTGAATATGAAATCACATTATGTAGTCTAATAAACAAAGGTTCACAAAAAAGGAGATACCAAATTCCTCAGCGGGATACCAAATCCGAAAGATCCAATTGTACTTTTCAGAAACGAGAACAAAAACGAAGTAAGATTATTCATAGTAAGCAAACCCTTTCAATCACACTCGAAACAATGTTAGCCGAAACAAGACATCTTTTTATAAACAAGTAGGACAAAAGGACGATATTTACACGGTTAATAGTTAGGTGGCACTTCCAGTTCAACGACACGATTTAGCACACAGGGTGTACGAATAGAAAAGAGGCACTACGCTAAATTGTCTCTGTGGGCTGAAATAACCTCTCTTTACGAACTCTTTTGCAATATTGTACAAAAAAAATCCGTTTGAATACAAATGCACACTGAACACCAACAAACAACCAATTTGCAATAAAACAGCGGAGCTGATTAGTTGTAACTTTCTAGACGTAAACTCATGCCAAAGGCCGTAAACAACTAAATATCTCCATTATACGATAAATATTAACAAAACTGCTTTGCAATATTATCGTTAGTAGACTTCAGTAATTGTAAAGACGTAAAACTTCTGAATTATGTTTCTGCGATTTATCCAGATCGCAATAATAACAACACTATATTTATTCATTTTTAACTTATTGTCGTTTTTGGCAACTGTATTTTATTGTTTATATAGACACAGATAAATCTTCAGAATGGTACGGAGGGATATTTTAATTCGATCATTTACTGAAATTTAATACAAATACTGAATCGAGAGTTTTGTGTATTCAATTTATAATGATAGATCACAAACTCTTACCCTTTATCACTTATCGTTACTGATAAAGAACGTCGTAAAACAATTAAAGTTTTCGCGATTGGACTGTTACATCGAAGGTAAACAATAGAAAGTTTTCTTTTATTTATTTAACTTGGCAATTCCCTGATGGCGTCTATCTATCCCAAAGTAAAAAAACAAGTATGACCTTGTTATTCAAGAAACTTGTCGATAACACATTTTTATTCAAATAGGGAAACTAGAATGAATATATCTTAAAAGCCGACTTTATCTTTATCGTGTTTGAAATGCGCAGCGACTATTGTGTTGTCAAGTTATAGGACGTCACAATTTCTGAAATCTTTCTTATTTGTCTTTTTGGAGGCATCTAGGTTAAGTTTGATGAACCAATATCTTACTCGTATGCGCTGGTGTTTAGTGCCACACTTGGGCATGGACATTCGCTCCAACATGAACTGCAATGACGTGTGGGATTAAATTACAATTCACAACACATAAACCAATGCTAGATGTTTTATGTTCAATGTTTTTTTTATCGGTGTTAAGATAATTCGACTCAAGTGGACTGTTTTCCGCAATCATGTCCATAGATTATAGGTACAAATACTTGCTTGTTGTTTAATAAATCGGTTAAGTGTTGACGGAATCCTTTAAAATACGTACACAGGCAGAGTGCAAGTTAAGTGATGGAAACAATAGCTTTTTTTTCTAACCATTACTTTGTTTAAAGTACTACGATGATAAAAGAAAACTGTACTCACATAAGAGCGAATAGATCATGTACAAATGAAAAAACTTGGACTTTTCTACTCTAGAAAACCTATTTTATCAACACAGTTAGTTCAATAAACTATGTGGTAAGTAGTAGAAGTGAAATAATTACCTTCCCCCAAGGGTGGCTCTTGATTTGAGGAAATTTAAATTCAGTGTAGTTCGGATTCATCTCTCGAATTTGTTCTCGTGTTGGCGTACCTAAGACCTGTAAGTGCGTAAACAGTTTAAATTTAAGATTTTACATTTTGTTCAATACAATAAGCGCCGATAACATTACACAAAGAAATTATGATAATGAAGCCAAGCAGTCTTACAAGGACGGTGGATATTTACAATAATAAAAGATGAAAACTACAAAAGACTATCATTATCTTTAAAGGAATCTTTGTTTAGCAAAGTAACGTGTTACATAAATTACCTTGATAATCTCAACGAGTTGATCAACTCCAGAGTCGCCTGGGAAAATCGGTTGTCCCAGTAACAATTCTGCTACAACGCAACCCGCGCTCCATACGTCTAGAAAAATCAGTAATTTCTTTTAATAATAGGGGTTAAAGTATGAAATTTCCGATTATTTTCCCACTTTTTATTTTGTTTATAGCTCTTAAGTATAGTCATATTATTGCGTAATTCTTTTTGTATTGTATCAAAAACTAAATCAAGTAACTTTTGACTATAAAAAAAATTGCAATATTGAAGTCATTGAAAATACCCCTTACAATGTGTCAGCTGACCTTCTTGCTTCAATTAAGTATATTTGTATTATATACTTTGATTTTCAGAAATTTAAATACTATAATGCGTAGCTTTATAAACATCTAACTTTCACCTTTAATTGCATCGAAAACGGTTCAGGCGTTTTTGAAAAAACTAAAAAATTGTTAGTATGGAAAAATGACTTTTCTCGATTTCGTCCATACAAAACGGCAATTTCATACTTTAACCCCTAATATAAAAAAAAAAAATTGTGAGGCAAAGTAAGACTCATCGAGTCTATAAACTTTTCTGACAGGCTCTGATCACATTAAAACGGTGCATACGGGTTCCTAATAGCGATGGGCGATTGTTAATAATAATTCAATTATTCGATTGTTGTGTTTATTCAAAGTCATTCGAATAACTATCGGTGTTATTCGATTATTGTGTCTATTGTCGGTTGCGGGTTGGCCGACGCGCGGCATTGCGAAGGGTGATTGTTAACTTCTAAAAACAATTCAATCGACACTGTCGCTGGGAAGTCTTATATCACCCCTTCTAACTAGAGATGTAAAGAACTCGAGTCTTTGAGTCCTAATTCTATAGACTCGGCACAATTTTAGACGACTCGGTGAACTAACTAAACTCGGAGTCTCGAGTCGAACCGAGCTTCAGTCTTTTTACAAAGACTCGAGCGCTAAATAAGAACTCGAGCTCCTAAAAAGAGCTGAAAAATCCTAAAAAATAAAGTTCTTAGCATCTCTACTTCTAACCACCCGCCCGCGCGCCGATATCACCCTATGCATAGTTGTTATTCGATTGTTAATTTTTATTCGATAGTTGTTTGGCGACGGCGAATGAATAAATCGACAATCGAATACGCAATTTGACAAATGTCGATTCATTCGACTTTTTTACCTATCGCTAGTTTCCCATTCTCAGCTTTACCTACTTATTTTAAGGACCCTCATCCTTAACTAAACGGTATAAGTAAACGGCATAAATAACCGTTCACATTTAATGAGGAGACACAACGGTCTAAACTATTGTTATTGCCAGCAGTACGGCCACCACGTAACTGGAAGTGGTTTAATGCATAAAGTAGACATTTGAAAAATTACATACCTATTTTAGTTGTGTAGTCTATGGCGCCAAAGATGAGTTCGGGAGCGCGGTAGTATCGAGAGCAGATGTACGAGACGTTAGGCTCCCCACGCACGAGATGCTTGGCGGAGCCGAAGTCGCACAACTTTAGAACGCCAGTCTTCGGGTCGAGGAGGAGGTTCTGTGGCTTGATATCTCGGTGACAGATGCCTAGCGAGTGAATATACGCTAGGCTTCTGAACAACTGATACATGTATAGCTGCGGAAACAAAAAAAAATAAATTATTATATGTGAACACAAGTGTTTACATTCTTTACATAAGACGAATAGTAAGAATACACCTAGTAGGGGCGTCAATATAAAAGGAAATCTACTTTTAAGGTTTAAAATTAGGCACTAAAGTTAGGTATGTAACTAATTCGGCAATGAACGACTTCGTTTAGTCGTTGATTGTCAAATTGTTTTGTCAAATAGCATAACTTTTTTTAACAGAAAGATTTTATGTTTACTTATTTTTGAAACTTACTAACTACTAAATTTGTATTACAGTTAACCTCTGTCGTTGCAGTTAAAATTAAATTATTATGTGCTAACACAACGTCACAGTTGATCTTGTGTTATATAATAGAGCCAGACAATGAATATGCCAATGTAAACATTCAATTTCAAAATAATACGACTACTGGCGGTAGAAGATAATTTGTTATTATATAATACAAATACCAATACTTATGCACTTACCTTTATAAAACTAATTGGTATTGTTTGTTCATCTTTGGAGTAATGACGTGCTACTTTGTACACAGTCTCTGGTATATACTCCAGCACCAAATTCAGGTACACTTCATCTTTCTGCAATAACAAAGGGTATTATAGAACCTACCTTAAAAGCGTAAACAAAATAAATAAGAGTACTATGCGAACTTGAATTTACATTTTTAAAGAGTTATTTAATAATAAATAATAAATTACATTTAAAAAACAAGGAAAAATATCTATAAGTTATGGGGAATTTCAAACCAATCAGAAATTAATCCAATTTTCAAAACAGGCATAATTAAGATTTCATGTTTGTGTCATATCCATTCATGGTCATATTTCAGACGAACAATGCATGAAAAGCAAAACAAGAGTGCAAATAGTTTAACACAAAGTGATTCAAGTATAAGAGGAGGGATAGCGAATACTCTGGCGAATAGATTTTACACTTGGCACAGGGCCAAAGGCTCTATGTTCGTGTTTAAATAGTCATAACAATAATTACCTACCGCTGTCTGAGAACGAGACCTTGAACTACACGCATACAAAATGCATAAGGGTAAATTCTTTAATGTTTTTGTTGCTGTAAGCCGTTTATGATACCTACAAAATCATTTTAGACCTTATAAACATTTACTATGTATTTCTACAAACAACTGAAAAACAGGTCTCGAAAAAAATTGTCCGTTTCCCACCCATATGTAGTAGAACTCATTATACCATTTATAACATTCTTAGCAATGTTCTTAAATATTATTAAAAACAGTAATTTGTTTATTGTATTTACCCTTTTAACTGTAAGATAAACCGTAGATCGTAGGTTGGGTACCTTATCATGTGATTTTTTCTATTCATATTTTACTTACACTAAAGGAGATGTTCCAGTTCTGGCCATGTCCTGTACACTGAATTAAAAAAAGACGAATAATAATATAATTAATCTGTTTAAATACAATTTATTATTTTTCTTTTTGGCGATAAACGGACGTATATATATGTCTTTTAATGAAGTAATAAATAAGTTAATGCATCGACCAATGCTCATTATAATGTATTATCTGGGACAGGAACCTTATGACCCTGTAGTGTTGCCAATTTTGACAGCCTAGCTTAAGTTTATAAACTGCATATTTTGTAAATTTCAAGGCAAATTTTATATTGCGAAAATAGCTCATAATACTAATTTTTACCATATTTCTAGGGTATTACTAGTAATAGATCTTTGTAATCATGAGTAAAGAAAACTAAAACATCTCCTTTTTTCTGCAAATTGATTTCATCCTCATTGAATTTTAGTGACACGATCATAAGTATCTTGTTGTTGTTGCCTTATGCATTTTATATGTGATATAAATCATAAAATTCATATTGGGAGTAGTAAAGAAGTGGTGGAACAATGTAACGATAGAAGCAGTTCTTTCAAAAACAACAATAAGCAAGCAACAACTCATATGAAACTGACGATGTCATGTATGAAATTGACAATGACAATGATCATGTCATCGAGCATCAACTGATGGCTAAGCTCACGATGTCATGACCGAAAAAGAATGGTTCGTGACGTGACCACAACTCGTTCTGAATTATGCACACAACTGTTCGACTGGCTCCGCGGGTTACCGATCGATATAGTTTGCAAACTTAAAAGCGTGACTACTTTGTTAATAAGTATAAAAAGACTCAAATATTATTGTTCGGTAACCCTTGCCAAAACACTGGTAGACTTAAATTGTGCGTTAGCACACTAGCGCAACAATCTGAATGGTTCTGACATACTGCGACTTCAAGAGACTGCATTGCGTTTAACAGTGAGCTCACTGCCGCGGGCACTGCCGCCTCCCCCAAATAAAACACACAAATAACATACCCTTAATATACCAAACAGTATTACACATTATGCACAATAATTAATAAAGACATTTCAATAAAGAGCAATACACAGATATAAATATATAAGTAAATAATTCTAATATTATAATCGTATAACAATTAAATCTAAATAAAGTATGTAAAGAAAATTACCTTTTCACCACTAGAGTAAAAGAAGTATTTCAATTTTACGATATTACAATGCTCCAGTCGTCGCATGATCTGAAGTTCACGATTCTGTAAACGAAGATTAATAAAATATTATTTTTAAATAATTACATGCATTACATGATACACTAAGTGAATTGTATGATAGTCAAAAGTGTGATTGAAATAACGACGAGATAATGATTTTAAAAATATCTACATACTTAAATTTACCTTTTTGTTATACATAAGTAAAGCTGTTTCGCCATACTTACTTGATGGCAAAAATAGAATCAGCTGCTTAAAAAGTAATATAAAATAATAATAGCAGAAGTGTCAATGACGTAGTAAATGAATAAATATAACTTCTACTCACCTTAAACCTCTTGTCTTGGAGCACCTTTTTGATGGCTATGAGTTCCCCGGTGTCGCATAATTTGGCCTGGTAGACGACGCCGAAGCTGCCGTTGCCGATTAGTTTCATGTCGGCATAGCTCACTTCCTGCGGCCGGTCGGGGCCTTGCCCCGGCGTCGCCACCACAGTCGTCACCTTCGAGCCGTCCTTGCCTGCGAAGTCAAAAAAATATTTATCAAACAGTTGACAAGTAACGCTAAGGTGTTGTCATTATAAAGGGACCATCAGTAACTACGTAAAGGGAAGAGGCGGCTTTTTTTAAAATGTGCTTCATAATAAGTTGTCAAACTTTTGGGTGAAAATGACGGCAGTGTAACACTTCTAAATTATTAATCCCTCAACCCCCAGGAGGCAGGCGCGTGCCGCGATAACAATTGATTTCAATTGTGTCTGGAATAACCATGAAGATTAGCTTCATGGGAATAACTCACGATCGAGGGATTATGACGTTTACATAGAAAACAATAACAGACGGTATCTATTAACATACCTACCTATATTTTACAGTGCATTGCTAACAAGGGAAAATATAGCAACTCAAGCTTTAACCCGCGACTTCGTTTGTAGAATTTAATATTAGCTCAGATGCCAATTTTCGTAGAGATCTACTCAGGCGTGATTGAGTAACAAACATCCATCCAAACTATCGCATTTTTAATATTAGTAAGAAGTAAGTTGTACAGTATCACTTCGCCTAGCATACTCACTACAGATTTGTAAAAAAATACCCTTATACTGATACAAAATAAAACTAAACAGTACGAAATTAATTCTACGGAAGTAGGTACTCGTATGTACGCCAGACAAAGTGACAAATTGTTTCGTGCTACGGTTAGTTCAAACATTTAAAACATCTAAAAAGCCCAAAATTCTTAACATTACACCTGGAATTCAAATAGTGAAATTGCAAACACTACCATTTGGTACCACCAGCAACTTTGTGTTCGTCTTGATCTTTATGTTAAAACTTAGCACTCTATATTAATACAAATAGTTATGTATACATAGGCTCTAGCAAATCAGTTAAATTTTAAATAGACTATTAATAAAATTACTTGAATAAGTTACTTTCTCTGAGTTCTTGCAGCTGAAGAACGACCACATAATTGACAAGTGATCTTACACAACTATTCGAACGGCCTCACTCTCTCTAATGCAATTTAATACTACCTACCTACTACCTACTAATGACGCAAATGAATCAGCTTTGCTGGCAGTAACACAGCAGTATAGGAACACTATGTCTCGTATAGATAAAAAAATATTTTGTTATCATACATTACGATATCTAACTGTTACACATTTTACGAACTATTTATATAATAGATAAACTCTCAACCTTTCTCGTCAGTATCATCGGTTAACATTATTTTACAAACATTACAGAAAAAATATTTATATATTAGTAACATATTGTTACCTGTATAACAATATGTTGCTAATATAAATATCTTTTCTTTATTGAAATTTTAACCACCTTCCAAATTTTAATATAACAATCTACGAGACAAAAAACAAATGACGTATTTTTTCTTTTGGTATAGCCCAGTACAAAAATGTCAAGATTAACCACTTAGAAAATGTCGGCCAAAAATCAAAAATTTTTGATACGGCCGCCTAGCAAACCTTTTTTTAGCCCGTTGCGCATCTCATTCATTCAGTATGATACTATTCATAAGTTTTCGATTTTCCCTTTATACGAGTACCTTAACAAGTCTAGGAACGTAAAAATTGAAAACTATATTGCGAAAAATATTTTCGGGTGAGAACTTGACTTACATTTATTACTTCTTGAATAGGCTCTAAATGCGATATTGAACGCATTTAACAATTTTGGAAAGTGGTTAAAAATTCATTCTGTATTATTACAATAAAAAAATTAGGTACGTCAAATACACGACCAACGTAACCATAGATGAAATCAATCGTTATAAATGTTTAAATACCTAAATATAAACAAACCGATCAAAATCTCAGCCGATTCTCTCTCTAATCTCAAAACAATCTTAATTAAAAAAAAAAAATTTTTTACAATTTTTTACTTGAACATACTAAACTTGGCAAAACTAAATGGTTACTTTATTTGACTAAATCTTCTTTTAATAAAACGCGGGTTCAGTCAGCTTAAGATTTGAAATACTTCATCCATTGAAAGGAATCAACATTTCTAGCTACTAGCCGTGGCCTACAGTCTGGTTTCTAAAGTCCTTAAAATATAGCTTGATTAGAATGACACCTGTCAAACTGAGGTGACTAGTGAGTAGTGATGGGACGGACTCGACTGATCAAACGAAAAAAAAAACAGTTATGGCGAATAAAATAAAACGAAAATCATATATTAAGATTTAACAGTAAGTCAGTATCGTGATCATTATCAGAATAATTGGAAAAATCATGAAAATCAATTAGAATTTTTTTATCGCATATAGAATCTAATAAATTTAAAATATTTTTTGTAAACTATTAATAATTGAAATTTTATGTTCTTAGCATCAACCAATACTCATTAAATAATTTGTAACATTTATGTAACATTACTTCGATTTTGAAATATTGTTAATCTGTCAAGTTCGATTTGTCGATTTTACGTCAGCATCACTAGCGATTATGAAAAATGACGTAACCTTGTTAACGAATTTAATATCGTTGAACCTTGTAAAGGCGTCTTTTAAAGTTAGGTGTAATCTTCGTGACTGGATTATTTTAATGTTTTTAACTTTAAATATCTATTTTATATAATTAAATTGATTAATAAATACAGCAAAGTATGAAAAAATATTCTTAACATGCCAGTTACCAAATGTGTTTCACTTGTGTGACGCTGGTACAAAGTTACGTTGCCTCTTTCAGTGAGAACTGTCATTCTAATCAACCTATATTTTAAGGACTATATAGTCGGGTTATGTAGTATGGTTGTTAATATGATCTTATATGCGACAAGTTTCTTAACTACTTTATGCATTTTAAATTAAAATAAATTATTTTAACGTATATTTTCAAATTATATAATTATACCAAATATACAAACAAGAATGAAAAACCTTAACATGTGCTCTGTGTATAGCTTATATTAAATAGCCTTTTTAGGTTTGAAAGAAAGTGTCACAGATTGTTAATCAGAATGAATTGTAAAAATGTATATTGTTACATATTATAAACCATTCTTAGATAAATTGATAACACAATAACATTAATTTAATATTAACAAATTAAAACCCTGTTGTGATATCATTAAATGCAATCAAGTAAGCAAAAAATTGTTCTGAATGAAAAGTTTTGCCAACCTAGTATACAAATTAAATAAGTTTGGTTATCTATTCAATTGACCTGCTGATGCGGAACGATACTGTAATTTTGTACACTGTATTTGGCATTACTGCAGTAGTAATGATTAGATTGATAGAAACGGTTATCTCACAGCTACTTAGAATATAATATAATAGAATACGTTTATTTTGCACTTCGATTGGATTATTTTACAAAAAATAATAATAATTAATGTGCCAAAAAGGCATTTGTCGCAACAGCCGAAGGCATACTGCTACGCTGATTTTCAGTGGGAGCCCACTGAAAAAGTACTTGAGCAAGAGGTTGTTCGTTAGTAAGTTATGTCTAATGCTCAGAATCTGAGGTCTAATGCGAGATAAGCCTCTATACCTACTAAAGTAACAGGCATTTCGAGCTTCGATTTATAGGCAAAGTTGTTGTTTTCGTAAAATATGCTTAGTTAAGTACTGTTCCAAAAATACACTTAAATGTCCGATGACGCACCTTTATTTAGATATTTAGGAGGCAAGACTTGAGTCGTTTATATGTCTTAATTTGGTTCACTTTGTAATATTACAGTAATTAGCTTTCAAAGAAAAACGTAACAACATTTGAGCAGTAGTTACTGACTAAATAAATGTTCGATTTACTAAAAATACTTTTGTGCCCACTTTAGTGTCTAACATAAACAACGATTAATATTTAAAAAAGTTAACGGGGTTTGAACGCGAGCATACGTTATTTTATTGCCTGACGTATCGACCGGGTTACACCGACCGTAGTCACAAGAGTTTAAATATTGTTTTGCTAAATGTTTAGTAATAAAATAACAAAACTGTAATTATGCACATCAGCAACGCTTTTTTACAGGTTTGTTGCTTTTAGGCAGCGTCATTTTCAGGGCTCCGTACCTAAAGGGTAAAACGAGACCCTATTACAAAACTATACTTAACTTCGCTGTCCGTTTGCCCCCAGGATGTATCTCATGAATCGTGATAGTTAGACTGTTGAATTTTTTAGAGATGTATTTCTGTTGCTGCTATGACAACAAATACTTAAAAACAAAATAAAATAAATATTTAAGGGGGCTCACATACAACAAGCCTGTTTTTTTTACTCGGTTTTGGTCGATAGATAACGCAACAGGTAGACGCTTGAAATATTCACAAAATGTTTGGATAAAATAGTATTTCACTTTAAATTTAATAATTAAATTAAAACAAAACAAAACAAATAAATAAACAAACATTTTATCTCATACAAAAAACGTTATTTTTGCTGTTTTAGAGAATGGTACGGAACCCTTCTTTCGCGAGTCCGACTCACGCTTGGTCGGATTTTTATTATTATGTTGCATTGTCTGTCTGCAAACGTTAGTTAGTATTGTGGAAACGAAATAAAATGGATTTTTTTTATGTCTTTATTTATAAAACTACACAAAATAGTTTTTTTGCATTCATGACTTATTCGGTCTATTAAAATAAAATAGAAAAATCGTAAACGTATGAAACTTTTATTTGTTTGAAACGCGAATAGAGGAGAAAATTAAAGAAGTAGGTTAGTACAATGCTAGGAACAATTTAAGTGACGTCATTCATTAGGCTAGTTATCTCTACAGCAACTACATCAATCAATCAATTCTACGCTTCTCGTTGGTAGACCGACGAGCGTGCATTGTGGTTATTAATTAATAACTATCAACTTTTATGCTGTTTGTATATAATGTTGTTGTTTACGAGATCATTGCGATTTAACCTCAAAAAACGCTTATTCATCTCACAATAATGTAAAAATATACCTATCGAAAAATAAATATTTTACCTTGTAAAAATTCGAAAAAACATATTCGTTTATAAACAAACATTACGTAAAAATAAAAATAAAAAATTCCTACACCTTTAATTTACACCTTTATTACTTATATGTATTTCTCATGTGTTGTTTAAAAGCAACAGTAGCAGTGAGTGGTTTAAAAATGGGAGCAGAGCTAACCAGCATCAATGAAAAATTAATATACCTACCTTACTATGGTACAGGGTACCACATGAGGGGTTGGCGCATGCCTATTCCTTATGTTTTCTTATTTGTTGTACGGCACACAAAAACGTGTCAGATACATAAAAATGGATAGAATAAAATATATACAGTTACTCATATATATATTACCTACTAATTCAACGCGGACGAAGTCGCGGGTAAAAGCTAGTTAACATAATATTATGTTGTCAATGCTTGATACATAGATGCATAACCAGAAGTCGAAACTTTCAAGACAAGTAAAACCGTTTATTGGGTTACGCAGTTTCTTTTAGCCACTTGCCACAAGGAACCAAAGGTCTTAGTTAGCAGTCGATATAATGGTCTTAATTTTTAAATGCTTGGGCTAAAGTATTTTAGCTGAATGTGCAACTGAACAGAAATTCTTTAAATAAAATGTCATTAGTAACTGGATATAGGTACCTACTGGATTTTCATATTACTTGATGTATCTTGACGTACGATTTTTATTTCCAAATTCTAAAACCGAATACTTTTGCGGGTGATTGTTACTGACTTATGACAAAATTTAAGCCATGACTCGTTCTTCCCTATAAGCCATCTTAGTGACTTACAATGGACGGTAACTTGTGCATTTTCTTTCTTCAATCTTTCTGGACACTAGCGCATACTTGTCACGGAGCAGTGGTAGGTTTTCATAATGGGACGAGTAAAAGCGCCTGGGCCTATTTGCAGAAATTAACTGATTTTACTGCGAATTAGTTGCTATTGCATATACGCTTATATGCAGCAGGGGTGATCTCACGCTCACGCAGCTGCACTTGACCACATAACTATACATTTTGGACGGAATAAAGGTGAAAATATATCAATCATACCCGCCCTAAAAGACCGCACCCACATAGCAACCCTTATTGACGCAAGCCCTAGCGTACTCCACCCTTGTTTATCAGCATTCTATCTGAGTACCTTCACTTTGTTTATAGAAATCTACATTCAATACTTTAGATAGTCTGAAAATGTCGAGTAAAAGTGAATTCTATTATGTGAGTACAAAAAACAACAGAACCTTGTACTACATTTTATCAGAATCGGAAAAAAATTAACAATGCTGTGTAAAATCATCATTACATAAATATACCACTCTTACTGATATATTATTTAACCGTAAACTAGGTACGCAACGTTTAAATACTTTAAGTCTTTGCTTATTGAAACGTGCTCGTGGTCAATTAAAAGTTTCATTTATTTTTTCAAAGTTTATCCTATGACGACTAGGTAACGGATAAACGTAGGTACATACATTAAACACTTACAAACATCCAAAAGCCTGTACAGAATATTATGATCGTGCTCATTCAACAATAATTTTATCCTTGTAGGTTAAGGATCTTGTAGATTGATGATTACTCGCTATGACATATGGGTATATCTTAATTGCATTCGAGCGTAAAATCCTTACTTCATAACTAATATGATAAACACGTATTAACTCCAGTCTGCATGTTACGCTAGTACGCTTAAACTACTTAACCTATATTGATTTAATTTAAAACAAAGATAGATTAGACCTTGTAAAAGGACAAAGCCTATTGTATCCCAGTACTAGGCACAGGTTTGCGCCCGCGCGACAACCGTATAACGTGTAGGTGTACACGCGGGGTAGATAGAGTGACTTATTCCCATCTGATCCACCGTCAATTTAAATTCGTGGGCGAAAAGCTAGTAAGACATAACAAATATACTCAACGGTAGAATAGCTATTTCTTTAGAAAAAAAAAAATTTATATATTAAATTGGAATTGGAACTTAACAAAAAGCTAACGTTTTTTTTCTGATATCCAGGTTCTTGGTTATCTTTTTATAAAAAAATCTATGTGAAGATATTGTTTTTTACACAGTTGGAAATCAATCTCGCATTAGAACTGTCAGGAAGCATTAACCGACAGAACTTGTATAATTAGGGGGACAACTTTATGATCCCCGGTAAAGTGAAGCCTAAAGTTATTTAGTATCAGTAGTATCAGTACCTAATATAGTAATAGGTAGCTCAGCCAGCAAATAACTCGACTCGACCTACATTCACAATAACAGCTCTCCCTTATATTGATATACCAAAATACAAAGTGATGCTTATTATTGCCGTGATATTAGATAATATGTACTTTCAGAACGAGTTTATTTGTTTGTTATTGAGTGAGATAACAATATAAATAGAAAAGTATTGGTAAGCTTAAACACGTCAAATTGTACGTCAAACGTTTTGTAAAAGGATAATAAGTTTTTCGTAGCAAAGCAATTTCATAAAAATGCCAATAGTTCACACACACGCCATTAATTAAACCATGCCAGGAATGCATAAATAAATTATTTAAGCCAGATGGGGTTTTCTTCAGAATCTATTAAAAAAAACTTAGAAATTTTCTATACTACACATCGACATCATAAGTGAAAAATACACATTTAGGAGGAACAACTACACTTCAGCCAGAATCATAACGTTACTTATCAATCAAAATATTATGACGATTGTCACAATCACACGAATTCTGAATAAAGTTTATATTTTTTTACAGTTCACAAATTTTTAATAAGGAACGAATTAGGTTTCAGCATAAGGTATCTCGAATTCTAATCAAAATAATGAGGTGCACATGAAAAGAGAAACTGTGATACTACAACCCATCTAAATGACGTGCGCCACATCTAGCACTTACGATGCGAGGAGGCCGTCTTCTTTTCCGAAGCCAGCTCGGTCTTTTTAGGAGTTTCCACGTCGCCTGCGAGTCGCAGCAAAACACAAAAGCAGCATTAGAACATTGCAGTGATATACATATGGTACGAAAAGTGATATTTTTAATAAATGACAATGGGGACATTGACAAATGTGTTGAACATCCAATAGACTTTAGCTAAGACACTCACTAATGGTACGCCGCAATTTCTTACAGAAAGATGAGATACGATCGCGTGCGCGGCTCAGTTGGCCGCTTTTATCGGTGTCAAGTAAACGGAGAAGCGAGGGTTCGGAGCGTACGGTCACCTCCCCGACAGGGCGAAGAGCCACCGTCGCGGGGCCTTCGGAGACTCCTAGGTTGTCGAAGCATACCGGCCCCGCGGAACACTCCAGTTTGGAAGAGGATCGCACGCGAGCGCGCCTCGTGGTAGACTGCCGGTCGTCAGCGCACCGCGACGCCACTGCCCCGCCCGACTGTACCGTACAAGTCGACCTTTCCTTACTGACGAGCATGTGCTAATTCTAACTCGTGAAACTATCAACATTGTACTATCAGTGTAGATGCTACGACTCTTCCTAATCATCTCATGAACAAGAACAAGAAATGACAAAGAAACATTGCCGCCCTTTTAGTAAAGCATTTTTGATGGGATGATGTCCGTGATTTATCATGATAATGGTAGCTGGAATTTCAAAAATGTATATCTGTCACGAAATAAATAATACTCGTACTTACACATTTGTAACATTGATTTAAATTGGCACTTAAATTATGTAAGACTACATAAATATACTCGTAATATTATAAACTTGTTATTAGAATTTTACTTAAACTATGTGTGTGTGTGTGAACAAAATGATACTTTTCACTAAGTGTGCTATTATCTACTACAGTAACTGTTAGGTATCTGTTATTTTAAGTTCAGGTACCGATTACTGAACATAATAATATTTAGGTGATTCTACTACTCATATACAATAACAACTTTTCACACCACACCACACCACACCACAGCCGATCAGCTGTTACAATATGAAGGGAAAGTTAAAGATTTCGATTCGAGCAGGAAATAGACTTCCTATTAGAAATTAGAGGTACAACTATAAGTACAGGTAGGATTAAATATTGGATCAGCAAGCTCTATTTTGAACCTCGATGAGGAATTGAAAACCGATACTTAAATCATCATAATACTTATACTGTTATACAGCAATCACAATAGATGGATGTTTTGTGCTTGCTTGTGTTTATGTCTAATTCCTATCCCTGAACAAACTTTACTATTTTCTTGTTTAAAGTATGATTGTTCCTACAAAAAATGCCACTGCAAGTTCATATTTATGATCCCTACTATTGTGTTGTCAGTGTCGCTAGTCCTGGTTACGTCATTGAAATAGGCTCCTATTCATCACTACCCACCCGCGTACAACCTTAATCTATTATTTATGTTAAAAAATTATGATATGACGTGGAGTGTTCTCGTTTAGATTAGTTCTAAACCACATGCATGCCGCGGCGGCGGCGTGTCTATCTCTTTATACAGCCTGTGATAATTTTCTTGTGTCGTCACAAATACATCAAAATGACTCTAGTGTTAAATTATTTTGTACATAATATCAATTCACAAAAAAATATCTTGCGTAAATATACACAGTTATTTTTATACGATAGAATAATTCAATGCACTCGTCCAGTGCTACTGGGGAAGCGGAACCCTAAAATCAACACTAAATAAAAAAATATATGTTTGTAGGTATGTCGAGTAAGGTTTCTGTACTAAAAAGAACAGAATAACCGGCCAAGTGCGAGTCGGACTCGCGCACGAAGGGTTCCGTACCAAAAAGGCCAAAAAAACGGGTTTGTTGTATGGGAGCCCCCTTTAAATATTTATTTTATTTTGTTTTTAGTATTTGTTGTTATTGCGGCAACAGAAATACACAATTTGTGAAAATTTCAACTGTCTAGCTATTGCGGCTCTTGAGATACAGCCTGGTGACAGAGCGACGGACAAACGGACAGACGGACAGACAGCGAAGTCTTAGTCCGAAGGGTCCCGTTTTTACCCTTTGGGTACGGAACCCTAAAAACGATGTAGGAAGTAACAGCTAATA
The DNA here is from genome assembly GCA_949315895.1 of Anania crocealis. NCBI lineage: Eukaryota > Metazoa > Arthropoda > Insecta > Lepidoptera > Crambidae > Anania > Anania crocealis. The sequence continues at coordinate 10,892,307 of OX438864.1, forward strand.
ATTTCATTACAATATGTTTCAAAACAGGCAAAGTTTGAGTTTTAACCAGAGGGGATTTCACCGACTGCTAATCCAAGAATCCAAGCTTGATTGCACGCTAATAGAATTAGCAACGTCATGGACACCAGACAATTGGATTAGAATTTTTGGGGGAAGTTTGTTGGGTTCTTAGCACGCGAGCAACTCCGAGAGCACGCACCTGACATTCGATACGCTTTCACAAGCTATGAGTTGATTAGCGTTGATTGCGCAAGGCCGCCGTTTTGGAGGGCATGTAGGTGAGTAAAATAAACTTTAATAAAATAGCAATCAAAATGCTATCGCTTATAATACTCGTAAACTTTCTGCGACGATTTATCATTCGTTTTACGCACGCGTTATTTAGTTAAATATAGGGTAAAAAATAACCGGTCAAGTGCGAGTCGGACTCGCGCACGAAGGGTGCCGTACCAAAAAGGCCAAAAAAACTGGTTTGTTGTATGGGAGCCCCCCTTAAATATTTATTTTATATTGTTTTTAGTATTTGTTGTTATTGCGGCAACAGAAACACATAATTTGTGAAAATTTCAACTGTCTAGCTATCGCGGCTCTTGAGATACAGCCTGGTGACAGAGCGACGGACAGACGGACAGACAGCAAAGTCTTAGTAATAGGGTCCCGTTTTTACCCTTTGGGTACGGTGGGTCTAGCACGAAAAACTATCGACTTCGAATCGTTTGCGTATCGAACGCAAACGACACAAAGTTCCTTCTTTGTTTTGTAGTTCTCGTTTTGACCGCGCGAGCGCTGTTCAAGTTTTCATACAAAATATTTCGATGGCGATACGAACACGCAAACGATTCGAATTCGATAGTTTTTCGTGCTAGACCCACAGAACCCTAAAAACATTACGCTTGTTTCTAGACTTAGAAAGGAAGTGCAGGCAATATCTGGATATGGTATAAATATTAGATAGGGTGAGTGTCTATATGACAAACCAATGATTATGGATGACCATATCAATAACCTTGATAAATACAAATCTAGAAATAAAAAAGAAGATAAACACTAAGATATTTTTTTACAGCTATGCGAAAGATCTCGTCTTACTTTACACTACGTACTTTTTTTTTTACTATATTTAACAAATGAACGATTATATTTTTCATTTTTTCATTTATGCATAATAGTTTATAAACTATATGGACAAAGCACCACGTCTGGCCCGGTATGCATGGGGATACGGGTTCATTTCCCGCCTGAGACAAAATTTTTCAAGTTTAATTACTTATAGTGTGCAAAAGAGTTCGTATGTTGATAAGTTTAATTAAATACGTTTTAATTAGTGTTTTATACTAAATTGTATCATTTGACAAGCTAGAAATCATTTATAAAGAATATTAGTAATCAAATAATTATGGGATGTGGTAAACCTGTTTGTGAAAAACTCTGATCAATAATGAAGCATACCAAATATTCAAGGACCTTATGTTACTCAGCTCCCTTCAGGTCTAGAACGCTACCGAGCAATCTATCAATCAGCAGCAATGATGTTTAAAAGATCAGCAGTGAGAGAAGCCACTGGCTGATCGCAGCTTGGCCAATGATTGAGAAAGGACGCTACTGTCGGTCTTTTTCTGACAGTACCGCTTTAGTCGCCTCCGCGTATATTGTAGGTAAGTTAAAAATTATTTATGACAAATATTCGGAGAATGCTGATTCTTAAGGCAGGGTTATAGTAGCATTTAAAGCGGAAACAAAGTGCATTTGTGGGTTTCGAGGTAGCAAGATGGCCAACTGCGAAAAGTACTCAAATCACTCTTTATTACTTCTGCTCGGCAAACCAGAAGTAATTTAGCGTCGGATAAATGATAACGTAAGAAAAAAATCCTTAGGCAAGTAAGAATATTGACATCCAGCGTCCAGCTGGCGTGAGATAAAATGTTCACATATCAAAAAGTGAGCCCAAACGCTACCAAATAGGTACAAAACTTTTAAATAATATTCCATGCCTAAACTAAGACATCTAAGTAGGGCACATATGTAATTGAAATCTCAAAATGTTGTGTAAAGCAAAGAGGTCCCAACTACTTCTTTAAATTTACAAGAATCGACGACTTCCTACGAGCAGTTTTTTTAATTTGAAACTACACGTGAACCGTATATTTTATCCGTGATAAAAAGTAGCCTATCTATCATTCCAGCTTATAATCTATATCCATGGCAAATGTTAACCCAGATCCGTTAGGCAATTCTGGCGAGATTGAGTAACAATCGTCCAAACTTTCGCATTTATAATATTAGTAAGGTAGCAAGAATAATCTGTTATGTTATCTTTACCATTCACGGGAAGTCAACCATTTTGACAGCATAGGTTGTTATTATGGTATAACTAGCGACCCGCCCCGGCTTCGCACGGGTGCAATGCTGATACTAAATGTTATTATGCATATAAACCTTCCTCTTCAATCACTCTATCTATTTAAAAAAACCGCATCAAAATCCGTTGCGTAGTTTTAAAGATTTAAGCATACATAGGGACATAGGGACAGAGAAAGCGTCTTTGTTTTATACTATGTAGTGATAATATGTCTATAACAAAGTTAACTATGAAGTCTCTAATAAAAGAACGCTATAAAGATCAAAGGTTTAGTCCACAGTATACTATTAATAACACGGAAACAGAAAAAACAAGTGGAAGTGCGAAGTAGGCGGGACCCGCGTGCCACTACTAAGCGTAGTTACGCATGCTCGACCTTAGTCGTGCTCCGACATCGCGCCTAGTCAGTAGTCCTGCGGAATTCTTTGTTTGCGTAATTTTACAGCGAAAATGCCTTGTTGTGCCATTTTGCAGTGCAAAACTGATAGTAGGAGAAAAACTCTTAAAAATGGAGGTATTTCATACCACAGGTAAGCAACAATATCGTAGTTTTTCAATAAAATCTTGTATGGTTTCAATTAATTAAAAATGAAATAAATTTCAAACTAAAATCAATCATGATACTTCAGAAATAAAGCTTGCTTTGGATTACACATATTCTCTTCTTATTCTGAAATACTGTTCGCTACTCATTTAGTGATGTAGTCTAATGCGATAGCAGGTTTTGATAAACCTGATATCGATATATCTACTTTATTTGATATTTTAGCAATTAAATTGCAATTATAATATCAGTATATAAACTTGAAAATTATGTCTCAGGCGGGACTCGAACCCGCATCTCCTCGCATGCCGGGCGGGCGCTATACCATTAAGCCACTGAGACCCTGCGACTCAGCGCGAATTTTTCAAGCATATTCTTAACGCTGTAAGCCAGCGTCGCTTCATCAAATGTTAGGAGTTTGCACCCTTAACACCCGAAAGAAACATCTTTGCAGATGTTTGATAGTCAGTTAAGATGAAACAGCTATTTATATACTTCATTTGATATTTTAGCAATTAAATTGCAATTATAATATCAGTATATAAACTTGAAAAATTAAACTAGAAAAACAGGACATCGTTTGGACGCTCGTTTAATGGACCTGAGACTGAAGAGATGCCGCGCTTTATTGAAGCGGTACGCGGGAAAAAAGCATCGGGAAATTCTTTTTTCGGATGAAAAAATTTTCACCGTGGAAGAAAGGTACAACAAACAAAATGATAAGGTGTACGCACACAGCAGTCAAGAAGCGAGCAACCGTTTTCCGCGTGACCAACGAGGTCATTTTCCATCCTCGCTCATGGTTTGGTTGAGAGTCATTATTGGGGCTTAACTGAGGTACATTTTTGTGAGAAAGGCGTAAAAACGAATGCAGTTGTGTATCAAAATACAATCCTCAAGAACCTTGTGGAACCTATTTCTCATACCATGTTTAATAACAGGCACTGGGTATTCCAACAAGATTCTGCGCCAGCTCATAGAGCGAAAAGCACACAAGACTGGCTGGCGGCGCGTGAAGTCGACTTCATCCGGCACGAAGACTGGCCATCCTCCAGTCCAGATTTGAGTCCGTTAGATTACAAGATATGGCAACACTTGGAGGAAAAGGCCTGCTCAACGCCTCATCCTGATTTGGAGTCACTCAAGGCATCCTTGATTAAAGCAGCCGCCTATATTGACATGGACCTCGTTCGTGCTGCGATAGACGACTGGCCGCGCAGATTGAAAGCCTGTATTCAAAATCGCGGGGGTCATTTTGAATAAACTTTGTTACCATATGAATCTATGTTTTATTAAGTTCATTTTGTTATATAAATAGTTACATAAATAATAAACATGTCAAAATTATTTCATATTACACATGTGACAGCACTTATGACCTGACTAGGTACATATAAATCTAACAATAAAAAAAAAGTTTAAAATAAAATAAAAGGTTCAATATGTCATCGGGAATTAAATACACGATTAAATTAATATTATTATAGTATGTCAATTTATTATCTAAGTACATAGAATTAGGAATGTCGCCAATTCGCAAATTCCTTGCAGAGCTATAGAAACATTTCTCCATAAGCCATTCCGTTAATTTATTTTTAAACACTGACCCATCCGTACAGATCAACTAATTATTTTGCTTTAACTATCTGTTATTCTCTATAGGTACTCAATTTTGAAACTGAGCTGAGTGAGCTAGGTTTATAGTCGGTCTCGGTCAATGTGTTGCTACACTTAAAGCGTGTTAATTATGCGGCTGCAGCGCCGCTAAGAAAAGCAGGCGTTTGTGAAACGTGCTCATTACTTTCGAGTTAAAATAAACTTACCAACAGTATTTTTGTTACTGGCCTTCTAAAGACCGATATTAACTGTGAATTAATTGAGGCGTTGACCGGTTTTTGTTATTCTACCCTTTTCACTAACTAGTATAAAACAAAGTCCCTATGTGTGCTTAGATCTTTGAAAATACGCAACGGATACGCAATACATGCATATAGTAGAAACACTGATTATTTTAGGGGATTCTAATGCCGTAAATAAAACCATTTTTTGCGCTTACATTGCAAACACTGGCTAAACCTTACCTTACGATAACCCACAATTACCAATTTTTATACTTCACTTATTATTACGAGAAATAATAACAAAGCGATTTTAAGCAATACAGCATTGATCCTTATCCAATCAAGAACCATAAATAGTTACAAGTGCATTCTATATCTAATAGATCAAGATGGCCTTTACAATAAAATTGTCTAATGACAAAAAAGCTGTGAACGTTGTTTATACAAAAGATATTCACTGTAGTATATTTATTAACAGTATTGTACGCGCACGAAGCCAGGGCGAGTCGCCAATGGTTAGTAATTAATTAATTTAATTAAACCACATAATTTCAATATTAGTATTTAAATGCTGATATTATAATTGCAATTAAGTTAAAATATCATATTAAGTACCTACATAATTACAATCTGTGTTCGATCCCCGGGTCCGGCGACAAGAGTTTCGAATTTTCGAACATTGCTCGGGTTTAGTGATGTTCACAAACCCGCCTTTGGCAACCGGGGTGATAATGCCTGCCTGTAATCTGTACCCATCATTGCTGTGGTAACTAGAAATCAATGATGAAGGCCTTTGCCCTGCAGTGGGATGCTTATAAGCCATTACTTTACTTTTAATAAATTAATTACAAAAAGACGAAACCAATCTTAGCAGAACCTCGAAAAAATATAAGATGCATTTGGTCGCTAATTCTTCGCCAGTCACACATTATGCATGTCACAGGCTGCTGCGCAACGCTTTTGTTAGGAAAGCGATACCACAGTTGCGGTTCTTTACGGTCAGAGCGCGCTGTAGCAGCCTTTGAATTCGACTAAGGTTCTATTGTGTCAAGATAAACTAACCGAGGATAATGAGAACCGGTCTCGCCACTTCCATCCTGAGTCATGACGCATCATCCACTCGTCCTTCACTCTTCACTCTTGATGATCACCATTTATCCGTCTTTTACGTCATGCTCCCTACTTTGAGAATTTGGGGGTCCTAATAAATTATTAAAATATTAAAATATAGAATTGTTATAGAATTATTTGATACCATATATTTGAATATGCCATGCATATATCGATCGATGATATTATAGATATATCGTGGTGGTTTCGCTAAAATGATACTCTGTAGCGCAACCACTTGTAATAACAAAATACGACGAAACCTGAGATTTATGATGATTATTTTCAAAAAGGACTAGAATTTTATAAACATTTCATAGATTTATCTGAATAGCTTATAGGTTGGATAAGTTAAGGTACGCGTTAGAAGTGAAATAGAATTCCTGCTTAAGTACTGACAACGGCAGGTCAAGGTCATTGAATTGATTTTCAACTTTAAGTCCAACTAGTAGAGATCAATATCAATTGAGAAAATTTGACGTTTTGTGGTAGGTTGACGTGCTGTTGACTGTACATGGCGGCGTAGTTATATTAATAAAAGAGATGTCCCGTAACAGGCCCAGACATTGTACAGTATTCTAAAAAATCAAGATAAATCTACTAACTTTGGATAAAATACAAATAACTGTATACATATAACGTATAATTTAGCGGCTCAAAAATAAATACAATCTTATATAAGTATATGTATATCCCTCTCAATTAGGCATACAACATGGCGTTTGAAAAAAAAAAAAGATAAACCATAAACTCTAAATGTCAGTAGCTGTCAGATTTCTTTTGTCAATATTTGACAAGAAATTGCGACGTGACATTTAAATTATGAGTAACTTAAAATATTATTTTTGGTTAGTGCTTTTTATTATCATTTGTCTGAATGAGGAAATATAATTCTTTTGTCGAAACAAGTTTCGAGGTAAGAAAAATATAATTGTTATATCGAAACTAATTTCGAAAGAAGAAACATTTTTCTTATTTAGAAACTAGTTTCGAACCTTGGTTTCGAATGTGGCCGAAGGGGATGGATGCTAGTACTACTACTACTCCATCACTCCAGAACGGATAATCTATACCAGATATGAAGATTATTAGCTAGGAGAACGAAGGTCGTTTTTTATCCCGCAAAAATACGGATGTAAGATGTACGGTTCCCGTGGGATAGATGCGCGCGAACGAAGTCACGGGCATCAGCGAGTAATATGTAATATCAAAATAGTCAATTTTATTATGCCATCTTCTTATCAGTATTGAACAAATTCATACATTATGAATTTGTTCAATACTGATAAGATCATTAAACATTCATCATGTTTTCTATTTATTATAAGTGTGTATTTACAAAAAAAAAAAGTATATAAGTAAGTTTATCGGTTGTCTAGTACCCCATACGACAGGATACTTAATAGTAGCTTAATTTGGAACTAGATGGCTCTGTGTGGCCAAGTGAGGCATGTCTTAAAATATTATTATTATAGCTGTTCCCCGCGACTTCGTCCGCGTCAATTTCCGTTATGTTCGCGATTATTTTTGCAACATTTTTTACTCATGCTTCGCTCCTATTAGTCGCAGCGTGATGTTATATAGCCTAAAGCCTTCCTCGATTAATGGACTATCCAACACAAAAAGATTTTTTTAAATCGGACCAGTACTTTCTGAGATTAGCGCGTTCAAACAAACAAACAAACTCTTCAGCTTTATAATATTAGTATAGATTATTTTTATGCTTTTGTTGAGTTTCTCATCGCAGATGCTGGTAGATTGTAAAAACCATTTACGGGCTTTACCAAGTAAATGATCTTTTTCCTAATATTTTTCAGTCTATGAAAGTGAGGTTCTGTATTAGGTTCATCCTGCAAAAATCGACGTACGATTCGGCATGTATTTCAAATTGCAGCTTTTTGCATGGTGATGTAGGTATGCTCCGGTAGTTCTAGCAATTTTATACTGTGGTGGAGGTGATGCGGTATTATTCCTGTGCTGGAGAGCACTAGTGGCACGATGTAAACTTTTTCTAAATCCCAAATCCTAACTATCTCTTCCTTTAGTTCAGTGTATTTATGTATTTTATCTGTTATCGTTTTTTTTATGTTGTGCGTGTTTGGGACAGCTACATCTATCAAGTATGCTATTTTATTGAATTTGTCAACTACGGTAAAGTCTGGTCTATTGCAATAAATAGTTTTATCAGTTATATTATTATTATTATACAAGCAACAATAAAACCATAATAAAATGATATAAAGTTCCCTTACGTTAAAAAATAAAGATAAAATAATTTACCTTTTCCAAAATGATCTCAATATTCTATTCTATTAATAATATTGTCTACCTATAAGCTGGGAAACTGACTTCTGAAATAAATCTGGGCGTATTTCCAAGGCAGGCCATGGTAGTGGTGACGCTTTTGCGAGTTAGCACAACGGGCGAGAGGTCATTGATAACTACGACTCGATTCGCAAAAGTGCTTAGTAACAGGACTTCAGACTTCCCTGAACAAATAGGTACCAATATTAAAAATTCACAGTATTGTTGTAATGTAACGAGACCTGTGTCGTGTAAATTAACAGTATGACCGAATCATGAGAGGAAGGTGAGGAATGAGTCTTCAATTTAAGAGAGGAGAATTAAGAAGATAGGAATACTGTTTTTTTTTGTGATTGTCAACTAGGTATTTACTTAGCTAACTACTACAGTTTAAGTAGGTAACTTATGATATCAAAACCCTGCCTCATATGTCTATTAGTGGATGGATAACGTATCAAGTTTCCTGTAGTAGGTTTTGATATTAGATAATAAAAGAGAATATTTGTTATAAGACGGTTCACATCATACTACTACGGCACACACGGAAAAAAATCGAATTATTCAGATCATACGATAGAATTAAAATTCAATGGAAAGTAGCAAAAGTTCCAAGTTGTTCGTGTCATCTTTACAACTAGAGTTGTACCAAGGGACTTACATACCTACACTCAATATTGACCCCTGCTATAAACCTATTACCTAGATACTTCAAAAGCGGCTATGTTTATTACACTCGCGAGCAAAAGTATGGAATCACTTACTTGTAATTTACTCTGCGCGATCTTGAGTACTTAATAACTACTTAAGAATAATTAACTTTAAATTGATACCAAATTATTAAATCACACCAGTATTTAAGGCGCCATCCCGGATAAAGTGAAGAAGTAAGAAAAAAGATATGTTGCCATTCTTTGATACGTCGCGAGATGCGGCCTATTGACCCCCTATAAAATCACGTGTTATCGGATTTTCTTTATCAGTCGGCTTTCACACGTTGACCGGTGACCTCCGCTACTTTTGACCCTTGAACTTGGACGACAATGGATGCTACACCTACAGAAGCAGCACAAATCGTCGCCTTATTGCAAGAAGGGCTCGGCCAGAGGGCTGTCGCACGTAAGCCAGGTCCTGTGATTCGAAAGTTTATAAACGCTTTCGGGAGACTGGTGGCTTTTATCCCGAGACCAAGATTTGGACGGCGCCGGTGCACATCGGAGAGGGATGACCGTTTCATCGTGTCAACTTCTCTCCGAAATCGGCATTTGACTGGTGTGGACGTCCAACAGGAGCTCCGAAATGTTCGTGGGGTAGCTGCCAGCGAGTGGAAAGTTTGTCGAGGACTTAAGACTTAAAGCAAGCTAATATGACCAAAAATGCCTGCCACGGGCCCAAAACTGACGGCAGGTCACCGACAAGCTCGCCTTTAATTTGCTCGATTGGGAGGTTGAGCAATGGAGGCGAGTCAAGTTCTCCGACGAGTGGAGTGACCGAAGGGGTCGGGTCTACAGGCAGCCTGGGTAGCGATTTGCGCAATGCTGTTTCGCTGAGGCGGTGGTTTATGGGGGTGGTTCTTGTATGATGTGGGCTGGCATTTCCTTCGACGGTAAAACGGAGCTTGTTTTCGTGCCTAACGGGGGGACGAGAGGAGGGAACACAAAATATGGAGACTTGATTTTAAGGCCAAATAAAGAAATTTTGGTTGTTTTTTTCATTTATTACTTTTCCATATTCCTTGCATTCCTAACTCCTTCACTTAATCCGGGATAACTCCTTAAATACTGGTGTGATTTAAATAAATTTGGTATCAATTTAAAGTTTACAGTTTAACCTTTAAAATGGCATCAATTTTATTATTCTTAACTAGGTATTAAGTACTCAAGATCGCGCGGAGTCAATTCCAAGTAAGTGATTCCATACTTTTGCTCGCGAGTGTACATATAGCGGATAGTACGAAACATTTTATCAAAAAATTTCAGGGGAGCTCGCTAAGTTTTTACTTCTTAGAAAGGAAGGTGGCGGTATATGTATATTTTTGAGTCAACGCGCCAGAAGGCCTAAAATCGGACTGGACTAACAGAATATGACCACATTCACCTTGGTAATCAGAAAATGTAACATAACATGCAATATGGGAGCTCGCTAAGTTTTTACTTCTTAGAAAGGAAGGTGGCGGTATATGTATATTTATGAGTCAACGCGCCAGAAGGCCTAAAATCGGACTGGACTAACAGGATATGACCACATTCACCTTGGTAATCAGAAAATGTAACATAACATGCAATATACATACGTATTTATTATAGGTATCATGTGGCGTCACGCGGATCTTATCTCGACAGAATACTTATGTATTGTAAAATATTATTATATTAACCAAAAGTTATTTTATGAAATTACATAAAAGAAGAAATATAACCTATAATATAACCGTAAAATCCAATATGTATGTATTTCAGTGAATTTGAAAAATATTTCGTTAGGTACCTAACCTATTATATTTGTATGATACTTATTAACTTTAAAAATATTTAACACTTAGATATTGTTAACTAAGAGATTAATGTTACCTAGATGAATTCGATACTTACATTATTTACATAAACAGTTCGGTACATACTACCGCGTTTAAGAAAGATAAAATATAATAATATAACCACCTTTAAACATTTCTTATTCCTACCATTATTTTTTACTAGATGCGTTGACGGTTCCGCTGACTTGGCGCTGGTGTTCCGATCATTGCGATCGATGTTAACTATGTAAGTGCCGCGCCGACGCAACATTTTCCTGTCCGCTAACACAGTGCCAAATGAAGGTTACTGTTACACCTCACTGACCGCACGAGCATTATCACCGAACTTACGGGCCGATTTATTTAAAATTCTTATTTGGTAACATTTGCAATTTGCACTTCACAAGTATAATGAATGTAACATTTGCAATTTGTACTTCACAAGTATAATGAATGTTCTCCGAACAATTTTCGATCGCTGTTTACGACGGACGAACGACAGATTGTTTTTGAACTGTTCACGCACCGGATAAATGCGACTATGCAGTACTGAGGAAGTGGGTTAACGAACCAATTGGTAATTTTGCAACATGCACCGACTACTACACAGCGACCAAGTCGCTCGAATGTGACGGGGGCGCTGAGCGAAAGGCGACTCGACGAAAACCGAGAGTGCGTTGCTGCGGCGCTTCCGCGAATGTAAGGATGAGGCAGTCACACCGACCGCGAGATAGCGAGATCGACAAGTCACTGATAACGCCGTTGCCGATAACATTTCACTTGTGACTCTGTGGTGGGGCTGTCCACGAAAAATTAACTTTTACAAGTACCAAAGGCCACAGTAAAACACGTTCTGAAAAATACACAGCAGTTGGCATAATTATGTATGGTAAAAGTGTAAAACATTACATTACATTGATTACATAGATGTTAATCGTTTTAAAATATTTGGCACTTAGTTTTTTACTATAAAATATAAGACCTAACCGTTTAGGCGCTCTGTGACAACTTCTTAAAATGTCCTTTTCTGGATATCGTCGGGGATAGTGCAATTCTGCTTAACTAGCTCTGGATAATTCCGCGTACCTGCCAAAGGTAGCCAAATTTAGATAACGCGGCCGATGGACGCAAAATTATGATCTGCATCCCCTGTTTTGACCGGATTTTTTTTTCGGAAGAAAGCAAGAAATCGCCAAATAGAAATAACAATACCGCGTGTCTTTTTCCGGCAAGTTAGATACCGCGTATCTGATCGGTTTATTAAATATTTGGAGTGATATTATGCTTTATTAAATGTAATTAAACTCGGTGATATATCATAAAATTAATTATAAAGGCCAATAAGGAATAACGGTAATTATTAGTACTGTTGGTAATAATTTTAAGTTTCTTTTTATTTTTACTCCACCTATACTTGTTAGCGAAACGTATCTAATATTATAAGCGCATTAAGCAAGCTAATTAGTTTATATATGAATACTTTTAATATTTGCAAAATACTCCCGAAAAAATATAAATCAACTAGTTAAAAACAAAGTCATGAACTATAAACATAGTAAATCAGAAAGTGGATAATGATCCACTTTCTGATATTTTAATTACAGATCTTTATCAAAGTGCAGCATTTTCAGTAGTACATCAGCGAATTTGCTAGAAACTAGCGATCAAGAGTATGTTTCTGACCCTTCAATACTTCAAGTACAAATTCTGTACTATTTTTCCCTGAACAGTATTCGTGTACTAAAATCTAAGTAAGTTACCGTGTCTTGACTTTTTATCCGATGACTAGGTTGCTGACACAAGTTATGTCTCCCACTCTCTGAATGTAATTTCAGAGACCCAAATTATGCCACCATAACTTTAACATCGACCGGTGGCAATAGGGATTTGATTCCTGAAGTAAGCTTGCCAGAGGAACTGGCATTAAAGTTTGGGACAAGGAAACGAAAAGTAGATCTAACGTCATCAAAAAGGTATAGGAATAAGAAGTTAAGAATTATGTGTTAGTCAGAGCCAGCAATACGCAGGCTTTAGAGAAGAAAGCAGAATATATCAAATTTTATTTTGCAAGATTCTATGGACTAAATCTTGGACATGTTATCCTAGAAAATTTTTAAGAAAGAAGTTGTAGTTAACTGCAAAATATTTTCAGGAAGTGAACTATTGGATATTTTTTAGAGGTTTTTGAAATTGCGCTGAATAGAGATGAAAACGTTTGTTTTATCTTTCGTAAATGAAAAAATAACTAAAAAGAAACTTATCCCATTACAACTATTGTCAAGTTTTGAGATTTTCTAATTACGTCATTCAAATGGCAGAGATATATCATTACTAATGTTAATTAGCTAAAAATTTTATTAATTTTAAGACATGATTACATAGGTACCTAATAATATTCAAACTAAAAATACTGATGCAAGCTGAGTTAATGTACTAAATGTTCTTGATGTCATCATACAATTGCCCTGTTCCCGGGATAACTGGGGTAGGTGACGGGTGTTCTTCCATACAATGCTATCAGCTGTTATCGAGTCGTCTACTCTCTTCTTCATTATATTTTTTCTCCACACAATCCATCCATCTCTTTTTAGGTGGCCCTCTACCTATCAATCCATCAACAATCATGTTCATCATTCTACTTGTTCCGTGCCCTTTGTTTCTTTACATCATAAATGTTCATCACATGTCCATGACCAAAATAGACATTTTCCAGCAACTTTTCTGCTACCGGTTTCACTTTCTTACTTCCTCTAATGTATTGATTTCTTATGTGATCTATTTACTCCACTCCACACATCCACCTTAAAATACTCATTTCTACTGCCAATGTTCTAGATATAGAATTCTATAATTTCTATCGAAAAGATGGTTTTCAGATGTGTAAATATATAATTGTGCTAAAGACATCTCTAAAAGAGACGTTTTTTGACACTTTTTCTCCAAATCAATAAATATAAATTTAAAACCCTTTTACTTGTGTGAGTTCAATACCACACAACTAACAATTACATAACATTTTGATCGTTTCCTTTGTTCCCACCTGTTCTATTGAATAGTTATACGGTAGAACTAGTGGTATTTTTTTTTTCATTAGTACTAGGCTTTTAAATAATAGAACAAGCGGAACTCTTAAGTCTCACCTGTTCTACTAAACAATTTCATGATAGAACTAGTGGTATTCCGATTTTCTCACTAGTCCTACGATTTCAAATAATAAAACTAGTGCACTCTTTTCTCTCACTTGTTCTATTGGACATTTTTATTATGAGTTTTATTTTCACTAGTACTAGGGAAGGCGTTTGCCTAACAGAGGGACACATTGTTAGGCAAACGCCTTCCCTTAAACAATATATTGTTAAATAAAAAATGTTTTCTATTCACATACAATGATTTATTTTGCGTCCTGTCTTGTGAAATTTTGTACACAGATGGATTAAAGTTTGAGAAAGGACATAGGTAGGCTGCTATTGCGAAAAAGAGACTTATTAGTCCATAAAATATAGCTTGATTAGAATGACACCTGTCAAACTGAGGTGACTAGTGATGGGACTGACTCGACTGATCAAACGGAAAAATTATAATTGGGACTAATTGGGAATTGGGAATAATTGGAAGAATCATGAAAATTAATTAGATTAGAATGACAGTTCTCACTGAATGAGACGACATAACTTTGTACCAGCGTCACACAAGTGAAACACATTTGCACACAAAAAATATTGGTAACTGGCATGTTAAGAATATTTTTTTATACATTGCTGTACATATTAGTCACTTAAATTATATAAAATAGATATTTAAAGTTCAAAACATTAAAATAATCCATTCACAAACATTACACCTAACTTTTAAAGACGTCTTTACAAGGTTACGTCATTTTTGATAATTGCTAGTGATGACGTAAAATGGACAAGTCGAAATCGACAGACTAACAATATCTCAAAATTGAAGTGTAAAATAAATGTTACAAATGATTTAATGAGCATTGGTTGATGCTAAGAACATCAAATTGCAATTATAAATAGTTAACGAAAAGTTTTCAAAGGAGATGTCCCATAATAGGCCCAGACATAGTACACCATTTACAAAAATCAAGAAAAATTTATTTATTCTGGGAAAAATACATATAAATTTATATAACATATAATTTAGTAGAGTTGATTGATACGGGGTTTATACCATGTACCTTAGTTTTTATGAGTTAAACCCCGTATCAATCAACTCTAGTAATAGTGACCATGGAAGTTTAAATCAGTATATATAATTTAGTGGTTCAAAAATAAACAAGATCGAATAATTTATCAAAATTCATAGGCATTCCAAGATGGCATCAATCTAAAAAAAACTTTAAATGTCAGTAGCTGTCAGATACCCCTTGTCACTTTGGCATAATCATTCACTTCAAGTTTTTGTTCTGCTTGTTGCGTTTTAAATGTAGTTCATTATAACGAACTCATTTTCGATTTCTGGATTTGGTACTGATTGACACATTACTTTCATAATGTTTGTTGTTACTACAGCAAGCGATGGCACTCGACTCCTAGATGCGCGATTATGAAACCAAAACTGACAGATGTCATCAAAATGTCATCTTCCGCCATGATGGTTTTGTTTTGTATTGCTATTTTCTTACTTAACTCTTTATTTAAACCACTTAACGAAGCCATTTTAAAAGAATTGGATAATAACAAAATCTTGTAGGTGTATTGGTCTATCTTTTAGTGGGGTGTACAGGTTCTGGGCCTGGCCTCCATACAATTTGGGACATCTCCTTTATTAGATTCTATATGCGATATAAAATCTAATTAATTTTCATGATTGTCCCAATTATTCTATTAATGATCACTATACTGACTTACTGTCAAATCTTAATACATCTGATTTTCGTTTTTTTTTTATTCGTCATAACTGTTTTTTCCGTTTGATCAGTCGAGTCAGTCCCATCACTAGTTACCTCAGTTTGACAGGTGTCATTCTAATCAAGCTATATTTTATGGACTAATAAGTCTCTTTTTCGCAATAGCAGCCTACCTATGTCCTTTCTCAAACTTTAATCTATCTGTGTACAAAATTTCACAAGACAGGACGCAAAATAAATCATTGTATGTGAATAGAAAACATTTTTTATTTAACAAAATATTGTTTAAGGGAAGGGGTTTGCCTAACAAGGTGTCCCTCTGTTAGGCAAACGAAAAAAAAATACCACTAGTTCTACCATAGAACTATTCAATAGAACAGGTGGGAACAAAGGGATCGTTTGTGGTTAAATTAATTCCGCGTAACTGTCTTGCCGAGTACCTAAATGCCTGCTTCTGTTTTATTTATTTATTTATTTATTAACAGGATTACCAACATAAAGAACAGCATTGAACATATATAGATATTACCATTTTTTGGCTTATAGCTAACTGTTTTTACAATTATAGGTAACCACAGCATGCATTTATTGCTTAAAATTTAATGAAGTTTTTTCTTCTTTATTATTTCAATAAGTACGTTATGTATTGCTTTTTAAAGTTAATTTGAATTATGCTACACCATCAAAAATTAAAAACGAATATATAAAAATCAAAAATGAAACAAAAATAACAACTACATGCAATCAAAGGTACTGAGGTCATAACACTTAAGCATCTTAAGGAATTTGGGAAGGCTCTGAAAGTGAACATCAAGTTCTGGTACTTTCTTGGTCAGATTATTATACAGACGAGTCAGACGAACAACAGGTGATCCGCGACCCATCTTTGTTCTGCAGAATTTAATTTTGAATAATTTACATGGGTCTTGGAATTCGCGATGGAACATTGTAAGCAAGTTGGCTGAGCAATGCGGAACTGTCAATGCAGTTGTTTATTAATTTATGGAGGTAGAACATGTCCAGGTATATACGCCGTACAGAAAGTAGATCCAGACGGAAATATTTCGCCTTGTCTGTGTAAGTTCTCAATGTTCTAGGAGCCTTTAAACGGTAAGATAGGCTGCGAATCAGTTTTTTCTGTACTCTCTCTATCCTTTTAATATGTACCTTATAGCCTGGACACCAGACCGTGCTGCAGTATTCAAGTCTACTCCTTACAAAACTATTATAAAGCAGGATGACTGTAGAGGGCTTTTTAAAGTCTCTTGTACTTCTGATGATAAATCCCAATGATCTATTCGCCTCTTTAATGATTCTATCTATGTGATCCAAGAACCTCAACTGACTATCAATTACGACTCCAAGGTCTCTGATGGCTGTAACTTCCTCAAGATTTTTACCAGCAATTGTATACTTAGTGAGAACCTTGTTGCGCTTTTTGGTAAATTTTATGTGGTGACATTTTGAAGAATTTAAAGTCATTTTATTTTTGTTACACCATTCGCCAAGTTTGTCAATGTCTTCTTGCAAGTATTTGGAATCTTCCACGTGTGTTACTGTCCGTATCAACTTGAGATCGTCAGCGAAAAGATAAATTTTGCTGTTTTTTATAATTTTTGCTATGTCATTGATAAATACGTTAAAGAAAAGGGGCCCCAAAACAGAGCCCTGTGGGACACCTGACAGTGCTACGAAGGGTTCTGATTGTTCTCCGTAAACAACCACTCTCGACAAACGGTTTGTGAGATAAGAACGACACCAATCCAGCATCTTATCAGTAATACCAAATAAATAAAGTTTATCTAGAAGTATTTTGTGGTCCACTTTGTCAAACGCCTTCGAGAAATCTGTATAGATCGCATCTACTTGTGATCCCCGATCGACCGATTCCCTTAATTCAGATGTAAAGAGGGTCAAATTAGTGCTAGTAGACCGTTTCGCCATGAAACCGCACTGTTCTGTGATTAGATTATTGAATGAACCATCGCTTCAAAGACTTTTGACATTGCTGAGAGTATAGATACGGGTCGATAGTTAGGGATGCACTCCCTTTTGCCACTTTTATAGATGGGGACCACTCTCGCTAGCTTCCATGCGTCAGGAAATGAACCTGTTAATAAAGACCGATTGAACAGCATAGATAACGGCAAGGCTAGTGTACTGGCGCAATTTACCAGAAAAAGCGGGTGAATATTGTCCGGACCCACTCCCTTTGTAGCATCAACTTTCATTAATTGTTTTTTGACTGAATCTGGATGAAATTGTACAAAACCAAATATGTCCAGGATTTCTTTACTGGCCTCTAAGGTATGAACACAAGAACCAGACACATTATTACCCATTTCATAGACAGAAGAAAAATAGGATGCGAACATATCAGGAATTCGGTTTGTATCTGATGTTGCATTACCGTTTAAAATCATGGTACTTGGATATGACGAACAACTCTTTCTTAAATTTTTAACATGTGTCCAAAAGTATTTGGTATTTTTCTTTATTTCAGATTCAATTGTATGTATATAATTTTTATAGCATTCCTTTATCATCTTATTACAATCATTTCTAAGATACTCAAATTCAAATTTATCTAATGGAATTCCAAACTTTTTAATTTTTTTGTGATATTTAAATTTTTTCTTAAAAGACTTATTAACTGCAACCGTTTCATATTCATATTCGACCGTTTCGTGCAATGACTATTAAAACTACAGTGAGAACAAGAATCCACAATACAAAACAGAGGTAAAAGTTTAGGACTTGGACCATAGAATTAAGAGGCGGGGAAGAGGGGCAGGAGGAGGTGAGGAATCCCCCCAGTGAAATCAAGGGGGCGCAGCGTAAAAAAATTTTTTTCGACGAGGTGGACTACGGATCTTAGGCAGTATCCGTGGTCCACCCATCTGGATTGCGGGTCTGCTTCGGTATCCGAAATTCACCCAGGTAAACCATAGGTCGGAACAAGTGCCCGTAGTCCACTCAGGTGAACTTGTTAAGTGTGTGAGTACGGATCAGGAAGGGTTTTTTGTTTGTTCACTGTACTTGTAGACATTGCATGAAATGGTCAAAAACAGAAGCAGGCATTACTAGAACCGGGCGTAACAAGAAGTGGTTCAAAACAGAATAGTCATATCCAGAAAAGGACATTTTAAGAAGTTGTCACAGAGCGCCTAAACGCTTCTAAGCTATGGGTCGCGGGTTTAAACCCAGCACAGTACAGGTGTTTTACAAAAACATACCTACTGTGTGTGTATATACATTTTCCCCTTTTTTTTAGGGTTCCGTACCCAAAGGGTCAAAACGGGACCCTATTACTAAGACTTCGCTGTCTGTCCATCTGTCCGTCGCTCTGTCACCATGCTGTATCTCAAGAGCCGCGATAGCTAGGCAGTTGAAATTTTCACAAATTATGTATTTCTGTTACCGCAATAACAACAAATACTAAAAACAAAATAAAATAAATATTTAAGGGGGGCTCCCATACAACAAACACATTTTTTTGGCCTTTTTGGTACGGAACCCTTCGTGCGCGAGTCCGACTCGCACTTGGCCGGGTTTTTTTTAAATAAATAATGGGCTTGCTCTTGACTACATACTTAGGTAAATGTTTTAAATTAGTGCTCTGCCCATGACTTCTTCAGCATTCAATCTGGTAATATCTCCCCTCTTATCACTTAACATTTTATTAATTTGCTAGGTATGTAGATTGTATGTAGGTAGACTGATCTATCAGGATACAGTTATAGATCCTATTGATAAATAGGTAAATTGATTCCATGCATCATTCCCTTTTTAACCCTTTAAAAAATACAAATCCACACAAGGGTTTTCATATGAAAATTTATATCACAATTTGTTAAGATGGTATTATCAATTGTCTTAAGTAATGTTGATCTGTAATTATAGAGAAATAAAATCCAGTGCGATTCGATGCACTTATATTTAATTGAAATAATTTAATAATGTGATATTTTGACTAGACCTATTTGTGCAAAAAATCAATTGCTTTCGTCATTAAAATTAGATATAACCAAACACATACACTTACGGGGTTTAATGCAACAAACCGTTATTTAAAGGGAAATAGTAAATTACTATTTACCTTTAAATAACGGTTCGTTGCATTAAACCCTGTAAGTGTTAAGTGTTTAGTGTAAAAATGCAACAAGAAAGTTTAAAATCCTATATAGATATAACCAAGATTCATATTTTTTAGATACTATTACTTCTACCCATTTTTTTTTTCGTTACACATTTTTTGTATAAATTATTACACAAACAATATATTTCTAATGAGGTTTTGATTATTTATCAGTTTCGAATGAGGAAATATAATTCTTTTTTCTCAACAAGTTTCGAGAGAGACAAACTTCTTCGCGTTCCTTGGATTCACTGTGCGGGTGCCGGGTCCATCGTGTGGCAGAAAGAGAAACTCCGAATAGCTCCCGGGACTTGTGACACGGGTGTAGGTTTAAAAAGCCCATTTCCGACGTACATCAACACTCACCTTCAATACTCGTGTTTCTCTCCCTGCCAAGCCAAATCTGGTACGAACCTGCTAATGCAGCTTTAGAGACTTGCTCTAGTATAGAACTTACTGCAGTTCTGGCCAAGCCAAGGTCTTTCAACAGGTTATAGAGAGATTTTGCTGGTATACCTCTCGCTCCTACTTCTACAGCATATAGACTAACTCTATAACCGTTTTTCGTCAATTCATTTAGGAGATCATAATATTTGTGTTTTTTCATTGCGTGTTCTTTAGGTATGTTAGTTTCCCACGGCACAGTAAGCTTTACAAGTACAATCCGTTATGTAACTCTAGAAAAAAGAATAATGTCCGGTCTGGATGATGAAGAAATATATCTTTTATCGAAACTTATTTCGAAAGAAGAAACATTTTTCTTATTTAGAAAGTTTCAAACCTTGGTTTCGAATGTGGCCAAAGCAATATTTTTCAATTACAACACAAACATTTTTTGTTTATTAAGGTGGAAAGTGGAACTGTTTTGTGTGATGTCAATGCACTTATCTTAGACATCTCAAAATATGGGTTGTGTCAAGAAGACCCAAGGGATGGCTTGTACCTTTAACGCCCTTTAACCATTTAGCGCACGGCATGCGAGGAGATGCGGGTTCAAGTCCCGCCTGAGACATAATTTTTCAAGTTTAAATACTGATATTATAATTAAGTTGACCCAATAATTAATAAGAAAGAAAGCAACTAGTAACTGATGCATTAATAATTTTTTTTTTATCTAGTAATGTAACATCAAAGGAAATTTTGTTCACTTTACCATTAAAAACTAGAATGGTCTTGTAAGGCTACTAGTTGAATTAATATTGTTAAGGAGGTACAGGAAAGTGAAGTTTCAAGTAGGTAATTATTTCATGTTGTTGTCTGATGATACATATAATAATACTAGCTGTTGCCCATACAGGTGGAATTATAGAAAAATGTAACTACCATTTATAATATTTTCGTAATATAAAAGGAAACCTGTGTGCTATTTCAGCCCATAATATTTCATCCATATCCATTAATCCGTTCTGGTGTTATTAAGTAACAATCATCACACATGCATTATAAGTAATATTATGTAAGATTATATTTTTATATTTGTGAATGTTTATTTCAGAAGAACATACGAAAACCCAACCAAGAGGCTAGATGCAGAAACAGCTTAGCTGAACCATGTATAATTGAGAGGTGCAAAGCTAGCTGTAAATGGTGTGAGGGTAAATCTAAATGAATGCAGTCTATACAGGGTGGTCCATGTGTGGATATGGACTTGATTATCGTTTGAAGTTTGGTGGTGGTAACACCAAAAAGAAGGCTTTATTGAATAAACACAATGGTTTTTGATTTTGATGAATATTTTATTTCATGACTCTAGCAAACATACATGTAATAAAGAAACTTTCTTGTTGCCTAAATAAAGTTATTAGTTTTATGACAGACATTGGTTGGAAACAAAGACTAATAAGTTGTATCAGACCTTAAAATTAAAATTATTAGAACTGCCTATACTACATCTGTTTTCAGTTTTTACCTGACATTATATGTGACAAAGAAAACTTACCTAAAATCTGAAAACCACCTCAGTTGTTGGATTTTTTGAAGACAATGAAATATTATCTATTAGGCTTCGATTTAATTACGTCATATTAAAGTAACCTCAAAGTTATCGTAATTACGTATGTTAGAACGCAATTGGAAAAAATATAGACAATCAGGGTTCATGAGAAAAAGACTAAATTTGAAATAAATTACACTGACGGCGATCTAATCATCATGAATAAGACGCATCGCTTTCAGAATTTGCAATTTTGACGTGATAGCTGTCACAATGCCAGGCTATGTGGCAGAACATTGAAGCACAGCCTGTGGCCATTTTTGAAATGCTTTCGACGTAAAGGTGGACGATATTGATTAACCCTAAAATAATTAGAAATAACCAGCCGAAGTGCCGATTTATGGTAGTTTGCAGCCATATTTTAAATTGTCAGTATCGAAATACGTCACAGGCGTAAAGAAATCACGATGGCCGACAAAAGAATGGTTAGGTGGTACTTACTGCTAATTTTTACGCCTCCAAGAGGTGGTTTCGGTGGTTGATTATCGAATGTCTTTCGAACGGATTTGCTGCCCTCGGCGAATGACGTGGTCCTTGGGCGTCCGCTCATTATTAAACTTATAAAATAAACGGCTTTAGAATCCTGAACTTCATAGATACTTCACATTTCTCGTTACCACCCTTGCACACGCACTGAACTCTCTCACTTTGTCGACGATATAAATTAAGTCAGGGATAAAATAGTCAAAACAATATCACTAAGATACAATTAAAATCAAAATAAGATTATCCTTTTAGCTATTACAATATCATTTTCTTAAAATTTCAAAATTTACATCACTAAAGTGAACGACAGATTTTAGTTTCTTCGTCTTCCTTCTTGATTGCACTCGCTCACTCGTTCGGCAATATTCGGAACCCATTCGGACGTTCGATCACGACCCGAATGTGACGTCACATACCGAAATTTGCTGCCATCTGCATTAAGGAAGTTTAAACTTTTCCTGAATTGAGTCATGTCGATAAAACAGTACTAAATAAACTAATGTAAAGTTTAAAAATTACCCATACCTACCTATATAATTATGTATTTAAAATTAAAATAGGGTGTACCAAAATATAAAATTTATGTGATTTTGTTACTAGTATTAATCAATTAAACGGGAAAAACCAAACTTTCTTTTCGTACTATCCTTCTCTCTCCCACTCATTTAAATTAATATTGTTTTTTAATTGTTTAGAGAATCAGTACAGACAACACAAAACTGCGCCCATACAAGGAATTTATATGTAAATTCCTTGCGCCCATATGATTACGATACGATTTAGTGTGTGTTTTAATCTGTGAGTGTTGCGTACATTGCTGCCATCTCTTGTTGAGAAGTTAAAGGCGAAGGATGGTGTTGTCGAATAAAATAAATTAAGAACATCTAACTTTGCAAATGAATAATTTTTTTCATTTCGATTTCTCATTTTTCAAAATTTTCACAGCTCTATTTATATTTTTTATGTATGTATTAAGTACAAAATAGTAGAGAAGATTTTATTAAGTTTTCTTTAATGTAGAGAGATTTCTGCAAAATATTTTTGTACCTATATTACCTATATCTATCTACAACCAATACGCACTACAACAGTTACAACCAAAAGTACTCTGTGGTTACAACACAGATCAATCTACTGTCATTTCCAGTCATTTCATTCGTACTGATGAAACGCCGCGCCCGCGCCACCGTCCGGTTTTATGACGCATCAGTCATCATAATCATCACGCAGTTGCGCGTGCGCCGCCGGCGTGATAGGCAGGCATGCGGTTTGTCTGTCAGCCATTTCAATTGAGATATAATGTGATTTTATAAAAAAAATTGCGCAAGTTATAGAGGTCAGAGTAGCCTCAGCGCCATCAATCCACAAAATGGAGTGTTACACGTCGGACAGCTGCGACAGTGATGGCAGAGAACAAAAAACTCTTGATTTATCTTGCCAGTCATTGGAGTCTATCGCCTTATCATCTGAGCTCAAAGGGATTGTTGATGAAAAGGACTGCGCTAAAAGTTATGAGATAATTCTGCTCTACAACAACAGAATAAAGACACTACCAGACACATTGAACAGGTTTTGCAACTTGAAAATATTAGATGTAAGCAATAACAGGCTTACAGTTTTACCTGATGTGCTCAAGAGTTGTCCACTTACAACGTTGATAGCAAAACACAATTACTTGACAAATGATTCATTACCAAAAAGTTTGTTCTTAGCTAAGACCACATTAAGAGAACTTAATTTAAGTGGAAATCAACTCACTGTTTTTCCAGAACAGGTGTTAGAGTTATTTTCACTTAAGTACCTTTACCTAGGGGGTAACAATATAGTCAATATACCAAAGGATATATGGAAGTTAAGCAGGTTTGTATTTTAACTAATCTTTATAAAAGTGCGCAATCATATTATAACAATAATTATAGTAAAAACATGCTCAAAAGAAAATATTGATGTTCAAACTTCTTTGTTCGTTGTCTGACTGATATGTATTATCTTTCATGTTATTTAAATAGGTTGCCAATACATTAAAACAGCGAATGTGTTTTGTTGTTTTCGTTGTGAATGCTTATATTTATTCTAAGCTTATATGTACAATTTTTAACTAAGTCGTTTTACGGTAGGTTCGTTAATAAAGGTATCTAGGCACTAGGTCTATAAAAATCATAGCCCAAACGTCATGGTGACCTTTGTTCTATCATTAGCGATGAATTTCTGTTTACAGATTTAGAATAATAACATATTCTAAGTTTACAGAATATAACTAAATTCTTTTACTAGTCAATTACGTCAAATAAATATTTTGAATTACGGCAAAACTTTAGTTTACTTGCGCGATTGCTCCCAATATCATGAAATGCTTGGTGGTAAAGTACCTAAGCCGAGACCGAATACCTATAGAAAAGGGTCCTACTTAAAGGATGAAAACGCGGTGTCAGCTAACTATGGTGGTGATCGACGTCTTTTCTTCCAGCAGTGGGTCTTTAATTCAAATCCCAACATTTAACTTTTGGTTCAGTATGTTTTATATCTACCTACATACAGATTTATACCGTTTGCTCGGCGCTAAGTGCACATATCGTCAAAAAACATTCAGATAACAGTAGCTGCGTTGTCACTGCTCTAAAAATTTTGATCCCTTGTACAAGGATGACTAATGGCAATAGCTGCAACTCTATACCTAAATAACCCTGAAACATGATTTGTCTTTTGATGTTATTTCTACCGAAATTGTTTGCCAATATTGAATCAATTGCCTATTGAAATCTTGAATAAATGCCGTCTACGTTTTGTTACTGTTATCATTACTGTTTAATAATTATTTTTCTAGTTTACAGATTCTTTCATTAGGAGGCAACCGAATAGTAGATGTTCCGGATACAGTTGGGAGACTTAAAACTCTGCAAGCATTGGTGTTAAGTGATAACCTTATAGAGCATCTACCAGCCAGTATCGCAGACTTAAAACAACTGCGTTCTTTATTATTACACAAAAACTGTCTTAAGACTCTTCCTACTCAGATTATAAAATTGAATTGCCTGACGGAAGTAAGTATTTCCTACAGGTACCTACCTACTACACTGCTTCTTTTATTTAGAAACCAACTATAGCCAGAGTGCCCACATTGAGCGCGGCAGTTGTTACAAAGATCGGCTATGCAAACCATCTCCTCCGCCATCCAAAGTGATCGCCATGGTCGAAATTGGTCGGAAAATAGGCTATTTGACTGGTTTTTGAAAACCATTTTATATTATTAAGTAGAGGTTCAAGAACCCAGTAAAAGTAGTTTTTTTGAATTCTGGTACATATTTGCTGAAAAATATCAAAATGAAAATTGAATTAGCGCGCCAAAACGCCTGTCTTGTAACCTGTAGCACATACTAATTATTTACATACATTTGTTGCAAACAAATAACGAAAGTGCGATTGGATCTATATTTTAACAGTGACTTATGTAATAAAACGAGTTTCAAATGGTATGCAATATTTACGATGTTTTTATAATGTTAGCTAAAAATTGTAGCTACAGTCTTATGATTTCAATAAACATTACACATAAAGATCCCGACTAACTAGTTTGTTTGTTACAGATGTTCAATTAAATGGGCAGGTTACTGCATTCTGTTTTAAAAAAATCGTTGTCAATGGTAAAAGTATTTGACAGAATTTGTAAAATATTGGAATAAATCACACAAAAACAATGGATACTATTATTATAGGATAATATTATCAAAACACTTTGAAAAGCTATTAAACTATAAAACACAAGTAGGCAAACGAAGTTATCAAGCAGGTGACGTCATTATAAACCCGACCAATCAGGAGCGTTTAGTGTCACGTGCCAAACGTTTAAATGAATGCATTTTTATTTCTGGATTTGTAAATAAATCGTTTATTATTTTCAACTTCCGTTACTAAATAACCATTTTTAAACTCATAATATAAGCTGATAATAGTAATTAGCACTTTATTTTTCGCATTGTCAAATAGGCTATTTAATTATTACTAGGCTATGGTCGTTTCAAGCTAATCATGATGCTCTTCCATCCAACCAATCCCTTTAAGGATCTCTCTTGTGCATCATATTTTTCGTGTCCTGTCGATTATCTATGTAGGTAAATCATGTACACATATCTACGTACACAATTCAATGATGCAATTTGTAGCCGTGCGTGTTTTTACGCCTCACAGTCGTAAAAAAATTATATAATGTTATACTCTTTGGCGCACGAAATTAATGTAAATGAAATAATCGATATTTCTGATATAAATTCTCGTCATATTTTAAGAAGTCTTACGGCGCCACTGTTTGACGCCTGCATGCGTGAATGATTTAACATACCTATGTGACTACTTAGGTGGCGCATGGCGTAATGTTTTAGAATTTCGGTTAGGTATTAGATATTATCGTCAACATACAGGACATGGATTGGTTTTGAGATGTTATTTACAAACTAAACGTGCAATACTCCTTGGTGTTGTAAGAGTTAAGAGTAGTTACCTATTTACCTAAGTAGTTTGACGAACGTTATGTTATTAAAACAGTTTTATTTCGGCAAAAATTTAAAAGCATCATTTACGTATTACTTTAATAAAAAATAAAAATATTTTTGTAATAAGTACCTACCTACCTACAATTTGAATTTTTGTCTCACAAAAAAAAATCTTGTTTTCAAGTACATATGTACCTACTTTAAACCTATCATCTTTGAAATGAGATTCTTTCAACGTTGTTTACCTATTAATTTTCCATTAAAATTGATTGTTTTTTTTTTGTCTAAGCTAAACAAAAATGCAGCCATCGCTGCTATATAAACGAAACAACGTTATTATCACAAACTTTGATGTAGGTAGTTAAGTAGGTAGGTACCTACTTTGTGTAAACTTGTTTTTTTATCTATATGAAATAGCAACATGTTTTGCTATGTTTTATACTTTTAATTTTTAATATTAACCCTTTGACGATCGGATATTCCAGACACAATTGAAATCAATTGTTATCGTACCAACCGGTTATCTCTTGGGGTTCAAACAAAGCGTTAAAGCACGGACGTAAAAAAAATTTTTTTTAGGGCCGTGTATTAAAGAACATAAAATGTGTAGGTTACTTACAGTAAATGGTCAACAACAAGGTTTTTGAAATAATTTTTAATTTAATTATATATTTTACATTTACAGTTGAGTCTGCGTGACAACCCTCTTGTGGTAAGGTTTGTTCGTGATATGACTTTAGAACCACCTACATTGTTGGAACTTGCTGGGCGTACGATCAAGCTTCATGGTATATCAGTACGAATGGGAGATATACCTACAACCTTGATTAACTATCTGAATGCTGCTCAATGCTGCGTCAATCCCAAGTGTAGAGGTAGTTAATAATTTATTAAGGATTTATAGCTCATTTCATTTTTATCTAAAGATAGGATTTTAAACTTTCTTGTTAAGTAACACCTGGATTTAATGCAACAAAATTCTGCAGAAAAAAGGGTCTGATTTAAAATCGAATTGAGTGCTGATAAATATAGCATTATACTCACTCAGACAAAAGAATTAATTAATATTGGCAATCACTGAATTTAAAACATCTCGTAAATATCTAGAATCATAGAACAAACTGTAAAATTTTTAGACTTTTAAATAGTCGCCTCATTTTAGGTGTTGAAGTATCGATGATTATGAAACAATATTTATGCCACTAATAATAAAAATAAAATAAAAAAACCTGCATTCATACATTTTGGTCGAGCAGCAGCAGCACTCTGTTTTGTAAAAAAGTAAATCGATAATGCTACTCCGCTAACCGCTAAACAATCGACCGTACGGTCCTCTATCCTTAACATGGAGACTAGAATAATCATTCTTCTAGTCTCCATGATACTTGATAATAATAGATAGGTAGTTGAAATAACACGAAGTGGTTGCCGGGAATCAATTGATTAAGAAATAATAATTTTGTGGTATATTATTATTCTTTTATATCGTGACAATGGGGGCTATCGCTAGTGAATTTGCCACTAGAGGCGCTAGTGTCGCGTGAGGTCCAATATCATTCACTTTGTACTGGTTTTAGCTGAATTTGTAGCATAAATTATAATTTCTTTTATTTACCTGCTGGAAAGTGATCTCCTTCGTAAAATATCGCAAATATGGATTATTTGGCGATTAATGTGAACGCTTTAAAAGCGGAATTAAGAAAAAGCGCAAAAATAGGCGGCCTCAAGAGCAACTATTTCAGAAGTTAGTTTGTTGATATCAAGATAGTTATTTATAAACAATATAACCTTAAGTAGATTTAAGATATAACACTTTGTTTCGGCGCCAATCGCCTTTGATAGCTATACCTCCGGACCTCAGTCTACAGTGGC
This sequence comes from Anania crocealis, assembly GCA_949315895.1. Taxonomy (NCBI): domain Eukaryota; kingdom Metazoa; phylum Arthropoda; class Insecta; order Lepidoptera; family Crambidae; genus Anania; species Anania crocealis. Next base: position 10,920,811 of record OX438864.1, read on the forward strand.
GCCAACTGGTGAGCAAAGAAACGGTAGTCCCCATTGAATACCAACCAATAATTATTTAGTACCTTGTGACTGGCTTACTCTTTTGAGTAGTTCGCAAACTACAAATTAATTTTCAAAAGCAGAGTTTTCGAGTTCTTAATTCTTAAGTAGTACATAAGACTAATGAGTAAAGTACATTACATACTGTGCCCGCACACAGTAGGTATGTAATGTATATTTTTTATGTCTGTTCCTTGTTGACCAATTTAATGTACCGCCATCTTGGGACTAGTAGTTATTTACGGCTTTTTTAATATCTACTTATTAAAAATGATTATAATAGATGACGCGCAATGTAAAGTTGATTACTTACTAAGAGGTACTTTCTTGTTTTAGGTGTTTATTTCGACAATCGCGTGGAGCATATTAAATTTGTCGATTTTTGCGGTAAATATAGGATTCCATTGCTTCAGTACTTGTGCAGCTCCAAATGTATCACTGGCAGCTGGGAAAGCCGGGAATTAGATAACTATCCTCACCCACACATGATGCGCAAAGTTCTCCTTGGCTAGTTTTAACTTGTATAACTACTGGTTATACATATACAAGGTCATAATATAATCATATATTTTTTATTTTTAAACTGCATTGTGATGTTATTTTAATTCTTTATTTCATTGTTATTTCTTTTTAATGTAAAAATATGTATATATTCACAAAAATTACAATACTGTAAATTCTAAATAAAAGACTATTACTGAACTGTAATCTCTTTATTCACAAATTAATTATGGTTTTCCATTTCTAGGTTTTAGTCTTTCAGATATCTACTTAATCTTTATTCATTTGTTTCTTGTAAAAATTTCATTCTTTCTGCTTTACCTCTCAAGATGGCTTCTTTAAATAATTTACAATAAAGTTCTATAGCCACTGGGGTGTCATCATTACCAGGAACAGGATAGGTTATTAGATTAGGGTTAGAATTTGAGTCAACAATACCAATAGTTGGTATTAGCATTTTAGCACTATCTCTGACAGCTGTGTGCTGGTTTAAAATGTTGTTATGAATGTTAAGAAATATACACAGGTCTGGCAACCTAGTAACTGCCCCAAATTGGTGATTAGCATTTGTGAAAATTCCACCTCTCCAGAATCTAGTATGGGCATATTCTCCACATTCTAGTGCTGTTTTCTCCACTAAATGTGAATTTAATGAATTTCTGTTGAAAAAACATATAATACCTCCCCTATATGCGATATGAGCAGTAAAGTTTAGAGCTCTGCGTAAATGTTCAGCTGTAATATCCAAATCGAATATCAGATGGCCAAGCCTGGATCCATATAAGTAGGGCCTCATATGGTCATTTAGTGATCCCTCCTTATGACCATAATGTATTCTAGCTTCAAATAGGTCTTTGACAGTGAACAAATTGTGGACTTGAAAATAATCTGGATTGTTCAGAGGATTCTTCACTGACAACTTTTTATCTGTAACAACCATCAAGTAAATTTTATTATAAAACAAAAAATATAATTATTGAAACAATTATGATATAATTCAAATACATGCAAGTCAAGAATTACCTTCAGGAGTAAATTCTGAAGAGGGCTGAGCTGATGCTGATCTATTTCTTGAAAGTAAAGGGCTTATTTGAAAACGGTTGAATTCTAAAAAAATATGAAAGACATTACGTATTATGCTTTCAATCTTAATTATACTACAGAAAGAAATGTAAGCTTGAAATAGTAAAATCTAAAGATAAAACGTACTTAAACTTCTGGAAAACATAACTATGTTGGTAATAATACCACAAAAATGTGTTACTTAAATTAAAAATGGCACTTCAGGAATCTTTTTTCTTAATGTTTAGACCACATATAGGTAGGTAGCTGGCCACGCAAAGCAACAAGCAAGCAAAGATTAGTTATTTATTCTACACACAGAGTACATTGCAACATAGGTAGCTGTGGTGTTCTATTCTATACGTTTGTCTGTCAAATACTCCAATCTGTCAATTGGCTCGACTTTTTTTTTTCATATAAATTTAACGGCTTCGGACGAGTCCATACAGCCTAGTCTTTAGTTATAATGTCAATTTAAAATACATACAATATCATACTTACGTCGACATAATAGCCTAACTTAACCTAAACCTAAACTAACCTAACTCATTAAAATGCATGGGTGGTTCATACATTTCAATGATTACAGGAGTTTTACACGAGAACGAGGATCAGAGTCATATTCATATTTTTTTTATTCATATTCATATTCATATTCATTTATTTCATCTTTTGGTATTAACATTAAACTTAGATACGTCAATTTACAATTTCAAATAGACACACATATTTTTGTTATAATTTAAATTTCAAGTTTAACGTAATTTTATTAATGTATTAAACGTCATAAAATTAAAACAATATTAGCAATCTAGGGGCATCGTCAATTTTAAAAATTATGTAATAAAAAAACAGGATAAATAAAATTAATACTTAAATTAAAATACTTAATCGTCACAATTATTAAATAGAATAATAAAATGTCAATAAAATATACGAATCAGCAATCCATAATGTAATAATTTTAGAAGAAACTAATAATAAACGATATAAAAAATTAAAAATTAATTAATTAAAAAATTAGAATTAAAAAATGTCATTATCCGAAAGAGCTTCATTAATACTATAATAACTTTTAAGAATAAGTAATGTTTTAATTGTGTTACAAAATTCATTACCTTTTAGATCCCTTACTTCAGATGATATTTTATTTAAAAACTTGATGCCCATAAACAAAAAACTCTTTCTATATTTGACCAGACGATGTTTGGGAAGTGCTATCTGATTCCTGTATCGTGTTGCATATTTGTGATGGTCACCCTTTTTAGGCATATTATTAATATTCTCTTTTATATATAAAATGCTTTGATATATAAATTCACCAGATACCGTCATAATTCCTAATTGTCTAAATTTATCCCTGCAAGTGTCATTGTATTTTAATCCTAAAATATATCTAACAGCTCTTTTTTGCAAGACAAATATTTTATGAGCATCTGCTGCTATGCCCCAAAACATCACTCCATACGACATCAATGAATGGAAATACGCGAAATAAACGTTTTTTGCTGCTCTTATACCTCCTAATTCTTTGATTTTCCTAATCGCATATGTTGCTGCACCAAGTTTCTGTGAAAGTTGCTGTATATGAGATGCCCAAGTTAACTTATTGTCTAATTCAATTCCGAGAAATTTTACTTTATTTTGTTCACTTAAATCAAGATCGTCAATAGTATTACTCACACATAGAGGTGTAACTTGATTAACAAGTCTGAAATGTATTAATTGTGTCTTATCAACATTCATAAGCAGATTATTTATTGAAAACCAATCTGTTATTGCGGCTAATTGGGCCCTAATTTTCTGAGATAATATAATATTATTTTTATCTTTTATTATTAATGTAGTGTCGTCAGCAAATAAGACAATGTCCACGTCATTACATACTATAGAAACGTCATTTATATAAACTAGAAACAACAGAGGGCCCAGTATAGAGCCCTGAGGTACACCGAATTCTATTGGATTTTGACAAGATCTTACTCCATTCAATTCAGTAATTTGAAATCTTTTAGTTAAGTATGACTGTAAAATTCTTAGTTCACTATTTCTTACGCCATAATGCTCTAGCTTAGCTAGTAAAATATCGTGTTTTACGCAATCAAATGCTTTTGATAAATCACAGAAGATGCCATAAGTTTTCTGTGATCCATCCAAACCCTCTAATATATCTGAAATTAAGGCGGCTATTGCATGTCTAGTGGATTTAGATTTCTGAAAACCAAACTGTCTTACATTAAATAAATCATTTTGAGTCATATGGTTAACCAATTTCTCTGCTATATATTTTTCAAATACTTTACTAAAACATGGAAGTATTGATACAGGGCGGTAATTATTTGGATCCGTAGTTTTTCCTTTTTTATGAAGTGGAACGACTTTAACATAAGTTGATAAAAAATGCTATACAATAGCTTTACCGCGGCAGTCTCCGAGTGCCAAACGTCTTTTTTAAGCTATTGCATAGCTTCTATCGCGGGCCTTGAGCGTGGAGAGCGAATCCAGAAATTCCGTAACGAAAATAACCTAACCTAACACTCAGGGCGAGGCACGATCGAACAATTTTGAATTTCCGAAATTTAAAAAATTTAGAAGAAAATAAGGATTTTGACAGTATGGTTGCCTATGGTAACCATATCTGCCAAAACAACAGAAAAATTTAATTACAAATGTCAAAATTAGAAAACACATAAAATTATAAAATTAAGCTATTGCATAGCTTCTTCTATCGCGGGCCTTGAGCGTGGAGACCGAATACAGAAATTCCGGAACGAAAATAACCTAACACACTCCGACCGGCATGCACAGCGGTGATACTTTTTAAGGCAAAACTTAAGTTTAAAGTTCACTTTTCGTGCGACGTATGAAAACGCTGAAAAGCTTTAGACTATCTGTGGCCTGTGCTGTGACGTCATACGAGTCAAAATAAACGAACACTACTAGTCCATCACTACCTCATAGTGTTATTTATTTACTTGTGTCATAAATGTCAATGACACGCTTAAAATGACGCACGCAGTTTGTTTAAAGATGTATGACGTCACAAAATAGCCGACAGCGTTTTCAAAGCTTAAATTTAAAAAGTTATTACAGTTATCTAAAGTAAATACAGTTTTATCTAACAATGGTCACATGTTCTGTGAGTGTCTGTGGAGTCAACCACAAAAATAATCCAGAAAATTGCTCATTTCACAGGTAAATACGTAGAAAGTCATCATCGTAAAAACGCGTTATTTTTGTTGAATTTGATCTTGTTGTTATGTTGTAAATATAAAATTATTTCAATCCACTTGTTCATTTTAATATTTTGTATAGATAAAGTTCTATGTATTGATTATTTACATTATTTTGGTGGATAATTAATTCATCGAAATATTTTACATGTACGCTAGAGCTTGACTCAAATTTATCGATACTATTGTCGACATTTATCTTGAATGTTTCCGGAGAAATTTGATGTATTTTACGTTTAGCGTCTCAAATGAATGTCAACTTAACAATTTGAAGAAGGAAACTGTAAGGAATCACATAACTAAGATAATCTTGTTAAGTCAATAATCAGGGATTGATTCATCAGAATGTAAATGTTATTCAGATTTTGTTTACTTGTTTTTTTTCACTTACTGCCATTGATGAGCTCACACGGCACAGCAGATGACACGGGAAAATCTTTTGAAGATATAAATAAAGAAAACTAATTAACAATGGCTGTTATTTTTTTTATTAATTAAATCTGTTTATTTTTAAATTATATTATGTAAAAAATATACTCACCGGGCACATTTATCTGCCCTCTATTATAGTTGTAAGAAGTGAGGGCGGTTAGGTATGCCGCAAAGTAGGTGCATAATCTCGAGATAAAAACAGTGTGACAGTAAACATTATTTTCCAAATAACAAACTGCAATTATTATCGATAGTCTAAAAATGTTAAAGGTACGTCACTAGTTAACACACACATTGACAAATCAAAACTGGTCACGCATTATCGGGCTGTCAGTCGATCTACTTGTATCCTATATCAATGGTTATTTTAGCAAAGTGACATGCATGAAATGCTACGGACCGCGTTAATAGAATGACAAAGTGGAGATTTTGGCTATTGAGACTAGACAAAACTGGTCACGCATTATCGGGCTGTCAGTCGATCTACTTGTATCCTATATCGATGGTTATTTTAGCAAAGTGACATGAATTAAATGCTACGGACCGCGAATGACAAAGTGGAGATTTTAGCTATAGAGACTAGACCACAGCCGTTAAACATTTTACTTTTAATAGTAAAAAAAAACACGTGTGGCACTCAGAGACTGTCGCGGTCATAGATATAGGGTTTATGGCCGCGGTAAAGCTATTGCATAGCATTTTTTATAGGCTACTTGACTGCTATCAATTTTGGCGCAGTTGATGAATATTATCTCTAGTATATTGGTTAAGAAACCGGTATTTATCATTTTCAGATGTTAAAAGTTTGAGATTGATTGATTAGCTGCATTGCAAAATGTTATGTAGGATTACAAATGCTTTTGCAATAAGGCTAGCTACCTGAGGTTGGTAATGAACCATTGAATAAGAGTCTGTAGAACACCTATACTTGATCTCTCTCTGTCATTAAGAGTTTTTACATGTCTCTGTATAGGTATAATAGGCTTCAGAAAATCTAATTCTGCTTTAACAATGGTAAATCTGCTCCAAGCGAATGGAAAGGGTGGCAGAAATTTTAATTCTGCGGGCGATGTAGTCATAAAATTAGGGTTTGAATGAAGTTTCTGGTTCAGTTACACTGTGTAGTAAACGACTACTACTACTTTTTACATGGGTATTATAATAATCTATTCTATTTTAGTACTGACTGGGTAGACTAAATGCAAAAAATAAAACATAAAATAATTAATGATTCAAGGAGAGGAAGAGGAAACAGAAAATTATATTACATATTAGGTATTCTCTACCAGTCGAGCATTTGGTTAAGTAGACATGTTTTATATAATTTTTGCAGTAAAAAAAACAAACACATGATTTCATATATGTAATATAATTACAAAAAAATATATTTCAAACACATATTAAAATAAAAAAGACATACTTAATATAACAGTACTTCAGTTTTAACCCTTAATTTAAAATCTAACAAAACAACCATAACTTTCTAGGTATATGTATTAACTGGTCGGCTACCGAAGTTGTGGAATCGAGCTATAAGACAATTTATTTGTGTCTGGAATTACAAGGGGTTAAAAAATACATCAATACATAAGCTTATTGGTGAACCTCTTCGTCTGTGAGATAAATTTGCTTGATCTGTGAGATAATTGATTAGCTGCATTGCAAAATGTTATGTAGGATTACAAATGCTTTTGCAATAAGGCTAGCTACCTAAGGTTGGTAATGAACCATTGAATAAGAGTCTGTAGAACACCTATACTTGATCTCTCTCTGTCATTAAGAGTTTTTACATGTCTCTGTATAGGTATAATAGGCTTCAGAAAATCTAATTCTGCTTTAACAATGGTTGTCATCATAAATTTGAGCAGTGAATATCTAGAGTCACCTACAATAAAAGGAAATATTCATTAATTTTATCATCTTTGTAAGACTGCTGCAAATGTGTTATATAAGAACTAAAACTTAGTTGTGTTTTACACCCAGGCAATATTTAAACAAACAAAATCAGCAACATATTCATAACACAAGGGTTTTAGGTGCTATAACCTGTAAAATATGTTTCTTTATCTTTTCTTTTAACTCAATTGAACGGAAAGGACATATCTTTAAAGTTAAACTAAAATGTGTATTGTATGTTTACCTAAAAGCCATACAGATGCTATAGTGCTAAGTTCATTCAAGTGAGACTACAAAGGATGATGAGACCATATTTTATTGTAAATTAAATGAATCATAGCCATCATTTACACTTATAATTTCCATGTATTTGTTACAAATCTGAAAAAAGTATTACACATAAATATTAGTAAGAAAGAAGAGTTATAAAATTTGAAAACCTATTACATCACAAAACCATGCTAACAATTTTGTCGAAATTGTATTTTCATTTTGGTAAATGATGATATAAACATTTTATACAAAATACTAACTCAAAGACCTTCAGGTTTCTTTACACTGTAATTAGGTTCCTTAATCTATAATGAAACATGTAAATTTTCACAAAACTGCTGAAAAAAGTCTGAGAAACGCATAAAATATGTCGAAAAAGTTAGTCTCCTAGTAACTTCTTTAATTAAGATGGCTAGGATGACATTAGCTTCGCTCAAAAGGACGTTTACCTGCTGTCAAATTGAGTGTCATGGTATGAAAAGATTGAAAAGTTCATAGTAAAAAAATGGTGAACGGTTTAGAAACGTCAACGTAAATTGGCCTGCCACAGGCCTGCTAAAAACGATGTCATAGTACAAAAGAGCAATGCAGTCCAATAGCAGTCCTGCTTTAAGAGCTAATGGTAAGGCCCCTGCATACCAGAACTCTCTAGCCCCATTATCATAGGTTTGTACTCCTCTGGTAAGCCAGTCAACATTAAAGTCCCAAGCCACTCATCGTTCACTTCAAAGCCAATGTTACGCAGTTTATGGGCAGTGTTCATTATTTTACTAACATATTCCTCGACACTGATACTTGATTCCAGCGTAGTGTTAATCAAGTCTTTGAGGAGACCTACTCTTCTGGTTAAGCCATTATCATCAAAAGCTCTTTGCAAATTCTCCCATACCTGTTTTGCAGTTTTGCATTCCTGAACATGTACGTAGTTCTGTGGATCCATTAGCAAAATCAGCTTCGACTTTGCTCTTACATCCGTGATGGTATTCACCGGTTCATCGTTGGGAGTGAGTACCTACGTGAGTGAATGGAATTTCTCAGGTACAAATGTGGAATTACTACTAATTATTAATGTACGGCTTTGTTATAGGTAGTGTATAAATGATTAAAAACGGCTTAATGATCTGGGGAAATTCGATAGACATTAATTTGGCATTTAAGATGCAAAATAAGTGTATTAGGGCGCTCTTTGGAGCTGATTTCAGAGACTCATGTAGACCTCTTTTTAATCCCTCGATCGTGAGTTATTCCAGACACAATTGAAATCAATTGTTATCGTAGCACGCGCGTGCCTCCTGGGGGTTGAGGGACAAGATGGTTCTTACCCTCACGTGTATGTAATACACGTAATACACGTTAAATACCATATGAAAAATATTCATCTAATGAATAGAATGAGTTCTCGATTAGCCACGCGTGCAGCTTTTTTTTTAAAAGGTGGGCCTGATAGTTTTCGTTAATTTTTAGCAGTTGGGCAGTTGAAGATTTTGATAGCCATTACAAATGAATTTCTTTTAAACAATGTTAATCTGCCTTTAAGAAGCTTTAGTAAGTGTGCAGGACGATTTCTAAGCCCTATTCCTGTATATGTTTGTTTAAGTGGGAAAAAACCTAGATGTTCTTTGTTTATTTGTTTGTTTATTTGTTTTTACAAGTATCTTAAAAGCTAACAGAATGCAAGTTCCAAAGCGCTTAAAAGACTAATTACATTGTCTATATGAAGTAAGCAATGCCAAATTTATTACATAAAAATTAAATAATGTCAAAATCCAATAATAAAATGAAATATGCAAATTGTCAGTCAATTAGAGTCACAGAAATCAAAAACACAATACAAAACAATATAATCAAAATCAAATTGTTGAATGTCAACCAAAATAATGCAGAATTACAAATTAATCGTGGAGAATGTCATAAATTTCATAATAACTAATCAAACAAAACAAACAAAAAATAATATGAACTGTAGCAAATTGTCAATACATTTGAATTTCATTCAATTTCATCCAAAATAGATCACAAAGATTCCCCAAACTACCCGCAAATAGATCGATGTCATAGTGCCGAGCAAGAATATCCCCGATAGTTCGCAGAGCACGGTTAGTAGGCGCATGACGCGCGCGCACGGTGCGCACGGCAGGCAGAGCCAGTAGGCGCGGTCGGCGGCGAGGCGCAACTAGTCCCGAAGCGTCCCAAGAGATAGTCGGAACTAGGAAACGAAATTGCTCCAATATACGTGGACTGTCCATCCTGTGGTGTACTATGGAAAGATAATGTACTTTAATGAAAAGACATACTATTTGTGTAATATCCTACATTATATGTAGTATTAAGGTTTTTTATGTGTATATAAAACTAAGTACATACCTAGGGAGGGACTCATTATAGTCCATAAAATATAGCTTGATTAGAATGACAGTTATCACTCAAAGAGACGACGTAACTTTGTAACAGCGTCACACAAGTGAAACACATTTGCACACGAATAAATATTGATAACTGGCATGTTAAGAATATATTTATATACATTGCTGTACATATTAATCAATTTAATAATATTAAAAAGATATTTAAAGTTAAAAACAGCAAAATAATCCAGTCACAAAAATTATGGTCTGACTTTAAAAAAGACGTCTTTACAAGGTTACGTCATTTTTCATAATCGGTAGTGATGACGTAAAATGGACAAATCGAAATCGACAGACTAACAGTATTTCAAAATCGAAGTAATGTAACATAAATGTTACAAATGATTTAATAAGCATTGGTTGATGCTAACAACATCAAATTGCAATTATTTATAGTTAACGAAAAATTTTCAAATTTGTTAGATTCTTTATGCGATAAAAATTTCTAATTGATTTTCATGTTCCAATAAAATTATTCTCTTAATGATCACGATACTGACTTACTATTAAATCATAATATATCTTATTTCATTTAATTGTATTTGCCATATCTGTTTTTTTTTTCGTTTGATCAGTCGAGTCATTCCCATCACTAGTCACCTCAGTTTGACAGTAGTCATTCTAATCAAGCAATATTTTAAGGACTATAGTTTTGCCAGACTGATAACTTTAAAATGTATTATAATATTAGTTCCTAAATTTACTCAAATTGCTATTGTTTTTTTTTTCATAATAATAATTCCTAATCTTAAGTCTTCTTTTAATGTTAATGTGTACAGGAAAAACTACGTAGGTACCCATTGTAAATTATATTGTTTAATAGCTTAAGTAGGTACTTAATATTCCTACCATAAAATATGTTCAATATTTGTACGCTACATAATAGCATATTTTGGTCACTGCTATATTGCTATATTAATAGTTACTAGATTTTCATGATTGTTCCAATTATTCTGATAATGATCACGATACTAACTTACTGTTACATCTTAATATATCTGATTTTCGTTTTATTTTATTCACCATAATTATCTGTTTCATTTTGTTTGATCAGTCGAGTCAGTCCATCACTAGTTAGTCACCTCAGTTTGACAGGTGGAGTTTATGGCGGGAGTTCGTGAAATTCGTTTGGAGTCCGTTTATTTTATCGAATTTATATTGTTAATAGTGATTTTTGGGTCGTAAAAGTAGTGTTATTTTGCGAAACAAAGTGTCGTGCGAGTGAACCATATACAGTTCCGTGAAATAAGATGGTGTATGGGTCGTAACCAAGAAAAGTGGACCGTGAATTTTGCGCGGAAACGCGAACAGTTCACCTCTTTCTTGGGGACTTCTCTACATTCCTTCAATCTTTCGACTGTCTCCAAAAACTCCATCGAAGCATTAAAACGTCTAACATCAACGTTTTAATGTAAAAATAAAGACAATACATATTACTAAAGAATTGGCTGTATGGACAAGTATCCGAGGCCGTTAAACTTATTAAAGAAAAAAAAAGTTTGACAGGTGTCATTCTAATCAACCTATATTTTATAAGGGAGTTTTTGGCGGGAGTTCGTTAGATACGTTTAGAGTCCGTATATTTTATCGAGTTTTTATTGTTTATAGTGATTTTTGGGTCGTAAAAGTGGTGTTGTTTTGCGAAACAAAGTGTCGTGCGAGTGAACAATATACAGTTCGGTGAAATAACATGGTGTAGGGGTCGTAACCAAGAAAAGTGGACCGTGAATTTTGCGCGGGAACGCGAACAGTTCACCTGTTTCTTGAGGACTTCTCTTCATTCCTTTAATCTTTCAACTGTCTCCAAAAGCTCCATCGAAGCATTAAAACGTCTAACATCAACGTTTTAATGCAGAAATAAAGACAATATTACTAAAGAATTGGCTGTATGGACAAGTATCCGAGGCCGTTAAACTTATTAAAGAAAAAAAAACTATATTTTATGGAGATAGTTAATTAAATAATTATCTATTTTGCACCTGATCCTATTTTCTCCTTTCCTTTCCGTTTAATTACTTAATTCAATGTTAAATATAATTTGTTTCCTTACCTTTTTACCCTGTCGTGGCTAAACGCAATCCGCGAGAGCCAAAAAAAAAAAAAAAAAAAAATCATTATCTTATCTCCATAGAATATTGCTTTTTTTTCTTTTTTCTTTAATAAGTTTGTAAGTTTTCAGTGGAGTGGAAGTGATTAGCTCAGTGGATGTGATGATTACATTACTGTAGTCAGTACCTGTAAAATTGCTAAAAGGATGCTAGAGCATTAGCAGTGGAAAAGAAAGTGCTCACCACACCTCAGCAAAAAATTTTGTAGAACTGTTTCTTCTATCAATATTTTACAGTTTTTGCAAATAGAAGGCTCTACAACAAAACACTTGTTTATTTTTTTGAAAATGTCTAGTTTGAAAAATATTGAAGATGTAGATCTCTACGCGATTCTAGATGTTCAGTTTTCAGCAACTGAGTCTGAGGTAAGGAAAAACCATTGGCCCTTGAAACCGTATTTCCCAGTTCCTACAATATATTCTAGCAGAAAAGTTATAACTCCTTACTTTGTTAAAGATTAAGAAGGCGTATCGGAAAAAAGCACTACAATGCCATCCTGACAAAAACCCAGATGATCCAAAAGCAGCAGAAACTTTTCATGAGCTCTCACGGGCATTAGAGATATTAACTGATGTATCAGCTAAAGCTGCATATGATCGGGTCCTAAGAGCTAAGGCTGCAGCAAAATTGAGACACAAAGAGTTAGATAGCAAACGGCAAAAACTTAAAGAAGATTTAGAAAGACGTGAAAGGGAGGCTGCTGCCAGTCAAGGTACAGTTACTCTTACAGATGAACAAAAACTAGCAGCTGAAATTCAAAGGTTACAAAAAGAAGGCAGTCGTCTTTTACAAGAAGAACAGAATAAAGTCAAGGAAGAAATACAGAGAAAAATGGGAATTTTAAGTGAACCAGTTTGGGATTCTAGTTTTAATAGAATTAAAATAAAGTGGAAGGTGAATAAAAATGATGAAGGCAAAAGTAGTTATGATGAAGTTTTGCTAAGAAAGTTCCTAAAAAAATATGGTAATATTACTGCCTTGATTATGTCTCCCAAAAAAAAAGGCAGTGCTTTAGTTGAATTCTCATCGAAAGAAGCATCAGAGATGGCAGTTGAATTAGAAAAAGGTATTTGTTTACATATTTTAAACATTTTTATAAATAAAAATTAACTACCTATTCAATTGTATATGGACAGTGTGAACTCTATTATAGTGCAATTGAAGAAACCATGGATTTTGTTGAATTTTAAATAGTTTTTGTTTAACCCTTAACTACCTACCACCTATTATTGTCACACAACCGCCTATCATACGTCTGTGGGACCCGAGAATAATAAAAAATATGTTTACTATAAACATTAAGGGAGGGAATCAATTTGAATAAAAATTTCTGTTTTTAACATTACTAACCTCTTTATTTAAAAAAAGAGGAACATGAAAATTAAGAATACCTTCATAATAACTTCGAATAATTGGCCTAATCTCTTGTTTTTGGCTTTCTTACTAAGACTTAGGGGAAATGAAATCTAAAAAAAAATTAAGGAATAGGAAATTATTCTTATATTTTTTCTATATAATTCAATCAACAAGAAACTTAAAAATATATATATATTACTTATTATAATAATTATTTAACAAAATTGCGGGCTCTAAACTTAGAGCTTTTCACGACAGCAAAGACAGAATATCTTGTTCGAGCATTCTAGACAAATTGGCGCTTTGCATTCGAATCACGTCATGTATTTGTGTTTTGCGTTTGTTTTTATATTCGCAAGTGGAATAGTTTTTAAGAACCGCCAATCGCTCTTCACATAGTTTATTTGTAATACAGTTGGCCCTTCACATTTGGAATCAGAAGCGCCACTTTCTTCCAGTACACTATTAATTTCGACCTGTTCCACATTGCTGCAGTCGTCGTTTGCATTCTGCATTCGTATATCATTGTCTGATAAGTCTTGTTCTAACCAGCACTCAATAACAGCTTCACTAAGAGCCATTATAATAGAAACAATAAAAAAAAAAAATAACGTTACCTCCTAACAGAGGTCTCTCAGACCCACGCTGGTATTAAATTACTCACCTGAGGTAAACGCGCGCACGTCTTTCCTTGACGAGCCATTGTTCGGTACTGAGGGACGTGGGGAAAAGGTACGGGATCGAACGAGTCGATGCAATTCTCCAGCGCAAAAATATTCACAAATATTATGTCAACAAGATCTGTGAGACGTATGGTAGGCGGTTAAGGGTTAACACAGGGAATACAATATAGCTTTGAGATTTACATAGTATGTTTAATTTAGACTAAATTAGCAGATATTAGTTTCAGAATATTGTCAGTAATAATAATATTAAATGAACACCTTTTTAAAGAATTCCATGATACCTATAAATACTAAGTATTTATCAGTATTGTTTTATGAAATTTTTTTTTCTGTTTGAAATGTAATCCTAACTTCTTACATATTTTTTTTTCTGTGTAGGTTTACCAGACAATCCTTTGACTTTGAAGTGGGTAAACGAAAGACCTGTATTTACTACAAAGAGAGACTATGGTGGTCCATCACTTGTATCTGACAGGGACTATGAGTCCCTAGTTTTGACGAAAATTCGTCAAGCAGCAGAAAGACAAAGGTTAATAGAAGAACTTAAGAAAGAAGAAACAGAAACATGATACCAATAAAATAAATCACTAACACACACAATGCTTACTTTTTTTATAGATTATTTGTTGTTGAAAGGTATTCAAAATAAAATAAATGATAACGGAAAATTAAACATGATCATACATTATTATTTTGCCTTATATAATCAGAACACTGTTAGTGTAGTGTTTGGAGAATAAACAACAGATTTATATAAATCAAGGTGGATTGCATTGCTGTCTCAGTGCAGTCAGCCTATTACTTTAGTAATTGTTACCTATCTATGGCCTGTGACCAAGGTCAGTGCAACCCGATCGAAACATCAGGCAAAATAATAAGGTAGAAAGACAAAGTGTGCGTTCACCCAGCAAAAAGTATCGCCTATTCGTAAATTGGATGATGCAGATAATGAGTGCCTTATATCGTGTAAATGTGCCCGAAATTTTATATTTATGCGTCCAACAGCTTCAGAGTTATTTAAGAAAAATGGATTCTGCTGCACGAACGTTCGCCCAGCAATTTTTTTTTTAATTTATGCATCTAGCTGTATATTAAATATGCAAAAAGGTAGCTTATGTACGAGTGTAAATGTGTCGTAAAAGCCTCTTAAGATTTCAGATTTATTTAGTTTTTTGCTGGGCGAACGTTTCGGTAATTGCTATATCGGAAACGGTTGGACGCACACTCATCATTTTTTGTAAACAGACAGATACAGCAAATTTGTGCATATTTGTCCCGCAATTTTCATTAACATGACTAGCATGGTTGAGGATCTATTTAGTTATTTCCTAAAAAATGGAAAAATGCTCTGGCTCTCGAACGAACAAGACCAAGGACTTCGCGTTAGTGCCGAGTGATACCTATATATATATTCACATGATCATGTAAAGTTTCGCCGGCCTACTACATATCATTGCCGAGTTCTTAACGATTTTCTTTGTTTTGAGGTTATCTTGAGTGAAATTACTTAGAATACGAAAACGAAGATATAAGGCACTAATTATCTGCATCATCCAATTTTCGAATAGGCGATACTTTTTGCTGGGCGAACGCACACAAAGACAAACTTCTCGGCGTTCCATGGATTCACCGTGCGGATGCCGGGTCCATCGCGTGTCAGAAAGAGAAACCCCGGGTAGCTCCCGGGACTTGTGACACGCGTGTAGGTTAAGGGGGAGCCCCTTTCCGACGTACATCAACACTAACCTTCATTACTCGTGTTTCTCTCTCTGCCCAGCCAAATTTGGTACGAACCTGCTAATGCAAGCTTTAGACACCCTTAAATCCATGAAAATCATATATTTACTTTTATTACAATTTATGATGAAAATGCTATTGATAGCCTCAACATTGCACATGCAGAATTATTCTGTAATTCATATTAAGTACCTAATTACTGGAAGATAATTTAAATAAAACGGGATAGGTATAAATGTACACTAGCGCCAATTATATGAGGCGCGGCCCGGAGCCCATAGCATTAGCTCTTGCTACCTTTTTAATCCGGCACTGCCAGGTTTCATACCAAAAAATGTGTACTTAAGTACTTATATATTTATTAAGAAGCTTAGAAACGTAACTGTCTTAGATATTAATAGGCTCGCACATTGTTACGATAGTTAAAAAAATATTAGAATCAGGATCAGCAAAAGGAGATGTCCCAAATTGTATGGAGGCCAGGCCCAGAACCTGTACACCCCGCCAAAAGATAGACCAATACACCTACAAGATTTTGTTATTATCCAATTCTTTTAAAATGGCTTCGTTAAGTGGTTCAAATAAAAAGATAAGTAAGAAAATAGCAATACAAAACAACAAAACCATCATGGTGGAAGATGACATTTTGATGACGTCTGTCAGTTTTGGCAGTTATAAAATCACACATCTAGGAGTCTAGTGCCATCGCTTGCTGTAGTAACCACAAGCATTATGAAAGTAATGTGTCGATCAATACCAAATCCAGGAAACGATAATGAGGTCGTTATAATGAACTACATTTAAAACGCGACAAGCAGAACAAAAACTTGAAGTGAATGATTATGCCAAAATGACAAGGGGTATCTAACAGCTACTGACATTTAAAGTTTTTTTAGATTGACGCCATCTTGGAATGCCTAATGGAGTTTGATAAATTATTCGATCTTATTTATTTTTGAACCACTAAATTATACGTTAAATAAATTTATATGTATTTTTCCCACAAACAGTATATTTTTCTTGATTTTTGAAAATGGTGTACTATGTCTGGGCCTATTATGGGACATCTCCTTTTGAATACTATTAAAAGTACTGTAAATATATTATAATAGATTATTTACCTAACAAAAGAAGAATCTCGTAAGACATGGAAGCTTTTATATTTGTACAATAAAACATACAAGTAAGTTATTATTATGAAATTAAATTGATTCTTTATTGTTCAATTTTAGTTACGAGCAGGCTCAAATGGTTTCCATTCTTTTATGAATTCCAAAACTTTCTTTCTTTGATAATCTCCACATTCTTTTCTTGGGTTTTTCCATAAGTGATGATCTACATCCAAAATACCTCCAATAATTTCCTGAAATAAAAAAAAAGTAAGTACCTATGTTTTTTATTTGAAAACTACATCTATGTTTTTATTAAGAGATTGTCAATATGTTACGCACCTCACCAAACGTTTTTGGAAACAACTGCTGATCTTCTATCACATGTGCAAATCCTGGATCCATTCCAAAATCAATCCAAAAGTATGGTAGACCTTTTGGTATTCCTTTCCTTATATCTTTACCTTTTAAATCAACAACTTTTCTGTTCATAGACCATTCAGTCTCACATTCAAGAAGAGCTTTCTTGAAATATATTGCAGCTACATCTCCAACATCCCTTGGCAAAGGAACACAATTAATTACCATATGTGGAAATCTGTGTAATTTTGTTGCTATTTCAAAGAATACAACATCTTTGTTTTGCGAGTCGAAGAAACGAGTCAGTGCTTTTCTGAAAGTCTGAAAATGTAAAAGTTTTACTATAATTCTCCCCCGTTGGTCTAGTGGTTTAAATGCCGGACCAAGATCTCGCGGGGTCTCTGGTTCGATCCCCGGGTCGGGTAACAAAACGGTCACTGCTGTAGTAACTTAAATTCAATGATAGAGGCATTTCCCATAGTTACCTACAAGTTGTATCGTCGGGGTACACTACATAAATGCGAAAAACTTAACATCGGAATTAAAAGTTGACAATAACGAATTTCAAAATACCGATTTTTATAATTCCGAATGATACAGATTTCCGAAATTCACAAATCCGATCTATCATAAGTCCTGATATTATAAAACCTAATTTCAAAATTCTTATACGTACTATTTTCAGAATGCCGAATTTGCCCGAATTATAAGTATTAATTCCGAATTCCGAAAACAAATAAAACCAAAAACTAAATGCTTGGTTGTTTTTTATTCATAAAAAATCATTTTATAAATTATTTATTATTTTCCCGAACCTATGAATCTACCGGTAATATTAAATTATTACACAATGCTACTCTAACTAGGTGCTGCGAACTGCAAATGCAAGCATAAAGATAACATGCATGGATTCAAGCAAGCATGCAATCATGCATGCAGGCAAGCAGCATGCATGCAGGCAAGCAGCATGCATGCAGGCTACCGAGCATGTATACAGGCCAGCGAGCATTCAATCATGCATACAGGCAAGCATGCATGGATTCGAGCAAGCAGGCAAGCATGCATGGATTCAGGCAAGCAGGCAAACATGCAGGCATGCAGGCAAGCACGCAAGCACGCATGCATTTAGTTTTGCTCATCTCCAGCGCTGCGGGAAGTGCAGTCCTTCCGCCCTTGCGTAACAAATCTCGGGTACCCACACTCGCTTTCGCAGCTTCGGCTTGCTGAATTTTAAATAGTTTTTGTTAATAACACCGGTCAACAAATATTTTTTTTTGTTTTGCGCATGGCTTTCACTTAATTTACTCTGATTTATAAAGCCAAGATATATAAAAAAGTTCGATTACAAATCGAAAATATTTGCTTTTTAAGATGTTATAGCGATTTGATCATTTTTGATTTTCGCGCCGAATTAATGTCGCGTCTTTGCACGCTACCGCTGTCGAAGGAGAGGTAAGAGGGCGGGGGGGTAGTGTTTCTTGCGTCGCTCATCGTGCACGACAGTATGTGCTTGCATATTACAGAGGAATAACGTGTTTCATATTTGTTTTCGCTGTATTAACCTGTACAAAATGGCTTCGAGAACTTGTAGACGAGACGCTGACTCGTTTTGCTATATTTGTGGCGAATTTATTAAAGTAAGGGAGAAAAAATACGATTTAAGTACAAATTTAAAGATTTGCGAGGCATATCAAGCTTACTTCCATCTACCTGTTAAAAATCAAGACAAGAAATGGGCCCCACATGTGTCATGTAACTCGTGCAGATACATTCTGGACGGTGAGTTTATTTTCTCTTTTTTATTGTATTAACTATTTTATATTAACATGAATGAAGTTATATTATAACATCATTAATGTTGTATATGTTTTTAATTATTTAGTTACGTTCTATTTTAGGATGGTACCGAGGTGAAAAAAGAGCAATGAAGTTTGCAGTGCCGAGAATCTGGAGGGAACCCAGGGATCATCACACAGACTGTTATTTTTGCATTGTGAATCCACTTAAAGGTAAAAATTCAAGGAAAACATCTTATCCTAATCTACCATCGACATCCGCTCCAATACCACATACAGAAAACAATCCTGTGCCTGCTCCACCTGTGCTGGAAACTCAACTACTCTCTCAAGGCAGCCATCAATCACAGAGTTCATCTGTATCCGTACATTCCGAATTCGTTCTTGAATCTGAACCAAAAATACCACATCTAATCAACTCTGAAGATTTCAACGACTTAATAAGAGACTTAAATCTACCAAAAAGTAAAGCAGAGTTATTAGCATCGCGATTAAAACAACGGAATTTACTTACTCCTGATGTTCGAATATCTCATCAAAGAAAACGTCACGAAGAATTTTCTTGTTTCTTCAGTAAGGAAGATGGACTCTGTTTCTGTCATGACGTGAAAGGTTTATTTGAAGAAATAGGTATTCCATGTCATACAACTGAATGGCGCCTTTTTATTGACAGCTCAACAAAAAGCCTTAAAGCTGTTTTACTACACAATGGGAACAAATTTCCATCTATTCCATTGGCACATTCCGTACACCTCAAAGAAAATTATGACAGTATTAAAATGCTATTAACTGCCATCAAATATATGGAATACAAATGGGAAGTTATTGGTGACTTCAAGATGGTGTGTTTTTTGACTGGAATGCAAGGTGGTTATACTAAATTCTCCTGTTATCTTTGCCTGTGGGATAGTCGTAATGATGCTGCTCACTACCGCCAAAAACATTGGCCTGTACGTGCTGAGTACGAAGTTGGAAAATCCAATATTAAATGGGAAGCAATTGTCGATCCTAAATCCATATTAATGCCGCCATTGCATATTAAATTGGGTCTTATTAAACAATTCGTGAAGGCTCTAAATCATGAATCTGAAGCTTTCAAATATCTGAATAGTTTTTTTCCAAAGCTTTCAGAGGCGAAAATTAAAGCCGGAATCTTTATAGGCCCCCAAATAAAAAAAATTATGGATTGCGATATTTTCCCAGAGCTACTTAACAATGAGGAGAAAAAAGCCTGGAACAGTTTTAAGGCAGTAGTTCATGGTTTTCTTGGAAACCATAGAGCTGAAAATTATGAAGAGCTCATCACTGACATGATTACAAATTTTTCCATCATTGGATGTAGAATGTCTCTAAAGATGCACATGTTACATTCTCATCTAGATAAATTTAAAAGTAATATGGGTGCTTTTTCGGAAGAACAAGGAGAACGCTTCCATCAAGATATAATGGAATTTGAGAGGCGTTACCAAGGCCAGTATACTGAAAGTATGATGGGCGACTATATTTGGGGGTTAATAAGAGAAACTTCTTTTGAACATGCCAGGAAAAGTAAATCTGTTCATTTTTAAATTAAATATTTAAAAAAGAACAATTTTACTTTTCCATTTACTCCATTTTAAAACTCATATTGTAAGAATTTTTCATAATTAAATGTTCTGTATGCTATAATAAATTATCTCTATGTCAATTTTTTACGTATTTTCATTAATGTGATTTTTTCAATTTTTTACACATAAAATCAAATTCAAAGCATTTTTTTGTTCTTATTCTTATTTCTAGGTACATTAGCAATAAAAATAAGGTATGTATATCCCGTGCGCAAAAATGCTGTAGACCGGTGTAATAGTAGTTGTTGAGGCTGGCTGGCCCGAGCGCCCGAGGTTCGTTACTGCGAGCGAGGACTGCTCTTCCTCCGCGCCTCAGGCTTTTAAATTGCACTCTAGTATTGGGCAGACAAGTACCACGGCAAAAAGACCACGGCGAGTCGGGATTCAACTAAATTTTTCATTAATACAATGAGTTCGGGTTAATAACACAACGGATTTTTCATCCTTCGTATTAATGAGATTCGGAATATAAAAGATTCGTACTTTTGATATTCTGTAAAGTGTTACTAATCATGGTTTTGAATAGTCGGAACTTTGATATTCGTAGGTTTGAAAATCGGAATATTCAATTTCGGAATTAATTATTTCGGAATTTTTGGGTGTTCCCGTTGTATCGATATGCTGAGTTACAGTAGCCAAATCGGCTTAGACATGCTATTATTTTATTTCGTTTCTTTTGAGGATTATGCTCGGAGTTTTCCTGACCCAACCGAGGATCGAACATCCATAATCATTCGAAAAGATAATGGTTTTGTTACTATTAGCGTAATACAATTTCCGAGGGTCATTTTGAACGAAATTTTACAAATTATAAAGTGTTTTTCTAAAATATCTTGTTACCACAATTTTCGTTTGACGTTAGCTGAAATTTTAACAAAACGCGACATTACAACGCGACAATTAAAACAACAATACACTAACTTAGGGTATCATATCAATCTACTTGTCGTAAAAATATATACAGACGGAATGCGTATTTGTATACGCATTTTGTCCGATAATATGTATTTTTATTAACATAACACTCAAAAACCACATTTAGTAGAAGAGAGTTTTCAGAAGGTTTTCAAATAACAAGATAAGCTCTATCCTCGCCGTGGGTTGATTGCTTACTCAGTAGAAACGCTACAGTTATGGCTTTAAGACTTCGTTCTGGACACATTCCTCTTAACAAGTTCGCATATTTGATGAAAAAAGTTCCATCACCCAAATGTCAACTGTGCGGGCTGATAGAAGATGCGTATCATGTTATGGTTGATTGTACTAGGAACAAGGTTGCAAGAAAACAATACTTTGGTGATCTTTTACATAATGTCGGCTATTGTAACATGGTTTTGGCTTCACTTACAACAGTACAAGCCTATCGTTTATTGAAAATTGTTAGTATTTGTTTTAATGATAGGTCATAGAACTAGTCTTATTATTTTTTAAGTTTATTTTGTTACTTATTCATAATAATAGTTTATGAAAATGTCTCTGAGCGACATGTTCACCTAGTGATCAAGCTCATGAAATAAAGATAAAAGAAAAGATAAGCTCTATTGTATTATGCTTAATTAAACATGTACAAACTCGTTTTTTAATATCCAGCTAAACTTAAGATATACTAATATGGAGAGAGAAAATAACCTAACCTAACCAAGACTTGTTTTTTTAATACAAAATAGTGTACTTATCCAAACTTACTACGGAAGTATACCTCTAAACTCAGTCCAAACTGAGTTACAGGAGTTTGAAGTTGGCTGGTATTTATTACCTTTATTGATAGGCCATTTTTGTTTTATAAACACAAGCTTAGTGAGAAGTTGCAAAAAAATAGTTTCTTTGTAATAAAATTGTGTTTTTGCCTATTGTTATTAACTATTATTAACCTGTTAGGTCTCGGTCTCCAAGTCAGCAGGCGACAATGGCGGCCTAAGGGTGTCCCCGCCAAGTTCACAATGGGGACTACCGTTTCTTTGCTCACCAGTTGGCGCCACTGTAGACTGAGGTCCGGAGGTATAGCTGTCAAAGGCGATTGGCGCCGAAACAAAGTGTTATATCTTGAATCTAATTAAGGTTATATTGTTTATAAATAACTATCTGGATATCAACAAACTAACTTTTGAAATAGTTGCTCTTGAGGCCGCCTATTTTTGCGATTTTTCTTAATTCTGCTTTTAAAGCGTTCACAATAATCGCCAAATAATCCATATTTGCGATATTTTACGAAGGAGATCACTTTTCAGTAGGTAAATTAAAGAAATTATAATTTATGCAACAAATTCCGCTAAAACCAGTGAAAAGTGAATGATATTGGATCTCACGCGACACAAGCGCCTCTAGTGGCAAATTCACTAGCGATAGCCCCCATTCTGTTTGGAACGAGTTTGGTACTATTAATTTTTTGAAGACCTATGTAATAGTAAAATATTCAATCAAACCACATAAACTTATACTCGTATATTTATACATGGTAGTATAAATATACGAGTATAAGTTTATTAAAAAAAGGGAATTCAATCTGCGTCGCTTAGACTCCGCAACTTCGTTCTCCACAATATGATATCTTATTAATATACTCGCGACTGTCTGTGTCGAGACTGAATACGGCCTCTCAGCAACCATGGATTGGTGGCTGTTATCAATATAACAAATATAACAAAGATGTAGCCTTACAAGACCTTAGTTAGACAGTACAATTACCGTCTAAGGTCCCGTGTTACGGGAGGAAAAGAGATGAGTGAGAGATTCTATAGCACCGTCCTTGTTTTTATTGCACTGATCTCCTTTCACAAAATTGGCTGGAGCTTGTAGTGGGTTGTCTGTTCGTTCGCACATACAATGACACTATTTAAAGACATCAAAATCTTTTTTTGCGTCGGGCCGCGGGCATCCCGTAGTTCGTACGTAACAAAAATATCCACAGAGACCTCGAAATCCAATCCATTGCCCTCTATATGAAGGAAGCCTCTCAACGCTTCTTCGATAAGGATGTGAATCACCCCAATCCTCTCATAACGAAAGTCGCCACGTACACCCCCCTGAGGGATGTCGCTGTCCGACGTCGTTGGCCCAGGCATGTACTGAACGACCCCGATGTGTGATCGGATTCACCACGTATATCACAACAGCCAACACCGCCTTAAGCACTTCAATTACTGCACAACACAGTAGTTCTTCACATCGCACCGTCGGAGGCGGAACCACGCCTTTCATTTCCTTTTCCCCTGCCCCTCGGACGGCGACCCAAGCCGATGGCCGAGCCTACAAAGGCGCCCTTGAGGACACTGTCCGATCCCCCCTCCCAGATCGGGTCCGCCAGAATGAAGCCCGACCGTGATCCGGCATGCCAGGGCATCTCCGATTCTGGCGGTGCCACCACTGGTGAGTTCGCCATTTGGTAGGGTGCCTTTTGCACCCCACAGCCTCATCCTCGGCCGCACCAGGTGACCGCTAGCGCGGCGGACCTAGGCTAACCTAAGCGCCCACAGCGCTCGGAAAATCTTCACCTGGTTTAACTGAATAAAGCCATCCATATAAGGATTCAATGATAGGTCCATCCGAAAAATAATTTTTTTTTTTGTGTTATTAATCTGCAATCAGTACAACTACTATGAGCAGGTGAGCTAAAAGATGTAGGCGTGGATAGATATTTGTCCAGCGACAAAGTCTACATTTTAATTGGGTCGAAATCTCTCATCCAACTCCAGGATGTTCACTCTCTTCAGTCTTTTTGCTGAGTCACTGACAAGAAGCTGTTGGGCCAGTTCGTTCGGGTGAGTTGCCAGGCGTGCCTTGTATTTGGTGCTTGTCTTCCCAATTTCTTCCCTGACTGTGGGAATATTGGCAAAGTGGTGGACTTCCGAAGTAGTGATGAACCAGGGTGCTCTTAGGATACACTTTAGGATGCCATTTTGACACCGTTGGAGGACTTCGATGTTCGAGTGGCTGGCGCTTCCCCATAGTTGAATACCATAGGTTCATATTGACTTGATTGCAGCTTTGTATATTAAGAGTTTATTTTCTACGGTTAGATATGACTTTCTGCCAAGTAGCCAGTCTAGAGTACGGAATCTTAAATTTGTTTCATCTCGTTTTGCCTTTATGTGATTTTTCCAAGTCAGCCGACGATCCAGGTGAATTCCGAGGTATTTCACAGACTCAGCGTGGGGAAGCGGTTCATGACCCAGGGCCACCTCTGGACAGTTACCTTGCCGAAGAGCGAATGTTATTTGCTGTGATTTTGAGGCACTAGACTTGATTCGCCATGTTTTGCGCCAATTGTCAATCTTATCTACTCGTAGATGTGTTTGGAGCATCTCGGAAGCGATTTCAGGCTTGGTGTGACTGGCCAGGATAGCCGTATCATCCGCATAAGTAGCTGTTGTTACCTGATCATTAGTTGGCAGGTCTGCTGTGTACAGAGTGTATAGAAAGGGTCCCAACACAGATCCTTGAGGCACCCCTGCTGCGACGTCATGAAAGGTGGACCGCGCATCTTCTTCTTTAATTTGGAAGATTCGATCAGTCAGGTAGGATTGGAGAATTCCAAAGAACGCATGTGGAAGCAGAAGTTTGATTTTGCAGAGGAGTCCTTTATGCCAAACTCTGTCGAACGCTTGTTGGATATCAATAAATGCAGATGCACAGTATTCTTTGCGCTCTAGTGACAAGCGGATTTTGTCGCAGACTCTATGAACCTGCTCGATGGTGGAGTGGCGCTGCCTGAAGCCAAATTGGTGATCAGGAATCACCTTAAGGTCTTCCAGTGCTGGAATCAGTCTACTCAGAAAAACCTTTTCCCAGACCTTTGACAAAACTGGGAGCAGACTTATTGGACGATATAATGACGCAATGGTAGCTGGTTTGCCTTGTTTGTGTATAATAACTATTTGCGAGACTTTCCAATGATCAGGAAAGTAGGATAGTCTGAGAGAGGCGTTTATTAGGATAGTTAAGAACACTATAGCTTTTCTGGGAAGTTTCTTGAGAACACGTGAAGTAATCAGATCATAATCAGGAGCAGATTTGTCTTTTAGTTTCAATATTATTCGCTTGATTTCTCTAGGTGTTGTTAGTCGCAATGGAGAACTAAGCTGCAGAGGTTGATTTATGGTTTCATTTATTACAGATTCGTCCGAATCGGGATCTGGATTGTTTGGGGCGAATACTTTAGAAAGGTAGGTGGCAAATGTCTCAGCTTTCTCCTGGCTTGATCTGGCCCATTTATTGTCAAGGGTTCTAATTGGAGGTTTCGGTTGTTGAGGACGGTTGATATGCTTAGCTGCTTTCCATAGGGAGTAATTGGTAGCCTTGCAAGCACTCAGAGATTCAACATGTTCTCTAATCTGGTTTTCTTTCCAGCTTTTGATTTGCATATGTAGTTCCAACGCTGCTTTGTTAAAAGCTGTTTTGTCGGTGGGGTGTCTACTGATATGCCAAACACGACGAAGTCTTCTTTTTTCTTCAATCAGAGACTTAAGGGTGGAAGTGGGGACATTCACCGAAGGATTTTGGATAGAAGGAGTACATTTCCACGCTGCTTCTTGTATAATATGTGAAATATACTTAGTGGCATCCTCAACATCTTCTGGAGATTTGAGTGAGATTTGTAAGTTGACACTCTCATCTATAAAATCCCTGAAGGCATCCCAGTCGGTTTTGTGGTTTGATAAAGATTCATTCGATTTAAGAAAGATGGAAGTGGATATAGTTAACAAAACTGGAGAGTGATCCGAACTACCGTCTAGGCACGACCTCACATTCAAGTAGGTTGAGGCGATGCCCCTCACCACAAAAAAGTCCAACAAGTCTTGAATCTTATTTGGGTCTGGTGGCCAATATGTTGGTTCGCCAGTGGAGATCGTCGAAAGATGTAATGATTCAAGGCTCTTCTTCAGTTCTCTGCCTCTGATGGTGGTCAGCCTAGAGCCCCAGTGAGTATGTTTAGCGTTCCAATCGCCGCCGGATATATAACGGGTCCCCAATGTCAGAAGATATTCTGAGAACTGATCTTCGGTGATTTTGTGTTTTGGAGGGCAGTATATCGCCGACATGGTAATGTTGCCCGATTTATCCGTTACTGTTATTGTTGTAGCTTGAAGATAGTTGGAAACAAAAGATCTCTCTTGGTAGTGTTTTATTGATTTCTTTATGATAACAGCAGTTCCCCCATGAGCAGTTCCATCTGGGTGGTTGGTTGAGTAAATAACATATCCAGGGATGTTTATTTTACTGCGTTCAGTAAAGTGCGTTTCAGATACAAGCAGTATATCAAGCTTATGTAGATGTATTAACAGCTCTACCTCTTGTTTATTAGCGGATAGACCATTAGTGTTCCAAGTGGCCATTCGCAGCTCTATGAAGAGGACAACCGGTCGACTAATTTTACTATAAGATTCATCATTAAACTTATTTGTTGAAGGAGTGCATCAATTTTCTCTGACTGTTTAAGAAGTAGCTCTTCAATAGCTATGGGAGCGAAAAAAAAATGACACTATTTTATTGCAATTCCTTACATACTTTGCGCTCAAAGGGCAAAATATCCTATAAATATAATAAATAAAATCATTCAACTTCTAGCTCTCGTAAATCAGTTCAGACTGAGTTTAGTTAGAGGTATACATGACATAGTAAGGTCGAAAAAAAAAAGACTCCACTTCCCATACTAAATCCGGCATTGTCCTTTAGGAATGGATAAGCAAGCTATTTAGATAATAATGATATAGAGCTAAAAACCATTGGTGTTAACTGTTACTGTTTGTACTAGAGTGAAGAACAAAAAAGATTTTTAAGGGTTAAGGTCATGTGAGATTAATTGAGATGATAAACTAATTGAAATGCCTAACATCTTTCACAAGTATTCGTAAGGATGGACTTAATAAATCAGTTTAGATTTGAAATACATAGTACAAAGATAACTTTACCAATATTTCGTCCCATACATCTTCATCTATAGATGTAACACATGTGGCATGTTGTATAGTAGTTATTAGGCACTGTCCAGTAACAAGAGACTGCTTAGCTGGCAGTGCTAGATAAACTTTATTGCCACAGCTCACCATTAAATGTTTCACCATGTTCTTCGAATCAACACAATATTCGCATCCTTCAAGGGAGCGCTCAATATTAATATGCTGGTTGATAGCCCTCTGTTTTTCGGCTTCTCTATCTTTTGATTCATTTCTAGTCTTTGATATATCATCTATAAAGATGTCTTCAAGATCATCATTAGGATTTTTATGTTTAGCTGCAATCTTGGCCAGTTGAGCTTCATCATAATAATTATTGCTATATTTTTCTTGTTCAAACTGCAAAAGTAAAGACATTATTTTAAAATAAGGCTGAATACTGTATAAATATATGGTTAAACAAGTGTAAACCATCCATACCATTTGTGCTAAGTTATATTTGTCATCATTGCCAAAGTATTTGGTTCTCTCACCAGAAGTATGTGTTTCAACCTTGCGCTTACCACCTTTACTCTTAGGATCACCTTTAGCAGTATTTATTAGAGGTCGGCTGTTCCCGGAACTGTTTGTTGAGATCAACATGACCCTTTCATCTTCAGCTTCATGTTTGACACCAGGATTTTGTTTTCTATATTCCCTGGCTGCTTCAAGTTTAGCTTTTAGTTCTTTGATCAGATTCAAATCCCCCATAATTTCTGCTTTCACAACTTTAGCTGCGAGTTTATTCAGTTTCTCATCACTCATATACAAACTATCTTTCTTTTCAACATTAACAATACTTTCTTTTGGCATTGCTATTGTTAGTTTTGACTCAGTATGATGACTTATAATGCTATTTGTGTTGTCACTTTCATTAGATTTTTTCCAATTATAAGATCGAGAACCACTATATGAACTATATTTGCTTGAACTCACATCTCTCTCTGACCTATATTTTCTATCTTTAGCTCTGTTGGACTCATTATCAGAAACATGCAAGTCTTTTGTATGATGTTCTGGTGAATATGACTTTTTATAGTAATCTTCATCATCAATAGGTTTCATAAACTGAGCAGACTTACGAAAACTCTTTGAAGTTAGGGGTAAACCAGATCCACCTTGCTTCCAATAAGGATTAAGTTCTCTACTACTAGTCGCTGGATTGTATGAATCAATATGATTTTTACCTTTATCTTCTCTCTTAGGTTTTAGGTCATCTTTTGTATATGTACGTAACATTCCTGTCATAGACATCCAATCATCCCTTTCAGGTGCATTTGTTTGTTTTGGTTGCTTTTCTGCCCATTCATCACTCTCGGAACTGGACGCTGACGGCTAAAAGTTAATAAGTATTGAAAATAATTAGAGTGTGCAAGACAGGATCATTAGATTTTAAGAATATTTAAAAGAAATAACAAATACTTACAATTCTCTGAGGTTTTTGTTTTCCTTCCCTCTTCCTATGTTTATTTTTGAGTTTCTCATCTTTATTATGTCTTTTTTCTTTCATTTTACTGAGAAAATATCTGGTAAAAAACTACGGCTAAAGCTTAGGGCTAAAGAAATATTTCCAACAAAGCCACTGCCGAGTGCTGAACCACAGAACAAAAGTAATCACGAGTATCAATCACGACGTCTTTTTACCACTGGACAACTAGGTTTTAGTTTTAGCCAAGGCCGCAGCCCGCAAGGCCCAATAAATAAATCTCAAAATTCTCTCTCAACGTTAAATAAATAATTGTCACAAACCCTAGAGTAAAGTAATACCCTGTCACAAACACTTATTAATTATTAGTGTTGCCGCCGCATCGCATTCGCATTGGTTGGTTGCCGGTCGATACCTACAATATCGATAGGTTATTGATAGTTACACACACGGAACAGAAAAAACAAGGTGAAACAACAAAAAGGTTCCTTGGCTAAAGCACAGTCTATAAAACCATGGATTCATAGACTGTGGTTACAGCATGAATGAACCTACACTTAAGCTGGACTGCGCAGTATCTAAATAAAACGAGCCGAGAGAGAGATTCGAAAGTAGATGTGCCTCCTTTTCTAATACGGTATCCATAAAATATTATCTTCTCGGATAGCCTTACTAGATTGATAAATACTTATTGTATTAAAAACTATCTAAAACGGATTATAAGCACTAATAGTCACCTACTAGCCCATGCTATTTATCTTTTTTAATTAGGTATGTTCTTTACTATTGTGGAATAGGAGAGTTACAGTGGATCGTTAAGTTGGAGTGATAGTAGACTCGTTTAGGATCGAATCGGAGGAAAGAAAATAAAACAAGAAATTAATGACAAAAAATTTATTAGAAATTAAAACATTATTGAATAAAATTATTATATGCAGCTGTTGTCACATCGTCAGTTTTTTCCCCGTCATTTCAGAGTATCTTCGTTGGCGTACGTTTTTAATTTATCTTAAGCTTATTTATCTGTTCACGATACTTTTAATTAGTTCGTGGCTTGATTCAGTAGTGAGAGATTGTACTGGATGATGAGGAATATCATTTAAGGGATAAAATTGATATTTTTTCGAATATTTTGTTGTCATTGGTGGGTAACAAACAAATATTTTTTTGCCAGGTTTCTTTCTACTTTCCATCAACAGATTCATCCTTAGGCATCCTGTACAGCAATAAAATACACATAGAGTAAAATCTAACTAAATATTTTTATTTAATAATTTATGAGCCGTGGTAGCCCAATTGGAAAAATGCTTGACTCACACTATGAGGTTGCAGGTTTAAGCCCCAGCAGTAGCTTAAACTAATGATTTTTAATTAGTATTTAAATTCATGTTTGGATCATAAATAATTATCATACTACACAATAATATCACACATTTTGAGGGTTAATTAATAAGCTATCATTATTAAACATCAACCATCAAAATACATATGAAATTTTAGACAGTGAAAAAAAACCCGGTCATTTCTAAATTAAAAAACTTATTATCATAAATTACTTATAGCGTGGACACCCTTCTCCATAACATACTTGCTAGACAAGGACACACTACTATTTTAGTTATCTCCTTGGCTCGTTTTACTACTTTTCCATTTGGCAGAGAAAAAGTAATCTTAGCGCTATTGTTTTAGAGTGCACATTTGAAAATATGAGATATAGAAGTACTCGATCCAGGTTAATATTTAAATCCGTGCTACCTACGACTGATGCATACGGCAGGAAATCCCTTTGGAAAAAATTTAGACCACCATAGACAAGCCATAAACAAAGGTACGCAATCCATTTTTAGATTTTGAATGAATGACTTTGTTTTGTTGTTCATTCATTGAGCGAATGGTTGTTTGGCAGCCGATCAGTAGTAATGAACTCGAATCGAAAAAAGTTACTCGAATCGATTCGAATCATCCATGAGGTGACTCGAACCGCCATTCAAATCAATATATCTGAATCAAATAAAATTTTTGATTCGAATTGACTGAAATCAAAATTAATTATGAAATAAGTAAGACAAATAAAAGTGAGCCATTTATAATTATGAATTGTTTTACTTTTTAGTGGAGATGAAATGGACACATCTGACATCACATTCGATGTGGGGTCGACTGTAAGTACTTAGTAATTTTTACAAAATTAAAAATCTAATGTATTAAAGGACACTATATAATAAACACCAAAAATCAAATATTTTAATAAACAAAAGAAATTGTTCTTTTTCTTATCAAATCTTATATTGAAAATATTGAGATAAAAAAAGAACATATTAATATCATTATGAAAAAACATTTGCAACCTCACTTTCAATTTCTATTTAGAACTAGCTGTTCCCTGCCACGCTTCGCTGTGGCACATTGTGATTGAATGGTTTTTGTTTTTTTATTGTTTTTTTATGTTTTTCTTTGCGGTCGATTATATATCATGCTAAAATTTCAGCTCGATCGGTGTAGAACTTTTTGAGTTTTTGAAGCGTACACAAGCCAACATATTATTTTTATATATTATTATATAGATAAAAAATACTAGTTTACTCTTAAGACGGAAAAAGATATCCTAGGACAATTTGAATCAAAATATCGAGACAAGCAAAAAATACTTTATGTATGTTACGTGCTCTACGCGCTTAAGTAAGCTTCCCATTCAATAAACGATTCGAATCAAGGAAATTAATTGGAATCAAAAGAATGATTCGAATAAGGGGTTAATGGCGGCTATCGCTAGTGAATTTGCCACTAGAGGCGCTTGTGTCGCGTGAAGTCCAATATCATTCACTTTTCACTGGTTTTAGCGGAATTTGTTGCATAAATTATAATTACTTATTTTACTTGCTGGAAAGTGATCTCCTTCGTAAAATATCGCACTTCGACTTCAGTAACGCATTTAATTCTGTCGATTTTGATTTACTGCTTGGACTGCTACGTTCGCTTAACATATCTCCAGCGGTGCTTGACTGGTTTCATAGTTACTTGTATGGGCGCCGGCAACGCATTCGTGCTGAGGATTGTTTCTCTGCGTGGTGCGACATCTTTTATTTTCAATCTTTATAAACTCTATTACTCACAATTTATTATCTTCCTTCCACTTATATGCAGACGATCTCCAAATATACTCTCAAGGGAGCCTTGAAAACTTCTCTAGTGGTAAATGTCCTAAAAGTGTTTAGGTTCGGTTAGGTTTAGGTTTAGATCAGTGGATCTAAACACTATTCTGAACTGGAGTAAGTCACTTATACGGGCTCAAGGTTAACCCTTCTAAGACGCAGGTTATAGTGTTGGGTAGCTCATGGCAAAATGCCCGGATTAACTAGTGTGCCCTACCACCCATCATATTTGACGGTGTCCATATTCCATATAGCCCAGTTGATAAAAACCTGGGTGTTTACATGGATAGCGGTCTCACCTGGACAACACAGATCGCGGAGGTTAGCAGGAAAGTGTTTGCAACGGCTGCATCCATTAATAGACTACGGAATTTCTTACCAATACCCACTAAAATTGCACTGGTTCAAGCTCTTCTTTTCCTATTCTTGATTATGTAGACTGTTGCTACTTAGATGTCAATGAAAATCTCCTAAGCAAGCTCGAGCGCCTTCAGAATTTCTGCATTCGTATCATCTATGGTCTACGAAAGTACGATCATATCTTAGAATACCGAGCTCTATAGGCCGCCCCGCTCACGCGCAGCGGAGGTATCCTATAGGCTGTCCCTGTCCCCCTAACAGATTCTGAAGGTCGGTAGCAAAGATAAGATAAGATAAAGATTTATATGTGCGTGTGGTCTGAGGGCCACTCTCTCAGAATTCTTTGAAACTTGCTCAGGATTTAGTGAACACTCCAAAAGAAATGTGAAAGTTGGAACCAGAATTTGTGAAAATCAAATAAGAGAGATATGGACTTCAATGTTGGGTCCTCAGTCCTCACATAGAAGATTGAGGGCCCACTTTTACGGCTTGTACCGGATAAACTAAGGGCACTACAGAAAAAGTCTTTACGTCACAATTTAAGCTAACGCCAAACAAAATTTGAGAAAACAAGATATCATAAAAAAACATTGTATTTTTTTGTATAATTCCGTTCAAAATGGGCCCTCAGATAGAAATTTTGTACTCTAATAGTAATTAATCTATTAACTTTTGCAAACTTTTTGAAATATTATATTTTAGTGCATAAACTGAGATATTTTGTGATAGCAATAGCACATCACGGCATCACGCTGGTTAAATATTATCACCTTCTTAAAATTTGGGCCCTCAGTTCTCCACTTTTTTGTTTTCGCTTTAATACTCTTAACGTATATAGATAATACAAACACAAATTGATGTCTTTTTGTAATAAAAAATGTGCAACAAATACAGTAAACTTAAAATATAAAACACGTTTTGTTTTATAAGCTATGTAAGGTCCATTCAACCGAGACCCCGCCGCAGCAAAATAATACGTCTGGGCGCGTCACAGCTTGTTACAAAATTAAAAGTCTGAATCAAAAATAAAAAATTTTCAAAAATTATTTTATATTAAAAAAAAAACACTGCCATGATGTAATAAATAATGGTCCAATAACGTGGGTTTTGTTTTACAGGTGGTTAAAATTGCATGGTGTATAGGCTTTATGTACAGGTTTATGATATACTGTACAGGTTTATGAAAAAATGTTGTCACCCTATTTATATAAAACAGAACGTGTTTTATATTTTAAGTTTACTGTATTTGTTGCACATTTTTTTATTATAAAAAGACATGAATTTGTGTTTGTATTATTTATAATACGTTAAGAGTATTAAAGCGAAAACAAAAAAGTGGAGAACTGAGGGCCCAAATTTTAAGAAGGTGATAATATTTAACCAGCATGATGCCGTGATGTGCTATTGCTATCACAAAATATCTCAGTTTATGCACTAAAATATAATATTTGAAAAAGTTTGCAAAATTTAATGGATTAATTACTATTAGAGTACAAAATTTCCATCTTAGGGCCCATTTTGAACGGAATTATACAAAAAAATACAATGTTTTTTTATAATATCTTGTTTTCATAAATTTTGTTTAGCGTTAGCTTAAATTGTGACGTAAAGACTTTTTCTGTAGTGCCCTTAGTTTATCCGGTACAAGCCGTACAAGTGGGCCCTCAATCCTCTATGTGAGGACTGAGGGCCCAACATTGAAGTCCATATCTCTCTTATTTGATTTTCACAAATTCTGGTTCCAACTTTCA
This sequence comes from Anania crocealis, assembly GCA_949315895.1. Lineage (NCBI taxonomy): Eukaryota > Metazoa > Arthropoda > Insecta > Lepidoptera > Crambidae > Anania > Anania crocealis. The sequence goes on from OX438864.1 coordinate 10,955,032, forward strand.
CATTTCTTTTGGAGTGTTCACTAAACCCTGAGCAAGTTTCAAAGAATTCTGAGAGAGTGGCCCTCAGACCACACGCACATATTATTCTGTATAAAACTTAGCCTAGATACAATTAAAGTCATAAGTTATGTAATTCTATTAGTATACTAATTTTGTTGTCGATACCTAAACTAAGCAAAATAGTTTTGCCTGTGTCTTAGGTATTCATAAAATGTAGGTTAGCGCTTACTCAACAATAAATACATTACAACAAGTTAGAACTATTAATATTAACTACATTATTTAATTAAATTAATCTACTTATCGAGCAATACTTTAATCTTAATTATGAAACAACTAATAATAGATTTTCGGTATCATGGTGTGTTTTAGTCTTTAGCCATTTTTCAATAGCTTTTTTACATGCCACTTTGTTCATAGGGTAAATACATAACGACTTATTTATTCTATTGTACAGAAAACTACCAAGAAAACAAAAGAATCTGTGGGAGTTAGTTCTTTTGAACAGTTCAGAGGAACAGACAATATCTGCTCGTCTTTTGCTGGTTTGGAGTGTAGGGTTATAGGGTGTAAGTGCGTGCTTTTTGGTGACGGTTAGTAAAACGAACAGCTGGCGTACAGAGAGGACATCGCAATCAGCAAGCAGTTCTGCTTTTGGGAAGCGTATCGGTCTAAATGTACTAACTTTCAGTAATGCTCTTTGAGCTCTTTCTAAATGAAGCATGGTAGTTTTGTGTGTTCCGCCTCAAGATATTATGCAATACGTAAGCAATGACTGACATAGAGCGAGATAAACAGTTTTAAGTAAAAGACCACTTGCGACGTGCCTTAGGATTTTAAAAACAAAAATTAACTTTCTTACTCTGGATGTAATGGCTTCAACATGTGATTTAAAGTTTAAATGCTTATCAATGATAACTCCTAGGTATTTAATATTGTCAGTGCTGCTAATTTTTGGGCACGCGCATGTGCCGAGCGATTCTGAGCACAGGTGAGATGTTATTGACTGTGAGTTCGGAGTTGGCTGGGAAAGTGAGTTATAAGAAAATGATATGTAGTATAGTATGTGAGCAAAAACCGATGTAGGTAGGATTGTAAGTGGAAAAAATGTTAGGAAGCCTGTAGGTAGGTTTAGAATATGTAAGACAGAGATAGCAATACACATATCGGACCTCTCTTTTCTCCGAAGTTATTATGTGGGTGGATCGAGAAAGTGTCCAAAGAGTAAAGGAGACTATGTGTGTTCTATCTTTGTCTATCTAAGGAAAATCACGAATTTTGTATAGTCACTAGGCTAATTTAAGAAATGTGAAAAGAATAGGACGTGATCAGGCGAAAATTGTCCCTGCTCTCACGGTCACCATCAAGAAAAGAAAATAAACTCTGAAGAAATCAACAAGTGTTTTCGTCCGCATACAGTCCACTCAGGAAGTCCATGGTCGGCTTGTTCCTACAACCAACACTGCAGACACTACGCCTAACTTGATAAAATATCGATCCCTGAATTGCTTCCTTTAGTTGATTGATCACAAGAAGGCACAACCACACTGTGCCTCCATGAACACTAATACCGTTAAGCCTAATTTGCACTTTATGTCCGTTTAATAGACGCGACTTTGCAAAAATGATTGCGTGGCTACCGTACGCAAACAGAATGATGCATTGTATTGACTACAGTATGCTAGATTAAACTGTTATAAGAATGAAACTCCAGCCAATCCTGGACTGTGAAGATACCAATATTGCAACGGACATGTTTGTGACTTGCCTGACTGATGCTGTGAATAGTTGTACCAAATTGATCAGAACGTCGAGTAGAATGCGAGTCGGTAAGCCCTGGATAACGAAAGGTCTCTTGCGATGTATGCGAAATAGAGATAACCTACACAAAAAGCTAAAAAAAGAGCCAGATAACGAGGTCATCAAATCTACCTATAAACGCTATAGAAACTTCTGCACTACACTCATTAAAAAAGCTAGGAAAGAGTACGAAAAACAAGAGATTGTACGCGCAAAGGGTAATAAAAAACAGCTATGGGATGTAATAAACCAAATAAGTGGCCGCTCTGTTAAAAATGACTACTCTGAGTATCTCATTACAAACAAGAACCCTGAAAGTAGTCTTAGTGAGGTAAGCACTTTCTTTGCGAATGTGGGGAAAAAACTTGCGGAGAAGATTACAACTAACCCGAACCAATTGCACTCAAGGAAAACACATTTTTCTGCTCCTGCTTCTCCTTCTAACTCCCTTGTTCTGTTACCCGCAAGTGAAAATGAGATCTACCATCTGATAATTAGCCTACGTGAAAAATGCGCAGTTGGCTACGATCAGATCTCAAGTAGAATACTTAAACGATATGCGGACTTGTTTACGCCGGTGGTCACACATATCTGCAACCTAGCTATTGCCAAGGGAGAGTTCCCGCTTGCATTTAAAATTGCGTTGATAAAACCAATTCACAAGAGTGGCGATAGAGACTGTGTCGACAACTTCAGACCTATATCTTTACTACCTGCGCTCTCGAAAATCCTGGAATGCATAATGAATAACCAACTCGTAAAATTTCTTGAATCTAACAAATTACTTTCATCCTCGCAGTTTCGGCAAGGTAAGTCCACAAACGATGCTGTACAAGAGTTAGTAAATTCTATCATTTCCGCATTAGACGGCAAAAAGAAATGTCTTACAGTTTTCCTAGACCTGGCCAAGGCATTCGACACAGTTTCTATCCCTAACCTACTGCTGAAATTGGAACACATTGGAGTTAGAGGCCTCCATCTTAAATTATTCAAAGATTATCTCACAAATAGAAGACAACGTGTCAAAATTGGTCATCACGTGGGTGGAGAGCTTCCAGTAAGGTTCGGGGTTCCGCAGGGAAGCATACTGGGACCGACCCTCTTCTTGGTGTACACCAATGACCTGTGCCGACTTTGCCTAAATAATGGCAAAGTATACACCTTTGCAGATGATACGGCTCTTTTCTTTCATGGTAGGAACTGGGACGAGGTCTTTGATGTTGCGCAGGAGGGGTTCAATGTTGCCAGTGAATGGTTGCGGAATAACATCCTTACACTCAACGTCTCGAAAACCAAGTACATAGCATTCGCTCCCAGAACCAATCTTTTACCTTCAACGTCTCTACACATTATTGCGCATGAGTGTGCGTTGAATGGTCCCATATGTTCATGTCCACAATTACAAGGTACAGACAACATCAAATACCTCGGCGTCGTCCTGGACCAATGTCTCACATTCAAGCCACATATTGAAGTGCTTGTTACTAGGCTGCGCAAACTCATTTATGTATTCAGGACGCTCAAACACGCAGCCGATCGACGCACTAAAGGAATGGTCTATTTTGCCTTATGCCAATCACTTATAGATTACTGCATTACCTCTTGGGGTGGAGTTGCCAGAACTCACATGATCGAGGCAGAGAGAGCGCAACGTGCAATACTTAAAGTTGCAGCCGGTCTGCCCTTCAGATATCCTACTGTAGATCTGTACAGAAAGTGGAAAGTACTCACTGTCAGACAATCTTTTGTTTTAATCGTGCCGCGATAACAATTGATTTCAATGTGTCTGGAATAAGTCACGATCGAGGGATTAAACACAGTTTTAAAAAAACATCAGCAGTTAGAGTACGACCCCGATCTTATGAAACATAAACGGCGAAAGGGCTCTGTGTGTCAAACCTCTAAGTTTCGTATTAGGCAATCACACAACTTCTTTTGCTACTTAGGAAATTTTCTGTATAATAAAATCAATACCAAACTAAATAGATACTCACTTCATAAATCTAGTGCCAAAAAACGATTGTCCTTATACTTAACTTCGCTTGACTACGAGGACACAGAAAAACTGCTCTGTTCAATAAGGTAGCTTGTTTTTGTTTTTATTTTTTATTATTATTATTATTTTTATTTTGTCTAAATTATCATAACATGAATATTATAAATATCTGAAGTATTCAATTATAAGTGGCCTGTGTATTGAATAATTAAATTTAACGTACCTACAAACTTGCACTTACATCTACATTCGTATGCAAACACACAGAAACACACACACGCACGAACACACACACAAATACGCACGAACACACACACAAATACGCACGAACACACACACACAAACACGCACGAACAAATAAACAAACACGACCAGATCCTACTCACTTAAACAAACATATGGGGGCAGGCCCGTACATACCTGCAGTCCCGTACATACCTATACCTACCGACACATACATAACCAAACTAAAACACACAATCTTTTTATGTATCCAACTCTTATATCTTAATACCTATCTCTATCTGTATTAATTTTATTACTCCATTTGTGTCATTGTAAATAGATTACCCAATTACCTACTTAGTATTGATTCGCGTAGTGGGCCTGGTGACTTGTATTAGCAGATTTTTTCTTCTTAAAAATCTATCATAGGCGCCAGCTCTCACAATGCTGATTAGTAAGTTATGATAATTCATAATGTTCAATTCCAGCCTGTACCTTGTGAACCTGTACTAATTTATTTGTGGGAGAAATAAATAAATAAATTAAATTAAAATTAGTTATTTAAGAATTGTATTGTAAATGGATAAATAGCTTGCAATTTTATTTTAATTTATACAACTTTGTTTTGATTGTGGTTTTGAGCGTAAGTAATTGAATTCAATTTATCGAATTAGTGAGTTTTTACTATGATAATGGAAATAATAGTTTTGTGATTTGTGGTATTGTATATTTTTAACGTATATTAAAAGGTAGGCTAGAAACACGTTTTTTAAATTAAATGTTTTAGTTTATTTTAATGTCGCAGGCTCATTTATTTTTATTAAGAAAAATGAATGTTGTACAATGAAGACCGTTATGGGTGCCAACGAACAACACCTGTTATTATAAAAAAGTGCTGAAATTGGTATGTTTTTTTGGCGTAGGCAGGTAGGCACATACCCTACCCAGAATTGCCCACCACGCCCCTGATGGAAAGCTGTAAATTAGATACCAGTTTTTACTCCACTTTTAATTTTTATTTATTCTTAATCCCAAAAATTTGGATAGTACTTTTTTAACATCTTTTATACTTATTTCAATTTGAAATCTTAATAATATAATTTTTTTGATATTTTAGTAACTTAATTGCAATTATAATATCAGTATATAAACTTGAAAAATTATGTCTCAGATGGGACTCGAACCCGCATCTCCTCGCAATCCAGGCGCGGCGCTATACCATTGAGCCACCGAGACACTACGTCATAGGCTTATTCTTATCGCTGTAAGCCAGCATTGCTCCATCATGTCTTGGGAGTTTAATAGTAATAGTATAATTTAGAGATCTTACATAATATCAATATGCTTCAAGTAGTACAAGACCGATCAATGTTATGTATGCAAAGGAAGGCTAGAAAAAAATAAAACACTTAGTTAATAAACGATTTGTTTCATTCATTCATTTCAATATGAACCTACACTAACCTATTTCTGTGTTAATATTCTAAGAATCTTTCGTATTAACGACGATATTTCTCTGATTAAGTTTGCCGTATTAGTAATGGAAATTTTGAGGGGTGAAGTCATAAAAATGACACATTATACATACATACTACTAAAGATTTCACAAGTTTAAAGGAGAAATGTATACATTTTAATACAGACGCCTCTTAAATGTATACCAAGTAAAGTAAAAATTTGGATTTCGCGGTTAAGCTGTAGCGTCAGTTTTAAAATTTCCCGCGCAAACGTCAGGTCATAAATTAAAAAAAAAGAAATCTGTCAAAGTCTAACATGTACAGTTATGGAGTTTCCCGTCTGATACATAGTATCCTCGTAGTCAGTCTGTGGATTGCAGTGTTGCCAGAAGGTTACTTTTGTAACCTTTTAGGTGATTTTTTAACAGCATTGGTTACTTTTAGCTTACACTAATGAAAAGGTTACTTTTAGGTGATTTTTTCGGAATTAGTAGAATTAACTTTTAATTTCTTACATAGAAGCAACGTTTTACATAAAACAAATTTTACATGAAATGAAAGGATATTTTTACATAAAAAGGTTACTTTTTTATACTTCAGGTAACTTCAAATAAGACCCGACTGGCAGCACTGGTGGTTTGATAGATTGATTTTTGTTCTGTGGGTGGATGATACAACCAACAACGTCTGTCTGTCGTGTAACATTGTTGTTTTTAAATTCAAGACAGGAAAAGTGTAATTTATTGAATAAATTTCGGTTCATTTAAATATAGAAAGATTAATCTAAAAATTCTGTAATGCTGTGATCACACAAAACATTGTGACCGATAAAATCCAAGCTAATTCAATTTGCTTGGTAACTAATGGCTGCTATGGAATGTCGGAGTACCTTTTTGATTTAGTATTCAGTCTGTGTTCTCGAGACCTACAACTGGCTAAAGGTGTGTATTTTGTAATGTCCATTCTTGTATTGTATTATTAAGCCACGCTCGATATACTTTAAGAAACATTTTGATCAGGCATGTGTGATATCGTACATAATACATATAAAAGAAAGTGCGAAAGCTTTCATTTTCTATGTTTACTTCTTGTTTACTTATAGATCTTTTGGTATCGTAAATTTTTGCTTAATAATTTGATTAACTTTTGACCACTCTTATATTCTATCGCATTTTCTCGCTTAACTATGTGTCGGAAAGAAAAAGTCACAAGTATAAAAAGCCTTTACTTTGGGCCCCTTTATATGTTAACAAACAAAGATTTGAATTTTACTATGTTATATATTTTTTATTGAAAATTTTCGAAGTCCCAAATGCCTTGCACACCCTTTGCTTCACTCCATCCCATATTTTCACTTATTTTTAATGTTTACAATGTTTGGTTGATTACAGTTCAAAAGACATTCTGTTAAAATGTTCTCGAAAAAGAAGAAGAAGCCTCTGATTTCGCCACCGAGTAATTTTGAACACAGAGTTCATACAGGATTTGATAAGAGAGAAGGAAAATTTGTAGGATTACCATTACAATGGGCCTCGTTAGTTGGCAACAATCAGGTAAGAATGTAGTTACCAGGTTAATTATTAGGCTTTTTTTAGATTCGGTAAAAATAGTACACTCATGGACAGGCTTCCCTTTATGCCTGAGCATGGCAAAATATGTATGTATTTTTGGAAATTACACTGAATTTAGATTTTTAATAGCATTGGTTTTGGTAAAAGTCTACATGATTTTCAGATACTTAAGTCAACAAACCGACCGCTGCCTTTAGTAGACCCCTCTGAAATAACACCAACTGAAATACTAGACCTCAAAACTGTTGTGAGAGGAGACCATAGAATTACCTCAGTTTCATCTATCAGCCGTCCAATGTCTACAACCATGCCAAGTCAACCCGTGCAGAATGGTGTCATACTACCAAAGACATCAAACGTTGCAAGATCCAATTCATTGAGGAGCTCAAGCCCACCAAAGATACGTAGAGAATTGCGAAGTCAGGCAAATGTGCCACCAGCTGTGCCTGAAGAGTCACCACCTGTTCCACCAGCACCACAACAGTATCCCAGTTTGCGAAGAGAAAAAGGCAACTATATTATGAGCAAGCCAATAACTGAATCGCCAGTAGACTGGTCACAACACACACATGAAGCTACAATTAGAGCAGTCCCAGAAATTAATGATAATCATCGCATGACAATGACATACCAAAATGTACAGAATGCTAATGTGCCTTATCAACATAACCATCCACCACAGCCTGTGGTTCACAGCATGCACCAGGGTCTCAACGGCAATAATGGTAACGTGGGTAAGCCTTTGATAACATACATTTTTACTATTTCATAGAATGTAAAACTTGTCTGACTTGAGTTTGGATTGCAGCACATTACTTTTATATTTATTGTTTCTTTGTGGTGGAGGAAAACAAAACAAAGTGACGAAGCCTTGCCATTCAAATAACTTGTGATTATTACTCATTGACTTAATGTATCTGATCTGGTCCCCACGGTATTAAAACAATAGTATATTTACTATTGTTATAACTTATGCATTTAATATTTTTCATGAAAGATCCTTGAAATTTTTGTTATATTTTACTTATTAATAACAACAACAAGCACAAACCAAATGATAGGCAAACGAAAAATACATTTATTTGCACAGTCCATTTTAAGTGCTTGAAAACAATAACTGTTACTAAGTAGTTCAAAAAGACAAGATAAAAATTATATGTTATTGTGGTATGACCGAACAGGTGAACCATACCCGATGGTGCGGCACCAACACGGCGTGCCGGCCTCCGCCGCGCCTCACCTGCCTCTCGCCGCCTCCAAGCATGAGTTGCGATTGACGCATGAACAGGTATAATATTTCGATAACAAGCTTATCTTTTCTTTGTTTATGGGTAAGCAGGTAAAAGTAAAAAATAAAATGGTGGTTTAAGTATTTCTAATGACAAAAAAATTGTGTATACAAATGCAGTATTTTTGTTAAAGTTGTTGATGTTTAGTTAGCCCCCAGTAAGTTTGTTCAATCTAGAATATTGTCCTAAAACGAAACAAGCTTGTAATAGAGTGGTAGAGTTTTTGACATCAAAACTCACATCCCCAATTTCTACTATATCTCAATCTAAACCCTATTAAAAAAATAGGCTTATAATTACTATTGTGACTATTGCTAGGAGTTGTAGTGAAACTATATCTCATTGCCCAATAAAAATACCTAAAAGTAACTTGTAACTGCTAGAATAATGGTTGCCGATACTTTTAAAAACATTCACTTGACTAAGCCCAGCCTTGTCGAAAGCCATGCAATTGTTGTAATCATACATTTACTTACAGTTCCGTGCGGCGCTATGCCTTGTGGTGAGTGAGGGAGACCCGCGAGCTTCCCTCACTGGCTTTAGTAAGATAGGCGAAGGCAGCACCGGAGTAGTGTGCGTCGCCACCGAGAAGGAAACTGGTCGAAGAGTAGCCGTTAAGATGATGAACCTGCGTCAGCAGCAACGGCGGGAGTTGCTCTTCAATGAAGTGGTCAGTATCATCATTACATTATCAGCTCAGATCTTCCAACTTAATACTTTCCCAATTTTATTTTTGAGCAAGAGATATGCTTGGCTATGATCCATCATACACAGCAAGCAGCCAGAGCTTCTGATGACCTGCGGTAAGTCATTGACCATGATGATAAATTCAAGCAGACCAAGGTTACTTCCCTGGCTCACTCCTGACCTGACAAAGTATGGATCTGACTTATATCCGGCGTACTCCACATACTGACGTCTATTACTCATGTAGCTTGCCAAAAACCTTAGTAGGTGGGGAGTACAGCCGAAGCCAGCTAGTTTCCTGAGCAGGATGTCGTTATCAACGACATCGAAAGCCTTCCGGAAATCAAAGTACGGAAATCAATATTAAAAGGTGATGCCCAAATTGTATGGAAGCCAGGCCCAGAACCTGTATACACCACCAAAAGGTAGACTAATACACCTAAAACATAATTATTTATTGCTTCATTTCACATTTTTTTAGTATCCAATTCATTTAAATGGCTTTGTTTAGTGGTTCAAACCATATGATAAGTAAGAAAATCTCAGATCATATCTCAGATCATATTATAAAGAAGGAGATATGAAATTACTCGTAAATCCTTAGCGAACCCGTGTCTCCGAATTATTTATGTGTGCAACGCAACTACAATAACACTGTAGTAAGCATAAGGATCACACTATTATCAATTTACAGCGCTCATTGGTGCGCAAACAAACATGGACCCAATCACAGCGGCTACCACTGACTCGCTTACAGAATGTGTCATTTGGTGTGTGCAAATTAGTTTGTCGCTACAAAGTGTGGTCGCGACGCACACGTCGGGCAGTGAACGCTTTGATTAAACCTCGATACATTGCGCAGTCGCATAGTACACACAACACAGCTAATTAGTATAAGGCCGTCAATGTATATTGTGCCGATACAATTATCGTTACATGGATGTTTTCATTAAATAATTCGCCGCGGTGTGCAATAGTTTAGTGTAATTAGTGTGCTTTATATGATCCTCAGATCATATAAAGAAATAGATATGAAATGGGGGCGTGGCGCGTGCGAATCCAATATGGGCAAACAGAACTATTGCACTCCGTGGCGGATTAGTAGCACTTCACCCGAGCCGACGCAACGATCTCCTCGTTTAATTAAAATGCCGTGATTACTTGTTCTACAAGTGTAACAGAAGAAGTGTAACAAAAGACTACATTAAGGATGGAGTCACGCGTACCATATATAGGTATTAAAATTTCATCATTTATTTGCTTATAAATTCATTAAACGTAATATTTAATGAAAATATCCATGTAATGATAATTGTATCGGCACAATATACATTGAAGGTTTGATACTAACTAGCTGTGTTATAAGTACTATGCGACTGCGCAATGTATCGAGGTTTAATCGAAGCGTTCACTGCCAGACGTTTGCGTCGCGACCACACTTTGTATCCAGTTAATTAGGTATGTAGTCCGATCCGAGTATTATCGATAGTTTTCTTAGTTCCATACGTGACTATTTCATGAATAATTCGTGTATAAAATTTAAGTTGTAATTTAATATAATCTTATGATATAAATTAAGTATTTTAAACCAAACATAAAGGGGTACCTTTTTGCCTTTATTATAAACCTGATAATTATTTAATTAGAGGTAATTCCGTACGTAACGTGGTATACATGTAGTTTAAATAGATAGTCACTATTTGATATTACTATACTTTGTTTCAGCTTTCCAAAAAATTCTCATATAAAGGAAAAATAGAAAAATGCCACTGGCAGAGAGCCTACTTGGATCTACTCCAGTGATTTTTTATATTTTTTCATTTAGGTTAAAAGTTTTTAAAAGTTGTTTACATGGTTATATATTTTTTTATCATGCTGCCTCAATTAATAGAGCACTTTGGAGATATTTGAGGAGCTGGAAGACACCTTGTATAAGAAGAGAATTCTACTAGAAAAGTTTTACATTGTAGGTGCAGAAATAGTGAGCCCACAAAATAACATCTCCTTTTCTTCGTTAAACTGAAATGGCTACCATTTTATTATTATTCTATCTACCTTAATAAGTTTTCTTTTTACGAAAGCTTTAAATAAATGTGCAACCGATTTCGGCAAACTTATTAGCAATGTCACCTAAGATTATCGATAGTCTAATTGACAGACATTGTCGCTGCACTAATTTGCACACACCAAATGACGCATTGTGTAAGTGAGTAAGTGGTAGCACATGAGTAAATATTCCTAGAGAGTACAAGCTTCTTAACTTTTAAACTATTCTGATAGGGCTGACACCTGTTGTAAAAATAAAATACGGTAAGTATGTAAGTACCTACCTACATTATAAAACGTGTACCTATTTCAAAAGGTATAAAATATAAGGTTTTGTGTAAATTGACAATACTAAAGTTAAATTAGTTTATAAATGGCTAACCCTAAATAATTTATTTTTCTTAAAATATTTCTTATTTCCTTTTAACGTGTGATACAGTCTGAATCTAATATACAGTTTCCTTAAATAACTGATCGGAAAACATTCGCATGGCATGTCAAAAGATAATTATGTAATTTATTATTTTATTTTTATATTTCATTTCCAATATTTTAAATTCTCGGATCCTTACTAAAATAATATTGGTATGTTTTTTTTTTCATTTCACCAATAAAATTAACATAATTATCTGGGTCTGGCGGTATTTTAAGGAATCCGGCCTGTAGATACTTTACCTGCATTAAAGTCTTTACGATGAATGAATAAGGAATCATTGCTTATATTTATGGCATTTTCCGATAGGATTCCGATTTCTTGCACTTGTGTCGATCCAGACATTTCCTATACAATTATCCGGCAACAAACCATGGCAGTGCGTAACTGACCCTTTGTTTATTTAGATTTAACACCAATTTTCCTTAATCAATATTATATAAATAATTGAATCATAGAATTGGTAAAATCACAATTCAGCCAAATCACTCAAATAAATGTCGTCTAATGCGCGAGACGTGCAGGCTGCAGCCCTGTTATTTATACCGCAACTGAGCCGGCGAAAACGTTCTTACCCCGGTGACGCGTTGGTGAACGCGTCGGTGAGATGTCACGCGCACATCGCCGCGCTATGTGTGAGTGGAACAACAGCGGGCCGCATATAGGCAGCTTGTATTCTGGTGGGAATATTTATTCATGTGGTGGTAGCCGCTGTGATGGGGTCTGTGTGCGCACCAATGAGCGTTGTAAATTGATTTAGTATGATCCTTATGCTTACAACAGTGTTATTGTAGTTGCGTTGCACACATAAATAATTTGGAGACACGGGTTCTCTAAGCATTTACGAGTAATTTCATATCTCCTTCCTTATATGATCTGAGAAGAAAATATTAATATACAACAACATAAACCATCATGGCGTAAGAAGACATTTTGATAACGTCTGTCAGTTTTGACAATTTCAAAATGATGACGCATCTCGTCATGAGTCGAGTGTCATTTTATAACAAAAAACATTTTAAAAAGTAATATGTCGAGCATACTAAATCGAGAATATAAAAGAGAGGTTGTTAAAAAGAACTTAAAATAAGAAACTGAACCAGGTCAGTGGCAATGGCAAAACTCAAACAGGACGGTTATGTTAAAGTGACAAAAAAATATCTTACAGCAAGCTACTGACAGTTACAGATTTTTTAGTCTGACGCCATCTTTGAATGCTTATAAATAAATTATTAGCTTATTATTTTTAGTTTTAGAACCACTGAATTATATGTTACGTAAAGTCTTTTTTATTTTTGCCAAAATCTGTTAATTTTTCTTGATATCTTAATATGCTGTTTGGAGGCTAGTAGACGGGGCGTTGTAAAAACATGTCAAAGTCCCAAACGCGTTACAGTATAAATAAGTTTTCGGGGCCCTGCAGGCTTACTCTTGACAAGTTCGAGTTACGATCAAAATCAAATCGACGTCGAGAATCAGTGATTTGGTACTCTGAAAAGTGAACCTAAACCTTTGAGTCGATGGTGATTACGTTATCAACCGAAAATGTTTAACGGATCGCCATTTTAGATCGATCTTGACTTGATTTTGATTTCGATTCGATTGAATTTGTTCAGATTTTGGCTAGGTCGAATCGAGATCGAACTTAAATCAAATTCAAGAGTAAGGGGGCTGGGCTAGTTAATACTTCTAATTTGACGACCATTTGCATCAGCGGTAGTAAAAGCTGCTTCTGCGCACAGTACAAATATTTGTGTGCATGAACATGTCTGTTTGTACTGGTCTGGGTGTTTTCTATATATTATAAGTATGTATTTACAAAAAAAAGTATATTAGTTAGTTTATCGGTTGTCTAGTACCCCATACGACAGGGTAGTAGTAGCTTAATTTGGGACTAGATGGCTCTGTGTGGCCCTGTGAGACATGTCCTAAATATTCTTTCTAATTAATCAGACTTCCCTTAAACAATTGTAACCAGATTATTCTTGCCTACTTGCCTTCCAATAAACAAATGTAATACTTCTCTAATCTTTTACCAGGTGATAATGCGCGACTACCCCCACCCCAACATTGTTGAGATGCACGCATCATATCTAGTTGGCGACGAGCTTTGGGTGGTGATGGAGTATATGGCGGGCGGCGCGCTCACGGACATCGTGACACGACACGCGGCCAGGATGGACCCAGAGCTTATCGCCACTGTCTGCAAGCAATGCTTGAAGGTAGCATACAGTTTAATATTAATACTTTTAAATTTTAGCATTTCGATTATACTTTTTTATCATTGCGTGATCGCAAACATGACGTTTGATTAGGCTGTTTTTTTTTTGGATCTTTTAGGATGATTTGATTTTAAGTAGTTTAAGTTTAGATGAGATCTGGATAACTATTTCCTGAACATTACAATTTAGACAAATTATGAAAATCCTAAACCAATGTTTTATTTCGTTCTTTGTTTCAGGCATTAGCATTTCTTCATGCTCAAGGTGTCATACACAGAGATATTAAGTCTGACTCTATACTTATGACTGCGGACGGGCGTGTTAAACTGTCTGATTTCGGCTTTTGTGCCCAAGTATCTCAGGTATGTAATCTTGGTAAATTATTTATATAATCCTCAGTCAGATTGCAATTCTGCGAAGCTCATCCAGAGTTATCACTACCCAGTAACAAAGTGCTGGAGTATAGCCCTTTATACCTTAATCTTTATTCATTTCATTATTACACATTTCAGGAACTTCCAAAAAGAAAATCTCTGGTTGGCACACCATATTGGATGTCCCCTGAAGTTATATCAAGGTTGCCATATGGCCCAGAAGTAGACGTCTGGTCTTTGGGCATTATGGTTGTTGAAATGGTTGATGGGGAGCCACCATTTTTCAATGAACCACCTCTTCAGGTATGTTATTGTTTGAATTTTGATTTGATGTGCTTTTGAGTGCTTTAGGCGAAAATTTGTTAGTTGATGCCTCTAATGTATGGCAGTGTACCAAACAAACATCTATCTTACCTAAATAAAATTACAAGTAAATTACTAAATAGATAAAATTTATAGTATAATATAAATGTTAAAATACTTAATTAGTCTATATGTCACCGTAAAATTGTGAGATCTGTCAGTTTACAAAACAATGCTTGAGATTATAAACTAATGGTGGGATAGATTAGGTTAGATTGTAATCCATCAATGTTCAATTATGATCTGACGAAGTTTTCAATTTTACGGTAAAATAAATCATTGATTTAACCCATGCATTGCCTCCCTAAAAAGTGACGATATTATCCACACACGTGGATAATAGCAATCTATGGCGACATCGCCATAGATTGCTACTCGGCCCGCCCACCAGGCCGGGCCCGGCATCTCGATAAAGTATCCTTGCCGGCCCATCGGCGTTTCCGGCATGAGACTTCAGATCGCAACATGAGTTGTTTTTTATGTCTATTTTACATGTACAAGTTCCTTTATAATACATGTAAGTACTCATAATTTACTGTGATATTTGTGGCAATATTGTGACAGTATTATTGGATTAACAGAAATCGTAATGGAATGTGAAGGTAATCTGGCTCATATTTATGTCAGGATATCTAAAATGTACTATTAAGCATGTTATTTTTTTAAAGTCATTCATAGCCAACCTTTTTTTCCTTAAATGTATTTTTATCTCGCCTTATAAGTTTTCCATTGCAAGCTATAGACTTAACAATGTTGGTAGTCGAAATTAATTAAATTTTTGCAATAAACTACAACAAAGTTTTGTCGACCTAATTCATAAATCTAAATTGACTATTAAAAATATCCTGATTGAGAATGGTTATTATAGGGTAACAAGAGTACGTAAATGATAAAAAATATATCATCGGACTGCCTATCTCACAACAGAACAAGTAGCAGTAAGTAAAATATCCTGTAAACTTTGATGTGTCAATACACAGATATAGAAATTTATGAACTTTATGTTATTTTTTTAATATTTAGTTTTGATGACATGGCGTACAATGTAAATGTTAAAAGTCAGACAATATGAAAGTAATTTCATGTATAATAAGTGTACACGCTTATTATACATGAAATTACTTTAAAACGAAAGTTTTATTTTTACAAAAGGTTTATGAATTCTGAAAAGAAGTGGAGCCCGCCAGAATGGGGACTACCGTTTCTTTGCTCACCAGTTGGCGCCACTGTAGACTGAGGTCCGGAGGTATAGCTGTCAAAGGCGATCGGCGCCGAAACAAAGTGTTATATCTTGAATCAAATTAAAGTTTATTATTTATAAATAACTATCTAGATATTAACAAACTAACTTCTGAAATAGTTGCCCTTGAAGCCGCTTATTTTTGCGCTTTTTCTTAATTCCGCTTTCAAAGCGTTCACATTATTCGCCAAATAATCCATATTTGCGATATTTTACGAAGGAGATCACTTTCCAGCAGGTAAATTAAAGTAATTATAATTTATGCAACAAAGCCCGCTAAAACCAGTGAAAAGTGAATGATATTGGACCTCACGCGACACAAGCGCCTCTAGTGGCAAATTCACTAGCGATAGCTCCCATTGGCTTTTTCCAAAACCTGAGGTATCCGCAGGCCGTTTTAGATACAAATCAATTACAATAAAACTAATAAATACACAAAATCCTATTATTATTGAATGCAATTTGGCTTTGAAAATGTAGTTTAAAATCGAACCGCCCATGGGCATGTGAGTCTCGGCGTGTGAGTTGCAAAGTTTCCCCCGCCGATGGGCGGGCAAGGCACTGAATGGGTTAAGATCACACATACCAGTTTCTATAGATAGCCACGTCTATGAGCAAACTGTAACTCTTGTTTCCGCGAAGGAAATGTACAGACAATGGTAGATCAACCTACTCAAAAAGATACTGAATTGATTTTAAACTTTAACTCCAACAAGTAGAGATCAATATCAATTGAGAAATTTGGACGGTTTGTGGTAGGTTGACGTGCAGCTGTTGTCTGTACTAAATGGAGATGCATTATTCATTAAACGTCATTTAGAAAAGAAAACAGATGTAGAGTTAAACGTTTTTACCTATTATATCAACATTTTCATATTTGAAAAGATTGTGTTGTTACAATTGGATTCAATTAATGTGATTTTCCAGGCGATGCGTCGTATCCGGGATATGCCCCCGCCCCGGCCTCGTCACGCCGCGCGCTGCCCGCCCGACCTCATGTCGTTCATAGAATGCGCGCTCGTGCGGGACCCCGCCGCCCGCCAGCCCGCCGCCCGCCTCCTGCACCACCCCTTCCTGCGCCGCGCCGGCCCGCCCGCGCTGCTCGTGCCGCTCATGCAGCACCACCAGCACCAGCACCCGCACCCGCAGTGACCGCCCGGCCTGATGTCGCTCATAGAGTGCCGGACCCCGCCCGCCTCCTGCACCACCCCTTCCTGCGCCGCGCCGGCCCGCCCGCGCTGCTCGTGCCGCTCATGCAGCACCACCAGCACCAGCACCCGCACCCGCAGTGACCGCCCGGCCTGATGTCGCTCATAGAGTGCCGGACCCCGCCCGCCTCCTGCACCACCCCTTCCTGCGCCGCGCCGGCCCGCCCGCGCTGCTCGTGCCGCTCATGCAGCACCACCAGCACCAGCACCCGCACCCGCAGTGACCGCCCGGCCTGATGTCGCTCATAGAGTGCCGGACCCCGCCCGCCTCCTGCACCACCCCTTCCTGCGCCGCGCCGGCCCGCCCGCGCTGCTCGTGCCGCTCATGCAGCACCACCAGCACCAGCACCCGCACCCGCAGTGACCGCCCGGCCTGATGTCGCTCATAGAGTGCCGGACCCCGCCCGCCTCCTGCACCACCCCTTCCTGCGCCGCGCCGGCCCGCCCGCGCTGCTCGTGCCGCTCATGCAGCACCACCAGCACCAGCACCCGCACCCGCAGTGACCGCCCGGCCTGATGTCGCTCATAGAGTGCCGGACCCCGCCCGCCTCCTGCACCACCCCTTCCTGCGCCGCGCCGGCCCGCCCGCGCTGCTCGTGCCGCTCATGCAGCACCACCAGCACCAGCACCCGCACCCGCAGTGACCGCCCGGCCTGATGTCGCTCATAGAGTGCCGGACCCCGCCCGCCTCCTGCACCACCCCTTCCTGCGCCGCGCCGGCCCGCCCGCGCTGCTCGTGCCGCTCATGCAGCACCACCAGCACCAGCACCCGCACCCGCAGTGACCGCCCGGCCTGATGTCGCTCATAGAGTGCCGGACCCCGCCCGCCTCCTGCACCACCCCTTCCTGCGCCGCGCCGGCCCGCCCGCGCTGCTCGTGCCGCTCATGCAGCACCACCAGCACCAGCACCCGCACCCGCAGTGACCGCCCGGCCTGATGTCGCTCATAGAGTGCCGGACCCCGCCCGCCTCCTGCACCACCCCTTCCTGCGCCGCGCCGGCCCGCCCGCGCTGCTCGTGCCGCTCATGCAGCACCACCAGCACCAGCACCCGCACCCGCAGTGACCGCCCGGCCTGATGTCGCTCATAGAGTGCCGGACCCCGCCCGCCTCCTGCACCACCCCTTCCTGCGCCGCGCCGGCCCGCCCGCGCTGCTCGTGCCGCTCATGCAGCACCACCAGCACCAGCACCCGCACCCGCAGTGACCGCCCGGCCTGATGTCGCTCATAGAGTGCCGGACCCCGCCCGCCTCCTGCACCACCCCTTCCTGCGCCGCGCCGGCCCGCCCGCGCTGCTCGTGCCGCTCATGCAGCACCACCAGCACCAGCACCCGCACCCGCAGTGACCGCCCGGCCTGATGTCGCTCATAGAGTGCCGGACCCCGCCCGCCTCCTGCACCACCCCTTCCTGCGCCGCGCCGGCCCGCCCGCGCTGCTCGTGCCGCTCATGCAGCACCACCAGCACCAGCACCCGCACCCGCAGTGACCGCCCGGCCTGATGTCGCTCATAGAGTGCCGGACCCCGCCCGCCTCCTGCACCAGCACCCGCACCCGCACCCGCAGTGACCGCAGTGCACCAACCTCACCCTGCGCTGTTAACGCATCAGTGCACCAGCCAAGCGGTGAACCGATCTACCCTATTTACCCGTATTGACCCTAAACTATTCGTGGAATATTAGGGGTTAAAGTATGAAATTGCCGTTTTGTATGGACGAAATCGAGAAAAGTCATTTTTCCATACTAACAATTTTTTTGTTTTTTTAAAAACGCCTGAACCGTTTTCGATGCAATTAAAGGTGAAAGTTAGATGGTTATAAAGCTACGCATTATAGTATTTAAATCTCTGAAAATCAAAGTATATAATACAAATATACTTAATTGAAGCAAGAAGGTCAGCTGACACATTGTAAGAGGTCTTTTCAACGACTTCCTTTGAAGTAATAGGCACTAGTATTGCATTTTAGTCAAAAGTTACTTTATTTAGTTTTTGATACAATACAAAAAGAATTACGCAATAATATGACTATACTTAAGAGCTATAAACAAAATAAAAAGTGGGAAAATAATCGGCAATTTCATACTTTAACCCCTATTATTATCTTTAGTATTTACTTGCACAAGCACGCACGCGCAGTGACCACCTGACCATGCCCAGTACAGATACATAGCTTAGACATACTGAGCTTTACACCGCAAGTACCAGTATAAACCAGTAGCCGTTAGCCGTCACGGGCTTGACATAGGTATCCAGCTTGAAAAATTATCATATTGTAAACCAAGTCATAACAAAAAACACTTAAGATTCGTATCTTCAGAACGCGTATATCATAAATGATTTCACTAAAAATTAAATTCACTTTTTTGGTTGGCGTTCTATGCTGCGTTTGCCATGTCGCGGTCTCCACTCACGAAAACGTCACATCAGTGCTATGCTATAGCAGAAAAATAATTGAAGACTTATACACTAGTTTCTAACAATTGCTACCCTATATTTATCTACAACAAACCGCCTACTCAAGCAATGAAAAAAAAAATTTCAATTGATTGTTATGAGTGTTATGAGTGAAGTTTTCCTTCTTTAAGGATTGGAAGGGAATAAAAACCATTTCACGTCATGACACACATGGTTAATTATAAAGTTAACAAAAACGTTGTTTTAGAATTTATTGACAGGTAATATAGTGAAGATTGCCCCACCTTTACTTATGTCGCAGTTTTACATCAAATAAGATGCATTAGCAGAACTGTTGTTATGAACATTAAAATAGTTTGATATACCAAAGTTGTTCATATCACAACTCTCTCTATTACCTGCTCGTTGAGAAAAAGCAAACATGTAATTTGGTTGTGATCTTTGATGTAAGCAAAATAGGATTTACAGTTTTGTGACATTATGACTTTAAAACAATAAGCTTATTTTGAGTAACCTTTTAACTCTTTGTGATTTCTATGAATAAACTGAATAAAGCAATTTTAGTTATGAAAAGGTTAAAAACGTATATTTTAAATTATCACTATTATTCATGTTTTATGGTTCGTGTTTGGCGTTTCTCAATGGGTACGACACTTTTATTTATTGGTAATAATTATTGCTATTACATACTAAAATTCCCAGTGAAGTCATTCCATTATTGTGTACCTCTATTTGAATTCTTATAAATATTATACAAATCAATTTTATTGTGCTGACAAGATAATTAAATTAGTTTATTATGACTAACATACATTATAATATAATATGTTATATACATTAAGTAAATATTTAAGCATGTAATTAGCTATGTAACATTCCTTCTGTTTATCCAATTAACTATTTATAAATTCTAGCCATATTTTCGTATTGAATCAATTTACTTGATTGTTGAGAGTATTTATATTGTGTTTTATTGTCATTGATGAAGGTTTACGACAGTTGTAATATATTATTTACGACAAATTTAATGTAATGGAGATTATTTTGTAATAGATAATCAATAATTTTCACAGTAACTTTCTAACTGCATTTTATTAAAATTATAATTCTGGCATACTTTAATGCAGAAGTAATAATAATTAATTTTCCAATACGATAAAAGCTACTTAAAAGAAACTACGTAAACTTGATATTAATTTTCTTTAGCTTATAAATTAATACTTAGACATAGACTCTATGTGAATAGGCACATAACGTTTTTTATCGAATGTGTTATTAAATTTTAAATAGCCGGTTATGATATAAGTTCACTATGGTTGTTTCTTCTTATCGGTTACCTTTCGTGCCTTTATTCTTACATAACTTTTAAGTCGTATCGGTATGTTGACGCAACACGTGCCAGAATTAGTATCTAACAATTGGAAATAAAATTCCGCTATCAGTATTAATGCATAGCAAAATTACGTTTTGTACTTATTTGAATTTCTTATACATTGCTAAGGACAAATTAGTGTTTAGATTCATCATTAGGTTACTAGTTTTCTTTACTTATTTGCAGCTGGTTTTACACTACATTCCTCAAGTAATATTATTATGTTTTTTATTGTAA
Source organism: Anania crocealis (assembly GCA_949315895.1). Classification (NCBI taxonomy): domain Eukaryota; kingdom Metazoa; phylum Arthropoda; class Insecta; order Lepidoptera; family Crambidae; genus Anania; species Anania crocealis. Next base: position 10,975,963 of record OX438864.1, read on the forward strand.
GTTTAATATTAATATCAATAATGTTTTATAATTTTATAATCATTAGTCATTTAGGTAGTCACAAAAACATTCGTATTTCTACAGTGCAAATATTTAAATATACATAAATCATCGACTATCTTAATGAATTCCTACTTGTCTATTTGGCCTTAATAAACTGTGATTTTGACCCCTACAGCGCGTTTGCGTATGCCAATTTTATTATAAATATATGTAAGACGGTGACAGAAGAAACATTTGTCTTACTATCGGAACTAATTATTTGTGGTTATTAATAGTGAGGCTAAAATGTTAAATGGACAGTTAAATATCGTATTTAGTATACGCTAGTACTTAATAGATTAGGCCGCTAGAATTGGTATTAAATTAATTATGAGAAAATCTATTATTGTTACGAACCGTACCTACATAGCCTTGTGAATAGATTAGTGCCTTACACAGTTTAGCGTTAAATGCTTTTAAGCACGTTTGCACTTAAAGTTGTTATTGGGTTTATTTATGTTATGTAGTCAAAAGCTTATCAGACTACTACAAGACTTCAATGTTCTACAACCGATTTTTTTATGTAAAGTCTAATGTTATATATCAATTAATAATATTTGAAGTATTGCACTAGTTTGTTAAGACTTAGCTGTACTATTTGTTATATGACCAAAATGTTATGACGTTTACAGTAATTGCATTTAAATTTTTGTTGAATTTCTTACCGTCAATGACGACGAAAAAGATAGGACATTCATTTTTCAAGAAGGCATTTTGTGCGTTAATGGCGCTAATAATTTTGCACATCCAATAAATCGTAGTAACCTTAATGTAATTTTTACATTTCTCCAAGATATAGTATTTGGTACTACAGATCATTGCCATCGAAGTGCTAAGGAGCAGTAAAATCAAAAAGTAAAAAAAAAAGTTATTTGAAGTCATAGGACTTCAAATAACTTTTTTAAATTAAATTTCTCATCACAAAATCATCATTATTATATGTATCACTTGTACCGAAACATGCGATCATGTCATCGTAAATTATTATTTTGTATCATCTTTTTGTAATTTATGCCAAATATATGGATTATGATATCAAATTGTTGATAAGAATTGTTAGAAAATATAGATTTTGAAATAAATGCTAGTTTTATATGAAAATCCCCTACTTCGCCCAAATATCGTTATTGAGTAGCAGTGAAGTCAAATGACAATTAATTGGTTTAGTAGTTTTTGAGTCTAGGCAACATACAAGATAATTATGTTTAACAGGTTTGATTTGAACGTGTGGCCCGAGGGCTCACTTTACAAGACCTTTTATTATGTACTAGTAGAATATATAAACCCTGTACTTTCAGGGTAGCATTGTGGCTACTTCTGCTAAAATTAAGACCTTACCAAAGAAACATACTTTTAAGTTTAAATTTGTAGCATTAAAGTAAATTTGAGCACTTGAGAACTGAGGGCCCATCATCTGATTGAATTTTCTTTATTTGCAGTAACTAGGCAGAGCTGTTATTTTTGTATGTAGACCTACAATTTACCTTCTATATATTACCACTCATAAAAATCATCTTATTTGGTCAGATTCAGTAATTTAGTATTTGACACAGTTCATCTGAGGGACCACATTCGGCGAGTTGTAGCGTACAAATTACAACAGCTACAAATTTATCATTCTGGCTACAATTGTTTTAGAGGTTCTGCTAAATCTTTATGTACAAGGGCGGGTCAATAAGTCCGTGACTTTTTGAATTTCTGACCTCTACTGAAAAAGCAACACTACTCCTGTCAACAGGTATCTGTCAGTTGATTCCTATCAAAATTTGAACTTGCTGCGTCAGTTAGTTTGTGTTTGACAGCTATTTTTATCAGACTACCCAGTAATTTGAGGAAAAAATGGAAAAAGGTGAATTTCGTGTGCTTATTAAGCATTATTTTTTGCGAAAAAAAACCATTACCGAGACCAAGGCTAAGCTTGATAAATACTATGGGGACTCTGCACCATCGATTTCAATGGTAAAAAAGTGGTTTACTGAATTTCGTTGTGGCCGTAAAAGCACTGAAGATGCCGAACGTCCTGGACGCCCAGTTGAGGTCTCTACATCCGAAACAATCGAAAAAATTCACGATATGGTGTTGGCCGACCGAAGATTGAAAGTGCAAGAGATTGTGGAAGCCGTAGGGATCTCGCATGGCTTAGTGGTTTCAATTTTAAAAGATCAATTGGGCATGAGGCTTTCCGCAAGATGGGTGCCGCGTTTGCTCACAGTCGACCACAAACGCAATCGTGTAACAACTTCACAGGAAGGTTTGGCGTTGTTTAATTGCAATATGGAGGAGTTTTTGCGCCGTTTTGTAACCGTGGACGAAACATGGATCCATCACAACACACCAGAGACCAAACAACAGTCAAAACAGTGGGTTTCTAAGGGTGAATCGGCGCCAAAGAAGGCCAAGGTGGGTTTGTCAGCCAATAAAGTTATGGCGACTGTTTTTTGGGATGCACGTGGGATAATCCACATTGACTACCTTCAAAAGGGAAGAACAATCAATGGGGAATATTATGCCAACTTATTGAACCGCTTCAATGACGATTTGAAAAAAAATCGACCTCATTTGGCCAAGAAAAAAGTTCTTTTCCACCAAGACAATGCAAGGATGCACACATGTGCAGTTGCCATGGCAAAAATCCATGAATTGGGCTATGAATTGCTCCCTCATCCACCCTATTCTCCAGATTTGGCTCCGAGTGACTACTTTTTGTTCCCAAACCTGAAGAAATGGCTTGGTGGAAAAAGATTTGACTCCAATGATGAAGTCATCTCGCAAACAAAGGCCTATTTTGAGGACCTCGATAAATCATATTTTTTGGAAGGGATAAAAAAATTGGAGAAGCGTTGGACAAAGTGTAAAGAGCTCAAGGGAGACTACGTTGAAAAATAAAATGATTTGTTTATCAAAAAATCTGTGTTTTATTCCAAAAGTCACGGACTTATTGACCCGCCCTCGTATACGAAACCTTCGTTTTCCACAGAGGCCTCTCGAAGGGCACGCACATACATTTTTCACTGATGCTTCGCTCCTATTGGTCGCAGCGTGATGTTATATAGCCTACAGCCTTTCTAGATAAATGGACTATCCAACACAAAAATATTTTTTCAATACTTCCCGAGATCAGCGCGTTCAAACAAACAAACTCTTTAGCTTTATGATATTAGTAAAGATGGGCAGGGTGTAAGTGTCGAAGAGTTTTAATGAAATTGGGAGATTTCCCTTAATCCGCTCAAAAACCGGGGTCGCAAACAGATGTTGGTGAAAAAATAGCGAGGCTAAAATGGGAATGGGCGGGGCACGTCTGTAGAATGCATCCTGATGGGTGGGCTCAAATCGCAACACGATGGGTACCTGAAAGATGGCTATCGCCGAAGAGTTAGTAGACCCAAAAAGCGGTGGTGTGTCGATTTTGTCCGGCTGATGGGGGAATGGGAGTCGTTGGCGATGAATAGAGACCAGTGGCGGAGTTGAAGGGAAGACCTTTGCCCAGCAGTGGGATGATATAGATTAATTTAAAAAAAAGGTTTGATGCCTTACCTATGCCTGACAATTAGATATTTACAGAATGGCAATTTTAAATTACATACTGGTTCATAGGTGGTGCACACTGCACACCTAGTATGGTAATGCCCCTAAACGGCTAGAGCACACAACACAGATGACATCTAGCCCAGCTTATGTCGGATTGAAGTTCATATAAAGCGCGGTTGCTGCATGTTAACACTCAAAACTTAAATTGGGCCATTGGCCAGCTTGTCTGGCAGATAATGCTTTCTGCGGTAATACCGTCTATTCCACGTTTTCGTTTTCACTTTCCACTCTGTATAATAATGTTTTGAATAAATAAATCACGATGCGCCGATGCGATGCCGAGGCTCAGTTGGCTGTGTGGTGCTTAAATAAAATAATTTTTATTCATGATACTAACAATCAAATTTATTTTCGAGTAAATATTTATAATTCAAGTTATTAATAGAAAATTTACAGAGATTACTTGTAGAATTCATATTCACTCTCATCCTTTTTGATATTATTCTTGTAACCTTTTTCGAAGTCCTTTGGCAGAACAATATACCTGAAAGGAAGTATTTTTTTTAATATTAATAATGAAGTGATGGTTCTCAAAGCCTAACTATACGTTTCGAATATTACCAAATGCACGGCCATGATTATTTAAGTTAAGTCATTGTGTCTCATTAAATAACATTACCTATTCTCTCGCACGGCGTGCATGCCCGCCTCTTGGCAGATGGCGTTGATGTCTGCGCCTGACACGCGGTCCGGCCGCGCCACGAACTCCTCCAGGTCTACCTCTTCAGACAGATTCATCTTTGCCGTGATCGTAGAGAAGATCAGTCGTTTCTGACGTCTGTAAATGGAAACAGTCACAATGAAAGTTTTTTTAATATTGGAAAGTCATAAAAAATCAAGGTATTAACTCCTTAATAGTAAATGTGAAAGTACCAAAGGCTATTTGACAATGCGAAAAATAAAGTGCGAATTACTATTATCAGCTTATATTATGAGTTTAAAAATGGTTATTTAGTAACGGAAGTTAAAAATAATAAACGATTTATTTATAAATCCAGAAATAAAAATGCATTTATTTAAACGTTAGTCACGTGACACGAAACGCCCCTGATTGGTCGGGTTTATGATAACGTCATCTGCTTGATAACTTTGTTTGCCTACTTGTGTTTTAATAGCTTTTCAAAATGTTTTGATAATATTTTCCTAGAATAATAGTATCCATAGTTTTTGTGTGATTTATTTTCAATATTTTACAAATTCTCTCAATAAATTTTACTATGGACAACGATTTTGTAAAGCAGAAAGCAGTAACCTGCCCATTCATTTAAAATCTGTAACAAACAAACTAGTTATTCGGGATCTTTAAGTGTAATGTTTATTGAAATCATAAGACTGTAGCTACAATTTTTAGCTAATATTATGAAAACATCGGAAATATTCGAAGTGAGTTGCAAGAGGCATTCTGTTAAAAACATAAGAGGTATTATAACCTCAAACCAATAACAAAATATTTACATTCCTACTTATTAAAAGTTACAAATATTATGTTTACTAACATCGAAATGATCCTCACAGAAGAAAATATCCGAAATAGTTGCAAGTTGCAACCACTTTCGGCACACTTAGACTTTCTTTTGAACACTTACAAATAGTTTTCTGAAGTTTTTATACATTTTGGAACTGCATACCATTTGAAACTCATTTTATCACATAAGTCACAGTTAAAATATCGATCCAATCGCACTTTCGTTATTTGTTTGCAACAAATGTATGAAGATGATTATGTGCTACAGATCACAAGACAGGCAGGTGATGTCACCGACCCCATTGCAGCGCCATATTGACAAAATAGTGTTCATTTTGATAATTTTCAGCAAATATGTACCAGAATTTAAAAAAAAACTACTGCTACTGTGTTCTTTAACCTCTACTTAATAATATAGAATGGATTTTAATAACCAGTCAAATAGCCTGCAGTGCCTCAATGTTTATTTATTATTTAAGTTCTTCGAGTAGCTTATTATCGTCTACGGCAAAGCCAACAGGAAGGGTTATGATTTCAGCAGTCTATGTATACATGTATGGGGCTATTTATGTGGGTTCCACATTTGCGGCTTCTCAGCCAATTTTGATGAATGAGGTATCGATTCCTTATTATAGTCCGGGTGGCATAGGCTACCTTTTGTTAAAAAAAGCTATGTTAAGCTACATAGCGAATGCTACATACACAATATATTAGCTAACTTTGAAAAATAAAAGATTGAATTCATAACGAGATATCAAATGAAAGAAGACAAAACTCAAAGTACAAAAATGTTTAAACAATACAGAAAATATACAGGGGACTTTGAAATTACTGAATTTTCGTAGTCAGGTTACAGTGTTTTAAACTATTTATACTTGTTCTAACAATCTTTCATCAGTTCTCATGATAATTAAATAAAGAGTAAGTATTTTGTTCAGTAATTTAAAGGATGGTGATAAAAAAATTCCTTAATTCGTATTAATGGTATAGATAGTAAAATTATTTATAAAACTTGAAACACTTTTTTCCCATAAAAAACTGCCTTCTCCATTTTAACACTTCAAGTTTTATTTTCACAACTAAAACATTTTTTGTACAAGGTCCTTTTGATACCACAATTCCTATTTAGTACTTTAAAATTGGTCGAGTGATTTATGCGTAAAAACATAATAAGTAACATAAATATCTAGAGTATTAATTTAAAAATTACCTGTCAGGAAGTGGGAACTCAATTTTTCTATCAAGACGACCAGGCCTCAGCAAGGCGGGGTCTAGAGTATCAGCACGATTTGTTGCCATTATTACCTTAAAGGTAAAGATTTTAATATTCAGCAAATTATAAAATTAGGATTTAAAATGTTGAATAGGCACAAAGATACTCACTTTGACGTTAGTTGTCTGATCAAATCCATCCATTTGATTTAAAAGTTCTAGCAGGATTCGCTGGACTTCTCTGTCAGCACCGGTTTGGGCGTCAAATCTAAAAATATCATTTATTTTTATGAACTATTTTTCATTTAAAACAAAAATGGAATTATGGTGTGAAATTAGATAGAATTTTTCAAGGTGTCTGTTTAGATGAATACCTAAATACCCTTCCAAATATTATCCATAAATAATAATATTATAAAGAGGAAAGATTTGTATTTTTGTGTGTGTGTATGTTTGTAATGAATAAACTCAAAAACTACTGTGTGCTAACTCCACCAGTGCGAAGCCAGGACGGGCCTCTAGTTATCTATAATTAACAAATATTGTGGAATCATTCATAGGTAGGTAGTATTACCTCTTGGTTGCAATGGCATCAATTTCATCAATAAAGATGATAGCAGGGCTGTTCTCCTTGGCTAGGCGGAACACGTCTCGCACCATTCGCGGGCCTTCGCCCAGGTACTTCTGCACGAACTCCGAACCCACCACACGGATAAAGGCCGCTAGAAACAATCACATAATTATTAAAGAACTTGTCACAAAGTCTTATGCATAGAATTAGAAACAATTCCTATATGCACAGATCTGTGCCGAAGCAGATGACCGGTTAATGGTCTGTATAAGGTAAAACTCTTAAAGCTATTTACAATTTTTATAGCTATATGGTTGGTTATATCAAATTTAAAAAATAAATTGAGTCTCAAAGGCTACTATGTAGCACAAAATCACAACAGCTATAATATAATAACATTTATTAGTAATTATTAAATCTGGTGAATTTTCAGATCTATGCAAACTATAGGAAAAAACACCATAATGCTTTAGTAATAACATTCATTCCTGTTACACACTAAATAACCACTCACCTCATTCAAAAACCCATCTTAATTTTAATTTGCTTTCTAATAGCTAAATACTAACAGGATTAAATTCAATAAAGATTAATTAATAAATCAATTACCTGTAGTATGATGCGCTACAGCCTTTGCCAACATAGTTTTTCCACAACCAGGTGGTCCATACATGAGGACACCTCTTGGAGGTTCAATACCGATCTGTCTGTATAGTTCTACATGGGTTAGAGGCAGCTCTACTGCTTCTCTTATCTCTTGCTTCTGAGTGTCCATACCACCAATGTCTGAATACTGTACATCAGGCTTTTCATCTGTAAACGAATTTTTATTATTATTATAAAGTAAATAAAGATTAAAAATAAGAACTAAATACACAGTACCTTATAAAAATTACAACATAGCTGTTTTCATGATTCTTATAATATGCCCTATTGGAAATTTAAACCTATGTATCTACATAGGACATCATTTAGTGAGAATGTTTGTCGGTCTCACAAGCATGTGCAACTAGTTTATAATGTGAATTAGGGTCAAAACAGTATTTATATAATGATGTTTGCCACATTTAATAATTTATTACAACATTTATTTGTAGATTGCAAATAAAGAAGGTGAGACATTTTAAGGAAATCTTTTGTAACTGAATAAAAATTAAATAGTTCCTTACTACTGAATGGCTAAAAAACATTAAAAAGAACAATGTGATATGAAATGAAATTTATATGCGTATGAAAAAGGGTACATTATAGATCTTATTTTAAAAATAAAGTTTAGCTTTTTCAACTAATGCAGATAGCATGTAAATACTTAAACAAAGTAATCACAATTAAATATCAAAATACAATCAAATGCGCTAGTGAATGCAGTTATAGCACATAAATTTAATGTCACTACCCATTATGTGCCTAGGGATGTCTTCAAAGGCAATTAAGATGATTCACAAGATCACAGATCATCGGCAAAAATCCTTTTATATTTTTACTGATGTAGACTAATAACAAAGAAGTACACGCATATTATAGTTTACCTGCTTGCAACATAGAAATTGAGCTGTCAGCTTCTGGAGGTAGGACATCTACAAGTGCATTTGAGTGTTTGTGCAGTGCTACTGATGCCGAGGGCTTCAGCAGTTCTCGGTCGATAGTTGATAGTATGCGGACATAGTAGTTCGATCCAGTTGTACTGCCCACTAATAAAAAAGTAAATGTGTAATGAAATAAAAGAATTCTATAATTATAACAGTTAGGTGGATAAAAAATTAATTTATTACTTAGTAAGCTATGAACTTTAAATTTGAATTATTAGTTAGTGATTTCTTCCTACTGTGTATCCATTACTGCACTGTTACAATCACCATGATTATAAAATTAAAATCAAATACAATATGAAACAAAATAGTATTAATTTTTTAGTTATTTTATTTATCAAACCTTTATTAGTGTATTAAAGTTATTATATTTTATATTGCTGTCTATTATTTTTATACAGGTAATTGTAAATTTTAGCTCTTAACAGTTGCTAGACAAAATGCTTACCTATTCCAGTGTTTTGATCGACTGCCTCTAAGAATTGTCCAATGACTAATGGAACTGACTGAATACGTTTTACTTCTTCTTGAGCATGTAGATACTCTTTCTTAAGGTTTCGTTGTTCATCCTTTATATACTCCTCTTGAACTTCTAAGAACTCCAACATGCGCTGCAGTTTCTGTAAATAAAATTTGTGCCCTTAGCTTTGTCTGCCTTACTGCAGAGTTCGAAAGTTATACACAAAAGATGACTTCAAATAAGTTTATTCTAGGAGATTTATGTCAGCATAATGGAGTCTGTTAGTAATAATAATAATAATAAATTGTTTATTTCGGATAACTTAATCCATATGTGGGTTAGTAATACAAAAAATAACTTAATCTAAGGTTAGTTAGTTTTGTTTAACACACACTATAAAAAGAATAAGCGCAGACGGCCTATCACGGAGGTGGGTAAGGCCCCGTGATCAGTCTCTGCACAAGACATTTCCACAGCGGCAATGTGTATCTGTCCGCTATGGTTCTCAGAATTCTGTTGTGACTGGCTCGCACCCTGGTAATAAGGGATGCAGACTTTTTGCGTATTATGGCATTAAACCCTGTTAGTAAATACACTCTGTTGAAAAAGGTTGGGATATAAAAATTTTTGATAGCAATGAGGTTTTAAAGCAAATTAGCTATAAGTAACAAAATACCTTGTACTTGGTGTATAAATCCTCTGATTCCAGCTCATCGAACGATTGTGGGCCAGAAAAAGCCAGACCCTTTGCGTCAGTTGCTTGGTCATCCTGTAACAATGGATGCAAATCATAAAAACGATAACGATTGCTAACATATATGACATTGAATGTGAATATACCATTAGAACATACCTTTTCGGGTAATATAATGCCAATTTCTTCCATTATTTTCCGTAAAACAGCAGTAAGTTCAACAAAAACGATAGTGTTCGTCTCCGACGAAATTTCCAAAACGTCAAACTTCAAAGCTGAAGTAAAACGTGAAAACGTCAAATCAAATTATTACTTATCACGCACGTTCCGTTTCGCAGATATTTTTTTTTATTTAATGCTTTTAATCCAAAGGCTTTTAACCATTACTTTTCACTCACACTATAAAATTGTCCTTTATTTTCTTTTTCATACACATACACTGTGCATTTTGAACCTCTATTTATGTATGTACCAAATGTTATGTAACCACTATGTATAACATCTTAGCAGTGTTTTTAAATTTTTTATCAATCAAAATATTAGAAAAATCTGGGATACGTATCAGAACACCTAAAATTAAAATATCATCGCAGTCATAGAACAAAGACGGATCTGCAATTTAGCAACTTTACAGGAGAGCCTTGCAAAGATTTTGTATAGAATTTTACTCCATATTTTTTAAACTAGTAATTAACGTGAAATTTGGACAAGTTATTTTGTATGAGGTCTTTTTTAATGTGAGTTACAACACAAATTCCTAATATGTATAGTTTTCGTTAAAAGTCACATCAGTCGTTTTTTTCTGGAGTATAATTTGGCGTAATGTAATTAACCGACGTTATTGTATGGAGTTTGTGTTTGTTTTTCATGACGGATGATACTTTCCGTCAATACTCTAGGGATATTTACTATAACTTTATGGGCGGTTATGAGATATGTAGGTGTAGAAAATGTAATAACAAACAATTCATAATTAAAAAAAAAATTAAATATCAGTTACATCAGTTAAGGCACAAGAAATAGGTTTTAAAAATCAAATTCTTATAACTACAAAACTAAAAGAACCCCTTTGGATAATCTTAAGGAAAATATTACGAGAATACCTAATACGTATAAAAGGGAACGTTTTTTTTTACGGTACTATTCGTACTTATATATGTGTTTTCAAGAGTAGATTACAAAAGTTTTTATGAAATAACAGTATATTTATACATATAAACTATTGAAATACTTATTACAATAAATGGTAACTAAAAACTGTGGTCGTAAATAAGTTTGTGGTTCGTAGTTAACCTTTCGACCGTGAGTTATTCCAAACACAATTAAAATCAATTGTTATCTCGACAACCGGTAGTTGCTTAGGGTTTGGGGTTCGAAGCGTTAAGTGTTATTTATGTGTTATATTATGTGGTTGTTAGTCTGTCAGGTATTTATTTTATGGGTCTATATTTCATAATCCTGTTGCCTGAATTAAATGAATAAATAAAAAAAATAAAAATAGAAAACTCTCCTTCCCTGTGAGATATCATTCTATCAGCATATCGCGCCAAGAAGGGTTCCAGAACATTCAATATGGGTATTCCAGGCGAACCAAAGAGATTCTTTATAAACAAGCTCCTGACCTCTAGTAGTAAGCTCCTTCATAAGAACACAAGAGAAAAAGGTCGTGTCGCCCAATTCCGATATGTCTGGGTACGTGATGGAAAGATTTTCGTCTGAATAAACAAAACTTTGTCTACAATTCGCACTTTAGATTCTTTAGACTTCCGTTAAATAGTGAGATCTTTAGTTTTATTACATTAGTGTATGACTTTGTTATACTTTAATAAGAGCAAGTTCTTGTTTTTGTGCATTGTGTTATCGTGCGTATTTATGAAATGGGCAAAAAATATGGAATATTATTAAAGTATTGCAGGGTTTATCGGTAAGGGGAAATTGTTCATTACATCACACAATCTAAACGTAAAATCACTTATAAATTATACATCCAACTCATACATTTATGTGGTGTTATTACACTGAAGTGCAGTACTTTTTACAGTCAATCAGTTTTGCAGAGGTTTTAACTATTATTTTAAGAGGTTGTATTTAGTACTCTTAACCTTGAGCCCTACAGTCACCTCTGTCAACTCAATTCATAAAATACATGTAGGTACTATGCAACCGTGTTAAGGAATAACGAAACGTTGAAGGTATTTTACTAAAATGAATAGTATACTTTGACATGATTATGATGTAGTTCTAATCACAGAAACTTGGTTGCAAAACGACGTCTTAGACACAGAGTTATGTAACAGAAGGTACGATATTATGTTTTGCTCCGACCGTGACATACGAATAAATATATTAGGTAAAAAAAAAGAAAGCGGAGTATTATGTTGCGTACGCCGAGAGTTGTGCGCTTGGGAATCAACGGCGTTGAAGATCTAATGTTATTATTGACCTATGAGGTTTCTGATAGAGGGAAATCAATTGCCCTAGCAGGAGTCATTCCATTTACAGGCATCAAAGGATCTTCATTTTGTTCAGGAACGGAAACTGCTGCAATTGACTCTTCTTGATGGTATGTCACTGGTGGTTCTTGAATATCATTCACGCTATTTTAAAAATATTTTAAAATAGCGTGATGCTAATAGTAACAACAAATTATTGAGAAAAAAATATCACAATAACTCTATTTTTAAATGAACAACGACGGATGTAAAAAAAAACCTATGAATAATGTCGGATATCAACATCATCATCATATTCAACTAGCATCTATCCGTAGAAAAATGACGGACCGTACAATACGTTCACGAATGGTCCATAGAATTATGACGTATAATTAATTCCGTCAAGAAAAATATACACGACTAACAAGGATGTTAAGTGACACAAATAAATACTATTAATATATTTTTTACCGTGTTAACCTAAAAATCGAAATACGATAAAAAAGGTTTGATCCCTAGTAACAACGAAGAGTTTGACAAACCATCGCTGTACGGTGGATAAGTAAATTAAATCTTAAGTAATAAATAAACAACATAAAAAGTCTTAGTAAAGCAATTAAAAATTATGATACGAGGGCGGGTCAATAAGTCCGTGACTTTTGGAATAAAACACAGATTTTTTGATAAACAAATCATTTTATTTTTCAACGTAGTCTCCCTTGAGCTCTTTACACTTTGTCCAACGCTTCTCCAATTTTTTTATCCCTTCCAAAAAATATGATTTATCGAGGTCCTCAAAATAGGCCTTTGTTTGCGAGATGACTTCATCATTGGAGTCAAATCTTTTTCCACCAAGCCATTTCTTCAGGTTTGGGAACAAAAAGTAGTCACTCGGAGCCAAATCTGGAGAATAGGGTGGATGAGGGAGCAATTCATAGCCCAATTCATGGATTTTTGCCATGGCAACTGCACATGTGTGCACCCTTGCATTGTCTTGGTGGAAAAGAACTTTTTTCTTGGCCAAATGAGGTCGGTTTTTTTTCAAATCGTCATTGAAGCGGTCCAATAAGTTGGCATAATATTCCCCATTGATTGTTCTTCCCTTTTGAAGGTAGTTAATGTGGATTATCCCACGTGCATCCCAAAAAACAGTCGCCATAACTTTATTCGCTGACAAACCCACCTTGGCCTTCTTTGGCGCCGATTCACCCTTAGAAACCCACTGTTTTGACTGTTGTTTGGTCTCTGGTGTGTTGTGATGGATCCATGTTTCGTCCACGGTTACAAAACGGCGCAAAAACTCCTCCATATTGCGATTAAACAACGCCAAACCTTCCTGTGAAGTTGTTACACGATTGCGTTTGTGGTCGACTGTGAGCAAACGCGGCACCCACCTTGCGGAAAGCTTTCTCATGCCCAATTGATCTTTTAAAATTGAAACCACTGAGCCATGCGAGATCCCTACGGCTTCCACAATCTCATGCACTTTCAATCTTCGGTCGGCCAACACCATATCGTGAATTTTTTTGTTTCGGGTGTAGAGACCTCAACTGGGCGTCCAGGACGTTCGGCATCTTCAGTGCTTTTACGGCCACAACAAAATTCAGTAAACCACTTTTTTACCATTGAAATCGATGGTGCAGAGTCCCCATAGTATTTATCAAGCTTAGCCTTGGTCTCGGTAATGGTTTTTTTTCGCAAAAAATAATGCTTAATAAGCACATGAAATTCACCTTTTTCCATTTTTTCCTCAAATTACTGGGTAGTCTGATAAAAATAGCTGTCAAACACAAACTAACTGACGCAGCAAGTTCAAATTTTGATAGGAATCAACTGACAGATACCTGTTGACAGGAGTAGTGTTGCTTTTTCAGTAAAGAGGTCAGAAATTCAAAAAGTCACGGACTTATTGACCCGCCCTCGTATTCTTTGACCCATAAAATGTGTTAACTCCTTTTCTGATTTTTCTATACCATCGTTAATATTGACCAATATTCTTTGATCTAGATCCGTACATAAAGCATCATTTTTCACCAACGTTAACATTCGTTTCGACCATACTTAATATTTTTACTTTATTCGAGTTAAACACATACATATAAACTGGTGTTATTTTAAAAACTATTAGATAATTATCTTAATACTTGCTGCGAATGATAAGTATGTGCGTGTTTCCGTAGAACAAGAACGAAAGTTGTGATCCGCCACGGTGAGCGGGGTGCGGGGGACGGGTGCCGTCCGCCAAACACGGACGCATTCTTTAGTCGGGCGAGCGTAGTCGGGCGTTGTACTACGCTCGCAGAATCAAATACGTCTATATTCGACATTATATCTCAGGCATTTAGTACCTTTTTTTCAAAAAAAGGTACTAAATCGATAGAACACAAAATAATATGACGATTTATGCAATAAACCAAAAATGTGAAAAAAACAGAACCGTCTCTGTTCGATGACTGCAACGATATCTAAAGTTATAGCCCCGATGTTCAACACTCCTAAAATTACAATACCTACATAATTTAAAATATGCTCACTTTTATTTAAAATAATGAAAGTTCTAAATATCGAAAGATTATTATATCGAAGACTAAAGATATTATTCATAATTTTAAATGTAGAATGGGGTTTTTATTTATATTCAAAATGAAGTTTGGTGAGCCACATTCCAAAGTCACATTTCATAGGTTCTGGTAGATGAAGTTCATGTAAGAAGTAACTCGGGTGAAGGCGGTTGGACGGCCAGCTTCGCAACCCTCGTGCGAACCAAAGGAGTTCAAACCGATCTGTTGAAAAATAGAAGTTTAAAAATATTTTCATTTGGCCTGTAACATAATACGATTTTATGTATATGTCGCCATAAAATTGTGAGATCTGTCATTTTACAAAACAACTAGTGAGATTTTTAAACTAACGGTGGGTTAGGTATCGACGTTTAACTATGAACTGACGAAGTTTACAATTTTACGGTGACATAAACATATTAAAATCATCGAGAGAATCAATTATACCAAAAATTTTTTTCTTGCTCTTAACATGTGATTATCCTTCTACGATGATCCGGTGGTTCCCACCTATTACGGGTCTTTTACGTGACTGGTTGTTACAACTTATTTCTTTTGACAGAAGTTTAAAGTCTTGACTATAACCCATCCAAAGCTTCCAGACCTCAGTCTATTTAGAAAAGACTAGGGGACCCGACAGACGTTGTCCTGTCTTAACTATGAATATGTTTAATAAAAAAACTCATTGTTTATTATTATTATGCTTTATCATATACAATATTCTTTGTAATTTTTTTTTTGGGCGGGTATATAAATATTTTTGTTGGTATTACGACACGGTAACAGGCAAAATATAACTGGCCATGTGCAAAAGAAATTTTTTTTACTCCCCATTTGACGATATTAAATTAGCAGCACGCATTCTGTCAATATTATGTCAAACGCCATACATTAAAAAAGTTTAAATTGTCAAAAGCGATAAGGTTACATATCAAATAATGTAGTACCTATGTTGATTAAGTTTTCTTAAATTTTCAAATTTTCCGCGCAATTTTCTTAATTTTTTCTTTCATAAGAACATACTCCTGACAATGACAAACAAAACAAAAAAAGAATAGGCGAAATCGGTCCAGCCGTTCACGCGTGGTGCGATGACCAAGGGAAATAGGGATTCATTTTTATATATAGATATATATATAAGATAGGATAAGATAAGATTGTTTCCTAAATTGGCCCGATCGAAAATCGAACCCGGACCCGTAGTAGGCAGACAGCCGCACCACTATACCAACCGGGTAGTGATGAATGAAATAGTATTACCATGTAAACTTCAAATTACCCTATATAATAAAAAAAACACCTCTGGTGTTACATAAAAACTGATTTTGATGAAGGTGAGAAACTTCTTATTATTTTCTTTGACGATTGATAAAATGCAGACAAGAGTTTAGAATTATACTGACCAAAATCCACCTGTTGTTTTTGTAAACAGCTAAGGGGCCACCCGAATCGCCGCGGCATGTACCCCTAGGTCCAACCCCGTCTGTGCAGATGTTAGTAGGTTGTAGGGTTGAAGGAAAAGTAGCTGAGCATACTGTGTTTGAGATGACTGGGAGACTGACATAATTAAGGTACTGATCGATGCTGATAGTACCAGCTGTGAAATAAATTGCATAATGTGAAATCTATACTAATATTATAAAGCTGAAGAGTTTGTTTGTTTTATTGTTTGAACGCGCTAATCTCAGGAAGTACTGGATCGAATTGAAAAATTCTTTTTGTGTTGGATAGTATATTTATCGAGGAAGGCTTTAGGCTATATAACATCACACTGCAATCAAATTGACGCGGACGAAGCCGCGGGAAACAGCTAGTTATGTAATATGTATAAGCCTTTGCCAGCCACTGCTTAATGTTTGCATCCTTATCATCATCATCGTCTCATCGTCGATTGTCAACTCAGCTAAACGATGATGCTTACTACTGGGCAAAGACCTGTATCTCCACGACGATCGTCACCAAAAGCGCATCATCAATATTGTACTTCAACCCTAAATTGTCATTGCTATACGGAGTTGGATTTTTGAAATTACTGGTTTATGTTTAGTATGTTATTTTACGACCTCCATGGCGGAGTGGGGTACACACACACACCGGTTTTCAAGGTGTCGCCTGCTCCGAGGTCCCGGGTTCGATTCCCGGACGGGTCAATGTAGAAAAAGAATGTTTTTCTACATTTTCTCGGGTCTGGGTGTTTGTGGTACCTCCGCTGTTTCTGGTTTCCAAAATACGAGTGCTTTAAATAGTTATTTAAATTGGGATCAGAACAATGTATGTGATGTTGTCCACATTTATTTATTTATTATTTTATTTTAAGTCCATTCTGTCAAGAATATGGTGTAACATATAAGCACATTCAAATATATTTAAAAACATCTATGTCTCTTCGTACTTATCCGACAAGCAATGATCCGCTCTGGTTTTGTAGCCGGCATAACGAGAGACTGTCGTGCTTAAAATATATCCGCATAATGCAAGTATTTTTCAACATTTCAGGAACAGGCTTTCAACCAACGACGATAATTTGTGATGGTAACGGATGGTAGATTGCATGCAAATAAAATAACTTACACTGGCTGGTAAGCCCAAATCCAGAGGCAACCGCAATGCTGCCAACAAAAGTGTAGTAGACCTCTATTGACGACGGCAGCGCAATTGGTGTAATGGTAGCTGTAATCAAAGGAAGCAACGTAATGCAAACATAATTATCAAAATTATGACGCATTTGTTATTTTTACAAAATAATCATTAAAATTTACATGCCATTTATTGTATCAGCTTAATATAATTCTAATTGGCAATGATAAAGCAACAGATTAAAATTAAAATATTCGTATAGACTCAAATTATCTACATTATTATTCTAAATATAGAATTTAATTACCTATTCACTAACAAAATACAATTTGTTAGTGAATAGGTAATTGCTTATATTGCTTATATTAAAATGCGAAGGTTTGGGTGTTGTTCTTATTTCGACTAAATAGCTGATCAGATCTGTATAAGTATAAGGCACAGAGATAGAACATAGACTGAAAGAGAGCAAAGGCAACTTTATCTAGAGAGATTTACTGTTTCGTCAGTTATTAAATATGCGAAGAAAGTCGCAGCCAACAGCTAGTAAAAATATAAACATAGACAATATTTAGACTTTGTCACCTATACGTATTTCGCTATAATATAGTAAGAAATCGTTTATTTTGCCACATTAAACACAATTAACACGAAGCACACCTGTGCTTGTATTTTGGTGTACTTACCTAAGTACGAGTACACCAAAATATTATAACTAAAAACATAACAGTACAAACACAATAATTAAAACAGATATTAATGACAACAGTGTTTGCTGCAGCAAACATGGGTCAAGGCTCAGCATAAGTTTCTACCCCAAGGCGGAAAAACAGATTTTCAGCCGACACCCAGAGGTTGCGCAGGTATTTAAAAAAATAATTAAGATAAACATCAAATTAAAATTGAAAACCTCAAAAAGTATGTGTGTGAAAGTATGTGTTTAAGGAGTGTAATACTAAAACTATGGATAAAAATGAACAGTGAAATACATACATAAATCCAATAATATGTGAGATGTTATTGTGAAAGTAACAAATATACATACAAACATATAGGAAAATGGCAAGGATCGGAAAGAAGTGATTTAACGGCAACGATCAGCACTCCATCGGTAAGGGAGAGCAACCACCATTCAGAGAACGCACCCGGAATGCATAACATTTGTATTTCTATACTTTATTTGATATTTTAGCAACTTAATTGCACTTATAATATCAGTATATAAACTTGAAAAATTTTGTCTCAGGCGGGACTCGAAGGAGTGCGAGGAGATGCGGGTTCGAGTCCCGCCTGAGACAAAAATTTTCAAGTTTATATACTGATATTATTTGTATTTCTAGTAGGTAAACTTTTAAATTCTTTTTAAATGTAATTTTTGTTTTTATTTTCCTGAAGGGTGGTAAATCATTCCAGCATTTCGTTGCACTGAAGCGGAAGCTGCCCTGCAACTGAGTGCGAACGCTCTTGGTTCCGTAGTACTTTTAACTACTGTATTTCTAATACTTACAGGAGGTAGAAATTCTGTCAGGTAGATAGATAACCGCAATGTCGTTGCGAGCTAGTATAGCACTGTATCCCGGGTGGGAGATCACATAAGATGTGTCAATTCTGAGCCCCCCACAGAATACAGTCAGAGAGCCAAGCACGACTGTGAACTTCCACGCTTGGTTTCGTCCGTCGTACCAGCAGTGGGCGGCGGTGAGCGCTCGCTGGTCGCTGACAACCACGCCGCCGCACAGAGATACTCCTTGAGATCCGATAACGGAGATGACTAGACCAGCGTAGAGTCATAAAAAGTTTGATATTACCTTTATTTATCTTCGAAAGTACGAGTGGTGTGACTCAGAAGTACCTACAGAAAGGTTTATGAACATAAACCTAGAAAATAGTGTGGGAATTTGTAAGGGGTGCGTCTCATGTGATATACAATCATTTGATATAATCAAACTTTAATAACGATCACTGTATAATGTGCAGTGTCGGTCTACACATTAAAGATTGATATTGATGCTGTGAGTGCCGAAAACTGATGTCGATGTACGTAATGATAACAGAGATGTCGATTGTAGCGGTCTTTATTCAACACTAAATTCATATGTTAATTATAATAACAAGTAAAGTATAAACTAGGTCAAGTCAATTTAATGCCGATGTCGTGAAAATATAATACTACGCAAATGTACGGGTTTACTCGTACATATTGCCGACTCAAAGAAAAGGGGAACAACATTAGAGGGAGCTATCGTTAATAGGGACTTTAAATTGCACTGATTGGAGTTGGGCTGAAGTCGACGGTAGAGAGATGTCCGGCCGGTGCTCGCTCGCGCTGCGGCGGCGGGAGCGCGGCGCGGGCGCGGGCGCTGCTCGCTGCTCCGCCTCCGACCTCGTCCATTGTCTTCGGCGCCGTACGTATCTGCACGTGACTCCGACGCCGACCGCTGCCGCCGTAGCCAACAGGATGTATATGACAGTGTAATGATGTATGTCGTGGTATGATAACTGATCGTTCAAAAAACTTTCTTCCTTCAGTTTTGAGATACTGTCACCGATTGTCTGCAGCCCCGGATCCTCTTTGTCCTCCTGTGTCTCCGTGCTGTTTTTTTGATATTCTTCTAATCTTATGTTCAGTATTGAGTTTATAGGAGGTACGGTAAGTCGCTCGACGTCCTTTCCGTATTCCAGTTTATTTTCAAAGACTTGATGGTAGTAAATAGTAAATTCCTTAGACTTGATGACACAATTCTCGGAAACGCTGACTAAGTTGGCTCGCGCCAGACTGTATGTCGTAACTTGATCCTGGCAATGCGCTCTTATGTTACAGTTATCGCAACAGAAATATAAATAAGTGTTTAACTTATTTAAATTTGTCCACTTGTTCTCGCACGCGGTTTTGCTCGTCTCACATGCATTTTTATTATCTTTAGTTTTAATGCATAAGTCCTTATCTGACGTCATAGTGTATATAGGCTTTTGTAAGTAGCACATGTACGTCTCCGAATCATGCACTAAACACTGTCCAATGTCTTCAGCTGTCACAGTTAGATAGGAATCCTTCTGAATGTTCATTCCTACATATTCAGATATTGGAGTCATTTTTATCATGTCGTTGCGCACTTGTTGTGGTATCGGAATTATTTTATATAGTTCATAACTGTCTCTGCTTACAAGTGGTACTCGTATTTCAAACAGCATGTAATCGGTCGTCATTCTGGCCTTAATTTTTAACAGATGATAAATGTTTCGGAAATCGCTCTGAATGTTGTCGATAGGTAGAATAACGTCCTTAGACGCGTGACTTGAGATGATGTTGAGTTCATTTTGTAGTTACTGTGGTGTCATCAGATGTACATTAAATTTTCCATTGTAGATATTGGTCACGGTATCAATAAGCGTATCTTGTATATTTTTCAGGAACGTTTGCATAGTGTTGGCAGACATCACAGCCAGGATAAATTGATTTGTATACTGCGTGCCCTCCAATTCTGTTTTAAGATTGTTTGTGGTTTTTTCCAAATTGGTGATGTGTCGATTCAATAACTTGTGTTGCTTCTGCATAGCTGATTCAGCTCGTTTCACGAAATTGTATTCGGCTTCTATGATAGATGTCTGATTTTGGAATAACTTGTATAGATGTTTTTGATTGTCTTTCAGAATTTCAATATCTCTTTGATATTGCTCTGCGAAGCGATTATCTAGGACGCCGAAGAGATCGCTTGCGATATTTCCAACGAAGTTTACCAGCCCACGTTTTTGTCGCTGTCGATTAGTCGTACCATTTTGTTGATTTAGAATAGAATTAGAGTATTCTAATTCTGAAAAGGCATGACTTAGCTGTTCTAAAATGACATCGCATGACGTTTTCGTCTTAATAGGTGTGCATGTGTTTTCGAGGTACTTGGAATACTTCTTGTAGGCTGCTATTCCGTCCCAGTAGGGTTGCATGTCGTAGTAAATGATGATCTTCCATTCATTACGTATCAGCTGCATGTTGGCGATCCGGTCAAAGTACAACCCTTGGTCAGTTTCAATGGGGGTTGTTTTCACTCCGTATCCCACCGACAGTAACGAAAGGAGGTAAAGTATTGTAGTGATGATGGATAATGCATTTAAATGTCTTCTTTGCTTTGTCGTAGAGGTTTGATTTCTCGTTTTGATATCGATGTCAGGGCTTGATTGGTGTTCATCATATACAGGCAGGTGTACCAGTTTATTTACAGGTCTCTTAATGATGGTGTTTTGGGTTTTCACAGAGACGACTCTCACGTAGCCATCTTGTCCTGGGTGCAATTCTTGTACCCGTCCTAGTGTCCACTTTCCAGGTGGTGCATTGTCGTCCTTGATAAGAACAATGTCGTTTATTTGCATATTTTTGCAGGGAACTCTCCACTTTGTCCGATTCTGTAGTTGTTGTAGGTAATCCGTAGACCAACTTTTCCAAAACTGCTTGTTGATTCTTTGTACTAGTTGCCATCGTGCAGGTAAGTTAATCATGTCGGGTTCAGTTTGTGGTCTTGATAGTATGGACCCTCCAACGAGAAAATGCCCTGGCGTCAAATATGTGTCGTCGGGGTTTTCCGTTAATTGGCATAGTGGCCTTGAATTGAGACAAGCTTCAATCTGGTAAAGAAGGGTCGTAAATTCTTTATATGTCAGGCGCTGCTCACCAAGGATTTTCCCAAATTCCACCTGCATTAGGCCATGCAGGAGCGTTGAAATGCCAGGTTATGTCAATTCCATCAATGCTCTGGTTGGAACAGTCTCTCTGGTGGATTACTTGGGAGATCTCCTTGTATTCTTTGATTAATGACTTTGCTGCTCCAACGAAGTTGGTACCGTTGTCGCTGTATACATTGGCGGGGGTTCCTCGCCGGGCGCACATTCTTTTGAATGCGGCCAGAAATGTCGCTGTGCTCATGTCGGAG
This sequence comes from Anania crocealis, assembly GCA_949315895.1. Classification (NCBI taxonomy): domain Eukaryota; kingdom Metazoa; phylum Arthropoda; class Insecta; order Lepidoptera; family Crambidae; genus Anania; species Anania crocealis. The sequence continues at coordinate 10,998,076 of OX438864.1, forward strand.
ACCAATTCAAGGTGTACTGCCTTAGTGCTCATACAAACGAACACCGCGACATATCCCTTTGTAGTCCTGACTCCTCTTCCCTTGCTCAGTTTCATGTCCACGTGACCTGTATAGTCAACTCCAACATTGGTGAATGGGCGTGCAGGCGTAACACGTACTTGAGGTAAGTCGGCCATTATTGGTTGTTGATTTGTCTGACTATATCGCTTGCACTTGACACAGGTTCTTAGTTCCCGTTTTACGCTCCTAAGCCCATTAATTATCCAATATTTGCTCCGGATGTACGTCAATGTCAGCCTCGGGCCTCCGTGCAGAGTAGCGAGGTGAGCTTGATGGATGATGAGTTCAGTAAATCGGCTTCCAGATGTTAGAATGATAGGATGTTTTGCAGAGTAGGATAAGTCAGAGTTGCTAAGTCTTCCTCCTACTCGTAGGATTCCTTGATGGTCTATGAATGGATTGAGGCTCGCGATCTTGCTGCTGCTTCGAACGTGAACCTTTGTACGAAGGTCGTGTAGATCTGATGTGAAATCTTGTGCTTGAATAGTTTTAATAACTAAACAATTAGCGTCTTGTAATTCGCTCGATGTCAGTGAACTGGGGCGTGAACCTTGCCCTTTACGTAAGCACGTGATGAAACGCAACACCCAGCCAATCGTGTTTATAACTTTGTTAATTCTGCTGCTTTGTATTAGTAATTCATTTATGAATGATGAATTATTTTGATGTAAGGCTGTGTGTACGACGGCGTTTTTTATTTCAATCGTAGGTGTTTCGTATGTCTGATTAGCATGTTTGCTCTTGTCGAAATTTGTCAGCCATCCCGGACCATTCCACCATAGGGGATGCTTTTCTAGAGAAGTTGTGGTCATGCCACGGGTCGCACAGTCTGCTGCATTTTCTTCCGAGCGTACGTGATTCCAACATGTCGATGGTATAACTTCTGTGATTTGTTGGACTCTGTTTGCCACGAACTGTTTCCATCTTGTTTTATCACCATGAATCCACCCCAGGACTATCATGGAGTCGGTCCAGGCGAACATGTTCATCTTGTCGGTTGATATGGTAGTCGTAACTCTTTTTACCAGCTGTGTTAATAACAATGCTCCGAGTAACTCCATTCGTGGAAGCGTGATTATTTTCTTGCATGGTGCTACTTTTGTCTTAGCGACAAGAAGTTTCGATGTGCGTGCGCCCTTACGATTTTCTGCCACGATGTAAATTGCGCACGCGTAAGCTCGTTCCGACGCGTCGCAAAATCCGTGAAGTTCGTAGTTTTGTTGAGTGTCGCCGATATGCCGTGGTATTGCAAAATTACAAATATTATGTAGGTCATTTCTCAATAATAACCATTCGTCTTGCAATGTCTTGGGTAGCTTATCATCCCACGTGATATCAGATGTCCATGTCCTTTGAAATAATAGCTTGGCTCTTATCGTGAGTGGGGAAAGCCAGCCCGAAGGATCAAAAATCCTTGATATGTCGGATAGCATTTGTCGTTTGGTGATTGATTGCTTATCGCTGTCGGGTATAACGTTTTTGAAGCTAAATATGTCTGATGTCGGAGACCATTTCAATCCCAAGGTTTTACGAGATTCGGTGTCCCTGAACTCGAAATGTGCAATGTCCTTTTGTTCTGTTGATAACTGAGAAAGTAGCTCGGGTTCATTGGAAGACCATTTTCTTATGTTCATGCCAGCTGCTTTCAATACGGTTATCAATTGTTGTTGGATTTTCTTTAATATGTCTATGGAATTATGTCCTGTCATCAAATCATCCATGTAAAAGGAATGCTCTAATTCTGATGCTGCCAATGGTTGTGTATCGGTATGATCTCTCCCGATTTGCTTTAAAACTCTCATTGCAAGAAATGGTGCTGCTTTCATGCCATAGCTGATTGTTGTGAGTTGGTATTCTTTAAGAGGTGTACGTGGCAGGTCTCTCCATAAAATTCGTTGTAAATCCTTGTCACTGTCACGTACCATGATTTGCCGAAACATTTTTTCTATGTCGGCAATTATTACATATCTGTGCTGGCGCCATTTTAATATTAACGTTAGCAAATCTTGTTGTAAATTAGGTCCACAATACATGAGATCATTGAGGCTGCATCCCGATGACGTCTTCGATGATGCGTTGAATACAACCCGTAGTGACGTAGTGGTGGAATCAGCTTTCACTACGCCGTGGTGTGGTAAATAACACACGGGTCGGCCTTCAGGTGTCTCGTTGCCGGTGACCTCTTGCATGTGACCTAATTGTTGGTATTCTGACATAAATTGTTGATAACAATTTCGAAGTTGATCTTCTTTTGACATCTTTTTCTCAATCTGCATAAATTGTGCAAGCGCCTTATATTATATCGCAACTGTCTGATAGTTCTTGAACATCGGTTTGGGTTGAAAGTTAGGTTTGTATTGTGTCGGTTTAGAAGCAAATACAGGCTTGGTTGACGTCGAAGTTTCCCTTTCTCGTTTTTGAAGCGGTTCCAGGGCGATAAACTTGTTTTCGATGAATGCCATAAGCTCGTCAAATGATGGCAACTCTCGTGGCTTCTTACGTGATTCTTTATAATCCGTGAACGTGTCGGGGTCCAGTTTCTTTGCAACCAGATGAACTAGGATTGGATCCCAGGTTGTCGTGTCGATCCCGAGATTGTGGATGGCGTGGATGCATTCCATTGTGGTATCGTATAGCTTCCTAAGTTCATACGAGGTTTGTTTATGGACTGCCGGTTGGTTCAAGAAGGTTTCTATATGCTTAGTAAACAGGACTTGAGGGTTGTTGTAACGGTGTAAGAGAAGCTCCCAGGCAGTGTCGTAGTTGTCGCTTGATATATTGAGGTGTTGTATTAGACGTTCAGCTTCGCCTTTGATCTTGCCTTTCAAGTGTTGCAGTTTTTGTGTTTTTGTCAAGCAGTTGTTGGTATGAATAGTCTCAGTAAATAAATCACAGAATGTGGGCCACTGAGTATATTTGCCCGTAAATACAGGAATGTCGATCTGCGGTACAGATAACTGAGCGTGGTTTGTCGAAAATATCTTCCTGTTCAATGTCCGTTTTATATCTTTGAATAGAATTTCCATTCGTCGGAATTCTTCATCATAGACACTATTTACACCTTGTCGTAAGTTGTCGATTTGCAAGTGAAGTTCCTCAATTGCATGCCAACGATGCTGGATGCTTTTCAGCTCGTCTTCAATTTCCCATTTTTCGGAGATGTCGGTAACGTCGACGTTGTCGATGATACGTTGCAGTGCTCTAAAGTTGGTCCTCTGTTGCGACAACCAGTCGTCCAGCTGACTTGACGGTTTGAAATCAAACTTTCGCCCATCAGGTTTTAAGGGTGTGATCTCAAATGTTGAGATTGTCTCCCTGGCGTTGTCGAAAAATTTCTTGAATTCGGTAAAAACGTGTTTTGAGAAATATTCTTCCCTGTCATCTCTATGCTCTTCTAATGTAGTGTCGTTTTGCATGAACTCACCCAACAGGTTGTCTAATGCTTGCACGCGAATATTGATGTATTCTCTATTTTTTCTTGTTGCACTATCCTTCCGGAAGTTGGTATAAATCTTCTGGACTTCATTGATGATAGCGTTTTGGCGATTAAATACTTCCTCCATGTCGAAATGTCGTCTATGTCGAACTTAGTAAAGTTTATGGCCTCTGCGTAGTATGTGCGTCACCCTTCTCAATCCAATCGGCGAGACCCGCTTCTGGGAGACCAATTGAACCGATACGCTACTACCCTGAAGGTCAACAAACTCACCAAGTTAAATGTCGAAGAAATGTCGTGGATGCTCCAAATGTCGTGATTCAGGTGTAGCTCGAAGGACCATGTATAATGTGCAGTGTCGGTCTACACATTAAAGATTGATATTGATGCTGTGAGTGCCGAAAACTGATGTCGATGTACGTAATGATAACAGAGATGTCGATTGTAGCGGTCTTTATTCAACACTAAATTCATATGTTAATTATAATAACAAGTAAAGTATAAACTAGGTCAAGTCAATTTAATGCCGATGTCGTGAAATTGACTTGACCTAGCATTGTATATGTACGGGTTTACTCGTACAATCACACTACATAATAATTATTTGTAATAAAAACACATGATATAATTTTTTTTGACATAACGATTACTTTACATAACATACAGTTTATTTAATACTATTTAGTATAACATTCATAATAAATAAAACCGTTTGAAATAAAACTCATTTTATATATCGATCATTTGATATAAATTTGTTTGTTATACGCATCATTTCGTATATCTATAATTTGAGATAATAACGTTTTAAATATTGATTAAAAGTAATAAAATACGTTGGTTGGCGGTTTGAAACGGACTTTTTTATTTTTGTCAGATACAGAGATATTCAAATATAAGGCATAGACAATATATCAATCATAGATAATAGATGCCCATAGATAGTGTTACATTATTTTATAATTGTATTTTGATAAATTTACAACAAAAAGAAATAAAAATACTGACATACATTGGTAAAATTAAAAATTTGGTTATATCCCGACTCGCCGTGGTCTTTCCGTCGTGGTACTTGTCTGCCCTACACTAGAGTGCAATTTAAAAGCCGGTGGCGCGGAGGGAGTGCAGTCCTCGCTCGCAGTAACGAAGCTCGGGTGCCCAGGCTAGCTGTAGCGGCTGAGGCTGGTCGCCAAAGGCGACCAGCAAGCCGAAGCTGCGGAAGCGAGTGTGGGTGCCAGAGATTTGTTACGCAAGGGCGGAAGGACTGCCGGAGAAGTGCAAAACAAATGCATGCATGCTTGCCTTATTGCCTATATGCATGCTTGCTTGCCTGCATGAATGATTGCATGCATGCTGCCTGCCTGCATGCATGCTTGCTTGCTTGCATACATGATTGTATGCTTGTTAGCCGGCATCCATGCATGCTACCCTGCATGCATGCATATTTGCCTGCTTACGTGCATGCATACCCCTTTGCCTGCGTATTTATGGCATTTCGTACTATTAGATATTCGGAGTTTACACTATTTGGTATCTTTAAATTCTGCATTCTGACAATTTTGTATCAAGTAATCATTATCCGTTTTAAATGTTATATAAAAGGAATGTTATCGTAAATTAACTTTATACCTAATGTTATTATACTAAATAAAATTTGTTGTTATTAGCATTATTTCATGTGAATGTTATAATAAACGGTTGTTATACGAAATGATTTTACCTCATTTGATACTTATTTGTTTTAAATTAATTATGTAATTTAAAATTATATCTTTCCATAATTATATTAAAATAGTGTTATATTAAACAAAATTATATCATTTGATTGTATATGTTTTGATCATTATACAATATGTTGTTATGCTATATATTACACACCCATTTGTAAGTAATTCTGACAGATTAGCTAACCATTTTGATTACGAATATGATGTTCCGTACAATACAACGTTCCTTTTTACTCCATGTGAATATCGGTTGTTCTACCTGATTAAAAGTCTGAACTTGACGCTAGACGTCATCACATAGTAAGGTACTTATGTACTACAGCACTAAGAATTATTTTCTAATTGAAATAAGTTTGTATTGTAATCTCACTTAACGACCAAATTTTTAATTTAGGGCACAATGTTGGATATATTATGTGCTACGCATATGCAGTTTTGGGTCTAACGGACGGATGTATGCCTATGAGACAGTGAGCTACCAGCAATTTATACGTTTACGCTTTTCTATATGAGTGCGATATGGTCAACTTACCTGATACGGAATGAGCCCAAGCTGAGAAGGTTGACCACCAATGATTTTTTCATTACTCTCACTAGTTAGATATTCCTCTTCAGCTTGGCGTAGTCTTTCTGCTTCTGGAATACCAGTATTGGCTATGTATCCATAGGCAGTGTTTACTTCGGGCACCAGCTGAGCCAAATACTTGGCGTATATGGCTGTTAGCGCCGTCAGGAAGACCACAAGGCTCTTCATCTCGCCGCAGTTGATTAATGAATGAAATATCGCTACTGGTTATTATCAGATGTGAAGCTATATTTATATTAAGTACTATATCTAAGATAGTGCGGGAATTAATGAATATTATATTATGAATATTATAGTAGCATAAGATAAATAAATTCATTAATGGTAGAGTGCCAAATGTTGTGTTTTTACGCAATATGCGCATGGATAATTTCAATGCCGATTTAAACTCCATTGACTGGGAGAGGATTCTAGCCTTGCCGACGGTGAATGATATGGTGGCTCAATTTCATACATGCTCATGTCTCTTTTCGATCATTATGCACCCCTTAGGACGGTGAAAATAGCGCGAAATCGTGATCCTCCCTGGATCACAGATACCATAAAGCGCATGATAGATCTGAGGAATGAGGCTCACGCTAAATATCAGGCTACTAAGTCAGACATCGAAAAGGAGGGCTGAAAAAGCCTCAGAAAGTTTGTGAATGAAAGCATTTACAACGAGAAACGTGTCTACTTTGACCAGTTGGTAAACACTCAACTACGGAACAGTAAAGTGTTTTGGAAAAATGTAAATGACTAAGTACTTGTGGATCCCTCGGCTGCCGCTGGTCTTCCAGAATTTCAATGACCCTAATAAAATCAACCAACATTTCTTAAAATTACCTAATAACAATGAGGTCCCTTTATCAGAGTTTTCATTTTTTGGCACAAATCGTTTTTGCAATTCCAGTTTCATTTTAAAACCCATCACTGAGAAGGAGAAGAAGAAGCGATTATTTCACCTCTTCCCAAGGTACGGAATCCTGACGAACTTAGGGACCTGAGGCCCATAGGTATTTTGCCATTCTTGTCAAAACATCTGGAAAAGGCGGTGCATGGTCAGCTGTACATCAGTCTGGTTTCCGAAAGGGTCGAGGGACGACCACGGCTCTGCTCGATGTGGTCGATAGTATTCTCGCTGAGCAAGATCTTGGTCGAGGCACTATCCTGTCACTGCTTGATTTCTCCCTTGCATTCGACTGCATAAATTTGGATCTGCTCTTTGCTAAACTTAAATATCAGTATATAAACTTGAAAAATTATGTCTCAGGCGGGACTCGAACCCGCATCTCCTCGCATGCCGGGCGGGCGCTATACCATTAAGCCATCGAGACACTGCGACTCAGCGCGAATTTTTCAAGCATATTCTTAACGATGTAAGCCAGCGTTGCTTCATCAAAATTAAATGTTAGGAGTTTGCACCCTTAACACCCGAAAGAAACATATTTGCAGATGTTTGACGGTCAGTTAAGATGAAACAGCTATTCATATACTTTATTTGATATTTTAGCAATTAAATTGCAATTATAATCAGTATATAAACTTGAAAAAATATGTCTCAGGCGGGACTCGAACCCGCATCTCCTCGCATGCCGAGCGGGCGCTATACCATTAAGCCACCGAGAAACTGCGACTCAGCGCGAATTTTTCAAGCATATTCTTACGCTGTAAGCCAGCGTTGTTTCATCAAATGTTAGGAGTTTGCACCCTTAACACCCGAAAGAAACTTTGCAGATGTTTGACAGTCAGTTAAGATGAAACAGCTATTTAAATACTTTATTTGATATTTTAGCTTTAGCTTATTATTTGATATTAAACTGCAATTATATTATCAGTATATAAACTTGAAAAAACTTTACAATCTTGCCTATATAAAATCTTTCATTTAATGATATTAAAGCGATTAGAATGGTACATTGAAAAAAACAAGATCCTATCACTATCCACGGTAGGTTTTAGAAAAGCTCAATCCTGTTTAGATGCACTAACGAGATTGGTGACTCATATTTAGCTAGGATTCTCAAAAAATATTCCAACGTTGGCCTGTTTCCTCGACTTTGAAAATGCCTTTAATAATGTATCAATCGAGGTAGCCGTAAAAATACTTGATGATCTAAATGTCGGATCCATTGCACATACTTGTGAGCCTATCTCAGTGAAAGACTTTTACATATTAACTTAGATAACAGGATTAACATTGTTGTAAGATCTGCACATAAGGGCCTTGCTCAGGGAGACCCACTCTCACCTAGTGTTGCCAGGTCCGAATTGTGTTAAATCGGGGCAGAAGGCAAAACAAATCGGGACTTATGGTTGGAGATCGGGACAATAAAAAAACAAGTTTTTTTAAATCAAACTTAAGTATAATATCAGTATATTAACATGAAAAATGTTGTCTCATGTTTATATACTGATATTATAAGTGCAATTAAGTTGCTAAAATATCAAATAAAGTAAACTTAAGTATATTTATTGCGCTTTGCAACTAGTATTTCTAGTAACTTTGAATTTAATTTTAAACAGGTGACTGATCTACTAATTGAGTGAAGCATCATCGCAAAGCGGTGGCGTCTCTAAGCCAATGAGCAAAACAAGGCTTTATCCTTGCTATACAGCTACTATCGCTAGCTAGTGTGGTCATTCGCGCGAGACATATGTGATGCTTACTATAATTATTAGGTCTTTACCTATGAAATTGCCGTATTGTAGGTATGTAAAAATTTAAACGAATTTTTTCATGTATTTTTTTTTTATTCTTATTAATCTAAGTAGTTAGTCACCCATGCAATCAATGCATCTTTGCCAACGCAGTGGCAGTTTATTGATGCCCTTCTTAAAGAAATCAGCTGGACGGAAGGGAACAAATTATTCAAAGGCATTTTGTACTGCCTCTCGGGTATTGTGTCTTTTTCCCGCCAAGAAGTTATCAAAATTCTGGAAAAAGTAATAGTCTGTAGGCGCAAGGTCTGATGAGATAACGGAGAGCTTCCAACCCCAGTTCTTGCAACTTGGAGACCATCTGCTGTGCAGTATGAGGTCGCGCGTCGTCGTGCAGGAGCAGTGGAGACGAGCGATTGACCAATGCTGGTTGGAGATGTGCCAGCTCCTCCATCATTGTGTTCAGTTCTTCACAGTTCACATCTGCAGTAATGCTCACCCCATTTGGTAAGAAGCTGTGATCAATCACACCAGCGCTAGACCACTAAACAGTGACCATCACTTTTCTAGGGGTAGGTTTTCGTTTAGGGCATTGTTTAGGTACTGAACCAGGATCCAACCAACTTGCTGAGCGCTTGCGGTTATATACAACAAACAGTGCAGTTAAAAATTCCTTTATTTATGGGCCTTTTAAGCAGTGCAAGGCACGTCTCGACGCGTACTTCGCGCTGGCGATCATTGAGTTCGCGGGGCACCCATTTGTCAAGCTTTTTTACCTTGCCAATCCGACGCAAATGGACCAATATTGTTTTGACGCTAACGTCGAAAGCTGCTCATCAGCTTCAACAATCGCCTTTAATTCGTCATTGTCGACTAAAGTCTTCGGACGACCGCGAGGTTCATTTTTCAGGACGAAATTTGCAGAACGGAAGCGAGCAAACCAATAACAGGTGGTGCGTTGGTTTGTAGTGTTAGCTCCGCAAACGTCGTTGATGTTGCGTTCCGCTTGTGCCGCGTTGCTGCCACGACGGTACTCATATTCCATAATTACCTACTCGAATTTTTAACGTATACATAATAACAAAAAAGATTGAAATGCGATGAAAATGTAAGACTAATCAATATCAAAAGACTACTTTTGAAAAAAAAAAACCATGTTTTTAAACAAAATTAATTTGAAATAAGAATTCTTAGCCAAACAAAAATTATTTTGATTTGAAATGGCCAGTACTGCAGAACGGCAATTTCATAGGTAAAGACCTATTTTTATGAAGGCTTTTTTGCATAGTATCATTTAATTATAATATTAATAATTTTTTTATAATTTTTTATCAAATTTGTTGATTTATCGGGACATTTAGTGTCCCGATCAGGTGCAAATCGGGCGCTTCCCCAGACCCCTGAAAATCGGGACGTCCCGCGTAAATCGGGACACCTGGCAACACTACTCTCACTCCTAATATTTAATGTAACTACTCATAAAATTTGCCATAGTCTACAAAACGTAATGATATCACAATATGCCAATGACTTTGTTATTTTTGTGAGCAACAGAGATACTCGTATTAAGGAATGTGAAAGATACGTTCAGAGAGCTTTAAACAAAGTTACCGACTTATTAGATGAACTAGTGCTATCATTGTCAGTGAATAAAACTATTTTTGTGTATTCAGCAGAGGACGGCGAAGAGTTGTACCCTCATTGAAAAACTACGAACAGGAACTCATTTCATCAGAGTGTGTTAAATATTTGGGTGTGTGGTTGGACAGGAGCCTCTTATGGAAAAAAACAGATTAATGAAGTGACAGAAACGAGTAAAAATTCCTAAATATATTCAAAATGATGGCAGGAAATTCTTGGGGAATGCTTAACAAACATACACTTATAAGAAGTAGGATAGATTATGGCTCCTTTTTATACGATTGTAGTGCTAACTGTCACGTCTCTAAACTTGAAAAGCTTCAAAATCAGGCTTTAAGGATAATAGGCGGCTTTATTAAGAGAACACCTATCCATGTTATGCAGAGTGAATTAAGTACGAGTATACCACCACTTTTTACACGCCGACTATATCTAGCCTATAAATACATCAGTAAATGTTTTTTCTTTAGTAACAGAATAATACCGGATATCTTTGAACTAAGTAGCCTATGTAACGGAAATAATTATTGGCAAAATAAGAAAAAACCTCTAGTTACAAAAGTGTATGATGAAGTCTGTCATTTCGAGTATGCTTCCGGCGAAGTACTGGACATCTGGGTAACAGGTATTGAATTCCATAATACTGTAAAATTTAGCTTAAGCAATTTACCAGCAACCTAAATACTTATATGAGCCCAATCTATTGAAAAACAAAGTTTGCACGGAAATCTATGAAAAGTATAAAGACTGGTATAAGATTTTCACTGATGGTTCAAAGAGCACTCAAGGCCTAGGTGCAGGTTTCTATGATCAAAATATCGGCACATCAGTTGGTTTTAAAATTTTAGCACAGGTATCCATTATGACGCTGGAACTCATTGCAATATCGGAAGCTTTGAAATATGCGACTGAAAGGAAATTTAATAAAATTGTTATTTTTTCAGACAGCAAAAGCGGTTTACAACATTTGGCTCGCTGCGCCTCTGGTCTCAGAGGTGTAGCGATAGCCTATGATATTTTAAAAGCTATTCATAATTAAAAAACTTTTATCGCACTTTAGTTTGAGTCAATATGGATTCAGAAAAGGTATAAATATCACTGATGCGAGAGTAGCACTTCTAAAACACGTGTTTGATGCTTGGGAGAGTAGGTTAGATGCTATAGGTGTTTTTTGTGACCTGTCAAAGGCATTTGATTTTGTGGACCATAAAATCTTACTTAAAAAACTTAGACACTATGGCGCTTTAAATGATTCGTTAGATTTAATTAACTCTTATCTCACAGGTAAAAAGTTTGCATTGATGGAACTGAGTTTTCGGGGTCAGCCCATCATGGGTGTCCCTCAGGGATCAGTATTAGGACCCCTGCTATTTTTAATTTATATAATGACCTTCCCTGTTATTTACATAATCTTTGTGAGATGGCATTGTTTGCAGATGGCACATCAATGATATTTAAAACTAAGAGGGGCAAATCTTCATTTGACGATGTTAACAATACCCTCTCTAAATTATTGCATTGGTTTGCTACGAATAATCTTTTGCTCAATCCAGAAAAATACAAAATGTGTGAAATTTACTTTGCCTAATGTAAGGTTTTCCGCCACAAATGTTATTGTAAAAGATGAGCCATTAGACACTGTAGACTTCTCTACCTTTTTAGGTGTAACTGTAGACTCTCGACTGCAATGGGGTGCTCATATTAGGTCTCTGTCTGGAAGACTTAGTTCTGCTGCTTATGCTGTACGAAAGATAAGACAATTGACTGATGTTGGAACGGCAAGATTAGTATATTTTAGCTACTTTCACAGTATTAATGTCATACGGAATTCTGTTTTGGGGCTCAGCGGCAGATATTGAGTCTATTTTTATACTTCAAAAACGTGTTGTCCGGGCTATTTATGGCCTTCGACCCCATGACTCTCTAAGAGAGCTATTCAAAGAGATCGACATACTTACAGTTGCATGTCAATACATTTTCGAAAACATTATGTACGTCCATAAGAACCTAGAGTTATTTGTCAAAAATAGTGACGTACACAATTTCAATACCCGAAATAAAGATAAACTTGCCGTTCCAGGATTCAGACTGCGAAAAGTGGGTAATTCGTTCATGGGAAATTGTATTCGTATTTTCAATAAATTACTATTGTCAATTGCTGAACTCCTAGCACATAAACTCAAATCATAAATCAAAGTAATTTTAATGAAAAAGGGCTATTATACTATTAATGATTATATAAATGATAGGAACGTGTGGCTTTAAATTGCCCCAGCTCGCACTGGCATATATCTTATGTAAACATATTTACTTAAAAAAAACCGGCCAAGTGCGAGTCGGACTCGCGCACGAAGGGTTCCGTACCAAAACCAAAAAAACGGATTTGTTGTATGGGAGCCCCCCTTAAATATTTATTTTATTTTGTTTTTACTATTTGTTGTTATTGCGGTAACAGAAATACATAATCTGTGAAAATTGCCTGTCAACTGCCTAGCTATCGCGGCTCTTGAGATACAGCCTGGTGACAGAGCGACGGACAGACGGACAGACGGACAGACAGCGAAGTCTTAGTAATTGGGTCCCGTTTTTACCCTTTGGGTACGGAACCCTAAAAAGGCTGACAATAGTGACCGAGTTTCTTGCGCTGCTTCTTCTCGGCACTAGCCCACATTTGTTCCGAAGCAGTGGTACTCGTAGGTTTAAATATTGGGACGTGTAAAAGCGCCTCCAGGGGCCTATTTGCAGAAATAAAACTGATTTACTCTATTTAGGTCCATAAACTAGAAGCCAGTCGGGGCAAGAGGTAAACAATTGAAGATGTAGATGTCATATATGACTAAACGGTCTGGGTGTTTTCTATGTATTATAAGTATATATTTACAAAAAAAATGTATATAAGTATCGTAAGTTTATCGGTTGTCTAGTACCCCATACGACAGGGTACTTAATAGTACCTTAATTTGGGACTAGATGGCTCAGTGTGGCCCATTGAGGCATGTCTTAAATATTTATATTTATATTATATTAAACTAAATATTTAATAATCGTAAACATCATCTTAATCAGTTGTCATCAGACTAGAGCTGTACACAGGCCTCTTCAAAAGGAGGAGTCTGCCCTAATAGCCACGTTTGGCTGGCGGTTTGGTAGTTCCAGTTGGCCAATGGTAGAAAAAAGACTTTGCTGCCCGTCTTATTCTGGTCGGATCTTACAACATCCATAGGATGAGAGAAGGTGGTATAATTCCATATTGAAATTGAACAAGTTATTATGGTGACTGGCGAAATTACTGCAATTTTTTTGCCAGCAATGACTTATCCTAGAAGTATTTTGGAATATTTCAGGAAGTACTTTTGTTAAGTTTACGTCTTAGTAACTTAGTATTTGTCTGTGTATTTGTGTGTGTGTGGTATCAGCCTTATATATATATTCCCTCAGTTATCGTCACCTAGAGGTATCATGAAAGGCGACTGGAGACCAGAGGAGAACGGCTGGAAGATGATCAGCATACCATGGGCTGGATCGGTGGTCGCCTGCCAAGGCAAGTGTGATGATTAGTGCAAAATCCTCTTTAAAGAGAGTCCTATGTCCAACAGCGTCAAAACACATTAAATAATATTATACATTGTGGGTTGGAAACACAGAACAGATAAATTTGTCTGTTCTGTGGATGGGAATGAAGCGTTGCAATATACCTACAGGCCCTACAGCTATCATTGAAAATTTTAGCTTTTTGTTAAAAATAACTAGTACTAAGTATATCAATATCCATAACAAAGGCTATTCCGTTTTAAAACTGTTGATATATTAAATTTCTGGTGCAATTTGAAAATAAAATTTCGTCTGCCTCTTCCGACCCTTTTGCTTGCCGGGCGTTTGCTCTAACCGATTGGGCTACAAAGATATTGTTTGTATTTACGAATTTATTTAAGGTTATATGCTTTAAGCCACCGGTTGTTCTCAATGTTTTTGGTTGTGAGACTTGTGAGTGTAACATCCTTTTTTTTTAAAATTACTTCACAATTGATGAAGATATTTATAATCCATACTAATACTAATACTAATATATTTTATATTAATATTATAAATGGGAAAGTGTGTGTGTCTGTTTGTTTGTCCGTGTTTCACGGCAAAACGGAGCGACGAATTGACGTGATTTTTTAAGTGGAGATAGTTGAAGGGATGGAGATGGAGAGTGATATAGGCTACTTTTTGTCTCTTTCGAACTTGTCTTCTTCCCTAAAATGGGGGGTGGATGTTAGTATAGAGCATTTCGCAATTTTCAATGTAGAAAGCTAAAAATTGATATGCACTATACCCCTTAAAAGAGGGAGTGAAGTTTTATTGTAACCCCGAATTAAACGCGAGCGAAGCCCCGGGCAAAAGCTAGTTATATATAAATCTTTGAGAAATGGAAGATATATCTATTCCTTCCTAGTGGTGTTATTAAGTACCTAGTCCTCGACTTACTAAACTTGGCGTATAATTCTTTAAATAAAATTGTTCCCAATTCCTTGGGTGGGATTTGAACTCACAACCTGTCGCTAACTGGGCAACTGCACTTCCAATTTGAATAGCTTATAAAGAAAAAAATCTAACAATAAGAAAACGGTGAGAAACAATAAATGTCATTTGTTTGAATTTTTTAATGGTTCAAATTCCAGTTTTATGGTAAATTCTGCTGTTATTTGAATATTGTTTAGATATGGCTGTTGATAAAGTCCACGAAAGATGTGACACGAGCATACGCTGACGGAAAGCTTGCTTCGCAGCCAAAACCAGATCCGAATGATGTAACACCGATCTGAAAACAAAAAAAAAGTAAATAAAACTTAGTCGACATATTGGTTTCTTGAATTAACTCGAACACTGCATAATGAAATGAGATCTATTTTGCGCATATGATTCGCCTTTATTGGTAATACTTCTTTCCCTATGGTAATACTTTACAGCGGCATGGTCACTAAGGTGATATTCGTAGAAGGTAATGTAATTAACCCTATTAAGTCGAATTTTAATTTTAATATTATATATGTATACAAATTATTGCCTCTAATATTACAGTCATTTAGCCAACGCTGTAGCTAACATAACTTTTCTATACATTCCACGCAGTAAACAAATATTTATTTAAGTTTTCGACAACATTATTTAGAAAAAAGATAGTACGAGTAGCTTCATCTCTCGTCACCTGCGTTGTGAAAATTATATTTCAGTCTATTTAACCAATAAATGACTTACCTTTTAAGTACATATTTTTTTTTAATAAATCCGTGTTTTGAATCAAATTCCTCTGAATCTGATATAGCTTACCGATTTTTTGTGTATTATCGGTATTACTACAAATACGAAGGCTATTTCTTTGTACTAAGTAAAATTTGTATACATGTAGGTACATAGCGTGTAATTGCACACATGGTGGCTAAAATTCCAACAAACTACATATTAATAAATAAAAACCTTCTTGACTTACCAAGACGTGCCTGTTGTCCCTGTTGACGATAAGCGGGCCACCAGAGTCACCCCTGCAGGTACCAACCAAACCGAGTCCACTAGTGCAGATATTAGAGTCTGTCAGGACCAATGGGAAAGCAGCTCCGCACACGGAGTTGGAAATCACGTTTAATCTGACTTGACTCAGGCTGCCATCAATACCACCCTCTGAAATAAATAATTTAATACAAAGTTATTATGTAAGATTAGAAACTTTTTCGAATGCACCTGTCGTCGGCTGCCCTTACCGCCCTGTTACTTGAAAGTGTTAGCGACTGAAAGTACTCCACCTCACTAGCAGTTTCCAGACAATAATGTCAGACTAGTACTATTTTAGTACTAGTACAGTCGCCGTCAGATATATTGGAGCAGACAAAGTGACCAAATACTTCTGAACAGTTTAAATGTCAATAAGTTCCATACACTACAAGTTACCATTAATATCTGGACATTCATTACTTCATTAATGTCTGAGCAGACGCTAGTCAATAACTTCTATACATACAACTAACCAATAATATCTGAACACTTATAATGTCAAGTGTATTTAGTAAAATAGTATTCAAAATAGTACTTATAGTAAAGTTGGAAACACTTCCTTCTGCAATATTCCTCAATTAAGACCATCTGCGTAGATACACTTGACGTGCTATTGTCGTGAATCAGTGTGCCCAACTACAGTGTGGAGTGACAGCTGGCACAGAAAGATGCCCAAAACTAGTGATCTCCAGCGCTAACATGTGGAACATTGTTTCAAAAAATGTACCCGACTTAATTATTATACAAAATAGTCTTCCCGCGACCATGTTTCATGCAATCGGATTGAAACGTCGTCGGGAAGGTGAATTATTATATTTTACCTTTAAATAATTCATTCGGTTGCAGTAAGTCCCATCCATGTAGTGTTAAGTGTGAAGTGTTTAAAATGCAACAAAAGGGTTTAAAATCCTTTTAAAAAAAATATTTACAGGATTCAATACCTAATAATGCAATTTAAAGTTTTGTTCTTTAACACTCAGAAGGTCTGTAGCAAAGCGCTGTTTAAAATAATCGCACTTTCAGCTTTATTACTTATTTTATGTATTGTTTGTCAAATACAAATTTGACTGCTACTGTTTATCTACTAATGTGATAAGAATTGTTGCAAATACACGGAGACAAACAGTATGGCAAGACGAAAACCGATGAGATGTTAAAATGTCTGTATTACCATTACTAGTAAGGCCAAATCCTGCTGCAAGGGCAGAAGCTCCAACGAAACTCTCCTGCAGCTCATGTCCACGGGGTAGAGACACGGGGGAGATGTTGTCTGTAAGGCAAGTCAAGGTGAGAAAAAATTTGCAACAAAAGGGTTGAGAATTTAAATAAAATAAAATATCAACAGCATTTTGGTGGTATTTTTGGTGTAGCTTAGTTCAGTAGTAGCGGTAGTTCAGTAGGTGTATTTACCAGTATTTTTATTTGGTTATTATTTTATATAAGTAAATTATTATGAGACGGTGTCTAGCAAGACATTTCCATTGTTTTGCCTTAAATCTTTCATTAATATATCGATTGTTGCAGCAACTTGTACTTGTTTAGCCTACAAGAGAGACTCGGTGTCATAATTACTATGCGCATAACATCTGCCTTACAAAATACCTTAAACCAAGCTTACTACCTAGTTCTCATAACTAGAAAAAGACAGTACAAATTATGCAACGGACGTTTTAATCCAATCTAAGTAGCAATTATTCATTACTAAATTACCTTAATTGTATGATACAAATGTAGTGATAACGAAAATTTCAGATAGAGAACCTAACCTTAGGGTAGAGTTCACCAACAGACGGTTAAAATTTAAACAGCGTTTAAAATATTATTTGACATGTTTTGTATGGGAATTGTGTCCAATTAATCGTCACTCTTTGTTTACCGGCTGTTTAAGTGTTGGTGAACGGGTAGAGTTCACCAACAGACGGTTAAAATTTAAACAGCGTTTAAAATATTATTTGACATATTTTGTAAGGGAATTGTGTCAAATTAATCGTCAATCTATTTTTACCGGCTGTTTAAATATTGGTGAACTCGGGTCCGGAGTTTAAACAGCGTTTAAAATATTATTTGACATATTTTGTAAGGGAATTGTGTTTGTAAGAAAATATTGGTAAACTCGGGTCTAGGTTAGATTATGCTTTATACTGGCAGGTATGCAAATATAAACAAAGAGAGCTTTTGGTCTAACTAAGTACTTCTGAAAATTTGGTACCACTTCCACCTACTGATTATAATATAATTAACAGTTTATGAATTGAATTTGAACAAAATTATCACAAACAGTAGCATAAAAATTTATTACTTACTGTTAAAGCCAACAGAGTTAGGCAAGTAGATCACACCGACGTCGTTGCGAGCTAAGAGGGGGAACCAGTTAGGGTGGCTGATGAATACGCTTGTCTGCTGCCTATTGCCTCCAAAGAAAAGAGTAACAGTGCCGAGCACGACCTCAATCCTCCATCCTTGGTGTTGACCATCGAACCAGCAATGCGCCGCAGTGATTACGCGGTCTGCAGTTAACAAAGAACCGCCGCATATAGCTCTGCCTTCTAATCCGACGACGTCAATGATAAGTCCGGCCTTTTAATAAAAAAAAATACGTGTTATCCATTAATCAAAATTAAACGAATTGAACTAAGGAGTTAAGTCAACAATTAAATTGGTTCATATTCTTTCATTTGAATCTTCTTCTTTGGTATAACTTTCCGTAGCAAGGTTTCGTGCCAGAGTTTTTTTAGGTCGTCTATTAAATGCCTCTGACTGACGTGACTTGTTTTACGACAGCCATCTTGCAACAGAAGCCGGGACCAGCGGCTTAACAGGACTTTTAAAGCATTACTGTAACCACCACCTCTTTCAGACCCAAGCCAATTTAGAAAGGTGGTTGATATCTTCGTATACTTTTAATCTTAATAAATGTTTCTCAATCTTAAAATCAATGAATTATACACTTTTACAACCATTTTTACTATAATTAAGAGAAGATAATGGGTATCCAAGACATAGAAAAGGCTAATTTTATTTTATTTGACATTAAGCTAAACTATCTTTCGGAAGCCGTGAAGCTTGCTGGTTTGTAATGTATTTGTAATGTATTTGGGTTAAAGGGTTTTATGGTTTGGTGTCACCATCAAACTAATCTTAATAAAATTCAGTACCTGATAAGGGTATTGACCTAGGGCAGCGGGTACGCCACCGATTATCCTTTGTTCAGCCACAGACTTCTCTTCAAGAGTGCGGAGTTTCTCGGCTTGCGCGATGGAGTTCTTGAGGTATCCATACGCAGTGTGGTTGTCAGGGACGGACAACACATTGCCGTAGGCCAAGGAGGCCACTGACAAGAGGACTACCAAGAACTTCATGATTATAGCCAGCAACTAGTGGTGCATAAGAATACTTTAGCAATTTATATACCGATAATTTATTAGATTAAAAAGATAGCCGGATTATTTAACATTAATGATGATCGATTTACAAGATTTCACGATAAAACACGTTCTACAAAAGTTTTGAGATTTAAATAATTGAATTATTCTTTTTCCAGTATTATGGGTTGCAGTAGCGATAAATTGTTACAAGTTAATACAGTAGGTAATGTTATTAATGTTAACCATGCACATTGGTGCATGGTTAACAAGCGAAGTAAAGTTTTTCTTCGCTTCCTGATGTTTTCAGGGATAAGTACATATTAGTACTACGTTGCACAATCTCTACATAGCAATCTCATGCTCTCTCACCGCGCTACACTTCGGTACTAAGAGTAAATATCTACGACATAAATGATGCGTAATTATCTTAAATAAATAAAAAAATATGTTGGTGTATATCTACCACAGAACATGGAAAGATATCTACTTTATCCATTGAAATGTCATAAAAATATGAAGTAGGTAAGTTAAATTCTAGATTTTGCGTGGTTTGTGTCTTGCAGTTTTAAGGCGACAAAGATGACATGGAATTATTTTAATATCATCATATCACACCCATATCTGTGTCAAGTATGTTATCATTTGGACAACTTGCTTCAGACAAGACGGCGACTTAAAATCTGCTTCAACAGGACCATTTATTTCCAGAATGGCTTGACCGATTGACATGCAGTTTGCTGCAGTGAATTCGTTATTTGCTGGCAATAGTTCTCAGACAGGCATTAAAGTATTAATCCACCAGGGAGCGCTGCAGTCACCATTTTTCTTCAAAACGGTTTGACCGATTTACACCTCAGCGCTTTTGACAATTTAAACTTTTTTAATGTAACATTATGGCATTTGACATAACATTGACAAATGCGTGCTGCAAACGCTTACAATTTCCAGTGCGGTTAGCATTTGTAATGTCGATAAATAAGTTTGTATCCGAAATATTTTTTTAATTAATTATACCAATTTGAAATCAATATTCATAGTTAAGACAGGACAACGTCTGTCGGGTCCGCTAGTGATTTATAAACCTAATAAGGTTAAAAGCACTTATTATCACAGTACGCAAAATCTGCATCAGTCTATCAGTATAATAGTTATAACAAACAAATTTAGGTTAACTTAAATCATAGTACAGACGGCACATCAGATTATACACTGTGCATCTTAACGTAGTTGACATAGGTGCGAATTTGCACCCGAGGGAGTTTTGGGTCTCCTACCGGGCGCGTCCCCCCCAGGTGGCGGATAGGGGAAAGCCCTCCAGACATTGGAGGGTACCGGCTATTTGGCCGGCGCGGACCAAAACCTACATGGGAGACGCTTTCAGTGGGCTTGGGCAGCTCGCTGTTGAATGCGTCTCCAGACGGTGGTAGCGGGCTTCGGCTCGTGGCCTGTTGTGGCCGTTCGCGCTGGAGGGCGCGACAGTAGTCGCTCGCTTTGACATGCACTGTTGTTGCAATGGGTGGCCACGGTTCGGGTCGGCAAGGTTGCTTGCGGACCCGACCCGAAGTCGTAGATGGGGGAGGACGAGAAGGCATACGCCGAACTCAACTTCCCCCCTCTAGCAGGCTAGTGGGTGTGGGCCAGGGGGCTCAACGCTCACATTGCACAGCTTGCCAGACTGGGTGATTCCTGGTGTACAGGATCACCCATACTTTATGCCTAATTCATAGGCCGTACGTAGGCGGTGCATGGAGGGCATCCTAAGGGAAAACCAGTCTTTTTAGTGGGCATGCTTATCGGGCAATCACAAGAGAATCCCACAAACCTACTGCTCCCCCTGAAGCAGTAGGTATGTGTAATGCATTTTTCCTGCGTAAACAAAAAAAGGTGCGAATTTGCTACAAAAATGTGTGAACTGATGTGCAGGCCAGGTCTACCTATAAAATAACAATTTTTTTTTAATTAGGGGATTCTATACAAATAGCATTCCTCTGTGACTTAAAAATATTTCAATGTAATTACTTTAAGTAATTATCCTTGAAAAATGTCAATTGCAGTTTTCGACTGCCTCGGGTGGGATAAGAACTCACGGCCTTTCGCTATCCGGGCTCAATTCTTCTAACAGATGCATTATTTACATATTTGTGTTGGCTATCTAGAGACGAAAAAATCTGCAGTAGTGGATTTTTCTTCTTATCTTAACCTATTAGTTGGTTTTCATTTTTTTATTTATCAGGCGAGTACCTATAACCAGCTTCTGCCAGGTCAATACAAAAATGATATTTGTATGATAAAAGCTATTAATGTTTTTCCTACAATGACCCGTCCAGGAATCGAACCCGGAACCTCGGTGCTAGTGACACCTTGAAACACACTCTAACAAGGGGGTCGTCCATAAAATTTTATTTTGGGAACTGTAACAAAAGTCTATAGCAGCAGTGTGAAGCATTTTTATTGAGAATTGTACCACGGGCTAATTTAATACCGGTTTAAGATGAATTGCGTTACTGAAAGACGAATTTTTATAGTTTTTAATAAATAATTACACCATTAAGTTTAATTTGTACTTTATTAAGCGTAGCCTGCGGACAATTTGATGGTGATTCCGCTGACATTTTACTAGACCGTTCAAAGGTGGCTGCGGAAGAAATCCATGAAAGATGTGACACGCGCAAACGCCGCTGGGAAGTTCGCTTCGCAACCTAATGCAGAGCCGAAGGATGTCACACCGATCTGTAATAGAAAAAAATAGGTTTTATTTAAGTTTTATAGACTTATAATCAATATTCTTGATTAAAACTATTAAATTAACCGAATTCCACGGAACGAAGTCGTGGGGGGATCGCAAATAACCCAGACTTACCAAGATATGTCTGTTGCCCCTGGTGATGATGAGCGGGCCGCCAGAATCGCCGTTGCAGGTAGTGCTGCCTCCAAGACCACTAGTACAAATGTTGTTGTCAGTCAAAACCAGAGGGAAGGCAACGCGACACACGCTATTGCTGATGACATTTAATCTGACATGGCTGAGTACCTGGTTTGTGCTGATACCGGCATCTGCAATAGTGATTAATTATTTGTATTATTTATATATCAGTGTTCCATTTTTGCAGTCTTTTTATCTGAAGTGGCTGTTACATTGTTATTTCCTACATCCAAGTTAAACAAACAATTTTAGTTAAAAAAACAGGCTAAATATTCAATTTTAAGTGACTATATGATTTAATACCGCTCGCACTAGAGACGGCAGGACCATGGGGTAGTGAGGCTCGAGACCTTTTTAATGAGTTAAGGCGACGGTTGCCTGAGTGGTTAGTTCAGATAGTCTCCATTGCCATTCAACGTGGCAATGCAGCTAGCTTAAACCTTTAGATCAGATGGGTTGCGGAGTTGGACTGGAGTTGCCTTGTGCCAATAGGGTTTAGGACTATACATTTTTGCTAATTACTGTTTAAATCATTAGTTTTTTTATATGTAACAAGTAAGAGTTTATTTTTTCCGACTAAAGAATAGAATATCACCTCCTCCCTTACTGTTCCAATGTAAGTCGTAAAAGGCGACAGGGGTCTAGAGAAAGACGCAATTTAACCAAGCCAAGCTGCAAGCGCTTACCCGCCTGTTAAGTGTGGCGATTATGGCACAATCCTTCTTCTGATGATTATGATTAAATAAAATGCGAAGCAGACAAATACACGTACTGTTTCCAGTGAGGCCGAATCCTGATGCAAAAGCTTGAAGGCCAGCAAAGTTCTCTTGTAGCTCAGCTCCATTGGGCAGAGACACGGGGGAGATGGTATCTGTAAAAAAGAACGAGTATGAGAGACAACCGGATAAGTAGATACTTTTAAGGCCACACTTTATAAATGTCAGTCTTTCTTTGGGTTGGTAAAGTTTGTGTAACTATTACACTAGCTTTAGCCCGCGACTTCGTACGCATGGAATTTAGATAAATTAAAGCTATTCCTCGGGAACCGTACATATACACGGTAGGCTAGGTATGTGTTATTCCAGCCTGCAATCTATCTTCGCGCCAAATTTAATCTAGATCCGTTTAGCCGTCCTGTCGTGATTGAGTAACAAACATTCATCCAAACATTCGCATTTATAATATTAGTAAGATTGGTACCATTGATAAATTTACAGAATATAATTTTTGCAATAGTTCTATCGATTTGTGTTTTTGATACTTTTACAAATAAATATATTGACATTTGTTTTTTTTAATTAGGAGCCCATACTTAATAATCAATGCTTTAAATACGTATTTTTTTAACCCAGAGTAATTTCAGGTTTTGATAGCAATTAATAACTAGTGTCTCCTTATATGGTACCTGATAAGGTACGAGCCTTTTGCCCTGCAGTGGGATAATTATAGGCTGTTACTTGTTGTTTCCTTTTTTTTACGGAAGTACAAAATCCCATGCCTTTGGCAGTAGATCTAGATTTTGTTTTTGAAGTATCTACAGAGCTCGATAATCAATAAAATACGCATACATAAATAAGGACATCACTTACTGCTGAACGCCACATTGTTGGGTAGGTAAATAACGCCGACATCGTTCCGGACCAAAGTTGGGAACCAGTTAGGATGGTTGATGAAGACGCTGGTCAGCTGCCTGTTGCCTCCAAAGAAAAGGGTGACGGAGCCGAGCACGACCTCTACTCTCCAGCCTTGGTGCTCGCCGTCGAACCAGCAGTGAGCAGCGGAAATCGCGCGGTTGGCACTAATCAAGGAGCCACCGCAGATACCTCTGCCGTCGCGGCCGATTATGTCGATGAGGAGGCCAACCTTAACAAAAACAAGTCAAGTGTTTAAGGAGTACTGTCAGAATATGACGGGTTGAGGCGTCTCCTCTCAAACGTGGCAGAAAATATCTGCGCTCGTAGGGAACTAATGTGAGCTGAACTAATGGTGACGTATTTAAGAAAAAACATACGAGTGCCTTAACACTAGCGTTTGTCTAGCTAGCGTAGGCGTTCGATGTACAACCAACGGCAGGTAAACGTACTACTCAAAAAGTTAAAGGTCATGGAATTGATTACCTATCAACTTTAAGTCTAACAAGTAGAGATAAATATCAATTGAGAAAATATGACGTTTTGTGGTAGGTTGACGTAGTTATCTGTATGTACGTATATCGCAGCGTATCGTTTTTGCGGTTAGCAAAAATAGCATCCTCAAGGCATTAAACCGGATCAAAATGATTGAAAATATCTATGTATTTTTTAAATATCAACTATTCACTATCGAGACAACATAAACATACTTGTTGTATATCATTAAACGAGTCAATACCCGAACTAGATATCAATTCCAATCAATGCGTATGTTTATCTTTTACATAGTTCTACGTAAATTTTTTCACAACTCCTCCTTTATTATTAAAGACGGTTTCGAATTAACTAATGTAGTGTAATAGTACTAATAGTATAAAAACACTGTTTCCCTTGTCGTACTGAACTGCTGAGTAAAATGTTTCTAATTATTTTCACTAGTTACTGATTTTTTAAAAGTTTTATTGTTCAATAAATTAGTAGAGTTATTTGATTCGGGGTTTACATACCTTATTTATTATGAGCTTCCGAGATTTCGGCACTGTTGCAAGCGCCTCGATCACGAGAGAACTGATCTGATCCGACCAGAATTTTTTTGGAATTGACTGTTTGTGTTGTTTACGAAAGTGCCCAGCAGATTAAAACTTTACCGTGCAATGCTGAACAGTCAAAGTACGAGTACATATTGTCAGAGTAGCGACTTGTATCAGTGAAGTCATGTCTTAGTAGGATAGTATCCGGGTGGCATTCTTATAGTAAGGTATATACTCGTATTGTCTGACTGAAATAATGTCGGAGAAGAGTAGTGTTAATGTATCTTGCAGTAGACTTGGGACGGTGTAGCATGTCGAAGTAACGATACTACGAAGTGTCTAAATAGATTTGACAAGGACTAGTATAGTGTCGGAATAGAGTAGTGTTGGTGTATTTTAGTAGTAAAATAGTAACGAAGTAGTGTAGTGCCAGAGTAGAATAGTGTCGGTGTATTGTAGTGTTGTTTGTAGTACTTAGAGTAGTGACGGGGTAGCATATTGTCTGAATGAAGTCATGTCTTTTTTTTGTGAAAGGACCTATGCTGTGGCGGAAGGCCGTTACAGCTTGACCGGGCGGGTTTTAGGCGAATGCCGAAGGCACTTAGCCCAAAAGCGGCCTGCTAGCGGGTACCTCGAGCGCGGGGCGGACGAAGGGCCCCGTACTAGCGGCGCGATCGGACCGTACCGGGTGCTGAGTGCACCCGGCCAAGAGGTCAACCCGACTATATAGTGGTTGCATCGCATAGCTCGGAGCTGCATCACAGGCTAGTCTGTGCATGCAGACCGATCTACGCGAGCCCCGTTCTAGTGGGCCCGATCGAGGGGGGCAAAGTCATGTCGGAGTAGAGTAGTGTAGGGTATCGCAGTATTGTAGTAGAGTAGTGACGGGGTAGCTTTGTTTCGTAGCAGAGTAGTGTCTGAGTATCGTAGTGCCATTAGTAGCACATGAATAAATATTGACTCATGTGATTAGTAGTGTTTTAGTCGGAGTAGAGTAATGCCAAAAAACATTTCTCAAAAATCGTTTACTGACTCCTATTTGATAAGCAGAAAAAAAATCTTCAAATATCGTATATATTTCTAGACAGATAGAACGATCCGTCTACATTAGTATTTAACATTACTTATGTACCTTTTCTTCTCCTAAAAAATATGTACCTGGTAGGGGTACTGCCCTAGGGCAGCGGGTGAGCCACCAACAATCCTCTGTTCAGCCAGGTACTGCTCTTCACGAATGCGGAGCTTCTCGGCTACGGCAATGGAGTTCTTTAGGTATCCAAAAGCATTGTTGTTGTCAGGGGCCGACAACACTTTACCGTGGGCCAAAGAGGCCACTGCCAACAGGACAACCAAGAACTTCATGATGATAGTCAGTAACAGTGTTTAATAACTGTTAGGCAATTTATATGTTTAATTTTTAAGATAGTGTCAGATATCTAACGCTAATTATGATAAATATTGTAGGTATTTGATTTGTTCAATTACGATAACTCGAAAGAGGGTTTTACAAATTATTTAAATACCAATGTTGTATTTAACCCTGAAACCGAAACCCAGAAAAGATAATGCAAAATACCGGTAATTAAGAGATAGCACTGATTCAGTATTCGTAGCGGAATAGTACCGACCAGTATTTTACAGGTTGGTCCAAAAAGTGATGTCATAAGCCTTTTTTGATAGTAAGATCACTTTTTAGCTTACTTTTTGGATCACCTAACTGCCTCATGACCTAGGAAACATTTGATTTGCAAGCTAGCATTTTGACGACCATTTGGATCAGTAGTAGTGAACGCTGCTTCTGAGCCATGGGTCGCGGGTTCGATCCCCGCACAGTACAAATATTTGTGTGCATGAACATGTCTGTTTGTACTGGTCTGGGTGTTTTCTATGTATTATAAGTATGTATTACACAAAGCTTCTTAGTAGTAGCTTTGTTTGGGACTAAATGGCTCTGTGTGGCCCAGTGTGGGTGGCATGTCTGAATATATTTATAAAAATATTTATTTAATTCAATTCAATTCAAATATTTTATTGCGTTCTATAATGTTACAAGGATGTTATAAAGTATGATGTAGACAGTTCATTACAGACCCTGTTCGGGCACAACAATACAATTTGTAGTAGACGGACAGAGAGGATGACGACATAATTACATAATATTTCAATACAAAAGAACAAACAAACACCTATTATTACTACATACATAATTTACTTACTTTCTAAAATTTACTGTATATTCAATTTATAGATATCGACTAATTTGGTGATAGTTATTAATTTATTTTATATAAAATAACAGCTAATTACATATTTTTATTAGATTATATTATTAAACATTTATATAAATTTGAATTTGAGAAATAAAATAAATTGTAATATTTGTTGTCATTGTATTAATTAATTTGTTACAGTTAAAGTTTAGCATTATTAATCCGATTTTTAAAAAAGGCGACAAAACTAACCTGAACAATTATCGACCAGTAGCTCTGATACCAGTGATTTCAAAAATTTTTGAAAAGATCATGTATAAAAGGCTCTATAATTTTATAAACAAAGAAAACATTTTAAAAGACAGTCAATTTGGATTTCGAAAAGGTTTGTCAACATCACTGGCATGCTTTAATTTAATTAAATATGTTACCGAGGCTATCAACGACGGGATTCCCCTAGTAGCAATTTTCTTGGACATGAGTAAAGCGTTTGACTTTGTTAACCACAAAAAACTATTACATAAATTAGAAAAGTATGGCATACGTGGCATTGCCAATGACTGGTTTTCAAGTTACCTCAGGAATAGAAAGCAATGTGTGAAAATAAATAGATTACAAAAATTTGAGAAAAAAGATTTCTTCTCTGACTATCTAATAAATCACACTGGAGTCCCCCAAGGAAGCATCTTAGGACCGTTTTTGTTTTTATTATACATTAATGATCTTCCTGACATAACACAACACAAGTGCTTACTTTATGCTGACGACACGACAATACTTATCAAATCAAACAAAGCCTATGAATTAGAAACTGAAATTAATGACACAATAAAAAACTTAATGACATGGTTGGACAACAATAATTTAAATATAAACCTTGACAAAACAAATATGATAAATTTTAAGACATTTCAATCAAGAGACCTCAAATTAAACGTGCATTATCATAGTAAAGCTATTACCGAGGTAGAAACAACAAAATTTCAAGGTGTTGTTCTCGATAAATATTGTACTTGAAAGCCTCATATAGAAGATGTATGTAATAGACTGGACAGATTTGAATTTGTATTAAAAAGATTAAAATACGTCTCATACAACGAAGCACTGCTATCAGCATATTACGGCTATGTGGCATCCGTATTAAATTATTGTATAATTATCTGGGGAAACTCTGTAGATTCTAAAAAAGCCTTCAAAGTACAAAAGAAATGTATTCGTGCAATGTGTGGAGCCAAACATAGGGATAGCTGTAAATTGCTCTTTAAGCAACTTAACATATTGCCATTTCCATGCATGTACATCAAGGAACTATGCCTATTTGTAAAAAAACATCCTGATAATTTTAAGACGCATGGACAGGTATTAAAGAAATCTACTCGCCACAAGAACAAGTTGTACTTGCCCAAAATTAATTTAGTGTTATATAAAAAAAATGTTTTTTGTATGGCTATAAAAGTATTCAATAAACTACCTATGAACATACAAGAAGCTTCGAATCCCGAATTTAAAAAAAAGCTACACAAGTGGCTCCTTGATAATTGTTTTCATTCTATTGATGAGTTTTTTGGACGTTGAATTCTGTATTGTTTATTTCTTGATATTAGTATTTTGCTGTATATGTTATTCTAAATTAATATTTATTTGTTGATATCATTAATTTATTAATAATTGAATAAATTGATTTAATTGTTGCATTATATAAATTTTAATTACTGACTATATATTTAACTACTGACTTTATTATACATTTCAATTGACATTCATATAAATCGGAATTGACATTGATGTTATTAACTATGTAACTTAATTTGCATGATATTTTAACCGTCTATTGTAATATTCACACGCCAACTATGGCAAGATACACTGTGACGAAAACTACATAACCATAAGATCCAATATGTACGTGTATTTCAGTGAATAAATAAATGAATTTGAATTTGAATTTGAATTTGGTTATATATTTTTTAATTTTATTTACTTTACTTTTAAATAGGTTATCAAAGAAAAATAAAATAATAATTTGAATTTCACAGTCTTAATTCCAAAACTCCTCTTGGGGAGACCTTCCAGAAGTTGATTATACATTAGTTGTCTTCTGGACATAGGCTAATAATGATAAATGAATAAATACAATAATTGATTGATTTCTAAAGTAAAAATCTGAATTAAAATAATATTCACGATAACAATATATTAGCAAAAAATACATAATGCGATCATTTGTGCGAATAAAGTACGTATTTTGTTTTTCCATAAAGGGATGACTTCCCGCATTGCGCCTCCCAAACAAACAATGTCAGTTTCTGCATCGCACAGGGGACTGTCACTCAAGCGGTCGCCCGGAACAACAAAATGATATTAGCCGCCCGCCCTAACCTGACCTCTAAAGCATTTCGCCTCTGACCCCATTTGTACTCACGAAATATTCGACCATAGGGACAGGGGAGGCCAAACAAAACTGGCTGCTCTTCAGTCATAGTCAAACTCTTTAGTTATGCTGACATTGCATTCAGATTCAATTCAACTAGGTACTTACATAGATATAACATATTTATCTCTGCATATTTGTATGTATGTGTATACTTTTTATTAAATTATATTACAGTTTGTGTAAATATGTTAAGTTACACATATAATCATAAATGATTTTGCATTCCGAGTAATTGCCCTTTAATTCAATAACGACAGAATTCAAATTCAAATTCAAATTTCATCGTTTCTGCCAGAATATTCACAGATTACAAGTGCTAAGTTATGTGATTGTTAGATTGGATATTAATGGTATCATTATAGGAATAAAGGTTGGACCCAGGACACGGAATAGCTGTCTCAGAGATAATTTTACTGAAATGAGTGTAACTGTTGAAGCTTTGTTCAGAACTGCAAAGATTTTGGTCTACAACAGATTTTTTTTAAAATGAATAAAAGAAGAAGATAAAACAGAAAAGAATTAAAATCTTAATTGTGTTAATTATAATCAAACTTTATAATAATTATAACAAAAACTTTGTACTACCTCAGATCAGAATAAATAATGCTTTGATTCGATTTTGATGTCTTAAATATATATAATCAATTATGGCGTTGTAGGAGAAATGTATAAGGATATATATACTATTTCTTATAATATTCTGCTATTCAGGGCGGTGACAAATCCAACAAGTCCTAGAACCTAAAGGTCACTATCCACCTTTCTTTGAATAATCTGTTGCAATAACACGGCTTTGTTTCTAACGGGTTGGATGGTGGAAAGTTAGATTCATCTAAAAGTACCCTGAAAAGTTTAATTCGTCAGTAACCGCCATTTAGTGTAGCGGCCAGTTGACCGTGTTCCTGTTTGAGAGATCATCGCCACGTCCTTAATCTGGCGACCGTCTACTAGACTGCAGTCTAATGAGCCTGTTTTTTACTCACACATAACTTATAATCTACGTTGTTTATTAGCTGTAAAAGGAGCGTGTTCTGTTTCATCTAACTATATCTATATTAGCGATTCTTAGGATTAGAACTCTACATTAATGAGGTTATTAATGAGAGTTATTGATAAGTTATGCACATCTTTTAAATTACTGTTACTACAAAACATATTTTTGGCCGAAAAAGAAGATCAATCATAACTTTTATGTACGTCTTTATATTCATTAAATAAAATATCAGTAAACCGTTCTTTCTATGAGACAAACTTCTTAGCGTTCCATGGATTTATCGTGCCGGGTCCATCGTGTAGCATACTTAAAGAGAAATTCCGAGTAGATCGCGGGACTTACACGGGTGTAGGTTTCCAACGTACTACATCAAGTTTTTATGAGTTTTTTTTTACCTGTAGAAGGGTGATTTCATGGTTCCTACTAGAATTTGAGCTTTAATCGTCACTTAATAAAGTTGTATGTACTTATTGCCCTTTTTATGCTTAAATCAGTTTGCCTAGACAGTGAGGTTAAAAAATTATAAAATAAGAATTAGTGACATTTATTGTTCGTTTCTAAATTCATGTTACTTAGTTTATTTTGCAGAATTCTGATTGTTCTTTTATTAATAACAACTTTTTTTATGATTAATTTCTGAGTTTTGGTTGAAGATAATATAGAGTCATGTTAGCCCGGATCTGGTAATGCGGGCTGAGATTGTTAGAGCAGGTGGCGACTCCGCGGGGAAATCTGCTGAGTGATGCGGCCACACGCGTTGTTGCCGGAAAAGAATTGAACTTATGGCGCTGTCTAATGTAGCTGGCCAATATGCGTGAAGAATGTTTTAAGAGTGTGCATAAACCCAGAAAAAGAAAACAAATTTTACCTTCGCGCTGCACACCTAACGTCGGACCTACGTCCGCTGTTGTCCCTAATACGGCAAGATACGTCTATCGTGCATTGAGTGATCGAACAGCACAAATCTTATACATCACAAAATATAAAAAAAACGTACTAAGATGAAGTTTGGTAGGGAGAAAGTCAATAGTTTCAATGTCAGAAGAGGATTATGGAGGTCTAAGTGCTCTCTCAAGTTTGTATGAAAGTAATTAATATTTCGAGCTTGAAATTTGGCAGAGTAGTTATATTTAATAGTAAACGTTCGTTAAGAATGGATTTTGCACAGGGCCGGGTTAATGAGTTCTAATCACTCTTTTAAATTTAGAGTTTCAGACTGCATCTAAGAAACAGTTATGTTAAGTATATTTCTAAGGAGCGAGATAATATAGTCCATAATCGAGAAAGTGGAACATTGACATTACAAGTTGTTACAAGGCGCACCAAAGACAGAACTTTTATTCAAGCAAGAGTATTTTCAATCATCAATTAGGATATAGGCCTCTTTAAAAGAAGTATTTTGTCATAATCACTACGCTTGCCAGGCGCTGTTTGCCCAGTAATCCTAGGAAGATGCTGATTCCCGTTTTCTTATTCCTTTAATCTCCTCTTACTCCATAGAAATAGAAGGATAATGCTACCATTATATTTAAGGTAGGCACCAAATCCCTTCAAGTGATCATCAGTAATTAACTAGATTTTTATATTGATTTTTAATTACTGACTAATCATCACAGATCCATAATGTACATAGGCAACATATGCTTTCAAATCCTTATCTACGAATATTGCTGTAGCACTATAGCATATGCGGCATGTCAACCTGTCCAATTAAGTCAATCACAATCGCGTATTTGGCTTGTCCGGCGTCCGGCTTTCGGCGGCGGCTTGTCATGTCCAGCAACAATGGACTCTTGCTCTCGTCTCTCTACTGCAGCAGACATGACGCCAGATAACTATTTAGATAGGCTAATATCTACCGCTCACCTAACGTGTGTTTGATTTTCATACCAGAAAATAGATTGTGTGAAATTGAATTTATGAAATGGATATATGAATTTACAAATGCGTATCTGTACAGTTGCAATTGCAATGACTCAGACTGAGAATGTAGAACATTTTCAAATTTAAAGTTAGTTAAAAAAATCTGCCAAGTCCTAGTCGGACTCGCGCACGAAGGGTTTCGTACCATTGATTAGGTAGGTAAAAAACAGCAGTCCATAAATAGAGTTGATATAGTGCCTACCTGTTACTATTTATTGATATCGTGCAAAAATAGGCAAAAACTGGCGTTTTTTGTAAGGGAGACCCCTTAAATATTCATTTTATTTTAATTTTATTATTTATTAATAAAACAAAAATACAACTGAGTATTTTGTGAATATTTCAATTGCCTACCTGTTACCATTATTGATATCGAGCAGAAAAGGGCAAAAAAATCGCATTTGTTGTATTGGTATAAAATTAAATATTAAATATTTATTTTATTTTATTTTTAGTATTTGTTGTTATTGCGGCAACAGAAATAACATAACTTGTGAAAATTTCAACTGTCTAGCTATCGCGGCTCTTGAGATACAGCCTGGTGACAGAGCGACGGACAGACGGACAGACGGACAGACGGACAGACGGACAGACGGACAGACAGCGAAGACTTAGTAATAGGGTCCTGATTTTACCCTTTGGGAACGGGACCCTAAAAAGCCATAAAAATCTTATCTAAGCAGTCGCAAAATATTTGTCAAGGATAAAAATTACTAATGACATGGATAAACAAAATAATATATCTTTTTTAGCTAAGAAAGCAGTAAAAAATAGCTTTGTTGTTGGGCAATAAACTGATGTAGCTGTTTTTAAGATTTTTTATTTCGTTACTGCAACAAATATAACGTGCAATTTTATGGTAGGACTATTTACAAAATATGAAAAAAAAAAGAAATTTCTTGTTACGTGAATGTATAATAGAAGCGCTCGTAGCCCAATGCTGAAACGCTCATAGCCCAATGCTTCTTCGTGATCAGTTTCTGTCACGAATGTTAAGCAACGATGGGAGAGGTCACTAATTGGATGGTTGACCGTTTTGGCATTATACCTTGAGCGCTTCTGTGCTTCGGAGGGCACGTTAAACCGTCGGTCCCGGCTGTTATCATGAGATAAACAGTCGTTAAGCCCTGTTGAAGGCCTAAGGGCGGCTAGAGAAACGTCCAACGGCGCGTGGTGTTGCCATAGCGTCGCCCTCGCCGTCCACCAACCCGCACTAGGCCAGCGTGGTCATGGCACTAAGGCCTTAATCCCTCTCCTTAAAAAAGGAGAGAGACCCGTGCTCAACAGTGGGCGAAAATGGGTTGTTACTTTACAATAGACAGTACAATCAGATCTATGAAACAGACATGCGAATTAACTTCGAGAGACAACCCGCCCGGTGAAGCTGTAACGGCCTTCTGCCACAGAATAGGTCCTTTCAAAAAAGAAAAAAAAAAACATGCGTGTTATTAAAAAAATACCACTCTGCGAATTGCAGTACTTTTTCAGCCGTTCATTTTCTGATTACTGTTAGCAGGAGACAGGCACATACGCCAATTTAATAAGCGCAATATTGATGTTGTTTCGCGATGAAGAAAGTCATTGCGTCTATCTCTGTCACGCCTACGGGATCGCATATTGTTTCGTTTCAATTTTCCGCGTACCGGCAGTAAGTAGGTACGAACCGTATGGTACTGACGTTTAATAAACTTGCGCACCGGATTATAGAGTTTACGGTGATACGTTTTTGAAAAGCCTGATCGAACTATCTTGATCATGGAAGTACAAGTCATAGAAAATAGTGATTATAATTATGGCATACATAGATGCAGTTATATATTTCACTTTAAACAAGTTCAAGTCAAATGAACACTGGGCATGGTAAACTTTAAAAAAAAAAAATTTTTTTTGCTAATACTGATGTTTGTTCCAAACATTGGTAGAGCTTAAATTTTCCCTTAAGTCAGTAATAGAGGTTTGTGCCGTAGAAATATGTGACCATAACATTGTTATTATATGTATATATAGAGTACCATGTAAAAAAAGTCGAGCTTAGATACGTTCTACTCTATCCTTGGGAGCATTTTAAATACTATTGTAGACCGTAAAACTAAAAAAAATGTTATTAGTGGTGATTTTAACATAGACATTTTAGTGAACACGCCAGCAAGCCGAAACTTTAAGAATCAAATATTATGTTACAATTTGAAACTAGCCGTCAAGGAGCCCACAAGGCTGGCAAGTGGAACGTGCCTTGATAACTTTGCTCATAATATAAGAGGAGCCAAAGGTGAAGTCATTGAACTGGGCCTCTCGGATCATACGGCACAAATTTTGAAATGTCCAGTTAAAAAAACATGTTCAATAAATTCATGGACTATTAAACGAAGGGATTTTAATACGGAAAATCTTGATAAATTTAAAAATTATGTCGCTAGCCTGACTTTTCACGACGTATATATCTCTACCGACCCCAACTCAGCTTACAGTATTTTTTTTGATATATTTAAATGTTTATATGACCAATGCTTTCCTTACAGAACAATAAAAAAGACTTTAAAATCAAAACAAAAATGGATAACACGAGGTATTAGGCTTTGCTGTAAAAAAAAAAAGAGAACTGTTATGGCAATCAAGGATAAATAGAAACAAAGAAAACCTGTCTGCTCTTAAAATGTATAGCACTAATCTAAAAAAAATTATTAAACTTACGCAACGCTCACAAAATAATTATTTAATTGAAAACTCTAGAAATAAAACAAAAACTACTTGGTCAATAATAAATAAATCCAAAGCTACGATGCCTAAAGAACCCATAAAAAAAATAAAACAAGGCAATGAATACATCACTGCACCTAGCGACTGAATGAATTCTTTATAAACATTTCTAAAAGCAATGAATTTTTATATAAAAATTGTATTAATAATCATGATCTAAAAGCTAGTAGTAATATAAATAAAAATAATGATATTTCTAAGAATGATAATGAACATAATCCGAATAACTTAAATTACATAAATAATAATCTAAAATCTATATTCCTAAGTCCCACAACAGCAGACACGGTTCTTAAAAAAATTGTATCTTTAAAAAATACAAATAGTGTTGGTTTTGACGATGTTTGCATAAAGTATGTTGGATGTATAATTGCACAGCCACTGAGTCACATTATAAACTTGAGTTTTACAACAGGTATATTCCCGGATAATCTAAAACAGCTATCGTAAAGCCACTTTTTAAGAAGGGTGATAAGGAATGTCTAAATAATTACCGCCCAATAAATAGCTTTGCTATCAATTTTCTCAAAAATTTTTGAAAAAATTATACATGAACAACTGTACGCATTTTTAGAGAAACATAATATATTAAGCAGATAACAAAAAGGGTTTCGCAAGAATACTACAATAAATGCAGCTGTATACGACTTAGTAAAAAGGTCAATGTTTTGCCTGGATAAAGGCGTACCATCATGTGCTATTTACATGGATATGTCAAAAGCTTTTGACCTTGTTGATCATAAAATATTACTAGACAAACTTTGTTGTTATGGTGTTCGAGGAAATGCCTTAAATTTAATGACATCCTATTTAGAAGATAGAACACAATGTACTGAAATCACTCAAGTTTGTACAAACACCAAACAAGAAAAATCATTTAAATCCCACAGTAAAATTGTTAAATGTGGTGTTCCTCAGGGCAGTGTCTTGGGCCCTCTGCTATTTATAATTTACATTAATGACATAGTTAGATACAGTAAGTTTCCAATGATACTTTTTGCGGACGACAGCACTATTTTCTTTGAATGCAAAAACATTGCAGACTATGAAAACAATATTAATATGACTCTTGCAAATATAATCAATTGGCTCAAATCAAATAAATTAAAAATAAACATAGATAAAACAAATTTGATGCACTTTACACAGCGAAAAATTAAACCAATTTTAAATGTTAGCTATGATGATAAAATTATTAACGAAACAAAAATCACTAAATTTCTAGGTCTTTTTATAGACAGTAATATGTCATGGGAATCTCATTCGACGGAGGTATGCAAAAAGCTGTATAAATTTTCATTTGCATTATACAAATTGTCAAAAATAGCTGATCGAAAAACTGTATTAGCAGCGTATTATGGTTTTGTGGCTTCAACTCTGCGATATGGTGTCATATTCTGGGGAGTTTCAACTTACAGAGAAATTCTGTTAAGAGCCCAAAAACAATGTATCAGGGCTATATGTGGTCTAAAGCCCACAGTAAGTTGTAAACCTTATTTTCGGTCTCTGAATGTACTAACATTACCGTGTCTGTATATACTAGAGTGTTGTGTTTTTATTAAGAGCAATTCAGTTAGAGAACACCACTATCAGTACAACCTTCGCCATCGGAATCCTCAGATCCATACTGATATCTATAAAACAGCACTGATGAGGAAAAGTGTCATTGTAATGGCACCAAAATTGTATAACAAGTTACCCGAGAATGTGAAATGCTGTAATTTGTATAAATTTAAAAATATTTTGACGAAATTTTTAGTGGATAAATGTTACTATGATGTTAATGAATATTTTATAGATAAATTTTAATTAAATAATTATATATATGTTACATGCTATAATAATAATGTATTAATTTAATAATATTCAGACGAAATTTTAATTAGATATTATAATGTAATTGAATATTAAATAGGTACACAAGTTTTTTTGACAAAATTTTAAGTAGGTAAATGTTATTATAATGTTAATGAATATTTTTATGGATAATGTATAAATGTATATTTTGCATGCTATCAAAATAGCTAAATAGGTTTAAGTGCTTTCCAAAAATGTATAAACACCCACTAAATGTGAAAATTACCCTATTTAGAGCAAATAAATGATTGATTGATTGATTGATTGAATAACACAAATTTAGAGTTGATTACTTAGTTTAATTCTTACTATAATAGGATTGATCTATTATGTTTGATCATCGATAAAAAAAACATTACAGACACCCTACACGCCACCGACTTATAAATTACACTCGTGTTGGACAGACAAGTACCACGGCGAGAGACCACTGCGATTCAGGGTTAACTTTTATATTGACATTGATGCTGAAAGAATACGATATAATAGTAAACAAAATATTTGATATTTACAGTAAAGCTTTATTGTTTATTAAAATTGTGACAATAAACTTTATGAGTATCAAAGTGTCCTCATACTCGTCTCGTCCGAACGAGGCTAAACGCGAAGTATCAAGACGGTTTAGTCGTCGCACACGGCAGTGACGGCGTCAAGTCAAGCCACGAGGCGCCCGTGTCTACGGCCTCTAACCGCCCAAATATTAAATTGCGACTGAGACAGGCCTCGGATATAGCACTAACTTCACAATAATTTATTAACTTATTGCACATCCTACAATGAAGTTAATTTTGATGTTGGTTCGTGTTGGATTTTTTCTAATAAATCTATACTAAATATTATAAAGCTGAAGAGTTTGTTTGCTTGTTTGAACACGCTAATCTCAGGAAGTACTGGTTCGAATTGAAATATTATTTTTGTGTTGGATAGTCCATTTATCGAGGAAGGCTTTAGGCTATATTACACCACGCTGCGACCAATAGGAGCGATGCGTCAGTGAAAAATGTTGCGAAAATAATCGCGTTCATAATAACAGAAATTGACGCGGACAAAGTCGCGGGCAACAGCTAGTTATTTATAATATAAAGGCTATAGCCAAAAACTAAGAATTTAGATAGTTACACAATCTTAAACAAAAATTATACTTAAAAATGTAAGAGATTGACTTTACCTTTGTTGAGTTGTGATGTTTTATCAACCTTTAAAAGTAGTATTACAAATGTAACTAAAATGCAAAAGTTTGGACGAAAGTTTGGTACCTACTCGATTACGACGAAATGGCTAAACAAATCTGGATAAAATTTGACACGCAGATAGATTTAAGGCTAGAATAGAGTATCGAGCATAGACTATTTTATTTTATTTTATTTTATTTTCATATATTTCAAAATCCACAGCTCTTATAAATAATTAACTGTCTTATATTTAGTACATACAGCCAATGACGGATTTTACATATGCTTATAAAAAAGTTAGTAAGAGGAGACGCACATAAACACACACACACACACACACACACACACATAACACCATTAGATATTAATCACCTATTAAAGAAGCAGAAAGTATGTTGCCGATGTCTTTCTTAAAGGAATACAACGAGGAGCAGAATAAATCTATTGAACCAAATTTATCATTATATGTTTTCTGAAGTCGATTTATAACAGAATTTCGGGCATAGTTACTCCGCACAAACGGTACACTAAAGAGCTTTGTATGTCTAGTTCGGCTAGATGGGGCACACAGATTCAATGTTCTGCCGACAATGTCATCGCTATCTATTTCACCATTGCATATTTTATAAAGAAACAACATGTCGACAAGACAACGCCTGTCCTCTAAAGTCAATATGTGGTAATAACCACATGAATCCTTGTAATCGGAGACTTTACGATGATCACGATAGCTCAAGTGTTTAAGAAACTTAGCTTGTATTTTCTCAATATTTTTAATATAAATGAGATATCGCGGGTTCCAGATACAACTGCAATATTCAAGGACGCTTCTAACATATGTATAATAAAGTATTTTTAAACAGCTTATATCCGAGAACGGTCTACTCACTCGCAAGACGAAACCTAAGTTTTTAAAAGCTTTCGAAATAATGTTATCAACATGATCCATGAAAGTTAATTTTGAATCCATTAGAATTCCCAAATCTTTAACTAGTTTTGTTTCAGCAAGTGATGAATTATCAATTTGGTAATTAAATTTAAAAGGTTTCCTTTTACGAGTAAAAGACATGTACGAACATTTACTGACATTGATATCAATTCTATTTTCAGTGTAATAAACGTTTAGTCTATTTAAATCTTCTTGTAAATGATGACAATCTTGTATTTTGTTAATTTTCATATAAATCTTTGTATCATCAGCATACATTAAAAATTTTGCAAACTTAAAACATTTTGAAATATCATATAAATAACAGGAATATAATAAAGGTCCAAGTATAGATCCCTGCGGGACACCCGATATAATTTTTATATAATTAGAACGATAGCCTCCTAGTACCACAGCTTGACTTCTATTACGTAAATAAGACTCGAACCATCTGTGAAGACTTCCCCTTATACCCAAATGCCATAGCTTTCTAAGAAGAATGACATGATCTACCCGGTCAAAAGCCTTTTCAAAATCTGTGTAGACCACGTCAACCTGAGAAGCACCGTCCATTCCATTCAATACGTCATTTGTAAAAACGGCCAAATTGGTAGTTGTGGAACGACATTTGAAAAAACCATGTTGCTCTGGCGGTATCAAGGTTGACACTATTGGGTACAAATGGTTATGTACAACACGCTCCAGTAGTTTGCTAAGAACGTTTAGTATTGATATAGGTCGGTAATTCTGAATTTGAGACTGACTGCCCTTTTTATGAATCGGGACAATATGAGCGGTCTTCCACATCTTAGGAAAGTGACCAGATCTAAGACATCTATTGAAAAGTAATGCAATCGGTTTAGCCAAGGGCCTAGCACAGAAACGGAAGAAAGATGAAGGAATACCATCACTACCCGCTCCTTTTGTAATGTCAAGTTTTTTTAATAAGTCATAGACGTAATTAGGTGTAACTTCTATTTTATGAATAACATTATCAGATGTTAAATCGCTATTAGAATCGCCAGGGTAGTGTGATTTAGGCTCTTTAAAGTTTTTTTGGAAAAAGTTATTAAATGCATTGCAGATATCTAGTTCATTATTGCAAATCATATCATCGTACGACATGACATTTGGATAATTAGATTTGTTTTTTCTTAAGGATTTAGTGTATGTAAAAAAAGCCTTCGGATTTGATTTAATGTCATCTTGCGATTTTTTTATATAGGCATCATGGTTAGAGTCTTGCAATTCCTTCATTCTAGCTCTTAATTTAGAGAATTCATAATAGTCTAGTGGATTCCCATAAAGTTTCCAGTTTTTATGTAGTCTTGCTTTTTCTTGTATTAACTTGATTAACGCAGTACTATACCACACTGGATATGAACGAGAGCCAGAGATGCATACTCTAGGGACGTATTTATTAATAACAGATTGTAAGATATTGTGGAATTCTGCGACAACTGCCTCCAAATCCTCTACATTTGACATGAATGACCAGTCCCGATCAGTTAAGTCATTGTTGATTTCATCATAATTAGCTCTTTTGAAATTATAATGCGTATGTGATTTTGGTTGAATAGAAGTGTTAAATATATCAGAAACATGCATAATTAAGGATGGATGATACTTGTCTTCATCGACCAACGGAAAATCGGATCGTTGAAGTTCAATGAAAAAATTTGCGAAAATAAGGTCCAAAGTGCCGTCATAGTGATTTTTCACAAAATTGAATTGCGTAAGCCCCAAGAATGAAGTCAAATTTAGGAATTCGGTTGAACAATCCTGGAGCTCTATAGATCCCTGCTTTATAATGTGTGACTCATTAGAACTCCAATCAATACAGGGCAAATTAAAATCACCCACAAGCATGATCAGATCATTAGGGTTCGTAGAAGAAATATGACTGAGGATACCCATTAACTGTCTAAGGCGAAAAGCAGTACTGCTATTTGGAGGAATATATACAACCCCCAAGTGAAGATCTTTAGAGGAACCAAGGGATTGACCCGATATCGTTAGCCAAAGGCATTCCAAATCAGGGCTTTGCCATTCTAACCGAACCCGAACCTGTAGATGTGAAGCACATAGTGCCATCACACCACCACCCAAAGCGCCACGGTCGCGGCGATAAATATTATACCTATTGTCGCACAGTTCACTATCTAGTATTCCCTCACACAACCAAGTCTCAGTGAATAATGCTAAGTCGCAGTCTGATAAAAGCATGTTTTTATGAAATTGATGTGTTTTTGTTCGCAAGCCCCTGACATTCTGATACAAACACTCAAGTTTTTTCTGCCTTAATGTAGCCATTTAGCTATGTTACAGGAGTAACGGTATATATACAGTGAAACATTTAAAAGAAAATAAACAACCAAAGTTATATTGATGTAAACCGCTCCATGTATAAACGAAAGAACAAGGTACATTCGCTTCATTATCTCTGACATAAAATGACATATCATATATATGTATTGGTACCAAACACAATAAAGAAAATACAATAATAATAAATTAACATTGAGTCGCAAATATAGTAGTGTGATTGGCAACATGGAATTCTTAACTTTAAAAAAATTATAATTTTTGTGTGTGTGTGCAATAATTTGGGTAAGAGTTAGTATTAGTAGCAAATACAAAATAATATCATGATACAAAAAACAATATTTCAAACCACTCTGTCCAGGTCTGAAGATGAGCTGATTGGTATTGGGGGGGAAGTATCGTTCCTGCGCATGAAAATTCGGCAGTTTTTTGTCCACACATAACTATACTTTAATTCTTTTGCTTTCGTTTTACATGCTATAAGTAACGCTTTATTTTCAATCGTCAGATGTTCATTTATATAAATATATCCGTTATCCCCTACAAAACCAATGTCGCTGGAAGAAATATGACGTCGCTTACGGGCAGCAGCGATTATCTTGTCTCGAACAGCACGGTCCTTTAGTCGTATCACAATAGCACGTCCTTTCTTTGCACTGGTGGCACGACGCGGCTGAACTCTGTGAGCAAATTCGATATCTTCTGATTCAACGCTAACTCCCACGCAGTTCATAACTTTTTTTGCTACATCTGTGGTGATCTCTTCTTTACTCTCTGGTACTCCAACGATTTCAACATTCTGTAAGCGACTCCATTGCTGTTGTCGAGAGTTATCCTCCTCCAGCTTCTTAACCCGTGATTCATACGTCTTTAAGTCACGTTTTAAATTGACATTCTCATCCTTGAGGGCCTTCAGATCGCTGGTAATAACGCCTTGAGCTTTTTTTAAATTATTATTATCTTTCCTTAAATCTTCAAAAATGTTGTTAAAATAGCTCAAGGACGCCTGGAACTCCGATAATTGTTTTTTAATGTTAGTTAGATCCTCAGAAAAAAGTTCAGTAAACGTTTCCCTAATAAGTTTTCTAATATCAGATGATTCGAGATCGAGATCGCCACATTCAGTAGTATTTTTTGCCGCTTTACGCTTTGTAATGTTAGAGTTTCCTGTTTCTGAAAATGCAGGATCCCCCGAGCTAGACAGCGGCTGATTTTGAGC
Organism: Anania crocealis; assembly: GCA_949315895.1. NCBI lineage: Eukaryota > Metazoa > Arthropoda > Insecta > Lepidoptera > Crambidae > Anania > Anania crocealis. The sequence continues at coordinate 11,040,467 of OX438864.1, forward strand.
AGAACGCAAGGGAGTGTTTGTATTATCAGATTTTGGCTGTTTGGAAAAGCATTCCGTACATTTCCAAGTACGCTTGCTGTCCTGCGTCATGGTACCAAACGCGGTAGGTGATATTCCTGCGCATTGTAAGTCATACTTCTGTTTGCAATTTGGGCAGGTTAAATAATTTTTTCCTTTAATTATCATATGACATCCCCCGCAAGAAGCCATTATTATGTTAAACAGCAGTAGTAATTTTAACGTCAAAACAGTGTAAAATGTCAGTAGCGTAATGTTCTGCAAGTAGTGATAATAAAAACAGCCGACACCGCGTAGCTTTATATTATGTAGGTAGGTATGCGGCTAACGCGTCACAACACGGCTCAAGTTATATGAACGCACGGCACAGGCAGCGAGCGAACAACAACCTGCAATACGGTTGACAATATTTGTGCGGCGCGGCGGCGTTAAAAAATCCGTTATTTACTCACTATGCACACCATCTATAAAGACGAAATCCGCATAATGTGATGTCCAGGTAATCAGGAACACAGCGATATAAAACACCACAAGAACCGCCAACTCCCTATCACTGCTTTGAATAAATACACACAGAGCGTTGTAAAAAATGAAGCGTCTCCTCTGACGGCGCGAAGTCAATGACGGCTCTAAGATCAAGACTAAGATTTTTATCTCTGAAAAAGTACGACTCTCTTAATATAGTATTAAATTGAAAAATCCGCGGGCATTTGAATTTAATACTAGCAAAGTTGAATGTTACTAAGTTGAACCTTTAAGTTTTAGTGGAGGCTTATTTAGTTTGGATATATTCACAAAGCTGATTGTTTAAATAGTTTTTTGGTCTAAGTGCGTTATACGCTTAAGAATCTTAATTGTCAATACAATACGTTTATTGAATCGTTATAGAGCAAAGGAATTACTGTTAAGTTCACAAAAACTTAGGCTATTCGAATTTTTAGGTTCACTGGATCTAAAAAAATGGATTAATCATTTCGTCGAAGCTTCGGAGCCAGCCCCGCAATTATCGCGCTAATTAAATTTACGCTGTTATTACTAATTTATTCGATAACAGCACAACCCTTGACTGCCAACTAATAGGTGAAATGGGTTCGCCACTAAAATGCAGCACGAGTCACGCACTAAGCAAATTATTTTTCATGTAGTTAAGTTAACAGGAAAATATCTTAATTTGATATTTTCATGCCTATTGCACATTTTCTTGTATACTCGTATTTTCCAAATGCAAACATCAACAATTTGCGTCAATCATTTATTATATCGTCAGCGCTCTCAAATTTTACTGAATATTTTTAATGTATCTAATTATTAAGTTCTCGTTACAGTACCTACCTATTTTCTTGTACCTATATTAAATACTATTACCACTTATGAATTTAATTGAAAACAGTTCAAAATTTTTCGAGTTTTTAATTGTCTGTCTGTTGATCGCAACGCATATTACAGACGAGAGTTGCAAACGCAATGATGACTCTACGCTACGTGCCGATTCTAGTTCGTGATCGCGCTCATGAAACGATTTGTTGATGTAGTTGTTCAGTGTAGGGGCACCTTTACAAAATTGTACACATGTTCTTATATTGTTTATTTCTTGGAATAGATTAGATTACAGTTCCTGTCATGATTGCAAGCGGACACACGAGATACCGTGTTCAGTGTTGTTGCCCTAAAATGAATTAGCGACACACCTTCTTGTTCAATGGATGTTGTAAGAGACAACGAATCAACATCGATCAAAAAAAGTGCCGGTCTCTGGGGGCTGAGCAACGCTCTTCTGACGACATAAAATGACGAGCATCGGTACCATACAGCCGCAGCGTACGTCAAAGGTGCCACATAAGTCCCTGAATACAGGACCTTAAGGGCGCGGAACTTAACACCCCAGGTGGATGCGGAAACCCGCGATACCTTGCCGAAGCAGCGTGAGGCGCTCTCGCCAATATGTCTCGAATGCGGCGCGCAGGACCTTGCATCGTCAATGGTCACACTTAACACTTTCGCCTGGGCGACCGTGGTACTGATTACTTGCCTGAGCCTCGATCGCGAACGTCGCCCACACTGATGTGGGCGACGTTCGCGATCGGAGCTCCGTTAAGTTTGATGATCGGGGCGCGCTGGAACTTGCCCTTATGCGTCATAGTAAGAGTCTTTTCAGGGGAAAAACCGTGACGAGCGTGTTTCTTAAAATATAGACAACCGAAAAAAAAGAATATTCTTTTATATTTCTTTACCATTTAGGCGCCCTCTAGGATTTGGCGCCTGGAGAGACTGCTCCGTTCGCCGTATGGGCGGGCCGGCCCGTTATAGTCGTAGTCATAAAAACATAAATAAAATTAAAATCATTTCACTGTATGAACAACTCCGTATCCCTATCTATTTTTTGCAGTTATTTGGTATTTTGTTATATTGATAAGTGCCCGAGCTTGATGAAGTTTAGTTTAGAAATGTGCCAGCCAGTCTATTTCTGTCTCCAAACTACGGGGTTGATGGTAGAAAACTTTAATTTACGATCATAATTTTGTTTTTTTTTTAATTATTTGCATATTTGGAATACAAAAACCACGCCCGTCAAAATGGTGTCTGTAACTTTCCCCATCAATAATCCTCCTTTTGGATTTAACTGAATCAGAATGAGGAAAAAACATTATTTATGGTTGATGAAATATAATTTTATTCTCATAAAAAACAAGTTACAGTCACTAAACGAGAACGTAATTAGATTAAATAGGTACAACTACATACAAATGAAATCTAACACGTCGTTCAATCGAGTTTACTTTAGAGTTAATAGACACCTAATGTATTCACAATATAGTTATGTATTATCCAAACATGTTGTACAAGCCCTTCCTTGTGAGATTAAAATTTACGTTATCCATACCCAATTTGGGGAATACCTCTAGGCTCTAAACATAAAGTGTCAGCGTTAAATGTAATGAAATATTTATTATTTTTAAAACTCGATCGTCTCGTTGCGCATTTCTGTAGTTTGAGCGAACGCGATGATGACGGCACGTTACGTGCCGATTCTAATTGGCGCGCTGTTCGCCGGCGTCGGGCCGTGCGCGAGCGGGAACACGAGCGTTTTGTTTGCGCGCCTCCAGCGTGTAATGCGCTTCGAAGCACCAGGCTTAAATCGGCACTTTTTGACGCGTCAGATTTTTTTACGTTAGGTAATTTACTTTTATTTTAATTATTGCACTTGCACTGGCAACATCGGTGACGATCGTTTGGTGTATTTGATTTGAAATGTTGGGGTTTGGAATGGGTTTACTGAGAACACAATTTATATGCATAATCAATCACAGAGTAAACTGTATAAATATAATATTTATTTACTAAGATTAACAAATGTTTGCATGTCGACTATCGATCAAACATGCTTGTTCATTTTGTTAAGTATAAAATCTTAAAATTTACTATGTTTTTTTTGCAAATAAAATGCTTAATTCTTACTTACTTAAAAAGTAGTTTAATATCTGCTTCAAATGGTGGTGAGTTAGGGATATTGTATGTATTCCTAACTTACCACTAGGAGCTTACAAAACTTATTGCACTTAAACTTCCTGAAAACTGTAATGACGATTCTTCAATTTATTCCCACTCATCATCATCCAATCCAAAATGACTACTTTGATATAAACGCCACGCTTGGCAGGTGGATTGGCGATCGCAGTTTGGCTAGTGGTAGATAGAAGAGGTCGCCTTTAGTCGCCTTTAACGACAACTTAGGTAAGTTCCACACAACATGCACACTCAACCTTGAAAATATTATGTAGAAATCTTTTCATTCAAGATCTCGTTGCAATAGGATAATGTCGAGTGATTATTTATTTTTATTTTATTTATTAACTGAGACCTTCATGAACTAAGGTTTCAATACAACAAACCAGTGGTGCATCCAGCATTTCGAGCATACCTCACAAGCTTGTGTCGAATTGAAATTCGATTAGTTGCAGTCAACTCGAACGAGCGAGTAGCGGCGGGCTCAAACATTAATCGAATTTCGGTCTTCGGCTTCGGCCGATCAAGTGCGTTAGTTCGCGTTACCAGCCTCTCGAGCCGCCCTCGATCCTTAGCGTTTGCACTCGATTGCTCGATATTCGATATCTCGATACAGGAGACGTCTCGGTGTTATTGCGAGATGTCAAGCACGTAGGATCAGTGCAATACCCTGCGACGATCTGTGGGGATGAAGTACTCATGCTATTTGTCTGGTGTGTTGGATTGTTATTCCAGTCGGTTGTCGACCGAATGTGAAACCTCATGACGACTGGTTATTTAGGTTAGCTTATTAAAAGGGTTGTTAGTAAAAGATAGGAAAATGATTAACTGACCGACCAGATTTAAGTGGTCTTTTAATAAATTAAGTGTGTAATACTTACAATACCTAAATTAATCAATAATTATTGAAAAACATTATAATTATCAATAATATTTCAATATTTTTCGTATCGAATTTGTGTTGATATATTATGTTATACGTCCTGACATTATTGCCACGAAAATGTAAATAAAGATGTCACTGAAATTCAGAAAGACAACAGCAAAACAAAGCATTTTGAAAGAATGGCATGGGTTCAAAAATTCCCATAGAGCACTTTTAACTCGTGACTGGGGTGACAATAGGGTTACCTATGAAGCGAACGAGGTTTATCTTATAGCTGTAATTATAGTAGAAGTTTTATTTTTGAATTTAAATGTTAACTGATTTAAAAGATTTGTACGTTATTAAGTTTAGGCCAATACGGTTCGGCCATATGAAGATTTTAAAATTTTATCGTCCCGAAGGGCGTCCAAGTGGAGCCCATCTTTCACTCTACCGTAGAATATAAAAAATAGGGAAAAATCTTGCAAAAAATAAATGTCTTGAATCAAAAAATTTTTCGGTATCTCAATGTTTAGCCCAGTAGGGACTGGTGAGTTTGGTCCCACCTAAGGCTGTCTGACACTAGTTCTGACAATTTGATCAAATCAGCTAAGATAACTCCGTTATACCTCTCTGGAATTAAATGACAAACATATCTCTAGATACGGGTATAAGAAACTAGCTGTTGCCCGCGACATCGACTGCGTCAATTTCTGTTATTATGATCGCGTTTAATATGAATAATTTTCCAATTTTTGCAACATTTTTTACTGATGCTTCTCTCCCATTGGTCGCAGCGTGATGTTATATAGCCTAAAGCATTCCTGGATAAATCGACTATCCAACACAAAAAGATTTTTTCAATTCGAACCAGTACTTCTTGAGATTAGCGCGTTCAAACAAACAAACGAACAAACTCTTCAGCTTTATAATATTAGTATAGATATAACCGTTTGCTGACAACCCTAGCTGATAACAGAGAGCTTTGCATCAACCCCTGTCCTGTTCCGCGCCGCGTTGGCGAATTTTAAAATCTATTAATGTGTTGAAAAGGATGTCCATTAGAGAGAACTCTCTACGTTCGCTATTAAGCGAGGTGTCCTCCCTGGCGGCCAAATCATCTATGGCTCTTGTTATGAAAAGTGAACTTGTTTTTAACCGACTTAGAGAAAGAAGGATAGTGTTTGAACTGGTTTTTAGAAATTAATAATATGCTTAATGGCAATTCAAGTGTTATCTGGTTTTTAAGGTGAACATTATAATCTATACTAATATTATAAAGCTGAAGAGTTTGTTTGTTTGTTTGAACGCGCTCATCTCAGGAAGTACTGGTAAGGTAAGTAATTAAGTAATAAAGGCTATATAACATCACGCTGCGACCAATAGGAGCGAAGCATCAGTAAAAAATATTGCAAAAATAATCACGATCTTAATAACAGAAATGATGTGGACGAAGTCGCGGGCAACAGCTAGTAAGTCATAAAGGAATGCTTGCGTGGTGAAAATGCCCAGGGTATAGAATTAGAAATGAGGAAAATCCGTAGGAGATCTAATATAGCCGCTATCGCTCAAAGTATTGTTTAGCTGAAGAGGCAGTGGGCGGGACACAACGTAAAACAATGCAGATAGCTAACAGATAGCCATGGGGTTGAAAAGGTTCTGGAATGGCGATTGAGCACCTGACGACGATAGGTAGACAACCTGCATTCCTTTTCTTCCCGTGGTAAAGTGTTTATCTGATGCAGGTCGCGGGAAGACGCTGGATCCTTGTGAAAATGCTTAGGGGAGGCCTAAGTCCAGAAGTTTACGCATTTGGCAGAGGTCAGATGCTGATGACGATGACGCCTCTAGTAATATTATTCCGCTAATAATTAAGACAAGCTGCCGTGTGATGCCAGCCTAAAGCAGAATACAACGTTTAAAGCAAATTAAGCAGATTGCCATAAGAAGCGTCTTATCTCCGAAGCGAGGGCAGCAGCGTCTCATCTCCATCGTTGGCCGAAATGCAATCGCCAACCTATCTGCCAAGCGTGGCCATTATGGAAAAACAATCTTTTTGAGATACCTAACAGGATAACATTTTCATCAAGGTCAAAAATTTTTATAGGCTTTAAATAGGTATCGTATTTAGAGCCGATTTATGAAGTAAAAAATGTACGAGTAGGTCAAGTTTTCACAAGAAAATATTTTTCGCTCAATACTCGTAGTTTTAAATTTTTAGGGTCTAAGCCTGTAAGGCTGGGTGGGTGTAAACTACAGGATGGGTATGGAGGGAAAATCAACAACTTATGAATAGTACTGCAATTAATGAATAAGATGCGCATCGCGTAAAAAAGTGTTATAGGAGGCCGTATCAAAAATTTAATATTTTTGGTGGACATTTTCTAGGTGCTTTATCTGGCCTTTTTGTACTGGGCTATACCATAAGAAAAATGATTGGTGATTAAAAACCACAGCCTGTATATATCAGTGGATGGTTTTAATATGATTTTAAATATTTTGCAAAGTGCAATACAATATTAGTTTATTATTTTTTTATTATGTTTATGGTAGTAAAAAATGTAATACTTAGTTGAATTAACTACATTGACGTCATTGTAACATTGCTGATAAGTTTATCTATCATCAGAATCATGTAACTGATTGTCGATAAAGAACACGTATTGTAGACTTATTTTTATTATAAAAATATATTAATACAATTTACATAAAAGAAAGGATTTTATGTAAATTTTTCGTAAAAAAAAACAAAACAACAAGTAAAATACCGTACAGTTGCCTTTAATAACAACTTGCCGATAAAGGAAAACATTTATAATCTTATCTAGACATCTCGCAACGCTATATTAAATGTAGATAAACAATTGAATGGCAACAATAACGCTGAACACCTACTTAAAAATACAAATATAATTTCACCAAGATTAAATCTATGAAGCTTATTTCGAAGCTGATATTTAGAAAATACGAAACCAGTTTAACAGTATGTATGTTAAGGTTCTTGCTAATAATAATACTCCAGTGTTCAGTTCAGAAGGGAATGATTTATTATGGAAACTTAGCCTAGTATATACAAAATATTTACAACTAAGTAGTGACTAAACTAAGTAAGCTTATATCTAGTCTTAGCCAATAGTAATAGAATTAAAATATGGTGTGATTATTTGAGAACACGATATATTGTTGTATCGCTCTTTCGTGTGCGAGCGAGAGAGTACACTATTGTGCGTAGCTCGCACGACGTAAATATAATATATTTTGCTGTGGGAAACAAAGAGCGTTATAACTATTTGGAGTTTTATCAGGTCTACACGATGCTGCTACAGTACTCCCCCTCTAGCGAAGCGTACCGGCAGCTTAACACATCGGCCAGAACGTGTCGTCTTCATTGCACTGCGAAAGTCCTTGGCGACAGTGGCAGTAGAGGGGGTTGTGGCGGCGGCCGCAACTGGGGCGGGTGCGACGCTAGCCGAAGCAGGGGCGCGAGCGGCGCTAGTCAGAGCGGGCTCAGCAACAGCATGGGAGGCCGCACCGCCAGCAGGAGCGGCGGCAGCGGGGGCGGTGGCTGCGTCGGCGATGTTTATTGAGAAGGCCGGCTTCAGTCGGTCTATGGATACAGTCGCTTCTCTTCCAGGTAGTCGTAGCGTGAATGTTTTCTCGCCTCTTCGTAGTACTGCGTAGGGGCCGTCGTAGGGTGGTTGCAGTGGCTTCTTTACGGCGTCAACTCGTACAAAGACTTGTTCACACGACTGCAAGTCTGGATGAATAAATAAGGTGCGTGTGTTTCCGTGTGAGTGAGTTGGCATTGGTCGTAGTTTGTTTATGATGCTTCGGAGTTTTTCTACGTAATTGTAACCCATGACGTCATTCGAACTTGAAGGAAAGAAAAAATCGCCGGGCAGTCGTAGGGTATGCCCGTATGTGAGCTCTGAGGCGCTCACTCCGACGTCGGTCTTAACTGCTGCACGTAGTCCCAGTAAGATGGTTGGAAATTCGTCGATCCAGCTGTTGTTGTTAAGGCGTGCTCGCAGTGCGGTTTTCATACAGCGATGCCAGCGTTCAACAATTCCATTGCTTTGGGGATGGTACGCAGTGGTGTGAATTTTCTTAATACCCAATAGCTTTGTAAGGGCGACAAACAGATGACTTTCAAATTGTCGACCTTGGTCTGTCGTTATCTGTGCTGGGCAACCGAATCTTGATATCCATTGTTCGTAGATAGTTTTGGCGACTATTTCGGCTGTAACTTCGCATACAGGGTGAGCTTCGGGCCAACGCGTAGCACGGTCGATCATTGTTATAACATATCTGTTGCCCTGCGTTGATGTTTGTAGTGGGCCTACGATGTCGACGTGGACGTGCTCGAAGCGTTGTGATGAAGGAAACGATGCGAGTGGGCTTGTAGTGTGGCGTTGAATTTTCGCGCGTTGACATTCTGTACATGTTTGCACCCATTTCTTGACGTCGGTGTTCATAGAAGGCCAAAAGTATCTCTTCTGTATGAGTTTTCGTGTAGTTCTTATACCAGGGTGGCTAAGGTCGTGAATCGCATGAAATGCGGTTTGACGAAATTCTTCGGTGAGGTATGGACGAGCGGTTTGTGATGACGTTTCGCAATATAGAGGTTTCGTAGTAGTAGGCAGCGATATTTTGATAAGACGAATATTCGGTCGATTTAATAGTTCCTTTATGTATTCATCTTTTTCTTGTGCTTGAGCGAGTGCGTCGTAGTCGATCGTGGTGGGACAGGTGATGGCGTCGAGACGCGATAGTGCATCTGCTACGACGTTATGTTGGCCGCTGATGTGTCGAATGTCACATGTAAACTCGCTGATAAATAACAATTGTCTTGTACGACGTGGAGTTTCGTTATCAGACGAAATCTTTTGCAACGCAAATGTTAGCGGTTTGTGGTCGGTGAAAATAATTGTTTCTCTGCCTTCGATTATTTTTCTGAAGTGTTTGATTGCTAAGTAGATTGCTTGTAGCTCTCTGTCGAATGTCGAATACTTTTGTTGTGCGGTTGTAAACTTCTTCGAAAAGTATCCGAGAGGTTGCCATTTCTCGTTGACAAGCTGTTGAAGAACAGCTCCCGCGGCTGTGTTCGATGCGTCGCACATTAGTGCGAGTGGGACCGAGGCATGTGGGTGAGCGAGATAGGTTGCGTCTTTAATGCATTTCTTGCAATCTTCGAAAGCTTGAGATGAATTTTCGTTCCATTGAATTTCAGTCTTGTCATTTTTCTTAGTTTTATGAAGGTACGAGTGAAGTGGCGCCTGAATACTTGCTGCGTTCGGAATGTTTTCTCGGTAATAATTGATCATACCGAGAAAACGTCGAAGTTGTTCTATGTTTTTCGGTTTCGGGTATTCAGTGATGATTTTTACTTTGTCTTGCGGTGGTTTGATGCCTTCTTTACTGACTGTGTAGCCGAGGAAAGTTACTTGCGGCTGACCGAAAACGCATTTTGCCGGGTTTATAGTAATGCCGTATTCTTCTAGTCGTTGTAATACGATGCGTAGGTGTTGTCGGTGCTCGAGTAGGCTATTCGAGCCTAGGAGTAGATCGTCGACGAAAGGATAGACGAAATCGAGGTCACGAAGTACTTCATGAATAAAGCGTTGAAATGTTTGACCTGCATTCTTGAGTCCTGGGCAGATTCGAGGGAATTCGAATAAGCCGAACGGTGTTATGATGGCAGTTTTCTCTATGTCGTTTTCGTGAACAGGCACCTGTTGGTAAGCTCTGTTCAGGTCGATGGTTGAGAACACCTGCTTGCCAGATAGTTGATATGTAAAGTCCTTGACTCTTGGTATCGGGTAGCGGTCGGGTTTCGTGATATTGTTGAGTCGTCTGTAGTCACCGCAGACACGTAGATCGCCGTTCTTCTTAGGCACAATGTGTAGTGGGCTTGACCAAGGACTCTTGCTTGGTCTACAGAGGCCTTGGTTAATCATATTTTCGAATTCTTTCTTCACAAGGTTGTAGCGATGTGGCGGTATCGGGCGGGCACGACAGTGTAGTGGTGGGCCGGTTGTTTCGATGAAATGTTCGACGTTGTGATTGGGGTTGAGTTTCATCGATGAGAGGCGTGTTATACCCGGATATTCAGAAAGTATGTCGTGGTAAGACTGTCGTACGTCAATGCTTCGGACTGTTGGCATGGTGGTGTAGCGTCCCGTTGCGTTGGTACCGAGCTTCGTAGTGTCGTCGATGAGACGTTGATTCTTCAAATCGACCAATAAATTGTGATGTTTGAGAAAATCGGCACCAATTATTGGTTTGCTTACGGCGGCTACTATGAAAGTCCATTTGTACGGTCTTCTGAGGTTGAGATCTAGTTCGAGTGTCTTCTCGCCATAAGTCGGAATAATAGTGTTGTTTGCGGCGTACAGATTGAACGGTAGTGGTTACTGATACGCGCCTTTACGTTTTGGTATAACCGAGATGTTCGCACCGGTGTCAACCAAAAACGCCAATCTTGTATTTTTGTCTGTGACAAATAGGCGGTAAGACTTGCTCCCAACGTTGGCATCCGCCTCAGCCAACGTTTGATTTAGTTTTCCGTCTTGTTATCATCGATGAAACTGCTATGACTAGTTGGGCTATGACCATCTGAGCGCGCTGGGCTTCACTTTTCTTGAGGTCATTTGTTGCAGCTTCGAATGCGATGAACCATAGCCTAGGTCGATTGCGCCAAAAAGGTGGTACACGCATTGACAGAGCTATGCCGAAGACTTCTGGAGATGCTGATAGAGCTTGCGGTTGCTGATTCTCTTCAGTAGACATCTTGAATTGTGTTCGGAGGAGGTCACCACTTTAACAGTATGTATGTTAAGGTTCTTGCTAATAATAATACTCCAGTGTTCAGTTCAGAAGGGAATGATTTTTTTTTTTTTTTTTTTTTTTTTTTTGACGGACCTATCACTGAAACCCCATATGGGAGGCTTTAATCAGTTAAACCGGGCAGAGTGTGGCGAGCGCTGAAGGCGCTCAGCCTAGGTCCGCCACGCTAGCGGTACTCCGGTGCGGCCGAGGGTGAGGCTTCGCGAAGCGAAGCCTCAGGCTCGCTCGCACCGGGGCCCATACTAGCGGGCGTGATCGGGCCAGTGTGGGGTGCTAAAGGCACCCTACCAAATGGCGAACCCACCAGTGGTGGCGCCGCCGGAACCGGAGATGCCGTGGCATGCCGGATCACGGTCGGGCTCCATTCTGGCGGGCCCGATCTGGGAGGGGGGATCGGACAGCGACCTCAAGGGCGCCTCTGTAGGCTCGGACCTCGGCTTGGGTCGCCGTCCGAGGGGGGGGCAGGTGAGAAGCGGCCAGGCACATGATTGTGTCGGCCGAAATGAAAGGCGGGACCACGCACCCGCCTCCGACGGGTGCGGTGTGGAGAACTACTGTGTTGTGCAGTAATTGAAGTGCTTAAGGCGGTGTTGGCTGTTGTGACATACGCGGTGATCGGATCGTCGGGGTCGTTCAGCACGTGCCTGGGCCGACGGCGTCGGAAGGTGACATCCCTCTGGGGGTTGTACGTGGCGGCTTCCGCTATGAGCGGATTGGGGTGATTCACTGCCTTATCGAAAAAGCGTTGAGAGGCTTCTTTCATATAGAGGGCAATGGATTGGATTTCGAGATCTCGGTGGATATTATTGTTGCGTACGAACCACGGGATACCCGCGGCCCGACGCAAAAAGAGATTTTGAAGTGTTTGAAACTTCTTAAGGAGGGATGGGGCGGCGTGAGCAAACACCGGACTGGCGTAAGTCATCACGGGGCGGATGCAAGTTTTGTAAATTGTCAACTTATTTCTAAGCGACATTTTACTCTTGCGGCCGACTAGGTGGTATAGTCGGTGCGTGTAGAACTTCGCTCGGTTACAGACGCGATTGATGTGCGATGCGAACGATAGTCGTCGGTCAAGGATGACACCTAAATATTTGACCTGCTTGACCCATGGGATCCGCTGGTCGAATAGGGTGAAATGAGTGGGAACATTAGGGCGGGACGGATTAGGGGAGGGCGCTACGGGGATGTTCCGCCCGAAGTACATCGCTGCACTTTTGTCGGGATTGACTTCGATACGCCATTTTCTAAACCATTCACCCAATTTGGTGACCGCGCGCTGTAGCGCTAGGATCACATATTTTGAGTTTGGACCGGTTTTGTAAATGGCGGTATCGTCAGCAAAAAGGGCTAGCTCCGTGTCTGGAGTCTTGGGGATGTCGTTTACGAAAACGGAGAAGAGTAGGGGTGATAGCACAGAGCCCTGTGGGACTCCGGCTCTGATGGGTCGAGGGGAGGAGAGAGTGCCGTCAACTCGGTAACGAAAAGTGCGATTCGACAAAAAGTCCCGTAAGATGAGCACGAGACTGTCCGGCACTTTGAGTTCGTACAGCTTGTAAATCAAGCCGTTGTGCCAGACTTTGTCGAACGCTTTCGCCACGTCGAAGAACAACGCTCCCGTTCCCAAGGGGCGGGGTCTATTGAGACCGTCCAGAATGTGTTCCGTGAGGCGGTGCACCTGATGGACGCAGGAGTGGGAGGCTCTGAAGCCGAATTGCTCGTTGATTAAGAGATTGTTAGAGAAGAGGTAATCTCTTAATCGGGAAACTAATACGCGTTCGTATATCTTGCCCATAGTCTTTAAGAGGCTGATGGGCCTATAGCTGGTGGGGTCGGCCGGGTTTTTTCCCGGTTTTCGGATGCCTATGACCTCCGCCTCCTTCCACGAGTCGGGGAAGACGCAGTGGGTCATTGCGGCGTTAATGATTGCCACCAATAGGCAGAGAAGTTGGGCGGGCAGGGCGCGGAGTACTCTGTTCGAGATACGGTCCGGCCCGGGTGCCTTGTTAGGGCGGAAACCTTTGACTATCGCCTGCACCTCATCAACGGTAGTAGGGGTGAGAGGGGTTGAGGGGGGGATGACCGAGCGGCGCTGGACCTCATCGTCCACCATTTGAAGGTGGTCTTGGTCGAAAGGGAGGGTACTAGGGGAACACTGTGCCTCTAGACTGTCAGCCATGCATTCGGCTTTTTCGTTATCGTCAAGCGCTAACGATTGATCGGGTCTTTGGAGGGGGGGCATTGATGCGACTATGTCCGACTTAAAGGTTCTCGCCAGCTTCCAGTAGGCCTGGTGAGATGGCGAGATTTCTTTAAGTAGATCGTCCCACCGATTGTTTCGGAGCTCCTTAATACGTTGCTTAACAGCACGCTGTAAGCCGCGCAAAAGAACCCGATTTTCCTCGGTGGGACACGCATCGTAGGCCCTGATAGCCGCGTTCTTGGCTCTCAGCAGTTCTCGCGCGTCATCAGGCAGCCTGAAACGATGGTTTCCCATCTCCGGCACTTGCCTAGACGAATCGCCGATGGCGACCGAGATGTGACTGGTGAGAGCGTCGATCGCTTCTACAGCCTCATTTGGCGAAGAAATGTCGTCGGGGATTGAGGAAAGTTGGGGGCTGTTACAATCCTCAAGTTTACACTTGAGTTTGTCCCAGTCTATCAACGACCTCATGGGGGGAGAGTATGACTCCGGGGAGCCGAGACGAACTATCACCGGACGATGGTCCGAGTTGAGGGCATGCACGACTTCTATCGAATGAAGCCGAAGGCCTACATTCTTTAGAATAGCCATGTCAAGAATATCGGGACGATATTCGACGTTGTATGGGTAGTGGGTGGGCTCTAGAGGCGGTACAACGTCAAAGGATAGGGTTTCAGCGAGTCTGCTTAAGCGCGTGCCACTAGTGGTCGTGCATAGGCATCCCCACTGGGTGTTTTTGCTATTGAAGTCGCCGCCTATAAAGACGGTTTCATTCATAGCGAAAAGGGCCTCAAAGTCACTCCTGACTGGGGTTTTGTTACCGGAGAGGTAGGCCGAAGCGATGAGAATGGGCCTGTGGCCGGTCATAGATAGTCGGCATAAGGAGACTTCTATGTCCGTCGTGGGTGGGGGGTCGATTGGGGCACAGTGTAGAGAACGCTTATAGTAGATAAGCGTGCCGCCGCCACGTGTGGACCTATCATTTCTGACAATAAGATAGTTCGCAATATTAGGATTGCGAAAAGAAGGTTTGAGACGGGTTTCCTGAACCAGAAGGATGTCTACCTGGTGCTCGGTCAGGAAGAGGGATACCTCATCCCGTTGGTCTAAAAGGCCATCAGCATTGAAAAATGCTATGGTGATCGACCTCGGCTTGATTCTATTTTTTGTATTATCCATTATTGATGGAAGGATTTGATTGTTTGAAGAAGAGCCCTATGCTCGACGAGGATTTTAATCCTTAAATGGGCGTTGCCCACAGACTCGTCCAATTTCTGGCAGATGACATCGACCTCTTCGTAGTCGATGTCCTCCATAAAATTGGCCAGTCTGTTTAGCTGGGCCTCCATGTCCCTCGAGGGGGACGGCTCAGCTCGTGGGGCTTTGGGTGTTGGTGGTGGGGGAGGGGCAACAGCTCGTACGGCCGGTGTTGCAGGCGGAGCTGCTACCACGGCCGGGCTGAGACTGGGGGTCGGGGCGGGGGGGGGGGGCGCGGGGGCCATGGACGCCATTAGGGGTTTAGCCCAGGCGTTAGGTCGGCATGGTCGGAGAGAGGGGAAGGCCGACAGTGAGATAATCACCCGTGGCTTCCCCGTATTATGGGGGGTGGGTCGAGAGGAGGGGGCTGAGGCCACTGGGCGGGGTTGCGCCTTTGGGGCCCTGGGACATCCGCGATAATTCGCAGGGTGTCCAAGACCTCCGCAAAGGACGCATCCGGGCGGCGTGGTCGCCGTCTCCCTGTCACGCGCGCAGTCAGTTGTGCCGTGGTCCCCGTGGCACTTTACGCACCTTGGGCGAGCACGGCAGTTCCGGGCTGCGTGGCCATATAATTGGCAGCGATGACACTGCCCAGGGAACCCCTTTTTACGGGGGAGTTCGACTTTAAGGCCGCTAATGGCGCAGATCGTCTTCACGTTGAAGACTGCCTTTCCCTCGGCCGAGTGGTCTAGGACCACCTGGACCAAGTCGAAAGGTTCGCGCCTGCGCCCCTTGAAAAGACGGTGGACCTGCCTGGCTGGGAAGCCCTGGCCTTGCAGGTCGTGAAGGATGGCCGGAGTGTCCAGCTCTTTCGGGAGACCGCGGATGATCACCCGCAGTTCCCTTTCCTCCGGGAGGGGATAGGTGTGGTACCCTATCATCCTCCCGTCGAGAAAGCTGGTGAGGGAGCGGTGGTCACCCGAAGTGGGAACCACTACCTTGATGCCCACGGCACAAGTCTTCGCGTGCGAAAACGCGATTTTGCGCTCGTTCAGGGCGGCGCTGATAACGTTCCAGGACGATTTGTCCTGGACGAAGATAGGCGGCACTTTGCTCGCCTGAGTGGGGGATGGGGTGGTGGCCTTTGTCCCAGAAGGCTGGGGGGCGGCCGACGGTAAGGGCCCCTTTTGGGTCTTCACGACCTTAGCGGGGGGCGACGGGGGTGGGGAATTGCGCGATTTGCGCGATTTGCGGGCGCGTTTGGTACGTTTCACCGTGATGAATTCATCATCATCGGTGGCGGAAAGAGAGGAAGTGGAGTCCGATTCCGGGACGTCACACTCCATTACGGAGACTGGGGCGGGAGAGGGGCATGCCTCCTCCGGGGGGGAGAGAGGGGTCCGCTGCGCCAGCGGGAGCGGCGAGCGCGAGCGGGATGGGGTAGAGGGCGTTGACGGGCGGGGCGGGGGGTGCGCGGAGGGCGCTACCTCTTCCGGCTCCTCCGAGCGAGGCGGGTCCGGGGAGAAGGGGCTATCCCTTCGGTAGTCGTCAAAACGACGAACTACTTCAGGATAATTTGCCTGGAGGAACTTAAAGAGTTCCCCCAGGAGGGATTTTTCCGCCATTACGGCGGTTAGTGTGTAGACGTGACTCTACTGCCGGTTCGCAAGTCGCAACCTCCGAGAAGAACCGGTAAGAAACTCGGAGGTGTACACGGTGTGTACCTCCCTTTCCTGTAGGTGTACAGGTCTGGGGTGTGTCGGAACAATGTGCCCTACCGGTGTACTACTAAGTAGGTAATCTACAAAGTAGGGTGTGTGGCCTACGCCTAGCTGACCTTCGGGAGGGCCCGGGTGAACCCGGGATACGCTCCCTCAGGGATGGAATTGCAGGAGAGGAAGGGGGGACACGCCCGGCAGTGGCTGGTGGGAGTATTCCTAGTGCCTCAAAAGCGAGGAGGAACGCCTCGCAATCTCAAGCAGACCCTCCAGGGGGCCAAGGAACTCCCCCGGCGTACCGGCGGCGGAGGGAAACTTTCAGTGCCTTAAAAAAGGCGCTGTCTGTTGCTCCCTATCAACAGAACCGCTTTACAGCGTTAAACTAAATCGGTTTCGTTGGCACCGTTAGGTTTCCGCCGATTTAGCCGCGGGCAAAACCACGTAAACCTGTAAACATATAAGGAGGACTCTCGACTGAGCGAGACAAAGGGTGGGGGAAAGCTGCGGCGCGATACGTCTGTATAGCGCAACAACTAGAAGCGGAATCCCTATTGAATGATTTATTATGGAAACTTAGCCTAGTATATACAAAATATTTACAACTAAGTAGTGACTAAACTAAGTAAGCTTATATCTAGTCTTAGCCAATAGTAATAGAATTAAAATATGGTGTGATTATTTGAGAACACGATATATTGTTGTATCGCTCTTTCGTGTGCGAGCGAGAGAGTACACTATTGTGCGTAGCTCGCACGACGTAAATATAATATATTTTGCTGTAGGAAACAAAGAGCGTTATAACTATTTGGAGTTTTATCAGGTCTACACGATGCTGCTACACCAGCCTAACCTAAAAAAATGTTATGAACCCGTCTAAAAAAATTATTATGTGTCCCAGGTAGCAACAATTTTAATTGAAGTGTTTCCAATGTGAATAGAATAAGATAAGACATAGGTATTCGGCATGATTTTAGTCTTCTTCATAATTATTACAAGACCCAGTGACTCTACCCAGATCTTTCCGTTGTGTTCATGTCTTCCAAAGTCTCAGCCATCAGAACTATATCAGCAAAGCGAAGGTGTTGGGTACTCGCCATTAGTGTTGATGCCAAGTCCTTTCTAATACAGAAGGTTTAAAATATCATCCAACGCATTAGTTAACAATATATACTGCCTCAAGGCAGTATATACTCGCTTCAGTTGTATAGGCTCAGATAGGATTATGACTTATTTTATAGTATTTGTAAGGTAGTGAGTTGACTTGGTAAAAGATCCCCGTGTTGTTTGTCATTTGCATAGCGAAAACAGCATTGGTAATATTACTATGTTATTAAAATTAACCCTTTGTAGCATCATATAATGTGACTGGACTACCTACTGTCAACTATCTTTAACCTTTGAAATCCCACTGATACAAGATTTCAAAGGTTAAACAATAAGTGGTGCTTAAATTGTTCATAGAACGGTTCGTCTCTCGAATATAACTCTCATTTGATATTCCCTTTAAGCCGAACATATTTTACTGTCATTTTAAGCCACAGTATCGAAACACATAATTTATGTTGGTCCACTATAAAAAGACTTTAAATTGTCGAACGATAAATGAGTCCATCAATTTGTCCATTAATTTTGCTGAGATTAACTCTTTTAGTGGAATTAATACCATTGTTTTTCGTTCACGCATCACATTTGTCAGCGTATCAGTGAAAGTTGTATGAATATTTTAAAAAAGTAATTCTTGCATCAGTTATTATTGCTAAAAGTAAAATTGAGAGCTCATTGAAATGGCTTTTATAGCGCACGGGGGAACGTAAAGAGAGGAAGAACGGGACATATTAGTCAGTGATGTTGTTCATACTTTAAGCATTGATAGCAAAAAGCCACATGTGCATATACTATCATCCTCCAAGCGCCTAATTTTATATTAGAGGCGTTAAAAAGTATTTAAGTCGTTATTCATCGATATTCACAGTTCTGTTTCCTAAAACTATGATTGTAGTGAGTTATGGTTTTTAAGGATATGTTAAACAAAATTATAGGTATAGACGTTTAAGCATAATAAAATTATGCGTTGATATTATTTATTTATGTATTACGAATTTATACAGCTATACAGTGTGTTAAAGTTTTACACTGAAAAAAATATTTAACCAAACTACTTCGGTTAAAACAGTTTTTAACAAACTTTGGTTATACTTTATAAAAGCAAGCTTGATTTAGCAAAAACGGTTTATCCTTATAGAGCTAAACCCCTTTTGTTATTTTATGTTAGTTTATTAATAATCAAATATTTGATTAGATTTAACCATACTAAAATAAACAAATGTAAAAGATTATATGTAAGTCAACAGTTATGTTAAACTTTTACTTTTTCATTGGTAAAATGTAACAAGAGATGAGCGTTTGCTTCCAAGCAAAAACAATAAAACTGTGGTTTAATATATTACACAACCACATGTACTAATTAGAAACAAACGTTCTGTAACATAAGGCTTAAATTATTTTGTGGAGCATGACAACTTTGTAGTTCTGTGATATGCCAATTAACAGAATTGCAATATTTAGACAAACTTTGTTTAAACTTAGTCACTCTTTAGTTTACGTGAAAAGGAACGGTTTTGTTTCCACGGAACGCAACCGACGACGACTATCGCCTGCGCGCGCACCCCACGCCTCCCCCGCCCCGGCCCGAGAGAAACAGGTTCCTACTTATTCTTTATAGTGCGCGGCGCGGCGCGTGAGCGTCTAAATCGGATCGGTGGTGATTAATCATAATTAATTACACTTAAAACGTAGTGATAACTTGCTCAGTGATTATACTGGTTTACATAATTCTTTCGAAAAGTGAATTAGTCCACTGCTGAGTGAAAATTCAAGAATACAATGGCTGAAGATCCGCCAGACCCATCGGATGCGTACCTCTGCAAATGAAACAAATTGATGACAACGTATGAAAATAATTATGCTAAGTTTATTTAGGTTTTTTCTTGTACGTGCAGAAATAAAAATAAAACATGAGGATGTTATTTTGTTACTTATCTGATGATTTGATGTTAAAGTAAAATTCTAAGAGCTGCTTTCACTGTTTGTTGATAAATCCATGATAGCCTATTTGCCAAATATCCTATTTAAAATATAGTAAATCCTTCAGATATGCTATCAGGTAGGTACTTGTATTCCATGTCCATATTTGGGATACGGACCCCAAAGCCTTTTTGATTTGTTTTTTATAAATAATAAAAACACATTACATAAAGTAAAGTTCTTTTATTTCTTAACATACCTACTTATGTAATAAAATCCCAGTGGATCCTGTGGCGAACTCCTTTTAAAATAAATACTTTTGCTACAAGTAACTGAAGAAGTTTAGCTGTATGTAAACAAATTTTGGTTAGTATGTATGTATAATACTGTATTAACTAACTTTAATTTGAGTTACTTTCAGCGAAAGCATTAAGTAAAAAGTAACCAAACCAATTTTTAAATCAACATGAAACATTCGTTACATCTAAAGGTAAAATTATATTACACACTACTCAACAGTTTGTTTAAATATAACAGATATAGTATTTAAAGTAAATAACAATTCCATTTAGATTTAAACAAACATTTACTGTATATGCGACGTACAAATCTGTTTATTTTAAACGAATAATTGTATAAATGTAAACAAACACTTTCACAATATATAACTAATGTTGGCTTGCCATATGCAACAATAACCTTTTGTTAAAAAAATAACACAACCGGTTTTGGTTATGTATTACCTTAGTTATGTGGTCACTTTTTTTAAGTTACAGGTTAACGAAAGTTGAGTTGCATACAACGATATTTTTTTTTCAGTGTACAATGAAGATGCAATCAAGTATGGAAAATTACAGAATTCCATGAAATTACAAGACGATAACTGGGTTTTAAAACATTATTCGTTAAGATAGGGAAACCGAATATTTTCGACCGACCATTTTAGTCTGAAACATTGACACTAGCTCTTCACTACCTACATAGTATAAAACAAAGTCGCTTTCTCTGTCCCTATATCCCTATGTATGCTTAAATCTTTAAAACTACGCAACGGATTTTGATGCGTTTTTTTTTAATAGATAGAGTGATTGAAGAGGAAGGTTTATATGTATAATAACATCCATTAAATAGTGGAGAAATACTGTTATTTTTGAAAGCCGGAGCAAGCCGCTATGTTTTTATATACAACGTTCACAGTTTTTCTGTAGTGTATTTAGTATAAGCATTGCACCCGTGTGAAGCCGGGGCGGGTCGCTAGTTATAGAACAGAATATGAATGTTTACGTAGAGAAAAATGATGCTAAATATGATATTTATAAATATCTGTCATTACCGGTAAAGTAAATTTAGATTTTTAAGGCACACTGTTGCTAAGTAAGTATAAGCATTGTTGAGTGTTACACTCAAAGTTTTTATTTTATTTCTTAGTCCTACTTCAGACTACCTGCATAGTTGCTCAGACTTTACAAGATGTATAAAATTTAACGTTCTCTTTTATGTTCTATATCGCTCTCATATACTACGAGTACTCATAGCTTGTTAAATATGTATAAGGCTACAGAATGTAGGAATTATAGACATATACCACAGACTAAATTTTTATGTTTCGGACGTTAATCCCTCAACCTCCAGGAGGCACGCGCGTGCCGCGATAACAATTGATTTCAATTGTGTCTGGAATAACTCACGATCGAGGGATTAAAAAAACGTCATCGAGCCAATAAAAATAAACAAAATAGTATCTATAAACGATGGCGTCTGATTGATGATTTAACTCTGTCACGTGATGCGCGCTAAATCTGGATGAAAACTTTAAATCGGCCATTTTAACCGGGCAACATTTCAGCCGGCCCAGCGGGTAATTGCAGGAACAAGGGTGCTCTAACGTTGTTTAGTCCGGCGGCATTAACGTCGGCCCGCTGTCACGTTCGCGACACTCTTTGAATTTAAATAATTATATTTATTTTACAATCTGCGCTTTCGTTGTCATTTTTTATAATTTTCACTCAATTATTATGTCTGTCAGGAATTATGCGTTTAATGTTTATGCGTAAAATCTAACATTTTGTATAAAAGTAAGGGTTCTTTATTTCTATAGGTACGTTAAGATAGGGAAGCAAACTGTTTACGACCATTTATCTTAAAGTTATAGTATGAAATACTTCTAATACTAGGTCTTTATAGAAAATGCTGAACCTGAATGTTAACGTAAAGAAATTGCGTTAAAAAGTGATATATGTGTCTACCATTAATTAACCTGTCTTACCTGGAACCTTGTTTATTATTTTAAGTCGCACTGCAGTCAATCCACGTTCGATCGTTGTCACGTTCGTGACAGTTTTTGAATTTAATAAATGATATTTATTTCACAATAATCACAATACACGCTTTCGTTGTGATTTTTTAAAATTCGTACCTAATTATTGTTAGGAGTTTGTTAATTTGACAGTTGCATATTTTTATGAGTTTGACTGTTGTTACGGACACACGTCAATCTCGTTTAATTTAATATGTATGTATGTAAAGATTTTATATTTTATCACAATAAACGTAATTTCTGTTAGGGCCTTAGTTTATAAGGAAATGTATTAGCGCAGGGCTTGTTTTATTTCAATAAAATAGCAAACCGGTTTCTTATTTCCACTTACAATATCTAAAGTATTAGGTAGGATCTGGTATGGTTGTTTAAAGGTACTGGGGTGAAGGAAAATAACTGTAGGCCGTCCCGCTCACGCGCGGCGGAGGTATCCTATAGGCTGTCCCTGTCCCCCTAACAGATTCTGAAGGTCGGTAGAAAAAACCCATGTAGGTAGGATTGTAAGTGGAAAAAATGTTAAGAAGCCTGTAGGTAGGTTTAGAATATGTAAGACAGAGATAGCAATACACATATCGGACCTCTCTTTTCTCCGAAGTTATTATGTGGGTGGATCGAGAAAGTGTCCAAAGAGTAAAGGAGACTATGTGTGTTCTATCTTTGTCTATCTAAGGAAAATCACGAATTTTGTATAGTCACTAGGCTGATTTAAGAAATGTAAATAAGAATAGGACGTGATCAGGCGAAAATTGTCCCTGCTCTCACGGTCACCTATCAAGAAAGAAAATAAACTCTGAAGAAATCAACAAGTGTTTTCGTCCGCATACAGTCCACTCAGGAAGTCCATGGTCGGCTTGTACCTACAACCTACAAGGTCTGGTCCATGCGATCCGGATAAGTGAAGCCAGCAAGATATCAAGATCAGTCTGAAGATCAGTGCAACAGTGAAGCAACATCGTCGTAACCGTTCATCGTGTAACGAAGAGAAGAAAGTGTAACCAGACGCGGGTGTACCGCGGCTCGGGCATTCACCACCTAACGGTGTCAAACGGTGTTTGTTCTGAGTTAACGCCGTTCCCAGGCGGTGCAGTCAACGGACGAGCTGCCGTATATCGTGCAAACGATTACGAACTAGTCCGACCACGCCAGTACGGTGTGCGCAAGCGTAGGGGCCGGACTGTAGGCACTGCTGAGGGTTCTGGTGATTCCAGCCAGGACAGAGCACCCTACGGCTGCGTACATTCTCTGCTGGGTGGTTCCTCCCTTTCCACTCCTGCACGACCATCCATCCCCAGACAGGCTCCCCACGGTAGCGTACCTGTCCGGGATTGTTAGGAGTAGGGGCTGCAAGTAAGAAGATGCCAACAACGCGAAGACAAGCTGAGGCCGCCGGGAGTCAAGCAATGGAAAACTCAAGACGATGTGATTTTGAAGAGCCACCTGCATCGCCATCGGTGCAAACATCAAAGAGTCAAGTACCCGCAGAAGGCGGATATATTATGGAGACGGACCCAGCACCGATAGCAAAGCGTCAAGATGCCAACGCCGACACAGACGTGCCACGGACAAAGGCACCGTCATCGAGGGGGTCAAGCGTTGCCGCACGAATTAGACAAGCGGAGTTATTGGCCGCAGAGAAGCTCGCCGCACTGGAGAAAAGCTTAATTCAAAAACGATTAGAATATGAAATAGCTACAATTATGGAAACCGACGACGATGACCGTGAGAGCATACCCGCCGGTGACAGTCAAGCCAGAGTGGACGACTGGCTGGACAAGTCGCAGTCCCGGCGTCGCGAAGAAACGCAGCTACCCACCACAGAGGAGCCTTGCGACATTCTTACTCAAGAGCGACAAAGACAGAAAGATGTTCAAATGACAGAGATGGTTAGAAACCGTCATTTGAATCCATCACAACCTCCGGAAGAGAATAAAAAGGAGGAAGAGCCTCGAATGAAGATGGACGGGGCGGAGGTACTCGCAGCGACATTAGAGAAAATCATGTCAAGACGACCGACACCACGACAAGCAATAGAATTGCCGATATTTAGCGGGGCACCGACAGACTGGCTTTCTTTTAAGGCAGCAATGCAAGAATCAACCATGACAGGCGCATACACTAAAGCTGAGAACCTGGCTAGATTAAGAAGCTGTCTAAGAGGAGAAGCCAAAGAAGCAGTAGCGGCTTTATTATCATACGCATCCGATCCGGACATAATTATGAAAACTCTAGAACAGTGCTACGGAAGGCCGGAGATAATAATCGATCGAACGCTAAATGAATTGAAGAGTCTGCCGCGCCTAGGACCGACTGCCAGTGACTTGAATACATTTGCAATCAAAGTACAGAATATTGTTTGCACGCTGGACTCCATAGACAACAGAGGATACCTGAGAAATCCAATGCTAACACGGGAGATAATTGATAAACTTAGCCCGCATTTGAAATCTCGATGGTGCGACTATGCAGTACAATACTCAAGCTATTCGGAGCCAGAGATAATCACTTTGTCACATTTCCTAATGGAAGAGGCTAACAAAGCGCTACGCTACGCATATACGCCGCAGTCGAATTATTCCGCTACAAAAAGAGAAGTCGTGTCAGTCAAACCGAACACAAACATAAGAAAGAAAAATACGGGAGTGTACGTCACAGCCGAAGAAAGGAGGACGGCACAAAAGAAACCCTGTTTGTGTTGCGGTGGAGACCATGAGATGTCACTGTGTAAAAAGTTTATAGCTATGACAGTTAACCAAAGATGGAACTGGTTAAAGGAAGAAAGATTATGTTTTCTATGTTTATCAGATAGACATCGGCGTCTCAAATGCAAAGCGCAAGTATGTAATGAGAATGGTTGTGGTCGACGTCATCACAGAATGCTACATATGTCAGAGAGGGACAGCAAGAGTCCACAACATACATTAGAAAGGGACAGCAAGAGTCCAGAACAAAACCAAGAGGTGGTCGCATCTGTCAATCATTCGATAGACGCGTCCAAGGTATTGTTAAAAGTATGTCCGATCACTGTAGAAGGACCTATGGGTAGAGTACGTACGTACGCTTTACTTGACGAGGGGTCAACAATTACACTGATCGATAAAGAGTTAGCAGATTACGTCGGCGCAGAAGGGCCAGTTCGAGACTTACACATTTGCAGTGTGAATGCACAGAGCGTGCCACATAAAAGTACGGAAGTGGAGATTCAAATCATCGCTAAAGGCAATAAGAAGCACGCGGTGAGAGCGAGAACAATGGAAAATCTTCAACTTCATAGACAAACGATAAATGAAAGTTGTTTGAGATATAAACACATGCGTATACTAAACAATGAAGACGTATGTTATGTAAGCGCCAAGCCGCGTATCCTGATCGGCGCGGATAATTGGCACCTGATAGTCAGCAGAAGGCTGCTAATAGGCAAACGTCATGAACCAGTAGCATCACTTACCACTCTGGGGTGGGTGATTCATGGAATAGCGCCGTCTCATGTGATAAAGGAGAAAAATACTGTGCTATATGTCAACGGCAAGCAAAGTTTAACTCAGTGCACGACGCGTGCCATGGATGACGAGTTACACAATATGGTGAAAGAACACTTTGAAATAGATTCATTGGGTATCTTAAAGAAAGAACGTGAAAATCCAGATGAGATTCGTGCCAAAGAAGCCTTTGAAACTTCAGTAAGATATGTCAAACGACAGTATGAAGTCGGATTACCATGGAAGGAAAATGTGAATGTTATGCCACCGAGCTACGATCTAGCACGGCGCAGACTCATGGCAATCGAGAAAAAGATGGACAAATCGAAAGAGTTCAAAGAAGCATACACGAAACAGATGAATAATATGTTTGAAAAAGGTTACGCCAAAGAGAGCCAAGACAACGAGATAGATAGCCCACGGCTTTGGTATCTACCACACTTCGCAGTAACCAATGTGAACAAACCCGGTAAACTGAGATTAGTGTTCGACGCTGCCGCTAGAAGCAATGGAGTGTGCCTGAACGACGCACTACTAGAAGGTCCCGATTTACTGAGAGATTTGGCGGGAATGCTTTTTAGATTCCGAGAAAGAGCCATAGCAGTGACCGCGGATATCAGTGAGATGTTTCTACAGATAAAAATCTTAGAAAGAGATCAGCCGGCGCAAATGTTTTTATGGAGAGGCGACGACAGAACGTCACCACCAAAGCGTTATAAAATGACTTCAATGATCTTCGGAGCGAAGAGTTCACCGTTTTTAGCACATAGCGTACGTGATTACAACGCTCAGAAACACGCCAGTACGTACCCAAGAACACACGAAGCGATAACGAAGAACCATTACATGGACGACTGGGTCGACTGTTTCGATACACAACAAGAAGCAAGTGACGTCATCGAAGAAGTTCGTCATGTACACGCGCAGGCGGGATTCACGCTTACAGCCTTTAATACAAACGGGCCGGACGTGTTGCGTGAGCTGCCAATTGATAGCCGTGCCACGACACCGAAACAGCTCGGTGTCGCTATGACTCAATATGGACGAACGCTAGGACTTATGTGGGACGCTAACAACGACGAACTAAGTTTTAACACGGTGCTAGTCAAAGTGCCGCAAGAAGTGAAGACATTGAAACGAACGCCTACGAAGCGAGAAGCACTGAGCGCAGTCATGTCAATATTCGATCCACTTGGACTACTGAGTTATTACACCATCCGAGCGAAGATACTAATACAGAAGGTGTGGCGCCTAGACACAAGCTGGGACGAAGCGCTACCCGAGGAAATAGCCAATGAATTCCAGATATGGTTGAGTGGTGTGGACGCTCTAAGCAGTTTGCGTCTACCCCGTCTATACTCTCAGACGGGGGGAGTGACTAGAAAGCAGCTGCACGTATTCTGCGACGCCAGCGAGTCTGCTTACGCTACGGCCGCATACTGGGTCGTGGAATACGAAGATGGGTCGAAACGAGTGATGTTAGCCGCCGCTAAAGCAAAGGTAGCGCCGATAAAGGCTCAGACGATACCACGGCTGGAACTACAGGCGTGTCTGATCGGCGCACGACTTACGTCAATTATAACGAGAGAGCACAGATGGCAACCCGATAGAGTTACATACTGGGCGGACTCTAGAACGGTTCTACATTGGATAGAGAACGAGAGAGTGCGTTACACCCCGTACGTATCGCACCGACTGAGTGAAATTACGGAGTTGACCGATCCTAGCCAATGGAGATGGGTGCCGACGCAAGAAAATGTAGCCGACGACGCAACGAGAGTCGACTACGATATAAAGTCTCGAGAAGACCGATGGTTCACCGGACCGTCGTTTCTATACTCAAACGAAGAGCTATGGCCATCACCGAATGTGACAGCAGACGGCGATAATGAAGAAAACAACGAAGTCATATGTAACGTAACTACAAATGACTTATGGAGCGTGCCAGATGCGAGACGTTTCTCGAATTATGAACGTCTAGTGAGAGCAATGGCATATGTATTACTTTTCATAGAGAAATGTCGTAAACGTACTAGAGAATTGACTATACGACATATAGAAAAGGCAGAGACGTGGCTAGTGAAACAAGCACAGGAAGATTCATTCCGCGAAGATTTAGAACGCCTAAGAAAAGGCTACAACATAAAGGCGAGCAGTCGTATTAAGATGGTAGATCCATTCATCGACGGGGATGGTGTGTTGCGGGCTAGAGGACGTACGAGGGCAGCGGGTGTGTCTGCCCCCGATACTACGCCCGTAATATTGGACGGCAGCCACCCGTATGCGCGGTTGTTGTGCAATAGGGAACACCGTCGCGCCCACCACTCGCACAACGAACGCGTCGTCAACGACCTACGACAAAGATATTGGATACTACGACTACGACCGACTGTACGCGCTGTAGCCTACAAGTGCGCTTTCTGTCGCCTGAGGAAGACGAAGCCAAGGAGACCAGTCTTCGGAGATCTACCACGAGCTCGACTAGAAGCTTTCACTAGACCATTTTCAAACTGTGGCCTAGACTTTTTCGGGCCAATGACAGTGACTATAGGCCGCCGACATGAAAAGAGGTGGGGAGCGCTCTTCACTTGCCTCACCACAAGGGCCGTGCACATAGAATTAGTAGCTAGCCTGTCCACCGACTCGGCTATAATGGCTCTACGGCGCATGGGAGCACGGCGAGGGTGGCCACAAGTTATGTACTCAGACAACGCGACGAACTTCAGGGGCGCAGACAGCGAGCTACGTATGGCAATGGCGGAGTGGGAACCGGCTCTGCGCGACTTCGCGCTCACCCAGCGCATAGACTGGCGCTACATATCACCGGGAGCACCACATCAGGGCGGGGCGTGGGAGCGGATGATACGCTCTGTCAAGAACGCTCTACGTGTCACGCTTAACGAGAAGGCGCCGAAAGAAGAAGTTCTACTGACGCTGTTGATGGAAGTCGAGCACACCATGAACGCTCGACCACTCACACATGTACCGGTTAGCGCTAACGATCCCGAGGCGCTAACCCCTAATCACTTCCTGCTGGGTGGTTCGCACGGCTTACCCATCACCGGGCCGTGTGAGCAATCGTCGAGGAAGACATGGCGGGCCGCGCAAGGTCTAGCCGACGAGTACTGGCGCAGATGGCTGAAGGAGTACCTACCCGAGCTCATACCAAGAAGAGGGGCTCGTGACGTCAACGAGGTCGCTATCAAACCAGGCGATCTAGTCATCGTGGTGGACCACACGCTTCCACGCAACGTGTGGCCCCGAGGGGTCGTCACACGTGTTCATCCCGGACCAGACGGAGGAGTAAGAAATGTTGAAGTAAGGACCAAGGGTGGCGTGTTTCGTCGACCGACGTCGAGATTGGCTGTCCTGCCGGTAGAAGAATGAAGAGGTTCCGCACTGCGCAGCGCTGCACCGGGGGGAGACTGTTACGGACACACGTCAATCTCGTTTAATTTAATATGTATGTATGTAAAGATTTTATATTTTATCACAATAAACGTAATTTCTGTTAGGGCCTTAGTTTATAAGGAAATGTATTAGCGCAGGGCTTGTTTTATTTCAATAAAATAGCAAACCGGTTTCTTATTTCCACTTACAATATCTAAAGTATTAGGTAGGATCTGGTATGGTTGTTTAAAGGTACTGGGGTGAAGGAAAATAACTGTAGGCCGTCCCGCTCACGCGCGGCGGAGGTATCCTATAGGCTGTCCCTGTCCCCCTAACAGATTCTGAAGGTCGGTAGAAAAAACCCATGTAGGTAGGATTGTAAGTGGAAAAAATGTTAAGAAGCCTGTAGGTAGGTTTAGAATATGTAAGTCAGAGATAGCAATACACATATCGGACCTCTCTTTTCTCCGAAGTTATTATGTGGGTGGATCGAGAAAGTGTCCAAAGAGTAAAGGAGACTATGTGTGTTCTATCTTTGTCTATCTAAGGAAAATCACGAATTTTGTATAGTCACTAGGCTGATTTAAGAAATGTAAATAAGAATAGGACGTGATCAGGCGAAAATTGTCCCTGCTCTCACGGTCACCTATCAAGAAAGAAAATAAACTCTGAAGAAATCAACAAGTGTTTTCGTCCGCATACAGTCCACTCAGGAAGTCCATGGTCGGCTTGTACCTACAACCTACAACTGTTTTACTTTCATTATTACTTATTTTATTTTTAAACGAATCAAAATTATTACTTGTACTTAATTACTATTAACTAGACATTATTTACCTTAGGTATTGTAGCGGTAGTGTATAGTAAAATGTATGCCAAAAAGAAGACATAACATGGGCGACACTACATTAGCGTTAAAACACCTATTTATAAAGGTATTCTATGCAGTAACATTCGATAATGTTCCTTTAAAACGAAGTTTTGTTCGGAATAGATGATGATCAGTGAAGTGATTTAGATTATCGCTTAACATTGTCAAATCCAGGTATGCACTGACGGATCCAATTTCTGGCGGACCCACCCAAAACTGTGGAGTATAGGAAAATCTATCACACGGTTAATGGAGTCGGAGTTAAATAGGCTAACGGCTAGTTCGAAGTAGTCCGAGAGCTAGCGACGCAATTAGTTTAGCAATTGTAGTTATCAGGATAATAAACCGAGAGATAACAATGTGAGTATGTGCTATTAACTTGTTGGACTTTACATTGCATTGTTAGTACACCTGATTTTTATTTGACATGTAAACGTAACCTATTTGCCGCTTACCAGTCTACAGTTCATCGCGCAAATTAAATTATTATCTCCAAAATAAGTAATGATTAGAAAAAATTAATTCTAAAATAATGCATATTTAGACGTACTAGCCCTTAGACAACAGGCGAAATAGTTGTCATACTGTTGACGCTAGCGCCCCCGCTGCCAATCAAGAGGAGATCGATGGACGGTTATGTGTAAACTATGGTTAATCCACGGCTTACGCATTGCGGTAATCTTCGGCGGGGCATCGCTAGCACGCAGCATGTCTGCCATTCAAATTTAATTTTCACTGGTGCGTAGGTAATATGAGCTCGTAAGTCAATGGATTAGAGATGATGAACGTGTTACGCGAGTTGGATTTGATTTAGGTGTGAGAATATTATTAGTATGTGTGTATTTGACAATGCGTTGTTAAACGACATTAACACACGTAGGTACCTTAAATCCTTCTCTTCACGTGTACCGTCTACACTAATATTATTAAAAAAAAAAAATTGCTTGTTTTTTTGCATTAATTAGGCTCCGAAACTACTGAACCGATTTCTCTCATAATTAGAATCCAAAGTTATCCCTGAAAAATATAGAACATATACAAAAACAGTTTAAATCCGTATGAAAACTTCGATAAATCTAAGGCATGAAAAAAATATTTAGAAAAACCCATATCGTGATGCGGAAACTATTGAAAGTAGAGCAAAGTGTTGTGGCATGTGTGTAACTATACAGTTTTGTATCAATAATTACTTTATCGTGTTAAAATATACAATAGTAAGGTTTTGTTTAGTACCTAGCTGTAAAACATGTATATGTTAATGTAATTATGAAAATGTCTTAGGAAAATGCCGTTTTGTATTCTTTTTTAGGATCACTCGTTTAAGTTTGAAGTTTTGAGATGGTTCCGAGATTTTTAACTTGACTTTTACAGAATGAACAAAGTTGGAAAGTTTGCCGTAGGGCGGGTGTCACGCAGAGTGCTTGTCAGCAGGCAGGTAAGTAGACTTGTCAAACTTTACCAAATGTGTCAAAACAAGTGTCTGTCACTGCGATTGCAGAGCCCTCCGGTGGAGTGATATAAAAGCTTCAATATGACGAGTGGTTAAAAAGTTCTGCCCTTGAATATTTTACGTTGAAATCTTGCCGCAGGAGTTTTCAAAGGTTAAAAAGAGTTTTATGTTTCAAAATTAACAAAAAAGTGCCAGCAATAATATTCTTGTCACTGAAATATTTTAGCAGTCTTTGTTCTTAATTTTATTTATTTATTCATTCATTAGTACAAAGCAGCGTATGTATATCAGCCTAAGAGACTTTATACAAAATTCTAACGGTAACTCGGAAAATAAAATTAAAAGTTACCTGTCTCAATCTAGCCTAACCGAGTTACACAGTAAATGAGCGGTCCAGGAACGCCGAAGTATGTCCCACTCAGGGCAGAGTGCCCCACCCGGGTCAACTTGCCCCGGCTTCCTGTCACCAACATATAGGGTTGTTCCTAAAGCATTGCAGATGTGCTCGGTGACATCGATGTTATATCTTTTACTGATATTAAAAAGCTTTGCAATAGTGGAAATATGTTGCTACAGACTGACCCAATTGTGTTTTACGGTGGCTGTATTAAAAATCAAATAAAGTTACATAAGTAATAACGTTTCCTTTTGTTTTTAGTGCTTCATAAATATCAGCATTCATAAGATATTGGCCAAGATATTTCTAACAGTGCATTTCTAACTTTCCATTATCCATTTTCAAAAACCGTAAAGAGATGACAAACTTTTTAGGATCCCGTGCTCAAATGGTAAAATAGAGGCTTTATTAATTAGACTGCGCTGTTTGTCTGGCTGACCGTCTATGTATTAATCTGTCTGTACGTATCTCATTGAAATTTTCACAGATGATGTATTTCTGTTTCTACTATAACAACAAAAAAAATAAT
The DNA here is from genome assembly GCA_949315895.1 of Anania crocealis. Taxonomy (NCBI): domain Eukaryota; kingdom Metazoa; phylum Arthropoda; class Insecta; order Lepidoptera; family Crambidae; genus Anania; species Anania crocealis. Next base: position 11,072,272 of record OX438864.1, read on the forward strand.
TACATATAGGACACACGTGAGTTTTTCTTCCGTTTTTGCTCGACATTAATAACAGTGACAGATACCTTTCAGATGGGTATATATCGGGATGCCTAATTATTTGTACTCCTTCTTGTCATTGGCGCACAAACTGTTAGTCTAAAGTTTTTTCGCACATTTTTACTATTTCTAAATGTGTTTAGCCTATTTTTACTACGCTTAACTTTATATCGCCGTATTATAATTTCGCCGAATAGATCATAACACCTACCCTTTTGCAGTTCCAAATTTTTATTCGCGGAAAGTTAAAAACTTAAAAGAAGTAAGCAAGCAAGCAAGCATGAGTGCATGCAAACAAGCATGCATGCATGCAAAGAAATAAGCATGCATGCAAGCAAGCAAGCAAGCATGTATGCAAACAAGCAATCATGCATGCAAACAAGCAATCATGCATGCAATCAAGCAGACATGCATGCAAACAAGCAATCATGCATGCATCCAAACAATCAGACTTCCGTGACGGCTTCGGCGCTGCGGGGCTCCGGCGGTCCCACGCGTGCTTATCGTCGCAGATGGCTTACGCTCACCACCGCAGCTTCGGCTTTCTGGCCGGCTGCGCCGGCCAGCCTCAGCCGCGGCGCCTCGCTTACAGCCTCCTGCTCCTCAGCCCGCGGGCCGCCTCGCCCCTCCGCGCCTACGCGCTTTTGAATTACACTCTAGGGGTAGGGCAGACAAGACTGCTTGGGGTCGGTTTGTGAGCGATTCGTTTCTTAAAATTTTCTGTTTAAAAAAAATAGAGCGTAATGCAAAAAAAGATGCTAATACATTTTAGTGCTTTCGATATTAGACATACTGAAATTAGGGTTTTCAATTTTTAGACCAATCTATAATAGTGCGAAAACAACTGTTAGACTAGACAATAATTATACGTTATAAGTTTAGGCCAATACGGTTCGGCCAAATGAAATTAGGACTTTAAATTTTAGGCAAACCGAAGGGCACCTCTTTCAGATACTTTTCACAGAATATTAGTCGTATTTTTACTTCAAAAATGATAGTATAGATTAATTCGTGAGCGAGTTTTACTCACACTTTGTCGATTTGTTTTTTGTTTTTAGCTTTTGATCATTATCGGCATACATAAGACATTGACACTTTTTTACTAGACTAGCTTTTGCCTGCGGCTTTGCTCGCGTTAAATTCGGGGTAACAATAAAATTTCACCCGCTCTTTTAAGGGGCTGGGGGCGAACCTCCAAAAAAAATATGCACGATTTTTTGGTTAGTCACAAATAGCAATACCAATTTTTAGCTTTCTACCTTGAAAATTGCGGAATGCTCCATACAAAACTTCCACCCCCCATTTTAGGGAAGTGGCGGGTTAAACACAGACAAAACGTAACCTATGTCTCTCTACATCCCTCTATCTACACTTAAAAAATATTTCAATTCATAGCTCCGTTTAGCCGTGAAAGACGGACAAACAAACAGACACACACACACTTTCCCATTTATAATATTATTAATAATAATATACACACAACCACACGTAGTATTTAGGTATTATATTTATCAAATTTAATTTTCTGATACTGATTCGATACCGATATCGATGTTAGTCAAACACAGCTCCTCTTTACCAACCGAATTAAACAGTTCCTCCAAAACTGGGTTGTCGTAAACAATTTGCGAGTGGGACGCGGTAGTTCACTTGGTCATCGCAGCGCTCCCGTGTGTCTCTGAACTCGATACGGAAAATCACTATCGAATTGGTAAACTAATGCTGTTGTAATTTACGTTACGACACGAGAGTAATTTTACATTTGAAGTGATGAATAAAAATAGTTTTTGAAAAAGGGCAGGCCCTATTGTCTACTACTTTTTTTAAAACTGCAGCCGAGGTCTTGAACCTTCTGTGTTGCATTGCGAATTTATTCACCCATAAGTAAACTTATTTCATGGAAGCCTTAAATGTTATTAAATTATGTTAATCAAATTAGTTGCTCCGATTTTATTTCATGCATGTGTTTATAATCGCGTTGCCGGATATAAGGCAATACCATTTTTTAACATTCTACAATTAATAACTCATTTACTCATTACAGTTTACAGCTAAAAGCCTTGAATTAATTGACGACACTAAGAATGTCTTGGTTGGCAGAAAGTTTTGGGTTTAAGTTCCACCAAAGTTAGACGATTTTTTATAGAAAGAATTGTAATTTAATAACAAATATTTTACCGCCATTCAACAATAACAGATATCAATCATTCCTTCCTATGATAAGTGTTATCTACTACGTAGTTACAGTAGATGTTTACTGAATAATAGCATTTAAAGTTAATCTGTTTGATAATAAATATGTATGTGAATTAATTACTTGTGATAGATAAAACATTACGAAAATCTATGAACACATACGTGCAAATATTGTTAGTGGTAATGTGATTAATACTGTTTTAATCAATAAGATTGTGAAAGCATCAATTGTTATCTTACATTGAATTACGATTGAAATACCTAGAAGCTATTGAACACTTCATAATTTTAAAAATATAGGCAAGGCCTGTATAAGATTGTTCTGTATCCAAAGAATACTCGTACACTCGCAATGTGAAAACCAATACTCAAAATATTATAGCTTAAGAGATGTTAGATAAGAACGTCTAAGTTTTGCGGTTAATATTTTGTACTTTACTGTGTTATGTATTCTAATGTCAATACTAAATATATCTCCCTTCCCCTCCAAACTCTAATTCAACTGTCCTCTATTTGGACTTTGTCTAAAATAGTTGGCTTCTTGCGAGAAGACCGCCAAAGTTGCTGGCCCTAAATGTATCCTGTGTTTTATTGGTCTGCAATAAGAGTAAGAGAAGAGATATTCTAACTTAGGCCGGCACTAAACGGCAGACCTTAACTTATACCTGGGACTAATTCGACCCGTTACCTGTCTAAATTGATACTAATGCTGCATGGGTTTATGTTAGGAAAAAGTTTAATCCGACTTTCTATAGAAGCGTTTCATTAATACTAGCAGTTGCCCACGACTTCGTAGAATATTTATCCCATAGGAACCATACCTTTTCCGGGGTTAAAAAATATCCCTTGTGATATTCCTCCTATATCAATACATGACCGTTCAGTTGTTATGGCGTGATTGGGTAACAAGCATCCATTCAAACATTCACATTTTTAAGTACTATTAGCAGAATATTCAAAATTGCATTTAACTAACTAACAGACTATAATTTATATGTATACGGTGTGTATAGCACTAAAGTTACCGTATTACCAACCCTTTACATCAGCAGCATTACAGAAATGTCAAGGGTACGGTCGCGGTACAGACACCATGTATGTAGGGGTATCGTGGACATAAATCCAATTTTTAACACGTTTATTATAGTTTTACCTTTTGTGGATCTCTTGATTTTGAAGCATCACAAAAAGCATCCCTAAAAATATGTCTGTGTATTTAGAAGCGGCCAGATGATGCATAGCACCTTCAACGTGTCTGCGACCATGATTCGTGCAATCGAATCGAAACGTCGCGTCTGGTAAGTAAATACTAATTTACCTTTTAAATAAATAGTACTGTGAAGTAATTTATTAGTAATTTATGCTCCTCGAAATTGTAGCTTTTTAGGAAGCCTTTTTTGAAAATCCATAATACATGGTATATTTTACTATCTTTTTAATAAGAAGTAGTTTCTCCTTGCACGGGATTAACATAAGCTTAAAAGGAAAGAACTGGTTAGTTATATTTGGTTTAATGGTTTTATTTATTATTTCACAGCAATCAGAAGAAGAAAAATATTTCATTTTTGAATGTAAGTAGCAATTTCATATGAATTTAAACTTTTTTGTTCCATTAGATTTTACTACCTTTTTGGGTATAACTGTAGACTCTCATTTGCAATGGGGTGCTCATATTAGGGGGCTGTCTGGAAGACTTAGTTCTGCTGCTTATGCTGTGAGAAAGATAAGGCAATTGACTGATGTTGGAACGGCAAGATTAGTATATTTTAGCTACTTTCATAGCATAATGTCATACGGAATTCTATTGTGGGGCTCAGCGGCAGATATTGAGTCAATTTTTATATTGCAAAAACGTGCTGTACGGGCTATTTACGGCTTTCGACCCCGTGACTCGCTGAAAGAGCTCTTCAAAGAGATTAATATACTAACAGTGTCTTCTCAATATATTCTCGAGAATATTATATACGTTCGTAAGAACATACATTTATTTCTTAAGAAAAGTAACGTACACAATTTTAATACGAGAAATAAAGATAAACTCGCCATTCCAGGCTTCAGACTGCGAAAAGTAGGAAAATCGTTTATGGGAAATTGTATCCGTATTTTCAACAAATTACCAAAGGATATTGCTGAACTCCCTGTAAATAAACTTAAATCGTATGTTAAAGTTATTTTAATGAAAAAAGGCTATTACACTGTTAATGATTATTTAAATGATAGAAATGTATGGCATTAAGTTGTCCCAGCTCGTACTTGCTTAAACCTTGTAAAAATTACCTTACCTTGTAAAAATTTATTTAAAAAGAGGCTGACAATAGTGACCGAGTTTCTTGCGCTGCTTCTTCTCGGCACTAGCCCAGACTTGTCCCGAAGCAGTGGTAGGTTTAAATGTTGGGACGTGTAAAAGCGCCTCCTGGGGCCTATTTGCAGAAATAAAACTGATTTTAACTGATTTTAACTGATTCAAACATGCGACCATCACTGGTGCAACCGAGTTGAATAAATAATTAATTCACTCGTTCTAAATCCTGTGAAGTGTTAAATTTTGTAGGTAATTTTCAACAATTCTTGTATGTTAAAATTAATGAATCTTCTAGTTGACTATCTGAATTACATATAATTAGTTCCACTTTATTAGTTCATGCTTGGTTACCCTACCATCGGCCTCTTCTTCGGAAAGGCAGAATCCTCGTGGGATCATAATGCTCTTAAGGTTTGCCTCTAATAGTTCGACCGTTGTTCGACCATTAGCGCGCTAAACTCGGATTACCGCTTTAGCGGAGCCGGCTTTACTTTTAAATAATTTATCCGTGGTCTACCTAGTAACTGGAGTCTAAATGGTGGTAGCGTAGTTTGCAATCAACGTAAAACGCAGCTATAGTATGTTTGCGTTTAAATCTGTTATTATTGTGTTGACGTATTTCCGATCTCTGCACTATGGAGTCTCGGACATTATGACAGCGTAGGTACGAGGGGTTGAAGCTATCTGACGAAATCCGTTAGACGACAGCGGCACCCTCTGACTGATAGAATGTACCTACTTCCATGTTAGTGCAACAAGACTATTGCAGGAGGTAAAATATTCATTATATTTAATGGATTTGTCTGGTTATCTAACTGATACTGTGGGAATATAATTGAACATGTACCTGACTGATAGAATGATTAAACATGGTTAAAAGGGTAGAAAATGAACCCCCCCCTCATCAAAACGGTCGACAGCTTTAAGTTTTGAGCAGAGCTCATGACGCCACTATTCTGCTCTACACTTTATACATCGAAAATTTGCAAAAAATAGAGTAGACTACACAGTCACCGTATTGTACTACAATTAACAGGACAAAGGTTATATGGTTCTAGTAAGTACTGGTACTTATATGGGATTCAGTTCAGAAAGCATTAGCCAATTCATTGCCAGATTCCTCACTGTTTTTGAGATTAGTATCGCATGGACAAATTGTATAAGTAAATATATAGTTTTATTAAAATTAAAATAATTACAGCTGGAACTGTTCGATCCATCATCACGTTTAAAAATATGAAACGAGCGAAATCAATGAATGCATTTTAAACTGCACAAATTACTCGTATTGTTCACGCTGTCTCAATATTATCTCCTAACACTGATGAGCGTTATACATATTACGTCTAGTTAGAGCTTAAGCCTGTTACGGCAAAGTCATACCCTTTCGCTAATACGGCCACAAGAGACATGTGGCTCCTCCTAGCAGCTAATGAACGATGATAAATTGAGACGGAGCCCGTGAGCCTACGACTATGATGCACTTAACAACATTAGCAGCGCGATCTATTCGTAGTTAGCAACATTTAAGCTTGAGATAATCAGAAAATACAATACTTAAATAAATAACTAAAAGACATCCATACATACAAAATTTCGCGTTTATAATATAAGTAAGGATATTTCATAAAGCAGATATAAGACACATCATTTTTTACTGTTTAATTTTGGTAAAGAAATAGACTCCTCGCCACTTCAACAGAAAACAAAACGCGAATTTGAGCATCATCCCAATCAGGGCCCTTACTCTCGAATTTGATTTAAGTTCGATCTCGATTTGACGTAGTCAAAATCTGAACAAACTCAATCGAATCGAAATTAAAATCAAGTCAAGATCGATCTAAAATGGCGATCCGTTAAACATTTTCGGTTGATAACGTAATCACCATCGACTCACAGGTTTAGGTTCACTTTTCAGAGTACCAAATCACTGATTCTCGACGTCGATTCGATTTTGATCGTAACTCGAACTTGTCAAGAGTAAGCCTGCAGTTTGTATGAGGTTATTTAAGTTACATAAATAACCCTAGAAGTTTTAGTATTATTGTTTTAGCTTTTTAGCTAATCGTAGTCCCTCGTAGCAAACTCGTAGCATACTCGTAGCAATAGTTCAAGCAGGCGCGCTGGACACCGCAAGTTTTCTTATGTCATTTGTTAATCAAATAACTAGCTAACTAGCGCTCCGTTAGCTAAGATCCGTCTTAGATAAAACAAAATAATTATGTCTATACCAAACTTTATCTAAATAGGATAAAAAATGATAATATAAATTATTCCATGGTATATTTCCTAGGTATTACCTATCCTATGTAAGAACACCTATTTAGGTAGGAAAGATGCTGTTACTCAAACTCACTATATTTAAACTCATCTCTATGTCAAATTTAATTTCGGTTTAGCGTTTAAGAGTGAAGAGACACCTTTTCACGCTTAATTGAAAATAAATATAAAAATTAAAATGAAAAATCATTTTCATTTCAGGTATAACTGATTATGTCGAAGTTTCAAAGATCAACTACTCAGAACATCCAGCTACTTAGGATATTGCTACAGTATTTATCGTAAATAAATTAATAATGTTCTTTAAAATTACGACAGAATTACACAGATAGTAAATTAAGTTCCATTCCTAAATATATCAAACAAAAATGAATCAGGTGAATGATCCCCTGTACACTCAAAACGAACTGTCGTTCTACTGCACACCATATCATGAAATATTCAACGCATGATACAAAACTGGAAAACAGGTAGGTATAGGATATTTCCGAATATGCTGTTATAAAACTATGAATCAATATCGGAACGAAGTGCAAGGAGTAAATTCGTGTACAAAATACTGATTCAGGAAGCGAAAACGAATGTGCATCTGAAACTCGACGAAGGCGTAGGGAACACCGCGTACACTTCATTTAAACTAGCTGCAATGAATATTTGGCTTTTGCAGTCGCGACATCTTTAGATACTAAGCCCATAGAGTTTGAAATCGTGTACGAATTGGTAGGTGCGAGTGAATGAAGGAGAGTCGGGCTGTTCGCATGAGTGGGTACTACCCGAAACACCACTTAGTCCGGTATAATTTTCAATGAGTAATGGTTGCACCGCAAGGAGGCCGGCCGGCGACCTAGGTCAACGCATTATGCCGGAGGAGCCGCTTCCGATTTGAACAGAAATGCTGTGGAGATTGCTGTTTCGTGTTATTTGCTGATACAATCATCGGAATATGGAATTTAATCTTGAAATCATATTATTAGATATAGATTGGATTCAAAAAATCAAACCCTTAGCTAGAGGAGCCAGAATCAATGCATGCAGGGTGTTATTGACTGTGCATTTTATCTCGTTGGAAACTATGTACCACTGGGTTATAAATGTATTCCGATTTCAGAAGATCTAATTAGGATCAGAACTTATTACCCATTTATGTGAGGTGCGAGACTTTGATCGTAATGCTTTGAGCGCTTTTTCATATGTTTTTCATCGATAACAAAGCAAAAATTGGATACAGTCAAACTGCAGACCAGAAGGATCTGTAAAATCAAGACTAAGTAATTTAATTTAGGTTATAAAAACACAAATATAAACACCTATCGTGTTTTACACTTTTTAATTTTATAATAATTTATTGGAAAACGGCTACCACCTTTCCACCAACAAAATAAGCAGTTTTCTACGTCATGGTAAGTCTAAAACATGGCGTTCTACCGTGATCATGGCGCTTGCAACAGTGCCAATAAATCGGAATCTCATAATAAACAAGGTCCATGAATAACCCCCAATTAATTAAGTTTAAATCAGACAGTTAAATAGTGAGTTAGTAATCTTAAATAGTTAGTTACAGACAATTAAAATTGAGAAAACAAAACAGAAGGTTAGTAAAAAAATATAGCACAAAGTCGACTCAACTAGTTCCTGTTCGGTGTCACATCCTGAGCAGCGGGCGTCCAGAGATTGGTCACGGTTATCTCTGTGTAAACATGGCGCGATGACGCGGCCGATCCGACAGATAGCGAGGGTGACGACCGACGCGGGATGATGGAAGCATTCATTTGCTGAATTGTCTCTGAGATATTTTATTACAGCCAAAATATAATCATGGAGTTTCATCTGCAAATTAATCTATTTATGGTGGTTTCAATGCCGTAAAATTGCGAAAGTAGTAATAATTTTTTCAGTCCTTACTGCTAAACATAACGAAAAAAGTATTTTTTTCCGAATCCGACAAGACTAACATAATTTCACGGCATTTGGTGGAATAGTTTTCTAACCGAATTATTTATGAGTTTGGTGTAATGGAAATTCATATTGATTTTCATGAATATAATATGATTCTTAAGTTGTAAGACTCAGTTGTTAAGCAAATTAGGCCACCTTGTATATAGCATGACAGTTACAGTTTGAGCAATTATACCGAAGAATTGAATATAATAAATAAATGTTACGTCTATGTTAGTAAAATCAATGCTATTTTTGGGTAATAATTTTTCGATATCTTGTCGTTATTTTTTGTTTCAAAGAATGTATGTATGTTGGCTGTAAGTTAGCATGAAATAAATATAATGAGACATTAGACAAATATTTTAACTTAAATTGCCAAGTTCAGGAAGTATGAATAATAATTCTCGAGCAAACTAACGTTTGACCGATAGACAACCAAAGTAATCGATCAAAGTATCGAATTCCAAAGGAACGTAGGCCCAGTATCAGTAATAGTCATTTCACAGTAAACATCGTGCAATAGAGCGAACAAGGGGATGGTATAGGGGCAGTCATCTGCCGACAGGAGTTCATCAACATCATTACGGAGTCAGTGCGTGTCTGCGGAAATGACGAAGCTTTTGATGAAATTTATCAGTCTACCACTAAGACTCTATCAAAACTTTGTGGGTGCTGTATTTTTGATTTCAAATAATTATTAGATATAGTCGGCCTACTTTTCCGCGAGATAAGAGAATAATGTGAATACACATCTGATAAAAAAACCTACCAAATTAGTAAAATAAAAACTATTTAGAAAGAAAGATACGCATCGAATTGATAATCTTCTCTCTATTCGTGGGTTAAAAATAAGTCGATATCAAAGTCCTATCAAAATGTTAAAACATTTCATAACGTTTTATGTTCCTACAAAATCCAGTTTCAAAAGCAAGTAATTCAGTATTAAAAATGCTTGCGAAAAATACAAGTCCTCACAAACTATGTCTAAAAGTTGAGCACTTGACGCAACGGCACATTGACAAAATGCAACCGCAAAAAGAAACAAAACGCGACAACTTACTCCCGCAAGTGTTAATAACTGGTTTAATGCTCAAGGTTTACATTAAATAAACAGTACAAGACCTCCGCATTAATTTAAGAGTGTGCTTCAGAGGTATTACGTGCACTTAAAGGCGAAATACGCGGCGTAGCTTCCCTCCGTACAATATTCACTCAGAGAGGCAAATAAAACAATACGTTGTCTTTAAATGCAGGTGTATAAAGGAAGTTAATGTACAAAGCTGTAGTGGAAAGCCCGGCTCATGTAGCTGTACTAGTCTATTCTCGCTAATCTCCGCTTGTGTGGTTCAAGTTGTGAGAGGTTTAAAATACTATAATTTTTAGCCAAATAAATATTGGTTATAATGTAATACTGTGGTTTCTAATTATAAAAAAATATGTTTAATTTGTTTCGCGCCATGTCGACAACAGTCGAAGATTAAAAAAAAATCGCTGACTTAGTGCCCGGAACTGGGACGATGGACAAAATTTAATAGGTTACCTTTTACCATGGCAGCACCGGAACAAAAATAGTAAAGTACCACCTCTTCCCTCCCTTTGGTAGTCGTAAGAGGTAACTAAGAGATTACCGTTAGAAGACGACGGGCAGCAGCATCATATCATCATAAACCTAAAAATTTGTATTTTAAGATATACAAAGTTATGTAGCCTTTTCACTAAAGCAGAGTATTTTCATTTTATAACTAATGGGCTTGCTCTTGACTACATACTTAACTATACGATTAAGAAGAAGCCTAAGTTGGAGCGAGCTTACCTAGAGGTACTGGTTCTCCCACACACCAGCGGAACACAGAAAAACTGTTTGGCGCTGGACTCCGGCATGAGGGTGGTAGCATCCAGGCAGCCTCTTACGAAGCCTTCCACCGCAGAGGGATCTGTTAGCCGTCATCACTGGTTAGAAAACCAAAGATGCCGTTGCTCAGGGTGGACCACTAGGAGTTAGATCCCACCACCCCAAAAAGTCCATTCTAAATGTCACACGTGTATTCGTTAGATATTGCGTAAAGCGATAAAAAAAAAATGGGAAAATAAATTAAGATTTATTACATTGTAGTAATTAAGAAGTCAGGGTATAAAATAGGTTAAATTTTATCTGCCAACGAATTCGCTGGCAACATCTAGTAGATTATATGCCATAAACCTGATTCTGCGCTTTCGCTTTTAATCTGGACCACACACCGCCTTAATGCACAACACATAGCACTCACGCGCCGCGATTGTTCTTTTCTGGCGGGGAATTAGCAAACATTACCAAATGGTTTTTAATACCCACTCAGGGTATTTCATTATCAAAAGCCCGCAAATATTTTACCTAGAGTAATGTTATTTTAAAATGAATTAGTTATCATTTCTAATCTCCTGACAGTTTATTAATGGATAACTACATTTTACCTTTCTTGATTGCATAAAATATTTTTTCGGTGGTCAAATAACAGTAAGCCTTGGAGAAATGCTGTAGACCATTATAGGATAGTATATCTTAATTTATCCAGGTGGCATTTAAGTTAAAAGGTCAAAGAAACAACAAACAGGCCATATGAATTAACTGGTTCTATTGGATTGCCATACCATTTGAAAAAAGTTAATTATATTAATTGTATTTTTATTAATTGTATTGTACTTCGTTATCAACGAACGCACTTAAATCATCATCACCAGCCTATATCTGTACTATATACATATAGTATTATTAATATTAAACAGCTGAAGAGTTTGTTTGTTTGGAAGCGCAAATTTTTGGAACTACTGGTCCATATATCGAGGAAGACTTTGGGCTATTCTTTTAAAAACTTCTTAATCGCGCTCGTAATAACAGAAATTGACGCAGACGAAGTCGCAGGCAACAGCTAGCTAGTCCATACATAGGCCTCTCCAAAACGAAAATTTAGCCATCGCAACGCTTGGCAACAGAGATAGTCACTCAGTTTGAATTGAACAATAGTGAATAGAAGACGCTGCTGCCGGCCAGTCTTCTTCTGGCAGTACTTCTGTAGTCGCCTTTTACGACGTTTATAGAAAGAGAAGGGTTGGTGATATTCTTTCTATACAGAATGAAATTTTAATCACCTTCCAAATTTTAATACAACAATCTACGAGACAAATGACATATTTTTTCTTTTGGCATAGCCCAGTACAAAAATGTCAAAATAAAGCACTTAAAACATTTCCGCCATAAATTTAAAATTTTTGATGCGGCCTTCAAGCAACACCTTTTTTACGCGATGTGCATCTCATTCATACATTACGATACTATTCATAAGTTTTTGCGTTTCCCTTCACACCTTGACAGGCTTAGGACCGTAAAAAGAGAAAAATAAGTTGCGCAAAATATTTCAGGGTGATAACTTGACCTACATTTTTTATTTCATGAATGGGCTCTAAATACGATACTAAACGCCTATAAACAATTATGAAGTTGATGAAAAAGTCACCTGTACCTATGTTGTGGTGTCCATAAAAAATATAAGACTTTATTTGATATTTTAGCAACTGAATTGCAATTATAATATCAGTATATAAACTTGAAAAATTATGTCTCAGACGGGACTCGAACCCGGAAGAGGGATTGCGAGGAGATGTGAGGAGATGTGGGTTCTCGAGGCCCGCCTGAGACATAATTTTTCAAGTTTATATACTGAAAATATAAGACTTCATTTATCATTTTCTTCTTCATCAGTCACCCAATAGAATTTTGCCATCGATCACGGTAAAAGTAAAATCGTCATCAGTAAATTTGTTTCTAGTTTTTAGAAAGATATTTACCGCTCGAGGTTTTTTCGTCTAACAATGTGTACGAAAGTCTCAGGTATTTCACTAATAGGTTTCTACTCTTATTCCCAGCTAAATAAAGGCCCACTTAAGTAAACAAACGAAGTATTTGCTGAACCTTCCTATAATTAGATACGTGCTCGGATAGCGGAATATTCAATGACGATATTTGGAGTAGGTATACCTAATCAGTCTGCACAAAGATATTTTAACTAGAATTCATAGTTGCCAACTAAATTTGGATTTCTCATTATTCTTGGTTACTTGATTAGTTTTTATATTTTATATACCTATTTTATATTTTATATTTTCTCAGACTTGACAATGCATGGCTGTGTTATCTGTAAATTCTAATTAATTACTGTTTTGTATTTATGTAGTTAGTAAAAAAATCGATTTTTATTTGAACAGAGTACACAAATGCACTATTTCGTAGTTATACAATTTGAATGGCTTTTTGTTGGACGCAAATTTGTTGTGCGTATGCTTGTACGTTTTACGTCCCTGACCTGGGCAACCGAGCTTCGCTTGTATTTATTATGAATCTACGTATTCACAATAAATATAACTAAGTATGCTGTTAAAAATGCAAAACCTTATAACACAAAATTTAATCCAAATCGTTTGTACCGCATCTGACTTAAACAAAATTCATTCATAAATATACACGGGCATTGCTTGTTAAAACAGTCTTCGATATTACAACACTATTGGAACATACGTTGCATTCCAATGGCGAGACTAATATTGCATGGGTTTCGGGAGGACATTGATTCAGGCAACGCAACGCAGGTGCGGGCGCTGCGGCGGCCGCCCGCATCGCTCAGCGACCGCAGACGCAGTGGACACCTGTCCGAGACATGCAACCACTACTACACCTGTAATTGGACCACAATTCTAGAATACACATTTTAAGAGCTGCAATATAGTTTCTAAACATTGCCACTAAAATTATCTGCTACAATTTTTTTAGTTTCTTGCATTTACGCGAACATTATACATTGTAATGTAAATTATTAATTATCTACGTAGGCAAACTAAACGAAGTAAGAAGACCTGTGCAAAACGACGTAAGGCTTCAAATCCAAGTACAGGAAAAGGACATTGGAGCAGTCTGAATAAATTGGGAAATGGAAAAAAACCAACTCACTAAATCGGCAGTTTACTTATGTACAATATTCGAGATGGTGACGCAACGTTGAACACATGGCCAATACAATAGATAGTATATAGAGTACACTGAAAGCGGGCAATAGGCCACAAATTTTAAGCCGGTGCTTAATAATTACCACTAGTTTCTCGTTAGACACCGACGTTGATTGGTGGCTTATTTCACGCTTTTTGTAGGATACATTTTTGTGATCTACATCTATGTCCAAAATCAAATAAGAGGAAATACAAGGGCCGTTTTTCCATACAAAAGTAGTCCCCTGTTTCGTCCCTGGATAAATCTAGTACAACAATAATTTTTATTACAAAAATCTATGGCCACTATTAGCATGTTTCTATGTTTTCTGTTTTTTCATAAATTAAGATATGAGCCCTCAAAAATCGAAAAAATTCGCCAGATTTTCCGCTGTGTTCAAACATCCAGAAAACAAATTTGGCTAAATTTTAGAAAAAAAGGAAAATATACGAACACGGCCAAAGCATTTCTATAATTTTTAATGAAAAAAGTATTTAAATCGGTTTAGTTTTGGAAAAGTAATCGGGGGACTACGAAACGTTGAATTGGTGTGCTTTTAGTAGGTATTTTCGGTCCAAGAAGCAGTTGTCTCTATCACACTCTGCGGTGAAGGCGTTTGGCACTGCGCGACAGCAATAGATTTTACAAATACCTATTTTTCAATTCTTTCGCCCGTAGTGTTTCCTCTTAACTTTCAGCTATACCTATCGAACAAAAACAAAATTTAACAATAGTTATCTATGCGTTCATATAAATGTATATGCGTCGAAATGAGAACCTCCACTAATTTGGTGTTGGAAAGGCGTTTTTATGTTATTTTAGAGGTTGCGTAACTTATTATTCAAAATGTGGTGTCAGACTCTAAGCTAATGATTGGTCTACGAGTACACGTTACATTCTGCCGCACTTAAATAGAAAAGGATAGTTCACTTTGCGCAAGTTTGAACATTCAAAAACAAGATTAATGTTGTGTACAAACTATGTCTTGGCGAAGTTAGCACTAAGTTGGTCCTAAATATTGTGGACATTAGAGCGGTGTTGTATGTGTTTGCAGGAGTGCGCCTAAGTCCAACATAATTCCTCTAGAGCTCCGTATTGTAAGCAGGATCAATGTGAAAACCATTACACCGGTAGGTTTATGTTCTCCGTAAGTCTGGCCATAAGACTAGCTAAAGTCGTCATTTTGAAACTTATCCTGCAGTATTGACAACCTGTTATATTGTGTGTGTTACTACGTACATCGTACAGTATTCAGTACAGTGTCGGCACATAAAGAAATTAACCCCACACTTTTCTTCTTATAGGTGCCGTAACTGATGGCTAAGTGACGCCCCGTTGGTCTAGTGGTTTAAATACCGAGATTTAATGCCAAGATCTAGGGGTTCCAGGTTCGGTCCCCGGGTTCGGGCAACTAAAAGTTTCGAATTTTCTAACGTTGCTCGGGTTTGTGATCACCAACCGGCATTTGGCAAGCGTGGTGATTTTGCCAGTTCCCATCATTGCTGTGGTAACTTGCCTTTTCCTTGCAGTGGGATGATTATAGGCTGTTACTACTAAGTGATGGCTCAAGGAGTATTGCTAAGAGAAGCAGCATTTTCTCTTCACCTCTTTTGATAGTCACCAGACGTGGTGGTTGTATCACGGTCTTCATTTTGGAGAAGCCCGTGTCTAGCTGTGGACTGATTTACCTAAGCTAGTGAAAATGCACCATTATCATTTAATCAAATACCTAAGGAGTCCCCAAAGACTACTCAAAGGATAAAAATGTTACTTTGTAAAGAAAAAATAATTAGGCTTAGAATTTAGAATGACTAAGTATTATAATATTTTTTGGATTTTTAGTTCTCTCATTAACAATAACGGTATAATTAGAGATCTACAGTTAAATTACAGTTACATTATGAATTATCGTGAAATCTAATATGAAAAAATCTTAGATGTTGTTCTACTAAACTGTAGAGTAGCTGCCTTGTTTCTTGATAATTAGGTACTAGAAGTTGTTTATCATCATAAAATTAAAAACTACACATTTAAAATACATTAAAATGCATACATATTCAGTTAACTATCAGATTGTTCTTTATATTTTTATAAATTACTCAATAGACGACAGCAGGAACAGTTTGAGCAACATCAGCATTCAACAGGAATTACCGCAGTTCTTGGAGTATTAGTACAATGCAGCTATGAGTACTATTGTCTATTGTTTGCTTAAAGTGGCTTACCTCATAGCTATGCTACCAAGCTTACTAATGAAACGTTAATTTGCTTTCATTGGCACACGTTAAATACCTATTTATTGATTATTCGATCCGAAATCAATAAATATTTCTAGTAAGAAAATTCTTTTAGATGTAGATGTTAAAATCAGAAGGATTTTAAGAAACAAATTGTATATCTTGTTGTTATCCCATGACGTAAATAAAGGCTATGGACATTTGGCAATTTTTTTTTTTTAAATGAATAGTGAAGTTTGTTCGTACCTTGCTTGCATAATAAAATCATCAAATTAGTTAATAACCATTATTCCATCTTCATCGGTGTGTTGCATTGGCATGAACAATAAGTATTCAGTCTGAAGACAATTTATAGTAGCTTCATGCTCCATAGATATTGTAGTGGAGAATGCGAGTGGCTTAGCACATCACTAGCCGACCATAAGCCGACCACGACGAGGCACGGGACGTTAGCCACTGCTCAACCAAGCTAAATATATGTGCAAACCAATGGCATAAGTAACTAGTATTTAGTTGCCTAGCTTTATTAAATCAGCGGTAAGAAAGACCCAGTTTTGAACAGCCTAGGAGCTTACCATAACCTCGTAGGCTGCAAAAGTAGTTGGACCGTGATCATCTGTTTATCTGTGAAATGTCTCATATAAAGTATTATCTTCACTTAAGCACAAATACACTTATATACTCTCACATATACTTACACACACGTAGTTAAGGAAGTTACTATCAAAAATATTTAGAGTACATTATAAAAGTTTGATACTTAATTAACACTTTCGAAATATTGTTTTTGTAAAATTGGGGAAACTTTGATCCGTTCGGTAAGTAACCGTAAGGTGATTTACCTACACGAGTAAGGTCTGGCATAATGCAAAATAAGTTGGCGAATTGCTTGTCAGATAATTTCGTAAAAAAAATATAGATAAATGTTTTTTTTACTAAATTTAAATATAATTTGACAAATTTTACTCGTCGATTCAACATTATTTTATTTTTATTATTATTTTTTTATTTTTATTTAACAAAATCCACAGCTTTTAAAAATACATTTGTTTTACATTTTAGCAATACTGACAGCCAATAACGGATTTACTTTATTATTAACAATCTTAAAGTTAAGAAGCGCGCTACGGTTGTACTGTGTGCTCTGCATTTGTGTGTGTGTGTGTGTGAGTGAGTGTATGTGTGAATGTGTGTGTAATATAGTTTAGTGTAGTAAATCTAAAAATGTAAAAAAAAAAAATTAAACGTAAACATTCGTGTATACATTCACCACACATCGGTTAATAAATTAATGTTACACCTCAAGGAGGTCCAAAATTCTTTTTTTAAAAACATTTTTGCTCAAATGAAAAGGATCGACCGCAGAAAATAATTTATTATACAGCCCTAGTATACGGCACACAACAGAGTTCTTATTAATAACATAATAATTAATATTAGCTTCTTAAAAAAATATTGGTCAAACTAAAGAGCAAAGATCCGAACAAAAAATACAATGAGGTAAATACTTTTGTATGACAGCAGCACAAAACTACCTAGATAAGATAGTACATTTATTGGGCACTCACAGATTAGATTTAAGACCCTTTGAACATTATTCTAACTCACTTTCTTTTCAGAAGAAAAGTGTCGCACGTGGGTCTGGTAAATATTCAAAAGTGGCCTGAATTACGTGCGAATGAAGAAACTCACAATCAGCAAGAAAAACGCATAATTAGGGTTGTTTAGGGGAGAATGTTTAAGAGCGGCTGTTTTCTTTTTAATGAACTGAAAATCCCAACAGGAATGTCTTTGGAAATGTTTTTTTAATTAGCTACTTTTTGGAGTTCCCCGGAGGTTTGGAACACTTTTTTGATTGCTCCGTCACTAATTGCTTTTCGTCCATTTAACACAAAGTATACATATACCAACCTAAGAGTTAAAAGTAACGTCACATAGTTTTTTTTCAAGTTAAAACTTTTACATAATTTTCATCTGTATTTTATTATGAAATTTTGCGATATTATTTGTAATTTTATTACTGAACTGATTTATTTAACCCACAAAGTAAATAATAAGATATACTCATCAGGTTTAGTGTATTGTGTTGTATACTTAAACAGTTTTACGGGTATCTATCTACCTCTAACATTTATTGATATAACTAAACGTTTTTGATAAATCAATCTTCGGCTTTAAATAGTAATTTACCAACAGGAACGAAATGAAGCAACATTAACAAACCACGTTCATTGAGTAAACCTTGGATAACAATAAATCTCCACATGAAATATGCAAACCAGCTATAAATAGATTTAGGGCATTCATTACTAACCTTTGACACTTTGTACCCCAAATTTAATTTATTGATAGTGCATACAATCAGCTTCCCTATCAGATTGCACGTATTAATATTGCACGACAATTGTCTGAGACAGGGAAAACATTCCCATAGATAGAAAACCACAGATTTAGAGCAATGGATAAGGCATATTATGATTTAAAAAAATAGCCATAAGTTAATATAGAAATTTCGCTAAACAGTATGGTCAATAGAGTTGACATTATGTATGTAACTTATCTTATACTAGCTGTTCCCTGCCACGCTTCGCTGTGGCACATTGTGATTGCATGGTTTTTGTTTTTTATTGTTTTTTGTTTTCTTTCTTTTTTTTTACTGTTTTCTTGAGTTTACGTGAACACTTTACATTGAAATATATTACATTTTATTTATTTTTTCTGTCACATAGACAATAAAGTGAGAGACTGGCAACTGTACTAGGCGACATATATGACAGATTGCCAGCAAATTATAGATAAGTTTACGGATTATAAGTAGAACACGTTTAATTTTTATTGAACCCGACGTTTCAAACACTTTATAGCGTTCGTGGTCACGGGCAGACTAAGGTGTTATTAGTCTTAAAGCAGGTAATTTGAAATGTAATTAATCAAAAATAAACGCGTACTTTAATCCGTAAACATACTTTCATTTCAATGTAATAATTTATTTTTATGTTTATATTTTTGTGTCATGGGTTGCCGTCACATTGAAATAATAGGGTCGTCTCTTGTCTTCCTATGGGTGGTGTAAGAAGCAACTACAGGAGGATCACTAGGAGGAGATGGGCAGAAGCGCCTTTTTTCTACCAATGCCTAAACTGCGATCAAGCGTGGCAATTACAGCAAAGTCCTCTTTTTGGAGTGACCTAATAAAAAAAAAGTGGACAACATCACATCCCAATTCGAGTAACTATTCCGAGAAATCCGAAACAACGAAGTGTCGCATAAACACACAGATCGGAGAAAATGTCCCGTCCGGGAATCGAGCCCGGTACCTCGCAGCAGGCGACACCTTGAAAACCGGTGTGTACGCCACTCCACCGCGGAGGTCGTCTGGCCTGCAGCCAGCAGTGAATGATGATGTATTTTAATGGGGCGAGAAAAACGTACCTACGACTTTATATCCTTGTAGATGCAGACACGGTGCGTGGCCACCCTCATTGGCACCTCCTCCTAAATCTGTACCGCGGAGGCATAACCAACCGACCCGGCTGATTAACTAACCGTGCACGATTAATCTTTAATAAGTCTGCACAAAACTGATTTGGGAAATCCTGTGCATTACTACAAATTAATTAAAGTCTTAGATTTTCATGTTGCTGGCTGCAATGTGCTGCAAAATATGCATCTTTGAAAAGACCACATCTCAAACATATACCTAATATCCTTATACTCTTATTGAAATTCGACAGTAAAATTCCATTGCCTGGGGTGGGGCTCCAACCCAATACTTTGTACGCTTGCGCGACTGCCAACCATTAAGTAACCCAGCCATTTGATGTGTCGTTTAAATTTAAAGAAACATGGTGTGCTATTTGAAATAGCTATTTCGAAAAGGCCAATTTTTTGTAGAAACCTTTAAATTTTTGCAAGTATTAATTTGATTTACGCGACCGTATTGAGAAAAAAATTCAAATGCGTAAATAAACTTTCACTAAAGATATTCATTCTTTTTAAACGGTTTTATAAAGTAGAAGAAATCAAGATAAATTCATATTTATATCTGTGAAGAAATTGTAATCATATATTCGCATCTGTATGGCATATTAAAATAAATGTAATCTTTTTTTGTAACGCCTCGTTGGTCAAATGGTTTGAGTACCGGGCCATGATCCCGGGTTCCTTGGGTTTGACGCCCGGTTCGGGCAACAAGAGTTTTCAAATTTTGAACTGCAAGAATTTGTGAACACCAACCCGCATTTAGCAAGCTGCTTAACCCATTATTGCTGTAGTAACAATTCATTGCATTGCATTCAATGATGGAGGCCTTCGCTCTGTAGTGGGATAATTATAAGCTGTTACTATAACAATTTTAGTGTTCTCGTAAGATATCATTTTAGCCTAACGATGCACATAGCTGGGCACAGGCTCCCCTTAAGACCTCCCCCCCATTTATATAAAAAGAAGATTTGAATAAAAAATACTTCCGCATCAGGTAGGATTTGATCCCACGACCTTTTTACATGGTGGTGAATGATCTTCCAATCGAGCTGTCAAGATTTCATACTTGCGAAGGCTATCAGTGCAAACTACTTAGAAAAAGTTGATAAAAATAATATGAATTTCCCGGTATCAAAAGATCGGGGATTCCAATCCCGCCTGATATAATAAGTCGTAAAATATTTTCACATTACCAAGAACAGGCTTCGTTTGTCTGTATCAAAAGTAATTTTACCTTTTTTATGAATATAACGTAGCTGGAATTCACCCATTAGGCCATAAATACGGCAGGATTAGAGACAGAAAAAAGGCTTCAGACAGTACCATATTTTTAGGAGGGCATCCTATTAATACTTACTGTTGAAATGAACTCTATACATATGCTGTCAAGATCATAAACATATTTCTGGGTGTGCGCTGTCGGGCAAATCGGCAATTCTCTCGACATTACGGCATCTTCATCCGAATGCTCGGGCCCAAATGTACGTACTTTTTCATACACGTTATTGTTCTTTCTTATTTATGAAGTTTGTTTGTATGCCGCAAAAGAAGTACACTAGAACACTCATTCGAATAAAACATAAAAGGTGTTTTTGTGTGATTTGTTCGAATATTTCTGGAAAGAATTACGTTTTATAATGACTCAGGATAATCAACATGTGATTATGAGTCACGTCAAATCAATGAGCATTAGAATAAAAGTAGGTAATCAATTCTCAAAAAACTTTTTAATACCACATAGTTTAAAAAAAGGTTTATTTCTTTCAAGATTGTGAAAGCACCTATTTATTAAAGTACCTATTTTGATGATAAATTTGAATCGATGCGACCGTCGCTAATACAAAAACTTTAGAGACACCGTTATTTTTTACCAAATTACAACTGTTGCAGCAACATCCCATCAGATATAATTTAAAAAACAAAAAAAAATAATTATTTCAATTTTCATTACATTTATAAAAGTTTATGACAGTTGTTTATTTTAAAACATTGTATTTACTGTTTAAGATGAATAATTAATTTATAGTTAGAACTTTTCAATTTAAGACCAATGTCTTAATTTGAAAAAGTTAACGCAGTTTTTTTACACAATGATACTTAAATTTATGTTATTTTGACTACAGAGAAACTATTTTTTTGAAATAAGTATATATTATTATCGTTTTAAGTTTTTTTATTTATAACTATGCTTTTAGAGTAACGTAAACAAATTATTTTTCTCGATTATTTCAAGCATTCACTGATACAAACTAAACATTTTGGTAATAATTTAACAAGTTCTTGTGCTGACCTCTTTGCAGCACGCAAGCCAGTCAAGCTACGAAGTTTCCAGATGGATGGTTCTATACTACGTTCATTACCTACTTTCAAAGCTATTTGCAGCTGAAATTGTGGCTTTACGGTTAGTCCGTAATGAAGAAAACTTACCTAATGCAGGCACAAAGTTGGAACGAAAGTGTTTCGGCACTAATCAGTGATGTACATTTTGTCGGAATGTTTTTTTCAACCTTCTAGTTTACGGATACGGATGCGTATCCGAACTACTCATAGGAGTTGGATTTATGATCTTTAAAATTCGTAGGAAAGGTGTCTTTTAAAGCGAAAAACAATGCACGTTATGATTGTTATGAAATTCATCGTGTGACACGTTAAACGTTATAGAAGACTTTATTTTAGGGGTTTTTTTAGGGATATTAGATAAAATACCTAAATATTATATCATACTTTCCTATCATTGTTGGTATGGAAGTATGATAATGTTATACTACACACTTACCTACCTCCATTTACTGATTTTGTCAAATAAAACTGATAAATATAATTACCAAATAATACCGTGCTTGATAAAGTAATAACGTCAATTAGTAGCCAGTGCAAAGCTACCTCTCTCCATTTTGAGTGTGTCCCAAGCCTACATATCGCCAATAGTCATCTGTGTTATGACCTAGGTACGTCTAGTATCCGGTACATTTGAGTCCGTTTTTATCTGAATCCTACCATGCGCTTTGTTAGGTACGCTTATGTCTTAGGCAAGCACAGCACTAGTAGCCATCAGTGTAGCCAGTGCAAGGCTGCCCCGTCTCGGCTCGCAGTCATTACCCGGCCGCTGCGATGCGTGACTCTTTATGGCCCGTGACTCCGCTTCACCCCATCACCCCTCGCCCCTTTCACCCCGCTCACTCACCCCTTTCGCCCTAAACGTGGACACGTGCACGAATTAATCGTGATTTTTTCCGATAAATCCCCGGAGCCTCAATGCTAAAAGGTCCAATTGTTACACAATTCAATTTTACACACCTCCCGTATATTTATGTAAAATCCCTAAATCGGACCGCGTTTTTTATTATTCAGTTCTAACTGGGCTAGCGTTTATTACGTTGTTTTTGGTAGGCGTAATTAAATTTTTTGCTGTGCTTTTGTTTTGAATTTGATTAATGTTTGAAATAGTATTGTTTTTTCTTGTAAATTCTGTGTAAGTATATTTCTTAATTGATATTATTTGATTTTGTCAATAAATAGCAAAGTAAAAAAAAACATGTACTTTTTAATATACAATTTGAACCAATGTTCTGACGAATGTATCTTAATAGCAATAGATACGGATTAGTTGAAAACAAAACTAGTAAATCACATAATAAACTTATTGGAAAATAAAATAAATACAATAGTGTCTATTAACTTTATAATATAAACATTTTAAATAAAAACTCCTATAAGACTTTAAAATCTAAAACAAATGCATGCATGATGGTCAAAGTCCACAAATTGCCATAAGAGCTAAACCATTGGCGGATTTTGTGTAAGCAGTAGGGAATTTGGCTGGAATGTTTTTCATTACGACTCGACTAACATGTTTTATTGCGTATTATGCGTGCTTATAAAATTTGCATACCTTCATTCGCACTCTTCTTCGACCATTACCTTTCCATTTGGTAAATAATTTAGGAGCCCTCTAGGACTCTGGCCAGATATTAAAAGTGATGGGTCCCCGAGGTTTAATATTAGAACTCCCCTCGTATTAAATTTTCTGTCACGCGAAATTCCCAAATGCATACGCCAGATATTTTTTGCACATGTTCAAATTCTATCTATTGTTAGACATTCGACACAGAATGTCACTTACTATTGAACATTTACGACTAGTTCTCAGAATTATAAATGTATTAATACTTAACCGAATTGGGCTTACACATTTGTTAAGCCTTCAGTAGACATCTATTTGTGGTATGTGGTTATTAGATAATATAATTTTTAAAAATTAAATTAACCTTTTAATTTTTACCACTAGTTACTAGATTCTAGACACTAAATCATGTCAAGCATCTAGGTGTTAAACAGTTTAAAAGCTTGCCGTTACTCCTTCTAGTAGTAGTAGAGATTTCTAAGAAGTATTATTTTTGCCCTGAAATACTCTTTTAATTATACTATGGAAAAAACGGAACAAGGATCACCTGAAACTTGTTTATATTATAATTTTATGATATTGCTTGTTGAGCATCCCCAGGTTGGTTAGTCCAGTGATGTCATAACTTTATTTTACATTAACCTTGTTTTGTAGTGTTTTATGTATACGTAATCAATATTAATAAGCTTTTGTGTGATTTTTATGGTTAGGCCTTTCGTTCAAAATATCTGCAGTATGTTATGTTTTAAAAATACAAAATTTTTATTAGTTTATCACTTTAGTTGTTGAAGTTCTGTGTAAGTAATTAATTTAGAAAGCGTTAATTTTATGTAAATTCCGATAAATTTACACGCACATTACAAACATCGCGGAGATAGGAACGAGCCATACGGCATCATTTCGAATTCATATTACAACACTAAGCAAGCCAGGGGTGCTGAATAATCGGGCTCATTTTATATGCATCAAATTCACAGAACAAAACTAATCTGGGACCCCGTGCAATAAAAATGTCCCACTTCCCGCCGCCTGCGTGTTAAAAATAGATGAGCGCAAGGTGTAATCTCGGCGGTCCTTATTATAAAATTTTGCATCCTCTAAATATTGTACATTTTTCAACACTTCACTTCGCGACGCTTCCAAAGAGGGTACATAATGTTGCTATTACGTCAGACAAAGTGCCTGCCCGCGACCCGCGGGATGATTTCTCACAAAAATAATATGATATTTTTAACTCCCACTTATCTTGTTGACTAGTTTTTAAAAACTTGAATGTCCGGATATTATAAATCTGAACAACAATGAGCGTTGATTTATCAAAATTAAATCTCTTTGTCGAAGGCAGTAATCAAATTTATCGCTCATTTGAATCTTCAATCCAATTCAAAGGGTCTGTGTTTTAGAGTTTCTGATTATGGTCATATCTGCTATGCAAAAGGCTAGCTAATTTTTTTGTAACAATAATTGGCTGAAATAAACGAAGTCATAAATCTTACCTGTTCCTATTTCAAACTCCTTCGAGATGTGTAGGGTGCATCCTGTTCGGCAAGCGGACAAAATATGCCCCGACATCCCCCGTCTTGACATAACGGGGACATTGTTTGTTCTTCTTATTTTTATAAAGCCCCGCAATAAAACGTTTGCATTTTACATTTTTGGGAGCCATAAATAAAAGTACTCATGTAAAATTGCATTTTAAGCATTTCTAAACACGACCGTCACCTTTGCCCGGGCACGGAGGGTTTTTATACTTTGGAACCCAACATTAAAGTTTCTCAATCGCTGCGGGACTGCACGCATTGCAATAATGTAAAATCTGAAATTTATTGCCCATTGCAAACTTTCCTATTTACCCTTGTTAAAGTTAGACATTATTTTGGATTATTGTTCTTTGTCTATGTTTATGTTTTCGTCGACTATCAATACGACAATCTGTGCATAAACAGACGATAAATTAACTATATAAATTACTAAGGCCCATGTCCTGCCGCCTCTAGCGCCTGGGGTTCAGCTGAAATTAAATTACGAGTTGACAAAATGAGTTACGCCCTTTTCTGTAGATTAACAAACAAAAACTGATGGTATGAGGGTCAGGCGGGCATTAATGTTGTTAGAGGCAAATGACTATTCTTCGCGGACGTGTTGAGCGTCGGGCGCCCGTGGCGTACAATCGCACAATGCTACAAATTTAAGCGGAGTATTGTTCTTGCTCATTTAGTTACGCGCTTTTATCGCTGTCCATTTGGAGCGGGACGTATCTTGCGCGCTCCACTGGCTCGTGCGCCATCGATGTGCGGACTCGACTATAAACCGTTAGTCTCCATGTTAAAATAACTAAAATAGAATCAATTTGCCTCTGAGCTGTTGTTTTTCAATCCCTATTGTTTGTATAAAATCTGCTACAGTAAAAATTTTTCCGTAGATGTTTTCATTGATGCATTTTTTTTTAAATTATTGGAATAAAGCCGCTTGTTTTATTTATGACTGCGTTAAATGCTAGTTTTTTGTATATTATTTCTAGTGGCTATAAAAATATTGTTTTATGATACGTTTTCTTTAAAATGAAATATGTTAACAACAGATAATAACTATTCATCTACCTAGATCATTGCCAGCCATGAGAAGTGCACTCTTGACATAGTCCTCCCTTATGTGACAACCCGTGCCATTTGCGTGCAACGGCTCAGGCCACCGGGTGTAGTTCTACCCACGCTCCATCTTCCTTTTTATAGGTGCTACTCTATTCTGCGGCCACATTGCACAGTTCTCTACTACGTCAGCGTATCTGAGGTTACCCGGAGATTTATGTCGGTAACCATTTGCGGATATCCTCATTTCGGATCTTATCACGCACCCTCTCCATAGCCCCGCTGGGTGACCTTAAGCTTATTTAAAGGCCAACAGTCAAGGGCCACGTTTTAGTGCAGTAGGTTATCTGGTAACACACACAACTCAAAGACTCAAGTCTTAAGGCCCTAATTTTGATGATCTCCGTGGTCGAGTGGCTTAGACACCGATTTTAAAGGGATCGCCATGTCGGGTCAATTCCCATATGGGTAATTGTTTAAATTACTTTACTATAAATTTTCTAAATTTTCAGGTCTAAGTGTTAGTGGTACCTACCTTCGTTGTTTCTGATTTTTCATAAAAGTATTTAACTTGAAAAATTATCTTCCAAATTTGACTAAACACAAATCTATTTTATTCGCTGATGATTTATCTGTGATAGTTAAGCTTGTTAAAAAATTGACATTACAAAACCACATTGATGACATTAACAATACAGTGAAAATAATAATTGAATGGCTTAAAAATAATAATCTTCTTATAAATCTTGACAAAACCTATTTTATGAATTTTAATGACATATTATATCAGACTATGAATATTAATTTCGAACAACAAAAACTCAAAAGTACAAACAACACAAAATAAAATTCTTAGGCATCTGGATAGATCAAAAACTAAATTGGAAAAATCAAGTCAAAAATGTTTGCAATAGAATTAATAGATTTTCGTATGCACTTTATAAATTAAGTAAAGTAGCCACAAAAACTACAGCACTTACTGCGTATTAGGGGTTAAAGTATGAAATTGCCGTTTTGTATGGACGAAATCGAAAAAAGTCATTTTTCCATACTAACAATTTTTTAGCTTTTTTAAAAACGCCTGAACCGTTTTCGATGCAATTAAAGGTGAAAGTTAGATGGTTATAAAGCTACACATTATAGTATTAAAATTTCTGAAAATCAAAGTATATAATACAAATATACTTAATTGAAGCAAGAAGGTCAGCTGACACATTGTAAGGGGTCTTTTCAACGACTTCCTTTGAAGTAATAGGCACTAGTATTGAATTTTTTTTTTAGTCAAAAGTTACTTTATTTAATTTTTGATACAATACAAAAAGAATTACGCAATAATACGACTATACTTAAGAGCTATAAACAAAATAAAAAGTGGGAAAATAATCGGCAATATCATACTTTAACCCCTATTACTTTGCACGTGGAATCCGTTCTAAGATACGGACTCATTATGTGGGGTTATAGTACGGAAGCTAACAGGGTGTTCATTGCGGAAAAAAAAATGTATACGGGCAATTTGTGGCACTGCACCTGAGGAGCCCTGTAGGCCACTATTTGAATCTCTGAAAATACTTCGATGCCTATGTATCTTTGAAATTGCAAAGTTTGTAAAATTTAATATGTTTTATTTTAAGCAAGCTAATGAGGTATACCAGAAATGGTCATAGACTTGTTTCTGAAATAATACCAAAAAGTGCTCGATTCAGAAATAACTGTTACTGGGTGTGTATGCTCATATTCAATAAAATACCTCAGGATATTAAAGACATGCCATTTAATAGGTTTAAAGGTGCCTTAAGTAGGTGGCTAAATCAACATTGTTTTTACACTGTGAATGAATAATATCTAAATCTGAAATAATTATCTAATTCTGTGTTTCGTTTCTCTATGTAACTACTTGACATTTTGACAATTTATTTTAATTATTCTACATTATTGTGTTTGATGTTATTGATTTTATTGTTTTATACGATTTGTAAACTTTGACATTCCAAAAACTAATAAATTTTAATTGCTTTCATAATGTAATAATACTTGTATTTGCATGCTATTCATAGATGGCTGAAAAAGCTGAACTTCTCATGTATAACCACCTAAATAAATGATTATCTTATCTTATCTTATGTTTCAGGCGGGACTCGACATTTACTCATGTGACTCGACCCCGCACCTCCTCGCATACCGGGCGCGGGGCTTTACCATTTAGCCACCGAGACACTACGACACAGGTTTCAATTTTTCAAGCATATTCTTATGCGTGTTCGAGTCCCGCCTGAGACATAATTTTTCAAGTTTATATACATCATCATCATATCAGCCGAACGACGCCCACTGCTGGGCATAGGCCTCCCCCAAGGATCTCCACAACGATCGGTCCTGTGCTGTCCGCATCCAGCGGCTTCCCGCGACCTTGATCAGATCGTCGGTCCACCTTGTAGGGGGCCTGCCCACGGAACGTCGTCCGGTACGCGGTCGCCATTCGAGAACCTTTCCGCCCCAACGGCCATCGGTTCTCCGCGCTATGTGTCCCGCCCACTGCCACTTCAACGATGCAATCCTTCGAGCGATGTCGGTTGTTTTAGTTCTCCTGCGGATCTCATCATTTCTGATTCGATCGAGTAGGGAAATACCAAGCATCGCTCTCTCCATTGCTCGCTGGGTGATCTTGAGCCTTCTTATGAGACCCATAGTAAACGACCACGTCTCACTCCCATAGGTCATTACTGGCAACACACGAATATATGCCGGATACACACACTGGTCAAAGACTTTCGTCTTGAGACACTGAGGTATTTCGGACGCGAATATATGCCGGAGCTTCCCGAACGCTGCCCATCCGAGCTGGATTCGACGAGAGATCTCTTTCTCGAAGTTGGACTTACCTAACTGGACTATCTGTCCCAGGTAAACATAGTGGTCAACAACTTCGAGTGCAATGTTCCCAACGTTAACTGGAGCGGGTGCAACATGGGCATTTAACATGATTTTCGTCTTGTCCATGTTCATCCTAAGACCCACTCTTTGAGAAGCATTACCGAGATCTTCGAGCATAATGTTCAGGTCTTCCAAGGTCTCAGCCATAAGAACTACATCATCGGCAAATCGCAGGTGTGTTAGGTATTCGCCATTAATGTTGATGCCGCGCCATTAATGTTGATGCGCGTGCAGCTGTGAACAGTTTCGGAGAAATAACGTCTCCCTGTCTCACACCTCGCTGTAGTTGGATCGGATTAGAGCTCTGGTTCTGTAATCGGACCGACATGGTGGCGTTTTGGTTTAAGTACTTTAGTACCTCGATGTACCTGTAGTCTATTTGGCACCTTTGGAGAGACTGCAGCACTGCCCAGGTCTCAATCGAATCAAAGGCTTTCTCATAGTCCACGAACGCTAAGCAAAGTGGCAAGTTATACTCTTCGGTCTTCTGTATAACTTGCCGCAGCGTATGAATGTGGTCTATGGTACTATAGCCTTTTCGGAACCCGGCTTGTTCGGGAGGTTGGAAGTCGTCGAACCTGCGAGTGAGACGATTCGTAACGACTCTCGAAAACAACTTATAGATATGGCTCAGAAGCGAGATGGGTCTGTAGTTCTTCAAGAGAGTTTTGTCACCCTTCTTGAAGAACAGCATCACATCGCCTCTGCCCCATGCCTTTGGCGTTTTGCCCTCGAGTATGACAGAATTAAAGAGCTTCTGGAGGACCTTAAGTACCGGCTTACCGCCCGCTCTAAGGAGCTCTGTTGTGATTCCGTCATCACCCGCCGCCTTGTTGTTTTTAAGCTGCTTAAGAGCCATTCTAATCTCGCACAGGCTGACGTCCGGGATATCTTCAGAATAGTGTCGGGTAAGCTTGGCTCTAGGGTCTTTAGCCTTGCTTTCAACAGGTGTTTTCGTGGAGTATAACTGTCCATAGAAAATCTCAATCTCCCTCAGGATTTCAGGTGTTGACGTAATGATGCTACCTGTCTCAGTTTTCAGCCTCGTCAATTGGCTTTGCCCAATAGACAGATCTCTGGCGAACACTTAGGAGCCTTTGTTCCGCTCAATGGCCTCTTTAATACGTCGGGTATTAAATTGACGAAGGTCGCTCTTCAAAGACTTCGATATCTGTCTATTGAGTTGCCGATAGCGATGGGCATCCGCTGAGTTCTGTAGCCTCATTTCGTTTCTCTGATCCATGAGTAGGAGAGTCTGACTGGAGAGTTTCTTTGATTTGGGACGGCGGGTTTTAAAGTACTTAGACCCTACCGTACGGACAGTATCCACCACCATGTTGTATAGATCGTCCACATCGATGCTGTTCTCAAGGGCTTCGAAACGGTTTTGAAGCTCGAGCTGAAAACACTCGGGGTTTTGAATTTGAGCCGGTATTGGTCGGAGCGTGGATTTTATCAGTCGCGTTCTTTCAAGCTTTACGTCGATATTCAATGTGCCTCTGACCATGCGGTGATCGCTTCCTGTCTTAACAGCGTTGATCACAGCGACATCATCGAATATGTGCTTCTTCGTTGAAATGATAAAATCGATCTCATTTCTCAGTTTATATACTGATATTACCTATTTAAATTGCTAAGAATATCATATTAAGTAATAGCAACTTGGTATCAAAACGTATGTGATTCACATTTGTAGGTAATATTTATTAATAGTATTAACGCTCCAGTATATAATTATTAGCTGTCATATAGAACTGACCGCAAACGCGTAGGGTAGGGGCCACAAATTTTCCACGGTACGCAATCCAATTAATTTAAAAATCGCCATAACCAACCGAAGCCGAAAGGGCTTTATTGTTATGTAAATGTGTGCAAACTTCGCGGGCAGACGTAGGCATGACTAATTGTTAATTCGGTAATGCGCTTAGTGAGTGGTCGCACTCGGGTTACATTCCCGACCTTGCGCCTGTGTTGTCTTGTTGTCTTGTTGTCTCAACCCCTATCTCCGACTGTCTAGTGTCAAGCACGTTAGCCTCTTTATTATACAAGTTACTTAACTCTTTTAAGTCATGGCGTTTTGGTGTACGAGTGCAAGTTATTCGTTTTTGTTATACATTTTGGACATATGTGACTCGAGCGGGCTGTGACGTATAAACTTAGACAGGCCATGAATGTATACAGATAAACATTGATAATTTCAGAAAGCGAAAAGTATAACCCTCACTCTTTTTATAAAGCCGTCCAAGAACGGGTCGCTGCGGGCAGTGCTGCTAGATGTCCGTCTTTCGTTCTCTCGAAAAGTTTCCCAAAATCCCCCCAAAAAATAGGTTTTAAAGAAAAAAAGACAAACCACATATTTATTATTGAAATACAATTCTAAGCTACTTCAGTAATAGTTTCCATTATTGGATCAGCATCTTTAACAGTTGTCGTCTGAAGTTTACGTTTTTCTTGTTTTGATGCACTCGCTAACAAATGGATACTGTAGGTTAACTTACTTTAAAATTCGCTTCATTTCCTAGATATGTTTTAGCAATAAAAAACCCTTCAAAACCTTTCTTTTTCTTCCCTCCAAAACCCCCCCCAAAACGAGATGCAACGAAAAACAATAATGTTGATTGCGGTTGTGGGTTCTCGCGTTATAGATGATGGTCTATAAATAATTATTTCTTTGTTAATTAAATTGGTTCAGCAATGTAAAATCAGTAATTAAGTAATGCGCTTACAGATTGGCTCGGCCGCCTCGACCCCAGTGTGATTGGCAGTCTGACCTCATTCTTATTAAGCTGTCTTGTGGCGTCTATTCTGTTTGCCCTCATAGAAGGGGATGCGTCGTGATCTTTTCTAATTATTGTGGTAGCGCCATCTGTCTCATTTGAAATGTGGCATTATATTAAATTATTTCACCTTTTAAAGGCTAACACATCAAAATAACGTGCATATCGTTCTTAACCTTTTATCAGTATTCACATGATCGCTTGCATTAAGCATTTATTTGGTGAAAATTGTCTATCCCACTGGTTCCTGTCAACACTAAAGTATAATTATAAACCTTGAATTATAGAAGATTTCCACACTCACTAGTACAAACTACATATATTAAATGAAAAAACCTTTTAATTAATGGATAATACATACCAACCAAGAATAATTCTTAAAATAAAATATTTTATATTTATATATTTTCTTAAAAAAAAAACCGGCCAAGTGCGAAAGCCCACCTATGTAGCTGTTAAAGCGTTTTTTTGGTACCACCAATGACAAAGACATTAGACAAGATAAAAAAAATGTTTTTTTTTCTACAGTGACCGGCCGGGAATCGAGCCCAGAACAGGCGACACCTTAAGAACCGGTATGTGGTATGTCGTGTTAGTTACACCACTTATAAGTAAGTCGAGAATGGCCGGACACATTTGTATGATTTTGGTGTTTTTGGATATGTCTTCGTCGGGAATAGGATAATAAGTACTAAAAACCACATGAATAAGAATATTTACTCATGTGCTAAAAACATTAAGAATTTTATGATATGACAATGACATTTAAGACGTCAAAATCCTATTCTGAGGCGATACGAAGTTGGCGGGGTCCGCTAGTGCATGATAAATTTACTATATAATACATTCAACTGTTGTAGTAGCGGCGCGGCGGTTCTCTATCCCCGTTCGTCTAAAATGTTTTTCCACCCGCATTTCCCGCTCAAACAACCTCGTCTAGTTTTTAAATCTCATTTGTGCGGGGACTAGTTTTTCGCGTGCGTAATTATTTAATGGAGACGAAGTCCGCACCGGCACGCGTCGCTCCACTCCGTGAAATGAAACATTACACGGTTCGCTGGTGGTGGCGGTGGGTGATAGGCACTGCTTCCTCGCTGCGACCGCCCTCTTCAATTATTAATCCATTGAGAAAAACGTGTGTGTTTAATTTAGGATTATCCTATGCAAAATAGGATGTGAATCTGAAAGGCAGATATACACGTCATGAGGAAAGTTTGGGCTAACAGTCGACGGTTTGTTTACTCAGGTGTTGTGTCATGTACTTAGGATTTGTACGTATAAAATGTTCTGAATGCATAGATCAGCTGGACCAATTATTATATTATTATGTAATTTAATAGTAACAGCCTATAATCATCCCGCTGCAGGGAAAATGCCTCAATAATTGAATTCAAGTTACCACAGCAATGATGGGTACTGGCACGCCAATCGCCACGCTTGCCAAATGCAATGATCGATAATTCGAAACTTTTGGTTGCCCGACCTGGGGATCGAACCAGGGACTCCGAGATCTTGGCCAGGTATCTAAACCACTAGACAAACAGGGCGTTTTTTTAGCTATAGTCTGAATAAATAAATACTTTCTTGTTTAAAAATTATTTCTATACTCTTAAATAATCTAGCATATTCTAATGATTTGAACAAATACTCATATTCTGCTCGCAAACTTACGAGGATTTTCCTCTCTATACAAATTATACTGACTAAGCGTAGATTGTCAGAGTTACAATTTCTCGTTAACTGCACTAAGCTTTATGGTGATGTAATCCCGTTCATATTTATCGCCAAGAAAGTTAGATTACCTCCACAATATTGTGACTATTTTGCTTCCCAATTACAAGTTACCGTATAGAGGTTATATCCATGTAGTGCATTTATATTGTGAGGGTAGAGTGGTGCGTTTGACATCTCTAACTCGTATTGCAGTTACTTAGGTAACTAATTTACTAACCCGTCAGGCGTTAGTTAAGTATATCGACTTGCCAAAAGTTGCTTCGGATATACATTCAGATTCTGTCATAAACAACATTCTTCATATGTTTGTATGTGACATCGATAATATCAGGTTTTATATTCATACCTCATGCAGCAAAGTATTTATTAACAAAACTGAGTCTACTATTAAAACGATTCTAACACCAGAAAATTGTATACCAAACATGCCATCTGACCTCCTGAACAAAGGTCACAATAATTTAACACCCTTCATCAGGTATTCATTAGTGACTCCAAGGATTGGACTCCACGTCATTAGCAATTCATACCGAATAACACGTAATAATAGTAATCAGCCGTCACGTTAAGAAAGAAAAATCATATTTAGCCGGTGCCAAGCGCACAGATTTCGTCGGCAATGTATCGTGAAATTAGTTTAGTGGCACTATATAATTACGGGAACCGTTTTTTGGCCCCCACTCGCGAGGGTGACGCCCCCTACCGCTGTTATGACGAAAATGTCAACCCCGTATGCGACTTGATGAATTGACACTACTTTAAATTTTCTCGTCGCTTTTACAACGTTATCGTCGTGAAATAGTTTTTTAACAATACATGTCGTAACTTTCGGACTATGATTGATAGTTTGCTTACAACTTAATATAGTTAAGCGGTCGGTCGTGCACAATTGTTTTGAAATAAGTAATTTACTTCCCGCGACCATGATTCGTGCAATAGGTTCGAAACGTCGCGTCGGGTCGGTAAATTACTATTTACCTTTAAATATTTTATTTGGTTGCAGTAAACCCCGTAAAGAGTTAAGCAAAGAGTGTAAAAAAGAGGTTACAAATAAAACTTCATAACAATGAAAGATACATTTCATAGATTTATTATATAAAATCTTAACGCTACATCTGAAGTTAACTTATTACAGTATAGTAACATGTGAAATTTACAGAGCTATTCGATTAGTACAGACAATAGTAATTAGTTATATAATTATTGCGCAAGATTATCCCGGGAACAGGGAAATCCTTAGTTTAGTAATCACTAAGATACTTAACACGAGAACTTAGCTTACACATAATAAACGACAAAGCTCAGATATTTCTTATGACTTTTATATCTATTTCGATTTATGTATATACACATTATGATATGAAGAAGTCTCAAAATATACGTATTTGCAAAAGGAAATTTAACATTTTAAGCACCTATAATACTAACAATTTACTACTACGGATGCGGTTCCTGCGATTAATGTCCAAACTTTGAAATAACGATCACATTTTTACGACTTTTTCAACTGATTTATCTAAGAAATGGTGTTAAATGATCTAAGTAAATCTACATTACTTCCAACCGCGACATTGTTTGGAGATCCAAGAGTCAAATGTTTGAATCTTATTTAATTACTGTGTAATCTAAAGGTTTAAATCTCAATATAGGTAAATTTACTGATAAGTGCGAGTGAGTGTGTAAAAATGGCACGGTTGACAATAATCATGGCTGTTTACAAAACGAGTGAGTATTATTCTATGGATGTACACCAACTAATAAACTTGTATCTTATGGCAGCGGAACATTTCATGGCATTTTGTCAATAAATTTCTAGAAAAAATATGTCCTTATATAAAATTCATTTTCAAATGTATTATTCGACCGCTATGTATAAATATAATGATGAGTTGATGTTAATACAATATGTACAAGCTCTTAGGTACAACATCATGATATGAAATCGAATAAAATT
Source organism: Anania crocealis (assembly GCA_949315895.1). Classification (NCBI taxonomy): domain Eukaryota; kingdom Metazoa; phylum Arthropoda; class Insecta; order Lepidoptera; family Crambidae; genus Anania; species Anania crocealis. Next base: position 11,107,652 of record OX438864.1, read on the forward strand.
TCGAATTAGAAGGTACAAGTTTGTGATACGTGAGAACAGTTGAGTTAATAATTCTATTTTGCTAGTAAAATGTCAATATTGGATTTCTTTGTACAAAAATATGCAGAGATAATATCTAAAACACCTTCTCTAGACTAATATTTCGCCTCTGGTTTACTTAGGTACACTTTTCAGCCTGGGAAATTAGAAGAAAACATTCCTTATAAAACATTAATTTTACAAATATCATTTTGATATAGCCCGTAATAGTTAATGATAATTAGATATATATATATATATTAAATAAAAAAGTTGATTCCCAGATTATTCTTCATACCATATTTATAAAACCAACTATTGCTGATTACGTAATGCTGTGGATGTAATGTCGCATATATTTTGAGTATAAGTGTAATTTAATAATGCAATAAACAAATCAAATATTTGTTTGCATGTTACAGATTCACACTAAGATTTAAGATGGTGCGAGATCGAAAAGAGGCTTTACTCTCAATGGTAAAAATTTAGTCTCAATATATACCCATTATTTAATATCTAAAGTTTCTTATATATCACAGGCTTAAATTAACGTTACCATTAGGGACGTGCATACTATACGTACACTTACATTAGTAGGTACAGTCGAACGAAATTAGGTAACTATTTACACAAATAGGGGAAAAATAATGAGGCGAACCCTCCCACAACCCTCGGAGATTTGAAATTACGACCGCAGTAAGGCAGCGGCCGACGTATCTCTATACTCGATCATTAGTACGAGTACTCGATACGATGAGTCTTGATCCTCACTTAAAAGCGCAGGATCGAATTACTAACACATCAAAAATCTACCACATAAATAATGTACTACCTACTTCAAACTAAAAAATGCAATTAAGACTCACAGATTACACATTTTAAAATTAGCGATACAAGATCGGGCTCTAAACTTTCCAACATCATTCATTATCAAAATTAATTTGCATTCAATAAATTCTAACAATTTTCCTAATCCCTTACTTACCCAACGAACAAAGCATACTTACAATTTGAGAGTTTCGATTTCTAATCTTTTATACATACCATATATCCAACAAAGTAACGCACAACGCCAATAACTCTATCGTTCCATTACATTATCATTAAATGTTCATTAAAAATTTTGAGTTTCAAATCACCTTCTCATGATTCCAGTTTTTCCGGAACGATGCACTGTTGCGTATCACTACACTTGTAAGTTTTATATGTAATGCTAAAGGTTGTGTCACTGGTACACTACTAGTTGAGCTTGTCACGACTATGGAGTCTACGAGATCACTAAGCAAATGCTGTCGACGGTCATCTCACGAGAATATGTTGAAATACTTGAGGCCGGCCGATACGTATGGTACCGGGATGGAGCCGGCGTAATAGTTTACTGACTGAAACATGAGATAGGCGATGTTCAGAAGCTATCACACTATTTCGTTTGGATGCATGTTCTGATTCGAGTCGTTCTGCCTTGCGCATTGCTGCAATAAAAAAAAAACATTAGCCATGTATACACCAGAAACGTAAAATAAAGGTGATTCAATAGTAAAACAAAAAACTAAAGTTACCTCTTGCTTCCTTTCCCACGTTTTCATGGCAGTTTTGTATTTTTCAAATTCGTGACACCAATTGGAGTAGATTTTCTGGTACTCATTACTCTTTTCTGGTGGCGAACATCTGGAAGGAAGGTAAAGATATAACTTTAATGATAAATCAAGTAAAATAAGACACATCTAGGACACGTAGCAAGCTTTCTTAACATACATTAAAGTTCTTTGATCTTCATATGACATACCTGTGAGTATCAACAGTGATGTTGTAGGAACACAACAAAGAGCCGCCGAGCCAGCAGTCGTAGCGGCCCGCGTCTCCCTCGTTTACCGATATTATGAGCAGCCCGTGTTCCGACGTCTCTATGTACTTCTCCGGTTTGCTGTAATAAAGTTGATGATAAGTATCAAAACTATTCCATCCGACTATAGTTTTATTGTACTGAACTTTTAAATGATTTTGTTTTTGTTTTATCGACGACCGTCAAAGGGATATTCGTGATTAGAATTTAGAAATCATTTAAGGTTTATTAATTACATCGAAATTTAATCTCATTGAAAGTATGCGTTAACATTTTATACATAGTTAAGTTTCTAAAACAACAAAAGTCCTTAATGGTGATTCGGCACAAAGTATTATAATCCAATCAGTGGATTTCGTAACAAGAAGGAAGCATTGTTGTGTCGTGACGGGTAGCATAAACAAACAGTGTTAAGTCAAATTTTATTACGGGAAGTTGCGTGAAGTTAACTTGTGGTTAAAATTGGGCACGGGAAAGGTGTGTTACTTATACGGTAACAAAGACACCTAGCGGGAAGGATACGCGTTTGAACGAAACTCCATAAACAGAGCCTTAATTCGAGTTCCCCTTGCATTTTAATTATACTGGCGGAAGTGCGATAAAGGCAGATTTGGAAAGACTTTAATTAATGTTGTTGCATGCGTGTTTAGTTCAAGTGTTTTCTCAACAATTTCGAAGCCATTTAAATTGTTGTTTGTCTTCATTGGGGAGCGTGGGTGAGACAGTTGCAGGCAATTTCTTTACAAGTGCTCCTTTGAATACAAATGCACTGTTTTAAACTGCACCGAGTGTTATGTAACAAAGTTTTGAGTTCAGTCTTAAGATAACTTAGTCGTGTTTGTGATCGTTTTACAAATAACACTTTTATGAGTAGCATTACACTTTTGTTCTACGGGACTTAGTCCAGTGCCTCAGAAAACTATGTTTATTTATATAAAACTCTATTTCAGTTACCCCAGTTCAGCTATATTTATGTTATGAACATTATTTGAATTCTTTTCCTTTTGCTGAAACACTTTTTAATTTAAGATTGGTAGGCTTACAGTTAATTATTTTTTTATATCTTAATTTTATTTGAATTACTCAAGTGGTTGGGTTCCTTATATGATCAGTTTGATTAGGCCATCTTATAAAGGGGCTAATTCTACTCCTCAAACCTAACCTGTCGTTGATTGTTCAAAACCGTGATGATACGTAGATATAAAACATACTTGAAAGTGATGGGGTGGCGTCCTTTTTCTCTGGAGTAGTGGTACCAGGTGACTGCCCTAGGGTGCAGCACTTCCGGCATCTTCACGAAGCTTCCCAAGTGCAAGCTCTGACCCCATGTGGCGGAGACGCTTTTGCGGGCAATCGACGAGTCGCAGATGTCGGCTGTTTCGTTAGCCACGTCTTGTATGAGCCTGATGGTATAAAAAATCATATGAAATTAAATTATATGCTTAAGTTGAGTTTTCTAAAAGTATATATAATACTACGAATCTAAAATAATGAATGCCTACTATTGTGATAATGATTTTTTAAATCGTAAATATAACGAGTATAACCAGTTTTTAAGCGACAACTAAAGCTTCAAGTTTGATAGAAAAAGTATCCGGAAAAACGCAGTTACTAATACTTATTTAGTATTCATTCTCTCATTCATTCAGTATCTAATAACTGGATTGATATTGCCTTTATGCTAATAGATATCTTGTAAAAAATGGATGCCCTATCTTGAAGAAGGAACTGTTCTAAAAAATGTTAGTGCCTTATTATGAAGTAGTCATAATTATTGTAATCTTAAACTTTCATGTTCCATTTTCATATAAAACTTAAAATCTTACGAGGTTAAGACTGCCCGCGACCATAAGTGTGAAATCGAATTGAAATGTCGGGAAGGTGAAATACTATTTATCGTTAAATAATTAATTTGGTTGCAGTTAACCCCTGTAAAGCATTAAGTTTTAAATGATTATGATCATCCACTGCGACGCAACGTCCACTGCTTGATATTCGCTTCTCGAAGAGGATTCTTTTTCAATAATCGACAAGCTTGGCAGGCGAGTTGCCGATCACAGGAACTCCTTAAGTTGCCTGACACAGTATCATCTCTTCCAATGGGTGTCCTAACCCAGTGTTTCCCAAACATTGTTCTGCCATGGCTAGGTAATTTTCACACTATCCCTTTGTGACCCACTTAATACTTTTAAACCAAAACTAGTTAAAATGTTTTATTAGTAGTTCATATTGCATAAGTTATTGCATAGGTGCGAAGTATGGAGCAGCTGCTTATTTTTTACCAAAGCATCCAAGTTCACGGAAAATGACGAAAGTTTGAAAAGAATATTTACGATGCGTCGATCGATAGTAGGTATGACTTTTAAAACAAGGCGGGAATGTTGCGACCCGGTATTTTATTTTGATGGCCTGGTACCGGGTCCCGACCCGCAGTCCTAACCCATTGGAAGAGAAGATACAGTATCTCTTCAGCATCATATTTAACACAACACGGAGTAGAAAATATGTGACTGTTATTAGCGTTAAATGAATTTCAGTGTTGGGTTAACAAAGGACGTAAATTGCTGATGTATCTATTTTTCCTAAGCATAGTTTTGTATCGATCCATTAAATATTATTTCAACTAGGATAAAAAAATTTTTAGATACGTAAATTTTGTATTATAGATAGTGAAATACCGTTTCTTCTATGTTAATGATATTCTGATTTTAAAAGAGATCAAGTCTAATAAAGATGTACGATTTCAACGCTGACTTACAAGAAAGATGATTCTTTTAAGCTCACAATTCTTGGAATACTTTATTTTAATAAAGACGTAAATACTATGAAAGACCCTACTTAGGAAAACAGTAAGGCATTATTTTTTCGTTCAATATGGAAAAGGAAAGACAATACGTCTGAAAATACGCCGCCTTTTATCGTATTATGTAACGTGATATTAATAGCCCACTTGAAAAGACATAAAGACTGGATCTCTGAATAATGTTTATCTCAACTTTCATTTATCTCATACATTATTTATTAATGAAAAATGCTTTTTCTTGTTAATCTTACAAAGATAGAACGTTGAATTGTAATTTAGCCCGTCTTTGTCTTCACATCTCAAAAATATTATATTAGAACAAAAAGGAATCATGCACAGACAACGGCAGGTCAACCTACCCAAAAAGTAAAAAGTCATTGAATTGATTTGCAACTTTAAGTCCAACAAGTAGAGATCAATATATCAATTGAGAAAATTTGACGTTTTGTGGTAGGTTGACGTGCTGTTGTCTGTACCTAAAATTCAGTAAATATATCATTTAATAAAAAAGATTGCAACATGGTTTGCTAATTTTAATTATTTTACAAAGATATATGTATGTAAATACTAAATGTTATCGAAACGAGTGCCGAAAGCCATTTACGGCCGGTTCCAATAACCTATCTATCTTCAGTTTTGGCATATCGGAGTTAGAAAACAACTTCTGTCTTTGTTTCTCTGGACGGCAAAAACAGAGATAGAAACTGTTTCCTATCTCCGATATGCCAAAACTGAAGATAGATAGGTTATTGGAACCAGCTGTTAAAGTGTCGTAGTCGTAGCATTGTTCACGTTATAACTGCAATATCATACGCTACGGTATCAGTACTATGTAATAAGACTTGGCTCCGTAGTACGGAAAGGGATTTTGGTGCTCGCTCGTAGCGCTACGACTTTGTAGCTGAAAGACAAGCAACAAACTTACGACGCAACCGCATGCATTGCGCCATCGCACCTGTCGTAGCGGGCTCGTAGCAAGCATCCATTAACCATATGGCTACGATGGCTTGGCAAGTTAATTTTTAAGTAAAACTATTTAGGATTTATAAATACTAATATTATAATTGCAATTTCATTGCTTAAAATATCATAAAAAGTAAAACTACTTAGGAATAGTTTCTGACAACCTAAAGCATCTTTACCAATTTGAATTGTTATAGGTGACTTTTCGGTTCAATCCAATCATGAGGATATGCCATTGAAACGTCATCAATACTATCGTATAATGAAATAAAATTATGTATCTGTCGCAGGGAAATGAAGATATCAGGGATTTCATGAAAACCCTAGGGATATCTTAAAATCCCGGAAGAGGTCGAATATTCTTGTTTATTACGTCTTCTTACTAAAAGTATCTAGTGATATGACAAAATACCAAATTATCGTCAGTGATATGTCGTTCCACTAAACTAACTTAAAGTCGGTTCCAAACGATTGTTTGGAACCGACTTTAAAGTAAAGTGTATACATTTTTAACAGATTTAATTACAATCATTATTGTAAGCTTTCCAAAATAAGTCTTCGTGGACGGTGGCTGGGACCCATAATTACATAATTTTTATCCAACTTACTAATATTTAACGCTGATTCATGAAAATAAAAAAAAAGTGTTTTACTTTTATGTAAGATAAATGAAATAAATTTTCGCGTATCCTTGCAAACGTCTACCTGGATTCCTTAATAACCTTATACTAGCCTTATTCAAAATTTTACTTAAAGGCATTACATATTATTGACATCAACTCCGTCGTCATCATCATTCCACTGCTGTATGTGTTGTCGATTGAGGTTTGTACAACGTTGTTAAGAACACACTGCTACCCATATTTTTTAGGCAATACCCCTTACGACATAGATAGAACGAAAAGGGATACTATTCAATTTCAGAAGTTATAATATCAATTTCAATCACGTAATTACTCAGGACTTCAAATTTTCGAACATTGCTCGGGTTTGTGATCATCAACCCGCATTTACCAAGCGTGGTAATTATGCCTGTACCCATCATTGCTGTGGTAACTTGAAAGCAATGATGGCGGCCTTTTACCTACATTGAGCTGGTCATATGCCGTTATGTTATTTTACTTACCCAGGCAAGTATTCCCTGCAAACGCCGGCGTCTCTGTCCCACCCGCAGTAAGGGTCGCGCGCGCACCGCACGCACGCGTCGTAGCGGCGCGCGCACAGCGCCAGCCGTAGCTGCAGCACGCGCCGGTCCGACGCCGCGTAGAGCGAGCCGTGAGCGCGGGATATCGCCATTGCCTAGATTAGTTTTGACATTAATCATTTATTGACAGTAAAGCATCTTGCTTAAACATTGGAACACCGATAAGTCATCGTCGACATGAATTGATTGTTTGGCACATACTAAAATCTGATGGTTTCATGTCTTCATGCGTTTATTCCAAGATATTGTTTTGTAACCCGTACGGGTTGGTTTGGGTTTCAACACACGCTCGCGTCGTAGCGGCGCGCGCACAGAGCCAGCCGTAGCTGCAGAAAGCGCATCTCCGTATAGCGAGCCGTAGGCGCGGAGTTGTGCCATTGCCTAGATATAGAGATTGTCCACCACTCTGTATCAGTTCACTACTGGACACATATCTCTCTAAAACAAGAATTTCGCATTTAACACGCGGGTTGACTATCGCAGTTTGGCCAATAGTGGAGGGCAGATGCTGTTGCCCGTTTGCTTATGGCAGTTCTCCTTTAGTGACCTCTTACGACACTTACAGGAAAAAAAAGGAAGGTGCTACTCTTCTAAAGGCACCGCACGACATATTACATCATAAAAATAAAATAAAATAGTAAATATTTGGAAATAAACTAGTTGCTTAAAAATTCGGCGTCGTGGACGCTTGACGACATAGTTAGTTTTATTTCATGCTTTTTCTTAATTAAAAGAGATGTCCCGTAACAGGCCCAGACATTGTACAGTATTCTAAAAAATGAAGAAAAATCGACTGACTTTAGGAAAAATACAAATAACTGTATATAACGTATAATTAAGCGGCTAAAAAATTAATAAAATCTAATAAATATCCCTCTCAATCAGGCATACAAGATGGCGTTTGACTAAAAAAAAAGATAAACCATAAACTCTAAATGCCAGTCTGTAGCTGTCAGATATCCTTTGTTAATATTTGACATAACCGTTCTTTTCAAGTTTTTGTCACACGTCATAATCTCACGTGAAAAGCTAATATTATATCTTATTAGTACAACAAGCACAAGTAAGCAAACAATATCACTTGTTCGAATCGAGATAAGCGATTTTGAAATTGTCAAAACTGACAGATGTCATCAAAGTGTCATCTTCCGCCATGATAGTTTTTTTTGTTTAGTATTGCTATTCTAATAAGTTTATTTTTGTTTGAGCCATTCAACGAAGCCTTTTTAAAGAATTTGGATAATAACAAAGTGTTGTAGGTATATTTCCCTAACTTTTGGCAATGTGTACAGGTTCTGGGCCTAGCCTCTTTACAATTTGGGACAACTCCTTTATTGTTATCATTACTGAACCTTACATCTATTTCACTCTGTATTATGGTCAGTAAAATCTTACAAAAATAGAAATGTTGGAGAACTAATCAGCACTTTTTCCATGAATTGAAAATTGCAAGGTTCAGAAAAATAAATTGGCTAAGATTAACCTGTAGTTTGAATACTCACATACGCAATGCTCTAACTGACGTTAGATAATTGTGCTATACATCTTTAAGTATATTTAAGATTAACAATACATCAAAGTTGGCTTCTTAGTTATATTACAATATCGGTAAACTGAAATTGGGTCAAAGTATTAATTCACTTATTCCAGTAACCCGTAAATAAAGTCTGCTACGAAAGGAATATAGCATCTTTGCTAATCACACAAATAAGATTGATTGAATTCCGCTCAGACTTATAGCTGTACTTACTCTAATTATAACAAGAAACAATAAAGTTTTGCTAGAACCAATAAACTAGTACTGTTTGCATGGAGCCAATCAGGCTGATAGAATTGCGTAATCACATCACTGTAAGTAAAGCGAGCTGTTTCTATTGTCGAGATTTTGTATGAGTCTTGAAATTATTAAATAAGATATTTTCTCGTTTACTGAAATTAACCAGCATCCACACTATTGGAGTGGTCGCCAAAAAAGAATTTTAACATAACCATAATTTAAAAACAAAGGCGTGAACTTAAACTAGCGGGATAGACCAAACTGCGCTTTACCGATCTCATCTATTTTGTAAAAATATATTTTAAAATGTCACTAAGAAATTATATTGCTAGTATTATGTACTGCTAGTATTAGATTTCTAAATTCATTTTTCACATGTCTTAGGTGGGACTCAAAACCAAAACATTTCCTGGGCAACTGTTCTGACCATTGATTTACGAAACCAATATTTGTGTCAATTAATTCCTCAACTTTAGATTTGACTTTCTAAGTTTCCACCATGTACCTTGGCTTTTATAAATGTTGATATTTCGGTATTGTTGCACATGACCACGGAAGAACTAATGTCAATACGGGCATGTGGTTGTACGAAGTAGATTTAAGGATCTATCTACCCTCCTTCGCAATATTCTGCCCGTTAAACTACCAACCCACATAGGCATCAGTTCCTTCGAAATCAAGGCTATTGCAACAAGACCAAAATACAGTACCTACATCAATCCCGAAACAAGTAACTGTTTATTATTCTATTAATATGATAAACGCGAAAGTTTGTAAGAATGTAATGGATGTTTCTTACTCTTTTACGTTAAAACGATCCAACGGATCTGAATGAAATTTGGCACGGTGCTAGTTTATTGGCTAGAATAACATATAGGCTACTTTTCATACCGGGAAAAGGTTCGGTTCCCGTAAGATCAATAAACTTTAAATAAATTCAAAATTTCACGCGTACAAAGACGCGGGCAACAGCTAGTTAATCATAACTTTTAGGCTCATGACAGAAATGTGTTTTTGGCACCGCGTCTCTTTCCCCGATATCACCTAAGTGACGCTAAATCGAGTACTAGCTTTCGACAAGAAATAATACGGTTAAAATCTAAGTAAATACTCGTAAGTGTGGCTTTATTTTATTAAACCAATAAAATTAAACACGTCCACATCACTAGTAATACCAAGTAGTATATCAGGTTACCGATTAATAATAGGTAGTCCCCTGCCTATTTCCAATGACGTCTTAGTTGTCATACGCCTAATTGTTTTGGTCATTTAGTAGAAGATATATCAGTATCAGTAATATATCAGTACCTGGATAGGTTCCCCGGGTGTGACATCAAAGATGTCCAACAGCGCTGATTGACTGTCTCCGTTGCGGGTCCACTGCACGATCTTGTGAATCTTGCCTTCGTCTATGACAAAAAAACAAACACATGAATAACAAGTTAATAACCATTACTAATTATTAGCTATCCATGCCGGTTTTTCACGGGTTTTCGAATGAAGACAATGCAAGCAAACGCTGCGTTTATCACGATTTACTCTTTCCACTTTTTTCCAATGTATATTTTTAAAATTAGTTTTTATTTATACAATTGTCAAACTTTTTTTTCCATAAAAATGTTCTTTTGATTATTTTATTACAAACTTCACAAAAAAATAATTATACAATTTGGTGCAGTCCACAGAAAATGGAAAAAAGTTTGTTAGACGCGTAGATACAAACATTTCGGTGATTCATTTTTATATACATACGTTATTTTTCTTCTTCTGGTTGGGGGATGTAGATTTTGTCAGACTACAACCACTAGCCGTGACAGCCTCTGTCAGCTTTCGTACATACTATTTTCAGCGATAACAACGAATTGCTTTAAATCATATACACAATGTACGTACTATAATTGTAGTAATTAAGGACGACGCCATATTTGTTTGCAAATCCATAGTATATTATCAGTTTGTTTTATTGGAATTGGTTGACACTCCTGTTTAAAGTTCAATGAGTCGTTAAATCGGCATTTAATTAGAAAGGTTTTAAAACGAGACGTAAACTAGTAAAGTTTTACGAGAATGCTTTTTATTTTTTCTACCACATTTCAATATTTGTGTTTAAGTTTAAACAGCCTAACGTACCTCATCTTAGCATATAACCATACTTTATCCATCCTCACATCCATATCATGTTACCGATAATATTAGTCATATAAACTGTTTTACACTAGCTAGCAATAAGATTCTGTTAAAGTATTCTATGACCTTAAACACGATTGAATCGAGTTGGCAAGTCTAGTCAAAATATAAAATATTGTTATGAGATGATATTGTTTAGTAATAAAATACTTGGAGCTGGCTTAACGACTAGAAAAAAATGTGTTGCCATGTTAACATTAACCTTTGAATTAGGCACAAGAACTCCTTAAATATTTATAAAAATATCTTTATCCTATTTTCTTTTGATCATTAAGAAAAGCTAAAGAACCTTCACATTTTTTTCGTCTAAACACAATCTATTTATGTTTTTGTGGACGTTTATATTACTTATCTGAATTAAGTTGAAACGATTATGGGAATTTAAATTGACCCTTAGTGAAGTAAAATATTATAACACCCCATTTTGGTCGAGTAGTGGTTTAAGAATCGGACAAAGATCTCAGGGTTATAGGTTAGATCCACGGGTCAAGCAACAAGAGTTTCGAATTTTTTGAACATTGCTCGGGTTTGTGATCACCAAACCGCATTGACAATCGTGGTGATTATGCCTATGCGTATTATTGCTGTGGTAACTTGCATTCAATGATAGTGGCCTTTGCTCTGCTGTAGGATGATTATAGACCATTACTATAAGTAATTGTGTTCTATATCCAGTTAACTTGACTTGAAATATCCTTGCAGAGGCCCCGGCATATTCTCACACAATTACCTCTAACTATTAATTTATAAAATTAAGCATTCACATTAGAATTGCACTAAGCAACTAGTAGTTAAATATCTAGGTTCATATTAATCAATACGGTATGAAGCCATAATTGGCAATAATCAACGATACATAACGAATGCAGTTCATGCACTCATGGTAATTTTGATGCAGGAAGGTAAGTAAGTCCATTGAACTACTTTAGTAACTGTTATTTATATTATTGTGGTTAAAAAAATTGCTTGCGACCAGTAAATTGTAACATATAAATGGATACCTATCTCAGGTAACTCAATCACTACATTATCTGTAATACAGAATTGCAGATTCAAAATTGACTGGTAGAGTATAATGCTTAGTATAACGTCTGCCAATGGTATTTGTGTAATAAGAAACATTTTACTGGCATGGAGTACCCACGTACTACTCGTATATTGTCATTGAAAGCTATTGTTTTAATCGATAAAATGTGCACAAATTGTGTATTTAGCCAACTAACTATAATAGTGATTGAAAGAAAATATCAATAAACTTTTCTGGATAAAACACAATACGCCTAGAAATTGACTTTAACGTTTCTAGTTGTAGTTAATGATTCTATGATGTGTACTGTGACCACGTTCAGATAGGAAAGTGCTTGTTCCATATTATGTCATAAAAGCTCGCTGTCATAAAGGCCTTACTCAGCTCAGCCAAGTATGACTGATACTTGGCTAAAATGCCAGTCTCTCGACATCGATATTCTTAAATTAACCGTCCAGTCTCCAGGCTAATAAATTTCTACGATGGTAGCAATCGTAGGATGTGGTTTGTAACAAAATGTCGCGAGAATCACCAATCGCAGTTCATTTCCAACTATTTGTCTAACCGGTTGATTAATTAGTTCGGTTCGTCAAAATGACGGGACCAATTAATTCGACGAACCAAAGTAGGCACGCGAAAATTGTACAACTTTTAGTCACGCTTTGGTATATTTTCGTGTTAAGGACTTTTATTGGTTCGTAAATAAACGTTGATACGAATGTGAAACGCGTATCGCTGATTGAAACAATTGCTTGTTGTGTTGTTGTTAGATAAGTTGTGTATAGAACATATTCTGTTTGATAGTTCCGAATAGAAGGTTGTATGTTGGTCAAAGCTTATCATTTTAATAAAATATTATTCTATTCTCTTTGAATACAATCAAAATTTTTAAGTGCCTATTCTGAAGTGTTTTCAATTGTTCAGGTGCTTTGACTTAACTCCTAAAAAACTTAGAAAAGCTATAGCTAATATAGCGTCTGATTGTTAAAACCTCTTTTCTTTTTATAGGTGTCATAAAATGCGACTACAGCAGCATTACTGCTAGAGAAAAACGAGTCGTCTTCTCTCCACTACACAAAACGATCAATCTAGCATTTATATATGAACAATGAGTGATTTGTGCACATTAATTAGGTTACCGAGTAATTGTAAACTTTGCTTAATAAGATGGCTTGCACTTCAGACAACCTCTAGTTGACTCTTGCCAACGTTTGTTGAAAATGTTCACGTGGTATTGATGCCGATTGCACATCCATTCATTAAGATGCTTAAGTTGTACATGTATTGAGACAATGTTTATAATAGTTATTTTTGTACGTGGGTGCATAACAGGTCGATAGCAGAGCTTTCACCTGTTCTTGGTTGGGCGTAGGCAGATAAGCACGACAGGGGTCTTGCCTGATCGGTTATGTGCGGTCATCACGCAACCAAATGATAGCAAATACCTCGAATATAATAAATGATAAATGTGGTCATCATTTATATTGTTCTAATCCCAAAGTAAGTTACTATTAAATCACTCCTTTTGTGGAAACAGGAACAATGAGGGTACCACAAACACCTGGCTGTTTGGACCCGTGACATCAAGGAAGAGTGTCAAAACTTATCAGTTCTTAGAAAATTAGCATTTCAAGCGAACAAATAATGTTTATTAATAATTCTTACAATATTTAAATTAAGAACGTTATGATGATATAAGCGAATAATGCGATTATGCGTGACAAGATCAAAAAATAAAATGCATCACCAAACAGACAAACTGTGATAACGACAAATTATAAGGCGCAGTTTGGATAGGACTGCGTTCAGTGGACCAAGGATGTGTTTTTGCGAAAACCCTGCATAGAGTCGGTTGTATCTGGCAAGGCTTTTGTCCAACGTTACATTTTAAAAATATGATGATTATAGGTACATATTGTACCTAAATAAGAGTGTGTAATTCTTTCATACTTTTTATAATTATTGATTCCCTTTTTACACACCTTGTTAAGTTTAGGGGCAACATTCTCAGCTAAATGATTCGTCATGTACGTGGGACCAGGAGCCCATCTAGCACGCTTCGTAAAAGTGGTCCGGACGAAATAAAACGACTGCCCGCGATCACTGCAAACGTAATCGATGAACGCAATCGTTTTCGCGCGTGATCCGGCCAGGGATGTCAACTCGAAAAAATAGACAATCATAATAAAAATATATTTATTTAATAACTGTATTTAGTGATTTCGTACCTATGCCATATTAGTGTCTTTATTTACACGTTTTGAGTGTTAGATTTTTGATCAATATTTATCCAGGTTAAATAGATTTTTGTGTAGCTGTCCCAATTGAAGACTAGTTGCTAAAATACAACTCATTTTATTATTTAATTGACGATCTTCTAGTCAGCTTTTTTTGCACATTGAAACCAAGTTTGAGGGTCACGTATCATCTGTAGTCTAGCGTTCATTGCACAAGATTTAGATTTCTACTAAACAATGATTGTACTTGTAAATAAAAAATAGACAATCAGTGACAGAAAGACTTTCCACCCACAAACGTTTGGGTGCTCTTTTACCCTAATTGCATTCCTCTTTGAGACGTTCTTAAAAGGTTGAATTAAAATACGACACCTGGCATTAGCTGCCTATACCTATGTAAATTTGGACAGTTGGAAGTGATATTTTAAGGGACTTGTACGGGTATCTTTTTTTAGGGATTTTAGCTTTTAAGGGGTTTATTCTTTTATTTATTTATTATCTTTCTTATTTCTAAATTATTTATAGTCCGGAAATTTTTATTTTAAAATTACTCAACGATCTATCTATTTAGTCGATGATGACAGTAAAAAAAAATAGGTAAGACACCCCTATGTGGCCATACTACTTAAGGTCACAGTTGCTTCAGCATCTGAACCCGTAGAATTAATATTCGAGGCACGAATCTTAATAGCTAATTGGATTAGAGGCATGTACCGAAATTACCTAACCGGGTTACATACAATAGTAACGTACGTGTCCCAGCCGAGGCGGCAGCTGGATATTGTGCTCCTTTAGTTGCTGAGCTATAAATCAGTAATTATATTACTTGTACTAATAAATGGTAATGTAGTTGCGAGAATTGGCACGTGTGCGTTGTTTACGCGCATTGCATTATACCGGCTAATTTAATTTGGCGAATGCGTAAGGTTTGCTCTGTTTATGTTGTCATGAATATTACCAAATTACTGTACTCGTATTATAAATATATATCTGACATAGAAGTGATTGTTTCTTGACTAATGCTTCAGTTAAATTTTAAACGCCAACACATATTTCTTTTGCTTAAATTTACGTTTATTACAAAATATAATATAAAATTCTTATAAAAGCGCGTTGAATCTGTAATCAATCATTCCAATAAATACACAAGTTCTTTTTACCGTTAGACTAAAAAAAAATTGTAAGTACTTTTATTGTTATTTTACTTAGATTCACCTAACTGTAGCCACCAACTCGAGTCAGTAGCCAATACAAAATTGTCAAATATCGCTCACCAACTCAAAATTGGTGGTTTCACGCGTTTGACAATTTTTTTAAGACATCATCATTAAATTATGACTTTAACCCTTAATCAAGCAAGATTATTTTTTTAAATTACTTGTCTCTCAAATAGTTCAGTTGCTAGAATTAATTAATAACTTAGAGTGCTCATATTTCCCACATGGCATTAGGAATGGCGGAGCTTTGTTCTACGTCAATTATCGTCAAGGAGACGTCATAGTCTACACGGGCGCATGGTAGGCAGGCTTGACTGACGCGTACAATTTCCAATAATACCAAATCTAAATATCTTATGAAGGAACCTGCCAGTCTAATACAATTCTTACTAAAATGTATTATTGTGTCGCAGGGATTTGATCAATGATAATTATGAAGTTTTTGTTTATAAACTTAACTCCCCTGACAAACTGCGTTCTGTCAAAATAACATTGGACAGTTTTAGTATTTTTTCTCCACCCTAATTTTCCTTGTGCTAATACAAAAATATAAATTTAGAAATTAGACTAAGAGGTCAAGCCATTATCAAAGTTAACACTTAGAAACACATTTTCAGGTTTTCTATTAATGAAGATTGCATAAAAAAGATGATTAATTAATTTTTTGTTTGTAGATGAAGATGCAAGTGTTTGCTTACTCGATTCTAACACGAAATTTTTACTGGTAAACACTGGTTTTATAGGTAAAAACTAAAAATATTATTTCAATAAATTGGTTAGCATGTCAACTTCATTATCATATAAACCTTAAATGACGAATTATACAAGTAATTGGATGGTAACATAAAATTGTAGCAATTTTCCGCGACTTAATTCATGTGAAAATTTCAAAATAAAACCATCCCATAGGAACTAATCGTTTTTGGGATAGGTTAATAAACAGCTTATTCGCATTTATAAAATTACTTTGAATAGTAACCATTAGTAATATAAGATAAAATTAGTAAGTTATTAGTGAGATAAAAACACGCCGAAACAAATTCTATTACTTAAGTATAAAGTTTTTAATCGGTTGGAAATTAAAGCATGATAAATTTGTCCAAAACGTGTTCGAAGACAGGTGTATCGATCATAGCACGCCTATTGTATAATGATCTAACTGAACAATGGCTAGTCTAAACTGAAAGCGAAGTAAGCGTAAGTAAAGTTGTTTCTCCTGCTTTTATCTTCAATTGATGTATTGTACTTACTTCAAATATTGTACTTTAAATCAATGCCTCAAAGTCCAAAATGGATACATATTTTTGCAACAAACCACACATAACCCTTCACGTGTTAAAGCTTAAGACGTGTTACACGACTACGCAAACAGATTTGAGTCCTTGCTCAGAGCATTTGCGGACAAGTTTGTTGAACGCTTTCCCGTGTAGCTATTATCACACCACGGTACTTAAGTTGCGATGCTCAAACGCGTACGACATCTAAGTGCAGATATGTGTCGATAAAACAAATACAGTACAAGGAGCTTACATTTAAATGGTCTTAATTGCTCACCACTTTGTTGTTATTGTCTTTTGTAGCTAACCTATGGCATCTTGATAAAAACTATTCAATAATTCTAATAAATCCAACCAATAAAACAAGGATAATAAAAACGAGATAAGGGTACCATCGTTATATAAATGTAACCAAATGTTATCGTCATAAATAACGTAATGCTATTGAAAAAGTACGATAAGTTAAGCATCTATTTAATTATTTATTTATATCTTAGTAGATCGAAACATTTTTGTAGACATTTTGTTAGCATAGTTAACTTATCCACCCAAAGTCCCGTAAAGACGTTGGTCTCGGGATGAATCCCGATTGGGGCGGGCGGCGAAATAATTAAACAATCGACGCTCCAGCGGGCAGCCATAACGAAATTAAGGTTGCCCGGTTTCCGGAACCAACAGGGGGATCTCGTCAAAACGATGCGACGGTTTGTGGTGCAACTACTTTGTCGCTGACCATTTGTAAAGCCGTGTGGTGCCTGCAATAAAATGGAATAGCAAATCCCCTAAGAGAAATCAGTATAATTAAAGCTCTTCCTATGGATACCGTAAGAGGTAAAAGAAATAGCGTTCAAACATTGACCAAACTCGTCAACCCACGTGGAGGTATTGCAAAATCGTCTTCTTGGAGATCCTTGCTTGTGATAATAATAACCATCATCAGAGCTTTCGAAGAAATCCAGGATATACACTGGTAATAAATACACTTTATATAC
Organism: Anania crocealis; assembly: GCA_949315895.1. Lineage (NCBI taxonomy): Eukaryota > Metazoa > Arthropoda > Insecta > Lepidoptera > Crambidae > Anania > Anania crocealis. The sequence continues at coordinate 11,125,197 of OX438864.1, forward strand.
ATACTAATACAAACATTACTCTTCAAAAAACTGAAGGTATTATTGATAGGTTACATATACAGTAAGACGAGGACTTTCAATATGTCCTAAAAATACTGTATAATCTTCACATTTTATTATTAATTATAAATGAAGCCTCTGCAATGGGACGAGTGAAGATTAAACGAGTACGAATAAATCCAGGTGAAGGAATCCATACATAATTATCTTTTCATAATATTTTCCTTGGGAGCGATCAGGGTCCCCAAATGCCTGTCTCAAAAGAAATAATCCCGCAATCCAATAAAGATTTCGCTTCGACAGGCCTAAGTGAAAACTTTTTTGCGATCCCTCGAACAATATAAGTTTTATTCCTCCAAGTGGTATAAATTCCAAACACAAAGTAGCTCTAACATCTTTATTGCTTTTCATAAAAAACTCCCAGTTTAACGTATAGATTTGCCAGTTAGAGGTCAGATGGGATTTCCTTAAACACCACCGTTCATTGCGACATTTCTCTCTCGGCACGATTCATTACGGCTTTGGCTATGTTCGCTATTTATCGGCGACACAGCGACATGGCGATGTATGGCTATTTCGGCGATAACTTTGGAACAGAAATGGAAAAACTTTGCAGCACATTTGTTATCCCCGACTCGGATTTGGAAATGAATACTTTTGTGTAAGTATTATCTTTATTTTAAGCATAAAATGTGTTTTACCTGAATGTAGACCGAATGGAAGTATTTGAGTAGAAAAGTTTATGATGAATATTTGATTTACTTGAAAAGTGGTTCTAGAAGAGGCTTAATTTATCCTCTTAATGTTTCCTGATTTCCTTCACAAAAGTTTGTTCTATGAAGGTTAATAGCAAGCTAATGTTATTAATATTATAAATGCTATTTTTTATATAGATGTTCGTTAATTGATCACACAAGAATAGCTGAATGGATCTAAATGAAATTTGGGCCGTATGTATATCACAAGCTTTATTTAAATACATAGACTATTATTTATACCAAAAAAATTAGTTTCCGTGGGATAGCTTCGTTTGTTCAAATTTCTACTCGTGCAAAGTCGTGGGCAACAGCTAGTTTGTTATGTAAACAGCAGGCGTTTCAAACAGGGCAATAGTATCAATACTAAGTTCAACAACACGTTTTGTACAGAACCTGTGTATCAACGTGAAAAACGAAGACATCGAAGGTATGTAGGTAGGTATTAGCAGGATCCGTAGCGGTGCGGTGCGGTAGATAAATTCAGCGATTGGCAGTATGAGCGGATTCGGCAGGGACTTTTATCACGGATCGCAATATGTATTTTATAGGCGCCGTAAATCGAAGAACGTGGCTTTTTAACGTTTGCCTACGAGCACTCGGCCGACTTTTACGAGATTCGTCGCTCCAAATTTTATGTGACTATCAAGGATTGACTACGCTCTCCGATCCGCTTCATCCCATTTATATTTGCGATTGTTATGAATAATTGCGCTTTAATAGTCGCGACCGAATTGGGTGGCAAAGTTTCGATAACACTTAGCGCGATTAAACGCTTCTTACACAGTTCCAGGGCCTCCGGCAATTACAGCGCTGCTGAATCAATACAAATAACGAGCGATGCCAAATCCGCGGTGTCACTCTACTCACTACTGCAGCGGGAGATTGAGTTTTATCACGAATCTCATATTCATCAAGGCGCGTTCAATCGAAAAACTACAACGCAAATATAAATGCTACATTATTTTGTTGGAATATCAAACCCGATGTTTACTTTGTTTATTCGCCGAATATAATATTCCGATGCGAAATAATCGAGTGGCCGTTAAGCGGGCGGTTATTCCGAACACGTTTCAAAGGTGTATTTTTAAAGAAGGCTTTCACGGTGGTCGGCATTAGGGATGGCGCCCACCTCCCGAAACTTTCCCGCCCGTGCACCTTTTGATATTCAATATACTGCGGGACCTAAGCAATCCTTTGATGAGATGTTTTATGCAAAAAACGTTGGGTGCCGTTAGCGGGGCGCGAATAAGCGTTCAAAAGTGAACACATTAGTATGCTCCGGCCCGTCCGGGGCCTCCCCAGTTTTGGGGAATAAAAAATCAATGTTTATTCTCGTTGGACGCGTTTCGAATGCTAATTATGAGCATAACTAATTGTTTAGTGTGAAGGTGCGAGCGTTCCGAGAATTGCTCTCAGGAGGCCACGCGATTGGATTTATCCCTTCGGGTTTTATCGCTAGGTGACAATATTTCAGATTAATATTAAATAATTTCTTGGCAACTAGAGGCAAATTACTTGTTTGATGTTTTGATTAAAATAAAAATATCCAATACCGTTGCCGTTTGTTAAACTTACCTGTGCCTGCGACTTCGTTCGCGTGGAGGTTGGTTATGTTAGCGCTCGTTAGAGCACTTAAAATGGCTTTTTAATTATAAATAAATAAGTGATTTCTTTACCAAATTCAAAAAAATATTGATCATAACCTTACACTTGTATTTTCACCACTTTTAAGTTTCATTTCCGGTAAAACAATCAATTTATGACATTCGAAAATCGGTTAAAATGATTTATTCTTCATAAAGAACTGATCCATTTTTAACCTTTTTAAGCAACTACATGCCTACCTATATGACAAAAAATATTTTTTCCAGCAATTTAAACTTACTCTCTTTTTTCAACACTTAAGGAATAATCTCCGAAACAAAAACTATCTTAAGTTAGTAACATAATATAACCATTCCACTTCAGGGCAAAGGCCTTCATCATTGAATTCAAGTTACCATAGCAATGATGGGTATTCATCTTATCCACATGAAATTTAATATAATCAGTTAAGAATGCTTTTTTTGCAATTAAACAACACTCGTTTAAAGCCGGTAGGTAATAAGCGATCTGTAATGAATGAATTAAAAGTACTCTAACACCAGATAAATTTTAATAATGTTATTGTCAGATGTTTGTCCTTAAAGTGAAGACCTTCATGTGAAGACATCCCAAAATGGATCACACAATTTTAAACGTTAAGGTTAGGTGAATATTTTTTTTAAAATTCAAACCATAGATATGAATTTTTAATCAAATTTGAAATGTTGGGTACGGGATGCACGTATTGATTAACCGTTATCGTCTATCGATGAAAATTGTTGTCTAAAGTTACCCTGCAAAATATTTACAGGTAGCTAGAAACAGAGCATCGAAGGCAAGGTGCTCGAAACTATAAATTACTTTGGAAATTCCGTTCCGACATATCGTATCGCAACTCGGCAATAAATATTGTTCATTTTCGTCCTTTGGGCTATGCAAGTCGATGGAGAATATACAGCGTTAGGGCTGGGCAATTTCAGTTCACTTCTTAGAATTTAAATAACTATTGATAAAAGTTAAGAAACACCAATCATACTGTAGCGATCAAAATTTATTACACTGAAAAAATTTGTAAGGACTCCCGTTAATTAAAATTTTCCATTTTAGTTCTATTTAACCTGATGATCCGCCGAACACATAAAATTTGCGGTTACAAGCAAAATCTTAAACAACGCGAATTAAATTTGGTAACAAATTTCATTCATTTCAAAGTATAGCTATTCTTTTATACGTCAAAACACATTTATGAACCTTTCATCTTAGTAATCTTCTATTACTTTCTTAATTTACCTAATATCAGTTTGATGATGGTTAAAAAATAAATTATAGGTATTCACTGTCGGAAACAGTTAACGTAAAAATAGGTAATAAATAAGAAAAAATGACTTCACATAACTTGTTTTTTTTTTTTAATAATTTGTGCATAAGTCAGTGCCTTGATGACTCCTATCACTAGGATATGGAAATTCTCTGCAAATGCATGAACAACGTGTTTTAAACACACATTTAGATGCTCCACGTGTATACTGTATCCTAAAGTTCCGTCTGTGTTTACGACTTTTGCGAGATAGAATAGTATTTTCTTCGAGAAGAGTCGTAAAAGTGCAGAATTTCATAAGACTGTAAAAAATCATTGCATGAGACCGCGTTTGATAGCGTCTCTGTCATCGGTACAGTAATGCAGTGATGAATCCGACGAAAAAAGAAGAGGCAAAGTTGTTTAATATGAAGTAGGTGTATATTCAGTATTTAAACTTGAAAAATTATGTTTTTCAAGCAAACATTTTTTAAACAACGCTGGCTTAAAGCGATAAGAATATGCTTGAAAAATTGACGCCTATGACGTAATGTCTCGGTGGCGAAATAGTAAAGCGCCGCGCCCGGCATGCGAGGAGATGCGGGTTAGAGTCACGCCTGAGACATAATTTTTTCAAGTTTAAATACTGATATTATAATTGCAATTAAATTGCTAAAATATCATTAAAGTATTTAGGTATACATTATTTTTTATTCACCTATTCTCATGCCTTTCTTATTCGATTACCGATATTTAGATGATAAAAACAAAATGATAAGCAAAAAACAAAAATAATTGACTGAAATTATCTAAAGAAGGAAAATGCAAAAGAAATGATCAACACCGATCATAAACGGCGAGAGAAAAAATTATGATTAAAAAGTTTTTTTTTATTACAAAAAGACTTGGTCGTAGGCAGAAAATAATTGAATAATTCAGTCAGTCAGTCTATTCCGGGCGAGTTGTATGTGAAAGGGTCGTAAATATTGTTTCCATTACTTTAAATACCTGCATGTCCGTTAAAGCCAGGCGTGTAAAATAACCCAGTAAGGTGCACTTTGGCGCTCAAGTTGCATAAGTACACATGTTCCAACTCTACTTTATTAAGCAGTTTCCGAGCTCCAATACCTCAGAAATACCTTAACATATCATTCTGCGGCATCGCATTTCATGTTTATGGCAAAACTTGGAGTCCATGCACTTAAGCAAATGGCTTTCCGATACTTATAACAGTGTATACGATGCGTACCGCTACATTTTATGCATGGAAAGTTATTTTATAAATGACTATATCTATAGACTCGATAAATCTTGCTGCAATGATGAATATTCAGAGCCATCTTATTACTAAAAACCACGTCGTAAAAAAAGGGCAAGACGTCTAAATAAATGCAAGCCGTAAAATATTTTGCCCGTGATCTGGCAATTTCCATTTCAAAGACATCACAAATTGGAGCATTTTTAATTAACATAAGCGCGGTAGGTACATTAGGCGACGCGCCGGCCCTGTGCGCCAAACGGTCTAGCCGCTCTACTCAAAACATCAAAGGACTGTCCTGGGCTTGAGCTGATATCATTATGTCATCACATGCCCGTAACGTACCAGCGGCGAATCACCACAAGCCGACTGTGAATTTTAAATCGTTTTTAATAGTATCAGGGGCGCACATTCGTCAAAGCCAACCCGTCTAACTCCTGCGATTTGATTTTCCAATTTTTTTTCCCTACAATTTATTAAAATATCACACACGATGCGCGCGTTTCTTTTGTTTTAAACTGACGCCGTAATTACGTTTAGGAGTTTGTTGTTACAGCGTCTGTGCTCGCGCGATACGTGAACATTATTACGTTCGTTTGTTTACAAAGGAGCCCTTAATACTAAAGAGTCGCGGCGTTGACGTCTAACTCGGGGAATTTAATTAACTTCGTTAACTTCTAAATACTCTTAACGTCTTTGATACCTCGGCGCCCTTGCATTGACAACGCGAGCGCTCGGGGTGTACATGACAGTCGCTGTCAAAGTTTTATCAACCTCGGGGCGCGTTCGGAACTCGGCTGGCAACAGTGATTTAGGCGTGATAAAACAAATGGAACACGACGAGCGGTGGGGCCGCAATGCGGGAGCATCATGCTCATTTCTCATTGTCTGCTAGCATTCCTAGCCGCGCGCACCGGTACAACTTTCCGCCGTACAGTTTAATGCATATTATAACGTGGTAAGCACTCAAAATGGGCTAAGCGGGGAGGCAATATCGCGGCCGTAGACGCTAGCGCACGAGCTCACTCTTTATTGAAAGAGTAAACTGTCCTTTTTCACGGGACGCCTCGAGCTCTTTGTGACGGAATTTCGTGCAACTTATTTTGCGCTCGGAGTGTAAATAATAGTGAACTAAGAGAGCTTCGGATTTTCGGGCTCTTCCTCTTTTTCCTCTTTGCTGCGGTCGGTACACACGAAACCATTTATTGTAAGCCTCTGTCAGTTATTGCGTTTTAGTTCTGTTCTGTAATCAAACATAAAGGACGCCGATGTCGGCTTTGAGCTGCGATTTGAACAAGGAAACAAAGTTACATTGTACAGATTAACTTACAGTAATTATGCTGGTACGCAGCAATAGAAAGGGAGGCAGCGTCAAAGGTAACGTTTAAACAATTTAATATTCCACACACAAGCATTTCAAACGCCAACTCAAACGTAGCTCTCCTTTCGTAAAAGTTGTTCCGTAAACGAACCCCCCTTCGTTAGATATCTACGTGAGTTTAATCCACTCCGTGGCCTCGCGCCGGGGCGGTTCGGTCGGAACGATTTTCGTGGAAAATTGGTGAAAATTGCAACAACATAGGCGAAAATTACCACTTGGGAACGTTGTTTAGAGCGCGAGCCGAATTTATGTGGTAGTGCAAATGTGAAGCTGGCTGTGGTCGCCGCCGGCACGGCCGCCAATACACGAAGTGACAATGTCTAAACACAACCGGTTCCATTAAAGATAAAAATGTTGTTCCTATTTGCCGAGTCTGCAGAAACGAAGAAATTTTGTTCCTTTTGATTGCACCCTACCTGAAAGGCAATGCGATACTAAAGAAAACACAATGCTGTTTATGGCTATTACAATGTCTAGCAAAATAACCGTTGCATTTACGTGCTGCAATCACAACGTATTCGCGCGCATAATATTTGACTGCCAGCATTCAGTTATATAGAAGCATTGCCGTGGATTTTAAGTCAATAAATTGGAAGAACAAAAAGTGTTTAATCTATGGGTGATTCGCACGCCATTTCAGTAAAAACAATACGTATAATAGGTTTTTCGTGTTTTGGACTAAATCCCCTGTTTCATAGGTAGGAAATGTGGATGGGTGGGAGCGGGATCCAGACGGCTCGGACGGCCAGTTGTCACCGGCGAGACGAATTATGGCCTTTGTGCCACTTTCACTCTTTTTAATTTCCCAGTAGGCAGGCATTTTTTAATTCGTGTGCTTTTATGAAATTTCGTGTCGTCCTCTGTCCGGATCCTGATTGTAGCGCCTCGCCAAAGCGCTGATTGTTTCAAGCACTCGCAGCAGATTGAATAGCTTTTCATTTTTGGTATAACGATGAGAAATTTCACTCGCAGATATGAAGGTGTTATTAAAGAGATAAAGTTAGGTGTCATTTTTGATGCATGTTAAATGATTGAGTAAAATGTTGTTTCATATCTCTATAGGAAAAATAGATAAACAAAAAAACTGAATGCAACTGAATGCACATATTGCAAAGACAATATTACTGAATGCTACCATAAATGTGTCAATACTTTGGACAAACGTTGCCTCTTAATATACATATAAATAATAATAATATGAACACTGGACTGAAGCTATTAAAACACTGGTTTTTGCGGAAATCAGAAATAATGAAAGCAACAAAAACACACATATCCCAGAAAAAAAATGTGGTTTTCTACATTGACCCATCCGGAAATCGAGCCCATGACCACAGACCTGGCGCCCCCTAAAAAAACAGTATCTGAGCCACGCGATCATGTCGCCGTGAAGTTGTTCGTTCAAGTCTCAGGATTGTAGGTACTTATATTTATGTGGCATGTTTAAGAGTACAAACGATCTCTTTAAAAAGTAATCCTGTACGTGTTCCAGTGCATAACAGCTCGCTAATCATTCGACCACGATTCTACCCATCATCATTAGTCCTCATCAGTCCGTTCCTGGCCACAGGATTTTTCAAAAGAAGGATTTTCCCTTAATCGCCACGCTTGGCAGGTGAGTTTAGGATCAGTGACAGTATAGCCAATGGCAGAGAAGAGACTGTTGCCTGTCTTCCTAAGCCTCGTTTAGCTACGTACGACACCTATAAGATGATAAGAGGCGATGCTATCTTATTTTCGGCCGGCACCATGATTGCGGTACAATAAGCTATCATTCGAGTTTTTTGCTCTTAGATGGTTGCAGACCAATGCTGAAAGGCACATCTATATGGTCCCTACGTCATTAGCTGACAAGAGACAGAAAAGACATCAAAGCAACGTGAGTCCACCGGTCGCAAACTTCTCTTGTCGCGCATGTGGTAGACTTTACCGCTCTTTCATTGGCTTACTAAGCCACGAAACCGATATCTTTTAACTTGACAATTGACTCTCCTTTCTATCTTCGGGAATCCAGGCGCACTGCAGGTTATCATACCATCCTGGTTGCGCTTTTCCTCTTTCTTTGTGATGCGCCAAAGAGTGAAATGCCCTGCCTGCGCCTGTTTTCCCGAAAAATTATAACCCTAAAATTTTTAGAGCAATAGGTAAAAGGCTGCTTCTGGGTAAGCTCGCTCCATCTTAGGCTTCTTTTTAACCGTAGAGTTAAGTATGTAGTCAAGAGCAAGCCCATTGAATATAAAAAAAGACACCATAAATTGTCTGAAATACATGATGCAAATACCATTGAAGCTGTCATATACTTACTCGTGCCAGCGTAGTAGACTGTGTAGTCGAGCTGGTGGCCCAACATGTCAACCTTGACTCGGTCTACCACCAGCCGCGTGAAGAACAGGTCTCGCTTGTAGTATATAGGTTTCTCGTTTTCGTGTGACACCGCACTATCCATCAGCGGATGGGATCTGGACAAAGAGAGAAATAAGTTACTGATAATCAAAATTAAAAACAATAGAATTAATACACTAATTATTTTGGTAGAGTTAACTTTGGGAGAAATCGTATTCTTTATTTAAGGCAGTCTACATTTTGATTCAAGGAATTATATTTTAATTAACATTAGCAAAAACAATAAAAAACTGAATAAAATAAGTGTTGCACTATTCGGAAACCTAGTTCATTCACATTTTTTAGACTAAACCAGTTGAGCTATTTTTGACGAGATTCTGCGTACACAAAGCTGTCATTCAGTGTTATTAGTGTGACGCGTCACAGACCATGATTTAATGCTAACTGGCATGGTTCGTGATGTGAAAAGCGTTAATCGATCTCGAAATATGTGCAAGCATACAATGCAATAATTACACGCATATACCATGAGAAATTAAGATACGTATAATGGTATACTTTGTTCAGAATTTTGGCAAGTAGCCAGAAAAAAGTTGTATGCTTAGAATTAAGTGTAATAGAATATATAGCGAGAGAAGTTCAAGCGAGGGGATATGATCAATGTTGAAGTCTGAAGAATTAGAAATTTATGGTCAAGTTTCAAATAAAGGTATCACTATAGTCTACTGATATTCAGAAATGAACAAAGTAATGCTTTAAGTGGATTTTTTAGAAAAAAGAATGAAATATATTTGAGAACCATAGCACTGATATTGCTTCTAACATTTTATTGACTAAGTCGTTTTTGGTATTTGCAGGTTCATCATGGATTATACATAAGTTATTACGAAAGTTTTCCAACTTCAATTTTATTACAGTCCCGTGTAATGAAAGCTAGAAATTTATAAACACGTATCTTTTGTTTCTGACGTCAAAAATTACTAACTACGTTAACAAGCGATATCTTAATGATACAGCCTTCAGATTAAAGACGTCTCAACTTTAGAAAGCTGACGCGGCAAAATTATTATCGAATACGAAATTTAATTTATTTCATAACAATTCAGAGCGTTAAAAGTGTTATATTAAAGGAGAGTCATCGGAGCGTGGCGGCGGAAACATTATGGGCACCATGATAACAATGTCGCGTCGGCGAGAGCGCGCGACCGACGATAACGTCGCGCGACGTCACCAGATAAAAGCCTTTACTGCACCTAACAACGAAATACCTCATTCGTTTAATTAAAATCTCCACTCTCGCCGTGAATAAAAATAATATTATACTATTTTCAGCAGACTGGTTCAGGTGAAGTGTTAAAATCTCAACGTTTCCACATGAGGATCGTGGAAAAGCGGGAAAAAAAATAATTGAACGCTCTCGGGGTGAGAGCGTCGGATAATTAACAGGACGTGTCGCCAGGATAAAAGTGCCTGTGGATTTCAATGAGCGAGGAAATTCTGGAATCGCTGGAGAGTCGGCGCGATCGTGTTTCACGTTTTTAAGTGACGATTTTCTACTTTGTTTACGTCCTGCGCTTGTTACAATAACGACAGTCGCTTTTGTTAATTTTTTTGCTTTGCAGCTCGGCTAAAATAAATTAATTCCGTGCTTGGGTCTCTTTTTTTAATGAGGACCGACAATGGCTTTGAATCTCGTTTGCGATTCGCATTTAATAAGTACGTTGATCCACAACGTGTAAATGTAAAAAAAAACCAATCATATCAAGTTCGTAAAAAAATATTTGATTTATTTATAACATTATAAGTCCTTTGAAGAACTGATTACTTGTCTGGACATGCCATAAGCATAACTTGATCATTGTAGTCCAGATCGATGCCCGTTTGTGTTTGTATAAAATAAATATGCACTGAAAATTTGTTTGTACTTACGTATAAAATAATAAATCCGAATGAAAAAAGTTTAGTTCGAAATGTTAGCGACTAACGTAAGTGTACACTTTTATCATTTTAGAAACCTTATCCATTGTATTTTAGACCTTTTATCATTTTAGAAACCTTATCCATATTGTATTATTAGGTGTCAACATTTTCCAAAAGTGAATACACATTTTTGCAGCCGGCTTTACTAACATTTTTATTGTTTTCAAAAATAATCACGATTATTCTTAAAATCAGTTTTATTTCTGCAAGCAAATAGGCCCCAGGAGGCGCTTTTACACGTCCCAATATTTGAACCTACCACTGCTTCGGGACAAGCTTACACACTGATATACTAAGCCCAATACACCTAAAATGTCCTCGATTTAAATGATTGACGTTGATTTTATGATAGCATCAACTTTATAACCCAGCCAGAATATATGGATAAGCAATAGTATAGATATTTATGTCACGTTGTGATAACTATCTGCTGGGGTTCTTCACGAAAACAGCCTTCAGACGATATAACTAGTTTATTCCAGTAAAGAGATTTAACAAATTAGATAAATAACTGAGTGCTCACTAGGGTTTACAACTGGCAGACTTGCTCCGCCGCGCTGTCGACTCGATATTAATTGTAAATCCGAGACTTTAAGCATTGGAAAAATCCAATAGAAGCCGCGAGTCAACTGACAGGCAGCGCCATCTAGCGGTGTATTACATATATAATAATTGGGCGTCTTACAACGTTGTATCTATTCCATTAATATAGCTTGTACTATAAGTGCACCCTTATGTTGGGTACCCTTGTAAAGTAAAGTAACCGATTTCGCTCACTGTTTGAGCACGTGTCTTTCTCCTTTTTATGGAGAGGGGTTTAGGCCTTAGCTCCACCACGCTGGCCTAGTGATAGGGTTGATGGACGGCAGAGGCGACGCTGTGGAAACATCACCTCGCCGTTGGACGTTTCTCAAGTCGCCAACAGGGCTTAACGATTGTTATCTCTTAACAACAGCGGGGACCGACGGTTTAACGAGCCCTCCGAAGCACGGAAGAGCCCATGGTATGATGCCACAAACGGGCACCCATCCAACTAGTGACCGCTCCCAGCGTTGCCTAACATTAGTAACAAAGACTGATCATTAAGAGGCATTGGGCTATGAGCGCTTTATGGGTGCACATTTAGTTGGGTAACTTTTTTGGCGCTGACAGTGTATCAATTTTTTTATTTTAACATCAGTTTCCTTACCTTATGAAATTGAGTACAGTATCTGGCAAAGACGCCGTATCATTGACGCATGTCCCGGGCCTTGGCTCCGGCACTTTACTGCTGATAACCGGTAGCCAGGCTGAACTAGAAGTGGCTTGCTCCTTGAACTTCCCCTCGAAGGCCTTCTGAATGTCCCCTATGGTGAAGGTGCAGATGGCAGAGCCCATCAACCCAGTGGACGCTGTGGTGAACACGCCGTAGAACCGGCTGTCGTCGCCAGGCACTTTGTAGATGCTTTCTGTTGATGAGGGTATAAAGTTATAACAATGCATTAATTATTTATTTAAATTTTCATTCCTAACTTAATTTAATTTTGGTATCTATTTATGATTTCATTTATTGTATTTCTAATTGCATTATTTTAGTAATAGGGAATGATTTTTTGAAAACGTATTTTGGAAATAAAAAAAAATCATTGCTAGTTTTGATACTTTACAAATGTAGTCTTTACTAATATTATTGAAAGGTAAAGTTTGTTAGTCGATGTGATTGTAGGGGATAACCTGTGGATCTACTGAACTAGTTTTGAAAATTCTTTTACCAACACACTTTACTTGTGAGTGTCATAGGCTTAGCAAATAGGTTACTTTTTAGCAAAAAAAAAATACTGTGGCATGGTTTCAAATTTTAAAACTCCACTCGTTCGGAGTCATGGGCAACAGGGTGTTTCAATAAAAATCATTCAATTGTCGTCTGTTTCTTTATATATATTTTTTTAATTCTTGTTTCTACGAAAATATTATGCTGTGATCTTCGGAAAACTGGGATTTTCTTGACACATTAAGTGCTAGGTATAGGGGTCATCGGGAACACCAAAACAATATATTGTCTATTGTGCCTAATTTTTTAATCATTAAACATAACGTGGCATTATTATACTTAACTACAAAGCTCTATTAAAACGACATATTAGAAATCGACGAAAGTCGATACACCGATTAATGTTATGAGTAAAGTTTGAGACAAGATTGTGAATAGATTACAAAGTTCTAGTTATTAGCAAGCATACAAATATCAACGCATACTAGAACACAAAGTGCGTCACGTGACAAACGTCGTTCACGAGACAACGTTCAAAGTAATTATAATTTAAATTGGGCCCGCGATATGAGAACTGAGCGAAAATTTATCAAGTAATGTCAAGATGTATAATCAGGGCTTAGTTGTCCAAAGTTAGGAGTTGACTAACAAATTATTATAATTGTGGGTGCTGAACTTCATATCTCGGTGTTGCTTGAGTTACTGTTACTATTGGTAACCGAATTAATATCACGGTCGATGTGAAAGACGGATGATTCATTACGAGTAATGTATCACTAAATATGTACGAATCAAATATTCACAGCATTTGAGGCACACCGAAATAATTAACAATCGTTAATAAACTGATATGATTGATGAACGATATCCGTATTTATAAAAGGGTAAAAAAAAAACGAAATTGATACACAATACATCATTTAAAAATAATATTATTGAATTTGAATCGGAGACTAATTTGTTATGCGTACAACAACGTGACAGCGCTATTCCCGTTCGATCAGCTTAATTATACTTACGACTTTGTCACTGATAACCGTTTAAGTGAATTCAAACGATTCCGGAACAAACAAATTTAGACTTTCAACTCGGAACATTTCCGACCAACTTCAATAGTAGACGAAAACAAATCCGTAAATACACGTCACGTGTCGAATCAGTATACGCGAAAGTTTTGTTTCTATTCAGGTATATTATGACCAAACAAGGCACGACACTAGTTCGTAAACGTTCCTAATAGCGCTTCAACAGACATGTAAATAACACACCTATAGCAAATACTGAGCACTTGAGTACCTATTACATTCTCATGAGTTATGCAGGCGACGTAGCGGGGCGCGTGAAAAACCGTGGTAAGCCCGGGCATAGAGCGTTAATATTATATGAATACAGTCTGGGAGGACCGAACCTTCGGGGAAAATCGGCTAGACTTTTGTCGCTTAAATCGCACTATGCACTTTTGAGTTCGGATCTTAAATATTTGCTCCAGATTGACACAGTATTTGTGTTTGAGGATAAGGTGAGGGGATTCGGGCCTCGACTTCTGACGTATGGCTAAACGACTGTGAAAGCTTTACAATACATTTGCTTTGAAGACTAGCTTTTGTATTTTAAATAACGCGCAAAGTATATTTTCGGCATCGTAACTTTTGTGGTTTCTCAGATTTATAGAGTTGACTGAGCACATTTGGTTTATGAGTGTGTAATTAAGTTTAAAGCTAGTAGGTAATAGAGCTGTGTCCAAAAGTCAGAGTTCTACTTTTATGGGTCCTCAATTCAGACGCCAACAGACACGGATACACGGCTTAATAGCCATCGCTTGTCGGTAACCAAAAACATTTTTGGGAACCTGCAGATTCTAATACATTACCTACATATGTAGCTTAGCACAAAAAGGCCAAAAACATCTGATTTTAATTTTAATATGACAATTAATGGACAACATCTGTCGTGATGGTTAAGCGTACCCTGTCTAGAAATAATAAAATAATAAAGTAAGAATTTAAGTAAGCAGTTAGTGAAAAAAAAAAAGAATTCATAAAGAAGTTCCAATGCTTCTAATCTTTGCATATGCACGCATACACTTACGGATCTCATTGAAGTAGAAGGGGAACTCTCCTGGTATGCTGCAGTTAAGCCTCGCCTTCAGGTACGTGGCCCAGTTCTGACTGAGGATGTTCTTTCCTCCAGTGTCTCGTTTGCAGACCCTCGCTACCCTGGAGTAGACCGCCTTTCCACAGTTGATGTATTCGACAGCGGTCTCACGGAAGAAGAACAGCACGTACTCTCCAACATCGAAGGAGCCAACGAAGTTCGGTTCTGGAAAGAATAAATATCGTTTAGAACCACAGAACATGGAAAACCTCTTTCTATGTTCTGTGTTTAGAACAAAGCAAAGTACTCAAAGAAAGTATTGTAATTTTAATACATCTCCAACATATTTAACGGCTAAAGTATAGTTAAAAAAAACTCAAATAAGCACACTAAAAGACACAGAGTGACTGACTAAACAAAGATTTAGTAGAGGTTATAATATGCAACGGTTTCAAAAACATCAACAAGAGCCATTATTATATCAACCCATTGTTGGACAGGCCTCTCCAAAAGGAGGACTCAGCCATAATTGCCACACTTGGCAGGCGGGTTATGCGATCGTATTTTGGCCAATGGTGATGAATATTCACTGCTGCCCGTCTTCTTCTGGCAGTACTCCTTTAGCCGTATTTTATGACAGCCATACTTTTTATGGCATGGGGTGATTTTCTTTTTATCTGCC
Organism: Anania crocealis; assembly: GCA_949315895.1. Lineage (NCBI taxonomy): Eukaryota > Metazoa > Arthropoda > Insecta > Lepidoptera > Crambidae > Anania > Anania crocealis. Next base: position 11,140,324 of record OX438864.1, read on the forward strand.
GATACATGACAGAAGTTACATTAATAAATTCTTATAATATACTCTTCTATTTCTTTTTTTCTAGTTTTTATATGTATCTCCCTGATATTTAATTTAATATCACCGCTTTTTAAAACATTTTTGGAAATGCAAACTATTCCAAAAATATTTTGTTAGATTTCGGATTTTGTACAACGATTCTCTCTATGATATCTTTCTAAATATATCCTGGATCTGGTACAAATCATGATATAAACCTGTCTCTCTATATGAAATTGGCAGAACTAATTTACTCTATTCTACGAGATATGAAATAGAGGAAGCGATGAATGCATGAACAGCAATTATGTCATACGGGACATTTATCGCCGTATTAATATGTGCCTATTTGTCAGCCTCGAAATTAAATCGCCACGTGTGTAGGATTACAGAATACAAACGCGTGGCGCATGCGTTAGATATTTTTTGTAATACACATAATACTATATTATCATTCTAACATACGCTCTAGGAGCAGTTAATCTGAGTTAGGGCTTATTAAACTTTAATAAAGCTCGGATCTTTGAAAATTATTACCGTCATAAATTCGGGCTTCGGTATAATTAATAGGGTCGATATATTGACCTATTTGTTGATGAATATTGTAAGCCTTATGAGGACTGATGTGAATAAGTAATTGGTAAATATTGCCTCCGCAAATTCTGATATAGTGGATATCACAGAATCACGATTTACAAGGTTAGAACACAAGTTTAAGCACAAGTATTTTTTTACATTTTCTGAGATGACATGTTTGTTGTTTTACAGTTAACAGATCAGCTGGGTTCAGTAGTATAACGGGTGTAAAAAAACCAAACGCAGATCCGAAAACCACGTACTGTCCCCATCACTAGGATTATTTATTTCTTTGAAACCATACCTGGGAAACAACTGGTTCCGAAGATATTGAAGGTCAAAGTCACAATTTGGTTTTCCATTTTATTGCAAAAACTGTTGCCAAAGGTTACTTAAAAACTTTTCTTCTTACAAACATAGTGTTTTTTTTACTATTTCGTTCATAATAAGGCTTTTTTAATTACAATACGCAATGTACGGCTCAGCGCGGACGAATTATGAACTTAGCAGCCATCTCCAGCGCAGTGACCCCACGCTCCGGCTGATATACATTGCACGCTATGAATTATAATATTTATTTGACTCCCAAAAATAAAAATAATTTCCCAGCTGTAACATTTTGCAATATGACTTGGTTTGCATTTCAGATTGCGTAGCTTCAGGGTCTGCGTTTAGTTTTTTTACACCCTGTATAAGTTTAAAAGTAACAATCAAAAAATTGTACTATTGCCTCGGTTGGAATTAAACTCAGGCTACCTTTATAAATGATAATAGCATTCACGAACTGTTCAAGACTATATATTTATATTATGATGACCAGTTAGCACTATTTGATGATACTCGTATTATAGTAAATATTGAATATCAAAGCGAGATTTAATCACGGTGTTTTCTTCCCATTTGATAATGTCCAATAACTAGTTTAAGCGAAGCTAAAATTGGACGCCCGATGAATAGACGCGATCGAAACGCACTAATGCTAAATATCGGTCATTCAATAGCTGTCACCACAAATGAAGGACCCGTGAATCGCTGTTGATTTTCAAATGTGATATCATTATGAAATCGCACCTAAACAGATTTGATTTGAAGTAGTTCATAACTTAGCATATGAATTTAACAGTAAAAGATTCATTACCGGTAGGTTTTGAAAGTTTTATAAAACTTACCTAGAAGTAAACATTTAACCGATTTTTATTGTGTTACAGATTTTAAAAGTCGCCTATCCACAGGGCAATGATTTTGTGGCAGAAAATATAGTTGAATGGCTTAACGTGCCTTCTGAAGAACAACTATAACCCACTCGCTCCTTTTAGACTCAAGACAATTTAGAAAATATGACTGTAATTTAGAAAATAAAACATGCTTGAAAATTTGACGCCTGTGACGTAGTGTCTCAGTGGCTACGAGTAAATTAGTAAAACGGCGCGCCCGGTATGCATGGAGATGCGGATTTGAGTCCCGCCTGAGACATATTTTGCTTTATACATTGCTATTAACGAATATAGAGTAAAATCTATGTAAATATGAATAAAAGGTAAATTATCAGCGTTACATTATTTTTCCAAAGGTCTAGCTTAATATATAGGATATAGATCGTATGAAGGCGCGAAAAAAACTACTTTGAATATAAACCCGTTGTGTATGCACAAGTCTACTCGAAACAAATTTCTTTAAAGGACAACATTTCTTAAGCCTGACAATCTTTGTGTGAAAGTAGATAAGGGAAGCTGCTGTTGTTCAAATGTTTAATTAAATAATAATAGTATAAAAAAGCAACGACGTATTCTTTAAAAACATATCAGAGATGCAAAATCAGTTTACGTCAAATGAATACAAACTGGAATGAATATCACAAAAGGGTTAATAAATTGAAATTAAATGAAAATAATTAACTGTTAGTGGCGTTTGAAACGCAAGCAATAAAGGCGGGTAATGAACAAAGCGATATTATTAACGAAAATTACGCGAATTTGTCGGTGGTAATTTCTATTCCCATGTTATTGTGGCAATCGCAAATTAATGACCGAACTGGCTTATTCCCTTTTGTCCCAGTTCTGATTTTGCTAATTAAAGAAGAACTAGGCCCGGCTAACATTTGAATGGAGTGGTGCATTTAGGAAATACTATCTGACTGACTAATAATGACTCATATTAGAAATGCAAAAAATTGATGTATGTTTCTTACTCAATTACGCCTGATTGTCGAAACTGATCTAAATAAAATTTGTTTCGGATGTAGATAATAGACTGGAATAACACTTTGGCTATTATTGAACTGTTCTCACGAGATACTTTTTAAACAGAAATTACAATTTGAACTGATAAACTAAATTTACAAATGGCAAGTCAGACAGGTACAGCGGTGGAGAACTTACAACAAAAAATGGTACAAGAGTGACACATGAAACTAAAATACGAAGCAATTCTTAGATAGTATAATACTGGTAAAAGAAATTGAGGAGCAAATGATTGATGATCTTTTAAGGTATCCTGAAATATAATACTTTTAGAGATAAAATCATACTACTTACTAACCTGATGTTTTTTAGTTTTGGTAATAATGCAGTTTCTCAGTTGTGCAGCTTGAAATATTTTCTGTGCCATAAACATTTCATATAATGTGCAATAAAGAGTAATCATCTCTCTTATGTTTAGGGAAAAAACAAACAACTTTGATTTTATAATTGCTCTTGTAACTACAAAAGCAATGTATTACGTTTTATGTCTCTATATGAATACAGTTAAATAGTTCAACGGCAAATCTAATACGGACTTGGAATCGGTTACTACAAATTATTTTGTAAGAGGGCTCAAACTAAGCGTAATAACAGGCGAATCGGAGCAGGCATCGGGGGCTTATTATTGTTCGTTAGAGCGAAAACAGTTTAATTTCCAATGTTTAATCACAACCGATTGCCGTGTGAATCGAGTAAACGCTGATAATTCGGACATTTGTCTAATCATTACTGGGAAAGCACGGGCAGCGGTGCGTGTCGATTGTTCATCGCGCCATAAAGGTGATCGTTTTCCATTTTGATTAGTTTACACTTTACACGAATCGGCGTACCATGAGTTTGCTGATTTATAACAAGCTAGTCGATGGGTAGATTGGAAAAATTGTGAAACCATTCAATGCTCAGGGATTGAAATATATGGCACGTTTTCAGGATAATGTTCAAAGTAAATTATAGCACATTCGGATATTCCTAACGTTCATTTGCGTTTAGGCTTAGTTGCTCTAAAGTATCGTTAGGTGTAACTTTAGCATTCATCTCTTAAAACCACATTGCATGTTCACAGCTGTTAAGATAAATAAGATACCATAAAAAAACAGAAATAGTTGCTTCAAGTTAATCCATGCACGATTGATGCTAGCAACGATTTAAGATTGGTAAATTATTTTGTCAAATTCGATATATTTTTTTAATATTAAAATTTTGTTTCTTTACGTTGCAACTATATTTTATAGCTCAAGCTATGGGTGGCTAAGCTTTTCAAATTTAAATGGAATCAATTTTAACCTATCGAACAAACAAACGTCGACACATTCTGTCAATCCCTAAAAAGTACGAGATGGTTTTTTTCATAAGATATCGATGAATACTTACTGTCAAGCCACTTGGAGTCGTACTTTAGCGTGCGCTTGAAAGAAAACTCCCGCCGTCCCGTTGTCAAATTGTGAAGGTCTGTTCTGAAGATGACCGTGTCCGCTTTGGTGAACTCAGCGTTGGTGCCGGAGTATAGAGCCGGCAGGCTGCCAGGGTTGCCCCTCTCCACCCACAACGCAGTGGAGTTGTCTGCCGGGTCGTACGGGCACTTCGCGACGCCCATCCCTATGCCCGGCACGTACTCATGCCGGGGCAGGTGCGTCAGGTTCGACTGGAACAAAAGAATAGCGTTTATTTTTATTGCCTACCCGCTAGGTGTCGTCTTGTATTGCAGGTACAATATAGCTGATATATTGCCTCGCTTATATCGGTTATACAATTTGTGATTTGATATAAAATCTGTTACACGGAAACTATTGTTGTGCCGAGGTACGACTTGTTTAGGTGTACAATAATATTATTTTAGCTTTTCTGAGAGCTTAATGACATGTATCCACGTAATATGAGATGCTTTGTTACAATCTCCTTGAGTTTCACCTTCAATGTATTCCATTTGACGTGGATATTTATTATAATGCTAAGTAAAACAACAACAACATTACAACGGCTTCTTATTTGCGTTTATTCAGTAAAATAGATAGATCATTGGCGTATCGTGTCAGATACTAATAAGAAGAACAAATAAAATAAAAAAGTAATATTTTGGGGGCGATCACGTTAATTTTACGCGCCATTAATCAAAAAGTTCACTAAAAATACATACCTAACCGAATTTATGCGTTTCAAAGTCACTTACAGAACTGCCCACCCCTGCAGCCCCAGTACAACTCAACAACACATCTGCTATTAATTTTTCCTAAAAATTTATGTTCGTTTCACGTTGAACGCGATTTATTAACCGAAACTTATTATTTTGGAGGCGCTCGAGTTTTTTCGACAAGCCATCCTCGGCGAATTCCTCTATTAGTATAATGCGATGGGTGGCGGTACGGTTTTCGAAATTATCATAAAATTACTAAATGTAGCATAAACGTGGGGTGGCCAGTGGCGGCGTCGTCGTGGATTGAGACTTTATGTAAATTTTAACGACGCTGCGACCATCGGAGCCACCTGTGACCGCCCCCGCCCGCCGCACCTGTCGAAAACCTATGCCGTTTTTATTTCAATAAGCCGAGGATTAAATTAGGCATGCAAGGACATACCCGCGGGCTCCCTAAGGAACGAGATTTTTCTTATTCTTGCTTTACGCTCGTGTTGGCAACCCATTGTGGGCCCACGTAATGTGCCGGCTGGACATGTGGAATATAATGGACGATAGATATAATGTAACTTATAGTAACCAACATTATAAATCACATATTGTACTAGTTTGTTAGTTTCTATTGTTATAGTGATTAAAGTAAGTCTTTATGTGAAATATGCAAGCGCGATAGAGTCATAAAATCTGGTTAAGTCTAAACTGTTCACTAATTAGGTGCTAAATTTTTATTGATCCATACATAATGGATCAATAAAAATTTAGCTTTAATTAGCAGGTTTATGGTACAGGTTTAATAAATACAGCATATTGCTCCAAATCGTGGCTAGGTATAATAATAACAATTTGCCGTGAATGTTTTGAAAGTAAAAATAAAAATTAGAGCAAATTAGCTGAGTTTTTGTTAGGTTAAGCAAAGTTTGGAACACGAAAACAAAACATTTTATCCTGTGTGTTAGACACAAGTCCATTACGCGTTGAAAACCCTGAGCAAATATTTTAGAATCACACCAAATAGCAAACCACTTTGAATGGTGTATTATTTCGCGACAGAGCCGTAAGTCCGGGATAAATAAGCAAATGGATCGGACGGAAGAGCCTGGGGCACCCTCGGAATAAGAAAGTTTGTGGACCCGGCCCTCATTAGGCCATACTTTTGTTTGTTTACGAAATTAGCAGCTTTCAATGGCGGCGGCTGATGGGTGAGCATTGAATTTTCAGTGAAAGGACCCGGACTAACCAGAGGTTTATGTTGTTTGGTGTCAGGGATGCGACGCCAAACATGGCGACAAATTTGTATTGCTTCGAGAATTATTTTTTGAACCCAAACTACTTTAATTGCCCAAAACAATTTTACTTTTTACAATTTTTGATGGGTGCTCTTACTTGTTGAATGTTTACAATTGTAGATATAGTTTCTGTCTATCAAGTGTTATTTTTATATTATGCATGTTTCCAACAATTTTTTAATCTTTTTTTACTTCTATCGTTCAAACATGTTTATCCGATGATCGGCTATTTAGTACATCAAGTTTAAAACAGATTTACTGTCGGATCTTTTTGAGTTGTTTTATTTATTTGTAAGCGATGAAATAATACCATGTCAAATATAATCATGAATATTTTAAAGTTGTAAAAATAACAATCATTTACCAATATACAGCCAATATTACTTTTTCCAGCCTTATAGTTTTATCGTTCTAGTGGCAACCGTGTCATGACACCAAATATTTTCTGACCAACAAAAATTTAATGCTAACAAAAATTTTGCATGGTTATTTCGCTACACCTACCTAACTGCCGTTTGGTATTTTGTGTGTGATGTGCAAAATGGTTTCCCGATACGCCGTGAGCGTATCGGTGTTTGCTGGCATCGCCAAACGAGGAGATAAGGGCGCGATAGTTCCCTTTAGATCCCTTACACCGTGTAAATAGGTCACCTAGTCAGGTGTGGCGAGATATTTCCTTGTATGTACAGTACAAACAAACAGGACACTATTTCATACTATGTTATCTCTTATCCGTCGTAATTAAGACATCATTTAATCAATAAAATAATATTGTTACGCTTCGTAAAAATAAAGACACTATTTCAATGCAGCATCAATTTATTTTCACCCTTTCGATGTTGTTTCATAGTAAAAGTGGTTTAAAAATGGAGGAGTGTGTTCTCTATTGTGTAACCCGTGTGTGTGTATTTACTGTCTTTCTGTGACTTCTGTTTTATGTAAGGGAGGTTACTCCATAGTAAAAGTTCTAGAATAGTCTTAGTAAAAATAAAATATATTTGATTCTTCAAAAGAAACGCTTCATCAGGTTAAAAACAAGCTGTGTCAATATACGAAACAAAAGCATCACGCAAACTTTATTAAACAGTATGAAAGCTTGGACAGCAAACTTTGACGCTGTCAATATTAATCCCACCAAAAACATTCTGTAAAAACCTAGCCAAGTCTCGATGGAGCTGCTTGTTTATCTCTTAAAAGTAATGAAATCTAGACAAATTCGTGCCAAGTCTAAGGTTCCTTACTGCGATTTCTTTATTATTATAGTTAATGTTGTGTGACTTGGCCGTTGAACATTCTTTATACGTTAGTGGGTACAAGTCAATTTTGTTTACACGTAATGTTATATCTGTTGTATCTTTCTGGCTCTCCCATACATAAGTATTATTGAAATATGCAGCTTTATCAAGCCTACAATTGACTGGTTATTGAATCAACGTTTTCCAAGTGGCAATTTTCCATCGTCCATGGGTAGCGGTTCTTGCGACAGATTGGTGCAAAGGTGTCATGAAGCACCTGGTTTTGCACACTTGTGTACCCTTCAATGGCCAAGTCACACAAAATTAACTATAATAATAAAGAAATCGCAGTAAGGAACCTTAGACTTGGCACGACTTTGTCTAGATTTCATTACTTTTAAGAGATAAACAAGCAGCTCCATCGAGACTTGGCTAGGTTTTTACAGAATGTTTTTGGTGGGATTTCACTTCTTTTTGTAGAAAAGTATGCATATTGATTTATTTTGTTAGATTTTCTTATTTGACACGTTTTTTTCTTTTTAGGAGTAGTTTTTTTATTATTACAAATTTTTTAAAATATAGTCAGCGCCATCTAGCAACATGTGCGGGTATCACTGCCAGTCCAATGCATTATATTTTGACCAAATTATGAGCGAAATTAATTAATATTTTAGTGTAATTTGTTTATTTAATTTGTGTAATGTTCGAGTAGAATAAAGTTAATCATTCGACTATTTCTTCTTGTAAACTTGTAAGTGTAAGTATAAAAGCCAATCTAGTCTTATCCAGAGTTTTCCTTTAATTTCATTTATATGCGTATTAAAAGCAAAAGGGGAAGCATTCGCCCAGCAGTGGGACGCTATAGGCTAGATTAAATTTAAAGATGTGTCCCACTACACTGGATTTTTGCAATGACAGTCGATTTTTTATGTACCAATAGTAGAAAGGGGCATTACCATATCTCTAATACAGCTGAGACCAGCTGAGGGTTCTTCATCAGATACTTCAGACCTTCGATTTTTGACATCAAATGAAGTGGCCCACCAAGTTGAATATTTTTTGTAAAGGCGGTATGTCGATCTCTAATAGTTTGGTTGGGCTCTTGTGTTTTCTAATCAGGGTCACCAGGTACTCCAGATCTTCGATTATCCTAGTTTTTATAGTTTTCCCTTTATGTGGCCATTAAACCCCAACTTTGTACCAAATTTCAGCTCTCTGAGTTTATGGGAAGTACTAGTTCTATTTTGCTGATCATGAGTGAGTGAGTGAGTGTCATAAATGCGAAACTTTGCTTTCCCTTAACTTCGGAACTAAATGACCTACAGACTTGAAAATTTGGATTTTAAGTATGTGATTATAGCTTACTAGATGACGAAAATTTCTACGTTCTGGTCTTATCCAGAGGTTCTCAAATAGGGGCCTGAAAATGCGGCGAAATGGTTCCAGTAAAGGATGGTACGGCAGTGTTTGCTTCGCGCTCGACTTGGCGGGGGCACTGCCGTGCCCCCCGATTAAGAGGGCGTGTAGAGAGATCTGAAGTTAGAGTTATATTAAAAAGTTTACGTTTACTCCTGGGCACATCTGCAAAGATAACGTTTGGATTTAGATTTAGCTAAGGCCTGAACTATGCAGAGTCATATTCAACTGCTCTCAAAGCAAAATAAAAGTACAATGTTTCAGTCATAAATACACGACACTTTATTGTACATATAAAAAAGGTTTTTAACTATGTTAAACTGTATGTCACCTTATGCACATATTTATATGAAATTCTACCAAAATGAACTTAAAATATTTTTCAAAGGTGAAGTTTAAATAATATACAAATTTGTTCATCCGATGTTTCATTTGCTCGAAACACGAATGGGTTGTTGCGGCGTAGAAGCTATTATCTAGTTTTGGTTTTATAGGTCTTTCAGTCATAGTGGATATTATAAAATGTATACATGTACAAGTACTCATTTCCTGCAAAAGAGTTATTTAATAATAACAAGGTTAAAGTCGCCTCAAAAGTGTAGAGCTGTACTTCCAAAAACAATCGTTTAAAACCTTTTTCGGTTAAGCGTTATTAAATCTGTGCCCAAGTAATGTCGCTCACATTGTACAGTGGAACCAAGTAGGCTGTCAGAGCACGTATCGCCGTAAACTTTCAAACGCACAAGGGATGAATCTAGCGCTGAAGTTCTGACGCGCTGTCACTATCAGCTAATAGCGCGGGGCCTGAGCGGAATTTATAAGCGTAATGTTGCTTTATCTATCTTAAGATGAACTTAATCGGCTTTGGTTTTAGTAAATTGGTGTCTAGGGTTAACTGACAACAATTTATGCTTGAAGTTTGACAGTTTACCTAATATAGGATATGGCTGATGCTGCAAATTCAATGATACGTGAATTTGTTTAACTAAATAATCTTCACTTACGAGTACTTACTAATATTATAAATGCGAAAGTAACTTTGTCTGTCTGTTACGCTTTCACGCTTAAACTACAGATACAATTTTGATGAAATTTAGTACGTAGATAGATTAGATTTTAAAAATGGATCCTTGTATTCCATTGATTGGCGCAGGTTTCTGACCTCACGAAATAATGAGTTTACGCGGGCAGAGCATCGGGAAAAAAGTTAGTTACTTAAATCATGCATTAGTGATCGCCATGGTCACATTAGAAATCCTCAAAGAATAATCATAAGACATAGAGCTAAATAATTGAATTATTGTTAGTTGTCTGATTTTATACTGATTAAAAAATACATTCACTTTCTTTATGATTTAATACGTATGGATTATAAAGTATGATCTTGGATAACGATAAACTAACAGTAAAGTGAATATTATAAATTATACGACTCCTGTTATCCACGACCAGCCAGACTAATTTAGTTTAACTCTAGGAAGATCGGTATTTGTATCACAGAACGAGATATACATAATACATGCACCTTCATGTCTAGCACTAAGTTCCCAAGAGATGCAAAAGTCTGCATAATCAGAATCCTTCCGAAGTTAGGAAGCAGTAAGTTTTGAGAGGCTCGTATCACTTGCATACAAAGCTCATTTTGCATTCCTAAAATATAAATAAGCGCAAGTTTAGTTCAAGGAATGACGACAAAGTTTTATTTGACGTCGGGACAGTGAGTAATGCTAATTACTTAGAAAATGTTTTAAATAAATGTTGGAGATTTTTAGATTTTTATCTAAGTTGCCGCCGGCTTCGTTCAAACGGAGTTCCGAGGAAACCCCTGGGAACTTTTGACCTGAATATTATGTATCCTATTATACAGGAATATAAAATACAAGACAAATACAAGCCTGAAAAGTCCTTGTTTTGCGTCAAATAATACACTGAACATAACAAAATGTTATGGTTGAGTAATAGGTACTGACATTGGCACGTCATATTTGAAAACAGACGTTTCGACGCACTAACTTGCTTTGTACGTCTGTTTCGTTGAAGTTGATATAATTTTGGAAGTTAGTCACAAACAAATAATCAAAAAGTGTGGATAGGTAAAAAAATTGAGGTCGCTTTGGCAAAAGACATTGTGCACATCGTCAGATAACCCGAAACCACAATCCATGCAACTCTTTGATGAAACGCGTAAACAAGTCACATACCCTAGAATAGTTGTCGCATATTCATGCAAGACCTACCATTATTACACATTTTATTCTCTTTTAAACATTAGCATTTTAGTTCGTAACAGAAAAGTCGAGAAATGCTTTTACATGTATCCTTAAATGTTTGCCGGGTTATCTTTAGGTACGTACTATAATCACTGCTGCCCCTACTATGAACGTCAAATAGTACGTAACTTAACAGTTCGAACTTCAAACTAAATATCCACAGGTGATATAAAACAGAAGGTGCAATAAAATAGCTTTATGATATCATGACCCCAATACCGTTATGATAACTAAGCTGTTTATAGTATATTTTTGACCTTATTTACCCATAATATGTATCGGTCTGTAATTCTGAACGTAATTATTAGTGCGACAGCAAAGCTATAAAATAAAGGAGATAACAGTCGTAAAGCTTCGACGATATAGGTCCCTAATTCGGGACGGCTAGGTGCACCTGCACCCGTGATATACGGCGGTACAAACTATAAAGGAGCAGTCTCACTAGAATATGCTATATCTAGTTACTGCTATAATATATGTAATACTTGTGCACTATTGTGCAGGTAGTAGTAACTGGCACACATTAACTTAAAAAAAAGACGTGTGGCACTCGGAGACTGCCGCGGTAAAGCTATTGCATAGCATTTTTTATCAACTTATGCAATTATAAAACTAAAAAGTATCACCGCTGTGCCGGTCGGAGTGGGGGGGTGTTAGGTTATTTTCGTTACGGAATTTCTGGATTCGGTCTCCACGCTCAAGGCCCGCGATAGAAGCTATGCAATAGCTTAAAAAAAATATAATGGAGTTTTTTTTTTAAACTTTGCCTTATGATGGTGACATAATAGACTAGCTAGTCTACGGATATCCTAAGTGGTACAGCTAGAAGAAGCCTTCTTCTAGTTGTACCACTTAGGATATCCGTTAGTCGATAGCAGCTTCTTCTCGCTATATTGAACAAACTGCGATACCTAAGACACCTGCCAAGCGTGCCAATTTGATTATCCTCATTTTGGAGACATCTATTTCCCGCAGTAGAATTTTATCGTGAAATTGAAATCATCATTACAAGACGATTAAAAACTCAGGAAACAGGTTCTGAACTAATGGAAGATACTTGTAATTTGTATTACTTTGTTTTTTGACTTTTCCTTACTCTTGTAATGCGTAAGGAATCGTCAAAAAACGAAGTAATACAAATTACAAGTATCTTCTCGTCCAGAGACTTCATACGAGTAACTAAAGAACGTTTGAGAGCGTCGCATAAAAAAGTTGTTTCTGCTACACTTTTGGCTTATAACGTGAATGCACCCTAAAGTTATTTGTTACCGTGTACCACTCATGATATATTTGTTCGCCAAAAAATGTGTCTGTTTTTAGTGCTTTTAGTTTGCAAAACCATCTGCATCCGGTTTAGCATAAATTTTTCAGACTTTATCCTATTTTTATACATATTTACCGCGCACTTATTATTTTATTATGAAGAAAAATATGGTAAGGGTATATTCAGGCCTATTAATACAATAAGGCAAACAAACCTGTAACATGGACCGTAATTACGAAGAATAATTATACAGGAACGGTCGACGAAAGTGGCGTCGAAGCAAAACAACTGCATTTGCAGTTGATTAAAAATGTAAGAGCATATTATGGGCTCTCGAAACAGACTATGTAACGTGCACTCGCTATTAAGTTTTACGATGAGTACCGTCGCGAATAAAAACCGTTATGCGGTATCTGCATACAATATGAACCAGACCTGGTGTGATCATCGAGCAATTTGTATGTAAACTCCGAAAATAATAACAATTTACAATGATCCTCATTCGTCATCATTCTCGTTTATTCATTCTGATAAATGAGATATTCCAATATGCACGGTTTAATTTGGTTAACTTGCATTTGGACTTTACGCTTCATTCAACAATTTGATCCAAATCACACGAACATCTGAAGATTTAACTTTAGGTTATCGTCAAAGTATAATTATTATTTTCGGGATTTCCACGTCTTTTAACAACCTCTTTGTCAGTTTTCACCTTTATCTACGAGGTATCAAGTCTAGTTTTTAGATTTTATTTATATAGTAACAGACAGCCTAAAAACGGATTTTAGAGTAGTTACATCAAAGGCTATTAGCAACGGATCTATCTAACGAAACGAAATATTTTAGAGTTCAAATCCTACAAGCGATTTTAAATGTTAGTGGTTGATAAACATTAGATTCGAAATAGCTAAACAAGCAAGCAAGCAACAAGTTGAAATTGTCATCATATTATTGTATCTCAATTTTTTTTACGTGACGCTAAAGCAACTGATACTAAAGGTCTAAAATCCGATACACTACGTTCAGACCCTAGTTGAGTTACGTGCAAGGTAAGCATATGAATGCCGTTCCTCGTGGATTATAAAGTAATATTCCGAAGTGCACTCAACGCCGATGCAAGCGTAGTAATTGACAATGGCACCAACATAAGATAAGGCACTCATAAAGATCTTTACACATTGACAAGATCTATATTAGATAACATTTTCATCTGATATCGTTCATAAAATATCGAAAAATGAATGGATGGTGCAAATATGATAACGTAAGAGAGTCTTTTAACTCATGTGTATTGACGGATTTGAAAGTCAATTATTCGTATTGAATATAGAAAACACTTTAAAAAGAAAGAATTGAATTGAAAACAGGAGTAAAATGTAATTTAATATCTTCCATAAAGATACGTCAAAACAATTTAAAATAAATAATGCAATATCAAGCGCGCCTACTTTTGTTTGATTGCTATGAATTAAAAGTTGCAAGAGATGGCATTAATTAAGTAACAACTTAAATAGTAGATATGTTATTTATTTGTCCATTTGATTTTAAAAACTGGCGCCTCCGAAAGGCGTCGTTCTGTCAGTAGGTAATTTTATAATTTTTTCTCCTCATAAAAACATTTCTAGTATTTTAACGAAGATATAAAAAAAAATGCCGAAATACTGGAGCCGTTCTCGAGTTTTTGCGCTTAGCAACAAATTTAACGATCCATTTCTATTTTAATAAAATTTGTGATTCAAATTTTACCTCCGAGACCTTTATTTTTACATAATTTTTAACAAAATTTACCAATTGTTAAACTACTTTGAGACTCTTAGCTTTGGATTTAGATATTAATGCAACATCAAGTCCAAAAATTTATTTACTTCACTTTTCTTTTCTCATAATTAGTGATGCCATGTGGACTCGTGTGTGCAAAAATAAATGATTTGATTTGATTTAAAAGAAATACACCATAACTTACCTATATATTTCATTGGTAAATAGAATTATACTAATCTTTCTCCTTTTAATAGTTGTCGTAAAAGGCTACTAACGCCAGTTAAAAAGACGAACAATACCTAGTGTCATCTTTCTACCATTGGGCGAGTTGTAATTGCCAACCCACCAGCACAGTGTGGCGTTTATAGCAAAAATCCTTTTATATAAAGAGGCCACATGGAGAAAAAGGTCTAGTTTTACTAACCAGAATTTTGAGGAAGTTAACTAGAACGCATAGTGCTATAATGACAACTATACATTTTGTAAATGATATTTTAAAAATCTAGTTTTTAGTAACATGAATTTTCTGGTACATTGAACACATTTTTCGGTACACTTTACCATCAAATTTGTACTGCTAGCAATACTTAATCATAGTTGTGCCCATTACTAACTTATTATTTTGATCTTTACAAAGAAAGTAGTAACTGATAGTACTATTTGACATGTTTCGTACACTTAGTTACCAGATTTATTTAGTATTTGCAATTAAGCGACTATTTATCCTTAAAACTAATTCTGATAGCACTCGCAGTTTTTTGTTAACTTTTAATAGATTTGTTTTAACAAGTCGTTCTGGTAGTATTGTAAAATATTTTTTTCTCCGTGCAGCGTGGACTAATTTGGATTGATGATATTGATAATAAAGTCTAAAATATATAAAATTTAATATTTAGTATTAGGTATTAAAATATGAAATTGCCGTTTTGTATGGACGAAATCTTGAAAAGTCATTTTTCCATACTAACAATGTTTTAGTTTTTTTGAAAACGCCTGAACCGTTTTCGATGCAATTTTAAAGGTGAAAGTTAGATGGTTATAAAGCTACGCATTATAGTATTTAAATTTCTGAAAATCAAAGTATATAAGACAAATATACTTAATTGAAGCAAGAAGGTCAGCTGACACATTGTAAGGGGTCTTTTCAACGACTTCCTTCGAAGTAATTGGCACTAGTATTGCATTTTTTCTTAGTCAAAATTTACTTTATTTAGTTTTTGATACAATACAAAAAGAATTACGCAATAATATGACTATACTTAAGAGCTATAAACAAAATAAAAAGTGGATATATAATCGGCAATTTACTTTAAACCCTATTATTTTTAACCATGGTAAGTTTAGGACTCATGAAAAACTATTTTGTCATTTCAGATTCTAATGTAGCTACTTTTATTGTACCTATTCAATAACACATTGAATAGCGTTTTATCAGTGCTACAGCAATTTTTATATTGCGTGGCATTTTCTGATAGACCTGTTAAATATTTGACCGGCTCTTATATTGGACGGGCTCAATTTAATGAGATCTCAAACAGTTACGCAGTGCTTAATTATTAAGTGCAGCTTTAGTATTCTGTTTACTGTAAAGTAAGACCCTTGTATAGTACGGATTTAAAAAGAAAAAAAACGGCCGATATGACCAGTATTATGAGTGCAAAACAAAAACATTTATCCTTTATCCCTGTTAACCATGCAGAGGCCAATCTGCTATTGTAGTACTTGAGAACGCAAACTTTTTGCGGAGTTGTTATGGAAAAGTCTATAGGAAAGCTCTCGAAGTTCGTACGTCTAAACTTTCAAGTATATGTACACAGCTTCGAAGTTGGAAACTTATTTTAGGCCATAAAAGTTTTTATGTAGGTTTGTGAAAGCTGGATTACTTTGCGAATGTTTGCGGATAACAGTTTACTATGGACATTATTGTGACAGGGATTAGGTTAAGTTCACACTTGTGTAAACTTATTCTAAGAGTGTGTTTTCGCGACGGTAAAAAAGGGAATCATAGTGGTTAGTTTCCCTTAAATGTAAATGGTCTTGGGAGCAGTTTCCGGTTCAATACAAAAAAGGAAATTTAAACTTTAAGAATTGTGTCGTTGTATAAGGTATAACTATAGCTTCTCTCTGTTTTTCACTTTAGTAATTTAAACAATTTATAATAATCAATATGATGTTATATTTTTTATGATGTTATACTTTCTCTGCATTGGCTTTTCTATAAAAGCACTTATAAAATTTGATTTGTCCTGAATGAACCTGTGACATAAAGCTAAGTTTTCAAATTTATGATATATTTTTAATAATAAATAAATATTTAAGACATGCCTCACTGGGCCACACAGAGCCATCTAGTCCCAAATTAAGCTACTATTAAGTACCCTGTCGTATGGGGTACTAGACAACCGATAAACTTACTTATATCCTTTTTTTTTTGTAAATATATACTTATAATATATATAGAAAACACCCAGACCAGTACAAACAGACATGTTCATGCACACAAATATTTGTACTGTGCGGGGATCGAACCCGCAACCCATAGCTCAGAAGCAGCGTTTACTACCGCTGATCCAAATGGTCGTTATATATATATTTTTTTCCCTAGATTTATAAATTGTCGTGTGCCTGTAATCTGTAAGCCGTGAGTGCAAGTATCAATACATACTCGTAGAAGACATAACGGCCATCCCAGTAACAGTCTAATAAAAGAATGACCGAAAACAATCGCTCAGTTCCAATGCATTAGGCAAACATTTAGCCGAAAGAACGAGCCGAACGATCGCAAAAACAAAGCACCGCTCGTTTGTTACGACTCCTACAAATAACAATAGAACAATTTGTACCTTGGCTGATTTAAAACACATCGCATTTGTCTTGTTCGAATAAAAATGCGATAAGCCCAGCTTATTGATTGTACCGATTTAAATTGAAAACGTTGGATCTGTTTTCGTCACAGAAATTAAATGAAAAAAATCACGTCCCGATTTTCGTAATGCGTTTGAGTGGCATTAAAAACAGATGAACGGCACCGGATTAATGCTTACCTGTGTTTTATTTAATGCGAGATGGAAAACCGTTTAATCTTTCTCAAGTACCTATGCGTAATGAGCTTGTGTTGTTTGTATTTTATTTGAGCAATAACGGGATTTTTGGTTTGTACATTGCATTGTTCACAATTAGACAAACAGAACTCAAGCAAGTAAAGAAAATTTTGCGGATTTTACTCGCTTTTTATTAAGGTTTTACATTACATTTTGGTTTACCCCGTCGTTTTCATTTCGAGAACACTGTATTACATACATTAAATAAATGTATGGTTTACGAGTAAATTCAAGTGACCAATACTCGTGAGTTTAGGTTCTTTTTGTTGAATAATTGGATGAACCACAAACAAGTTTACAAGGAACTTATAGTAAGACATAAGCCAGAAACAATTTTCTTGTACAAAGTATACTCAATAGCGATGATTACATATAAGTGGGCTTAGTTAATTCGTAGCCTGTTAGTATTAATGTGGTTGTATTAACGCGGCACATCTTGTCATCAAAATTTAAAATCTCAATTTCACAGTGTTAACGATTAAAGAACACATAAACGTCCCAACAAACAACAGTTACAACGTTTCTTGTTTAATGTTTAAGCAATTCTGTTCCAATTCGATTGAACGTTAAAAGCAAATTGTCGCCAAATAATTCACCGAACGGCAAAAGTTCCAAATAAACTTTTAATGGTAGATTTGTCGAGTTATAAGGAACAAAATTGCCCTTGAACGTTGATAAAAAGCCGCGGAACGCGCCGTGTCATTTGTTTCCAATACTCGTCCAATCGCAAACGGTCATTTGTAACGAAATAGATAAACGCTGTTGCACTAGGGCTGCCACAACTCACACTTTAAAACTTCTTTTAAATTTTTCATAAGAATCTTTAACTTCTTTTTAACAAAAGAATATCCGTAGAAAAGATAATAAGGAACTTATTATGACTGCGCGTCTATCGTTGATGATGAATTGTTAAGTACTGATTCAAATTTAGTTATATACCAACATTATGTAGAGTTTTTAGTCGGTAGTTTTTTGGGTAAAAACATTTTATTGCTTTGATTTTAAAGTAAATCTTTAAAATAAAACTTGACTTGTCAAAATTAAGAAATCATATCTCTCTTTTTTCTTTCTCCTAAGCTGTGTGTCAACCATTTGACAATCATACACAACAAGGTTGCGCCTGCAACCGCACCGGGCCATATCAATCGCGCTCATGCGATTTCACTCAATTTTTGAAGCTGATGCTACCCCAGTTGGGGGAGTGAACACATTACTCAAATCACAGATTAGCACTAGCCTCGTCGTCTGTGGTTTGCGAGACCAGAAAGAATTTATTGCGGTTTCACTTGAGTCTTGCACGCTGTTTATTTTTACTTATTGCAACATTTTGTTATCAGAATAAAAAGCCATAATTTTGTATTACAGCATTGAAAAATACGAATCACCGAAGTAATAACTATGCAAATCGCAAGATAAATAGCAAAAGTCCAAGATATTAAACATAGTTATTTCGTTGCTGCAAAACTATGGGTGGTAAAAGATTGAAACGGTATAAAAGCTTTTGTATTCAAATCGAATCTCAATTGCTGATGCTTTAGAAGATATGAAAGTAAAACAAATCAGTTTTGAAAGGGAATTAAGATGGCCCGGGTTTGAATCGGGGACTATCTCTGTTTTCACAGTGCTCTGTACAAAGGCCGGATCGCGCCCCATTCCGCTTTCCCCACAAACTGGGAGTAATATATTTTCAATTTTTGGCGTTCTATTACATTGAGTATTTGACTTATAATAGAATTTATCACCACCACTGAAATGTCTGGAATAAATCTTGTATCGCGTGGTGAATGCAACTTGCGATTTCACATCGTTCACAATAACTTGCGTAATGTAACCGATTTAACGTATCATTGATTTTAGATTACGCAATTTATAGAATTTTATAAAAAGTAGGTTTTTTTCAAATTTGAATACTTTTCGTATCACTCGTAAACATTTGATTACGTATTAACTCACAACCAGTTTACGATTAGCGTAAGATATTTTAGTATGTTGTAATTTACTTTCTTGACATTAATATTAACATGAATTATGAAACAAAGGTTAAGATTACTTAGAAATTTTGAGTTTAATGGTCCATAAAACCAATTTTACTCTTACACATTAAACATTTTATCGTTATTATGGTTTTGGTGTGAAAGACCTACAAGTAAGTATAGTAAAAGATTTGTCAAATACCGTTAGTGTCAAGCGCAAGGTATATGTAATATTTTATAATTTTATGTAGGTTTTTCCAATGCTATCATACAATTTTTTTGGATTTTTGGCAATTCTTAACTTTTACTAATTCCTCTGTAGTAGTAGAAGTACTTAGCCCAAGTAATTTAGTTTAATCCCCGTATTTATAAACAAGTAAAAGTAATCACTTGACTACAAGTAATTACTTGGGAGACAATTTTTATGCCTTAATCAAGAAATTACTAGAAGTTATAACTACCAAAAGTTAGCATTTTCAGCCAAATCATATGACTATTAATGGTGACCAATTTCTTTCACTTAAGCACTAGGTATGTACACTTTAAGTTATGACTTTCTTAAGCAATAAGTAATTACTTCTTTATAAATACGGGGGTTAGACTATAACCTTATGGGTTATAGTTTCAGATCCAAGCCAATTTAGAAAATATTGTTCCATGAGTCGACCCTACCAGAAATTGAGCCCAAGAACTTAGAAGTTGGCGGACAACTACGCCAACCGGATCGTCAGTTTGTAGTCTTTTACACGATTTCATCATTGGTTCTATAGTAAAGATATTTATATCTATGAGAAAAACCATCAGTAGAAATGTTAGAAACAGAAAGACAAAATTAAAAATATCACATAATTTCATTATAAACAAAAACTACAAACAAAAAGGGAAAATGACATCGCAAAGAATATACATATTGATAAGAATAACAGGTTTTATACCAGTAGATAGATATATAAAAAAACATATTATCAAAATAGTGAAATCCGCCCTTACGACCGATTAGTAACAAGAGATTTGGCCATCATTCTACCAAACACCCTGTATAAGCAAAGGTAAGAAATTCTATACGGCAGTGGCAAACAATGCGTAAACATTATTTGATTTTCATACCCTTTTCATGTCCAAACTTGTCTGCGGATTCGTTCTTATCTGACGCGGAAGGGTACCGTCTAGAGTCCCAACAGGATGCATCCCTGTTTACAATACATTTTATGTGCAATAAACCCGTCCTACGTACACTTTAAACCGTGAATTTGTAATAAGATTATAAAAATTCGCTCGCTTCGGAGGTGATAAAACGTGCGAGGGGTCAAAATGGGCAACGATATGTCATTATGATTATGGAGTCAGCTAAACTTTTAGCCCCTGTATGTATGTTTTCTATTTAAATATTTTCGGGTAGGTAATATCAATTTTGGTTATTTATGCCTGTTTTCGGCAATGTGTTATGATAAATTACATAATATTTTTGTGCCTGTACTACACAATTTAAGAATAATAACTTTAACAAATTTTGAGCCGCTGCATGACGATCGTCGTGAATAGTTTTATCGCTTAATCGGTAATTATTTTTGGAATTCAACTTTGTTGACCTTTTTAATTTTTATCAAATTTTTAGGTGAAATATAATCACCATCCTTGAAACTAATTATTGCAAATGACTTAATAGAAATAGAAATTTACTACGAATAGAAATTTGGTTACCTATCAATTTAAACTCACAAAATAACGTCAGGTACAAACAGTCTAACAAATACACCTATAATAGAAAATATATCTACCCAAAGCCTAACGGAATGCTCCAATACTACAAAATGACCTGTTAACTAATAAACGGCTATGACTAAACTATTAGGGTTCCAAAGTCACTGCGGAACTCTGAAAGTGGTCGTTGGAATACACGATAAAACGTGTGAAGGGTCAAACCCGGTGCGATACATCATAAAATTATATTAAAGTCAAAAGCAGGGAAAGTGAGATGAGGAGGCCGCCTGAATTATTGCGGGCTGCTTTCGATACGTATTGTGGCCGGCACTTTACGACTTTTAAAATAATTTCATGGAAATAACGGCACTTATCGGACCGGACGGACGCCCGGGACCGAATGCAAATAATAAATCTAGTTATAATGACCCAATATTTTACCTAAAACTTTTGTGTCGGCTAAAATTTTCAATGTTTAAATTTTTGGTATTGATATCAGCATTTATTGTAACTGGCGATTGTTTGCGTATGTTAATATAGACGTATGTATGGTGGATTAAATAATTTGATCTAGGTAACGATACTTCAAAATCACAATACTGCATAGATACATGGAGATGCCGAAAAAAAAGATACCTATTTGAAAAGTTTATCAAAACTTAAATCTGGGCTTTCTCTCAAATACTCCAAGTCAAATAAAATAAAAAACCCAAATATACAATACTAAAAGGCAAAAGAGAGAAAGAGGAAGAACAATGCAGCAACTGAAAGAAAAGGTTAATGTCATTGCGCATAAGAAGTTAAAGGTGCTGAAAGAGTCCATTGGAAATCACTTCACCGATAAGAGTAAAGCTAAACGGTTATTCTTAGATATCAGAAAAAAAAATTGGAAACTTAAAACAGCATTGGCATAAAACAAAGTTAACGGGAAAAGCATTTTTTTTTATTTATAAAAACAATGAAAAAGAAAAAAATCATACAACAAGTTCAATTAAACAGTTGTTAAATATGATTGGATAGTTGTTAATTACGTGAAACTAACTGGCATTGAATATAAATTTACGACCCATGTAATATTATAAAGCAACATAATCAAGTACAACTAAGGAATCCTACACGTCGCATGATCAGATAAAACGCAAATAAAATCCTAAATCATTAACAGATTCATTGGTATAAATGAACCTGTTATTAATATGCTTTGTGAATTTAAATATTATGAATCTAAATATAACAAAGGAATTGTTCTAACGGAGTTTTCCGGCAACATTTTAATCCGGAAAGTTTAGCCTAGCTAGTAGCGCAACGAGCTCATCTTTATGGTGTCATTTGGAATCATTGCCTGTGAAATTTGTCGTGTCTTCGCAGCAAGCGTTGCTTCAAACGGTGCCGATGTGACCTAAGAATAAAAGTCCTATTCCGAGGTGCGTTGCAGGTTGCAGTTGCACGCTTCACTACAGCTATTATGACACCAATTGATTTTAAACTTAAAATCCTACAAGAAAAGTTCAATATTAATTCTGCACATTTAAACGTAGCTACGTACTACGCGTAGTAGGAACAAATGAGGCTGATGGCGCAAAAGTGATCGAACGACACGTTAATATGCGTCTATTGCAGATATATTTTTAACCAATATAATTTCCTTACATCCAATTAAGAATCTACAATGATTATGACATTCTTATCCTTAAATATATATTTTTTTGAATAATATGAAACAGTCAGGCTACAAACAGGAACGGTGTATTTAGGCCGCTTTGCGCTGCCGGACTCACTTCTACCGTCCTTTTGATCAAGTTTCCGAAACATTTTTCCAATAAACACTTTCCTACTGCATAGTATAGAAATCCTTTCGTAAAGCATAAGAAAATCACAGGGAATACCGGTGCGGGCACAGGACTTGAAACTCTCCTTACGGCGTCATTCGGAGTCACTCGCTGTGAAATTTGCCGCGTCTCACCACGGCGGCGTTGCAAATGCACACCAAGCTATATCAATTGATATTTAGAATTTGAATCCAAGATAGTTTAAAAGAGTTTCAAAGAGTTCTGATTTTAAAATGAGACCTAAAATATTCAGATACGCTCTGTTACCTACCAAAATCTCTGGACCGTCTAAAGATATAGAGTTGGTAGTAAAGTTAAATTAAAAGACAGTAGTGGTACCTGCAGTAGAATTTAGTTAATCTGTTACTATTCTTGTTCTAATATCTAAAAGGTTATAGAATGCCAAAATTCAGGCAGGCTATTATAATATAATAGTCTTAATAGTTCAAAGTTGTTTAACTCTAGTCTCTAGAATTGAAGCATAAAATTAGTTATTCCTTTTATCTCCTAATAAATTTACTAGTAAAACACGAGGTACAAACTCGCAGTTCTTTCTTTTATCGTTTAATCTAAAGCGAAATATCTTCAGGCAACACAGCGACCTCAACAAGAATGGGTATAATGTTGATCCGCGTATTTACGACATGTGGACCTGTGGAATCTGTTGCATCTGGCGCTGGTCCAAGGTTCATGCACGAATCAGTTCAAGTGGGCGAAGACCTTTAGGTAATGGCTGCTGTCACTGATACCAATAGTTTTGAGACGAATAAAGAAACGAGAAAGTATAGCAGGAATTATACTTGCTTTACCTAGTGTCAATCCATCTACATACATTAAAACGAAATGTCCACTCATCATAAAGTATCAAAAACCGCTTGACGTTCAAGATGAAATTTCACAGAGAGATAGTGGTTAGTTTGCTAAGAACGGGCCAGATTTTGCGACAGGGCCAGATTAAAGATGTCTAAGTACTTTCGCAAGCTTAGAGTTTATGAGTAGAAGACATTACTTGAAAAATAATTTTGTTGATTTGGATGAACTAAGAGCTCTTGCAATTTTTCTATTATTTACAATCTTTATCTTCTAAATAATCTACAGATAACGATTGTAAGCATTTGAAGTATCTCTAAAAATTGAGATATATTCGGGAAAGCAGTAACATCAGTTCTTATACGATCCAATATTTTAGTCAACCACTGATTCGGAATAAGTGTAGGCTAGTGCCGATAAGAAGCTGAGCAAAAAACTTGGTCTATATTATCAGCCTCATTTTAAGTATTATGTTTACGATAAGGAATTATTTTAGTGCGACCTATGACATTTTGACACCATACATTTCCATCATTTATATAATCATTAATAGTTTCGTATGTAAGGCTTCTTCATTAAAATTACTTTAGCATACGATTAAGGGTTATAACAGGGAGTTTAGCAATAGGTTTCCTAGCGAGTTACGGAGACTAAGGCTGTAAATATAGCCCTTGAAAGCCCAAGAGCCAGCCTATCAATAATTAATTTATAAAAAAAGGGTATACTGAATGGTTCACACAGGCGCGTAGGCGGCCAGTACGAGTATAAATGCGATACGCACATTCTCTACCGCGGTATTCAGTCTGCTGGCTAACTGAATCGCTGCAACAAATCGTCACTTGTCAAGTTCATTCTTGATAAACATCATTTCACTGCCCCAGTAATTAATTATTAGTGTTACTGATTACCTTTGTCGTTACAGACACTAACGCTATTACAAATACTAAAATATCATGACGATATTTTTTACTCGTCCGTGAACGATATTAAAAACATATTTTTGCATAAAAGACATGCCAAATATTGCTGAAGCTATAGATTAATTTATCTAAAATATGTTTGCCTTGAACTACGAGATAAAATGTGAAGGTCAAGTAACCGTTTTAACCTTGAGCTTCGGGAAATGCTATGCTAAGACAAAATAATTAAGTTAGATACAATAGTATTTTGAGGCGGACTTCAATTATGCACCCTTAATTTGACGCCAAGCGAAACTAACGGCAAAGGAAGCATTCATGTTTAGATAAGTGGTAAAATCTGTTGCGCCTGGCGCATCTCCAAGTAGTATCAGTTAAAGAGAGATACAATATAATAGTTTCTGTATAACACAAATAATAAAATAATCTTCATTTTAACACAAGCTTTTTGATTTACAAAATTCATAAATACGAGTAGCAATCTACATAAGTATTTCCATAAGATGCGTATCGAATTCTACCGACACATAGGTATAATTTATCTTTTGAATTACGTCACGCATGAGAGAACATCCTAGTTCTCAGCAAACGTGCTACGAAGATTAAGCTGACGCTACCACAATGTCCATCGTAGTCTCGTAGTTTCAGTATTAAACCAATCATAAATTACGACGTAAGGCTACGAGAACTACGCGTGCTACGAATGCTATAATAGAGCTAGCTACAAGTAGTACCAAGGTACTAGAAATCAAGGCTATAACATAGTTTTTTTATGCTTCACTAGTGCGACTGTATAGATCAGTGTTCCCAAACATTTTTCTCCCATGGCCCGGTAATTTTCACACTGCCCCTTTGTGGGTCACAAAGGGGCAGTGTAAAAATTAACTTTTAAAACCAAACTGGTTCCATCAGGTTCTATAATACACATTAATTAATATATATTTTATAATACTTCTCTTTAGTCACTAAATTTTAGTGTGACTACTTCGCACGCTGCCTATGTTTTACTTAAGAATTCAAGTTCCCCGAAAATGACTAAAGTTTAAGAAGAATATTTACCATGCGTCGATTGATAGTAGGTATTATTTTTTTAAACAAGGCGGGAATTTTGTGACCTGGTATTTTGATGGCTCGGCACCGGGTCGCGACCCGGCAAATGGAAAACGTTGGCCTAGATCATAGCGCATCTCATCATAATAAAATTAACGCAATAAAACTCATAATGACATTTTCAGTATTTACAGACAGTGGGTGTGCAAGATACAAAAATTTAACACATGATATTTATAACTTTAGACCTATTTTTTAGTGCAGAAAAAGATGAAAAAGGTAATACTTACATATAGAACCCAATCCTTGGGGCTATGGGCGTTGGTGCCACATACGTAGAGGCGCGCTCCGTCACCCATCGGCTGAATCACGCGCACGTGGTTTCGGCAATCGAAGTGCTAGGAAAGAAAAAAGTTGTTAAATTTTTCAAATTGATTTATCTATGAATCTATTTGAATGATTGATTGGCAATAAAGTTATAAGAGTACACGATTGTGCATTCAGGTTAAAAACTAAAACAACGACATTATGTACACATTTTGAGTATGGTTTACGACAAGTGATATTCAAAAGAATTTAAAATACAATTATTAAAACAATAAAATACAAAGTGACAATTGCAAAAGACTTTTTAGTGAACTAAAATATATAAGTTTTTCTGGTTAAACCGTGCAAAAATAAATTTATTAAAATAGACTGACAACGAGCGAGACCAAAATGGAGAGAATCGAATTTATTTACTAAATACCCCGGGCAAAATTCGTTGGAATAATAGTGATTCGCGAAGTACGAGTGTGTATGAGTGTTCACAGGCCGTGATTATGCAAATTTGAGTCCAACATAAATATTAAACGGTGCATTAATATTCGGAACGACAGAAATAATGCATCGTTCGCGCGCGGACAAAGCAGTACCTACTCAACCGTACAGTTCATTTTGGCGCAAAACTAATAATTTAAAAAAAAAACTGATGGTCCAGACAGGTGTTGCATTGAATCGAAAATAAGTATTTCTGAAGAATCCGTACATTTTTCTGTTATATATTTTCTATTAACGAGATAAACAGGAGATTTTCGGTTTTACGCATATCTTATTATTGTTAGACATACTGCTATAGCGTTGTCTGATTGAGATTTATTTCATTCATACATTAAAGTTGGTATCACTCAGAAAGAATGAAACAATTATAATTACTTGACGAAAATATTCGCTAAGTAATTATATTTTTTTCATTATTTCTATATAAAAGGGATTTCATCACTCTTTTCATCAGTCCAAATGATTTCATTAAAATATTTCATACGTTCCCTTGAAACCAGCTATAACCGGTCATAAGTCAGCGCAAAGCCAGAGCAATGTCATCAAGGCATTTGACATATGCAGGTGTAGTTCTCTGAGCGCAGATTGGGCGCGGTCGCAGCGGTTGTCGTGGGATTGAAACTAATTTTCTGCACGTCAACCTTCACTGAACGAACACACTGTCGGAAACCGAAATACACAAATGGAATGGAAAAATGACGACAACATATTTTTAACCGGAAATATTTATGACCTCAGACGTGGCTGGTGTAGATTACGGTGTTAGAGACAAGTGTGAAAATAACGCAGGTTTTAATTATGCGCTAATGGTAGTTTAGGACATGGTTTAAGAAATTACTAGGTTAAAAAAATAACTAAAAATAATTTAACATTTATGACTTTATATTAGCTACGAAATGTACTTGTTCTGTGGAATGAATGACAAACTTGCCATAAATGACATACTATAGCTAAACAATGTTGTGTCTACGTAAAACTTAATGCAGAAGAAACAAAATAAAGCTGACAAGAGCATAACCAATATTGTTTTAGGACATCATGGTTAGTCCCAAGCTGAATTGATAGATAGTGTCAGAAATATCACAATTTTTACTGTTTAAATCTAATAATCATTATAGAAAATCATAACAGAAACTTGAAAATTATTATTTCTAGGATACAGTATATTAGCATACCTCCGAGAGTCCATTAACGAGTAATAATCAGCAAAGTAATGAAATTTGTTGTCACGCGGAAATTCTATTTGTTTAACGAAAATCAGGAGTTGTTATATTTTATTGACAAATTAGTATTTTAATTTCGTTTGCAATGCAAAATGTTTATTAATTTGGCAACATTACGAGGTCCATGCCTGCCTAAAATTATGGAGCTGTCATACGTAAAAATAAATTGAGCAACATAATAATAATTTATTCCCCATGCCTATTTGTTCGATATATTTCAACACATACCTACTATTGATGTTGTAGAATAAAAGTTGGGCAGAGTTCTAATAGGAGTCTTTTTCATTGGAGAAATAGCCACACGTAAATAACCAAACAATTAATAGAGTGTTTTGTTCTCTAGCAAAAACTCTGCCACAGTTTCTTGGTTCGGCCTCGCGGAGGCAACTTCCAGTGAGATTGTTCTAAAGTAATTATCGGATTAATATACTCTGAGCGTTCAGCCGCTGTACTGACGCGAACAGAAAACTGTTTTGCAGAAACAATCAGAATTAAGCACAAGAACAATCAGGCTCACGTCTAAGTTTCTTTTAACGGCAGTTAGCCGGGCTCTCGCATAAGTTCACTCCGAACTAATGCCTTCGATTGCTCCATTTCGTTAATTATTCGCCACTTTGTACGTAAGTAGATTTACGGCCAGGCTTTTCTCGCGTTCTTCGACCAGATGATTTTTTCTTGCGCATTTTACCGAAGCGGCTTTTATGGGTTTTTAAGAGCATCGATTTGCATTTTCAATGCGCTTTCTGGTCGCTATCGCATGCAATCAGCGCTAATTTGTGAGATAACTGTTACCTAGATACAGTTAATGTATTTACATAAAAGTCGACAGGTGAAAAGTGAAAATCTATGCCAATAGATTAGCTTGGGGAGTTACCACGATCTCGTCAAACAAATACTGTGATAGGTTATTGGTAAAAAGTAGAATTTAATCGTTTGGGTAGTGTATTGTTTGTTGCCTGGTTTGTAATGATACCTTCAAAAAGGTTACATACTTAAAACAAAAAGGCATAAAATGTTATTCCCGCCATTTTCAAACTTTTCTATATTTTTAGTATGTTTCGTTCGCATGCGTAACATGGTTCGTCTAAAAAAGAAGCCCTCTCCTTAAAAAGGAGAGAGACCCGTGCTCAGCAGTGAGCGAAAATGAGTTGTGGTTCGTCTGAAATAAACCAATTATAAAATATATTTGTTTTGTTTATATTTGACATTTATTCTCGGTCGTGGAAGCCCGCTGGATACGGGTGTGACGTGACCGATAGTTTTAAAGATACTTAGGAAGCGACGCCCACTATTGGACTTACTATGTCCAATAGTGGGCGTCGCTTGGTTGAGATGACGATTATGATACTAATTTAGTCAACAAATTGATAAGACATGTAAAAATGACATTGACAGCTCTACAAATCTAAGAAGTTTCGACAGAAATAAATCAACGGAATAACTAATTATAAAGCACATCATACTTTTTTTGCCATCTTCACTTACTGTCGCTACGTATCAAATAAATGTCACCTAGCGAAGCTTGGACTCAACGTAAGCCTGTGGCTTGGTTATGAATACGCTGAAGATAAGCTGACCTTCTTTAGTCTTTTAACAACAGTGAGGTAAAAAAGTATTTTATTATAACGTTCGTTGGCCGTTCAAGGATATCAAGCTAAGTCTGTAAAGAACGTTTTGATTCTTCAAAAATCTCAAACAGTGATTTACCTCGCCAGTGAATTTTCTTAATAGCGTCACAAAGAGAGGCGAACTTAAAACAACAGTCCCGGCCCGTGGTCGCCTTAACGGGAATTTTGCCGACGGCATTTTTCCAGCCTTTTTCGTGTTACGACATCGTGTTTAGAGAAAGGAAAACTCGCCGACAGCGAGAAACTTTGATTATAGCTTCACGAGTGGCCGGTCCTCCGCCATCGAGGTGATAGACTCGGGAGATTTCTTTTTTATGGCCCTCTTTGATACTAATAAAACAAATTTACTTTTTTTAACATCGGAAGAGTTGGCACTAGGATGTTGTGTTGCCTTTTGCGCTATAGCCGAAGTTTGACCCATTATTTGGCCATGCAAGCCTTATCCAGAGTTGAACCGACTGAGAATTTGCTTGCACCACTTTTTGCCTTTTGTGTGGATACCTTTTAGAGACGCAAAGAGGTTTTACTGCTTACTTTGAGACTTTATACATTTCGTATGAGACGTTCCATTTCTGGTTTCAAACTTTATGACTCTCTTATTATTATGTAGAACCCTGTTTGTGAGGCAACATGCGGGCATAAAACTAAGTTTGCTCGAGTTAATATGGTGCAATGTAGACAGATATTAACAAACAGGTTTGTTTAGGAGAGAAATAAAATTGACATTATTTCAGAAAGAAACTTTGAATAGTTTAAAAATAAGTATCTTATTTTTATCAGACTCAGAAAGTTTTGAATTTTGTTCTTTTAAGATACATTTTTGAGGTAGGTATACTTTTTATGTGTTCATATGTTCCAACTACTGACATTAGTTTGTACTTGATGAAGTATGTTATGAGGACTTATTAGGTCTTATAAGCTTATAAGCTCTTATTCTAGTTTAAAGATCAGTTCCTTGTAAACACATTATAAACTCAAACAAACAACGTACCAACTGTGGCAACACAGAACCGAAGCGTGAAAATATATTACTCGTCGCCAAATTAGAACGTCATGTAATTTATTACATCTTAATACAGTTTATTGAAAGGGAGAACGTCAAAATCGATCACAACGCGAAGAAAAGCACTCGGCCGTAAGAGCCTCGCTATTATCGAATTAGTCGATCGCGAGCATCGCAATAATCGTTCCCCGATCTTGGAGAGGGAGAGGCCGGGAAATAAAACAAATATTGCTTTTACGCCGCGATTGTAAATCAAAATTAACGGCTTTAATATAGCGAGCTACCGCGCGCTCTAAGCTCCCGCTATGAAATATGCGGCCGCCCGCCGTTCACTGTTAAAAATAGGATTAACCCTTGATAGAAATAGTGCTAGTTGCAGTAATTCAGCGGGAAATAGGCAAGTTTTAAATTAAATTGTAGCTTAGACGCGTTCCATTTAGCTAAATGGCAGACTCACCTCGGACTTGCCTTTCGATACGCATTGGGCTACGTTGCTCGGCTCCAAATTTATCGAATCCCTCTGTGGAAGAAAGTAAAAGGTTATAAAGAAAAGCAGGTTTGTATTTTTTATTAGTAACGAACTGTTCTGTTATTAGTTCTTGTGACATTATTTAAAAATAAAAAAAATGAGATGTTAAAATACGATAATGTATTTTCTAATTAATAAGTTATTCTGTATCTGCACAACTATACCAGACAAAAATATTAAAGTATGATTTTATTTTATGGTTTTAGCAAAAATTATGTATTTCTTTAGAATATGTCAAATAAGTATTTATGAGTATTGAAATGATTAAAAAAAGTCATTAGAGCAAAAGCTTACTTCGCAATTTGATGCGCTGATGTTGTTCATATTCAGTCGATACAGCCGATCCCTGAAAGAAAAGAAAAACTCTGTGAGTATAAACATCTACACCTAAACTCAAACTTCGGCTATTCAAAGGGATTACAAAAGTTTCCTTTGCTATTCGAAATAGAATTAGGGTACAATGTTGTCGCTAAAAGCAGTAAAGGGACGTTAACGGTGATCATTTTATTTCAGAAAATGGGCCAGTTTATTAGTTCCTGAATTGTGTAGCCTTCGTGACACGCAGCGACCCATATCACCTCATCATATTGAGCTGGTAGAGCAAACACTATATTAATACAATGTGACACTTTGTGCAACGTATTAAGAACTAGTATCGCGCAAAAGTAGCTAATGCCGGGTAAATAAAATAATATTAGTTTATTTTTATTGAAGCTATAAAGTGTCACCGAGTTGTTTAAGTATAAAGTCGGTTTACGATATGTTTTAAAGTTATAGAGACAGATTTGCAATTGTATGAAATTTAGAACTGACAAAATAGCATAAGTTGTTTGATGAAATTGTCCTTCTTATATAATTCGCTTTATTGTGCGAAGATAATGATTTATAAGTAATTTACTTAAAGCGCCGTCTTATAATTTGGTAAAAAATGACAAGGCTGCGACATAGTGAAATGATAGGCTGCTATCCACGTTAGCAGGAATACTTATCTGCACTGCCCTATAATACTAAAAATTAAGCTTTATGGAAGCTTCACTGATAGTGCCAGATACAATTTACTATTTCAACGATTGCTTCATAATATATTGGTAACATAAAATCATTCGCATATATTTTTATCAACGTGTTAAATCTACAGGTGAATTTGAAATCAGTCGATTAAATTTAAAACAATGTTTTATTTATGTCACGGATAAACAGAAAAACTAAAAGGAATAAATAAATAAAATACATATTATTGGAGTTACTTGATTCGGGGTTTATACCATGTACCTTATTTATTATGAGTTTCCGATATTTTGGCACTATTGCAAGCGCCATAATCACGGGAGAATTTAATCCGAATCAAATAACTCTAGTGATAGTGACCATGAAAGTTTTAGTTACTGCCTTTTATAAAATATGGTACCTACCATAGACTTTACGGAACGCTGCTAAGCAACGCGTTCACTGCCAAAATCAAAATCATCACTTATTAAGCGGCGATGACTATTTATTGATTCCTAAGTTAAAATCGACTCTTCTAAATTTTATTTTTCTACATATAATACACCAGTTATATCAGTATTAAGAATTTGGAGATTGTTTTCAAATACATCCTGTAGATTTAAAAAATTGTTAGAGAGTCGACCTGTACTAGGAGCGGGACAGAATGTTAATAGAAAAACTATTATATGTACACTTCTTATTTGTTTTTTTATAACGACAAGTTAAGCGGCAGAATGCAACTTTGTAAATTAGATATTAATTGGCTTCACTAGTGATTAAATGTAATAGATAATATATGTACAATAAAGAGAGGCCCATATAACTGTAAGATACTGGATTTTTTATCCACAATTAGATTCTTAGCAATTGTTTAGGCTATGTAGGTGCCAATTTAATCTAACCCCACGCCGCAGCGCCATCTGCGACGACTGCGTTAGAGGCAACTAAAATAGCAATACTGGTGTTTTTGTGTGGAATGAATTTCGAGAGTTGCTTCAGCACAAGCTGTTTGCAGCTGCAATCTTCAGTTAACTAAGGACTAGTATCTTTAGTAACATAAAGTTGGTTGAAACGTTTATTTGCAGGGTTCCGTTGTCAAAACTAGTTAGGTCTGTCTGGCCCTCCGTCTGTGGCTAATCTAAAAGACTAAAATTAAATACTGGTGTTTTTGTGTGGAATGAACTTCGAGAGTTGCTTCAGCATAAGCTGTTTGCAGCTGCAATCTTCAGTTAACTAAGGACTAGTTTCTTTAGTAACATAAAGTTGGTTGAAACGTTTATTTGCAGGGTTCCGTTGTCAAACCTAGTTAGGTCTGTCTGTCCCTCTGTCTGTGGTTAATCTAAAAGACTAAAATTAAATACTGGTGTTTTTGTGTGGAATGAATTTCGAGAGTTGCTTTAGCACAAGCTGTTTGCAGCTGCAATCTTCAGTTAACTAAGGACTAGTATCTTTTGTAACATAAAGTTGGTTGAAACGTTTATTTGCAGGGTTCCGTTGTCAAACCTAGTTAGGTCTGTCTGTCCCTCCGTCTGTGGCTAATCTAAAAGACTAAAATTAAATACTGGTGTTTTTGTGTGGAATGAATTTCGAGAGTTGCTTCAGCACAAGCTGTTTGCAGCTGCAATCTTCAGTTAACTAAGGACTAGTATCTTTGGTAACATAAAGTTGGTTGAAACGTTTATTTGCAGGGTTCCGTTGTCAAACCTAGTTAGGTCTGTCTGTCCCTCCGTCTGTGGCTAATCTAAAAGACTAAAATTAAATACTGGTGTTTTTGTGTGGAATGAATTTCGAGAGTTGCTCCAGCACAAGCTGTTTGCAGCTGCAATCTTCAGTTAACTAAGGACTAGTATCTTTTGTAACATAAAGTTGGTTGAAACGTTTATTTGCAGGGTTCCGTTGTCAAACCTAGTTAGGTCTGTCTATCCCTCCGTCTGTGGCTAATCTAAAAGACTAAAATTAAATACTGGTGTTTTTGTGTGGAATGAATTCCGAGAGTTGCTTCAGCACAAGCTGTTTGCAGCTGCAATCTTCAGTTAACTAAGGACTAGTATCTTTTGTAACATAAAGTTGGTTGAAACGTTTATTTGCAGGGTTCCGTTGTCAAACCTAGTCAGGTCTGTCTGTCCCTCCGTCTGTGGCTAATCTAAAATACTATTGGTAAGCAGTTATTTTGCTTATGTACTCATCACAAAAGTGGTTAAAAAAATGTTGTGGTAAATTATTATTGTAGGAGGCCTATGACCAGCGTCGTTAGGCTGAGATGAAAATGATTATGATGATTAATATTATAAACTTAAAAGTTTGAATAGACTTTTGTTATTCACGCGAGAGCGTAGACTATAAGCTGGAATAACATACAAGTCACTTTTTATGGCGAAAAAATCCTATTCCGTAAAAAGGTTCCTGCGAGGTGGTCACGAATTCAAAATTCTATGGGTAAGACGTTGCTGGCATTGTAATATACAAACTACTACTACTATAAAGGGCGTCAGTGTACTAACCCTTATTACTATGTATGGCAAGTAAAGCCTCATAATTTTGCAGATTGAAATTATATTCTAAAATTTACAATTCAAGCTTTATAGTTACACTTACATGGCGCCAACGTATAAGGCATCTCGTTTGGAGTCCACGAAGAAAGTTCTGTAGTAGAGAGTCCCGCAAGAGAATTCGCGAACATGATCTGGAAGCAGAGAGAAGACGATATAGTAATTTATTCACCTCACACCTACTATCTAAATTTAAACCCCTAAATAGTTGTATTACTGTGTAGTAGCATTTCGATTTTAATTAGTTAATGAAAATCCTTTATCAAGGTAATACACATTGGTTACTTTAATTTACGCGAACACATTTAAATGAAATATTGACGGATTTTACTCGCGCTTATTCGCGAACTATCGCTGTAAAGAGTTTAAAATGTCGGGATATCACAAAACAAAAAACAATCCAAGCAAACACGAGTTAAATTAGTATATTTTTATAGTAAATAATAATAATTTCCTAACATCACATAATGTACATAATTTTTAAAGCACGCTGTCAAAAATACCTCTGATATGTCCTAAATTCCAATAAGGTAAGCAGATATTTTTTTCTAAACAAGATGTAGATCAAAGAGGCAAATGGAGGTCACATACGAGTTCGTTTGAGCCATTCGAGCGACCCAGAATAGAATAACATCAAAGGTGTTGGATACTGAAGATTTAACATCATATTGCAACCGGGAGTCTTACAAGATAAAGCTAATATGTTATGTCATAATATATTACAAATAAAATCCAAATAGAAGCAATATTTATATATTAGCAAACACGAATAAGAAGATAAATATGCAGATAGAGATAAAAAGGTTTAGAAGAATAAAAATTATTATGAAACTAATCATACTTTATTTCAATTCATTTTTTCTACGCCTAGGGTCTGAATTTTAATTTCAAATAAATTGAGACTAATTTTAAATTATACATTTCTACGCTATCGAATCAAAAAAAACTTCGAAATCGGTCAACCCTGTAAAACATACGCGTGGTCAGAGATCAAACGAAAAAAAAACAATCGAGGAACCTTCTTTTTTTTCGGCGGTCGAAAATAATAGAAATGTGTAATTGTATGCCGACGACCATTTTATGGAGTGGTGCGTACAGCACAGGTTATAAAACCAGCGGCTGTGGGTTCGAATGGCATTGATGATGATTTTTAGGGTTCCGTACCCTAGGAGTAAAAACGGGACCCTATTACTAAGACTTCGCTGTCTATCCGTCTGTCCGTCTGTCCGTCGCTCTGTCACCAGGCTGTATCTCAAGAGCCGCGATAGCTAGACAGGTGAAATTTTCACAAATTATGTATTTCTGTTACCGCAATAATAACAAATACTAAAAACAAAATAAAATAAATTTTTAAGGGGGGGGGGGGGCTCCCATACACCAAACTTGTTTTTTTGGCCTTTTTGGTACGGAACCCTTCGTGCGCGAGTCCGACTCGCACTTGGCCGGTTATTATTAACTAAGTAAGTAGTTAACTAATACGTTTATGTGTTATCTAGTTACCATAATATAAATCGTATGAATTTATTTAGGTAAATTTAACTAACCACATTTGAAAATTGTACTCAAAATCAAAGCAGTTTTGAAGGCATAATATTAATGTTAGTTTATTCAGGGACAGGAGACTATATTTTCAACCGTTAATTTTCATGTGCTACCATATTACATACATTCGAAGTCTCAAAAACCTACACAATAATGGTTTTCATATAGAAACACGTAGGTTTGCTTGAAATGAGTTCACAGATTGTCTCATTTCTTTGAATTTACCCAGAAACACACCTCATACATTATTGCTGTTCTTTAGAACTTGGACACGTAGCGTTGCGTGCGTTCGTTTTATTGTTTTGGGCGTCTGTAGATTTTCTTAAATAAAAGAAATGGCATACATTCTAATTCATGGCATACATTATAATTCAAATGTGAATACATTATGGTTGCAAATAAAGTATTGAGTATTGAGCATTATAATCAGTTAATGATTTTAAACTTTCGCGATTTGAACACATATTATTTATAGTACACTAACGGGTCGTTATCGCGTTAAATATTATGAAGGTATAAATACCTATTTATTTACCCGACGTTTCGACTTGATTGCACCAAGCCGTGGTCACGGGCCGACTGATGACAGCTCAACGACGTCTTCGCGAAGAGCGGGGTTCAACACCTACCCCCATTTGATCTTGATTATTTTTATTTTTCGCTATGAAATCGGTATGACACACAACACTGACAGTATCTTCAAGACGGCAAAATGAGAGGCTTTTTGGCCTTGTACACTTGCTGATGACTGGGTTCCAAGTTGTTGATAGGCGGTATCCATCTTCGCGGTTGAAGTTGTTGTAATGTTTTTTGATTTCTACCGCTTCCCGTACAATCCTGGAGTGCCGGTCTTTGGATAGTACCTGTGGCTTGTGTAGCTCAATCCAGTGATTGGTCCCTGCCTCCAGCAAATGCTCAGCTATCGCCGATTTTTGCGTCTGACGGCGCCCTACAGCTGTGATATGTTCTTTCACCCTCTCCGCTATTGTGCGTTTGGTTTGTCCGATATAAGAACTACCAGCTGTCATCAGTCGGCTCGTGACCACGGCTTGGTGCAATCCAGTCGAAACGTCGGGTAAATAAATAGGTATTTATACCTTCATAATATTTAACGCGATAACGACCCGTTAGTGTACTATAGATTATAATCAGTTTACCTGTTAAAAGCAATGCGTAAATACAAAAAAACTGGGTAGGATTGAAAACCTATTACTAAATTAATAGATAAAAAATTTGAGCTCAATATGTACTGACAAGCAATAAAATATATTGGTAAGTTTATATTTAAGTTCTTATTATATTATGTATACTGGAATAGATTATCATCTGATGATTGAATGAATTGAATTAAATATAGGACATTCAACTTTATAAAGAGCTATTTTCAAACAGTCTGAGGGTGCTATGAAACGGTATTTTTTATAAATGTGGATAAAATTGTTCTGACTCCAAATTAACTATTTTGTAACAACAGCAAAAAATTAAGGTACCGCAAAACACCCAAACCCTTGAAAATATATGAAAACACTTAATCCGCCTGGGAATCAAACTCGGGACCTCGAAGCAAGTCACGCGACACTATAAAAACCGGTGTGTACGCCACTTAACCACGAAGGTAAATGTGTAAACATGATGGGAGAAATTACAGGATTGTCCTAGAACCTTGGTAAGTATAAAGTTAAGAGCTGCGTGGGATTGAGTCACGTACCAAATAACAATGGCTACTTTTATAAGGGCAGACTAGATCTACAAATTGACTACAGCGCCTGAAGAAATAAAAGTGGAAACAAATAATGTTCCACACTTTGTTCAGGTGTTCAAGACTTTGGATTAGTGAAAGAATTCTTGTAGTCAATTTTGCCTTAGAATTGTTTATCCTTTAACCTTTTCCAATTACCTAAATTAGTTTTAAGGTCACTAAACAAATTAAATGTTATCAAATAAATATGAATACAGGTTGACCCAAAAGACAGGCTCCTTTCCAAAATAAACTTATACGTGTAATGAAAAAAATAATATTTTGTAACAATATACTACTTAAAATTAATCGTTTTCATCCCTTTCTTAAGAACTTTCTTTCTTACTTAGGAGAACTGTTGGCAGCGGCTGGATGGGGAAAGCCCAAGATAGATAATTGTGGCGTGACTTGAAGGAGGCCTACGACCAGCAGTGGAAGGACAATGGCGGTTGATTGATTGATCTATTTCTTACGCTATTTAATCGTTATTTCATTTACAAGAAAACACACCTGTTCTGACGTATTTTATGTTAGACGCTTACCAACAACCATAACCTTTTTCCCTAAGATAACATAAGTGTTTGGGGATTCGGGTTCAGCCATGTCCCTTGAACACTAAGGCTCAATGATACAATGTGAATTGGTATTTCAGCGCTAGAGAGGAATCTCAGTAAGTCAGGTTGCTGTAAATTTTGACGCAGCGCAAATACGAACATCGGTAAATACAGCTAGTCCGATGGACTGACTTGCTATCAAGTCAATATTGGGTGTCTATACTATGTCAGTAAAAAGGCAGCAAAGGTTAGTTGGCAGACCACTGATTAGGTCTGCAAATGCGTGTGATATTTATTGCGGTTTGAAAGTAAAACGAATATGCACGATATGTGAGATTCGCTAGACTCGCATACTTACCACAAGTACAAGTAGAAATTATCTAAATTTGATCTTTAAAAAACCTTAATCCCAGTATGTAGGGTAAATTTAATTTATTATGTTTGTAATTATCAGTAGAAGGTTTGTATGAAATAGACTGTTAGATAATTGTACCAAAAAAAAAATCTGTTTCAGAAATATTTACATGAAAAGTGTAAATAGGGTAAACATGGTAATAAATCTTGCTTGCATTGTTTTCATTGGTAAATCCTTGCAAAGCCGGAAAGCACAGCTAGTGGTTAATGATTCTAGTAACCTAAGAAATTATAAATCGGGCGTCGACATGATAACAATGTTTCACTACGCCAAATGGAATACGGATCAGAAATGCGAAATCGGCATCGGGAATTGGGCAGGCGCAGCTGCTCGCGGCTGAGTCGCAGTCATCGCCACAGTCAATACATGTTAATGCAGTATACCAACAGCATACAATCGAATCGATATACCCCAAGAAATTACTTTTTGCAGAAATATTAACATAAAAAGCAAGAATGCAAGCATCCGATGAGATGGCGAACGATGATTTGTTAATAACCGATTTTAAATTTGTTGCATGTTTTATGCTGTTCTTCAGTTTAATATTTATAACTTAGCAACCATAGTTTTCTACCTTTGAAGGCGGAATCGAAATGAGATCAACTTTAAGATTTTACATCTATACTAATATTATAAAGCTGAAGAGTTTGTTAGTTTGTTTGTTTGAACGCGCTAATCTTAGTAAGTACTGGTTCGAATTGAAAAATTATTTTTGTGTTGGATAGTCTATTTATCGAGGCAGGCTTTAGGCTATAAAACATCACGCTGCGACTAATAGGAGCGAAGCGTCAGTGATAAATGTCAGTGATAAGCTAGTATTGAATAAAGTATATCAATCCAAATAAGGACGGGTTATGACTGATCCTTTTAAAGTTATTTCATCTACATGGTATGTAAATCTATGCGGATGGGAATCATTTCGTGAATGAGATTTCATTTAGAGGTACAAATAAAGTTGCGATAGGTACTGCCTGTGGAATATGAGTTATGGCATTGGGCTTGCGAGCGAGTGTGTTGTAAGCTAGCCTTGCAGCAACGCCGGTGGGACGGCAACCTTGTTGCATGGATTTGCATGCACTGACGGCTGAAGTCGATTGAATGCTTTGCATGGTATGCCTGTTTACACGACTGATGGATTCTACTGTTTATGCACGTAGACTATTGTTATCAGAGCCATAGGTAATTCTATTATGTTATGCTATCAAACACCATATCACAGTAAACAAGTCCGATATTTAAATAAATGAGAGTACACTTTAAAAAGTGAGTGATCTAATTACCCTTAAAAATTTCAATGTGTGAATAGGATTTTATGAGTATTCGATTATAAAGATGTATTAAATCACTTTAATAAAGTTTTTAAGTCATCTTAATATTACATAATTTGGAATCTTAATTAATAAAATAAACATACAATGATATAAACAAGTTGTTTGTTATATTACGAAGGAAAGCATAAATAAGATAACATGTGGAGTACGTACGTCGACGAACCATTAGACATACGTCTCTATAAATGTTTAATGCGGGAGAACCGTTTCGAGGCAGTCACTGTTTTGACGACAACCACTTGGTGATAATGTCTTCATTTCATTCTTAGATCACCATTTACGATTTCGTTTATCGTTGCTCTTAAAGTGCCTGCACCATTTTCCCCATTACAATATTAGATAGAGATTCTTAGAGTTATACTATCTATGCGGATGGGAATCATTTCATTAATGATATAGAAACAATTACGCTAAAAGGAAAATAATACATACGAATACATTTTCGGTGCCCTACGTGCAGAAATCAGCACGAATTTTTCCTCCCGCTTCGACACTATGAAATACTTACATATTTCAGCGGGACGTTGCCTGTCTGACGTGCTATCTTTCATTGCGGATCCTGTCAGAATCACATATTCAGAACTAGTGCATTTTTCATCATTCAATCTTTTACATATGTGGATCACAATAAACTTGTAACTGGTGTGCTGCAGGGAGTCACACTGGGCCCGCAGTTTTAAATATTGTTCGCCCTTGTATGCGTCATACTGTTTCGTCATATTTTGCATAGAATGAACGTTTATGTCAGGCCGTATTCAAATAAGCCTCGAGACAAAGTAGAAAATAATTTTGCAAGAATTTCTATAATAGCATTCAGCATTCCTTTTACATATTTCGTTCATTTTGTAAAGTAGACCTTACTTTGAGCTATCTCGAACGGTTTTAATCCAATTAGTGGAATATCTCACGTTGTTTTTGATACACTGGTAATTAGTCTTTCTTTACCTAAGGTCATAGGTAATAAGCGAAACTATAATTAGTAAGGGCAAGGGCATATCAAGATTCTAGGGGCTCGTAGGGGCAACACAGGCACGCGATTCGTTTACCGGTAACACGACAACGTAACTACTGAATCTGATTGTAAACGCCTATTGTTATAATTGTGCTCCTTTTTTATTAATTAGCAAGTTTTTTTGTTTAGCAACATGGCATGGGTTTAGAACAGCATACGAGTATTAACCGGGTAATATCAATTAAGATAAAACATACGTAGTTAAAGTTCACTTACAAGTTGGTACTATACGAAGGGCTAAAAATCTAAATAAAATTAAAATAAAAAACCTTTAATAAATTCGTTGCTCATTATCTAATTATTCCACTTATTTTGTTTCGGTAGTAATATATCTACTTAGATTAGTACGTGAACATACACACAACATAAGTACCGATTTGTAAAGCAAACAATGAAAATTATAATATAATTTCCTACGTACCTCAAACTTGGGCAATATCATTGGAAACTTGGAAAAAGTTTCGCAGTTTTTCGGTTATGAAATTATATGTAGCAAACGTGACTTCATTGGGGTAATTGTTTTATCGCATGAACACTGTTATATTGGCCGGGGGGAGGGAGGGGTAGGGGGTTGTAGGTTACCCCTTAACCTCTCGCAGCTGGAGCTAAGGAAGAAAGTTATAATAAACCAGCGCACGTTCCAAAGATCCTATCACACGAAATTATTTTGGTCAAGGATAGTTTAGGCAAACAACATGGTGCGCTTACAGATTGTAATGTCCGTTGAAAGTTATTGCGGTTGTTTTTAGCCGTAACTGTATTGTAACATGATATTCGGAATTATGTTTAAGTGAAATATTAAGCCTTGATCTGACTTTTGTAACTTGTGAATTACAATATACAAAGCAATGGTTAAGTTAAGTATGATATAATAATGTTAGGGACAGAACTGGTAATACGGTGCCTACTTTAAAATACTTTAAACTCTACATCTTATCTATGATTTGATAACAATTTTATTTAATATTTTATTACAAATTTATTTAGATCTCTATATAGACACATAACACTCAGTCGTATCTAAATTTTCAAGTTACTTTTTTTAAAGGTATGAATCTGTCTCTACATAGATTAACCTGCGCTTTAAGTAATGCTTATTTTGTAAATTCCAGTTTACTAATTTAAACTTGTGGTCCTCACCTAAATATATAAGAACTACCCGTTTTCATTTTATGAGCGTCATAAGAAGCGACTAACTGAGTACCACCAGAGGAAGACGGGCAACAGCCTCTTCTCTCCACAATGGCCAAGCGGCGATCGCCATATTTAATATAACATTTTGTATTTTTAAGAATAACGAATGTGTACACACAGTAACAGATCACCAATTATTTAAATTGCACGCAAACGAAGTAGCAATATAAGCACGACAAAATCGTGAGATCGTTATAGAATGACAAATGACGACGGCTCTGATAACTCAATTTGCGTGGAATCACAACGAACGCCCGTGCATCAGCCGTATTAATATCGTGACAATACGTAATAGGCGCTGTGAGCAGTCGCCATCGTTTCGCTTGATGGATTACACAGCGATTATAGTAGCAGGAAATCCGCGTATTTTTCATTTGGCAATCGGAACGGGTCGTATCAAAACGTCGTTGTACACG
Source organism: Anania crocealis (assembly GCA_949315895.1). Taxonomy (NCBI): domain Eukaryota; kingdom Metazoa; phylum Arthropoda; class Insecta; order Lepidoptera; family Crambidae; genus Anania; species Anania crocealis. The sequence goes on from OX438864.1 coordinate 11,182,845, forward strand.
GCACCGATTAGATTAGCCGCACACAATTGGCTTACATGGAAACTTTGCCCCATTAGCCTCCTGTAATACGCACTCGGCACTGGATTAATTCTGAACGTGCCCCGCGGGCGTTTGTGTTTCGTGCCGCTATATCGGTCTGTCTCCAACAATAACACGGATACAGTAAAATTAAATATATAACGTGATTTCACCAAATAAAGGACACTGGTTACAATAAAGAAATGGTTGTAATTAGACGGAACCGTCTTTACCACGTTTTTTGGTTTGTTTAATAAACTGATTGTTTGGTGAATACTTTTGACTTTTTTTCAAACGGTCCGGTATTCTTTTACGGCCGATATGAAAAATATATCGTCAGTAAGAGGTACTGGAGATTGGTTGCCTAAGTATTATTTTTGTTGATTTTTCTAAATTACAAATGTTTCTAAGCGACACAACTGGGATAGGCATATCTTTTGTTGGGCGTCCTAAGAGGAAAGTAAGGGAGTACAAGACAATTAAGGCAGTAAAAGACGGGAAGCAGCGTCTTCTCTTTATCATTGGCCAAACTAGTACTGATAACGACAGTGATCACAGGCGCGCCTGCTAAGTGTGGTGATTTTGGTAAAATCTTCCTACGTTAAACATATGACCTCCGTGGCGGAGTGGCGTACACACCGGTTTTCAAGGTGTCGCCTGCTCCGAGGTCCCGGGTTTGATTCCCGGACGAGACAAAAAAGTGTTTTCTACATTTTCTTGGGTCTGGGTGTGTGTGGTACCTTCGTTGTTTCTGGTTTCCAAAATACGAGTGCTTTAAATAGTTTTCAAATTGGGATCAGAACGATGTATGTTATGTTGTCCACATGTATTATTATTTCCTTTTGGAGAGGCCACTGTCCTGCAGTGGACTAGTACAGGCTTGTGATGATCATGTTAGCCAAAAGCCATATTAAGTGTTTGTTTTCTTCAATACGAAAAACGTTTTCAAGGCGACGTTAATATCGTTACGTTAAAAAGGCATAACAAAACAAAAGTAAAGGTAAAGCTTTTTTTACTGACTAATACACTCTTACTACACTACTCCCACTCACTCACATGCTCACAGTATAGGTTGTTTGTATCTATGACAACTTCTTTTAATGATTATGGCAATTGACTCAAATAACACTCTAATACACGAGTGTCTAATATACATTTTGGCACCATAAAAAAGTTTCATCAGAAATACAAGCAATAAAGTTAAACTAAAACAAAATTTTAGTAAACATCAAGAAATAATAAAAAGAGCGTATTTGATTTTAGTATTTCAATATACAACTTTATCTAGTATCTCTATGTTTGCTCTTAATATAATCAAATGTATGTTGGAGGCAGATGGAGGCGCTTATGATACGAGATTTTAGTCACGACTCAACAGTCGGTTACTCAGACGGAGTCTAACTAACTTAAGTGGGTTAATCGCGACACATGTAGAGATAATCTATGGACTACATTTATGTTCTAAAACTACTGAAACAACATTAACTCAAATGTAATTAAGAGCGTTAACTTCACAAGGGTTTTTATACAAACACTCAAATATCAAATATGAAACGAATTGAAACAAACCAACCGATTCTTATAGAATTAATTGTGCTGTCAGGCTAGTTTCGTTAGTTTACTAAGGAATTTTCGAAAAGTACAAGTGCAGTTGATTAAAAAATACTTTAAAGTCTCCATTTTATATATAATTTTATTTAATACTTAATTACTAATTTAATGAAAAAAAACGATATTTAAATCTTTTAATTCTCCTGAACACAATATTAAGAAAAAATAAATAACGTTTTAATTTTATATTTTGAAATCAATTGACGATCTTTTAATTCAGATCTCTGTATAGACACATAAAACACTCAGTGGTATCAAAATTTTCAAGTTACTTCAGATTAACCTGTGCACGTATGTACCTACACTACGTACTATGCTCCAAATTCAGTACGCACGAACGTGAGGCGATATTCCAACCACTGAGCTAGCATGGTTCTGGCTTTATTGTCTACTATAGCAGAAAGCTTGTTAGTTGGCAATTAAGAAAATTATACTACTATGGTACTAAAACTAAACAAAAAAAAAACATTATCATCAACTCATCATGATCAGCCTATTGCAGGCCACTGCTGAACATAGGCCTCTCCAGTTGCACGCCTGTTAGGTCGATCCTCGGCTTCTTGCATCCAGCTCCTGCCAGCCATCTTGCGCAAATCATCGCTCCACCTGGCCTGAGGGCATCGTACACTTCGTTTGCCGAGACGCGATCTCCACTCAAGAACTTGTTTACCCCAGCGGTTGTCGGTTCTGCAGCTAATATGGCCAGCCCACTGCCACTTGCTGATCCGGCGGGCTATGTCGGTAACTTTAGTTCTGTGCCGGATCACCTCATTTCTGATTGTATCCCTAAGAGAAACTCCAAGTATAGCTATTTCCATAGCCCGCTGAGCAACTTTGAACTTGTAGACTAGGCGTACAACTCAGCCAGACTTCAAATGCTGAGCACATGGGGTTTTTGCATTAATCACCACGCTATCTGCTGCTCGAGTTCTTCAGTTAGTGCTCAGTTTGAGTCCTCTTACGACACACGTACGACGATTCGGGGTGGCGCTATACTTATTTTTCGCTGGCAGCTACGACCCATATTGAACTCTATTCATATCAGTTTAAGTTAAGAATCGGTCGGAGAAATTTGACAACTTTAGTAGGTTGATAGCATCTTGCTAACTATACTTGAATGAAATGAAAAATAATTTAATCGAATTCATCATTAAAAGTTACATGTTGATACAGTAGTAAATCGAATTTAGGCAGCTGCGTTCGTGCTGACTTGGGGTTGGATTCCAGACAGCGCTGGTTTTCAGTCACGCCCGCTTCAGGTGTGAATATAGGGAAATAATATAAGATTTCAGTCACGAGTCGCAAACACTCGGTTACTCGCGTCGAACCGAGTCAGAATTACCGAGTTAATCACGACACGTGTACAGATAATCTACGGACTGTATTGACGTTCTAAAACGTGGGTAGTCAGACATGTTGCAAACTTTCGAATCCCCAGTTATGATGTAAACGATTAAGTTTTTATGTTTATTAGTAACCTGTTTGTAATTGCATAGGTTTAGTTAAAGGTATTACAAGGGCATAAAGATACCCAAGTAAATTAATGGTTTTATGAAGTTCTTTGGAAAAACGAAATCACGAACTACGTAGCTTTACTAAAGCTAGAGCAAGGTAAGCTTCACATTAGACACTATGATGGAAGTTAGATTTAAGTTGAATTTCTAAATGTAAAATGCTGTTTTAAGATCCGTCCTCGTGGAAGTAAGGTATTAAACATAAATGATTTACGTAATATGGTACATAGGTGGCTGTGATGAAAAAATATATCAAATCATACCGAGTTTTAATAAAAATAGTTATAAGTAAATTTACTTCAAAACCGAAACATTTTATAGATTAAGTAAAACAAGATTAACTTAGTCTTTTCAATACCTAGATGGCCAACAATGAGAGTTCTTTAATTCCATTGATTGAAACATTTCTGTGGAACTGTTTACTGTAGAAATGAATAGAGAACTTCACTGTTTATATCAATTTTAAATTGCAATAAAGATTAAACAGTAAGGCGAGTTTATAGAAGGTCTTCAAACCGAGCGGGGCTGATGGAACTTAGGAGCGATTAAAAGAATGTCGTAAAAGAAAACTAAGTAATCTCATACTGCAGTAAAGTATAACGTGAGAGCTCATCTCGCGACTCCACCCCTCTTTATGCTCTTAATTTTTAAATAACACGTCAAATTCTCCTTTTACAACGGGGAAGAGTTACGACATCAAGAGTTTAGGGTTAGGAATAACGTAAATGAGCGTTCAAACTTACTTTATAGTATATCGGAATAAAAAAGATAAATAACTTTTACTATACAAGCCTTCATCAACTAAGTAAAGTATGATAATTGTGTCTAGGTACATAATGGTACAGTTCATTCCGTTTTGGTTAAGTAAGACTAACATTAGTCTATTTCACAGAGAATGCTCAGCACATGTCTAGTAACTATACAAATATTTAGTTAAATTAGAGGGTTATACCAAACCACCACTATGAAACTGATTAATTATACCTCTGAATTACACCGACTAGTACTCATTAACTTCGCTTTATCATCTCCACGTAGTACTAACATTAACTGTTACGAGAATTAATTATAAGCTAAAACTTTGCGAGCTTTGTAAATTAACATAAAATTTTCATACGAGTATCTCTGCAAACTTATTTAAACAGTCTTTATTCATAAAAGCAACACATTTTTATGAATTTCACCTTGTGACTGCACGTGTTTCAAAGGTGTATTCATATTGCCCATTATGTTTAAAATGCGGAAAATGTTCGACGGAAAAGTTAACAATATCGGAAACATTCTCGTCTGTGGAAAACTTGAGGAAACTTCAGTGATTTAAAGGCAGGTATTACGCGCTTCATTGCAGTCCAAAGTATTTGCACGTCGCTCTACCGGCCCGAGTTATGGCTTCGACTTCCAAATAAAATCTTTGGTGTATGCAATAAAAGTTTGAGTTTCAGATTTAACGCAAACTCAGTCATTGTAATCCTTTTAGCATTCGTCTTCAGACACGGAAAGGCTCTCTCGACGCCGCGCCGACTAATTCCGAATGCACCTCCAATCGTAAAAGAAGTCGTAAAGAAGCGAGGCTCCCCCGGCCGATGCACGGAATCAGGGAACAAATAGTTGATTTCTTATTGGCTTCCGCCCAGACTCAGATTGAAAATTCGCCATAAAGACATTGGGATACGCCTGGCCGGATTAAAGGGGGAAACTAATAAAGAAAACTTCTGCGACACCGTATTTTTACGAAACGCTCTCTTAAAACTTCCACGCCTTTATTAGGATCCCGATGGTAATTCCGAAAATGCTCTGCGGTGTTAGAACCGTTTTTCGTAAAGCACACATAAAACCGGTCCCTAGTTCCTGTTATCGCTTTGTCGAGTTTATTAAGTTTTTAAAATTTCCAGTTTAGCGTTCGCTTTTAGAGAGAACATAGTTACTGCCGGGCAGCGCTAAATTGAAATGTATTTTAATAACTTCGCTTGTATTTGAACTAGAAGCACATACATAGTGCACTATATCAGATAGCTTTTAGTGTGTGATAAAAACGGATTTGCACGCGGGAGAGGCAAAAATTATGAAATATGTCGGGCGGCGCGACGACACACGAGTCGGGAGTAGTGACGGGAGAGATGAGATAATAAAGACAAAACGCAGTAATAAACATGTTCTGAAAACATGTCAGGCCGCGAGCTTGGCATCGTATAGGATACAGGGTAATGTGAATTTCATTTGCATAAATTATCTCAAGAGTGAAGTCGCTCCGGGGTATGTTTGTTTACCCGACACGTCATGATCACCCATTGGGATTAATTTACCCTAAGCCTGCCGTTAAAAGAAAACGGCTTTAACTACACTCAATCTAGATTTCTAGAAAGAGGCGATAAAATAGGGATTAGAAGTATGTAAGACGTTAAGCAAAAAGCTATTTTGTTTACCCGTTGAAACAAGCAGTGCACTTCGGTTCTCTCCGGGAGCAGTAAATTCTACTACCGCGCTAGGTACATAATTTCACACACGCCTCGACTCATCGTTCGGCGAAATATTAAGGTGTATAAAATTTTATTACGAGCATTACCCCTTACGCTGTTCTCTCTATAAACATTTTGTGTCGCCTTCCCCTCGAGCGGGACCTGCAAGCTTCGCCGTTGCTTTATTTACCTCTAATGCCACATTTGTGTCTTAATAACGAATAGTATTATGTTACAACTCTCTCATTGTTTGATTTTTAATCTTTCAACAGCACGGGTTTTCTTTGCTTTATTAATAGGAGCGCTCGGGGAAACGAAATATTCGAAACACTACATTGAACTTTATTGTGTATTGTTTAAACTGCTTATTGATTATCGAGGCTTAACCACGCTGAATTGAATCCATTTTTAATATTGCGCTACTTTAAACAGCGCATCGAGACGATGTTTTATTGCGAAATCAAATGAGCTGTTTATTTAAATATTTTTATTGCACTTGACGCGTAATTGCAAAGTTTGCTCCAACTGAATTCGTTATTGACACCGTAATCCTTTAATTAATGGAAACAAGAATCATATTTTCGAACTAATGAAAGGACATTATTCAATAAAGAGTGAGTCATAGTGCAAAGTATAAGCCCACTTGCGCGGCTTGCAATCGAGTACGGTAATCGGCGGCAATCTCTACGAAGCACGCTCCGCGGTTCCCCCACCATAGCGGTTCGGTTATTGATACCACCGGTGTCGACTACGGATCTCCCCGATATTGTACCTGTTTGTCACCGGCATATTGGAGACACCCGTTTTGTTACTTTTATATGGCCACTTGCTATTCCTTGTTTGCGTAAGTATTCATCGAAGCGGGAGGCGATACAACTATTGGCTTCATATTGTCGACTGAATGAGCAGGGGTTCTCTTTCAATATGTTACCTTGAATCTGTTTGCTTTCATACTTCGCTGATTCGGACGCTCACGATAACGGAATTAAACAGGTAGAAAAAGATTGTTTATTTACCGCTTCGGAAAAACGATGAAATACTTCAAATGGAAACTCGAGACGCCTTCGATAGCGTTTTATTTATGTTGAAAGTTATTTGCGTGTAATTTGTTAGGTACTCGTTTAGACGGAAATAAAAATTGGTGACTCCGAAGCTCTCCAGAAATAATTTACATAAACCTTAAGCAAACGCAACGAATTGCGTAAACTTCAATCATAGGTTTTCGCGTTCCCGAGCGCCGCGGCTCACTGTGCCCACACTCTGCGTAAAGACATCATTACAACTGTTTGACTAAAAATTACCTATAAACTACGTTACACCATGATTCGAGCCTTATGTTTGCTCTGGCAAACTTGATTTATCAGGATTATAGCCATTCGTCCGTGAGAAAGAAAATCAGCAAGGTTTCCGCGACGACGTCACCCTCGCACTAAAGGTTTATTGAAAATAAATATTTTAATGTTAACCGATAGCCCATGAAGGTTTCAGGTAAATCTTTGCACCTTTTCTCAGCGGAGATAGTGACGGTTTCGAAAAATATTCGGGTGTATCCACCGCGTGGAATCCTATTGCAATTTATGCTCATTGAACTGGAAAAAGTATATGGGGAGGCTAAGGTCGGCGTCGAATCTTTTATTGCTGAACGAAATCAATAAGTAGCGTGATGCGGCAAGTGTTTTCGATGAGTAGAAGGCGGGCCCAGCGCAAACGCTCACGTCCTAACACAAATCGGTTTGAGATGTTCAAATCATATTAAACAAAACAAATGACAAATTGCAGAACAAAGTACTGTTGTCATTTGTCTCCCGATATTGACTGATTCCGTTTTCGGGCCGCGTAATCGACAAAGTTGTAATGCAATAAGTCAAAACTTTCTATCTCTGGGGGGACGAATTCAATCGGACCTGTACGTCGTACAATTATTCTGAATACATTATTGAGGCGTCCGTGCAATAAGTCAGATAGGACCTCAGGGGAGGCGGGTAATAATTGAAAATTGAAATTTGTTTAGGACCACATCGGACCTACTAATTTGATTTCGGCGACGCGAGCAATCTAGCTGCAATAACAATAAATACGAGGTAGGAAGACCCGGTTAATCCTGCAATCACGGTTGCCATTGTGTAATCTGAGCTAGTAATTTATTAGCAATACTAGTAATGATTATTTATAAAGAGTTAGTGTTAGTAGTATATATTGCTGCACCGGAAACAATTATGGGATATAAATTATGATAGATAAAATTAATATGATTGTTAGTTATTAATACGTTTATTAATAAAATACGTACTAAGGGGTTTCATGCCGTTGCAAGTTATGTTTTATATTCTCGAAGAGCAAAGCTTTGAAACATGGTGATGGTTATCTATCTTTATGGGCTTTCAAGCGGCTAAGTGGATGTTTGAATATATTCGTAGCACTGTCAGTTATATGGAACTGTCAAAATTGTACATTCCATTTCCGCCCTTTCTCGTTGGTAAAAAGATACATTTTGGTGTGGTTATCGTATGCCCCACAACATGGTATAGCACACCTCTTTGAGTGGCTCCTCGGTTCCCCTTTACCTTGGGAGTAATTCTTCTACGGGAGACGACTCACTGGAGCATATAACTCCCAAATATAATGCATCTCGAACCTGGGGGCAATAAAGTGCACATACCTGGTTCCGCTTTTGTGCAGTAAATCTTTATGGTTGTGTGTACTAAAAATGTTATGTGTTTGTAACGTAGGGCGTCAACATTAAGACTTTATTTTGTGTCTTTATTGTGTACTTTGATTAATGGAGGACTTCAAAAACTTTACATAAAAAGTTGTTGTCTCAAAAGTATCAATGAAATTACCAACTTTAAGTCGATGCATGGAGGTCGATTGTTTCTCATTCAAATTAAGAGGCCTGTTCTTTAGTTAATGGGTATACTTTAGAATACTACAAATATAAAATAGAACTCATTGGTCGCTATAATGACATATTTAAATCTACGAATTGACGTTAATTTGTCTTATATCCTAATTACATAAAACATGTAATTAACAAACCAATAATGACATTCGAATGCGATACATATTTATAATTGAGTCAATATCTAAAGCCGCGTGTGACATTTGGGACGGGATGGGAACGTATCTCCGAAGCCGATGTTTCATTTATTATTTATTGGCCATCAAGCGCGAAACACGCACTGTTGCGGAGACAAAACTGTGCGCACACGTGATCGGGCTATATTGGCAATATCCAAGAATTTCGCCGATACAACACACGTTATTAGCTGGGGCTCCTTAGCTCCTCAGCCCCCGCTATCACTCACCTATCTGTATCACTGCCGAGGGCCACCCGCACCCCCACACGACTAATCACAGAGGATGTGGCATAGACGCGCTATGCATATTTATTATTGCCTCCGAATTCGCACCGTTCGAACGTGGATGTTTTTCATCTGCCTCAGCTATTTATTTAGCGACCCCCCAGGTACGGCTTAATGTTTGATTAGCTCAGATGCGCCCTTAATTTCTATACGCATCTGCTCTTGTTAGACGTAAGTTAGATCACGTCCACTTGTTTGTTGTTTTCCCGCTAAGTGAATTAAATTGGATTGACTGGGCGTGCTGACCGTGTTGTAACTTGTACCTAAGTTCGGATATCCGTTAAACAAATAGCGAATTAGCGCACCGTAGGCCTAAATGAATGTACTCTGAGTTATAACGTAGTTGAAATCAGCGATTGGTGTAGTTACCGATGGTTTCGCTGATACAACCACAGCAAACAGTTCATGCGTGAGCGCGCCAGCTCCACGCCGAGCCGTTACGCTTCGACGTAATTAAAGCCTCTCTAGCGAAAAGGATATCCAATAAAAATAATTACTTTCCCTCTCATTAATAGTCGTATGTATATGGGATAAATAGAATGTTAATTTAAAAAAAGTGTAAATAAATATTTGCCGTTGTACGAATTAAATTCCTGACGAGTGCTAATGTTTAACCGGGGAATTCTTGTACACTTTATAGGGGAGGTTGAGTTAATTAAATATGCTCGGGGTTCATTTTCATGAAATTATTTGATCTTGGCCCGACACGAACCCGATTCAGCGCGATTCATTTGCGAAGATCCCAGGCTTAATTTTATTTTATTTTTGCGCAAGGAGGTTTGAAATGGTCCCAGAGAGACGTTGCAGGGTTAAGTTTATTCGTCGAGAAACTACAGAAACACGTAAAACGAACTTTATTACTGTCTGTCTGAGCTTCCTCACTTTTGAAGGACGGTTCGCGAAATTGACTGAGTGCGGTTTCGTGTTGGACAATAAACGTCTTTATCATAACGCAGCGCCACTGTACAGCTCCGCCCTTATGTAAACGAGGTCTGGCGCGGAGATTTTGTTGATGTTGGATTTGGTTTGAATACTTATTGATTGGTGATCAACATTTCCTATTTAACCATTGTTTTACAAAAAATGTTTCAATGTAACTACTGTATTTCTCTGTTTTTGACACCAAATGGTGGATACCTGACTGTACCTACTGTTGAGTAAGCCGCCGCCTACAACAGAAGTAATGATAATAAGCACGAGAACTGCCTAAACTAGCTAAAAGGTTCTGCCAACTAAACAAATCAGCCTGTTTGCACAGCAAGGGGCAGACACATTTATTACCCTTGAAACGGCTACTAGGCTTTACCTAAACAAACTCCTAAGATTTATAATCCTCGAGTGCATACGACAGGATGCATAATTTAATAATTCTCCCACACCCTTGATTAAAATTTTGCAATAACGCATAACATTGGGGCAGAAGAAATTAAACGGTCCATTATGTTTACAGCTATGAACGCCAAGACTGTAGCCTTATTCTTAACTTAACGTTGTAAGGTTGAAAATAGAATAGGAATACTATTGGCAATGGTTATACTGCCAGTAGCATGATTAAAATCTTACAATTAATTAGAAGTTTGGCTCTTTGCTTGGGGGATGCCTCAAAAACATTAGTAGAGGCGTTTACTGCACCCGACGTTCAATTTTAAAGTTTGTATAACAAGGGCCTGAATAACGTAATAATTTTTAGTATAATATATGACGTGATCAGAAAATTGCGCCCGGCATGCGAGGAGATGCGGGTTCGAGTCCCGCTTGAGGCATAATTTATCAAGTTTAAAAACTGATATTATATCTTCTATAAAATATCATATAAAATACTTAGGATTGTTTTGAATTTTTAGTCTTTGAAATACATTTAGTTTAACTACCTAACTGGCATTAGGTGAGGCCAGAGGTAAGGTAAATCAACATATACACGTCCATAAAACGAGCCGGAAGGCTCACGAAAAATCAGCATGAAATGAGAGTTACGTTCATCAGTTCTGCAAAGTAAGATAATTGAAAAAAGATACTTAAAATGGAAATAGAGAAATCCCAACATTTCTTCACAATCCAGAAGTCAATTTTCGTTAAAGTTCCGAAGATGAATTCAAAAATAAAAACTGCAGCATCAAAGTTAGTAACCGTAATAAGTGTAAAGTTAGATCTGAACCGTTTTCTAGTCCCGTAATAGTTCAGCATTCAGAGGTAGAAAACTTTCCAGTCGATAATTGCCGAAGTGTGGACGAAATGCCAATTCCGTGATCGTCGCGCGAGAGAGCTCAATTTAACAATTATCACAGACGCTATTCCCGCTATAATTACAGGAATTACTTACTATAATGCTGGCGCAGGCAGAATTATTCCCCTATGCTCCTTTGTAGTTGCGCTGCAAATCGAAGGTGAAAACGTTGGTTTGTAATTTGGAGATCAAAGTAGAAATTACTTTGTTGCTAATGTAGTTTGTTAAAGGACTTTCTAAACAAATGCTAATGAGTGAAAGAGTCTAAGGTAATATTTTTGGACGAATTCACACCCTACGGCTAAACATTATTAGGCGTTACTTCGCGGAACTCCTTAATTACTGAAATATGAATGAAGCAAGCAAACACTGCTTGCACTTTGTGTTGGTGCAGGTAACTAGGCCGTTGTTAATGAGCGGATATTATTAGGAAAGTATTTTAATGCCATCATTGATAAGATTGTTTTTGATTGATTTATAATAAACTTCATAAAAATACTACGTATTATTCTCCTTTTGATATTGGAAGACATATTTGCGCGATAAATTTAAAAATGATTAGTGCAAACATTTAATACTCGCCCTTACATAAACTAATTCAGTATTGGCTATTGGCTAAACTTTCATCAATAAAACTGGCGTGTCAGAATTAATAGAAGTTTCTTGTACAGACAAGGGCAGGTCAACCTACCCAAAGAGTTAAAGGTCATTGAATTTATTTTCAACTTTAAGTCCAACAAGTAGAGATCAATATCAATTGAGGAAATTTGACGTTTTGTGGTAGGTTGACGTGCTGTTGTCTGTTAATTCTAAACGTCAACATCTAAACGATGCTAGTATCGGATACTAAACAAGAATAGATCACAAGCACAGAACATGGAAAAGAGGTATGTTCTGTGATCACAAGTTAGTTTGTTTGGAGTACGTCGGAAAGTATTCCAGGTTCCTTGAATAATAAATGCGAGGCCCCGCGTCGCGCTACGCCGTCACTCGTGTGATTTTGAGACAATCTGATTTGGTGTTTTCCCCGTTTTGGCCTTTGAATGTTTTATTAGATCACTCCTACGGATCGGGGTGCGTAATGGCGTTGCGGCCGCTTTGTTATCTTGCCTTTGTTTTCTTTGCGATATCAAACACGTATTACTTAGCGGTGGATTAATATCAAGAAAACGATTTGTAACTGCTGACAAAGTTCATAATAACAATTATTTTTTTCATAACAAAACCTTTCATATTCTCCTGATCTAGAACTAGAAATACCGTTTGTGTTTTTAGTAATATGTTCCTCTTATTTGTCCGGTCATCTGTATAAGCACAAATCTGAACCATTGACAATTGATTTATTTTATGTCTGTAACTGTCCGCATATAAAGCAGCGTGTTCATGTTTACAATTTATGATCCGTTATTTAATATTTAATATTATTTTCACACAATGTATTGAAAACACTTAATTAAGTATAACCATGATCAAAGTTCTGAAGAAAAGTAACAGAGATTTAAAAACAAAAATCTTGCTTAAAATTTTGTTTTCAAACACATATCATTAAACTAAGATATAATTACAACCCATCGCTTTAAATCTTGAAAAAAAAAAACAAGATTTCGTGCTTAAAATGGAAAGTCCAACTTATATATATACCTTGTTAAATAATAAAAATATATTCTGTGAAACTAAAAAAAAACCTAAGATGATAAAATACTAGTACCTTGTTAAATAATAAAAATATATTCTGTGAAACTAAAAAAAAACCTAAGATGATAAAATACTAGTTTTTATAATTTGTAATCAGTTATATCAGTCGCTCTAATTATTCTTTTCCAAAAGATTAAGTGACAGGGTTAAAAAGTAATTAATATCGTTAATTAAAATTTTCCATGACACTTGACATCATTGAAACGAAAAATTTTTTATTACCTTATTCTTGGAAAGTCCACAGCTCTCGGCAGTAGCGTTCTGGATCGGGCCTATTGTTACATGAAATTTATTTCGCGGACCGCCATAGATTAGGGACTCTACAATTAAAGGTCCGTATTAAGTAATTTAAGTGCAGCAAATTTGTGTTATAAAGGGCTGGTTTAATTACGGGATCGAAATCGTGAAATGGAATAACGTTCCCAGGCGACATTTATTGGAGCAGGCAGATAAAACAATAAAGAACGGTTAACTGCGTTTTAATGCGCACAAGACCAGCCGGACAATGGCCGCCGATTGGGGCGGCCAGTGGTCACTGCGAACTTACCGCAATGTTACCCGTTTGGGACACGGAAGTCAGTTTATCGATATCGATGCACTTACACCCAGTAGGTATAAATTCAAGTTTTATTAGTCAGATATCAGGATTGACTATTCTTTGAACAGCAAATTTATACAAACAATATATAACAACTATAGTAATGAGTTGCACTTACAGATGTACGAATTTCAATAAATGATATTCTAAAATGAGATTTGCTTATCTAAAATTCGTCTTTGTCTGCTCAAAATTTGAAAACGATCTGTTATGGAGAAAACAGAAGTCGTTATTATCAGACATTTACCTACGTGTGCGGTGTGTTTTTTGCTTACTACCCATTATACCAACTCCTCGAAGACTGAACTCCTCACAGATCTGTTACTGATCTCAGCGGGTAGAGCAAAGTTATCGACAATAAATCAGCGAAACGGCAACATCCCTCGAACATGTAGGTAAGTAATAAACGTGCCCGCATAAACCTTTGAATTGCTGACCACGGTATCGAACCTGCGTCCCTGTGCCCTTTGTCTGCGTCCGGCCGCAAATTGTTTAAGAAATAAAATCTAATTTACCGCCTTCCTACGTTTATGGGAACATTTATGAGTGCCGCTGACTCTAGAGCATTGTTTACTTTCAATGATTTTATACCATAATACGTTAAGCAGTAAAATTTGGAACAAAACACATAGGGTTATTTGTACGTTATTAAACTAGGGCTGAAAATTGGACGAGAGGGTAAGCGATCGGCTTCAGTGACTTTTATTAGTTTTCGGTCTGGCCGACCGTAAATGTATTTTTGACAAGGACGCAAGGTAAGTAGTCATAAAAGGTTTTACTATTACAAACAACTATGAAGTAATATTTTTTTTTAAATTTTGAAAATTTTTAAGCTATTTCAATTCTTGAAAAAAATTCATGTAGTAAGGTTTAGTTAAACTTCAATTTTTACTATCCGCGCAACTAAGAATGTAACGATGTTTATTCAAGTGGTCACTTAAAATGTTCTTATCGGTGATTAACTATCTATATGCCACTAAACGGTGTTTTATTCTATTTATTTTGGCACGTAACAGTCATTACAAATAAAATACTAATACTAAAAGATACTTACATATTTTATAGACAATGAGTTTATGTATTTTTTTAAAATTAATTAATTGGAACTACAGCTAGTCGTACAACATACAGACATGGGTAATCTGTCTCAGTCGGGGAATCAAACCAGCCCCCGATAGAATGGCTAAGACTGGGTAAGGTAAAAAAAATATAAAGACTTGAAATTTTGTCTATCGATCAATATAAATGAAAATGAATCATCTAAACGTATGTACGCGCTTTTGTATATCCAAAAAAATAATATCTGCATGAATACAGATAACCTAATAGAATAAGGGTTCTGGTCACCCTTCTCTGTTGAGAGGCATAAAGTAAGATTCATCGGCGCATTCTGCCCACTATCTGGACCTTCGCCCGATATCTCTTATTTATGTTCATCACATTCGCTTCGCACTACCACCGCCACTCACGCACGTTGCAACTGGACAATAGAAATTGGGAACATATTTGCAGATAATACAGTTACCCGGGCTGTAGGGACAAGGGCTGGACTCATACAAACAGAAAAATGGCCTCGAGCAAGCTGCAAAATGTCCCCAAAATACATTAGACGCATTAGAAACACCATTAAGGGTCGGGCGGACCGATAACAATTAGGGTGGATCGGGTCTTAAAAGGAATTAACAGCGCATAGAGTGTTAACACAGGTTTAAAGAATTCCTACTTTCGGTCAAAATCTCACTAATATTATATATGCAAAAGTTTGGATGGATGTGATATTCAGAATATCTGAGCAGATCTGGTTGAAATGTTGTTTAAAATTACCAACATTTTAACTTGTCACAGGATTTCGAACAACTGAATTAACTTACAACACTTAAATTGACACAGAGATATATAATTGTCTGGAATAGCACAATGCTCCAGTTTATACATGGATGAACTTGCGGGCAAAAGCTAGTAATATATAAATTACCATATAAAATATTCATGCAAACATTACTTATTCAGCTTTTCTTAAATAAAAAAGGAATCTACAACAAAGGCATAGGTTAACCACGTCATGATCGTCAAAACAAAATTCATTCATAATAAAGAGGGCAGAGATAAAAGGTATGAAAAATGAGACATCAACGCCGAAAAGACGTCGTATAAAGGAGACGCCGAAAATTCTTCTAACCGACGCCGCCGAACACTCTTACAATATGCATAACTTGTTGAGAGAGTAATCAAAAGACGATATAAAGTGAAGAGGAGACACGGCGAAAGGCTAAAAATGTAAACCCTCTCTTAGATTTTCTTCAGCCCCGACTCGCGACCCCTCAGGCGAAACTTGCTGTAAGATGGGAAAAATTACCGGGCCCGAGAAACTTTTTTCGATTTGAATTATGAATCCTTATTTTATGCTTCGTCCTTAGGAAGTTTGTTTTACATTGGCCTTAGTTCATTCTGTGACATTGTGAGAATATTAATGCTGTGCATTGAATGGACACATCAACGCATGTTAACCGGGGCAAACTTCCTAACACGTCTGATCTTGTTGCTAAAGTAAGTATTCCCCTATACTTAAATGGCTCAACTTTGATCAAAATTTTACGTTTGTCGGAGATTTGAAACTGTTTTCAAAGTTATCTCTAGTGTGTCTACCCGATTCAGTATATTTTTCGCGGAATAATTTAATTCAGTTCAGTAAGTTTAAAGAAAGGAGGCTTTCATGAATGGAAATTGATTTAAGACCCTATTTCTGTTCAAAAAATTAGTCAAGTTGCGTTTAGTCATAAATTAAGCGAGCGATTGTCTGTCTATATTCAGAATAGGAGTCGGGACAGAAAGCGGCGAAGGATTATTACATCGAGGGAGGCTTTTGACTTTGAACTTTCAAAAGAGTTTGTTGAATAACTTTTCTATATTAGCCCTGGTAATACGATTTCAGAGAGTCAGTTCGAAGACACAGGCCAAGTTAAATGTTTGCTCGCATTTGCGTGAATGAATAATATCCAAAGAAAATGGTTTGTATTTCTAGAAACTGAAGATTAAAGGAGGTTAAATTGGAATTCCTTATTGGGTGTTAATTTTATATGCTTCAGCACTTAGCTCAATGGCAGGTGTGTATTTAGTCACTGAATTATTTAACACGTTCACATGCTTTAGCATCGGTTAACAGTAACACATGAATATGAACTGCTTGATTACAGAGTTATGTTTAGTGTTAATTACAGTATCGTACGTAATGGTCTGGTTATCTAGGTATACTAATATTATAAAGCAGAAGAGTTTGTTTGTTTGAACTCGCTAATCGTAGGAAGTTCTGGTTTGAATTGAAAAATTATTTTTGTGTTGGATAGTCCATTTATCGAGGAAGGCTTTAGGCTATATAATACATCGCGCTGCGACCAATAGGAGCGAAGCATCAATTAAAAAATGTTGCAAAAATAATCGCGATCATAATAACAGAAATTGACGCGGACGAAGTCGCGGGCAACATCTAGTTGTCAGATACAATTTGTGCGAAACAGACTATTTTTAGGGCAACATAATATGTTTGTTTGAAAATTTGGTAGGTTGCAGCCTAATTATACAGAGAATATTCTATAAAACTATGAAAAATCATAGTTTTAACTATTTTTCTAATTTAAAAACGAAACAAAACAACGATGGCAGGTCTATTTGAACGTTGTTTGTGGCTCCAAAATATTATTTTATCCTATAATACCCACAGATTTATGTCCTTTTCTTTAAACTTTCTTATAGCATGGTCCATCTCTGTAGGCGCATATTCTCAGTTTCACTAAGAAAATATGTAAACTGTTAAATTGTATTTGCATTTCATACAACAGAGAAATATTGGCTTCGTGCCTGCGCGCCGCCGTATAGACTCATGTCGGATACGTCTTAGTTTTTGAAGTCTTTTACATATGCCTGACTCCTTTACCTTGTTTCCTGGCTGGCAGTTTTGTATGGGATATTTTTGGTAAGACATACAGAGCTACAGATATGTATTTTTGTTATGTAAGCACAACGTTGAGGATAAGGATCTACAAAAGCAGTGTTTTTGGTGGACAGGCATATGCATAAAGTAAGAATCTTTTTATTAAATGATTTATTTCAATAATCTTTTTTAATAATAAGAAATAAGCCATGTTTTTACTAAATATAACATTATATTAGACGATACCAACTCACGTTGATAAATGAAAATTATTGTATTTCTGAAAAATAACCTAACAACTTTTACTTTAACTACACGTAGTAGGTTGGCTATACCTATATACAAATACCCTATTTATATCAAAGTTTTATTCATTAGCCATGAAAATAGGATGCCTCAAATAAACATAAACACAAATCTCAACCTTGACCGGCCGAGCCAATTCGCAGTTTCTACTAAATCTTCGGTAACCAATTTCCTAAGTCTCGGTTAGGTGTTAAATTCCCGGTGAAAGGCTTTTATTTAATATTAATTGTTGCAAAATTACGATCTATGGTCCGGTCCGGAGTGACCTTTCCACTGAACTTTCGGTGACCATAAACGTCAGTAACAATGACTGAGGAGTGACCCTAGCTGGGTATTGCTAAGTTCTTAGCCCTTCACCCTTGCTGTCCACCGCCCCTGTCAAAGGCCAGCCCAGGGCCCCAAGGGAAATTATTGTCGGGATTTAAAGGGCATTGCTTACGTGGAACTATAAAAAACTCTGTACTTTTAATGGATTTGCACTTGCGATATCTGGAATCGGTCACGTGGCTTACCGATTGTTTTGTTTTGAATACTGCCATAGGTAGGTCAGGTTCGTTTTAAGTTGATCGGATACAAACGAAAAGGTTTTTTCTTCAGGTAATCGAGGTGTAAAAAGAAATTAAACTTAACAGTGTGTTGCCAGCGCGTTTGAAGTGTGAATTTTGATTTGCCAAGTTAAAAATACTCGTCAAAACTTTCATCTCTGAGGATTTGTTTACTTCCGAAATTACATGTTTACTTTATTAGTACCCCTTACTCAAACACTGCATTTATTCGTGCACTCTGCTCAATAATTTGATTCACCCCACGATGTCAGAACTTGTTTGGCAAGCTTATGTTTCTAAAGGAAAGTTTTCGATGAATATTTTTTTGTACAGGATAAATTCGTCAATCAGGATCAAGGCTTGCACTTTGTGAACTCGGAAATATATTCCGAGTGACGCGTCGACGAAAAAAGTTTTCCTAAATCATTGTCAATGCCAATAAAATAAGCGAAATTAAATAAACAACCCTCGGCGAGATAAAAGGTCTAGACGCCGAAGGAGACCGCACTTTTGATGGTGTCGTATTTTTACAAGTTAGGGGAAAGTTGACACTTAGACGAATTTAACCTTCCATTGTATTAATTATTCAGGGCGGTGCGTTCGTGTTTTAAGGTGCGCATAGGAGGGTTGGGTAATTTGTTTTAGAAAAAAAAAACTGTCGAGAAAAGAATTTAGGGAAGTTGCAGCGAGTCTCGCTCCAACAATAGCCGGGCGGGTGAAAAGTTTAATAAAATTGTTTTGGAATGCAGCGTGGAACGAGATAAGTTCCTTTGAGTGTATTCTATCGATTTTATTTTTTTATGAACTGGAACAAAATGGAAAACGGTATAATCAGAACTGTGAATGAAGTGCGTGGAACTTTCTCCGAGTTTTATAGGTACTGGTCTTATTATTTTAATTGTGTTATACTGTGAATATAAATCTTACAACTTTATCTTAAATAGGTTAAAAAAGTCTTTGTCTTTTCTATAAGGCTAAACGTCAATACATCTATTATGATTAACTCAGATCATAAAAGCTTCGCCACCGATAATGTCAATACACTGGATCCATCCCCTTTAATGATCAGGTATACTATGAGTATAAAAAATCATAATTTGAAGAAACCACTCTATCATAAATCACAAGGTATTGCCTTCAGTAAATACAAATTACAATCTGATGGTTGTTTATTTTTCGTCGAGTGCTATCATTGATTTTCCGCCCTCAGCTTTCAATCGTAAAATAAGTTTATATATAGGTGGGGCAATTGTCATGATCCGAAACAAAGCAGTCGTAAGTTAGGGAGAGAGTTACTCTTGTTAGTTACTATTGTGTAACCTATAGTGAAATAGGTAACTATAGCACACCAGGTCAGATCATATATAACGGTTAAAAAGTACGGTTATTCCGTAGTATTGACGACACGTTAGTATACAATAAATTAGCTTGTTAAAAAACCGATTTTATTTCGAAAAATCTCAATAGTTTTAGCACGTAATTAAGTTTCCAACGGGAGTGTACGACACAGCTTGTGTACACAAAAGAATATTCGTATACCATTTCGTTGGCTGATATCGGGGAGGCTCGGTCCGCACGGAATACTTTAACTTTTCAATTGTAACTTTTGATGGGTTTTCGAACGAAATAATAATCGCTGTATCGCTGCAATGGGGTGCGAGCGAATCAACTACCACAAAGAACGCCAATTTTTATGCAGAAAATTGAGTTATGCATCCACTGTATTATTCACCCTTAAGTTTGATGCAATTTTAACCAACATTGTACTCTAATATGTAACAATATAAGACGGACTAGAATGAAGAGGACTCTCGCCTGGGGCGTACTGTTTGATTGCATCCTACATAGCAGTGGATAGGCTATACCTGCATATATAGGGTGAGGCATAGCAATGGTTTATTAAATGGTGGTATTTAAATTAAAAACGAGACTTATGCAGAACAATTAGTATCTCATAAATATTCTGGCATTTTTTGAAATTTATATGGCTGTCATCTATTAGGTAGTTAGTATTTAGAAGATTTGGAACGTAATTCAGTACTTTGTCACAGATTGAATAGTTCTTAAAAGATTTATTATTACTTTCTTCTAGCAAAACACCAAAGTATCCAGGACCTAACTGATTTTATTCACCATGTACTAATGTAATTTACATTAAAATTAATTAAACGTTTTGATCGTTAAAGGATTAAAAGATAGATGTGATTGTCATGTACCGTTCCCTGAAAACAGAAATCAGTAATAGGTGTAGTAAAAAAAATGCACTGGAATAACCAACGAACTTAATTTAAGCTGCAAATACGAGCAACGTGCGAGAAAAAATGATCGAAAGGTAACTAATGTTGTCACTTTAAGATTTATTACACACTTTTACTAGTGGATACAATCACTCAACAAGTACCATTGAGATTCTTCGACATCGTCAGTAATAGGATGCTATATGTTGAAAGGTTAATGATATACGTACATGGAGCTTGAGTGTTTATTGTGAATACTACGAATAATACGATGTACGAAAACGAACGGCAGTGTATTTTTAATTTCATATTAATTTAACGACTTCGGACGAGTCCATACAGCCTAGTCTTTAGTTATAATGTCATTTTAAAATACATATACAATATCTTAAATATTTACATAAACATAATAGCCTAACCTAAACTAACCTAACTCATTGAAATGTATGGGTGCTGTATACATTTCAATGATTACAGGAGTTTTACGCGAGAACGTGGATCAGAGTCAAATAAGAGTGTCTTTCCTTGTTTCTCACTTTTATTTGATTTATCCTTCTCACTGATACATTATTTTAACAATGCCACCACTTTATCACAATAAATGCCGCTTACGATAATTTCACAAAATTGCGAAACAAAGTCCATCTTTCTCTTCTCGTTTCCCGCGCAAAACCTCTCAAGGGCAGTGTATAAGTAACAGTTACAATATTTTTTTATATTTCTCAGTACGGCATTCTAACACCAATTCGAATCCCCATTAATTCAGTCTCGGTGACAAGCCGGTAACATTCAATTCTTAGGCGCACATTTCATGGTAGATAAAACTCATGAATCAGAACTCCATACGTGAAAGCGAAAGGAGGTGAGTTAGTTTCCTTTAAAAAATCCACTCTGTTTGAGACAGGACGCGAGTCGAATTTCCTGGCTGATATGAATCTTCCCTACTCGTTTTAAGGTGATGTATTTTCCTATTTCTACCCTAAGTTACTCAAGACAGTTTCTTGGGAACGTCGCCCACCTATTCCATAGCAACCCTCTTTAAATTGATTTTCAATTTGTTTGAAATGTGGTCCGCGATGCAGCGGGCAATAAGGAGGCGGTACGCCGGAAAATTATTTGACTGAACCCGATTTTGATGAGATTTGAACTAGATTAGTCGAGGTGGACTGCGGAAGCTGGCTATTTGTGTCGTTATATGTTCCAAACGTTACTCCTTCTTTTTCATAAGACGACTACTTATCAGTAAAATAAAAACTATAATTAATTAATTTTCCAGATTGGCTTTGCACGAATGATGAAAATGAAACGAATATATAATTTTTCCTCTGATAGTGAAATATAGATTTTTTTAAATTTTCGTACATTTTTCAAAAACTCTTGGCCTGACCAAGTTTTGTTGAAATTAAAATAAGCCAAGTGGGTACAACTTTCCGAAGTAATACTCTGACATGTATTCTGAAATTTATTTGAATCTATACTTAATATTATAAAGCTGAAGAGTTTGTTTGTTTGAACGCGCTAATCTCAGGAAGTACTGGTTCGAATTGGTGTTGGATAGTCTATTTATCGAGGAAGGCTTTAGGCTATATAACACCACGCTGCGACCAATAGAAGCGAAGCATCAGTGAAAAATGTTGCAAAAATAATCGCGTTCATAATAACAGAAATTGACGCGGACGAAGTCGCGGGCAACAGCTAGTTTATTTTTTTTTTATTTTTTTTTATTTTTTTTTTATTTAAGGAAACATACAGCTTTTCATATATTTTTTTGTTAAACTAACTCATAATAGATAGTACATTAGCATTAATAGTTTCCAAAGCTAAGTTTTACATAGTAAAATGTTGATAAGACACATCCTAGTCGTTTAAAATTTTGATAAAGTATGGTGAACTAAAGATTTAAAAGTAAGGTAGGTACAATTCATTATATTGATCTTAATAGACGACGATACCTCGCCAACTTCTCGTGAAATATGTCAATGTGAATGAATGTTTTATTATATGCACTTGTTGCTCTTACAATAAAATTGTTTTTAGTGTAATTAGTTCGACAAAGAGGTATAAAAAACGTACATTTCTGTCGTGCGCTGGGTCTAGGGCACCTAAATGTTACTTTGCCCAGTAAATAAGGCGAATCAACTAAATTGTTAATAATTTTGTACAAAAATATATATAAAGCTTAGTGTGAACGAATTAGTGTTTAATAGTTTAATATGTTTATTTAGTGGTTTTAGTATTTAATTTGACGACCATTTGGATCAGCGGTAGTTAACGCTGCTTCTGAGCCATGGGTCGATTCCCGCACAGTACAAATATTTGTGTGCATGAACATGTCTGTTTGTACTGGTCTGGGTGTTTTCTATGTACTATAAGTATGTATTTACAAAGTATATAAGTAAGTTTATCGGTTGTCTAGTACCCCATACGACAGGGTACTTAATAGTACCTTAATTTGGGACTAGATGGCTCAGTGTGGACCAGTGTGGCATGTCTTAAATATTTATTATTATTATTATTAATTTCGTCCAAAACAAAATTTGAAAGGGCCGGTAAGTAATAATAGGTGATATTCAGTTGAAGACTCGATTTCGGAATAAATGCTGAAAGATAGGGAGTCTCCACGTTTGCGCTCACCTACAAGATGAGCGATATTGTGTGTGATGTCGATATATTTTATTATTATTTTCATAGAATATTTAAGTCTCTATCCTAAAAAATTCATAACTGTGATTGTCTAAGTTACCTTCCTATTAAAATATTTAACACAAATTTACTAACGATTGTTAAAGTTGTACAGTAACTGCACAGAAATCTAGGTACTGGGAATTTTTATGCTGTTGAAATGTTATGGAGTCATTTTGAAAAAAAAAGTGATACTGTTATTAAATTCACAAAGTTAATATTAAAATCGGGGCTATAACGGGAACCAGGTCTATACCTAATTACTTATGCCTGTTACGTTTACAAACCGTAATCCGTCATCAAATTGCTTTTAAGTCCATTCAAAATTTATAAAGGGGTCCTGCAGGAAAACCTCACGATGAATTATTCACAAATCCCATCTTTGAGACGTAATAAATTTCTATTAACTTCTTGAGATGTTACTTTCATTTTATTGTCAAGTGATAGGGATTAATTCGTGTGACTTATAACTGCCATACATCTGACTGAGGTCCTGTGGGATGGGGGAGTATAAAATAAAGCGTGCCCGCGATTATATTAATACGTATAAGGGGCCCGTCAGAATCATCCGTTAGATGTTAGTCGTGTTTAAGACGAACACAAAAATAAGATGGGCTGCATCAAGCGTCATGAATGTCGAATAATTAATCATTGTTGTATTTACGTACGTCAACATTTGCTAAAAGATTCACAACTATGCCGTCATAGCTAAGGTAATAAAATATCATATTAGTCCCAGGGCTAAGTATGAATTCAGAACAGTTTGTTATTGGTATTAGGTTATACTGTTCTTTGCAGAACAGAACCAGGTTTAACTTATACTGCTAAGTGTGGTGATTGAGCTCTACTTATTAGAATTGAAATAATTTATTTAGTAAATATCATGATATTTCACTTTTAATACATAGAACTGGAAATAAGTATTAAATAATTGAATACTAATCTAATTAGTATTATGATCGCAAACGTTCCCATAGATATTTGTAACCCAATCACACCGGAACGGCTGGACGGTTCTGAATAAAATTTAGCACGGACTTCGATCATAGGCTAGAAGAAGCTACTATTTATCCTAGAAAAAGGCACGGACTTTTCACGAAAGACAATTCCACGAAAACGTTGAATACTTTCAAATTTAATATTTCAAGCGTACAAAGTTGGCGGTAACAGCTAGTAGAACTTAATTGAAAGCTAATGAATGACGTAAATGCTAAATGCATTATTAACTTATTTTCTCCGCATTGAAAACTTAGAAGCAGACATACCAGTTAAAAATATGCCAGGTTATAATTAAAGAGTGCGTTTTCCTCTTCATGCTGTGCTGAGGCCGCCCTTAAGAGACATATCAGACAGACATGGACCAAAAAAAGGCTGAAAACCGTCGAGTACCTAATTGAGGGCGGACAAAAGCAAAAGTGGTGAAATCCTGGAAACGAGCGCGTCTGGAGCCAGGGGGACTATTGACATACGATTCACGGTGAATTGAAGCGTCAGACATGTTTTAATGGAAAAATCAAAGGGTTAGAATAATAAATTGATTTGACCATCACTGGGACCTTTGCGATTTGAAATTTTAAATCTTATGTAAATAGACTCAGACCACAAAGTGAAATAGTCATTTGTTTTCGTTTGAAGCTTCTTACAAATGACGTCGCAACCATGTATTCTTCTAAAAGATATCGCGTTTTGACAGTAAATTTAACTAATCCAATCTACAATTACAAATTACGAAAGAACTTTTTCAAAATATTTATAGTTTTAGAGTTGTCAAGCCACTATGAACTACTATAAAACAAATGGTTTAAAAAGTACCTACCTAATTATCACTGAATTAACTTTATTTTTTATTTTATGCAATATTTCCTCATAAGTTACTGAAAAAAAACATAGTAAAGTATACCTATAATATTTTCTGATTAATACCTACATGTAGGTACACCATTCTACGAACGACACGATGAAACAAAAACTGTCAGCAATGAATGCAAACGAAGTAATAAATTCAAAGCAAGAATGAGGACGGGCCATTGAATTTAAGACTGAAGAAGTGGTGCTACTACAGGAATAATTAATTAAAATAAAGTAAATTTTAAATATACAATAAAATGCCGTCGCGAAACCTCTTGATTAATCTTTAATGAAATTTTATATGTTCATTTGATGGGGTGCACTGCATGGGGGACTTTTATAAATTGTAATCTTCTAAGTACATAGAAGGGACAAAATGTTTTCTGTACAAAGGCACCATTATGCTATCTAGTATGAAACAAACAAACATTATTCTAGAGCTTCTACCTGAAAGCTAGGTAATAAGTACGAATTGGCGAAGTATGTATTCTACGGTTTATAAATATATTTTTTTAATTTGTGTTCACTGTTAGACCTTCAACTAATCAACTAATCTCTAAAGCAATTTTTGTCGGAGTAATAATTCTATTCCTAACAAAACAGTTCAAATTTCATGTCTTAAGGCAGCCATGTCTTCTCTATTCAGAATGTCTTGTCCTGCTTAGGTTGTCACTGTAGCAAGACGCAAGCAATACAAAAATCATGAAGAGATCCAGAAGAGTGGCCTATATCATAGGGAAAATTTATGAAGAAATAAAAACAAATAATGAATTTTTTTTTAGTTTAAAAATAGAAAATCAAAATTTTAATAACTTGCTTTGGGTTTTTCTTTTTTTTTTTGTCGGACCTATCACTGAAACCTTATATGGAAGGCTTTAATCAGTTAAACCGGGCAGATTGTGGCGAGCGCTGAAGCCGCTCAGCCTAGGTCCGCCACGCTCGCACCGGGACCCATACTAGCGGGCGTGATCGGGCCAGTGTGGGGTGCTAAAGGCACTCTACCAAATGGCGAACCCACCAGTGGTGGCGCCGCCGGAACCGGAGATGCCGTGGCATGCCGGATCACGGTCGGGCTCCATTCTGGCGGGCCCGATCTGGGAGGGGGGATCGGACAGCGTTTTTCTTGGTCTTTACATTAAAAGCTAATAAAGCGCCATCTAACGGCACGTTAATATCATGGTCAAAGCATAGCCAATAAGCCACACTTGCTTGCAAATGGTTCTCGGAAGTATTGGATAGGTCAGAAGATTTCGATTGTTATTACCTTGGTCTATGATTTTATTCAAATCGAGACTCCTAGGACAATCTGTCGATATATTTTGAAAAGGATTCGGAAGGAAATTTCTTGACTAGCAATTAGCACTCTAGTATATTACTTTCTCTATGCCTATACCCGCTGTGGGCGTTGTTTGGCTCAGATAATTATGAATAATGAAAACATTGGTAACATAAATGTTGATTAAAATTAAGCCAATCAAAACCCATTGCGCAGACTAAAACTAGTTAAGATTAGGTATGCGTGTCGTGTAGATTTGTTAATCGTTTTGAAAATCTACAAAAGCTAATCAATGAATTGCTGCACGTTGCCTATTCTCTTATTTTATGAGTCAACCCTCTGATTAATTTCCAGCAATATTTGATACGTTCATGTGACAGGGTTTATTGTGATAGGGGGAACTGACAAATCGGCCAGCAGAGGTCGGGGGTCGCGGCTAAACGTCTTCGACATCAAACCATATCGGATTAATTATACATTAGTCTTTCTTATCTAATCTAATATATTGAAAGTAATATGTTAACTTATGAAAAATTTTAGACAATGATATTATTAGTCTATGAAATATGTTTAACAACTACATTAATTAGTCATGTCTAGCCAGATGAACACGCTTTGACCTTTGTAGTTTTGTCAATATTATCTTACATATA
This sequence comes from Anania crocealis, assembly GCA_949315895.1. NCBI lineage: Eukaryota > Metazoa > Arthropoda > Insecta > Lepidoptera > Crambidae > Anania > Anania crocealis. The sequence continues at coordinate 11,209,798 of OX438864.1, forward strand.
TTTAAAAAAAATGTTTCTGCTACAATATTATGTACCTTTTTCTTTACGTCTTTACTTTTTAGTCATTATGACCAATGTATTGTGTAACTTGCTGCTTCAATTGTTAACGTAATACAGTTATGAAAGCAAATTACGTAAGACAGAATGAATACATTTTTTAAAACATAGAATGAGGTTTTTTCCGGTGAGCTTTCCATTTTGCAAAACGCAATTCCATTTAGCGTTACTGCTGGAAATAAACATAGCCCATCCGTGAAAATCGAAGTCAAATTCCACCAACGAACGTTATACGATGAACAAGGGACAATTGTAGGAGAAGGAAAGCGAAAGAGCTCGTTTACGAGGAAAATAAAATAAATGAAATTCAAAAAGTAAAAGGCAGACTCTTTAAGCACATAATATCACATATTTTTCCTTAACGCGGATGATACGGGAATTTTTAAAGTACTCTGGTCCTTTTTTGCGAATGCAGACGATTAAATTATACATGTGTATTTATACAATAAAGCGTCAAGTGTCTTGTAATAAGCGCGAGGGTTTTAGAATGGAAGCGAAGCAAATAAGCAAAAATGGTGAACACATTCTTAAGAATGTGCCCAAATGTTTGTGGAAACGCATTTGGTTTTGGATACTGTACAGGTGTTCACAAAAATAATACATACATACACATACAAATGATAAGTTTACATTGGAATTTAGTTATGAAACTTACATGTTCTGTTCATTCAATAGGTTATTACCACAAGAAATAGTTAATTAAAATAATGGCCAGTTTACAAAAAATGCGATTTAGTTACAGTAAATTGAAGTGAAGTGACTGAAAATAAGTTTACACGGCGCATGAAATTTATTTTTTTGGCACCCACTTTAAAGCTTTTTTATCCTATCGTCGTTAGTGTTGCCTAATAGAAACACTTTTCTTATTTGTTATTTCGAATTTCATTCATTAGCAAATACGAGTATGTACACTATATAAACTTGAAAAATTATGTCTCAGGCGGGACTCTCTCTTACGAGGAGATGCGGGTTCGAGTCCCGCCTGAGATATAATTTTTCAAGTTCATATACTGATATTATAATTGCAATTAAGTTGCTAAAATATCAAATAAAGTAAATATGTACACTGCTGGTCCTATAGAGACTGTATCTCCATAAAGAGGATTTTATGATTATCCCTATGCTTAGCCAGTAGGATGGCGATCACAGTCAATAGTAGAGTGAAGACCGCGTTCTTTTTACAGTAGGTAATATTTAGTCGCTTCTCAAGACACCCGGAATTACGAGACGAGGAGGTGCCATTTCATTTAAGGCTGGTACATATAATTTTGAAGTTTTGAACTATATTAGAAAACATGAAATCAAAAGAAAACAATTTGTTTTCTTTACGTGAATTTACACTTACTTACTACATAAACTAAGAATTGTTTCACAAAGCTAAGCAAGGCAATACCTATATTACTACTCTAAGAGGCAATCCTTTCTAAATTTAAAATTACTTCATGCATAGTCTGAAAACTAGTCTAGGATATATAATATTGTTATTTTAAAATAATTATTTCAAATTAGCAATGATTTTTGTTTATTATATTCATCTTAGTTGTTCGCTTTCGGATTAGAATAATGAGTCGCATACGTTAAAATTAATTTAAATCTGTAATTAGTTACCAAATATCAAATACGAGTACTAACTATATGTTACAAAAATAAATATTTTGATTTTTGGTAATAGCCAGAGGCGTTTGTTAAGTACGTACAATTGTATCCTATTAGTATAAAATCAAAACCTGTATACATTGGTTTGGCCTACCTCTAAAAATTATAACAGAGCCCTGATTGATAATTATAGTTATGTACAACATTTTAATAGGGCATGTAATAGGACATTCTGCACAAAATCAAAATACCTAACTTATGACAAAGAGTTTGGAGCACATTAAAGACATAGGTAATTAACTTATAATTTTCTTAGCATGAGTATATCCTTTACGTATTTGAGTAGCTGGATGTTGTAGAGGCTTATACGGTAATTAATTAATAAATTATGTCAGTGATTTAAGAATCGGTCGGTTGGGTCTATGATAGCCTTTCTCAATGTACGCAATTACAAAAGACACTAAAATTGGAATCCCAAGTCCACTATTTATTTTTAGCAGCGTAGAAGTTTCACATTATTCTCGTTGTGGCAACATCTAGCTTCTTGTAATTTAACATTTTAGTTGGAAGCGAGCTTGTCGCTTCACAATCTTTTGTCATCCCCTGGAACATCTTTATGAATATCTTATTATGATCCTAAATTGAGAAGAAGCTTACCTGCTCCTTATTTGCCTTGTTACAATTTTTGCTTGGATTTATTCAGCCATTCGCAAACAATTTTAATTGGGTTTTTCGTGCCTCTACAAACTTGTTTTGTCCTCGAAAATGAGATGAATTTATATGAAGTTTAAATTTACCTTGTTCAAGCGCAATATCTTTTTCATTAAAGAGACGAGAAAAGAGTTTTAAAAATAATAATAATTAATTAACATTTTAAGTATTGTTCCATGTCTTTTGAGGTTTAGCTATACCTAGATGACATATTCAAAACTAGATACAAAATCATCAATCATTATTTGGTTTGTCTCATTTGCGGTACTTAATAGTTTCATTTTGCCTTGTTCATATTTGGATTAGTGTTGGGACATTGAACCACTGGGTTGGAAAAATCCAACCCAGTGGTTCATCAGGATTTATTAAACGGAAGCTCTTGCAATTAGGGTAAAGGAAAAAAGTATTAAATTGACTTACAATTTTACTACACTAAATTCACAATAATTCTTAAGGAAAAGTAAAATGAATATCTGTGAAAAGAATCACCACCGTATCGTTATTCCCCAAAATTGTTTACTCGTTCAAAAACTCGGGAGGGTATTAAATTTCTTTAAAAAATTAAGCCCATTATGTCTGTAATATGTCAGTCCCCGGCGTGTCGCCATGGTGACTATTGTCGGCGAGGTGCTATCAGAGGTGTCATTTAATCTCGCGTATATGACGTCATTATTCTGCAACACGCTCCTTCAACTCGACAATCTGAGACGCTGCTAATGGAAAGAACACGGGACTTTTCATAAATCCCCACGCATTTACCCCACGCCTGCCGGGAGATTGGGAAACGGGTGTACGTATGCCCCGTCACCCCTTGCTACTCTAGACTTTTTTAGTTCTTTTAACCCAACATCGACTAACGATTGAACGATACAATGGATAGTATTAATACGACCCTACACAATATATATTGCATGAATCTTATTCGTATACTATGAAATTACGTCTTTCAAATAACTTTTGGTTACTCTTCAAAGTATATAATAGGTTTTACAATTAAGTAGGATATAAATTTAAAACTGTAATGTGTGATGACATCGCATCATGTTGACCCTTCGATAACCTAGAGTAAAGTCATGGATGATTCATTAGGGTATTCATTAACGGTTGCAAGTTGGAAACGTATAATTTTATAGACTTCTCAAATATTTTAAATGTAATCACACTTTTTTTTATGTAGGAGACCCAAATTTGTATGCAAAAAATGAGGTTAAAATATGTATTATTTTGTTACTTCACTGCCAAGTTGAAAGTGTTCAGAGATTAGTCAAAAGCTCAAAAGTCGAAGTGTATAATTTTGGGTGTCACATATAGAGAATTTAATGATATGCATTTGCTTAAATTATTCACGCACTTCTACGATTTCCCAATCAAAAAAACAAATAATAATAAACTTATATTCGAAGTTATACACTTAAATGAGCTGGTTATTTATAAATATCAAAAGCTACGAGAAATAATTTATTCGGACTGTCTCCTCTAAATTCCAAATCCACATTTTCAAATTGAAATTCAATGGAACACTGGACGGCTACGTTTGTTTACCTTGCGGCAGTCCCGGTTCAGTGCAACATTTGGTGTGCCCCATGTATCCCTGAGGGCATTCCCTCCCCTCTCATTATCCCCGATAGTTATTACTGTCATTTTTCAACTCGTTATTTACTCTGAGGAGAGCTGATAGCACGACATTTGCTTCAACTTTAAGATTAGGGATTTTCGGGATTTAGAAAAGATTTTGGGGGAGAACTGGGAAATTGAAATAGCCCTTTAAGGTATGAAAGGTACCCCAGTTCGCAAGATGCACTGATAAGCCGGATGTAATGAGCGTAATTACGGTTGAATAGAATAAAGATTACTTAGATGAGAGTATTTTCAGTTTTGCTTTATTAAGTGAACAAGCAAGGTTCATGTGATACATTTAATACAAGGCCTTTTGCAATATGTACAAAAATATGTTTAACTAAAATATGGCATAATTAATACGACTGCTAATAAGTAAGTGTAAAGTCATAAATGAGTACTCAACAAAAATGACAAAAAGTTTTAAATTGGTAAACAAAGAAAAAGACAAGAGGTGAAATACATTTCGCTATCTGAAATCATATTTCAAAGGGAAGTTTTATCAAAATGTCATCCCATGATAAGAGAAGAATCACCTTGATAGCAAGCAACGAGAAAAGTTCCATTAAAACTTCCACGAAGTATGACTTTATGACATAGTAACGTTGTTGACAATCATCTTGTTGAATTTTGCGTATTTTTATTTTTAAGGTTTAAAACTTATCAAGGATTTTGGGCATGTACTATATAACTAGAGGTATATTTTCATTGGGCGTCGAGGATTCTTTATGAAACTCGTTTGCCCTAGAAGGTATTGTCTGAAAGTATGTAGGTACCTAATATTTACCCGAGAATAAATCTGGAAGCACAAAGTCACAGAAAATGAGTAGCGAAAAAAATTTGTGAGACTAAACTTATTTAAAGAGACTACCGAAGAATTTGAGCAATATGAAATTTGAGGTTCGTTAAAGTAACATAATTGAGCCGAAACGTTCACCAATTTTCCAATATAAAATATCAGTTAGGGTTAAATCAGATAACCTGAGAGACATCAATTTAGAAATTGTTCTTGGATATTATCGATGACAAATTAAAATTTCTTCCTCCACTAAGTTGGAAGTCATCTGCGCATTAATTTATTCTTAAAAGCTTCTCGAGTTACTTAACTTTTGCGGTGACATCGCTTTGTCAAACATCAATTAGTTTTTGACAATGATCAATGATATAGCGTCCGTGGAATAAAGCAGTTGAATCATTGTTTAGGTTTTCTTATGCTAATGATTGAACGTTTGCGATAGCTATTTGATAATCTAGCTAAGTACATATTTAACTTCGTGCAATATTTATAAAATAGTTGTAGGTGCAATTGTAAATATAAGTTTGTAAGGTTTTTATATGAGTGCAAAGAAAACGTTGTTTTTGCGATACAAATCTCAAGAAAAATGCAAGACAATACCAGACCGCTTTAAAGAGTGAAAATCCACTTTTCACATTAAACGATTTGAAGAAATAGACCACAATTTGCTCGACGAATATGACATGACATATCAAATCTTTTCTATTCGTTAAAAATTAAAACTGAAATTACGATCATTGAAAGCGAGCTTCACCCTTCGCTATATGTGCAATTGCAGCTAACAAGTAAATAATTGATGGATTCGTGACAGCAAATACTGAAAACAGGAGGGAAAACGAACGTGTCTAGACATTAGCTATCAATAACTAAAGATTATAGATTATGCCGAAGCACTAGCTAAACTGGCTCAAACTATGATATTAATAGTTTTTCATTTTATAGGAGAATAGGGCTCCGCAGACAGTAAATTGGAGTAAATCATCAAATGCCCACACGATATTAATGGTAAAATGTTAGTTATAACGCAAGTCTCGCGTTTCGTCGAATTGTTACAAATTTTCTCCTAGCAGAACTCTAACAGAGACAGATACAGATCGTCCTTAAATCACGCAAAACAAAATATTATACTCATAGACATACATTTTTTATTTGAAGTTCAGATGCAGACTTAGTTCATAACCATATGTCGTATTTTTAATAATAAAAGTAGCAAAAAAGAGATCAAACATAAATTCACGTTTAGGAAATGAGTTTTTAGAACAAACACAAAATTTAAGAGCTTCACCATTCCAAAATTAAGTGGTAGTCACATCACTAACGAGCCGTTACCCCAGCAATATGATAGGGCGGACTTTTATAAAGGCTCTCTATAATGGATTTGCGGCCTCTGGATTAGGTTTGTAAATATTTTATTCGATCTGCTGCGGAGTGGTGGGTGATTGACAGTGAACTCCCCAGTGGCAATCAGGTCTGGCATTTTGTTAATCTGGTAAATTATTTACAAAATTACTTGTCTATTATTACATTGAACCCCAGTTGCAACAGCAGTGTGCATTGAGTATTTATAAAATGGGTTATATTTAGCAGGCTTTATTTTTGTAAATTGCAATCATGGCATGATTACTTTATGATATTTATTAAGTATTTTATGATATTTAGAACGCCCGTTGGTCTAGTGGTTTAAATACTGGGCCAAGATTTCGGAGTCACTGGTTCGATCCCGGGCTAGGCAACAAAAAGTTTCTAATTTTCGAACATCTAGAAATTGGGGTTTCGGGTTTGTGATCACCAACCTGCATTTGGCAAGCGTGGTGATTACGCCTGAACACATCATTGCTATGGTGACTTATATTCAATGATGCAGGCCTCCGCCCTGCAGTGGGATCATTATAGGCCGTTACTTTATTTGGAAGTTAAGTTTAAATCATAAATTTGTTTTTAATATCAATGTCTAGATACTTTAAAGTGAACTAAAAAACTAAAAGTGGCAGTCTCTTTAAAGATTGCATAGCTTCAGTGCTGTCTAATGGAATTCTTAGTAACGAAGGCTTTGCGCTTACATTTAAAGCAGAAACACTCTTATGTAAGATGCAAGCTGCGTGTCCAAACAGGTGATACGTGTGTGCTTTTACTGTTGGTGCATTGATGGCTTCGCATACCTACCGACATTTAGAAGCCATGCATATACGCAGCCTTAGCCCGGGTAGGCAAGTCGGTAGAGCATGAGACTATTAATCTCAGGGTCATGGATTCTAACCCCAAATTGGGCTTCATTGCAAAGAAGCGAAGTTTGGTATCTGCGTATAGTGGCAAATCGACGTTAACTCGACTACACGTGCTCCGTTTGGCGTTTAAACAGTAGGTTCTTGGAGCCTAAGAGCCCGAACTCTATTTAAAGAGCTTTTTAAAGGGCTCTCCCGTGCCACTGATGTTCGAAACCTATAGCAGCTACCTATTCAGAGAGGTAATGTGCTGCCAGTCTTTTAGGTGCCATCTCCGGTTGGCAGCGCTGGGCTTTGTTTAAATTTTGTAAATTCCTATAAAGTCTATAAATAGTAAATTTACATAAAATATTTGAAAAAAGATTCTAGGGTGAACCTTAAAAGTAAAAACTGGTTTACTTATACTTTATTTTACTAAATTAAGAAAAGTTTTACAGTCAACACGTTTAGTCAAAACAGCCGTTTGTAATAAATAACACTATAAGTTTATCAGTTATATCGTGTAAATACTTTATTGAAAGCAAAGTAAATCAAATGATTAACTGAAATCTATATTGCTTGGTCCTACGCAAGTTGAAAACACTAACGTGGCTCAGCTGCGAGCCCAGAGACGCTTAACTGCTAACTAGTTTGTAGTTGCAAAGTGCCTTTAAACTGAACACCTGAATGGCTTTCCTAGTCCTCACGGCCCTAAACGCACGTTATTAATCAACATTTAATTCCACATCGCGAGCAAAGGCACTGCACGTACGATCACCCTGGGACTCCTACCAAATTACCCAACAGCATTACTCCGTCCGAAACTCGACCGACGTTGCAAAATATGCAAATGAAGAGGCGACTCATTTGACGAATTTTAATGGATATTTAACTGTGTTAATTATAAAGTTTCAACTTGACTTAATTTGGTAGAAACGCTCCGCTCTGCCCGCTAAAACAGATGTGTGTTTAAAGAGATTTCCGAGTGCGACCGCGCGGAAAATGCTTAGAGTGTTTTATGTTTCCGAGCAGCGGTTCCTGCAGCCGCTATGCGCAGAACAACATTCATTTATGAAATAGAACATTAAACTGGAGAGGGTTGCGTGCGATGGAAAAGTTAATAGCTACCGAAGCACCATACACATTCCCGAGCCAACTCGAAACTTACCTGAAACAAAAATAAAAAATCATTCAACATTATTCCGACGCGCAAAAACACAAAGTTTACATGCTTCTAATCCTGCGGAAATTAAATCACGGTCTTAAACAGCTCAGTGTCGCCTTTGATGCCACACCGAGGATATAATTATTTTTGACAGATTAATTAACTTTTTGAAGCTTCGAATTCAATAAATTTAATAATAACATCTTTGTAAATTAATAATTTTCTATAAATAACTACACAGCCATGGGAAGAGGACCCTTGACAGATTTGAATTTACGAGATATGTAAATAGACTGTGTTGAAAAATTGCTCTAACACAATTTGGGTTAATTGAATTTTTGTTCGTTAAACTCAATGTGAAGCACACCTCCCGCTTAATTACCGACGAGGGTTTGTTAATTTATAACGTCCGACAGACTTAGCGCACTCCAAGTCCGTAGAACAGGATAACATCGAAACTCCCTTAAGATTAATTTGGCGAGGTACTCGTGAACTTTAACTCGTTTGCCTCTGACCGAATTCCCAGCCGGCCGCCCTTGAGAGTTTAGAATTAAATTTAATGAAATAAATTTGGCGAATCAGCAGTCAAAAGTTGCGTCTTGGGTCTGGGTTGCCGGCCACCGCAGGGTATCAACTATATGCCCTCCATGCTCGTTACAGCTCTAACTGTTATCGACGTCCCGCCTGGCCGGCAGACCGGACCCCCACTCATCTGCCCAAACTTTAGGGTTTGTCTTTCCACTGTATTTATTTGCAAGGGTCTTAACTTGAAATGTAATTAGTAAAGGACTGCACCAAGATTAAAAATCAGACGCCATTTTGAGACGCCTTAGAAGCCATATAAAGTTTTGGGTGAGTATTTAGCGGGCGGAGGAAATGAAGCCTCACAACTCCGATGCGAACGACAAATGCCCAATAACATTGTGTTTGCTTACGCGTTAACAATAAAGCACCTACTTAAAGCGACAAAATCCGTTTCGTTTTAAGAATTAGCCTTGCGAAACCCGTGTCAAACACAGTGTTTATCCAATTACGTAGTAAATTAGTGCGGTGTACACGCACAATTTGTTAAAATTTGATATTGTTTCAAGTTGTTACGCTGTTTTTTGCTTAAAATCCCTACTGATACTATAAATGTAAAATTAATACTGACTGTCTGTAACGCTTTCAAGACCAAACTACACGACTTTGACGAACTTTGGTACATAGATGGATTAAATCTTGCCTTTCCCAAGATTAACAATTTTTACATAGACTTTTTGTGTCCCACTTCTGGGCATAGGTTTTCTAACGCTGATGCGTTAGACAACTTATGCCCAGTAGTGGGACATTATATGATTATAACGTGTAGTTCACGTAGGCAGATAGGACAAAGAGCTATTCTTTATATGTATGGTAGCTCACAATCGTCAAATTAACATCACTAGCATTTCTTAAACACTGCAAGAACATTAAACAGCATGTAATAAAGAAATAATCCTTGACCTATGTTTAAACCGATCTATGCAATTAAAGATTATTTGGTAAATTAGGTAAATAAAACAATGTTTGGTTCAAATAGAACAACTTTTCAGACGCAGATTTACTCAATTGATATTGAAACGTACAAGTTCAAAAATCGTGGATAAATTTAAATAAACAGTACGAAAAATCATTTAAATTTGATGACGGTGTAAATTACACAATTATATTTGAGTAATTCAAATTCCAGGTGAAATCGTTCGAAATAGAAAGTCATTATGGTAAGTAGGTAGAGAGTGGACTGCCGAGATGAGTTACAAACTTAAGTGTCAATTCGGGGAGCGTTTGAGTGTCGCCGCGGCATAAGAGGGAAATTAAAAATTGAAAAACTCGCCGCCATGATGGCAGTGGCGTTAATGGCTGTACATAATAAATAAAGCGGGCCGCTCGTAGGCTTATGTGCGAGTCGAGTGGAGGGTGTGGCCGGGTCTCACGAATGGGCTCGAGCGTCATCTGAGACGGCTAGGCCCTCTGGAGAGCGGATCTCGGTCCGGCCTGTTTCATATTGCCCTGCCCGCTGCATAAGAGATGCTTCACTTTGATTTAAGAGAAAAAGTCGTTTTGACGCCACACTCGGGCCTCTCAGTCCTGCGATAAAAAGGTTTTAGAATAAAGTCATTGCAAAAAAGCGTTTGGTCGACTCGTTAAATGTAGCGTGGGAAATTTAAGATTACGTCACAAGAGGCAAATTTACGCACCTCTTTATAATTTTAAATAGGTGCCTACAGCAAAAAGTATATCAGTATCTATAAGTAATCATCATCAAAGATCGTCAAACAGAATCACTTTGAAGTACGAGTAAAATATAAGGGACGCGTAAACATAAAAATTAGTCTCAGCCTAACACATGTTGAGAAAGCCTTAATAAGTATCAACGCACAAACTGACATTATTAAATATTAGCAAGAGGTTTTTAATGATCGGCTCCAATTATCCAACCGAAACACTTAACTAACCCTTTTTAGCGCAGCCATCTTGTTTTTTTTTTGTTTCGCGTCACAGTGACGAGTGACAAGCGGCCATTTTGAAAAAAGCTCGAGTGCGGCTTCCTTCCGCATCGGTGGGCCGTCATGAGAACTATCGTGGCAACACCCCCCGAGTTTTACATACATCTGATTCATTGTTTTAGGCGCGCAACGTACATACAAGGAACTTTTGTTGTTTGACGCGCCCCGGTATAAAATCCGACCGGGATGTCAAAATTGATATCGGGAATCGAGTACCTACAGGAAGACGACGATTTGATGTCGCTTTTGTTTTAGACCTTTTAAAGGAAATTCTGGTTGCAGACATCAATTCGTTCAATAAAATTGTGCTATAGTAGTAAGATTTGCACCTGATTGACAATCAACAAATTTCTTGTTAGAAATTAAGGCGCTTAAACTTGTGTGACAAGTTCAATATAAAATAATTACAAGATCGGGTAAATATCAAAATTCATTATTGTGTGCCTAGATGTCTGTGTGTATCTTTTGTCTTTATATAAATTACCTTTAGTCATTAAATTTATGTACGAGTGCGAGTGCTAGTACAATTGTTAACCATGACTTTCTACCACTTCAAACGAACTCATCGGATCACAAACTAACCTCTTCAAAAAATAATGACGCAGTCCATAAAGGCGTAAATGTCGCTGCAAAGCGACGTGATGACATATAATTTACATAATGCCTATTTACTAAACTAAAAGGAAGCAGTACCTTAAAGAGAGCCGTATTGCTTCCACTCAGTAGTTTCACCCCCCGTCCCTAGGCCCTCGTGTTTTAATTGTTGCCTCTGAGAGGTGGGAGGATCTAAGCTCTCAACTCTTTTATTCTTATACCGTACCTAGGATGAGTTTAGATTCAATATAATGTACCACTGTATGTACGTTGTCATTTAAAAAAGGCAGCCATTTTTATTTGCAGGTTTACTTCAAAATATTTTTTTATGTAGCTGAAAAAAACTTTGTACCTACAAAATTGTTGCAATGAATCTCGGAAGCGTAACATACCAAAGAAGTTTATTTTAGGGTGGACTACATTGTAGATCGATTGTAATTGGGATTCGTCTACAAAGAGTGACGGGTACAAAAATATGCCGGCGGGTAAAAAAAACAAGAGGGCGATGTCGAAAAACAGCCGAACACGGGTCAAGATTTAGTGGGCCTACAGAAAATGTATTAAAGTCGTACCGATCTTGTTATACAAGAGAACAGCAAATTTTACTCGCTAAATGTGGAGATGCTTTTTATTTAAATACTCGTAATTCAAAATATGTTTAGAAAAGTTTTTTACCAGTAACGAAACTACAGCTAACATAAGGTCCCGTTGTATAATTAAGAATTACAATGCAACGCGAAGTATTAAAACCCTAAATTTGAAAAAGATGAAGAAGGCAAACCACAAACTTTGTGCATCAAGTGCTGGTATTGATATCAATATTTTAAATTCTAACAAATATATTTTGACGTCATAGCTAGCTACATTTAATGCTAATATAAGCCAGATCTCGTCAGATGATTTGTAATGTGATATTTGTACTTGATGTCTTTTAATTTAATCAAATTAGTAACCTGAATTATTAAAATCCTAGTAATATCTATAAAATTGTGTAAGAATTTAGTACATTATTTTGTAACAATTATTTGAGTAATGAGTGCTTTAAGTAATTCATTTATTTTAGTATTTAAACTTTTAAATTCTTAACATGCCGCGCCCGGAGAAGCGGGGTCGAGAACCGCCTGAGACATAATTTTTCAAGTTTTTAACACTGATATTATAATTGCAATTACATTGCATAAATATCATACAGAGTAATTCATTTATTTGCTGACTAGGATCTAAGTAGCGCACAAATAGAGGCAGGCATAGGTACTGTTTTTCCATTTTTACACGAAGCTATTTTTATTTAGAAAAATGTCCAAGTAAAACGACATAATATATCATAAATATAAATAAATAAATAAATATTTTAAGACATGCCTCACTGGGCCACACAGAGCCATCTAGTCCCAAATTAAGGTAGTATTAAGTACCCTGTCGTATGGGGTACTAGACAACCGATAATCTTACTTATATACTTTTTTTTTGTAAATACATACTTATAATACATAGAAACACCCAGACCAGTACAAACAGACATGTTCATGTACACAAATATTTGTACTGTGCGGGGATCGAACCCGCGACCCATGGCTCAGAAGCAGCGTTAACTACCGCTGATCCAAATGGTCGTCGATCATGACAATTTGATAATCCTACAGCTGGGCGCTAAACGCTACGTTGACAGTAAAGAGGGGTATAAATCAGAGGTCGGAAGCGAGGGCCAGTGTAGTGAGACGCCCTGAGAGCTGGAAGGCTAAGGGTGTAGAAAAACACACTTTATTTGAAAAAGCTGTATAATATGCTATTTTTGGCTGTATGGAACATTTGCTTCAAAGCTAGTAGAATTAAGATAAAAAAGATTGAAAGAGAACAGCTGTTTTGTGTTTTAGTATCAGATTTGTTTTTGCGACTCTATGCGATTATTCAACCCTTAACTCAAAGTATGTCCAAAGACATAATTAAGGTTGGCTTTTCAGTAATTTCTACACAGCAAATTATCTATGGGTCATACATAATAACTATTTATTATTAGAGTATTTAAGGTATTAAACATTTTTGTTTCATTAAGTTTTCTGCAAACCAGCAGAGATTCAATAAATTGATCCTGAAATAACTTTGTATATTCTTAATCTAATTCACAGGGACTGTATAGCAAACACAATCTATATGACCCCGTTCTCCAGTTTCCTTTTTCTGGAGCTAATCAAAGTCAAAAGCCGTGGATTACTCAAACACGGACGTGGAGCTTCCTTAGAGCAATCACGGTACTGTTTGCTCGGACCTCTTTCGCGATTGATTGTCAATACACAACACAAACATTGCACAAAACAAGAGATGCTTCAGATTTGTTTGGCAGTTTTAAGTTTACACTTTCACCTATTATATTCGAGTCCCAACTCGTGCAAGGCAGAGTGTATGTTGAGACTAACATATTAAACATTTTATACCTAAAATAAAATGACAAGTTCTTTAACTTCCAAGACTTTGAGCTCACTATACGTTAAAGCTTTGACATTTAGTTAAAATTCTCGTAGCTCAACCTAATGGTTATTCTAGAAAACTAGGATTGGAAATTTTCAATTACTGAGAGCAAATTGAATACGGTACGAACAAAAAACCTCCTTAGACGCAAAGATATATGAGTACGTAGAACAGTTTATTTCTCTGAACCGGTAACAACTACAAACAAAAAAAAGGTTGGCGACCGCTACAGAACTTTTAGTTCAGAAGTTAACTCTACGTCCCATAAATAAACCTTCGGTTTTGCCCTGGGATCCTCGACGATTGCAAATTTCGCCAGAGTGTAACTGTAAAGTCGCATAAATTACAGTTTCCGACGGTTGCAAAGAGAAAAACAATCGGAAAGTGGCACTTAGCACTTGACTAATCGCCGGTTTGCAATGACAGGTCGGGGGATGTGGATTTGGGCAGACTTCAACCACAAGCCAAGACCGGAACTGTCAGCCGTAACACCTACTGTTTTCCGCGACAATACACCACGAATTTGTTTTGAGTTAGTATGCACATCTTTTGACTCTTTTTTATATCATCGTACGACATACTGTATTCTATTTTATAGACTAGTGTCAGAGATTTTCAACCCTTTCTTACAGGTATCCGATAACTTGTTTTTATAACTTTCATCTTGCAATGTAAGCCGGGACCAACGGCTAAATGTGCTTTGCGAAGCAGGACTATAATCGCCCACCTCTTCCAGATTCAAGCAAATTTAGGAAATATTGATTCTGATTTGACCTGACCGGGAATCGAACCCTTGTGTGGTAGTAGGTGGACTAAAACCCTCCTAGGTACACTATCCGGGTCGTTTTTTTTATATCATTCAGTTAGTTATTAAAACATTTTTTTTGCTGAGTAGCAAATTTCACCCCATCATGTTTTGAAAAAAAATAGATACTACCTACTTTTGTACCCAAGAAATATTCAACCTCATTTCGGAATAGGATCTATTTCACTCCTTATCAAGAATTCGGATACGTGTGCACGCTGCGTATCTTCTGTGATGGAAGGTGGCGCTCTCTACTTACGTTGCGGCTACGTCATATATCTCCGCGGTGAGGCAGTACGTTTGCTTCACGCCTCGTGGTTGGCGATAAATCACCGTGCCGCACGTACTGCACCGATGCGAAAACACTTAGCGGTACCCGATAAAGTCAGTTGAAGAATCAACTCGATAAAACAGATGGATACCAAGGGCCGCCGAATAAATCTGTTTACTTGTCTAATTAATGGAGTAGTGATCTTGTTTGCGAAAACTGATGATATTGCGTTTAACATTGTCTAGAACTTAATAGAAGGATGTTATTTTTTTAAAATTAGTTGATTAGTATGCTGTGTTAACTAGCGTATAATGTTCTGAGTCTGTGGATATTTTTTAATCTGTTCCACCGGATGTATTTATTCCTAGATGACCTGGTTGGGGTAGTGGTGCGGTGGTCCGCCTACTATGCACATGTACCTGCTCGCCCTGGGCCCTCGAGCCCTGGGCTCGATTCCCGGTCAGTAAATTTGGGAAACAATCTTATCTTAATTAAATTGGATATGGAAGTAATGAGGTCTTATAGGCGTACCTTAGATGGGACCTTTAGCCGGGGGCTATTTGTAGTGTTTTGGAAGGCACTTTAAGCCGTTACACCCTCTGTCGCAAAAATAAGCCACGCCAGAGGCCATTAATAGGTGGCTGTAATAACTCGACTATCCTTCTAAGATTTAGGATCGTACGATAAGAAGACCAGTTCAGAAACGACGTCACAACAAGTCAGCAGACCATCATTTGGGTTGCCTTATTGGTTATGAACCTAATAATATATGAAATTAATAATTATAACCGGAACCCTGTAAAGAGAATATCGCTGACAGCCACAGGAAGTTATCCTTACTTTTGTGTTAAACATGACATCCTATTTTGTATACTAGAATGGACGCGAGCTAAGGCTTCGCACACACAGATTATAACGGCCGAGGAACAACATAGTGGTCACAGTAGCTTCGTTCAGTCCTCCAACTTTCTTTGTTGTCTAACTATTGTTTGTAGTTGAACTTACTCGTCTGTATACCAAATGGACGGAGCCGACTCCGTGAGAAATTGTTTTGTGTGAGTTACTAAAAGGAAAACATTTTACCAGGAGCTTAGGCAAATTGCTTGAACGGAGGTCAGGGTTCAGCACTTCATATCTGGTATGGTGCTTAATGGGAATTTAATTGCTTTATGTTAGTTGGGACATTTTAGTAATACCTAAATTTACCCAATCAAGTGACTTTTTAAGTAGTTGTTTTTACTATTAGAATAAATAAATATGTATTTTGTTTATACTTATGATAATTCAATGTTCACCGACGGTAAAATATGTTATTGTACAAAATCTATTTAAAAGAACACGATATGTTAAGTGATTTATTTCTTCAACAAAAAAAAGCCTTGTCAAATATAAGGTTATTATATCTCTTTTTGTAAGTGTCTGAAAGAGTACTGCAAAAAGAAAGAAAGGCAATAGTGTCTTGTCTAGATGCATATGTCCAGTATTGGACTGATTTAGGCTAGTGCTAGATGACGGTGATGTTATAAAAAAAAATTACATTGAAAAACAATTTGAATAACAAAATATTACTTTCATAAACCATCGATATACCTATCTCTTAAATTATTACCGAGTATCGCAAAATAATACACAATACATCAAGCACGGCGTTATGGGATTTGCAGGCAATTAAAAGTTTGTTCCCAATAAGCGTTATATATCACGAAAAGCGTCATTGGACCATCTGCGCCCAATGCAAATGTGTGCTTTGGATTTAGAATCCGCGGGTGGAGAAGTGGTGACTGCTGACCGAATGTGTTTGGCACAAGTTTGGATAGTTTGTTTGTCTTTCACTAGAGCCTTTTGACAATATATCTATGCCCTTATACAGAATGAAATTTTAACCACTTTTCAAAACTTTTATAGGCGTTCAGTATCGTATTTAGAGCCTATTTATGAAGTAAAGAATGTAAATCAAGTAAGTTGTCACCCGAAAATATTTTTCGAGATAATAGTTTTCAATTTTTACGGTCCTAGACCTGGGTATAAAGAGAAAATCAAAAACGTATGAATAGTATCGTAATAAATGAATGAGACTATACGCAACGCGTAAAAAAAGTGTTGCTAGGCGGCCGTATCAAAAACTTAGATTTTTGGCGGACATAGGTATGTGCTTTATCTTGACATTTTTGTATTGGGCTATACCAAAAGAAAAAATACGTCATTTGTTTTTTGTCTCGTAGATTGATATATTAAAATTTGGAAGGTGGTTAAGAAGAGATCCTTACGGTTTTAACATTTATGTAAAGTTATTATAGTGTTACTTCAAAAGTACTTAAACTTGACAAGCGCTACACCAATCAATTAGTATAGCGGGTTCGAGTCCTGCCTGAGACATTAATTATCAAGTTTAAATACTAATATTATAATTGCAATTAAGTTGCTAAAATATCATACAAAGTAGGTACTGTAGTAGTTAACTACACTACACTTAAGTGTTGTGTCTAGTGGTACCAGCACAAAAATAGATAAGTACTACTCCTTCTCATCCTATGGGTGTCGTCAGGAGGCGAGCCTAAAGGAATACTGCCAGAAGAAGACGGGCAACAACGTCTTTTTTATCCACCATTAGCCATTTATGGCAAAGTCCTCCTTTTGGTGGGGCCTAAGGATATAAGGATATATACATTACAGGTAATATGGGCTGATGCAATGATATTTTAAAGTATGAATTTGATACGTTTATAGTAATTCGCGTATTTGAGCAATCCAGCAATCCACAAAGCTGGAAAAATGCAATACTAGTGCCTATTACTTCAAAGGAAGTCGTTGAAAAGACCCCTTACAATGTGTCAGCTGACCTTCTTGCTTCAATTAAGTATATTTGTATTATATACTTTGATTTTCAGAAATTTAAATACTATAATGCGTAGCTTTATAACCATCTAACATTCACCTTTAATTGCATCGAAAACGGTTCAGGCGTTTTTAAAAAACCGAAAAATTTGTTAGTATGGAAAAATGACTTTTCTCGATTTCGTCCATACAAAACGGCAATTTCATACTTTAACCCCTAATATGATTGGGCTGATGATGATGATGGTTGTCCTGGTTTACTTATTATTACCTTTATTACTAAGAAATTTTGTAAGTAGATAAGATAACAATTTCGTCTGCATATAGGTAAAAATTGGCTCTTGTTTCGTGGTTTAGTTTTATTTGAAAACTTTTAACAATCTCCATTTTAATTATGTAAATTAACTGTTTTATTGGTTAAGTTTAATTCATCCCCTAATTAGTTTTATAGTTTTTTGCCAAGAAAATATCCGTAATAACAGGTTATTTATGTAAACTTTTACTCCTTATTTAAAACTAGCTGTTACCCGCGACTTCATCCTCGTCAATTTCTATCACTATGATAGCGATTATTTTTGCAACATTTTTCACTGATGCTTCGCTCCTATTGGTCGCAGCGTGATGTTATATAGTCAAGCCTTCCTCGATAAATGAACTTACTAACACAATAATATTTTTTCAATTCGAACCGGGACTTCCTGAGATTAGCGCGTTCAAACAAACAAACAAACTCTTCAGCTTTATAATATTAGTATAGATTTTACAATTGAAAGTAGCTATGTTCTTATCCAAGATACCATCTTCAGCGGTTTAAGCGTGAAAATGTTACAGATAGAGTTAATTTCGCATTTGACTTTTATAAAATACTAGCGTACCCGACAGACGTTGTCCTGTCCTAACTATATATTGATTCCGAAATGGTAAAGTAAAAAAAATTTTACTAATAGTTTATTATTAAATTATTTTATGATACAATATATAAACGGAGCGTACACTGATTGGTTTAATATCCAAAAGGGTGTTAGACAGGGATGTGTAGCGTCTCCGTGGCTGTTCAACCTTTTCATGGATAATTGTCTGACAGATCTGAAAGAGAGTGATTTTGGCCTAAGAATGAATGAGTTACGCGTCAAATGTCTTCTTTACGCCGATGATCAAGTATTACTTGCATCGACGGCTAAGGATTTGCAAGCGATGGTGACTATTATGAATGAAGCTTTGGACAGAAAGGGAATGAAAGTGAACACAAAAAAGACAAAGGTTATGGTGTTTGAAAAGGAAGAGAGCATGACAGAAGTATGTATTCGGATTGGTGGTAATGAACTGGAGCAAGTGAATGAGTTTGTATACTTGGGGTCGGTGTTTACTAGGGACGGAAAGTATGAAAGTGATATTGAAAGGAGAGTAAATGCTGGTAACAGAGTGAATGGTGCGCTTCACGCCTTTGTAAATAGCCAGAAGATTTCTATGAAAGCTCGTCTGGCTGTGCATAGAGGGGTGTTGGTTCTAACACTCATGTACGGAAGTGAAAGTTGGGTATGGCAGAAAAAGCATGAAAGTAGAATAAATGCAGTAGAAATGAGAGCGCTAAGAAGTATGTTAGGAGTGAAATTGAGTGACAGGATAAGAAAAAGTGTGATAAGAGAACGTTGTGGTGTGAAAGAAGATATTGTCCCAAGGATTGAGAAAGGGATGCTTAGATGGTTTGGACATGTAGAGAGGATGAATGAGAGAAGAATGACTAGACAGATCTACAAGACGAGTGTGAAAGGGAACGTTGGAAGAGGAAGGCCTAGACGAACCTATCACGATCAAATCGGGGATGTTCTAAAGAAAGGTCAGGTCAAGAGTACTCTAAACCGACGAGCATGCATGAAAAGATTGATGAATGTGGAAGAAGCGAAAGATGTATGCCAGGATCATAGTAAGTGGAAGGCCTTGGTCTCTGCCTACCCCGTTGGGAAGGAGGCGTGATAATATGTATGTATGTATGTACATAATAACATTATTTGTCTTCTTTTTCTGGCGCGTATAAACAGTTTTGTTGGTATTACGACACGGGAACAGGCGACATTACTGGCCATGTGCAAAATTCAGTTTTTTTTACCCTCTTCTTGACGATATTCGCAGCACGCATTCTGTCAATGTTATGTCAAACGCCATACATTAAAAAAGTTTAAATTGTCAAAAGATTGATCTAAAGCAATAAGGTTACATTACAAATAATTTAGTATGGTGGTTTAGTATTCTTAAATTTTCTACATTTCCGCGCAGTTTTCTTAATTTTTTCTTTCATAAGAACATTCTCCTGACAATAACAAACAAAACAAAAAAAAAGAATTCGCTAAATCGGTCCAGCCGTTGACGCATGATGCGATGACCAAGGGAAATAGGGATTCATTTTTATATATATAGATTATTATCAGAAATAGAAAACAAAAAACAACACAGATCCACCGATATATTGCATTCAGCAGTTTGACCATTGTTATAATTTCATGTAATCCTCAAAATAATTTAATAATTTAAATATTTACACAGTTAAAATGAAAGGTACAACTTGGCCTGTATAATGCTGTTTGAATGTAACTTTATTTCTCTCAATTCCGGCCGGCGTAATGATTTGTTTAGAACGAAGGGACGAAAATCTTCTTATGCAAATGTTCTTCCATGACTCGGCCGCAAGATTGCCTTCCAACTCGGAACACGGGCCGCATAAAAATGTTTTGTTTGTCCTAATTGCTTGAAGTGACTGCTTAGCCCGACTTTCTGACAAGTCATTGTTTTCAACGCTCGAACCGTAATAGGAATATTTTCGGTCGGCACCCTTGCTAGAAATTCGTGACTCTGGTAAACGTTGCCGGCGGCAACGATTTGATAAAAGGCGTTTGTTGCCGGCATCGATACACATTTCGGAAACATTACGCAAATCAAAGAAACAATAAAAGGTGTATCGGGTTCGTGTGATCGCTCTCGAGAAAGCTGAGCACGTTTCGAGTCTGTTGAACTGGTAATACCTTAACTATTTTATTGGAGCTTGTCAGCTTTGAGATATAGACGGTACCACGTGTCAATTACGAATTACCGGAAATAGAAAATGATATTTTCCATGAAGCGATATTTTCTGTGTATCGAAAGGTAAGAAGCTTTTTGGCTTACTTATATTTCGGTTTATGTCAGATGTTTTGAGTCAATTAAATTCATGAATTTTGAACTACTTCTTCAGAATAACTAATAAAAGAAAGACGTGTGGCACTCGGAGACTGCCGCGGTAAAGCTATTGCATAGCATTTTTTATCAACTTATGCAATTATAAAACTAAAAAGTATCACCGCTGTGCCGGTCGGAGTGGTGTTAGATTATTTTCGTTACGGAATTTCTGGATTCGGTCTCCACGCTCAAGGCCCGCGATAGAAGCTATGCAATGCAAGCTTAAAAAAGTTGAACTTGCATGAATAATAAAGAAAAACCATTTAGAATAAAACTTGAGCTTTCAGATATATCTGAAGTATATTGTTACATTAATAATTATTTAGGCCTTTTGTACTTTTGTATATATGTACGAGTAAAACGGGTTTCTAAGCAATATTAACCATTAAGTACAAATCCATTAATCAAAGTTTAAAATCAACAATTAATATTTTACAACGGCTCAAACATTTGTTTCTTGAAATCGGAAAACGAACACAAACAATTTCTTCCAATTAATAATATTTCATTGTTCAAAGCCGATCTCGATCTGTACAGGCGAGCAAAAACAATCACTCAAATAGGCTGTTCATATTGAATATTAATCGCCATTTTCACTGACGAATGGGAATAATCTGAAAGGCGAGCCGGGAGGCTGGAGGAAATAAATTTGTAATGCAAAGTTAGAAATTCATTCCTGTGTTGTCGATAAGTAAACGCTCTTACCCCCGAGCACAAAGGTAAGAATACGTTTAGCATTTTACTTTCTAATAGCGACACAAAGAAGCGCGAGTTGGAACTTGGCGAAAAATAATCCAGTGCCGCCCGAAACGATTAAACGTTGAGCCAATAAGGCCTAGGTATTCCGCAATTTATTAGCCTTGCAAATTCGAAGCCGCGCTCCCCTTATGAAATATAGCTTGCCGCGGCCGCAACAACCTTTCCTAGACCGCTCGCGCCGTGCGCCCAAGTATTACACCCCATTTTAGCTCTAATTAAAAAGCCATCAAAGAGTTTTCAGTCATTAATCATGAAACTGTTAACGGTGAATGCCGACTTCCCTCCGAGTCCGAGCTGAGGAAAAAACGAGGATTAGGATATTAACAAAATGCCTGAAATATTCAGGGTTAGTGGAGTGGCAAGCCGCTTGTAAAAAACAGATTCGAAGGCGCAGATTTCGTAGGTTTAATGCGAACGAATCTTAAGTTGTTTCGAGTGGTTTAAAGGATTGAGAACCCTTCTTTAGGTATTACAACGAAAAATACTAACGATATTTTTAAGCTTCGTAATTGACTACAGCGGTTATACTTTGGTGTTTTTCTTTCTTTCCTTTTAAATGGCGGGACGTAGAAATTATATTTACATTTAAATATTTGAGTCAGGAGATAAAAAGAAAGATGTTAATGAAAGTGGATTAAGAGGATCGCTGGTGTTTTTGTTAGCAATTTTTCTAATATTAAGATGGGGCGAAGAGAAGAGTCTTTTGGCTAATCCATATTTTTTGGAAGGATTTTACGTAGTCATTTGTGTAATAAAGTTGTATCTCTAGTTGATAAACTTTAAGTGTAGGTACTAGCTACCCGTTAGCTTTAGCAAATTCACTTACCTAGTTATATTTGTAGTGGTGACTTTGCGCTAATTATCTAAACAATCTGATAGCGTACAATAGGCGTTGATTTCGAACCACAAGGATAAACAATTACATAAACGAAGCGCGTGGTAAATATTTTGACTATCAATTCAGCACGAATTTCGGGCCTATCTCAACAGTGGCGTTGTTGCGCAAAATGAATGTTTGCGCTACAACAATATGTCTTACTGATAACAAACATTAGTAAGTGGATTTGAAGCTTAAACTAAATAATACATTTTCATTTACGTAGAAAATTTGTTTGAAATCACTTGTGAATGTTATTGCTGCAAATAAACAGATTTGCAGATGGGTTCTTTTTCCAAATTAATTAGTACAATGATGTTTTTTTTAAAAGCCAAACTTGACTTTACTAACTAAAAGATAAAGTGGATGTCATTATCTTGCGATTTTATATTGATATTTACTTGGGATTAGGATATTAAGCAAATTGAAGTTATCATAATACCTTCGTATCATCACTTATGTATCGAGCTATTGGCCGCAAGCCGCTCGACCCGAAGAGTATGATCGAGTTGAAAGGCACTCAATTATCCAATCTACCGAATTGATGAAACCGAATCGGAATAGACGTGTGTCCGGGACAACTCTAACGTTCTAGTGGTGCTACGTGCGAATACAGGCATGCGGACTAGATTGAGGGCACTTCGGACGCCACTCGATAACCGATTCCAATTCTCGATTGATTTCGATTATCGCAGATTCAGAAACAATTACCCTATTATTAGCGATGGTATGTACAACGGACTAGAGCATTATCATATTATGACGCCTGTAGTGTACGGCGCCTGTCGACTCCAGACGAAGCTTGTATGCGGGTTTAAGATAAACAAATTACCTCTTATCGGAACAAACAATGTTGAAATAATTACCAGTTTAAATATTGATTCGAAGCGATAAATGTGCATACTTATACGTTTAAACGTTTAAAATACGATAAAAAGCGAGCGAGCGAGTATAACCGACGTCTGTCTCATGTTGTATAGTTTTTAGAACTATTCAAAATAATATAATAATGAAACCCCTTTAGCAGTCATTGGTTTTTTTGTTGGTTTTGGTCATTTCTGCAATCAAAAATATCACTATAAGCAGATTTATTGAACGATATGCGGTCGGAGTCGAGTGTGCCTTCCAGCGAAGACATACCCTATAGAGTCTTCTTGGAACTCATGCATCAGTTTGCCACATGCAATTGCAAAATATCCTTCCTTTTAAAACTTCACTCATATTTGGATGTACTAGATTCACACTGATTGTGTGAGGGACCAATCTAAACCTAACAATTAACAACGTCACGTGGCTACAATCGCTCACTGCATTGATTGCATGATAACCTAAAACTCCAGCTTCAATTTAAAATTAAAGCTGGTTCAAGGAATGTGACAGCCAAAAATTTTAATACGATGACTATTTGATATCGTAATGGGGGCTATCGCTAGTGAATTTGCCACAAGAGGCGCTAGTGTCGCGTGAGGTCCAATATCATTCACTTTGTACTGGTTTTAGCGGAATTTGTTGCATAAATTATAGTTTCTTTAATTTACCTGCTGGAAAGTGATCTCCTTCGTACAATATCGCAAGTATGGATTATTTGGCGATTAACGTGAACGCTTTAAAAGCGGAATTAAGAAAAAGCGCAAAAATAGGCGGCCTCAAGAGCAACTATTTCAGAAGTTAGTTTGTTGATATCAAGATAGTTATTTATAAACAATATAACCTTAATTAGATTCAAGTTAGAACACTTTGTTTCGGCGCCAATCGCCTTTGACAGCTATACCTCCAGACCTCAGTCTACAGTGGCGCCAACTGGTGAGCAAAGAAACGGTAGTCCCCATTGGGGGTTTAACTAAAAATATTTAGATAAGAAAAAAACGGGTTTTCCGACATCAGAAGATCCACAGACATACATATTATTATAACATAACACGACGTTGAAATCAATCGTAATTTAAAAAAAAAAGAGTCGCTACCAACTAACCTACTTTAAAAACAGGATGGTTAAATAATGTGACAAAAAACCTACTAAACAAATGTTTAATGCAAACAATATTTTTTGGTGGTAACCAATGATATTTAAAAAGTATAGATAGGTTATGCCCTTACAAAACTATCGAAATATCTGTGCCGCTTGCGAACAACTGCACACATGCGTAATTCTTATTTTGTCCTTGTCATACTCGTGAAAAGAACAATTACTTTCTCTTTCATGTATTTGAAAAGACGTTACAATTGTGACGTTTTAGGGACGCATATTGAGAGCACATGTAACATATCTATTAATTTTTAAATATCATTGGTGGTAACAATATTTTATCCTGTGTTTAATTACACCGCCTGAAAGTCACAGATACGTTCGGCTCTCCAGGATAAATGACTATTATACATTCGATACTCAACATTGATTGTGGCAGAAAATACATCTGATTGACTATGGTAGAAAATTAAATAATCAGTAGAAGTAGTGAATGAACACAATACAAGTGTTAGACTAGAATAATGTCAAAAAACATCTAAATTTGTCTGATTATTAAATATTTATATCACCTAATTAAAAATAGATAAAATTATTTCTTTTTACAAAACCTGAGTAAACTTAGGTCTGGCTGTATGTTTACCGATTTAATTAAGCTGAAATCAATGTGATGATGTATTACTTACTAAGAAGTGTAATAATATATTTAGACTTAAGTTCTTTTATGAAACAACGTGCAATGTTAATGCTCCCATGTTTTGTTTCACCTCGTCAATACCAAACACAATACTTGGCAATCGTTGTTTTACCAATACACTGTCGACAGAAGTGAATATCGCAATTCAACGTCATTTATTCTGGGATTAGCCACAAAATTCGATTTGCCACTAAAAGGATTTCGTGAGCTTAATACAACCGAAAAAATACTCAGACCGACACATAAAATACTATTACAAAGGCAATCCAATAGCACAGTTTACCGTTATACTAGCGTGATCCCAAGCCAATTTACGTTAGTTTTGGGGGAACAAAGTAAAAAAGAATAACAATAAAGTAATATAATTTGGGACTGGCATGGGCAAGGCGATTGCCGTTACGTATTTGTATCGGGGGACAACCTTTAATTTAATGAAGCGGTGGGATTCCTTTCGATTATAACTCGATTGTGTTTCGTAATTAAGCTAATAGTTTTTTTTTTTTGGTAAATTATGTTATACTTTAAAACATTTCTTTTTAGCTTGAGTGTGGATTGATTAAAGAAAATATAAACTGTATATAAACTGTATGTTTAATATGTAAGCATTTATAAATTTTTAACGTTAACCAGATTATTGGTAACTATTAAAACGTCAAAAAAATAACGAAACGATTACAAAAATTAAATAGGTATTTCCTACTCAAACCACTGATTATTTCGTGCGATAACTTTACGTACCTACCTAATGTTGAAGCAATTATATTGCTAATTTCCAACAACAATTATTTTTGATAACTTATATAAAGAGAATTAGATTTTAGGAGTTGAAAAGGCAATTTTCCTTACCAAAAAAGCTTTACGCTTGTAAATGTACATTACCTACATCATGCCACATTACCAATCAGTTTAGTGATGTAGTAATTTCAACATTGTACTGAAATTTCTTAACAACGTTTATATACAACGTGTCCCTTTTGATATCCCATAGCTCTAGGGTATTAAACAGACCATGGTGAAGAATCAAATTGCATATGAATCATTTTTTTTATTTAAAATTTTCATACAAATAATTCTAAAAAGTCACGACTGTTTATATAAAACCTTACCTTGTTATGAATGAACTTTTGAATGAAAACGATTTACTCGTACCTACTTATCAATGAAACACCCACACACGTCAATGTTTTTTACAAGTTACGCTCTCCCGCTACTTTACTACTACACTTTAGTGTAAGTTTGCCAATGTCTCGCAAAACTAAGGATTCGCCATACTGGTTAATTTTATTTAACAAATTTAACTAAAATTGATGTTATATTTGAAACTATTGATTTTTGAACGACATGTTCTAAAGCGTTTTATATTATTTTTACCTATAGAACATAACCTTAGAGTTATGGGATATCAAAAGGAACATGTTGTATATAACTAAAACACTATATAACTAAATTCAAAATTATTTGATGGTCTTACATGAAATTAGACGTTTACATAACCCGTCTTTTTCGTCAGAGTCCCATTATTTATTCTTTGATATGATGTTTACATCGATAACTTAAACGCAACTATGTAGTCGTGAAAATCGAAATCTTTTATCGTAAACTTTCCTTTTACAATGTCATTAGGGAAATTGGCGTCGTTAATTTATAAAGGCCCTTTAACTGCTTTGCTATCGACGAATTTAAATCGGTAATCCCGCGGTTTGTTTTATGGCACAGATATCTGACGATTTATATCGATGATCGTGTACGTATCGTCATTGCAGTCGAGGTCGATGTTTAATGCACAAATTGAATGAAAACGCTCGGTTAACTGATTTCCTATGAGAGCTCGTTTCGAACAAACAAAAATCAATGCGACAATTAATATGGATTCTATATTTGCTTTGCGGGTGACAGTTTGTGATGTGCCATTTGTGGACTAATAGGACGAAAATATGAATTTATTACCGCGTTAATCAATCAGTAGGAATACAGCTGATTCATTTTGAAAAGGTGAAAATGTAGTCGGCGTAATTTTGATTTGATTTTGCAGTGTGGAATCGTGAGATTTAAAATGTTTCGCTTCCTGCAAAAAAACTAACGTTCCGCGAAGACTAAATATTGGTCATCTATTAAATTCTTTCTTTTATTATTACTGCGTTAATTAAACCAATATTAACTATTGAATATACTACAATATGAATACATTCTATAACCACGTTCTGTGTCAAGGATAAAATATGGAATATGGTCAAAATTTTGCCATGGCTGTGTTTTTAGATAAAATAGAAAGCAGACCCAAAGAAAACCGGTATTGAAGGTTGTCCTGTAGCTAAAAATAAAAAATAAAATGCATTCGTAGCTTCAAATGCGTGTTCAAATTGAAGCCGTTAATGATTCTTTAGAATTCCCATGTATGTTGTGATGGGAAGTGTCAATAAAGACACGTACATTCGCAGCTTGCAGTCTAGAGTTACGTTTGAATACACGAAAACAAATGCCACCCGAAATGACATCTTAATACGTAAGCTGTAGGTTCATGTATACGGTTGTCAGGATAAAACTAAAGGCGCAATGCTTGAAAACAAAAAAGGATCGGAATAGGATCGAATTACCCACGGTCGAAAGCGGATTGCAGTCGTAAAGCCGACACCGGCATTGACTGGTATTGTTCAGTGCGAGACTTAACTGCTTAAAAATGGTTTTAACACGCTATTTGGACATCGAAACAAAAAGAGAGTTGTTGATGTGTTAACTCACACATTTGCGTTACTGATGTACATATTACCAGTACACATCATTCCAATGCTGGACATAGGCCTCTCTTAAATGCCATAATCGCTGCGTTTGGTAAAAGTGGTGGCGATTGCAGTTTGGTCAAAGTTGAATAAAATACAGTTCTATTAACCTTCTGGCAGAACTTCCTAAACCGCCTTTCACGACACTCAGAGGAATGGTAGGGGTGGTGCTATTATTTTTTATACAAAAACACACAATACTGATGAAAAACAGCAGTTAATATCTGTTGTATGTCAGCAGATATGTGGTGCAATTATACATTAAATTAAAATATCAATAAACTCAAAACATACTCCCATAGTACCAAAGGAATAGAAATGTATTTTTTATTTAGGTCTTAAACGTAGGGTGGATTAAGAAATGTAAAAATATCTTAATATATAAAGTAATAAAAAACTAAGCTTTACAGTTTATTTCTTAGACGTAATATTTTTTGTATTACAAACGGCTTTAACATTTTGTTCTGGTAATAAATTTCGGCATTGTTGTTTTAAGTACAATTAAATCCATTAACATTGAAACGCTGACAAAGGTCTGGAAACCATAGGATTAATAGAAACAGTAAGCGTCAGTAACAAACAGAAACCTCTCGCATTATGCCTGAGACCAAAGCTTAATTAAGACTAGTACTCCTCACAGGAAACTAATTAAACTTATTCCATTATTCGCTGCAAACGAAATTTTAAGGGAAGTCCGCGACCAGCTGGTACTAGAAAGATTTACTATTACTATACTGGGTTCATAGGACTGCACTGGGGTCACCGCTATTAGTATATATTGCATTAAGAAACTAAAGGTGCTATTCTACTCTCCAATGGTTACTCTCTACAGTTGGTGGCTCAAAAGAGAAAGATATTTGGCAACTTTTTAAGTTTGAGATGTATTAAAGTGTGGGTGGATATTGTAGTATTATATTTCCCAAACCTGTCTTAAGTTTTTCTTAAACTAAGGGGTCATATAACACTGGCTTCTGTTATTTAGGCAGCAGTAGACATATATGGAGTGATGGTGAAAGTCTACCGAAGTGACAGAAGCAAAAATATCCCCGTAACTACTGCGTTACGTTCACTAGAATGAAGCGTCAGGTTAACGTGGTTTTAATGCTAATTTGTAATCATATTAGTTTCTTGAATCTACGCTAAGTGACCATGAATGCTGTGAACTGTTCGAAACGTAAGGATAAAATAATGAAAATACAATTTATGATCCTTATCCTAATAAATGCTAGAAAGCTATATCTGTAAATTATACGTATATCATTCATTCTAATTAGGTACTATAAGGTATGTAAATAGAAGTACTCCTATATGTTTAAGTAAGGGAAATTAAATTAAAATTGTAAATTTTAGCGCTCGATGGAGGGCTACATTGTATTTGTTTGTATTTAGCGCTCACACTAGCTGACACGTTCTCTTCTAAACCAAGCCGCAAATGTTATTATTGTTGTGCATGTTACTTATAGTCCAGGTTTAACCGAGTTAACCTATAAAATTGTGAATTATGACTAGATTTATTAAAATATTATTTTGGTATTTTAGTTCCTATGTTACTGTGTATATTTAATCAAATGAATATCGAAGTGTCCTCAATATTTATAGGTTTTGTCCACGACTTCCTCCGCGTGGACTTCGGAATTAGGCTTAAAGAGAAACAAATTTGTGCATAAAAATTGATAGTTGGTTACCAACCAATCAAAATAAATCAATACAAAATACAACCGTTACATAGATATCTGAATATCAAACTATCACACTGAAATTATGCATTTTTCCTGAACAACTATTTCTTCAGGAATCTGTTTGATTTTTTTATTTAATTTAATTTTGTTTTGCCGTTTTGGCATGACTGAGTAACAAACATCAATCTAAACTCTTGCATTTATAATATCTTTAAGAAAATATATTTTTCGTTAGGTCGGCATGCTGAAAATAATGTTCATAGTAAAGTTTGTGGGTTATCATTTATAATAAGCTGCCTTTTGTAGGTATTTAGAAAAAGGTAAATACGTATAGGTATGTTAAGACCTATATATTGATAACTGAATATGAATATAACTGAATCTAACCTTTTTTTGTGTTATCTTTTTTTTTATTATTATCATAGTTCTGAAAGAAGTTGTATCTCAAAAGGGAACGTTCTCAGTTAGTTAACAATGAATTCCTTACACGATATAATTTCTGTGTAACTTCCATTGTAAACGTGTACATTTCAACTCTAGAAACTTATAAAATGGGTTCTAAACATATTGTCCGTGTGCTTTAAAACTAAAACGTAACTAAGTTTCATAGAACATAACGACTCACTTCATCTCTCTAGAGCAACTCGCGGAACAATAAAATAAAAATCCCTGACAAAGTCCTCGTCCGTGCTACCCCGATATAATGGAGCACGAATCGTCCGCAGAACTCGTTCTAGGTGCAATCTCCGAAAGTATTGATGACTAGAACACAAAGGGGCGGTGCGGAGATTAAGTAAGTAACTTGCGAGGCTTCACCATTCGGGCATTTCCCACAAAGGCAGAAATTTTCCAGACAGCAAGAATTTTGATGCCCCACCAACAATGGACGGCAGACGTCAGCGAAGCCCCGATGAGTGTTTTATGAGTGGAATTTGGAGATTCTTCCGGCAACGCAATTGTTTTAAGCGAGCGCGGATCTATCATAATGGAGGGATGAGATAGAAGATCGTTTGCGAAGCTTAAGCCAAAGGCTTGCAAGATAAAAGGAGCGCGTTAAAATACAGATATACAACAGAAAGTTTTAGTTATTTTTAAATTATATATAATTTTAAATCTTTGTCTTTTTATAATATTAAAAACAATTAACACAAACAATTTTGAAATAAACTAAATAAGCACAAAAATCAAAACACATAAATATATCACAGCAATCAATAACCGATTTATATCCTTTAGAAATAACGGATTGAACATTAAAAACTAGATCTCTGACTAGGAAAATGAATAATCCTGAATATTGTTCCAAAATATGTTAACTTAGTTATGAAAAGGTTGTCCAACCCAGCTAGAGAGAGAACAAAGTAGCTTAATGCAGTTAAAGCGCTATGCGAAGGTCCTGTCGGTAAAAGAGATAAAGTAAGAGGAAAATTTCATTTGGATCTTGCCGTTGTAAAATTTATAGGCAGGAAATTAATCGCATGCGGGGTTGGCTAAAATCATGTATTATAAAATATGACGTGTAATTTCAGACAGCAAAGCTTATTTGATAATAAGGTTTTGCGATTTGAATCGTCTTTTTACATTCATTTTACTACAGTATGTATCAAATTATAAGATATTTATCAAATTATAAGATATTTAACAACTAGCTGCGGATATACAACTATTATTATGGAATCAACATAGAGTTGTACAATATATTTAGATGATCAATACAAATTGATGAGCATCAAAATTCTATTAGTTTGTACAATTTTTATGATCCAATATGTCAAAGTTGTTGAAATTCAAATAATTTCTTACATGGTCTTTTGGGGATCTTATGTATGTTTTTAGGATTGATTGGTTTCATCCAATAAAAAAGACGCTATTGTGATCAACGATTGTCAAAAGTTATGTGCAGAGTACAAGTTTCAGATGATAAACTAAGGTCAAGCAAATAATTTAAGCGATTAATCCAAATTTACGGGTTCGGTATGATATATTCCCAATGATCCGAACTCCGCATTGATATACATTTAATTAACAGTTTACATAATAATTTTGTTTATAAAAACACCAATCAGCGGCAACGTGTATCAATTAACTGATTTCGTGATTGTTTCAGAGCTGACAAATCGTAACTTTGGCCCATTTATTATAGTTTCGAAATTAAAATAATTTCATTAATTTGTTCGCAATAACATTTCGCGTAAATTGAAGTTATCGACGGAATTTTGCCTGGAGCTTAATGCACTCGTGGCGTTCGTAATCAAACAAATTTTCTGTAACTAATTAGCGCATTTATGTTTAAGTTTGGTTAAATTACTGTTACGGTACATTACTGTCAGTAAATGAATTATTTTACTTATAAACCATTCATTTGTTTACTAAAATTCTGAAAAGCTTTTCGCTTTAAATAATATTTTAACTGTTCTTAATCATTGACTGTTTCAGGTCTAAGCACATATTACATCTCATTAATGTAGATGCATATATTATTGAATATTTCTCATAAATGCAAATGTTTCTGAGTATCATTAATGTATCTAAACCGACTTTAAAGCTAGGAAAATCTACTTCTAAAGGAAAGCAAATGTAATATCACGCCGTTCTACAATATACATAATTATGTACTTAGTGTTAGATTACTTAATGTCATAAGCAACTGTTAGTAGGTTCTTCAACTTCAACTGTCACTCATCTTTAGGAGCCAGATTGGTTTAGCGATATGGTTGGCTGTAGCTGGACGTTAAAGTTGTGTTATTTATGATATCAACGATAGTAGTTCGTAAGTTTAATTAGTTTTTAGAGTAGGGTATGGAACTGGCATACCTGAGTGAAAGTACCAAAACATAAAAGAGAAAAAAATTCACGTAAAAAAACCAAAAAAGGTGCAATGTGACGCCCTATGTATTATACTCGTATTGTCTTTTTAGGTACATTTCAATTGGTAAGAAAAACCAAAATCTAACACCGGAATATACGCGTATTTACATTCATACTTCATCAAAAAGCACATTTTAAGTTTTTGTTTTAGTGCTTTCTTGAATAGGTTTAGAATTTCGCGAAATTCCGGGGGAATGTTGATTTAGATATAAACTTATCAAAATATATTAAAAGCGATCGTTATGAAAGCAAACTATCCTAAAAGGAAAACCAAAATGTAAAAAATATATTTATTATACAATTTATATTTGGGTCAACAGATTGAACAAAGGTACGGACATTCATTTTGCGTGAACTGTTATCATTGCAGTTTCATCAACAACATATTATCCAAAATGGGCCGTTTGCAACCCGTGGAAATCTGTAATGTAAAATATATTGGCTCAATAGATATTCTGGGGGAGTTTACGGAGATATTATTCAAACTCTGATTTTGATATATACTCTTACATACTTACTTAAACATTTTCTTAATATGTTTTTTTGCAACAAATTACAGTTATGTGCTTAATATGAAGCAAATATTATATGGCAATGGGTTATGGCAATGGGAAGGGAAAGGCATTTATCTATTATTAGATCTAATCTATTAGGTAATCAAACTTTGATAACTAAACAAACAACAAAACATGAAATGGTTTGATATACGAAATAGATATCGGTAAATTTGGAAGCCCATGAATACCGAGTTTATTTATAGTTTACCACAATAATTTAAATTGAATGGTTACGGCGAACACTAACAATACCTACATTAAAGGTTCAAAATTCAAGTAATAAGGATAACATTGCTTAAACCGTCCATGATAGTGTAGAAGTAATAGTGGTGTGTCTATTCTATATATTTAATCGGTTATAGTTGCTTGCTGTTGGGCTTCATCCAACAGCAATCGATTCATTGTATTCAACTAAATTATACATTTTTTAATATATTGAATGCTATCAATATATTAAAAAATGTATAAGTACTGATATACCAAATAAATCCAAATAAAAAACAAATCCATACAAAAAGTAAGTGCAACCGGTTTTCCTGAATAGGATTTTTAGTGTGAGGTTAATTCATGCACTGAGTCTCGAATTGATTTAGAACAAGAATGTCATCTGATATGTGAATATGTTGCTGAGACTTAAACAATTAAGTTAGATAAATTTAGCTTACAGTTTATGTTATTTCTAATAGAAATTTTAAAATAATCTGATATTATGTGATAGGCTTGACCTTTTTAGGATTCCGTACCCAAAGGGTAAAAACGGGACCCTATTACTAAGACTTCGCTGTCTGTCCGTCTGTCCGTCGCTCTGTCAGGCTGTATCTCAAGAGCCGCGACAGATAGACAGTTGAATTTTTTTATCAAATTATGTATTTCTGTTGCCGCAATAACAACAAATACTAAAAACAAAATAAAATAAATATTTAAGGGGGGCTCCCATACAACAAACCCGTATTTTTGGCCTTTTTGGTACGGAACCCTTCGTGCGCGAGTCCGACTCGCACTAGGGCGGTTATTTTTATCCCACGGCTATCGTCTGCAGGTTTTTCATTTGTTGATTACATACTTACTCAAATTTTTGCTGACCTATATCATTTTTTTTAAGACCCAAACAACAAACCCGTTTTGTTGACCTTTTTGGTACGGAACCCTTCGTGCGCGAGTCCGACTCGCACTTGGCCGGTAATTATAACTGTTGTGTCTAATCATGGACATGAAAAAAAACCCAAACATATTTCTTAATTTAAAAGTACTAAAAAAACACTTATTTAAAAAAATATTAACTAAATGACTTAGTGACAAAAAAATTTATAGTATTAAGGAATTTATTGACAACAAGCTGGATTTTACTGACATTTATTTAATCTTGAATTTTTATTACTGACATTTTTAATTATTTTAATTTTTATTCCATGTAATGTAATTAAGATCACCGTGTTATTGTATACATAAAATTTGCATGCCATTTATATTAGCGAAACATGAGCACCTTTTATTGTTTAATGTTACCATTTTATACCATGTTTTGTGCAAATAAACTTTTTTTTTTTAATTTTCTAGGTCGGGTAGTAGCCGAGTTACTTTGTCTGATCGAGAAAATCCCTATATGAATGGTAGATTTTGCTACATACACTTTTGAATGATAGTAAAATACAATAATTTAACTTAAGTGTTAAGACCGTTAAATACATACAATACACATACATACGTATAAACAATATTATTTTGCAATGCTAAAAGTATGACACACCTACATAGAAATAGCCAGACTGAAACATGGTACATCCTTATGATGGGTACCTGAACGTTTGATTTTGTGGATCGGTTTGACGAAGGTAAGGCTTCATGTCCTCAACCCTTTGTCCTGAGAGAATACAATGGACAATCGCTATGGTTTCAAGATGCGATATGAGACTCCCTCCGCGTACGTGACCAAATTTTCACCAAAATGTTTTGTACCTATTCGAAATAAGTAATGTCATCTCCCTCGGAGAATTGTTCGTAACTTCTATAGTGGTAACGTGAGTAGGGAGGTGAAAGCGCTCACAGAACGCACCCTTGATAATACAGGTGTCAAACAACGCGTTAAATTGAACAGACATCTTGAATTTGGAGATAAAAATAGACCGTTATAAATACAGTGTATCTAAAAATCCATAATTTTACATTGCTGCGATAAAAATAAGAACTTAAATATGTTGATGGCTCATTCAATATCTTTAATTAGAACATAACCAACTAATCGAATTTGAAAAGGGCAAAGATAAGATAATTTGTTTGTGTAACGCTATCATAGGATTGCAAAAGAAGTTTTTTATCACTCACTTGCTCATAATTATAACTCATCTTTTAATCAAATTGTGTCATGTAGACCCAGACCAGCATATATAAAAGAGCAGCAGCACTCCTTTTCTACCAATAAATATCGTAAGAGGTGATTGAAGGAGTACCAAAGAAGACGTATATACAAAAATATCTTCTAACCACCGGTTATAGCAAAAACCTCCATTTAGAGAGGCCTGCGCCCATCTGTGGACTGATTGCGGCTAGTGATGGTGATGAAATCAAATGACTAACTAACTACACTTAACGTGTACAGCGGCCTTAGACAAGTGGCTATCAAATGTATGGAAATGACATTAACAAACAATCGAACGATTGTAAGCTTATGTCATTTTCATACATTTGACATCTATTCGTCTGGCGTAAACGATTAGATAGACGAGAAAGCCACTTGTCTAAGAGCGCTGATTTGTCTAAGATCAAACTAATTCTAAAATATACGGATGAGATTAGAGTAGCTTGACAAAACCGTCGTTTGAAAAATTCATCGGTCTCATTTGCGAGGCGAGCGAGCGCTCAAATGAGTTGTGGTCAACGGTCAAAGCTTGTAGTCGCCGTCTTGCGTATTGTGTTTTTGTTCCTTTTCCAACCTTACCGGCTGAGTGAGCTCTTTCTTTCAACTCGGCCTGCAGTTTTGAAGGTCCGCACTAAGTTATTGAAACGAAAATCGTAAATTGTGTGTTAATTTCAACGGATCAGATACAAAATGTGTTCGCCAACTTTTTTCAGGTAAAAAAGCTACGGACTATTGATAAACTTAATTGACTTATGAAAATAAAAATGTATAAATTTACGGATTAAGCTCGCGTTTTCTAGGATTTTAGGTTGTATTTTGTATTATTTTATATCAACGCGGCAACGTTTCAAACACTTGAACAGTGTTAATAGGGTAGGATAGTAAGGCGTTATTCGTCTTTAGAAGTCAATAATGCGTATATTTATCATCATCATAATTTTAGCCAAATGACAACCACTGCTAGACATTGGGCCAGCAGTGGGCGTAGTTTTAAATAAGTAAAATAAATAATAAATGTAGACAACATCACATACATTGTTCTGATCCCAATATGAATAACTATTTAAAGTATTCGTATTTTGGAAACCAGGAACAACGAAGGTACCACAAACACCCAGACCCGAGAAAATGTAGAAAAACACTTTTTTTCTTCATTGACCCGTCCGGGAATCGAACCCGGGACCTCGGAGCAGGCGACACCTTGAAAACCGGTGTGTACGCCACTCCGCCACGGAGGTCGTCAAGTTGAGTTTTACCTTTATTCATTGTAATTTTACTAATTTACAATTAAGAAAAAACAATGCTCTACATACCTAAGCCAGATTCATAAACGTGAAATAATAAAGTATGGCGAGAAAATGTAAAAAAAATACATTTTCTATTCAATTACTAAAAAATCTGCTATTCGAGAAAAAAGGAAAATATTTTTAAAATTATATTTGTTAACTAACACTAGAAACTATAAAAAAAATACATTGTCTGTGCCTTCAGATTCGTCAATTCAAAATCGGATAAGAAATATTAATACGTTAACAATTTTAAAGATCTGTATTCTATAATTAAACAGTTTCCTAAGGCATTCTAGGACTAAGGTTACGGAACCATATACTCTAATTAGGACTCGCTCTTGTCCGTTTTTTTGTTCGGCCCACTGCATGGACATTTGCCTGCGTCCGGCCGGCGCGGCCACTCGAGTTCATGGATTCTTATGTTTACAAAAGACTCGTAAAACTGTTTTCGACAACTCTTTGTTCCTTTTCAGGAGTTTCACTGCATTTCTAGTTGTTAAGTTTTGCTATTTCTAGATGCAAATGAACTTGGTTGTATTTTAGATATAATCTAGCAATGATATTATGTAAGGTTGGAATCGTCTAACTCTGTTGATTTACACATTGAAGTGTACTATGGTAATAATAATAAATTTCATGACCATCGTGGACTGAATGTAGTGATTACTTGTTCAGTGGTCAGACTATTCAATTGTTGAAGAAATGCTTGACAAGGCAGCGTCGAGCTTATCAACATTAATTTATGAAACAATTTTTATTATTTTATTTGCATAAATTATTAAAATAAGAATTGAGGTATCGTAGAATTTTGTTTTACATGGAACAGTTGCAATCATCTTAAACAATTCAGGATCTATTTGTTGCGGCGAGTCTTGTTAACATTTGTCTTAACACTAAGGGCGAGAAAATTAAAAAATAGTTATTTGTAAAATCGATTGCTGTCGCGCAGTCCCAAACGCCTCCCCCCAGAGCGTGATAGAGACAACTGCATCTTGGACCGAAAATACCTACTAAAAGCACACAAAATAAACTTTTCGTAGTCCCCCGATTCCTTTTCTAAAATTAGACCGATTTAAATACTTTTTTCATTAAAAATTTAAGGAAGGCTTTGGCCGTGTTATTATATTTTGTTTTTTTTTCTAAAATTTATCCAAATTTATTTTCTGGATGTTTGAACAGCGGACAATCTGGCGAATTTTTTAGATTTTTGAAGACTTATATCTATTTTATTAATTAATTTATGAAAATAAAGAAAACATAAAAAAATGCCAATAGTGGTTATAGATTTTTGTAATAAAAAATATTGCTCTACTGGCATTATCCAGGAAAGAAACAGGGGACTACGTTTGTATGGAAAAACGGCCCTTGTGTTTCCTCTTAAGTAACTACACAAGTAAATGAATACTTAAATGGTAAAATAGGTTTCAAAATAATTTAACTTATGACTTTGGTACACAATTTAGGATACTATTTGTTTGATATGGAAAATAAGAATACAAAGAGAAACAAATGGAATCCTAAATAAAGCATCAAAAACAGTTTTACATTTTCTTTTTTTTTTTTGGTATATATTTGGCAACTTCGCAGCTTCTCTTAAGGTTGACTCCACTTGAGTTTGAACCCAGCCTTGACTTATATCGCTCTACTAAAAAAAGGTTGAACATGATAATCTTTTCAGCAGGGAGTCCTAATTTTAACAACAAAAAAAGTTAAAATTACCCTAGAACACAGCACGACACTGTATGGCACTCGCAATAAAAACCCACTCTAGCTAACGCATTCGTCATGTACGAGTAACATTGCAACCCTTTCATTATACGCTATTCAGCGCCCGACAAGTTTTGTTAAACATTGCCTACTAATGACAGGCCAGGCCATGTCCATCCCCACCTACAGAAAAATAAACAGCCAACTCACTCTATGGAAAAAAATCGAAAACTTTTTAAACATGGGAAAACAAAATGGCGCCAACCATTAGATTAATTATTAAACTAAAAATAATCACAAAAATGTATGCTTTTATATCATAATTTTAGTTACAAAAAGGGATGATAACGATCCAAATTGCTGTAATTGTTGTTAAATGTGAATAAAAACTACGTTCCACTGCTGTGTGTTGTAGTACCTAGTTATTAACCGTTATATTTAGTTCACTTGATTTTTCTATGTCATGCTAAAGAAAGTTTAACAATTACTTCATTATCTATTGAAGCTACGCGATAGTTTTGAGACGAGTATCAAAAATATAAAAACTTGTTTAAATAGTTTCAGTGAAAAAAAATGGGAATCTCCGGTTCTGGCCAACAAACTGGCTAAAATAGCCATTTACCAGCTTTTAGGTTGGATTTGAATAACAGTGTAGTTTTGTAGTGAGCTGGCTTTTCTCTCAAGGCTTGTTTTCAGGGTAAATGGCAAAGAATCGTCCCAAACTTATTCAGCCGACCCGGGCAACGTTCAAGGCTTAACCCTCGTAATTAGCAACATAATGGTAGCTAGTTTTGCTTTCTGCGCTTCTATTTGGCAATATGACAGTCAACGAAATGTTTATAAGGGAACAGCCATTGATATAATATTTAAAAAAGCGGAGCAACTTAATTTTACAATAAATAAAACTTTTCAATGTTTTTTTTTTTATTATAAGTAATTACAGTAAATTAATAATTAAACAGACGATAAACACTTTTGTAGTGGGTACTTTTTGAAATAATCGCTATAGAAGTTGTCTAGCCATAATTTAGTTTAGAATGTAGGCAAACCATATTATATTCTCGAGAATACCGAATATTAAAAAAAACAAGGTAACACTCAGAATTTGATCAAAGTTAAAATTAAAATTTTTAGGTGATCATAAATTCTGCAAAATGCGGGCCAAAATGAACCGAGCGGATTTCGAAGAAAACGGCAAAAAATAAGGCGTGCATGCGATGCGTGCAGCTGACACCAAAAATATGGCATTATTATGATGTCCCTAATCTACTTCACGGTCGGGCGGACGGGTCTGTCGATAACAATAACCGACTTAATATGCCCGATAATCGGTTTTGCTATTCGAAAACATCCGTGATTGACACTTTCGATGACGTTTGAGCTGAGCCTCAGATCCAAGGGGAAAATGGTTTTCGCAAATTCGAATCGGACACCTATTTACGGTTCGAGTGGCGACTACATTATGCTTGCGCAGATGCATCGATTTAAAGGATTATTCGATTTTGCTGATCGAAGTTATCCCCCTATTTTCATTCACAAAGTAAGTATCAAGATTTATTCTTGTGCTTCATTCACTCTCTTTAGTTAACCTATGTATCGAGCGAAAGTATTGATATAGAATCAAAACGAAATTTCAGCAAATAGCATTATTGAAATTTGAACATTTAGATTAACACACAACCTAAATCACAATGGCTGATTGATAAAGCGGTTTCGGATATTAATGGAGCATAATAATATTATGTTGAATGTTGTATTAGTGGATTTTCATTACGTGTAACAAGGCTTAATGGCAGAAGTTTCAGAATTCATTAAGCCCGTTTGTGAACGCGTAGTATTTAATGGAAGCGGTTTCGCATTAATAGTGCGGTCAGGATGACCACGCATCTGTAAATGAGGCATAGGATTTGATGGGGTTTGGACTTATGTGGGCTTGTTACCTGTAGAATGTGATTACATTGCTATTAACTACTTATTTTTTTCTAAACAATTATCGTCAACCGTTATCGTTCATTGCCACTTGCATCACCAAAAATAATTTGATCATATATTAGGTATCTGGGATCGTTCTCATTTTTAAATTTTAGGTACTGAAACGGGAAAAGCTTATTTTTATTTTTTATGGGAGGTGATAATAATGAACACGGTTATGTCATTTTTGAAGCAGCTTGGTCCTGGGTCGGGAATATACTAAATTAGAACAGCACCAATCTTCCCGTTCTATGGGTATTTTCAATAGCATCTAAAAGAGTACTACTATTTGAAGCTGCTTTTACCCTCTATCTTTGTAGTAGAGTTGAATAGTTGAATTTGTCGTTGAGTAATAAAATGTCAAATCTATATGCCAAAGCTTCACATTGGCTACTACTGGCTATATCAAGAACACAAAACGGTATAATTATCATGAAGGGTTTATATTGGAGTAAAATAACCATGATATAGTTTACCGATAAAGTAATAACGCAAACAAATGAAATTTGCATTTATATAAAGTCTACAATACACATTATTCTAATGCTGCACACGCAGTTGCAACAGGAATGCTAACTACAACTGTATTAAAAGTCTTAACTCGCGGCATCATCTCTGGGGGGCTTGAAACAAAAGGAGTCTCCCTTCTCGCTCCCTCTACCAGATATTGATATATCCGTCTCGTATGCGTCATGTACCCTTCAAAGTGTATTTTGTACTTATGTGTTTGTCCTATGCCTGCATGTGTGTATTGATACTTGTAACTGTATCAACAATACCAGGATAAAATTTAAGATAATAACTAATGAACGGTTGTATATTTATTGTTCTGCATGGTGAATAAAGCTAATTTAAATACTAAAAATATTTGAACAAGCTATAAATGAGACACCGCCTAACAAAACCAGTCATTTGATAATAATACAAAGTTAATTTATAATTAGTCCGTTTTAAATGATACAAAATTCCACTTTTTAATAATTATTATTGACAATTTGAACTAACAAATTAACATTAAAACTTACCTCGTCTATGTCGTGTGTGATATTTACTCTTCGGAACCGTCCCAGTACAGCAAGGTTGTTCAAAGTAAAAATTGTATGAATTGTCCACTACAGAAGTCTGTTGCACAGTCTGGGAATGTACTTGTAATCCCAATCCTACTAACAGGAACAGGCACCACCGGACCACGACAGCCAACGTATCCATAGTCCGTGAAGAAGTCATTGGTCCGAACACTTCAACACTATACAAAAAGTACTAAGTCTTTAGGTTAATTTTCCAAGCTCATGATTGTATGTTTTCTGTAAAAGAAAACAACTGACGTCAGTATTTTGTTTTTCCCTTCATTCCAGTATCATTTGATCGTTATTTTATTACGAGAATGTGAGCGCACATTTTCAAAAATTGACATTGAATTTAAAGCTAGTAACATGTTGCTCCTTTGTCTGAAGCTCACTTGATTCACTGATAGAATAATTCATCCTTCACTAAGTCAAACTCAGTGTGAAGCTAAACAAGAAGTTGAAAAGTTAAAAGGAATGCCCTAAAATAAACTTTACGAACGCGAGCGTGTTACGATCTAGGCGTAAAGTTAGGCCTAATTTTAGTCCGAGCGACGGCCGAGCGCTGGATATAAAAACTCGCACGCAAACACGAGATAGGTATAATAAATTTTGACAATTATAACGCATTACACAAATTAATTTGTTAACACACACGTTTTAAATTGTTATACAACGAGTAATTGAGGATTTCTAGATATGATTTACGTTTTTACTCTTTTGTGAATCGTTAATGAGATTTATTTACTAAACTTTGTTTGAAATTAAGTTGAGCTTATCAAAATATGTTTGTATTTTATTGGTATTTTTGTTTATGTAATCCAATAAAATACCAAGAAGGCTTTGTAAATATGATTGAAATATTTCTAGTTATTGTAAATAAACATTGAAATTGTAATTCGCAATGATTTATTAGCTAAAGGTCAATATAATAAACGCAACCGTTGTTGCACTGCACGAGAAAAGCAACAAAGCAAAATGTCGGCAGCAAATGTCCCGGCAATTGTTCCCCGAATAGAAGTATAATAGAACCAATAAAACAAAATTATGGGAAAGTAAAAAAACGTCGACATACGCCCATATAGCAATGGAAAAGACAATTTTTGCTTGTAGATTTTGTATTAAAAAGTAGTATGTATGTTGTGGGGACACGTAATGGCTGCGAAGACCATTACGAGCCCGGCGCATTAAGCACACCTCGGTAATGGAAACCACATGCTATGTGCAACAGGGGCATACCGACCACCCTTAACCCGTTACTCGGAAAATATATTTTGTTTTTAATTGCCACAATAAGGATTTTTTGGTTTCACCTCAAACGGACATTACCTAGATTTAAACTTCCCAACATACCGTTGTTGACAGGAAATTCCCATAACCGTTTCGACCCTTTTGATTCACTTCATAGATACCTTTGATATCCACTAATTAAAATGCCCGCATATTCTAAAAAATATAATGAATTTTGAGATAACTCTGTTGGATTTTGTCACCATCTGTTAGGGCACCGTTAGAGGGAGCCGCTATCAACGCGATGACCTTAATCGTTACCCAGTTGCCCGTGGAGATGATTATCCTGGATATCAGCGAATAAATAAATGTCTTCTGGTAAATTTAACCTGAGCCTCAGAGACCGATCCTTCGTCATGTGACCGATATCTTTCGCTGAATGCGGTCAGGGCGACCCTTGAAAGACTCTAGAGATGAATTAAATAGATAACAACTTCAAAAAAGGGGATGTGAAAGGGGTTGAGTTGTTTGGATGTATTACTTATTTGATATGCAAATATCTCCACTAGATTTGATTTTATGTTTCATATAGGTACTTAGCGAGATGGAGCAATCATGATAAGATGTGTTTTGCAGATGTTTATTTTTTGAAAGCTTAAACTGATTACTTTGTTCATGTAAATTCTTTAACAATATCGGAGAAAGTTTTATGTAGAGTTCAAAACATCACATGAATAAAATCATAAAAATGTGCATTATATAGCAAGAAGATTGTATGGAATGTCACGTGTGGGGTTACAAAATTTTATTGGAAATGATTAATGACAGCGGTTTATCGCATGAGTGATTTTTGTTCAATTGACATGAGATCCTTTCCAGTAAATATTTTAAATCCCCCTACTTTCAAATTGTACTTAAAGGGAAGCAAGGTTCACTCTTTTTATTTTGTTTGTATCCTTGGGGATCACGAGAACGAGGCATTCATATTGCAAAATGAAAAATGGATGTTGAAATTATTCGGAGTATATTTTGATAAGAAGTCAGGAGTCAGGACCTTATCATTTTATTACATTTTCTGGAGACAAGTGAAAACTCGTTTGTTTTATGTTTGAAAATATTAAGACGTATTACTATTAGACGAATACGGCAAAAATTTAAGTTAATCATATTTAAATCTCATCTAATTAATAACAATAAGTTAATAGTACCTACCTACATTTACAATAATAGCGCCTAAGTGGCAACTGATGAGATAAAAATAAAAATGTAATCTTAACGTCAAAAATAATTCCCTGATTAACTTCTTTCCATTAAAATTACATAGGTACCTAAAATCCATACTTAACTAAAGTCTAACGTTAAAATTAATAAGTCGTGAGGCGTTTGTTTCATTATGTTACACAATCGCATCTCGTTTTCGCTCAATGATAATTTTAATGACTTCACTCGGTGGAAGTCGTGGCATTTTATTCCCAGAAAAATGTCGATGGCCCTCTTCACCGCGAAGCCGTCATTTCGAATGTAA
Organism: Anania crocealis; assembly: GCA_949315895.1. Lineage (NCBI taxonomy): Eukaryota > Metazoa > Arthropoda > Insecta > Lepidoptera > Crambidae > Anania > Anania crocealis. The sequence goes on from OX438864.1 coordinate 11,253,972, forward strand.
CCGGTTCTTTAATGATGTCTTCATTACCGATGATTCACTACATCTCCACTTATGTTCTGCGATGGAAGATTTTTTATCTTGATATTTTATACCTTTTTTTAAACCTGCTTTATAGGCAAGAGTAAACCATGGGGGACTCGTTAAGTTTGTTAAACGTCGAAGCTGTAGGTATATTAACTCCTAATATTTAAGGCTGCTGTTAAATATTCTCTCTGCGTTAAAAATCCTTTTTAATTAATTACATAATTGTGTTCCGAATTCGAAAGTAAGTGTAAAACAGATCAAAGGATTAATTATATTTCACGGATTTTAATCTTTCCAACGAAACAAGTTGGAAGGTTAAAAATACTTTAGAATAATCTTCGGGGATAGTAATTAAGCTGAGAATTTTGGTGGAGTCGACGTGTAATTATATTATAAGGGTTCATTAAGAGGATTTTAATCTCTTTTAATATCTGTCGATCTCATTTTGCAATACGATTACACCGTTACTGCTGCCTATTGCACGACAGCCCCCGTTCATAATGAGCGAAGAATGTTAAGAAATTTCATCCGACAACCCATTGAGGCCGCCCTCCCAATTGTACGAAGGTGTTCCAATTGAATGGGGGTACGTATAATGAAATTTCGCCTCGATAAAGACCACTGAGCCTGTAACACAATACTCGATGTTTCCTCCGCGACCCGTATCCATATCAAGCCATTAAAGCACGCAAAAATATCAGCCGACCCATCTTCGTTAACTAAATTGAAGCTTACAAAGATTTTCACTACAAATTATTAGTTTGCTTAGTCGATTGTGACGTCTGCATTTTAAAAATTGACTAGCATAATTTCGTCTTAGAAGCAAACTATAATTATTGCAGTACGACTGGTCGAGTTCGGTTGATTAATGTATTTTTAACAAATATTTTCATAATGATAATTTTAATTTACTACTCAGTAAACATTTTAAATTCAGCTTACGTGATTCTGGTGGTGTTTAAAAATATTTTTTAATTAACTACATTTTAGTCATAAATAATGTTATTGCATTGTTACTCGTATATCTGGCTTTTAGTTTTCTTGTTATGAACAAAATAAAATAAGTTTAACTCATTATGGCTGATTATAGTTGAGGTGTTCTGCAGTATATGGGTTCTGTGCTTACAAGCTTATACCTGTAATACTGTGATTGATACACTATGTCCAAATATTTTTTTTTTTTGGTTTCTTGGATAACTGCTTTTACGGACTGAATGAGTTCTAAATCCAAGCTCTAATTCATCTAACTAATATGTGATGTAATATATTAATAAAATATAAGACATTATTTAAAATGACCACACAATTAACATGAACTGCATAATCAATAATTGCGTGAATGTGGAGTAAGTAATCCGGGAACAAATTGGCTGCCCAGAAGAGATATGGCGGGCCTTGGAAATACGCTTTGAATTATTAATACAATACTGTAACAGCAGCGAATTGTAAGCTCCTTAGCAGGGAACTGAATAAATATTGGTGAACCGATAGTACCTAACTGCGGCCTAGATACAAATTTACGCGATTGAATAGTAACTGTAGGAAAAAATATGTTTTTACTATTGTAAACACAAATTTTGCTATACCTTATATTACTTTGTATGATTTGTAATATTATCACAGTAACTGTATAACTAATAGCGTTCGTGCAAGAGATAAAATATATACGTTCCTGGTAACCAAATAATATTGAATACAGAACATTCTTCCACTACTATGCTTATAAAAAGTATTATAGTTAGGAGCATAATTACCACTTATGTTAATCAGAAAGGATTACCGATAAAAGATTGTGTTTGAGCTAACACAGTATAGTTATTAATACTGTTCGGTTACATAAACCTCAAGTGTAATTAGTTTCCGAGTACAAAATCAATTAAATGGTACTAACGTAGCTATTGGTTTCTCTAACCGCAACCTCAAGAAATGTTAGCGAGGATTCAAAGGGAATCTCGCTAACATCTAAGTCAAAATACTTATTAAATTCCTAGCTACTGGGTGCTAAGTGGTGATCAATAATATACCTACTGCTATTTTAACTATTAGCATTGGTAGTATTGTTACATAAGTAGATAAATAATGGTACCTATTAAATCAAAAAGTGTAGCTTTAGGATTCTGTCATCAATATACTATTGCCAAAAAAAAACAATTATAGACTAAGTAAGAAATATGATATAACTTTATTATTTTGATAACATAACTAAAACATTAAAGTAAATAATTGCTAAACACGCCCGAGCTTCGCTTTTAAGTATGACTAGCTGTTGCCCGCGACATCGTCCACGTCAATTTCTGTTATTATAATCGATTATTTTTGCAACAATTTTCACTAATGCTTCGCTCCTATTAGTTGTAGCGTGATGTTTTATAGCCCATGTTATAAGCCTTCCTAGATAAATGGACTAGACAATACAAAAAAATAAATTTCAATTCGAACCAGTAATTCCTGAGATCAGCGAGTTCAAACAAACAAAGGAACAGACAAACAAACTCTTCAGCATTAGTATAGATTACAATATAACATTTCCAGTTCTCTCTAGGTATGTCATGATGGAACATTAAATAGTTGATTTACTCGTACCTGCCACTAAACGTCAAAAGTACCCAAATTTTGAAATAACAATACACATCAATGTGTGTGTTAAATTCTAAAATTGCTAGTTTACTCTGATAGTTTACTCCAAAAATTGTTATGTCTATCGATGTCAGTTAGAAACTTAAACAAAAAATATTTAAAGTTTTTAACATTATTCGTAAAGTTGTTATTAAGGAAATACGAACATTCAAGATCAGTGGCGAAAAAAGGTATTTTGAAAGTAACTATCGAAGATTGATGATAATGATGATGACTAAGTTGCAATACTGTTTAGAAAAAAGATAATTCCTTTACTGGTTTATAACACCGCAGTTACTGACCGCCTGGAGCATTAGTCACAGCATTTATCAAAGAACTGTCTCACAAAGGAAATATACAAGACGACTCCGACAATTATATATTAATATACTCGTATTAACTGAATTTCTTGGGAACTACAGTTTCGCCGAAATACAAAGTTCGCAGTAATTCAGCAAACTAGAGGTCAATGTTTATTTAAATTTATACATTAATCGCAGTTATGTCTTTTTTATAATTTCTTATTCTCATAATTGCCAATGATATAGATTTTTATATTTTGTTTGTTTAAATAGATGTAAATTACTTATTTCTTGTTAGGTAAATAGTTTAAATTTATAAAAATAAAAAATATTAAATAATAATGTTCTAATAAAAAATAAACTGACGACTGACTGACTGAAATCGGTGCATGAAGATTGTCAACTTGCATGGACTCGTTTTATGGTAGCTGATTAATACTAATAATTATTCGAATAAACGTTTCGACAGATTTAAATGGGACTCTAACCCTTTTCTAAACCTTTCGCTTAGCGGGCGACTGCTACCCAAGAAAATAGCGATCATTTCGAAGTGTCATATTTCTATGGGATTGTTGTGTATGTATGTAGTTCTTATTTTTTATCTGTATCTGTTTTCTATCTGTATGTTGGCACATTATTATTATTATTAAGGTTGGTCAAACACACTGGTCATTAAGGTTGTTTAGTTGAAAAGTTATTTTTTGTTATCATAATTTTTTAATATTCTTTGTGTGGTATTGACATTTGAATTTAAGCGATTCATAAAATTTCTTGAACAACAACCTTATCGAAACTGGTAAAAAGGTATGCAAAATATCAAAATAAGATAAACGTCAAATTGAAACCTCTTTTTAGTCAAAACTAAGATCGTACAATCAAGTAAACCTAAGTTCCCAATCTAGCTCACAATAAAGTAGTAACAAGCTCTACCGCAGAAAGTCTCGAACAAAGATTTAGTTACGGCCAATAGTTTCAATAAATATGACGTTGGTAAGAAAGCCAATGGTGGATTCCCGCCACTGGATTCAGCCCACGTACGAATTGAATGTAAACGTCTGCTGCCGTATTATTGATACAAATAGAGATATCAATTGTTTAGGACAAGGAGGAACACGGCGTGGCAAACGATGCGTTTTCATTGAGGGACCAAATCTTACTTGTTTATAACCGGCAAAACTGAGAGAAGGTTTATAAATCGAGGTTTACTTTTGTTGCATGGGGTCAAAGTTGTACTTTAAACTTTGGAAAGACAATTCTACCCCTAATAATTAATGAGCGTAAAGCAAAAGTTGAAGTTGATTACATTCCTAAATTATAATATTGAAGCGACAAAATCACTTCAATACTGTGTTGCAACGAATCTTTTAAGTCCTTTATAAATAATCATGACATATTTAATTGTGAAGATTTTACAATTCTGCACAATTTAGAAAGATGGATGTTTTGTTTTATTAATATATGATTTTTCCAAATTGAAATTATAATAGTGAAATAAAATTTGAAAATTTGCTACTAATAAATTTTTGCACAAGTTAACGTTTGTGCAAACCAAGCTTTTATTATGGCATGTTGCCTTAATAAAAGCATAAGGAGTTAACTCCTTAGTCATTTTAAGATGAATTCTCTTTTTCCTTACATATTCTTCTAAATTAAATAATTAAATACAAAAACTTAACATATAAGCATAGTCCCTCAATGTAAACACATGTTGTATCTGAAGGTAACAAAGATAGTTATATGGATAGATCAGACAGCCCCGTTATGGACATTTCGATATCTACGTGGGGAGAACTTTTGGGATTGGGTGTGTACTTTGTGAACTGTGTGGTAGTTGTGCTGTATTGCATTGCTTTTCTGTTTTATTTTCTGTATATCCTTTATTGCTCTTAGAAGTTCGATATGTGTATCAAAGAAATTGGTTTACAACTTTTTCGGTTATCTTTTATTGTTCAGCTTAAACCAAACCTCTGCTAGGTTTGGTTTAAGCTGTCAATATCTCAATTGATTTTGTTTATTGTGCTAAATGTAAAATTACAAAAGGGAAAAGCATAAACAAATTAAAATTTTGATACGATGAGATGCAGTTTATAATGTGAACATAATAAGCCGACATTGTGCATAGCCAATACAATGTGAAATATCAAAAATAATACTAATCTTGATATTCTTAAAAGCAAATTAAGGTCTTATCTACACGGATAAAAATAATAGTCCAGAAAAAAAATACATATATTGAAATTCTGTGAATCTTCTTGTTGCGCTTTAATTAATGAGTTAGGGACTTAATAGGGAAGGTGCATGGATAGTGAGCACGAATGAATATCATTTACATTATTTTTGGTGTGTTTTTTTAAATAATATTATATTTAAAATTTCCAACAGAATATAAGGTGTTTTAAATGAAATAAATGATTATAACTATGGATATGAATTTAGATGTGTTAATATTGAATTCTCTTATTTTTTATTGTTTATAAATTATACTAAGGTGATATTTTTGACTTCAAGAGAACAATTAAAACTATTTTCGTAAATTTTTATTCTGGACTTAATGAAAAAAGAAATACGTCAGGTATTATAGTAGTTCATATCAATTACAATAATTAAATTAGATCAAACCACATTATATTTACAAGGTGATGCTTGGATGACATACAACTTTTTATTCCTCAATTCACTTATTGACCTATAGGATTTCATAAAATATCTTCTAAGTTTTCATCTTTTCTCATGACATATTTTTTCAAAATTGGTTTTATAAATAATTAATAAATAATAATAAATGTGAGAATGTTTTTAAATCAAGAATTGCCAATTATTCATTACACGACCCATTAGGTTATTGATAAAGAACGATTCTCGTTGAAAATTAAAATAATTAAAAGGTGCGAGGCTTGATTGATTAAAAGTGTTTTTTATCAATAAATAATTATGCATAACTTAATTTCTAATTAGTCTCTCAGTTAAAGAACGTGGACAAGCTGAAAAATAGAATTAAAATATTAAAGAAAAAACAATTGAGGTAAATATTTTGAGTAGGTGCCAAACAAACGATCAACGACGATCGTCAACATAGATCTAACAAAAGTTTAGGTTAGTTTAGAAAAAAGTTTTTACTTGGAGTGTTGTGAACGTTAACGATGACTAAGTAGTTTTGTCATGTTAATCACTTTAGCTTGCATATATTAGTCGAAACTTGGTAATTACGTGTCGTTATTGTTGTTACTCCTTATTGATTTTAAGATTTTGAAATCATCACTATTATTTCTCGCCGTGCTTTGAAACGACAACAAATTGCGTTGAAATATACTGCCTTTTAACTTCGTAACATTTCACAGCTAGTAAAATATTTTGAAGACATGCTAATGATTCGTAAAGGGGGATCTTCGTCTACCGGCGATTTCTGTTTGTACTGTCTGACTGTGTTGTCTATTTATACTTGTAGGTTGTTCAACTCAACCAATGGAAGCCGTTTTAGTAATGTCAGATCTTGAAATGATTCTCTGGTGATTTGAGGTTGTTTACAAACTACTCAGAATAAAATTATTATAACATTATCTGTATTATGTAGGTATTAGGGTAAAATCTATATCAATAGAACTTGAACTACGTGAAATCAAGATCTTGCAAGATCTTTGTTTATTTAAAATCTTGGTTGATTGTTAAGATTTTAACGTTGGAATTTTGTTACTTTTGATGGTTACCAACCATTCTAAGTAAATATAAATCCGTGTTGTTGATGGTGAATGTTGCTTTTATAAATCTGGCAATCTATTGTCTGGTGGTGGTTTCTTACTTCAAAGTTTTATCCATTCCTTTTAAATTTCCATTGAAAATAACGATAAAATGAGCTGGAATCATTTGGATACACAATGCCTATACAAGAGAATGGTGCAATGACCAACCTCCTCTGTAGTCCATTGAACCAAACACGTTGCAGTTTCACAAAAAATCAGGTAACACACAAAGTTGTTGAATAAAAGATCACTTTATTCGTAGAACAGTACAATAAATTATAACAAACAATGCGAAGAATGCAGAACTTTCAATGTAATTCTCAATAAAACAAGTTTTAGTACTCGTAGCTTCACGGAGAAGTTTGCCGCGAGCGTGGCACACACGTCCGTCAAGCGTGCCGGCCGGCGCAGAACTAGCTCGCTGGTCTCATTCCGAACAAAACTTTTAAGTCATGGAGACGGCAAAGCTATGTCGCGCGCCTCTACAACTCACGCACACAATGACGCCCCAACACCCTATGCACAAACACGAAAGCGAGCTCCAAGTTCACTAAATAAACGGACACCAACACAAGCGCGTGCCAACACCGTCTACTACCCCCTGTTCATGAGACATCCGAGCGAGACGCGTATATCAACAATTCATTTCAGAGCTTGCGTGTGAGCGAGAGAACGACACCGCAACAGATGTATATCATTTTACGCAGGTAAGTATTGAAAATGTTGGTGTGTGTGAACGAGACAGCGAGCAAATTGGGCTTATGTGAAGCCGGTCGAGTTGGAGAGGGACAGAAACTGTTCAAGTCACCCACTGTACATTCCTTCCTGATACCGGCGCGCCGTCGTACCTTTCGATCGTTCAAGTGGCAGATGAAGCTTTTAGGGCTGTCACCTGATTATTGCACAAATCGTGGTATTCAATCTGCATCTCCCTCGATATTGATTTTGATGAACTTGATACCCGTAATAATGCTGTCAATAGTTTTAATAGACAAAGTGTACATACAGAACCAATGTAAGATATTAATTGTTACCGTGATGGTAAAATAGGACAAAATATAATATAGTTGATTAAAATACTTTTAGGAATAATATGGTTAACCCAGTTTTTAGTGTGTTTTAAACTAAAAAAGTTTTCAATTTGTTGTAGGATTTATGGTTGTAGTGAGTCAAGGCTTGGAAGCTAATAAATGATGCATACACCACCCCTACGTCAAGACGTCACAAAGTAGCAGGTAGTCTAACGTGTGCTGCAAAATTTCGGTTGTTTTTTGCATGCTCCGTCTCGTGTACTTTTTGTTGCAGTTCGGATTTAACAATGAAGACATCTGCTCTTATTTCCATAGAACTTTTTGAGGATAACAACTCAATTAAAACGAACATATTATTACCACAATACACTAATAAGTAGTGCAATTAAAGTATTTAGTAGTGTAATTAACGGAAAATATGTTTGGTTATTTCTTGAGTACAAATTGTTAGATGTTTATTTTTAAAAAGTGTATAATTACACAATTATTGGGAGACATAGGCGAGGGCAGGTATACTTTAACTACAATTAGGTAATTTTGATAAAATGTTTTTCGACAAAAACTAGACATCATAAATAAAAATTAATACCTTGAAGAACAAAGTGGTTGGAAAAAAAAGATTTGTTTGATACACTATAAAACAAAGTTTTTGATAGCAATGAAAAGTTTACATTTGTATACAAAACTTAATGTAACACAAAATAGGAATTATATTTCTCTGAAATGTGCCTAAATACGTAATTTATTTTAAAAATAATAGCCACAGAAGATTTTTTCGACTTTACATGACATTTTTATGTGTATATTAAAAAAATGTGCAAAGGAATCCTATCATTCTGCCAAACGATGCCCCACACGAGCCAACCTTTGCGGTCCTGTCACTTCTCCCGAAAAACGAGCACAAATAAGGCCGCGAACATAATACCACATTAATTCGTGTGTTACCTACCAGGAAACGAACAGTATATTGTGATACGGTGTCGCGGTGCATTAGGATCAACGCGGCGCCCAGCCAGCTCCAGTTTCCAAGAAGTGTTCGCTTGACGCCATCAGACTTTTTTTGGGATCATTCCGCTTATAACATGTGTTACGTGAATCTTTATTAATACTTCGTTAGTTTTTATGTATTTTAGTCAGAGTCTTTGGTAACAGCAGCAATATGTTATCCTAATAAATAATAGTTGTTACTATTTGTTGATACATCGGTTCTAATACTTAGCTTGTGGATACACCAATTTTTTTCGACACATTGAAGTGTCTTTGAGTTTGAAAACATTCAGTAGGTCAGGAAATATTTTATAATATTTTATTTATTATTTCTGACACTTGTAAACTAACAGATTAAAAATCCAAGTCGCAATTATACTTAACTAAGGTAAATATTAGTATAATTATTTAACATTACTCAGATTGATGTCTTAAAGTCAAAATTGAATCCTTTAATTAGATTTAAAATACAATTTCTTAAATTAATATTTCGACTGCCTGAGGTGGGTCTCGAACCCACACACTTCCACTTACCAGGCCACTGCTCTAGCAATTGAGCTACCCAGAGATTTAGTGTGTCAAGGCTTTATGCTGTAAGCTAGCGCAGTTTCATCATAGGGAAAGAAATATCTTTCCCTATGGTTTCATCAATGTTTTCAGTTAGTACCTCCAACATCCAAGATAAATATTTTCGCAAATATTTAACAATTTGTTAAGATGAAAAAGGTTTAAAACTGTTCTCTAAGCAAATAAATAATAAATAAAATAAATGTGGATAGAATCACATCACATCAAGAAAACATTTTTCAAGTTTATATACTGAAAGTAAACTTTTGTTGGTTTTTTACTAAGCATATTATTATAATTTTTCAAATTAGTATCACGGCTGCATTTTTATCTTTTAAAATAAGTACATTAACTTGAAAACATGACTTAAATAATCAATTGATTAAAATTAGGTGTCGATTTGAATTCCCACGACATTTTTTATTCCATATTTTTTCCATTTCGTTTGCGCACCAACTGACAAACTGACAGCTAGAATACAAAGGTTGTATAAATCCGATGTAGGCCCTAAAAATCTGGCACCCATGTTATCGGCTTGGCTCATCCTAATGGCAATCGACGTCGCGATTGCTTAAAAAACAAAGGAATATCTTGTAAATGTGACGTGTTTCTGACAGTTTGACACGGGTAAAGTGTCTGCGATACACTTCATTAGCTTTCGAGTCTCAAACCCTTGGACCAATCCCACAAAAATACGAGCGAATTTTGTTTCGCGTCAGATAGAACTAAAACCGTGGCACTAACCAATGTTGTTTTGTGCTTGTTTTTTGAAAACCTTTACAGAAGGATAAGCGCACAAAGGGAATTCGCAGAGATGATCTCTTTTTGTTTTATTCTTTATTTATTATTTATTACCATAGACGTACTTGAAGCCGTTGTAAGTATTTTGGTTTTGAGTTAATTTGCAATATGGAAATAAAAAGGAATAACGTAGTAATGGTCACATTATTTCATTTGATTTTTTTTGTCGAATTAATCTTGAATCTATTTCTTCTAAACGCCTGGAGCTATCAGAACAATTGCTCCGACGGTTTAACCTTCAATTGTTTCAACGTGACATCACACTGGCCTAGCAAATGGAGTGAAAAGAGGCCTTGTAGCTCCGTAAGCGCAAAATAATGACGACGTATTGTGGCTTCCCAGGATCAAGTAAGTCGCTATTATATTTCTTCCAAGGAGCTCACAATGGTGCACCAAGGCTTTGCTGTCAGCGATACAATAAGCAGCTGTTCTTGCTTTATTTTGCTGCCGAGTAAGATGTACCTAGTGGCCATGGATGTTGCTACCTGTCTTTAAGATTACCTAAGAATAAGCTAGCGGAGTGATCTTTGTAGCTTTTGTACTATCCAATATAATGTTTGGAGACGATTCACGACGCCGGTATAACAATAAAAGAGACGGGTTTCTTTCTTGAAGACATTTTTCTAAAACTACATTTGAATACGAATGTAACTGAAATTACATGTTTCGATTCTTTGAAAAGAAAAGGTAACATTCCTGGCTGATAAGATTAAGGGATGCCATTTTAGAAAAAAGCTAAGAACGGTAGAAAACACGTCACTACGTATCAAAAATGTCATGGACATGAAATAAACGTTTCGCATGTCGTCGGGCAGGTCGACGTGTGGTCAAAAAGCCTGGAATAGACTGGAGCGAATGTCCACATAGAGCAATAAAAAGTGAGTTGAGCTAACCATTGATTTGGATTTTATGTTAGGCACACAAAAAAATGAGCGCCTTTGTGTTGTATCCGCAAAGTCTGGCCACTGCATGTCACTCGAATGCACGTCCTGTAAAGCCGTATGGAATTATTGCTCGACAGGTGAATGCTAAAGATATTTCTATTGTAAACGCGCGCAACGTTGGCATGCCCGCTTGTTACGATATTTTGTTTTCAGAGTTAACTGCAGTGCATCAATCATACAATCGACATGTTACTTACTTATTCAATGGTCATATTTGGAATCTATACACCTACATAACTATAGTACCTACCGACATTTTGGGATTGCCAATTTTGGACTAATAATTCCTGTCATAGGACTAATAAATAATGTTATGGTGTAAGATGATGTTTTAAAAATTCGAACGCAACGTACCTACTCTGTAAGAATGATTTTAGATTGTAAAAAATGTACCAGTTTGGAATATTGACAATTCTAGTGACATGTTTATATGCTTATTTCTGTTCATGGTGAATAATACCTACGTAATACGTTTCTGCATAAAAAAACCAGAGTGTATATCTATCTAGGTACATACTAGCGGACCCCGCGAACTTCGTATCGTCTCAGAACATTGATTTTGACGTCATCAAATATGGCATGGTTGAGAAAATTTACGAACAAATCAATTTTTTTAATGTATGACTTTCCAACGTTTTTAATATTTATTATCCTATTCCCGACATAGACAAATCGACAAACTTCAAAATTTCAAAATTAAAATTTTTGGCGTACCTACACCACTTTTAAGTCTCACTAACACGACTTTCTTTATATATGTATATAAGATGTACATAAAAGAAAGTCGTGTTAGTTACACCACTTATACTCGAGTACGGCTAAAACGATTTTTATGATTTTTGGATTTGTCTTCGTCGGGAATAGGATAATAAGTATTAAAAACATTGGAAAGACAACGTCAAAAATAATTAATATGGAACCTTAGTCTTCGTACATTTATCCAACCTCGCCATATTTCATGTCAATGACATTTAAGACGTCAAAATTTAATACTATTCAAAGGCGATATGAAGTTCGCGGGGTCCGCTAGTTTGGTATAAAACTATCACGCATAGTATAAGATCCCACCATACAACGACCTTCACCGAGCTGGTTATTGGATGAAAAGTATTTTATATGCAATTAAATATTCCAATAAATATATAGCAAATGGGTTGACTAAAAAATTTCAGTCCAGAGTAGAATTTTTAAAATTTGACAACCGAATTTCAGGTCTGGTTTTTCGCATTCAACCCTATACCACCGTGTTCATAATTAAATAATATTTATTTGCATTTAACTTTATTTAATTAACCAGACCGGTGCAAGTTACTAGTATGGATTTACCTGTTTATACCTGCCTACTCAAGGGTTGTGACTTGTGAGTTTGTGACGGGAAAAAAATAGTCAACCTAACGTACTCGTATATTCTATGAGCTTCATACTTTTGATTGGTATGGAATTTGTCTGTTAACAATACCAGAGAAAAGTTAAAAAAAAAAAAAACATACTCTGGACTGTTTTTTTTTAGGCAATCCATTTGTAATATATTTTTTGGCATATTTAATTGAATAGAAAATACTTTTCATCCAATAACCAGCTCGGTGAAGGTCGTTGTATGGTGGGATCTTAGACTAGCATTAAAAAACAAATCACACTGGTTCCGTATGGGCCGTACGGACGTTCCATTCTGTAGTATTGTATGAGTCAGAGTGAACCGACTTGCACGTGCAGACCGTTAATAGCCGAACACACACACATCTTGGCCTAAAGGCCTTCTTCTGTTGGGTTTAAAAACCCAAACTGAGGCAGAATTATTTTCTCCGCAATGAATAATACGAACAACGGGAACTGGCAAACGCTCTCAAAATGAAGAAAAGTCAAGATTACTATTTTCGCAGCCTTTGATGGATGTCGAACCTCATTGGTTGTGGTTGACAAATTTGACAGCTGGATTTTTTTTATGTTGTTACTTAGGAGTAAAATAGCTATTCTTTCTCAAGACGTTTAATAGAGTGATACAACCAATTCGCCGATAAACTAACCTCCCGCTGGTGTTTCATCTTTTAATTTAGCAGATGAGCAAACAGTCAGTGTGGCGTACAACAGACGGTTCAGTTTGTCCGTATTTCCTACTTAATAAATGTCCAAACGCTCGCAGTGCGGTTCACTCTGACGCTAACTCGACGCGAGCGTGACGTCGAGACAGTGCGCTAAAAATGATAGACTTGCCTCACAACATTTTGTTTCGCGGAGTTAGCAATACCAATGTATTGCTTTGTCTCAAACTGGTTTATAAAAGGGCAAATTGAATACCGATTATAAAAAAAATGTCCTAAATCTAAAAAGTCTCTTTGTGAAAGCAATGCAACACCGTCACTATTTTGGTGACTCGATTGGCGCAATGAGTTTAACTGTCAGTTGGATCAATTCATAAAAATAATTTTAACTAAACTGAAGAAAGTTATTTTATCATTATCGCCGGGCATCAAGTTCAAATACTGATATTATAATTGCAATTAAATTGCTTAAATATAATAAAATAAAATAACTTTTATGTTTTATTCCTATTACAAGAACGACAAAATTATCATCATCATCATTAATCTAATATCACAATTGCCAAATGAAGTTATTATTTATTGCCTTAAATACATCTTAAAAACTAGCTTGGACAAAGGAAAATTTCCTTCCGGAATAATTTAAAGCACATTAAAAAAATATTAAGCCCATCAGGAATCAGAGTTTTTCGGATCGCCTAGGACAGGGATAAATTTGAGTATAAATATTCATTATAAAAATATAATTTGTTTAATGTGTCTACTAGGACTTCAGTTTTATACCAACTTTCTTTCGTTGACCTTGCTACTGCTCTTCTAAATTCTTCTGCATAAAGTGCTATAATTTTAACTTTGTTATCTCTGATATTTCTTAATAAAAACAGCAACAAATCTGATACCGTGACTTTTAAAATAATTATGAAAAAGTTGAGCTAAGTATCATAGCAAACTGTAAACTATTGGATGTTAAGATAGCAGTTCTATCGGCAGTGACATAAATAATGATGTTCGTAAATCTCGTATCTAGGTTGTTTTTCCTTGAAACTATTTATTATGGTCAAACATTTCAAGTAAAACGTTCCGTTTAGCTTGCAGTGAGTATTTCGTCTCTTAATTTAGAAGGAGTAAACACGAGTCAAGCTGCAGTGTTTGTCTTAATAAACGTCCGAATAGTCCACGCTGATGCTAACTCGACGCGAGAGAACGGCACAGTATTTGAAATTTTGCTCGCGTTCAAAAATAAAAGAAGCTAGTCAGTCCGTATGCTACCTTTTTGAATACAACATGATATGAATCAATAAAAATATTGGTCATTTCAGCGACACATATATTATATCCTAAATTAAGTGTTTACTACTAACGTTTTAATCTAAAAGGTGAACGAAACAAAAAGGTGCAATTTAATAAGAGTTAATAAGAAATCAAAAGAGAAGTACGTCGTAGAATTGAAATTGGACATTGACTCTCGTTTGGTTATTCATTATACTTTATACGTAGTTTTACAGAAATTAAGTGAGGAACTATTACTAGCAGTTACTCCTATATCTTAAATCCTCTATCGGAGACGCCAATAGCTATGATTGACGTGACATTTTCAAAAAGGTCACTTACAGGCCCTATACAGGCTGAGTGTGAACCATAAATGCAAAAATCCAAAAATAAATGAATCCGATAACAAACAAATTCACGAATTAATAAACAACGGAAGGACGTATCAGGTGTAACGGTAATCGAATCGAGTCGATATTGAGCCGTAATCAATCAGTCAGTGTTATTGTTGTGATTTGTTGTGGCATGGACGGCCGATCGGGCAACTGCTCGAGCCATTAGTTTGATTAGCTCGTCCGACCCGCGCTGATTGTGCGAGCGTTTGCCTTTGATTGATTCCTCCAATGGCACAATTCGGGACTTCGACTCGCTTGGCCTTATTCAGTTCACAAGTTCGTCACGTGACCCTTTTGTGGAATGTGTTTGTGTTCAACCATAGAAAAGGAATTCATATTAACCAATCTCAATATATTTGTATGTTTAATCTAAAATCATCTTTATCAACCAGCCTGCTATCCACGGCTGAACACAGACCTCTCGCCACACTAGGCGGGCGGTTTGGCGATCGTAGTTTGGCCAATAATGGAGACGCTGCTGCTTGTCATCTTCACTCCTTATGTTGCTTCTTACGACATCTATAGAAAGAAACGAGGTGGTGCTATTATATTTAATAAGGTAATATGATAACAATTCCAAAGAAGTTGCGTTTAAATTGAATGGATTTACATACCTTAGAAGCAGTTAGACATTATGTTTTTGTTAATTATAATTTTTAACCATAGTAATTTTACTGTTTTTTAACCAACGAAAAAAAGATGTTCTCACTTAAGTAATTCAAAAATAAATTTAATATGTGTTATAAAAGTTTGATTTCGTTTAGCTCCTTTCTACACTTTAAATAAGGAGTTATGTAACGCGGAAAAGTAAACTTTAAACTAACTTCTAACAAAGTTGTATAAATATAGCAATGAGAGATTAAGTATAAATAAATTGGGTCTTCGCAAAAGTCCAAAGATAATTGCAAAAACCGTTTGATTGAATAGGTTATAAAACTGTGTAATCATCAACCTAATTACCTGTCGTGATTATTCCGTTTAAATCTCTATGTCTATATTCTTAAATAACATTCACTTTTAAATACTTTTTGGGTCTTATATAAAATATAAGAACTAACTAGCTACACAGTCCCGTAAAAAATAACATTTCGATTTCTTTCAGTTAAAAATTTCAGCAGCCAATGTCATGCGTACAGAAAATTTAATCTTATTTATGTGGCTTAAAATTAGATGAAACTAATGTAAAAGAGCACCAAAACGTTCTGTGGTGACGACAGTTGGTCTCTGATTGCGTATCTATTTATATATTTTATATCTGTGGTGCAGATATACGGACAATGCGTAGCACTCGCTCACCGGAGTGAAGAAATATCGTAAGGAATCTTGCACATTCATTCATAAGACGTAAACTATTGTCTAAAATGTTCCGGTTCCCCTGTTGCAGAGGTCTGGAATCAAATGTACCAAATGAAATAACTAGACTTGCCACTACTAGGGCTATAGACAAACGCATCACAACCAGAAACGAAAATATTTGTTTTAATTTTCTGTATTGATACCGTCATCAAAACGAATTAGGGCAGGCCTTAATTAAAGTTCCGGTAGGTCGGCATGTATGGATCCATTGATCGCCTATAAGCGCCAGCGCGCGACATTATTTTATATTTGTATTTTGTATGTATTTTGTAGTTAATTAAACATAGTAATTAAGTATATCACTTAATAAAATCAAACTCCTCGAATTTGTCTATAAATATTTAGTAGCTTTAAACAAGCATAATTTTTTCATCTAAAATGTCCTTAGTTTAGTCGTCATATTGAAAAAAACATTTCGAAAAGATGTAGGTTTATGATTTTTTTCTATCGAGACAAGTTAATTAAATCGTGTAACCAATAACGAATGTGACTAGACTAAATTCTTAACTAATACATTTATTTTTTTCACACTTTAAAACGCTTTTTTCTAGTTCTCAGATGGGTTTTAAAAACTTAAAAACGCTGCCTCTTATGACTATAAATACGTCTCCTTAATCAAAGCGATTCGCCCTAGAAGACTTCATGTTTTTTCATGTTTTACAGAACGACACTCTCTTTATCTTTTTGTGATGTGGTATTTTTGTAGATTTGAAGAAAATAAATTTAAAAAACAGTTACCGATTTTGATAAAATATTGTATTGAGATGAGTGATGATATGATATTATATAGGATAGTTTTTATTACATAAATCATTATACACTAAGTAAATACTAATTGTCAATACAATTTTGCATTGGTCACCTTTCCCCGATAGCTGGTTAACTTAATTGGAATGAAATGAAATTATATTCTTTAAATCAAACTCGGCATTCTTATAGGTACTAATGGCACTTTGTTTTTTTAATGGTTTTTGCTTTAAAAAGGTATTTAACCAGCAGAGTTTTATGTACGTTTTCAGTATGTACCTCTAGCATTCGAGATAAATGTTTAAATATTTAGTAGCTGTTGTATAACCAATTAAACTAATTGTGTAAATGATGAACCATCGTGATGTCTTGAATAAATTAGTTAAAAAGAAAAAGTAAATACGTCATTTACAAAAATAGTTAGTAATCATGAGCAATATTCTATTACTAGCAACGTAAACATCTTAAGATTGCGGAAATGGCTTAGTGTAAGTATGCTCAGGTCTTATTGATATAGACATAGACATTGTAACGTCTATTAAAAGTCTTAACCGATGGTTTAACTAAGCTTTCATTACAGCCAATTTAGCCTTCCAAAGTCAAAATAATCTTACCCGAACCGAAACGCGTTCCAATGTCAAAGCAAGGTAAATGCGCCCAACCGAAACGACATTCCCAACAAATGTACGGGGGTGAAAATGTGGAGGTCTTAACAAAAACCGGCGGATAAAAGAAGAGGTCGTGACGACCGACCAGAGGTCCCTCACAAGGCGCCCGCCTGAATGACGATGTCATGTTTATTTGGCTTAAAAAGGGAGGCACACTTTCTTACCTTTGCACTATAGGGGCATGTCTCAGTGAAAGGCACGACGTTGAGGAGGAGCGAAAACATGAATCTTTAAAAACGATAAGATGGGTTGACTCGGGTAAACGGTTTTAAATTTCAGCACAAAATGCGTTTGTTTACTTAGTTCACGTAATACGTTTCGGGAAATACGTGTGTGCGAGTAGCCGTTGCTACGTAAGTAAGGTAGTCACGGAACTCACGGAACATAATTTAATGCTTTTGTGGTAAGTTGTTTTCGTAATTGGTACAAAGACGCAAACCTTTGGAACAACACAGCCTAGTTTTATTTTCATATCGGCGTACACGTCGATTGCTCAATTAACTACAGTACTGTGTTTTAATCTGCCTAATTTGTGTGTGATTTATTTGCGTCGGCCATGAATATTTATGAATAGGCTTTGGTAAGAATAAGTATTTTTCAATTACATTATTGAAGCAAAATAAATTTAGGTAAATTGTGACTAATGTACAACTTTGTAGGTATGAGTCAACAATATAGATACTTATTAACTATGCAACACATTTGTTATTACTCTTAGGTTGCTTTAACTATTAAGACTGAAGATCATCACTGTGCAAGAGGCAGTAGGCGTGACTCATACTTAGTGAGAAGAACCAATGGCCATTGTGGAGGAAAGGTTCTGGAATGGTGACCGCGCACTGGACGACGATATGTGGATAGGCCCTCCACCACGTGGACTGACGATTTGGCGAAGGTAGGGGGAAGACGTTGGATGCGGTTGGTGCGGTAGATACCGATCGTTGTGACCGAGGTTTGTTTCTCATCTGCAGGCTATCTTCAAAGTATCATAGATATTAAAATATATAATTAATTGCACTGCAAACTTTTTAATTACACAGTCAAAATTTGAAACAATAATTAATTATTTCAGATTTAACGTTTCGTTGGCATATTAAATTTTATAGGAACACGTCCTGAAATATGACAAAGCCATTAAAGTACCTACCTACACGTTTTACATCGCGTTATGAAAAAAACTGGAACTGAAAACCTCCTACCAAAAAGTAATAATATCGTCTATATAAATACTTACCTAAAGTATCCCGGTAACATCTAGACTTGAAGCAATTAAGAAAAGTTCTAAACCTTTCGCCCACTAAGCAAACCATCGCGGTCGATACTCTAAACTCGGAAAATACCTATTTCCAGGCAGGAGAAAAGTCTGTAATGTTTAATTTTTACGAAAAGAACTTCAGTGCTAAATTAGTTTTCGTTCAATCTCGGCTACGTGATCGGACTGTATAATTATATTTCTCCCTTTCCGTTTAGAGGTAGAGGTAGAGATGCGTATCAATTCAAGTAGTTCTGCTAAATCGAAGTTCGGCCACAAGTCACCGCGGACCATCAAACTGCAGGAAAAGGGACAAAACAAAATGTATAAAGGAAATTGCTTCCACAAATCCAGTCGTATCTTTGGCCAATAAACGTGAAACGGCCCGGCCTCCCTAATAGTAACGAAATCACGAAACCAAAACTGTCTCCCATGTCGGTTACAGTTCGATATTCCGGGGCTTAGGAATTAATAGATGGACAGTGGTCTTATAATTTTGTAAGTTATATGGTCAGTCTCCATAGGTTGTTTTATTATATAAAAAATTAAGTAGTCTTAGTTACCAGTTCAATAAAGGCCTCTACAGATTTCTACTTTCTGTTGTTTAGATCAACTCCACATTGATCGAACCACTCTAGTCGAAATGTAAACCATGGTAAAAAGTTTACCGTCTGGTTTTGAACAGCAGTTACAATATGTATGTAGCTTTAGTTTTGAAGGTTGGGTTGAAATACCAAAACTAGTGATTTGTAAGGTAAGTCAACCTACAAATACGTGCATATGTACTGAAAAGTTTTCCTTGTTGAGCATTACTAGACTAGACACCTACAAACTTCACTTTTAATCCGATGATGTACTAATGTGTTAATTAATATTAGGGGTTAAAGTATGAAATTGCCGACGAAATCGAGAAAAGTCATTTTTCCATACTAAGAATTTTTTAGTGTTTTTAAAAACGCCTGAACCGTTTTCGATGCAATAAAAAGTTGAAAGTTAGATGGTTATAAAGCTACGCATTATAGTATTAAAATTTCTGAAAATCAAAGTATATAATACAAATATACTTAATTGAAGCGAGAAGGTCAGCTGACACATTGTAAGGGGTTTTTTCAACGACTTCCTTTGAAGTAATAGGCACTAGTATTGCATTTTTTTTAGTCAAAAGTTACTTTATTTAGTTTTTGATACAACACAAAAATAATTACGCAATAATATGACTATACTTAAGAGCTATAAACAGAATAAAAAGTGGGAAAATAATCGGCAATTTCATACTTTAACCCCTATTATAATTTTCGTCTTACCCTATAGTACCCTATAGGTTATGGTAGATAAGTTGTATTCAGACAATTGCTTTTTTCAACAGATTCATTAAAAATAATGCATACCTACTGACAAGAAGCTCACCATTAGCATAATTTCATAAACTACAAAAGTAGCTTCACCACACAAACTTATCTTATTCTCACCAAAGGCAACACATATAATTTCAGCAATTGTTGGGTAGGTACTGGCCCGGAAAACATTCAGATACGTGGGCAATAACTGGTTTTGCCCGGACACCATTGCACCTTGCGGTCCAGAACGCTGACTCGACCAAACACGTTCTTACCCTTTCGCAGAAAATCTACACGGAGTCAGGGCAATGTTAACTTAACTCTTATTAAGATTAAATCGGAACACGTTGTATTTAAATAGATAATAAAAAATAGCAACGGTTTTGAATCCCAAGAGGTTTTAGCTATTGGGTTATTTTCGTATTGACTGATATACGATCATTTCCAGGAAGCTGATGATCAATTTAGAAAATTCACTATAGGCAAGTTGGTATAAAAATAATAACCGGCCAAGTGCGAGTGTGTGCGCACGAAGGGTTCCGTACCAAAAAGGCCAAAAAATCAGGTTCGTTGTATGGGAGCCCCCTTTAAATATTTATTTTATTTTGTTTTTAGTATTTGTTGTTATTGCGGTAACAGAAATACATAATTTGTGAAAATTTCAACTGTCTAGCTATCGCGATGGACAGACGGACAAACGGACAGACGGACAGACGGACAGACAGCGAAGTCTTAGTAATAGGGTCCCGTTTTTACCCTTTGGGTACCCTAAAAAACTGCTATTTGACAATGTGTAAACACGCAGAGTGTTTCCCGTCAATTTGCTACAGCGCAATCAGCATTTTCGAAGATTAAATAGCCAAAATGCAAACTACGAGTATCACATTTTTGTATTGTTCAAGATACACAGATAAACACAAAACTGTTGAAGTATCAAGATATTATTATTAAGCCTAAAGAATAACGCATTAATTAAAATTGACGACATTTTGGATCAGCGGTATTAAACGCTGCTTCTGAGCCATGGGTCGCGGGTTCGATCCTCGCACAGTACAAATATTTGAGTGCATGAACATGTCTGTTTCTACTGGTCTGGGTATTTTCTATGTATTATAAGTATGTATTTACAAAAAAAAGTATAACGGGTGTAAAAAAACCAAACGCAGATCCGAAAACAACGTATTGTTCACATTATTAGGATCATTTTTCTCTTTAGGACCATACCTGGGTGTCTACGATGACATATGGAGCCAAATAAAACCCTCGAATAATTGTTGATTGCTTATTATTCTCAAAAAATATATTACAAAGAAAGATGTGCGCACCGGGACGAATGGAAGGTAAGTGTCATTAAATTATTATATTAGAATGGGGAAGAGAAACGCCTGCAAGGATGAATAGCAAATATTATGATTGGAAAGTAAATGCGCATAAATAGTATAAGTAAAACTTAGGCTTAATTTGGTAATTATTAAGCCGTAACACTGGGAAACAGCTGGTTCCAAAGATATTGAGGGTCAAAGTCACAATTTTGTTTTCCATTTT
Source organism: Anania crocealis (assembly GCA_949315895.1). NCBI lineage: Eukaryota > Metazoa > Arthropoda > Insecta > Lepidoptera > Crambidae > Anania > Anania crocealis. Next base: position 11,275,589 of record OX438864.1, read on the forward strand.
ATTACAAAACTGTTGCCAAAGGATACTTAAAAACTTTTCTTCATACAAACATAGTGGTTGTTTTTATTATTTCGTTCACAATAAGGCTTTATTAAATACAATACGCAATGTACGGCTCAGCGCGGACGACTTTTGAACTTAGCAGCCATCTCCAGCGCAGCGGCCTACGCTACGGCTGCTATACATGGCGCGCTACGAATTATAATATTATTTTTTTGAGTCCCATAAATAAAAATCATTTCCCAGCTATAATATTTTGTAATATGGCTAGGTTTGCTTTTCAGATTGCGTAACTTCAGGGTCTGCGTTTAGTTTTTTTACACCCTGTATAAGTAAGTCTGTCGGTTGTCTAGTACCCCATACGACAGGGTACTTAATAGTAGCTTAATTTGGGACTAGATGGCTCTGTGTGGCCCAGTGAGGCATGTCTTAAATATATATAAAATCCGTAAAAAAGTTTTATTGCTGTAAAAAGGCCCCAGGAGCATATTTTGATATGTCCGAATATTTTATCCCACTTACAGGACAAGTGTGGGCGAGAAGAAGCAGCGCATAAAACTTGATCATTATTGCTAGCTAATTAAATAAAATAGTATTGCTATTAAAATAAGTTAATGTTACGTAAAAGGTCGCCTCGCAATAGTGATAAAATAAAAATCGGCCAAGTGCGAGTCGGACTCGCGCAGGAAGGGTTCCGTACCATTGACAGTAAACTTAGTTAATGTAGTGCGAGCAAAATATAGGCAAAAAATGGCGTTTTTTGTGTGGGAGCCCGCCTTAAATATTTATTTCATTTTAATTTTAGTATTTATAATTATAGTAAACATACAATTGAGTATTTTGTGAATATTTCAAGTGACTACCTATTGACATTATTGATATCGAGCAAAAAAGGGCAAAAAAATCGTGTTTGTTGTATGGGAGCCCCCTTAAATATTGTTTTTTTTTTTAAAGTATTTATTGTTATTGCGGCAACAGAAATACATAGTTTGTGAAAATTTCAACTGTCTAGCTATTGCGGCTCTTGAGATACAGCCTGGTGATAGAAACAATGATAATGAAGGTACCACAAACACCCAGACCCGAGAAAATGTAGAAAAACACATTTTTTCTACATTGACCCGTCCGGGAATCGAACCCGGGACCTCGGAGCAGGCGACACCTTGAAAACCGGTAGGTATGTATGCCACTCCGCCACGGATGTCGTCTTAGTAATAGGGTCCCGTTTTTACCCTTTGGGTACGGAACCCTAAAAACAATAAAACAATAACAAAAGAGAATTACATTCGTAAACAATAAAAAGCAAAAAGTTTAAGATAACAAAGTATTTATTCAACACTGGCTACCTAGACACTACTTAAAGAGTACCTACAACTTATTCGAACCGTTTTCAAAAACATTTTGTGGTACAGTGCGCGTATTAAAGGAAAATAAACACATTATAATACTGTAGAAAATTGCCTGTCAGGCACACTACGTCGTGGTCAAAGGATAAAGGAGGTTAGCTTTAAGAAAAAATAAGAATCGGTTGTTTATTGCATGCTTATAATTAATTTTTAAACTTCATCGAATCCGCTTTTTGTTAAAGAAAATTCCTTTGAATGTAATTAATGTAAAAATAGTAGTAGTTGAAGGGTTAAGTCAAAATTCCTTAACAAACTTGCTTGAATGACTGACAAAAACAAACATATTTTTGACACTATGGTTGATGTAGCAATAATCTTAAATTATTGTTTTCAAAATCACATGTTTTGTTATTACTTTTGTATAATGTTCTGCGAGATCTCTCTTATAATGTATAGGGGGCGTCCATAAATAACGTGAGGTGTTTTTTTGAATTTTCTGTCCCTCCCTCCCCCCCTGGTGAGATGTCGTGAGATTTTATTCAACCCCCTCCCCCATCGCCTAATCTCACGTGAGATTTTTTAAAATGTGGGTTTCTAACGTAAACTTGAATAAAATTATTTTCTTTCGAATGAATTATAGTGAATGATCTTATTCGTATTACGATTACATTTAAGATTAAATCTTAAGCATGTACAATCTGGATTAAATGGACCAAAATCTATATTTATAAAAATGAATCCCTATTTCCCTTGGTCATTGCATCACGCGTGAACGGCTGTACTGATTATGCTAATTCTTTTTTGTTTTGTTTGTTATTGTCAGGAGAATGTTCTTATGAAAGAAAAAATTAAGAAAATTGTGCGGAAAATTAGAAAATTGAAGAAAACTTAATCACCATACTAAATTGTTTGTAATGTAACCTTATCGCTTTTGACAATTTAAACTTTTTTAATGTATGGCGTATGACATAACGTATGAATAACATTGACAGAATGTGTGCTACTAATATATAGCATAATAATAATAAACAATGGGTAATTTTTTTTTATAAACCATTTCGTAATCAATTTTCATAGTTAAGACAGGACAACGTCTGTCGGGTCCGCTAGTAGCATATATTTATTTATTTACTCAGTAAAAAAATTGCGTGATATTTGCCGAGACCCCCCCTCTCTCCAACGTAAGATTAGATGAGATTTGACTCGACCCCCTACCCCCCTTAAACATCTCACGTAATTTATGGACGCCCCCCAAACCAACTATACCGATATAAAAAAAAACATAAAATATGGGTGTAGATCATTCCGTTATGATGCTGTTTACCTTTTTCTTGCAGAACCCCTTTAATCGCAGCTTGAGACACCCATATTAGGGCGAGACTTGCAGTTTAAGACAGCACAATACGGCAACAAGCCTAACTTGTATGCGATTTATACTTCCTATCATATTTATTTTCCTAAATGGAAAATATACTAGTTCTAACTCAGCTTAAATCTATCAAGACACCTAAATCGATTCCAACCAGACAATTCAACAAAATCGATCATCGAATTAAAATTCCCATTACACACTCCTAAAGATACCGAACAGAATCTATTAAGGTTAAACATATGCTGATACTCAATAATCCATTTTAACTTGCCTCACCATTCAAAGGGTTGTTAAGACTTAGTTACACTTTCGGAAATTGTTCCATAAGTTATGGCACTATATTTGACGTCAGGGAGTGTACAACTTTATGATTACCCTTTATGTGTTCGAGACATTAGCTCTTGAGATAAGTGTGTATGTGGTATGTTTTAATGGAAAATGATTTTCAGACATACCTACCACACCGGGCCACACAGAGACAGCTAGTCCCAAATTAAACTACTACTTAGTAGCTTGGGTTATGGGTACTAGACAACCGATAAACTTACTTTAATACTTTTTTTGTAAATATGTAGGTACTTATTATACATAGAAAACACCCAGAGCAGTAAAAACAGCCATGTTGATGCACACAAACATTTGTACTGTGTGGGGATCGAACCCGCGACCCATGGCTCTGAAGCAGTATTTACTACGACTGAACTGGACTTCAACTGTCAAGAATATACTTTATCACAAAAACATTTTAAATCCATAAGGTCATGTATTCGATTCAGTACCTACGACTTAGAATAATAACGCTTAGAACCCTAGTAGGCCCTAGCGTATTGATGCAGTTTCAAGTCGGCCTTTTAAGGCTTAGTACGTTTGACGTCGCGTCAGTCGTCATTATAAAGTCTCACTATCAACAGCTCTCGTAATTTAATTAAAAAAGTGCATACTGCACAGAGAAAGGATGTCACAACGCGTCTCACAATAACTATAAGGATACGAAGATCACATTTCACCCGTAACTACTGTTTTGCAATTTATAATTCTGAGTTAAACATTCGTCAAAACTAGAAAGGAAAATGTAAACAAAACAACCGCCATTGCAATGAAAATATTGCCAGGTATAGGAAAAAAATCCCAGATTTTTCATTTTTGTTATCTTTACATTTTTGTGTGGCAATAATTATGTACGATTTAATAAGAAAGTAGGTAATATTACGTACTGATAGTTTCAGTTCTGTTATTAAAAATTTCTAATTTAATTCGTACTTGTTTCTACTTACATATACCATCCATGAAAACCTCTACCTATTGGCAAGTGATATAGTGTAGTGAAATATTATAAGAAAAGGAGCTGTCCCGTCGTGGCTACGCCCACTGCACTTTTTCGTCGTGGGATAAAAAAATCAGGAATAAAAGATAAATCATTAACGATTCTTAGACCTACCCGATAGGCACTCAAAATTTCATGAAAACCGGTCCAGCCGTTTTTGGAGTAGTTTGGTAATAAACACCGCGACACGAGAATTTTATATATTAGATTTTGAATCAGTCGATCGTATTTTTTTTATTAACTAAAATGAATATTGATAATTAATGTACAATGCTATTTTTTGACGATTTATTTCAAGACACATTTTGAAAACAATTTGCTTAAAGCTGAGGCCAAACGACCGTCATTTGATTGATTTGACCGTATTTTGAGTTGTGATTTTTGGTCAAAAGATATTCTGAGCCGCAGAAAACTCATTTTGCGTCGCCGTGTAGCACAAACATGACTTTTGTATGAAATCGAATGCAGCGTGAAGTACTCGTAAGCGACTCATTTTAGGCCAGTGGAACAAAATTAGAACACTGCAACAATTTCCCCGCTTTCTAGGGAAATGTCATTTTACTTGCAACATTATATCAACGCTTAAGTGTGTGCCAACTGACGTAATTACGTGATGTTTGCGCACACAAAGATAAGTAAGTGGCTTCAATTTTTAGAGAAATTATGTGTGGAACTATCGTTCTAAGCGTTATTATTCTAAGACCTACGAGTGTACATGACGTTCGTTGATTAGTTGTTTTATTTATTAGATTGTTTGCTAATAAGTTACATGATTTATTTTAATCTCGATTATGTTATTATTGTATACAAACAGAATGTATTTTTGGTCAACCTGACCCAAAAATGTTTCGCCAGACGAACAGACTAACGTCTTCATGATATCTTATCCATAAATAGACATTTTAGATAAAAAAGCAATAAACAATTACTGTTATAAAATTTCATGGTTTGGGACTTAATGCCATCTTCTTCATATCGGATACTTTACTTGACTAATCTTGACATGTTTAACACAAGTATTCAGTACTTATAGCTAATGAATAAATAAAATAAAGAAAAGTAACATCATTTTCTTATGTACTTTGTGTTCTGGAAATAGCTCAGACAATGTGCATCAAATTTTATATTTAAATTAGGTTCTGCATTGAACATTAACGCATTTGGGTGTGCTCCTTTAAATAAAATAAAAAATGTAAAATTCTATATAATTTTGAACTTGCTATACCTACTGATGTATGGAAGTTTAATAATAATTAATATTTAAGTCATTTTTTTTAATAATATTTAAGACATGCCTCACTGGGCCACACAGAGTCATCTAGTCCCAAATTAAGCTACTTTTAAGTACCCTGTCGTATGGGGTACTAGACAACCGATAAACTTACTTATATACTTTTTTTTTTGTAAATACATACTTATAATACATAGAAAACACCCAGACCAGTACAAACAGACATGTTCATGCACACAAATATTTGTACTGAGCGGGGATCGAACCCGCGACCCATGGCTCAGAAGCAGCGTTTACTACCGCTGATCCAAATGGTCGTCTAAAGTTTATCTATATCTAGCAGTGATAACGTTCAATTATTTAATTTCTATGAGAGATTCAAAGTAAGTACATGTAAGTCTTCTAATTCAAAACAGTTGGTGTTATCAAACTACTAATACTACAAAATAAGGATTTATTTTTGGGCAACAATAATAAATCCTTATTTGGTAGTATTGGTATAGTTGTATACTTATTTGCAGCAGCAATTGGGAAAATGCAAAATCATATTCTAAAACAAAAACCCGGTGGTTTCGTTAGAAGGGAGAAGTGTCAAAGTTAAATTGAATATTAGAGGGAATGATCTCGCCGGTGAAGTTCCGAATGTTCGCTGAGTAGTTAATCCCATGCCACAATTCAGTTCAAGTTAGTCTGGGACAATTGGCTGGTGTCGCATTGCTTATTCATTGTTAGTCACCGACTATTTAGGTTTTTGATGAGTCGTGATTGGTTACGACACTTCGAAGAAGTTAACTTAAGCTTAACACGTTACCTGTGCATGCTCCACCGCTGGGGAATTTTGAGTTACTCTTCATACGTGAATGCCCCATCGGTGGGCCTACCAAGCAAGTTTAAAAGCTTGTACCTAAAATTAACTAACTAACTAACTTGTAACTTGCTTTTAGGTAATTTCTTTTTATGAATCTGGGTACAAAAATAATAAAACAATGATAATTTATACTATTTTAATAACTAACGCAGCATATTAACCCCAATTTGCGTTTGCACTTATGGATTTGCGTCCATAATCTTAGCTACACAGTTAACGTGTTCAAATCAGTTGCCAAATGTATTTATGAACAGACAACAGCACGTCAACCTACCACAAAACGTCATTTTTTTTTCAATTGATATTGATCTCTACTTGTCGGAGTTAAAGTTGAAAATCAATTCAATGACCTTTAACTTTTTGGGTAGGTTGACCTGTTGTTTTCTGTACATAATGTATATCCTATACTATACAATTCCTTGTTTTTTTTTTCGATTGTCTTAGATGGGAATTTGTCGACACAAACAATGTCTTTATAGTTCAATTGGTTAAAGCAGCCGGCGCGTTAGCGGTAGGTACTAGGTCCATGTCCCACCTAGCGTTGAAAATTCCGAAAGAAACAAATTGTTTTTTTCGGTGAAAGAAACTTTTGTTCGTTTTTTACCGTTTTATTGGTTTGTTACAATGAAATATATCCGAAAAAAACCTTAGGAAAGAAACCAGTTTTATTGAAATTTTCGTCGTTTGTTTGGAATATTGAAAAAAACGATTGGAAAAAAACTATTTTATTACCAATTTTTTAAAAACAATGATGCAACGTCATTAAAATTTGTGAATTATTCAATGAAATCCAAAAATTAACTATTATAAATGCTTGCAGTGATAACAGTAGTATGTGATATGAACTATCTGTGGGCCCAGCCGGAATGAGAGAATGACAACAAACCAAGAAAAAAAAACACTTGATCCTCCAATCCAAAGCATAATAAAAATACTCCACAAAAAAACATCAGTACCTTTCCGTTTCTTTCATATTTTTCCGTTTTATTAATAAAAAACAAGATTTTTTCCGTTTTATTAATAAAAAACATGAAATATTGCATTCTTATTTTTCATGAAACTTTCTAAAAAAACTTGTAGAAAAACGGTGGAATTTGAAAAAACGGGAAAATTTCCCGCTTTTTTCAACGCTAGTCCCACCTAAGAAATATATTATTATTCAAGGAATTGTATAAACAATTACATTAGCAATTTATTAATTTGTTTAAGAAAAAGTCTTAAGATATTTATTCCAAATGACTACTTCTAATTACTAGGTTATACTTACTATGTGTTTGTTTGTTGTTTTCTACATTGCATTAGTATAAGAATAAATATTCAAAAATTAGGGCTCCAATAAATCTGAAGCGAGATAAGTCTACCATTTTGCAACAGAGACAGGGACTAACGGCTTGACGTGCCTAACTAAGCACGATTGTAACCTCACTTCTTTCAGATCAGAACCAATTTAGAAATGATCTTTTCCTAAATTGATCTGACATAAAATTATCTTCCTAATAAATCACAAACACCCAAAGCCTAGCCCGAAACAATCTCAGAAATGAAGAAAAAGCGCTATAAGCAAAACAGTCGCTTAGGCAGATAAGACAGAGACATCGGCTTTCGTAATATCATTTGTATCTATCGCGGAGAGAATTACATATCTTGCCTATTGTGAGAATAATATTGGCTGTCTCAGCAAAACGCGCCTGGCAAATATGAAGGCATATTTGGCGTGGACAATTGACGGAGACAAGCAATAAGAGATTGGATATATCATAGCATTGGCATGTCAATATTTATATTCTATTAGCTTATGTTTTAATAATCATTAAGGAAATAGTTTAATTATTTCCTAAGAAGTGATTACAAAATTATCGAACAATATAACATATATTGAAATTCAAACTATACTCCAAGTTTTATGGGTGATGGTATTAACCTAGATTTGTCCCGAAGTTTCGAACACTTTTCATAGTCATGGTCGTGGGCGGACTACTAGAATAAACCAAGTTAAATGAGTATTTTTTAATTATAGATGTTTTTTTATTCTAACGCTATACAAAAAATAACTACCCATAAAAATATCATGGCTAGATGTTGATTACGCAAAAATATAGGTATTTACGCAAAAATATAGAAATCAACATTCAGTTAATATAAGTATGATAATAATAAAAATAGTCAGAACTAGTACGAGCCTGCGAGATTTTTTTACATTTTCTCGGGTATGGGTGTTTGTGATACCTCCGTTGTTATTGATTTCCAAAATGTGTGTGCTTTAAATAGTTACTCAAATTGGGATCAGAACAATGTATGTGATGTTTTTTTAAAACTCGTTAAATAACATCGGCTTCACCAATAAAACTTTTACAAGTAAGATCTAAAATTCGTTTAGCATGCTAAGTACGACAGGATCAAGTCATGTTACCTTGTTGAAAGTTAATATTATCCAATACATACCATAATATTATCTTACCTGGAAACCCAGCAAGATCTTATATCCGATGCGCTCATAAATACTAAACTTGTACAAGATATCGCTAAGATTAAATAATCGGCGTCTGATTCCGGAGGCAGGCCACGTTCAATTAGGGCATGGTCCCTCGGGACCCCGGATGATATGACCGGCCGGCTTGACCGCAGGTTACGTGTAATAGTGTCTATCTTCCAACTATATTATTCCGAAACGTTATCTGTATTTACAAAATTGTATAAGAAATGAAGGAATGAAATGACAAATAAACTGATAATCTTTTTTGCACACCAAATAATGTACAGGAATTGACTTAATTATTTATCTTTAATAGTTTTCTTTATCATTTTATTATACACTATCTGTTGCCCGCGACTTCGTCCGCGTCAATTTCTGTTATTATGAACGCGATTATTAATGCAACATTTTTCACCGATGCTTCGCTCCTATTGGTCGCAGCTTGATGTTATATAGCCTAAAGCCTTCCTCGATAAATGGACTATCTAACACAAAAATATTTTTTCAAATCGAACCAGTACTTCCGGAGATTAGAGCGTTCAAACAAACAAACAAACAAACAAACTCTTCAGCTTTATAATATTAGTATAGATGACCGCAGGTTACGTGTAATAGTGTCTATCTTCCAACTATATTATTCCGAAACGTTATCTGTATTTACAAAATTGTATAAGAAATGAAGGAATGAAATGACAAATAAACTGATAATCTTTTTTGCACACCAAATAATGTACAGGAATTGACTTAATTATTTATCTTTAATAGTTTTCTTTATCATTTTATTATACATTTTAAACAAAACACAGAGTTTAACTTTAATTTATAGTGCAATAAGGTGACAAGATGCAGATTTTTGCTGTCTTTAAATGGAAATGGTAATCATTTCATTTCATATCATTTTAACCAAACGACGCCCACTGCTAAACATTGGATGGATCTCCACAACGATCGCTTCCGCGCCACCCGCATCCAGCGGCTTCCCGCAAGCGTCACCAGGTCATCTGTCCACCTGGTAGGGACTAACACACAGACTGTCGTCGCCATTCCTGAACCATTTCCTCCCAATGGCCATCCGTTCTTCTTACTATGTGTCCCATCCACAGCCACTTCAGCTTCGAAATACACTACTCAAAAAGGTCAATATAGAAAATAGGTGAGCAGTATTGACTGTCATGGATAATTGTCATTCTTCTTTTAAAGCGTCATTAGTTCAAGGTTTTCGAAACATGAATATATACTGAAATTGGGCTGAGCTTAACACATTGTGACAGAACATCCCGAATTGTAAGTATTCTTATGAGCCCGTCTGAAAATTGACAACATTGTAAAAGTAAGCCCTTCCAAGTTTGTAGGGCAATAAACTTAAATACTACTTACCGCATGCCAATGTTAAAGTATGAACGTGGTTGGTACTTGCATTCTAAAGACTACTTGTCTTTGATAGACTTACACGTAATGAAAAAACTGATGACAGCTGAAAAACTTTAGCATTTTTTCATTTTAACTTCACAGGGATGAGTTTAGGTGAGTTTAGGTAGAGTCTTTGGTTATAATTCACAAAGTATTTCATGAGAAGTCATTTATCAAACTTCTCAGACTTTGTAGGCTACAGCTACTCTTAGGCATCTATTTATTGAAATTCCTTGATTGTACTTGGATTGGTTAAACTAATTACAAGTTTGTTACGGAGTTCAAAGTCTTCTTGCTGCGAGCTGTTTATTCAAGTGATGTAAAAGAACATCTTTCATTGCAAATTGCTATTTCCATTAAAAATCAATGATCGGGAAACTTTGTTAGAAAGAATAAGTCTGATGAAAATTTGCCATAATTTTGTAGTTTTATCTTATTTTACCTAAATTAGTTGATTTTTCCTTAGAAGCAACCAAAAGTTAAAGTGTTATTCTAAATAAACTTATTACCTATGATGTGAGCGTGCTATGCTATTTAAAATACATGAATTTATAATAAGCAATGATTTTTGCACCTGTAAGGATTGTACAAAAGGAGGACTTAATAATACCATACGGCATTCTAAATTAGCTGAAAAGAAGGCAAAATTTAAATGTTTTGGGACGGTGCGACAAACTAATAACGACAATAGCAACTTATGAAAATGAGATTTAAGAAGTTTCTATGTTACCCTACATAGGTACCCTAATATTTGAGAATTGCCTTATCATATATGTTCATATTTAATTTATAGTGTTAATATTATGAGGACTATTTTAAATCACCTATTATTAGAATATTTTCTAGTTAAAGTCTTGACCACTTGTAAAATTGTAGCGCAAAATGCAATAAACGTCCATTACTTATAGTCGTTATAAAGAAAGAAATTATATTGGATCCTGTAACAGAATGAAATGGAACAAGAAATTGTTGGCACGGAGTTAACCGTAAACCGTGCAAAGTATTGCCAACGTAAAAGAAACTAACAAGGATTGTGTTGCGAGGCCAAATTCAAAGTGACAGGATTACCTCAGAATTTGGAATAGGTTTTGTACAGTAAGAAAGCTTTGCCCTCCTTTCTGCCGCCTTCTTTACTTTATAAACATAAACTACAGTTGGGAATGAAGTACCTTGTCGATGAAGTAGATTGAAGGTTTAGTTCTTAAATCCACTTCGTCTCGTGACGAATAACTGGATGTCTAGACGGATGTCATTTAATATTATGATAATTGAAATGAAAGATAGTTTACGGATTTAGAACGCGTTTATTTTTGATTTAATTTCATTTCAATGTATAGTGTTCGGGTAAACTCAAGAAAACAGTATCCCACCAAAAGCATTCTGTAAAAAACTAGCCAAGTCTCAAAGGAGCTTGTTTGTCTCTAAAAAGTAATGAAATCTAGACAAAGTCGTGCCAAGTCTAAGGTTCCTTACTGTGATTTCTTTATTATTATAGTTAATGTTGTGTGACTTGGCCGTTGAACATTCTTTATACGTTAGTGGGTACAAGTCAATTTTGTTTACACGTAATGTTATATCTGTTGTAACTTTCTGGCTTGCCTATACATAAGTATTATTGAAATGCGCAGCTTTATCAAGCCTACAATTGACCGGTTATTGAATCAACGTTTTCCAAGTGGCATTTTTCCATCGTCAATGGGTAGCGGTTCTGGCGAGTGCGACAGATTGGTGCAATGGTTAAAAATCAGTTAAAAATCAGGTGTCATGGAGCACCTGGTTTTGCACCCTTGTGTTCCCTTCAACGGTCAAATCACACAACATTTACTATAATAATAATAAAGAAATCACAGTAAGGAACCTTAGACTTGGCACGACTTTGTCTAGATTTCATTACTTTTTAGAGACAAACAAGCAGCTCCATCGAGACTTTCCTAGTTTTTTACAGAATATTTTTGGTAGAATTTCACTTCTTTTTGTAGGAACTTATTGATTTATTTTATTAGATTTTCTTATTTGACACATTTTTTTTCTTTTTAGGAGTAGTTTTTTATTATTACAAATCTTTTAAAATACAGTGAGCGCCATCTGGCAACGTGTGCGGATATCACCGCCACTCTTAGTCAAATGCATTGCATTATATTTTGACCAAATTTTGAGCGAAATTAATTAATATTTTAGTGTAATTTGTTTATTTAATTTGTGTAATGTTCGAGTAGAATAAAGTTAATCGTTCGACTATTTCTTCTTGTTAACTTGTAAGTATAACTAAGTATAAAAGCCAGTCTAGGCTTATCCAGAGTTTTCCTTTAATTTTATTAATATGCGTATTAAAAGCAGAAGGGGAGGCATTTGCCCAGCAGTGGGACACTATAGGCTAGATTAAATTAGAAGATGTGTCCCCCCATTACAGTCGATTTTTTTATGTACCAATAGTAGCATTACCATATCTCTAATACAGCTGAGACCAGCTGAGGGTTCTTCATTAGATACTTCAGACCAGATTTTGGACATCAAATAAAGCGGTCCACCAAGTTTAATATTTTTTCTAAAGGCGGTAAGTATGTCGATCTCTAATAGTTTGGTTGGGCTCTTGTGTTTTCTAATCAGGGTCACCAGGTACTCCAGATCTTCGATTATCCTAGTTTTTATAGTTTTCCCTTTATGTGGCCATTAAACTCTAACTCTGTACCAAATTTCAGCTCTCTGAGTTTATGGTAAGTACTAGTTCTATTTTGATGATCATAAGTGAGTGAGTGAGTGTCATAAATGCGAAACTTTGCTTTCGCTTAACTTCGGAACTAAATGACCTACAGACTTGAAATTTTGGATTTTAAGTATGTGATTATAGCTTACTGGATGACGTAAATTTCTGCGTTCTGGTCTTATCCAGAGGTTCTCAAATCGGGGCCTGAAAATGCGGCGAAATGGTTCCAGTAAAGGATGGTACGGCAGTGTTTGCTTTGCGCTCGACTTGGCGGGGGCACTGCCGTGCCCCCCGATATTATGATAAATTTAGCAGCTACAACTCCATCGCGGTATTTGTTAAAACAAAGTCAAAAAAACTTAATTATAAATATTTATAAGTCACTGAAGTTCTCTAAATGAACGTTGTGTTTTTGCTGTGATGACATTGACAGTATATCTTCTTCTTCTAAATATATAAAAATGAAAACTGATTTAATGACTGACTGACTGACTGACTGACATATCAACGCACAGCCCAAACTACTGGGATTTAAAATCTGAAAATTTTCACCGTGCTTCCTTTTATAGTGTAGGTGAGCACTAAGAAAGGAATTTTGGAAATTCCGCCTCTAAGGGGGTAAAAAGGGCCCCACAAGTTTGTATGAAACTCCGTCAGTTTTGAAGCTAAGTCGATTAAAATTGGTATCCAGCTACCTGATTAAAAATTAAGAATGACGTCTTTCAGGATTTTTGAAAATTTAATCTATAAGGGGATAAAAAATGGGGGCAAAGTTTGTTCGGTTCCGCGTCATATCCATACTCTTTACATATTTGTACTCTCTGACTTTACTTAGTTTGTTATGACATTCAATGTGTCAATCAGAAAATACATAGGTAATTTCTAACAAACAGAATGGCATTATTTTAGAATTTAATAATTGGCGCCGAAATGGATGAATTAACTGAATCAAAACGTGTAGAACTTTAATTAAAGGCTGCATTACAAAATTCGGCAGCCAGATACAAAACCTACGAGAAATTTCTGATTATGAATTATAATTAGTGAGTGATTAGCTGGTGAAGTGACAAATGAACAAATTTACCAAGAATAATTTGGAAGAGATACGACTACAAATAATATTACTGATGAACCACAGTTGGAAACTGAGATTGAAGAAAAAAATAGCCTTCAGGGTATTACAACACAGCTTAAACTAAAACTGCAGAGTTGGAATTCGATAGCACGAAACAATTCCATGTATGCAGAAGGTACTGAGGAGCAAAGGTCGGTCACAAACAAATCTTAGGACATCTAAATTGAACTCAGTACCATTAGACAAGGACGAAACATTCAAAAAACATCATTAAACGATTGGATACGTACTTAAAACTGAACAGATGTGATGATATCGATACAAGGAAATACACGTCAATCATACATCTTTGAGCCCAGAATTACATCAGAAAACGTATTATATTATATTTTTGTGCTCCACGGGATCCTTGTGAGTTATAATTTGAAGAGTTGGATAAAATTCAGTTAGTAAATTATCAACAACTTAAAATTGGACAGATTACTAGAAGATTTAACAATAGTGTTTGACGGAACTCTTGTTTGAATATCAATTAGTGCTTCAAAAAAATGTGACACCAATTTTCATCTAGCCGCGACGTATTCCATATGCCCCGAAGGACAAAGTTGACGAAGAAATAAGGAGGCTATGTAACGAAAAGACAAAACTTGAAAATTCCTATTGGATGTCTTATCTATATGTATATTGGTACATATTCAGAAAATAAATATCGGTACTTACCATAAGAATGGTATTATTTAGAACTTAACCATTTTTATGGTTCCGTACCCAAAGGGTAAAAACGGAACCCTATTACTAAGACTTCGCTGTCGGTCCGTCTGTCCGTCTGCCTGTCACCAGGCTGTATCTCAAGAGCCGCGATAGCTAGACAGTTGAAACTTTCACAAATTATGTATTTCTGCTACCGCAATAACAACAAATACTAAAAACAAAATAAAACAAATATTGAAGGGACAAAAAAAAATCGCGTTTGTTGTATGTGAATACAACAACGTTTTTTTGTCTTTTTTTGTTCGATATTAATAATAGCAACAGGTAGGCACTTAAAATATTCACAAAACACTCAGTTATATTTTTAACTTTAATAATCAATAATTAAATTAATATTTAAGGGAAGTCCCACACAAAAAAATCAATTTTTTGCTTATTTTTGCTTGATATCAATAAATGGTAACAGGTAGGTACTACATTAACTAAATTAATGTAGGTACCTAATGTTGTTTTCGTAGTCAATGGTACGGAACCCTTTGTGCGCGAGTCCGACTTGCACTTGGCCGATTTTTGTTTATACGGTAGAGACAAATGTTGGAAAATCGAAATAAGTTTATAGAATTACACTGTTGTACCTTATGACATTATCAACTATATTAAGCAGTACAAAAATAATTCCTAAACTGGGCATAGACCCGTATCTCAGGCAGGAAAAGGTAATAGGTGTGTTGCAACAACACTAAGCAGCTGCCTGGTGGATTAAATCAATATAGACTGGTAGACCATTTGACAAGCTTCCATTTAGAAGATAATTTGATATCCATTATTTTAGTAACGATTTATTTTTTCTAGGATCACCGCTATTGGGGGCCTGGCAAAGTTTGTTTAGTGAAACTGCTTTTCTAACGCATCCAAATTATCTTTTTATTTAATATCCTCCATATTTAAAAAAATACACTTTTAAAACATGAAAATAAAACGTTGAAAAAAAATCACCTCACTTCATAATTCCGTGTTGTTTAACTTAGGAATAGCTACCACCACGCACCCACTAATGACCTAGCAGCAGTAATTAATGATGTTTTGCTGACATCATTTGAAGCTGAAGAAATATAAAAATGTATAGACACAGTGGTCAGTACAGGCGAATCAGTTCTCTATCCTGTCAAGTTTCTGAACACTTTTTATCCTACTGATCATCTACCATTCATGCCTCGAACCCACATCCCACATGAAAGTTTTGTGAAACTACGTCACCTTTTTGGTATAAATTTTATTATGTTGTTTATAAGGATTTTTTATAATTAAATATTGAGGGGGTGAAAAACGGTTGAAAATTTTGTCGTTAATCATTTGTGTTTAAAATCATATTGAGGTACTTGAAACTTCGTTTTTCGATCATGAAGTTAGAATGACATAGGACTGGCTTTTTCAGAACTCTACACCGATGCTGGTATTACACCGGTCTTCTATTCAAACGTAGTATGCAAGCAAATTGTCTTTGTAAAATCGCCTTTTTAACGCTTATGGATCGAGAAAAATGGTAACTTACTTGGTTGGAAATTAAGAATGTGGTTTTTTACACAGGGCCACTTCTTCTAGGGCTCTACGCCAGTGTTGATCATATTCGAATAAAGCCTTGCAAGCTGCTTTAAATGGTTTGTTGTACTACAGCGTTGACAGTTTTGAAAGTTTCAAATGATATTGTACTTCAGATTTCATGTAAATGCAAACAGATGTGGTGCGAGCTCGCTTGGACCACGATTCGCTAGGAGAACTAACACCGGATCCCTAAATAGTTTAAATCGGCCCATTTCATCCAACTTTTGTATCAACGGGCCTCGGTGAGTCGGCAACGACGTATCGGCTCCCACTAAGTGCCCACCACCACCTCGCCCGAGATGGGCACCCTCGGCACCGTAGGCAAAGGAAGTGGAGGAAAAGAGTGGAGGAGAGGGGGGTGAGTCGGGACGAAAACTTTGTAACAGATCAAAACCCACGCGTGCGAAGCCGCGGGCATCAGCTAGTTTTTAAATGAAATTGAAAATAAACAATATTTATTTCTTTGTTAAAACAAAGATATCGCTGGAAGGATGAAGTCACCAAAGACCTGAAAGAGCTAGAAGTGTCCAACTGGTCAGATTTGGCACAGAATAGAGAAGAATGGCGCACTTTCATGTCGGAGGCCAAGATCCACTTCGGGTCGCTGAGCCAGCGAAGTAAGTAAGTAAGTAAGTAAGTTAAAACAAAGTACAAACTTTTCATGTAGGTGGAACAAAGAATTAGAATAAATAGAAATTTACAAGTATATATATTTTATGATGTTGTATGGTATCTAAAAAATTGCACCACCTCTTCTCTTCCTGTGGGTGTCGTAAAAGGCGACTAAAGGAGTACCGCAAAAAGAAGACGGGCAGCATCGTCTTCTTTCCACTATTAGCCAAACCGCGATCGCCAATCGCCAAGCGTGGCGATTAAGTCAAAATCGCCTTTTTGAAAAGGCCTACATCCAGGAGTACCTAAACTGATTATAGCTGATGATGATAATATAAACATATGCTTAGCTGCTATTGGTTACCTGAATTTTGTCATTTTACCTGTGTTACTTTTTCAGAAATAACTGTTTTGTTTTGCACTTTTAAAATGATATTTTTCGCAATCCTTAAAGTTACCTTAAAGAATTTGTAGTGCATATAAGATTTTACTTGTTTGTAAACATTTCGTTCTATGTCCTTTCACATATTTTACTAATAGCATACATTTTGTTGCGTTAAGTTGATAAATATTTAATTAAACAACTTTCATCTTCAATACTGTTCCTCATCATCACCTGTCCATCTCCACTCTACTCAGTCCACTACTAAATACCGGCCTCTCAAACCACTTTCGTTTCGCAAACTGCATTCGACACTGTGTGGCCGATGAAGAGAAGTCGCTGCTGTCAGTTTTTATCTGGCAATACTCCGTCGCCTATACCCATAGGAAGATAATGAGTAGTGTTATTCTTTTAATGTGCCGACTACAAAACTTCACTAAATGGTTGAATAAAAACTAAATTCTCTATCCTCACTTCTGTAATGAGTTTAATTTACAAAGTTTGTACACCTTGGAGTACAGAGGCAAAAAATTTTTAATTTAAAATTGTGTTAATATCCAAGTTGACATTACAACGACCCTCCTCGTTACAAAACTCATTACAAGATACCAAATAAGAAGTCATAAAGAAACCTTTCTTCAGAGGCCATTACGCTATGCCAAATGATATTTTGTCTCCTACCTAGGGTCGTTTACATGGGGCGTGGGTCCAACTCAAACAAGACCGGAATTTAATCTCTGCTCTGCTTTATCTGTGAGCCAATGAGAAGAAAACTTTATTTTGTGCGTAAACAAGGGTAATCGGCTCCTTTTTCTAAGCAGACGGTTTCGTTTCGAAAGATATTGAAAGGTCAGGCAGTGCTGCCCAGAATATATTAGTCGGTCAACGTATTGCCGATGCCGAAATTTAATAGCCAGTTCATTCACTTCAAATTATTAATTATGGTCTGTGATGTAAGGACATCACAGACCATAATTAATAATTACGACTACAAGTCAAATCATTATAAGCTTAACTTTAACTTTTAATGAATAAAGTCTTTAATTGAGCAAGATTAATAGAAATTGTGATTCTTATGCTGCCTGGAAACTTGACATCCCACTAGTTGGCTGGATTTCCCTGTGCTACATTATATTGACAAGAATATTTCCTGCCCGTCCAATACTTAGATTACTAAATAGCAGAATAGTGGTCTGACACAGAGAAAATCTTAATTGCACAAATATGCTACAACGTATCTATTTGTACTATATTCTTCCCTGCAGAACGGACAAGGGATGCTCAAATCGAATAAATCGGCAACTGTTGACAGAGTCAGTATTGGTTTACGTGATCGTAAATATTGTCATGGTACGTCTGTTGTTGTTAGGCAAAAGTACGCGTTAAATAAATCCATGTTCTATTTCAAAAACGTGGGTATCGTCCTTTCAAACCGTAAGAAATAGTTACATAAACATTTTTAAATTACCATGGTAAAATTTTGGATCCTATTTATGAGTTCCTTACAAACAACATTCCTATTCTTGATAGTGTTAATAAAAGGATTATCAGATAAAAAATGATTATTGCAAGAAATGAAAAATATCAATGGAACATACAAGATAACACCTTTACGTTATATCAATTTAAATTTAAAACACAGTAAAGTTATCGAAGATGGCAGTTTGTAAGATGGTATTGAGAAGTGTAGCTTTATTTTCTTGTAAACTAAAATATTTATAAATAACAAGATACAGATAGTGTTTTTTTTGTTTAAAACAAACCCTTCTGTTATTTGACTCGAATGGTGCAGTTTGCTTTATAGGCCTTCCAGCACGCCTTTGCGTTTTACCTTTTAAAATAGGTTGATACATTTTAGTCTCTTACGTTTACTCTTCCTTAGTATGAACTTATTTTAAAAGATGAACCGTTAATAATTAAAGGTAAAATAATGTTTTGTGATCGGAATTCAACAGTGTTGTATTAGTATTACTTATCATAACACTCTTATATAATATCTGGTTACAGAAATACGAAACTAGAGATACAACTTCATTCAAAGTATGCTACGTAAGTCTTCTCCACAACATGATAATATTTCAACAACGAAGGAAAATATCGAATATCCGAAATCTTATGTTGTATTGGACGTGACGTGTACCTACCTATTCTTTTGTGTACCGATATTTAGATCAACGTTAAAAGGTTTTACATAAGCACCTACTAATTAAATGAAAATTATTTCTATTTTTTTTTCATATCAATAAATAAATAGAACTTAACTTGCCCGGTATAAATAAACCAAATAATAACTTTTGATTCTTAAATTGCTATTATTCAATAAATATTATTGTCTTTTAAACCTGTAAAGACGTCTGATTAGGTTATATAAGTAGGATATTTCAATATAAGGTGAAAGAAAACCACCGCAACAATTTGTATAATCAAGTCAAACCGTGATGGATGAAGATGATCGCAAATTGAGGACGATAATAATAAATAAATCAGAGCAAATCGACCTCAACTTCTACGGCAACTTGTTTGCATATTGATATTTAAACGTTTTGTGCGCCGCAAACATACATAAGGCCCTATATGATGCCGTTTGAGACGTTTATTGAATATCGGAAACGTATTTGGGATGAAATGAGATCTCTCGCCATTGTTTTAGGGGGAGTTTGATCTCTCCGTTTTGAAGTTTGACAGTTAATTTCTTTTGTTTTTCGCGGATTCGAAAGGTTCTCTTTATTTTTAGCCGAGGTTTTGCGAGTTCACCGCCTGCGTTAACTTTACCAAAACTCACTTAAAATGGTTTATGGTTGTTTTATGGGCGTAATTGAAAATATTTTCAGTAACAATAGAGTATTAAGCAAAATAATGTCAGAAATATAAGAAACGCTTCCTTTAGGACAAAGATATTTTCTGTTTTTGTACAAATACGGAAAATACAGAGAAATTAACTTATATCTTAATGAGAATAAAGCGCACGAATACCAACCCAGGTTGTCCTCAGGTGATTTGGTCACAATATAAGTTAACAACAAAAAATGTTTTCCCACGCGCGTCACAAACAGAACTATTTTCTCATTACCTCCATACTGGCCGGAGACGGGGCTATCCAACTTACACTATACTGTATTCATAGCAAACAATAAACATTGTCCGTGCAAAAGACGTTAATCATCGTTTGTCGCGTTCCCGCGGGAATACGGCGTCGATTTTCCCTTCATTTCCTACAGGACATTTGTGTTTCCGACTTGCGGATAAGCAAAAATGTTATCACGAGACGCCATTCCAATGAAAATGATGAGCTTAGAGCCCACTGGATTTAATGCACTTTATCAAATTCTCTTTGTTTAATGCTGTGCGTTGGTGTAAAACGGGTTGGAGCTTAATTAAAATAGCTAGTTAAATAAACAGTTTTCTGAAACGGAGCTTCATTCAAAGTTTCTGTACGTTTGAATTGTTTAGCTTAGAGATAAAATTTGACATAATATTTTGTTAACAGTTTTATTTTCGAAGGTATTAAATACGTGACTGAAAGCTAGACATTATCTCGCTTCGTTTTACGAGAGTTAAATCTGTAGGTACAGTTAAATTTTATAGTCTGCGTAATACCTACAATTTTTCGAAATAAGACCGAACTCTCTAATAAGGGGGCTATAATAGTTTAATAAATCACTTTCATTTCAACGCAGATATTTTTTGCTCATAGAAGTCTCATAGAAGCTTATTTAGACAAGTAAAATAGCGCCATATTTAATAAAAATTCATCCTAAAAACACTCCCCACTCGTTCGTAGTAAAGTAGTAAGTAACATCCTATAATTATCCCACTGCAGGGAAAAGGCCTCCATCAGTGAATTCAAGTTACCACAGCAATGATGCGTACTGGTATAATCACCACGCTTGCCAAATGCGGGTTGGTGATCACAAACCCGAGCAATGTTCGAAAATTTGAAACTTTTTGTTGCCCGACCCGGGGATCGAACTCGGGACCCCGAGATCTTGGCCCGGTATTTAAACCACTAGACCAACGGGGCGTTCGGACACAACTCACTACACAATAGTTCGTACACAATTAGAAAACGGTTACAACGGCAGGTCTGTTTGAATCCTTACAAAATTAGAAAGAAAATATTATTTCATCATCATCAATCATCAAAAGGTTTTGCCTTTAATAAAGACTAATTTAAACTTTCCTGGTCACTACATAATAAGAGAGTTAAATGATTACGTTTTTTTTATTTTCTCTGCGATTGCTTAATTGAACCAGATAATGAAAAATCTAAAGTTTTGCGATCTAGCAATCGCTGCAAAGAGTAAAGCCGGCGTCAATCGCGCGTGTTAAACGCGCCGTTTGCTCCGTTGACGCAGATCACCCCGCTTGGGACCCTCGTCAAACACAACGAGTGTTCGCAAACAATTGTTTTTTTTATTTGTGCAAACTGCTAAAAATAAAATATAATATTTTTTTGTTCTCATTATGCTCTCATGTATGAAAAAAATGCTGGCCATTAAAAAATTTTGTCTCTCGACAACACTGTCAAGAAAATTATTTTTATCCTAGCAAACTTTAAACCTGAACACCGTCCATTAGAATCATAGCAGGTTTGCTATTTTAATTATAAAAGTCAGAGGAACGAGTTTAGGCCTATCAGTAAGTAACTATGGGCCATATGAAACGTGCTTTCCTTTTTTTTTTGGTTTATTGTTTGTAAAGCAAAAAATTGTTTCAGACACACACGAAAGTTATCGTTGCCAAATAATGTCATAAGTAAGCCTGCGAGCAAGAAATCGACTTAGAATCTAATAGGTAGGTACATAAATCTATAATCCATTAATAATAATCCATAAATAAATCTTTTAAACACAGGTTTAGTTTAACAGGTTCAGGACTAATATTCAACAAACAGTTGTTGAATGTTAGTCTACGGTTACACTAGTTTAGTTTAAACTGTGAAAGACTTATTGGTTTGAAGAAAGGAAAAACTAAACCTTTTTGGGATCACTTTGTTGTCCGTCTGTCTGTATGTCATGAACGTTTATCTCGAGAACGCCTGAAAGTATCGTGTTGAAATTAAAACCATGACCAAGTCCCTTGAAGCTGTCAAAAATCTAAATTGACTGTTCTATTCTAAGTTGACCTATGAACTTTATTTGATGTTTTAGCAACTTAATTGCACATAAAATATCAGTAGTATAATTTATATACTGATATTATAAGTGCAATTAAGTTGCTAAAATATCAAATAAAGTATATAAATAGCTGTTTCATCTTAACTGACTGTCAAACATCTGCAAAGATGTTCCTTTCGGGTGTTAAGGGTGCAAACTCCTAACATTTGATGAAACAACGCTGGCTCACAGCGTAAGAATATGCTTGAAAAATTCGCGCCGTGTCGCAGTGTCTCGGTGGCCTAATGGTATAGCGCCCGCCCGGCATGCGAAGAGATGCGGGTTCGAGTCCCGCCTGAGACAAAATTTTTCAAGTTTATATACTGATATTGACCTATGAAGTTTGGCAAGTAATACCGTCATTTACTACAAGTGTACGTAAATTTTTAAACTACATTACATTTGTGATTACCTAAATCATAAAGAAATATAGTTTTTATTTAAAGTACGTTACCACTCAGCGTGGTTACGCAACGGTGTGTGCTGTCATCATAAATGTACTGTACCCTCAGTATGCGAGTCCGATTAGCACCTGCCCGGTTTTAGTTATTGCATAAATTTATTTATTTTATTGTCTATTTGGAATGCCGATAGAGTATAACTCTAGCTTGCAAGTAATATCGATCGGTTGGAATGGATAGAAAAATAAAATAGAAATTCAGTTACTAATACTGCAATAGCCAATATGAATTTAATTATGGAAAATGTGTGTGCGACGAACCCAATGATTTCAGACTTCATTAAAGGACATGCTATACGTACGAGTATGATAATCACAGGTTTTGTGGCCGTGCGGTTTGCATGTGACCCGTCAATAAAAACACAATTATTCATATCAAAGTCCTTAGTCATGCATCGTTTTATTTTTAGGCCAAAGCAATTTGGGTACTACTTATGCTTATTTGAATAACTTCCCAAGCTTAGCATGAAGCTTTGTTAGCACAGAATGCAACAAATGAGCGTCCATTACAATTTTTATGGAAGGAAACGGAAGAGACAATTTGCAATTTTGTTTCAAACTGGATCTTTGGAACTTTGTAATATATCTGTCGTCTAAATTAGTTTTTGGGAAGACCAAGTGGCTATATCTTTTATGTGAAGAATATCAACTTAAAACAATGTAGCCAAAATGCGAAGGCGAGTCGTGAAATTACCCAGAACAGTACAAACGTAATTAAACCTAACCGTTAAACTCAGGCGTCGTAAAAGTTAAGTAAAAGCTCCTCAGAATCTTTGTTAGATTTATGTTGTCTGCTCCCGCTATACAGCAAGATGGGGAAATGATTATTAAATGAAAAACTTGCTAATCAAGACACAGTAGGAAACATTATATAAAGCAATAAAATTTTGCCATACCTACTAACTACTTTTATTCTTTTACATACCATAATTATTAAAGTCATTCTCATCAGACTGTAACGGTCGGTCGGTATTAAGACCAGTTGAAACTTTAAGCAATAAAATTAATTAATTTCGTCAAAAAGTCAGTAATCTTTTGTTTTAATATATTTTACCGTTTTGAAATTGTGCAAGTCGTAGTATACTAAAAACAACAGTAAAATTGTATTTATTTAAAGTTTATGAATATTGTGAAATACCAACGTCCGTGACCTATTCACTTATTTGACTTTCTAGGTTTTTGTTTAACAAAAGTAATGTGTGTCAGTACCCATATTTATTGAGGTCAATCAAATCAAAACACTGGCCCCATTTATGGTTATTAAGACCAATCATAGCTAGATAATCTGTTGTAATTTAAAAGTAACGAACTATTATCCATTTATACAAAATTAGGTTACTATTACTTGTATTTTCATAAAGTGTGGGAAACTCTAATTACTATTACAATTTAACGACTGATGTGTATGATTTAAAAAATATTTTAGTTTTATCAAAATGACTAGTTTATAGAAAACAATTTATTTACAAAAGCAAATATAAAAAACAAGTAATAAAGATCATCCGTTAAAACAAGAAAAAATGGTGCCACATGCGATCAAAACACTATAAATTTAAAAAAAATGAGACAAAAGTACATTGTAGGTAAGTATTTGTTTTTAAACCACACTTTTTCATACGGGCTGAGGATAGTAAATGAAACAAAAATAGCGAATACTAAGTACATTCGGCACCCCCTGTAGTCCGGATGCAGTGAGCATAAAACGTCGACGACATGTAACCATCTATACTTTTAATTGGTGGCAGTAGATCTGCCGCCGGCAGCGACAGTTCAATGTTTGGCACAAGTCGTTCGAACTTTATTTTGTACGTCGTGAGAGGAGCTGATAGTCAGTTTCAATACGAGTGACAGAGATGAATGATCATGCAATCTAAAATTTGGCTACTATAACATGCTATTAACAAAATCTTAGACCAGTGCGTGTTGTCAGTGATAGACTTATGAAACTTAAATCTGGTCGCCTAATGTGGGTGTCATAAGACTCAAGGTCACACAGCAGGCAATGGAGAGAGCGATACTTGGTATTTCCCTGCGCGAAGGAATATCTAGGATATCTAAGCAAGCCGATATCGCTTAAAGAATTTGATATAGCGTGGAGATCCTTAGGGGCTTGGCTGAGATTATGATGATGATGATGAATTTTTCAAGGTAAACTACAGGTGGACGTTTCAATTTTATTGACCGTCACTATGGAGAGTTCGTGGGTGCAGGTGCTAAAATCACATTCCTTTCATGCGCTTGATTACCTATTTGAGGCGAATAGTAAAAACAGTATTTTCACGTGGATTATAATACAAGACATATTATTATATTTCCAAGGCATATTCGTTAAAATCTTCCAAATCAAGCCTATGCTAAGGATTTTAGATCTATGAGCTATAAAATGTTCTAAACATAAAACACGTTAATTCTCCAAACATGACCCCAATAATGGCATCAAAAGCCCTCGTAGCTCGCTAAAAGTGGACTCCATAAACATTTGGTCTGAACGCACTATCAATCAGGGACTGCGGATGTTTGCCGTTTGCGAGTCGCGCGACGTTGCAGCGATACCAAATGTGGGTCAATAGCTCCAATGATTCATAAACTGTGTCCAGCTCTTTAATTACGGTCCCAAACATTATATGACGTGAACTTTGCAAATCACAAATGTCAATTACGGAAGTAATAGATTTTGAACCATATAGAGTAGGCACTCATAGTGTTACGTTAAATTAAAATAACTCATATTTACCAAAGATCTCGTGTTACTCTATCATACTTATTTGACTACAAATTGCTAGACTGAAAAGTAATTATAAAGAGTGAAAATTACATTAAATTAAAAATTTTGTTGCGGTTTAAAAATGAACATTACACGAAATTATTTTTTCCAATCCAACTGCATTAAAACTGTTGTAGCACTACAAGAGTTCAATGGTTTCGAGTTTATTATTATTGTTTATGACATTATATATATTAGCTTAAACTTGTGACGAGTTTTAAAACCAAATGTAACGCATACACCTAGATTTTTTTTTGGAAAAAAGTGGAATTCTTAAAACAAATTCATATTTAAGCAGACCTATTACCGGATATTTAAATTGTGTCAAAGTACACAGGTTTCAAATATGATAAGTGGAACTTTTGAAGTAGGATACTAATATAATGTAAGATCTGAATTTAAATCACCGGTTCAAATCATTACCGATTAAACTAACTCCGATAACTGGATCAGGTAAACACTATTGTTAAAAGTCGTGAAATAGTATAACCTTTTAGGTAATTTTACTTTTTGGTGTTTTACCGAAAATTTAACTACACAGTTCATTTAGTAAAGTTTACTTGGACCACTCAACTTATCATGGTCGATTTGCAACTGGCCGAATTTGATTTGTCCGCATTGAGGGTAAACACTGCAGTGAATTTATCAAACTACCCTCGAAGACGAAGACCTATTACGGAGGAGTAATAGGGAGTTTATGTGCAAACATTTTTATTTCGCTCCAGTAATTACTTGAACGGTGAAGGAATGCGTCTGCGTGTTTTATTATGCAGACGGCGAGTTCTTAATTGTACCTTAAGTTCGTGACTTGTGTTGTGAACTTTAAACGTTGCTGTTTTATTCGATTCCTTGATTTGCAGGGCTGGCTTTCCTCTAATTTATTAGCACATACTCATTTAATCAAGTTTTCAATTGCAGTGGCAATGTGATTTCCAAGTAATACCGTGCCGCTGCAATGTGTTAGAATTATTACTTGATTATTTTTTATTGAATGAAAAATTATATTGCACCAAAATAATAGACCGACACTCAACTTTTAATTATTGCCGCAATTCTTTGTCAGAGAAGCCCGACAGCGAAGAACGATTCCGAATCCATTCAATTATACAAACTTTTAATTAATATTAATAGGAGCTCTCAGTTTCAAAAGAAAGAATACTGGAGGCAGATAAAAACTCCTTAGAAATCTGCGTTACCCACAGCTGTTGACTGTAAATTAATTCGAAAACAATAAAGAGTCCGAGCCACGGTCCCGCCGAAAATAGACGAAGAGGCGTGAATAAAAATTAATTCCAAATGGTTATTAGTGCCTGCAAACAGAGTGGAGTGGTGTGGGTGTAATAAACGTCACGACAAGAAAGATAGGAAATTAAACGAAACTAAAGTCGTCCAGATCTAGGGGGAAACTTCGGGGAGTTGGTTCGGTCAAAAAACCAAATCAAGTTCGGGTCCCGATTCTGTTTACTCTCTGTGAGCGACAGGCCGAAAGAGCCCCTTTTGTTTTTGAGCTGCTCCTATTTTTCGCCCTTGTTAATCATGGCTGTTGGTGATTACCAAAAAGGCGAGTAAGTGGAAGACTGATTTGAACTGGTATTCAAAGTTTCCGAGCATTTGTAACTTTGCTAGTTTTCGTATGTTTTAAGAATCTCATATCTTATTTAACGATCTGTGATGTCTGCTTTTTAACGAGCAATTAATCGCTATGATACCTAAGTATTGTAGCATCAAGAATTTTGTTATTTTTTTCTAAAGGCATAGCAACGTATTTCGAAGAAACCATTACAGCGCTGTCAAGGGAATTAATTTATTTGAAGATAGAAATGTCTTAAATACACAATATTCAATTTTCGAAGTAATAAAAAAAAATTGGAAATAATTTATTCATTTAAAGCCACCTTCGCAGAAATCGGTTGGTATGATCGGTTCAAAAAGTCACTCACCTTTCGGCAATGGTTCTATAACAACTTTAACAGCTCCTACAGTCACCAAACCAGTGACCACCCATAGTAGAGTCATGATGCTTCGCTTTGACTTCGACATCCCCTCCATTATGAGGGCTTACGTATTTATCATCGTGGACGTTATTGATCTGAAACAAAAGTAACACATTTAAAGGTCATACAAAACATAGTTCACACACAGCTTACTGTTTGGAAAAGTTTTATTAGAAAAAAGTATCTACTGACAAAAGGGTTAAATATAATATAATTTAATAACCAATTGAACGACGGAAGATTATCGGCAATTGATTGTGTACCACCGAATCTTAAAAGGTTTGGTCACCAAGTATCTTGGTAAATCTTTAATCTATATCTTTTTAGGAATAGATAATTTATTTAAGAATTCCATGACTAAGTGCTGTGGCAATGAACTGCCAAAATATGCAAAGGACACCGATTTTCAACAGTAAAAAAAAATATTAGAACAATTTATTATTCCTGTTGTGCTAAGTTATTTAAACTTAGCACATCTATTTGAGTACATCTGCCGCCCATCCCTTTCTCATACAAGTAACTGCAACTGGTTTTGTATGATAAATAAAGATCTTTAACTGTAAATGAGATCAGAGCTGTAGCTAGTGTTTTTAACAAAAAAATATAGTTTATTTTAACGGATCTTACCGTGCTTATGCAGTCAGACTTAAAAAATGCTTATAAGGAAGACAGTGACATGCATTGCACTGCATAACTGATATTATAAAATACTATTTAGTGGCCTTTTATGCGCTTGTTTTAATTACACAGTTATTAAAACTGTAATAAGCATAATGCTCTTCAAAAAATGATATATTCTAGCTTTTTTATCGGTGTGATACCAATAAAAAAGCTTAATTATCAATTCAATACGTATCGCATAAAAACTTGGTAACGCATTTCAATGTATTTTATCGACATGATCAAATATAAGCTTCAGAACCAATCCTTCAACTTTTTAGAAGTCTAATATCCCCGTATTTGCATTAATGAATAATAACTCGAAAAAGTCGAATTCGAAAACCTTCTTTCATTTGAATAGTAGAATTTGAAAGATGACACGCGGGAATATGAAATGGATTTTTTTATTTTTCTTTGCGATCCATGTTTATTCAAAGGTGGATAACTTTTTGATAGGATTAATACTTGAAACGTATACGATATTAAGTTGAATTCGTTTGTTGTCAATAAAAATTCAAGTTGCAGTCATCCTTATTATGAAAGTAGCTCAATATTTTCTTTACTTCTTGACCTGCTGTTAAGACACATCACAATTTTCTTTGTTTTGGTTTACCTCTATGATATTTTCAATTGACAGTAGTAGGTAGGCATAGCGGCGTGTATCTAGAGCTGAAGTATTACACCTAGGTGAATAAAATCTCAAACCAATACCTATAAATGATGTCTTCCATTTAGCTAAACAGTCATTTGCCTGAAATCTCGAGTTTCATGGAAAGCCTTAAAGAA
The DNA here is from genome assembly GCA_949315895.1 of Anania crocealis. Lineage (NCBI taxonomy): Eukaryota > Metazoa > Arthropoda > Insecta > Lepidoptera > Crambidae > Anania > Anania crocealis. Next base: position 11,304,519 of record OX438864.1, read on the forward strand.
GTATTTATTGAATTCGGCAATTCAAACCGTTCCAGGCCAGTTCAGAGAGTTATAAGGACTCGAATTTTCTTGTATACCTCTGTATGGATTCTGGTTCTCTGAGAAATTCTGTCCGTTGTGAGCTAACTTGTGTGGGGGTTATATCTTCCATCACTTATTCCCTACATAGAGGCCTATTATTATAGGTATATGTATATTCCTTAAACAAAAATATCAACTGCCCGATGAGGGATTGGAACAGAAAACTGAACTGGAACAGAAGACCGGAACTGTTAAAAAAAAATATATTAAAGAGGTGCTGGTTTAAGTGCGCAGTGACTCGTAATGATGCCTGTATGATTTACTAAAAGTTTTGCCGCGTCCGTGCGAGTCTCTGAATCTTTAGGTATAGTTGAACTGCATGTGGTCTGCTGCGCTTGTCCTTTACTTTGCATTGCCTAAAATAGACTAAAGTTTATGGAGCTGTTTCATTTTAATCAATAATTAAATGATTGGATAAGGTACAAAACCTTTTAGTTGAACTTGTTTCCGAGCAGTAATCTTTTAAATCGCATTTGTACATTACGACGATATTGTAACAATGGATAACTTTAATTTACATTAATCAGGTTGGGTTACAATTAATAAAGTAAGTTAAATTATGTTTACACTACACAATGAACATATTTCAGAATCTCAGACGGTTTGATTTCTGCATGTGTCAAATTCAAATTCAAATTCAAATTCTTTATTCACCAGAAACATGGTAGATACAGAGATGTTAAGAAATATATACATAGTAATTGTGCAAACATGTTTCGCTAATTTCATTAGCATGCAAATATTACACATTAATTTATAATCATTTTACAAAATTAAATAAAAAAAAGAACTATAACAAACATTACATTATTGATTTTCATTGTCAATATAATAAAATTAAGGAAAATATAATGTCATAGATACACAGTCATAAAACAATATTAATACAATATAATTATAAGTCAACAAGGTGCAATTTAAAAACAAGTCATTATTATTATATCCAGGCATCGACCACCTGAGACAATTATGTAATTTATTAGTTAAGCTGATTTATATTTTATAAATTCGTCAACGGTATAAAATGTGTTTTCTAATAACCACGCACGCAGTGACGATTTAAACCGATGCATTGGGAGTTTTTTCAGTCTATCAGGTATTTTATTGTATACTGTTATACACATAGCAAAAATATTATTTCGAAATCGTTTAGTTTTTGGTATACAGTTAAGTATCAATTTATTTGGATTTCGCAACGATCTTTGCGTCGTGTCTCGTGCTTGCGTGAATTTATTGATATTATGCTTAACAAATACACTTACCTCAAATATATATAAACAGGGCAGCGGTAATATGTTAAGCAATTTAAAATAAGGCACGCATGAAACATCCGGTGCTATATTGCATATAGATCGAATACAGCGCTTTTGGGAGACAAATAGTTTATTTATATTTGTGCCATTACCCCATATTGCCAAACCGTATCTCAAAACCGATTCAACATAGGCAAAATAAACAGTGATAGCCGTACGTACAGTAGCTACCTTGGTTAATTTGTATAAAGCAAAGGCGATTCCATTAATTTTATTTGATACCATTTCAATTTGTTCTTTCCAAGACAGTTTTGGATCAATCATTAAGCCCAGAAATGTCGTGTTAGTAGCATTTCGCAAAATTTGTCCGTTATAATAAATGTCAGTTGATTGATTCTTAAGGTTATTAAAATTAAGAAGTTTTGATTTAGATAAATTTAAAGTCAAGTTATTTTTATTAAGCCATTCAATCATCAATGTCAGAGTAATAGTAATGTCATTTTTATGCTGTTCTAATGTGTTTTTTTTATCAGAAGTGATAATAACAGACACATCGTCCGCAAATAACATCATGTCTTGTTCCGTTGCATCTGGCAAGTCATTAATGTATAATATAAATAGTAACGGGCCAAGGACACTCCCTTGGGGGACACCAGACGTAATTTGCTTGAGTTCAGATCTATAACTTTTAATTGTACACTCTGAATCAAGCTGAGATATCTCGACGCATTGAGTTCTATTTTCAAGATAGGATCCCAGCCAGCTTAACGCAGGTCCTCTAATGCCATTTAGTTCTAGTTTCTTCAAAAGTTTCGCATGACAAACGCAGTCGAAGGCTTTGGACATGTCGAGAAATAACACTGATGTATATTTTTTCATATTTGTATTTTGTACGACATTATTTACTAACTCGTACCCAGCATGGGTAGTCGATTTGTTTTTCTGAAATCCAAACTGATTGCTCTTTATTATGTGAAATTTTTTAAAGAATTCTGTAAGTTTACTATGCATGACCTTTTCGAAAAGTGCTATCGGACGATAATTTGTCACATCAAATCTGTCACCTTTTTTGTATAGTGGTTTTACTATTGTCACTTTTAATTTTTCGGGAAATTGCCCTACTTGAAGTGATAGATTAACCAAAAACGACAGAACGGGACCTAACTCGACTTTGCACATTTTTATAAATTTGGTACATATCGAGTCATAGCCTTCAGAATGTGTGTTATTGAGTGACATAATGATTTTTGTGATATAGTTTGCATCCACTGGTGTCAAAAATATACTATTTTGTAAATTTCTCTTCAAGGTGTTATCTTTAGTTACATTATTTGCATCTTGAGTTTTGGTAATAAAATAATCATTGAATGTTGAGGCTATTGTTATGGGATCAACAATAGTGTTATTATTATAAACAATTTTATTCAGGTAATTGTTATAAAAGTTAGAATTACCATTTGTTTCGCTTTTTATGACATTCCATGTTGCTTTGCATACGTTTTTACTTCTTGAAACGTATATTTGATTAGAATGTTTTTTCGAGTAGTTAATACATTTTTTAAACAATTTGTTGTATTTTATATATGTTGTTCGATTAGTATCAGTTTTGTTTTGATAGTATTTGTAACGATTTTTTCTGTTTGTTACGCTACTTTTTTTAAGACCATTTGATAACCACTGAAGTTTACTAGACGAAGTACGTTTAATTTTTAATATAGGAAAACATAGTTGATATATCAACACAAGGATATCATAGAACTCATTAAAAGCTACATTCAAATCTGTCTGTATAAACACATCCGAAAAGGAGAGACAACCAATATGTTTTTTAAATAGATTTATATACTCTGGCCGGTAACATCGTCTATAAAGAAACACAGAGCTGGGTGCTTCTTTTTTGTGTTCCACGTTGAATTTTAACACCTGTGCTGTATCATGGTCCGACAGTAACAATGTTAAAACTGAGCCAATTGCGTTACTCATGTTGCTTACTATCAAATCTAGACACGCAATACCTCTGGTAGCTACATTGATATGCAAAATAAGCTTATATTTGATTAAAATTTCCCTAAATCGGGTAGTGTTTGCGTTGTTTTCGAGCATGTCAAAGTTGAAATCCCCAGTGATTATAATTTTTTTTTTTGAAAATTTTTGCATGCATGTATACAACATCATATCAAGTCTGTCAAAAAAATTATCAACATATCTCTTTATCTTTGATGGAATTCTGTAAATACATATAACTATAATATTATTTTTTGTTAAATTAATTGCACAGCTTTCGAAGTGATACAACATAGTCAACTCGTCAAAAAACAAAATTTTTTTAAAGTCCAAGTTTTTCTTCACCAATATGCAAGAACCTCCTCTTTTGTTTGGTCTGGAATACGTGGATGCCAACTTAAAGTTGTTAATATTTATATATTTTTCCTCACCGAGTTTAACAAAGGTTTCAGTCAAACATAGAACATCTGGATCTGTTTTACTTTTTATTTTTGATAAGGTTAGTTCCATGGTCTCTCTCTTTGAGAGAAGACCATGTATGTTCTGGTGAAGAATAGTAAAACCTAGATCTTGTTTAGCTTCGAAAAAAAGGTTCACTGTTTATCTGGCTGGCGTTTGAAAGCTGTGTAGTCTTATATTTTTGAGTGTTTAGTATGTTACGGAAATAATACGGTATGGTGCCTTTTTTAGGAGATGCGTTTTTTATACAAGCGGTATTTTTAGATAGTAAAACACCATTCCTTATTTGATTTCTAATACAGTCAATCGACAAAAATTGTTTTTTATACTTAAGATATTCGATGCAAAGATTTATCTTATAACAAATATATCTTATGAGATTTCCCCTGCCATACCGAATAGCCATATCAATGTGTGAACAGAATGTAAAATGCTTTGTCCACAATTTTATATGATAGTTTAAAGTCTTTTCGTTCAAAAACGGATTATACATGATCGGTAACAAGATAACAGTTGCGTTACTTAACATACTCAAAGTTATACAAATGTTGGAATGTAATCTATGTATATCTGCTTCATGACCGCCAAAACTAAGAATCACAATATCTTCCTCCGAAAAGTTTCGTTCCGAACAATGATTTAATATGTGTGTGCTGGTTGCTTCAGGTATAATGTGACCAAAAATTGTATATCCATCATTGCGTCGTCCAACACTAGATTTATTTAATAAAGAAGAAAGCCCTCTTAGTTGCTCATCTCCAAGAATGTAGATTTGTTTGCCAACCCTTTCCAGCTCATTTGGGCTCTCTGTCGATTTTTCTGATGAGATTAATGAGTCATCGTGCTGCTTCGGAACATCCACAACATTAAGATTTGGAGAAGAGTTTGTTTCTTTCTGACCTGGAAACTGCAGTCTTGATTGAGATACATTCAACTGCTGGCCACAATCTGCCTTAAGTTTTTTATTGAACTTAGCAGCTGTGGGCGTCTTGCAAATATGCGTTAGTTGCTCAATTTTTAATTCATACTCTACAAGCTTCTTCTTTAAAGCATGATTGTCCAATACCAAGTTGGATATTTCATTCTCCGCAATTTCCAATTTTTCTTCAAATTTCCGCAATTTTAATTTTAGTACGTCCATTTCTTCCTTGCAATTTGAACGCAGTGTAGTGTAGCTTCTATTCAAATCAAGTGTAGATGTGGAAATCAAAGAGGAGTACTCCACTTCCTCTTCCGATAAAGCTTGAAAAGAGTTTTCAGTAGAGATATTACTAATATGCTTTTTACGATGTGTTATATTTTCTCGCTCATTACTAGTAGTTACAGGTTGTGATGATTTCTTATTTTGTGGTGTTGAGCGGCATGACGGAAAACATTTATAGTTTTTTCTATTTGCTGGCGTCATAATTTTGAATCGTTGAAATGAAACATTCGTGCAGTCCAGGTGAAAATGTTTGTCACACAATGAACAATTTAGATATTGTTTATTAGTAATGGACTTTTTGCATTTTGGACAATTAAGAGCCATCTTTTGATCAGATTAAAAGAAGAATTTAAAAAAAAAATCCTTCGCAGTCTTGAACCTGGGACCCCACGGAACGCAAATATTCAGTTAGCGCATTCGGACGTTGCGCCAAGTGGACAGTGTCTATGCAATCGAAATTATGAAACTGTATGACGATTAGCCACTGTTCGTAGTGTAGTTAGACCCGAGTTCACCAACACTTAAACAGCCGGTAAACAAAGAGTGACGATAAATTTGACACAATTCCCATACAAAATATGTCAAATAATATTTTAAACACTGTTTAAACGCTGTTTAAACTTACACGTCTGTTGGTGAACTCCGGCCTTAATGAGTCATAATACAACCGTTGAGTGCACTGTCTGATTACCGTCACATTCAACACAATTTTAACACTTTGATTTTGTTTATCGTGATAACTTTACACTATTCACTTGAGTCATAACTTCTATAACACAGTTCGATCGCAGATTGTTTGCTCTTTACGTAAGTATAAATTTTAGGTAGTAACTCGAAGTTTTACTTTTTTATTTAAAATTTAAACACGGAGCTTAGATAAAACTCAACCGCTCTGGCACGGCGCGCGCGTAAATATGGTAATCAGCAAATATTATTAGGAATAATTATTTGACAAGGGCGCTAAAATTAATCTATCTGCAAAGGATTTGGATTAGAACTACGGCGTAATCGAATAAATGTCCTAAAACTTAGGCACTGAAATGTTACACGACTGTCCTGTCTATCACGTTATTATTTAAGTTTCATATTCGCAGAAGCTTCTTATCTTTCAAAGCATAATTTTATCTTTGTTTGAAAAGGCTTTAGTTTATATTGGACCTTCAAGTTAATACGATTATTTATATTAAATCCCAAGATACTTTAGAAAAGTGAAGGATTTGTTTTTATTTGGAAAATATTTATTATTCGTTTTATAAATAAGTATCGACAGCCTATTTATTCTTAGAATTGATGTTATGCTGTATTAATTATTTGATAGAAATTATTTTAGAGTATAATAATTAGTTTCAGATACTCATGATGATAAATAAGGTATGTTTCTTGTAATTGCGGCGTTCGATCTAAGGCCACAGACTGGAATTTTAACATAACATAGTGCAAATAGGTCGCATGGCAAGGAAAGTTTAAGCGAATGTGCATGAAGCAAGCTTGTAATAATAGATGACTGTTTGCTGCTGCAAGCGGGGTAAGCTACAGTAGTGATGTCATATAGATCTTGGGTATCGATACTACTGTCTCCGGTCTGTCTAAATGAGTAACTTGTGCTTAGCTTCTGATGAATTCTAGGCGAATAACCCTTGTTTTATAAGTGTGTTAGATGATCAATACGAATGAAACAGCTAATAGAATTTGAATACAAGGCTTTCGATTGATTGGTGTTTATGGTTCTATGTAGATAATTCGATAATAGTTCTGACCTGTGACCCCAGAATCAAATAAAATCTGTTGTTTGCTGACATTAGTTTCTTGTATTTACGCGGTTAATATACATTTAAATTAATAGGTAGTAAACAGAAACACTGGAACGTTTTACGTCTACCCTCGATACGAACACTGTGAAGTGATCAAAAAGTCGGAATAAACCATAATATAATATAAAACCTTACTAAACGATGTTGAAAACTAAAATGCTTTGTAAACTTAATTAACGTTAGGAATGAGAAAATGACGTCTAAATCATTTATGGTAGTAATTTGAGACGAACAAAAACAATTAAAAATACAAATATCTAAGTCGTGTTAATACTCCTATTATACTAATGATTAGAACATGAGAGATTTTTTTTTTGCAGTATGTGATCTTTCGATAAAAATTAACTGCCGATAGTGCCACAACACTTTGCTACTGTAATTACAATGTGCATCATTAGTACCTTAGCTTACAACACTCTAGCGGGAAAGAGACGAAAATCGACCTTTCTCACTCGAACTAAACGTTTTGGTATTGCCAGCGTTAATTGTTTGGGATTTAGAGCCGTATGCTGCGTAATATCCTCCAAAATTAACTTGGTCACTGAAATCGTATTCTCTTTATGGTATCGAAGTGTTGAATTTAACATTTTCATGTAAGTGTTTGAGTTTTCAATTGGCCGTATTTAAGTTTAGCTTTCCCAACGGTGCGAGTATTACGATGTTGTGAGCTGTAGTGATTTTGCTAACTTTGCTCTAATATAAGTTTTAGCAAGTAACATTTAATCTAGCCTTATTTGAAACTAACTGTTGCCCGCGACTTCGTCCGCGTCAATTTCTGTTATTATGATCGCGATTATTTTTGAAACATTTTTCACTGATGCTTCGCTCCTACTGGTTGCAGCGTGATTTTATGAAGCCAAAAGCCTTCCTCGATAAATGGACTATCCAACACAAAAATATTTTTTCAATTCGAACCAGTACTTTTCGAGATTAGCGCGTTCAAACAAACAAACAAACAAACAAACTCTTCAGCTTTATAATGTTAGTATAGATAATGTTTATGAAACTGTTTTTGAAGCTATTATATTGGTGGTGTAATATTGAAAATACAATTCCTAGAATTAAACTATAAACTGCCTTAGGTGGGAGTGCAAAAGGTCGTCACGTAAGCTAAAGGTTGTGGGTTCATGTCCCACCAAAAGCAGCCTAGTTGACATTTTTATTCGGGGAATTGTATTTTCAATTTTATTTTATTGTTTAGCAAAGACGCATTATTAAGTTGTTTTGTATATAGCACTGTTTAGACGCACAGAGGCATGCTTTGTCTGAGTGTAGGTTTTTTCTTATTGTGAATTAAAAATATAACTATCATTATTTAATCAACTTTTTAATGGAATTACGCTTAGGATTACGTGTTATGTTTCAGATTTTCCTTAAGCAATAATTTGCCTGTCTTGAGAAGTAATGTCTTAAAGTTAATAAAATACGCAACGTCTGTTTAACACTGTAGCTCATGCTCAAGTCCTTAATAAGTTTTCATTTACCTTTAAGAGTGCCGGTAGATTTGTATGTATTATAAGATATTTTTGTTTATTTAAGTGCTTGAACATATTGTTTTACCAAAATATGGTTGTTTTGGTTGGGATCATTTACAATTAAGAATAATTAATTTCTTATTTCAAGTCCTCTAGTTGTACTATTTCTTGAATGTAATACTATATAAAATAAAAATAGTACTTGTGGTAAGGTGCGCAAGATATTAGCAGCATTACGATTACTTGGCTAGATAGCGATGTTCAGTTGCTGTACGAGGTAGATGCCAGCTCTTGTCAGTGCTAACGTCAGATAAACGTCTTGATCAATGGATATATAAATAAATTTAATGTTATTTAAATGTGTTTTATATCTGTAACTAATAACAGTTTTGTTTTTCTTAACAGGTTACTGGAAATGCAAAACCCCATTATTTGCATCGACATAAAACTATGTACCGAATGCTTGCAAACATGTAAAATTTTCGGCATAGGTACGTCCTCTTGCCCATGCCTTCTACTTCTATGCCCGATCTTTCTCCTAATGGTCAGTAAATTTAGACCCTTACGTTCACACCACCATCATAAATCTTTTGACTAGTGAAAGTTGTTCACCGCCCAGTCTGAATGTCTAGTAGCCTCAATATCTAGTTATCCAGCACTCATCGAGGTTCGAGGCTTATTCGCACGGCAGAGGCTATACAAAGTTCTAATTACGGCGGCGGGCGGGGCCGACACCTGATTAAGGCTCAAAGATTCTACCGTGAGTAATTATTTGGCCTATGACGTGCGGGCTTTGTATGGCGAAGGTTTGAAGAGCGGCACAATTAGAAGAAAAATCTGGCAAGTGCGAGCGGAGCCACATATTTATAGTTCCTTACAAACATACTCGAGTGACACTACGCATCCACGTGCAAAATAAACGCTGATTTAGTATGCTTATAAGGAATGCCGCAAATCAATACCTACCTCGGAATTTTAACCCACGAATTCAAATTTAAAAATATAAATAAGATTATATTAACCTGTTTTAAAGTAGAGTTATAAAACGTGCTACTTCTCTCGCATCTTCTTAGCTAAGGAGTTAAGAATCATTTTTCTTTTATGAAAACAGAATACAAATCATCTTATTAAAGCTTTGCTAAAATGTTTTGTTAAATTTCTTCACGTCTTATCTTCATAATCGACGTCCCAATCACTTTAGCTAACCCGTACCTGCGTTCTGTCGCATCTTGTCCTCTTCAAATCCTATATAATAATGAGAGAAGCTCCACTCTTTGAAGGAAATTTTTAATGAAACACCTTACAAAGGTTATAAAAGCTTCACTATCTTAAAAAACGTAATTGAGCTTGGCGGAGCGACGTACTCAAGAATCTGTAGGTGCTTGGTGTATATTACAAAACACCATCTAACTATGCTGGTTAAATCCGATACATGATGATTAAAGTTTCATTGAAAATATTTTAAGATGACATCGTTATCACCTTAACATATTACTTATAGTTTTATTTCACGTGTGATTTGAAATGGTTGTGATCAAATATAATTCCTTAAATTCAATATTGCTAAAATTTAAGTTTAGTGTGTCCGTGCCCGTGGCTTACACCCCCAGTGGTGTATGCACCCGTGGTCGTAGCATCCAAATCGAATAATTTTATGTTTCATTATTTTGTGCTTTTTCACGTAGTACAGATATAAATCAATCATATCAAAATATATATTTTAAACTACATAGTTTCAAATATTATGACGTGTTAAAAAGTGGTAAAAAGAATTTTGTTAAGTTTAATAGTTTATTGTTTTTAATTAGTAATGGCACAAATTTCAGAACAAAATTTTACACGTAAAGTTTAGCTTAACACTACTTTAAAGAACAATTATTAGAATATTAAGCAATTTTCTTGATATAAGCAATAAAAACTGTGATTGAAATACCAATTTTTACTAGGGTACTTACCATTTAAAATAAATATATGATTCGAAATATTTAAAAGTTTTTTTTCACTAACATCCAAGTAAAATAATTTTTAATAAAAATCGTTAGAATAAATATATTACAATATTATGCCTTTTATGACTTTTAGATTGAAAATTATTTTTTCTTACGATCAAAACACTACGTGGTAGTATTTTGATTTTGTATTATTCTTTTGCGATTTAAAGTAATTTATCAAAGATTTTTTTCCAGTGGATTTGCTTAAAGTTTACCTTTTAACAAAAATACCCAAGTAATTACAGCAAAAATCAAAAATATTTATTTTCCTGTTCAGAAAAAGTAGATGAATATTATCCAATCGAAGTGCAATCTATCTCCATCAACAACAAGATAACAAAAGTACGAGCATTGTCCGAGAACTCCGAGAGCCTAGCAACCGACATTCAACGCAGTACTCAGAGCGACGCAATTATAATAAAGCGAAGACGGAGCTTTGTCCTCCGTGCCGTCTATAATTTTGATAATAGGCTAGAAAATATTCTTTTGTCTTCAACAGCTATCTGCTTGTGAGACGCCGTTCGATTATTTCAATGGATAAAGCCTTCTGCAAACTCTTGATAACGCTAAAAGTTTAACTTTTAAAAATATGATACGTTAGGATAGTTTTGAATTCTCGTGATTTTACACAATAAAAATCTTGAAAATATAAGAAAGTCTTTGTGAGTAACTAACGCTTTTGATAACAGAAACATTCCTTATGTCACTAAATTATTACGTTTTTAATGCTTTGTTAAAAATGGTTTTTGGGGACAAATTTGAGCACATCTAAATTATTGTTATCTGTCAAATTCCCATAAAGTATATGTGTTTAATATGTTAAAGTCAGAAACAGAAGTATATACGCGTCAACTGAAGACTATTTTTCATTCATAAATTTAAAATATTAAAAAACATCTCTCGCTCGCCATTTAATGACCATTGAACATTTATAAAATTAAGGATGTAAACGTAATTTTCAAGTATCCTACGGTTACAGTCTAAACCCGGCCTAAGGTGGCTCTAACGGCTATCGTTTCCACTTTTATGGCGTCAATAAGACGACAATGGACAAAGGAATGCTTAAGATCCTCCTTTAACGGTAAACCATGGCTTGATTATCTTAAAATTTAATTTGCTTTGTTTACTTCCCAAATCTAGCACGTCATCATAAGATTCAGACGGCTGAAGGAAATGGGCCCAATTTTACTGAGAGTGCCTTAAATTTTAATATGTCAATCTTAGTATTGTGTGAACAAACGTTGCATTGTTTCTATTAATATTATACCAAGAGTAATAAGTTTAACAGCTCTTTCTGTTTTTTTTTTATATAATCAATGGGCTTGCTCTTGACTACATACTTAACTCTACGATTAAGGAGAAGCCTAAGATAAAGCGAGCTTACCCAGAAGCAGGCTTTACCGGTAATCACTCTTGCTTTAAAAATTTTAGGATTATAATTTTTCGGGAAAACAGACGCAGGCACGGCATTCCACTCCTTGGCGGTGCTCATCACAAAAAAAAACTAAATAAATAATACTTGAAAAATAACTATTACTATCTCTGTGTCGTCGATAAGCTGCAGACCGTGTCTCAATGGGACATGATTATAGGTTTTAAAATCTGGAAATTTTTGGAATTTTGAATATAGTGAGAGCCATATAGCGATGATAGTGTAAACTGCCCCTCAATCGGGCTCACTATAACAAGGGCCCGCGTGGAAATGTCTGCTCTCAAAGTCCAGTTTGGAATGCAGTACCGAGTTACGAATTCACGATGGTGAACCACTAGTCGGGTTCACCTCTTGGCTAAGCATGTACGGTCCGATCGCGCCAGAAGCCCATACTACGCAACACAGCTCCTCTTTATACGGATATATCTGTCTTTGTCACAAATGTTAAGGTGCTGGCAGTTTTGCAGTTTAGCAGACGTTAACGTTTGGACAGATAGAGTTGAGTTCCACAGACCCTGCCCTCAGTCAGCACGGCTGGCGAAGCGAGGTTTTTAGTGGGTATACCCCTGGGTCCCATTCCGAGGAGCCTGCCGCCCTGCCCTCCCCTGAGCCAGTGGTGCTGATGCGTGACGCATTATGCTAGCGCAAAAAAAAAGGTAGAGTTGAGTTGTGTTGCGAAGTCTATACTCTATCAGTCCAAATGTTAGCCCTTGTGCAGACGATCCTAAGAATTGGCCCACACTCGAGGCACCAGGCCGCTTTGAGTGCCTGCCACACCGCCTAACCTGCTCATTTTAGCTGATATCGTTATCGGCTTAACGTTACCATAAAAAAAAACAGTATGGTTTGAATGAAAATCATGAAAAGAATTAAGTATCTTCATCCAGCAGTAAGATAAAAACAACCTACTTATTATATTATTATTTAAGCGCAATTCACACTTGTCAGTGTCAAGTACCTCCGGGCTTTGAGTTATTTATTATGAGAAAACACTTACCGCCAGGATGCTTCTTAGCCCAGTCTTAAGACTCTACATACAACGATGGCTAAACAGTTGGGTTTTACGTTCCTTTGTAAGCTTTTTGGTATTTTTTTCTAACTATTTGATGATGATTCATTATCGAAAGCTTAATTAGAGCCTGAAAAGTGGTCTAATATGAGTGCATACAAAGTGCATTTCTATCATATAATCTGACAGATAACGATGTGCTTAAAACAATTATCTTTATCCTTACTAAAATTATACATGCAAAAGTAACTCTTCTGTAACAGTGAAAGTGTCAATGTGTGCAGTTTTGGATTGCTCGGAACAGATTTAATACGCGAATTACTATGATGGTAACATAATATGTATATCATCTTTAAAATATCATTGGCAGGCGCTATTTACGCGTAGTTAAGCAAGCAAAGATACGGGCATAAAGTTAGTATTCATAGCGTTTTATCATAGTAAAGTCTATGTTGCAACAAAAACAATTTTTTTCTCAATTTGTTTTGAATTAATTATTTTATCAACATAGTCTCACAAAGTTATGAATATACCTATACAAGTATTATATTATGCTTTACTAACTTATGCCCTAATCAGATAAAAATGTATAACCTAGGCTTGCAAAAGAAATGCTTGTAGAGAGTAAAGTATAATATTCACGTCTTAACTACTGGTGCATTCTAGTAGATGCTGCAAGCCACTTCTAACTATTGTTAATGACCTGGCGAGGGTATAATTACATTTTTTCTCGCCCCACCAAATTGCAATTTCACTAATTTCGTTGGTTAGACGGGGCGGAAAGTTTTTATCAACCGTCTATTTGCTTGATTCTTAGAGGTAATTGGAAGCGTTAAGAACGGAATGGGGTAAACGTTTAAGTGTTGAAATTTGGTTCGGTTTTGATTGCATAAGTCTGCTAAGTTAAGAAGTGTGCATTTTAATGCGGTGTCGGGAAGCGGGTGATGTGTCACCTATTTGCTTGCAATTATATCAACAGAAAAAATCTGACAAGTACGAGTCAGACTTACACACCGAGGGTTCCGTTCTAACAAAGTTGTTGTAAGTGTTTAGCTTCTGTGATGCATTGACTAGAAATGTTTTCAGATTTTGCCCTATTAGTTATTCCCTTCGAGCGTTATTCCAGATACAATTAGAATCAATTGTTAGAGTTCGAAGCGTTAAGACGCTATTACTTGCTAAATTTCATAGTTCTGGGTCAGCGGAAAATACCTTATAAAATTTGATTCTCTTGAGAGTGTTGAAGCTCTGAAAAATAGAAAAGTTACTCTCCGGCTTTAACCCTACTGGAAAATATATACCTAGCTTTAAATATATTATTTCTGGTTTGTCAATCATTAATGTAATTTAAAAAAAAAAAACAGATACACAATCAACGTCAACAAAGTGTTCCAACCAAAAACTTCTAAGTCTATAGTCCCAACTTAATTTACGCACACATTTGACATAAGGGTGCATATTTAGTACAACCTATATCAATCGATTAGATACACAATGAAATAAATATCCATATCTCCTATTGCATATCTACATAATTTGGCCAGGTTATAAAATTGACTCTGTGCTGTATATCGTGTAGTTTTAGTAATTTTTGTATCTAAATGTGTGTTTCTAGTTCATGTTATAAATCGATGTTGTCAATACAAAAAAGAAATAGTTGTATCTGGTAAAGGAACTCGCCGATATAGTATGCACAAAGGTGCAACGGAAAACATATCGGGTGTGCGGGTGGCGCGGACGTGGCCCTTTGAACAAAGAATCCGCTGGGCCTGGCGTCGGCACCAAAGTGGTCTCACGGCTATTAGACTTCTAGAAGTGGCGTGTGGAGCACACAAAAATAATAAGTATAAAAATTTATATTAGTTTCGGGTATTGAAGGTAAATTACCAAAACATTGATGGATTAAAGCAAATTTTGTAACACGACAAAAATTGCTAACACACTTTTGCTACAACTATTTATTTTATTTATTTAACATCGTCCATATATAATCAAAACTAGACACACAATCTGATACAAAAATGACACCTTTGAATGATTTTGATTGAATGATTGACATTGATTTTATGTCAGTGTCAATGTCAACTTTATAACTACCCCAAACTATGACGGCTTGTCATAGTATTATAGATATATATGTCATATTTTAACTATTATATAGATAAAGGTTGTACTAAAAGTGCACCCGTGTCAAATTTTTGACAATGTTTAGTATACGAGTATAATAAAGCTTAGCAGAAAAAAAACATGCTTAAAACTCGCGTACAAAAACCACTAAGGTTTGGAATAGGCTGAAAAAGGCAGTCAAAAATATGTTCCAATTAAATACCTTATTATTAAAGGATAAAATTTATACAGTGCAAAATTCAACATCTTCAAGTAACAAGAATAAAATAATTTAACTATTTGATTTTATAGAGGCTTCTTGAATTTACGCGAACATTGTTGTAATTGATATTTATGGATTCACCTAGCATATACTCGTACTATGACTTTATATTGAAGTTTTATTTAATCCAGAATATTTATTTAACGTCTTTCTTATAAATATTTTCAATTTTAGCTCTATCCATGCAAATAATGATCTAACTGTGTCCGGAATTTTTAAAGTGTGTTTTGTTGACTTCGTTGATTGTATGATGGCACCAAGCTGATATTTTAGTAAATTTCCATTATTATAGAAATTAAAAAAATATATAACTTGATTCGTGAGGATTTTCCTAATATTTTTTTCAAATCAAATGAAATGGTTAGACTTTTCAAACATTTCATGAAAATAAAAACGCTTTTTAAATCTGCAAATCATGCCACAGCTTGTAGATTTGGTTACACGCATGTTGAATTTCTTGTGTTGTAGGTACTTATTCACAAAATATCCAATTGTCTCTGATCTGGATGTGCTGAGGCACGCCACCAATACGAAAAGCAGTTGTTACAAATTTTAATTCCTCACTTTTATCGAATCGATCCAGGGACCTCAGAGCAGGTGACACCTTGAAAACCGGTGTGTACGTGAATTCACCACGGAGGTCACCAAAAATACATCGCTCGCTAATCGATTTATATGTTGCGCTCTGCGGAGTGATATTGCTTTTAAAGTGTTTACAGGCACATAAAAGTATGAAACGCTTCTTTGATAGAGATCCCAATGTGGATATAATCCTTTGAACAAAAAATCTATTGAGCCTGGCATCGACACCAAAGTGGTCTTGAGCGGCCTTACCGCATCTGGAAGTGACGTGCGCTATAAAATAATATTGGCCCCAAATAATACATATGCGCGTAGGTTCAGCTTTTTTTATTATTCCAACGTATCCATTATAACCTTACTTTGTATACCAAACCTCATTAAAATTTTCAAACCCACACGTTCTTATCGTTCTTAAAAAAAGTCGTCATTACAAATAATGTGTTTTGAGAATAAGAACCGAGAATAAAACGTTTAGATTTTTATTAAATTAGCTGCTTCTTTGGATAAGATAAACACTTTTTTAACTAACATTCCCAACGGTATAAGCAGAAACAGATATTAATAGATAATTTTAATAAAGATATATAATGGATAATAGACATTATTTTTCATGGTGTCCACGCATTATTTTTTCCGCAGCTTAAAGTAAATCTTGTTTAAATACAAAAAATTCTACTGGTTTGATAAATAGGGATCAAATATATCAAAGTGCTCATATTAAAATTGCATTGCTTTGGTAAAATTGATTAGAAACAACATCTAACTCTAATGTAGAAAACTACGAACGGAATATACAAAATATTAGCCTCAGGAGCGATTATTATTCCAAGCTTCGCAATGCTCCCAAAGTATCGCGTTACAACTCAGCAAGAGCACAAAATATACATCCTTTGTTTGGTGCATTCCGAACTAATTCTCCCGGGAACCAGTGAAGACACTCCGCTACTTTGGCATGATACCGTCGACTTGACAAACGAGGAGATAGTGCTATGCCAACCAGAAACCAAAAGATAAAAGTGTTGGCTTCGAAAAACAACCACCACGCCATCTGTCAGAGGTTTTCTTATTAATTTTATACATTGAAATGTTGCTTTGTTTAATTAACCGGAGAAAAAATAGGAAGTCCTCATTTCCGATGCGTAAGCATACTTAACGAATTACAAACATATACTGCTTGACAGGTTATTGCTACAGCTTACCTCATAGCAATTTCAACAGATGCATCTACTAAATAAAATAACTAACTACCCACGATCTGTGAGTAGGCCCTCCACCAGGTGGACCGATAATCTGATGAAGGTCGCAAGAAACCGCTGGATGCAGGTGACTTGGGACCGACCGTTGGAGATTCTTAGAGGGTAGGCTTATGCCCAGCTGTGAGCGTTGTTGGGCTGAGATGATGATGATTATACAGGGTGAAATTTTAATCACCTTCCAATTTTTAATACAACATTCTATGAGACAAAAAAACAAATAACGATTTCTTTTCACATTTTTTACGCGATGCACATCTCATTCATTCAATACGATACTATTAATTAGTTGTTAATTTTCCCTTCATACCTTAGCAGACCTAGAATCGTACAAATTGAAAACTATGATGCGAAAAATATTTTCGGGTGAAAACCTAACCTAATTTTTTTACTTCATAAATGAGCTCTAAATACGGTACTGAACGCCTATATATTTTGAAGTCATCCTCACGTTTAGATCGCAAAAACCAACCTAAACAAGGACAAAATTAAAAACAAAGCCTACTTTTTAAATTAACACACATTAAACACTTGTTAGCAGGCTCGCTGACATCAACACGCACTTTTAAATCTGCAGCAAATATATTTGAATAAACTGAAACAATGTATCTGTTTCGACCAAGGTTGGAGTAAACATAAACTTAGATTAGACAGCAAAACTCAGCTTTATCTTTGAGGAGAGGTTAATTTTAGTTTCTTTCTGCTTTAGCCGGATAATCCTTAATAAATAAAGCCGCAGCTTAGGCTTATCATATGAAACAAATGAAAAATTAAATAACATCGTCTTAATAACGGAAAAAAAATAGTACTTTTAAACCAAATCGTCACATAAATCATACATTTTAAAACTACAATTATAGAAATCTTACCACAAGTCATGAAATTTAATTAATAAACTGTTTGTTGGAACACGATAGGGCGCTAGTTTGGTAGTTTGAATAACAGAGGACAAATGGATTGAAACGGCTGACATAATATTTCCGTGTACCACATATTGTTTAACGATAGTTGTCGATGCATCGTTTATCATTAGACCTCTTGGCCTCGAATCAGTTTCCGTTCAGTTAGGGTGCAAGTTTGACTACCTAGAGATAAAAGAACTCAAGCAAATTAAAATTTGATGGAATATTTACCTCACCTCAAAGAAAACCTAATTTAACCCGTCTATCTTAACATTATCTTCACACCCTCTTATGTCGTAACAAAGACTGTTAAAAACACAACGCCCCGTTTGGTGTAGTGGTTTCAGTGCCACGCCAAGATCTCGGGGTCCTGGATTCTATTCCCGGGTCGGGCAACAAGAGTTTTGAATTTTTGTTTGTGCTTCAGGTATCATTGCTGTGGTATCTTGATTTCAAGGAGTCATTGTTGTTGTATTTAGGTTTAGGTTGTGTATTAAATTAAGCTTTAGATGTGTTTTTTTTAACTGTGATTATTTTCACATCAAGTACTCTAATTCACCTTCCCCTTCCATTGTGTAGTACCCAATGCCTAACGGTTGTCTGGTGATAAGAACGCCGCAATTGTACATCCTTTTCTTTTAAAATTATTAACTGTAAACTTTATTTTTAATTCTGGTGTGCAATAAAGAGCACTCTATCTATCTATTTATCTATCTTTTGCCCTGTAGTGTGCTGATGACTGTTACAAACACGTACCTATAATATATCTCATCAAAATAAAATTCGTAATAGTGGTGATTAGTGACGCAGACAACAGTTACAGAAAATATGCATACATCTACATTCCTACTATTCATGTGAAAATAAGCAGCAAATTTTCACACCCTCGCTTTT
This sequence comes from Anania crocealis, assembly GCA_949315895.1. Lineage (NCBI taxonomy): Eukaryota > Metazoa > Arthropoda > Insecta > Lepidoptera > Crambidae > Anania > Anania crocealis. The sequence continues at coordinate 11,323,258 of OX438864.1, forward strand.
AATGGTCTGGTTAGCAAATAGAGACAGCAAAAACATTTTTTTTTAATTGAGACGAGAGATTGGTCACATACTCTATCATTTTTATTGAACACAGTATTTAAAAAAAAAGAAGTATGAATTTGTATCATTTAAGGGTCCTGTGGCCAAACATGTGATGTGCTACAATTATGATGGTCAAACACAAGTAAAAGGTAACTTAAATTTAATTTAAGTATGTCTTTCACATTTAATAGAAATAATAGAAATAGAACATTTATTAAAAGGTAACTTAAGTTTAATTTAAGTATGTCATTTTAAAATTTGAAAATTATCATGCAATCGTGAGTTTGTTATTTTAACACGTAAATATATTTGAGGGTCTCTACTTTTCTGCTCCATTTATTCATTCACGGAACCATTTAGTGCAAAACACGCACTTGACACGCACCTATTTATTTACAAATACTCGAAAAAGGTTTTACTGCTAAGTCCAACTAACCTTTATGTAGTGGTTAAGAGTTTCCTAATCTTGGTTTTGTGTAGCAGGATTTTCTGGGAAGATGAACATATAGCTACGAGTTCCTTGGTTTAAAATGTCTTAGGCGTTACCTTTTTAGATTAAGTTGGTACCTACGATTTGTCTCATGTTGGGAGTTGATTGAAAATAATTCATCTCAGTACCTTTATATTAAATTGATGTTCAGTAAATTATGGCAAAGTGAGCTTTTGGTAACATTCAAAACTAATATCTTTTTTTTTGACATTAAAGGATTTTGTGATAGAAAACTAAACGTTTTATTTTCATATCACATCACATTTAAATAAATACACTACACAAAGGGACAACTTGACCTATGTGCTGCCCCTAATTGATTTGATTTTATTACTTCTAAACAATACCAATTCTTAAAAAAACTAGAACACTATACCTTAACAAATTACCTCTGGTATTTTTTGAATCACTGTTAACTGCTTTTCATGCTGGCATACTTTGTTAAAAGCGGCCGCTTTTGGCGTTATTGAAAAATTCGACTTTATAAACCACGAAACGAAAAGTTTACTGTGATTCAATAAATACCAAAGGTAATTCGCTAAGGTAATAGTGATTTAGTTTTTTGAGATAGTTTTGTTTAGAAGTAATAAAAATATTTCAATTGGGGGCAGCACATAGCTCAAGTAGTAATAAAAGCCAGTAAAATATGGGTAAAATCGTATTCGTCGCCAAATGTGGACCATTGGCCAAACTGCGATCGCTAATCCGTAAGCGTGGCGATTATTGAAAAATTATCGTTTTGGACAGGCTTATGTCCAGCAAAAGGGCTGACGATTTTACTAAGCATTTTATGTTCCTACTTAAGAATATATTTTTTGATGCGAGTTTTAAAATTAACAGTGCCTTTTATTCCGACAGTACGTTCTAATTTCGCGTGCCAGCTCCTGAGGCGCGCCTCTCCACCATCCACAAAGTAGCGAAAGTGTCGCGAAGTGCCGCCGAGCGCACAATCCGAGACCGCCATTGTTGTCTTTGATTTAGCCACCGCTAACCCTACTGCACCACCTAGAGCCTGATTACAACCACTGCTACAAATAAAACCAATCTGAGGAAGGATACGATAATGTCTTGTAAAATAAAAGTGCGATTGTACTTGTTAAAACTGTTGCGTTAATTCGTATTTGGTTACTTTTTATTATTGCAATCTTCTTAAAGCATACTTTTAATTAATCATTATCATCATCAGCCTAATAAGTCCATTGCTGGACATAGGCCTTTCTGAAAAGTGGATTTTACCATGATCGATAAGCTTGGCAATCAGTTTGGCTATCGCAGTTTGACTAATATTGGACAGAAGACACTGCTGCCCGGTTTCTTCAAGCGGTAATCCTTTTAGTCACTTCTGAGTACAATCTATAAAGTAAAAAATAATCATTTAGTTTGCTAAGTTACATCTATTGTGTACTGTATAATTTTTGCGGAGCTTAATGTACGTCTTAGCTATAAACGCCTCTTAAGCTTAGCTATATAAAATACTAAAATTTTTCCCGCGTTTCTGCCCGCGTGAATAACACGTTACAACGCGTGGGCGGAAACCAGTGCCCAGTAGAGGGATGGATAATAGCTTATATTTCTCAAGATCTAATCTTAGTACCAAATTTTATAAAACGGTTCTATAGCGTAGGCGAAAAACGTTACAAACCGACAGACAGTTACTTTCGCAAGACTTTAGCTTCATACATTAAACAACCTTTAAATATAGTGCTATACATATTTAATTTTAATAATAAAACTTAATTGAGAGCATATACATTACTGAGTGCGGTTTAAAGCCATTATCAATTTGCATAACTATTAAAAATTACTGATTTACCACAGCTAATTTATCGACAACCTATAATGACATTGCTTGTTATCAGTAATTATTTATGTAAGTCATGTATTATGTATCAAGAGTGTTAGACTATAATGTTTTAACCGACTCAAAGAGAGGAGGTCCAAATTTAGACGAATAACGTGAAGATTCTAATATTTAAAAAAGGTAAAAATGCAAAAAGCGTATAAACCACAATTTTTAGTAATTGCAAGTCAAGAAATTACACTATGATTTCATAATTTGTAGCTTTTTTCACGCTTTGCTGAAATTTAAAAATGTTTTTTTAAGGCTTTCAATACAATTTTTCACTAAATATCGTAAACAACCTAAACCTACGAATCTAATTTGCGCAATTTCAATAAAACAGGCTGCAAATCTACAACAAAATCACTCGAATCTTTATGCTGAATATTAAGAAACGAAAAATGCTGGGACATTCTTAATATAATACGCAGTTCATATTAACTTAGAGAGGTAAATATGCACGCAATTTTCATCCATTCCATTCCTAATGACTTTCACTGACACGGCGCGAAACCCCTCATTTTACACTTTGACGCGTTCACTTACGCCTAGTCCTGTCGCGATGACATTTTCCAATGGAAGCGAAAATTTGAATGTTTCAACTACACTCATGTTGCCATACAAATAAGACGCAAAATCGCATTGCAATGAGCCTCGAGCAGGGTGACTTTTGTCTATTCTGGGTCTTCAAGGATAAAGTATAATTCGAGTCGATCGCATCAAGCCTTAATATGCAAATGTTATGTTAGAAATTTGACTCTACTCAGTTTGAAATAAGGTTCAAAACAGAATTACAGTTCCGGTGGAGTTGTGGCAGTAATCATGCGGTAGTTTTCGCTGTCGGGTCGTTTTGTCTATCGGTAATATGAGAGTCGGTTCGCACCTCTGAACAACAGAGCCTTACCTTTTTCACACTTTTTATGAAGATACTTCTCTATTGAGCATCGTGTGGGAATGTACGCGGTGTCATGTTACTACTAAATGGTGTTTTTTGCAACTTCTGTAATTTAATTTCATGCAGCATCCGATGTAAACATGTTGCTTCGACTAACGGTATAAATTAACTATCAAAATGAAATTAATGATTTACGTGACACCGTCATATTAGGTTTTCTTCGCTTCTTACTCAGATATAAGCAAAGAAAGATATGTATACAGAAAGTTTAGGTTTAACAATGAAATAATCTATTTTATATGTACCTTGTACATAAATCATTATACATGTAATGTATTTAGCAGTCTTAGTTTGAGTTTGAACGACATCTATCAATCGGGCTATTGCTTTTTCATCGATCTGAGACAGATATTGTTTTTTTTTCCATCTATAGTACCAAATAATCATCATCTTAAACATTTATTCTTACTCCACATGATATGTGACATGAAATTTTCCGCTTTTTCTCGCTTCGAAAGATGAGCGTAAAATAATAATAAGGCAACTAAAGAGTACCTCTCTGACCAATAGCCTCCGGGCAGGCGTGCCGCGCATTCCTCTAAGCATGAAATATGAAGCTAGGCGACATCGAACGTAGAGAAAAAATAACAGCTAGCGTTTTTTATTAGTATTAGAAACAGACTAACCGGAAACGTTAAGCGAGTATCTTGAAATAGTCTTTTTATGTTTTCTTTATAAATTGCATTTATGTGTAGGTTACTACGTTACCAGTATTTATGTATTTAGTATAAACTTCCAGCTTAAATTACTATAGTAATTGTTTGAAATTTGATGTTCTTGAATGCCTTTTAAATACATACATCGGATATTCATGTTTCTAGATGAGAGACAAGACAAGATTTGTATTTGTCGCTTCACTCATTTCTGTTTAACGCAAGCTTTTTAGCAGTATTTTTTTACTTTAATTGTTGCATTACTCATAATATTTAATTAAAAAATAAATAAAATAATGTTTAACACCCTAAAGATTTAAAGAAGGAATATATTTCTTTTAACCTTTTGTCCCGTTCCTAATTGGGGATTTGGGTTAGATTTAGACCAACAATGGAGAAAAAGGAGATATAAAATATGCATTTAACTATTGCTGCTCATGAAAACCGTCATAAGGAACATCATCATCATCATCATATCAGCCGAACGACGCCCACTGCTGGGCATAGGCCTCCCCCAAGGATCTCCACAACGATCGGTCCTGTGCTGTCCGCATCCAGCGGCTTCCCGCGACCTTGATCAGATCGTCGGTCCACCTTGTGGGGGGCCTGCCCACGGAACGTCGTCCGGTACGTGGTCGCCATTCGAGAACCTTTCCGCCCCAACGGCCATCGGTTCTCCGCGCTATGTGTTCAACGATGCAATCCTTCGAGCGATGTCGGTTGTTTTAGTTCTCCTGCGGATCTCATCATTTCTGATTCGATCGAGTAGGGAAATACCAAGCATCGCTCTCTCCATTGCTCGCTGGGTGATCTTGAGCCTTCTTATGAGACCCATAGTAAACGACCACGTCTCACTCCCATAGGTCATTACTGGCAACACACACTGGTCAAAAACTTTCGTCTTGAGACACTGAGGTATTTCGGACGCGAAAATATGCCGGAGCTTCCCGAACGCTGCCCATCCGAGCTGGATTCGACGAGAGATCTCTTTCTCGAAGTTGGACTTACCTAACTGGACTATCTGTCCCAGGTAAACATAGTGGTCAACAACTTCGAGTGCAATGTTCCCAACGTTAACTGGAGCGGGTGCAACATGGGCATTTAACATGATTTTCGTCTTGTCCATGTTCATCCTAAGACCCACTCTTTGAGAAGCATTACTGAGATCTTCGAGCATAATGTTCAGGTCTTCCAAGGTCTCAGCCATAAGAACTACATCATCGGCAAATCGCAGGTGTGTTAGGTATTCGCCATTGATGTTGATGCCGCGTCCTTTCCAGTCCAGAAGCTTGAAAATATCCTCCAACGCAGCTGTGAACAGTTTCGGAGAAATAACGTCTCCCTGTCTCACACCTCGCTGTAGTTGGATCGGATTAGAGCTCTGGTTCTGTAATCGGACCGACATGGTGGCGTTTTGGTATAAGTACTTTAGTACCTCGATGTACCTGTAGTCTATTTGGCACCTTTGGAGAGACTGCAGCACTGCCCATGTCTCAATCGAATCAAAGGCTTTCTCATAGTCCACGAACGCTAAGCAAAGTGGCAAGTTATACTCTTCGGTCTTCTGTATAACTTGCCGCAGCGTATGAATGTGGTCTATGGTACTATAGCCTTTTCGGAACCCGGCTTGTTCGGGAGGTTGGAAGTCGTCGAACCTGCGAGTGAGACGATTCGTAATGACTCTCGAAAACAACTTATAGATATGGCTCAGAAGCGAAATGGGTCTGTAGTTCTTCAAGAGAGTTTTGTCACCCTTCTTGAAGAACAGCATCACATCGCCTCTGCCCCATGCCTTTGGCGTTTTGCCCTCGAGGATGACAGAATTAAAGAGCTTCTGGAGGACCTTAAGTATCGGCTTACCGCCCGCTCTAAGGAGCTCTGTTGTGATTCCGTCATCACCCGCCGCCTTGTTGTTTTTAAGCTGCTTGAGAGCCATTCTAATCTCGCACAGGCTGACGTCCGGGATATCTTCAGAATAGTGTCGGGTAAGCTTGGCTCTAGGGTCTTTAGCCTTGCTTTCAACAGGTGTTTTCGTGGAGTATAACTGTCCATAGAAACTCTCAATCTCCCTCAGGATTTCAGGTGTTGACGCAATGATGCTACCTGTCTCAGTTTTCAGCCTCGTCAATTGGCTTTGCCCAATAGACAGATCTCTGGCGAACACTTTGGAGCCTTTGTTCCGCTCAATGGTCTCTTTAATACGTCGGGTATTAAATTGACGAAGGTCGCTCTTCAAAGACTTAGATATCTGTCTATTGAGCTGCCGATAGCGATGGGCATCTGCTGAGTTCTGTAGCCTCATTTCGTTTCTCTGATCCATGAGTAGGAGAGTCTGACTGGAGAGTTTTTTTGATTTGGGACGGCGGGTTTTAAAGTACTTAGACCCTACCGTACGGACAGTATCCACCACCATGTTGTATAGATCGTCCACATCGATGCTGTTCTCAAGGGCTTCGAAACGGTTTTGAAGCTCGAGCTGAAAGCACTCGGGGTTTTGAATTTGAGCCGGTATTGGTCGGAGCGTGGATTTTATCAGTCGCGCTCTTTCAAGCTTTACGTCGATATTCAATGTGCCTCTGACCATGCGGTGATCGCTTCCTGTCTTAACAGCGTTGATCACAGCGACATCATCGAATATGTGCTTCTTCGTTGACATGATAAAATCGATCTCGTTTTTGACTTTACCGTCCGGGCTGATCCAGGTCCATTTGCGGCTTACGGGCTTCTTGAAGAAGGAGTTCATCATAAAGAGGTTCTCCCTCTCCATGAAGTCTGCCAGCATCTGACCCCTTTTGTTCCGTTGCCCAAATCCAAATTTCCCCATTCTCAACTCATTACCGCAACGTTGCCCCAACTTCGCATTGAAATCCCCCATCACAACCGTGTAGTGGGTTTTAAAGCTATGCATGGCTTTAGAGATCTCCTCATACATAGCCTCCACTTCGACATCGTCGTGTTTTGAGGTCGGAGCGTAAACCTGAATGACATTCAGCGAATATCGTTTCGATATTCTGAGTATCAGGTACGCTACCCTGCTCGAAACACTTCCGATAGTAATCACGTTGTTGACAAGGGACTTGTGGACGATGAACCCGACACCACCTAGGGACTGTTGGTCGCCCTCCCGGTAACTTACTAAAGTTACCGGATTTTAGGGTTATCGAGTCCTCCTCCTCCGAATCCGAAAAGGTTATAAGTGCGCTTTCACGCCTAAACTACCTTTACCTTTACCTACCTTAAACTTTGAAAAAGCATATAGGCTAATTGTATACTACGCTGGTGTAATACTAATTATTACAGGTCTGAATGAAATTAAAACTGAGCTGTCTGTTCTATTCTGTTTATATTGGGAAAGCAAGAGGCGGGAGTTCATCTCTCGAATACCGTGGACTCTAAAACTACCCGGACAACCAACTATTTAAACAATTTGACGAGTTTCCGATTTTTAACCATGCAATTTAAATTCTACTCGTAAGTTTATTATACGTTGACTTTAGGTACGTCACTAAAATTTAAAGCTCACGTTTAGGTAAGTAGTAGTAGTAAGTTATTTTTTTTTTACTAATATGGATTGTAACCCTAATATAGCTACAATCAATATTAGTCAAAAAAAAAAATTCGCAAATAGTACGTAGAAAGCCACCAATTAATTTGAGTCCGATACATGATGATTTACGCCGTAAATTTTACAGTGATTTTTTGTTTGGTATTGACTCAAATGTTAATGGCTTTTTTGGTGCTTTATGTTGTTTTTGTTTTATTGCAAAGATCGCATTGTATCTCCCTCAACTCTATTTTTTGGCTATATTCAACTTTTAAACTTAAAATATACGATAACTATGTTATACTAAACCGTTTAAAAAAGTTTTAATAAAGAAGTTGTGTTTAAGATTTTAGCTAAAAAGTTAAATGAGGGTATTAATAAAATACTAATTAAGTCTAGGCTGAAAATGACGCATTTTATCTCTAGAAAACATTATTAAACTTTGCTACACTATGTGTCATAAAATTTTACTGCGCTACAGAATAAAGAGACCGTTTTATGTCCATAACTTTGTTCATTTTTGCACTGGACAAAATATTTTCAGTTTGGGTTTTGCTAGACACCTACTAAAGAAAAACAAAAGCATTTGTTGGTGACAGATGCCTTAATACATTGTACGTAAGCGATTTCACCTGTCTCACTCATACATATGTCTAAGAGTAAGTGAAAGAGATAGATAGTTACACTATAACGGGTTATCATCATCATCAGCCCATATCAGTCTACACAGACCTCTCCAAAAGGAGGATTTAGCCATAATATAATATCCACGCGTTGCATGTGTGTAAAATTAGTATGTAAAATCTGTTTTATTTCTGCAAATAGGCCCCTGGAGGCGCTCTTACAAGTGGTGGCGTTCGAAGTGGCAAAATAGTGGAAGGACAACGCTGCTGTTCGTCTTCTTAAAGCGGTACCTTCCTAGTCACAAACAAAAGTAATAGTTTCGCCATGTCTATATGTTTGTCCGTATGTCTATCAGTCCGTATGTAGTCAGTCTCAGAGAATCTAAAAATGTACAGATGTCTTTAATTACTCGCCATTTTAATCAGCCACTAAATATAAGTATCGTGACCAAAAATCCGTGTATTAAAGTTAGATGTGTCAGTTTCATACATTTTTAGAGTTCCGTACCCAAAGGGTAAAAACGGGACCCTATTACTAAGACTTCGCTGCCTGTCCGTCTGTCCGTCTGCCTGTCACCAGGCTGTATCTCAAGAGCCGCGATAGCTAGACAAATGAAATTTTCACAAATTATGTATTTCTATTACCGCAATAACAACAAATTCTAAATACAAAATAAAATAAATACTTAAGAGGGGCTCCGATACAACAAACGCGATTTTATTGCCCTTTTTCGCTCGATATTAATAATGGCAACAGATAGGCACTTGAAATACTCAAAAAACACTCCGTTGTATTTTAATTTTAACAATAAATCATAAAATTAAAATAAAATTTATATTTAAGGGGGGCCATACAAAAAACACCATGTTTTGCCTACTTTTGCTCGATATCAATAAATGGTAACAGGTAGGCACTACATTAACTAAATTAATGTGGGCACCTACTGTTGTTTACCTAGTCAATGGTACGGAACCCTTTGTGCGCGAGTCCGACTGGCACTTGGCCGATTTTTAATAATATTTTTAGAGCCGTACATTTATTTTTTATAGTACAGTTCCGAACAAGACGAAAATAGGCAAAGCGTAAACTTTCGTTGAAATTCATTCATTGAAATAATTGTGCAATTATTGTTCAATATAAGTGGCAGACTGACTAGGAACGACTCTTCGTCATTTGTTTGTTACAAAATTTTAATTGTTTACTATACTCTAAGTTTAACAAACATCTGTATACGCTTCATAGAGACCACATAAAAATACTCCTTTAGACGCTACTAAATAAACACGAGTGCAATAAATACCTATACACATTATTGTCAAATCAATTCCGTCGCTCAAGTATTACAACCATAAATACTTAAACCCATTCTGTATTCAGATCAGATCGATTTCATCGGGGACCTAATTTCATTCACACTCGCCGTAGGGCACCGGTAAAAAGCTGTATTGCTCGAGGTGATGTATGTCATAAGGGAGAGATTCCCTCACCCTCTGTGACATGCTTTTACACTTTTGGCCGCCACAAAAAAGGGGCAACCCGGCCGCTGAAATACACAAATCTGCGTATCTATTTGTGAAATCTGCGACATTATTTTGCACACCATTATTTTTTCTATTAACCCTAAAATATAGAGTGGACAAAATAGGTTACAATCAAAAAGGAAAGTAGTAATAATCGCCTGTCTTCGTCATAGTGATTCAATAGTTATTGCGTTATTAAGGTTTTATAGACGTATTTTAAGCTTGCGATTACCATAACTACCTACTTTGAAGATTGCACAAAAAAGGAAATTAACGTACCATAATAAAAAACAACTTTATTTAGTTGATGCTCTGTCCGTTTCTCTCCTTGACATTTATTTTATAGGAAACCTTCCTTTGCGCATGCCAGGCAGGGAGGAGCACATTAATTTACCAATTCACAAAGTAATTAATTAAAATAGGATGCTATTACGCATTTAAAAATAATAAAAATAGTCAAAGTTCTTATATTGAAAAAATATTGATAGCTCTGAGCTAAGTCAGCAATATTCGATAAAACCTAAATAATATCACAATTACCATACTTAGAGAAGGCAAACGATTATTTTTACTTTCCTTTTTCTGTGTGACCTATTTTAGCCACCCCATAGTAGGAGTATTTATTCAAAGTAAAAGAAAGCTGTATCTCAAGGATCTTCTGTTCATGTTTTATTCTAACAAAACTTTAGATTTATTATGTCCAAGTACGAGAAAGATTAGAATGCTATAATCCAAACGTAGGGACAGGCGCTTTAACAAACACTTCAAGCATATTTACTGAGATAGCAGTGAAAATACTTTTATGGAAGACAAACTCGCGAAAAGCTTATTGTGCGAAAAACATTTTTTGCTACGCTCCTGAGAAATCAGACAAGGATATACAGTCATGTGCACACAGTGTGAAATAAGGTTTTGTTCACAAAAAAATTGAAATGAGTTGCGAGACAAACAGGTTGTTTTCATGTTTAATAATAACAAATTGTTTACCTCTAGTAGAATTATTAAAAAAAAATACTCCAGATTTAAGCTTTATTTAGCTTGTGTGGAGTTTGACACAATGTGCCTCACATTTTAAGTTCAAGCTACTTACATCCTAATCCTCATATACAGGCGAGTAAACCACTAAACAGCCGATGTTATTAATCTATCATCAATAAAAACATATCTTAGTTAGGCCTATGACGTAGTGTCTCGGTGGCTAAATGGTTAAAGCGCCGCGCCCGGCATGTGAGGAGATGCGGTTTCGAGTCCCGCCTGAGACATACATTTTTAAGTATAAATACTGATATTAAAATTGCAATTTAATTGCTTAAAATATCATATAAAGTATTTAAAGAATCAGTAAAGATTGTTTCCTAAATTGACGGTAATACGGGAATCGATCCCGGACCACGTGCGTAGTATAGGCGGTCCACTGCTTCATTACATCAACTAAGTCATTGTATGTCCATCAAGCATTAACTGGACACACAAATAATTTTTCAGTAGGTAAGAAAAAAGTTTCTAGATCAATATTTATTTTACGAAAGCATTAAAAGAAATTACAATGCAGAGTCCATCAAACATTAAATTATATTCTGAAAGTAACATAAATGTGTTTTGAGTAAACTAAAACAAAAATATGTAGTTATATCAATCATAAATCAAAGTAATACCATAGAATTAGTTTCCAATAGGTAGTTACTATTGTTGGACGTCCAATACTGGAATAGGTAAGCACGTAACAACAAATAGAATAATGGAAGCGGCCGAGAATTCGACTAATCCCATTAATCATCTTTGAAATTCAATACACTGACACGTTGTCCTGGCCAGTGCCAACGGGCGGCAACACACACTGGTCAAAAACTTTCGTCTTGAGACACTGAGGTATTTCGGACGCGAAAATATGCCGGAGTTTCCCGAACGCTGCCCATCCGAGCTGGATTCGACGAGAGATCTCTTTCTCGAAGTTGGACTTACCTAACTGGACTATCTGTCCCAGGTAAACATAGTGGTCAACAACTTCGAGTGCAATGTTCCCAACGTTAACTGGAGCGGGTGCAACATGGGCATTTAACATGATTTTCGTCTTGTCCATGTTCATCCTAAGACCCACTCTTTGAGAAGCATTACTGAGATCTTCGAGCATAATGTTCAGGTCTTCCAAGGTCTCAGCCATAAGAACTACATCATCGGCAAATCGCAGGTGTGTTAGGTATTCGCCATTGATGTTGATGCCGCGTCCTTTCCAGTCCAGAAGCTTGAAAATATCCTCCAACGCAGCTGTGAACAGTTTCGGAGAAATAACGTCTCCCTGTCTCACACCTCGCTGTAGTTGGATCGGATTAGAGCTCTGGTTCTGTAATCGGACCGACATGGTGGCGTTTTGGTATAAGTACTTTAGTACCTCGATGTACCTGTAGTCTATTTGGCACCTTTGGAGAGACTGCAGCACTGCCCATGTCTCAATCGAATCAAAGGCTTTCTCATAGTCCACGAACGCTAAGCAAAGTGGCAAGTTATACTCTTCGGTCTTCTGTATAACTTGCCGCAGCGTATGAATGTGGTCTATGGTACTATAGCCTTTTCGGAACCCGGCTTGTTCGGGAGGTTGGAAGTCGTCGAACCTGCGAGTGAGACGATTCGTAATGACTCTCGAAAACAACTTATAGATATGGCTCAGAAGCGAAATGGGTCTGTAGTTCTTCAAGAGAGTTTTGTCACCCTTCTTGAAGAACAGCATCACATCGCCTCTGCCCCATGCCTTTGGCGTTTTGCCCTCGAGGATGACAGAATTAAAGAGCTTCTGGAGGACCTTAAGTATCGGCTTACCGCCCGCTCTAAGGAGCTCTGTTGTGATTCCGTCATCACCCGCCGCCTTGTTGTTTTTAAGCTGCTTGAGAGCCATTCTAATCTCGCACAGGCTGACGTCCGGGATATCTTCAGAATAGTGTCGGGTAAGCTTGGCTCTAGGGTCTTTAGCCTTGCTTTCAACAGGTGTTTTCGTGGAGTATAACTGTCCATAGAAACTCTCAATCTCCCTCAGGATTTCAGGTGTTGACGCAATGATGCTACCTGTCTCAGTTTTCAGCCTCGTCAATTGGCTTTGCCCAATAGACAGATCTCTGGCGAACACTTTGGAGCCTTTGTTCCGCTCAATGGTCTCTTTAATACGTCGGGTATTAAATTGACGAAGGTCGCTCTTCAAAGACTTAGATATCTGTCTATTGAGCTGCCGATAGCGATGGGCATCTGCTGAGTTCTGTAGCCTCATTTCGTTTCTCTGATCCATGAGTAGGAGAGTCTGACTGGAGAGTTTTTTTGATTTGGGACGGCGGGTTTTAAAGTACTTAGACCCTACCGTACGGACAGTATCCACCACCATGTTGTATAGATCGTCCACATCGATGCTGTTCTCAAGGGCTTCGAAACGGTTTTGAAGCTCGAGCTGAAAGCACTCGGGGTTTTGAATTTGAGCCGGTATTGGTCGGAGCGTGGATTTTATCAGTCGCGCTCTTTCAAGCTTTACGTCGATATTCAATGTGCCTCTGACCATGCGGTGATCGCTTCCTGTCTTAACAGCGTTGATCACAGCGACATCATCGAATATGTGCTTCTTCGTTGACATGATAAAATCGATCTCGTTTTTGACTTTACCGTCCGGGCTGATCCAGGTCCATTTGCGGCTTACGGGCTTCTTGAAGAAGGAGTTCATCATAAAGAGGTTCTCCCTCTCCATGAAGTCTGCCAGCATCTGACCCCTTTTGTTCCGTTGCCCAAATCCAAATTTCCCCATTCTCAACTCATTACCGCAACGTTGCCCCAACTTCGCATTGAAATCCCCCATCACAACCGTGTAGTGGGTTTTAAAGCTATGCATGGCTTTAGAGATCTCCTCATACATAGCCTCCACTTCGACATCGTCGTGTTTTGAGGTCGGAGCGTAAACCTGAATGACATTCAGCGAATATCGTTTCGATATTCTGAGTATCAGGTACGCTACCCTGCTCGAAACACTTCCGATAGTAATCACGTTGTTGACAAGGGACTTGTGGACGATGAACCCGACACCACCTAGGGACTGTTGGTCGCCCTCCCGGTAACTTACTAAAGTTACCGGATTTTAGGGTTATCGAGTCCTCCTCCTCCGAATCCGAAAAGGTTATAAGTGCGCTTTCACGCCTAAACTACCTTTACCTTTACCTACCTTAAACTTTGAAAAAGCATATAGGCTAATTGTATACTACGCTGGTGTAATACTAATTATTACAGGTCTGAATGAAATTAAAACTGAGCTGTCTGTTCTATTCTGTTTATATTGGGAAAGCAAGAGGCGGGAGTTCATCTCTCGAATACCGTGGACTCTAAAACTACCCGGACAACCAACTATTTAAACAATTTGACGAGTTTCCGATTTTTAACCATGCAATTTAAATTCTACTCGTAAGTTTATTATACGTTGACTTTAGGTACGTCACTAAAATTTAAAGCTCACGTTTAGGTAAGTAGTAGTAGTAAGTTATTTTTTTTTTACTAATATGGATTGTAACCCTAATATAGCTACAATCAATATTAGTCAAAAAAAAAAATTCGCAAATAGTACGTAGAAAGCCACCAATTAATTTGAGTCCGATACATGATGATTTACGCCGTAAATTTTACAGTGATTTTTTGTTTGGTATTGACTCAAATGTTAATGGCTTTTTTGGTGCTTTATGTTGTTTTTGTTTTATTGCAAAGATCGCATTGTATCTCCCTCAACTCTATTTTTTGGCTATATTCAACTTTTAAACTTAAAATATACGATAACTATGTTATACTAAACCGTTTAAAAAAGTTTTAATAAAGAAGTTGTGTTTAAGATTTTAGCTAAAAAGTTAAATGAGGGTATTAATAAAATACTAATTAAGTCTAGGCTGAAAATGACGCATTTTATCTCTAGAAAACTTTATTAAACTTTGCTACACTATGTGACATAAAATTTAACTGCGCTACAGAATAAAGAGACCGGTTTATGTCCATAACTTTGTTCATTTTTGCACTGGACAAAATATTTTCAGTTTGTGTTTTGTTAGACACCTACTAAAGAAAAACAAAAGCATTTGTTGGTGACAGATGCCTTAATACATTGTCCGTAAGCGATTTCACCTGTCTCACTCATACATATGTCTAAGAGTAAGTGAAAGAGATAGATAGTTACACTATAACGGGTTATCATCATCATCAGCCCATATCAGTCTACACAGACCTCTCCAAAAGGAGGATTTAGCCATAATATAATAACCACGCGTTGCATGTGTGTAAAATTAGTATGTAAAATCTGTTTTATTTCTGCAAATAGGCCCCTGGAGGCGCTCTTACAAGTGGTGGCGTTCGAAGTGGCAAAATAGTGGAAGGACAACGCTGCTGTTCGTCTTCTTAAAGCGGTACCTTCTTAGTCACAAACAAAAGTAATAGTTTCGCCATGTCTATATGTTTGTCCGTATGTCTATCAGTCCGTATGTAGTCAGTCTCAGAGAATCTAAAAAGGTACAGATGTCTTTAATTACTCGCCATTTTAATCAGCCACTAAATATAAGTATCGTGACCAAAAATCCGTGTATTAAAGTGAGATGTGTCAGTTTCATAAAGTTTTAGAGTTCCGTACCCAAAGGGTAAAAACGGGACCCTATTACTAAGACTTCGCTGCCTGTCCGTCTGTCCGTCTGCCTGTCACCAGGCTGTATCTCAAGAGCCGCGATAGCTAGACAAATGAAATTTTCACAAATTATGTATTTCTATTACCGCAATAACAACAAATTCTAAATACAAAATAAAATAAATACTTAAGAGGGGCTCCGATACAACAAACGCGATTTTATTGCCCTTTTTCGCTCGATATTAATAATGGTAACAGGTAGGCACTACATTAACTAAATTAATGTGGGCACCTACTGTTGTTTACCTAGTCAATGGTACGGAACCCTTTGTGCGCGAGTCCGACTCGCACTTGGCCAATTTTTAATAATATTTTTAGAGCCGTACATTTATTTTTTATAGTACAGTTCCGAACAAGACGAAAATAGGCAAAGCGTAAACTTTCGTTGAAATTCATTCATTGAAATAATTGTGCAATTATTGTTCAATATAAGTGGCAGACTGACTAGGAACGACTCTTCGTCATTTGTTTGTTACAAAATTTTAATTGTTTACTATACTCTAAGTTTAACATACATCTGTATAAGTTTCATAGAGACCACATAAAAATACTCCTTTAGACGCTACTAAATAAACACGAGTGCAATAAATACCTATACACATTATTGTCAAATCAATTCCGTCGCTCAAGTATTACAACCATAAATACTTAAACCCATTCTGTATTCAGATCAGATCGATTTCATCGGGGACCTAATTTCATTCACACTCGCCGTAGGGCACCGGTAAAAAGCTGTATTGCTCGAGGTGATGTATGTCATAAGGGAGAGATTCCCTCACCCTCTGTGACATGCTTTTACACTTTTGGCCGCCACAAAAAAGGGGCAACCCGGCCGCTGAAATACACAAATCTGCGTATCTATTTGTGAAATCTGCGACATTATTTTGCACACCATTATTTTTTCTATTAACCCTAAAATATAGAGTGGACAAAATAGGTTACTTTAAAAAAGGAAAGTAGTAATAATCGCCTGTCTTCGTCATAGTGATTCAATAGTTATTGCGTTATTAAGGTTTTATAGACGTATTTTAAGCTTGCGATTACCATACCTACCTACTTTGAAGATTGCACAAAAAAGGAAATTAACGTACCATAATAAAAAACAACTTTATTTAGTTGATGCTCTGTCCGTTTTTCTTCTTGACATTTATTTTATAGGAAACCTTCCTTTGCGCATGCCAGGCAGGGAGGAGCACATTAATTTACCAATTCACAAAGTAATTAATTAAAATAGGATGCTATTACGCATTTAAAAATAATAAAAATAGTCAAAGTTCTTATATTGAAAAAATATTGATAGCTCTGAGCTAAGTCAGCAATATTCGATAAAACCTAAATAATATCACAATTACCATACTTAGAGAAGGCAAACGATTATTTTTACTTTCCTTTTTCTGTGTGACCTATTTTAGCCACCCCATAGTAGGAGTATTTATTCAAAGTAAAAGAAAGCTGTATCTAAAGGATCTTCTGTTCATGTTTTATTCTAACAAAACTTTAGATTTATTATGTCCAAGTACGAGAAAGATTAGAATGCTATAATCCAAACGTAGGGACAGGCGCTTTAACAAACACTTCAAGCATATTT
Organism: Anania crocealis; assembly: GCA_949315895.1. Taxonomy (NCBI): domain Eukaryota; kingdom Metazoa; phylum Arthropoda; class Insecta; order Lepidoptera; family Crambidae; genus Anania; species Anania crocealis. The sequence goes on from OX438864.1 coordinate 11,340,194, forward strand.
ACTGAGATAGCAGTGAAAATACTTTTATGGAAGACAAACTCGCGAAAAGCTTATTGTGTGAAAAACATTTTTTGCTACGCTCCTGAGAAATCAGACAAGGATATACAGTCATGTGCACACAGTGTGAAATAAGGTTTTGTTCACAAAAAAATTGAAATGAGTTGCGAGACAAACAGGTTGTTTTCATGTTTAATAATAACAAATTGTTTACCTCTAGTAGAATTGTTAAAAAAAATACTCCAGATTTAAGCTTTATTTAGCTTGTGTGGAGTTTGACACAATGTGCCTCACATTTTAAGTTCAAGCTACTTATATCCTAATCCTCATATATGGGCGAGTAAACCACTAAACAGCCGATGTTATTAATCTATCATCAATAAAAACATATCTTAGTTAGGCCTATGACGTAGTGTCTCGGTGGCTAAATGGTTAAAGCGCCGCGCCCGGCATGTGAGGAGATGCGGTTTCGAGTCCCGCCTGAGACATAAATTTTTAAGTATAAATACTGATATTAAAATTGCAATTTAATTGCTTAAAATATCATATAAAGTATTTAAAGAATTAGTAAAGATTGTTTCCTAAATTGACGGTAATACGGGAATCGATCCCGGACCACGTGCGTAGTATAGGCGGTCCACTGCTTCATTACATCAACTAAGTCATTGTATGTCCATCAAGCATTAACTGGACACACAAATAATTTTTCAGTAGGTAAGAAAAAAGTTTCTAGATCAATATTTATTTTACGAAAGCATTAAAAGAAATTACAATGCAGAGTCCATCAAACATTAAATTATATTCTGAAAGTAACATAAATGTGTTTTGAGTAAACTAAAACAAAAATATGTAGTTATATCAATCATAAATCAAAGTAATACCATAGAATTAGTTTCCAATAGGTAGTTACTATTGTTGGACGTCCAATACTGGAATAGGTAAGCACGTAACAACAAATAGAATAATGGAAGCGGCCGAGAATTCGACTAATCCCATTAATCATCTTTGAAATTCAATACACTGACACGTTGTCCTGGCCAGTGCCAACGGGCGGCCGTTATCTGGATTCCATGGATTTTATGTTTCTGTTCCTATAGGATGATATAGGGGGTGGAATAGTTGGAATAACAGCCAGCGTTGTGTCCCTCTTTGATGATTTTAAACTTATCAGTCGATAATTTATTGCAATTTGTGAGATTGTTTATAATAGAAAATATTATTACGAAGGTACACAGTAACATTTTAAATTGATAAATCGCATATTGTGTGCTGACCAACGTGCATTTTACACACAGCGTTTTGCAATCAATAATTTCATACAAAAAAAACAATAGCTCCATTCTTATGTTTAAAAAGAAAAGTAATAAAAAGTACCTAATAGCAAGGTCTTTAAATATTTTTAGATGTAAAGATATTTTCTTTGACAAATATCGAAGAGAAGAAAAAAATACTTTGTGTTTTTATGATAAATCACGATTGAAACACCGTATTACAATGGTTTCATAACAATAAAAACAGATTTTAACCCGTTTCATTAAAAACAATCTTCATTTGGTCTTATCATTTTGTCGTTACACACTTGGAAAAATGGCCTAGACCGACACATCAGAAGTGTGCGATATAAGTGAAGTGTGAATATTTTATTTCTTTTATTTTATTTTATATATGTCTAACTGCATACCATGCAAACAGGCGTAGTCGCGGGCTGAGTGCTACAATTTCATAATTTTACAAACAATAAATTTGACACTGATTTAGCGGGAACTACGCGTACTTATAAGAGTTTTTTGCGCATATTTCAAGAGGACCTACAGTAAATATATCACTTAGAAAGGTGATATTTGATTTTAAATTCGTTCCTTGGCACATCACTAAAATATCAGCACTTAGGGCATTCTGCTATGCAGACGGGCAATCGGCATACCGTCTAAGCTCCTATTGACTATCGGTCTGTTTGCTAGCTTCCCAAGATCGCACACTGTTTGCGTTTACTTGATTGTTGAATTATTTATTAGCCACTGATTGTCAGTCTCCTTTACAAACGCTAAAGAAAACAGCACAATTGCATCTCACTTCAACCCCATTTCAAATCCATTGTCCTCGAAAATAAGTTTATTATTTTTTCACTTTAACGCCGTGCTTAAATTCTTTGGCTTGACATTCATAAATCTTCAAGATTCATCTACTTCTAAGCTTCAGAGTGTATTCGTTTTGCAATATTTTAAAGTGAAATGAATTTATAATTCCAAAATGTAATAAGATTTCAATGTCAAAAGATGGATTTACGTATTACTGTTCCTAAGATCGGTAACTAAGATGAAAGCAGGTAAAAGGCTGTAATTGGTAAGCGTATTACATATTTTATTTCGATTCTTCAGTGTTACTGCTGTACTCTTTATTGTTTTGTATAAACCAAATTTTCTTATTTTGATTTTCCTTTGTGGTTTTTGTTAAAACCGGTCAAATTCAGATTTGAATATTATTATTTAAGAAAAATTTACAAAGAATCGAGTAACAATAATAAAAATAAAAATAAAAATATTTACAAAACAAAGCCTATGCTACTTACTTATATTATTATTTTATTAATAATTCTGCACCTTGTGCTTAATCCACAAAATGAGACTTATTGATTTAAAAAATGACAGCCGCTGAAACACAAAATAGGCCACTAATTTTGATTCGGTGCTTAACAAGTAATTACCGACGATCATCACACACTTAATAGAAATTGGTGGTGTAGGTATATCATGCCTTTAATCGGTTCTTTTTTATTTATTTAGTAAAAGCATCACATTTCGCTGGTCACAGCACTCATTGTCCTCAATTCGGTAACCCTTATACGCTCGTTACGAATGTCGCCAGAGAAATCTAATATTATAATACACAGCTCAAAGGAAGTGCTGTGGAGGAATAGTAATACTTTGGAGTACTTTATGGATTTAAGCGTGACATTTTTAAGGCGAGGAAACGTGACCGGCATCTTAGAAAAGCCATTGTTCGGTTTCAAACAGTTCACCAGAGTTTTCTAAGTTTTTTTTTCTGGCACATAAAAGCGAATTCACTTATTTGAGTTACAGCCAAGTAATAAATTCAGAGGGTGGGGGCTAATAAAAAGAGATAACAATGAGTAAAGCCTTCCGTTTGTTGATTAAGTGGTCGGAAGTTAATGAAATATCTGTAACTGATGTTACGAGGACGAAACTGAGCTTTATGTTCAAGTATATTTGAATTAATTTATCATCACCAGCCTAAATCACTTTACTGCTAGACCCAAGCTTCTTTATAGGGTTTTTAATTTCAAAGTCGCTCCGCTTGGCAGGCGGGTTAGCCATCGCTGTATGACCAATGGTAGTAAGATACCGCTGCCTATCTTCTTCTGGCAGTACTCTTGGTCACTTCTTACGACACCCAGAGGGAGATATAGAAATTCAAAAAAGAAGGTGTTTTTTTTATAAATTAAACCTACTTGAGTATTTTAAATATCCCAATAAAGTTACTACTGTGACCCAATTTCCCTTATGTCTAAATATGAGATAGAATTATTAACAGATGAACTCGACTATACGCCAATGATTAAAAAAACTTTATTGTTTTTAAACTTCAAATTAAGGAAATCCAATATTATTTCAGAAATTTAGACTTATTGTTGTATGTTTGCATACTAGTCTCAAGAAACTTATTACAAGTTAGATATTTGCACACCTTGGCGTAATCGAGTCTAAAATGTTGGTTGGTGACCTCTGTAGTCCGTGGCCTAAACACCGACATCAGCGCTGAGGATCAGGGCTCGATTCCTCAAAGGGTGCTTTTCCGAATTATCTCAGTTCTGGGTGTTTTTGGTTCCTTTATAATTACTGATTGAAATCAAATACGATAAAAAAATTGTACGCGACCAATTCAGAGCATCTGTTTTTCTTTCTCGTAAGTAGGTATAACCTTAAAATTTAAACGAACTACACTTAAATTTTATGACGATATTAAAGGTATTATTGCAAGTACCAAAAAAATAAATCCAGCAAGCGATGACACAATCTGAAACACAGTATTTATTCAGACGGAATCCGTTTGTGCTGTAGTTGCTCAATCGAACGTGAGCGGTACAAAGCTTAACAACCACTTTGAACTAAAAAAGCACCGACAAAAACCTATTACATTTATCTAGTTAGATTCCTCGCTATGATCCCTCCGCAATTGGCGGCTAATCTTTGTTTGATTTTAATTAACGAGGACTGACCCGTGGACATTGGAAATTGTTCCGTGCATTTTTATTTTCTCTATGCAAAATGTGAGTTAATGTTTAGTATCATGTAACTACTATCAAGTATTTTAAATAAATATTTTTGTGTAGGTGAATTTACTTACGATTAACATTCTGCACAGTTCGGGCTTGAAAACATGAATGTGTGTTCTCCGTAGCCGATAAAGATAGTTCTGAAACGAAATCACATTATGGAACCCATATAATTTAAGTGTAAAATAAATTTTTAGTTACAAAATGTACCGACACAAATAATTATTAAGTAAGTAAATAATTTATAGTATGCGCATTTCAATATCGGAAGATTAATAGTTATTTTAACGTTAACGTTAACGTTTCAACATCAATACAGAGTTCACACGTGAAAGTAAATAAAAGATTTACATCAAGATTTGGAGTTCGCATAAATTCAAGAATATTAGAAAAGTATCCTTTTTCTTTATCCTGTTATTATAAAAAAGGAGAATAAAAAGTAATATAAAGTGACAAATAATATAAAAATACAGGTTTAATTTCAAGTATGATTTTATTGTCAGTTACAAACTGAAATGTACTGCAATATGCAATCAATTTAGGAGAGCAAAACTCTGTAATAGTCAAGTTTTCAATCTATGTTGTCAGTCAACCTACTCCTAGAGTCAACCATCCCAGTTCCGCTCTATGAATTACTTCAATAACTCCTCTTTTTTTATTTGCCTAAAACCCACAACAATGTAAAAGTAAGTTTCAACGAACGATATAAATCTAGAATCAGACAAAACTCAAACAACACATTTAGCTGCGAGTATTTCATGGAAATGATAGCACTAAATTGTGGAACAGAGGCATTTATATGGATTATCATGATATAATGTAGTAGAACAAACAAAATTTTCAAAGTGCTGCTTTGTACACAGACGGGTGCAAACAAAACGTAGACTTAATTGAGATAATGTAAACAAAGAATTTCCATCAGTGCAGAAGTGGGCGAAACAGATAGGTTGCATTGCTCGCTTCCTGTCTGTTTATTTATTCAAACCTTATAACTAGAATATTAAGGAACAATATTCCTGTTTCAAATTTAAAACTGCCCATTTTGCGAGGTTTTCTGAGGAAAAATTTATTTTAATCGCACATTATACATACATGCAAAGAAGCATAATTATAATACATAAATATTTTTTTAGTTTTTATGCAGCAGAAAAATGTTAGTAAAGCTTTTTTTTGAGATTACTGAGTGCAAAAAGAAACAGAGTAAAAAACTTACTAAAAGTTTTTTTTTAATAGCTTCTTAGTAACGTATTTATCTTATAAATAAAACTTTACCATACACGTGAATAATAACTATATTAAGAAGTAAAATAAAAAAGCATTCGCTATTCGTTCGTTATGCGCGATCGGAAGCGGACGTGTCCGTTGCAATTTAGAATTATTTTAATTCGCGACTAGCGCAGCCAGCCAGCGCGCGCCGTCAGTTAACAATGGGTTCGCAACAACTCATTGCTAATGAATTGTTGGCGTTCGTACAACATGCCATCGATACCATGGACAAGGTCAGCATCATGCAGATCTGCAAATCCAACTTTAAAGAAGAAGAGATTTGCAGTGGCAAGGCGTTTCTGTTCCAGACGCTCGGGAAGAGTGCCCAGATGCCGTCTCGCCGGAGGGACGGGGGTGAAAAAAGTGTGCAGGACATAATAACCCTGCTAAAGGAGACAGATCCTGACGAAGTGCCTGCTTTCGTGGCAAAGGAGCTACACAAACTGCCCCCTGTCACGTTTGATCACGTCGACGTCACCAGACTGTTGAAGGACATCACGTTCCTAAAAACAAGTCTGGCCGAAGTGCACGCAAAGTTGGAGGCCTCAGAGAACACCATAGGTGACTTGCGTGCCAAAGTGTTGCTATTAAGCAACACTGCTCCGGTAAGTAGGTCACCTGAGACCTGCAATGTCAACACACGTCGCGGGGCGCAGAATGCATCGGTCTGCAGTTTCGGGTCGGCGCAAACTGATGCGTCACCCATCGCGGTCACCGACATCGTCACCGCTACTGCGCGCCCCGCCGCGCGTCCCGCAGCACCGCAAGACACATCACGCGTTGTGACGTCAACTCCGACGCGTGCATATGCTGCAGCTGCCGCTAGGAAAAGCAGCTCCCTGGTGGCTCCGAAGACGCTGGCATCACAGGCTGATAAGTGTGATGAGGAGGGTTTTACGAAGGTTGAGAAGAAAAAAAGGAAGCCCTCCACTCGCAACCAGTGCGGCAACGCACCGACTGGACCGAACCACCTGCTTCGGCCTGCAATTCCAGTGACGCTGCTATACGTGTCCCGATACGTGTGCGATTGAAGACCAAATACACCTTGAGGGTTGAACGTTTGGAATCTCGACACAACACGAATTTCAATTCGTTTGTGGTTAGGGTTCCGACAGGACAACTGTCGACCTTCATGCAGGCAGAATTTTGGCCGAAGGGTGTTGTGTATCGTCGGTTTCGTGGACGGTTACCTGACACCAAGTCGCGTAACACAACGCCGTGAAATTTGTGTGTTAATAGTGTAATTTGTATTGTTATAAGTATTGTAAGTATGTTAGTCTGTAAGGTATTTATTATATGGGCCTGTATTTTTTACTCTGTTGCCTGAAATAAAAAAAAAATAAAAAAACTGTAATGTCTAACACAATCGCAATTCACAAACAAATCATTGTTATTTAGGCGTTAACAGAATATCAAACCATAAATAGCAATAGAAACTAATAAAGTTATTATTGCTTTTGATTAATCAAAGCAAGCTTACCCATTTCTGTCAGGGCTTACAAATTAGTTACTATTTTAAAATAATAACACCCCTTCTCTGCCCGTGAGGTGTCGTAAGAGGCGACTAAAGGTGAATTACTAAAAGGAGACCGGCAGCAGCGTCTTTTTTTTTAGCATTTCCCAAACTGCGACAGTAAACCCGCCTGCCAAGAGTGGCGATTATGGCAAAATAGTCCCTGTGAACAGGCCAGATCCAGGATAGGACTTATATAGGCTGGTAGGTGATAAAGATGACAATGAATTTTAAAACAAAGACCATCTTGTTAATACAGCACACATGGATAATTGTTTATTACACTGCCATTACACGGGGAACACATTCATTTTTAATAGTTTCAGGAATAATTTTCCCTAGACGTGTCAATGTTGATACAAGTTTAATTTGGGGGTGGTGTTTCATACACTTACCGTGGCAGACAGCACGCAATCATCGAGCCACTCGGTTGTACCTCATTAGGTCTTATCGCTTCCAACATCGGACTTCCAAACGGTCTATTATAAGTTTTCTTATTAGAACTTCACCCTATTTCAACTTGTCTAGATGTTACTAATCCTGATCGATAAAAATCAAAGGGAATCCAAGGTAGGAAACCACAGTTGTCCGTTCTTATTGAGGGCACAAAACTTTTACAACTACAAAGGTTTTGGGCAAATAAAACCCTCCTTTTTCTCTCTTGAATGTTTGGTATGTTTTTGACAACTATCCAGAGCACAATGGAAAATCATTTACGATATGAAACGAGAGAAAATTGCAAAATCATTATAATTAAGCATCGTTTTCCTTTCATTGAAATCTTTTGCATTTGAATGGTGTCTGGGAAGGGCGGTTACGAAATCTGAATGTCGAAAAAGATCATAATATTTTTGAAATACACGCGAACGGCTATTGAATCATTGCAGTATTCCTCTCTCGTAGTGTCTAGACAGTTAATTAAAATCAAACACTGAATATCGATAAGCCGTCCGGAAATCCTAAAAATATAGGCGCGTCTACTATTGCGGATAAATCCTTCGGAATTAAATTGAACGTATTATCTTTATTTAGGTCGGATAAAATTTTAACTAGCGTAGTCTACGTGAATATTGTGAGATGTGTCTCATGATAAGTAGGGAGGGGCAGAGTTCAGTTCAGGGCACATATTAAATCGTTAAGTGTTTTGATAAACACAGACAGGGGGATTTAGAGATGATGCGATTCGCAGTTGGGAATTTGGTAAATCATTGTTGGGGAAGCACGTTCTATGATTTGGACAAGCGTGATTATCTACGCAAATAACGTAGTCCGTTGTACTGTTCATGAGTGTATTTAGCCCATATCTCGGAGTTGATTAAGTAGCTATTAATTTAATATCTTCCTTATTAGTGTGCATACCATCACCTCCTTAATTTATTAGTGAATGTTGTTTTAATGAATTATCGTCGTCCTTCGTGATGGAGTGACGTACACACCGGTTTTCAAGGTGTCGCCTGTTCTGAGGTCCCAGATTCGTTTACCAGATGGGTAAAGGTAGAAAAAAAAGATTTCTTAGTAAGTAGGTACCTACGTAACGGTCTACAATCTTTTGATTGAGGCCTCGATGATTGAATTAAGTTACCACAGCAATTATGCGTAAAGGCAAAATCACCACACTTGCTAAATGCGGGTTGGTGATCTCCAACCCATGCAATGTTCGAAAATTCGAAACTCTTTTTTTCCGACCCGGGGATCGAACCCTGGACCGCAGGATTTTAGCCTGGTACTTAAACAACTAGACCAAAGGAGCGTTACTTATTACAAACTATACAAAAATTGCATAATATAATGTAACATCAAGTGTTATCCATTGAGAATTTCACATTTATTGTTTTATATCACCAAATATGTTATAACTTACAAAAATATGTTCCACTAGTACATAATTAAACATCTTTAGCATCTGGTGTCAACACTACTACACAAAAGAAGCAACGCCTTGTTAATGATATACACGAGTTCCGATAGCATTCAAGATAGCGCTGTCATAACAATTCGATTTACTAACGACGATTTAAAAGTGTCGATTTAACGGAGAGCTCTCTCTAGAGAGCAGGGAGTCTCTGAATTAGCTATCGGGAGTGGCGACGACAAAGAGCCCAGCGCTTATCTCTCGGATTTAGATGAACTGAACCCCAATACAGAATAATAGCTAGCTGGATAGCGCATTGTTTGGGCATGAAATTAAAATTGAGCGAGTTCACACGTGCGCACTGCTTAGATAAGGGGTTGGGCCAATCGATGACTGTGCTACTGATTTACTTAAAGGGTTCTCTATGCTGCAAGTTTTGAGAGATTACTGCCTTCTAAGGAAACACTTGAACATATGTTTTTAGGGTTATTGGCCTTCTTCAAATCATGATCTTCAGTTTTTTTGAAGAATTCAATTTATCATTATTTTTATATGTATAAACAAACTCAAAATATGTTTGGAGTATGAATATGAAATTAAGGGGACTGTGCGTATTATATCTGTGATGCATTCCAAATGCATCTATGTGTATTCATAGCAATCAATTTATCGATAGTATTGTACGCGATTGTCGTCAACAACGTATCTCCCCTAAAGCTGAATCTATTAGGTCCCACAAATTGTACTGTCGGCAACACAGTGCCTAATATAAACCGATTTATATCAGGTATTGTGTCAAACGTACATGTTTTCTATAAATAAAATAAAATCAGAAGAAATTACTCTCTCTTGAGACGATGAACTAATCCTATGAAAAATAATAGCAGCGGCTGACTATTTAATATAACACGTTTTGCATGGATCAAGAATCGAAGTTAAAACAAGTATTCACTACTACAAATCGATTTTTCAAGGTGACGTCAGCTTAAAAGTCCCGGGTTCGATTTTGTAGAGATTGATTGATTTAGTTAAAAACACGATCAAATAAGAAGTTCTTCTGTGATCATGATGCCCGCAACAGTGTCGAAATATTGAAAACTAATAAAAAACAAGGTACATGGTATACACCTGAAATAAATTAAATCAAGTGATAGTAACCATGGAAGTTTAAATAAGTATTTTTTATTGCACTCAAGTTTGGGCTAGGTGTTGGTGATAGCAAACAAACAGTTCAAGCTATTCACTTAGGGCTTAGAAAAAAAAAATGTGATGTTTTCCACATTAATTTATTACTAGCTGTAGCTTACAACTTTGTTCGCGTGGAAACCAAATGAATTGTTAATTTGCATATGCATAATAAGGAAAGAAACATCACACTCTACTATGAGATACCGCCGGATAATACTATTAGAACTAGTGTTGCCATTCATTCTACATTATCTGCTACCAGTACATGCTAGGTGTATATTGTATTATTTACCTATTAACATATCATATCACATGTAGCGGCGGCCAATTTAATTTATGGCAACACTGTTTGCCCGCCCATCACTAGTAGGTACTAGTGCTGTGCTAAACTGATATTCAACTGAATTTGCGGGACATTTGTTTGGTCTGCCCTCCAATATTAGATTTTCATTAATTAGAATCTATAAACACGGTTGATTGAAACAATTAAGTACTTCAAAGTGGGTTCAATTGTACAAACTTTCTGGAAGGTTGATTAAGTTGTGACTTATTTTTAGTAGATTGACTAGATCTACTAAAAATAAGTCACAACTTAATAAAACAATCAATATTAGAAGAGACCTTAAAAAACTTCGTCCATTGCTGCCGATTGGTTTGGTTTCGGACAGTAGGGAGATACAGATGCTCCAGAAATCCTGTGCATCACCGGATTTACTTCAGAGCTGTATGATTTGCGTTTATTTCTGCACATTCGTTTTGATTTTGTGATAACAATGTTGATAAAAACTCTACTTTTTCAATGACATAAAGTAACTGTAAAGTAATGGTAGTATATAATTAGTACTGTATCTATATCCAATAAAAAGTTACTAAAGTACAACTTTAGTAGTGTCAAAAGTCAGGTTATAAGATTTATTCTTACTTCAGTTATTTGTCTCATAAGAAGGCTCAAGGCTCAAGGGTCTCATTAGAAGGCTTAAGGTCGCACAGTGGGCAATCAAAAGACTCATGCTTGGTATTTCCCTGCGTGATAGAATTAGAAATGAGGAAATCCCTAGGAGAACGAGGATAACCGACATCGCTCGAAAAACTGCGGAGCTGCAGTGGCAGTGGCAGTGGGCGGTACACATAATAAGAAGAACCGATGGCCGTTGGAGAGGAAAGGTTCTGGAATAGCGACCGCGCACCGGACGACGATCTGTGGGTAGGCCCCATATCAGGTGGACCGACGATCTGGTGAAGGTCGCGGGAAACCGTTGGGTGCGGGTGGTTCGTTATCGTTACCGATCGTTGTGGAGATCCTTGGGAAGGCCTTTGTCCAGCAGTTGGCGTTACTTAACTGAGATGACGATGATGCAAATAATAATTCGTAAAGGTAAAATTATTGCATACTCTTTATCTATTTTTTTATGTAGTTTTCTTTCTTTTTATACCAACCATGTGTCATCTACTTAAACTTTATTGTACAAATTAATTGTTACTATAGATATAGATAATTAACTGTGGATTCTTTACCGGTCAACTATTGGGCTAAACAGAAATGTTTTGTAAGAGGTGTTGCAAAAAAAACAAGAGTTAAAAAAACTGAAACATAATTATTCTAAAATGGACTATAAGAATATAGGGTAAACAAACTTTATATACTACGATACATTTTACAAAGTAAATACTAATAAAAACAAGAAAATAGTCTCCGCTGAAATGTTGAAATGATAGCTGTGATTGTATGCCACTTTGATTTAATTTTATTATTATAATGAATCTGTTTGGTTACAGTAGGTGGCATACGACCACGGCTATCCTTTCAACATTTCACCGGAAACTATTTTCTTGTTTCGTACTTTTTAGAGCGTGTTTTTTTAGTAGTCGGGTTTTAGTTTTTTTTTTTTTAATTTAATTTATTTTGGAGTATGCATATTTTATGAATTTTTGTTAGGTATAGAGGCTTCCAACGAAACCTCATTTATCCAGTTATGATACCTAATCGTTACGTTTAGAAGTGATTTTATAAATAAAATCTTGCAATTATCAGATGATTGCCAGCAAAGCCGTGAGCAACAGCTAATAATGTTTACATAATTGAAATGTGCTAACAAAGATCTTTCATTTGATAACCCACACGACACCGTGAAGATTTTTATTTCTAGTTCTTTACTTAAAGTTTCCTAGAGGGCGCTGTAGTCAATTTAACGTGATGTCATGTAGCCTGTAACCAGCGGACGATCAAGAGGCTTCCAACGACATCATTTTTTCAATTTGTTCAATTATGATAACTACTTTAGAAGTTATGAGGGACTACTATACTGACAGGACAAAATCATAACCCTTCTTTTTGCTTTGCCGTAGTCTGGTAAAAACTGCATTGTCTTTTAAACGTATTATAGAATAGAATAGATTTATTTCATATACAAATACAGACATTTGTACACCAGTTATACCATATATCTACTTATTAACCTTAACGTACGGTAGCTTATCCTAAATATAATAAAATAGTTTCTATGTAATATTATATGGTAGGTGTATCCGTACTCACCAGACGCATTCCAATAACAATATTTCCGTATTCCCGTCTCCACGGCATCAACACAAACCGAAAGCCAAATTCAATCATATTCATACGTGGGTTAAAAAAACATTGAGCAGGACTAGACAAGTCCCGAGCGATTCTGATGCATTTTTTGGCACGCTGATACAGTTGGTTACAAAACATTTATTAACTTCCATCCTTAAGCCCTTGCAGTAAAGTGCAAAACCATAAATTTATGCACACCAGTACATTCGATTATCTGTTTTGTGGTTGGGTACGCTGCAGCGCTGTTGTCACGGGATAAAAGACAAACCGGTAGACCTTCCCGCATTGGTAGGCACGGTTCGGTACACAAACTCTTCGAAACAGAGCGAATATTTGAATTTTGTATCCGATTAGAAATGCTGCCTGTCAACAAAAGGTTGGTCAGTTGATCAGGATTAAAATTAAATCGATTCTATCTAGCTTTTCGTGAAAATCAAAAGACAAAATTAAGATTCTCACGTTAAAACTGTTTTTGATGAGCTATGAATTAATATTCGAGTAAAACGTCCAGTTTAAGAAAAGTTTTTATATTATAAATAGTTGTTTTTGTTTTTACTTTTATTTCCACTAAATTTAATAAATTCAACTTCATTAGGCTACACTCTAACGAGATACTAAGAGATCGTGATATAATATATTTAATTTTTGAGCTCCTAAAGCACAAATTTTATCCAAAAATGGTTTATAGATTTAAAAAAAACTCTGTCTACAAATTGAGTGATGATGATGATGGTAGTGGAAGTCAAAGTTCCTGTTATTATATTAACTCACGTCGAGTTTCAGATTAAAATGAAAACTATACTGGAAAATTAAGGAAAAAACTTTAAATAATATGACATTTTCAAGGAAACCTGTACACAAATCAGTATGAAACATATAATTCTCACTCCTGACAGAAGTCAATCAAAACGTGTCAGAGTTAATCAGAGTTCTAAAATTTAAAGCTCTGGTTTATGGTTAAAGCCGCCCCGAGTGTGCGAGCAGGTTGGACCATGATTATGAACAGGGACATTGTTCCTAATGGAGAAGGAAAACGACTATACTATTATGACAAATCTTAATCGCACGCATCTGAAGTATCTATGGTTTTAAATAATTCAAAAAATTAGACAGGAACATCCAGGCAAAGAGGTCTTCAGTTTGTGGATATCTCGTAACAGATCAGTTATAAAGCAAACTTGCCTAGCAGTGCGGGAACAGTTATCAAGGCGGAAAGAGTGGCTGAAGTGGCAATAGATCAGTACCCGGTGTCCGCACTCTATAAGTCAGCCCGAGGTGGGATAAGCTGTAAGTAAATCATCGAGCGACGAATCCGCCGCGAGCTGCTCGTGTGATAACGATTAAATATGGCGCGCCCGCTCATATTGTGTGTACTTAACGCGGCCGAGAGTTGTGGTGTGGCCGAAACACAGATTTATGTTACAACCTTAGCGGAAATTATATTCGTATTTCAACTACATATCTGACACCGTGACCCAGTAAAGGTGAAAAATGCGACATACAACTAGGACTTAAGGACCGGACTCAGTTAAAGGATACACACGTAGTCATTATTGCAGAGTTATGTCAATATAAATTAATTAAACAATGTAATCAGTTGAAATATAACAACCATTTATAAACTTCATTTGTCAAACCAGTGTTATTTAATGGATCTTGTCGATTTATTTTTAATGTAAATTTTAAACAAACATTACTGAGACTCATCTCTCACTATTGTCACCGCGATGCCGTATCGGAACACCGCAGTTCGCATTTTGCAAGTTTCACCCCCATCGTGGCGATATCCAAACACGATTAACACAATATAAATGTCGCTTTGATACATCGCCCCGCTAACTGCTAAATAGCGTGTGACTAATGACGGCGATACGTGGCAATAAAACCTGTATCTGCCGCCTCCGTTTTATTGCCCGTTTCTCGGTTCCGCGATAATACTTTGCGATGTTGAAGTTTGAAAATCGGCTGATTGGCCTCTAATGGCATAGTCAACTAGGATTTAAACATCACTATTATCAGCCCACATTATTCTACTGCTCGATAGATCTTTCAAGAATCATTAAGTCCAAGCTTGATAGGCGGGCTGGCGATCGCAGTTTGGGCCACTAGTGGGGAAAAGACGCTACTGCCCGACTTCGTCTTCAGTACTGCTTTAAAATTATGTTTCATGCCATGGATATCGGATATGAAATATGATATGAACGCGTGTAACGTTTACCAACCTCGTCAATATTTCATGCACAATTCTATAGATTGTTTTTGGTTTTCTCACTCTTATTCATAACGCGAATTCCCTATAACATTATCTTGAATCATTGGACGAACGTAACCAAAAATTACATCGCCATTCTTACCATCATCGGGGCACCCTCGTTATTAGTTTTTGTTTTAATAAAACCGCTGCTATGGGCAAGTTCCGTATTATTGCTATGGTGGATGCGCTTATGGGTTGTTTGCATGCAAGTCTACGCGAAGTTTATTTTCTGACGGGAACCGACAGGATTATAGGCGGTCAATAGCGGCTTTTGTTTTCATTTTAGTATACAATGTACAGCCGATAAACAACTGGCCTTATATTGTGACAGCATCGTAATTGGAAGTAGATGTTACTATGATGAATTTATAAATTTAATGCAGATAGTAAGAGTAGAACTTATACATTAATTTGTGCTGCTAGGCGCCTTGTATCTTCGATTTTTAAGAAAACTTGATAGCATAATTGATTGTTAAATATAGTGGATAACGACAGTATAGTCTTCTTTGGCTTCACGTTCCTTAATATTTAGATGCTAATGAAAATTTCAATAGTCAAACTTAATCAGCGGATACATGTTTTAATAGGCTAGTTGACTCTTTTTGGAAATAGGTTTTAAATGATTATTTAATGTCCAAATAGACCAAAAAAATTATTTTCAGATTTTTGTAGGACCTAGAAAACCGCAAAACTTAAGTTTAAAGTTCACTTTTTGTGCGACGTATGAAAACGCTGAAAAGCTTTAGACTATCTGTGGCCTGTGCTGTGACGTCATACGAGTCAAAATAAACAAACACTACTAGTCTATCACTATGTACCTACCTCATAGTGTTTTATTTACTTGTGTCATAAATGTCAATGTCACGGTTAAAATGACGCACGCAGTTTGTTGAAAGATGTATGACGTCACAAAATAGCCGACAGCGTTTTCAAAGCTTAAATTTAAAAAGTAAAAAACAATAATTTCATTTTAGAAATATTTAGCAATCTCAAACTTTTAACATCTGAAAATGATAAATACCGGTTTCTTAACCAATATATTATAGATAATATTTATCAACTGCGCCAAAATGTACAGCAGTCAAGTAGCCTATTCTCTTTAAAAGACACAACGTGAAGTTGTCAAACATTGCATTTAAACAGATTAAATATGTGTGTGTCACTATTAATCAAGATCATCACTGATTCAAACCTTCATTTTATAGTTATAGTACCACTAGTTATAGTCATAGTCATAGTTGTTTCGAAATGTCTACTATGTACTTAGTTTTTTATGTGTTATGTCACACAGTAAATAAATCTTGTAAATAAATCAAAGTTACTCGGCAGAAATCTCGATGATACTTTCTTATTTATTTTATTTATTTATTGAAACTTTATTGCACAAATGAGTAAAATTTTACAAAAGGTGGATTTAATGCCAAGTGGCATTCTCTACCAGTCAACCATTGGGTCCGGCCGTTATGCCCCCATTCCGAGTTGCCCCCGGCCGGTAATGCCCCCATAGTTTCTCTTTTAGTCATGATATTTTACTAACTAAATGTGGGGGCATACCGGCCGGGGGCAACCTGGAATGGGGGCATAACGGCCAGACCCCAACCATTGGGTTAAACAGAAAACAAAACATTTGTCTACATCAATACCTTGTACAATACCTAAAGTATGAGGTAAGGTAGTGTTTTTTTGTTTTTGGCACTAAAACATTGACGATAAAATTTTTGCAACATCCGTATAAGGATTTTCTCCGAGAACCGAGTAACAGCAACGATTGCGAAAGGTTGAACACAAATCATGAACTCTTATGCAAATCCGCACAGGATTACTGGAGCATCTGTGTCTAACTAATGAGATTAGCGCGTGCACTGGAAGTGCTCTAGCGCTGTTTAGTGCACTGTGGAAGTCCGCTTCGAAGCTAGATGTCTCTGTGGTGAAGGGGTTTGCAAGAGGAATAATGGTTTATAATATTATTATTCTTTGTACATTTTTAACAAAGAAACAACGATAAAAATTTATTTGTCTAGATTTTTTACTGGCTGCACATTATTTTTACGATGATGACAATATACGACTATTTTGTTTTTATTTTAATAGCTTATACAGCTGATACTTTAAAAATAAATATATATTAAAAAAATATTATATATTTATTACTAGTAGTCTGTGTCAGACTTTAAACACCTTCCGGTCTAGCAGTAAGTGAGTCGGAGCCTTAAAATAGCGGGTTCGAATTCCGGAAGTGGCTAGTTTTAGTAAAATATTTCCAATATTTGTGGTAATAATTGGTAAGCTTGATGCAAAGGAAAATCCGATTTGCAATTTGATTAGTAATTCAAAAATCATATTAAATGCTTTTAATGGTAGCATCTACAACCTCTCAATTTTAATGATCAGAAAAGCTGAAAGCCCTCGTCTCATAAGTCATCATCATTCCTTTCAATCAAATAATTAGAAGCCTCTGAATCTATTGTCGGGGTATGCAAAAAATCAGCAAACCAGATAGCAAAGCCGCATTGATTCCTATGCACTCTCCGGCGGGTCATTATCATTACCGAGCCAGTGGAATCCATTAATCAAGTTGGTATTCCTGAATCGTGCTTCATCCCCCTCATCCCCCTTACCCCAAGTACCTGGACGCACTCGTGCATTCACCCTTCTCTTATCAGTTTTGATGTAGCGACAGGGTAGCATTCAGGAAATGACACGTGTTTAGGGGGGTAAAATACTGGCAATTTTTTTCGGAGCGCAATGTGGTAATATTTTATTGTGTTGCGTAATATTTCAATTTGTAGTACATTTGGTATATTTTTTCCCCTGTGTAATTATGGTACCGTGAAAAGCAAATAGATATGATTTGTTGATGTTGTGAATCGTGAATACATTACCTGTAACAATGAAATAACGTAAAACTTGAAAGTTCTTGAAAAGTAATCAAGTTTTCCCGAACGTTACGAACTCGATGATTCTAAAAATAGCAACGTGTCAGAACCAAATGGTGAAGGTATTAAAAATTCAAATCCCATTCTAGCGGTGCGCATCTGTCCAATCTATCCTGAAAGACATCTGTCCAGTCCGGCCCAGTTGTCAAATTGGAAAACGCCGAATTCTTCACATACCTCGCGTTCAGTCCGCCCCTGTGCTATTCTGTCTATTCCGTTAATGCGTTGTTACAGTGAATTGATATTCTGTGCACAGTCCCATTCATTCGATAGCTGTATGAGCCCAGTTATTAAATCAGTTGGATAAACAGACACCTGCGGTTTGAGGTGCATCTGCATACACGCAATGTGTCTCATTTGCATAATTATGGTACGTGCATATTAATAGGTATGCAGTGAAAACTGTCGATGACATGTAGGTATAGGAATTTTTAATATGCAAATCTGTATTGCCATGGGGTTTGGTTGGTGGGTGCACTAAATGCATTACGCGGTTTTATTTCATTTTGTTGATTACGGACAGTAGTGTTAAATTATATTATTGACTATAATACATTACTATCAGCGTAATTACTTTGCAACTGTACGCAATTAGATAGATAGGTACTCTTTGTTACTTGTAGTAATATATTTATAAGTGAGACTTTAACAAGACGACCCTACTTAAAAAGCAATTTATTATAAGTTCTTGGTTAAACAAAAATTGGAAGCCCCTGATCGCATATTTTATAGCAAACTCATGTTCTAACCTCAAGCAATAACATCGCTTTACTATGGAAAGCTGATTACCTACTTCGTTCGCAATTCAAAACCTCCATTACGTGTAGGTACTACACCGAGTAGAACGTTAACAATAACGCAGACATGCAAAACAGCCGCTATCAAACTATGATGAGTATGCAAGACTTTGTTTTAGCGTTGCGGTAATACTGGCCATTGCGAAATTCTTGGTATTTTTTTTTCCAAAACGCCATTTCAGAAACGTGACAGCCATGAAATATTTTTATAAAATGTATGGAAATCATTTCTTTTTTTTTTGACGTAAGGCTAAGAAATAAGACCAAAAATCTCTGTACATGACAATGTTTGTTTAATGTGTTTATGGTACTAATTTAAAAATGAAAACCTCTATAATAATAACATAAATAAGCACTTTGTGAGCTTAAGCGCTACAATTAAAATGATACTGGCCATAATGACGGTAAATACTAAGCATTTTTTTTAATAATACGCTATATCATAACGCACACTAAGAGTACCTGCGACCTTGAATTGTATGAATAGAAAATCTTTTGATAAATAATATATTTAAACATGTGCATATAACATATAGTTTAATAGTTATAGTCGTAGTGTAGAATCGTTTTCCAAAGATTCGTTGACAGTTGGGCTTCAAATTTAATATCATTTTTATGCCGAAATTACTTCGAAAAGGAAGCCAACAAGAGGATCCAGCTTAGTTGGCAGCTTTTGGCAAACTACGCTACCTCTACATAGAAGTTTGATAATACCGAATGTGTCCCACCTAACATGACCTACGGTGCAAAGATGAGGACGCTCACAATACGGCTGATCCACCAGTTTTAGGCAAGCAATGATATGGAACGCTTTAAGTACAGAGTTTCTCTGAAATATGAAATTCGTAACAAAACCAAAGTCAAGTTGGTTGATTATCTTTTTAAACCTATCTTTTAATACAGTTACTATAGGTATAGTGAGTAAAATTATTAGTAAGTGTGAAGTTTTCCATCGTAAATAGTATTTTATTCATCGCGCTCCTAGTGCTCCTAAATTTTACTGCCAGGAATTTTTGGTAGAACTAAATCAAGAAACACTTTTGAAAAATTAATTGTAGTATCGACCAAAAATTGCTCGAGGCGCTATCAGTATATTGGCCAATACAATCAAGTAATAGGACACGCCGTATATCAACCGGTAATAGCTCGAGTCTCCGTAATTGAGTCTAACCAATCGGATATCGCCATTACATTAAACCGATTTACGCGTTTATAATGCTATCTCAATGTGCATTGTACACTGATTGCTCCACGTTATCGCTGAGATGCATAGCTACGGCTTGGATCTAACTAGCCGTAAGTGTTAGCGTGCCTATTGCACGGAGGCGTAACTTCTTGGAGCGTTTATGTATTTATCCTGAATCAGGGGACTGATCAGAGGTCCTGCCTGCAGGGGCTTCCCATTAGACAGAAACATTGGGCGCAGTGTCGTAGTGACGACCCGCTTGTTGCAGTGGCGACGTTGACGTAGTTATTCGGTGTTTCATCTATTTCATAATGGTTCCGAGTTAAACTCCCGGTCGGGTAAGTTAAGAAAAGATTTTTTCTAAATTAGCTTGGGTCTGGAAGAACTGGGGTATAGTTGTGCTTCGGAAGACATAAGTCGGTAGACGGACCCAGTAATAAAATTTGTAAGGACATGTCACATCAGAGGCCGGTAAAAGGTGGCTTGGAAAACTCTGACATCAGATCGTCTTTAAAGGATTATCACACGATAAGAAGATGATAAGAAGGAATTTATCATTATTGCAACTTTTTGCTGATTTTCAATCGCAGTTCAGTGGAGACGCTGCAGCTGCCTGTTTTTTTCTCGCATTACTTCCTATGTCGCTTCTTACAATACCCACAGACGAGAACAGATGATGTTATTATTTTTTCTGCACCTCTCGGCGCATAACACATCAATAAGGTATAAATTGAGACATGCATGCAGGAAGAAGGAAATATAGAAAGATTTATATGTTGAGAAATATTTGGTTTTACCTAGTAATATGAAATAGCGAACTATAAACTTATATAAACTCTTGTTATTTGTCTCAATACCTACATGGAAAGTATGCGTCTGTCAAAACCTAACGTCAAGAGTCTCGTCTCAAAGTCCAGGCAGTAAGGCATCTAACTCAGCTTCATGCACACAACGCTGTGCTTCCATAGTTGGACCAAATTTGTCATACATGGTCAAGCATAGGTACCCTATTAAGCGTAGCGTGGTTAAGCAACGCGCGCTTACGCACAGTCGGTTACGCTTACACTTAAATAGTTAGTACGATGATGAAAACAATCTTAACATTTCTTAAAAGTTGCATGTATATTCTTCCTTTTTGTAATACTACATTATTTAGATCCGAAAAAATGCCATAAATTGTATTTGTTAATAATTCTTTATTCAATCATTTTAATTATATAAAGTAAACCTATCACGGAGTTATCATATTCATTCGCACCCTCTTTTGTTGGAATACGAGTAATTTATCCAATAGAGTTTTCAAGACACCGTGAGCTTGACTCACATTATTATAATGACAGCGTGATGAGTAAGATAAGCATTTTGTGGAAAACAAAGAATCATTTTGGTAGAGACGCCATGTTATACTTCGCATCACTGGAAGTTTGTAACGGGGTTTCCATTAAAGGTAACTCATTACTTAGAAACTTCAAATGTAAAAGGTTCTCAACGTGAAAGCATTATTATTAAAATATTAATAGGTCTTTTAAGGTAATTACGGTAAGTACAGCTGCCTTCGTAAACTTGAAGGAAATTTATAAAAAGTTGAAATAGAATGTTTTTAACTTAATGAGTATTGTAATAAAGTAAATACAACTGAGTTTTACTAAGATTTTGTATGAATATATAAGTTTAAATACATAAGAAAATGGGTTAAAAGCCTATGAATGCAGCCTAGTTTATGAATTCATTTTATTTTAGGTAAACACAATTTTTGACAGAAAATATTAGGAATTTGACTGGTTTTTACTTACTAGATACATGTGTAACTGAATTTCAAATCATAATTGGTCAAAAGTATAATAATGTTATTAAGTCAGATAGATAGTTTATTGTATTAAAATAACAGCCTATAATCATCCCACTGCAGGGTAAAGGCCTCCATCATTGAATTCAAGTTACCACAACAATGATGGGCTTAATTTTATTTCATTATTACTTTTATTTAATAGGCATTAACTGTTGACGTGAA
This sequence comes from Anania crocealis, assembly GCA_949315895.1. Lineage (NCBI taxonomy): Eukaryota > Metazoa > Arthropoda > Insecta > Lepidoptera > Crambidae > Anania > Anania crocealis. Next base: position 11,362,063 of record OX438864.1, read on the forward strand.
AAACACAATTTCTGTAATCAATTTTTAATCTATGCCCAGATACGAATGTTTGTATTTTCATCATAGCGTAATAATACGGGTGCGGTTGCTGATAGCATCTTCCATGGGGCGTATTCACGACGAACCTTTGCCCGCATAGTGGATCGATTCAATACCCCATGAATATTTGAACACTTTGCTCACGATATTTTTGTCGCGTCCGACTATGAAATTGTTTTGTTTAACAATCGGTTCGTGACCAATGATTTTAATTTACAAAATTTGTTGAGAAAAGTATAGGTTAAAGGCCATATATTCAAAAGTTCGGGATAAAAACATTTGGTAACATTGTAGATTATTACTAAGAATATCCAAAAATCGAGCTCATTAGCGTGTACTGTATTGTGTAGCAAGTAATTGATGCTCAATATTTATATTTTGTCAGAAAAGCTACATGGCTATACCAATTACGATAATTGATACTGAGAAAAATCTGTTATCAGTGCTCCTCAGATGATAAATCATACATAATTTTTGAACATAGTTGTCTGTCTAGCTACTCCACTGTATACCTTTAATGTTTTCCTTTGCCGCCAAGTAAGAGTACGAGTTATTCCTACATAGATTGCTAGCCTTAAATATAACAGCAATACCCTCTCTCGTCCTATGGGTGTTAAAGCGGCTGATGCGGTACTGCTAGAAAAAAAGGGTCGTCTTTGCATCAAAAGTGAAAACTTGCCTGCTTGCCTGCCAAGCCTGATGCAAGCATACTAGTCCTTTGGAGAGGCCTATGCTCAGCGGTGGAATGGTGGGGGATGATAATGATGATAACAGGGACTATCATAAACAAATATTATGAAAGCTTAAATGGAATGGAGCATACCTTTACCTAACATTGAGAAGTGTTCATTGATGATCGTAATCCCTTAATCCTTAATATTAAAATGCGAAAGTAACTTTGTCTGTTTGTCTGTCTGCTAAGCCTTTACGCCTTAATTGATTTTGATGAAATTTGGCACGAGGACAGATCAGACATAACAGAAGAGAGAACATGGGCTATTTTGTGTCTGGCTGCTGGACACAGGTTTTCGACCGTGCGATATAACGTATTTTTCACGGGGGTGGAAAACAAGTACTATGAACTGATGAGTATTATAAAAGAGAGAGCACCCTGGCATAATGCAAATGGATGGCTATCAAGTACAGAAAAAAAAGTTTTTAGTTTCTCCACACTCAAAGTCGTAACGTAATCAAATAAAGGCTCAGTTGAGTCAATTGTTAATCATCGGTTGCCACATCTACCTCTAAGTTTAACTATAACAGATAAGTAGTGTAATTAATTTGGATTTATTTTTACCGAGTCTCATTCCATGGATGACAAACAACTTAACCAAGGCGACGGTTGCTTCACATCGATAAAAACTGCCAAATTATTGCATTTCAGGTAAGAAATAAAAAGTAAGTAACCATATTCAAACACCACAGATCAAACCCGTCCAATGGGAAGCGGAGTTAGCACTCATTTTATAATAACTCAGGCCTTTTTTCAGTCCCGCAAACAAAAGACGAGTGGCGCGTCGTTTACGCACGCAGTATAGTAAATTACGAAACAGTTCGCATGGAAAATGAAATGCCTGCTTCCGGGCCATTAAGCAATTTGAATTTAACACTCGTCCCTTCATTTTCCTATTACCGCAGAAATTGCGCGTTCTCGCAAATGCTCGCGTAACTCGGTGTAAAATTTATAAATACAGGAGGCGTGCGCAGGGTTGATTGGTGCTTGTCGATTAGTTCACAGAATTGGTGCTGTTTAATTAACTATCGTTAAGTATTCATGCCTCTAATGAACGCACATCACACTGTAACATAAGCTCTTTGGAACAAGCAAGACTTTACCTATACCTACGAGTATGGGTAAAGACATTTCTGAGTATGCCAATGAACAATTAATATACTCTAATACATTTATGGAAACGTTACTAATATACATTATGTAAATACGACTGATCAGGTTTATTTTCAAAATACCTAAGATTGTAATTGTTATAATTAAAATTTGACTACACAAAAAAGGATGGTTTAAAAACATTGAGCTGCTAACAGCTATTCCTCAGATGTCTTTCCGGTCATCATTACCTTAACATATTTTTTATTCAGCGCAGATTGTATACATGCGTAGCACAAATTCACTTAACAAATTTTTTTCTATAAATACTTTACTTGATGGTTTGAGAATGAATGAGTTACGCGTCAAATGTCTTCTTTACGCCGATGATCAAGTGTTACTTGCATCGACGGCTAAGGATTTGCAAGCGATGGTGACTATTATGAATGAAGCTTTGGAAAGAAAGGGAATGAAAGTGAATACAAATAAAAAATTGGCCAAGTGCGTGTCGGACTCGCAAACGAAGGGTTCCGTACCATTGATTAAGTATACAACAGTAAATTTATTTAATGTAGTGCCTACCTGTTGCCATTTATTGATGTCGAGCAAAATTTTTTTAATTTTAATTTTATTATTTATTATTAAAGTAAACATACAATTCAGTATTTTGTGAATATTTCAAGTACTTACTTGTTGCCATTATTGATATCGAGCAAAAAAGAGCAAAAAAATCGTGTTTGTTGTATGGGAGCCCCCCTTAACTATTGGTTTTAACTTGTTTTAGTATTTGTTGTTATTGCGGCAACAGAAATACATAGTTTGTGAAAATTTCAACTATCTAGCTATCGCGGCTCTTGAGATACAGTCTGGTGACAGAGCGACGGACAGACGGACAGACGGACAGACGGACCGACGGCAGACGGACAGACAGCGAAGTCTTAGTAATAGGGTCTCGTTTTTACCCTTTGGGTACGGAACCCTAAAAAGACGAAAGTTATGGTGTTTAAAAAGGAAGAGAGCATGACAGAAGTATGTATTCGGATTGGTGGTGATGAACTGGAGCAAGTGAATGAGTTTGTATACTTGGGGTCGATGTTTACTAGGGACGGAAAGTATAAAAGTGATATTGAAAGGAGAGTAAATGCTGGTAACAGAGTAAATGGTGCGCTGCGTGCCTTTATGAATAGTCAGAAGATTTATACGAAAGCTCGTCTGGCTGTGCATAGAGGGGTGTTGGTTCCAACACTCATGTACAGAAGTGAAAGTTGGGTATGGCAGAAAAAGCATGAAAGTAGAATAAATGCAGTCGAAATGAGAGCGCTAAGAAGTATGTTAGGAGTGAAATTGAGTGACAGGATAAGAAAAAGTGTGATAAGAGAACGTTGTGGTGTGAAAGAAGATATTGTCACACGGATTGAGAAAGGGATGCTTAGATGGTTTGGGCATGTAGAGAGGATGAATGAGAGAAGAATGACTAGACAGATCTATAAGACGAGTGTGAAAGGGAACGTTGGAAGAGGAAGGCCTAGACGAACTTACCACGATCAAATCGGGGATGTTCTGAAGAAAGGTCAGGTCAAGAGTACTCTAAACCGACAAGCATGCATGAAAAGATGTAGAAGAAGCGAAAGATGTATGCCAGGATCGTAGTAAGTGGAAGGCCTTGGTCTCTGCCTACCCCGTTGGGAAGGAGGCGTGATAATATGTATGTATGTATGTATGATGGTTCGATAAACACAAATTTTTCATAAATGTGAATAATATTAAAGTCTATTAGACAGTTTGCGAATAAATTGTCTGCAAAAACTTAAAACTTGTAAAATTGTTTGATAAATTGCATAAGAATATAGATATCTTTAACGCATGGAAAAATAAAAAAAAAACTGTCGAACTTTAAAAATAAAAGTATTTTTAAATTGTTGATTATGAAACCTTAATTTATCAATATAAATAGCTATCAAATACGCAATTCTTGAATTTTAAAACGATATAGAAGTTACCAAAGGAAATGGACAAGTTTGTTAAACTTGCTGCACTAAATTACAGCAATACTCGTCATGGAGCCTTAAAATTCTTTTGCTTCTGCATTTTCAATTTCATTCGCTGAAAGCGGACGAAATAACTACTGAATCAAAAATAACTTTTCTCCTAGAAATTTCAGACGCATAAGTAATTCTGTTCTGAATCATTTTAGTCCGTGAGGTCGAAGCTGTGAAACGTTTATCCAAACGTCTGCATCAAAGAGAAATAGAGTAATCGAAGTGGAATAAATCAACACAGAACAAATTAAATACGTGTGTGAAGCAATTGAGCTATCGTGGATGTGAGCCAATACGTCTCTTTTTATCGGAACTCCTTCGAGAAAATGAAAAAAGGAATCGGGAAAGATTCACAGACATAATTCGTAGAATCGCAGCCGCTCGATCATTGGAACTCAGCAGATGCTGTATTAAATTCTATAAATTCATTACTCGAATGTAGAAATTTCCTTAGCTATTCATGGAATTGTTTTACGATATTTTTCTATTTGACTTGTTTTAGTTTGTTTTCATATAGCATAAAAGTGTACTGTTTTTATTGTATTTGGTAACTTTGAGTTTATTAATTTGGCGTGCACACCAAATTAATAAACTCAATGTTACCAAATACAATAAAAATTTGCAACAGTGCTAAAATCAGTTAAAATCAGTGTTGTAATAAACCCAGAATCAATCAAATAACTGTAATCTTAGGTACCACGAAAGTTTATTTAAATCTGGTAATGACTTAAAGATTGTATGCACACAGTAATATTTTTTATTTAACCTTTTTCATCTCATTGCTGAATTAAGTTCTCCCCCAAAACTTTCCATCGCTACCTGTCCGTTGCTAAAGTCTCCCAATTACCTAATGTCACACCATCTTTTTCAGGTCTGCCTCATCGGCATTAGCCATTTATCTGTGTGCATTCTGTACTCGTGGCCTCTCCTCTAAATTGCCCGTTTTAGAGCACATCATAATATTTTTGATTTTGTTGATCCTACTCAATATGATCATTAGCTTTAAAAGCTAAAATAAATAAATTTTGAGACAGAATTTAGATCTTCAAAAGGAAGACTGTACATTTAAGTCACAACTACGCTACGCGAAGCATTCAGTACCTTGTTACTGTGATAAATAGCCAGTAGTTCCAGCTCACGGTATATTGATGTGATCTAGAGATTAGTATTCTAAAACCGAAAGGGGTGGCGAAGATCAAGTTGCGTTTTTTAATCAAACACATCGCAATCCGTCAATGGGACGCGCCGTTGACTAAAACAAAGCGATAAATTAAAGCAGGAAGCGGGAGGCGAACGGTTGCGCTCGTATTGAAAGATTTACTTCCTCTGTTTAATTGCAATAACGGCTAGGCACGTTGGTATCGTATTTTTCTTTTTACACTCCGCCTCTTATTGCCTTCGGGCCATTAAATAAATTTATGACGCCCGACAAAGTTCAGCCCACCTTGCAGCCTCTGTGGTGGGCTAAAATTAGGTGGAAATGCGAAACAGAAATAAAAAGCGCGGTCTCAGGTGCGTTGTTCCGCGCCGGACGGCTAGTGGGATTAGCTCTTGACTCGCGGTTAAATGGCTCGGCCCCTCATAAAAGTTTCTTTAACGCTCATAGTTTCGGAGCACCTTTATGTTGACTAAAATTTCCCCATCTAAAAACTTTGCCGGACAGTCTCGCCTGTATCCCGGCCTATCTACTTTGGGTTTCGTTAATGCACCAGAGCTAGACACAAAACTTTGTTATTTACGCGCATGCATTCATTTTCGGGTTGTGCTCGGAAATTCAATTACATTTTCGTACAATAAATAAAAGGGAAATTCGGAAACTCACATTAGCGTTCGGCTCCTTTAAAACCGCCGATGTAATCTGAAACAAGGAACAAACACGCCTAAATAACAATAAAATTCTAATAAAAACTTTGAACACGCAACCAAAATTGTATAGGGAAAATTGACCAAATTATTATTTACGACTGGAAATTAAAACAAGGCATTATGGAAGATTACTTTTCCCCTGTTTTAGGGTTCCATAGCAATAAACTTAATACATAGAATGTTAAACGTTGTCTTCTTGTCTGGTGCTTCTTAATAATGATCTATTGAATTTGAAAGATACAGAAATCTCATTTATAGCTTGTTTAAAGGATTTATAAAATATGTTCGGTATAAGATCTGTTAGGTGCTTATTCTCCTAATCCTTTAACCTTTTGAGTAATTTCCCCTCAATAATAATATTCGTCAAAATGTACATCAATAAGTTGTAAAGATATTTTTAAATGTTTAATCCCTCAACCCCCATGAGACAACCGGTTGTCGCGATAACAATTGATTTCAATTGTGTCTGGAATAACTCACGATCGAGGGATTAAGACCATTCAACAGTTTTTTGCATCTTTTGTTTCAAAGACTATGTACTCTATTATATTTTGTAACCAAATGTTAAATTTATTTGAACAGACAACAGTCTTCTTTAAACCACAACGCCGCTTAATTCATACCCGCAAAGTAACCGGCGAACGTATAAAATGTAGTACAACCGCAAAATATTCTGTAGCCAACTCTACGCTATTTTACGACTCCCAAAAGCGATTATGAAAATATTTTCCTTTTGCGTGGCCACATCAAAAGGTTGTCGGCAATATTGATGGCTGTCGGACTACATGGATTGTGGTCAAGTAGGTATTTATCTATTCAAACTAATATATTTTTAAAAGAATTTAAGATAATGCGAATTGGAATTGGTGAATCTGAAATTAAAATATATTATAGAATAACGACAAACGGCAAATCCAATACAACTTGGATTTAAAGACAGCAAATATTGTTACGTTCCCAAAGATTATAATCATTTGAGTTAGATAATTTTTTATCTGCACATAAAATAATATTGAATACATGTATAATAAATAATTATGCAAAGTTATCAATCTTTTATTAGCAATATTTTTGTGAATCAATCTAAAAAAAACAAATACATTGTGTATTGATCAGATCAACTTCTGAAAACTAAACCCTGACAACTTTGGTACAGATATTGTGCGCTACTTAACAAATAAATATTTAATTTCAGAATAAACTGTCCGAACCAGGAAATCAATCCCTGCTTTATGTTAATGTCTCCCGCAGCTTCCTAATTTCCATTCCTTTTTCGAAGTGTCAAGCTGTCTCACACGTCCTCATGAAATTAACATTTTGCACATTTTGTTGTAGCTTTATTCTCTCATGTTGGCCGCGTTTGCTAATGCTGGATAATGTATGTACTGTAAAGAACCGTTACCACATTCAAGTGTTAAGGCTGGTCAAACTATTTAATAAACTGAGAGACGATACGTTATTTGTAGAGATAACTAAGAATGTTAAAATGATACAGACACTTCAAACACAACATTTAAGAGGAAACACATAAGGGCCGTTTTTCCATACAAAAGTAGTCCCCTGTTTCCTCCCTGGATAACTCTAGTAGAGCATTATTATTTTTTACAAAAATCTATGGCCACTATTGGCTTGTTTCTATGTTTTCCTTTTTTTCATGAATTAATTAATAAAAGAAATATGACATACATACATACATACACTCACGCCTTTTTCCCGGAGGGGTAGGCAGAGACCACATCTTTCTACTTGCTACGATCCTTACAGACTACTTTCGCTTCATCCACATTCATTAATCTTTTCATACACGCTCGCCGGTTTAGGGTTCTCTTGACCTGACCTTTCTTTAGAACTTCCCCGATTTGATCAAGATAAGTTCGTCGAGGCCTTCCCCTTCCAACATTTCCATTCATACTCGCCATATATATCTTTTTAGTCAACCTGCTTTCATTCATCCTCTCAACAGAACAAAAGAAATATGAGCCTTCAAAAATCTTAAAAATTGTGTTCAAACATCCAGAAAACAAATTTAAAATTTTAGAAAAAAAGCAAAATATACGAACACGGCCAAAGCCTTTCTTTAATTTTTAATGAAAAAAGTATTAAATTCGGTCTAGTTTCGGAAAAGGAATCGAGGAACTACAAAACGTTGATTTTGTGTGTTTTTTTAGTAGGTATTTTCGGTCCAAGATGCAGTTGTCTCTATCACGCACTGCGCGACAGCAATCGATTTTACAAATACCTATTTTTCAATTCTCTCGCCCTTAGTGTTTCCTCTTAATTATTTAAAATGGAGCTGGATGCGTGAAGCCGAGGATCGACCTAAGTGGCGTGCAATTGGAGAGGCCTATGTCCAGCAGTGGACAGTGATAGGCTGATGATGATGATGATGATAATTTAAAATATATATAAGAAACATTTGAAGTTGAATTGGAAACGTATAAAAATAGCAATCACACTATTGACAGTTAAATACGAGTATAATATTGACTACATAAGATTATTTTTGTACTATCTTAGTAAATTTAAACATATAGGTACGTTAAAATTCAAGAACCTTCATTTTTCGCCAGTAAATATTAGTAATATCTACAACAATCCTCTGGTTTCATCGTTGTTGTGCAATTTTATTCTCACGACCCACAACTAGGGAGGGCAACTTCCCTAATGTCGAAATAATGTACAGGCACGTACAGGCACCGAGGTAAACATTGTTCGCCTTATTTTTATTGGGATATACGTTACTATAAAACTGTAATTAACTATACGGCTGGCCGGGGATTTCTGCAATGAGCCAGCTAAGTAATGAAAAAACCCGCTTTGTTGTTAGTTCAGAAGTGATAACTTATATACTAAATATATTCATACGTATATTTTTTACGTAAACTAATACAAAATAACTTCACTTTTGGGGTTTTAGAGGTTTTGTTAGTGGAAAAAAACTAAACGAAACGAAGCGAACGAATTTTTGTTGCCCTGTCTAACCTCTTTATCAAGGCAAGTTATTTATTAAATTTAAATTCAGTATTCGTGTGGTGTCGACACGCACAAAGAATTGCACTCTCCTTTCTTGGGTGTCGTACTTCCAGAAGAAAAGCTGTAGAGTATTCTTTTCACTATTCACCAAACCGAGATCGACAACTCGCTTGCCAAGCGTGGCGACTATGGCAAAATCATCCTTTCCTTTGTCCAGTGGACTGACAATGACTGATGATGATTGTGTTATTTATAATTATAGTCATTAAAAAAATAAATTTAACACTAAGTCAACGGTTGCGGTTCCTTGAATTTATATATTAAGGTTCGAGTTCACCAACAGACGTTTAAGTTTAAACAGCGTTTAAAATATTATTTGACATATACTTTATATGATATTTTAGCAACTTAATTGCACTTATAATATCAGTATATAAACTTGAAAATTTTTGTCTAAGGCGGGACTCGAACCCGAGGACTGCGAGGAGATGCGGGTTCGAGTCACGCCTGAAACAAATTTTTCAAGTTTATATACTGATATTATTTGACATATTTTGTATGGGAATTGTGTCAAATTAATCGTCACTCTTTGTTTACCGGCTGTTTAAGTGTTGGTGAACTTGGGTCTTATAGTTGCAGGATAATGAAATATCAGTGGGTATCACTTAATTAAATTATACCATAATCACTTTTAAGTTTAAAAATAAACAGTTTTGATGTGAAAGTCTTTAAAAAGTAGTAGCAATAAAGAAAAGTATATTAAATCTGTGCCATCACAGAAAATGAAATAAGCGACCTAAACTACTTACCTCGGAGACGACCCCGCAAACATCTATCTAAAAGATCGGCGAGATATGAAAGAATTACCAAGAAACCTGAACATTCGTTAAGTGAGTTGTCCCGCGTCGTCCTGAAGACGTGTTCAAACAAAATGTAATTTTCTCCTCTTACGTGACCCGGCGAAGATATAACGCTTTTATTAAATTATTTTAGCTTTTATAACTAACTTGTTCTGGCATTTCCGAAATAATTAACGACGAAAAAGATAAATTAATTACGTAGGTACACAGGATTTGTAAATTCTAACACAATATTTTGTGACACCTGGCTTGAGAGGACTTAAATATGTTATTCACGAGGATTTTTTAGCTGACGAACAAAAGAGGAAGTTATTATTTGGATGCGTATGTCATCGTTCGCTTTTACGTCACCCACAGTTCATGAAGAAGTATCTTGTGCTGTTCTATCTATTTTAGATTGCCAACTTGCATTACCTAGTATTTTCACCCATAACTAAGTATCCTTCATGTTGATCTGTTCCTGTTTGGCTACTGAGAAAAAATTATATATGCAGGACGTAAGTATAATAAATGCTAAAATATGTGAAAACCATGTTTTATGATATTTAGAAAGTATATTGGTATTTTGTGTACTTTAAACATTTCATAACTACCTAGCCACGATACCCTAGTACCAAGAAGAGCAGAAGCATGCCCTGATAAATAAACAGCAATAACGAAAGACTAGCTGTTTTAGGCGCTCTTGCTTTATAAGTAGTGATGCGACCTTGTAACACCCATTTAGGCTGGTACAAACGATATTAAAATGTGGCAAAAAGCGGCAATCATCGCGCCTTTTAAAGTAATTAAATTTTTTAACGCTGACAAACTCGATTAACCTAAAAACGTCAGTGTTTATTTGTCAGTTCACACTTTATTCAAATGTGAATTAATCGTTTACTAGAGAAAATAAAAACATTTTAAAGATGGAAAACGTGATCTGAATTCTAAAATTAATTTTTATTCTCATCAGTTTAGCTTTAGTTCTACTTCAAATAATTAGTTATTTCTTCATCAGCTCACATCACTCGTGGAAAGATGACGGTGCTAACCGTATAAGGCGACCTTTTACGACAGCCCCAAGATGCGAAAGAATTTTCTTACAAAAAACCTTCAAATCATCTTTCATCACCAATCTACATCATTCCACTGCTGCAGGCTGCTGCTTCTACAAAAATGAGAATTCAATATGATAATATAAAATTAGATAATAAAACGTTTATTTAACACAATAAAAATAATTTGTCACAATTAACGCTTGGCAGATGGGTGGCAGTTTGGCCAGTGGTGGAGAGAAAACGCTGCTGTTCGTTTTGTTCTGGCTGCACTCTTTTACTGCACTCATAGTCTAGGGAATATACAGTATGAATTTTTAACCACTTTCCAAAATTTTTATAGTTCAGTATCGTATTTAGAGCCTATTTATGAAGTAAAAAATGTAAATCAAGTTGTTACCCGAAAATATTTTTCGCGATATAGTTTTCAACTTTTACGGTCCTAGACCTGTTAAAGTATAAAGGGAAAATCAAAAACTTATGAATAGTATCGTAATGCATGAATGAGATGCGCAACGGGTAAAAAAAGTGTGACTAGGCGGCTGTATCAAAAATTTTAGATTTTTGGCGGACATTTTCTAAGTGTCATTATCTTGTCATTTTTGTACTGGGCTATACCAAAAGAAAAAATAGGTACGTCATTTGTTTTTTGTCTCGTAGATTGATATATTAAAATTTGGAAGGTGGTTAAAATTTCCTCCTGTATTATATTGATATTCGTAGAAAAGGTGTTGTTGTGTAGAGTTCTATTACTCCTATTGTTTTCATGTGCTTACACCAACAATACATTCTCTTGAATAGTTCGCAATAAATTGCAAGGCTTTGTTCTGTTGTAAAGTGAAAAAATGATAATATCCGTCTGTTGTTATCAGCATCTTGCATTCGTTCATTAACACCGGACTAACCGTGCCAAACATTATCACAGAAGTACAGTCGTCTAAGTTAACTCGGCGGAAACACACGAACGGCCTTATCACACTTCCGTCGTTATGATATAAATGTCGCGCGATCTTATTTATGCCGGCGGAGGGAGCATCGCGAGTGTACGCTTCCATTTATTAAAACAGTAATAGATATTTCGCACTGTTCCGGTAAATTATCATTTGGCAGTGCAATACATAGATAGAGGCTGATCAACATTTTTATATCGATATAATAAATAATAAATAATAATAATATTAATTAATATAGCTATGCCAAACACACATAACATACAGATTACAATAAATGAAAAACTTACTAAGTATACAGATTTGGCCATTCAAATTAAAACACAATGGAATGTCCAAACGGTGCATATTGTACCAATAGTAATATCATGTACAGGAGTTATACCTAAATCATTAAGAAAAAGCCTAGATGCATTACAAATTCATCAAAGTATCTTCAACATCATTCAAAAAGTACGAGTAGTAATACTAAGTACTTGTATAATAACACGCAAATTTTTATCAACTTCATGCATAAACACTATAGTAAACTAGCCCCATTTGTTAAAATCACTCAGTACCTAATGCATGCATGCATCTAAATCAGCTAAGTTATACCATCATGCCAGGCTTGGTTGCTACAACCCGTCTGGACATGAAATCACCTCATTAATGAGAGTAAAAAAATGTACGAAACAAATAATAATAATAAATGTGGACAACATCACATACATTGTTCTGATCCCAATTTGAATAACTATTTAAAGCATTCGTATTTTGGAAATCAGAAACAACAAAGGTACCACAAACACCCTGACCCGAGAAAATGTAGAAAAACACATTTTTTCTACATTGACCCGTCCGGAAATCGAACCTGGGACCTCGGAGCAGGCGACACCTTGAAAACCGGTGTGTTCGCCACTCCGCCACGGAGGTCGTCTTTGAAATAGGTATATGTATACGTATGATTCTCGCATTTATTAGGCACTCAGTATTTTTTTATACCGACGTTTCGAACACTTTACAGCGTTCATGGTCACGGGTAAACTAAGACGTTATTCGTCTTTAGAAATTGATAAACATAGCTACTTACCGCCTTTAAGAATTGTTTTCAGTTATGTATCTACTCACTCAATATGAGTTAACTTAGATTTAGTATAGGTGCCTAATGTACTAAATTTGATGCCATAGTTTGTGCACTTTAATCAATCAGGTTATTTTTATGGAATTTCTAGTATGCTGCTCCTGTATGCATTAAAAAGGATGCAATTTTTAATTATTTTATTAGATTTATCACGTTGCTAAAAATCATTGATATGTCTAACTGTCACGACGAATACTGAGCGGGATTCGTTTTGACACTTTTTATTTTTAGATTTTAATTGCAAATGTGTGTTTTAAAATTTGTCACTAATTAAACTATCCTATTTTAATTTTGCTCATTTTTTATCCATTATTTTTGTATGCGCACATCAGAAGTGCGCAAAAATGACAATAAATTAATTTTTTTATAATTATATTTAATAATTATTATGAAATAATAATATTATATTTGTTTTACATAAAAACTTAAGTGATAAAATTGAGAATATATTATATTGATGCTATTTTAATTATCGCCTTATTGATCTCACGCACCTTTCACAATTAGGGTGAATTCGGAACCATGAATATATTAATTAACAATATCTTTGTGGGCACAAATTTGGTGAGGGGAAAATGCGTATTTTGTGATGCTAATCAAAATTTCAAATTAAGCGCGTCCTTTTTTTAAATGCTGATGAACGAAACAATATAAGATTTAAATATATATTTTTTTTTTAAACATTATACAATTTTTGATATACTTACCTGTGAACAAACATAGCAGACAGAAAATTCTAGAAACTATATCGTTTAAAGGTCCGTTGCTGTAGTAAAAAAGTGTTACTTATTTTTCAACATATAATGCTGCCCAATATTTTGATTTCTATGATCGAAGGTAGTCAGGCTTGTACGAACTAATCATTTCAATGTATGTAATCAGTGCAGTGCGATGCGCGATCGGAAACGGACGCGCACAATTTAAGCGAGAATTATTACTAATTCACGTCACGCGCGGCTCTAGCCGTAGCGCGTAATTTTTCACTATGGGCTCACAACAAGTCATAGTGAACGAAGTGTTGGCGTTTATCCAGAACGCCATCGACACAATGGACGAAGTCAGCATCGTGCAGATCTGCAAGTCGAACTTCAACGAAGCTGAGATTTGCAGTGGCAAGGCGCTGCTTTATCAGAGCATCGGTAAAGCCGATGAGATGCCATCTCGCCGGAGGGATGGAGGTGCGAAGAGTCTCCAGGATATCATCACCCTGTTGAAGGAGACCGACCCAGATGACGTGCCAACGTTCGTGGCGAAGGATCTGCATAAGCTGCCTCCCGTCACTTTCGACCACGTCGACGTCACCAGGCTACTCAAGGACATCATCTTCTTGAAAACGAGTCTGGCTGAAGTTCAGTGCAAATTGGAGGCCTCCGAAAACACTATCAGTGGGTTGCAAACCGAAGTCATGTTGTTAAGAAACACGGCTACGGTAAGTAGGTCACCGGAGGCCGCCAACGTGAACACTCGTCGTGGAGGGCAAAACGCATCCATCAGCAGTTTTGCTTCAGCGCATACGGATGCGTCACCGCCTGCCGTAATCGCGCGCCACGCCGCCCCCTCCGCCCCGGCGGAGACGTCACGCGTGTGTACGTCGACCCCTCAACGACCATACGCTGCAGTCACCGCTGCTAACCAACCCGCAAAGCGACAACCCGAGCGGGTTAAAAAAGTGGGGGGACAACAAGAACGACCGGTCCCTAAGGATATACCGCGGAGACAAGAAGGCGGTTGTGATGACGAAGGTTTTATAAAGGTGGAAAGGAAGAAGAAGCTCGTCCGCCGAAACCTTTGTGGCACCGCCCCGACAGGACAGAACCACCTGCTGCGTCCGGCTATCCCGCCAACGCAGTTGTACGTGTCCCGCCTGCATTACTCCACGAAATCAGAAGACATTGTGGAGTACATCAGACTGAAAGCCAAATTTACTCTGAGGGTCGAGCGGCTGGTTTCCCGCCATAATGTGAATTTTAATTCATTTGTGGTGAGAGTACCAACCGAACATCTGTCGACCTTCGTGAAAGAAGATTTTTGGCCTAGAGGTGTTTTGTTTCGACGATTCCGCGGTCGGATACCTGACACTGCATTGCGCAACACGTCGCCGCCTTCTCTACGTGTATTAGACAGTAAATAGTTTTTTTTTTTTTTTTTTGTTGTGTATATTATGTATGTTAGACTTTAAGGTATATATTGTATGGGCCTTTTGTTGCCTGATTTAAATAAATAAATAAATAAATAAATAAAATAAAAATATGTATGTAATGTACTACGCGTACATTAAAAAAACGCTAGTCCGTACCTGCAACAACTGCAGTAACTGTAGGCATGCAATATTAGCGTGTGTAAGCGTAGGTAACCGCCTATGTGTGCATACATAAACGCTCCTTGTTTGCATCAACTGTGGGTAGGCAATAGCATTTCTGTGTTAGCGTAACCGAGTACGCGTCCATACAGGTACGATAGTCTTTACGTACGGAAATTGCAGCAAATTTACGTACAGAATAGCTTTCCTATCTGCGAGTAACTAACTATGCGTACATACAGGACCGCTATTCCGTACCTTGAGATATTGCATATTTTATGTAGACGTACGCAACGTACCTGTTACATAAGAACGCTTAGTTTATTAAAGACTTATGTTTGTGTCATAATAATTTAATTAATTCATAAATTCATTAGATTTTGTGCCAATTTGAAAAAAGGAGGATATTGTAAATTTTTAAAAGAAGTAATAGCTTTAATCTGCTGTTTACTACAACAGACATGCAAAAACCTGCAGCGCTTTACAATCGCCTTTAATTTTTCAAGAAAGAACTCTAAGTACTGAAGTTTCCAAGAGTTTTAAAGATCAATAACTAAGTAAACTTACTTTCGCTTTCCAGGCTAAAGCGACTTAAACTTGTAGTCTCAGTCTAGGTAAATAACTTAATCAGTCACCGTTTAATATTTCACAAAGTTTTCAATTTTTTTTTTTTTTTTGAAAGGACCTATGCTGTGGCGGAAGGCCGTTACAGCTTCACCGGGCGGGTTTTAGGCGAGTGCGGAAGGCACTCAGCCCAAAAGCGGCCTGCTAGCGGGTACCTCGAGCGCGAGGCGAGTCCTAGGCTTCGCGTAGCGAAGCCTAGGGCTCGCCCGCGCAGGGGCCCCGTACTAGCGGCGCGATCGGACCGTGTCGGGTGCTGAAGGCACCCGGCCAAGAGATCAACCCGACTAGTGGTTGCATCGCGTAGCTCGGCGCTGCAACACAGACTGGTCTGTGCATACAGACCGATCTACGCGAGCCCCGTTCTAGTGGGCCCGATCGGGGGGGGCAGACTAGGCCTCAAGGGCGCCTCTGTAGGCTCGGACCTCGGCTTGGGCCGTCGTCCGAAGGGCGGACTGGTGAGAAGCGGCCAGGTACATGTCTGTACCTGCCAAAATGATGCAAGGGTCCTCGCACTCGCCGGCGAGTGCGCTGATTCGATCTAGTGCTTGTCAGGTGTGTACTGTTGTGAGTGGTGAATTGTTTTACGAACGATGTGATTTCGTCGTCGGGATCTTCGAGAACGTTCCTCGGTCGGCGGAAACGGGCTTCGACATCTTTTTGGCACAAGTAGGTGGCGGCTTTGACTATGAGAGGATTCGTATGATTGACGGCTTTATCAAAGAAGTGTTGAGACGCTTCTTTCATAAAGCTGGCAATCGACGGAATGTTAAGGTCGCGATGCAAATTGTCGTTACGCACATACCACGGGGCGTCCGAGGCAGAGCGTAAGAATTTGTTTTGGAGGATTTGGAGACTTTCTAGTTCTGAGGGGCTGGCATGAGCGAACACTGGACTAGCGTAAGTCATCACGGGTCGAATACAGGCTTTGTAAATTGTCAACTTATTTCTAAGTGACATTTTACTCTTCCTGCCGATATAGTGGTAGAGCCTTGAAAAGTAAAAGGCTGCAGTCTGACGGACGCGTTTGATGTGAGGTTTAAAACTCATTCTACGGTCTAAGGTGACACCTAGGTATTTGACTGTCTTCTCCCAAGGGATCGGACGGTCGTATAGGGTGATAGGTGTGAGACATCGTTTAGGATGTTTTGAAGCGAAGAAACCTCGAGTAAAGTACACTGCTGCACTTTTCTCGGGGTTTACCTCTATTCGCCACATCCTAAACCAGTCACCTAGGGATTGGGCTGCACGTTGTAGTGCCTTAATGATGTAACCGGCATGGTAGCCAGAGTGATAGAGGGCTGTGTCGTCCGCAAATAGAGCTAGCTCTACTTGCGGTGACCTGGGAATGTCGTTAATGAAAATTGAAAAGAGAAGAGGGGATAGCACGGAGCCCTGAGGGACTCCAGCCCTGATGGGGCGGGGAGATGAATAGGACCCCTCTACGCGGTAGCGAAAGGTACGATTTGACAGAAAGTCTCGAAGGATGAGCACGAGACTGTCGGGCACTTTGAGTTGGTACAGCTTGTAGATCAAGCCGTTGTGCCAGACTTTGTCAAATGCTTTCGCTACATCGAAGAAGAGTGCACCGGTTACCATCGGTTTGGATCTGTTGAGGCCGTCGAGAATGTGCTCCGTTAGGCGGTGCACCTGTTCGACACAAGAGTGGGAGGCTCTGAAGCCAAACTGTTCGTAGATTAAGAGATTGTTCGAGAAAATGTAATCTCTTAGGCGGGAGACGAGAACACGCTCGTATAATTTGCCCATAGTCTTGAGGAGACTGATGGGCCTGTAGTTGGCGGGCTTGGAGCGGTCCTTGCCGGGCTTAGGGATACCTATGACGTCTGCTTCTTTCCACGCGGTTGGAAAGATGCAGTTTGCCATGGCACTATTGAAGATAGCAACCAATAGGCAAATCAGTTGGGCGGGGAGGACTCGTAAGACTCTGTTGGAGATCCGGTCCGGACCGGGAGCCTTGTTTGGACGGAAACCTTTGATGATGGTTTGCACCTCATCGGCGGTGGTGGGTGCAAGGGGGCAGGTTGGAGGGAGGGCCGAGAGACGTTCGACTTCGCTGTTCACCATACTAAGGTGGGCAGCGTCTATAGGAAGCGTGCTAGGAGAGCACTGGGCCTCTAGGCTGTCGGCCAGACATTCGGCTTTCTCTTCGTCGTCGAATACGACGGAGTTGTCGGGTCTAGAGAGAGAAGGCATAGATGTGACTATATCTGACTTGAAGGATCTCGCCAACTTCCAATAGGCTTGGTGAGATGGTGAGATCGTTTCAAGTAGGCTATCCCACTGACTTTCCCGAAGAGCCTTAATACGTTCCTTTACAGATGTCCGTAAAGTGCGTAGAAGGGTTCGGTTATATTCGGTGGGATAGGAGTCATAAGCTCTGGTCGCAGCTCTCTTTGCCCTCAACAGCTCTCTCACGTCATCCGGCAAGTTCAATCTATGCCTAGGCATATCTGGAACTTGCCTAGACGAATCGCTAATAGCGGTCGTGATGTGGCTAGTGAGGGCATCGATCGCTTGGTTAGTCTCGTGAGGCGATCCTAACCTGTCTGGGATTGAGTTCAATACTGAATCGGGACTAGGTCCGAGATTGCTCTCGAGCCTGTGCCGGTCCAGTATTGTTTTCATGGATATCTGTTGGTCAGAGGGACCTAATTGGAGGACAACTGGGCGATGGTCAGAATCTAGGTCATGGTGGACTTCTATTGAACGAAGGCGCAGGCCTACATTCTTTAGAACCGCCATGTCCAAGATATCGGGTCTGTGGTTTACGTTAAAAGGATAGTGGGTCGGAGAAAGGGGGGCGATGATGTCAAAATTGAGGACTTCAGCGAGATCTGCTAACTCTCTACCATTGCTGGAGGTTGTTAAACAGTTCCACTGAGTATTTTTGCTATTGAAATCTCCGCCGAGAATGACGGAGGGTCCCATAGCAAAAAGAGCCTCATAGTCGCTCCTTAAGGGAGTCTTGTCGCCAGGTTGATAAATGGAAGCTATTATGACTGGTTGATGGCCGGTCATGGCTAGCTGACAGACAGAAGCTTCAACGTTTGTGAGCGTGGGAGGGTCAAGGGGAACGCAATGCAAGGAGCGTTTGTAATAAATTAGAGTGCCGCCACCTCTAGTGGGCCTATCGTTGCGAACTACGTTATAGTTGGCAATCATAGCACTACGAGGGTTTTCAATTTAATGGACTTCGATGCTTGATGGCAGTTAACGGTGGGATAAAAGTCGTGACGGCCAAATGTCATTCTTCAAAAAGGTGTTATTATCTACAAAAGTTTTTATAAGCTTTTATTATATATTGAATTGCTTAAGCGCCATTTTGCTGTGACACAATAATACTCGGTCACTACAGTCAGCCTCTTTTTAAATATTTTTTTACAAGATAAGGTAAATTATACAAAGTGTCACGTTGTGATTTCTGAGCTGCGCACTATTCTCTAAATACTCACGTTTAGTTAATACATTCATTGTTTCATTATTAAAACACATTTAATTTCACTTCAATAATAATCGAGTTTTGTTGTTTTGGTTATTGATCTGTCAATGACAAGGAGCTGTCAGATGCGCATGCGACTGTCCGTATGCTCCGAATGACTATAATAACGTTACGTTCGTTTGTCTACGTTTAGCAAACGCACGGAACACTTACTCATTTCACAAATGTCGTGAATGATTTATTTTAATAAATATAACAATACTTGTTTTCTATATTTTTAAGATTGTGTGTTGACATTAAATTATTTTATGAAACTTCACGCAGCCGAAGTAATTTTCATGAGCCTGGCAGAATGACGTTTATGACCTTAGACAGATGTTTAAAAAAGGTAATAAACAATAGTAGTATGGCAGGTTTATAAACATTGGGAATTGATTAGGGAAAAATACGTTGTCTTGAGGACTGGTTGGTAAAGAAACAATTTAAATAAACGACCAGCCTTTAGTTAATAATAGTAATTGGAATATTAAAATAATGTAAATCAATAACCTAAAAAGTTTGTATGTTTTCTTGTTAGTTTAATATGTGTCTTACAAAGAAATAGTTCTTTGTGTTGTTTCGATTGTTTTGGGGAGATTTGAGTTAGTGAACTGGGCACTCGGAAATTCCTTCGTGACAATGATTTGCATTTTTGCAATTTGGAGGTTTCGTTCGAGGATTTTATTTGATTGATTTCATTCTGGTATTCGGCTTGGTGTTGTGAAGATGTCGAGGAGGACACCTTCGCTCTGGCTGTCGGCCAGGAAACCTAAAGAGAAGGATGGAGGCCGACACCTCAATTTTGTTTCCGGCTTATAATCGCCGTGTTTAATATTTTGATTTTGTTCCGGTCTAAGTGCCGTAAGTATATTTGCTGATTTGGCAGGATTTTGTTCATTGAGTCGCTTATTGCAGTTCTATAACATAAGTGATTTCTTTCAGATCTTTTGATGGCCGCTTGGTTTGGCTACCAGGCTTAGCACATTACCTTACCGTTTTACGCTGACTTTCCGCTGATCAAATGAAAGACGCAAGAAGCTTGTCTCGATGAGATTCGGGTTGGTACCACGCCACGTGGATGCATAAGGTCACCCTACCCTATCTTTGTTGAAGTAAGTGGAAACATCTTCTTAATCCAGTTAGCAGTCTACATTCCGGTTGCCGTTTATTAGTATTCCGTTCATAATTAAATTCAGATTATTCCGTTTAGTATAATTTACATGATAAGTTTGGTGGTACAACTCGCTCAGAAGTAGGGGTAATTCAGAGCCTTACAAAGGACTCACGCCTGAGATTTCTGTGTAGCTTTTAAGAGGTGGTAAGCTTAGCCGGAGCAAATAAATATATTTTGTCAATTCATGCTCGCCTCTTTATTTACCACCTCATCCTGATCATCTACATCACCCCCAACACCCCCTCCAACCCCCTCCAACCCCTAAACGTTGCAAAAGTTTAAGCAATTTCGAGCTGGGACAATTTAATGCCATACAATTCTATTCAATAGTCATTAACAGTGTAATAGCCCTTTTTCATTAAGATTACTTTGACATACGATTTAAGTTTATGTACAGGGAGTTCAGCAATACCCTGTGGTAATTTTTTGAAAATACGAATACAATGTCCTATCAACGATTTTCCTACTTTTCGCAGTCTGAAGCCTGAAACGGCGAGTTTATCTCTATTTCTACTTTTCTTAAGAAATAAATGTATGTTCTTACGAACGTAAATAATATTCTCGTACATACCTTTACCTCCTCTTTACCCACTTAAGATATATATTAACGAGTTAAGGTATTTAGTTTAAGCATCAGTTTCATACAGACCGCTCGCTTTCGCTTATTATGTACTCAGTTTGCTGTGTGTATGATGAGTGTTCAGTAGGTCAGTGATTCCCAAGTGATTGCCTTTCCTTAAAGCATAAACTTTAATTTCTTAACAATGAGTAAATAAATAATTTATTTATTTATCTATAATTAGCGGGTTAAACACTATTCATAGTTCTTTACAGGGTCTTCAATTATTTACATGCGATGTACGACCCAAACCTAAGCAGTTTGTGTTTCAGAATATATCAGACACAAGAATTAAGTTCAGCATTCATAATGTCAGCTTGAATACGGTAATGTAAATCAAGTTTTCACCCGAAAATATTTTTCGCAACATAGTTTTCTATTTTTACGGTCCTATGCCTGTTAAGGTATGAAAGGAAAATCAAAAACTTATGGATAGTATCGTAATAAATAAATGAGATGCGCATCGCGTAAAAAAAGTGTTGCTAGGAGGCCGTATCAAAAATTTTCAAATTTTTGGCGGACATTTTCTAAGTGCTATATCTTGACATTTTTGTACTGGGCTATTCCAAAAGAAAAAATAAGTCATTTGTGTTTTGACTCGTAGATTGTTATTGGAAGGTGGTTAAAATTTCATTCGGTATACGACATAATGTCAAAAAAATAAAAGTAATAATCTTAAATACAATATAAATTAAATGTCAAGAAAATTAAATAATATAATTAATTAGATTTAGCCATTAAAATTAGTCCATAAGAATTCGTGAACAGAGGAGAAGCACCCTTCACCAAACAAGACTTTTTTAAGTTCCTTTTTAAAATAACATTCGTTTAAAGAAGCAGTTTTAAACTGACCGGAAACTTGTTAAATAGTCTGACAGGCTGATAGTCAGAAGAATATTTGATCACAGTAATGTGGGATTATTTTATTTAAGAATAAATCCATATTTCAATTTCATAAAACAAAGCCATCCACATACAATGATAAAACCCAAATTTATACGTCAGCTGCATAAACCTCTGTTAACACATATAATGAGAACTTTACAATGAAAGCATTTAATTTCATTACCTACCAAACGATGCAGTATAAACACAAAAAGGGGAAAAAAATCACTGAGACATTTTTATTTCAACTGACGTAAAATAGTTTTTATTCAAAGTGTAAATGTTGCATAACATTTTACAGGCTTTTGCCGAGAATTAATTAAAGTCCATCCTTTTAATCTGTAAGGTAATTTTAATTAACGTAATTTGCCAAGGACCGAAACATACATAAAAGAGAACCACTACACCAATTTATGATACACAAGGAATCATATTTTAAATGTCTCTTTTTTTAAGATTAAAAAGAATTAGTTTTTTTTTAATTCTAATAATTTTTAATTTTAAAATACATTTTGCATGTAGGCAAACAATTTTCTTAATTTTTAGGAATTGGATATAATTTCCTTGTTTAAACTGATATTATCTAAGAAAGGCGTTAATATTGTTTTGGTGCGTGAGCAATCAGCTGTGCTATTTGACTTTACGAGGAAAAGTTGAATATTTAAGTAAGTATATCACATGATCTGGCTTAAGCCCCTGTGCTGTGACTCGAGCCAAGAAAGGCTTGAATCTCTTAAACGTTAGTATCGTGGATCGGGCCTCTTCCTACAACCCCGCTTCTACAATCAGAGCTTATGCATAAATTTGAATTTTCAATTAAGGCTACTTTGAAGAACATTTTATTAGACATAAAGTGAAACCTTTGGTCTCTTCTAGACGAAATATACGTATTACAAAACAAGAGTGCGGTGGAGTTGACTGGACGTACAAAATATTTTATAGCGATGCCGCTACTTTACAAATTGTTAAAGCTGGTGGTTACGAGTAAAATAAAATATCAGTCATTTCATTAATTATCTGAATCTTCTAATAACCGGCCAAGTGCGAGTCGGACTCGCGCACTAAGGGTTCCGTACCAAAAAGGCCAAAAAAACGGGTTTGTTGTATAGGAGCCCCCCTTAAATATTTATTTTATTTTGTTTTTAGTATTTTTGTTATTGCGGCAACAGAAATACATAATTTGTGAAAATTTCAACAGTCTAGCTATCGCGGCTCTTGAGATACAGCCTGGTGACAGAGCGACGGACAGACGGACAGACGGACAGACAGCCAAACAGCGAAGTCTTAGTAATAGGGTCCCATTTTTACCCTTTGGGTGCGGAACCCTAAAAACCAGATAATTACCGAAACCCGGAAAACAATCAGTTGTCTCCGGTGTTAGAATTAAGAGTCAGCTCTTATGATAGTGATTTTAAAATATTTAATCAGTATATTATTTTAATATAATTATTATTTATTTACACGTCATAAAAATGGTGACGAGTAACATACCTGCAAAATCCTATTTAACCTTCTAAAAGACCTTAAATTACACATAGTCTAGTTCGTTTTAAAAAACATATCGTAATCTGCGGATCGTACAAAATTGAGCCAGCCAAGGTTTTATAACATTATAATTTAACCACCTACTCTATAGCCGTCTGTATCCATTTAGTAGAGTTGCACCCCAAAACGTCTGAAAGGTTCAAGATATCTTAAATGAGTTTCGTTATCTCTGGCAAAAGAAAATGGGATTAATAGTTAACAGAGATCGCTGCAGGCGCTAAACATCCACTTAAACGTTAAATAGTAGTTCTTGTTTCTTTTCCTCTGGCAAAGTGATTTAGCTTGTACAGTACAATCGGGAATGAGGTCGGGGCATGAGAAAGAGTTAAACATTTTTTATTCATACACCACGGATAAAGTTCCACGAGACTGAGCTAAAGATAATCTGTAATAAATATATATTTTTTGAAAACAATATAGGTTTCACCATTTGAATCCTTGTTACATCTGTTATAAAATACTATAACTGTCTGGAATATTAAATAAATATGGTAGCTAAAAACACAATTAGTTAAGGTTATTAAAGCTTATTTCATCAATCTACAAAATAATGATTTTGTAAAGATAATAATAAATCTACCACTCAAATAAACTAACAAGACTGATTTAATAAAATTGGTTACCTAAAATCTACAAGGCTATTTTAGCTTTTCTAAAGGTTTATCGAAAAAATAAGGACTACCCAAAAAAATAGTTTCAGCCAGTATCCGCATGGGCCGAACTCGGTATTGAGGCTTCATGCAAAAGGAGCTAAGTCCATAAAACGCCCATAAAGGGTCGCCCAGCCGAAGAATGCAAAGTGAGCTGTGCCGTAAACTGGCTGCGGTAGTGATGTGATATCTGAAATGAGTTTAAAATACGAGTATTATTCACTGTTTGGTGGAAAAGTATAAATAATATTTTACTGACGAAATAAATAAAAAAAAAGAAATCTCCACCCACATTTTTGATGAGTGATTTGTTTTTAATAAGACTAGTCTATTGTAAATATTTTTCTTGTTGGGAGCGACCTCCGCATGCGTGTGACTATAAGTATGGGAAGAGGAGTACCTAGGTGTGGGGGCGTGGTGTGGTTGGAATCAAACGCTAATTTAATCTGCCGTCAATTGCAAATGCGTCTTGTCAATCGATGCTCCCCTCTGCTATTCACAGAAGCGTCTCTATAGACGCTATAGTATCTATCGCGATTTTATTAGAATCTTTTATTATTTTGAGGAATTTTTTATGATTAAAAAAACTAGATAGCATTAATTGTCTAATTTCCATGACGGAAACCTCACCACAACAGTAAAATTTCAATTAGTCGGACACATAATACTTAACTTTACTGACCGACTCGATAGATAGCCGACATTCGTTGTTTTGATAAAAAAAAAACATGTGATTATGAACAACTATTGGCCCATTTTACACCGCTATCAATAAAATTAATCCCAGTTACACAACTCGTAAATAGTAAGGTACACATTTTAAGCATATTATTATGCATGAAAAATATCAAGTGACTTGCCATCAGCCATCACTATTCACTTTGTTGTCTTTCGGTGGTGTCCTTTACGATAGATTTATATTCATGACACTATCTCCAACGCGTAAAATTTCGGGCAATGGCGATCTTGGAACAGGCATATGTAATTTTGTTTGAATAAGTAAAGAGGGGTAGGACAAAGGCTATTTGATCTCTGTCTTCGAGTAAGAATAAATAGGATGGCTCGCTGACTGTTTTATGGGATATCTCACATAAATGGATTTTGAAGGATAGCGTGTTATAAGATTATTGATTCAAGGTAAACAATGTCTGAAGGAGGCATTATCTCTGAAGCAGCGAATGCTTTCTTGGGTTCAGTTAGTATTGCCATCGTTCTCTTCCATATTTGACGACAAATGGTACAGTGAACAATGAAATCTTAATTTATATCAGTATAACCTTTTTACATTCTGATACTAACAGTAATTAACTAATAATGGTAAACAGGAATAGTATGCATATAAAAACATTAGCAATACTTTGAAATTAAAGATAATTATGTTTACGGATTTAGTACTCGTTTATTTTTTATTTAACCTGACGTTTCGAACACTTTACAGCGTTCATGGTCACGGGCAAACAGTAGCAATACTCTTTTCTTCCCATGGGAGTTGTAAGAAGAGACTAAAGGAGCAATGACATAAGAAGACTAATTTAACAGCTTTTCTCTTCACTACTGGCGATTCTAGCGATATTCTCCGTTTAAGGAGGCCTGTCTCCAGTATTGGACTGATATAGGATGGTGATAATGGAGACAAAATAAGACTAATTTTTGAAATTCAAATTTAGTTTTTCAATATCAGTATGTCTCTTCAACATGAATATGTTTTTTTTTATTTTTCATCCAAAGTTTCAACGTAATTCTTTTAATAATTTCTTTTTATAATACCACAATAAGAACTAAATGAGTACCAGTGTCCTGCTAAATGCAACGTCAATTTAAATCCGACTTCAATTGTAATGCGCCATCAAATCCCGAGCAAAAGGAACACATTGAACGAGTTAGTTTAATTTGGCAACTGTTTTCATAAATATTTATTACTATAGCTGACAACATGAATAAGTTTTTTTTTTCATCCAAAGTTTGAACATAATTCTATTTATAATTAGTTTTTATAATACCATAACAAGAACTTAATAAGTCTCAGTGTCCCGTTAAATGCAACGTCAATTTAAATCCGACTTCAATTGTAATGCGCCATCATAGCCCGAGCAAAACGAACACATTGCACGAGTTACTTTAATTTGGCAACTGTTTTCATAAATATTTATTACCAGTCCTCTAGCTGAGTATACGGTATACTGCACAATAGGTTCCGGGCGAGCGTGTGACAGCCCTCCGAAACACACGTAGCGGCGAAGAAAACAAAATGTTGGTTTCACGTAAACCCTCTGCTAACAAGTGTTGTTTTTTAACATTTTCTATTATGCTTACACGTAAGAGTATTTGAACAATCGTTCGTATATTCACAGATTTAAAGTTGAAAATTGAACAATTTTTAAACCGAATTCGGCCGTGCATTAACTGAAGCGGTTCACTGTGATGTACTTTTTGCAAACAATAGACTTAAGTCGTGAAAAGTACCTGAAAGTTATATTAGGAATGTGTGTGCATGACAGTTTTTACATTTTATGTACAGACAACGCGTAGGTCAACTTACCCAAAAAGTTAAAGGTCATTGATTTGATTTTCAACTTTAAGTCCAACAAGTAGAGATCAATATCAGTTAAGAAAATTTGACGTTTTGTGGTAGGTTGACGTGCTGTTGTCTGTAAAAGAAAAAAAAAATGTTTAGGAAGTGCATTTAAAATAACGATCTTTCACCAAAAATAGGTACGTAGGGTTAGCACCCGTGACCATAAACGCTGTAGTGTTTGTAATATCGAGATAAATCAAAATACAAAATAAAATTAAAGTAAAGTCAAGCATATTGTATTCCTGGATGAGACGGATGAGACATTAGGGAAGGTTGATAACAAGATGTAACGAATCGGTAGTAGGATCCCATGGATTTGGATGCAGAAACCATAGGGGGCAAATGCTTGTCAACTTCCTCGAACGGGAGGGGCTCTTCTTGATGAACTCTTTCTTCAAGAAGCAGCCCCAAAGGAAGTGGACGTGGCAGAGCCCCGACACTATGACGATAAATGAGATTGACTTCATCATGACCAACAAAAAGCATTTATTCAGAGACGTCTCCATGATCAACAGGTTTAATACCGGAAGCGATCACCGACTCGTTCGAGGCTCTCTGAATATTGATTTTAAGGCGGAACGTGTCCGTCTGATGAAGTCGAGGCTCCGACCTACTTTGCTCCAAACCATAATAAATGATCTAAACGTTCCAGTCAAACCTGGAAAACCGACTCGCTGCCGTAAAAACCACAACAGACGTAAACCAGAACCTCGAAAATGTGGTTCGGATCCTCAGGGAAGAAGGTATGAGATTTTGTGAAATTCAGCGTAAGGGCAGGAAGTCAAAGCTTTCGGAAGGGACTTTAGGGCTAATGAAGGAACGACGTGAAAACCCACCCGTCACTTCGTCGGAAAAGCGGGCTCTAAACCAAGAGATCAGAAAGCTCGTACGACACGACCTCCGTTGCTCCAATACTATTGCGATTGAAAGAGCAATCGAGCAAAATCGGGAGTCGAAAGTGTTCGTACAATCTCTTGGAAGAAGCCACCTGACGAAACTGACGACAGCAAGTGGAGAACTCGTTGCTTCGAGGCCAGCAGTCCTTTCCGAAGTAGAACATTTCTATGGCCGGTTATACGCTTCGCATGCATCTCGACCTAATCCCGAAAATGAGGACCCTAAAGCCGCGTTAACACGCCACTACACTCAAGACCTGCCAGAAGTCAGCATTGACGAAATCGAGATGGCTCTTAAACAGCTGAAAAATGGAAAAGCCCCTGGAGAGGATGGCGTTACAACAGAGTTGCTAAAGGCTGGAGGTAAACCCGTACTGAGGGAGCTTCAAAAGCTTTTTAAAGCTGTCTTGTTTGAAGGGAGAACTCCGGAGGCGTGGAGTAGGACTGTGGTCGTCCTGTTCTTTAAAAAGGGAGATAAGACCCTGCTGATTGACCCATTTCCCCTTTAAGCCACGTCTATAAGCTGTTTTCAAGAGTCATCACGAACCGCCTTGCGCGAAGATTCGACGAATTCCAACCACCGGAACAGGCTAGATTTCGGAGTGGATACGGCACCACAGACCACATCCATACAGTGCGGCAGATTATACAGAAGACCGAAGAGTATAATCAGCCCTTGTGTCTAGCATTCGTGGACTATGAGAAAGCCTTTGACTCGATCGAGATCTGGTCCGTTTTGGAGTCCCTGCAGCGTTGCCAAGTAAATTGGCGGCACGTCCAAGTAATGAGATGTCTCTACGAAGCCGCCACGATGTCCGTCCAAGTACAGAATCAGCAAACAAAACCTATACCTACCGTTGCATCGAGGAGTGAGACAAGGGGACGTCATTTCCCTGAAATGGTTCACAAATGCAATGGAGGATATTATGTTTAAGACGCTGCACTCGAAAGGACGAGGCATTAACATCAATGGCGAATACATCTCCCACTTGCGATTTGCAGACGACATCGTCATTATGGCAGAAACGCGGCAGGACCTATAACAGATGCTGAATGACCTGGCTGACTCTTCTGTACGCATCGGCTTGCGGATGAACCTGGATAAAACCAAGGTTATGTTCAATGAACATGTACTACTGCAACCGATTGCGGTGCACGGCGCCGTCCTCGAAGTTGTTAAAAACTACGTGTACCTTGGGCAGACATTGCATCTAGGTAGAAACAACTTTGAGGATGAGGTGAACAGAAGAATTCAGTTGCGTTGGGAAGCATTTGGGAAACTACATCGAGTCTTCTCATCGTCGATCCCACAATGCCTCAAGACGAAAGTCTTCAATGAGTGCGTCCTACCCGTCATGACATACGGAGCCAAAACGTGGACACTGACGGTACGGCTAGTCCACAAGTTCAAAGTCGCTCAGCAGGCTATAAAAAGAGTTATGCTCGGAGTTTCTCTTAGGGATAAAATCAGAGAACTAAAGTTTACATTTAATTTGTGTTACATTTAATTTGTTGGTGTGCAATAAAGAATATCTATATATCTATCTAAAGTTACCGACATAGCCCACCGGATTAGCAAGCTGAAGTGGCAGTTGGCTGGCCATATTAGCCGCAGAACCGACAACCGATGGGGTAAACGAGTTCTTGAGTGGAGACCGCGTCTCGGCAAATGTAATGTAGGACGCCCTCAGGCCAGGTGGAGTGATGATTTGCGCAAGGTGGCTGGCAGGAGCTGGATGCGAGAAGCCGAGGATCGACCTAAGTGGCGTGCATTTGGAGAGGCCTATTTCCAGCTGTGGACTGTAATAGGCTGATGATGATGATGATGATGATGATAACAAGATAATATTAAATGGTTTTCTTTTTTCAATTGTCAAATCCTTACTTATATTATAAATGGAAATGTAAGTTTGTTTGTTACGTATTCACGAGAAAACTACTCAACCGATCATCATTAAACTTTGTACACATTTTTGGAGTAACATTTGGTTATTAATTATTTGGTATCCCACTGCTGGGCACAAGTTTACCAACGCGCGATATAAAGTTTAGTTTAGGGCAGGCAGAGCGGGGGCGAAAAGCTAGTAAAATATGAGTTCTCAATGCGACACGTGTATTTTTATTTTTTTGATGTTTTTACGAGGTTTACATATTGAAATAACAATAAATATAATTTAATTTTAGAAATTTTAGTATGAAATTTGCGGTGAGGCGGACGAATCGCTCTAAAAAACTTTCACGCGTTCAGTTGGGCTGTGTGCAATGAAATTGCCTTTATATCGCTACATCGCGTATTATGCCATTGCTGAAAAAAAAAACGTCTACGATTCGCATATATTAGGAATCCCTAATTCATGAGGGGAAAATACATACAATGTCGTAGGAACAAGAAATTTTCTGGTCTCTTGAGTTTACGCAAAACGACACTAAACGGTCTGTTGGTAACGTTGGTAAGTATGTTTTATAAATCAAGATGAACACAATGGCTTTTATAACATAAGATAGGTTATTAATACAGTACAACGAATTTAAAAAAAAAATGTTTTCAATATCAGAGCATATCTGATGACGACCTCCGTAGCGTAGTGGCTTACGCACCGGTTTTTAACATAGAATTTGCTACGAAGTCCGGGGATTGATTCCCGGACGGGTCAAGGTAGAATAAAAGTATTTTGCTACTATTTCTTGGTTCTGAGTGTTTTTTGGATATCCTCGCTAATTTTAAATTCGACAATAGTTATTTCGAGATTATAGCGGTTACAGCAATGTTTGTGATGTTGTCCTCAATTTATCTGTTGATTTTTTGACATATTTTTTTTTAGTATTTTAGACGTTTGTTTTGCATTATAACTGTTAATTATAAAAACGTAAGGGAGTGAGTGAGTATTGTATCAGTTACACAAGGAATATTGATATGATTTCCATTTTTATAAACCACATTTTTTTATTTGGGTCTAGATAATTTAAGACTTACTGGAGAGTCGATATTACCTAGTATTAGAAAATCACTGCTTATGTAAACCGTGATCATGATGAGTTAGTTAGTTATAAAACGAATAACAAAAATATGAAGTACCTAGGTACTTACAAGAATCATGGTTTGAGTAGATATGTTTGCTCTGTAATCTAATAAGTTTAGTCATAATATTGGAAAATTCTACCAGAATGTTACTTTGTTGCAAATCACTCCATTTATTGAGTCAGACGTAAGATTCCAAGCATTTTCTGCCAAATCAGTTAAAATCAGTTAAAATCAGTTTTATTTCTGCAAATAGGCCCCTGGAGGCGCTTTTACACGTCCCAATATTTAACCTACCACTGCTTCGGGACAAATGTGGGCTAGTGCCGAGAAGAAGCAGCGCAAGAAACTCGGTCACTATTGTCAGCCTCTTTTTAAATAAACATGTTTACATAAGATATATGCCAGTGCGAGCTGATACAATTTAAAGCCAAACGATCCTATCATTTATATAATCATCAATAGTGTAATAGCCCTTTTTCATTAAAACAACTTTGATATATGATTTGAATTTATGTACAGGGAGGTCAGCAATTGATAGTGGTAATTTGTTGAAAATACGGATACAATTTCCCATGAACGAATTACCTACTTTTCGCAGTCTGAATCCTGGAACGGCAAGTTTATCTTTATTTCGGGTATTGAAATTGTGTACGTCACTATTTTTGATAAAAAATTCGAGGTTTTTACGGACGTACATAATGTTTTCGAAAATGTATTGAGATGCAACTGTTAGTATGTTGATCTCTTTGAATAGCTCTCTTAGAGAGTCACGGGGTCTAAGGCCGTAAATAGCCCGCACAGCACGTTTTTGCAATATAAAAATAGACTCAATATCTGCCGCTGAGCCCCATAACAAAATACCGTATGACATTATACTGTGAAAGTAGCTAAAATATACTAATCTTGCCGTTCCAACATCAGTCAATTGTCTTATCTTTCGCACAGCATAAGCAGCAGAACTAAGTCTTCCAGACAGAGACCTGATATGAGCACCCCATTGCAGTCGAGAGTCTACAGTTATACCTAAAAAGGTAGAGGAGTCTACTGTGTCTAATGGCTCATCTTTTACAATAACATTTGTGGCGGAAAACCTTACATTAGGCAAAGTAAATTTAACACATTTTGTTTTTCTTGCATTAAGCAAAAGATTATTCGTAGCAAACCAATGCAATAATTTAGAGAGGGTATTGTTAACATCGTCAAATGATAATTCGCCCCTCTTAATTTTAAAAATTATTGAAGTGTCATCTGCAAACAATACCATCTCACAAAGATTATACATATAATATGGAAGGTCGTTAATGTATATTAAAAATAGCAAGGGTCCTAATACTGACCCCTGAGGGACACCCATGATAAGGGCCGACCCTGAAGACTCAGTTCCATCAATGCAAACTTTTTGTGTTCTACCTGTGAGATATGAGTTAATTAAATCTAACGAATCATTCGAAACACCATAATATCTGAGTTTTTTAATTAACGTTTTATGGTCCACACAATCAAATGCCTTTGACAGGTCACAAAAAACACCTATAGCATCTAACCTACTCTCCCAAGCATCGAATACGTGTTTTAGAAGTGCTACTCCCGCATCAGTGGTATTTCTACCTTTCCTGAATCCATATTGATTGTGATGTAATAATTTATTCAAATTAAAGTGCGATAAAAGTTGACTAAACATAATTTTTTCAAATATTTTACTTAGTACTGGCAAGATAGATATTGGTCGAAAATTAGCGGGATCGCATTTCTCGCCGGATTTAAATAATGGAATAATTTTGCTAAACTTCATTAAAGTTGGAAACTGTCTATCATCAATACATTTGTTGAAAATTATTGCGAGATGAGGGGCTATTGAATTTATAATTGTATTGATAATATGAACGGAAATTCCCCAAAGATCTTCAGTTTTTTTCATATTCAATTCTCTAAAAGTTTTTATAATTAAATCAGGGTTTATATGTCTAAAATTAAATGCAAATTTGCACTCATCGACAGCCGACTTGAGAAGGGATTCAGCTAGATCAGCGGAAGAAGCAAGCCCTTCAGTAGTGGAGGAAGCTATGTTTGAAAAAAAATTCTCAAATGTATTCGCAACCTCTGTGCTCGTGTTTATTAACTTATCCCCTAATTTGAGAGAGTAAGCAGGATTGCTTGGTTTTAGTCTACATGTTTCTTTATTTATAATATTCCAAGTAGTTTTCGCTTTATTTTTGGAAGCCGAAATTAAATTATGAAGATAAATTGACTTTGCTTTGGCGCATACTATTTTAAATAATTTGGAGTATTTTTTAACATGGTCTATAATGTTGTGGTTTTGAGATTCAGCTTTTAGACTATACAAATCATATAATGTTTTTCTACTTTTGTAAATACCAGGTGTAGCCCATTCATTAAACTTACAATTCTGTTTGTTGATTTTTACTTTTTTCTGCTTAAAATGATTATCAAATTCATTTTTTACCAAACCAAAAAGGCCCTCATATAATTGATCAACATTATGACTACCAGGCTTTAGTAAATTAACACCATTTTCAATTTTTGCTTTAAATCTGTCT
Source organism: Anania crocealis (assembly GCA_949315895.1). Lineage (NCBI taxonomy): Eukaryota > Metazoa > Arthropoda > Insecta > Lepidoptera > Crambidae > Anania > Anania crocealis. The sequence continues at coordinate 11,395,115 of OX438864.1, forward strand.
ATTTTATTAATAGTAACCGGCCTATACACATAATCTACTATGTTTGGGACACGATGGTGCTCAAATGATGCTTCCTGTCCACTATGGTCTGAAGTTAGACAATTCAATATGTTTTTTTTTAACACTTTACCATTACAAAAAATATTATCTAAGCAAGTAGCCGACGTGGGCGTTACCCTGGTAGGTTCATTGAAAAGATTTATTAAATCATATGACTTGAAGAGATTAAGAAATTGAGTGGACGTTTGTGTGTCTTCTAATATATTAACGTTGAAATCACCGCATACAACTACTTTTTTACACGATTTTGATAGCCTTCTCAGAGCCTCATCCATAGTGGATTCAAAAATATGGTAATTAGATTTGGGGGGGCTATACACGCTAATTATTATAAATTGTTCCAGCTCAACACATGCTAGCTCAATAGTTCGCTCAACTGAAAGCGACACGATGTCTTTGCGTTCTTTACATTTGAATTCATTTTTAACAAGAATAAGTGATCCTCCTCTAGATGCAGACTCCCTTATGAGCGAACTACCGACTTTATAATTTTCAATGTTTAACATTAGTTCATGTTTTTTTATCCAATGTTCTGTGAGGCAAATTACATGAACATCTTCAATCAATCTTTTATGACTTGTCTGTTTCTGTAAAATGTTCTCCTAACTTGGAAAGGAAATATACCGCGTTAAACTTGACTTACATGAAGCTTTAACAAAAATTTGCCCATTAAAGTACGCCCCGTTCGTCTAGGACTCTAGTGGTTTAAATACCGGGCCAAAATCCCAACGTGCCCGGTTCAAACTCCGGGTGGGGCAACAAAAAGATTCAAATTTTCGAACATTGCTCGGGTTTGTGATCACTTAACCCGCATTTGGTAAGCGTGGTGATTATGCCTATACTTATCATTGATATGGAGGTAACTTGATTTTAATGACGGAGACCTGTGCCCTGCAGTGGGATGATTATAGACCATTACTTTTTCACAATTACAAATTAAAAACCTAAAAAAAAACGGGTGGAATCTGATCACCTCAACTCGAGCCAAGGTCGCTTGGTTTCGGGACCGCCCGATCACACACCTGGGCCCCAATTCCGCTAATTTACATATGGCTCAATAGAATCGCAATTGCGTCTCAATTGTATATTTTGACACATTTATTACGGTAGTAATGTCAAAATATACGATCGAGATGCAATTGCGATTCTATTGATGCATTTGTAAATTAGCGGAATTGGGGCCCTGAGCTTTTAAAACCATGTATAAAGAGTAGCGCAAAAAAAAACGAGTATTTTGTACTTTTATTATGTATCGTAATGTTTACCGAATTTACTAATTCATTATCTAAACATGTCGTACACAACACACTTTATCGCAAATACCGATCATCCTAAAGCATTAACTAAACCGCGAAGTCTATTTCGTATTCAAACATAGTGCTTAGGTCAAATCCATTTGGCCACCACATTAAATTATGCAATGCTATATGGGTGCAATGAGTCCCAACCGCAGTTTACGCGTGGCAAATGAAATTTTTACCGCTAAGGTTAACCGTTAATTTGAGATAAATTTTTGGATCAATTAGTTTTGTATTTATATTGAATCGGATATTTTAAGCTGTTTATAATTAATGGTTCAAGGTGCAAATGAAAAGGGTTGGCAAAATTAATATTCTTTGTTTATATGAAAAGAGTGTTTATAACTTTTAAAACAATGTTTGTTTTCTCTAATCACCTCAGATGTGAAAATGTTTTAGGGTTTGCCGTGATATTGTAACATTTTTTCAAAGTCATTTTGATAATTTTGTACATGGTTTTATCTAAACATCAGTAATTAGTTATTTAAAACCCTTCAAGAAAAAAACCGAGAGCATGTTTAATTGATAAACCTTTTCAGAATAAATTAAATGAACTTGTGTTAGTATTAATAAGAAAAATATGAATCGATCCTAAAATCCCACTGTCTAAAACCAACCACATCTCATTACGCCACCTCTCCGTTTTATCTCAAGATCTTCACACGACCGAGGGCTTCATTTACTGAACAATGACAAAGGACTACCCCGTTGTAAATCTAAATTAACAAAATCAGTGTACCGTTCGAAGCCTCAAATAAGAAACCCTAATTGGCGGAAAAGGAAGTAATGTGATTAGGCCACGTCACGTTCTGCTTCGAACACGTTTACCTTTGTATGTAGAGGTACATGTGTTGCGCTGTATTCGTACATTAATTATTGACGCACGTATCTTAGTGGGCAAAAGGTGCAGAAGTATTTTTAATACGAATGTACTTTCATATCAATGTACAGTGTTCGCGTAAATTCAAGAAACCCAATAAACGACAATATTGGATTTTGTGTTTGTCTGTAAGGTAGTACAACAAAATGTTTTTTTAATTCTATACAATCATTTGAAAAACTTAATCGGCAGTAAAGTACTATTGGATATCTATGTTTTGAGAAACATCATCGTCTTTAATTGTCTGGTGTTCGTTTTATTAAAAAAAGTAGATAATCCATTCTTCGCAATACATTGACAAATTATTATAGCCAGGCGGTCTTTTGTATTGAGATATTTGTTTTACCAGGAGCACATGATTGAGAAAAATTGTAGTTATTTTACGAAGTAAATAATATAGAAAATGAAAATTAACATAAAAATATGCATTCATTAACAGAATGCAGTTGAGAATCTATTTAGCACGCGTTATCTACGCCAACTTAAAGTGGTTTATCTCGGTATCCATAGGCACCTACATAAATGAATTTAGCCATTGTTCCAATAAAACACATAAACCATTTTTAAATCCCAACACGTCATTACGTTACGACACAAAGAATTATGCTACAACCCTGACTCGTATCAAATCTCATTGCACAAATCCACAAATTCTTCACTGAAACATTATCAATTCTAAACAAAGACACGAATTCACTCGAAAAACGGGTTCTGTCAACCCGCGTTATAATGTTAGCCCACGTTAATAAACGTGCGGTTACGCGCATGTGCATATAAATGGCAGCTTCATAATTAGAGTAAAAGCGTCACTCGGATCTGAACAGTGTAGGCACCTCAAAGAACACTTACAATAGGTAATGTACTTAACGCGCGGTAGTGTAGTATCGTCATTACTTTGAGGCGTCATATGGAAAAGGGGTAGTGTGGAGTCGCTACATTGATTTTTTTTTTTTTTAGAAAAGTTAACCATACCGGCAAAGAAATAGAAAAGCGTTAATATTTTCCTATTGATATCACAAAGGCGACTAAAGCGTTACCGCTTGGAGGATTTATTTATTTAAACTTTATTGCACAGACACTAAAATGAAGTACAACAGGTGGACTTAATGCCTTAAGGCCTTCTCTCCCAGTCGACCATCGGGCCAAGCAGAAATAATTTTGTAGGCGGTGCGACATAAAAAAAGCAAATTAAAAGACATAAAATTACCAAAAAAAATTAAAAAAATATTTATACATATATATACTCAAAATATACTACATATACAGCTAAAATATATACATAAACTATAAAGGATGGAGTGCAGCGTCTTCTCTCCATCATTGGCTAAACTGCGATCACTTATCCGTCTGCCTGGGCGTGGCGATTATGCAAAGTCCTTAATTTGGATAGGCTGGCAGGGGATATGAACACTGATGGAAACAGGCCTTGCTACTCGTAGTTTAGTGTTCTGTTACTCTTGTATTTTTGTCATGTAGGTTATGCCTGTCTTTTTGTTACAGGTCTAATTGCTAGAAAGTAAATATTAAAAAAAAAAACATTATTATGTTGAATGCGAATTTTTTGATCCCTAGTTTTTAATATTTTTTTTCTTATTCAATGGAAGTGTCACTGACAGTTGAAAAACACTTAATTTGATAATATCTAATTTAATAGTTGAACAGCTTTCATGAAAGCACTATTCCCCATTATTGGTACTATAACTATTGATTTTACATAATGTAATGTTTAAGAATTCACAACTACCATTCGTTGTAAATGACAGAAGTCTGCAATACAGTTGATCATCAAATAAAAAAAACAGCTATGCGTCTCCATGCCACCTGTCCATGCCCCCGCCAAGATAAAGTACATTTAGATAAATGGAGAAGCTTCGGCCGGGTGGGCACTCTGGCCTAAACGACAGTCTTAATTTTCCCAAAGTAATAATTAAGAGTGAACGCTGTTAGGGGCGAGGCGCCAGCAAACTTCAGCAGCGCTAAATTTTTAAACAAGCTTTAAGTACAAAGTCCGATAGGTTCAGAGTTAACTATATTAATAAATAAAGCCGTTGGGTGATTTTGGATGCAATACATTTTACGGGTGCAATTTTTTATATGTAAAATTGATTATTTAAACATTTTCATGCACTAGCTGGCTCAGCGAACTTTGCATTTTATTAGAATAAGTAAACGTTGTGTTAACTGATTATTGAAATGATTTATTTTTATTTTTACGTATATTAAATCATCATCATTATTTATATTTTTCGTTTCTGTCATCTCCGAAAAAAAAATGATACCTACATTTTATTAATTTTGTTTGCTATTTCAAAATCTTCAATAATTAGTCTACTATTTGGATCGAAGAAGAATCCATTTGAATCCAACCTATCATTGATCATCAGAATGTGTCCAGTCATTCTTGAATTATAAATGATGTAATTAACGTTCCATGTTCTATAAATTAATCCAACTTAGTTTTATACTGTTTTCTTGAGTTTACGCGAACACTACATTGAAATGAAAGAGGTTTACGGATTAGGTACTATTTTGGATTTCACCCAAATCGGTGAAACAAAAATTAACGCTTACTACGCCGTAAACTTCTTTCACTCCAACTTAGTTTTGTTTATATTGATTATAAAGTAGAATCTTTAATAATATGGTATGTTTGTTATTATTTACTCATCATAACGTAATGTTCATAAATTAACGAATATAAGTTAATAGAATACATACATACATACATACATACATATTATCACGCCTCCTTCCCAACGGGGTAGGCAGAGACCAAGGCCTTCCACTTACTACGATCCTGGCATACATCTTTCGCTTCTTCCACATTCATCAATCTTTTCATGCATGCTCGTCGGTTTAGAGTACTCTTGACCTGACCTTTCTTCAGAACATCCCCGATTTGATCGTGATAGGCTCGTCTAGGCCTTCCTCTTCCAACGTTCCCTTTCACACTCGTCTTATAGATCTGTCTAGTCATTCTTCTCTCATTCATCCTCTCTACATGCCCAAACCATCTAAGCATCCCTTTCTCAATCCTTGTGACAATATCTTCTTTCACACCACAACGTTCTCTTATCACACTATTTCTTATCCTGTCACTCAATTTCACTCCTAACATACTTCTTAGCGCTCTCATTTCTACTGCATTTATTCTACTTTCATGCTTTTTCTGCCATACCTAACTTTCACTTCCGTACATGAGTGTTGGAACCAACACCCCTCTATGCACAGCCAGACGAGCTTTCATAGAAATCTTCTGGCTATTTACAAAGGCGTGCAGCGCACCATTCACTCTGTTACCAGCATTTACTCTCCTTTAAATATCACTTTCATACTTTCCGTCCCTAGTAAACACCGACCCCAAGTATACAAACTCATTCACTTGCTCCAGTTCATTACCACCAATTCGAATACATACTTCTGTCATGCTCTCTTCCTTTTCAAACACGATAACTTTCGTCTTTTTTGTGTTCACTTTCATTCCCTTTCTTTCCAAAGCTTCATTCATAATAGTCACCATCGCTTGCAAATCCTTAGCCGTCGATGCAAGTAATACTTGATCATCGGCGTAAAGAAGACATTTGATGCGTAACTCATTCATTCTTAGACCAAAATCACTCTCTTTCAGATCTGTCAGACAATTATCCATGAAAAGGTTGAACAGCCACGGAGACGCTACACATCCCTGTCTAACACCCTTTTGGATATTAAACCAATCAGTGTACGCTCCGTTTATCCTGACACAAGCACTAGAATCCTTATAGAGGGAATTCAATGCCCGTATCAGCGCTTACTGCTCACCCCATGCACAGCTAATGCCGACCACAACTCATTCCTCACCACTTTATCATAGGCCTTTTCCAAATCTACGGATGCACAAAAGACTTTTTGGTTTGTTGCCAAATATCTTTCCGTAATGCATCGTAGGGAAAAGACCTGATCCGTACATCCCATTCCCTTCCTAAATCCCGCTTGTACATCCCATATTCTGTCATCTGTTTCTAACATTACTCTTTCAATCATCACTTTAGCATACAGTTTGCCGACAACACTGAGGAGGCTTATTCCACGGTAACTTACACAGTCTTGTTGTGACCCTTTTCCCTTGTACAACGGCACGATCACAGCCTTGCACCAGTCTCCCGGTACCCGACCGTTCCTCCAGCACAAGTTGAAAAGGCAGTACAACTGACTTGCTACTACTCCCTGTCCAGCCTTCAGCATTTCGACGGAAACCCTGTCATATCCCGCAGCTTTACCTGATTTCATACTTTTCAATGCTTTCATAATCTCTTCCATACTAATATCGCTTTCATGCTCACTCTCGTTCACTTCAAGAGGAGGTGCTTGCATTTGTGCTAGGCCCTCTTCTCTTTCAAAAAGACTTTCAAAATATTCCTTCCATCTTATCAGCACACATTCTTCTCCTTTTATAAAATTCCCACCCTTACTTCTGATTTTAGATAGCTCCGAGTTTGATGTTTTCCCTCGAGCTAATCTAATCGATTTCCAAAACAATTTATTAAGAATAAAATAGAATAGCTGGTCCTAATAGAAAAAAAGACATTTACACTAAGGACTTCAAAATAATACTTAAAGATTAAGTACCTTAAATCTCACATAATATCTTTATTTTTGTATTATAACAATCATAGGAGAGAAGGAGTCTAGCATATAGTCTACAAAAAAAAAACTCACTAAAAAGTACAAAATAACACAAGAACAATGTTTTATTTTAAAACCTATTTACGTACTTACAATATTATTTTAACTACTATCAACTAAACAGATCGAAGTCGTTGCCGAGCCAAATAGAATAGGAGTATGATCACTACTGAATTGATTGCCGCTCGCCTTCATAGCAATTTTTTTAATTTCCACATTTGAATAGTTTTGTTTGTAGTATTATTTTTGTATTGTTTGGGCTCGGCACCGACTTCAATCTGTTTAGTTGTTACCTAGTTAAAATAATATTGTAAGTACGTAAATAGGTTTTAAAATAAAATATTGTTCTTGTGTTATTTTGTACTTTTTAGTGAGTTTTTTTTTTAATTCGGTTCAATTTTTTATTCAAAAATAATTAATTTTTCTCTTTTTAGTGTTAGATAAATTACACAATTATTAATCCTCTGTTTGCCGGTAACAGTTACCTACACAAATAGTGATGACGACTTCTAGACGAAAATGTATGAATTATTTGAGAAACTCCCACCCTCATCGCTATAGAATCTTAAAAATCATCATTAAACTCCTAACTGCTTAGAAGTTTGACCTTCTATCAAAAGCTCACGTGAATAACCTGAAGGAAGACAACTATCTGACTATACGCGCCTATGATATTTAAAGAATAATCATCCTACTCCTAACCGTTAAGTAGTTGTACCTTCCATCATCAGTTCATCAACATAAAATGATGAGTACCAGGCGCAAATGCTGAAATACCTTAAGAAAGATATGCAAAAACGTAATACGTGCTTATAAAATTTGAGGGTTTCCCTCGATTTCCCCAGATTTCACCATCAGATCATGACTTCGTTTAAATGGGACCACACGGGCAGCACCAGCTTTCAAACAAAAAAAGAATTTTTAAAATCCGTTCAACCGGTCCAAAGTTCTGAGGTAACAAACATAAAAAAAAACATACAGTCGAATTGAGAACCTCCTCCTTTTTTTGAAAGTCGGGTAAAAATGAAAATGTAAAGTGTTTAAATAGTTTCAGTAATAAAAAATTCTGAACGATCCTCTCGATATGCGATACGTAATTAACCAATTTAAAGGGACAATCGGCTCCGCCTTCCGACTAATCATTAATTCATAGCAATCGTAAAACTTTTGTGAACTAGTAGGTATCCAAATAAAATATTTACGAGTACCAACAAGTTTAATATAGTGGGTTTATTCCGAAAGTGTGTTAGAATTTAAATTGGCCTTCAAAGTTGAAAACCTTTGATGACCGATGTCAAAAGACCCATAATTATTCTGCAAGAAAATTTTTTTATCATACTCTTACTAAAATAGCATGTTTTTTACAGTAGATACAATATAGTTATAGGTTGTATAATATGTTGAATGACGATCGCCTTTGACTTTTTGCTTGGCACTGAATTCAATTTGTTACTTTTTTTTTTGGACTTTTCAGACGTTTTTCTGACCGGAAAAGCAGCAAAATACTTTTCAAACCATTCAGAAACCCATTAAAATTACATAAAATTCAGGAGGAGTTAAATGACAAATACATAAAAAATTTATACTTAAAGTTAAATCACATTTAAAAAAATAAATATGTCGCAGGGAAATGAGGATATTAGGGATTTTATGAAATCTCTAGGGATATGACGAAATCCCGGTAGATGTCGAATTTTCTTGTTTATAACGTCTTCTTCCTAAAAGTATCTAGAGTAAGATAAAATACCAATTTACCGTCAGTCAAATCTAGTAAAATGTCAGAAAAGCGGATAATGCCGAATAAATATCAAGCCATGCATTTCTCTCGCTTGCTCTAGTACCTACAGGGGCACCAGTGGAAGTGAAATATATACATATTATGTCGCTCGAGCTGGCGCGGCTCGTGTCACGCAGTGTTGCCAACTTAGTGGATATTCTACTAAAACTGGTGGTTTTAAGACCCCATTTAGTGGCGAAATATTGCTTTTTGTGGCTAGTGGATTTTTCTATTGGTTTAGTAAAATTCAATTTCAACTTAAAATACGATCCCTCAGTCACAAATCACCTGTACATTTTGATGTTGAAGAAAAGTTAATATGCTAGAAGTGGTAACCATGCCATGTAACAATGAATCCGATGGCTCCCATTCATGTCTAAATTCTAACTTAGTGTAGTGGGATCTACCTCCTAGTGGTTTCTAACCAATGATGACGGCTAACAGATCCCTCTGCGGTGGTAGGCTTCGTGAGAGGCCGCCTGGATGCTGCCGGAGTCCAATACCTCTGGGTAAGCTCGCTCCATCTTAGGCGTCTTCTTAAACGTATAGTTAAGTATGTGGTCAAGAGCAAACCCATTATTATAAAAAAAAAAAAAAAAAAAAATCAGCCTGTGTCTACAACAGTAATCATTATTTCACTACATTTAGTTTTGTTAAATGACATATCTCTGACTTTATATTAGTATTTTGTCAAATCACTAGATAATTTTAGTAATAAACAAGATTATTTACCTCCCTTTTATCTACCGGGATTTAGTGATAGCCCTGGGAATTTCGTGAAATCCCTGATTTCCACATTTCTCTGCGACATATATAACGTTACAAACAAATGAAAGTCAAACGATTTTTGGTTCATATTAATTAAGGAGAGAAGAAAAATATGCAAATAATCTGACTGCGAATTCCCTTTTTAACAAACCCAGAAATACATAATAAAATTACTATATTAACAAATTAAACAACTGAAGGATTTCTTATACAATGTTTAGTAATAAATAACGCAAGTAAACGATGACTCTGATCTTTGGTCGTTGTTGTGATATCATCCCCATTGCCGTTACTAGAATAATTCGTTTAATTTCTTTGAATATTTTCTTCGCAGACTCCACTAATTACGTTACTGATTGCAGAAGATACCGTAATAGAGCGACCCTTCTCGCAAAAACTCTGCAACTCTGATTATAATCATTTTATTTTATATCCGAATTAGCCCACTAAGTACTTGGCAAATTTAATTTCGAGGGTCTCGAATGAATTTTATGACGAGATGAATCAAGGTAAGACTTAATTAGTGGACTACTCTGTAACTATGAATGATTTAATATATAAATGGAATAGCGTTGGAAACTTTGTAAAGAGTTAATGAATTATCTGTGTATAACTTGAACGAAACTCGATTTAAGCAAAAGGTAAAAACATTTCGTCTAAGGCTTGAGTGAATTTTAATTATGCAAATACTAATCAGAAACGTTTGAATAGAAACCATGAGTACATAGTTATCTACTTAGACATTAAATTAGGTAAAAAAAGACAATTAAACATACAAGGAAAGTTTAAATAAAATACGTAATCTACTTTACACATTAAATAAGGATGTGCAATGGAAAGATTATTTATGTAGATAAAAGTTAAAATCCGTTTATTTATGTTATGATTTTCAAGTGATATTGATACCACTGGAACAGATACTAATTATGCTATGTTCCAGTCAACCATGTGATTTGTTATGTTTTGTATGGCAAAAAACAAGCATTAATCCTAGTCTTGTTATAAAACGAATAATTGTAAATGCATGCCATATTGTTAATGAACGAAGACATTAATTAAAAATTAGCCGTCTTTCAATTAAGGCTTTTTACACCTTGTCTAGTTTTTTAGAATAACACTATACTATGCCATTAAAATTAGAATACTCACTCTGTATATAGTATGGTTAACATAGCTAAAGCATTGTGTTCGAGACAAGACCTAAGGGTTTAATTCCCGCTCTGGGATAAATGTTTGTTGAGAAAATAGATATTTGTCTAGAGCCGGTCATTTGTGGTGTCTTTATTGTTTCTTGTTACCATAAATACGAGTATTGCATTTTCATTAAAGCAGCCTGGCTAAATTGTACAGATCTTTATTATATGATAATATTTACCTAGTGATGGTATCATTCATAGATATTTTAATAAACTGTATTGATTCGATGGGTCAATAAACTTTTTTATTAAAGCGACTACTAGACCTAAGTGCTGCCCCCAATTTATTTAATTTAATACTTCTAAACAAAATCAATTCGCAATAAACCAGGACAGTATCATTTTAGCAAATCACCTCTAGTATTTATTGAATCACAGTAAACTTTCATTTAGTTGTTTGTAAAGTTGAAAAACGCCAAAAGCGGCCGCTTTCAGAATACGAAAGAATGCCAGAATGAAAAGCAGTTAACAGTGATTAAGGTAAGGTAACTCATTGCTAAAATGATACTGTTCAAGTTTTTTGAGAATTGATTCTGTTTCGAAGTAACAAAAGTAAATCAATCGGGGGCAGCACTTTGCTCTAGTATTAAGGCATTTTCTATAACGGTTTCTTCCGTTCCTAATATAGGAAATTTCCTAATTGCTCCTTGTTGTTCTTATACTGTTATATCTAAAAAAGTAACAGCCTATAATCATCCCACTGCAGGGAAAAGGCCTCCATCTTTGAATTCAAGTTACCACAGCAATGATGGGTGTACTGGCAGAATCACCACGCTTGCCAAATGCGGGTTGGTGATCACAAACCCGAGCAACGTTCGAAAATTCGAAACTTTTTGTTGCCCGACCCGGGATTCGAACCTGGGACCCCAGGATGGTATTTAAACCACTAGACCAACGGGGCGTTATATCGGCGGGCTGTTATATCTAAAAGGTCATAAAATACAGTTTTATTCATTGGTCTAATAATACCTGTACTATAATAATATTATTTCAAATCTCCCCAAAAAAATGTTTTTTCTGGATTCATAAGCCACAGTTTAGCGATTTGTACTTAAAAAGAAATAAACAAAAATTGTAGAGGTGCCCTAAATTAAAGTGACTCTTTTATCATGTGTAGTATAGAAGACAATATATTGTTCTCAAGGCATTCGCGAAGGAAACTATTTAGCCGCCACATTTAATCGATGGATGCTGTTAATTGCTGTAGAAGATACGTGCTATGCTAACCATTCATTAGTCCATACTAACTATCCATATAAATAGCAATAAAATTGTCTTTAAGGTTTTTAATTTTCATTAAGAAATGAATTGACACTTTCAAAGTACATTAAGTATTTGTCATTTATTGAATTTATCATATTAATTGGCAAAAAGTTCATCCGCCGTTATGGCGCTTGCAACAGTAGCGCAATATTAGAAACTCATAAAAAACAAGGATAACCTGAATTCACTAACTTCAACTGTGGAGAATATTTATCATATCATAGCCAGTCCATTGCCAGACACGTGTATCTCCAACAGGAGGATGTTGCCATAGTCGCACGCGCCAATGGTAGAGAAAAGTTTCTGCTGCCCGCCTTCTTCTGGCAGTACTCATTAAGTTGCCTCTTGACACGCATAGGAAGAAAAAGAGTGTTGCCATTTTTTTATGTGCCGTCACCACACAACCACGACACGGTCTAATTATTTAATTTGAGCAAGTAGATTAATTGGCAAATAGTTCATCCGCCGTTATGGCGCTTGCAACAGTAGCGCAATATTAGAAACTCATAAAAAACAAGGATAACCTGAATTCACTAACTTCAACTGTGGAGAATATTTATCATATCATAGCCAGTCCATTGCCAGACACGTGTATCTCCAACAGGAGGATGTTGCCATAGTCGCACGCGCCAATGGTAGAGAAAAGTTTCTGCTCCCCGCCTTCTTCTGGCAGTACTCATTAAGTTGCCTCTTGACACGCATAGGAAGAAAAAGAGTGTTGCCATTTTTTTATGTGCCGTCACCACACAACCACGACACGGTCTAATTATTTAATTTGAGCAAGTAGAACGCACAAGAGTTTTTTTTTACTAAGGGCATAGCATTTATCATGATTGATATGGCAACGCGATGTAGTATTAGTAGCAGGATATTAAGATATTAATATGAAGCGCGCATTTTGAACCTCCTTTATAACGAAGCCTACGTTATGTAATCATTATGTATATAAAATCTTAGCGGTGTTTTTTGTTTTTTTTATAAATTAAAATAGTCATAGAAAAATGTAAAAAATAAGACTACTCAGTTTCAATTCATGCTGTGGCGCGCACGGACGAATTATTTTGCTTAAGCCGGGTCCTGGATGAATGAACCTTATACAAATGCGTCCGTGTGCGGCACAGTGTGTTTCAAAATGAATATATGAACAACATTTTTTTTTCTAAGAATATTTTTTGATAAATATTTAAAAAAGACACTGCCAAGATGATAATATACATAGTGGTTACAAAACGTAGGTTTCGTTTTCCAGGAGGTTCAAAATGCACGGTGTAATAATAAATAAATAAATAAATATTTCAGACGTGCCACACTGGGCCACACAGAGCCATCTAGTCCCAAATTAAGCTACTATTAAGTACCCTGTCGTATGGGGTACTAGACAACCGATAAACTTGCTTATATACTTTTTTTTTGTAAATAAATACTTAAAATACATAGAAAACACCCAGACCAGTACAAACAGACATGTTCATGCACACAAATATTTGTACTGTGCGGGGATCGAACCCGCAACCCATGGCTCAGAAGCAGTGTTTACTACCGCTGATCCAAATGGTCGTCATGTACGTAAAGTGTAGTAATTGTTTACTTAGTTTGGCTTATGTTAGAGAATGAACGCTGCCGTCCGTCTTCTCTGGCATTACTTCTGTAGTCACTCTAACTTTTTACCACACTTATTCTTTTGCCTCAAAAATATTTCTGATTTGAACAATTTTCTGCTTATAACATATTAATAAATTAAAAATTTATTGGTTTCATGTAAGACGTATGAAAACAAATTCAAAGCTAAACGATGCAGACTAGTCAAATAGTCATTGCGTGTATCGAAAGACTCCAATAAGTAGGGACGGCGAGGAGTATATTAATCTACTGCTAATGCGGTGTTCGATGCCCTCCGGTGCCATTAGGGCTGCCAAATCTTGAAACTGCAGCTATCTTATTTTGTCTAATAGTAAACACAAGATGAGTTTTGGATTGTTCTTATTTTATTGCCTGACGTTTCGATTGGGTTACGCGTACAAATGAAATTTGAAATATATGCCGGCGCCGCCGTGGCCGCCGCCGGGGCAGCCCATGAGTCTCTTACAGGTATACAAAGCATTTTTGGTAGTGGTATGTAGAGATAGTTATCGTCCCGGAAATTGATACAGGATTTATCTCAGCAATAAACCTCTCAAGATGATAAAAGGGGCGTGATATTTTATACCAATAATATCTTAAACGATTTAGATGAAATTTTGAATGGCATTTGAGACCCTGAAACACACTACAAAAGAATATTTCTTATCGTTGAAATAATGCCTTAAAGGGACTTCCTTAATTTTGTTTAGATAATAAAAGATAGTTATTGCAAGAACATTGCGTATTCCTTAGAGATTACTTACTAAAATCTCTTACTAAAAATAACGATATAACAAATTATATTCCAAAATCGGGATGTAACCAGGAATGCTATATAGCTTAATCCTGAACAAACGGAGTCGCAGGCGAAGCACGAATCATAATAATATATATGTATTTAATCCCTGGCAGTCAAATCTACTCTGAACATAGGCCTTGGACGAATAAGGCCTATTGGCATTTTGGCGCCTTGTGAATTAGGCCAAAGCATCTATCATACTTTTCGTTAAGCCCCTAGGGTTTGTAAACATAAACTTTTCCGATACAAATCTGTCAGTCAACCCTGCACGATGGTACCGATACAAAACTCCCTCATATTGATGGGTGCGCTTTGTCTTTGTCGGCTGGTCATTTCGACTGTGTAACTTTGTACGAGTGGTCGCGACCTTTTCGTTGGCGAGGGCTCTTAGGGTCTAATTCACGGAGAATCCGATATAATTTGGTAAGGGTAAATAGAGCTGTGGAAGGGTGAAGAAAGGTATCTTAGATATACATTTTTAAGAAGCACTACAAATAATCTAAGATCCCACCATACAACGACCTTCACCGAGCTGTTTATTGGATGAAAAGTTTTTTATATACAAATAAATATGCCAAAAAATATATTGCAAATGGGTTGACTAAAAAAATTATTAGATTTAACTCAATACCTACGTGGTTACTCATATATGGTAAAATTGTTAAGGTATAACATGACTTATAGCTTATTATGTCAATAGACGGACGTCAGTATATTTTTTTAATAAACTTGAAATAGCTAAGATCATGAAATTAAAAGCTACAGTAATGATAGTAGTTGAAGGAACTGGAAATTGATAACAAAATAATTTCGACCCATTTATAAAGGGCTGGCCATACGAAAAGATTAATCTTTTACTCAATATTAATATACTAAAACATAATGATACGTTTATTAGTGGTAATGAAAGTGGATCTTCTACCTCAAGAACGCATAAATAGATTATGGTCTAAAAGTCTGCACAGACTGCAGTGATACCTGTATTGAGACGCAATAAGGTGATACTGTGTATATGGTAGGTTTGCAAGGGCATTATTAATGTTGAACCCAGACCTCCGGGTGAAACTATCAATTCAAATGTTTACCAGCAACAACCACTGCACTTCAAGCATGGAATTGAGAAAAAACGATTAGCAGATCAGTTTTT
The DNA here is from genome assembly GCA_949315895.1 of Anania crocealis. Lineage (NCBI taxonomy): Eukaryota > Metazoa > Arthropoda > Insecta > Lepidoptera > Crambidae > Anania > Anania crocealis. Next base: position 11,410,588 of record OX438864.1, read on the forward strand.
CCGTGACTTTGCAACAGTGCCATAATATGAAAATCTCATTAAGAACAAGTTACGTGGCAGAAACTGTTAAAACAATTATTTTTCAGCTAACCTAATCAAGTGACTTTAAATAGTAATCGACATTTAGTAAAAGTTACACTTAATATTTTCTATATACATTCATCTACATGCACAGACTCTGTATAGGAAGCAATAAAGGTCATTTAACATAGCTCATAGTTTTCATAATGCAAAACATTAACCGTAACTTAAGATAACTAACAGGATTATGCAGTTGTATAATAAATTGAATGTCTTTTCCATACTAAGCTATCATTTACCGGAGGAGACTAATTAAATCCTCTCAGCTCACTCACAGTACTTCGAAACTTTTAATCAAGACCTGCCAAAATCGAAATTCAAATTAAGCCCCTGCACTTGCTGTTGCTATACCAACATCCCCTATTAATGTGAAGCATGTGTGTGGAACAAATTCTTGTGCCCCGACCTAGTACGAATATATCAGCCACTTTATATGATACGATTGATCGTTTCGTGTAATCACGTATCCCGGGTGTGTGCGTTGAATACATTTTTGATCAGTTTATAATGGTTGGGGAAATTTCCGTGCGATTCCCACTTAGGCCCGAGTTCACAACAACAGACGTTTAAGTTTAAACAGCGTTTAAAATATTATATTTTGACACATTTTGTATGGGAATTGTGTCAAATTAATCGTCACTCTTTGTTTACCGGCTGTTTAAGTGTTGGTGAACTCGGGTCTTGCTGTTTAAATTTTAACCGTCTGTTGGTGAACTCTACCCTTAGACTCGAAAAAGAGTGACGATTAATTTTACACAATTCCCATACAAAATATGTCAAATAATATTTTAAACGCTGTTTAAACTTAAACGTCTGTTGGTGAACTCGGGCCTTAGTAGTAGTAGAAACATATTATATATAGAGTTATAATTAAAAATCAAAATGTAAATCTGAATTCTGTTTACAAAATAAACAACCCAAAAGTACGAAACGATAGTCGTTCATCAAAAGTAAAAAACATAGGTAACACGCATCGCAGTTGAAAGTTAAATTATTTTTTGAAGGACCTAAACTGTCAGCAGAAAGCTATCACAGTCACAGCGAAATGGTAAAAAAGCTCTCTAGCCTATAAATATACGACACGTCATAATGTAAGCGAACGAGCAAGTGCTAGTTTGAATGTCATAACCCGAATTGCCAGATCAAGCATACTGTCAAGGTAATGCCAGCTCTGAGATTTTGAGGTTCGATACCTAGACGGGCCAAAGTATTTTAACCATATAACGTTCCAGGCCCCTAATTCAGCTAACCGAATCGTATCACAATCGTAATTGAATAACGCTTTTTTGACAGTTCTAGTATGGGCAAAATGTCAAAATCGCCCAATTCAATCACGATCGAACTGCAATTGAAATGTGTTGCTGAATAAGGCCCCTGGTCTATTTGTTGTAACTTCATTGTTTCAGCAGATCCACAATAATGTATGTTAACATTTATTTATTATATCCCGCCAAGGCATAAAAAACGGAACACGGGAGATTCTTATAAGTAGTGTTGTTGTAATACCTGTAATTTTAAGACTACGAAAAAATTTTGTGATTGTCTTTGTTGAGCTGTGCCCCAGATCTGACCTTACCTATCTTTTATCACCCCTGTAGTTCTACCCCACACTTAGTTCAGTGGGCATAAGGTCGATATTATTTTACAAGTGTATATCAAAGGGTTCAGGGTTTTCTTCCCGCTGCATGCCACGTGCGTTCCGCTTAGTTGGTCCGGTAACGTTATTGTAGCGGTGGAAAACATCCGTGTTCAAATAATTGTTTTGCGTTAGGGACTATAGATATACAGGCTGTCACAAAATATCAAATTACTATTTAACTAGCTTCACTAATGACCTAAACATAATGGCTAATGCTTGGGCCACGAGGATATTTATTTGAATAAGGGAAAATAGATCAACTTTTCTGAACTTTCCAGCTTGGTTTGAAGTTCACTTGTATACTTGATGTTTTTTTATTGTGTTGTGTGTTGTTTCTTATTGTTTCTTAGGGACTTTCTGTATAAAGCATTTAACAAGTTGGGCTTTTAAAATAGTAAAAAACAAATAATTAATTAAATATGAAGAGCTGTCGTTCAGATATTAAAGGAACGTGGCTTCGATTCTAATCTGAGGCAGATTTTTCGAATGCCATAATTTATTATTTTGAGAAATGAGGCGGCGTACACATGGACATGATTTATCGGTGCATTTTCAACCACCTCGAAAACAGAGCCTACGTTATGTGACCTTTAAGGGAACATCATGGCTGGGTTATTTAACTTATCAACAAAAATATTTTAAGAAAACCATCAGTCTTTTAATTTTTTAACACGCTGTGACGCGCACGGATGTATTATTTTGCTGCGGCGGGATCCCAGATGAATGAACCTTACACAGCTACATCCGTGCGCGTTACAGCGTGTTTTAAAATAAATAGCTGAACCAATATTTTATATTTTTGTAAGCAATTGTGCCTTTAAGACTCTACACGTCCTCGTGTGTAAGAGCCAAGAGCGCTTAACTTTATATCTTTTCTCAATAATTGTATTTTTAAACGTATTGTAAAAATACCAGAAGTAAGACATAATCAGCCTATATAAGTCCACACAGACAGAAGCCTCTCCTAACAGAGGATTTTGCCTAAGACGCCATGCTAGGCAGGGGGTTGGCGTCTTGGCGATCTTAGTTTAACCAATGGTGAAGCTAAGACGGTGCTGTTCGTCTTTTTCAAAGTGGGAAAGGCTATATCCATTTCAAAATAAAAATAAAAATAAAGATCTCCTTGTATGATAGAAAAATATGGTAATAGGCTACAAAAAAATTAAACTGCGCAAATTTCGAAATCAGTCATCAAGCATCGACACCGAATCAGTTTGTTTTATTCATTTCATCAATTCAGTTAATATTAAAAATATGGATCTATTCATTGAATATTAAAAAAATATTTCACATGACATTTTAATAACAAAGGAAAAATAAGTGAGACGACAACGGCAGTACAGTCCATCCGCACAAAAAGCAAATGCACAATTCAATCTGGAATTAAAAAAGACCAACCAGTGGTTTGGACGGTTCAACTACGCTTCGTTTAACCCCAAAGCGGCATACGTTTTTATATTCCGAGCTTTTTATCTCTTAGTAAAGCCATCGATAATGATGCTCGAGGAAACGCCACACTTTCATTAAGTTTTCTATTCCACAAACGCTAAACCTACAACCCCATGAGGGAAAGAGATAGAGTATTTTTAGTAGCAAAACGAAGAGGACGGAAAGCGTAAGACCCTACACTTGATCCTATTTATCATGCACGGGACTTATTAAAGCGACCAACACGCGTGTTTCTAAACTTTAAAGTGGATAGTAAAAACTGTAGAGCCGTTTCACATTATATTTTAGATGAAAGTTTAATATTATGGCTTGCTTAGTTGTAAGATGACAACAAATTAAATATTTGGAAAAAGGAAAGTTTACAATTTGTGTCAACACGTAGGATCAGGGTTAACATACTCGTATATGATCATTCTACTGGCTTAAATTTGAGACTTTAGGACCTGAGGAAAGCAAAGACTGCGCAAAAAAGAAAAAAGTTCGTTCGCTTGTTATTTTGATCCAAGTACGTATTTGGGTCTTATAAAAATTAAAATAAAATTAAAATTGAAACAGGTCAACAAATATTTGTGTAAGTATGTAATCAACAAATGAAAATCCTGCAGAAAACAGCTGCGGGACACAAAAAACAACATTATGTAAATATTTCAAAACTGCTTTTTAAGCAATTGTTGGTAAAAATTGAAAATACTTGCACAAGAGCAGTCGCTTATTAAACGGAAGTTTGTGGGTTCAAATCCCCCCTAGGGTAGTTTATTTTTTTAATGAATTGTATTTTCAAACATTGTATAATATTATAGATTATTTAACGAAAATATTATAGAAGTAATTTAAAATTGCACATATGTTGTTATTAACATTATATTTTTAATTATCAAAACACACAGTCTAATATAAAATAACAGTCATACATCGCTATTAAATTACAGACTTAATTATGGAACACAAACATTATTTTTGAAATAGATTATACCAACAATGGGAGTCGCCTCAACGGCTGTTTGAGTCCGACAGATTGGCGTTCCCATTCATATGTAGATTGTAACAAAAAATCCAATAAACAGTACAGGGGCACTCGCATCCCCCAGTCATTATTGCAAAGAATGTTAACAGTGCAGCCGGCTTATCCGGGCTCGTTTTACCAAAGAGTTGAACTAACGAATGGCTACCCCAGCACTCGTTACGGTTGACACTTCAATTCGGATTAAATTTAGTTACACGTTTAAATTCGTCTGTAAATTATGGGTTTCGATTTCGTCGGACTGACGAAAACGTAAGTGATCCGACACTTCGGTGAAATGTTGAGAATCGGTAATAGGGATGTTCACCGTTCAGAATTGATTGTTTTTCTATGAATAGCTCAAAAAGATTTTTAATTCATAGTTATGCGTATAAGAATGATTTTATTACGCTAACTTTCACATAGCAACGCGAAAGTTTAATAGTACGAGTAGTTATTGATTTCAAATGGTTTTATAACCATAAAAAGTGAGCAAAGCTATTGTGTTGTTGAATAAACGTAAGCTTTGCTCTAAACGACTTCTCAATTTGCAAATAGTACCTTTTTATATCTGCCTGTTACTATTTATCTTTTAATTCAATGTTCTAATAAAACATCTTTATCCTATCAATACGTAATTTTGGTTGCTAACAACTAATAAATTTGACGTAGGTAAATATTGCTATAAATTGTAGATTTTATTTAACTCAATGTGAGCAATTTTGTCATCCATACTAATATTAGAAATGGGACAGTGTGTGTGTCTGTTTGTTTGTCCGTCTTTCAAAGGGAGCTACGAATTGACTAGATTTTTAAGTAGAGATAGTTGAAGAGGTGGAGAGTGACATTTTGTCTCTTTCTAACCCTAAAGTTACCTAAAATGGGTGGTGGATTTTTGTTTGGAGCATTCCACAATGTTCATCCACTCATTATACTGGCATGCATCATTTACAATATCTATTACTGACCATTAGACAACAATGAAAGCCTTATTTGAAAAATCCATAATTTGATTCGTAATATCATGTCATTGACTTTGTTTTATTATTGCAATACCAAAGCTTTAATTTAAGGCAAAAAAGGTTTTATTTCGTTTCCATTAACCGATAGGTTAGATACACAGGCATATTGAATTTATTTAAATATTGCACAAAGTTTTTAATAATTATATTTGAAATTTCACTCATACTTATTGCTTACAGGTCTAAGTCACCTGTAGAGTAGTTACAATTTTATTTAGTTTTATGGTGGTCTTTTATATCTAACATGATATACTCATTTTCATATGCATAACAATAATAATTTAAGAATATAACACAGCGTGATTCTATCAAACCAAGTCTTTGAAAATCTAATTTTCTAACGCGCCACAATTTTTGGTATTAATTTTAAATCTTTTGAAAGTCAGTTTCAGACGCAGCTTATTAGCACTTAAAGCAAAAGTCGCCAAACGGAATCTTTGTTTCTGCCCGGGGAGTCGGACCGCTCGCGGCGATTGAAAATTTAAAATATTGTACCCTTTGCCATTATGCGCGCTTATTCACCCTTGAAATATCCCAAGGGGCGCCAGGTACCACGATTGGGGAAAATATTTTACACTTGTTACTAAGGATGTCGCGTTCAGAACCACGATTTCGGTATCATAATAACAATGCATTTAGCAACTTACCATGCAGCTTTCAGAGTTGAATATCGAACGAACGCCGCGTTCTCGATGGGGATATTTATGAAAAGCACTTAATTAGTGTGTCGAGAATGAAAAATTGTTATTGAAACCGAGTTGATTGAACTGGCGAATCATAACTATGTCATTTTGGATGCGACGCAAATGAAAACTCTATTAATCACAGTCCCTCGGCGGGAAATGGTGCGATTCGGCAATCGTGCGTTTTGTTTGCGCGGTTTTAATGAAACGGACACGTTTCAATCGCAGTTCATAATAGGTGCAATTAATCATGCGTGAGTATTTAAATCCTATTAAAAGCCACACAATAGTAAAATTAGTATTGTGTGGAAGTGATGTTTATTTTGCTATTTTATTTGACACGCAAATACTAAGGTTTGAAATCGTTGTTATGAAACTAATGTGAATTAATTAATCTATTAGACAAAAGTCTGATCCTGATTAGTTTATTTATCATATTGTAAAAGAAATTGAATTCTCATGACAGTTTTCTCTCTTTAAACAATTTTTGTGATGCTAGGTCGAAAAATTTATTGTAACTTAAAGCAGTGAACAGAACATTTTTCTGTATTGCAGTGTCGCAAAGTAAATATCAAATTATTTTTTAATCCAATAAAAAGTTAGTGTGTCGCTTAAATTATTCTTTGGTAATCACATAATTTAGTGCGTTGATAAATATTAAAGTACGATATGACGGTACGATTTGATTATCAGACAAATGACTGTTACAAATCTATACATAACAAGTTTTAGGTATACAGCATGTAATCACATTTCCATACATATTATGAACCCAATACTTAAAATTACTTGAAATGTAAACGGTACATTGCATTGAATTTCTTCAAAGCATCCGCAAAGACTCAAATTCACATGAACGCACAATTAATGCGCACCAAATAAAACACTAATCGTTAGCTGCAGAAACAATTAAGCAAATACCTCCCCTCATTAGTCCATCTTCACCGCTAGGCATAGCACTTGGATGTGCTAAGGTATGTTGTACACAAAATTGAGCGATGCTGCACTACTCTTTTTGCGATCCAAACATTATAGATACATTATAGATAGTTCCTTACCGCTATAATATGGAAAAAACAGACTAATGAAAATTAAATGTGATCATACCTTCTTTTATTGTCTGACTTTTGGATTGGAAAACACCAACCACAGCCTAATTTATGAGGTAAGTACTTAGGGATTTACAAAACTTCGTTCGTTTTTGGATTGACCTGAAATGGTTTGAATAATCAAAATGATATTTACGTACAATGGCCTAATAAGAGGTTTAGTGCGGAAATATCATGTTCAAATAAATGATGTAAGAAGATATTTTTTTCTTTCTACCATATATATATACCCTTTACCCACTTTTCATGTGGGTGTTGTTAACATAGCTTTTATTCCATAGAACTATCAAACACTTTTTGCCTTTCCTGACTATTACAGCCATAACAAAAAAAAAACAATTCGGTGCTGTCAATCGGGATGTATGCGCTTGTTACATACATTATTCAGTCATTCATTTAAATTTATTAAGTTTATTTATATAGATAAATGCATTCATAGGCATACGATTGAGGTAGGTAACATCCCTTATTTCACGTTTACTCCAGTTCAGTGGGCAGAAGCCCAGCGTTTACTTGATAAAATAAATTTGAACAAACGCATCGAATGCGGCAATATGATTCTACCTCTGTGAAGTTGTGCTAAGTGGCATGGAAGTGGAAAAATAGAAGCAGCCAGGGCTAATATGTGAATACTTGGCATTCCTACAGATGGCGCCCACGCACGTTCACCGATCTGAAAAAGCTTTGAATTGAGCTCGTTTAATCAGGTAAACAAGTATTGTGCTGTAATAGAATCAGAATAATAAACATGAGTTTTGAAATTGGTATCAGTATTAATAATAGGTAATAATGTTAAAGTGTAAATACGAATAAATACTCATAGAGAGACTACCAATTAAACTTATTTAGAAAACCACACATGTTTAAGTTTTAAATTTTGAGTTTGCTTATGCATGAGATAGGAAAATTATTTGTATTGATAGGCAAATGAAAATAAATATTTCTGATGTAAAAATTGTAAAATCAATTAATATCTAACTTGCATGATAGATTTATTTCAAAAAGTTAGAGACTTTCTTACAAATACTTTTACTAATCTAGCAGAATAACCTAATAGGTTTGGTATCTTACTCGTAGTATAACAAATGTAAACGTATTAGATACTCAGAATGATCTAAAAATAGTGAAACTACTACATTTAAACCCACCTAAAGCAGAAAAAAAATTGGTAAGTAAAGAAATTATATTTTCTATAAAAAAAAATTAAAGCGTTTAGTTATAATGTTTTAAACCTATTTTTGTGTAAAATTACAAGAGTTCTTATTATTGTTACCGCTATCAAACGATTTCAGGAATTTAAATACAATTCCTAAAATAAATATTTCGACTAAGCTATCAGAAAACATAACGCCGCTGGCTTATAGCCTAAAGCTTTGAATGAGTTCGTCGACAATTTGATGTTACATAAAAAATTGATACACAATTAGCATTAAAAAAGTGTCCTAACCTATCAGTGTCCTAGCTAAAGTACCTACAACCTACATAAATCGAAAAGTTACAACACGACAAAATATCCATGCTATTGCATGCCGACATACCTAATTTGGCCGCGTTAGAAAGTCAACACTGACATAAAATCACAGCAATCATTAAAATAGGAAAGATAGTTCTAGGTGTCATTTTTGTTTTGGATTTTGTATCTAGTTCTTGTTATGTATCGATGTCTAACACACCAAATGTCTGAATGGTTAAAGCTTTTGGCCGGTAAGCTGAGGGCTGTGGGTTCGAGGCCTAACTCAGACAGTCGAAACTTTTATTCTAGGAATTGAGATATCTATTTACACTGGCAATTTATTTGTAACCTAGAACAGTTTTTAAAAACAAAAAATAGCAATCCGTTTTTATATGGTTACGGTATATTTTTGCACTGTTGCAGGATTTCTGATCACATCATCATCATCATCATCATCATCATCAGCCTATCACAGTCCACTGCTGAACACAGGCCTCTCCAATTGCACGCCACTTAGGTCGATCCTCGGCTTCTCGCATCACATGATCACAGGATAACTAAATTAAAAACGAAACACTCTAACTCTTATTTTCAAAGTTAAGTGCTTTAATACCGTGTAATTATTAATGTGAATTTGGTTTTATTTTCTGTACACAGTTGACATTAAATGCAAACATTTATCCAATCGATTTGCAAATTCAATACGCATAAAAACAGTTTTCATATAGAAAAGACAGTTTGTGCTTGCTAGTAGGTACTAGTATTATCTTATCTGTGGTAGTACTAACATACTTACATACGTAAACATTAAATAAATAAATAAATAAATAAATATTTAGGACATGCCTCACTGGGCCACACAGAGCCATCTAGTCCCAAATTAAGCTACTATTAAGTACCCTGTCGTATGGGGTACTAGACAACCGATAAACTTACTTATATACTTTATTTTGATATTTTCAGTTTAAAATATTAGCTACAATGATTGCTAATTAAAAGAAATATTACACAAAATATCTTCTACTTACGAGTCTGAAAAACTCTTCAGCTACACAGGTGTTAAACAGTCGTTCATCTTGGTTCGTCTACGGTATAACTTAGGTATAACCTTTCCAAGAACCCTGTATGTTTCTGAAAGTGCAACGTACAGAAGCAGTCCAACTTGCAAATCTACACAAATTACAAGAACTAACTCAGGTCTTAAGATAACAAAATACCGCACTAAAATTACAACTACAGACTAAGGAGAGTCCAACTTATTTATAAGCAGAAATTTATCAGTCAATGTCTTTGTGTTAGGACAGACTTGATAGAGTTAGTTATGAAAGAGTTAGTTATAGAAGAGTTAGTTATAAAGCTTTGCGATAGTCTGAAAACGCTTTAAACTTTTATTAAAAGATATATAGATGGTCATACCCAGGTAACTAGAGCTGTGTCACAAAATAAATACGTTGTGCCTAGAATTACGAATATATATGGCGACAGAACTTTATCTAAAAGAATACCTTATACTCTCAATATGTTACCTTCCGACGTTCTAAATAGTAATAATAAAAAGTAATGTTCAAAAAAATTCAAAAACATTTAATCTCTAATCTTCCTTGATCTATCAGTTTATTGTTAGCTGCATTTTATTGATAGTAACATTTTGTTGTTATCAATATTTTATTTATGTCACTTAATTTAATATAGGAATGAATAATGGGAAAAAAATATATATTAAGCATTATGTAATTTTATATTCTGAGTGTAACTATGTACTCGCGGTCAAACCTTTTTAAAAGTTTTGCGAGACCTTACCTATAATATGTAATGAAGATATTTGTTAATATAAATAAATAAAAAAATAAAAATCAACAAATTATTTCTGTATCAGCAAATATGCGGCTTGAATTGTTTCTTACATGGTAATATTTTCAATACGTTGAAATTACTATTTTATTCACGGATTTATCTGGACTCTTATTCGAGAAACAAATATTTTCAAAACGTTGATTGAAAAGTAAACACTTTCATATCAAAGCAATTCACCGAAAAACCGAAAATCGCTATGACACCGCGAGAGCCACATTAACAACATTTTCAATGTAGAATTTATAAAAACATTTTTACGTAACATAGCACGTTGAAAATGATATTATTCATTACTGTAACACAACGCCAATTTGCATGGAGGTCTCAGTCGAAATATTATTGTTTTTAAATTAAAGGTCTAAAATGTTCTTTTTAAGATCATATAAAATACAAGCATGTTAACCAGGACTTCTATATCGTACAATTTCTTTTTTTTGTCCAATTAATTATCTATAGTTTTGACGCATGAGTATACAGTAAGTATGGACTTTTATATGCCAAGATTGCTAGTGTTAGGTATCGAAATCACATCACCGATGATAATAGTCAAGAAGTTTAACTAGCACTCAAAAACCGTTCCGCATAATAGTGCTCGTGGTGCACTGTTCCGCAAAATAGGAACAACACTTAACTTCAGTTTTGCGGTGACTTGACCTTGAAGTAACAAAGGGTGGGCGGGTTAGTGTTTCATTGTGATTGTTGCTATGTGCGAGTTCTGTGTGGATACTGTTGGTTTGTGTGCAAAAGTAGAACCAAACTCAAAGGCTTTAATTTGGTAAGATACATTTAAAGGGAATTATTATTAATAAATTATTTTTGAAAGTATTTATTCGACATTTAAGTTGGTATCATAAATTAAAGTTCCGAACAGTGTAAAATTATCACAAAGTTAGCAATGTAAAATCCTGATATTTCCAGGATGTTATCCTATTAACACTGTTCAAAACTTAAATATCTTGATCATGAGCTCTGGTCTTATTGAATTCAGTCGAACAAAAGTTTAAAAAAACATAATCGCTAACATTGACAAATGCAAAGCCATCTATCGACATTTCAAGTCATTTATCCAGGCCCCTCCGTAGATTTTTTCCGCCCAGATTAGTTCAGAATCGTTATCACCGCCTTACGATTGCCGGCGAATTTGTTACGGCAGAGTACACCTTTTCAGTCAAATTGCAAATTTTATGCGCAGCCCTGATAAAGTACCTATAATCATTATTATAACTCATAAATTTGATTGAAATTCGGTCACATTTTGCGCCAGCGCTTATCTCGAGGTTGCAGTCGGCTGAAAAATACTTCTCCCTGCGTTTCGTGATTTGGCGACATCGTCTCGTCTTCCGATCGATTTGCTTTTAGTGCTACAAAAAAGGTGTTTAATGTCGAGATTTGAATGCTAAATTTTGAACGCTGTCGGAATTTTTCATGGATGTAAATATTTATTTTGTACTTATCCTATAAAAATATCACAATACATTTTTTACATATTTTTATAATACTGTTTTCTTGAGTTATTTTCTTAGGTTGTAAGGTACCATTGAATCAAATCCAAATTAAATTTGATTTACTACTAGAGATCTTGCCAAACTTCAACAATTTGTTGGTAAATAAATGCTTAACTTGTACAGTTTTAACAATACCACAGATAAGATAATACGATACTTATATTGCGTGATGCAACTTCAGAGAGGATCATACTTTTTTGCGCTACCCACTCAAGTACCTATTTATATCGATGATGTAAGTTACTCCAACAATCTTAGCAGAACGCCTAAATAAGACCATAACATTATTAATAGTCTAATAAACAGCACGGGAGGAAACACACGAATATTACAAATCGCATTTCTCGAGACAAAACACTCGTGATTCTGTTTACGAGATCTCGTTAGAGTCTTAATGAATCTATTGAGAGTCCATGGAGCGACGAAAGAAAGCTGGGGGTTAAAGTTGCGCTAATAATTCTCGCTAGAACTGACAGAGTCGACAGTCAGTCGGGTGTCAGTGGGGGTCGTTCATACCGGCTGGGTACGGTGCGTTGATTCTAAATGAAAATGCCGTCTCAGGGCGTATGAAGAGTGTATTAAGGTGAGATTCTTAGGCGTACAATGATGCTAGCAAAGCTGTAGGTGTAGAAAACTGCTCACAATAGAACTGATAAAGTCAGTCTAAGCTCAGCAGTCGTCTTAGAATACTGTCGACTGGACTGAGCTAAGAGTACAGTGAACAGATTTCAAAGAAACAGCCCTCTTGGAGATTAAGTGAACCTACCGCGTGTCTGCAAAATTGCAGTTACTATGTGATTGCAGTTACGATGTGTGTATTTTGACGACCATTTGGATCAGCGGTAGTTAACGCTGCTTCTGAGCCATGGGTCGCGGGTTCGATCCCCGCACAGTACAAATATTTGTGTGCATGAACATGTCTGTTTGTACTGCTCTGGGTGTTTTCTATGTATTATAAGTATGTATTTACAAAAAAAAAAAAAAAGTATATAAGTAAGTTTATCGGTTGTCTAGTACCCCATACGACAGGGTACTTAATAGTACCTTAATTTGGGACTAGATGGCTCAGTGTGGCCCAGTGAGGTATGTCTAAAAAATTTTTATTTATGTGTTATTTCAGCAATGATAATGTCAAAACTATTGGTTTTGTGCGTTGTGCAACGAGGCAAGGGTGCCGGGTTCGAATCCCGGTCGGGTTGGGAAATGTTATTTTCTAATTAGGTTTGAGTCTGAATGGGGTGGAAGATTGTAGTCATGCTTTGTCGCGAGATAAAAGTCACCTTAGAGTCCTTTAATAGGCAGTTTAGATAATACTATAAAAAAAGAAGAATGGATAAGTATCTATGAACAAAAAAAATATATTTTGAGAGAAATTTGTTCGTTTTCTGCAAAAATACTACAAGCGACACATAGTATACATGGTTACACTTACAAATTATACTAAAGAATGGATTATGTCAAAAATGTTGAAAAAATAATTTTATTTTTATTTTATTTTTCATTTCTTTGGAAAACTTACAGCTAAGTACTTAACTAAGATACAATGATGTTCTAAATATAGCCAATTACAAGTTTTCACATATAGCATTTTAAACAGTGGAAATGAAATGCGGACAAAGTTTTTTTAATGTACCTATACTTGGGAAATTAATTATCAGATTACTTAAAATGCACGCCCCGTTGGTCTTAGTGGTTTAAATACCGGGCCAAGATCTCGGGGTCCCAGGTTCGAATCCCGGGTCGGGCAACAAAAAAAAGTTTCGAATTTTCGAACGTTGCTCAGGTTTGTGATCACCAACCCGCATTTGGCAAGCGTGGTGATTATGCCAGTATACCCATCATTGCTGTGGTAACTTGAATTCAATGATGGAGGCCTTTTCCCTGCAGTGAGATGATTATAAGCTTTTACTTTACTTTTTTTTTAAATGCACTCGTAGATACATTCCTATGTTCAGTGGAACAAACTCGTAACGCTATTTGCTAACTTTGACTTGGCTTTGCACGCAAAATTGTGATTTCAAGTGCATTGGGTGCGATTGTTTAAAAAAATATTATATTTGATTTTATTTATTTGGGCAACAAACTAAATCATACACCTTTAAAGCTAAATACTGCAACATGAATAATAACCAAGAGTTGGTATGATTTGAAATTGTTAGGAGAAGTATAAAATTAAGTGAAAACTTGTGAACATAAAGAAATCTTTATAAATATAAAGACAAAAATATAACAAAGTAAAAACTTTGAAATAATGAACATCGTTAAAAAAAGTAGAGCCTTGAATCGAAACTGTCTTACATAATATTTGAGTCTGAAAATGTACCGATAAATGTGTTAATTCCAACGCACAATAAAATTGAAATGAATTAAATGTATAAATAAAATACATCACAATGTTATAAACTTATCTATATTACAGGATTACAATTTACTCTTCACATGATCTGTTCATAGTTCCACCTGCTCAAGGCGTGACAAACTTCACAGAAATCATAGCTCTCTTGAAGTGCTCTCATCTTAGGCACATCGATCGCTCTCGACGGCCGATGCCGATGACTGGATTCGAATATTTTCACTTAGTGCAAACCTCTCACAGTGCAGCAGAAATCTTCCAACATTTTGGGGAACGCTTGTTAAATACAAGTTTTGAATTTATTTCCTGGTTGTAATATCAGTATGGTAATGCTAAAATACTTTCCAAATATTTCAGGTTTTCAAAACATTTTAGTGGTCTTTTGTTACGGTTACGATACAAATATGAGCAGTTATTAAGCTTAGGCCACACATGAATACTGATTCAAATACTTGTTTGAAGAACCGAGCTTCATAGCGTGAATTAAACTTAACCTAACTTCTGAGTAACCAAAAAGTCTTTATATTCCGTTTACGTATAAATATATCTGTTGCAGGGATATTATTATATATTATAACGGACTAGGTTCAGTGCCATTATAATTTCACTAGAGCGATAAAGTGAATTGTAAGGCAGTGATATTTTGAAAATAACACTGGTTTATGATTATCAGAGCGATCTCTAAACCTAACCTAGATATATTACAATATCACTATTGCGGCCCAGTGAAATTATAATATTACTAAAAAGACCCCCGTGAAATCATACGGAACAGTCGTCATTGACAATAATTAGTGTAATTGTAATTTCACTGGTGAAATTATAATATCACGTCTTTGACAAAATCCCTGCGACATATCCAAGTATTTTAGCCCCATCCCGCGCATTTTCACGACAATATCGCGAGCTATCTACACGCCAATCCACTTACTTTAAACAAGTTTTCCAGATCAGAATATTTCATTAGGAACTAGAATTTCTTACGAACACTCAGGGATTTAATGTTATTAGGGCGCGAATTATATTTAGGTTGGAGCGAGCGGTGTCGCCGCCCGTGAACTAATTGCGTTTAGAGCAATAGAGCGCTCTGAGCGAGCGGTGCTAATGGACGGTATTAATTAATAGCGTCTCGTCAAATTTCAACTTAGCGAATATCTATTTTGCAGTATCGAGACTGATACAGATGCTGCTTTGTAGATATTACTTTACGTTTATTTTAGGAAACGTTTTTTTGTGAAAATTTATAAATTGTAATATCAATCGGCAAATGATGTGTGCCTCGAAAATAATTTATTTGATTGAAATCATCCTTAAATTTTATTTAATAGACTCGAGGTAAATATTTAAATGAACATTCTCCAAATTACTGGTCAGCTTCTCTGGTTTGTATTGATATGATATTTTTAAATGTATTTTGAACCCGTTAAAAGTTTCATCACTAAGTAAATTTTATGAGGTTATAAACATTTGGAGATGGCTAAATACAGTATGGACGATTGCCCTGGCAAAAATAAATATAGTACCTAAGTATTTATGTATATTAATGGGTATCTGAGAAATAGTTTTACACGTTAACTGAGTTTTAGAAACTTTTCAAATCATTGCAATATTCAAAAATATGACCAAATATTCTGACGTAATCACGTATGCAAAACTTCAGATAATGATTTTGCTATGAATTTCAAACAAGGCGTTCTAAATATTTTCTAGGACAATGAGATTTACAAAAAAAATTGCAAATGTTTGATAGGCTGCAATGAAACGACTAATAGCTTTAATACATAACACCACATGAAATGCGCTTAAAAACTCGTATAGTTGCTAGAAATTGCGATAATGGGGCGCCCTCGGTTTTTGTTACGATTTTCCGATAGCGCCCGTATAGCGTTATATGATTTGATACGCCAAACCCGCCAAAACAGTAGCTCGTAAGGGCTTGTTACAAGACTTTTGCTAAATACTTATAAAATGTACGCTAATCATACACGACTGTGCACAAAGCCTACATGCGTCTGTATAAACACGGTATAAATGTCTGTTTTATGTTTTATGTTTATTTATAATTTATATTTATATTGATTCCGTGATCCTTACAAGAGCGTACATAGGTACTACGTTCTTTGACTGATATGCCTCGTTTTGATTTAATTGGTGAGGTAGGTCTTGATCCTTCTAAATGATAAATTAAATCAAGGTTAGGGCACACTTCAGTGCGTAGGTAGGCAAGCAAATTCATTTTGTCAATTACGAAGAGCAGGTTCAGAAGTTTAATAAAAACATGGAAACACAACAAAATTCAAACTGTCTGCCGAGAAGGCAGAGAAAATATTCGAAAGATGTCTAACGTTTGTTTTTTTTTCCATTGTGAAGAATTCAACTTTATGACAAATAATCGATTAGTAATCGAAACGATCGATTTATGAATTACCGCTTGTTTGTCACTAACTCAGTGATTATTTTTGTCGATTAACAGTCATACTAGTAGATAATTTACTTTAAACGAATGATTATGGCATTATTTGAATAGGCTCTAACATATCTTATTGCCAAAGTCTATTGATCGATTTAATTCTGACCAAATGAAAGAATCGATAATCCTTTTAATGGCAGCACTATTCATGTTTAAATGAAGTGTGGTCAAGCAGAATACTTATAATTTTAGAATATTTTCGTGAAAGTTCTTGTAGAATAATAAGCACGTAATAATTAATAACAGAATATATTAGTATTTTGTGCTAGTAATATATATTTATTCTTGCAAGGTTAGGTTCAGGGCAGTCGTTTAGCCAACTCCTTTGATAGCGCTTTAACTTAACGGGCATTTACTGTAGGTACTATAAAAACAATTATAGATTTAGTGGAGCAATTGAAGTAACCACTGCAAGGTACCACAGTTAGAGAGACGAAGGCTCTGAGCGAGGTACATCATTAATTAATCCTTCTTCAATTTCAAAGTCTAAATATAAATTTCCAGGTATCAGAGTAGGGTCTCAGCCTTACTCTGCAACTTTGTTTGTATTTTCATCTCTGCCCCCCGCACGCTTGCTTATATCCTAGAGTAAGAAGAAAGAGATAAAGCTAATTAAACAGAAATTTGAAGAGTATGGCCTCTAATACTGATAGAGGCAAATGGTTTAGATGCAGTAGTGGTATTAAAACGCGTGGTGATGATTAAGAATAATAATAAAACCAGTATCATGCCGCAGTTGCTGCTTGTGGATTTATGGTGGCTCCTCTATCTAATAAAAGGTGTAGATTATTTAAAGGAAGACGATTAGATGATTTTTTTTCTATGAAAAGGGTAGATTATTGTCAAATTTAAAAACAATAAATGTGTACCTATTTTTATCATATAAAAAACTTTCCTCATGCCGAAAACAACACACCATTCCCTTCATTTGAAAAAAATAATAATTATACTTTATTTTTAATTTCAATTTCAATTTTAAATTTGACGACCTCCGTGGCGGAGTGGCGTACACACCGGTTTTCAAGGTGTCGCCTGCTCCGAGGTCCCGGGTTCGATTCCCGGACGGGTCAATGTAGAAAAAATGTGTTTTTCTACATTTTCTCGGGTCTGGGTGTTTGTGGTACCTTCGTTGTTTCTGGTTTCCAAAAAACGAATGCTTGAAATAGTTATTCAAATTGGGATCAGGACAATGTATGTGATGTTGTCCACATTTATTTATTTATTTATTTAAATATTTTTCAAAATTATCGAAAAAAAATCTCAAAATCTATCAATATACAATTTGTTACGAATGCTGTAAAACATACTTAGGTTTAGTTTCCCACCAAGGAAAATCTAATGAAATCGAACTTTTGCAAGATCCTTTATATTTTTGTGCATTTACTACGTTAACCAAAGTCTTACTTAAAAAATTAACTACAAGAAAAGATATCTCTTGAAAATAATTTAAGTATAAGAGGTGAAAAATAATAGGAGCATTGCGGCAACGGAGTACAATTGTAAGGCGGCAGATGGTCCATAAAAGTCGAAAATGTTCAAAGTTGCTCAATGGAAGTGCGACAACAAGTGTGACTCCAGCAGGGCTGCCACTACGTTTTGTAAATTATTTTAAATATTGCACAAATAGGGGTTAAAGTATGAAATTGCCGATTATTTTCCCACTTTTTATTTTGTTTATAGCTCTTAAGTATAGTCATATTATTGCGTAATTCTTTTTGTATTGTATCAAAAACTAAATAAAGTAACTATTAATTTAAAAAAATGCAATACTAGTTCCTATTACTTCAAAGGAGGTCGTTGAAAAGACCCCTTACAATGTGTCAGCTGACCTTCTTGCTTCAATTAAGTATATTTGTATTATATACTTTGATTTTCAGAAATTTAAATACTATAATGCGTAGCTTTATAACCATCTAACTTTCACCTTTAATTGCATCGAATACGGATTAGGCGTTTTTAAAAAAACTAAAAAATTGTTAGTATGGAAAAATGACTTTTCTCGATTTCGTCCATACAAAACGGCAATTTCATACTTTAACCCCTAATACAACTGAATGATATCTAAAGGGACTGCTGGGGGTTCTAATTGTAATTATGTTTTTTGTGTATTTGATAAATGTTTTTATAAAGTAGCTACCGTGATAAATTATGTCGTTTTATTGCCTGACACCAACACATACTTCAAAAAACGCTCAAACTTCAAAACATACAAAAACACAATCAATCGTTTAAAAAAACCCGGAAGGTATTATAACGAAATTATAAAAAAAAGGAGACCCATCAAACCATCGAGTCGGTAAGTTAACGACCAAGTTGTCCCATGAATTTACCATGAAAAAGAGCAGGAAAACTCAACATTGGTACAAATTCCAAAAACCTTTATTTTGCAATACGAACATGTTTATACCAAATATTGTTGTTAAGAACTGATAGTATAATGCATTTACTTTAACAATAATTGATACATTTTAATATACTTGTTTTGTGCCTCACATACTTATGTTTTTTTTGTGCAAACTATTATAATTAAGTTTATTCTAATTATATTTTATTTGTTTGTATGTATTATGTATAAAGGAAATTAAATTTTTTAATTTTTGTTGAAAATGTTAACTTTCTCAAACATAATTATTATATTATTTACTGAATACTGACACAAAGATTTACATTCAGAAATTAAAGCATATATTTTGACAAGGCGTATATAATTAAAAAAATAAAATATTTGTAATAATTTTAAAAACATTCAAAGTTCGGCACAACCCTGATGGTGTCATTCAAGTGCCGCTTAAATAAAAGAAATGATATTTCACTTGGCGATGTGAACAGCTGACGTAGCAACTTCGTGGCAGTTTGATAATTACACTGTACAGTTGTTTCAGACAATTTCGTGTGGGTGGTGTTTAGCCAAATTACAGCTTCGTCTTTTGGTATATTTTTTTCAGAGGCACGAATTATTTAGTGAAAACCGTTTATGAGGCTTGATACACTGTCATCATGTGTTTAAACTTTATACGTTTCATGATAATGTGATATAAGTAATAACAAAAAAAGTCAGAGGTGTCAAAAAGCGAGTTGTTTTAACGTACTCGTATATGAGCTGATTCTCACTGATGCTCAGTATTCCGTCATGTTACGCGTAAGGTACTTATGATTGGACTTGGAGTATTTTATTAATTAAAGAAAAAAATGAGTTGTTATTTACAGCGACTCAATCATTAATTTTGTGCAAATGTTATTTTCTAAGGGCTGTCAACTACCTAGTGTCAACTATTATTCCTACACTTCGTATAACGGCTATCTTTTAGATGTACTATACCGAACGAAAAAGAAACATCGGAATCGGTCCGCAGAAAAGGTTTGCGTGGTAATGCATACAGAATATATAGTATATACTCTTCAAATTAAGACACTCCTAATTATTTTGTTTATTGAAATTTGTATTACACTTCATAAAAAATTAAATTATAAATCAAATTTTAATAAATAGCTCACGTCTTGTTTGGTCTCTAAATCTTTAATATCGTTTCAAATTGGCAAAATAATAAACGGTAACGTCAGTTGCAGGAAATGCAATCACGTCAGTTATTGGGGCGTAATTAAATATTAAGGTTTAAACCCTCATGTTTCCTCCCCACAGTTCACAGGTACCGTTTGTGGGTGATGTTTTTATTAGACGACTAAAAACGACGAAATTTTCAATTCAAGGGTTTATTAAAACATTTTTAAGCTATTGCATAGATTCTATCGCGGGCCTTGAGCGCGGGGACTGAATCCAGAAATTCTGTAACGCAAAAAACCTCACGCTCCCCACTTCGACCGGCACAGCGGTGATACGGCTGTTCGACGAGGTGCGTGCGGTTTGACGAGGCGTTTGCCATTCGACGAGGTGCGTGCGGTTTGACGAGGCGTTTGCCATTCGACGAAGTGGGTGCCGTTCGACAAGTTGGGTGCTGTTTGACGAGTGGGGTGCTGTTTGATGAGGTGGGTGCTGTTCGACGAGGTGGGTGCCGTTTGATGAGGTGGGTGCCATTCGACGAGGTGGATGCCGTTTGACGGGCGGGGTGCTGTTTAACGAGGTGGGTGCTGTTTGACGAGAGCGGTGCTGTTTTTCGAGGTGGGTGCTGTTTGACGAGAGGGGTGCTGTTATTTATTTATTTATTTATTTATTTATTTATTTATTTATTTATTTATTTATTTATTTATTTATTTATTTATTTATTTATTTATTTATTTATTTATTTATTTATTTATTTATTTATTTATTTATTTATTTATTTATTTATTTATTTATTTATTTATTTATTTATTTATTTATTTATTTATTTATTTATTTATTTATTTATTTATTTATTTATTTATTTATTTATTTATTTATTTATTACGCAATAATATGACTATACTTAGGAGCTATGAACAAAATAAAAAGTGGGAAAATAATCGGCAATTTCATACTTTAACCCCTATTTGCATAAGTTGATAAAAAATGCTATGCAATAGCTTTAGCGCGGCAGTCTCCGAGTGCCACACGTCTTTTTTTTTTGTAAAGTATGACTATTCTTAAAAAACCGGCCAAGTGTGAGTCGCACTCGCACACGAAGGGTTCCGTATCATTGACTAGGTAGGTATATAAATTTAGGGCTCCGTATCATTGACTAGGTAGGTATATAAATTTAGTTAATATAGTAGCAAAAATGACGTTATTTGTATGGGAGCCCCCCTTAAATATTTATTTCATTTTGTTTTTATTTGTTGTTATTGCGGCAGCAGGAATATATAATTGGTGAAAATTTTAACAGTCTAGCTATCACGGCTCTAGAGATACAGCCTGGTGACAGGCAGACGGGCAGACGGACAGACAGCGACGTCTTAGTAATAGGGTCCCGTTTTAACCCTTTGGGTACGGAACCCTAAAAACTGTTCATGGTCATAAAAAATCCAACTTTAAAGAAGAAGAGATTTGCAGTGGCAAGGCGCTTCTGTTCCAGACGCTCGGGAAGAGTGCCCAGATGCCGTCTCGCCGGAGGGACGGGGGTGAAAAAAGTGTGCAGGACATAATAACCCTGCTAAAGGAGACAGATCTTGACGAAGTGCCTGCTTTCGTGGCAAAGGAGCTACACAAACTGCCCCCTGTCACGTTTGATCACGTCGACGTCACCAGACTGTTGAAGGACATCACGTTCCTAAAAACAAGTCTGGCCGAAGTGCACGCAAAGTTGGAGGCCTCAGAGAATACCATAGGTGACTTGCGTGCCAAAGTGTTGCTATTAAGCAACACTGCTCCGGTAAGTAGGTCACCTGAGGCCTGCAATGTCAACACACGTCGCGGGGCGCAGAATGCATCGGTCTGCAGTTTCGGGTCGGCGCAAACTGATGCGTCACCCATCACGGTCACCGACATCGTCACCACTACTGCGCGCCCCGCCGCGCGCCCCGCAGCACCGCAAGACACATCGCGCGTTGTGACGTCAACTCCGACGCGTGCATATGCTGCAGCTGCCGCTAGGAAAAGCAGCTCCCTGGTGGCTCCGAAGACGCTGGCATCACAGGCTGATAAGTGTGATGAGGAGGGTTTTACGAAGGTTGAGAAGAAAAAAAGGAAACCCTCCACTCGCAACCAGTGCGGCAACGCACCGACTGGACCGAACCACCTGCTTCGGCCTGCAATTCCAGTGACGCTGCTATACGTGTCCCGGCTTCATTACTCTACAAAGGTCGAGGAGATTGTAGAGTATGGCGATTGAAGACCAAATGTGTTTGTGGTTAGGGTTCCGACAGGACAACTGTCGACCTTCATGCAGGCAGAATTTTGGCCGAAGGGTGTTGTGTATCGTCGGTTTCGTGGACGGTTACCTGACACCAAGTCGCGTAACACAACGCCGTGAAATTTGTGTGTTTATAGTGTAATTTGTATTGTTATAAGTATTGTATGTATGTTAGTCTGTAAGGTATTTATTATATGGGCCTGTATTTTTTACTCTGTTGCCTGAAATAAATAAATAAATAAATAAATAAAATAAAATAAAAGCATTCACACCTTTTGGCAGTTATTAAATCAATAACAATTAAAAGTTGATCCAATACAAATTTGGAAACGAGTGTTCAATTCATACAGAAAAAAAATCAGAAAATATTCAAGCAAAGACTCTAAATTTGATCCTTTTTATACTTTTTAATCAAATTATAGTACCCGGTTACTGTAATGGTGCGATAGCCCGCCTACTATGCAAGGATCCCGGGTTCGATTTCCGGTCGGTTAATTCTAGAAAACCTAGGAAACGATCTTTCCTAAATTAACACGAGTCTGGATTTATATTCGTGCCTCGAAAGGCACGATAAGCCTTTGGTCATGCCTTTGGTCACAAGATAGATATATTAAGAACAAGTCATGTCATAGGAGTGTACCTATGTTGACTTAAATAAAACCGGCCAAGTGCGAGTCGGACTCGCGCACGAAGGGTTCCGTACCAAAAAGGCCAAAAAAACGGGTTTGTTGTAGCCCCCCTTAAATATTTATTTTATTTTGTTTTTGGTATTTGTTGTTATTGCGGTAACAGAAATACATAATTTGTGAAAATTTCAACTGTCTAGCTATCGCGGCTCTTGAGATACAGCCTGGTGACAGAGCGACGGACAGACGGACAGACGGACAGACGGACAGACAGCGAAGTCTTAGTAATAGGGGTTAAAGTATGAAATTACCGATTATTTTCACACTTTTTATTTTGTTTATAGCTCTTAAGTATAGTCATATTATTGCGTAATTCTTTTTGTATTGTATCAAAAATTAAATACAGTAACTTTTGACTAAAAAAAAAATGCAATACTAGTGCCTATTACTTCAAAGGAAGTCGTTGAAAAGACCCCTTACAATGTGTCAGCTGACCTTCTTGCTTCAATTAAGTATATTTGTATTATATACTTTGATTTTCAGAAATTTAAATATTATAATGCGTAGCTTTATAACCTTCTAACTTTCACCTTTAATTGTATCGAAAACGGTTCAATCGTTTTTAAAAAAATTAAAAAATTGTTAGTATGGAAAAATGACTTTTCTCGATTTCGTCCATACAAAACGGCAATTTCATACTTTAACCCCTAATAATAGGGTCCCGTTTTTACCTTTTGGGCACGGAATCCTAAAAACTATGATGCAAAAGTTTTCGAAGTCTTATCCTTGAAAAAAAAAACCTACGAAAAGAAAAAGTAGCCGTGTTATAGAATAGATTGACCTATTTTAGAAAAATGTAACGTTCTGTAAGACAAAATTTGAACTGCAACGTAGTAGGAACATGCCGCTGCCTTAACTTGATTTGTAATATTGATCTGTTTGTCATACTTCCAAGTGATTTTTAAATATTTATGTATGCAGAAATAAAATGTTATGTACTAGTCACAAAACTAATCCGGTAGACACATAAGTTTAGAACGTTCTTATAAAGCGTCTTGTCAGTAACCAAAGCACTGCAAATGTTTCCACAAGGCACCGTCCGTTCAAAAGATGAATACACATTTCCTTATGTCAATGCCATACAGTTTCAAATCGAAAACATTTTTAAGTACATTGCAATCGCAATATCAAAGATTTGAGAGCTCAAACGGCATAAGCTTAACAAACTGTAACATGTGAATGGTTCTAAATCGATCGGTTCGATACCATTGAGGGCTTGCCTTTGAGTCGTAATAGCCTACGCTGTGTTAACTCTATGGAACAATCGGCAGAAATTACACTAGGGGCGTAATCGCGAACATCGAACAATAGTTAATCAAAATTATTTATACGACAAACTCTTTAGATCGCTAAGACAACTAAGTAAAAATTTCGATTTTAGCAAGACAATCCTTATGATGTCATTTGTTTGTCATTATGATTCAGTGGAATTCTTTTATAGACAAAAACTGTTTATATATGACAACAAATTTGAGATACGATTTTGAAAAAAATTTTGCCTAGTTTATGAAATAAGTATACTTAGTTGACGATAAATTGATAATCATTTAAACTATGATAATTCATTTTTAAATTTTGTCTTTTTTGAATACTTAGTTTTTTGTTTGTACTTGTTACATTTGTATCTTTTTTATCAATAAGGATACGATAAAAATACGAGTAATTATGGAACACGAGTTCCGTCGCGGCAGCGATGCCGCACTAAAACGTTTCGCATTAATGACGTGTACGGGTTGAGCTTAATAAACGAACGCAAAACTCATTATTGGTTTTAAATTGAAAGAAGATGAAAACTTAGATCTAGTTAATTTTCTAGTCAACAACATAGAATTTATGTCGGCTAATACGACAAAATCAATTGCCTCAGGCGTTACTTTTCGGAAACCGATAAATAAATATAAAATTAATAATTAATTAATGAACAAAAAACGATTATGAATACCAAAATGTTGGAAATACTTCACAGTCGTAAGGAAAGTGCTTAATAGGTCTGTTTGCCAGTCTTCGTAAGTTATTCGTCGGAGCGTTGCGATGGCGTCGAAGTTTTTCTTATTTCTGTGTTGGGTGATAATAATTGGAGAATTATGTTTGAGCGAGGGTAAATTGTTAGCGAAATAGTTTTTTAAATCAGTTTTCTTAATAAGATACTATGATAACTACCTCTAACCTATCACTAGCGCGATCAGTAGGTATAATTGCATTGAGTTGACCCTTTGACTTCATAGAAAAGCTACTAAGAAAAAAATAGAGCTACTTAGGCTTAATATGACACAAGTCATTCAATTGGAAAGGTAGGTAACTAAAGTAAATTGCATTGGTTTGTGATTGATTTTGAATATATGCAATGCATAATATAATTATTTAATCCAATTCTAAATAATGTATACAGCACATGTGATCATGACTTATTAGAAATACAACCAGTGACAACAGTGCTATACCTATTAGAAAACTCCCCATCCCGTATCTAAGTTTACCTCAAAGTATTTGTACAGTTCTGACTTAGTTTACTATTTTATTGCAGAGCTCTTTTAAGTTTTATTACACATAGGTATTCTGTGTAGGTATGAATGCAAGCTTAAAGTAATTTTATAATGCCGGTATAAATAGATGTAAGCTAATATAAATTTTATAGAGCCAATTAAATGGTATAGACACGTTTAAAACATTTATATTTTTCACATTACTATTAAAATCTATTCGACCGCATACCGTAGTTATTAGCTGAACAGTTTGTGCGTTCAAGTACTTAATTAAACGTAGGTTAGATTAAACAGAGTGCAAAGGTACTTCATGGTCTTACCATGTGTGAGTTGAGTGAGTATCAAAAAGAACTTTACTGTTTTTTAAGCTATTGCATAGATTCTATCGCGGGCTTCAGCGCGGGGACTGAATCCAGAAATTCCGTAACGCAAAAAACCTCACGCTCCCCACTTCGACCGGCACAGCGGTGATACGGCTGTTCGACGAGGTGCGTGCGGTTTGACGAGGCGTTTGCCAGTCGACGAAGTGGGTGCCGTTCAACTAAGTGGGTGCCGTTCGACGAAGTGGGTGCCGTTCGACGAGGCAGGTGCCGTTCGACAAGTTGGGTGCTGTTTGACGAGTGGGGTACTGTTTGATGAGGTGGGTGCTGTTCGACGAGGTGGGTGCTGTTCGACGAGGTGGATGCCGTTTGACGGGTGGGGTGCTGTTTAACGAGGTGGGTGCTGTTTGACGAGAGGGGTGCTGTTTTTCGAGGTGGGTGCTGTTTGACGAGAGAGGTGCTGTTTTTTATTTATTTATTTATTTCATTATTTATTTATTTATTTATTTATTTATATATTTATTCATTCATTCATTCATTCATTCATTCATTCATTCATTCATTCATTCATACATTCATTCATTCATTCATTCATTTATTCATTTATTTATTTATTTAGACTATAATTAGGAGCTATGAACAAAATAAAAAGTGGGAAAATAATCGGCAATTTCATACTTTAACCCCTATTATAATTGAATAAGTTGATAAAAAATGCTATGCAATAGCTTTACCGCGGCAGTCTCCGAGTGCCACACGTCTTTTTTTAACATAAAACGATAGAACTGAAGCAGTTTGAGAACGTAAAAATTCACTGTTAAACTCCATAGTTTAACAGTAGATTTTAAAAAAAAAATCTAAACTTTTCCGATAATTGTTAACTGGTTTCTTAACTTTTTATTGTGCTTTCCTCTGCTTTTTTATGTCAATAGCCGAGGAGAATGTGTTTCAGAATTTAAAATTAAGGGGTAATTTTAAATTCTGTAACATATTCTTCTTACAGTCTTAAATTATTTGACCTTCATAAACATGCGGGTTTTCAACTTTACTATCATGTAGGCGGATATTACTTGTTGTATTTACCCGCAAAGGCAGAAGACTTTAAGCAATTAAACACTATCCGCAAGTAAGCCACTGCCAAATAGTAAGTAACAGAAAGTTCCTTTTTTTAATGAACACGATGCCATCTGTGTACAGTCACATCAGAGGCATGTAAGTTGGTTGAGAAAATTCTCTCACTAGATTAAGTGAACAAAGATGTTCATTCTTGACGGATATACGCAATAAAAAGACGAAGTCATGTCGTGCCGGCACAAAAATTTAACAGCATCTCCCCTCTCTTCATATAGATGTCGTAAGAGTCAACCAAAAGATAACAGCTAGAAAAAGACGGGCAACAGCATCTTCTCTCCCACATTGACCAATCTGCTTTCTCCAACGTGGCAATAATGGCTAATTCCTCCTTTTGGAGAGGTCTATGCCCAGTAGTACTAAGTCTAAGCTGAGGATGATGCTAAATGATGACATAAAAACACGAATACAATTTGCCTCTGAATGGTACAAACAAACGAGAACCGCCTAGTGAGTTCCCAGCCTTGAGACGGCAAGTCGGTAGTAGGACCTAGCTGAATTATAAATAGCTTTAACGGAGTAATTACGGTCTCCTCTATCCTGTGAGTATTGGAACGTAAATGGTTATTATTATAATTAATTTACGCTCATAATTATACCGCCGGCTTGTTGCGAATTGACAGTAACAATAACACTAATTAATGTAAGCAATAACAACATAATTAATTATCCGTATATTTGACTTCATAATATACACTATATTACTTTTATATAGTATCTGCCATAAATTAAAATATAAACAAACTTTACCTGTCTATCTCGATACTTTTATAACGTCACTCGACATCTGGAACAAAAAAGAAATCGTTGGATTATACATGAAAATTATGAAAACGTGAATAAAAACCATGTTATTATTTTTTCATTTTTTTTTATAATCGATGGGCTTGCTCTTGACTACATATTTAACTCTACGGTTAAGAAGAAGCCTAAGTTGAAGCGAACTTACCCAGAAAGTGGCACTGGTTCTTCCACACACCAGCGGAACACAGAATATCTGTTTGGTGCTGGATTCCAGCAAGAGGTGGTAGCATCTAGACAGCCTCTTACGAAGACTAACACCGCAGAAGTTAGCAGTCATCATTGATTAGAAAACCAAAGATGCCGTTGCCCAGGGTAGACCACTAGGAGGAAGATCCAACCACCCCAAATTTCATTTCATTTTGAGTGAAACTATTTATACATATATAGAGCCGGTGCTTATGAGTTAAATTTAATTCGCAAAATATTAATAATATCAATGGCCTATGGGTACAATAACCAGCAGCGTAAGAATATGCTTGAAAAATTCGCGCCGTGTCGCAGTGTCTCGGTGGCCTAATGGTATGGCGCCCGCCCGGCATGCGAGGAGATGCGGGTTCGAGTCCCGCCTGAGACAAAATTTTTCAAGTTTATATACTGATATTATAAGTGCAATTAAGTTGCTAAAATATCAAATAAAGTATATAAATGGCTGTTTCATCTTAACTGACTGTCAAACATCTGCAAAGATGTTTCTTTCGGGTGTTGGGGGTGCAAGCTCCTAACATTTGATGAAGCAACGCTGGCTCACAGCGTAAGAATATGCTTGAAAAATTCGCGCCGTGTCACAGTGTCTCGGTGGCCTAATGGTATGGCGCCCGCCCGGCATGCGAGGAGATGCGGGTTCGAGTCCCGCCTGAGACAAAATTTTTCAAGTTTATATACTGATATCATTTAAATTTAAGTTTAATAAATATTGCTTCTTTAATAGAGGCACTTCGTTCCGATATGCACTTGTTTTTAATAACTGTTATTTATTGATTTAAACTTTCATGGCCTCTATCACTAGAGTTATTTAATTCGGGGTTTATACCATGTACCTTATTTATTATGAGTTTCCGATATTTCGGCACTGTTGCAAACGCCATGATCACGGGAGAACTGTTGTATCTGCGGGTGGGTAGCTGTTAAGAGCAGACAAATCGATCTACCCTCCGTCGTAGTCTTTTATTACACACGACACTGGTACCACTGTTTGACAACTCACTATTTTTACACTTTTGTTCTCGACACCCAACACTTACAGTATCCGATCGTGACACAATATTTTTTGGTTTTTACTAGTACTAACTTGTCTTATAGGACTGTCTTGTCATTAAGCTCTTAGTGTTGCAGTCAGCAGCTGTGCCCACAGTTGATTTTAAACCATAGACATGACAATGGAATAACCATAAACCTAGTATACTATTATATATCTATGGGAATAACATAATTTGATTTTGACGTCTTAAATAGCATACTAATCAAATATGGCGTTTATCTTCCAAAATTACCTTACACCGCCATCTGTTAAAATCTTGTGGAACTTACAGAGTGTTAAAAAAAAAGTAACTTGCAATTAAAGAATAATGCGACTAGAAATTGTGTTATAAACTATCCTATATTTCAAGTTGGATCAAACTGCACAGTGTGCATTTGATTGAAATCTTCTTAGAATCGCGGACAAACAACGAGACACGAAATTTTTACAATACCTACTCGTATATTAAAAAGAATGAAGATGATAATATTAATAAAAAACCTCACCCACCGAGGGTTCCGTAAAACTATGTAGGTACAGCGGCCTGCACATCAGGCTTTAGATGGTTGTTGCAAACTCGCACCCATAGATTTAATATACTGCTGTATTATTAAATCTATTCTCGCACCTATTTAAATAAAACTGGCCAAGTGCGAGTCGGACTCGCACACGAAGGGTTCCGTACCAAAAAGGCCAAAAAAACGAGTTTGTTGTATGGGAGCCCCCCTTAAATATTTATTTTATTTTGATTTTAGTATTTGTTGTTATTGCGGTAACAGAAAAACATAATATGTGAAAATTTCCACTATCTAGCTATCGCGGCTCTTGAGATACAGCCTGGTGACAGAGCGACGGCCAGACGGACAGACAGCGAAGTCTTAGTAATAGGTTCCCGTTTTTACCCTTTGGGTACGGAACCCTAAAAAAGAGCACAAAGTATATTTATTTGTTTTAAAATTATTTTATAAACTTTCCTAATCTTTTTTAGAACTTATCGTAATCTTTTTTTATGAGTATAAAATATTGATTAATTAAATTGAACTAATTGCATTTGCAGCCACATTTTTAAGCTATTAAAAATTAAATATTATGAAGAAAAAGTGAATCTGTTATTAATCCCTCAACCCCCAGGCGGCACGCGCGTGCCGCGATAACAATTGATTTCAATAATTGTGTCTGGAATAACTCACGATCGAGGGATTAAACACGAATAAAATCGGTCAAGTGCGAGTCGGACTCGCGCACGAAGGGTTCTGTACCTACCAAAAAGGCCAAAAACCGAGTTTGTTGTATGGGAGCCCCCCTTAACTATTTATTTTATTTTGTTTCTAGTATTTGTTGTTATTGCGGTAACAGAAATACATAATTTGTGAAAATTTCAACTGTCTAGCTATCGCGGCTCTTGAGATACAACTTGACTAGAACTTCCTGAGATTAGCGCGTTCAAACAAACAAACTAACAAACTCTTCAGCTTTATAATATTAGTAGGTATAGATAAGTTTTCTACGGCAGTTTCATTTATTCTTAGCTTTAAGGAACTATGTACCTTAGTATATAGTTTTGATTTCAACTCGGTATCTCCACGCTTTCCCAAGATTAAGGGCCTTAACAGACAGTTAGACGGGCGGACAGACAGACGGACACCAAAGTGATCTGAAGGGTCCCGTTTTAAACAGAGTCATTTCATCACACATCCGTTCACTGCAGAATATAGGCCTCTACAAGAATATCACCAGTCACCACATACTATGGCTTCGATTGACATTAGGGTTGATGATCTCAGTTTGGACAAAGAAACACTGTTACCCATCTTCTGATTTTATTGTCTGTTACGACACCCATAGGACGAGAAGAATGGGTGCTATTACTTTGAAAGCTGACACCACCTCTCGTGTTGATTCGTGCGTTCCGTGTCAAATGCGGACCCCATTTCAAGTGTACATTACAATAATTAGGGCTGACACAAAATCGTAACGCACACTTTGACAAATGGAAATATAAATGGCACGTCAAACGTAAACAGTGTCGTGTCAGATGCATATCAGAAAATTGTTCACTTTTGTGTGGCGTGGAGGAGACCTGTCGTGATAACAAAATAACTGGCTTCGGCTGGAACACAATGTACAACGCTTTGTCTACTAGATAATCCAAACACAAGCGAGTTTTTTGTCTTTTATTAATACTATTTCACTTACTAACCCGTATGAAAAAATGTATATAAACTGTAAATTACTTACTTTTTAATAAATATATAATAAGTTAATATGATACTTAAAATAGTTTTCTTTATTATAAGCGATTTGTGTTAAGATTTTCAGAAACAAAACAGTTGCCTGGTTTAATATTGTTAAATACATAAGGGAAGCTAAATGAATTAACAAAACTATTTCATTTTGGCAAAGCTTATTTCTACTTAATTACGATATCTTTCTACCTTTATCTTTCTAAGACCCTTTCAAATATTTATGTAACAAATTCAGTGAACATTTATGTAAAAAGAGTTTCATTTACATATTTTATTATTATATACAGCTATATGTAAGAGATGACTATTAAATGTATTTAAGGTGTAACGGGATTTATCACGAACATACCTTATTTAATTTGACTGACGTTAAGTCATTATAAAATTCGCAATACACATGATTTCAAAAGCACTCTTTCAATTCAAATAATAGACGAATTTTAAAGTACACGCTAGAGTAAAAATACTACCCTAACAACAACAAAATAAGAATTCGCAACGATAAAGAAATCATGTATTTCCGATACTTTTTTGTCAGAATGTAGGTACAACACATATCGATCACTCACTCATTTTGTCGAATTTATTTTACGTAAAACGTTTTAGCTGCCTTTTTAGAATTTGCATACTGTGATTTGTTAGACAAACTAAACCGTATGTTGACACTGCATATAGGAATTTGGCATTACATATCCGCCAATAACCGAATGCGGACGTCGCTTTTTTAACCCAAAATCGCACTCCATATGCCAGTTTGTGTTTAACTCATTTAATTATGCAAAGCCACCATTTGTTAACAGATTTTGGGGTAATTCGGTGAATGTCGAGTCGGTTTTATGCTAATAAGCTTAGTGTCCGTTATTTATCGTTGGACAAGTTCACAAACATTCGCTATAACGCTGATAACGTTATTTTACGCTATTAATCGCAGAAACACTCACTGCAATATGATTTAAAGCAGAATTAATGTCGATTCCGTGAATAATTTTGTTGTAATTGTTATTTTGTGTTAATTTTATGTTAATACAAAGCAAATAAACGATACAACCCATTTTTCAGTAAGTACTTATATTCTAAATTAAATAAACGTAATTGTATTAATTGGTATTGGTATTGTATGAATATAACTGAAATAATTAAAGTGAAGTAAAGTGGATCCCACCAAAAACATTCTGTAAAAAACTAGCCAAGTCTCGATGGAGCTGCTTGTTTATCTCTAAAAAGTAATGAAATCTAGACAAAGTCGTGCCAAGTCTTAGTTTCCTTACTGCGATTTCTTTATTATTACAGTTAATGTTGTGTGACTTGCTGTGTGACGGCAGTGTTTGCTTCGCGCTCGACTTGGCGGGGCCACTGCCGTGCCCCTGATTAGGTAGAGTAAAAATGTGTGTTACTAACGGCCATTTCCAATAACCTATCTATCTTCAGTTTTGGCATATCGGAGATAGGAAACAGTTTCTATCTCTGTTTTTGCCGTCCAGAGAAACAAAGACAGAAGTTGTTTTCTATCTCCGATATGCCAAAACTGAAGATAGATACGAGTAGGTTATTGGAAATGGCCGTAAAAGAACATAACGTTTTATTATATTTCAGATTAGCTCAGCTAGGTAATTATATATCATTATCATCATCATCACCAGCCTGTATTAGTCCACAGCTGGACACGGGTCTCCAAAAGTTGGTTTGCCATAGTAACCTCACTTGGCAAACGGGTTGGCCATCGCAGTTTAGCCTATGGTAGGGAGGAGATGCTGATGCTCGTCTTCTTCTGGCAGTACCGCTTTAGTCGTTTCTTACGACGCAACGTTATTCCGTGCATCTCACCAGTTTGCGTTCCAAACCTTCTGTAATGGTATTCTTTTCAAGTACGGTAAAAGAGCGCCTTGGTAGTCAGGATATCTGTTTATGGTGTGACTTATACAAATAAGTAAATAAAATTTTAAAAATACGTTATTTTTGTCATTGGAGCAGAACAATAAAAATCTTCCTTAAATGTGTTAGCTAGTAAAACTGAACCTTCAACACCCGACCCACGTATCTACACACGACAAGCATTCAAAGCTAGCCTAAACAAATTCCGTTTCATCCTATACCCTGCTGATTGCCTTCAAGGAAGTTCATTTACACCGATTATGTTAGGAACGTTATCTGCGTTCCTTGTTCCGCACCTACGTTCCTTGTTCTCAGCGTTGTTCCGTGCGTCAAACCAGTTTGCGTTCCAACCGCCCTGGGAACCGCAATTAGTACAAGCTATTGTTTCTCTGAGCACTTTAAGCAATTCAGGAGGATATTGAACAGTTCTCTTGGCTTCTTTGAGCATTAAAATTTAATCGGTTTGGTATTTTGTGTAAGCTGTTACATTATCAAAGCAAGATGGAGGTTAAAGTCTTATTAAAAAAAAGATAACAAGCAAGAAAATATTGATAGCATTGAATAGAAAGGAAAATAACATAAAGTTCACAACCTTAAAGCCATAATCGGCTTAGTGATGGTCTAATGGTTAGTCATATTCCTTAACTTATGATACACAATGTATGTCAGTATTACGTTTCAAATGATAAGAAAAGTACATATTATGTCAATTATATAGAGTAAAGTATCAACTGCCTAACTACATGGCTTACTTAATGGTTTAAATCTGTTATGCACACTTGTATTATACTCATATTGTAAGTATAGGCACAGATAAGATAATTAAATATTTTGTATACACAATGAAAGTTAAAAATATAAATAAATGGAGGTAGATTTAGATTACAGCGTAAAATCGTTGCAACTAGTTGCAATGTATTGGTTAGACCACTAAAACTGAGAACTAAAGTATGTTATGTAATGTTATAAGCTATGAGTACATAATAATGTTGTAACGCCCCGTTAGTCTAGTGGTTTAAATACTGAGCCAAGATCTCGGGATCCCAGGTTCGATCCCCGGATCGGGCAACAAAAAGTTTCGAATTTTCGAACGTTGCTCGGGTTTGTGATCACCAACCCGCATTTGGCAAGCGTGGTGATTATGCCAGTTCCTACCATTGCTGTGGTAACTTGAATTCAATTATGAAGGCCTTTTCCCTGCATAATTGTAGGCTGTTACTTTACTTTTACATACTAATAGTTACCTTACATACTTGAGTAGGTTGAAAATTGGCTTACATATTTTATACACGCACATTTTTTTAAAGTAAATTGACCATGCACCAAACTCGCTTGACAAACCAACCTGTTTTTCGGCTAAAACAATGTTATCAGATGTACCGACACTCGTTCCTCCAACACAAACGTGCTACGGCTCTACGTGACTATGTACGGTAGCTTAAAAACTGTAGTAAATTTGCAAAGTGGCAATTTTTACCTCGCAAAATTTTGCATACAAAATATTCAGAGCGTGGACGACATGGGAACAAAGCTGGACGCGTGTAATATGATTTCAGTATTTACATTTTGCGTCGCGTCCACTCGGGCCGCCTACTCTATGTAAATGTCACTGCATGACGCATGGCGGTCTCCTCAAATGAGATTGTAACGTGTGTACGATGTTTGGATAGTGATTACGTGATCTGACCTTTGTTTTCCTGTAGATCCCCACAATCCAGGTCAAGAGACCTCAATAGGTCTCTTGACCTGGATTGTGGGGGGGATTGTGGAAAAGTAAATACAATTATTTACTTTTTTACAGTTTAGGCAAGGAGAATATTCCATGCAGATGTGATAACTCGACGCTGGATGGCGCTGCTTGAATTCTGTATGCCGAGTTAGACGTCTGAGGAACACACGCTCCTACTTTAATATCAAATCCGTCCATGTTCCATTACGTGTCTGTTATCTGGAGCAATATGAGATATGATAAACTGGATTAATAGTTTACGGCACGCAAGCTGTAAATATCTTGTACAGATATTTACATATTAACTAGCTGACCCGGCAAACGTTGTTTTGCCATAAAAATTATAAAATTACTAAAATGGCTAAAAAAATAGGGGTTGGTGGTAAAAGGGTAAAAATTTTGGGTTGTATATATTTTATAAAATTTTAAAATTTTACTACCCTACCCCTACCCTACCCCTACCCTACCCCTACCCCTACCCTACCCTACACATACCCTACCCCTACCCTACCCCCACCCCTACCCTAAACCCTTCCCTACCCTACCCCTACCCTACCCCCGCCCCTACCCTAAACCCTTCCCTACCCCTACCCTACCCTTACAAAAAAGACGATAATTGATCAGTTATCGAGCGGGATGAAAAATGATTAAATTACTAAAATGGCGATTAAAAAATAGGGGTTGGTGATAAAAGGGTGAAGGGGCTCAAGGAAACTTCTTTGCTGCTTCGGTCAAGGAGTTTATTAAACACTAGAATTTAATTAAATATTTACACAAAACTAAACTGAAAAACTAAACAAATCAACACAAAAATAATAATAAAGAAAAATGTACGTCGTCCGTGTCGCTGTCAAAAAGCTCGTCTTCCAAATCAGTCTTATAATTTTCAAACTAATGGCCAGTCTGTCATCGTCACTACAAAAAGTCCGTAACATTCCCACCTCCAGTATTGCAAAGCAATACTTAAAAGCCATGTCAGGATGTCAACAGTCTGGTCAGGTCAAGTCAGGTTTGAACTTTGAAGTCATTGAAGATCTGGCCAGTCAGATTTGTCAAGTAAAGCCGAGTAATATCAAGTCAATCGAGTCAGTCTGAATTGGGTTTAACGTCAAGTCTACAAAGTTTTGTTACCGGTCGTCGGTATGTCCCAGTCGCAGTCCTTATATCCACCGTGCGTACTTGCCCATCTGGTCCAGGGTATATCTTAATAACGACACCCTTGGGCCACTGGTTTCGAGGTTGTTGATCGTCGCAAATAATAACAATGTCGTTTTCCGTCAGTGGGTCAACTGTCTGGAACCATTTACCACGTTTGGTTAACGTAGGTAAATATTCTTTGAGCCACCGCTTCCAAGTAAGGTCTGCTAGTCGTTGGGATTGACGCCACGATTTACGTAATAAATCACGATCCGTAAAATCATCCAAAGTCTGAATAGTTATGTCAGTCTGTCCACCAAAAATGAAATGATTTGGAGTTAACGGTGTATCGTCACTGTGGTCGAGTGGGACTCGCGTCAAGGGCCGGCTGTTAACCATCCACTCTGTCTCTGTCAGTAATGTATGAAGAATCTGTTCTGTTGGAATATGTTCTTTTAGGGTAAACTTGAGCGCTGTCTTTACTGATCGTACCATTCTTTCCCAGCACCCACCATGATGTGGAGAATTTGGACAAATAAATTTCCATTTTATTTGTTGAACACTCAAAAACTGTTGTAATCTGTCTAAATCTAAATTTTCCACATGTCTGCGTAATTCATTATCCGCTCCTTTAAAAGTCGTCGCATTATCACTCCAAATTTCATGTGGAGTTCCTCGTCTTGCTATAAACCGTCTTAAACCCATAATAGCACTGTCAGAAGTCAAGTCGTTAACTAATTCAATATGAATAGCTCTCACTGTCATACAAGTAAATAAAGCGGCATAACGTTTCTCTTGTCTACGTCCAATTTTGATGTTCATAGGTCCAAAATAGTCAAGTCCAGTATAGGCAAAAACTTTTATAGGTGTAAGTCGACTCAGCGGAATTTGTCCCATTAGCGGTGGTATCGGCACTGCACGGCAATTTTTACACACCTGACATGTCCGCCAGGCAGCCTTGACAGCTGATCGACCACGTAGTATCCAAAACCTCTGTCTTAAATCATTCAGCACCTTTTCTTTACCAGTATGTGCAGCGTCTATGTGGTATTGCATGACCAGCAACTTTGTAAAGTTGTCAGAAGGCAGCAGAACTATCGGATTTTTTACATCATATTCCGCGTTAGCTGAATCAATGCGACCACGTGCGCGAATAATTCCTAGTGAATCAATGAAAGGTACTAACTGAAATAAACAACTGTTTTTCTTTACCTTATTTGTAGTCTGTAATATATGAAAATCATTTGGAAATGAACGTCTTTGGCTATCTCTGATGAGAAGCACCTCGGCCTCTTTGATTTCCTCCGCTACAAGCTCACCTTTTCGGCGGTCATTCCTATGAAGTAAATTATACTTCAGCCTCAAAATCCAAGCTGTAGCTCGAATGAAACGCCAATATTTTGAGAATCGATTAACATCTGGTAAGTAGTCATTACAAAGGGTTGTAGTCACGAGCACCATCTTTATCTCAGGGTCAGGATCTAGCTCGGTTGTCACAGTTTCTTCAACTGGCCATAAACTCTGGTCTTGTCTGAGAAAGTCAGGTCCATTCAACCAAAGCTTACTGGCGGTATCTGATGTCTTTTCCCGAGTTGCGAGGTCAGCATGATTTAGGTGCGTCGGGACCCACCTCCATTCGTCAGGGTCTGTAAGCTCAGTAATCTCACTTATACGATGAGCAACAAATGGCTTAAAGCGTCTTACATCAGATCTAATCCAGCTCAATACTGTTTTCGAATCAGTCCAATATACGACACGACCAATAGGTAAGTCAATGTGTTTTTTTATCGATTGTGCCAGTCTAGCACCCAACAAGGAACCTTGGAGCTCTAGTCTAGGAATGCTCAAAATCTTTAAAGGTGCTACTCGTCCTCGAGACATAATTAATCTGACATGATATTGCCCTCCTTTTAAAACAGATCTCAGATAGGCAACTGCAACGAACGCTCTTGTACTGGCATCACAAAAAATATGTACTTCGACTGGTCTAGACACGTCTGCCTGTATATCGATTAGCCATCTAGGGATCTGAAGAGAAGTAGCTTTTCGAAGGTCTTGAAGCCACAGTAGCCATCGGTCATATAAACTTCCTGTCACCTCATCGTCCCAGCCAATTTTAGCTTGCCAAATGTCTTGAAGAATCATTCTTGCTTGTATTGTGACAAATAATAAAAAACCTAAAGGATCAAAAACAGACATACATATTTTGAGGATCTGGCGTTTGGTAGGGTGTTTGTCACTTTGTTTGTCAATTACGTCTTGAAACCTGGAGAAAACAAAATTATCTTCACCGGGTAACCATTTGACACCTAATACACGCTCTACTGGCAAATCAGGAATGTCATCCAATACCTTGGCCCCAGTTGTAGACACTTTGCATTTTGGGAGATGTTGCAAAATTTCCTTCGAGTTACTCATAAAGCTGGTCATACTAAAGCCACCTTGAGCGTGAATGTCAATAACGTCGTCGACCAGCATTTTACTCTGTTCTATTGTGTCAACCGAGATTATCAGGTCATCCATATAATGATGGTCTGTGATAGCTTTGACAGCTTCGGGACGAGTTTTTAAAAACCGCAGAGCATTTATATTTTTAACATATTGTGCTGATGAAGGAGAGCATACTGCGCCAAAAATCATAACGTTCATCTGGTACTCGTCGTCATCCCAGAGATAACGTTGAGCTTGGCGATCCTGTTTTATAATTAATACCTGGTGGAACATTTCCTGGATGTCTCCCATAATGGCGTAACGATGACATCGAAACTGGAGTAAAATACCGGGTAATGAGTTTAGATAGTCAGGACCTTGTAAAAGAAAGTCATTCAAAGATCTGGCCAGTCAGATTTGTCAAGTAAAGCCGAGTAATATCAAGTCAATCGAGTCAGTCTGAATTGGGTTTAACGTCAAGTCTACAAAGTTTTGTTACCGGTCGTCGGTATGTCCCAGTCGCAGTCCTTATATCCACCGTGCGTACTTGCCCATCTGGTCCAGGGTATATCTTAATAACGACACCCTTGGGCCACTGGTTTCGAGGTTGTTGATCGTCGCAAATAATAACAATGTCGTTTTCCGTCAGTGGGTCAACTGTCTGGAACCATTTACCACGTTTGGTTAACGTAGGTAAATATTCACTGCGACTACACCGGCAGTGAACCATTGCGAGGACATAAGATCACAAGTTCTCTTAAAAGTTATTCCAGTTATCATCTCCGGGCCTGCAGGCGACGTCGAGACCCTGGCGCTATTGGACGAGGGTGCTGCGGTCTCTCTCATCGATTTATCGCTGCTAGAACGTGCAGGTATTGAAGGCAGCGTCTTTCCTCTGCATATTCGAGGAGCCACAGGTATGACGACGACTCAAATTGACTCTCAGGTGGTTTCTTTTTTAATTCGTGGCCAAAATCAGAGTGAGACATTTTTTGTAAATAATGTGCGTTCGGTTCGTGATTTAAATTTGTGTGTACATAGCTTAGGTTTTGATAAAATTGTAAATAAATATCCTTATGTTAATGACTATGTACAGGAAAATGACTTTAGACATAAAAAAGTAGAGTTGCTTATAGGACAAGACAACGTACACCTAATAGTGACCAGAGAGATTATTCGCTCTGACAGACAAGGACCGATGATTTCTTTGACTCATCTTGGTTATGTTGTGCATGGAAATGTTGGCCTCAGAAACATTCCGAATGACGTGACAGTTTTACATCATTGTAGTTGTGACGAACTGAATGATCTCGTCAAAAAATCATTTTCGACGGATGCCTTTGGCACGAAATTCAAAAATGACACTCCTCGTTCCCGGGAAGATGTTCTTGCACTACAAATAATGGAACAAACAACGCGTCATCTTCCTGGGGGTCATTGGGAAACGGGACTTTTATGGCGTGATAGTGATTGTCATTTACCAAACAGTTATGAGCAGGCATTTATTAGGCTACAAAGCATCAAGCGAGAATATTTACCTACGTTAACCAAACGTGGTAAATGGTTCCAGACAGTTGACCCACTGACGGAAAACGACATTGTTATTATTTGCGACGATCAACAACCTCGAAACCAGTGGCCCAAGGGTGTCGTTATTAAGATATACCCTGGACCAGATGGGCAAGTACGCACGGTGGATATAAGGACTGCGACTGGGACATACCGACGACCGGTAACAAAACTTTGTAGACTTGACGTTAAACCCAATTCAGACTGACTCGATTGACTTGATATTACTCGGCTTTACTTGACAAATCTGACTGATTTGGAAGACGAGCTTTTTGACAGCGACACGGACGACGTACATTTTTCTTTATTATTATTTTTGTGTTGATTTGTTTAGTTTTTCAGTTTAGTTTTGTGTAAATATTTAATTAAATTCTAGTGTTTATTAAATTCTATAATCGAAGAAACAAAGAAGTTTCCTTGAGCCCCTTCAAGGTGGCGAGCCCCTTGAAGGGGTTCAAGGAAACTTCTTTGTTTCTTCGATTATGGAATTTAATAAACACTAGAATTTAATTAAATATTTACACAAAACTAAACTGAAAAACTAAACAAATCAACACAAAAATAATAATAAAGAAAAATGTACGTCGTCCGTGTCGCTGTCAAAAAGCTCGTCTTCCAAATCAGTCTTATAATTTTCAAACTAATGGCCAGTCTGTCATCGTCACTACAAAAGTCCGTAACATTCCCACCTCCAGTATTGCAAAGCAATACTTAAAAGCCATGTCAGGATGTCAACAGTCTGGTCAGGTCAAGTCAGGTTTGAACTTTGAAGTCATTGAAGATCTGGCCAGTCAGATTTGTCAAGTAAAGCCGAGTAATATCAAGTCAATCGAGTCAGTCTGAATTGGGTTTAACGTCAAGTCTACAAAGTTTTGTTACCGGTCGTCGGTATGTCCCAGTCGCAGTCCTTATATCCACCGTGCGTACTTGCCCATCTGGTCCAGGGTATATCTTAATAACGACACCCTTGGGCCACTGGTTTCGAGGTTGTTGATCGTCGCAAATAATAACAATGTCGTTTTCCGTCAGTGGGTCAACTGTCTGGAACCATTTACCTAGACCACCTTGAAGGGGCTCAA
This sequence comes from Anania crocealis, assembly GCA_949315895.1. NCBI lineage: Eukaryota > Metazoa > Arthropoda > Insecta > Lepidoptera > Crambidae > Anania > Anania crocealis. Next base: position 11,451,694 of record OX438864.1, read on the forward strand.
GGAAACTTCTTTGCTGCTTCGGTCAAGGAGTTTATTAAACACTAGAATTTAATTAAATATTTACACAAAACTAAACTGAAAAACTAAACAAATCAACACAAAAATAATAATAAAGAAAAATGTACGTCGTCCGTGTCGCTGTCAAAAAGCTCGTCTTCCAAATCAGTCTTATAATTTTCAAACTAATGGCCAGTCTGTCATCGTCACTACAAAAAGTCCGTAACAAAGGGTAAAAATTTAGGATTGTATGTATTTTTGTATGTTGTATCATAAAAAAATAGAAATTAAAAATTTTGTCTTAAAAATAAAATAAAAATTTTTGAGGTGGACTACCCCTAACATTTAGGGGGATGAAAAATAAATGTTGGCCGATTCCCATAGATACCGGATAAGCTTTCAAAAAATTTCATCAAAATTGGTCAAGCCGTTTCGGAGGAGTATGGCAACGAAAACTGTGACACGAGAATTTTATATATTAGATAATGTTCAGAATGTTATCCATGTGATTGATTAGAGTAAATCAATTAGAGATGGTATGATTCTGGTGACCTGCGCTGCGTGGTAATAGACATTGCCTGGTTTTGTGAGTAGTTTAGATCTTTAATATCATCCAACTACATTTTTGCATTTGCCAATATTGGCAAACTTACTGACCAAAGGTGAATATAAGATGCATGCTGTCCATACTTCATCAACAGTACTCCTTTCCACCTCGTTCGATTTTAGACGGTGACGTGTTGTTATTGACACGAATAGAATTAAAAGTCTAATTCTACAAATTCCTCTTTTACCAAATACGTATTGCATTTGAAATATTCAGAGTGCGGGTGACATTACGACAAAGCATGGCACGTATAACACGGTTTTATTGTTTACATTTCGCGTCCACTTTGGGCAATGCTATACTGTTGATGTCACTGGTCATAATATATTGTTGCTACCGTAACGTGCAGTGTTATTCTGAAATGATTCTGTAACGAGTCCTTACCGAATACGTGATGTAAACTCATATTAGTACTTGCCTACATCTTGATCAGGAACATCTATTTCGTTAAAACCTACCTATCATTATTACGATGTATTAAAACGACTTCCTGATACTGCTAAATTATTTTAAGTCAGTACTTTTTTAAATAAAGAAAAATGATGGCTTAATTATTTATTCCGTATCCTGGCGTCCCATATTGCACACGCTTTTGTTCGATAAATTGTTCAAAAACCATGACTGGTTTCAAAAAACATGGTTTAGTTCGGCTAATTCACTTAGAAAAATATTTGATTGGAATTTAATTTAATCTACGTAGATTAAATTAAATGTGCAATTTTCAAGAAACTGTGCGTCCCTGAACAATTAACTTTACGTAGTTACCAGACAAACGAAAACGAATAATGTGATATATTCATATAAAAACTTTTGCAGTCAGATCCAGCATTCTTTTAAACTCATTTTTAGAACGTACGAGTATTTCAAAAATCTATAGGTATATAGATACGATCCGTCTCTAAACTAAATTAACATCAACATTATTACGGTAGAAACAAAAATGGTGAAATTTTTTCTGTGCCTAAAACCAACTCATTAAAGTCTAAAGTTGGAGAAATTTAAATTGTCTAGAGACATTGAATTGCAAATATAAGGGAGTACCAGTATAAAGCAGTGTTTGGTATTTTCTGTTTCACCGAAGTTTTCAGAGTTTGCATGTAATTGCTTAATTCCGTTGCGACGACGATAAACTTGGTCGTGGACTCCCTGGTCTAGACCACGGTCTTTGTACCAGGAACTTATGTTTTGGAAACTTTTTCAATATTGTGAGAGGTAAACTGGTGGCAGCAGTTGTTATCTATTATATTTGAAATTCACCTTTGGAAACTAACAAGCACGCTTGTTGCATACTGGGAAAGAATTGAGACAAACCTAAAATAATTTTATTTTACATAAGTAAGTAAGTAAGTAAGTAAATAATGATTTAAAATATATTCACATTTAAAATGGCGACAGGCAAATCAGAAATAAAGAAGTAATACATAAATTTAAAAAAAAGATCGGTTCGTGGTACCTACATACATAATAATATGCACAAAGCACAAGATGTTGTGTGTGTGTGTGTGTGTGTTATGTTCTTGAAACATAACAAATTAGACAACATAGCTGATGTAGGCACTGTATACCCTGACCCATTGGCAGCAAAATTGATGAAACATAGTATTTTGTTACTAAAAGGAAATAGTTAAAAGCATTGCATTCTGACGTAGCTAGGAGTTTTATTTTATCTTTTAGTTGTATTAATTCATAACTGCAATAATAAGCGCCTGTCCCCGGTTAGCGATAGCACGCGATGTTCCGCAGTATTTCTCGGAAGCAACTCAACGACAATCCTTATCTGCTTAGGTAATTGGTGTTTCACAAAAACCCCGTCCCAACTCGTTATTTAATTCCCTAATTGTTGTATCGTGCTGAACTCGATTTGCATTGCAGAACTGTAGTTTTGAGATTGTTATCGCTTTGCGAATGGAAATAAAACTTGTTTGAAAGCATGGTTATGCGCTATCTTACGGTTAATACGAAAAATAATGTTGAAAACTATTTACAGTTTGTTTTCACTCAGACATCTAATTTAGTAATTTGAGGAAAAAGAACACGATAGCATTGTAAAATTTGTATTATAATTCTCAATCATTTCAAGATGTTAAAAACACAGGCATAAAATTGTTAAAATTTAATTTAATTCAATAATTTGTAGTATTGAATTAATAAAATTTAACAAGCAACTGAAAAAATCCCTTAAAATCAGTTAAAATCAAACAATGTCTCCTTTAATAATATTCAGAATACTGAATCAATGAATTTTTAATTATTAAATAAAACCGGCCAAGTGCGAGTCGGACTCGCGCACGAAGGGTTCCGTACCAAAAAGGCCTTAAATATTTATTTTATTTTGTTTTTAGTATTTGTTGTTATTGCAGTAACAGAAATACATAATATGTGAAAATTTCCACTGTCTAGCTATCGCGGCTCTTGAGATACAGCCTAGTGACACAGCGACACGGACAGACGGACAGACAGCGAAGTCTTAGTAATAGGGTCCCGTTTTTACCCTTTGGGTACGGAACCCTAAAAAAGAGTACAAAGTATATTTATTTGTTTTAAAATTATTTTATAAACTTGCCTAATCTTTTTTAGAACTTATCGAAATCTTTTTTGATGAGTATAAAATATTGATTAATTCAATTGAACTAATTGCATTTGCAGACACATTTTTAAGCTATTAAAAATTAAAATATTATGAATAAAAAGTGAACCTGTTATTAAACACGAATAAAAAACTTTTCATAGCTTTCCAACCTTCTTGACTGGTCCATAAGAAAAATCCGGTTGTTTAATATTACTGTACAGCGCCATCTCTAAAGGGGTGGCTTAAGCTTCTGCTATACTAGAACCTCTAAAAGTTTATCTTGGCGCTACTGTGCTTTTAGAAGCACCTTCAACGTGGCAAATGCTTTTATCAAGAGAGGGCGCTGTTCAAAAAAGTTTTGTGTGTGTGCCACAATGTTATTGATTGTTGCAGGGTTCCTTTCGTAATACAGAAGTAATATTATTAAATGTCACGCTGACTCCATTCGATACCGCAGTCGCAGAAAAAAAATTTAATAAAGATTTAATAATTTAAACAATGAAAAAGTAGATTTAGGATAGTACCAAACTTGAAAATTAGACATGTAAGGTATCGCTAAAAATAGATATAAACACCTACTGAATTAAGAATGTTACATACTTTGACTCAAATTAACTTTTTATATATTCAGGTTAACTACTATAATTTTAAGTAAATTACCTAACATGCTGTTTAGGAAATCCTACTGCAAATTGTGTAACAGGAATTAGCAATCTTTCGTGACGTGCTGGCATATCAAAATAATAGCACCACCAATGTGGTTGTCATAAGAAGCGACTAAAGGAAAATTGCCAGATGGAGACAGGCAGCAGCGTCTTCTCTCCACATTGACTAAACTGCAATTAATTACCAATTTTAGCGTTGTGATGTGTAGCATGTTAAGGCAAATATTCCTATTTCCTTCTTCCATCCTTCGGGAGTGCACTGAGTCCAGCAGAGGACTGTTATAGACCGATGAAGAATTCCGAAGCATTGTTATGCGGATTACTTACTTATAAATAGAGATTTAGTAAATAGAGTTGTGTTTTATTTCAATATAATAATCAAACTATCACATGACTAAGCAACATCAATTTGGTGCTTAGCATGCAAAGCGAAACAAAACAAGAGACAATCAAATAAATGTTTCTCCGGCAGAAAAACCGAGATCCCTTGCGAAAAGTGGATGCGGCAAAAAGTGCAAATGCGGACTTCCCACGCGCGGGACTGGATCGTCTTATTACTAAGTCCGCATCGCTCTCCGTTGAATACGAATGTTTTGTCAAAATCGACGCTTTTGTAACAAGAGAGTAGGTATGTTATATTGTTGAATTAGCTAAATTCAAACACTGTACATACAAGTAGATACTTAATATTATGTTATATGTACTATAAGAATAAAAAGAACTTACAAAATTGTAAATACGTATAACATAACGAAATTAAAAAAATAAAATTCATATCAGAAGTTCATAAACAAGTTGACCTAAATACCTTAGTTTTATGTACCTACATTGTAATTTTTAAAGATGTTTCACTCCAATGATTATACTAAATAAAAGAAATAATTTAAAAAGAATTACTTCGGATTGTACTTTGATTTGGCGTATCGTCTAATTTTTTTTTTGTTTTGGTATTTTTGTTACCTATTTCTGTATTGTTTTTGAGATATTTACCATGACTTAAGACAAAGCTTTTTGATTGTCTCTAATAGACAATTCTATACCCACTTAAATACGAAAAATTGCTGAGTTCAAATGAGATGTACTTTTAAATACCGTTGTTTTAAATAATTACATTGCAGGATAAAATTAAAATATTTTCAATAATAAACACCCTCTATCCTTAAGCCTCATATATTTTTTGTAAAACTGTTTTCATTTACAGATGCTTTGATCATTTTCGTGCTTAACATAATTTTGTATTAATGGAATCTCTGACAATGTCTGAATTAATAATCTCTTATCGAAATACCGTTCGGAGTAATCTAAAATTTAGGGCGAAGCCTCAATCACGGTTTTGTGTGGAAGGGTTTCGTCCATCGTGTCTATTGACTGGGCCTCCACTATCGGCCTCCTATTTTCACGACCCAATATACCGTAGCAGATTTAGTGAATCTCATCTTTGAATAATCTATATCTTCTATACTAGTATGCTTTTACATTTATAATACTAGTTATCCGTGACTTTGTACGCGTAGGCATAGAGAAGGTATCCTATGGGAACCGTATCTTTGTCTGGATAGAAATAATCGTATATATTATTTCAGCCTATGTGGGTACCTAATTTCATTTTGGTCCGTTTAACCTTTCGGGTGTGAGAGTAACAAACATACAAATATTCGCCTTTATAATATTGAAATATCTGCCCTTCAGATATCCTACTGTAGATCTGTAAAGAAAGTGGGAAGTACTCACTGTCAGACAATCTTTTGTTTTAAACACAGTTTTAAAAAGCATCAGCAGTTAGAGTACGACCCCGATCTTATGAAACATAAACGGCGAAAGGGCTCTGTGTGTCAAACCTCTAAGTTTCGTATTAGGCAATCACACAACTTCTTTTGCTACTTAGGAAATTTTCTGTATAATAAAATCAATACCAAACTAAAATATATATACTCACTTCATAAATCTAGTGCCAAAAAACGATTGTCCTTATACTTAACTTCGCTTGACTACGAGGACACAGAAAAACTGCTCTGTTCAAAAAGTAGCTTGTTTTTTTTTATATTTTGTTTCTTTTTTTTATCTTGTTTAAATTATTTTTTATTATTATCATAACATGAATATTATAAATATCTGAAGTATTCAATTATAAGTGGCCTGTGTATTGAATAATTAAATTTAACGTACCTACAAACTTGCACTTACATCTATACTCGTATGCAAACACACAGACACACACACACGCACGAACACACACACAAATACGCACGAACACACACACAAATACGCACGAACACATACACAAACACGCACGAACACATAAACAAACACAACCAGATCCTACTCACTTAAACAAACATATGGGGGCAGGCCCGTACATACTCGTACCTACCGACACATACATACCCAAACTAAAACACACAATCTTTTTATGTATCCAACTCTTTTATCTTAATACCTATCTCTATCTGTATTAATTTTATTACTTCACTTGTGTCATTGTAATAGATGACCTGATTACCTACTTAGTATTGATTCGCGTAGTGGGCCTGGTGACCTGTATTAGCAGATTTTTTCTTCTTAAAAATCTATCATAGGCGCCAGCTCTCACAATGCTGATTAGTAAGTTATGATAATTCATAATGTTCAATACCAGCCTGTACCTTGAGAACCTGTACTAATTTGTTTGTGGGAGAAATAAATAAATAAATTTAAAAAAATATTGAATAAGAAATAAGATTACAGTGTATTTCTGAACATAAACAACTAATAAATAAACGATTAACTATCTTATTAGTTTATTTTTTGAATAGAGTAGGTATATCTACTGATAAATCCAAAGCTTATGAAAGCATGATACGTAATGCTTATGAAAGCATGATACGTAATGCTAACTATTTAAGTAAATGATCATGATCGACTTTGGCAGACAAAAAAAATAATTGAATAAACCATGTCATTGTTTTTTTAATTTTTCTCTTGAGAAGATACACAATGTGTAGAAACAACATAAATATTATTTCTGCAGATTTTGACTTTTATAATAAAACTGAATCCAGTTCTGGAAAAACTACCAAAGGCCTAAAACATATTGATTTAACTTGATTGAACATATTCAGACTTTTAGTCTAGTATTGAGTTACGGACAAAACATACACAGTTTATTTAAGCCCTTCCAATATTTTCGTTACATTTCCATTACTAGAACAACTCGAAAAGTTTTAAATGTATTTTCTAGCTCCATAACATGAACTAGATATTTTTAACTCAATTGTATTTTGAAAAAAAAAAATTTGCAAAGTAATAAATCACACGTAATCTGAAAGATGAGAGAGGCTTAATATTTGTAAATTAATATTTCCTGACAAATGAAAAATTGAACAAAAAAAATACTTAGTACAATTATAAAAAAACTATTGACAACCCGGTTGGTATAGTGGTGCGTATTCAATTCCCGACCGTGTCAATTTAGGAACCTTTTTTTAATTGGCTGAGGTCTTGAATCGGTGGGAGTTTTTGCTTCAGAAGGCACATAAATCCATTGGTCCCGGCTTCAGTAGGATGAAAGTTGTACAAACAAGACGCTTCAGAGGCCTATATTCTATTTTAAAAAGTCTGACACTAGGCTCCTCCTTCAAGTATGGTGATACGATAAGAGTAGGACTGACAATCATTTAACTATTCCGACAACGCCTCCCCCCAACCCCTCTGTCACACCTGAGGTAATTATATCCCCTTTCGTGTCGATGGTATCAAATTAAGCCGAAATCGATCACTCGATGCGTCACTTTAAATGCCTTAATAGCACATATAAGCTGATTTTGATACTGAAATACCATGGAAATATAATGGAAATAATAAAATCGACATTGCTGATAGGTGGATAAACAAATAGATAATTTAAGCAAATTTGGTTTGTAGTCAAGCTTTGACAGCTAGCACTATTAATTTTATTTATTTCCACTTTACTGCATTTAAATAAATTCCAAAAGCATTCTATAGTAGTCACCCATAAGGTCAAGCGGAAATGTTTCAAGCGGTGTCAATAAGTAAGAATTAGAAACATAAGTTATGCATTACATTCTACAAAGGATATAGTATCAAATTTTAGGCGTCCCTGAAAACAGTTAGTAGTTATGTAATAATCTACTTAGTATTTCATGAAGTGTCTAAGATTTAGTTTTAAAAACATTATTAACGAAATATACAGACGAACATAGAACCTCCTCCTTTTTGAAGTCAGATTATGAAAACAGGAGTTAGAGGAGAATAAATGGAAGAAATTAATGAAACTAACAGCTTACATTGTAAAGTCTTGAATAAATTCACATACACAATGTTTGGGTAGATCAATACTCAATAGTTACAACAGTCGCCCGGTATGCGCAAGGTTATGTGTTCGAGTCCCACCTCAGGCAGACGAAAAATAATATTTAAAGAAATGTTTTTTCAAATAAAAATGACTCTAATAGTTGTAGTACCTAAGTAAGTTCAAATATTCTCATTAATGAAAAGATAATTTTACATTTACATCATGTTTGTTTAGGTAATTGTGGGGTGTCACACAACACGCGTGACATGCAAGCTTTTAGGTGCGCACAGGCAAGGGCCAAACTTTAGATAAATTATTTCTAATAACACTAGCCTATTAAGCACTTAGTCATGAACACTAGCCTAACGCAGCTTCAGTAGCGTTTTATAACGTTAATATGAATCTACCTACACGTTCCTCTGTCAACGCTTCTAATCCAAGCCTCCCGCTGCCCGAGCACTTAATTTGTCTTCGTCGCGAAGATAGGGGCAAATGTCCTGCACTTCTTCAGGATTAGGTGGTTCATCCTTCAGCCCTTTTAGTTAATGGAAAGGTGGCCCACTCCCGGCCTAGATTAATTAAGTAGGTTTTTAGAGCTTGATTTAACATACACTATGTAACACGCACACATTTTTTTATTAAATAATTTGCACATCTTTCCGTTTAATGTAATTCAAAAACCTCTTACTTAACATACGTTTTATCCGCAATGAGATGAATTGTTTTGGAGCGCGTAAATACGAGTAACTTACTTTGGTATATTTTGTAAAAGGTATGGAACTAAAAAATAATGCCTGATTTATATTGTTCTTAGTCATCGAATAATGTTAACAAACCATTTATGAATATGTTAACAAACCCATAAAGTTTTATGTCTTACTAGCTGTTACCCGCGACTTTATCTGCGTCAATTTCTGTTGTTGCAAGAAGTTCACAATTAAATACTCTAGATCAACAACACATTTATTTGATAAGGATTAATATTATGTTGACAAAACTCTTTGGCAAATAATTGGCAGTAATGCACTTATTTCAATCAAATTTGAATACCATACAAATTTTTTGGGTAACTTGAACCGTTTACTTAACGTACGCAACGGAAGCCTTCAAATATGAATAATTTTCCCCGTTTTTGCAACATTTTTCACTGATGCTTCGTTCCTATAGGTCGCAGCGTAATAGTATTATTATTATAGCCTTAAACCTTCCTCGATAAATAGACTAGCCAACAAAAAAAGATTTTTTCAATTCGAACCAGTACTTTTTGAGATTAGTGCGTTCAAACAAACAAACTAACAAGCTCTTCAGCTTTATAATATTCATCATCATCATATCAGCCGAACGACGCCCACTGCTGGGCATAGGCCTCCCCCAAGGATCTCCACAACGATCGGTCCTGTGCTGTCCGCATCCAGCGGCTTCCCGCGACCTTGATCAGATCGTCGGTCCACCTTGTAGGGGGCCTGCCCACGGAACGTCGTCCGGTACGTGGTCGCCATTCGAGAACCTTTCCGCCCCAACGGCCATCGGTTCTCCGCGCTATGTGTCTATATATTATAATATTAGTATAGATTAAAAACATTCACATTGTATGTAACTCTTTTTAGGTTACATTGTGAATTTGATAGCGTTAATTACTTTTTTTTTAATATAACCTCGGATATGAAACGGGGTTCAGACTGCAAAAGCCCTAATCAAAAACCTGCATCGGCAATGCAAATGTGGACAATGCAGATCATAACTCAGCAATATGCGGGTAGGTACGACGCGTTGAGTTATGACGTCACTGGCCGACCGCGGGATGTGACCTGCGGTGTCACGGGATATTGAGAGCTCTTGTGTTTCCGATAGATGGATGGTCACAGATTTGCAAACGCGGATATGCATTTCCTATCGGTGATGTAATCGATGTGAGCGAAGTTCATTATATTGTACTGCAGCTTCCGGCGTGTAATTATACTTATATGTACAACTACATAACTACTATTACGTACGTACTATATATATAGTAGTTATGTAGTTGTACAGATCCCCAGTGCAATGAAAACCTACTGAATGTCATTTAGATGAGAGATGAGGAAATAGTGAAGAGAATTTACAATATCATCCATTATTTATTGTTTGACGTGATTATACTTGCAGAATAGTAAAATTGTGTTTAGAGAGTTAACTTAAGTTTATGACTTCCATGTTGCGATAAAAGCCTGGACCAATCGGTATTTTCATTTCCGTGAAATATGACGTATAAAATAAAACACACAAAAAATAGACAAATCATAATATGATTATAAGCTTATATTATAAGCGTTAAATTACCGGCTAAATGAGCGACTTAAGTGTAAAGCGACTCTATTGTAAGAGTCTTTCTGAGAAGGAAGTAAAGAGCAGACATAAATAAAATATAAATATTTTATCGTTGCAAGTCTGTAAGGCAAATGTCCTTATTAATGATTAGGCGCTTTTACACGTTCATATTTTTATCCCACCGGTGCTTTAGAACAATAATTATTATTATGGGCTAGCTGAAAAAAAAGGCATGAAACTTAATATAATCAGCAATGGTAGGTTCGTCAAACTAAGTTCATTGACAAACGTGCAGGTCTACTTCTCTATTTTTATAAAAGAAACTACGATATCCTACTGGTAAGATTTTCACGGGTATCTAAACAATTAAAGAAATGTTTTTTTAAGTACTGTCTCTGTTTGAAAGTGGGTAACTTAACTATGCAAAAGAAGTATTTTCTGTTGTTAAATATGACCTGAATTTGGTAATTTATGTCGGATATTGAATTTATCGCATACATTTAGTCACAGAAACAGCTCACTCCTTAATCAAACGTCTCCGCCAGAGGATTAATCCATTAACCCGTTGACAGAAACAAAATGAAATAATAATTCGTCGATTCGTACAGGATGCGTATGTCGGGGACTATCAATCACCTTCCCGGTTCCGTGGTGGCAGTACATTTAGCTCCTTAATTAAAACGCCACCAGATGGCGCCGTCATAGGTTTCAATTAATTCTTGTCACAACAAAATTGGTCGACTATTTTATTCATCAAACTTGCGATGACAAATTGCGTTTCAGCGAACGGTTACCGAATGAAAATGTGACGTGTGTTGAGTTGTAATTAGATGGGATGGGAGACGAAGGCAGCATCGTCTATTTCTTTGAATACCTGCTGGGACAGGTTATATTTGTGTATTGGCTAAAACAAAATTCATACTGGGTTCAAACCACATTTAACTGCAACTATCAAGTAGAAGTTTTTTCCCACGGAAGAATTAGTTCAGGGTTAAATACCATCTACCTACCTTGTTTTTATGTGTTTCCGATATTTAGGCACTATTGCAAGCGCCGTGTCATAAATGACTGAGATTCAAATTTATGTATTTTTGGGTGGAAACTTGGCATACATTTTTTATTTCATAAATTGGCTTTAAATACGATACCGAAGGACTGTAACAAGTTTGGTGGTGATGAAAAAGTCATTCTGTATTAGAGGTTTATAAATGTATCATCTTACTACTTACGAGTACTACTAATTACTTACTACAACATTGAAGAGTACATGTCCGATAAACTTACATAGCACCTAATAAATAACCCATTTCTAACATTAATCTAAACCTGAAACTCACTCACCCTACTCTCTTAAATTATAAAACTAAAATATTTAGGCATACTTAAATTTATATCTTTAAACATTATTTGTACATACACAGCATTACTCATATTTACTCATACACTCACATTAGTTTCTAACCTTTATTTTTTAAGTTTTTATTTTTATCAGAATTAGTGTAAGTATAATTTGTTACATTATTTTTTGGGTTTTGTTACATTAATTGCATAATGTGCAATGAATAAATGAATAAAATATTATGCGTCTAGGTACAAAAAGGGGAAATTTTGCTAGGTATTTAACGTATAGTTGGAGCAAGCAAAGTCACAAAAATAACTGCCTCTAGGTTTTTAGATTTGCACTTTATGTTCCTGATTATATGATAGCGGTCAGCCACATAAAAGAAGGCTTTGCAGCTTGAATATTACGATTTATAAACAGGCTCAGGTATAAAGTACCTACATTCGGCTATAAAGACAATTCAACTGGATCAACGGATTAAGAGACTACCCAGGATTTCATAGACCAGTATTATTCTGAAGAGCAATACTGTGCTGAAGAAAAATATTAATTGTGAACCTATGTAATCTTTCCCGTAATAATAAATATGTAACTAAACTTAAAGGTCAGATGTTTAAGAGATCTGAGTAATGTTATTCCCTCCGATGTACGAGTAAATAAGAAGAAAGAAAAGTGTGACGTGTGATGTCGTTGTCGCCACATAAAAAGCACGTGCTACAGCACCACCCCATTTTATTCATATAGGTGTCGTAAGATGCCCTTTAAAGAGTAGGTACTGCCAGAAAAAGACGGACAGCAGCGTCTTTTCACGTCATACTCCTCAGCAACCCCTATGACTGTTATAACATTTTTTTTCAACCAACGCAATTGTGCACAAACTGTTCTCAATTAGTACACCTTTAAAAAAAAAGTACCTTTGTAGATTACAATATACAGTTATTTATATTTTGGGCCGCTGTAGAGCATCTCCCCAGCAACCCCATATTGAAATTTCAGGTAATTCAGCGCAAATACTAAGGATTCAGTAAGTAGTAGGTTATTTATGAAATGTACTGTTGCTCAAAAGGAGTAAAACTATTCTAGTCACTTAGTTTCATTTAAAAAAATGAATTTAATTGTATTAACTACAACGCCTTATAAAAAAATATTTTGTTTAAGGCTTAAAATTAAATTGCTATTTTTTACCACGCTTTTATTAGCTTGGGTTGTATCTATGTATGTACGAGTATGTATGTATGTATGTATGTAATGGAATCTTTGAGCTTAATTTTCACCGATTTCCAGAAGTTCGATTAATTTAAAACTTTGCACACGTATCAAGGGCCGATGACAATGCAATAATTTAATAACAGTTTTCCCAGTTTTCCTCTGTAAGAGGGAGTAAAAGAGATAGAGCTAGCGCGCGATCTGTATCAATTATGTTTCCTGCATAACCAAATCTTAAAAACTAAACTAAAAAGTAAAAAATAAATTATAGTTTAAAAAACTAAAAAACCACGCTTTTAAAACAGATTGAACTAAAAAATTAAAAAAAAAACTGTAGTAATCAATTGAAAAATTCATATTATTGTACAAAAAGCGTGGGGGGCTTGATTTAGATTGTTGTAAATATTTTATCAATAATTTACTATATCTGTGGATATCATAACAAGCACCCCACGCTTTTTGTACAATAATATGAATTTTTCAATTGATTACTACAGTTTTATTTTTAATTTTTTAATTCAATCTGTTTTAAAAGCGTGGTTTTTTAGTTTTTTAAACTATAATTTTTTTGCTTAGGCGCTGCGGTAAGTACAGTTAAATACAGTTTTTTAAATGAAACTAAGTGACCAGAATAGTTTTACTCCTTTTGAGCAACAGTACATTTCATAAATAACCTACTACTTACTGAATCCTTAGTATTTGCGCTGAATTACCTGAAATTTCAATATGGGGTTGCTGGGGAGATGCTCTACAGCGGCCCAAAATAGAAATAGCTGTACATTGTAATCTACAAAGGTACTTTTTTTTTAAAGGTGTACTAATTGAGAACAGTTTGTTTACAATTGCATTGGTTGAAAAAAATGTTATAACAGTCATAGGGGTTGCTGAGGAACATGACGTGTCTTTTCTTCACCATTTGCCAAACTACCATAGCTAAGCCCGAAGGCTTAGTGTGGCTATTATGACATAATTTCTGTTTTGGTAGGGCCTGTGTCCATCCTTGGACTGATGTTGGCTGGCGATGAGTATCCACTTTTGCATGAAATATCGAGATATTTTTTTTTTATTAAGCACTACTCGTACCTTTGAAACAGTGGTATCTAATCTATAATACATCGGTTTATATCGTATTCCTCCACATGTATTTAAAGTTTCTTGTCTCTCACAAAGACTTTCATCAGTGCTTGACGGTATAACTACGGTGTAGTAGCGATTCTGACGCCCGTTGTGTAACTTCCGCGTTTACTCGATTCTGTAGTGTGTAGTGCGTACCGCGGGCACTAATAGACTATTTTATTTTTAATAGAAATTTCATTAAACATAATATACTACATAATTAATCAACAAATATACTTAATTTTGAAATTACTTTTAAAAGATTTTTATTATTAGTGTTAGGGCTATTTTGCCACTTCGACCAGTTGTTTTATCTATTGTGAACAGCCCTTTTGGTATAAAGCTCACGACTTAGACAAATTTAGGAATCGCCAGATTGCGAATAGCCTGGTATGCGAGGAGATGCGGGTTTGAGTCCCGCCTGAGACATAATTTTTCAAGTTTAAATACCTACTGATATCTAATCTATATTATAATCTCTAGTTTCTTTGTGGTGTGAGTTTAACTATCTTATCAGGGTGCATAATTTATGCTAAACTAGATGGATATTTCTTTTACACATTGGACCGCATAAGCAGAGTAGTGTAAGTTCATAGCCGTTTGCTCTGCTTATGACGGAATCGGCTTGTTACGTCCTCAGCCAAGTTAATGTTCACCATGAGTTTGTTCAGCTTGCAGTGACTGGTCAATATTCCAGAAACTGCACATGTTTTGTATCTTCTTAGCTTCAAACGATCTTAAATACTTTGTTGTTGTAAAACACAACTACAACTAACTTGTATGAGTGTTTTTGAGTGTTCTTGCTATGGTGAAGACTTTCACGACTCGATTGCCTCACGTTTGCTAAAGGTCAAAATATATTTAGACAGAAAAAATTGAGTCCGTAATAAGTTGAATGCGCAGTCTTATTTAAATACTTTGTGACGGTATTAGTTCAATCATTTCAGTCACGTGACACAGATAGATGTCGCTGCGATTGGTTTTCATATCATGTTTCAGCAAGCATTATTCGATTCTATTTGACAACGATTTGGATCAGTGGCAGTAAACGCTGCTTCTGAGCCATGGGTCTCGGGTTCGATCCCCGCACAGAACAAATATTTGCGTGCATGAATATGTCTGTTTGTACTGGTCCAAACCAGAATAAGCAGACATGTTCAGACATGACACAGAAAACACCCATGTGTTTTCTATGTACCCTCAGTTCCCAAAAGAGACTATAGTCCCTTTTTTATATGTCTAATATATTCTAAGTCTAATAAGCTTTTAGGAACTGAGCGATGTCATGATGATAGGAACTGAACAAAATTTTACTGCTACAGAAGTTATTATTAACTTCTACTAGGATGGCTCCAACTACAAATTGTAAAAAAAAAAAAAAAATGACTGTCAATGTAGATATTGACAGTAAAATTTTGTTTTTACCCAATACAAAAAGCTTCGTAGTAGTTGCTTAGTTTGGGACTAGATGGCTCTGTGCGGCCCAGTGTGGCATGTCTGAAAATATTTACTTATTTATTATTATTTATACCCAGTAATGAAATCCACGCGGAAAAAGTCGCGTTCAAAACTAGCACCTACTCAATAGTATGATAGTGCATCTAAGCACCTACTTTGCTTAATATATTCGCGAGCACAGCTACTTCCCTGACCTGTAAGGTACGTTCCGTAGGCGTTCGCCGGATCCGATCTTATCCGTCACAAGCATGCTACGTGCGCTTAAACACTTTAACCCACTTCCCCAAGTGTCATAGTGCCCTGGTAATGCGGGGGCGCATTTAAATGTTTTGAAACTTTTGTTATAGTTTGTAAACCCATTCCACGACACTACGCTTGTCGATGTTATAACAATAAAATTAACTTGGTGTAGCCATGTCACCGGAATGTGTTAAAAGAGGTAATATTGGATTGTAAACCATTTCACTTTAGTGCCATAGGGATGCCCAGAATACCTACAGAATGTTTTCTGTTCCTTGTTAGAACAGCAGCCAAATTAAAAAAGGAAACTGTGTATCTGTGTAAAAACTTCAATAATGTGGTACCTACCTATAATTTTATTGTTGGCATGTATAGTCAAGTATAAAAAAAAAGTATAATTCACATAGATAACTAACTAAATCTATGATAATTCAAGATAATAAATATAATGCTAAATATTTAAATGTATAAAATTAAACATGGAATCATGTGTCGATGCACAGTTTGTTCGATAATATGCTAATAACAAAAAATGTTAATTCAATGAACCATTATTCTGGTAAAAAATACATTTTAAACATATTTTTGATAAAAAAATATTTGGCTGGACTTGACAGATTAATTATTCGGTTAATCAAGAAATACAAATATTAAAAATCATAAATAAAATAGTTTTTCAAATGAAATTCGACATTTAAAAAGTATTTGATTTGAGACCCGCGTAAAACTGTAAGAACGGAAATCATGCTCTATTTTAAACTATCATACAGAATACCTTTAAAACGTCCTCAGTGATACCACCGTATTCTAAAACACCTCTAATCCGGGAAACTTGAAAAGATCCAATAAACCCAGGCACTCGCAGCCTACCACTAATCGGCTTGTCACTGCCACATTCGGCATTGGGTCGCGACTCACGTAGTTGCAATCTGCATGCTGCGATGTTAGGGGACCTAAAAAAACATTTTTACAAGCGAACGGCCCCCACTTCTGCGAATTATCATGTCGGTGAAGATTCAAACTGTGATTTGTTTGAACTAGGAACGTGTTGAACGTGAAGGGATTCGTTCATAATGGAACGAAGTAAAATATTATTTTACAAAGCTTTTTTTTTGGCCGTTCGCGTTGGTCAACATACCCGTATATGGTAAGTATCTAGTACGGGTAAGTTAATCGACTGATAAAAACCTTGTGTTATTTGCCAAGTTTGTTTACAGGAAGTACCTAATTTATACAATAAGTGAATGATGGCTGAGTCGCCAGTCGATATATTATGCATCGTTTTTGTGTTACAAAGATTATAAGTGATTGTATTTTGTAATTCAACAATATGAAAATTTGTATCATCCATACCAAGATTAAAAATACTAAATACTCCCTCTGTACGTTTTTTTCATTCCCAATCAATCTCAAATAAGCCCAATTTTAGCATACCTACTTAAAAGATCTAAAAAGTCCTAGTGCAACATTTACTAAGATCCAGTAATTATAAAATATATTTGCCAAATAATATCATGTTATCTTAATTCGACTTTATCTAATACATATATATAAATCAACTGCTGTTCGTTTGTCTCGCTACGGAACGGTGGACTAATTTAGCTGATTTTGGTTTTAAAAAGTTTGTCGTAGTCCAGGGAAGGTTTAAACAGTGAGAAAATATGGAAAATTATCAAGCAAGATGGTAAAAACAACAATTTCATTTTACCACATAAAATGTTCTCCATCAAATTTTTCAGTCATTTCAGCAAAGGAAGAGTTTTCATCTAGTATTCTAATAATCTAAATAAATCATATTTGACTTACATGGATCGTAAAGAAAACTTGGGAGTACAAAAACACTGCGAGACACCGCAACACTAAACCAAGCAAGTAAGCCCACACCGATATGAAAGCATTTTGACACGACTCAAATTAATATCAAGCCGAACCAGTACACAAGGATGGCAATATTAATAAAGAGAAACCTACTCACACTAAGATTGATGTGCCGAAAAATTCTCAGATGAGAAAATAAATTTTAGAGACGCCTCTTTCGAATATTAAAAGTATACCGTTTAATAACCGGGTTAGGAGGGGCGAGCGAGTTCAAGTGACTGGTAAATGCTTCTGGCATATTTAACCCTTGGGTAAAGTGAAACAAAAATATTTACTCTATAATTTTTATTCTATTTACGGGTAATATACGAGTATATCAGTTCTTCCGTGATAATAACGCTTGCAACAGTGCCGAATTATCGTTAAAACTGTTGTGACAGAGACTATGACAGTAAAAATCAATATTATTTTTAGCTATCACAAACGAGTAAACAAGTTTACTATGTGTGTGATGTGATGACTATTAAAAGCGAAATTAGAGCAAAACATTCCGCTGTAACAAAAAATTTAAACGCTTAAAACTGACTAAAAATACGGGTCTCAAAATCGAGTAGGCCGCTGCGAGAAAAATGTTATTTGTCAAAATGGCTCCCAAAAAGATACGGTTGAATTCGAGAGTTGGATACAAAACGTTTTAAAGCCTTCTACGCAACAACGGTCATTTAAACAAGCTCCACGCAGGTTTCGCCGTGGACTGATTTATACTGACTGTTAGGTCTGAGCGACAGTGACAAATGACGTCACGTGGTCACACCGTGTTTTGCGTCACTTGCTTGCATTGAGGTCTGACGTCACATATCTGCCGTATCTCCTTGTTTATGGCCCGTCCGAGTATTTGAGTTATGGCGCGTATGTCTACGGCGTGACGTCGCGGAAGATGGATTTATGGCAAGGAAGAGTGTATGAAGAGGAATATTTTATGTGCGGTATGAACTGTTTTATGACAAAGGTAACAGATATTTAAGAATACTTTAAATTCTGACTGGTGTCAGAAGTATCACCTCACCAGTCGTCGCTACTGAGGTAATTACATTACATATTTATATTACAGTGTGTTTGGTAACCCTATTAGAATAATGATTATGATATTCATAAATTGTTAAATACAAATAACAATTATGATCTAAACTTACCCAAGTACGGATTACCCACAAATTTCTGTTCAAAGCCGCTATAACAAAATTTAATCCATCAAGTGGTTAAACTTTGGCAAAAACAGGTTGAAGGTTAACGTTAACCCTAAACAGCATACACTCATTCATTACTCGACAAAACCTAACGTATTGGGCTCGAGACGCCCATCTACTTTCATTAACACGTCGAAGTTTTAATGATGATGAATCACGTTTAAGCATGTGTTTAGAATCGTATTTCTCTAGTGAATATTACGGACAAAACAGCCCATACATTACGAATGTATAGAGACATAAGTAACTAATTTAACTTAAAACAGATTTTCACTCGTCAAGTTATAAAGAAAAAACAATACCTTAAGCTAGTGTAGATTCTATTTGTATGTAAATAGCAAGCAAGTGGTAAACCACCACCTTAAAATGTTTTATGTAAACATAAATTGGTTTTATGTTAACATTTTAAGAGTACTTCATTTTAACTATAAATAAAACTCCGATAACAAATGCAATAATAAAGTGAAATTTATATTTCTTTTATTTCTTAAAATTATAATATATTTTTTTAAACTAAATATAAAAACTAAGCATAAAATGCTTACTAAAGTATAGTATAGGTAAAACCAAAAAAGAACAGAGTTCTTTCGTGATACAGGTGCTGTAAATGTTATAAATCCCGAAATAATTAACTTCAGTGACGTTGAAAGATGAAATAATAAACAAAATTATCCCCTTGTCTTTATGTTCGTTTGTTCCGACTAATCTCTGAAACAGCTTGACCAATATTGACAAAAGTTTCACTTGCAGATATAGCTAATAGGCTACTTTTATGAAAGATGTATTATTGTTATTAAAGAGGGTGTTTTTTTGAAACATCTTGATATCCACGCGTACGAAATCCTAGGTAGCACATATTTACGCGACAAAAGAGAACTTCCTACATTTTTCGCTTGGTTAGAAATCCAGGTTGGTTTTTTCTTACTAGTCATCAAAAAACTTTCATGATGTTTCTGAATAGGCTAAATTAATTTTGCTCATCAAATGAGCTATCTTTTCAGATTACTCTGTGCCATGTGTAATGAGACTCGTCTTCGTTACTGGATAATTACTGGGACCATTAATAACGCACTGTCGGCGGATGTGACGTCGTATTAATTCGGCGTCATCCGCCTTGACACTAATATCATAACTCGATAAATTAAGGATTGTGTCATGCAAGTAATGGCGCACATTATGTAAAGGCATGTGAGGTGATTTTATTTGTCAGAAGCTAAATAATCTTGTTGTTATAACTTAGTTGCGGTAAAGATTTCAAAAGATAAAGAAGTCCACGTCGTCGTCGATGTTTGACCACGTCTTATTTAGAAGAGCGCGATGCAAACTTTGAAGGAGAATAAATCTCCTACCTTACTACTAACTAATCCTTCCAATATTATAAATACCTAAATTTTGGAAAATGTTTGTTACGAAATCACCCCAGAGTGTCGCTTAATGGATCTAAATGAAACTTGGCATGAGGATAAAATATATTATTATCTGGACATGCACGTAGGGTACTTTTTATCCCCGCAAAATGTGCGATCATCGTGATAGTTTCAAATTCAAAATTCAATGCGTACAAAGTCGCCAGTGACAACTAGTACCGCAATATTTTTTGTACCAGCTGATGACATTTAAACAACATTGTATCGTGATCAATTTATCTAGTAGTCCCTTGCTGTAATGTGCAAAATTTACCCATTGATAATTATGATCTTTACAATGGTCTTTCAGTGTTATTTTTATTTTTATTTTTTTTTATAGAATGAACCACAAACAAGTTTACAATAAGCTTATATACTAAAACATATTAAAATACAGACACATTTTAAACAATTGTAAACTCAACAGCGATGGTTACATTTTACGTAAACATTAGAATAAAACATGTGTTATGTGTTCGAAATGTTTTTTTATCAATCGAAATATTCCATTGCTTATTTATCAGGGCATATTTAGTTTAGGTTGAGGAGTGCGCACTGATGTGCAGTGTAGTAATATTTTTAAGCAGTGGTTTTACTTTTGCTATAGGATTTTTGATAACGTGTTTTTTTGTTATAATATTTTATTGTTACAAAAAATCAGAAAGAAACACATTTTAATATAGTAGCAAATTTAGTTAAAAACACCTACGCTCGTAACGCCTACCTACGACGTCTGTAGCAACTCGTAGCTTATTTCGTAGCCCGTAGGCCCGTAGCAACTACGCAATACTTATTTCTAAGATTTTGTCTTTGTAGACGTCTCCAATAAACTTTGCGGTTGTTTAAGTTAATATTTTATGAAAATGTTACTATATTACTAGTTTACCAGGAGATGTTTTTGAGACAAATTAATATTAAAAATACTATAAGCCATGTGAATAAAAAATAATGTATCTAAGTGAGTAATGTCATACAATCACTTAAAATGTGCAGTTAGTAATTTCGTTTAAAAACTGGACCAATTGCTTCCTATCCAGAGATAATAATAATATGTTTGAAATATTTGTCTACACGTCTATAACGTTCAATGCCTCAGGTGTTCGTAGCAAAATGATAAGTTTTGTACAAAATTAAAAATTAAATACCTCAAAACAAAAGACAAAGGATCATCATTATTTAGGTAAACACTTCACATACGTGTATAATAAAGACTAGAAATCTCAATCAACTTTAAAGGCATTGGTAATATTATGCAAACAATACTTACAAACCAAGATCAACATTTAGTAGATCCAGAACGCCGCGACGCGACTGACGGTGCGCTATAACCAGCTCCTTTCATAGCGAGCCACTCTCAGAGTAGGGCTGGTTACATTTTTTGTTTGAAACAAATTTGAATATAAATTAAAAAAGAATTGAATGAAAAGTTGATGTTACCAAAGACTTTTTTCAAATTTTCATGATTTCAAAGAAAACTTTTTCCTTTTAATTAATAAACATTCGATTTAGAGTCGTACATCATTGTTGTCTTTATTTGGGAAACTGTTAGATAACTTGTATCTCTACTTGGAAAAAATGAAATGATACTTCGATGTTTTAGTCATCGTATGGTAGGTAATGGTAACGTAATAGTAGGGGAGACTGGGGGCAGAAGTAACAGAGGACAATAAGTATCATTGGCAATTTTTCTACTACCAAAGCACAAACAGTGTATCTTCTGTTATTTTTGTCCCCAGTGTAGCCTATAGTTAATTTATTTCACTGAAACTGAAACTTAATTTTCCAAACTTCACGCTTAGGGTTTTATCTTCAAAACTTATGTTTAACTTTGTGTCTTAAGTATATTCATTTAAGTGAACTTT
This sequence comes from Anania crocealis, assembly GCA_949315895.1. Lineage (NCBI taxonomy): Eukaryota > Metazoa > Arthropoda > Insecta > Lepidoptera > Crambidae > Anania > Anania crocealis. The sequence continues at coordinate 11,473,822 of OX438864.1, forward strand.
ATTTTTAATGCTAATCTGATACTTTGGATGGATGGTTGTAAGTCAAGTAATTTCATTTATTGTATCTAAAACAACCACGTTCTGTTAAAAGTTTAAACAACAATTATCCTTTGCCTGATTTTTCATTTGATAACATATGGGAAGCAACCAAGAATAATTATAACCACTTTCACTTTATTAGATTGCTTATAAATAAAGTAAGAACTGATTTAAATTAAAATAAACAAGTTATTTTTATCTTATACGGTGAAAAATTGTAAGAAAACTTTAAAAGTTAATTCATAACTTAGTCATGGCCACATAATAATACTGACATCAGACTACGCTTACAGAATAGTCATCAGTAGAAGGCTCAATTCGCAATGGTATGTCATTCAAATCAAAACCATTTCATCATGAATTTCCAAAAATTCCATCGTTTTAAGAGTAAAAAGAAGAAAAGAACCTTAAAAATACATTAAAATCGATTTAACACAAATATTATGAAAATAGATCATCACGCATTACTTTGTCAAAGTTACTACAACCATAACTCGCTTTCAAAACAAATGTCGTGGCAACCCTAGCTGCGTTTCAATGTAGTCTATAGAGGCGTTTGTTTATACGTTTCACACGTCCTCAAACATGACGTGTCGCGTCGAGCACTGTTCCGCTTTCAAGTAGTAAAGGATCGCTTTATAATTTGTTCGCGTTACACATAAATGAGTACTGGGGGGCTAAAAAGGCCACATTGAGCAATTCATCCGTTAGCAATTCATATCCTGAATTTTGGGCAATTCCGTTGCAATTCCTCTAAAATTCGTAAAATGGCCTAAGTTTGGGGAGAATCATTTACAATTCAATTCATTAGATGAATCATATTTGGCGAAAATGTTGTAACATGCAAAAAACATAGAACGAGTGAACGAATGTATTAGAAAAAAATGTTTTCAATATATTTATACTAGCTTAATGACTTTTAAGAGTTTGTAATAATGAAATAAGATAAGAAAAATATATATTTTGCTATAATGGCTATTCTCAGAGCTAAACAAACTCATTTACTTACGACTTAAACTTATTTTTTTCATCACACTGGCAATAAATTTGATGTCATTGTTTAAAAAAAAAGTAATTATAACCTCTCAAAACTTAACACTAAATTTGGAAATAATAATTTGATTTATTTGTTTACGATCGATATATTTGATTAAGTGAATTGTATGCATAAACTACGAATATGAAAACACATAGTCCTTCCTTATGGAGCTGCATTGTGGCTAAAATAGAGACGTTTCATTGGATGATATTAATGTTTTGGACAAAAACTGAACTTGGAAATAATTTGTATTGTTTAGGATGGATATATTTAGATAAGTGAATTGAATGCTTATCCTACGAATATGAAAACACTTATTCCTTATGCTGGAGCTGCATTGTGGCTTAAATAGAGAGGTTTCAATGGATAATATTAATGTTTTGGTATATTTAAATCAAGACTTTCATTTCGTGTAAAAGTAAGTAATTCTTTTATCAATATGTATAATTTCATAAACCACTAATCTATAATAATGAGACAGACATTGCTGCACCACATTTTCCTAAACAAATTGTCAATGAGTTCTACTCGATATTGCAGTAATTAAAATTAAACAATAGAGAAACTGACATTATTTTATATTTATTTATTATATTAATATAAAACCTTTTTCTAGCTCACCCTTAGGACCACTATAGAAAACTAGGCAGCTAAAATTTATTAGACTCACACTACACACTAGTACTTAGGTAAGTAAAATTAAACTATTTTTTAAATTAAAAATGTACATATTTATTTTAAATAAAAACATAACCTCATATTTTATTTTAACCACTTCAAACACAATCTTTAAACAACACAGGAATTTATGTGTAGCTGACTAGATTTTATCTGTACAGAGATATTTCTGACTGCGGTACCTTCGGCTTCATGGTAGTCCGAGTTGTCTGTACATGTGCCTGAAAATTAAAATTTAATTTTAGAATAATGTAACACATTCAAATACATTTAGAAAAGTACTAGCATGTATGTTTGTAATTTGTATCACTTTAACATTACTCATATAATGAATATTTATATCAATAGTACATACTTAAAAAAAATGTTTTTTGTTTCATTTTCAGGATAGTGGAGGTGTTCCAGATGGAATTTTATTGTATGAATTCTCCAAACAAATGAATTTTGGTTTGCTGCATCACAGCTGGCATCTATGTATCATCAAAATATTGGGAGTTGGAGTCACAAACCTGAAACAAAATTATGTACATAATAATAATGTGTAAAAGAAGTATTTGTATATTATATAAGTTAAAAGAAACACTTTTTTTTATATCCTTAATGGCTGTTCCTACTAAGTCTACAGGAGTTAAACTGAATTTTAAACGAATAAATAATTTTCTTAATAAAAGCTTGCTTATTATTTCCTTTATTATATATATTAAGTAGGATATTCTGCTAGTAAGTTTTCCTTTTGTTATAACAATTGTTTATAATTTTTTTGTGCTATGCACCTGCAGAATAGCACGACCTCTTCTCGCCCTTCTTACTAAGTATTTTTCATATGAGGTTAGGTATTTATTTATTATAAGGCTCACCTTGTTAGAAGTTTCTGTTTTATATACACTAGGGACTTACTATTTGTAGAGTATGATACAGTTTCCTATTGAAGAATCTTTTTTTATATTCTGCAGACCTTGCAATGACAATGCAATGTGAGATAAGTAGAATACGACGCTCTAAGTACGAATAATATCTAGACAACCGAACATATTATGAACTTATGAATCCTGATTAATTTGTGATTTGAAAATATGACTCACCATAGTTTATTCCGTTTCCATGATGTGTAAGCAAATTTAGGGCTCCAACTCGTTTTAATCACTGCACACACTTTTGTTGTGTTTCGTGTAATTGGACAAATTCAGTCTTGTCTAAAGAGGTTATTTTCACTTTGCTAACATTAAAAGATGCTCCAAGTTGCTCTCGATGCTCTAAAAGCTTTAATTTAGTCCTTAATCTTAACTTTTAACAATATTTCATAATTTTTAGTCTTGAATTAGTGAATATGAATTGTAAAAAGTTACTCGAGAGTAACTTCTTATGAATCTGCTATTTGACACAAAAGCAATTCATATTATTAGGCCATTTTACGAATCTCCATAGAAAACTGTCAAAACAATGAATTGCGGAAATGAATCGTAATATGATTCATTAAAGGAATTGCCTCTAAGTGGCCATTTTGCGATTTCTAATACAATTCATAATAGGATCACAATATGATTCTGCCAATGTGGCCTTTTTAGCCCCCCTGGGCGTTAAGGAGCAATGATGCAAACCGTTTGTATTTCGAATCGGGCAGAAATCTGCATACATGAATTTTTAATCACTTTTTTTGGGAGATTTTATAGTTCGGATAAATTTATTTCGGTTATTTTTAATATTTTATATATAAAAATAGAATATTGGGTAACCCATTTTATAGTTCGCATCTTTACCTAAACACATCTCCTGATTTTATCAGGTTAAGGTACTTATTAGTTTTGCACTATTGACTATAAGAACATTGAATGATCTAATATATTAAATTATGACTATTTAATATGTTGAAAATGTATTTAACCTAGAGTACCTAATTATTAAATTTTCTTAAATTATGAATATTTAATATGTTACATCATTTTATGTTCTTATATAGTTAATAGTGCAAAACTAATAAGTACGTAAACCTGTTACTCGATGTATAATATGTGAGATCATATAGGATGCTGGGCTTACTCAGCACTTTATTTTAATTATTAAAATAAATCTTATTTCCTATAACTAAAAAAATATTTGAAAATGTAAGATCAAAAAAGAAACGATACTTATTTGGCGTTATAAAATTGATATCCTCTCAGAAAACACGCTAGAAAAAATTTCCATGAAGTATATTGGGTCGTCAGAAAAAATATAAGACGCAGCTCATGCATGGGAAATATCCATTGACTCACTATTATCATCCAGTCAGTTACAAAGTTCGTTGGAAAATCGGGCTTTTTACAAAATCGCTAGGCGAATATGGGACGAACTGACCGGAAAATTCGATAGCACTTTGGACAACGAGCGAGCGGCGGAGAGTGGCGAACGAAATCCTGATACTGTATAGCCTATCGTAGTGTTGCCAGATATTTTCACACGCTCAGGACACTATGGTTTTTGTTTTTAAGTCTTTTGTTTTTATTACTAAAAGCTGAAGGCATTGGATGATACAACGCTGCAGAAATTATATTGCCTGCCCCCGTTCTAAATGATTTATGTTCTACCAGTTTAGTTTATCAGATTGATTTTAATGCTAAATGATAAACCGTGATACCAACGTTGTATGGAATTAGAGAACTTAGTGTATAAGTAATGGATCTATTTTTGGTATCAATATTAGGTGAAAATACAAATCCTCCAACAAAAAACTTCGTCTGCCTGAGGTGGGATCCGAACCTGCAACCTGCCGCTTACCGGGCGACTGCTCTATTCACACTAGCAATTTATTTGCTTATAGAGAATTTTAAAACCAATATTTACTTACTATTTAAGAAAAATTATTGTGTTGTTTACTATTATGGGGCCAGGTCCTGAAAAGAAAGAATTTGAATTGAATTGAATACTGGTTGATTTGTGTTTTGATGAATAAATAATATAAAAATTTACTGCTATTAAAGGCATTACCAAAGGAAAGAAAATTTCAATATCATTTTATAGTAAATAAGCTTTCTAAGCTAATCGAGCTTTAGAATCAAACTAGTGACCGATAGTGTTTTTTACAAAATATGAACCAACGACAAGCGTGTTATAAGCTGACAATTCTGAGCCGATTTATGGTGGTTGCCGGTGACTCCTTGTTTGGGACCGATTAATAATTGGATTATTTCACACTTTGTTCTTTCAATTCAACAGATGTTGAATTCAGAGAATTATTTAATTTTCATATTTTTTGATAGTTTCACCCTATTGTTGTACCCTTCGAGTTATTTTATTAATAAAATAAACTTTGAGCTATACCTGCAGAAAAAAAAAACTTTAACATCGGTCTGAATGGTCCAAAGTTAAGTATTATAACATAAAAAATATACGCGTTAAATTGGGTACCTCCTTAGCGAAGCAAAAGGTGTATCACCTTACTATCTCAATCGGTTAATCTCTAAGCTTTAGTATGAGCTACACACAACATGACCTATATAATCGCCTTTTATTTTGGCTGGACAAAAGAGCATCGGGCTGCATTCCCGCCATACCTCGACTGACGCCGAGCCGCTGAGTGGTTCCGTGATCTGTTTGAAAAATGCGTTCAGGCCACGTAATTAGTGACCGCGCGTGATCAGATCCTTAATAAGGCTGGGTAGGTAGCTAGGAAATAAATCTAGGTGATAAATAACTGTAAATGCGACTATCATTACTTTAAATTTGAGGAACAGCACAAACTGAATTGATAGGAATCATAGCTTACGTTGTTTAAAAGCCTAAAATATATCTACAAAAACTAGTAGGCCGTGATTTCTGTCACGAGATGGAGGTCGTAAAATTAAGTTACCCCAAGAGCCTGTAATGATTTAGAAAATTCTGAAACCAGACTACTCATACAAAAATAAGCTATCGAAATTAAAACTGATAAAGTTGTAACAGACGAAAAGTGTAAAATAATAACAAATTTTGAGTCCGGTAAGTAATGACTTTATATAGGTACTATTCTTATAAATAAAAATATGAAATTCAAGATTGAAAAGAACGAGAAACAAAAAAAGCACGAACGTAATACTAAATATTGGACCTTACATTGAATTCATCCGCATCGGTGCAAATTGGTCTTCTATTTAAAATCTCTTTTGGGGTGGTGGGATCTACCTCCAAGTGGTTTACCCTAGGCAACGGCATCTTTGGTTTTCTAACCAATGATGAAGGCTAACAGATCCCTCTGCGGTAGTAGGCTTCGTAAGAGGCCGCCTGGATGCTACCACCCTCCTGCCGGAGTCCAGCGCCAAACAGTTTTTCTGTGTTCTGCTGGTGTGTGGTAGAACCAGTTCTTCTGGGTAAGCTCGCTCCATCTTAGGCTTCTTTTTAACCATATAGTTAAGTATGTTGTCAAGAGCAAGCCCATAATTTATAAAAAAAAAAACTAAGGAAATCCATTTTATTGCTTTTACACCTCCCAATATTTTGTCCTACCACTGTTTTGAGACAAATTTTGGGCTAAAACCGGGTAACACCCAAAAATTCCGAAATATTAAATTCCGAAATTAAATATTCCGATTTTCAAACCACCGATTATCAAAATTCCGACTATTCAAAACCATGATTAACGTTTTACAGAATATCAAAAGTACGAATCTTTTATATTCTGAATCTCATTAATACGAAGGATTAAAAATCCATTGTGTTATTAACCCGAAAAACTTTATAACGAATTTTAAATTTCCGAAAATTCATTGTATCAATAAAGAATTAAGTTGAATCCCAACCCGCCGTGATCTTTTTGCCGTGGTACTTGTCTGCCCAATATTAGAGTGCAATTTAAAAGCTGGAGGCGTGGAGGGAGAGCAGTCTTGCTGGTCACCAAAGGCGACCAGCAAGCCGAAGCTGCGAAAGCGAGTGTGGGTGCCTGAGATTTGTTACGCAAGGCCGAAAGGACTACACTTCCCGCAACGCCGGAGAAGAGCAAAACAAAATACATGCGTGCTTGCCTGCTTGCCTGCATTGCGTGCTAGCTTGCCTGCATGCATGCTGCTTGCTTGCCTGTATACATGATTGTATGCTTGCTGGCCTGTATCCATGTTTACTAGCCTGCAAACATGCTGCTTGCCTGCATGCATGCTTGCATGCTTGCTTGCATGCGTGCATCCATGCATGTTATCTGCATTCTTGCAATTGCACTTGGCAGCACCTAGTTACAATAGCATTAATTAGGTATTAGTATTGTGTAATAATTAAATTTTATCGCTAGATTCTTAGGTTCGGGAAAATAAATATTTGTTATGTTTAAAACAATCAAGCGTTTATTTTTTGGTTTCATGTGTTTTCGGAATATTTATATTCGGAATTCGTATTTATGATATTTCGGATTATTAAAGATTCGGAATTGATATGATACGGGATCATGAAATTATGCATTCTGAAAATAGTAGGTACTTATAAACAATAGGAATTTTGAATTTTTGGTTTTATAATATTAGGACTTATGACAGATCGGATTTGTGATTTTCGGAAATCTGTATCATTCGGAATTACAAAAATCGGTATTTTGAAATTCGTGATTGTCAATATCGGAATTAAGTTTTTCGTATTTATGTAGTGTACCCCCAGAACCGAGAAGAAAAAGCAAAAGAAACTCTGTCACTATTTGTCAGTCTCTTTTTCTTATAAAAAAATTAATTATACCGTTGCAAGTTAGGTCATTTTAATTTCATACATAATTATCGTTTAGATAGTCAGTAGCAGTATAAGAGCCCTTTTTCATTATAATAAATTTAGCATGCAATTTAAGGTAGTATATAAAGAGAATTCAGCAATCAATTGTTGTATTTTGTTGGAAATGCGAATGCTTAAGTACCTATATGAGCGAATCCACTTTACGCAGACTGAAAACTGGAACGGCAAGTTGAGCTTTTTAAGTGTGGTGTCAAAATTATATAATTAGTTAATATTAAGAAATGCAGGTATCTCAGGACTACTCATCAAAAAATTTTTTTTTTATCGGTGACATAATAATAATTATATTGGCAGCACGCGTAATACTATTACAATATTGCTTCACTTACTTAGTTTCAAACGATCTTACACGTGCTCGCTAGTCATTAGTCGCCAATACACCCCCTGTTCTCTTTCCCTTGTTGTTTCCTTTTTTTCTTCAACTACTTGTGCGTACCAACGGAGTGTCGGCGGGTGTAAATTGAAACACTTGCAAATTTAGCCCATACATTATTCATGTATCAAACACCCTTGGAGCGGAGCTGACAGGTCGCGCGAACTTCTCAAACTGAAGGCAAAATAAAGGTAAACCGACTATAAATATGTCAAACGAGTGATCTAGTGCGAAGCTGCAGTATTCATGGCTTTAGGTCTAACTAAAGTCGTTGAGGTATTATTCAAGGAATTGCAACTTCTACTTGGTTAGGATCACGTTGATGATGAAAAAAGTTATGGATTTCTAAGTTAGAATATGTTATAACTCAGTAAGGTTAGAAAAAAATATAAACTAGAAGATGTTAGCTAAGTAGAAATCTATATTTAAAAATTACCAATGCCGTCTACGAATTTCGAACATTCATTAGTTCATTCATACGAGACGGGTTACTGAAAAAGGGGAAACGTAACTTATTTTTTACCCAAAATATTGCCATTTTTGAGACATTATACAATTTTGAAACGACATTTTGAAATCAAACAAAACAGAAAATGTTTTAAAAATTACGACTGATGGTACGAAATAAATAAAATAATTGATAAAAGATCTGAAGATGATAATAGCGTAAGTAGTAATGGAATCATGTCATTAAATTATCAATTTAGTTGTTAAAAAATCGATGCTGCATTGACCTAGCCTAAGACAGACCTCTTGACGTTATCTTTATTTATCTAAGTTAGTACACAAATCATTAGTATATTATTCAAAATACAACAACAGCAAATAAATACAAAAAACAACAGTGTAAAGATAAATATCAAATACGTTTAGTGAGGTATGATGACTGTAAACTAATTTACCTAATATAATATAACATAACCGTATATCCACCCAACCGTATATCAATTATAATTAGGCTAACACAAAACAAAACCAATACCAACTGAATTGATTGCCGGAACATTAAACGACCTTAGACAGGGTATTAGTACAACAAAGGCAGTTTCAAATTACGTTACATTTAGATCGGTTCAATAAGGTTATTGTCAAGAACACGACGGGGTTCACATACGAGTAATTGTCTTACTGTGGCTTTACGATGCGAAAATCACACCCCATTCAGGCAGCGTGGTAGCACATAAGTAAAGTGGGTCAACCATTATACGTCTAACAAATGGGTACCCGGCTAAGACGGGCTGCAATAAGGAGTTCTGGTACCCGCAACCTGCATTATTCTGACCCTAATAAATTTGCCGAGTCAAACGGGTATTGTCAGACAAATGAGTTAGAAGACTTACGGTAGAATATTAGATATATTATCTGCTTGAATTAACGTGCGAGTATAACTCAGATTGATTTAAAAGATGTGTGTGGTTTGTTTGCAAGGTTCAAGCCCTTCGAACAAGTGGTGTGTCAAAGAATTACCGCCCCTTAAAACATAGTGACGTTGAGGATTTCAGAATGACTTTAATGATATTATGTAACTTAGAGGAATTCAACGCTACTGCTGCCTAAAATACTAAAATATATATTTATGCTTATTATGATTTAACTAGCTTTTTGCGGTTCTAGCATCATGAGCAACACGTAATATCACACAGGTGGTGACCTTTGCCCAGCAATAGGATAGAGAAGCCTATGTCTTTTTTCAAAGTCTAATCTAACCTTGTACCAAATTTCAGTAAAATTTGTTCAGTAATTTACGAGTAAAAGCGTAAGACAGACAGAGTTACTTTCATATTTTTAATATAATATTAGTGAGGATTAAGATAGAAAGGTATGTCTCCAAGAAAAGCTACCGGTCACTTTACTAAGAAGCTAGGTTTTAGTATACTCTTTAGAAAATATGAATATTTTTGATAGTTACTATAGTTCATGTTGTTTTCATTGCTTTCTGAACGATTTATTTACGTTTCGAGGTAATGGTCATTAAATTGAACAAAAACTCGTAAAATATAAAAAGTTATAAATATGGATGGAGTGGATTACCATTAAAAGAGTAATAAATTAATAATATTCAGACCCATCCACTTATAATTTTGAACAATAAATAAAAACGCCGACCTTAAAACCTACAGAGGCGAAATGTTAATTTACAAAACACATTTTCCTTGGAGAGTTTAACGTAATTTCTTTCTCACCAAGGCGTTTCCTGAAATAAATTACAAGTGTAAAATTCACAACAACAAAAGCGAAGCAACAAAAGGCTCGCGGCTCGCAACATCCGGACGACCCTTCCAAACTTAGCAGCCTGATTACGGATTTCCGAGCAAGAAAAATAGAAGGAGAAATAAAACACGTCAATGTTGGAACCAAGTGTTTGCAAACAAACCACCGCTATTAAAAATATTGAAAATAAATTCAGATAAAATCATTCTTTGTCTATATTTTCAACGGAACACTTCCTCCTTATGAGAACGTTTATGTGAAAATCCAAGTAGTCGAAAAGAGCTGGTTGCGGGGTGTAATGTTTTACATATAAATGAAACCGAGGGTCTCTGTGTAAAGCATCTCCTCCAGCCGTTGGGGTAGGCGCAGGTGTAGGGGGAGTTCTAGAAACAGGGGATTTAGGAGGCGTAAAAGGTCCCCTACCTTCGCTTGGGTAAGGAGGCCGAACCTTTTTCCACAGAAACGGCTCTTTATGTATCTGCCCATGGTGTGTTGCCATATGCCTAGTATCAAGCCTCTTCTGCACTGGAGTAGTCAGTTCATACATCTCAGCTAACGACATATACCAGTAATCCGCCCCATCCCCTATTATTGGAAAAAGTCTTTTGTTGGAAAACCTCGGTCGGTGTTTTCTGACAAACTCTTCATACTTTCTTTTCAGCCTTTTCATGTACTCTGTGTAATGAATCGATTTTAGTAGCTTCTCAAACTCGGATAGTTCTGAGGTGGCTGGTTCGGAGTAAACGCCAGCACAGACGTACGTTCTAAGTAAGTGATGCAGTTTGAACACGACGAACGCAAGCCACTGTCTTGCTTCTTCTTCTAAGATTCGGAGGTCGTCGGCTCTGCTTCGGATGCCGAACTCTGCGGCTTCGGCAGCACGTCTTTCACCACGCTCAGTAACGGTTGCTAGCCAACGGCGGTAGGATCGGTAGCAGAATTTAGTTCTTCTTGAATAATGTCCTCTCCAGAGAGCCTGAGGAAATATTAGCTATTTATTCACGGTGCTCTATGCTAACGCGCAACCTTGATTATTGGGTATGTATTTTTTGTAATCTTGTTACCCATTCAGCCAATATACAGGCTTTTCGATGCATTTATTACAGTGTTTATAATATTCTAAATCACAAATCAAATAATAGCCATGCATTTTCGCTATGCTATTATTTTAAGAGATATAACAAATTTGAACCTAAAAGTACAACACAATATTTTTCACTATTTCTGAAACGCAAATGGAAAATAACCCAAAATTAAATTTTGCAACCTTTTTGCAGTATAAAAGTTCATTTGGGTTTTTCTAACTGCTATGCAGCTAGATTTAGATAGAAGAGAACAAGCTCGGTAGCGGTAACTTGCCCGGACGTTACGATAACGTATCTTACAACAAAAGCAAATGTCGGTTACCTGTATTATTCTTGCAGCCCGAGCGTAATGTTTGGCGTGTTTATTCCGGACCGCTCGCCTTAATGCTGCCCTGTACGCTTTCCTAGCTCGGTGCACTCTAAACGCGCACTGTATAGTAGTCGCATTCTTAGAAAGCCAAGCCACGTGTTTCCTTATCAAGTGACCACGGGCCATGCGCTGAAGCAACAAGACAGCCAAGAATCTTTTGTGACGTTGAGCTTCAGCGAAATCTGTCCGGTCTTGCAACTCGGCGTAAAACTCGTGAGCGGTGGGCAGTAGTCTGAATACTGTTGCCATTTTACTTTGTTTTACTGTATGTAAACATTTAAGTTATCCAGTGAACATAGTCAACGTTCAAAACATGCAAATGTCGTCATAACAACGACAGCTGATTGATGGCTATATTGAAAAAGTTTAAGTTTTTTCAAAAAGTATTGATTGGGCGAAAAACTTTACATCATTTTACTTTGAGTATTAAACCAACCGGAGAGGACATGAGTACTAATATCCATACAAATAATTCTGCCACTTTCGGCGCGGAGGGCGAGGAACGCACACTAACAGCGATTACGAACAAATGCATTTTCGATCATGTCGTAACGCACGCATACGAAGAAATTGTCAAACACAAACACAGACTACACGCACACATGTGTAAACATACGCATGAAAAGCCTATCAGTGTACAAGGTGACGTCATTTTCGTGTAAGGAATGCCAGTGTAAGACACTATCGATATGTCACTATCGATGAGTTCACCCAATAATTAATAGGTTACTTGACTCGCAACCGTCTCTGTCATATCACTTTAAAAACCAATATTTATTGAATTCGGTTAACAAAAGCTACATTTTCAATTCTAAAATCATCATTTTCTTTTTTATTTTGAACTGCGAACACGCTGTCGGCCATGTTTTGATGTAGGAATCACTGGAACGCTTTTTGTTTTTGTTTGTATGACCGCATAATATGTAAATTACTCGCAACTATGGTTGCATGGGTTCACTCTAGTCAGGAAACTTAATGGCGGATCTTACGAGTTGTGGGGTTGAAAGTGGGGAAGAATAACCGAATGCCTGCAAATATACTCGAGTGGGCTGTCAAATGAAAGCTTTTAAATTTTCGACAAGAACCTATGTACCTAGTCCAGCCATAAGTTCTGTTACAAATGAAAATGCATTTTTTTAAATAAAGTTATGTTATATTATTGAAATTTATACCTACATTTATCAAAGACTCAGAAAAAATATATATTCGAAATGCCTACCTTTGAGTTTTATACAGGCCTTATTGTATCTGTTGATAGTACGATATACGAACATACGGCTGATACCAAGCTTTTGAAGTGTCTAGAATATGATCGACGGCTCCAAACCCACTTTGTGCAATGCGATCACTGCAATCCTATTTTCTTTAACACCCCATTCCATATTGTAATTTGATAGTAAACACGAAAAAATATATGAAATGGCGCAAAATCATAAGAAATTTTTTAAACAATTTACGTGTTAAAATTAAAAATAATTAATAATATAAATAACAGTATTTATGGCCAGACTAGTTATTTACAACTTAACTAAATCTACATTATAACATAATTGCATGTAGGTACCTATAAAAAGTATAAAATAAAAATAAAAAAATATATTAAAATCCCCCGCCACAAAAACCTAAGTTCCCTGTAAAAAGTAAAAAAATTATAAATGCAACTCAATCTTAAAGTACCTAATTACGTATTAATAATTAAAATAAATATGTCGCATAAATAATCGTCATTTATTGATAATGTCGATATCGACATTTGGTTTGGGCTGTCACAACCCTCATTTTCCTGCACTGTGGTTAGTTCTTTAAATTCAAAAATGCATCATTTCGTGATAAGTTTACTAGAACGTTTTTTTTTAATTTTAAAAGTATTAGACAATAACGATTTAGAATATAAATTAGATAAAATTTGCTGATTTATTTTTATGATTTGAATTGAATAATTAATAATAGATTACTGATTGCCATGTTTATTTCGTCGGAACATAATCATGCAGTTATATGTTTTCAATAATATATAGTAACAAACAAAACGCATATTTCATTAAACGTTTAAATCAAGTCAAGTCAAATTTGATAAACAACTTCTTTAAAAATTACCCTAAATTAGATACGATTATTATTTAGTGGCAACACTTGTTGATTGGGAATGTTTCGTGTTATTTTGCTAATTTATTGTATTATTTGTTAATATTAGGTTAAAATAATACTTAGAAATGGAAAGTAACGTTATCCTATTGTAAGCTAGAGGATTCCGACCTCTTTATACACGCAAAAACTCTGCAATTCGGTATTTTTAGCTCAGGTCCGTTGTGCGCTACTGACATTTGCTGAATGACGTGGAACCTGCTGCAACTAGTTTTATATAACCGGTATAACCGGCGGTCTCGTACCTTTGGCAGTGGGGTACGCCTGTCAATGGCCGCTCCGGCTGGTTCAATACTCAAAGTCATTTTACGTCGGTGTTTGTGACTGTTGGCGATTTCTGGTTTGATACTTATTTGCGCTTTTTGTCGGCCTCAGTTTTTGTGAACAGTTTTTTTTAATTAAGGATTTTACCTAAAGAAAATCATGTAAAGTAAAAGTAAGTAACAGCCTATAATCATCCCACTGCAGGGAAAAGGCCTCCATCATTGAATTCAAGTTACACAGCAATGATGGGTGTACTAGCATAATCACAAAGCTTGCCAAATGCGGGTTGGTGATCACAAACTCGAGCAACGTTCGAAAATTCGAATCTTTTTGTTGCTCGACCCAGGATTCGAACCTGGGAGGTCTTGGCCCGGTATTTAAACCACTAGACCAACGAGGCGTTCAATAAAAATCATGAATATTGGTAAATTTAACGAATGGTTGAATAGAGAGAACTTTCGTCAGTTGAAAAAATTCTTTTAACTAACGATAATGGCATAGGTATAGGGGGTTTCGGTTTTTTTATACCTTTAATTGAAGCGGTAGTCTCGTTTGCCCATTTTGTTATGCTACCCCTCAAAGACACGACTCCTATTTCAAGAGTCCTCGCGCTCCCCCGCTCATGTGAGAGGACATGAATAATTCAGCGGCCAAATTGGCAAGGTGTGTATGTTTATTTACTTTCACCTGAAATTTAGTAGTCATTTTCATACATTACATAATTCGAAACCACATTTTGAGACCATTATTCCGTGAGATTCCTCTCTATTTTACCATTAGGGAATTGTTTACGTTTCTCTACTGATAATTTAGTATTCCCAGAGATTAAAACGTAAGCCGAAGGAAGTTACATTTTTGATGATGAGAAGATAGGCTATGGAAACGTTAGTAAACAAAGTTGAGCTCTGTTTATAAGTAGTTAGTGGCTCTTTTTAAAATCAAGGCTTCTAGAGACTGTGAACTTTAATAATTAATAATACACCACAACGAGACCTCTCAGCTGGAGAAATAATGGTGCCAGTGAATATTTAAACGATTTAACATTTGCGGAGAATTGTGTTCACAGATATTATTATTTGAAAATGTTTTTCTGATAGGTATAATGACTTCTTTGTAATGTAGAAACATAAAAAGAAAATATCTGGACCAGATCATTTACGAACTCATTCATTTATATTATTAAAACTAGCTGTTGCCCGCGACTTCCTCTGCGTCAATTTTTATTATTATGATCGCGATTATTTTTGCAACATTTTTCACTGATGCTTCGCCCTTATTGGTCGCAGCGTGATGTTATATAGCTTAAAGTCTTCCTCAATAAATATACTATCCAACACAGAAATATTTTTTCAATTCGAACCAGTACTTCCTGAGATTAGCGCGTTCAAACAAACAAACAAACACTTCAGCTTTATAATAGGTATTAAGTATAGATTTCGTTTGAACTGTGAATCAGTCCCAAGACAAAACCGTTAACTTTAAAATCGACAAGCAGGGCTTCTTAACTTAATAATAGGTATTACAAATATGAATGTTTAAATGGATGTTTGATGTTTACTCCATTACAACTGAATTGCTGCGCGGATCTTAATTATATTTGACAGGGAGATGAACTAAAGGCTTGAATAGCACATGAACTACTTTGTATTGTTTTTTTTTGGTTAAATTTGTTTGTTTTTCTATATTTAGGGGAAATGACGTAATTTTTTGCGGTCTAGCATAGGTAGTAGACACCTTCATCCGGGTATAACATAATGCTCTCTCTATTCCACCTGAGAGTGAACTCGGCGACCAAAGCTAATTTATTAATTTGTTATATTTACATATTTTGTCTGCTGTGCCAGATTAGCAAAGCAAAGCCGGAATCACGTCGTAAAGAAACAACACCAATAAAATTTGCTGGGTCAGTCGAGTTGAAATAAAGCAAAATAAAAAAAAATCTCTATAACGAAACTTATGATATCAATTAAATTTTTCCCACTCGCTATTTATTATTCTTACTACCCAATTAGGAAAATAATCATTCTCAGATTTTAAGGACAAAATCTATGTTTTATTAGTAGTTTTCAGGGTCTCAAACACCATATCAAATTTATTTAAATTGATTGAGTCATTATTGATACCGACAAACTTCCTTTTAACCCTTTTTCTAATGTTTTCAATATTAGTAAAAATATATACAAACCTTTTTTTTAGATTGAAACTATATTTTTACTTTGTGAAATAAGCTGAAATTGTATTTCATTTATTCGCTCCAACCATACAAAATGCAAATGTGTACCCTTCATATTACACGTGTAATACGTGTAATTAGATAACTTATGCTACGGACATTGGTCATAAGCTGAAATAAAACGATTTTTAATTTACTAATCAAGCAAATAAATTGAAAGGTATTACATTTTTTTGTTTTAACTATAACAGGTTGTTTTAATACCATTCGTATTGACTGTTCAAACTGTCATTACTACTAGCACTGTTTTCAAAACTAACAACATATTAGTCTATATTAAACTTGACGGCCTGTAATTTTATTTGACCAATTCATGAGTTGAAGGTTATAAGGTATACAACGATTTCTATTCCTAATTTATGTTATTAGGTTTGATTCTTTTATTAAGATTTACACAAAAAATATATGGGAAGAGTTACGCGTTTTGTAAAAAGATAATTAATTTAAACAAGCAATTCTTATTTCATTGTAGTCATACGGTTGAAAACGCGCTAAAGAAACAAGCAGCAGCGTCTCTTCTTAATCTTCGCCAAACTTCAATTGCCAACTCGCCTGCCAAGCCTGGCACATGGCAAAATCCTAATTTTGCAGAAGCCTATCCCTAACAGTTTAGTTTAGTTGTCATCATTTCAAAAAACGTTTACTACTGGAAGAAGCCTCTCCAAAAGATCTTCCCTCCGATCGTCTGCGCTACCCATAATTAGCGGCTCTCCGCAATCTCCTCGACCGAGTCGTCGTCCGGTGCGGTTTCTATTCCAGATTCCAAAGATTTTCCTTTCCACCCAATGGCGATTAGTTATTCTTAGTATTATATGCACCGCCCACTGACACATGAGTACTGTGATTCTTCGAGTAATGTCGGTAGTTAGTTTTCCTACAGATTTCCTAATTTCTGATTGAACCACGCATGGAAATCCCGAGCATTGCTCTTTCTGTTGCCCCAATGCCTTCTTATGAGCGTCATATGAACTGACCACGTTTTAGATCTAAAGGTCATCACTAGCTTTACGCACTGGTAAAATACTTTTGTCAAAAAGAAATGAATTTTATGAATGAATATTTTCTAGAAATTTACGTGTTGTACACTGCAGCATCTGATTCTTATCGACCTTTAGTAGTTTAATGTACTGCAGAGATGTGCATTAGTAGATTGTTTTTAAGTAGTATGTACGTGCAGTAAATTTAAATAACTACTTAAGAATAAACGTGATGCAGAGAGATCTTATTTTTCATGTCGTCACTTGGATATTTGTATAAAGTAATTAAGATACACAAATAGTAAATGGATGGGTAATCGATGTTAAAACAATCCCGATCAAAACTGAACGAACACGAACAAAATTGGCGTTTCTCTCCAGTTATTTTCCAGAGAAAATTTCCTAAATGTCTTGAATTCCAGTTTAAGTAGAAGAAGCCGTTTTACTAATTACAGTAACATTGCTCCAGAGATGGTGCAATGCAGTATGTCAAGTAATTTTCAGTAATATCCTTAAGACTAAGCCAGCAAACTAAGAGTCCGACCGTTTCAAATGAGCTTTCAGAATTAACTTTAATACATGTTAATATGATATGCTTTGCATACTAACTACTTGGATGTTCGAATATAAACTTTAGTTTAGCTCTCGGATAGTTAATGCTGATTCGAATGCTGTGCGATGATAATTGTTGCCTGTTTATTAAATTGTTGATTTCGTTTGACGAGAAAAATTGAATAAGTACTGACAAATATTGTGTACCTTTTATTGAAATGACAGATTTATAAATGGGTTAAATTCGCGTCTATGAGTTACATTTAATTTTGATTTATTCTAACATTAATTGAGGTGTTATTGGTCATAGGAAGGTTATTTGAAAACTTAAAACTACCGCCTCTAATGAAGAATTAGTTGGATATAGGCACAGATAAGATAATACTCATAGTAAATAATCAAGCCCAATAACAGAAGGAGGTCAAAAGTATTAAGTTTAGTATTTAACCTATTTTGAGTCGGTGCCGCACAAACCATAAACTTTCTTTTGATTTCATTTGCTGACCTTCAAGTGGCTTAGATACCGGTTTTCATGGGGTGGTCGCTTAGGTTGACTGTGATGAGAACTACTTATCTATACCTATTGTCTAGGTGTTTGTAGTGCTTTCGTTGACTCTGATTTCAAAAAAAAAAACAAGTGTTTTAATAATTTACAATATGTATACTGTTGTTCTTATATATTTTATTTTAATTATGCTATGAACCTATGAGTCAGAGATGAGTTTGTGTATTCTATTAAAAGGATATTGAATAATTATTGTGTTAGCATACATTTAGGTATGTAGTCAGGAAAATCACATTCTCACTGTGTTAATAGCACAGACCATAGTCAGGGCTTTGTCAATATCTCTATATGTTCCGGTTACTGCGAACAAGCTTACGGGCAGGTAATCCTATCTATTGAACGTTAGTCTGATCTAGGCTATAGGTTTGCACTGTTATTGTAATAGTATGACATTGAACGTGATGAGAATAGCGTAATATGTTCCGTATTAACTTTAAATTACTACTAAATACTTATACTACTTAAATTGGGCTTTTGTGCGTGAATAAAATTTTGCTTTTATTGAAACCATTTTAAGGTCAGTCCAGAAACCCACTAGGCCTCGTAATATCTGAGTGCCTCTTGTATGGACTAAGATTCCTTAAGGAATTCTGTCCGTTGTGTTCTTACGCTGTCAGTAACATGCTGGTATAACTACTAAAACAATTTTACATTTATTAATCCTTAAAACCATAGGGAAAGAAATATTTCCCTATTTTAATACATATGTGGTAAGTATTGTGATGAAGATTTTATAAAATAGCAAATTTACTTTGGTTTGGTTTCTCTAGAATAATTTGCTTATATCGCCAATTTCAGTCTTTGAGAAAATAAGAAAGAAGACGTTGCTGCTTGTCTTTTTCTGGTAGCACTATGTTTGTCGCTTCTTGCAACACCAATAAGGCAAGAAGCGGTGGTGCTATTCTCTTTGAAGGTCTATATTCATTTGACTAAATAAACCGCCGTGTGTAATCTTGTTCTTTTAATATCATACAAAAGTTACATTTTCGTGGAAGCACCATAAAATTTACGATCTTTTCACACATAACGTAAAATTCCTCGAGTTTTAATGCAATTGAAAAACAATCAACTTTATTGTGCTCCACTTGCGTACCGTAAAAATGGCATCAGAAAATGAAGCAGCATTTCAGAGCGAAAAGTTAGCATGTCATAAAACTCTTGAATTCTACAACATAATTTTGGTTACATGAACAAAAAAATACGTTATTCTATATCCATGAAGCAGCTCGGGTAGCCTAAGCCTTCATATTTAAATATATTTTTTTAAAGGGAGTTTATCTAAACAAGAATAATTGTCCCTTAAAATCAATATTTCTTTTTATAACAACGAAAAATTAACTATCCTGTCAGTCCAATAGTTACAGAGTAAGGTACCAGAGCAAGCAGCAGTTAAGAATAGCAGTTAAGAATGTCAATAATTCATAGCATTTGCAAATAAAAACTAAAATAACCTCACTTCAAATCAATCGAAAATCAAAATAGACATGGAAAACGGACGATACGAATCAATTACTTTACCTGACCGACAAGGTGGTTGATTTAACCAAGCGTCAAGAAAAAACTATCAGTCTTTTTATTTCAGCTTACTAGGTATATACAATTTCAATAATAATACATATCATGTTTAAATATCAGTCCAATGCTGGACATAGGTCTCTCTAAAAGAAGGATTGCAATTGCAATTTTCGCAATGGTGGAAAAGAGATACTGTTGCCCTTTGGTTGACTCTTACACAAGAAGAGGAGATGCTATTTCTGTTTCTGACCTGGCATCACACAGTTCATTAAAACCATCTCACTACTTGTACGTACGTGTATGATTACATTTAGTTTTAATAACAATGCATCGGTTTTGCTTTAACAATATCATCTGATCACTGTTCTAGGTACGCTGTGACAATGGTCAGTCTAACTCGACCGAAACGTCGAGCAACGAAAGTGTAACCCTAGGGAGCATTTAAAAAAATACTTAAAGTTAGGTATTGCATGTTCAATAAAATTTATTAATAAAAGCAATGTGTTATTTATAAATAGTTTTCTTTAGTAATTATTATATTCCCAAGAGAAGAGAAGTCCATAATTTCAATTAATTTAGATGCGCCTATTTAACAAAATTCTTTTTTAAAGCATTCAACATTATTCATCAAGATCGTTAAATCCCTGCCTAGATCACTATTCTGAATCGCCGTTTGTAGTTACTGCAAACATACCGGTGTAGAGACAATAAATCCGTTATCCCTTTGAAAGTAGATATATGTCATAAACTGCGAAGGGCAAAGGTTCTTATTCGTCGCATTCCTCTCCTTTGACCGGTCCCAAACTTTGGAACGTGGGCCATATTGCTGAACGCCTCCAAAAAAGACCTGAAACTTTCCCCTCTTATCCAAACTTAATAAGCGTTTGTGAGTTATGTTTAATGGTTTTTATGAATTGTCTTTTTTCTTTTCATCGTTTCATCGCAGACTTGTAGGTACTTATAAAATAAAAAAAATAAGAATAGAATTTTGAAATATTGGCAATTAAATTTACTTACAACCACTTTTACAATATTAGTGGAATCTTAGAATAATTCTAAGAGTGGAATGTATAATAACAAACTAGCTGTTCAGTTTCAGATTTATTTTTTTTAAAAACAAATGGTTGAGACAATCCAACGGACGTAAAGTAACTTTTTGTAACATGAGCAGAATGAAATATTTGTAGGTACGAAGCACTTTTAAATATTAAACTTGAATGCCAGCACAATAACACCCTATTTGTAGTTACAAGACTCGTAATTCGCCTATAATGCACTGACACAATAAACCCCAGAATATTGAATCGAGTCCGCCAACAGTTTACGAGCTAAAGACTGCAGCCTCGCTGCGCCCTGGCATAAAAATACTGTAACTTTACATACAACAGTGGCGTCGTAATGTCTTGCACTGTGTATACACGTACTTGGAATATACTTGTGAATTATGTTCTTTAACTTTCGTATATAACGACCTTATTCATGTGCTAATGTTTTGAACACTTTGATCTGAACAATAAACAAGTATTGTCTGTTTTTTGTTTCTTAGTTGGAAAACATTCAGTAATTAGCAAAGTAGTATTCTAGGTTTTACAGATATTTAAGAACACATACAAATTAAAAGGTGAGTGTAAATGAGATAGAAATGTATTTTATTTGTAACATAAGTTTCTTCTACAGCTGATTCGTTTGGTTGATAGAACAAGCTTTGTGAGAATTTATGTATGTACCTAGATAGATCTCCCTACATAGTTTTTTTTAAGTTTCGATTTATTTTAGTATGTATCTATTATCATATCTGTAAACACATTAAAAATAAAAAAAATAAGTCAGTGTGTCCCTAAATGTTTTCATAATTTCTTCTTTTTTTTTCTGTCAATCGTAAGTATAAAGAATCGTAACTATGAACCCTTTCAAATAGGGTACAGGTCTGGCTAAATACAGCACCTAAAATTTTAAATCTATTCGTAATCAAGAACAGCTTCGAAAATGTTAATCCTGAAAAGTCGCTGAACTTTACTAATAGCAGATTAATAACATTAATTTTTCGCTTTTTTTCCTTAGTTTAGTTGAAAAGTATTTCGGTAACCTAATCTTAAGTTTAGGCAATTTTTCTTCGTAAAACAAATCTGAATTCCTCAAGTTTTAAAGGTGATGAAAAAATTCTTTCTTCGGGCTTGACACCGAGCTCGCTGCAAGCCTGACATTATATAACTGGGTTAAAGAAAAATGAAAACTTTCGCAATATGGTACCCCCTAAAGTTTGTGATACACAAGAGTTCTGTAATAACAGCAACCTGTAATATTTTCGCGATGCAGAAATTCTGCAGGTTGCTGTTAGTAGATAAAATGTTAGCAGTTTAAACAGCAACGTATGATTAAGTTCATTCGTCATTAATTCACTGATGATATGTTATGAAGTTAAGTAATTATTTAGATTACTAAACTAATGAATTATTTTTTAAGTTTATAATCTAAAAATGCTGTGTAATTAAACTTTTTCATAAAAAGTTTACCAGATGAAAAACGCAAAATAGGCCAAGCCCATAATTTTGAGTCGGTGTATGATGGTAGTCGGGAATTTTTGGTTTAGCAACAAGTTAAAATTGGTAACTTATTTCAAACTTTTCGTCGGTTTTCTGTGTAAAAAAAGGCTTATTTTTTACTTTTTTGGCCTATTTTAGATATCCTTAAAAATTTTGGTTCACTTGGTTAAACCATTATTATCAAATTGAGAACATCCTCCTTTTTCGTCTAATAAAAACAAAAATGTCAAATACAGCAGCTTATTAAAAGTATATTCTGGGTATAAATACAACTTGTTTACTTTACAAGCGTTAACAAACCAATCGTTGAATTTTTGTTTTTCACTTAATAATGAATCGCTTGTTTAAAATAATATTCCATCATCATTGTGAAAGGTGTGAGCACGAAACAGCATCGATAATTTTATTTTCATTTTTTTTTAAATTTATTTTACACAACACGCCAAACGATTTGCGCGTTTTTCCAATAAACGGAAAGCTTATTTCACTCACGCCTGACTTTGAAGCATCCTCCGATTGGAAACTGGAAAATATTTTCAATATTTTCAGCAAAGAATAATTTTCGCTTCTATTCAAAAGCATGTAAACGTATGTCGGTAAAACTCTTGCTTAGCGCGGAGGCATTCAATTATGCCCTGAATGTGAGCACAAGGTTTTATTAACCGCAAAACATTTTGCAATTTTATTTTCAATTGTGAACTGAAGTTATTGTAAAATTTTAAGTGATTTCTTTAGATTCTTCAGTTGTATACACAAAGTACAAATGGTTTGGTTATCTTAACGTACGTATCTGTTACGTGTGGTGTCAGCCTCATAGGATGAGCAGGGTTTGTATAATTTTTATTGTACACACAACAGCACGTCAACCTACAACAAAACGTCATATTTTCTCAATTGATATCGATCTCTACTTGTTGGACTTAAAGTTGAAAATCAATTCAATTGACCTTTAACTTTTTGGGTAGGTTGACCTGCCGTTGTCAGTAACCGTCAGCCAACCAACCAATATCAGCTCAGCCAAAGATGTCCAATTCTGGTCACATGTATGCTACCTACTGATCGTTGTCTGGTAAGTACGCGTTCCTTATTTCAGAACTTTTCCGTCTTACGGCCATTTCCAATAACCTATCTATCTTCAGTTTTGGCATATCGAAGATAGAAAACAACTTCTGTCTTTGTTTCTCTGGACGCCAAAAAACAGAGATAGAAACTGTGTCCTATCTCCGATATGTTCTCTTATGTTATCTTCAGTTTTGAAGATAGATAGGTTATTGGAACCGGCCGTTAATAGCTATCGGTTCTTATTAGTACAAAGTAATACATGATATTTAAATAAAAAAATACATCGATATTTTTTTCTATAAAATCTATAATTTGATGTGAATAAAAAACCAGCTAAACTTTTTCTGCGTTCATGCTGTCTCACAGTTTGAAATTCAAACCATTAAAACGGCTGGTCATAAATATTTAGGTTAATATTCAAAGAAAAGCAAACGAGCGGAATCGCGGACAGTGCTCCTTGTCTCCCGTAATGGTCAGTCGCTGTAAAGACCTCCCTTTACCTCGCTCATTAAATTTGCATCAAAAAGGCGGCCATTCATGCGCCCTCGCTAGACGGCTAGGAACCGAGACTTGTGTGGACGGAAGCGGAAACTGTATGTTGGTATCATTGACAAGAAATCTTTATATTGACATTGGTCGTAGTTTGATTGTCTAACTATCTTATCTGAACCTAATTATTCTTTGTAAAAAAAAAAGATTATTAGCGAAATAAATAATTTGTAATTTATTTTTGAAAAATGTATGTGACTTGGCAATCGTATGAAGTACATGTATGATGATGGTATAAGATTTGTATTTATGGACATCTTAATGCTTGCCTTGAATAAACACAACACTATGTAGTAAAACAATAGAAATGGAGTGGAGGCTTTTATGGGAGATATCTCCCAAAAGTCTTTTTTATGGTGGTGAAAAGGAAAGTTTGTGTTGTGATTATGCCAGTTCCCATCATTGCAGTGGTAACTTGAATTCAATGATGGAGGCTTTTTCCCTGCAGTGGGATTATTATAGGCTGTTACTACTATATACATACATACATACACTCACGCCTTTTTCCCGGAGGGGTAGGCAGAGACCACATCTTTCCACTTGCTACGATCCTTACAGACTACTTTTGCTTCATCCACATTCATTAATCTTTTCATACACGCTCGCCGGTTTAGGGTACTCTTGACCTGACCTTTCTTTAGAACTTCCCCGATTTGATCAAGATAAGTTCGTCGAGGCCTTCCCCTTCCAACATTTCCATTCATACTCGCCATATATATCTTTTTAGTCAACCTGCTTTCATTCATCCTCTCAACATGTCCAAACCATTTAAGCATTCCTTTTTCAATACTGGTCACTACATCCTCTTTTACACCACATCGATCCCTTATCACACTATTTTTAATCCTGTCACTCAGATTGACTCCAATCATACTTCTTAACGCTCTCATTTCCACTGCATTTACTCTGCTTTCATGTTTTCTCTGCCACACCCAACTTTCACTCCCATACATCAGTGTTGGAACCAACACCCCTCCATGCACAGCCAGGCGGGCCTTTTCGGACACCTTCTGACTGCTCATAAAAGCGTGCAACGCTCCATTCACCATGTTGCCGGCATTTACTCTCCTTTCAATATTACTATTACACCTTCCATCCGCTGTAAACATTGATCCCAAATAACTATATTGTGATATTATATCATGACAGATAGCAATTGCAACAGTGTTATTTAGAGAGCGATACATTTAGGAAGGCGATAAAATCGGAAATGAGTCCAGCCGATTTCCAGGCAGACGGAGTCGCAGGCGGAGCGTTAGTGGCTTATAAATTTTAAGAATGCTATTTTAAGGCTACCTATAGGAACCTAGTCCCCGGGACTGGATCCCAGCATATGAATGCAAATTGTAATTTATGAATCAACTTTTAAGGGGACTACTAGGAGCTAAGTGCTATTGCTAAAACTTACAAAGTGGTACGTTGACAACTCGATAGTAGTTCTTTTAGTAGAAATTTACTAAGGCTATATGTACTAGGTACATCAAGCCAGTGCTCATCGAGCTAGCATAAATCGATAATATTGGTTTTAGTGCATTATATTTTAATTAAAGTGACAACTGATAAATGTACAAAATATTTTAATTAAGAGCTGCTTTACCTCAAATCCAGTTAAAAAAAACTAACAATTACAACTTATTGTGGAAAAAATTCTATCAGTTTCAGAACTGTTGTTTCTTTCAGAAAGAGCAGCACTAAAGCCTTTGCGAATAGCCCTACTTTCTTTTATGCGCAAAGGCAACGTATTTAACGAACGAGTTAAAGGCTGAAAGCCACGTTCATCTGTGAATAGTTGAGCACCTTGTTAAACCGCTCCAGATGTCACAAATGCCCAGTTACGCGTTGAATGTGTTTTTTTTTTTAATTAATGGCGTTCTTTGACTTAGTGGCTTAGATTATATTAATAGGTTTATTTATGGCCAGTACCAGTATTTGAACACATAAATAATATTATAGAAAAACAAGAACTGTCTTTAATTATTTCGAAGTTCTGCATTATACCCTTATGACATACATATGGGTAAAAAATAACAGCCTATATATAATCATCCCACTGCAGGAAAAAGGCCTCCATCATTGAATTCAAGTTACCTACTACAGCAATGATGGGTACTGGCATAATCACCACGCTTGCCAAATGCGGGTTGGTGATCACAAACCCAAGCAACGTTCGAGAATTCAAAACTATTTGTTGCCCGACCTGGGGATCGACCCTGGGACCCCGAGATCTTGGTCCGGTATTTAAACCACTAGAACAACTATAAATATTATAATTATGCTTCTACTTAGTGCTCATTTGAAGTAAAAAAATATAAGCTCTAACAGTCAAATTTTATAATGTAACTTATATTTAAATTTGTTAACAAGGAAATAAAATTAAGAAGTACCTACTTAGTTACAAGTTGCGTGAATTTCTGTCATATCAACAAAAATCTTTGCATACGTCGCAGACGTCGTTAAGTTGCAGATTCAACTCTCATTCTACATCATGATGATTCACTATGCGACCGCAGACTGAGGCGTTACCACAAGTATAATGCTTCTTATACCCTGCGTTGCATACTCTTTGGAGGCCTTGCAGAGTCCATGTTGCATAAAAGTCTAATAGCAAGATGGGTAGTAGGCACTCACTAGTCGTGCCTACAGTATTTTGAAATTTAAAATCGACTCGGTACTTTCGGGGATTTATGCTGACTAGTCACGGGATTTACTTGGATTTTCTCTTTCTGCAACACATGGACACGGCACCCTCACATGAATCCATGTGATGCTAAGAAGTTTGTGTCTCTTTTTACGTTTTTATTACTAGTTTTACTAGTTGTATGAGATTTACTCAGTATTCAAGTATTGCATATTCCTTTCGAATAGTTTTGTTTTGTTGTTTTTATTGACGGATTAAAAAAAGCCAGAAAACCAATTAATAGTTACTTCATGAAACATTTTAGTCATATACCGATAATTTACAATAGTTTTTATGTCACGATCACGACTTAAGGTCTTCTAGTTGACCGATTTTCAAAAATTTTTCTTTTGAATACATTTAAATTTGTTGCTGCCACCGTATGCTATAGTCCTGGTCGACTTTTCATTTTCCTACAATTAGATTTTCATTAAAAAAGTAGTTTTTCCGACATTTTCCTGAAGTTTAGTAATTCGCAGATACAGTAATTTAGATGATTATAGCTGGGCTTTGGTACACATACATTACATACGTAAAATACTGATGATCCTATAACGTCATTTTAATTTCTTTAGAATTTGGTTATATTATAAAGCAGAAAGGTTAAGAATCAAAGTTTATATATAGATGTAGACCAAACAATGCAAAGGACAGCATTGTATTGTTTCTTCTGTTTTAAATGTCGGCTTAATGGTTACTATGCATTATATCGTCTAAAACTATAGTCATTCGTACAAATATAACCATCAAGCTTGCTGTATATTTTTAAGCTATTATGTTTCTTACTGTGATAAATAATAATTAATACTATGTCACCTAAAAAGCAGATATTTTCCATTTTTAGTAAAATATTATGAGCTATAAATATGTCCGGTTGTAGTAACAATTTGTTGTTACTACGGCAAGGCCAACAGCAAGGGCTATGATTTTAGCTGGCAATGTATGTCAAATGAAAGAAGACAAAATTCTGAGGACAAAAATATTTAAGCAATACAGCAAATATACAGGATGACGTTGAAATCATTGCACTTTCGTAGACGGGTTTAAGTTTTTTATGATTGTTAAAATAGTGTAAGTAATTATTTTACAGAAATGAATTAGACGTAAAGGTAGTTCAAATTTAATTAGGAATAGCTTTAAACTCATTTTCTAGGATCATAAAACTGTGAAAACAACATTTTGTTTTATTTTATTTATTTAAGGCCATCTTTTGCAATTGCATTTAATATGTTTGGTTGTACCAAACATATTAAATACAATTCCGATGACAATTAAACATATAGATAAATATGCAGGTTAATTAAAAGCTTACACAACATTTATAACATCATGAATAATCAACATGTAACTTAGACGATAAATTAACGATCTTTAATTTCGTATTATTAATATCAACAAATCAGTTTGTACGATTGATACCAAATAGGTAATCGTAAACAATAGGGCAGAAAAAAAAGATTCATAATAACATTGAGGAGTCTACTCATTTTCCAAGATCATAATACTGTGAAAACAACATGAATAATCAGCATGTAACTTAGACGATATAACGATCTAAAATTTCATTTAAATAGCAACACATCAGTTTGTTTGTACGAGTAATACCAGATAATTGTAGACAAAATAGCAGAAAATAAAAGATTCATAATAAAATAGAGGACCATGACAAATGAAAGAGAGCAAAACAAATCACTGAGGTTTGGTGACAAAAGGTGAAAAAAGATCCTTTGTCCTCACGCGTTGCATTCATTCACAGTTATGTTCGAAGTGCCTACACCATGCATTTGAAAGGTGTGTCTTTCATACAGCAATGCAATATCAATTCTTACAATACCCCATAAATACGAGTACCAAGTATTTTATAATATTCAGCTTTTGTTGCTTATTAGTGAATACTCTACAGTTTTCAATAAGTATGACTGAAAACTCTATAGTTTTCGACCAAGTATTTGACAATAAGACCCAAATAATATTTTAAACGCTGTTTAAACATAAACGTCTGTTGGTGAACTCGGGCCATAGGATAGAGTTCACCAACAGACGGTTAAATTTTAAACAGCGTTTAAAATATTATTTGACATATTTTGTATGCGAAATTGTGTCGAATTAATCGTCAATCTATGTTTACCGGCTGTTTAAATATTGGTGAACTCGGTTCTTGTCACTTTAAAATCGGTGATCTCTGAAATATTTTGATTAAACGAACATTGTTTTTTTTTTAATATACTTAAGTTATTTTAACACTAGATTTTAATTAGTTTTTTATATCCATTACTTCTAAATATGGATTTTGAAAATTATTTTGCTAATGATTTCCGCTCGTTAACACCGGTCTGGGTAGGTACCTACCGCCCGTTCTTCCTACAAAAATGCATGCAGTACAGATTATAAACGCCCCGCTGGTCTAGTGGTTTAAATACCGGACCAAGATATCAGGGTCCCAGGTTTGAATCCCGGGTCGGGCAACAAAAAGTTTCGAATTTTCGAACGTTGCTCAGGTTTGTGATCACCAACCCGCATTTGGCAAGCGTGGTGATTATGCCAGTACACCCATCATTGCTGTGGTAACTTGAATTCAATGATGGAGGCCTTTTCCCTGCAGTGGGATGATTATAGGCTGTTACTTACTTACTTACTTACAGATAATGTTATTATTAGTACTCAACACCGATTAAGGAAAAACCTATTCATTGACGACGATAGTACAGTGTGATAGTACATCGTATTTAATTATTTCAAATATTGGATGGTTTCTGTATAGTATTTCAAAGTTTATTTCGAAACATTTGTTCTTTCCCATATAATTTTCGACGCACTATCTTTCGAAACCATTTATATTGCAGATAATGAATACTCTCTATCGGCTACAAGGAAAATCGTTATCAAAAGACCTGTCCAAACGCGGCCGGGGTTGTAATTAAAAGGAGATTTCTCCGTTGTTTCAACCCCGTCTGAGGATGGGGCTATGAATATGTATACATAGCGAGTAGAGGACAGTCTGGCCTTTTTTAAATCTACCCCAAGTGCTGTACTCTGCTTGTAAGCGTCTAGAGCTTGCTCGTGTTCATTGAGTTCCTTTTACATGTTCCATTTGTATTGTTTAAAGCAAATAATTCTAAGCTAAAAAAGGACATCTAGTAAGAAGTAATATTCAAATTTTACCTGTCTGATATTTGTCAGCATTTACACCAATTACCTAAAAAAAATGAATTTGGATTAATCTTATGTTGTGCGTTATGTTTCAACTGTAATTAGCACATTGTAAATAGCAGATATCCAGGGTGTTAGGTAAATGGTATAACACGCCGCAACCAGCCTATGTTGAAGTCAGAAATTGGATATTTTTTTTTTCATAAAACAAAAATTTTGTGATCAGATTTGTATATTTTTTTTTTCAAAAATGATGATATAGAATTTCTGACTTCACCATACTATTTATATGCATAATATGTTACCATGGGCTGGTTTTCGCTGGTTATACCCATTACCTAACACCCTGTAGATACGAAAATATGTATCCCTGTTTGGCTTTAGCCACCATCTTATCATTATACATAAGATATAGGATGGTTATGCCAGCCTATATCAATCTGCTGCTGGAACGGACCCTTCTTAAACGAGGACTTTGCCACAATCGCACTTGGCAGGATAAAAGACGCTGCTGCCCGACTTATTAAACCAGTTCTCTTTAGGTTACCTGTTAGGACACGACATCTATTGGAAGAGAGGGGGTACTGCTAATAAATTGACTTTGATGTGCGGACATCACACAACATCAGCCACCTTCTCAGCTTGTTTTAAGAGTGCATGTACGTTTGCTAAGTGTGTAATTATTTACACCATATCTTAGATGATTATAATTCTATCTAATGCTAGTATCACAATCTAGCTGGACTTCCTACCTTGCTTGAACAGAGGCAATCAAATTATTGCTCACCGTATAGTTGCCCAAGACCGCAGTTCTGGTGTAACAATGTAAACTATTAGATCCAACCTCAGGTTCAACATGGCCGATTGATTGGTTTATGTTAAGAGATAGTATTAGCATTGATTCATGGTTTATGTACAACAGTTATTATTATATTTTAGTATAATTATGTCACAATGACTTTTTCATCATCTTCAAATTTTTTAATAAATGTTCATTATCGTATTTAGATAGTTTTAAATTAGTACAGTCCTAAGCCTGTTAAGGTATGAAGGGAAAATCAGGAACTGATGAATAGTATCGTAATGAATGAATGAATATCAAAAAAATTTGAGTTTTGACGGACATTTTTCTAAGTCATCTTGACATTTTTGTTCTGGGCTATATCAAAAGAAAATATACTTCATTAGTTTTTTGTCTCGTAGATTGTTGTTTTAAAATTTGGAAAGTGATTAAAATTTCATCCTGTATAGAGATAGAATAAAATATTGGGATGTGTAAAACTGCTTCGGCAATATTCCTGATTTTACTATTAGTCTAAAGGGCAAGCCACATGAAAAAAATCGTTGACACAAATTAAGTCTGAGTAGTACGAT
This sequence comes from Anania crocealis, assembly GCA_949315895.1. Taxonomy (NCBI): domain Eukaryota; kingdom Metazoa; phylum Arthropoda; class Insecta; order Lepidoptera; family Crambidae; genus Anania; species Anania crocealis. The sequence continues at coordinate 11,504,941 of OX438864.1, forward strand.
TAAAAGAGTTCAGATATGAGCTGAAGTATTCAAAGTATGTTCTCATTCACTTAGTATTAGTTTGCTAAATTTTCCGATAAAACCACAGGATACAACACGATAGTTACCTACAAGATTTTAATCCTATAACGGAAAGGGATCCTATGAGTTGATGTGATAATATTTGGGTGAATTTGTTAGCTGTTTTCTTGAAGTGGAATAACGCTCTTCTAAGCCACTGTTATTCATTTTGTTTCATAAAGATGGACAACGCAGGAACATTTATTAAAACTATCTGACAAGTCATCTTTGTTCTTCTTGACTATTATATTGCAAGCACGCTTGCATTGAAGATTATAAAGCAAAAAAATATTTCCACGATGCTTACTTAGTATTATTCTGCCACAGTGTGCTACTCAATGTTTCTTGTACACAAAACATTCTCAAAGTACTCTTTGAGAATATTCTGGGATACTTCCCAGGCTATCTATCCTTTTACCTTAGAATCGTTATTTCCCAGATTCCACTTATCCTACGTCAATATTTGCTATATCAAAACTTTTACAGGAGAACTTACTTATTTCAGAAAATACTACAATAGAATATGGATTTCAAATGTTCGTGAATCATAAAAGAAAATGCTTCTGTGATATCTTTATTTCAGTGCTCACATTACATACAGTTGTGAAATATCTACACACTAACTTTATAAATATTTTTCTTTATACTTCCTGATGTATGAAACATGATGTTCTTTGGGTAAGTTTTTAAAGTAAATGTAGGTAATTGTACGTACTAAATCATCCACCTGTCTTTTATAGACTGGTTTTTAGAAAAACGCTAAGTCTCAATTTTATTCGGAACTTTAAATGTAGCGTTCTTATGTGAAACAATTTATACTTATGTCCTATTTTCTTTGTATTAGAAACACTAAATCATCTAAATTGTCCTAACAAATGATATCAACATTCCAAAAAAAACACGTCTACACATCGCGCATCATGCGATTAAAATATTTATTTATTTATTTATTAATAAAAACGGTTTGCACCAATTATAATAATTAACCACATTATCTTACAAATATCAAAATACAATCAAATTAATTACATTACATAAAACAACACATTTCAATTAGGTAGGTACATCAAATAATACAAATACATCGAATCCATTCCAAAAAAATTTTTAACATATAAAATATAATATGGGTAAGATACATAACTGTTGAAACGCCCTCTTGGTCTAGTGGTTTAAATACCGGGCCAAAATCTCGGGATCCCGGGTTCGATCCCCGGGTCGGGCAACAAAAAGATTCGAATTTTAACTTAATTAAAGTCAAGGTTGGCTTAACCTTTTTTTTCTCTTATTGGCTTAATTGTGGAACTTAACTTTATAATTATTATTTTTTTGTTTTGCTTTTATCTCTGTATGTTGAATTTATTTTGTTACTTATTCCAAATTTTAACCTTACTTAAATATTGCTCTTTGAATGTTTAATTCATAATGTATTATAATTTTGTATGTAGTTCTTGTTATTAACTCGCGACAAGGATTATTTGTGAATGAAAGGAAACCTATCACTAGCCTTACTATTTGTTAAGAACATTGTTAAGTTTAATGCATGTAATACGCCGTTGGTTTTCTTAATAAAATAAATAAATAAATAAATAAATTTTCGAACATTTCTCGGGTTTGTGCAACCCGCATTTAGCAAGCGTGTTCATTATGCCAGCACCCATCACTGCTGTGATAACTTGAATTCAATGATGGAGGCCTTTCCCTGCAGTGGGATGATTAAAGACTGTTACTTATTAAGCTTTTGCATAGCTTCTATCGCGGGCTTGAGCGTGGAGACCGAACCCAGAAATTCCGTAACGAAAATAAGCTAACACTCACACCCACACACTCGGGGCGAGGCACAATCGAACAATTTTGAATTTCCGAAATTTAAAAGAATTTAGAAGAAAATAAGGATTTTGACAGTATGGTTGCCTATGGTAACCATATCTGCCAAAATAACAGAAAAATTTTATTACAAAAGTCAAAATTAGAAAATACATAAAATTATAAAATTAAGCTATTGCTATCGCGGGCCTTGAGCGTGGAGACCGAATCCAGAAATTCCGTAACGAAAATAACCTAACACCCCCCGCTCCGACCTCACACGTCTTTTTTTTTAATTTTACACTTCTTGGGCTTTCGCATTTTTCTCTATTAAAACAAATCATTTTATACAAATTGTTTGGATTTTGAAGTAATGAAATTTTACATTCACTTGAGATGAATTTCCAAAAATCTCGTGTTATTAACCTTCTTTTTGCCCTAAATCTCCTTGCTGTATGTACAGACAACAGCACGTCAACCTACCACAAAACTTCAAATTTTCTCAATTGATATTGATCTCTACTTGTTAGACTTAAAGTTGAAAATCAATTCAATGACCTTTAACTTTTTGGGTAGGTTGACCTGCCGTTGTCTGTACTTCCATGCGGTTTTAGCTAGGAACGTAAACGCTTCGGGGCGTGCATGAGTCGGGAGTTCTTATAAGAATATGGTATGAACACTGAAGAATGTTACCCATTTTAGATAAAAATGTAGGCTATGATGCCCTAATTAATACTTTGTGTTTAATCAGCCTTATGACACGACCACATTGATGAAGTTAAGCGAGATCATACTGTTATAGTCTTGTCTAGTAATGCCCCGCATTTTACCTTGAATCCTGCAGAAAATCTGTACATATTGCGTAAGTACTAGATTATACTGAGCGTCTGCTTAAATAGCGTTCCCTAAGCTTTTCTCAAGATCCTTAGGAATCACTTAAAATTGTTGCAAGCATTATCTATAAACAAACATATTACAAACTTTCTTTAAAAACCTTTAAGGGATGATGTTCTAAATAAAAACTAGAACTTGACCATCTCAAAAGCTTAAATATCTTCCACATAAAATTTCATCAAAATTAGTGGACAAAATATTGGTTTTGCATGCAAATATCCAAACCCGCTTTTGCTGGGATATTTTTTTTTTTAATTTTTATCTACTTTAAAACGAAAAAAATGGATCATTTATATTGGTTCAGCCGTTTAAGTATGCAGGAGGCAGACAAGTACCTAAGTAGGTACACTTTCGCATTTATGATACCAGTATGAATAAGCATGAATTATCCATACTAATTTCATGCGTTGAATCATATTATTTTCGCCATATTATACTGAATTGGTGCGTTCTTTTCTAGGCTCACGAAGTGTAGCCGATAGGAGTTTTGACACTCCTATCGGGCTAATACGCTTATTTTGCTCAAATGCCCAATATGTCGTGGTTCTAGACATATGCAAATTGCGATCGGTGTTTCACACTTCTTTTAAACGAAATATTGACTAAATTATGAGACAATTTTACAAATGATTCACTAAGTAATTTGTGTTCATCACCATCGTGAGCTGCCGCCGCACGAACTGCTGGATACAAGCATATTCAGAAGGAGATATTTGAGCTAATCTTTAAACTTAACAGGTTAGTTGGAGATCACAAATTGGCTAATGGAAGAGAGAAGTCACTGACGACAAAACTGCTTGTCTTATACTGGTGGTCATCCTTTAGTCGACTCTTAAGGCAACAGTAAGAAAATATCTTTACTTTTTTTGTTAACAATTTTTTACTACTACTGTCGTGCAAAGCTTTATTTGTTATAACCTACATGTAGATACAACGCAAAGGAAATAGGCAGACTTGGGCCTGACTGTTACAATAACCAGATAGTAGGTAACTAAAATTCGTAATGTATTTATTTGGAGCTTGTCGTAAAATATCAATTATATGTTCTATGGGATAAAGAATGTAAACATTATAATTAAGCATGAAACTGATACCACAATATCCTCATTCCAAATCCATTATCCACTATGCAAGGTTGCCAGTCACAAAAATAGCTGATTTAAATTAGATTCGATTTCATTTTGACAGTTCGATTTTAATTAGTTGATTAAATCATAATTTCGTAATGATTAAATAAATTTAATTAAATTTATTGTTCTCAATCTCAATTCAATTTAATTTCATAATTACTACTTGACTGATAATAACGCAATTTGATTTGACATTAGTGATATATTGATCAATTCTATTTATTAATTGTTTTCTGAAACTAACATCGTTTATTAAGTAATGTGTAATTAATAAACAAGTGGACGTAATTGGTCTGAAATAAAAGATTTTTATTTTTATTTATTTTATTTTTATTATCTCTTTAGTTGCGCTATTTTAAATAAGTAATGATCTTGCAATTGTATCTATTTTTACTGAAAACAATAAATAATTATGGGATTAATGAAGATTAAAATGTTTTGTGACCTGTTTTTACGTAAATAAATATTATTTAAGGAATTGTATTTTACTAAAAATTACAATTTATAATAAGTATTCAACTCTCACATAATATCCCAAATAATTGTAAGATATTTATACAAATATTTTAACAATAGGTTAGGATGGAGCAGCTTTTTTAATGTTTTTAAAACTGTTGCTACTGTGAATTGAAAATACAATTCCTTGCATAGAAAAGCGGAAGATTGTAGGTATAAGTAGGTAAAAAATGTAATCAACGAGATGATAATGGTCTTATTTTCTGCGACAATCGATTGCATCGATTCGTTTATTTATCGTTTTTTATGTGGCCACAATGAAATGTCACAATGACGAGACTGACATTCGCTCGATTTGCGTTTTGTTTTTTCGAGTCGTAGTTTTATGTGTTTTTGGTATGATTTTCTGTTATCTCTACGAACCTCGCTACGATAACTTCAGTTGTATCATCTTGCAATAATTAGTAACTAAAACCATTTGACACTCGTCTGGTGGACGCCATAACTCTTTATTGCTTTAGTATAGTAGACGATTTAAAAAAGGAGAAGTTATGGAACTATGGTATCGGCTTAAAAGTGATTCAATGTATATGATTTGAAACTTAGGAATCCCGAAATATTTTTTTATTTATTTATTTATTAATGTACATGCATGTTATTTAAAATATCTGTAGACTTTCTTAGTAAATGAACATACCATACATAACCTAACTTTCCACTACAAAACATTCAATATTTCTATTACCCCATTGAATAACTGTAAAATTTAAACACATATGAAATTAATATTCAAGAATCTAGTCAAGTGCTAAAATTTATCCATGTAACAGTCAGGCCCAAGGTACTATGAGAGACTACCCATCTCCTTTAATACTAAAGTAGCGACACTTTTTTTAAGTGTCTAGGCTGTGAAATTAATACACTAACTTAACTTATGTGATAGTTCTCCATTATCAGTTTTCAGTAACTCACGCACATTTAAGACACATCTGACATTTAAATTGAAATAAGTTAACATTGTATTGTGATTGTAGAGTTTGGCGATTGCTACCAATTTTAATGTAGGCAAAGTTGCTCAGCTAGCAAACATAGCATGAGCAACTGCAGCTATGTAATAAATAATAATAAATGTTATTTATCATATAACAGCGAAGCAAATCGAATGCATTCGAGGGTCTATCAATGATAATGTTGGCTGATAAACTCTGATTGGATCCCTCGCGTTGCTTACGACCGGATTAAACACGTGAACCAATCGAACAGACATAGCGTCCCGAGGTTATTATATCAATGTACTTCGCCGCCATTGGTAAACAGTATCCAATTAGCATTTAAACCTTTTTATATACTATTAAGTTTTTTTCTTTTTTCTCTCAGTGCTTATTCCGGTTAAATTGAGGACTCGACTTTCCAAGCTTTAGAATCTGCAGCAAATGTTATCTGAGATTTGTATCTTTCTAACACTTAGATGGGAGAATCAGGCCATTTATACATCACAGCTTTTATATCAACATAGACCTGTTCCAAAGGACAATTTTTTATAATCGCCACTCACGGCTGGTAATAATAAAGAGAATACGGTGATACATATCCTTCTTTTTATAGCAGCGCACCTTAAGGGGACTATATAGCTATCTGCTGTCCCCAATTGATTTTATTTTATTACTTCTAAGCAACGCCCCTTTGGTCTAGTGGTTTAAATACCAAGCCAAGATCTCGGGGTCCCAGATTCGAATCCCAGGTCGGGCAACAAAAAGTTTTGAATTTTCGAACGTTGCCTTGGTTTGTGATCACCACCAACCCACTTTTGGTAAGCGTGGTGATTATGCCAGTACACCTATTATTGCTGTGGTAACTTGAATTAAATGATGGAGGCCTTTTCCCTGCAGTGGGATGATTATAGGCTGTTACTTTACTTTACTTCTAAATAAAATGAATTCTCAAAAAACTAGAACAAATTTCAAAGAATCATTTTAGCTAATTAGTCTTTTGATTTAATTAGAATTACTCTAGTATTTATTAAATCACAGTAAACTTTTTAACTTAGTTGTTTATTAAGTCTTATTCGTCGATAACGCCAAAAGCGGCCGCTTTAAGCAATAATTACAATACCAAAGAATGACAGAATGAAAAGCACTTAACTGTGATTTAATAAATTAATATTTAAATATTATCTTGCTTAATTTACTATGTCTTCGGTAAATAGATTGTGTATTAAAAAACATGACTTTAAAGTTAAAGTCATTGTCTCGTCAACCAAGACATTATTCTTGTCGATGATTAGTTATTTTTTTACTTGACTATACGGCAAAGCCAATAGGAAGGGTTATGATTTTGGCCGTCTATGTATGTAATAATATAGTATAAGGTCCCACCATACAACGACCTTCACCGAGCAGGTTATTGGATGAAAAGTATTTTATATGCAATGAAATATGCCAATTTATAAATATATTGCAAATTGGTTGAAAAAAAAATTTCAATCCAGAGTAGAATTTTTAAAATTTGGCAACCGAATTTCAGGTCTGGTTTTTCGCATTCAACTCTATACCACCGTGTTCATAATTAAATAATATTTATTTGCATTTAACTTTATTTAATTAACCAGCCCGGTGCAAGTTACTAGTATCGATTTACCTGTTTATACCTGCCTACTCAAGGGTTGTGACGGGAAAAAAATAGTCAACCTAACGTTTGCATATTCTATGGGCTTCATACTTTCGATTGGTATGGAATTTGTCTATTTACCAAACCAGTGAAAAGTTAAAAAAAAATGTTAATGAATCATTCTGGACTGATTTTTTTTAGGCAACCCATTTGTAATATATTATTTATTGGCATATTTAATTGAATAGAAAATATTTTTCATCCAAAAACCAGCTCGGTGAAGGACGTTGTATGGTGGGATCTTAGACTAATATGTGTGTGGGTATTTAAGTGGGTTCAATCGATTCCTCATTATAGTCCGGGTAACAAAGACTACCTTTTATTAAAAGAAAAGTTACATGGCGAATGCTATATTAATATATTGGGGTACCTTGTAAAAAAGTTTGCTGTCATAACGAGTGGCGTATCAAATGGAAGAAGACAAAAATATTTTTGACCAATACAGCAAATATTATTTTGCGTTTGCATTTTAGGTTTTGCCCATATTCGCCACGCTGGGCAGACGGGTTGGCGATCGCAGGGCGTAGCTTCTCGCACCGGTGGCGCTGCTGTCCGTCACCGGCCTGCTACGAGTATATTTAACTATGCCTTGAGTTTGGATGGTTATACCGCCATCGGACGGTCGATCGCCAGAGCCTCGTTCGACGTCCAGCCTAGGATTCCGAGGATCGACCTAAGTGGCGTGCATTTGGAGAGGCCTATGTCCAGCAGTGGACTGCAATAGGCTGATGATGATGATGGACAGCAAATATACAGGGTGACTTTGAAATCATTGCCTTTTCACAGACGGGTTACAGTTTTTTTTAATAATTTATCTTGTCGTTATAATAGAAAGCGGTATGAAATATTGTTATGTGATTTATCGACTGTCAATTCGTTATCAAACAGTTTTAAATTACGAGCCTTATTACTAAAAAATACGTCTGCAGTGTCTAATAAACGTTTGGTTCTAAGAACAATTTTATAATTAAAGGAGGTATCATGAAATGTAGAACTAGCTGCAACGGTTCGAAGTTCTCTTCGCAGCTATTGGTTCCATTGTCAAGAAAAGCGATTTATCATTTTAATAGGAAAATTGAATTGTTGTTAGTAGAAATTGTAACCACGAATGTTCAACTATTATCACATTATTGTCATACACATCACGCAAAACTACAGCTTCAAACCGACGACAAAAATGGAGTTTCTCAATTCAACGCGTTATTTCCTTATTGACGACATTTAATAAGTGGAGGAATCAACGCGTATTACTTTTTTTTTAATGTGTCATACATTAAAAAAAACAAGTAATACATATTTTTTTTACCAGATGGGCCGATTGTAATAAAAACAGAAACAGTCCTGCTTAAGTTTAAAAAACTTTAAACCCAAAGGGTCGAAAATTAAAAGAGACTAAGAAAAAAATACATCCGCCATTATCATCAGTCATTGCACCACCGACAATCATCGTGCATAAAATTAGTTCTCAGAATTCCATGCATAAGAAGTCACGTCGAAGGTATAGCTAGTGGGGTATTAAGATAAAATTGTACAGTTTAATACTCGTGCGTACGAGTTTATACAGAAAAAAAAAAACTGAATTATATCGATTCTCCGCTTTTTACCGAAGTGAGCCCTCATTCTTATTATAGCCCTCCACGTCGGGAGAGTCGTGCAGTGAAAGAAAAAAGCCATTGCTATTAGAACCACATTGGTCGTTCATCAGAGCAATTTCTCTGGTTCAGCGGAGGAGCTATCGGATGTTCTTTTATTTTAGCACTAAGGGAACAATACATTCGTTACCAGTGGAACGTAGACTTCCTAGCGGACGTTTCAGACTTGCGGTTTTAAATTGGATTCTGGAATAATCTTAAGAATCATGTTGATAATTTACGAATACAAAACTACCACATAGTTGTGCTTGTACCAATTATTCTCATAAAAAATTAAAAAATCATCAACATACCATTTCGGAGGAGTTTAATAAAAAATGCCAGGTTGGTACTTATGACAAGAGATTTTCATATATTAGATAACGCTTACTAACTGCTCACTACCTCCCTGACAAATGCGAGAGCCGTTAGATCCCCTTAATCTAGCATCTAATGCGTTTTTACTAGACGTTTTATAACTATAAAATATGGTGATCCACCAAAAATAGACTCCTGGGTTTTGCCAAATCACCACGTCAGCCGGTTGGTTTGGCGACCGTGATTCGCCAATGGTTTATAAAAGCACCTTTGTACGACTCCTTATGGCAGTGTTAAAGAAACACTGTCAGCAATAAGCAGTCGTCGCAAGTTAATCGCCGATAAAACGAGAACGGCTAATTATATTAATTTTAAGCTGGCACCTTACAGCCTAACTGATTACCGTACTTTAAAAAGGGTATTACGTGATGGATCTTCAAAACTTAAAGCGCCTTATGAAAGAGTATCCGAGCCATTATACATGAATGACCCCTCAGGCATGATAAATTATAACAATATTTGTATTTCTAGTCATGTGAGTCTTCATGTTATGCGATAATATAAAGTAATAAACCTTGAAACCGTGCACCTGGATCGTTCAAAAATTCGTCAGTAATCTGGTCGCCAGTGTACATGCTCTTTAACTTAACGCCCTCAGTCCACTTGGTTGAGTGACTCAGCGAGCTGAACGAAGCCCGATTGAGTTGTTCAACTGTTATTAGGCCAGTTACAACCCTTTAAACATTTCAGACGAAACAAATCACGCTAAAACTCGGACAAACGAAGCTGTAAATTTACAAAATGAATGTAAATTTTGACCGCAACTGTTAATGGATTCGTTAGGCAAACTTTTTTTAAACAAAACGTGGTTTGGCTTATAACGAAAGATTTTCTGAGGCACTGGTGACTGTTGACTGAAATGAGTTTTCTATTTTGTCGCTATGTTTTATAGGATAGGTAGCATTTGTTTAATTATATAAAATCTGATTTAGAAGCACACTGCTATGCCGTTCTTAGATCAGTGACACAAAAACGGTAGCACGTAAAACAGAGATGTAAAATCAACTACTTACTTTATGAAAATTACAGAGTTTGTTTTTTTTTAATTTCAACAAATCCTCAAATCATTTCCGTCATGATATAAATCAGGATATTAAAGGTGAATCACTGACAAATCATTACCACAGATAATATGATTACTAATCAATGACTGACTTTGGCTAAGGGTCCTCCTCCAGCACTGATGTGTTCCATGAACCTTTATGGAACACAAGTCGGAATAAACTGCAATGCAATCACATTATTAACAAAAATAAATAAAATTGGACGTACAGTTCCCATTTCTCGCACGCCCCGTTCCCTCATACATTTCCGCGATCGAAAGTATTCGTTTAGACTGAAAATTCTTTTGGACAAAAGAAAAATGCTTTGTCGCGCAACAGGGCGAATGCCAGCGTGCTTTTGCAGAACATTTATGCGTTGTAATTTTATAAGGTTTTACATTCACTAGCTTTATTTTAACGGATGCAAGGTAATTAATATATTTTTTCAACTAGCTGTTGCCCGCGACTTAGTCCGCTTCAATTTCTGTTATTATAATCGCGATTATTTTTGCAACATTTTTCACAGATGCTTCTATTCTATTGGTCGCAGCGTGATGTTTTATAGCCTAAAGCCTTTCTCGATAAATGGACTATCCAAAACAAAAATATTTTTTCAATTCGAACCAGTTCTTTCTGAGATTAAAACAATCAAACTCTTCTGCTTTATAATTTTAGTATAGATTACTGACAAGTTATGAAGCAGTGACTCAAAATTGGTTGCAGATTTCACGCTTATTTGCTCTTATTTACTTATTTAAATTTAATTTAGAGCTAAGTATACCTAGTGTACAGCCTAAATACTAGTAAAATAATCCACCAATTTTAATTCGGTGACAAACAATTAACAACTGAGAATTACCAAATAACTTAACTATGAAAATAAGTACCTCATCGCATGCTTTTTTGCAATTGTCACACCATTTAGGGTTTATTTTTTGTTTATAATTTAACTTTGAGCTAAACCATATCAAAAAAAAGTCATTGAACCCCGTAACAAGTTCTGCATCATCGTACTAATAGAATTCCGAGTCGAATTCGTTTTTCGTTTTTATAAAATATGCTGCTTTTATTATTAAAACATTGTGGAATGAAGAAATTACCGGTGTTTAAAAAGCAACCTATACCCTTGTAAATGTAGCTGGTCAAATTTAGTCAGGTCACATCTCACGGCACGAACGCTTACGCGCGCAGTTTCACCAATGCCGAGCCAATACACTGCTCTGAAGATTGATGGAGCTATCTAGAACAAGATCGGAGACCGTGGCACCGCCGGACCTTTCCTGTTAGCCTTGGAGCTACAGTCCTGACAATAACTGAAAAATCGAAACAAAGAATTGATCTAAACAAATGATATTTAGTGAAGTTTCCTAAAACATTTGACAAAGAATTTCTAAATCTAAAACTAACTTAATGTATTTTTCAATTATATTGTTAATCAACCTTACATTTATTTAATTTTATATCTGTAGTAATAGGCTGATTTTGCATGCAAATATTTGTATAAATAAAGAATATAGGTATTTTAAATTGTAAAATAAGCATATTTAGTAGTTTTCCAGACGGTGCGTAGGAAGTTGTCAAAAAACCAACTTTTCTTAATAATTTTGCTTCTAAAAGAGTATTTCCTGTGTAACATTTATTTATTGTACAGCTTTATTTTCTTACTCAATTACGCCAGAATAGTCAAAGCGGAGTAAAAAAACTTTGGCACTGAGATAGATTTAGACTGGAATAGTATGCTTTTTAAATACACTAAATTATGTCACATAATCATAACAATTTCAATAAGTCTAGCTTCTAAACTATTCTCAACACGATGCAGATTATATTTAACTTCAAATAGTGGCGCACGCTGTTACACTGCATGGTTTGCGCGATAAAACTAAAGAATTAATTGCTGCATTCAAATTTTAGAGCGAACGTGGTCTCGAAAATCGAAATATTGGCCATAAAATGCTGTTGACATAATCATACTTAATATATATGAAGTTACTCGTTACTAATTGGAAACTCATAGTTCAACATTACACCTTAAACTAGAGGCGCAGTAATTAATGAAGATTGTCACTTGAAATGTATGACAGAACTACATCTTCTATGATTTAATTGATTAGAAAAAAAAACCACCAACATAGCCAGTAAAATTATGATTAGATAAAAATTGTGTTGGTTAATAAGTACTGACGGAAAAAGTTAGTGTCATGACGTATAAAACAAAAAGCTAGCAAGAGCAAAGCTCTTGAGTTTTGATTAAAGGAAGTACGTAGGTACGTAACTTGGATAAGTTACGTGACCCTAAATGTTAGAAAAATTAAAAAGCTTCAGGTTCTAGTGCCTTTTTGCAATAGGTATATTATCACTTTTTACCTAAATGTATTTTTTTTTCTTTTCCCAAATTAAATGTTATGTAAAAAAAGATTTAGTAGATCTGAGTTCGCAACATCAATATAATTGTATTAAAATCGTACTGGTACTATAATTGGATGTCTAGCCACAAAATGAAAACTGAACTGAGGTATTGCGAATAATTGCTTCTTTGATCAATGCTTGTTTGTAACGTAGAAAACAAATGCTTAAATACTCGTAGTTGATAGAATTATTGGAATATAAAGTTGTAGATAAAGTTTCTTCATTATTCTTATAAAAATATGTATTTCTAAGTTTGTTCATAATGCTTTTTGTTTGTAAACCCCAAAGTAAGTAATTTTTTAAAGCAACTTGTTTTACGGAAATCAAACACAATAAAGGTACCACAAACACCCAGACCAGTTGTTACCATGTAAATAAAAATTTGCATTTAGTTTTGTTAGAAACTATTTTTTTAAGTTTAATTACAAATTATTTTTAATATTTGTGCCATTTTGTTATATACTTGTCGAGTAGGTATATTACTTACTGACATCGTTGAGAAATCTTAGGATTTTGTAGTTTTGACAGTCCTCTTTTGGTAATAATCTATTAATTCCTAGAAATCCCTCAACCCCCAGGCGGCACGCGCGTGCCGCGATAACAATTGATTTCAATTGTGTCTGGAATAACTCACTCACTCACTCAATAACTCGAGGGATTAAATTAGGAACTACGTAGGTAACACTGGAAAATGAACTGGCCAGAAACATTTCTAATGAAACCTTTTTTTGAATTTCAAATTTAGAACTTTTTGGTAACCTAATGTAGTTTAATGCATTCATTTGTCATTTGTTTTTGTGAATTGGTTGGCGGCAAATCTAAAACTCTTGTTACACGTGAAAATGAACCTAACGCGAGAAAATTTTCGGTCAATGATTTATTATGACTTTCGTTATGAGTTTACTCAACAACAAAGCGACGATAGGCTGCAATTAGCATTTCTTAATGAAGCCCCATCTCGTGCCACTATTTACAATTCGTTTAACGAGTTTAAGCGTGGACTTAGCAATCTCAATGATGATCCGCGTGAGGGACGTTTTTAACAGCGACTACTGAAGATAACATCAGTGCTGTGTGACGCATGATAGAGGAAGATATGAGAGTGACCTATCAGCAGATACGGGCAAGCCTAAGCATTGGTATGAGTCAAGTGAAATTCGCTTTACGAGCCCTGAAGATGCGGTGAAAGCGTACAAAAATGCCATAGAAAAGACCCCTAAGAATGGGCCCACTGCTTTTCTCAGTGGTTCCATCGAATGCGACGATGTGTAGAGAGGAACGGAGATTACTTCAAAAAACAATAAAGTATTGGCAACTTTCTACATTAAGCCGTTTTTCATTTTCAAAACATTTTCAGTGTTACATAGGTACTTAAGATTCAAAACACTCATTTGAGGAGACAGAAAAACAAAAGGACGGAGAAGCGTGACTTGCTCTTTTTCTTTTATTGATATTAAAACTGTACCAAGAGATTTATTATTTATCTTCACAAATACAAAAAACGGAAAGACTTCTCCCCCTATTTATGATGTTTGTAAGTTCAAAACGAAACTGTAATTGAAATGAAACTTCCTAGTTTGCATGAACTAACCGAACGGCCGCCATTTCCGTTGCGTTGCTAAAAAGATTTCATCTGCTCGGAGCAGGTGTAACTTAATCATCAAAAAGCCACATAGTACACAATTCTATTTTCTTTTCTTCTTTATGTCTGCTTTTTTTATCTTTAGCTGGGAAAACTGTAATAACAAGTCAGCATTGCAGTTTATGTGATGTCAATGTTTATTTTATAAATAGCCAACGCAACAAAACCAAAATGACTAAAGATGTGGAGAAAAGTACTTAATGTAAGAAGTTGGCTTACGCCTAATGTAATGCTGGGTTCAGAGCGATCTTGCGTGTCTCTTAAGAATAACAGCTCTGCAACAGGTTGGCACGCTCTGGCTTGGCTAACGATACCTTGTTATCACAATCACCACTACCCATTCAATAGATTCTATCTCTCCACTTTAGATTGCACTTTAAATAGATCGCTTCAGGTCGCTTAAGGATCTCACGGACAATGCGGTTTTCATTCTAACGTAGCTTCGGTGGAATTTCAAGACTAAGAATAAATGTTATTCAAAACAGCGGTTCTTCATAAAAGTAACTATTATTTCGTAGTGTCGTTTTTATTTTAATTTGATTTTTATTCAAGTCTGGTCCTGGTTCTCGGTTTGGCTTGATGAGATTTGACCGTTAACGGATAGAAATTGAAGTAAAAGAATAAAATTTTTAAGCGTAAAGACTTTATGTCAATGCTAAGTTTGTCTTTGTAGTGTATAAGTATCATCACAATCATCATCACAGCCAAGCGGTGTGCTAGATATGCCTCTCTTAGGGCCTGCGCAGACGACGGATTTGTTCATTTATTGTCGTGCATACGTACGTCTCTCTCGAGCGCACAACGCGGACCAAAGTCCGCCATGTGCGTTGCTATTTTTTTCGGGGACTCCCTCGTACTTTTGTCCGGTCCGCTCTCTGCATGTCCTCGGTAATTCGGGGGACTTTTTGTACGCGGTACTTTTAATCCCTCGTTTACGTTACTCAATACAGTTGTAAGCAATCTATTCTAGCGGACAAAAAAGTCCGCGGACTAAAATCCCTCGTCTGCGCAGGCCATTATGGTTCTCTATGCCGACCATCCCGCGCTACCACATATTGCGACGTTTTGCGACCTTGATCAGATCGTCCGTCTACCTCATAGGAGGAATACCCTCATTGGAGGAATGTGAAGGGGGGAATGGGAAATATAGGTATATCGAATATTTTTTATGTTTATTTAAATTTCAATACAAGGTATGTAACGTAGTACAGCAAAACCACTAAGGTTCGAAAATCTAATTGGTTTAATACTTCCTGTTGCTCTAAGTAGAAGATACATTTTATCGTCGTACGATGTGCGGATTTTAGAAGCTTTCCACCCTAATGGCCATCGGTTCTTATTTCTGTGTTCCCGCCCACTGTCACTTCAGATCCGCAAAAGGTTTAACTATTAATATTTTTTCTTGTTCTCAGCCTTCGATGCCGCTTTCATTAAACAATCTCATAACACACACACTTTTTACATTGATATGGCTTGCTGTTATAGCTTCAGCACATTTACTAAGAACGTAAGACCGTTAAGTAAAATGTTTCGAATAGCTTTAGATGTTTTCTTTTTACTAAGAGAATTCTAGTTTTCTTTCCATGCTCGATTGATTGCACAAATGAAAAGAGTTTGTTACCTAGAGACTTGGTACAACGATGCGGAAATATTTTGTAAAGATTGATTTTTTTTTGCCAAAGGTGCATGAGAAAGGAAGGTTATGATTTTCGGTGAATTTTGGCACCGGCTCCAAACTGGCATTTTTCACGCTTTTAGCCGACTTATTTTTATTAAGCAAAACCTTCTTTTAATTGCTTATTTTTATTAGGTAACTAATTATTTGTAGACAAGTATTATCATAGATTAATCTCGACGTTAAATACATAGGTACCTTCCACTTGTGCATATGTTAACTTATAGATTTGATTGGGAAGTTAAAATCTAATATCCTTTTATGTTTATTTATAACCACTTATAACTTTATTTACAATAGGAAGGTATGATAACTTAGCATAGCAAAACCACTAAGGTTCGAAAATCAAATTAGTTGAATACTTACTTCCTGTTGTTTTAAGTAGATACATTTTATGTCTACCTAGCGCTAGCTGGCAATTTCTTTCGCATGAAATTCCTTTCAACGCCGATTTTACATCGTATTCTTTATTAAATCCCGCTTCTGAGAGATATTTTAAAGTGTTGAAATCGCTATTATGTTATTAAATTCAGTAATTATTATTAATTTCAATCATTCTCTTTAGCCCTTTAAGATATATATAAATAATGGTCTGATGACCATTTGGATCAGCGGTAGTAAACGCTGCTTCTGAGCCATGGGTCGCGGGTTCGATCCCCGCACAGTACAAATATTTGTGTGCATGAACATGTCTGTTTGTACTGGACTGAGTGTTTTCTATGTATTTTAAGTATGTATATACAAAAAAAGTATATAAGTAAGTTTATCGGTTGTCTAGTACCCCATACGACAGGGTACCTAATACATAATAGTAGCTTAATTTGGGACTAGATTTCTCTGTGTGGCCCAGTGAGGCATGTCTCAAATATTATTTATTTATTATTTAATATAATTTCCGGGAAAAAAAAACCTATGTCCTAGTGTCTCAAACTATCTCCATACAGTTCAGCGGTTCTAGTATGAAAAGATTAAATATATAGTTCGTGTGTATTAGTTGACTATCTCATTCACAATATTAATGTGAATCTTACATATCAGATGATCAAACTGTTTATAGTAGACATTGTCTAACAACAAAAAACAAAAAAGACATTTTAATACTGACTGTCTAACAGTTTAATAAGAAAAAAAAATGATAACGCTAATTTAATATAAGTAACTGTAGGATGATGGCAATACAAAGGCAGAACTCTTTTAAATGTTATCACAACAAAGGGACCTGAATATAATTAATTCACGTGATGTTAAAACAATGACTAGATAACGAACTATCGTCAATTTAACCGTGCAAACACGTAATAACTCAGGTAATTGGGTCAGAAATCCGAATCCGTTTCAGATGACTTACCTGAAGGCAGTTTGTCTACAGCCTAATTAGAAACGGGCCTTGAATTTTCACGCTCCGAAATTCCACACTAAGAACTTAGTGTTTTGGATAATACAGACGTAAAGTGTAACAAACTTGCACGATAAGTACATAAATCAGTGCTATACTTTTTTAAGTAATTTTGGTGTTCCAAAAACTTCATAAGAAATATGTAAATCTATAGATTTTTTATTTTTTATTAACGGGTGTTATCATTTATGTGCGAAGTGATTTTTGTAGGTTTTATTTATATGCAAATTAGTTATACTAAATAGATAACAATTTACAGTATTACAATATTTAGAAATAAAGAGCACTCGAATTCGAAAGCTTCTTAATAATAAAATTTGTAATTGGTAAAAATGCTGTCTGTTCTTCTAGTTGTAAAGTAAAAGCATGCTATCATTGCGCTGCAGGAAAAACAAAGGCCTCCATTATTGAATTCAAGTTACCACAGCAATGATAGGTACAAGCATAATCACCACGCTTGCCAAATGCGGGTGGCAAAACTCTGGTTGCTCAACCCGGGGATCGAAAACAGGACCCATTGCAATGATGGGTAATATGTAAGTATTAATTTTATAATAATATATGGTTTTCATTTTAAATGAGCTATCATAGCTAAGATAACTTGAGGTAAAGATGGAAGCCTATGCTCTGCAGCTAGGTTATTATAAGCCGTTACTTACTTAGTAATTACTTGCACACTTTGGCAACCTCTTCACCTATTTTGCCGGTTAGACATAGCTGTTATAACAAAAATATTAAAGAGACTGCACCTAGACTGCGGCAAATATGCTGTCCCGTCTCCTGGTAGAAGTGTATCCTATTTTAATAACCCGTGTGTATCGCAACTTGCTACCTGAAACTCAATTAATCGACACCTCGTGACAGGTTAGTCCAATTATTCTCGAATTCCGTAGAATTCTAAACCAATTAAATGGCTCGCAAACATTTGTTGTGAAAGCAATCCGTTTTAATTTAGGAATCGCATCTCCTTTGATTTGCGCCTTTTGGTATTCCGATTTTAACATTGTTTTGCAAGTAGATCTATCATGTACTGCAATGATATCAGTATTACTATTTTGTTACATTTTTGTGTTTTTAACAGATATAAGCCACAGTTGATTTACACTAGTCTATATAATAGTCTTTAAGGTTTTGGACGAGAAGGTAATGGAATGGCAACCGCAAACCGAACGACGGTCTGTTGGTACCAGATGCCTTACTCTGTAACACAAAACTCGTGTTTACGTATATATCTGTCTTCTTTAGATATTCTAAGGCGTCGGTATGAGTGATAGGGGCAGATGGATTCGAATATACGGACATTGTGTTGCAGAGTAAGGCATCAATCAGGTACGTACGAGGTAAACAAATAATCTAGTGAAGGTCACAGGAAGCCGATGGATGCGGGTGACGCGCACGGAAAGCCCTTAAGGGGGCCTATTTCAAGCAGTAGGCGTTGTTTGGGTGAGATGATGATGATGATGATGAGTTTGTTGATTGTTGTTCAGTGTTTTGAACATATTTATTTGTTTCTTTTAAAAATAATCATTTTTAGCTATTTGTAACTTTGTTAGTAGCATAACCTAACTGTTTGAAAATACAAATGAGTGTAAATGAAAGATATCGGTAGATAGATAGATAGATACTCCTTATTGCACAACATATAAATTAAAAATAACACATAATAAATATTCTGCACGAATTTGGCGATCTTATCGCTTGGAGTGATCTCTACCAGACCTAACCTTCGGATAAAGGAAAAAACGGCATTAGAGGTGAAAGGAGGCTGGGAGTTTAGAAATGTGAAATATAGAATATAAATAGATTTAAATTCAAATATATAAAATTAAACACAAAAGTGGTATAACATTTTCATTTAGTTATTGAGGCTACCTAAAAATAATTAGTTTTGGCCGACGGCTTGGACGGTGCGGCGTAACTACTTAGAATCACCCCAACTTGATGCTCGTAACAGCCTGTTTGAACTTTCATTTTGGTTAGTTCGGAATAGTTTCAACTTCTCTTTAGTAGTTGAAATGACATTTATACACCGTGCATTTTGAAGCTCCAGAAGAGAACGAAGCCCATGCTATGTGACCACTGTGTATAGCGTCTCGGCAGAGTTTTTTTTTAAAATCATTATTAAAAAAAAAAATCAGTAAAATATTTTTTTTTTTTTTTTTTTTTTTGACGGACCTATCACTGAAACCCCATATGGGAGGCTTTAATCAGTTAAACCGGGCAGAGTGTGGCGAGCGCTGAAGGCGCTCAGCCTAGGTCCGCCACGCTAGCGGTACTCCGGTGTGGCCGAGGGTGAGACTTCGCGAAGCGAAGCCTCAGGCTCGCTCGCACCGGGGCCCATACTAGCGGGCGTGATCGGGCCAGTGTGGGGTGCTAAGGGCACCCTACCAAATGGCGAACCCACCAGTGGTGGCGCCGCCGGAACCGGAGATGCCGTGGCATGCCGGATCACGGTCGGGCTCCATTCTGGCGGGCCCGATCTGGGAGGGGGGATCGGACAGCGACCTCAAGGGCGCCTCTGTAGGCTCGGACCTCGGCTTGGGTCGCCGTCCGAGGGGGGGGCAGGTGAGAAGCGGCCAGGCACATGATTGTGTCGGCCGAAATGAAAGGCGGGACCACGCACCCGCCTCCGACGGGTGCGGTGTGGAGAACTACTGTGTTGTGCAGTAATTGAAGTGCTTAAGGCGGTGTTGGCTGTTGTGACATACGCGGTGATCGGATCGTCGGGGTCGTTCAGCACGTGCCTGGGCCGACGGCGTCGGAAGGCGACATCCCTCTGGGGGGTGTACGTGGCGGCTTCCGCTATGAGCGGATTGGGGTGATTCACTGCCTTATCGAAAAAGCGTTGAGAGGCTTCTTTCATATAGAGGGCAATGGATTGGATCTCGAGATCTCGGTGGATATTTTTGTTGCGTACGAACCACGGGATACCCGCGGCCCGACGCAAAAAGAGATTTTGAAGTGTTTGAAACTTCTTAAGGAGGGATGGGGCAGCGTGAGCAAACACCGGACTGGCGTAAGTCATCACGGGGCGGATGCAAGTTTTGTAAATTGTCAACTTATTTCTAAGCGACATTTTACTCTTGCGGCCGACTAGGTGGTATAGTCGGTGCGTGTAGAACTTCGCTCGGTTACAGACGCGATTGATGTGCGATGCGAACGATAGTCGTCGGTCTAGGATGACACCTAAATATTTGACCTGCTTGACCCATGGGATCCGCTGGTCGAATAGGGTGAAATGAGTGGGAACATTAGGGCGGGACGGATTAGGGGAGGGCGCTACGGGGATGTTCCGCCCGAAGTACATCGCTGCACTTTTGTCGGGATTGACTTCGATACGCCATTTTCTAAACCATTCACCCAATTTGGTGACCGCGCGCTGTAGCGCTAGGATCACATATTTTGAGTTTGGACCGGTTTTGTAAATGGCGGTATCGTCAGCAAAAAGGGCTAGCTCCGTGTCTGGAGTCTTGGGGATGTCGTTTACGAAAACGGAGAAGAGTAGGGGTGATAGCACAGAGCCCTGTGGGACTCCGGCTCTGATGGGTCGAGGGGAGGAGAGAGTGCCGTCAACTCGGTAACGAAAAGTGCGATTCGACAAAAAGTCCCGTAAGATGAGCACGACTGTTCGGCACTTTGAGTTCGTACAGCTTGTAAATCAAGCCGTTGTGCCAGACTTTGTCGAACGCTTTCGCCACGTCGAAGAACAACGCTCCCGTTCCCATGGGGCGGGGTCTATTGAGACCGTCCAGAATGTGTTCCGTGAGGCGGTGCACCTGATGGACGCAGGAGTGGGAGGCTCTGAAGCCGAATTGCTCGTTGATTAAGAGATTGTTAGAGAAGAGGTAATCTCTTAATCGGGAAACTAATACGCGTTCGTATATCTTGCCCATAGTCTTTAAGAGGCTGATGGAACTATAGCTGGTGGGGTCGGCCGGGTTTTTTCCCGGTTTTCGGATGCCTATGACCTCCGCCTCCTTCCACGAGTCGGGGAAGACGCAGTGGGTCATTGCGGCGTTAATGATTGCCACCAATAGGCAGAGAAGTTGGGCGGGCAGGGCGCGGAGTACTCTGTTCGAGATACGGTCCGGCCCGGGTGCCTTGTTAGGGCGGAAACCTTTGACTATCGCCTGCACCTCATCAACGGTAGTAGGGGTGAGAGGGGTTGAGGGGGGGATGACCGAGCGGCGCTGGACCTCATCGTCCACCATTTGAAGGTGGTCTTGGTCGAAAGGGAGGGTACTAGGGGAACACTGTGCCTCTAGACTGTCAGCCATGCATTCGGCTTTTTCGTTATCGTCAAGCGCTAACGATTGATCGGGTCTTTGGAGGGGGGGCATTGATGCGACTATGTCCGACTTAAAGGTTCTCGCCAGCTTCCAGTAGGCCTGGTGAGATGGCGAGATTTCTTTAAGTAGATCGTCCCACCGATTGTTTCGGAGCTCCTTAATACGTTGCTTAACAGCACGCTGTAAGCCGCGCAAAAGAACCCGATTTTCCTCGGTGGGACACGCATCGTAGGCCCTGATAGCCGCGTTCTTGGCTCTCAGCAGTTCTCGCGCGTCATCAGGCAGCCTGAAACGATGGTTTCCCATCGCCGGCACTTGCCTAGACGAATCGCCGATGGCGACCGAGATGTGACTGGTGAGAGCGTCGATCGCTTCTACAGCCTCATTTGGCGAAGAAATGTCGTCGGGGATTGAGGAAAGTTGGGGGCTGTTACAATCCTCAAGTTTACACTTGAGTTTGTCCCAGTCTATCAACGACCTCATGGGGGGAGAGTATGACTCCGGGGAGCCGAGACGAACTATCACCGGACGATGGTCCGAGTTGAGGGCATGCACGACTTCTATCGAATGAAGCCGAAGGCCTACATTCTTTAGAATAGCCATGTCAAGAATATCGGGACGATGTTCGACGTTGTAAGGGTAGTGGGTGGGCTCTAGAGGCGGCACAACGTCAAAGGATAGGGTTTCAGCGAGTCTGCTTAAGCGCGTGCCACTAGTGGTCGTGCATAGGCATCCCCATCAGTAAAATATAAAATATTGATTTTATCTTTTACTGAAATTGTAAAATATAAAATAGTTTTACTCCCGCACAGTACAAATATTTGTGTGCATGAACATGTCTGTTTGTACTGGTCTGGGTGTTTTCTATGTATTATAAGTATTTATTTACAAAAAAAAAGTGTATAAGTAAGTTTATCGGTTGTCTAGTACCCCATACGACAGGGTACTTAATAGTAGCTTAATTTGGGACTAGATGGCTCTGTGTGGCCCAGTGTGGCATGTCTTAAATATTATTATATTATTATTTCCTTTATTTAATCTTATAACATATGAATTACATTTTTAAATATCTATATTATTATTATTATTATATTATATTATATTGATTTAGCTATCCATTTTTGAACACGCTGTGACACACACGGACGGATTTATGTAAGTTTAATTAAATCCAGGCCCTGGCCGAAGCAAAATAATACGTCCGTGCGCGACACAGCATGATTTGAAATGAATAGTCTTATTTTTTTACATTTTTATAAGACTATTTTAATTCATATAAAAACAAAAATAACACTGCCAAGATGTTACACATAATGGTTACATAACGTGGGCTTCGTTTTTCAGGAGGTTAAAATGAACGGTGTATATATACAGGGTGAAATTTTAACCCCCTACCAAATTTTATTATATCAATCTACGAGACAAAAAACATGCTAGCCCAGTACAAAAATGTAAAGGCCTAAAACTGTAAAAATTTAAAACTATGTTGCGAAAAATATTTTGAGATGAAAACTTGATTAACATTTATTACTTCATGAATGAGCTCTAAATACGATACTGAACGCCTACAAAAATGTTGGAAAGTGGTTACAATTTCAACCTGTATACAATTAAACATAACATAAAGAAGATACTTTATCTATCCATTTCCTAATTTAGAAGATTTGATCGATTTATTATTCAATCACGTCATCTTTTCATCCTATCATCGAATTTTACAAAAAATAAATGAAATCCAATCAAGTGAAGGAAATTTTTGAAGGAAAAATTACATGTTTTGCTAACAACTAATAGTACCTATGCAAAAATATATTATTAAATACGGAATTGTAAATATTATTTTAAAATACTATTGTACTTCATCGAAATAATTTCAATTCGGAGTATTAGTAATAGTACTTGTAATTAGGACTAAATGTTAGTAAAATGTTATGGAAACATTTTGGATAACTGATAATGGATATCAGAAAATATCAGATACCTATCGTCAAACAAAAACTGTCGCAGAGCATTCCGAGTGTTTAGTTATCGGTATTGCAAGACCCAAAATCAAGAATTTTTGTTATCCATCCGCCCTTGTTACGAGTAGTATGAGGTTGGCAAAATGCATAAACTAGTATTTCAGGAAACTACCAATTTAAAACATGTGGCACCTATACTACACGCCTTTTTATACGCCTAGTAAAATCTAAATTATGAGCCGTGAAATTCGGTTCAGTTGAGCATCGAAGCCATAATTTATCATTAGCTTAATTACTCTAACGTCTCAGTCCATTCCCCATTTCTTAATTAGTCGTCTCCGAAAAATCGAGGATAATTGCCGGGAGTGATTGCTGGGATTTCCTTCGTAGAGACCACTTGCTGATAAATTAGGCACCTTTAGGTAAGGGCTTTCTAAAGCCCTTTTGTGTTTTGTACAAACTTGACCCGGGAGTTAGGCTTTGGGACAATGGTGATGAACAGTGAAATAAAATTTAGGAAAACAACGTTTTAGACGGATGTGTAACATCCATTTATGTAAATTAGTAAACATTGACCCTCTGAATATTTCGTATTACTTAAATACTACCTGGTACCGTATATTGTATTATACTAAAAAATACATAAGCTGATATGCTATTCTAGCCCATAAACTGTCTTCTTGGCAAATTTAGTTTTTGTATACAAATTTATGAAGAGTATCAGACATCCATCTGAACTTTCGCATTTGATATCAAATTTATAAGCGCAGTAAGAATATGATACCTATAAGTAGATTGTAGACAGTTAGGTATATCAACTGATTTGGACATTAAATTATTCATCAGTTTAGAAGAACACAGTGCTTTAGAGCAATGAAATATTGCTCCACTCAAACCATAATCACCTCTATCGTTTCTGATTGCGCCAGTTACCCGAATTACTTGGTTCGCGGTAACAAATTCAATTATTTGTAGGGATCGACTATAATGGGTGTATTGGGACAAAGTTAGTGATTGTAACTACACTATTGAGAATAATTAAGTTAACAGATAAACGGATGTTACATCATTTATGTCAACAGTTTCCACACGGAAAGTTCTTTCCGTACAAATTATTGAAATTACTTCCTTTAGACCATAATGTTATATTTCGTCTCATCAGATGTACAAAAAGGTTAAGCAAGAGTATAAATAGAAAAAAAACTTCATACAAAGGAAAATCTTCTTCGGATTAATAAATGACATTACGATCTAATATCCTCTTTCATACACGCATTAAGTTTGTTAACAGGCGGGACCCATTTGCTTTAATAAAAAAAAATAAAAACATGGGTAAAAATCTATACAAATGATCCCAGTAGTAAGATGCCCAAGATACTGGCAGCATTATCTCGCTGGATTGTAATTTCCAGTTGCTGTGCGAGGTAGCTGCATAATCGGACCTAGCGTTTCGAAAGGTACAATGCCAAGTACCATGGGTGCCTATATGGCAATATTTACTTATCTTGTGCTAATATTTTTTAAATTTTTATCTGTCCATGCAGGCTCATAGATCACAATCTTTAGTCACTACGGCCAACATTGATTAAAATGCTCCTACCTAATTGAAATTTTACTTTACGCGAATATGGCCGCAATTACTCACAAAGTAAATTTACTAGGCAATGATCAAAGAAAATAACTTTATCTTTAACAAAATAAATAAAATTATATCGTAGGATTATTACACCCAAGATTTTGGCCAAAAAAAGTTGAAGTCCGTTAGTTTTTATGAACTCATGTAAATATTTTAATTATAGGTATGTTATAATATTTGTCTTTGAATGTCTCAAATTTATGCGGGCTAACCCTGTAGGGAATTGAGTAAATACAATCCAGGTTTGCTGTCCAAATATCGTCTAATTATTCAAAAGCACACAGTCGTGATGGTCGAATAATGTACACCTGAATGAACAGCGTCACAGCTAAAATAATTCAGACTGCTCTTTTCTACCACACAACTATATTGTCAGAGAATTGACTTTTTTATAACTTTGTTTAATAACAACTACTTTTTGACTTGCATTTTAAGTTGGATATCTAGCTACATATTAGTAAAAACTGCATCTTAATTTATGCATCAGTCTTTCGAAATGCGCGTATAAACGGAAAGCCAAACAATTTTATAATTTTTTGTTATGACTTCCATTGCTTTATGCTAACAAATATAATAATTCGGTCTTCTTAAATTACTAAAATTAAAAATATATTAACAACAGCTATACGACTAGTATCCTGAAATTTGAATATTGATATGATTTATCTTTTTTTAGTGGTTAATCTTTGATCAAAACATAATCCACGGTTGTTTTTAGTAAGATCAAAATGAAAACTAATAAATTTAGGAATATTTGACTCAATTTAAGCATATATGTAGATGATAAAAATCTTATTGAACCCGAGTTAAATTTGTAAATATATTATTGGTCAGTAACAAATAAATTAACAAAGAAAGATTTAAAAAGGCGTATCAACCAAAAATGAAATTATTACATAAGCTCATGCGCATGCTGCATTTTAATAGCAGTACTGAGTGACCGAGTTTTCGAAGTTTTTGTTTTTACCTATTGCGGTTTAATAAAATTTACAACCATTTATGTATCCTTAAAATGGTTATTTCAATGCAACATTTGATCAATATCGTTAGAACTACTTCTGACACACATTAAATAAATCTAAACGAATGAAAATTTTGTAGGACGTTGTATGTACGCGATGGAATCCTAAAGAAAACAGAGGAGAGGAGAGGAAGTCAAAATCCACGAATACCCTTGACGTAACACGCGAACACTGTACATTGAAATTATAGATATGTTTACGGATTTATTTTTGATTTAATCCGACGTTTCGAACACGTTACAGTGTTCATGATCATGGGCAGACGGTATCGTTTTAACCAAGCCAAAATTTATTTTGCATCCAATGCCACTTATTTTAAGCTATCGACTCGATAAGGGGAAGTTGGATTTTGGTTTCGCAAAACAAAAAGCTGCCTAATTTATCGCTTAAAAGCTTGCGGTTTCTTATAACGGAAACGGGTAGAGCAAAAGACACAGTGGAAGGTAACGAATCATATTTTCTTGAAAACTGCACAAAGATAAATTTACTTTGTTAGACCGAAATTCAGCTTTTGATATCGTCGTTGCGAAATAACAGTTATATTATAGCAGTTACAGTTAGCTCCACGCGATTCAGCATAAATATGACAATTAACATACAAAGGCATTCAGGGAAAATGCTGTTAGCGTGCATCAACATACACTTTATTGCAGATAACACAAAATGGCAATTATGACTATCTGCCATAATGTTATGCTTGAATTCTGAAATTCTAGTTACTTGCGCAGGTTATTATATTTATTGATTTATTTTATTTCTGTTGTCTGAAGAAAAATTTTCACTAAACATTTTGAGCTGTGTAGAATGTCGGTCATACACTATTTAATATTAGCATAGACTCCAAGACAATAGTTTATGGTTTAGTTACATTACATAACAGATTGTAGATACTATGTTTACTAACCCGGACCCTGTTTATAATTGAGATCGATAGGTAAGATGGCGAACACAATTTGACGTCGTAATCCAACACAAACTAGGAAATCTGATTCCCGTAACTACACATGTTTGCATTGATATGGAATAGGTGGTGTATTATATTGTGCCTATATTACTATTTATCTATAATACCATGTGTATAAATTTGTATGACTTCATCAGACTTCTTCTGAAATGTGTACCATTAAAAGTTTTATGTATTAATATCATTGAAATTTTATTTTATTTATTTTACTAGCTGTTCCCCGCGACTCCGTCCGCGTCAATTTCTGTTATTATGATCGCGATTATTTTTGCAACATTTTCAACTAATGCTTCGCTCCTATTGGTCGCAGCGTGATGTTATATAGCCTAAAGCCTTCCCCGATAAATGGACTATCTAACACAAAAATATTTTTTCAATTCGAACTAGTACTTCCAGAGATTAGCGCGTTCAAACAAACAAACATACAAACAAACAAACTCTTCAGCTTTATAATATTAGTATAGATTTATTAAGGAGAACACAAACAGTAGTGTATAAATTGGCTTACATAAAATTTAAATCTATATGTTAATACACACCAACAACGTATACCACGTATAAGTTACACTAATGAGGCTACTGTTGTTGACAATGTTTGCCTTTTTATTTGAAACAATAATAATTAAGATACGAATTCTGAAATTTACAAATTATAAGAAAACAAGTTTCCATATATGTATAAGAAAAGTTAATTGTACTAGTATTTAAACAACAATACGATTGTATTTTTTAAAATATTTATGGCTTTACTACAATACTAAAATTGCAAATATTTATCAGTATTAGTGGTTATGTTTATTCTTAAGAAAATTATTAACTTGGCTTCTATATCTTACAAGATTATATTGAAATGGATCTATATCGCGTGCAAACAATTCATTATAACGATTTAACATTCGGTACAGTGGTGAACTCCTCCCAGCATTGGTTCTGCAGATACGTATAGAGAAAAGAGCTTTACTTTTATTTCTAAGTCTGCCTGGTGGGATTCTGTAATACATTTTACTAACTAACGCTGAGCAATCGATGTAGTTGTTTACAATTTTGTAAAGAACTGAAAACTGCCTCCAATTGAATACGTCTTTGACGCAGAGTAATAAGATTAAACCTTTTTAATAAGTTATCATAACTATCATAAAAATGAAAACATCTGTAATTTACTAATTTTAGAAATTTCTTTTGAATTTTTTCTATTGTTGCATCATATATCTTATAAAATGGATCCCACATAATAACTGCATATTCTAAAATGGTTCTTACTAATGTGAAATACAGATTCAAGTAAGTACTGGCCTTCCTGAAAGGTGAAATACTACGTGAAATGAATCCAAACATCTGATAAGCTTTACACGTTATTGAATCTACATGTAAGTCTAAAGTAAGCTTGGCATCTAACATGACACCTAGGTCTCTAATGTTATCGGATCTTTGAAGAGCAGCATGCTGAATAACATAAGAATAAGTGAAGAGATTTTTCTTCCGTGTAAAAAATAAAATTTTGCATTTATTAAAGCTTAATTAAAGTTTATTTTTAATACAATAGTTATGAAGTAATGTCAAATCTTCCTGTAAGAGTAAACAGTCTTCTGTTGTACGAATTGTTCTGTAAATTTTAAGATCATCAGCGTATAGTTCAAAATTAGAGTGTTTTATGCAACTACCAATATCGTTAATATAAAGTATAAAGAGAAAAGGTCCTAAAATTGAACCTTGTGGTACTCCAGATGTGACATTAAACAAATCTGACTCATGTCCATTTGCTACAATTCTCTGTTTTCTGTTATTAACGTATGAGGTAAACCATCTTAGGAGTGAGCCTTTTATACCGTTATATGCTAACTTTTTCAACAATATCAAGTGATCTACCTTGTCGAAAGCCTTTTTAAAGTCCGTGTAAATTGAGTCTACTTGCTCGCCTTTATCTATAGCTTCAAACAAAAAAGTTGTATATAATGCAAGATTAGTAATCGTAGAACGATTTTTGACGAAGCCATGTTGATTTGGTATTATATGTTTTTCAATCATTGGGTAAAGAGACTAATGGAATAATTTTTCAAAAACCTTCGACAAGGCAGACAAAATTGAGATCGGCAGATAATTAGCTATATCTGCTCTGTTGTTATCTTTATGTATATGAGTGATATTTGCAATTTTCCATCTTTCTGGAAAATCCCCTGCTTCCAAGCTTTTGTTTATAATTATATATAGCGGTAGTGATAACGTCTTAGCAGTACATTTCAAGAACAAAGGTGGTATAGAATCGGGGCCTGCTCCTTTACTGGTTTCTAATGACAAAAGTTCCTTTTCAATATCTTTGAGTAAAATATGTAGATCAGATATACTGTCAATCCCGTCAGCGATCGAGGACTCTGGCATCCATGAAGCTTAGTCAAGCTCAGAGGGTTTATGATCGTGTTTCGTTTTTTACTTTGAATAAACCTTTTATTTTGTCGTTTGTTTTTGTTTAGAACTAACTCGAATCAAACTAGAGAAACCTGCATTGCAAAAAAGTATGTATGTGGTATTATTCTTTATTCTGAGAACAGCAGTAAGTTAGCTCTCATCTCTTATTTGCTTGTAACTTTTATTAATTAAACAAGTGTATTGATCGTTAATGCAAGAAGAGTAATGCAAAGGATTTCTCTGCCATATTGATTACTATAAAGGACTCCATCAACCATTGCCTAGAGTAATTTAACACGTAAAGTGACTCAGATTAACTCTCTAAAAGAACACGGCCAAGCTGTTTCTGTCTTATAAATGACTTGGCTCTTTCGCATCTCAGGCCTTAAGACAACAATCCGTGGTCATGGAATGGAATGAAAATTAATGTTGGTCGTGAGTATTTTTTCGTGTTGGTTTGAGTAGACACCATTACTTCCGTTTTTTGGCGCGCCACCCTCATTTATTATGTAAGCAGTATGCGGGGCGTGATGCCTGAAATACGCAAAATTCAGATGATCTAACACAAACATATTTCCACTCGAATGCAAATTAGTCATCGTCTCGTATATCGGACAATTGTGAACAAATGTAACGCATTGCAGACCGCGGCCAACTATGATGTGTTTAGAGATCGGCGTGCATAAACGTTGTTTGTCTATTATTCAATGTTTTTAGCTAAGACCCACGTAAATATTACAAATGTATTTAACTGTAACGGACGATAAATATAGTTCCAAAAATGGTCTCCAAATGTTTGTTTGCTTCAGAACTTTTAGAATACTTAAAATACTGAATTTAATCTTAATTAATTTTGATCAGATCTTTTTTTAACTTAACATTTTGAACAAAAGCATTTATTATGTAAGCAGTATGCAGGACGTGATGCCTGAAATACGCAAAATTCAGATGATCTAACTCAAATATACTCGTATTTCCACTCGAATGCAAAATGGTCATTGTCTCGTACATCGGACAATAATTGTGAACAAATGTAGCGCATTACAGACCGGCGCGATCTATGATGTGTTTAGAGTTGAACGTTGTTTGTAAATATAATATAAACAACTATATTAAACAGTAGCGGACGATAAATATAGTTCGAAAAATGGTCTCCAAATTTTTGTTTGCTTTAGAACTTTTATAGTCTTTATTCTTAGAATACTAAATTTCAGCTGAGTTAATTTTGATCAGGTCTTTTTTTTAACTTTACATTTTGAAGAAGTGAAACTTTGACAAGTGTAGTATCAAAAAAAAAACATTAAATTTTATTTTAAGAAACCATACAACAGATTACATATTGTGATTAAGCGTACAGTTTATTTTTATTTGGTAACAAATAGTATAATTTAGGGCAGTATTTACTGATTCTGCTAATTGGGTTGATGGAGCAGCTCTCACAAATCTGTCAAGTAGAGATAATGAACGAGCAGCGAGTGAATTTCCTGTCGATAATACTACCTAGCGGTCGATTCATGATTGCTGAGAGCTGTTAAAATATGCTTACTAATACTTATTCTAAGTGTGAAAATAAATCCGTCTGTCCGTTGCGCTTTAACATCTAAACTACAGATACAATTTTGATAAAATTCGTTAAAAAGATAGTCATCTCATTGCATTGGGCTCATTATATTATGTTTCCGCCTGCGCGATATGACGTATAACAGCGTTTCACGGGTATGGTAAATATTCTTCTTAAACTTCCGTCATTTTCGGGGAACTTGAATTCTTTAGTAAAACATGGGCAGCGTGCGAAGTATTCGCACTAAAATTTAGTGACTAAATAGTAGTACTAATAAAACAATTATAATTGTATTACTTGTAAATTTACGATTGATATGAGATAAGTGCTGAAATAAACACAAAAATAATTAATTAAAAAAATCCTATTTTTAAGCCCTCGAAAATCTATTTCAATATAACACTATAAATATTTAATGAAATGCATTTTTGCAGCGAATCACGTCATTTAGTAATCAGAAACACTGTTTTGCTTTGGTAGTTATTATTTTAATGTATTCATTCGAGAAAAGGGAACTTTCTTAGTTAGAGTCATAATGTACTAAAGAACATCGGTCAAATTTCATAGAAGCTGGACCTGACACTCATTATAGATGGGCACTTTTAATTTTGTATGATTTTGTTATAAAACATCATTTTAAATATGAAAGTAGCAAAATATTTCATCAAAAACTTCACTAAGTAATTGGAAATATAATTATTTTTATCTTTTTAAGTTAGGATCATTTAATAATTTTAAAAACATAATACCTAAGGTTTTGAGTTAAATTATGGTTGTAAGACAAGTAGCAGCAGATATCAGAGTCCGTTAAACAAAATGCGGGTCAAAATAAATAAACACATCTGGAACAAAATATCGCACAGTACGTATCGAAGCAAACGCAAAGATCGACTGCAAGTGCAACTCGGACACCGGTAAATACATCAGACATTTTAAAAACTGATGTTCCATTACTCGCTTTCAAATGTCATTTGAAACACAATAATATTATTCCCCGAATTCAAATGATAAAATCGTAAGTAATATTTTTTTAATGAAATTATATTGTGCTAGTAATTATTTAAGAACGCATAACGAAACTAATTATCAATGACAAGAGCTTTTGTCACTGGTAGGACACGTTCAAAAGCTACAATAATGGTAACAAAACCTTAAAAAAAATTCGGAATATTATTTTATATCTCAAAAACCACAAGTTCTTTTGATGTATAAATAATTCAAAAAATATAATTAAAAATAACTTACTTTTTAGAAAATAAGTCATTAATGCCCACGTTCAGGTACGATTTGGCCATCGTTCTTTAGCTATTTTATGTCAAATTTATAAGACAAAGATTTTTCTTATAATATATTAGATAGACCAACTCTTCGAGTTGTTTCCACGAAAATTAAATTTACTTTGATGTACTTTTTGAACTTCGTTTTAAAGTAGGGAAATAATTCTATTATTCACTTGGATGCTTGCAACGATTGAGCAGAATCTATCCATTTCGTTTCTTTTGTATTCTCTCAAACTAATTTTTTTCCTACCTACCTATATCATCAAAATCTCAGCTAAAAGACGCCCTAAAAGAAAGACATATACTGGCCCTAAGGATCTCCACACCGATTAGTTTTTAAACTGTGAAAGAATATTATAAGGTGGAAATATATACAGTTACGGCCTACAACCATCCCACTGCAGTAAAAAGGCCTCTTTTATGGAAATCAAGTTACCACAGCAATGACGGGTACTACAAATGTATAAGGCGATCTTTTAAATTTCGTAGTGACCTGAAAATTTAAAAACTCAAAAAAAATACGTTGAATTCACACGTCTGTAGGTACAAGTACGGGTATAAGGACATTTTATGCAACATTTTATTCAGTCGGGAGCTATAACGGGCATATGATGTAAATGTAATAAAGTAAATGGCCCTTCTTGCGGCACTCGTGTGTATGGGAGTCTCTTCATACGTCAGTGGAAAATATTTTTATGCTTTATTACATTAACGCTGACTTCCTGTTGCTGTCTCTATCACACACCAGCCTTTCACAGGGTATTCATGTGATATTACCATCACAGGCGAGACTTGAGTGTGTAAGGATGAATAAAATAATATGACTATCTAGTATAAATTGTCAGGCATAAGAATAGCGTTGGCATTGCAATCATTGTAGTTTATACTTAGAAACCTTTGTATTTTAGAAGCTACAATTTTTTTTAAATACTAGCTATCGTCTATCTATACTTTGTACATGTGAAATTTGATTGATAAAGTACTTTTCTTTGGAATAAAAAAGACCCTATATGCTAACCCAGTCTTTAACGTGGCTAAAATTAAGCCACGTTTATGCGTTAATAAGGCATGATTGAACCATCTGTCCAAACATATACATTAATTGACGACCATTTGAATCAGTTGAAGTAAACGCTGCTTCTGAGCCATGGGTCGCGGGTTCGGTATCCGCACTGTACAAATATTTGTGTGCATTAACATGGCTGTTTGTACTGGTCTTGGTGTTTTCTATGTACCTATTATAAGTACCTATTTACAAAAAAAATATTATATAAGTAAGTTAATCGGTTGTTTAAAACCCCAAACGACAAGCTACTTAGTAGTAGCTTAGTTTGGGACTAGATGGCTCTGTGTGGCCCAGTTGGCATGTCTGAAATATATTATTATTAATTATATCTGCCCTACAAACTACACTAAACATCACTATGCAAAAAGTCGTGTCGATCCCTTTAAAAAAACAGGGGAGCCAAATATTTTCCGTGATAAAATACTTACCCTATAGATCAAATATAAGAACAAGAAACACCAAATCTTATGTAAAAATGACACAACGATCTTTCCAAGAAGTTGTATGTATTTATTGAGGATGTTTTTTGATGACTGAAAAATGTACTACATGAAATCATAATACGAATGAAAGAAGTTTACAAATCAGACAAATGCGAGTACGTTAAAACGAATAACCTGAACATATTTTAGAATTTGTGTTCGCTACAATGTTTGGTTCGCAAATAATTTGCTCTCGTAGTGAACTTATTCGTAATACGAATATTTTCGATGAGTAGCGTTTTTTGTCTAAGGTAGTTTTAAAAAAAAAACGATAATTTTTGAGAGAGTACTACGCTGCAGTTACGGCAAATTACTTGCGTTATTTTTTTCTTCATGATTACGATATGATTAAATATTAAGGATTTATTTATGTAGGTACTCAGTGTACTCACAGTCGGCCAAGAATATCACCCAAAGGTCGCGCAAATTAAAATCATTCGTGCGTCACAAAACAACAGGGTTGCTATTTCCATGCAAAAATACTCTGACAGCTACTAATATTAATAAGACCTATACTGTACATCTCTTTCATTGTTAATAAGCTAGTTCATTAAATTCAAACATAATCACTACTTTACTTAACACATGAATTTTTGTCTGTACTTTTAGACCAATTTTCGACCGACTTTTTCTATAAATTAATAATAGCAATAAGATTTTAATTTTGAGTCTGTTTCACTAACGGCTGGTCCCAATAATCTATCTATCGCCAGTTTTGACATTTCGGAGATGGGAAACAGTTTCTATCTCTGATTTTGCCGTCCAGAGAAACAAAGACAGAAGTTGTTTCCTATCTCCGATATGCCAAAACTGAAGATAGATAGGTTATTAGGACCGGCCGTTAGACATGTTTAACGTTTATGGATAAACTATCATTTATCATCATTATCATTAACTGGTTCTTAGCTTTAAAGACAGCTCAGTGAGCAATCATGAGCTTAACATTGATTTAATAAGTACTATGCCAAAATATTTTTGATACCCTATTCAAAGCAATTGTGCCAAGTAAGAATCTAAGTATCTAACATAATAAAATTCTAAACATCTATACTTTGGCTAGCAATTATCATTACCTGGCGTTAAGCCAACGTGGCTTTCAATGGTCCGTATCTCGACAGTGATTGGATGAAATTAGGGGTCCGTAAACACACGTGATCTGCAGTGTTGTTTGCCCATCCTCTCTCTTGAATGGCGCCGTGGAGCGCCTTTCAGGGCTTGATGAAACACAAACTGTGTCACTGGGTAGGTACTGCCAAAATTTTGGCCCGAGTTTGTGCAAACGAACGCCTTGTGTCGAGGTAATGGAGTTTGAGATACTCTTCCAATGGGTTGATAGGAAACAAAGGGATATAGACTTGATGCAATTATTATGGGAATTTCGGAGGATGTTAATAGGAAGCAGGCGTTTTGAATATTATCTTTAGAATGGAATCAAAATTAAAGTTCCACTTAAAAAGTTCACTAAATACCAAGTGTACAACACGTGTACCTGCTTAATACTCTAACTGTTATCCCACTTATGAGTAAATTGATTGTTACCGAGGTTTTCGTTTGAACATCGCTGAATTTCATTTATCATAATTTACCTCTCAAGTAAAGGAAACTAGGCAACGCCGTGGCACTTCCGTAGTGCATGATTTGCATAATAACTGTACCAAGAGTAACTCTCGATGTAAATTCGATCTTAAACGGGTGTTGCAAAGGGCGGTTGTCCCTTGGCTGATAGAACTAAATCGATACACCTTCAATGAATTCTCACATGCAGATCGAAAGATTTGAATACATAAGTTATGGCTGACGATTATTTTTTGAAATGATGCACAAACAAACATCATTGAATGTTAAACTTTGGTTGCACATTTAAGGTTACTGTAATATTTTGCTCTTTACATTTTAAAAGCTTAAATGGGTGTTCCGAAAATAATATAGGTACCTTACAAATTACAAAGTCTAAAGAAAACAAGTAGATAAATCCTATAATCGTATAT
Source organism: Anania crocealis (assembly GCA_949315895.1). NCBI lineage: Eukaryota > Metazoa > Arthropoda > Insecta > Lepidoptera > Crambidae > Anania > Anania crocealis. The sequence continues at coordinate 11,540,780 of OX438864.1, forward strand.
ACTATAATTATCATCATCATCATCATCATCTCAGCCAGACGACGCCTACTGCTGGACATCGACCTCCCACAAACTATGTTTTTTTTTTAATTACACTTCTATCAGGGTTGGAAAAAAGCAGTTTTTTTATATTTTATAAAACAAACAGTTCAAAATGTTTAAAACAAGTGTTTTTTTATTTTTTTTTTACTTTTATTTAGGTATTAATTTCAAATCAATTATAGCGAATAATAATCCATTTATAAACTATTTCCTAATTCACATTAGTAAAAAATAATTAAAAAAACGATAAATATTTACTTTTTGTTGCGTATCAAGTTGCGTCTGATGATCTAATTATTAAAAAATATAATTATTATTAATCAATACAAAACACTTTACATACATATAGTATGTATGTACCTTAATTAGTTTTTAATTCTTTATTAAAATTGTCACTGTTTGTTTTAGATTAAATAAATTACTTCAAAAAAACATGTTTTAATTTCAATTCCAAATAAAGTTTTTCTTCTTATAATTAATAATTTAAATAAAAATACACCAAAACTCAACTTCTAAAGTTATTGTATGCTATTTAGAGTTCTATTTATTTATTTGTTTGGATACATCCAAACGAATAAATATGTATCCATTTATTTTCAATTAAAAGTAATTTTAAACCCTGTTTTTTCCTTCATGTTTAAACGTTGTTTAAAACTTGTTTTAAACTGTGTTTTGAAACACTTAATAATAAACATGGTTTTATTTCAAAATGTTTTAAACACTGTTTTAAACACGTGTTTTAAACATGCCAACCTTGACTTCTATAGATTATTATTAAAAAATAAATTAATACTATCATTATGTTAAGGTTTTTTTTTTGCATTACTTACAAGGATCGGTCATTACGAGTACATCAGACTCTGTTGTGCATACAGAAATAAATGCAAAAATTTTCGGTAGGTATTTAAATTTTATGTGTGATGCGGCTAGTAAGTATTCAGGACACACCAACCTTCTGCAATAAGTTGATAAGTTTTGTGCTAAAATGTCAAGTGGGTCAATACTTTTGTAAAGGATTTTGGGTATCACTATAATATACCTATTTACTGTAAATAACTGTCTTTAGATTGAATATTAAGAAAAGTCTTATAAGTAAATTTCATCATTTACCTACTCGTCGAACTTATTTATTCTTTCGTATCCTTTAGGAAAAACCTGACTAAGCTGTGATTTAATTTTGCAAATGTATGATTTTGCCCTCATTTGTCATTCAATAATAAGATCTCATCCACATTCAGTTTTCATCGCAAACCCCACGGGCAAAAAATCGAGCGATAGTCGTGCCGATAGGCAAATGCCCTCCCCAAATCATGACCTAATATCGGGTAATTTATCACAGACAGACCTTTGTGGTGCTGCCATCAATCTTGGGTTTCCTCCGCACTCAACACTCCAACTAATTATTGTCGATGGTGTCTTGACAGTTTGCTTTCGGCAAACGTTTTTTCAACGGTTCTACTAAATCATGATTCTTGTTAAACCTTTTGCGAATTGGTCAAAGATGGAATGCAACTGATGTAATTGCTATTTTAATTTTATTTATTATTTAATGTGTTATTAATTCTGTCTTGCACTGAAATTTCAGCAGCATTGTGAGACAGATAAAAACAGAAGATTCTACAGTCAGCGTGTATGTATGTTTTTTACAAGTTACGAGTACTACCAAACTATGTAATAAAAGAGCACTACCCTTTCTCGTCTTATGGGCGTCTTAAGGTGACTAAAATATTACCTACATGCCAGAAAACAATAAGTAGCACCGTCTTAACTGTACCATTGGCCAAATTATCATCGCAAAACCGCTTGCCAAGCGCTGACTAAACTAAATAATACAGTATTTTTAAACTTGCGTTTTATTCAATTACTTATATGTATATTTTAAATAGAACAGCTTGTTTAGATAGTAAAATTTTGCAGGCTTGGCTGTAAGATGATAAGAATTTGTATTGCAGTTCTTTTAGTATAGACAGTCAGTCGCGTAGACTAGGTTCTTTTCTCGTTATTTATTCGGTATCTTTCATTATAGAAATTTCATCAACACCAAAACCCACATTTTTTTTTCTTTAAATAATAAACTGAAGCTTACCCGACACGTAAGTAAATCTCACTATCACCAACATAATGTCCTCTCCAAAAATGTCACCACTTACAAGCGCAAATAAAAATTGAAAAATCTGAGCCACGCAAATCCCCTGAGGGTGTAGACCCGCACGTTCCACACTTCAAGCCCTTCACAAAAGGCTGTACTGAAACTTTGTGCGTTTAATTTATTTGTTACTCACCACAAAATAGCAATGTGGAAACAAATTTACAAGTAATATCTCTTCATCGCTATTACCTTCTTCTTAGTATTCCTTTATTGTAGTGTGTTTTAATTTCTAAGATACTAGCCGTTGCCTGTGACGTCATTGGCGTAAACTTTGACACTTTCCCACGGGAACTGATTTTTAGTCCGGAATTAAAGTTTCCTATATGCTTATTCAGTCTATAAAGTATCTTCGCGTCAAATTCCGTCTACATCTGTTCAGGTATTTTGGTGAATTGAGTAACGTTTGTTGCATAATAGTTAGATTGAGATATGATAACATCCAGCCCCCTTACTCTTGAATTTGATTTAAGTTCAATCTCGATTCGACCTAGCCAAAATCTGAACAAACTCAATCGAATCGAAATCAAAATCAAGTCAAGATCGATCTAAAATGGCAATCCGTTAAATATTTTCGGTTGATAACGTAATCACCATCGACTCAAAGGTTTAGGTTCACTTTTCAGAGTACCAAATCACTGATTCTCGACGTCGATTCGATTTTGATCGTAACTCGAACTTGTCAAGAGTAAGCCTGCTGCTTTCAATTTAATCATGGTATAAAGTGACGTACGAGTATATGTTGTTGTAATACCAATTTTTTTTAAATATAATTGATTCGTTATTTATAAACGATCTTTGATTGTCCTGTCATTCATATAGAATCAACGATAAATTAAGATTGTATACCACTTATCATTGTTGTTTACGTTATTGCTAGAGTAGCTTTGACCTTCAGATACGGTAATTTAGAGACTTAGACAGTTAAGTACAAGGTTAAATCAGTAGAGTAATTAACTAAAAAATACACTGGTACTATGTTATGTTTATAGTAAACTGTTACTACTAAATTCTTAATTATTTTAATCAGATATTATAATAATTAATTAAAATCTTGACATACTTCTGACGATAACACCTACCTAGCTTCGCAAGGCTGTCATTACAATGTAGTTAATAATGAAAGGATACAAATTAAATCAATTTGCAATCACATCAGCTTAGAATAGCTATAATATTGCACCTTATACGTACAATATAGCTATTCTAGTTTGATATTAATACAAAATTTAATTTTTATTATCTTAGGCATAGATAGAAGTTAATAAAAACAATAGTATCATTTACCCAGATTAGTCAGCTTGTGAGTGTTTGACGTTATTAAAAATATATAAAACAGAAGATAATTATAAAGTAATATATTATGTTACTGAAGCCACTAAACTGTACAGTTTTCTAAAAATCCTTTTTGCAAAAGAAGTATTCTCCTCATTTGCCTTCACCATAACTTTTGCTTTGCGCCTCACACTATCAGATCCACTGCATACTAAATGAAGACTAATGTCTCAGAGAACATGGACTATATTAGCTAAGCTTCCCAAACTATTTATGTAAGCCCCTATAGCCTTTGTACTCGTACATTCTTATTCTTGTTGTATGTATGTCTATTGCTCACGCAGTCCGGTTTATTTATTTCGAAGGCTAGAATCTTGTTACCAGAAAAATATGGCAAACAGAGTTTCCTTGTATATTTTCACTGTTACATGAGTACCTTCCTAACTAAACATACATATAAACAAATATTAGAGTAAAATAATTTGAATTTAATTTCAATTTTAATTTAAACAAAATAACATTTTACCTTTAAATTGTGTAGGTATATTACACCAACTATACCAATATTTCCCCATTATCAATAACATGAATAGCACCTGTAATGCTACGAGCGCGATCACTTGCTAGAAAAACAATAAGATCCGCTACTTCCTCACTCTCTACAACTTTACCTAGAGGCATCTTCGTATCTCGTATTTTAAACAGTTCATCAGATTGTTTCTTAGTAAACCCGGCTGCTTCAACGAAAGAAGTTCTGGTCGCACCGGGATTAACAGAATTGACTCGAACACGATCTTTGGCTAGCTCTACTGCAACACATTTAGTGAATTGGTCTAAAGCAGCTTTCGAGATACAATAGGGCAGAAAATCCAGGTCTTTGATCACTCGAAACGCAGCTACACTCGAAACATTTACGATGTTACCTTTGCTGCACACGAGGTGAGGCGTAGCTAGGCTGGTTAGAAGATAAACTGCTCTCATATTTGTTGCCATGATTCGGTCGTAGGGTTCAATGCCGTCACGTATTCCAGCTTTGCTTCCAAACCCTGCGTTATTTACGAGTACATCAATTCGCTTGAATTGTTCGATAGTTTTGACGATAATATTTCTGACATCCTCGTCATTGCTCAGTTCAGCTTTAATGATTAACGGTTTGATACCTTTATATGTTTCGCATTTTGCAGCTACGTCTTTCAAGGAAGTTTGGTTCCTACCGACGAGGACTAAACTTGCAGATTGTTTTGAAAACAATTCAGCGGTGGCTGCCCCAATTCCAGAACTTGCGCCTGTGATCACCACCACTTTGTTTAGGAAGTCCATCGTATCAGACGCCTGCTACGCGACTGAGTTGAGCGTGGCAAAACAATACATTTTACACCTTGACATAAATATTTCCGTATCCTCAAGGCTAAAGCGAGCAGATTTTTTATGTTCTGTTTTTACTAGTAGGTATCTGGTTGATAATGTAAATGCAATGAATCATTTAATTGGATTTGTAAGTACCTATACTTTAAATAGAGTACGTTAGTGACTGATTAAATTTAAAAAAGACTATGATTAGATAAAAAATGTAAGCATCGATAAATACATAATTGAATAGTAAAATTCGTGTAGATTACGAGTAGCTTCCATACCAATTACAACTAAAACATCACAGTGCCATGACAAAATATCTCCTTTAATAAACACGGCTGTACCTCGTTATTTCAGTCTTTAGTTTGCAAATTTCGAAACAGATTTTTACGTATTATTTATAGTACACTAACGGGTCGTTATCGCGTTAAATATTATGAAGGTATAAATATCTATGTACGTATACGTCGGGTAAATAAATAGGTATTTATACCTTCATAATATTTAACGCGATAACGACCCGTTAGTGTACTATAAATAATATGTGTTCAAATCGCGAAAGTTTAAAATCAGATTTTTACGTACTTTACGCGACATGTTTTTAAAATAAACATCTTTTACCAGTACCTATTTTATATGTCTTGCTTTTTGTTCTAATACCTACAACATTGCTGATTCAAAAATATACGTAAATTATTTACTTTTTGGGTGTATAGGTAAGCCTTTTTTAATTTATTTTTCATATATTGATGAATTAAAAAAAGGGAAGGTTGGAAGAGGAAGGCCTAGACGAACTTACCACGATCAAATCGGGGATGTTCTGAAGAAAGGTCAGGTCAAGAGTACTCTAAACCGACGAGCATGCATGACGAGATTGATGAATGTGGAAGAAGCGAAAGTTGTATGCCAGGATCGTAGTAAGTGGAAGGCCTTGGTCTCTGCCTACCCCGTTGGGAAGGAGGCGTGATAATACTCGTATGTATGTATGTAAAAAACTTTAGCTTCAGTATTTTAAAACGAAACTAAAAACAGAAAGCTATTTACTCTTTCTAAGTTAAAAAATAAAATAATACTTAAACAACATTTATAAAATAAACAGTTCTCATAATTCGTTAGCAGATGTTAAAGTTTTTGGTGATATGAAAATATTTCCTAAGTATTTACCTTACTCGCTACGTCAGACAAAGAAAATTAAGACAACGTCGGATTACTTAGTATGACAACTATAAATCCTCCTTATTATAAATATAGTAAATTCCTGAAACATGGTATTTCAAAAGGGTAAACCCGAAACTATGTATTTTAAAACTCATTATCAATTCCGGATTCAGCTGCTAATCCATTTATCCTAACTCATCTCTCGTATCGAGGGCAAACTACGTAATGTCGGTTCCGGGGCATGCTATTTACATGCATGATTATTCAGCCGTAGTCACTACGGCAATGTTATGGCGAATAAATCCAGTATTTAATATTAGTGTTATAAAGTTTATTATCGTTTGGCCGATGTCATGCTGCCCTAAAGTTTATTCGTGCGGGCTGCACAGAGTATTGTTCGAAGCCGTTCGCCTATGTTAACAGGACGCACTCCCGTTGGTGGAAGCTGGTTCAAATCGAATTCCTTCAAATATGATAGTTTCCGACATTTTCTGGAGCGCGTTGCGGTATTTTTCGCAGTTGGAATGGAATATTATGAATATAACATAGGTGCGCTGCAACGCCGCCTGGGGATTTCCTTTCAGCCAATGCTCATACTTGTTTCCTGGCTGTTAGTGATTTTTAAGGCACAAATTGTAAAGATTTTTTCAACTAAGTTTTAGTTTAATTTTTAAGAATGATAATTTCTAGTTACCTTACCTTTAATGATCTCTTGAATAGTGACAGTTTTGTTTCAGTTCCACTTACGCGAAAAAATGAACAGCAATCATAACGGATACCTAAAGTTTGATATCCAAATCAAACATCATTCGCGTTTGATAGAGATTAAGCATAGATAAATTAACTCTACATATACCACATTACGTGTATACTTGGCAAAAGGTTAGGTGTCGCGATACTGGTACAATATAAATTTTTTTAGGCATAGTAAATACAATTATTATTGTCATCACCACTATAAACAAGAGTTTCTTATTATTGCTACGCTAGACAGGCTTGGCGATTGCAGTGTATCAATGGTGGAGAGCAGATGCTGTCACTACCCGTGTTCTTGTAACGATACTGTTTTTGTCACGTCGCGCCATAAGACAGTCGTAAGAGGAGATAATGATGTTGTATTTTAAAGACTATTAGGGACATGTATAGCTAAATCAAATGCTTAAAAAGATGTTACATTAAGTAGCTGCAGATGCATACCTGAAAAGCGCATCGCGCTCTATTCATTTGTGTGTGTTTACATTATATTTTGGTTTCTCTCGACGTTTCAAACACTTTACAGCGTTGTAAGATTATATTTTATTTGACACAAATTTATCAATAATAATTTCAAGAATAATAGTTTACATTAGACTTATCTTGGCATGCGACTTTGGTAGAAGGGCTTTGCAATAACAGATTGGCCCAAAAAATTAACTTGGTAAAAATTTCAATGTGTTTTATTCTACTAATCAATAGTACGTTTAGTAAGTAGATCCTTGTGGAATCTACATATATAAATAGTCAACGGAACATTGCAGGGACGGTGTGTAAATTAATGCAAAATACAACGCCACGCATTACGCAGGGTCAACCGACTCACTAATTTGTACTCATTACTCTGCCGACTTCGTAATATAACGGGTGACGTTAAAACATTTAATTAACTTATTTAATTAACAGTTGATACCACTCGTAGGTTTGTGATCTTCGCTATTTTAATTGAAAATGTTAAAACAGTTTTATTTTAGTTAAATAACTAAAAGTAATAGCTAAAAAAAAAAGACTAAAAGCTAGTAAAATAATAAATTTATTGCATCGATTTCGTTAGCTAAAAAGTCGTTAAAAATTATAATTTTATTTTTATTCATATTGTGTATTTTATTTTTTATATATTACTGTAGAGGTTAATTTTACCTAAATAAGGAAATTGGTCTTAACATTGAGTTACAGATATTCGGTAACGAGACGTTAATTGAAAAAGTTAACTTCTTGCAGTGAAGTAGACTAGGGGTAGAAGTAACAGAGGACAATTGTAATATTGGCGATATTTCTACTACAAAACCATATACTCGTACAAGCCATACAGTGTATTTGAATACGCGCAAGTCAAGTTTGGGGTGGTGAGATCTACCTCCTAGTGGTCCACCTGGGCAACAGCATCTTTGGTTTTCTAACCAATGATGACGGCTAACAGATCCGTCTGCGGTGGTAGGCTTCGTAAGAGGCCGCCTGGATGCTACCACCCTCCTGCCGGACGCCTCCAGCGTCAAACAGTTTTTCTGTGTTCCGCTGGTGTGTGGGAGAACCAGTACCTCTGGGTAAGCTCGCTCCGTCTTAGGCTTCTTCTTAACCGTACCTATAGTTAAGTATGTAGTCAAGAGCAAGCCCATTATTTATAAAAAAAAAGTCAAGTTCTTTTGAAGTACACATTGAGTAGTAGACATATCGCAAATGTCACAATTGTCCTCTCCTGCTTATGCCTCCATTCTGGTACACCAAACACCTGGTCAGTTATTACCATCCTTATATTAATAATGTAGGTAGGTATACCTAATTCTAACCAATAAAAAAATTGACATAAGTACCTATTTCAGTTTTAAAGCTGGTGCAATTATTGAATAACAACAGCCACAAATCGGTCAAAGAATTACCTTGCGTGCTTGCTACATCCAAACAAATCGTATCAAATAATAATATTTTTGTTATCCGACAAAGGATATCAATAAGCCAGTGGGAGAGTAGTAAAACCGTGATGGTAAAATAATGATTCAATCTCGACGACAAATTGAGTCGCACGGCGCTTGCGTTGCCACATCGACATTTCCCGAAAAGAAAACTCGAGGCTATTAGAAAGGGGTGTGCAAGTACATAAGCCTCCAATAATAAAGTATAAATGATGAGGGCGAGGGAGTCGCGATCCATCGCGGTGCCGAAGATTTATGACAAGATCCCAACTTATGGATGTCGTCTCCCACTGAGAGCCCGCTGCGTGTGGACAGCTTTCGAGTTTTGATTACCGTTTTTGCTTGTTTTTTGGTAAACACACCTTCATCGCATGGGATTCATGTCTAGCAGTAGATTTATATATGCTAAGTCGTGATGAAAAAAATGGTGTTCGATATAATTAGATTTCTTATTTAAAGGACTTCTTTGCGATTCTAATGCTATTTAGTAAACAGTATTGTGACATACTAATAACATTGTAGTAATAATATTTTATTATAGTGATATATAAATAATTGTCACTTTTTTGTACAGTCATTTGTAGAAAATTATTTTCATCGTTACATATGCAGCATCTTAAAACAATTACAATCTATTTAACATACCTATATTAGTAGGTATGATTATTTAACTTCAAACTGCTGAAAGTTACCAGGCTGTTATAATACCTAGACTATGGCGAACTATAGGATGCTAACCTCCTGAAAGCATATAGCCTGTTCAGACTGTAATCGCATAGGGTTAGCAAGGCAAGTAACGCGAGCGTCCCGAGGGAACGTATCTAGGTATAGGCGTTTCCGTCACACGACGGTTCGGTACACCGGAATTTCCGAGGAAATCCCTGGCATCGATATTATTCACACTTTATCTCATTCGGGTTTTTACCTTGAGCAAAAAAAAGGAATGAGGAATGTTACCAATTTTAGATAAGAATGTAGCTATGCTATAGTACTCATAATAGTAACAACGCTGTGTGATTGCAGATTTTTCATACTCCCATAATTAACAAAAGATTGAAGGTATTATGTTATTCATGTAACATTGGGTTCTACTATTGTGTCATATTATCTATAACTACTAAATATTTTAAAAAAAATCGTGATATTACAAAGACGACTAAAGTACTTTGAACTTTGAAGGAGTCAAGCAATTGTTCATACCTATTTTGATTGATTTCTCTACATAACTTCTTCCAGTCTGTGGGATCTGCCACATCTTACGATAAGATAAAAATGAATAAATAATAAAATAAAATATTTTTCATCATTTTTAGGTACAAGATTTAATTTTATCCTCTTACTCTCAACAAAGTTGTTATATATTTGTATCTTTTTAATTATGAAGTTAACGTTGACAGCCATACTGGTAATCCAAAGACAGGCTAGAAATGTACCTACTTACCTTAGTTTAAATCTTAACTCCAGTTACAATGGAAATCAATCTTTATCGCGCTTAACGGCTACCTAAAATTGCATATTATTGAAATAGGTAAGTTATATCCCACCAAAAACATTCTGTAAAAAACTAGCCAAGTCTCGATGGAGCTGCTTGTTTGTCTCTAAAAAGTAATGAAATCTAGACAAAGTCGTACCACGTCTAAGGTTCCTTACTGCGATTTCTTTATTATTATAGTTAATGTTGTGTGACTTGGCCGTTGAAGGGTACACAAGGGTACAAAACCAGGTGCTCCATGACACCATTGCACCAATCTGTCGCCAGAACCGCTACCCATTGACGATGAAAAATTGCCACTTGAAAAATGTTGATTTAATAACCAGTCATGTGTAGGCTTGATAAAGCTGCGTATATGAAAATTTAAAAATTAATTAATTTAAAAATTAGAATTTAAAAATATCACTATCCGAAAGAGTTTCATTCATACTATAATAACTTTTAAGAATAAGTATTGTTTTAATTTTGTTACAAAATTAATTACCTTGTAGATCTCTTACTTCAGATGGTATTTTATTTAAAAACTTGATGCCCATAAACAGAAAACTCTTTCTTTATTTAACCAGACGATGTTTGGGAAGTGCTATCTGATTCCTGTATCGTGTTGCATATTTGTGATAGTCACCCTTTTTAGACATATTATTAACATTCTCTTTTATGTATAAAATGCTTTGATATATGTATAAATTCACTAGTTACCGTCATTGCATTTTAATCCTAAAATATATTTATCAGCTCTTTTTTGCAAGACAAAGATTTTATGAGCCACTGCTGCTATGCCCCAAAACATCACTCCATACGACATCAATGAATGGAAATACGCGAAGTAAAAATTTTTTGCTGCTCTTATACCTCCTAATTCTTTGATTTTCCTAATCGCATATGTTGCTGCACCAAGTTTCTGTAAAAGTTGCTGTAAATGCCCAAGTTAACTTATTGTCTAATTCAATTCCGAGAAATGTTGCTTTATTTTGTTCACTTAAATCAAGATCGTCAATAGTACGAGTATTACTCAAAAAGGCTCCTGCACAGCATTAGTCGCTCCGTGACAGCTAGACGCTTATCACGACGCTCATTGTCATCCTGACTATGGGGTAACAAAGGCGTATAGAAGACCATCAGCTCACCTCGAAACCTTTACCTGTAGGTAAAGCCCAAAGCCTAACCCAAGAAACCTGGCACTTAAAAAGAATGAATAATAACTTTTATATTTTACATGGAATGCTACTTCAGCCCAGTAAACCGGTAGAGATATGAAACCATCTTAATCCCTCGATCGTGAGTTATTCCAGACACAATTGAAATCAATTGTTATCGCGGCAGGCGCGTGCCGCTTGGGGGTTGAGGGATTAATGACCACTAGCATTTATCATTCACTTTCACAGACACTTGTCAAAATGCCTTAAAGAATATCTTACTTGCATCGGAAAAAAAAATACTAGTCATAAATTTTAATACGCACTTTTTTACGAGCAAAGAAACTTACAAGTATTGATTTGTTAGTTAAAGTTTATTTCTATCCATTGCGATATCACATTAATTTTAAAGTCATTAATTTACGGAGTTTATTTTTTATGGATTTTGACTAAATACCAAATCAAATAATCACAATAATTATATTCCTAAATGTTTGAGATTTCTATTTCGATTATCTGGTAGATTGTACAATTACAATACATTTGATTAAAAACAGGTATAACATGAATCCTAACTAATGCTGTAATAAAACAACCTAATAAAGTTTTAAAAGACAGAAACATATGTTTTTTTTTAAACTTATTCAATTTAATCAAAAGTCATGTGTCATTCATCATCACGTCTCTAGATCAAATTTTAGACGTCTACAGCGGCCTTCAGAGAGGACGCCATCCATCAGGCTCTCAAGGTCTACAAGAAGGCTTACTACCCTCATGAATATTTATCGCCCTGTTTATCCACCAAACCGAGTTGCTAGAGAAAAATATATTATGTTTTACTCGATTTTTTGGCTGGTGCCGGTGTGATTGAGGCAATATACGAGTGTAGTGTCGCTGTAGTTCTTACAGTAAAAAAGTGATGCAACTAATAAAATGCAATGAATTTGTATACGCCAAGTCATTTTTTTAATAAACGAAATATCGTTATTCGAATCATACCTAGGTCAGTTAAAAAGTTTTCTCGAGAACATGATCTTTATTGAACTGTTAAATTAAATAAATAAATTACTTGTTTGCACCGTCTGTAAAATCTCTGTTTGGTCTCATGGTTGACTGGCAGAGAATACTTTTGGCATTAAGTCAGCCATTTGTACTATCTTTGTATAGTGCAAAATAGTGTAAATAAAATATATAAAATAAAATAAATCAGTTCGAACAACATTTAAACTTTTAGCTAAAACTAAACGCGACGGCAAGGTAATATTGAGTAACGAATCGTAATAATTTACTTGTAGTTTGTGTCTTTTTGTGGGTAAGCTGTAAAGCTTGCAATTGTATTATTTGTACGTGACTGTCTATTATCTACCTTCCCTGCAAACTTACGACTCGTAGTTTCATGAATTGTTAAAATGTCGTTTTTAACCGTTTGCTTCTTAAACCGTGCGAGCAGCTGCCAACTTATCGTGCTGTATATTTAAAAAAAACATACTTAAATAACGTAATTATATTTTACCTTATTTAACCTCAGCAGCTTTGAACATAATATGCGTACTTAATGTTTTTGACATAAGCAGCTATGAATATTCACTGAATGTACAATCTGTATTCGTATTCGTAAGAGTAGGTTGTAATATTTGCATCACTACAGTAAAGTCAGGCAATATTTTGTGCACGAGTGTTTTTCAAAACCAGGAAATCATCATAAATAAGGACATAAACTGGTTATTTTACGATACGACAACGATAGTGTATTCTTGAAATACAGGGTGTGTTAAAAGTACACCAGCAAAGATTTTTGGTCATAATGTAGTTAGTACATTTTTAATAACCACATTATGACCAAAAGAGATATTTATCTCATTATTAACTTTTTATAGCCAGTTGCACCACTCGTGAAATCACAAAGTTTTAATTAAACATACTTTACAGGTTGTCGATCATTATTGCGTTGTTCGCATTCAATCTGGCTCTGCATAATACGAATATAGTATGTTAAATCTGTCAAGTCATGTTTAAGCCTACACTGCACTTCTAGTAAGGTAATGATCTAATTGCAGCACTGCAAATTGTCAATATAGCTTTGAATGAATGAGTTGTAAAATAGTTAAAAGCATCTCCAATCATAAATATACTTAAATCTATAGCAAATAAATGTTCTATCCGTTCTTTACGTTTTCATGCTTATTTAAGCTTAACTCACTAGTAACAATAACTGTAAACAAAATTTAATATTTAAAAAAATAAATAATACAATATTTGGAGCCTTAAATCTAGCCAAGCAGGTTAGTACCAGCTAAAATACACAATTATATATAAATAAATAATAAATAAAATTAAATTTATTTTCTCATCACAAACACCATGTAAGTATAGAATTTTATGATACTCGTAACTAATAGACAACACACGTAGACAGTACATCACACGTAGTTTGTGTGAGACTGACGCCTGTGATTGATATACCAGTATTACAGGTCATCAGGCTCCCACCACCTCAGTAATGTACAGGAAGAACAGAAAATTAAAAAAAACTTGATATGTATCAAGGGTGTCAAGGGACACCCGGATGGAACGAAGTTCATTTTTAGCGAAGGAATTGTAATAACATGTTATTTTTTATTTAAATTTATTTTTAATTCTCTCTCTCTCCCTCTCCCTCTCCCTCTCTCTCCCCCTCCCCCTCTCTCCCCCTACTCCTCTCTCCCCCTCCTCCCCTCCCCTCTCCCCCTCTCTCCCCCTTCCTTTCCCTCTCTCCCTCCCCCCTCTCTCTGTCTCTCTCGCCGCACGGCTTACAACTATACCAAAAAGTGTCGGTCAAAAAGTGTCGTTACATTTTTTTCCGTCTAGCCCCCTTTCTCAACGCGCGATAAGAAACTTCGTTCCAATTGTTGCGTCGCTTTTTGATTTCAACGTAAGGACTTCTTCGATGTTGTAGACGAACAATTTCCAGTATAAAAAAATTATGAACCGAATATGCTATCTATGGCTTATAAGCCAAGGATGGAAGAAAATAATCATCTGTCAGATTCATCTCAGCGGACCGTAAAGAGAACGTACAAAAGTTATAAAAACTTCTGGTTACATACCTGTCTGTCATAAATATTGTATTTTCGCTGTTTTCAGCATATTGTAGTCAAAAAAAGCAAAATGGTTGAGTATTTTATTTTGTCCTAGCGTTTCATAATAAAGCCTATCAGTGTTCAGTCTTCGAGAACATGAGACCTTTGTTTCGAGTAAGTACTTTTTTGTTTTTTCAGTGCCTTTGATCAATCATGACAATTTCTTTAGTAACATTACACCGAGTTTCTGTTGTAAATATTTGTCTTAGAATAGTTATTATTCTAAGATATTTGTATATTAGATGTTCCCTGTGATATTTCATCTTGAAGAAAATAAAATAAACTTTCCCTCCTTCGACTTTAAAATCTAATAAGTTAGTATTTGAAATATTATAAGAATCAGAAGTAATTATGCGATCAAGATTAAAAAGCAAAGTCAAATTTTTCAACCGTCAAGCGATTTCACTAAACTCAATTTTTCATCACCTTTGATTTCTTGAGACCATGAACGCTGTAAAGTTTTTGAAAAGTCGGAGTAAACCATAATCTTATGTAAATCCCTAATAAATGATGATGTATGGATTTATCCATAAAATCATATTGAAATTTAATGTAAGTATAAAACTTGTGACAGACACACTGATAATATATTTACCTTTTTATTTATTTTATTAGGCATATCTTATAATAGTCATACACATTAGTAACAGTTACTTGAGATTATTTACTAACTACTGCTCACAATTGTACAAAACTATTTGTACCGCACTTAGTTCTGAGGCATAAATAACATCCAGCAACTATATAAAGTACCTTAAGAAGTTAGTTGAATAACTGCGTGCGGAATATCAAAGGAAAGCCCCATAACAAAGCTTTGCCGAGTGTCGCACTGACAGTGAAAGTTCTTCAATATATCGCGTCGGTAATATCATAATATCTGTCGTGTCCTCTCTTTCGAGTTTCACAATATTTTACGTCGGAATGTCTCAGAGGCCCTGGGAAATATGGCGTGCAATAAAAATGTCAAGTCAGGTCATCAAAATGGAAAGCCCGAGGCGTTTCGTCGCCAGATGTGGCACTGAATCAATGAAAAACTGTTTTCTTTCGTGCTTCACATCGGCGATATATTAGGATGTCCAACTCTGAAGGTGCGCCAAGGGACTGTGTCCAGTTTGTTTACGGGCTTCGTGTTTTAGCTCCTATTACACCAGCTGTCTTATAAATTTTACGTAGTAAAAGATTTTCTCGCATCTCCCAGTCTCTTTTCCAGGTGCCAACTCTTAACTATGATTCCATCAAGCCTGTATTTTAATCTGTAGCTATTTCTCTTCTCTCCTAGTCTCATTTCTAGGCCTACACTATGAATCTAGTAAGTCTGTACTCCAGCTTAAATTATTTTCACGAAAGGACGGTCATAAACAACGAAACCACGCATCATATCCATTGTAACTGATTTTTGGTAGATTGAGACTTACCTAATATTATTATATCAAATGCTCGTGTCACATTGTTTGTTACCGAACTCTTCCGACAAAACGGCTATATCGATTCTAAATTTTTTTTTGTGTAAGCGTGTTAAGTATCTAGTAGGTATGAGAAGGTCGAAAACTATTTTTATATCGCTGTTCCCGTGCGATAATTTTAAATTTAAATTCAACCAGTACCTACAAGTAACGGGCCATAGCTAGAACTCGTAAGTGCTTATTTAACATTCAGGAATGAATCTACATAGACGTTATTTTTTAAATTTGATTATACCGGAATTCTTATGTGAAATTGCGACACATACAAAACTTTTTTGTATTTAATTTTAATTTCAAACGAACATCCCAAAATAAGCTATAAATTTAGATTCGAGAGACGAGAAGACATGCAACTCACACATACATATTTTTAAAAATAAACTATTTATTTTCACTTGCAAGTGAATGTTATGTTATCTATTTCATATAAAAAAAATTGTTTGGACTCTAACCCTTAGTCTATGAGGGAACTTGGCGCAAGTGTAATAATGGCGGCTGTTATGTTTGCTGACGGGACAAATTCTGATCCGCGCACCTGGCTGCGCTGACACGCGAAATGTTATTTCGGGAATTTATTTTTGTATTGTTTAATAAAAGTGTCGCAATAACACTTTTAGATTGGAGTTTATTTGTTTTGGGATTTTATCAAAAATTTGCTAGACACAGGATTCAAAATACAGGAGGTTAATCTGCGTTATATCGAATGTAGAAATTTCCGCAGCCGCTTTTCAAACTACACTCAAACGTATCAATATCAATAAGGTCGAAGAATTAGCACGTTATTTAATATCATGAAGAAAGATTTCCCGAGGAAGAAAGAATTATAACATTATCTTTGTATGGACCTAATGCTCAAAATTTTGTAAAGATAATTGTTTCAAAAAACAATGACCGACTTAGGTAAGGCAGATGGAGAAGCTTAAGCTTACGAGTAGGGTAAAATACTAATACTTAAGTAAGTGTGGAGCGAAAATAGTGTTATGGTGGCGAATACTTAAGTTTATGATATATTATACTAATGACAAAGGCGGTAACGGCAACTCAACATTATTTTGAACCGAAGATAAAATGAGGAGGTTCTCAATTCGATAAGATGATCACACATACATTTTAGCCAGCTTGACAATGTCAATGTTTTTATTATTTCATATGGTAGTTGATCCCATTTAAATTTGATACTGCGGAAAACGTGAAATAAACCACTCATTTGAAAAGGTGATAAACAAAAAAAAAACTAACAACTACTAAGCACCGACTCAAAATTGGTGGCGTAAAAGTTTACCATTACCAATGTCATTGCCGTGATGTCTAATAGAAAATCTTCCAGTGCGACTTCGGATGGGTAGGGCATTACCCCGAAACACAACGTCCGTTTGTTCGACTCCATTTTGTCTCTCTTATTCATGCAACGTCTTAAAGTATGTGGCAGAGAGAGGTAGATTCGTATTTACGGGCATTGCGTTGCGGAGTAAGGCCTCTAGTTTGTGGGCGGACAAGCTGGTGATCGATTACCGACATAGCGTGCACTCATCAGATATGCGATCATCACAACTCTAGGTAGCTAGCGCTATAGTAGGTTCATGTGCACTTACCCTGCAAAAAGAAGTCAAGCCAAATAAGGTGCATGATAGACTAACTAAACAGGGGGAAAATCTACGCAACCGTGTCCCGTTGACTCACGTTTCAATAGTAGCGTGGCGGAGTGACAAATACATACCGGTTTTGAAACTGTCGTCCGCTCCAAGGTCCCAGGTTCGATTCCCGGACGGGTGAATGTAGGAAAAAAGTGTTTTTCTAAATTTTCTCAGGTATGGGTGTTTGTGCTACCTTCATTCGTTGTTTCTGATTTCCAAAATACGAGTGCTTTAAATAGTTAGTAAAATTGGGATCAGAACAATATAATATGTGATTTTGTCCATATTTTTTTTTATTATTGTGTATAATAAAGTTTAAGCTAAATAGATTTTTGAAGGTTTTTTTTTTCAAAACTAATAATCCTAAACAGGAAACAGTTTTGTGGTGACAACATTTATGTAATTTTGTGCGCAATAAAGAATATAATATATAAAAAAAGTGTTCCTATCCGTGCTTTAATAACTATATTGTGATTTAAATAGTAATAAAAAAGAATACTTAGCCGTGAAGTTAACGCATAATCGTAAATCTATGAATAGATAACTCAGTTTCAATAGTGTTGACCAAGTAGTTCGCGGTGCTCAGGACTCATATAAATTGGAAAACCAATCATAACTGACAAAAAAAATGGAAACTAAATTATCTTTACCAACAAACACTGAAATTGAAAATCCACTACAATAAGCATGCTCCAAACATCAGAAAAAAAACGTGATTCTTTATTATAACGTCACGTTTCGTTCCAAGTAATCGATTTTATGTTTTTTTATGTGTTCCTTAGTTGCATCTTATTCCTTACCTATAGATATTATATGTTGACGTTTAGGCAATAAGCTGCCCTGAATCTGCGAGTTCTTTGGGCGGACAGCCGTCGGTGATCGATCACTGCGTGCTGTAGCAACAGATGTGCTAGTTCGAGTGAAACGTCACGACAACGAGGGAACGATCAACTTTGTTATTTTGTTACTCGAACTAAGAAGACGTATGAGAAAGTGCCGTTTTCGAGACTTAGACATTTTCGATTTTATTTTCACAAAGTTGCGTTCCAATTTCACGAAGCTTAATTTGATTGATGGCTACCTACTGTAACTGTTCCACAGCGCAATAGATTTACGCATATTCATTATTGCGCTGTAAGTAAGGACACCTGCTTGCAGCACTCATACTAAACTACCGAAGCCAAACTAATCCGTAATGTCGTGGTCTACTCTAGCTCTGTCGACGAAGTCTGGCGCAAGACGCTTGTTTAGGACGTTTTGAACCGAATCAGCCAAGCCAGCAATAGGCATTGCTGGCTTGGCTGATTCGGTTCAAACTCGGTAACTTGTGACACGAGCGTTAGAAATTCCGTAAAAAATCTTCTCATTTGCCTTAACTTTTGATATTCTGTCCGCAAAAACAATTTGAAATTACTCTATTCCTTCGATTTAGGTAGCTCATAATTATCTTACTGTGCATGCGTATCGTATAGCAATACTTTTTATTATATTTTACAATATTATCACAACAGATTATGTGAATAATTTTCAAGCACTTTTAAGCAACTGCAAGCAAGCAAGAATATCCTTATTAATATCTCATCCACTTGTAATTATACTAACACGCACAACAGTCATATCTAAAGTTAATATGTATACAGGGTGAAATTTTAACCACTTTCCAAAAGTTCGGTATCGTATTAAGAGCCCATTTATGAAGTAAAAAATAAAAATCAAGCTTTCACCCGAAAATATTTTTCGCAATATAAGTAGTTTTCAATTTTTAAGGTCCTAGGCCTGATAAAGTATAAAGGGAAATTCAAAAACGTATGAATAGTATCGTAATGCATGAATGAGATGCCAATCGCTTAAAAAAATTTGATTTTTGCGAATTTTTGTACTGGGCTATACCAAAAGAAAAAATACGTCATTTGTTTTTTGTCCCGTAGATTGATATATTAAAATTTGGAAGGTGGTTAAAATTTCATCCTGTATGTATTTTTAAATGCTTAACGCCAAAGGCCATCATAAAATTGTGAATCCACTAAGTTTGCGTGGCCGAACCAATTTCAGTCGCGCCTTATCGCGCGGCTAATGTTCGGTGTAACGCCGCTTCCGACATGAAACAGTTCCGAGCCGTTGTTCTCCTGAAAATTCTACGCAAACACCTGTTTTGCACGATGACGACCTAATTATTACACGTTGACTCCGTTGAAATATGTTTTCAGTTGTTATTATTATGAGCAACGCTGGAGATACGAGCCATTATGTAATTTCGGTTTGTATGACAAAATAACTTAGTTTTGGAATCATTGCAACTATATTTAAATTCGATGGAACTACAACGTGAACTTGTACTTATAATAATATTCTACGGAATCACGTCTTGTGATGTCAGATATTTACTAAGTGTTTAAATAAATTCTTTTCTTTAAGTTGACTTTTTCAGGTTGGCTTCAAAATTTAATAAACTAGTCAATTAAAGAACATTTAAACAAAACTGAAAATAGAAAGTACGAGTGCCAAAACATTTTCATAAAATACTAGCTATTGCCCGCGACTTCGTATGAGCTAATTTTATTATCCTACGGGAGCCGTAGCTACTTTTCCGGGATAAAAATATGTAGTTTACTAACTATTCTTAAACCTACTTAAAACATAAAAATCGGATTAGCCGTCTCTGAAATGTTCGGAAGCAAACACTGTGACAAGATAATTTAAAATATTTTAAGTAATAATATTTGCTCAAATGACAAGTCGTTTGAGAAACTATTACAACGTTTCGAAGACTTTTGTATTGCTTGTACTGTTTTGTTTGTTGTTATAATATTTTGGTGTACTTACCTGTGCTTTAGGTATGTTAATTGTGTTTACTGTGGCAAAATAAACGATTTCTTATCTTATCTTACTTCTAAGTATTAAACATTCCGACGGTTGTACATAATAATTTTTCACGTTGATACACCCCCCGCGGAGTATTTTCGTAGTAGATTGCAAAAACGTAAAAAAGTAATAAAAATAAACGAAACTCTTAAAAAGAACGAAATAGATTCGTTCCCCATTCAAATTTCAACGGCCTTTGCTTAGGCGGCGGTAATTCAACGCCCTCTTGCGCCGGCAATCGGCCATAAATTAGGTAGGGAGAATAGATCTATTGAGTACTTCGATCTGCGATCTGAGAGTGCATCGTATAGGTATGTAAAACCAAGTATAGGAAGGAAGTGCAATAAATTATGGGATTTGTGCCGTTTGTGGGTGCATCAGACTTCTATATAGAATGGAGAACTTATTATTCATTTTGTGACTACTCAATTGATTTGACGGGACTTTTTTTCTTTAGTTAGGTACTTATAATAAATGTTGATATATATGTGCAGCAATAACTTTAATTCGCATAGGAAATTGCGAATATTTTAATAAAAGTTTGTTTTTCTAACATGATTAAAGTTTATAAAGTTAGCAAAATTTTGCAATACTGATGACTACTCTCTTATCTCTTGTCTTACTCTTCTGTTTTTTTTTTTTTCAAGGTTAGTGTGCATCTCAATTGTAAAAAACTAATATTAGCACATTCCAATAATTTAAATTTCTGAAATCCTAGAATTAATGTAAAAATACGCCAGCATTGCCTTACCGTGAAATATATTTACGATCACGGCTATTTCCAGAGCCATCTTATCTGGAAATTGATTCGCTTTGAAACTCCCTAAAAATAATGTTTGTTCCGAAGCGTCTTCGATCTTACGCAATACGCAAAGCACCTCAACGACAAGGGTATTAACATTTACGTTACGAACCCCCCAGTTCCACGTCTAATGCCCGAACCAAAGGTTAAAAAGGACAGCCTCCTCATTTTGTCGAAATAAACAATTAAGTTGTATTATCATGCTGTTTTGAAGTGTTTAACTAAGAGTTTTATTTTTCTTTAAGGGCCATGCAGTAATTAAAACGTGCTAGTCATACTATCATCCTTATTCATTAGATAAATAGTTTGAAAACTAATTTGAATTTAACTCATAGTGCTTGCTTTTTCAGTTTTTGAACTTTCGGTCAGAAAATTATGAGTGTCCACAAAATTTTATGAAAGTATAATATCACACGATATGAAAATGATTTCTTGTTAAAGATGAATTAGATGCTAACGAATATTTTTGTTTTAATACGACAAACTTAAAGAGTAGATAGCTTCTTGAGAAGCAAGCATATCTAATTGATAAGCACTTAAACAATTGTTTTGTCAAACAATTTCAACCGTTCTATTTACACTGTGTGTCACTTTCACGTCCAACGCCTAAGGCTCACCCTCGGTTTATCTCCAGCAATCAAACAAACGTACGATAATGATGTTAGAAGTTAGAAGATTCCCTCACATAAGCTGGCATCAGTCTGATGTCGCATCGGCATGAATGATAACGCTGCGCCGATAGAAATCGGCATAATATATGACAACCATTACGACTTCTGGTTTGATTTAGCTTTGTCAGGTTTTCTCTCGCAGCAGTTCTATTTGATCAGCAGAGAAAAAATAGCAATGGCAAGGTCGTAAGCTTGAGCCTACAAAGGAATTCATTTATAGAAATTACTGCGTTAATTAATTTCGACTGCGAGTTTGTTATGTAGGACTCGAAAAACAAGTGATAAAATATCGATATTCAATAATTCTGACCTTGACAATGACGACGGTATTAAATCGAAACCGTTAATTTATCACATACCTATTTCAGTTAAATTTATTTGTATCGAATTTTCTAATTACTGAGTAACACCGTGAATTGGCGTTCCTAAAAAGTACTAAAGTAACGGCCTATAATCATCCCACAGCAGGAAAAAGGTTTCCATCATCGAATTCAAGTTACAACAGCAATGATGAGTACAGGCATAATCACAACGCTTGCCAAATGCGGGTTGTTGATCACAAACCCGAGCAATGTTCGAAAATTGGTATTTTTTTGATGCCCGACCTGGGAATCGAACCTGGACCCCGAGATCTTAGCCCGGTATTCAAACCACAAGACGGATGGGGCGTTATGACGTACTGCAAAAACAATTTGTGAATTAATTTTGTATTCACAAGAACTTTAAACCAAATTACTTTTTTACGGTAGTAGGTACTATCATATTTACTTCATGATAAGTTTCAGACAAATTACAGCTGCAATGCAAAGCTAATACAAATTTGGTTGCTACATAAGTGATTATGTACGCGTATGTATGGTTCTTGTAAGTGATTGCAAGAACCAATTTCCGCACACAAAAATGCTCACCTAGTAACCTACATAATTCAGAAAAAATATCTTCAGATTATAATGTTTAGTAATTTTCTTTAACATCTTATACATCGCATTTTTATTTCAAACAAGGCGTAGAGATTAGCTGGAGTAATATTACCTGACTTCGACTATACTTTACGAGCTAAAGAGAATATATTTTATAGCATCTACTGCCGGTTAGATTCGTGTTGTTACTTTGCCACGGTTCTAGTCTAGAATAAATTTTTAGGGTTCTTCTTCTTAGTGTGTAATTATTCTTCGAGGATTATCGGGTGTCAGAGTTTTCCAAGCCGCCTATAACAGGCCTCGGACGGGACTAGTTTTTACGACTATCATCTTACAAGAGAAGCCGGGACATTAGCTTAATGTGCCTTCCGAAGCAGGACTATACCCCATCTCAAGCCAACTGAGAGAAGATCGTTCCAAAATTGACCCGGACCGAGAAACCCGGGTCCCTTGCGTAGTAGGTGGAACACCGAACCACTTCACAGACCAGGTCGTCGGTTTAACTCGATTTTTAGGGTTTATATTAAAGCACAATGACTTTTATGCTATATTTGGACGTGTTTTATATAATCATTTAAGTAGTTAACACATTTATTATGGTTTTTATAAAAATAACCTTGGCTTAGATGCTTCTTATAGTATCTGCAATTGTTTATTTATTTAGAGTCCATTTGACACTTTATTCTTGCTTGAGAAAAATATTTTTAGGAACTCATGATTGGTTCTTATTCTGTGTTATCTTTAATAATTTGTAATATTAGAATTTTTGGGAGTTAATATCGTCTTATTTTGCAAAGCTCTTAGGTTCACCACATAAAACTACATTGTAGTAGATTGAAAATATCATCAGTTAGCTTTATATTTTTAAAAATCGTTACATACAACGTATGACCCATCACTACTACCAACAGGGCAGATACCAGCACATGTATCCGCGTTATCTACCTGCGAAGAGTGCAGTAAATATTAAGAACGGCTTGCATACACTACTGTCACTGTAAACTGAAAAGGTGTAAAGAAAATTTCATACTGGCATTTTATAAGATGTATACGAGCCATTTATCGTTTCTGAGCTTAAATTTTGAGTATTTGTGCTATTAGGGTTGAGTAGAATATAGATCTTGCAGTAAGTAATAGATAAAGTGATTTTAATGTCCATGCTATGGCATTTTCATACGCGGTGCAATTGGAAATAAGTTAGTCTGTAGAAGACCACAGAAAGTTGACATTGGATGATGAATGAGCAAACAGGATTGGTAGTTAAAAGGATACAAAGCGAAAATAAGCAGTAGCCGTTAGGGTGAAGAGGTCCTGGATTAACGACCACGAATCGCCGATCTGGTTCAGGTTGCGTATATCATTGGAACGGGGAGCACAGGTCTAATCTTCGTAGAGATCCTTACAGTAGGCCTACATTAGCAATACAGCAGATGGCATGGCCTGGCTGAGATGGATGATTACGAGGAATTAATAAACTTACCAGAAAACGCTTCTTACCGTCTTCTTTTTACATATATAGTTTGCTGATAGTTTCGACTAGTAATACTGTTTACCAACCTGTATTTTCATTTAAATAAAACCAGAATAAACCTAAAGCTAGATAGATTAGCACCAAAGGAAAACTCACTTTACATTGACTAAACTTTTTCATAGAAAAAGTGATTATTCGGCAAAAAGCCACAATGGCAGTGAAACCTAAATTGATATAAATAAATAAATAAATATTTAAGACATGCCCCACCGGGCCACACTGAGCCATCTAGTCCCAAATTAAGGTACTATTAAGTACCCTGTCGTATGGGGTACTAGACAACCGATAAACTTACTTATATACTTTTTTTTGTAAATACATACTTATAATACATAGAAAACACCCAGACCAGTACAAACAAACATGTTCATGCACACAAATATTTGTACTGTGCGGGGATCGAACCCGCGACCCATGGATCAGAAGCAGCGTTAACTACCGCTGATCCAAATGGTATATGTCAAAAAAAACTCTTTTCGTATTTCAGTTTAATTACTCTACAAACCAACCATCTATTCGCCAACCTTACTAATATGAATACCCATATTTACATTCCGATCCCGGGAATAACTGGATTACTTCCGACACGAGCATACGCTTAAGCTTTTTCGGTCAGTAGTTCGGCAATCCTCAAACGTTCACTAACAAGATTTTCTGACGGAACCCGGAGATTAGTTATTTAGACACATTTAAAAGGTCTTGCTGAAGTGATGCGGAATACGAGCGGGTAAGAAGTCAAGGGGTTATTCTTGAGTAACTAGAAGACAAAGCTGACTCAAGATTCAAGACTGTAAACTAAACTATCGTTCGTATCGTTATAAAGCCCTTACAAATCGAAATCGCATGAGCTCCACCTTCTTTAATTTATTTTTAACCCTAATGTGGCAGAAGTATTTAATAGCTTCACCGGACTGACTATGATAATGTATATTATACAGTAAGCACTTACCCATAAAACATTTGGCAACTCGTTTGTATCAGACTCAAAAAGGCCATAAAAGGTGGCTGCAGAGGCTCTAACCACTTCTTGGGCCTTAGATACCTGCTAAAATGGGATGCAGGTACACGAATGACGAGAGAATAAAACTATACTAGGTGGAAAGAATAGCAAAAGAAAGATTGGCACAAATTAGTATTTAGTTAGGCGTATTTTAACCATTCCAAAGAGTTAGTCTTAAAAGAAAAACAGTATGACAACAAGCTCATTCTAGAACGCTGATGTTTCTTTTAAAACGTGGTAAGCAGTACTTAAATCAAGTTAATTGTTAACGTCAACTATTAAAAAATACCTTTCACATTTGTTTTTATTCAATGTAAGTTTAAATGAAATTGTCATCAGTAACTTTTACCTCTAAAGCCTTATCACACAGCTCAGTAGGTTTAAATTTGAAGAATTCACTCAGACACGTTAAAAAATTACTTGATTATTTTTGTACTCCGTTGTGATTCCTTGGTTTGAAAAACTTCATTGTCAACATTAACTAATGGTTACCGTAGTGAAATAATGGTATCTACTGTAATTTTACTGGGAAGCTTCATACGATCACGGTCTAACTAGATGAAACATAAAGTCGTATAAATAGATGGAAAATTTTCCGCAATGCTTCAACCGTTAATCGCGTCGAGCGCGACGTCACAAAAACACGGAAACGTTGCGGATCCGGTGCCATACAAACCGCATCTCAAATATACGAACACATGTTATGTGAACAATTGTGTGCAGAATGTATAGTACAGTTAACATTGTTTAACAGTTACATGTACAAGATGTAAATACCTACGTAGGTACTCGTAATTCAACTACCTTTTATGAAAGGCCCTTTTAAAATCACAAGTACTAGGATATAATATTCTTAACATATCAGCTGGCAAAACTATATCTGGATGACGTGTTAATATAAAGGAAAAAAAATAAGTTACGGCCAAATAATCATCCAACTGCAGGGCAAAGGCATCTATCACTGAATTCAAGTCACCACAGAAATTATGGGTACAGGCATAATCACCACGCTTACCAAAGTAATGCGGGTTTGTGATTACAAACCCGCGCAATGTAAGTAAATTCTATACTATTGAAGCCCGACCCAGAGATCGAACCCCGAGATTTTGGTTTAGTACTTAAACTATTTAAGTCAACTTAAAGCGTTGAAGTATAATACGTCCAAGAAACGAATTTCAGTAGCTATTATTCGATTTTAAGCGCTGGCTAAATCTAGCCGACCCTAATGCCCTAGTTATCGAAAACAATCAGTCATCCTAAGAATCTTTCACATAACTTATCACTGGCATTAGGTCGTCCCGTTGTCACGTATTCGCTATCGATCTCGAACATTTTGGTAATAAACGCCCTGGATGGTATGTAGGTGAATGCCTCCGTAATGAAAATAATATCACAAAAGGCGCGTGAGTCAAATATGAGAGATAAGAAAAACTGGACTGGGTTATGAATTTTTCGCAGCTCGCTTGCGTTACTGTGGGAATATATTATTATTCACGTTCACAAAATAGTCTTTTACGAGTGTAAGTTTTGTTGGCGTAAACATTTTCCCTGTAAAATTGTTATTATTAATTATTAAAGCCACGTAGAGTTCGTATAATACTCCCAAAAAATCTTCACTGCCCATAGCATTTATTCGTAAATGAACTTCAAGCGTGAATGACAAACATTTGGTATGACGATGGTAGTCTTTAAATATATTTTTATGAGATACTTTTACCATCCAATTTTAATGTGGTTAATGAGTATGATATACCTAATTTGAAGTTAGCTCCATACTATTTAAAAAGTAGGCAGATATAGTCCTAAGTAAGCAAGCTAAAGTCTAAATCAAAAAATATGCAGACGACCATAGAACCTCCTCCTTTTTTTTGAAGTCGGTTAAAAATTGACAAATATCTTTAAATGGGTGCCAAGTCTAATCAACTATGCGGACATCAACTGTTTTGTGTAAGCACACAATAACAGTAGGTAAACAACTAATAAGAGAAGAAAAGGAAAAGGTTGTATTGGACGTAAGTCGAACGAGGTGTTGGAAATCGTTAAGGAAAAAAGATTCTTCGTGCAAACATAAGATCGAAAATGGTTGGACATCTTATTCATCATGACATACAGTTAGAAAAAAATACTGATAGGCAAAATATAAAGCAGTTGAGTCGGAGAAAGGCCAAGACGAATCTATACTAATATTATAAAGCTGAAGAGTTTGTTTGTTTGTTTGTTTGAACGCGCTAATCTCAGGAAGTACGGGTCCGATTTGAAAAATTCTTTTTGTGTTGGATAGTCTATTTATCGAGTAAGGCTTTAGGCTATATAACATCAACAATATAACGGTGCGACCAATAGGAGCGAAGCATGAGTGAAAATTGTTGCAAAAATAGTCGCGATCATAATAACAGAAAATGACGCGGACGAAGTTGCGGGCGACAGCTAGTATGTAATACACAGTAATTGAAAGAAAAGATGAATGTCTTGACGTATAGGAGTTTGAAGTGTTGGCGACAAGAGCAAAGCTTTCAGTTTGGATTGAATGGTAATAATAATAATAAATACATAAATGCACTTGTTTTGTGGAAATCAGAAACAACGAAGGTACAAACACCCAGACCAAGAAAATGTAGGAAATCAATTTTTTCCCACATTGACCCGTCCGGGTATCGAACCTGGAACCTAAAAGCAGGTGACACCTTTTAGACTGGTGTACTTTCCGCCACGGATGACTGGATTTCAAAATATTATATATTATATACTAATATATATTTTTAAATATAATTGAATACTTAACCAGGCTGAAAAGATATAATAACATTTCTGTACTTAGCCCTTACTCACGGCCGCAGCTCAGCCCTCATCTCAACTCACAGGACGACAACATAAATACGAGTAACTTTTACACAAAAGCTCCCCTTTCCGCGTCAAGTTACATTGACCGTTAGGCCGTCGTTCGTATATTTCATCTTTTCAAATTTTTATCTTACAACACGCTCGAGAAAACCCGTACAATTGGATTTAACAAAGCGTTATTCCTTTTTTTTCTGCAGAACTGACAAAATTAACAATAAGATATGTTTTTTGTTACGTTACGTTTATTTAGCTGCTTAGTCGACCAGTCCTATTTACGTAATCGTGATCCTTTGTTAAAAGTCCTATTTAGATTTCGTAGAATATAATTTATAATGTGACTTTTTTTTTATTAATCAATGAGCTTTCTCTTGACTACATACTTATTAACTCTACGGTTAAGAAGAAGCCTAAGATGGAGCGAGCTTACCCAGAAGTGACTGGTTCTCCCACACACCAGCGGAACACAGAAAAACTGTTTGGCGCTGTACCCCGGCAGGAGGGGTAGTAGCACCCAGGCAGCCTCTTATGAAGCCTACCACCGCAAAGGGATCTGTTAACCGTCATCATTGGTTAGAAAACCAAAGATGCCGTTGCACAGGGTGGACCACTAGGAGGTAGATCCCACCACCCCAAAAGTACTGACTTATACAGTCAGCAAAATTTTTTAACATACTCAATATATAAGCATATACTTTATCTATATGATGATGACCAGAGCGAGTTACACCTTTGACATCAAAATTCCAGAATTGTAAACGCTTGATGAATCAACGTTGTAGTACTTTCTCATCTATTAGGTGTATAAACACATTTTTTCACTGCCTTTTTCTATTTGAAATGTAAAGGTCAGTATGTAATATTTCTAAGTTAATTCTTACATTTTGACGAAGAAGAGAATGAAAAAAAAAATTCCACTTTTTAAACTCACTTTTATATCAAAAAATGATCTAAGTTCTTTTTTTTAAATAGAGTACAAAAAAGTCTTCAATTTTGTACATACAAAGATATGAAAAATCGTCTTCCCCGTCTTATTACATAAATGGAGTGTCCAGCATGGCTTTCAGCGTTTTCACATGTTACAATCAGTCTCAAAAGAGCTCCAAGTAAGTCTCTTCTGGCTTACCTTTGTGACGTGTAGTGCTGGCACAAAAATAAAATCGGACCACTCCATCTCTTCATAGTTATCTTAATAGGCGACTAAAGGATCACCGAAATATTTTGTCCTGTCTAAAATACAACAATATTGAACTGTGATTGCTTTATTTTAATAAGAATAATATTTATTTTTATGTTAAATGTGTTTGTAATTTTAGTTTATTCTGGACACTGAAAATGGTTTGTTGTAGTGTCTTTATTTCTTCGTCAAGTTACCTTTTCAGTGCGATAACGCTTGTAATAGTTAAATGTGGTCAAAAAGTCATTTAATCCTCAAGCGATTAAAAATAGCGTCGTGCCCATCAATAATAACAACTACTTAGATTGAATGATAGGTGTTGATTAAAATTAAATGTCAGTGTCAACTTTATAACACGGCCAAATTAGGTTTCCATACAATGTTATGGATATTTATGTCATGTTATATATACAGGATGAAATAACGAGGCAAAAAATAAATGATGTATTTTTTCATTTGGAATAGCCCAGTACAAAAATGTCAAGATAAAGCACTTAGAAAATGTCCGCCAAAAATCTAAAACTTCTGATACAACCTCCTAGCAACACTTTTTTTACGCGATGCGCATCTCATTTATTCAGTACGATACTATTTATAAGTTTTTGATTTTCCCTTCATACCTTAACAGGCTTATGGCCGTAAAAATTTTAAACTACTCGTATGTTGCGAAAAATATTTTCGGTTAAAAACTTGATTTACATTTTTTACTTCATAAATAGGCTCTAAATACGACACTGGACGCCTATAAAACATTTTGAAGATGATGGAAAAGTCATTAATATTAGATTGATATAGGTTGTACTAAAACTGCACCCTTACCCTTTTTTTTACCACCGCAGAGGGATCTGTTAGCCGTCATCATTGGTTAGAAAACCAAAGATGCCGTTGCTCAGGGTAGACAGACCACTAGAAGGTAGATCCCACCACCCCTAACCCTTATGTCAAATGGATGCACATTTAGTTGGGACTCTTTCTTTGACGTTGATTGTATTTCGTTTTTTATATTACATCAATGGTTGTAGCAAAACTACATTAGTGTAGGTAAAATTACTGATACCTCACTAGTAGCATTTTCTTCGTTCCTGGCTTTCTGAAAAATGCATTTTTACTAGGTGTCGCGCTGCCCTGATACCCGACGTCGATATGCTAATACGCTGCGGGGCTGTGACGTAATTCGATATTCGCTACCTGCGACGAGCAATTTGCAAGCGAAAATACTCGTGCTTGGGAACTTGATACTTCATTCTCACAAATAGTTTGCACTGCTTCATTTTTTACATGCAATACACACTTTGTATGAGCTAAGTAGCAGTCCGAAACAACCGTTTAAAGAAAATACAAACGCGAATGATTATGACATATTTTCTCTTACTGACTTAAGCTTTTTGCTGGAAAAGCTTCTAACACTTAGTAAATGCTTAAAGAAAATGTTACTTTACTGTAAATGAATCACCATATTTACAAAAAAAAACCTACGTACGAGGTTATATTCTGGGCCAAGCTGAGCGGCAGTCCCTCGATCGTGAGTTATTCCAGACACAATTGAAATCAATTGTTATCGTGGCACCCGAGTGCCACCTGGGGGTTGAAGGATTAAGTGATATTACACTCTGTTGCTGCCATTAAAGACTATATTCACATCAGCACACCGCGAACTCGGACTCGTACACATTCTTAACCAAACCTAACTTATTTGAATTAGACTGCCGGACCGACTGCCAGCCTCTGACATTCGCGCAAAGGTTTTGCTTGCTACGCCGCCTGTGGGAATTATAGTAGTGTAAAGTAGGTATTACTAAATTTTACATTATTTGCTATCATGTAGCCACATCTATTTATACAGACAGATTTCTAACCAAAAGCGACTGTATTTATACTATGTGAGTGAGCATACCAAAGACTAAACTTCACTTACTAAAGTTGTTTTTGTTACAATGCTATTAAATACAAAATTTGAGCCTCGGCGATACCTAAACATAAAATTACTATTACGAGCAAAACTTACCAGCCGTTGAGTGGATTAGATCGCATTACCTGAAACGAAAACAAAATATAATGTAACAACAGGCCCTTCGATACAATTTTTCGCCTATAAAAAACAAGGAAACGCACTTCTCATAACCTTTGCGCGGACAGAATCCTAATTCACTAGTTTCAGAGATTGGGTTTGCAAAAAGTCGATATTAAATTGTCGATAGTGATAAATATTACAGTTTTATATTACTAATTTTTTCATGATACTTACATTATTTTTACTATAGTATATTCAAGTTTTGAAGCCTTTATAAAATATCGTCTTGAATATTATAAGCTTACAGATACACAATCAGTGTCAAACGTATCCCAATTAATTGTGTATCTAACATCAATGGGTAAGTAACATAAGGCACTTTATAATTAAGAGCTATTTGTTTTGAGATTTCTATCATCGTTGTTTTTAACGAATTTCTTCCTGTCGTGATATTTTGTAATCAGGCTCTAGCAAAAGTGCCGAAATATAAGAAATTCATAAAATGATACCTACATGGTAAAAATCTCAAAGAAACTAACTCATATACTTAATAGTAAACAAAACAGTTTAAGTCAGTAATATTCTATTATGTTATTATTAGTTTTTGAGACATGCATTTGTTACTTGTAGTTTTTAAGTTTCAGATCTAAAAAACATGATACTAATATTTCTGAAAAGTACTTTAAATATCTTTTAATTCTTTCGATGTACCACGATTTGCACGACCTTCAAAAATCAATTGTTAATCTTAACCCACGATGTCTATTAGACGATAGTGAACTAAAGAGCCAAGTAACAACACTATTCCAAATGGGAATCGGGAGATGTGGAGAAATCTCGCATTTCAACCATTTGCGAGAGGAATAGGACCCTACATGCCCGGCCGCTGCGTACGGAGTAGTAAATCATTTTAATAATTGATCCGGCCTGAAATATTCATGAAGTTCCATCTGAAGATAGTAGGGAGGAAAATGGATGAAAAATGTTCTGACCGTCGTGAATATTTTCTCGAGGCTGACCGTTTTAGACGTCGCCTCTCAGTCCTTGCACAGACAGGCGCGGTCTGTGGTTTAACCAAATTCAGTGCATTAACTACGTTACTATTAAATAACTTTTAACACTAAGTAAAAAAGTAACTCTCGTTACTTGTCTAATTTTATTGCTTCTATACCAGTTTTGCCTGGTATAAATCTCATGTCTAATATCGTGGTGGCCGACCAGTACCTATTGATGGATTTTAGTATAGACAATAGTTTTGCAAGACTTCAGACACTCTTAAATATGTATTCTGGTATTACCTTATTCGAATCTCAATCAGCAGTATACTGTCTACGAAGTCACTGTCTTAAAATGATCTTGATTTTGAATGATTATGTAAATGTTATTGTAATATTATTGTGAGGTCTACCTAAAAACTAACCCTACCGTGTTTAGGATAATGATAAAATCTACTACTGCTGAAAATAGTGCAAAGTTGCGGAAAAAAAGAACCCTGATAGTAACTATTAAAAACAAAAATCACTGCTAATAAACAAAACATCGTTTTATATAAAAAAGAATATCTATTCATCATCATCATCATCCTTTCACAGTCCACTGTGGACATAGGCCTCTCCAGTTGCACGCCACTTAAGTCGATCCTCGGCTTCTCGCATCCAGCTCCTGCCAGCCACCTTGCGCAAATCATTACTCCATGAACTGAGAGCGTCCTACACTACGTTTGCTGAGACAGGGTTTCCACTCAAGAATTCGTTTACCCCATCGGTTGTCGGGTCTGCGGCTAATATTATGGCCAGCCCACTGCCACTTCAGCTTGCTAATCCGGTAGGCTATGTCGGTAACTTTAGTTCTTTGCCTGATCTCATTTCTGATTCTATTCATAAGAGAAACTCCACCGCCCGCTGAGCGACTTTGAACTTGTGGACTAGCCGTACCGTCAGCGTCCACGTTTCTACGACCGTCTGTGTCCACGTTTCTTATTTAAAAAGCAACATTTTAATATGTGTTGTTTGTAATCTATATATATAAAAATGAATCCCTATTTCCCTTGGTCATTGCATCACGCGTCAACGGCTGGACCGATTTCGCTAATTGTTCGTGCACCATCGGCCGCGCTCGGCGGCGCTCGCGGGCGCGCGGGCCGCGGCAACTCCAGCGACCGGACTTCGCACTTATCCGCCGTTGACACCGCGCGCGCGCTCCCATGTAATTAAAATCCTTACGTTCACGCAAACCAGTAAACTTATGTTATATACAGTCCACTTTAGTTTTATTTCTACGAGCTATCGAAGGAACCCAAACAATTTGGTCCTTATCTCGCAGCAAATTTGAACCACGAAGCATAAGGTTTACCGTTCGTGGACTTTGGACTCATCGACGAGAACGCCGTACGTGTCATCTCAAGATCGGAGGTAGAAGTCGCTGCTTGAGGTCTTCATACATTTGAAATCAGAAGAAAAGCACTGATTGCGCACATCGAGGCTCTTCAAGATCCCAGAAGTCAAGATTCGACCGTGACATTTCGACCTCTAAGTCGAAATCTGCAAGTCATCGCTTCATCGTGGGATTCATGCCACCTTGTGGATAAGGATAAGGATATCTTGTGAGTTCGTTCCAATTATTCCTTCTATATCCCTTTCAAATATTTTTACGGTCGTAAAATTTAAACATTTTACGACTTTTTCCGTAGCTTTTCTTTCCTTTCTTCTTTATTGCCTCTTAAATAACTGACTTTAATCAAGTTATTTATCTACGTTTTTCAAATCATCTGCACCCGCTTTAGCGCGCACCGCTTGTTCGAGTCGCTTATCAATTTTTTACACCTGTTGTAGGTAGACATAACGGTCGCATCAGCTGTGCGCTCGGGTCATTCACACACATTACATAATTATTATTGCATTTATGGTCGCACGCCTATTCATTGAATCCTTTCATTGTACAGATTCATTACTTACGCATTTTGTTTGCCTACGTTTTTTCCGTTACATTTGAAATAAATATCTTTCAGTATGGCCAACGACAGTGTAGCCATTTTAATTAAGAAACGCAGTGCTATGAAAGCCAAGCTTACCAATTTTAGCAATTATATTAGCATTCTTACTCGCACTAAATGTATTTCCGATTTGCAACGCATAGATTTGGAGGGACGATTCCGTAAATTTGATGCCTTATACGTAGATTTTGATAATTTACAGTTGGATATCGAGGTGCAATCGGACACTCCGGACGACGAGTATGCGGAGCGCGCCAATTTCGAGGAACGGTACCATACGCTGGCGGCGCAGGCGCGCAGTCTGCTGGCCCGCGCCGACGTCGGCGACGCCGAGTCCGAGGCGAGCTCGACGTGCAAACAAAAAGGTGCATCGTCACGCAATAATTTTATACGCTTACCTAAGATTGATTTGCCTAATTACAATGGTAGTTATGAGTGCTGGCTTGAGTATAGGGATACATTTTTGTCATTAATTCATGGCAGTAGCGGCATCGATAATATTAGTAAATTCCACTACCTACGTGCGTCTTTAAAAGGAAGCGCGCTGGAAGTTATTAAAAATATTGATTTTAATGCAGATAACTACAATGTGGCGTGGAATTTACTATGTGAGCGCTATAACAACAGTAGGCTTTTAGTGAACAATCACGTGCAGGCATTGTTCAATGTTGAACCCGTCTTGAAAGAGTCGAGTCAGTCGTTGCGTCATCTCATTGATACAATTAATAAAAATATTAGAGCGCTAAAAACATTGAACGAACCCACGGAGTATTGGGACACGCTTGTAGTTTACATGATGTCAAGTAAATTAGATGTTGTTACTGGTAGAAATTGGGAGGAATATCGCAGTAGTTTGTCAGCATCACCGTCATTATCTCAGTTTTGTAGTTTTATTAGTAATAGAGCCGATTTATTAGAAACCTTAGATGAAAAATCAAACACAAGTAAAGTAGAAACTAAACCTAGAAGCTTTATAATTGCAACTAATAATAATCAAAGCGATAATCTAAATCAAATTAATCTTAATCAAAATAAAAATTATAATGAAAAAATTAAATGTCCATTATGTACTAATAATCATCTGTTGTATACTTGCGAAAAATTTAGAAACTTACCTGTTGAATCGCGGATTTCTAAAGTAAAAGAATTTAAAGTATGTTTCAATTGTTTACGTTTTGGACATTTGACAAACCGATGTAGATTATCGAGTTGCAAATACTGTAAAGGTAAACATAATACGCTATTGCATGTCAACCAATCGAAACCTACTTCCTATCAATATCCTATGCCTAGTAGTTCTAGTGTTGCCTTACCAACTGACATTTCTGGAGGTGCCTCTTTACCTACTCGCACGCCAGATAATGTCGTCTTATCAAGTGACACTTCTATACATAATGCTACTTCTTCGCATATTTTGCTTTCCACAGCGCTGGTGAGAGTGATCAACAATGGCGAGAAGTACAGCGCGAGGATACTGCTGGATAACGGTAGCACAGCCAACTTTATTACAAGTTCATTTTGCAACAAACTGCGATTGCCCAGACATAGGGCGAGCTCCACTGTGACAGGTATAAATAATCAGAGTTCTACTAGTACACAGTCTTGCGATTTATTAATTGAATCATACGACGGCGACTATAAGGCACATATTAACTGTTTCATATTGCCTGAGATAACAAAAATCTTACCGTCTACCTTAATTGATTTAACTTGCATACCCATACCTTCAGACTTACATTTAGCTGACCCTTCCTTTTATGTTCCGTCAGTAATTGACATTTTAGTCGGTGCTGAAGTATTTTGGAGCGTCCTAGGCAACGCATCTATTAATTTAGGCAAAAACCAGCCAAGGTTGTGCGATACTAAGTTAGGGTGGATAGTGTCAGGCCCTGTAGCTCTTCAATCACTTCCATCATCCTCAAAACAGTCGCATTTTTGTAATTTTTCGTCTAGCGAACTGAACACTAATTTGTGTAAGTTCTGGGAACTTGATTCAGTTTCGTCTAAGCATTTTTTATCACAAGAGGATCGAGCTTGTGAAGAAAGTTTTCTCCTAAACACCAAACGAGATGAAAATGGTCGGTTCGTAGTTGCTATGCCTTTAAGAGATAATCCAGGTGTTCTAGGTGATTCATATGAAATGGCCAAGCGTCGTTTCTTATCTTTAGAACGTCGTTTTGAACGTGATCTTGCATTCAAAGAGAGATACGTCGATTTTATGCAGGAGTACGAGCGCTTGGGCCATATGACTGAGAACA
Source organism: Anania crocealis (assembly GCA_949315895.1). Taxonomy (NCBI): domain Eukaryota; kingdom Metazoa; phylum Arthropoda; class Insecta; order Lepidoptera; family Crambidae; genus Anania; species Anania crocealis. The sequence goes on from OX438864.1 coordinate 11,577,323, forward strand.
GCTGTTCAGACGAATCTCGCTCAGATGGCAACGTTGACTATTTTTTGCCTCATCATGGAGTCATCAGAGAATCTAGCACTACAACCAAACTCCGGGCAGTCTTCGATGCTTCAGCCGCAACCACATCAGGAGTTTCTTTAAATGATATCCTAATGGTAGGACCAACTGTCCAGGATGATCTTCTATCAATCCTGCTTCGTTTTCGTCAGCACAAGTACGTCATCTCTGGTGACATCGAGAAAATGTACAGAGCTATCAACGTCGTAGATTCGAATCGATCTTTACAACAAATTATATTTCGTACAGACCCCAATTTGCCCTTGAAAACGTACAGTCTCAACACTGTTACGTATGGCACAGCTTCTGCACCCTACCTAGCCACAAAGTGCTTAGTAAGTTTATCAGCCACTACCACTAATCAGTTTGTCAAAACATCAATCGAGCGCGATTTTTATGTCGACGATTATTTAAGTGGGGGCCCATCAGTTTCATCGGTGGTGGAATTAGGTAAAGAGGTTATGTCTATTTTGGCCAGTGCCAATTTCAATCTAAGAAAGTGGCAATCCAACAGTCCTCAGGTTCTGGCACAAATCACAGGATCCAATAATCTTAATTTCTCTGAGAATAAAAATGTTTCTTCAAAAACCTTAGGTCTGCATTGGCTTTGTAACTCAGACTTTTTGTCATTTTCAATCGACATCGAAACCAATAACCACGTGACTAAACGCAACATTTTATCGGTCATCAGTCAAATTTTTGACCCTCTGGGTCTGGTTGGTCCGTGTGTAGTAGAGGCCAAAATCCTCATGCAGAAATTATGGGTTGAAAGGTGCGATTGGGACGATCATGTGTCTCAGGAAATACATGATTTATGGCTCTCCTTTGTTGACACGCTCCCATGTTTAAACACACTACTAATTCCAAGATGGGTTTTATGTGAGGAGTCAATAACGCATGAAATGAAAACGCTTGTTTCTCGCGGGCTCAAGGCTAACCTTATCAGCGAGTGTTCTTTGTGGTGGTCAGGGCCACAATTTTAACGTGAAAATGAATTGCATTGGCCTAAAAAACCCAATAGCAACGCGAAACAGGATCTACCTGAATTAATGTCAAGTCATGTCATGAAAAACAATCAATTAAATTCAAACAATCATTTAATTTCATTGCATCAATCACATAATAATTCACCTACTCTATCATTAATTCATAAAATGTCAAATATTAATAAAATACAACGAATTATGGCCTATATACAAAGATTTATTTACAACATTAAAAACAAAATAAACAAAAGGGTTGAATCTATTTCTAATCAAGAACTTAATAATTCACTAAAGGTTTTGATCAGTCACGCTCAATTTGAAATGTTTCCCCTAGAATATTCTCTTCTTAAATCAGGGAAATCATTACCTAGAAAAAATCGACTTATATCTCTTAGCCCATTTTTAGACGACGATGACGTCATTCGTGTGGGCGGGAGACTTGATAACTCTCCCTATGATTATAATGTCAAGCATCCCATTCTACTGTGTAGTAAACATCACTTGACTAAACTAATTTTTGTTAAATTCCATTTAGATTTTTTACATGCTGGTCCGCAATTACTATTAGCAAATATACGTCAATTTTATTGGACTTTAGGTGGCAGAAATCTTTCTAAAAACACAGTTCGTCAATGCATCAAATGTTTTAGGCATAAATGTTCTAACTTACAACCTATCATGGGTCAGCTGCCAATTAATAGAACACAACTAGAGTTTCCTTTTTTGAATTGCAGTGTAGACCTTGCTGGGCCAGTATTAATAGCTGATCGAAAAGGGCGAGGGTGTAAGCTTATAAAGTCTTATCTGTGTGTCTTTGTTTGCCTTGCAGTTAAAGCTGTGCACATCGAGCTCGTTACTGACCTGACGAAAGAGGCGTACATGTCTGCTTTAAACCGTTTTGTCTCCCGTCGAGGCAAGCCCCAGAGCATCCTGTCAGATAACGGCACTAACTTCGTCGGTGCTAATAATGAGTTGCAAAACTTTCTTGTTGAGTCTGATATTGCATACGAGATTGCTCAACAAGGCATCGAATTTACGTATTCTCCTCCATATAGTCCTCACTTCAACGGGATCGCAGAGGCTGCTATTCGCTCGACGAAGAGCCATTTAAAACGACTACTAGAGCTCACGCATTTCACTTACGAGGAAATGGCTACCTGTTTAACTCAGATAGAGGCAGTATTAAATTCTCGTCCCCTTACCCCGCTCTCCTCTGATCCATTTGATTTTTCTGTCCTTACTCCTTCACACTTCTTAATTGGACGACCGCTCATGTCTGTTCCGCATCCACAGGTGACTGAAATCAACGTGACTCGCCTGGAGCGATATCAGCGAGTGGAACACATCAAGCAGCACTTCTGGAATCGCTTTTATTTAGAGTATGTTTCTCTGCTACAGCAAAAGACAAAGTGGGCGACTTCGACCGGACAGCAACTGACCGAGGGGACACTTGTACTCGTCAGAGAGAGAGGACAACCGCCACTTCTATGGCCACTGGGCCGCGTAACACAAGTCTTCCCAGGGAGTGACGGAACTACACGGGTGGCCGAATTGAAGACAAGGAAGGGGACAATTCTGCGGGCCTTCAATAACATTTGCCCACTTCCTCTTGCATGAAGAGGTCAACCCGGGGAGGATGTTCGTGCACCATCGGCCGCGCTCGGCGGCGCTCGCGGGCGCGCGGGCCGCGGCAACTCCAGCGACCGGACTTCGCACTTATCCGCCGTTGACACCGCGCGCGCGCTCCCATGTAATTAAAATCCTTACGTTCACGCAAACCAGTAAACTTATGTTATATACAGTCCACTTTAGTTTTATTTCTACGAGCTATCGAAGGAACCCAAACACTAATTCTTTTTTTGTTTTGTTTGTTATTGTCAGGAGAACGTTCTTATGAAAGAAAAAATTAGGAAAATTGCGCGGAAAATAATAAAATTTAAGAAAACTTAATCACCATACTAAATTATTTTGTTGATAATGTAAACTTTATCGCTTTTGACAATTTGAACTTTTTTAGCAAATGCCGTTTGACATAACATTGACAGAATGCGTGCTGCAATAATCATCAAATCGGGGGTAAAAAAATCAGAATTTTGCACATGGCCAGTAATGTTGCCCGTTCCCATGTCGTAATACTAACAAAACTATTCATATCAATATTATAGTTAAGACAAGACAACGTCTGTCGGGTCCGCTAGTAAGTTAATAATAATGAATGAATTATTAATAATCCAGTGGGTAAAAAGAAAGAGAATGTACCGTTATTGCATAGAAAACTTATTAATTTGTAAATTACAATAATAATAACTCAAATCTTATTTGTAGCAAATTAACGTTATCCAATATTTATTTAATTTAAATAAGTAGTTCGTAGTTGTCGTTAGTATGAAGATGACAAATGGATGATTATACTGAATATCTTTTTGTCTGAATGGGATGTATCGACTTTCATAATATCCGCTCGCTAATATGTAAGCAGAGAATATTTCAAAACTCTGACAATAATAACGTGAATGAATTATTAATTTGTGATTTGAATAACAATGGCGGGCAATTTGCTTAAGTATAAGCTGGAGAAAAGTTGTAATATTAAGGCCTAGATTGTGTACAATTTTTTAATTCAACCGATGGTAAAAATTAAGTGAGTACTTTTATATTAAAGGTGTGGATTGCGGCCCCATACATAGGTTACAAGTTATCGATCAGACCTCAGTGATTAATTAATTATTTAAATCGTCTTTTAGTTGTAATATCGGCCATGAAATATTGTATGCACCACTCGCAAATTTGTGTTCAGAAAGTAGTAGGTACTTCACAACTTGAAAGTGTATATTTATGTAAGTAGGTAGTATAGTTTGGCCGTAGTAGTACTTTTGAAATTGACACGATTGCAAAATGTATCCACCCACAGGAACCGTTTTTCGGTTGACTGTATATATTTTAATAGAATTATGCTCTAAAACATTTTGAGTTTAGCTTCACATATTTCATTTGTTTGGAATGCTCTTATAATCTCCAACCAAGTTACTTCACAGCCAGTCAGATGCTTAAACATGAACGTTAAAAAATTAACTAATCAAGGCTGTTTATGTGCTCTAGTCTAGTCTAGCTCTACCTACTTACACAGAAAATACAAAACAAGGTCGGAGAAATATTTCTTTTTGACATCTTAGCTAGCCCTTTGTCTTTATGTCATAGGCCCCTGAAATCTCCTTGTAAAGATAGTAGACAGTTTACTAGGTACGCTTTACTTAATAAAGTAAGAATTTTCTTTGTGGATCATACATACCGAAAGTTCAATAATTTAACTATTATCTTTTTAAGCGATCTCTTTAAGACAAATTTAACAACATTATAATTATGAAATATTGTCGTACAGATTAATTATAAAAAAAACCTCAATGTTTCATATCGGTTTTTGATTCAAAAGACTTAGGATTTCTTGATATTGCTTATATTTGATGGTTACAGTACTTCGCACATAAATCATACCTAAATAACTATGCTATTTCCAGTAAGTAGTATCTTTTTATAAGTTATTCTTTTCACACGGGCATGATTGTCTGTCGGTAGATTTTATGTGATGAATTTTGCAAAAGTAAAACAAGGATAAAACGTCTTTTTTTTTAAATCATCAAATTCAAATTAAAATTAAAATTTTTATTAATAGCAAACACTTATTGCGTTAAACATTTTATGGAACTAAAATAAATAATAATTCCAAAATATAAAAAAGAGCTGATTAATATTTACAATTATTGATAATACAACAAAAAAACAATTGATAATGATTAAGAAAAAATTAGCTTAAAATAAACATGTCAAAATTATTTCAAAAAAAATTATAACCTAATATATGTATATCATCTTCCTATTAATAATCATCCCACTGCAGAGTCCTGGATCACCATCATTGAATTCAAGTAACTTATCACAGCAGTGATGGGTACAAGCATAATCACCACACTTGCATTATACGGGTTGGTAAACAAAAACCCGAGCAATGTTCGCGAGTTCGGTTTACTTAAACCACTATACCTACCAACGGGGCTTCATCGTTTGGTTACTACGACTAATTTTCATTTAATATCTATATAATAATATTTAACATCATACATGTATATAAATAGCTACATGTTAACAAATACATATTTAAATATCTGTTAACAAACACGGTAAATTTAATAAAGCTACCAAAAAAATCACAAAATATATTCCCGAGTTTTTCAAACACGATGTAATTTAAGCACATTTTCCCTCCAACAAAACCTCAACCTTTGCAAATAAACGCATATACCCCAAATTGGCTTTCAAAAACTGTCAGCGGGGACAGGAATAAGCCGCTACGTGACGTCGAATGCGTAAACGTAACGTTATAATGTATAGACGCAGGTGTCGCCGAAACTCATGTCCTGTTTGTGTTGCTAATGGCCGCTTCTTGCAAGGAAATGATGGAACGATCCGCGTTAAGCTGCGTTTAGACTTGTTGATTAAGCTGACACTTTTTAGCTCTATTACGCTAGTTGAGTTAATTATCCTTGACGATTCTGCTTCTTTACTTTGTCACCCTATAGATAATGTACTTAGTTCAACGCCTTATATCATTTTATCATTTGAATCTATTGATTCAAGACTTCCATTATGTGTTGACTTTTTTATGGGTCACATGATAAAATGTCAAGTAAAAAATGAACCAATTCATATTCTAATTTTTCAAAGTCTGCATGGGCAAACTTATTTGAACAGTAAAGCCTACTTAATAATAATTGTTAAAAATTTGGCTAAACATTTGCAAACAAATGTTATTACACTTTAAAGCAAAAAGACGTATTTAACCTATCAACAAATCAACATAACTTTCTAACACTGAAAACACGTTTATTAAATAATATTACATTACATCGATTCGACAAAGATTCTAAAATAAAACATGAAAGAAGAAAATGTAAACGGCAACTAAAACCCAATAACGAAAAGCGGTTTCGTTGACAAACTTCACAAAGCTTTGGTTTGTGTACATTATCTACATACGTACTTATAGCTTTGATATTTGACATGCGTCGCTAATGGAGTAAAGTATACGCTGGCCCAATTCCACCGTAGACAAACGTATCAAACCAACAACTGACTACCCAATAAAAACCAGTGATGTGAAAATTTCGATGAAACGAAATATTACGTTCCAGTTGCACTATTATGCTGACATCGATTTTGTATTTTTTATTATTCTGGAATCTTGAAACCAACTGTTAAGTTGTTCACAATTAATCTTTAAAGGATCTTCAAAACAAATAAGTTACTCTTGAAATCTTTTATAAAGTAACGTCTCTTCTTATTGATATTTTAAATAAAAATTTAGTTAAGCTACGTTTTACAATAAAACTTCTGTGTCATGTTGTCTCTTTACTTTTTTTCAGTTTTCTGTTGAAACAAAATGAATCGAAAAACGACAAGAGTTCTAGACAATTGGTGTCTATAGCATCAATTCAAAATTGTGTCGTGTCGTATGACTGTACCGTACCTTGCTTAAGTATACGTAAGTAATACGAGTAATAACCGAAAAAATACTAGAGATAATATCTGGCATACCTACCTATCAGAAAATACTATGATTGACAACATACTTAACCTGAAGGTAACTTAATAGTAGTGTTATTTATTTCATGTTTTTACAATGTCATAAGATACCTAATACACAATTAAAAAATGGTAGGTATCGATAACTTATCAACAACTCTAATAGACAAGTGTGTATGAATATTTTATATTATGTGATTAGTATCGTTTCAAATATCGAGTTAACGTTATACTGTAATTATGTTGGTCGTAGTGTTGTATTCTATATTTTTTGTTTTTTAATTTGATCACCTTTACTTTTTGTCGCCTCGTATTTTCAAAAAACTGTTTCACATAATTAACAGTATTTTTTTCAGTTTTTGCACCTTTTTTAAATACTAGCTGTTGCCCGCGACTACGTACGCGTCAATATCTGTTATTATGATCGCGATTATTTTTGCAACATTTTTCACTGATTCTTCGCTTCTATTGGTCGCAGCGTGATGAGATATAGCCTAAAGCCTTCCTCGATAAGTGGACTATCCAACACTCATTTTTTTAATTCGAACCAGTACTTTCTAAGATTAGTGCGTCCAAACAAACAAACAAACTCTTCAGCTTTGTAATATTAGTCGGTATAGATAACAGATCTTCAAAGACATTGATTTTAAAATAATTCTTGTCTTACAAATAGAAAATCATATGAAAAGTATCAAATAGACCACTATTAAGTCGGAGTATGATGATTGTCAGAGATTTCTTGATACCTACTATCCTTAGGACCAAATTTTTTTTTTTAATTCGTGCTTTACCATATCAACTAAAAGCAAAAACTTACGTTGTTCAAGTTATTTATTACCGGAACGTTATCATTAACTTTGTAACTATATAAACTTGAATTATGACTGTTCACGAGATTTACGCCGGGAGATTGACTTCATTCGTTAGCCCATTCGGAGCGAGGGCCGCTATTATAGAGGTATTCTTCAGAAAATGGTGTTATCAGCGGGCGATAAGACGAGAAATGGGCTTATCCACTTACGTTACCCTCCCTTACTCATTTAACCTAAATTATATTCTTATATACCCGTGTAACTATATTGTGTAAATTGAAAGCTAGTTGAATAGCGTGCTGGATATGTTAAGTGTGCGATAATAATATTTGTATATATAGTTTAATTATTACTGGTAGAAAATTTTACACTTTAATCGTAGTTTGAAGTTATGTTTAATTTGAGTTACCTTATTTATTGTTTTAATTGGGTACTAACATGCTTTTTTGGAGTTTGTAGACAACAAAGAACTACGACAATAGTCCGACTAAGAGATACTTTTAGTAATAGAAAACTATTAAAATTCCGCTACTAAAATCAAATGATGTACCTATCCTTAAAATAAGAATTAAAAAATGTCACGAGCTTTAACGACCTCATTATTCTTGTATGTTATCTACTTGTATAAAATAAAAAAGGCATACTACCTACATTCGACATTTGCAAGCGACTGGCAAGAAATATGATGCAGTGTACACCCTACGTGTGAGTTGGAACAAATTACGCTCGATCAGTCATCTCTAACATTTTAACTCAAAAGGGCGACAAACACCCTTGACTTAAATTACCACTACGACGTAAACTAAACACGATCTATTCTGTAATATATCGCACTATTTTCGTATGTAAATTGTGCAAAAAAGGGCTGTGGCTTCGGAGCAATCCTAGGCGGCTCCGCACTAAATCATGCTATAAATTATCGCGTATGAAATATTCACAACGCCTCCACATACGGCGGTGTGAAGAGCCGTGGAAAATTGCCATACAAAATAGGCACCACGCCATCGATACCGCTAGCGTTAGTTATTCACTCAAAGACAAGCGAAGCGTGTGTAATTAATTTGAAGTGAGGGCTGTAGAATTCTTCATTATTTATTTGAAAAATTCAAGTCTGTGTTTAAGTAACCGTTAAGTTAAAGATGAGTATTTATCAAGTGTGTGAGTTCAGCATAGTAGGTTAGATTGTAAATAATAGGGGTTAAAGTATGAAATTGCCGATTTGTACTGAAAATCAAAATTGTTTATTTTTTAACAAATTTATTTAATCAAAATAGTTACCATTATTATCTATACATTGCTGCCATCTAATAGGAAGGTAATTTATGCCTTTCTGATAGAACTCTAGGATTTAGACTGCACAAACTGTGTGAAAGCATTTTGTACTGCCTCCTGGGAAGAAAACTTCTTGTCACGTAGATAATTGTCCAAATCACGAAAAAAATGGTAGTCCGTTGGAGCAAGGTCTGGCGAATACGGAGGATGTCGAATAATTTCTAATTGCAGTTCCTGAAGGGTTAAAACGGTTTCTCGTGCTGTATGAGGTCTCGCGTTGTCATGAAGCAATAATGGTGAAGATCGATTCATGAGTCGGGTACTGTTTTACTGCTAGTTTTGCCAACATTGTTCGGAGTTCGGCACAATAGACATCTGCCGTTATTGATTGACCAGATCGGAGAAAACTATAGTGAATAACACCATGCTGAGACCACCAAACAGTTACCATTACCTTTTTATTGGTAAGTTTTGCTTTAGAACACTGTTGTGGCGTTTGACCTGGGGTCAGCCATTGCATTTTTCTTTTACGGTTATCATAAAAAATCCACTTTTCATCATATGTCACAATTCGATTTAATATTCCTTCATTTCTGTACCGATTCAACAAGGCAACACAAGTTTCAACACGCGTTTCTTTCTGCACATCAGTCAAATCATGAGGCACCCATTTTTGGTATTTTTTTATTTTATTGATTTGACGCAAATGAGTCAATATTGTGGGTAAGGTTACGTTAAACCATGCCGCTAATTCCTGGGTAGTTTGACTAGGATCGGCTTCCACCATCTCTCTTAATTCATCGTTAATCACATGTCTTCCTCGTGGCTCGTTCTTCAAGTCGAAGTTTTCATCACGAAAGCGTTTAAACCAAAATCGCACGGTATGTTCATTAGCAGATCCCTCTCCAAACGCAACATTGATATTGCGGGCTGTTTCTGCCGCGTTACTTCCGCGTCGGAACTCGTATTCAAAAATCACTCGAATTTTCGCAGTATCCATCTTTCTTGTCTTAAGTTAAATAACAAAAACAATTGAAAGTCGATATTCAAATGTTTCACATTTTTTAAAAGAAGAACATCATAAAAACCATGTGAAAAAAGTTTCATTTGAAAACCTCAAACCATGGAGATTCTATGTCAATTCAAAGAACCTATTACAATAAAACGGCAATTTCATATTTTAACCCCTAATATGTGCTTTTGTTTTCATGTTTGTTACGAGAAAATACTTTCAAACCTTTTAAGCTCTTGCATAGCTTCTATCGCGGACCTTGAGCGTGGAGACCGAATCCAGAAATTCCGTAACGAAAATAACCTAACCTAACACTCGGGGCGAGGCACAATCGCACAATTTTGAATTTCCGAAATTTAAAAGAATTTAGAAGAAAATACGGATTTTGACAGTATGGTTGCCTATGGTAACCATATCTGCCAAAATAACAGAAAAATTTTATTACAAAAGTCAAAATTAGAAAATACATAAAATTTTAAAATTAAGCTATTGCATAGCTTCTATCGCGGGCCTTAAGCTGGAGACCGAATCCAGAAATTCCGTAACGAAAATAACCTAACACACTACTCCAACCGGCACAGCGGTGATACTTTTTAGTTTTATAATTGCATAAGTTGTTAAAAAATGCTATGCAATAGCTTTACCGCGGCAGTCTCTGAGTGCCACACGTATTTTTTTTTTATTACATACATGATGTCAACTCAAATGGATTTTGTCACCCTTTTCGCTGGTTCACTTGATTTTTTATCATAAGTAAGTATTTATCGAATAAATACATAAAACATTTTATACCGTATTCAATATAGGTTTTTATTAATAAAGTTTTAATTTAAAATAAGCCGATGATTTAAGCCAACACGAGTTTTAATAAAAACCAGTAACTGTGAAATTTTATGTAAAACCAATTTGGGTATTTACTAAATTACATTAAATTGTTGTCCATTATACCTAGGTAAATTAGTCTATATAGCGCAATAAAATAAAAATAAATGAGAATAGAATCACATACATTGTTGTTATACCAGATAAGTAACTATTTAAAGCTCTTGTTTCGTGTCCGAGAATCGAACCAGGTACCTTGGAGCTGGCATAACCTTGAGAACAGGTGTGTACGCCTCTCCACCATTTAGGTGACTTTATGTGGTATATGAGATGTAATACACAAAGTATACAAAGTAACAAACCATACTTTAATACTTTGTTGAAGGTTAACGAAGATGAAATCATGTCAACCTGAAAAAATGAATGGTAAAATGATTTTAAATCACAGCACATAATATAACGAACCCTAATGACTGACAATGGGTCGATCAGTCGTTCCACTGCAGAGCGAATAAATTGAATTCTAATTTTCAATTTCAATAACAATAGATTTCAAAGAGTCGGGCGCAGCCGTCACTTCCGACAAGTGCTCAAGAATATCGCGAGTCGAGTTGTGACTATAGATTGTACAATCAAATTTCGAAACACGACTACAGATAAAGAAATCGCGAAATAATTTACTAAAAAATAACGTTTTGGCTTATTTTTATAATTCCTATCTACTATTTTTTTAAAATTTTCTCGAACACTTAAATTGCAACGAAAGATAAATTTACAGATTTAACTCGCTTTATTAGGGTATTAAATTTGGTTTTAGTTTATACCGGCGACGTTCCGAACCCTTTTAAGCTTTTGTAGTCACTTGTAGACAAGGTGTTATTCCTCTTAGCAGATCTCAAGGAAGGACAATAAAATGTAGAGTGCGATATAGCCAAATCCGACGCGGATAGAGTCTCAGGCGGAGCATTATTTTAATATATTATATCATAATGATTTCAATGTGTACGTACTTAAACTACGTAAAGTTTTCATGTGTTACATAATTGGATATTAGCTTTAAAAATAGCATAAAGTTATTAAAATGTTTGATTTTGTTTATAAACGTTGCCCTCAAAAAACAACTGCGAGGCAGATGCGAGCAGGCGAGAACCCCTAAATTAAGTAGGTATATTCAAAGAATTTCTTTTAAGAAGAGTATTGCGTAAACTGTTATTTACCTACAAGCATTTTCCTATTTCCTATTTGTTGTTCTATTTTTAAATTTATATTAAATAACGATTCTTTAAATCAAGTTCTCGTAAAGAGTTCAAGAAAATACCACTTTTACTTCCTGGTATTTCTTAGAATAAAATTCTCTTGCACATAAAAGTATGTGAACGTTTCGAGTGAAAATATATTTTCAAAGTCAGCGAATCAATGGACCGCAAATACATCTCTTGAAGAAGTATTTGACCTTTCAGACCACGGTTATAAATGCTCCGGGCGATGTAACCTAGTCGAGTACGTATAAGATTGTATGTTTATGACATCACTTGTGCTTTTGTGGTTATCTTCTAAAATTATAAATTTAAGTAATTGTTTTGTTACTTATTACCGTTTTCAATGTAAGATAGGTAAAACTTATTACCTGTGTGACCCCTTTGGACACTAGAGTTTATGAATCTCTTCTTTTTGTGATTACTTTTTCTTTAAACCTGCAGCAATTAGGTATAACAAGTTAAGCCTATGTTCACGTCACTTGTGGTTGGCAATATTGATAATAACTCTGCTCGACAAAATCGTACTTACACGAATTTATTTTCAAACTATTAAAGTTTGAAAGTATACAATGCTTTCAAATTGTATCATATTAGTATATTTTTCTTGATAATTACTAACTTTATTAAAAAGTTAGTAATACGATTCTGGATAAACTTCGAACGCGTAGGTAGGCACTGACATTATAAATACGATTAAACTCGTACTGCCCTAGCATTGAACTAGTGACGTAACTTTGTTAGGGTACTACGATTCCAAGTGTTGATTGTCGTTTTAAAACAACTTAAATTGCTTTTTTACTACCTCCCCCGGCATAAAGTTACCCTCTTCGAGCAAACTTATACAAGCAGAACTTCAGTTAATTAGTTTAGTAAGCAGATTAGTGTAATAGTTTTAGTTGTTTAGCTAGACTATTCGGAGAATCGTGTTCGTAAAACATAGTTATAACAGATTATCATTCTCGTATTGATGAAATCGTAACTAACCAATCTTACTAATTTTATGTTACTAATATTATCTATGCGAAAGTTTGGATAGATATTTGGATTGCCAATGGTATTTGTTTTTTTATTACAGACGAATTCCAAAATAATTGAATGAAATTATTTAACATTTGTTATTTGTTTCTAATAGAAAATTTATTAAAATAATGAAAAAACAACATTGATACCATTGGTATTAATCTTTGGTATTAGACAGTAAAAGATAGATTTTTTTAACTCAATCACGCCAAAACTATCAACGGATCTGGCACAGTATAAGCTGAAATACTTAGTACATAGGATACTTTTTATCCTTGAAAAAGATCAGTTCCCGTGGGATGGCTCCTTAACACATACTAAGTCACGTGTAACATCTAGTATACTAAACATAGTTCTTGTTAAAAACTTCAAATATTGTGGACTTTGGTAATGATGATAATGATCGGAATATTTTCGTGATACACATTAAGATAATGTAATATTGAATGTTAGTACTATATCGTATTCAGTTTACCTCCCTAAAGCTAAAAAACAAGGACCAAAATAAATATCTTAATGATACGCTCGACAAAACATTGTCATCCAATTACCTTAACAAAACCATAGTAGTAAGCACAAAGGCATCTCGAATGGGGGAAAATTCAGTTTTACCTGAATATCATGGACCATTACGTTGATAGTATGAGAAACATCATAAAATTATTTTTATTTGACATTTCCGATCCTTTTCCTACCATAAATAGTTTCCGATGCTCTTTTCCTGTTCTGGGCATTTTTAAACCATTAAACCAACAGTCCGTAAAGACTTTAAAGAAAAGTTATGACGACGGAAACCGCAATACGTTTTTGAAACCACACAAATGGAGGGAATTGGGCGAACACCTGGCACCTACTTTTTATGGGAATTAAGGAATAATTTATTTGCGTTTTTTATTTATGTAGTTGCAAGCGCGTAGATACGTGTTTTTGCATTATAAATTTTATTTATGCTTTTGTTTTCAAAATTACGCACGTAGAATAGAATTACGTAGAAACGATTTCTCGTCAACCCTATACCTACACCGTGATTTTGTACCACCTGGAAAATGAATCCCACGTTATTGGTCCGTTATATATAACATCATGGCAGTGTTGTTTACTTTTTTATTAAATTCAGACTTTTAATTTTGTAACACGCTATGACAGACGAATTATTTTGCTGCGGTGGGGTCTCGGTTGAATGGACCTTACGCAGCTACATCTGCGTCAGAGCGTGTTTCAAAATAAATAGCTAAACCAAATTTGATATTTTTGTAAAAAAAATAGTGTTCGCGTAAAACAGTAATTAAAATTTTTTTGATAAAAAAATTCAAATAACACTGCCAAGATGTTATACATAATGGTTGCATAGCGTGGGCTTCGTTTTACAGGTGGTTGAAAATGCACCGTGTAAAGTTGTTTGAAAAAAAATTTGAAAGTCTTGGTTGGTGGTATGTTGCTACGAGTATAAGAAGCGATTAAGGAGTACAGCCAGAAGAAGATAGGCTGCATCGTTTTCTCACCACCATTGTCCAAACGGTGAACGCCAAGCCTGGCAATTATGGCAAAGTCCTCCTTTAGCCTATGTCCAGCTACGGGCTAATATGAGGATGATGAAGCCTATGTCCTCTATCTAGGGAGCTTGGGATCACATTTTAATAAAACCAGTATCCGTGACAGCTCTGATATTAATAAGAGTATTGAAAAACAAATTGGATACTTTTTCCAATGAGATCCGAACTGAAGATGTCCCTATACAACACTACTTCTTCAAACATGTTAGTATTCAAAGTAACACAATATGAAACATTTCCGCAAAATAAATTTCAACAATTTAATTTAATGTAGAGTACATTATATTCTCGCATTACCCCAAAACCCTCAAGTTTACTACTTCAAGTTGTGACGTCACAGGGTGGTGTGGGTGCGAGCGAACGAGGCAATAAGCACAGCCCAATATGGGTGTAAACACAGTTAGCTCTTAAGTCTTTGCAGTAAAGTCTAAAACTTAATGTACCTACATTTCGTTTATCGCGACTGTACCCTATTTCACCGACACTTTGACTCGGGTGCACTGATTTGATAACACCGTTTGTTTCAAGTGCTCTCGACCTATCATTTGGTGAGCGTTTTAAGATATATTACACCGGAGAAAACGAATAACAACGCCTTTTTTTGCTTTCGGCAAGTTTAAGAAGACTATGTAATTTAAAATCTTTGAGTATCCTAATGCAATGTTAAGAAATAATTGGAGTATACAGTAATTTTTGAACCAAATAAATATATTGCAGTGTTTAGTCTTAAGTTCAAACAAATGTACGGAATAAAAAGATGTAGATAGAACTCGTTGTTGACATTAACAAATATTAAAATACGGTTTTCTTGATATTTAATATCTTACTAATGTCATAAATAAATATTTGGATGGATGTTTGAAATTCGGCAACGATATTGAGTATAGGCTGGAATATAACTTATACCTACTACTTTTTACTCCGGAAAAATGTAGGTACGGTACGAGGCAGTAAAAAAAATTCAGATTTCCACGCTATCGAAGTCGCGGGATATAGCTAGTAAATTAATAATTTAACATTATACGTTTCCACTGAAAACAATATTGTGTATAAACGGCGGAATATAAGGTTAAAGCAAATAAATAGTACTTTTGAAAGCAACAGCAAAATCAAAAGGTTGTCACAAATAAGTTTAATTAGTTCGTTATAATTTTACTCATCAAACTTCTATGACATCAAAGAGCTCTCGAGATTGAACTCTACGTTTTGGGAGTACATAGCTGGTGGTATCTATGTAAAGGAAATAAGCAGGCTGTTATATAAAAGGTATTACAAGCCGAAACAAGCCAACTTTCACTTAAATAAATACAAATATAAATATAATCGTCATTTTTCTCGTCACAAACATTACAACAATACAAGGGCTAGGTACTTATAATTTGTTAGGTCTAAATATTAAATATTCAGTAAGCAATATTCTGTTTCATCAGCCATACTTTCGAGAAATATAATAATGACTTTATTCGGAAAAAGCGTTATTACGTCCTAGATACTGATACCCTTATACTAACTATCTATCCCTTTCTTACACTCTAAGACATTGGCATGAAGAAAAGAGACAGTATGTATAAACATTGTGTTGAGGCCTTAGTAGTCTAAATGTTCAATAAGCATACCTGTAGTCACTACAGGTAAAAATTGGTTGTAGATTACAATGCAAATATCGTTGTTTGGAATCACAATGTACACTGTCATATAGCGTAGACAGTAGTATTGAGTATGTGATAGTAATTGTCGGCGAACCGTGAGCCTGCGACCTATTGAAAACGTAATGAACTGGATTTGTGCCCTAAATTCGGTCCAATCTAGGCCCCAGCTGGAATACAGTGATCTATTTTACTGTGTCACAAATTGTACAATGACATTTTAGTTCAGTTAAGCATAATATTAACCGGACTATAGAATGTGCTTTTCGGTGGATTTTGTGGCGCTGAATTTTAGCGATGTTCCATAGAACATAGGTTAATATAATAATAGGAACATATTTAGGTAGCGTAGTAGGTACTTAAATAGTAAATTAATCTTTGATGGAATTTTCCTTCATGTTTCAGAGTCTATAGTCTGTTTTTTTTTTGTAAGTATTATCAAATTATTTGTCATAATCCTTACCTATTACATTCTAATAGCGTATCTTAAATTCTAATATAAAATAGTTTTACTTAATTATAGAACTATATTTAACCGACGAAATAAACAGTAGGTTCACAATTATCGCATGTATTAATTATATTTAGTATAGCGCCGGCTGTATCGTAACATTATGTGTGTCGTTGCCAGGATGATGCCTAGTTATGAGAAAGACGTGGACCGTTTGACTGTTTGATTTTTTAGTAATCATAAAACATGACTTTTACATTAGTTATATTAAATACTAGCTTTGCGTCCGCAGCTCTGCTCGCATGAACACAAGTAATATCCCGCAGGTGGAAACCTGTTCTCAGCAGTGAGTTACAATATAACTTCTGTCCTTTTTCAAGGTCTAATCTAACTTAGTACCAAACTTCATCAAAATTAGTACATCAGTCTTGGCGTGAAAGCGTAACAAGCAGAAAGAGAACTTATGTATTTATTTAAGTCAGAATTGTGTTGACCTACAATACAATACGACACCATGTCGTAATCACTTACAAAAAACATGCTACGATACACTTCACATTTCCCGAAAAGTATAACATGACAATAGCGTTTCGTTTTAGAAATATTAATCTTCATTTCAGGGTGTAAGTAGATAAAGCTATATGTATGTTGGAGACAAAACTCATTTTTAAAGTCTCCATTCTGAATCGTGGTCTCGACGGACAATTGCCACTTACAATCTTTATTTGTTTTCATAATCCTTTGAAATGGGAATCAATATAGTTTTGATTACTTTATTTTACGTTATATCTGACTGTGTTTCATTTTCTAGCAAATTGTACTTACATTCATTCTTTAAAAGTCGTTTATGAGCGACTGCATTGACTAAAATACCTATATACTTAGCCTATGTATGCAAAAACTAGAGTTAGTTGATTCGGGATTTATACCATGTACAGACAACAGCACGTCAACCTACCACAAAACGTCAAATTTTCTCAATTGATACTGATCTCTACCTGTTGGACTTAAAGTTGAAAATCAATTCAATGACCTTTAACTTTTTTTGGTAGGTTGACCTGTCGATGTCTGTACCTTATATAGTGTGAGTTTCCGATATTTCGGCACTGTTGCAAGCGCCATGAAGTGAGGTCTCCCGTGATTATGGCGCTCATAATAAATAAGGTACATGGAATTGATTTTCAACTTTAAGTTCAACAAATAGAGATCAATATCATTTGAGAAAATTTGACGTTTTGTGGTAGGTTGACGTGCTGTTGCCTGTACATACGAGTAGTATAAACCCCGAATCAAAGAGCTCGAAGAGTGATATGACCATGAAAGTTTAAATCAGTAAAATATTCAAAAAGTTTACACGGATCTTGTTAGCCATGACTACTTATTTGGAGAGATCTAAATAACAGAAAGTAATTACGGCCTAAAATCATCCCACTGCAAGGAAGAGGCCTCCATTAATTAATTAAAGTTACCATAGCAATGATGAGAATAGGCATATTCACCACGCCTGCCAAATGCGGGTTGGTGATCTCAATCCCGAGCCATGTTCGAAAATTCGAACTTTTTTGTAACTCTACCCGGGGACCTTACCCGGTAAGATACATTAATGCAGATTTTTCAAAAACCTATTAATAATTTTCACCATTGCAATATTACACTTCTTCTAGCCATAAATAATTATTAAATAATATAATTTTGTAGTTGAGAGAATAAACAAAAACTTGTTTCGAAAATGTTTGCATTCTGATAATAATTCTATTAGTAATCAATTGTTTTTACAACTTGTACCAATAATAATTTTTATTACAATTCACATTTTTCAGAATAGCAATTGTTTAAGGACTTTTCAACGTGCTTGATTGGCTTAACACTAGACAGTCAAAACAATGTGCTTTGTCTTTCTAGTGTCAGGCTTGTTTGCGTGCTACTAATTGTCGGTCAGGCGTGAGCGGGCTGGCCATTGAAAATGTATGGACTTTGTTCTGCTCTAAATACGCTTACAACCCTGATCGAAGAATAAACATGACCTATTTAAAGCACAAAGTAAGCTCAGCTTTAGCTATGTAGTTCGGAAACAAAAATAGGGAAAGTAGATAGTTGAGACAGAATTGAGCAAGTATCATGCGATTCATGTTGGAGTGGTTTGGTGCTGGTACGTTAAATAATAACGTCACGTCTCTTTTCCTATGGGTAAAAGGCGGCTAAAGGAGAGCTACCAGAAGGAGACAGGCAGCAGCGTTTTCTCTCCATCATTGACCAAACTGGGATCGAAAATCCGCCTTACGAGATTGACGATTAAATAAGAAATAATAAATACAATGGCATATTTATAAGATGGCAGAATTCTATTGGCATATTTTTGTTTGGCTTGTCGTTTACTTTGGTACGATTATTTCGGAAGAATGATGAATTCTCATAAATGATGTTGTGCAAAATAAATTTCTAAATCATAGCTGTAGTTCTAGAGGTTGCTTCCTTCAAAGAATCTCGCAATAATACTATTGTTAATTAAATATATAATAATTTAAACAATGGCCTAAATAAACGAGAACATTATCGCTAGCGATTTAAATTACTATGTACGTTGCCATTAAAATACACAATCGCGTTGTTAGTAAATGATAAAATATACGCGTTATGTTGTATCATAATAAATGTATTCGCTGTAAAATTATTTAATGCGTTAATGCTACTATTAGCATGTTTCTATGTTTTCCTTTTTTTATACATTAATTAAGAAAGATGTATCAGGAGCCCTCAAAAATTTTAAAAATTCGCCAGATTTTCCGCTATGTTCAAACATCCAGAAAACAAATTTGGCTAAATTTTAGAAAAAAGCAAAATATACGAACACGGCTAAAGCCTTTCTTTAATTTTTAATGAAAAAAGTATTTAAATCGGTCTAGTTTTGGAAAAGGAATCGGGGGACTACGAAACGTTGATTTTGTGTGCTTTTTCAGTAGGTATTTTTGGTCCAAGATGCAGTTGTCGTTTGGGCACTGCGCGATAGCAATAGATTTTACAAATACCTATTTTTCAATTCTCTCGTCCTTAGTGTTTCCTATTGACCGAAAATTCTTCACGACGTTTCATTTTTAAGATACGACGATAATTATATTGTTGGTCCGTTTAGTTTTTTTTTTTAACATAAAATATTGAAAAATTTGAATTTAATATAATTTTATTGCTTTCAAGAAACATATTTATTTAAACGTTATGCATTCTTCAGCACTTTCATCTGCCTAATTTACCGTTTTTTATTAGAGGGTGTAAATATAGGTATGTAAAGTACAGTACAGTTGGAATAAGCATTGTTTTTGCATCACAGTCAAAACTCAATTAGTATAAAAAAACTAAACGCCATTTTATCTCATTAAAAACAATTGAAATGATTATCTTCCAGCTTAAGTACGAGGCATTATGAAGTCATAAAATGGTATAATGTATAAAAACATACGCTTATTCATGTTCTAGAGGGATTTAAAATAATTTGCGAGGTCTAAAGCCGCCTGCTTTAAGTGGGTTGACCCGAATGAGATTTTGTAGAAATATTTATAAGGCTCAAACAGAAAAAGTGGCCTTACAGTACATTCATCCTTTCCTTACCTTATAGGTATTTGTGTGAGTGCGATAGAAGAGGCCACGTCGTGTAAATATGCGTAATTAAAAGGCATAAACCTTGTTTACCGAAAAGTTTTAAGCTTTTGCCTTCAAATGAAGTTTTAATCCTTATTGAGTTGGTAATGTGTGTGAAGGGAATCCTTTTCGAATTTATCTTGCGGGTAGAGTTGGCCCACATTCGGGAGTCGTGTTTTCATTTGGGATTTTCTCACAATTTTGCACCAAATCTGTGCAGCTGTGAGTTTTCCACCTACAGGATATTTTCTTTTCCTCCTTCGACATGCGATCTTGACGGCTGGCTTTTGTGATTTAAAAGATTTAGAGAGGCAAAACCGCTTACAGTTACGGCACTCCGAAGTTGCTCGCGCGATAGGTGAAAATGAATACATTTTACCTCGTTCGCTTCGTGTATTACCATTTATATTAATCTATACTAATATTATAAGTATGTCTGCCTGTTTGTCTGTTGATAGACAAACAAACACAATACACAATACGCAGAAAATAGGTATCACCTCTTAACGTTATGTACACTCGAACAGAGATGTTTTCAGTTTCAGGATCCAAGGAAAATTGTAATTGAAAATTGTTAATATTATTAGGAGGAGGGCGTTGTTGTCTGCAACACAGTTTATACTTTCGCAGATAACATCGTTTTTACTTTTGTAATGTTTATCCTGTTACTGTTCCAAATAAAGATTTTTATTATTATTATTATTATTATTAAAAGGAATAGGATAGTTATTATCCCAGAAACCATCCTTTAAGTGGGTGAACAGTAGAAAGAATGTTTTTTTGGGAAATCAGTAGGATGGAAATCATCTCTGAAAGGGGTGAAGGTGAGTAAGTGTGAGAAGTCAATATTTTCTTCATATGGCAAAGAAGTTAACAGATAGCTAATGCAAAACGAACCTGCGCGGAGCACGAGCTACTAGACCAAACAGTTCTTGTAATATCTTACTAATACTATAAATGTGAATGTTTTAATCCCTCGATCGTGAGTTATTCCAGACACAATTGAAATCAATTGTTATCGCGGCACGCGCGTGCCTCCTGGGGGTTGAGGGATTAGTGACTCAATCACGCCAAAACAACTTAACAGATCTAAATGAAATTTGGCAGGGAGGTAGTATAATAATAGGTATGTAGTATACCATATAGAATAATTGAAATCTCGGAAAAATGTACGGTTGCCTGTCCTGTGGATTACTTTGTTTGTTTTTCATATTTAAAGAGACTTTTCGTGTTTGTCGCGATTTTTTGTGCAGTGTTCGTCTAGGGGTCAAAAAATAACTCACTTTCGTTCACTCGTTCACTTTTCATCCTTAACACATTGAGCGCCATGGGGCTCACCGGTGACCTCCAAACAATAAAATTTTAATTGTGTCTAGTACTTAGGCAGTTAAAGGCTTAAAAACGTTTCCCGTGGGAAAAGATAATATTTTTGTATAATAAAGTCACGGGTAGCAGTTAGATATATTTTCAAGCTGTAGAACAAAGAGTATTATGTATCGTGACTTGCTTCAAAAATATATTGCCAGTCGTAAAGAATATCTATTTAACTTTGTTCATGCAAAGGCGTCGATTTCTCATGCAAACGGTTTTCGCTTTGAAACTAGTAATTTATTCCTAAGTGCTAGTCTGTTAGTAAACGAATTGCAATTCCACGTTGCATGCTACTTATACTTTAGTACTGAAGGCATGATATTACTTCGCTAATAATAGTATCGATGGTTAACAGTAAAACTATTCAAGTTCGATGTTTGTTACTTGGGCAGTAGTCACTTATTCTAGGTCTCAAGAGAATAAAATGTGTGCCCAAAACATAAAACGTATAAATAAGTGTAAGGCGTTTATCGGGTTAATTATATATAGTTATTTTCTGATATCTATCAGCCTTTTTTTATTACTTTCATTATTTTAACAGGACGACTGTTCTTGTTCTAACTGAGCTACGGAACCATAAAGGTAGGTACTTACGTCGGTGAATCCTTAAGTGGTTTGCTCAGTAAGCCAGCGTTTTTTCGATTAATGATTTAATTACATTCAAAGGCTTCGAAGCCAGCGTTTTTTCGGTTAATGATTTAATTATATTCGACACCCGAAAAAAATATTAAACAGAAGAAAAAAACAGATTAAAATGTTATTACACATTTTATAGTTAAGATAATGCTACTGTTATACGTGAATGGTATTTTGTTATTTAAGATTTAATTAACTAAGAAATCATGAATACGTATTTGATATAGCCTGATTTACTTAATTTTTGGAGGAACTAAATAGTTTCTAGTGGTTAAAACTATTTTGGCCTATTAAAAATTACCGATTTGCACAAGTACGAGCTCGAACTTTAATAACACCGGCGACGTGTTTATTTGTATGGATATCGTAACTTAGACTTTTCAAAATATCGTTGTGAATAAGCAGTTTTTTGATTATACAATTGTTAAGTTTTAAAGTTATTGTTGGGGACAAGTGTCCAGGGATGACTTTGCCAGGTAAAAGATAATTTAGTTATACATGAGAAAAGAATAGCGCAGCGACAGTAGTATAAAATATAACGAAGTTAAAATAAAAACTATCACAGTTAAGTAGGGTTCACAAGTTAAAGAGTTGTCGAACTACTTATTAAATATACTCCAAGGAGGAAAATTTCGTAGGTACTAATGTCATTTTAACTTGGCAGTAACGTAAAATAAGTAATAAAAATATTCACATTTTTAAAACCATGTTATAATTTGGAACAACAAAATAAAATATGTCGGCATTTTTCGACGTACCTACAGCTAAGCAACCCAACACTGCGGTTTTATTTTCTTGCTAAATTAAAATAAGTGAACGTAATTGTAATAAGCAAAATCTGTTAAAATTACAACAGAGATAAGTAGAAATTGTTTCTTATTTAAATTTTCATTTGTTTTCCGGACGCAATGATTAAGTTATTCATAACTAGCATCGTTGTAAAAATTACTAGTTGCTAACTCAGCCCTGATTTCGTTTTATAAATATTTATTAAAATATATACTACCTATTATATACACACGATCAAAATGTCAGAGGCACACTGCCGGTGACATCCTAAGCAAAGCGCTTTGTCGGATTGTAAAGTATGAACGAATCGATACCGTAACCAAACTGGGCCCCGCTCCTATTCGAGCCCCGCTGCACATAGTTTGCGGAAATCTAACCTACTTTAAAACTAACTGAAAATACCAACTTTGTTTGGAAAAAATATAAAGGAATTCCTTCCTATGCTTTGTAAACTATCGGCAAAGGCAGTAGAGCAAATCGATAAATGTAACATTTTTGTTTACGAAGCCGGCTCTTTGCTTTTTGTTGAGAAGTTCAAACGCTTTATTAAAGCATTCCAATCGAACATCAGAAATGATAATTAAAACTCGATAAACATACAATACTGAGTACCTAAAATGTAAGGTGGTTTTTATAGTATTAGAATGGGACACATTCTAAAAATAATATGTTTGGAATACATACCAGTGTATTTCGAATTCCTATTAGCAATGAGTAAAGAAAGCATCGATCAAAGTAAGGGATTGATTAATGCTGTAAGATGGTTCAATCACTAATCAGCATAGGTAGCTAATCAATTACCTTTGTTGGGAAAACTACTTTAATACCGACAACTTTATCTGGGTCAAGAATCAATTACCATTAGTGAACATCTATCAAACATTACGAAGTAAAACATCGTGATAAACTTCATGTAATCGATTTCAAGGAATATTTTGCATTGCAAAATTGTGCAAAATTCATAACAATATACAACAAGCAATTTGATGTACCACACACACATGTTCTGTAAGCAGTGGTGGAAACTGCTTTTTAAATGATTTTTATGAAAAAAAACTGTCCTAAAAATACGAGAAAACAAAACTTCCTTAACACTGTCTTAATGTTAGCAATACGTATCTGGGTGACCCGAATTTGCTTTGTTATAATAAACTATTAGTAATTAACTTGTAACTCTGAAATAACAATAAAAGTGGAGGGTGTTTTCATTTGTTCAATCAAATTCGTTGTGACGTAGTAGGCAAGTGATTTCTCGAATTTATTCATTTAAATATTGACATTGGCAGCACACCTCACAGCAATGTGCAGATTTGAAATCTTTATATATTTTATTACAATTTTAATGTGTTAGTGAAAATGGGATAAACAATTAATAAATAAATTACAATAATCATTTCGCAGTTTTATGTCATTTGATTTTCCCATTGATCATAGTATTAATAGAAGTC
Source organism: Anania crocealis (assembly GCA_949315895.1). Taxonomy (NCBI): domain Eukaryota; kingdom Metazoa; phylum Arthropoda; class Insecta; order Lepidoptera; family Crambidae; genus Anania; species Anania crocealis. Next base: position 11,601,667 of record OX438864.1, read on the forward strand.
ATCGAAGTTTTGAACCATTTAGCATTATAAAAAGCGTTTGAAGTCTCAAATCGTTATCATAGAATATTGTCGACCACCATTAGCTCCATTAAAAATTGTACATATCGCCCCTGGGGCATAGAAATTATATTGACATCCTGTCACACAAAAACAGTACTTGTTTTTGTAATTGATTTAATGCAATGATATTTCAACAAAGTGTTCAAAGTATATATAATGCTACCTTCATAGTAATTCGCGTATTAAATCTGTTCCGTGCAATTCAAAACGGAACATATTGACAAGTTTCACTGATAAGCAGAACAAAAGATGTGAAATAGCAAGCAAATAAAAAAAATGGCTATATTTTTTAACACTTTCATGCGAACATGCTATTATCTGAGCTCGATGCGATTACGCACATATTTTTTTCATATAAACTGGATCGACGCCCAGAGACGGTCTGCTAAGAGCACGTGAATTTAGTGTTATGTTATAAAGCACTTACGTCATAGGACGTCAACGTATACATACGTCGTGCCAAAAAGTACAGATAAACATCTATACAATTCCCAACAACGTGTAATAACGTTGGCGTATACATATGATAATAAAGCCTTTATTTCCAAAATATTTACATTATACTGTGCTACACCTATTACAAAATGTATCTTTTTTAGGCAAGCCTTATGGCAAAGGCCTCCTTCAACTCTTTCCACTGATTTCTGGCTGCCGCTACTCTTATTTCAAGGTAATATTTAAGTCATCCTCTCATCTTGTTACTTTACGTCTTCTGCTTCTAGTGCCGTCCCTTGGGTACCAAGTCGTCACCTGTTTGCTTCACTTTTCCGTTTTGCAACGGAGCATATACGTATAAATACTGAAGTATATTTACAAATATTGAAAAGTAATAAGAAAGCAATGACCATTGAAGTGATTTTAGAATAGTTACATTGTAATAACTACGTAAATAGTAAAAAAATAAGATTATGCGTAATATTATTCACTGCGGGCTGTGTGTGGACAGCAACGCACGCGCGCCTTCCCCTGCGGCTCGCACAGGTCAACGGAATGTATGACGTAACCTGCGCTGATTGACGTATAGTAACGTTGTGCGTCTACAAGGAGCGAATCACTGCCAGTGTATGGAGTCTTCAAAGATGTGTAAAATTTCCGACATGGTGTAGCACTACATTTTTAAGAGTTTGATGCGTTGTCGCACAGCAACCGAACTAATAGAGATTAGTATGAACAGGCGCCGTGCTACTACGTTGTGCTCAACACAACACTTATTAGCTGAACGTACTAATACGCTGTGCTTCACCACATCTACCACAATTTGACGTATACATACGTTGCTTGCGTGAAAGTGTGATAACCGCTCGTGACTGCACTCGACGTGGACGGTGTAAAAATATTACTAATTTACTAATTTGAGTCTTCACAACGCGTGCGCTTGTAACATATCTGCTTTGTGTTAATATAATATCGTTGATTTAATGCAATTAATTAAATTGCTGTTGTTATTTGAAAATACAATACCTTGAATACTTTCGACTGCCATTCCTACCACCTTCCGCTACCTAGGCGACTGCTCTGTTGAAGGTACATAACTAAAAACATTCATGAAACCCCGCTGGCTCACAGCGTAAAGCCTTCAATATTAGTCGACACAATGTATTGGTACTTCAATTGGTTAGAGCAGTCGCCCAATAAGCCGAAGTGGATTCAAGTCGAAACACTACACTGTTGCAATCATTCTTCATTCAATTTGTTTTAACATTGCTACGTGGATGAAATTTTATAAATAACTAGCGGACCCCGGATTTCGTATCGCCTTAGAATAGTATTGAATTTTTACGACTTAAATTTCATTGTCAAGAAATATCAAGAAATACAGTTTCATAAATTTATTAAAGTAAACTTTTCAACGTTTTTAACATTTATCATCCCATTCCCAACGAAGCCTAATCCAAAAACACCGAAATCATAACAATCTGTCTAGCCGTTCTCAAATTAAGTGGCCTAAGTTAAGTGGTGTATTATTCAAAGCTCGGATTTGTTCTATACGTAGGAACGTCATAACGTAAACGTAATAATGTTGAACAGAAACGAAGTATCTATGTTTAAAGTAAAAAAGACTGAGACGTAAAGCTCAAATTAAGATGAACTAAAGCAAGATTTAAAAGCAATGGAATCAACATTCAAACAAAAACAGATACGCCCTTGGAACTTATAATGACGGCTCTTATAACACCCGAGACGACTGAAGTGCCTTAAATAAAACGAGCAAAATATTTAACAGAAATAAGCGATCTGAGCTTAGATATACCTTTGCTTTTATTTTACAACCTAATCTGCTTAACGCACTCTTTTCCTCCCTTACAATTCTTAGCGTTTTGTCTAGTCAGGGTATAGGTTAGTACTAAACTATAGTCCTAGATCCAGTAGCAGCTGCAGATATTATATGTTTGTAATTTCAGTTAGAACAAATCTTAGACGTGTCGTTCCATTGTTCTTCAATGTTTTGCACGATAAAATCTCTGGTTGAGATGGTAGTCAAAATATTTACTAACATTCTAAATAGGTAAAATCAGTAAAATCAATTTTATTTCATCAAAAAAGGTCCCTGGCGGCGCTTTTACACGTCCCAATATTTAAACCTACCACTGCTTCGGGACAATTGTGGACAAGTGCCGAGAAGCAGCAGCGCCAGAAACTCGGTCACCATTGACATCCTCTTATTAAATTAATTTGTTTATATAAGATATATGCCAGTGCGAGCTAGAACAATTTAAAGCCACACGTTCCTATCGTTTCCTGTATAAACGATAGGAACGTGTGGCTTTTTGATGAAATTTTCACCTTCCAAATTTTAATATATCAATCTACGAGACAAAACACAAATGACGTATATTATTTTTTTGTATAGCCCAGTACAAAAATGACAAAATAAAGCACTTAGAAAATGTCCGCCAAAAATCTAAAATTTTTGATACGGCCGCCTAGCAACACTTTTTTTTTTGCCTTGCGCATCTCATTCATTCTTTACGATACTTACTATTCATAAGTTTTAAATTTTCCCTTTATACCTACCTTAACAGGTCTAGGAACGTAAATATTCAAAACTATATTTTCGGTGACAACTTGATTTACATTTTTTACTTCATAAATAGGTTCTAAATACGATACTGAAAGCCTATAAAATTTTTAGAAAGTAATTAAAATTTCATTCTGTATAATAAAATAGTAATAGCTCTATTTCATTAAAATAATATGATTTATGATTTTAGTTTATGTACAGGGAGTTCAGCAATTGACAGTGGGTTTTGTTAAAAAAACGAATTGCCCATGAACGACTTACCCACTTTTCGCAGTTTGAATCCTGTACCCATAGTTGTTTGTCCCACGGAAGCGAATTAAGTCGGTGAGTACCTACAGTTTCACCTTTCATGATGAATAGGTATAAGAAATAGTTTAAGAGAGAAGTTATCGATGGTAATCGAATTCCTTATCTAGCTCGTAAAACGTAAACAAAAATTACATTTTAGTCTCAAAAAAAAGAGAACATAATCCTAAAGAAATAGCTCTTAAAATTTTGACCTTTACCATTTTGATATTATCGCCTGACCACAATCATGTTCACAAACTATAAACAATGATAAATAATAACTGTTGGTGATGAATACTACTTACTCCGTAATTTTGTTCTGTTACATATATGAAATAATAATAACTGTTTTTGTGTTTGTTTGTTAGTTTGAACGCGCTAATCTTAGGAAGTACTGTTCGAATTGAAAAATTCTTGTTGTGTTGGATAGTCCATTTATCGAAAAAAGCTTTAGGCTATATAACATCACGCTGCTACTAATAGGACCGCATCAGTCATCACCAAAAACCAGAAATTGACGCAAACGAAGTCGCGGCAACAGCTAGTGCTTTTATAACCTTGCTGGGCTTAAATCTGTCACAGAAAAATATCGTTTATCGTCATATTCAAAACAGATTTTCTGGATTATTTAAACAATTAAAGCACACAAAAATATTATCCATACATACTGTTGAACTCTTACCGAAATGTCATTAATATACTCGCCTACATGCGTATGATATCTATTGTTTACTATTCTTGCAATAATAACAAATACTGTAAATATTAAATCCTGAATACTATAGTATATGCAAGTCACGTGTCTGATTAACGCGCTGCATATTCTAATTACTCCACCCGCACCCTCATAGATTCTAAACATGCATGTCATTGATAACATTATAACGTAAAGGGATAACCCAAAATATTAATTTATGGATCAAATAATAAAAATGAATCCAAATACCAAATCATGGCAAAACGAAACCAACCATGCGTTTCTGTTTCAAGCGTAAATATTGTACAACAGATTGTTTTCTTCTAAAAACGTTTACTTGCCTTTAAAGATAGACCGTCTTCATAACTTCAGGATAGGCCACAAGCAATCCACGTTACAATCCACTTATAATATTGATGTAACAGCACTATCACATAGTGTTCTTTAATCTCACCGTTTGTGTTTACTTAATTCCTTCAGCTCATTTACATCGTATCTTTGCATGTGTATACACGGGTACTCGCAGAGCCAGAATACTGTGTTAGTATTTTTTGTTTAACGAATATAATGTTGTTATCGGGTGATATTGTGTTCATGTGGTTGCAGCGACGCAAGCGAACGCGCGTGAGGCCGCCCCGGCGACGCGGATCCAACTGGTCAGGGCGGGGGAGTCTCGTAGACTGCGCGCCGCCCGCCCAAACCGGGACGCCGATACAAAATTAATACTTGTTTTGCTAAAAGCGATTTCGATTTGTCGACCCCCGAATTGGGAAAGTTAGACGGATCTTGTTAACGATAAAGGGTTCGCTAATCAACACGTTTACAGATTCTCCACAATTATTTGTGGTTCGCGCAATAAGTAAATTTAACGATCAACTCATGGAAAAAGATGCAAAACCTGTGTCGAAAAAAATTTGTGTCGATGACAAAATTTTACGTATGATTATCTTATTTATTATAAGATTCTCATACAGCTAAATATTTATGTCCCTATATTTACCTGAAAGCTTAAGCTATTCTATAATAACATCTTCTAAAAGATATGCGAGTATATTAGTTAGTATCTTTTTAATGCACTTACGACTACGCCATCATTTCTGAATCTTCTTGTACCTATATAACTTGTAAAGTTTTTAAATACCGTCTACATGGCATTAGATTTTATAACTACAAAGAGCTTAATTACAGACCTATAATAACCACTTAGGTAGTTTCCTACACATGTTAATGTCCCACGTTAGGTCCAGTACAATTAAATCTCTACTTCATAGATATTATCATTTCAGTAAATTAATAATACTCCAATAGCCCGAATAGACACTTTGCCATGTTCGAACGTACTCGTGATACAACGTTCAATTTTGCTTCCAATTTAATTAAATCAGAACACGGTCAGGTGATATTTAATATTGTTGAAGTGGGCTAGAAAAAGGTCAGGTGTTGTTGAGAGGCAATCCAATAGCATGTTGGTTGGTAGTGACATTTTCGTATAAAATAAAACAGATTTAAAATGAATGTAAATCGGGATTATAGTCCCAGCATTCCCATAGTCACTATAATATGCATCCTTGTTTGAACTAAAGCAGTATAATAAGACTCTACTTTATAAAAGTTTAAGTATTTACTGCTTTAAAAGATTAGAGTAAGGCCCCTGTTCTGTTAGCGTAGGTATAAGAATGTTTTGAGTATGTTTTTTAACCAAATAAATTGCACATAAATTTTTCGACTATCTTATGTGGGAGATCACAACTTATCGCTTACCGGGAACTGCTCTTACCAATTGATCTACCAACAAATAAAAACATTTTTTTTTTCGTAGAATTTAATTTTCAGCAAATTATGAGAACTAAACTTGTATTTATGTACCTACTGCTACAAAACTTCGTATCATGTAAGTGGCATGTGTGCATATCTGTAAACATTTATCTTAAAGATGGGATGAGCTTATTTGTTTCCGTGTTCAAAGTGGGCTTTTAGCTTTTTCTTTTAACGCAATATACGAGTAGCGTTCTCGCCTTCACGACGTGCCTTAAGCAGATTTAGATAGCTATCTGCAGGCTCTTTCGGTTAGTTAGTACCGATATCCTGCTTAAACCATACTATATTTCAAAGTTTTTAAATATTATAACCAATCTATTCCACCGTAAATAAGTGGGGTCGCCAGTATTTTTTTGAGCGTTTGAACACTGGTCAAGTTTCTGCCAAGTTAGTATAGGCACGTAATGTCATGTGTGGGCACTGGATCGAAATTACTTGGTAAGTTTTACTTTCTAATATGCCAGCAGCGTCTAACTTTATTTATTTTCATGACGACAATTCCAGAGTATAATCAGGGAACCTTAGGGTACCATGATTATCTTCTAGAATAAAAAATTGTTACTTTACATGACTTCCAGCCTGATTGGATTGACATGCGCAATGGGTGGTTCTATATAAAGCACCCTCTTATGGCAGTTTCGATGGCAGCTTTAGTGCCTACAATTTCTGTGTATGTTTGGACCATTTGCTAAGACCATGAACGACCGACAAAGACCATGTACACTCGACAGCACATCAAGTTAAACAGTTGAACTGCGATAACAGCTTTTATTACGTAGGGCATAAAGGCGGTCTCAAGGTCAACATGTATAGTCTGATGTGCCGCCGTGTGTACCAACTGAGCTTAACTGAACTAACCATAAGGATTAAGTCAACTTAGTGTAAAGCAATGTTGGCTGTTTTTTCTACCAAAAAAAACCTATTTAGCAAGTTACATCTCAGATGAGTTAAGCTGATTAAACAGAACACGAGTGGCGAGTGACGTCAAATCCCACATAGCTAGACAAATATTTTCACAAAAGCCTAGGAGACACGGCGAAGTTCCGCGGACACAGTCAACACGCCGAAAGGGCTCAGGCATAGGGTTGTCACCGTTTAACTCAATTTTGGTGAATTTATTTCAAAATGTAAATAATGAGCAAGTAACGAGAAGAGGCTGAAACCTTTATATTAAAAAAGTACATAGATGGATAGTTTTTTTAATCGTTGTAATTATTTGCATCTAGAATTAGTTTGTAACATTGGTCAATTAGTGTTATCATTTATTAACAACAATATTTTGTGTTGAAAGTCAAAATTATAATTTACAGCGCCTTTCAACTTTCTTTGCCCGTTAAAAAACTGCAGTCTTTAATTATTTTTTAATACTTATGTTGATAATTTTTCAACATCCTCTCGTACCTCAAAGTGTTACCACGAAAAGTTAAGTAGTTATTAGAAGTAAATTTCTTAATAACATTCCTCGTCGACAACGGTCAGCATAGTGTTAGTTTTGTACATTGTGACTCCTTATCGTCACGTACACTGGCAACTAGGGATGAAATTTAATTTTTTCATTTCCATTATTAGAGTGGTTTTTCTAGGTCTAATATTATTATGATTTTATAACAATATCTAACAGCATTTGATAGATTTCCTAAATAAATTCACTCAAATGTTCGTTTTGCTAGCCCTAACCTTCTTACGCGTCGCCTCACCTCGTTGTTTTTGGCTGGAACTTTGTTCAACACGGCTTTTCATACAACATAGTATTTTAGACAACAAAATGAATTCGAAAATTATGCTGTTATTTCTCTTTAAACCAAAAATACTATCACAATAGCTTTTGTGTCGAAGGAGGATGAGTTACTGTCATCATTTTAATTTATCATTAAAAAAATGTAATGGCCTGTAGTCATCCTAAAGCAGGACAAAGGCTTTTATCGTGAATTCAAGTTACGATGTCAATGATGGTTATAATCATAATAAATTGTAATATTGATAATTATTTATAAAAAAGCTGTAGATAACGATGTTCTGTAAAATTTTTGTCATATTGCTATAAAATTATGCTATATTAATGACAAAAAAATGTGCTTAGTATACCTTTTTATAATGGCAATCTAGTCAGAAATTTAATAAAATAAATTCTCGTGCTATGGGTTTCATAACATGTCAATAAAAAAAAAACAGAAAGAAGGAAGCAAGGCAGCAAAGTTTGTGGCCAAAAGCTTGTGGCTGGATCAAACATAATGTAGATCACAAAGTCAGCTAGTCTAAATGGACTCAGCCACGACAAAATAAATGGCGTAAGATCAGATTTCAAAAGGAACATACCTAGGTCGACCAACAGGTAAAAGGTCAGATGGAATGCTTCAAAAATCGCTGGATAGACCAGGCTAAGAAGGATCTCAATCACTCTAGCGGCTATACATACGTGATTGCGGGTTGAGTACAATAGTGAATGTAAGTGTCGGAGGCCTAAAAGGCTACTTCGGGCCTATACAGCTGAACCAAAGCAAAGCAAGTAAATATTTCAATATTCAGATAACATTTATACGCCTTTTGCTATCAAGGTTAATATTCGATTGAACTACAGCTACAACGACTACATATTATTATGCAGGCGGTCATTTTTATCATTTTATTTTGGACGTTATTGATTTATGAGTATTTCGTCACGAACCTTTAATATCTGAAAACACTTTTTTTTAAGTATTTAACAACCAGTGATAATCAGCTTAATGTCAAAGTATCATAATGTCTTACGTCGTTAATTTGTGAAACAATAAGGTAACTCCAATGTGCCATGTCAAAAACTAAGTATTTCAATTCTGAATTCAACTAATCAACTAACTCTATACTTACATCAAAATCACGTTGAAGTTGCTTTGCACAAAGTAAATCATAGGATGTAATGAAAGCAGAGCTTAGATTATCCAAACAGACAAGTTTATGTACACCAAGTCGGCAATAATGGGTGGCTTTCATCATGTGGCATTAGCAAACAAAATCAAAAATATCTCTATAATACAGCGAATTCAACCGGTGACTGGGCTACTCTAAGATGGGGCTTTAAATAACGTTAAAATTTGGTATCGTTATACATGGTGAAAGTTAAACCACTTTCCAAATTTTAATATAGCAATCTACGAGGCAAAAAACAAATGACGTATTTTTTCTTTTGGTAGCCCAGTACAAAAATGTCAAGATAAAGCACTTTGAAAATGTCCGCCAAAAATAAAAATAAAAATGATAATGCATCCTAGTAGCACTTTATTTACGCGATGTGCATCTCATTTATTCATTACAACACCAGTCATAAGTTTTTGTGTTTCCCTTTAAACCTTAACAGGTCTGGGACCGTGAAAATTGAAAACTATATCGTGAAAAATATTTTCGGGTGACAAATTAATTTACATTTTTTACTTCGTAAATAGGCTCTAAATACGATACTGAAAGCATATAAAAATTTTGGAAAGTGGTTAAAATTTCATCCTGTTTACGTTCATAATTCGAAGGTAACATTTACAGGTAGGTATAGCGTAAGGTAAAAAAATATTTGTGTAGAATTTTTCCGGTAAACTAAATTAACGTTACTAAATGCAATGTTAATAAGTGCAGCGCTTTTTAAAATTACCAAATTATTACTTAAAACACCAGAGTTATTTAATTCGGGGTTTATACCATGTACCTTATTTTTATACTCAGTTTTCCCGTGATCTAATTAACTGTAGTGATATTGACCATGAAAGTTTAAATCAGTATATTACTTAAAACACCGTTTAGTGACGCTATGATTCACTTCGCTTTTCGTTTTTCTGAAATGAATGCTCATTTGTGTCAGGCTTTATTGTTGGTGATGGACAGTACCACTGAACTTGAATCGCACTGTACATTAAAATAGAATACTACTTACTCCAAAGAATCAATTGCAAAGTATACCTACGTAACGGAAGCATGAAGTAAAGAAAAAAGTACTAGAAGAAAGAAGCAGAAAAGTAAGTAAACGAAAAAGTACTTTAAACTTTAACTGTCAACATTTATGAAAAGAATAATATCACTTCTTGTCTTCCTATGGATGCCGCAAGAGGCGTTTAAAAGAGTACTGTCAGAACAAGACGGGAAGCCGCGTCTTCTCTCCGCTATTGCCCAAACCGCGATCGCCAATCTACCTGCCAAGCGCGGTGATTATGCCTAAGCCTTTCATTTGTAAATTCCCATGTCCAGCAGTGGACTGACAAAGGCTTGCGATGTTGATAAATTGAATTCGATACTAAACGAACGACAACTTTGTTTCCGTTAACATGTTAAATATGTATATCCAATCCTAAATGCCGACCTCCGTAGCGGAGTGGCGTGCACACCGGTTTTCAAAGTGTCGCCTGATACGAAGTCCCGGGTTCGATTCCCGAACGGGTCAATGTAGAAAAAGAAGTCTTTTTCTACATTCTCTCGGGTCTGAGTGTTTGTGGTACCTTCGTTGTTTCTGGTTTCCAAAATACGAGTGCTTTATACAGGGTGAAATTTTAACCACCTTCCAAATTTTAATATATCAATCTACGAGTCAAAAAACAAATGACGTATTTTTTGCTTTTGGCATAGCCCAGTACAAAAATGTCAAGATAAAGCATAAAGCACTTAGAAAATGTCCGCAAGAAATCAAAAATTTTTGATACGGCCGCCTAGCAACACTTTTTTTACGCAATGCACATCATATTCATTCATTACGATTGTAATAATAAGTTTTTGATTTTCCCTTTATACCTAAACAGGCCTAAAACTGTAAAAAACTAAAACTATATTGCGAAAAATATTTTTGGATGAAAACTTGGTTTACATTTTTTACTTCATAAATGGGCTCTAAATACGATACTGAACGCCTAAAAAAATTTTGGAAAGTGCTTAAAATTTCATCTTGTAAAGTTATTAAAATTGGGATCCGAAAAATATAATGTGATGCTTTCCACTTTTTACTTTTCATTTTATATGAAAGTGACACTACTTACCGTTACTTAAAGTGTTATTTTGGTACTGTCAACAAGGCCTGCTGCAATGAGTATAAAGACAACAACGTTGAATCTCTATTAAAAACCAGGCGTTTCATCAAACCGGACAACTGACCCAGACCATCCAATATGACCGCGCCAGTATAATGCGGTCGCATCTGGTGCCCGGTTCCTGGACGCAATTGGATTTTTAATAAGTGCCTATTTCATGCAGTTTTGCGGGATAGTAAAAAAGTGTGGTTATAACGTAGCATCGCTGTGGCTTTTTGATCATAATTTAATTTTAAAGATAATTTGAAACAGATTTAATTTTATTTATTTATTTATTTATTTATTTTTTTTATTTATTAGACACACCATCGACAATATCAGTAACATTAAATGAATAAAATACAGTATAAGTCTAAAGACAAAAGATATGTCATTACAGGCGTATACAGCATTATTGACGCAATTACAATGAAAATGTGTAATGTTTTTTGAAGACAATTGAATCATGCCACGGAACTTAAGTATTTGTAGTTGTGACATGTGGTCCCGGCTCAAAACAGCACCAACTCTTCTCTACCTATGGGTGTCGGATGAAAAGACTAAAGGAGTGTGGTCAGAAGATGACGTCAGAGTCTACTTTTGACCAGACAGTGATCGCCAACTCGTGAGAGCTGTTGATGATCATGAGTTAAGCTGACAAACAACTTCTTTTGTCAGTAAATATATTTGTATTTGTATATTCAATGATGTTAGCTTGTTCATATAAAAATATCAAGTTATTTAAAAAAACACCTGATATAAATTAGGCAGCAAAAAAAACTAAATCAAAAATACAAAATAAAACAAAAATGCTGAATAAAAAGCAATCTTTCTAGGTTCTATTAGATAAAAGAAAAGTTGTCTGTAGGCTATGTGTAATTTAATCAAAAGAAAATGGCTGTAGTAAACCTTCCATCAAACAAAATGGGAGCGAAGCACGGACTCGGCTCCCGAGGAAATGGGAACACTCGTCTTGAAATAATCAGTTTTTGGTGTGAAAAGCACACGTAATATTGCAGACGTACAACTAGCGACAATTTTCTTTATGATTCACGTCAGCTATAGCAGTTAGTTTGATAAACATTATCGTAGTTTAGCAATGATATTACAAAGAAAGGATGTAGGTTAGTCAATGTTTAAGCACTAGCGGACCCGACAGACGTTGTCGTGTCTGAACTATGAAAAATGATTTCGAAAATTGGAATGATTAATAAAAAAAAATTCATATACAAATTGTTTATTATTCTAGTTTATCAATATAATAACTCCGTTTTAAATGCTAATTAGTATTTTACATCCCATTTAACATAGATTTAATATACAAATATACTGCTGTTAGATTGGCAATGAAAAGAGACAGACAGCTATATGATAGAACGAGATAGATCATAAGGCCGTTCACGTACACGCTAAGAACCCGTAGTGTTTTTCTGAGTTCTGACGTCTGTCACGCGCAAGACAATATTCCTTTTAGTTTTACTAGTTTCATTTTTATTATTGTAAAAAAGTGTCGAGTTGATGTATTTTCATTATGGTTACATATTCAGTACCTGGAAGTAACTCATCTAAAAAAGGGAACCAACATAATTGTACATTTCACACGTCAACACACAATCGCGATTATCAGCAGCAAAATGCAATGTTTCAGAGCTTTGACTAAAATTTTGTATACTAATTGATAGGGCATTTCATCAGAACAAGGATTTAAATTCAAATGAATTCAATTTAAAATAATATCAAATACGTGAATTTCAGCAATTACTAATGTCACTTTTGTATTTTAGTGATTGACGTTGTCGATGATATCTTATCGACATTTCATTAGCTGACATATTTCACATTGTAAACCGCATACAGCCTAAATTGTTGAAATACGTTAGAAATGGTTGAAATTGCCTAATAGAAAATAATGTTCGCCCAATAAATATTGGAGCATTTGCAGTTTACATTTGGACCCTAAGTGTTTTTAACACAGAGGCGTTCAGACTGTAAAATTACGCTCTGGATCCCCATTAGTTAACATTAAATATATGTATATTTAGTGTACGTTTGTAATGTGTAATTGAAAAATAAATATCAGTTTTATTTCAACTTTGGCGATCGCGATCGCAAAATGAGGCAAAATTGTTAAATACTGGCAAGTAAAGCCTACGATATTTTTTACAATAAATCGATTTTGTTCGGGGATAAGTAATTATAAAAAAAAAACATATTTAGGTATTTATTTGCAGTTTTTTGGCGTTCTTTTAATAATAATAAAAAATAAGTCACCTGCGTCAACGTAAACTGTGTCGATGGAATCGATATCGAAAGCAAGCAGACAATGCAGTACCTGCACTATTTGTCACACGCACATGCTCACTTTATGCACACTAGCGTAACCTAGTTTTGGTCTCGTTTTCAGGATTCAATTGCCAATCTATCATCTATATTAAATCTCTGCTATTTAACGATATTTCCAGCAAGCAGACTGTCAATGTTACTCGTATGTTACACGCCATAAGGTCACATTAAAAAGTTTGAATTGTCAAAAGCGCTAAGGTTACATTAGAAATTATTTAATATGGTAGTTAAGTATTTTTAAATTTCCTAATTTTTTGAGGATTTTTCTTAATTTTTTCTTGCATAAGAACCTTCTTCTCTTAACAATAACAAACAAAAAATCATTAGAGAAATCGGTCCTGCGGTTCACGCGTGATGCCATGACCAAGGGAAATAGGGATTTATTTTTTTAACCTTCGGCATACAACGTGGGGTATTTTTAACCCCAGCTCAAGAAAAATGCGTCAATTTATGAGTTATAATCGTGTAATAACATTGAAATTTCAAGTAGCCAGCTACTTGAAATTTCAAGGTTGCCATTCCTCAATATATCGCTATTTACTAAGGGGTTATTTTAACCCCACGTTGTAGGGGTAAGGATTTTTTTTTCACCTTGTATGCCGAAGGTTAAATATAAAAGTTTTTGAAACTAGATACACATACCCACCTCATTAATCAGGAGATTTATGAAAGGTGTGAGTATACGACTAAATACAGTACCTGTAAAATTACCAGTACGGACTGTGTAGACATATAACAGACGACAGACCAACAAGCAAAATAATTTTAATTTGTTCATTAGACTACGGTTTTGTCATTTGTTTGTAAATTAATGTCGACTAAGTGTGTCACATAATGTAATAGGATTAAATGTAATAGTGCCCTACCGGGTAGAAATAGGCATTAACAAGAAATCTTAAATTAACGCCCGATTGGTCCCGTGGTTTTTAGGGGTCCTGTTGTGAGGCACGAACCGAGCACCGTCTGAAAAAATGGATGAAACTCCGTTGGCTTACAGCATAAATATTTGAATAAATTAGTCACCACACCATATGTCCATTTAGCTCAATGGTTAGAACAGTCGCCTGGTGAACGGAAGTTTGTGGGTTCAAGGCCCACATCAGGTAGTTTTTTTTTATTCAAGGAATTGTATTTTCAATTATTTATACAAGCAACTTATTTGCTTTCAGAACAGTTTTTAAAAATACGTTATCTAAGTTTTCATACGGTTATCTATTTTGAAAATATTCTATCACAGGTTCGTCAGAAATAATGTAGAATACTACTTAGTGGTTTCAAATCATTTTCGACCTCCTGAAAAGCGAAGCCCACGTTATGTAACCATTATGTGTAACATCTTGGCAATGTTATTTAAATTTTTATTAATAAAATCAATAAAAATACATAAAATATTGATTTAGCTATTAATTTTCAAATACCCTGTGACACGCAAGGACGTAGCTGTGTAAGGTTTATTCACTCGGAACCCCGCTGCACCAAAATAGTACGTCTGTGAAATTTCTGTTAAATTGTGAAACAATATTTAATACTTAAAAAAAAAAAAGGTCAAAAAGCACGGTATATAAATATACCTTACTTACAACTTAGTCAACTTCTAATGTTGTTAGTTAGGTAATATACCCATCTACCTTTGCATGGGTAGTCATTAATTGAGTTCTGACCTTGTCATAATAGCTAGGATTTATGAGTTTGTAACATGTAAACATAACATACTCAAAAGATTATTAAGTTGATTATTAAAGCCCACTTAAATTTTTACCTACTATCCGTCGGTTTTCTCTTAACGTGACCAGATCTTAAACGTTAGCCCAACTTTAACGAGAACTCTTTCAAAGAGAATGTTATGAAAAGAAACAACACTTGTTACTTTTTAAACTGAAAAGAATTTGTGATACATGCTGTCTTGCTGTAAAAACTTTTTCTAATTGGAGCAGTTCTTAGAAACACAAAAACGCGTCAGTTTCATAACTTGTTTGGAAATTCTCGAGATGAACACGTAGTGTCACATTTCTCCTAACACAAGACGTGGGCAGTGAAAAAACTGAAAGTAGAAAATATGATGTAATAATAAGTACGAAGAACATTTCCTTTGTATTTTTTTTTTAATTAACTTAGTGCTTTAACATTTATGAAGATGAAAGTTACTGTGAAATAATATTAACTCGGAACATAATCAACATTATGTATTTCTTGCAAAACCTAAGAAATGTAGGCGTTTCCTTTGTTTCTTAATTTTTTGAGAAAATTAAATATCATCCTACTAGCTTTTTCACGGTCTTACCGTCAAAAGTCGAAAAACGAAAACCCAAACGTTTGAAGACATTACCAGACTTCAATTTAAATCATAGTTTTGAAATCAATAGTTTCATTAGTAATTGTTTCATTTTATATATATAGAAAAAAAAAGGATATATTGGTAAAAAAAAGTCTAGTTTAAAGGCAAAGTAGGTCTGTGACAATTGTTTGCTTCATAATATCGTGGGTGAACGGCTCCCAGCTACGAAGCTTAATATAAAGCTCTAGGAGTAATATGAACTGTCTTAATTTTGCAATTTAATCGGTTTTTTTTTTTAGTTTAAGTTTAATAAAACCCTGTTTTATAGGTATACGAATTCCTTTCGGAGTAAATTCGAGATCCCCTTCCAAAACAGACTAAAACTATCTTCCATTTATAATTGGCTGTCGTACAAAAATCAGCTAAGTACCTACCAATTAAATTTCGAAATTTATTCCGAAAGTAAGTGCCATAATAAACAAGCATAATTTTATATTCAAAATTGTTTTACATGCTTACAAACATGTGATATGAGCACATGTTTTACGCCACATGTTTAAATATATCAAAAGGCAAATTACCATACCCAACATCAAACATTCTGTGGAACCCTTCAAGGAGCGGGAAAACAAAATACAACATGGGGTACATTAAGATCTTTGGGATCGAGTAAGTCGAAGTGACCCAATCGCTCCCGTCATCTCAATATGACGCCGCCGCTCGCCAATAATGCGGTCAGTGCCCCTACCATTTGCTTTTGATACTTTGGTCTTATTTATACTAATATTATAAAGCTATATACTGGTTCGAGTTGAAAAATTATTTTTATGGTCCCCATTTATCGAGAAAGGCTTTAGGCTATATAACATCACGCTGCAACAAATAGGAGCGAAGCATCAGTGAACAATTTTGCAAAAATAATCGCGATCAACTGCTCCTATTTTATAATAAGAATTTAGAATTCCTATATTTGTTGAACAAATACTGTAAAATTTTTGTTATGGTTATTTAATTTAAGCTCATAGTAAAATTATATTTTAACAATGACAATTAAACCTACAAAATGCTTTTCATTATTAGGTCCAAGTTTCTTGGAGATAATTTCTGTTTTAGGAGTAGCCTTCTACTGCTAAAACACTTGTTGTCCTCAAAACTTCATAAAATTTTGGATGAGTTTTTCGTTCCTACAGCATGAAGGGCTTCTATCCATCTTAGTATTTTCATAGTGGGGCAACTACGGGGTAGGGTACATACGGGTAGGCATCTATCCTCAAAAAAGGAGTTCCACAAAAAGCTGAAATCTGCAAAATATTTAATGTATAGATCCAAAACAACATATCACAGTTTAAAATTAAGGATTAAACTAGCTAAATTCATAGACAATTTATATAAAATTAATATTTTCAAAATTTCAAAAATCTATCCCGCCTTTACCCTATACAAGGGTTCTATTCTCGGTCGGGTCAATTAACGAAACGATTGATTGATGAATTTTTGAAGGTTTGGACAGGGCAGGATTATAGCCCTGCTTCGGAAAGCACGTTTAGCCGTTGGTCCTGTTGAAAGATAAAAGTAGTAAAAAGGTCTTTGACAGGCGTCTTGGAAAATCTCCAGTCTCTATTAATCTTTTAGTCAAAAACAGATTTACTAGTGGATCAAATCTGAATATTATTTCTATTTGCAAAACGTAGACCTTGAAAACATTTTTGTCAAGTGGTAGTGTCCACAGGCCAGTCGCTGCTCGATTAAATTTCCAGCGTTTCATCACGCACAGCTCGGTAAAAATGCTGCAAATTCACGCACTTATATTTCTTCTTTGGTCTCCTCGTGACCCTTAGTTCAAAAATAGTAATCAAAAGCCATCTGTTTTTTAGTGTTGATTGAAAAGTACAATATCAATAAAATTCAAATTCCTAATTTACTTTTAATGTGGTCGTAAAAAGCAAAGGCTGTTTATCTTGTTTGTTCAATCAGAATTAAACAATAATAGTACCTAATTCAAAGCTTTGGCACTTTTAACGTTCATTGTCATTGAAACTTCATAATAATAACGTGGGTTTATATTGTCGCTTCATAGCCACTGTCATTTCGCCCGAGTCTTATTGTCTAGTTGACTAGCAAAACCAAACAGCAATAATTCACCTTAAGTGTGCATCAATTGTGAAGCGAGTAACAAGGAGTGAGCTTACAAATACAATTTCCGCGCTTATCAAGTTAGTAGGTTTCTACTAAACGTAATCTGTGTCAAGAATCGTTCAGTTTCAGTAAGTGGGGCCAATTGAAACAAACTGCAGCCAACAGCGAGCTATTTGTACAAACAGCCTCTCTGAGCCAACTCAGGATGTTATGTAGTGTTCCTTTTGATCGAGCCAACGGCTTGTTTGGCGCAGTGTCGTGGTATCGCCTTTAGGGTTTGGTTCTCTGTTGGGGAAACGTAAAAAGGTAACTAATTTAAATTTGGTTCACTTTTAGGGTGCTGGGAGCTTCAGGAATAAAAAACAAGTGCTAATCGGACTCACGCACGAAGGGTTCCTTACCATTGACTAGGTAAACAACAGTAGGTACAACAATTTACTGCCTACCTATTACCATTTATTACTATCGAGAAAAAATAGGCAAATATGACGTTTTTTTTATGGGGCCTGTGGCGTACCGAACCTCTTTACATTTATATCATTCTATTAACCTTTTTACTTGTCATCGCTTTATAAATTGTTTTTTTGTTAGTTGTCATTGTTCTTGCTTTTCAATACGTAAATAGGATATTTGACAATGCGAAAAATAAAGTGCGAATTACTATTATCAGCTTATATTATGAGTTTAAAAATGGTTATTTAGTAACGGAAGTTGAAAATAATAAACGATTTATTTATAAATCCAGAAATAAAAATGCATTTATTTAAACGTTTGTCACGTGACACGAAACGCTCCTGATTGGTCGGGTTTATGATAACGTCAGCTGCTTTATAACTTTGTGTGCCTACTTGAGTTTTAATAGCTTTTCAAAATGTTTTCATAATATTTTGCTATAAAAATTGTATCCATTGTTTTTGTGTGATTTACTTCCAATATTTTACAAATTCTGTCAAATTCTTTTACCATGGACAACGATTAACCTGCCCGTTCAATTAAAATCTGTAACAAACAAACTAGTTAGTCGGGATCTTTTGTAATGTTTATTGAAATCATAAGACTGGAGCTACAATTTTTACCTAATATTATAAAAACATCGGAAATATTTATTATATATAAAAACATTAGAGGTATAATAACTTCAAACCAATAACAAAATATTTACATTCCTAATTATAAATATGTAAGTTTATTTACATCGAAATGGTTCTCACAGAAGAAAATATTTGTCTATTCTCTATGTTATTATGATCCCTCCGAAATAGTTGCAACCACTTTCGGCACACTTAGACTTTCTTTTGAACACTTACAAATAGTTTTCCGAAGTTTTAATAGAAGTATACATTTTGGAACTGCATGCCATTTGAAACTCATTTTATTACATAAGTCACTGTTAAAATATTTTAACAGTGAATATTTGAACAAAAACGAAAGTACGATTGGATCTATATAGATCCAATCGCACTTTCGTTTTTGTTTGCTACAAATGTATGTAGATGATAATGTGCTACAGATAGCAAGACAAGCAAGTGATGTCACCGACCCCATTGCAGCGCCATATTGACAAAATAAAGTTTTGGCGCGCTATTTAAATTTTCAGTTTTCATTTTGATATTTTTCAGCAACTATGTACCAGAATTTAAAAAAACTACTTTTACTGGGTTCTTCAACCTCTACTTAATAATATAAAATGGATTTAAAAAACCAGTCAAATAGCCTATTATAATTGTAAATATTTTAATTTATTTGATTTATTTACTTTAATCCTTTCCTGATCCCTCATCCCTCACGTCGCGTACAGGGCCCTCTTTAATTTATTACATTTTATTTTAATTTTAGTATTTATTATTGAAGTAAAAATACAACTAAAAGTTTTGTGAATATTTCAAGTGCCTACCTGTTGCCATTATTTATATCAAGCAAAAATGGGCAAAAACATCGCGTTTGTTGTTGGGAGCCCCTCTTAAATATTTATTTTATTTTGTTTTTAGTATTTTTTGTTATTGCGGCAACAGAAGTACATAATTTGTGAATATTTCAACTTTCTAACTATTGCAGCTTATGAGATACAGCCTGGTGACAGACAGACGGACAGACAGCGAAGACTTAGTAATAGGGTCCCGTTTTTCCCTTTGGCTACGGAACCCTAAAAAGAATACTTCGTGTCTGCCGATTCTCTTGGTTTAAAATCCCATGCCAATCAAATGGTTGGGTAAAAGCACCCGATTGTTATTCAGGGACGTTGCGTCAAAAGTGTAAATTGCAATAATGATTGCCGAACTTCAGAAGACACGTAAAAATAAGTTGCCTCGTAACAAAAGCATCTTAAATCGTGGTTCGCAACAACAACGATTGGAGTGTGGTCTGATGCATTATATCAGTTTATTAGAATATTCTTACAAGGATCGCAAATTTAAGAACTAATGTAAAATGAGTACTAATAAAAAGTAGGTCGTGCACCTCAAAAGTGTTATTGAGCTTTTACACAATATGGAAAAACTTCACCATTTAGTTAAATAGTAAAACCCGAACACGTGCTTTATTTACCTACCTATCATCTTTTTATAAATTGTGAATTTATCCTTTTATCAAGGAAAAGTCCCTATAGAAAATAAGGAATTACTATTTACATCAAAAAATCTATATGCCTTAAATAAAGATTATAAGCCATAACTGTGTCTTTCTTATAAACCGTTCTTTACTATCTACTGTAAAGAACGCTGGTATTACCCCACCTAACCTCACTTAAGTATTTTTAAACTTCCTAGAAAATGCGAGGTTAAAAAGAATATCCGTATTTTATAGCGATCCCGGGCAGATCTTGGTAGTCGTGGCTGGAGCAGTTGTAGTCTGATTTGCATAAGCTGATAAGGGAGTTGGCGCTAATCCACTATTGTTTCAATTGTGAGACCATTCATTACGGCCGCTCGTTATGCTAATGTGCAGGTCTGACGTACCTTCATATTACGCCGGCTGTATTGCGGCCTTATTGGCGTCTTTAGCTAATCGCAGTTGCGGGATAGCCAATTCATAAACTGAGGAAATTAGAGGTGGTTCTCAATTTGGTACGTAATATGTTATATTATTGACTAGGCAGACTGAATTTATGATATTGGTAGGGTAGAGATCAAAAGTGATGCTCTTAATGAAAAACAGAATGCAGGTAAGAAAAAATAGATTTGAAAGCTTTCAACAAATTTAATTTTTTCACTCATAAATTAACCTACAAAAAGTGTGACCCGCGAAACGATTCTATTGTTCTATATGAAAAAAAGTATGACATTCCCGCACAATAAAGAAGAACACATTCATTTCTCGTCATATGTTGTAAGAATCGACTATATGAAGTACCGTCGGAAGCATGCTAGCAGAGAACCTACCTACTCTACTACACTTGGCCAAACTGTATGTCAATCGCGGTGGTCATGGCAAAACACCCATTTAAGGATGTGTTAAAGTATTAACACAGAGAAAATGAAGTGTCTAAGTTTCTCAAAAATTTGTTCTAATTTTAGTAGTATCTTATGGGGTCAATTATAGTGCTGCTATACCTTATATTAAACTTATTTTTCCCAGACAAATCTACTGTCTGTTCTTAAATTATTTCAATTTATAACGCACTCAGTAAAAACTTACTGCACGAACTAAGAGCTGACTTGCGGAAAATCAGTCATTATCAACGGCTTCCATCAGTCCATTGCTATACAAAGGCCTCTACGACAGAAAGTTTTAGCCATCCACTATACAATCGCCAGGATTGACAGGTGCGGTCACCGATCGCAGTTTGACCGAGGATGGAGAAAAGACGTTTCTACCCGTTTTCTTCTGGCAGTACTCCTTTAATCCTTTGATGATTTTTGTAACGGAGTGGCGTACATACCGGTTTATAAGGTGTCACCTGCTCCGGGGTTCCGGGTTTGATTCCCTGATGGGTCAAAGTAGAAAAAAAGTGTTTTATAGGTACATTGCTCGGGTCTGGATGTTAATGGTAACTTTGTTGTTTCTGATTTCCAAAATTTACAGTTACTTTAAAAGTACCAGCACATAGACGACAAAGTGTTAAAATAATCATACTCAAAGATCTATAGAAGTTCGTTACCTTCGGAAAATCGATAAAAGTTAATGGAGAATGATCACTGGTACTTCGCTCGGATAGAACAGAGCCTTCATACAACTTTGTAATCCTAACTTAAATTGAATCAGATACATTGTTTTTTGACGGAGGTCTTGATATAAACATTGTTACTGAACTTTAGCTCGTTACGTAGTTCCGACATCGTTAATTTACTGTTTCCGTCCCTTTAATGTAACATTCTAAGCTTTAAAATAGTGTCATTTGAGTACTTTTCTCACTAGAAAGCTAAAAATGTAACATACTTGCTGTTTTCTAGCAGGACCCCATACGCAATTTTGAATTTTAAGCTATCCCACGAAAGCTGTACATTTTTCCGAAAGTAAAAAGTTGCGTGCTATTCCAGCCTATAATCTATTTTTGTTACAAATTTTACTTTAATGCGTTCAGCCGTTTGGGCGCGATTAAGTGAGAAATATCCATGTAAATATTCGTATTTATAATACCTATTAGTAACAATTAGTAAGACGTAAGCTTTTTTAATTTACATATGCCAAAACCTACTTGTTGAACTGTGTAACAAAGCTGCATCCGATAAGGAGCAACAGAATGAACTAGGTCTCTTTTTTTACGAGCATACTTTCAGGTATGTTAAGATTAAAATAAGGGCAGGAAATATGTTAAAAATTAAATTAAACTTTTGTAATAAAAAAGCGCACATATATAAGACACACATTTTTAGTCAGCTTTCCGGCGCGGCGGTAAATTTGTTTCTAAGAACGTTTTTTTTTTGGCAGTCTTTACCCTATTTTTTTACCCTCACGGTTGACCCTTTTTTTTCTTAAACTCCCCAAAAGTAATACGTCATACATCAACATACATCCTTCTTTTTCGTCGTTTGAAAATCCCGCACAAGTCTGTCGAAAGATTTTCTGCTAATCTAATTGGTTTACATTTATTAAACTAAATTGGTCTCCAAGTGTGGTAAGTGCTCGAAACACGGCAGCGCCTTCCTCGTTTGCTTATGGAAATTGCGCGGACAAGTTGAAGCTTTGATTTTGCTGGGACGCCACGCCTCAGTTTACTTTGGGACTCGAACGTGCGACCTTTCGCACAATTTGGCAGCTCCGTTCGTTGGTACTTAACGTTACTTCATTTTATGCGGCAAAGAGACTGTTTTACATAACACGCTTATCACTAAACTTTGAAGGCCCGAGTTTAATTAAATTCGGTTTGAGATACGCCAAACAGAATCCTGATTATAATTTGAATATTATTCAAAGACGTTTATATTTACGAGATCTCCTTAAAAAAAATCTTTATGACCATTAAACATAAAGATGTATTTAATGGAGCAAAAGGTTTTTTTTTATTACCTAACTGTAATTTACAGTTTATTTTTGAACACTGGCCTCTCTACATTAAGGAGAATTTTACCATAATCGCTTTGCTTTGCGTGCCAGGCAGGTTGGCAATTGCAGTTTGGGCAGCTAAGAGTAGTGGGATCTACCTCCTAGTGGTCCACCCTGGGCAACGGCATCTTTGGTTTTTTAACCAATGATGACGGCTAACAGATCCCTCTGTGGTGGTAGGCTTCATAAGCTGCCTGGATGCTACCACTCTCGTGAAGGAGTCCAGCGCCAAACAGTTTTTCTGTGTTCCGCTGGTGTGTGGGAGAACCAGTGCCTGTGGGTAAGCTCGCTTCATCTTAGACTTCTTCTTAACCGTAGAGTTAAGTATGTAGTCAAGAGCAAGCCCATTGTGAAAAAAATATGGTAAAGAGAAGTCGCTGCTGTAGGTGCTGGCTTACACCGGTTTACATCAATGAGCTGCCCCATGACCTGCTGAAAAATGTACAAAGTAAAAACCACCTCAAGGTCTTGTTAAGGAGGCACTACCTGTCCTTGTGTCCATAGTAATTATGTTGTGTTTGTATGTATGTATTTATTTTGGTAGTCAGTATCACGTATTGATATTAGATAATCACTACTTGTGCAAGTTTATCTATTGGTTTAAAAATAATAAGTTTATCTCTGTTTGGAAACGTCATAATTTGTTTTGTAATCTCATTAATAATTTGTAACTTTACCTTAGGATCTTAAATCTCAAAAACATGCATTTTGTAGAAAATTAATTACTTTTTAGTATATAAATAAATATAAAAACCCCACGAGAACTACTGTTTCACAGTTGTTATAATTTCTAAAAAAAAGCTAGTGTTTTTACATGTCTGCACCATACAACACTTCTTTTGAAATACTTGAATAATTCTTAAAGTACCTACGCGTCATTTTTAAGTTACTTTGTACTCGAAATGTCGTTATGTAGGTGCGTGTGTCAAAATGTATTTATTATAGCGGGGATTGAGGTGATCGTTAATTGACTAAGTACCGATTTTATTTTGTTAGATTTTTCTTCAAAGAGTTTGATGTAGGTTTGGCCAATAGAAATTTTTCGATGATTATACGTTTTGCTAGTTGGAGAATCAACAACTTCCAGCTTTTGATGAATTTCCTTTTTTATGACACGGAACCCTAAAAAGCGAAAAAGCTAAAATATTCTGCTAACATTAATTGACTCAGGCGTTACTCTGCGGAAATCCATAACTAATTATGGATTGAGAAAATTATTTTGCTATTTAAGATGCGGAAATCATTAGCAAAATAATTGTCTCAATCCATAAAATATTCTGCTGTAAAAGATCATATCAGTATATAAACTTGAAAAATTTTGTCTCAGGCGGGACTCGAACCCGCATCTCCTCGCATGCCGGGCGGGCGGGCGGCATGCAATTAAGTTGCTAAAATATCAAATAAAATATATAAATAGCTGTTTCATCTTAACTGACTGTCAAACATCTGCAAAGATGTTTCTTTCGGGTGTTAAGGGTGCAAACTCCTAACATTTGATGAAACAACGCTGGCTTATAGCGTAAGAATATGCTTGAAAAATTCGCGCCGTGTCGCAGTGTCTCGGTGGCCTAATGGTATGGCGCCCGCCCGGCATGCGAGGAGATGCGGGTTCAAGTCCCGCCTGAGACAAAATTTTTCAAGTTTATATACTGATATTATAAGTGCAATTAAGTTGCTAAAATATCAAATAAAGTATGTAAAAGATCATTTTACTTTGCTGTGTCTCGTATATAATATCAAAATATACACATTTTTCATATCGTTCTATTAGCCAACATTAACAAAGTCATTTTGATTATAAAGAGAATATTTAAAATGGTTGAAACAATACTTGGCAGCGCTATCCACAGTCGCTTTGAACCATATCCAACTTTTAAATGAATTTCATTATGTGAAATAAAAACATGCGCTTATATAATTTCTCGAATGTTTTACATTGACATCACTACATCCGATAGCAGGACGTATTTTGCTCTGCCAACGTTTTTCCATTTGAAACGTTCACACAAAATTTATGACTGCTACCAAATTCATGAAAGTAATCCATTAGTTTTGAACCGAAAACAACGGTGTAGTGGCCTTCGTCGAACTAGTCTCCCCCAGTGATAAACGAAGTGTTAACTTCCTAATTTATCTTCCTAAATTCCGTTTTTAAGTGTGCAAGTTTTCCAGAAGGTCAATCCCCATTGGGTAGTTAGAGCAAGCGTTATTCGGCAGGTAATATACATCTTATCTGGGGAGAGTTCGCCCTGAGCCTTTAGGCGTAAATCTTGCCTTTACGGCTTCACCTGTCGATGGAATAATTTACTGCCGGCTTAAAACTTCTCTCTTCCTCGAAATTCCAAACACTTCTCAAGAAATAACTGAATAAGAAATTTTCGATTGTACGCACGCGACTCCACCCTCTCGGAGTGACAGCCGGGAAATTTGAACTTAAACCGTTTCTAATAGAATAAATAAAATCCCGCATACCCTAGGTTCCGGGTGATTTATGTGAAATCTCTCTTAGTGATTTATAAGCGCAATTACATCGGAGATGGATACTTTAGTTTGAATAAGAGTTATAACTAGAAGTACACGAAACTTTTGTTCCTTAAAATAGTGACTCCGACTATGATAGAATTTCACTCCTGAAAAAAAAAAAGTTCAGAAGTGTGTATAAATATGAAGCAAAACACAACAAAAACATATTACTAATTAAGAATAGCCAAGCCTACTAAAGAAGAATGAAATGTAAGAATTTTGCTATAGACGCATAACAAATTAGGCCGAAACAGTAAATACACTGTAGAATGTATTTGCTTAGATTAGTTATTAAGGGGTCCAACTATCTAGTTTCAGAGTCATTGTATGATTTATATAGGTCATACAGGGCTATATAGGTTTTGACTAGTGGCAGGGCTTCTAATAGTAATAGAAAGTCGAGCAGGCCTGGTAAGAATCCCATCGCAGAGGGCCACATATCAAATGTTGGGATAATACGAAAGTGAAATCAGTAAAATCAGTTTTATCATGGTTCGGCTCGGAATAAAAAAGAGGCTGAAAATAAGTAGTTAGTGACCGTATTTCTTGTGCTTCATCTTTTCGGCACAACCCCACATTGTCCCTAACTAGTGGCAGTAGGTCATAATATTGGAATGTGTAGGTAAACCTTTTGGAGGCCTGTTTTCCGAAATATATACTTATTAACTGATTCGAACACGATACTGACCTCAGTGTCAGCAAGTGTGCTGAAAAAACAGATCCAACATCGGAGAGAAATATTTTACTAATATTAACCAATAAGTTATGATGGAACAGTCTTTTCAAATCTTTTGAAACTATTTTAGAAGGAATTGCTTATAATAATAATATAGTTATATTGCGAGTATAAATTACAAAATCCAATTCTTTAAATAAAAATCACGACCACAGACTACTAAATACTTACTTTACGGCTGTTTTAGGTCAAACACTGCTTCTTCTCGGCACTAGCCCACTTTTGTCACTAAGCAGTAGTAGGTTAAAATATTGGGACGTGATTGAGCACCTGAAACATTTTCAGAAATAAAAATTATTTTACAGACACGAAGTAGTCAAACTTTTATTATATTTAGTATTTTCAAAATAACATATCATTCTCATGTAACCAAGCAGCAAAAGACCTATTACTAGACTTAACCATACCAAAGATACAACCGAGACCAACCTGTTACATGCCCGTTAAGAGTGTTTTTATAACTAAGTAATAATCTGACGCAATAATGAATTGTTTGAAACTTGAGATCGCGCGTGCCAATTGGACTGTTGCCTATAGCGCCAAGCCAATAATCTACCAAGATAATCTTTAAAAGTATGATTGAATTACAAAAACAACGCAATCTTTGAAGCTTAAAAGTTTACTGCATGCTGAAACGTTAATCATAGAGATCCTTAGGGAAGGCGTAAACGCAGAGTTAGAGGATGAAGTTCAACATCGTTATTATTGAGCTAAATTTTTTTTTTTATCATATTTCTAGCGTCGTGCCTTTGTTCCTTTTATTAGAATTTTATATTTTATAATAATTATAAGATTTTTGAGCAAAATCTCCGTAGACCAATAGGTTTTTTTTTGTATTTTTAATTAACACCTTGAATTTGATTGGAGCTCGTGCTATTGTGGTAAAAATAGTGATATACATAGACAAAATAAAACTTTTTTTTAAATTTATAAATTAAATAAAAATGTTATGAAAAGAACTGACAGTAATATTTTGAGCAACTGCGTTCCCCAAAAATAACAATCGACGATCTTCGTCCACCGCCTCAAAACTTGTGACTAAGCCTTGTTGTTTTCTTTTTTAAGTTAATCTTCATATTATGTTTCAATATTGTGAGAAATGTATAAATAAATCTTAGGCCCGCAATCCGACGCATTAATGAATTGTTCGCAAGCTTAGACCAGCTCGTGCCAGCTGGATCGTTGCCTACGAGCGCCAAGCCAAGATAATCTACTGAGATACCGGCAACCATTCTTCGGGTCTGAATGCAACGTGTCACAGATTGAATTATAATTAACTAGATTTGCCCGCGACTTCGTTTGCGTAGATTTCGGATAAGGGTGTAACTGACGGAATCAAATAAAATAAAAATGTTAACCAACCGATAGCGCCATCTATCGTCTGTGTCTGACTTCTTTCAAAACACAACTGTCATACCGTGCTCCCGTCAATCAGGATTTAAATATAAATGTTGTACAGTTCGTTACTTTAAATATGTAAATACATTCATCAAACTGCTACATCTTCAAAGTAAACTAAAATGTTTGTCACGGAAATTCGTTTGTTTATTGACAAATCACAATAGGTATGAAATGCCGATGGCACAACGGTTCTACGAAATTGTACGAAAATAAAAAAAAGCCGATATCGTGAACACTGCAACGCATTTAACTTGCAAATAGGTGATCCGCCATCCACCACTATTGGAGGCGAAGCGCTGTATCGCCCGATACACTGCGTTTGTGGTACAAAGGTTATTCGCTGTGGCATCTTAATGTATTTGAAATAGGAGCGAGATTGCAACGACAATGAATTACTTGATGTGCAGGCAGTGGCCACTGTACCTCACATAATTATATTCCAATTTAATTTTGCTCCTGTATGAGCTGAAGAGTGAGTTGAAATTTTATATGTTATTTTAAAGTAGGTATGGTGCAGGCCTAAACGGAATAGTATCTACCCTTTTCGTTATAATATGCGTTTTGTAAGAGAACTATAAGGTACTATCTACCTACTGCCAAAACCAAAAAGGCAGCAGCGACTTTTCGCTACCATTGGTTATAGCAAAAAACTCCTTGTAAAGAAGTCCAGATGTAGACTAAAATAGGGATTGAAGGTTTTTTAGACAAATTTATAAACATAAAGCAGTCGCAAAGACAAGACATTTCTTCAAGGAGTTGTGTTATCAATTAACAGCAATTTAATTGTTTATGAAAATACCAGCTAAAATTTGTGACTTCATGTTGTTATAGGTATACCTTCGCACAACAAAGGTGGAAGTCAGCCTAACATATTATCTGTCCGTTATGGATTTGTCTCGTTAACTGGAAAAATACATCGATGTAAAGAAGGAAGATATTCAAACATTTCTTTGGTTAGTAGAAATAGTACTTTATCGTGTAAAAAGAAATCTATTCTAGGAAACCAATCATATTTGTTTTTTTTAACCACGGACTTATTATGAACTAGCTGTTGCCCGCGACTTCGCCCGCGTCAATTTCTGTTATTATGTTCGCCATTATTTTTGCAACATTTTTTACTGATGCTTCGCTCCTATTGATCGCAGCGTGATGTTATATAGCCTAAAGCCTTCCTGGATAAATGGACTATCCAACACAAAAATATTTTTTCAATCCAAACCAGTACTTCCTGAGTATAGCCCGTTCAAACAAACAAACAAACTCTTCAGCTTTATAATATTATAGTATAGATAAGAATAAAAAAATATTGTATAAGGGCATCACTACTACTATAGCAGCCAGCCATGTGTCTTATTAGCTAGTATCTCAAGTAGGAACTTATATCTTTAAAAATCAAAAATTTAGATAACACCACTTATTGTTGATCCTAAAGTAAGTAAACTCTTTGTGTAAAATAGAAATTCCGATAGTAACAATTATACCCAGACTCAGGACAACGTGCAAAAATTTTACTTACTATAATACTTTTTACTCTGACCCGTCCGGGAATCAAACCTGGAACCTCGGTGTAGACGACACCTTGTAAACTAGCTCCACTACTGAGGACGTCAAATAATAAAAGTTTATTCCTTTAAGTTAAATCGCATTTTTATAAGAATAAAATAACAAATGGTAATGTGAAATGAAAAATATTATCTAATTCATGGTAATAAAAAACTTGAGAGGTGTCAAGGAACACCCGGATGAAACGAAGTTCATTTTTAGTGAAGGAATTGTAATACAATTTTATTTTATTTTTAATTTATTTTTAATTTTCTCTCTCTCTCTCTCTCCCTATCCCTCTCCCTCTCCGTCTCCGTTTCCCTCCCTTCCTATTCCCTCTCCCTCTCTCCCTCTCCCTCTCTCTCTTTCTCTCTCTCCCTCCCTCTCCCCTCCCACCCTCTCTCCCCCTCTCTCTTTCTCTCTCTCTCTCGCCACACGGCTTACAACTGTAGCAAAAAGTGTCGGTCAAAAAATGTCGTTACAATTTTTCCGTCCAGCCCCCTTTCGCAACCCAATAAAGTGTATTAGAAATGACATTATGCCGCAGTAATTTCAGAAATAATACAGTGTATATTTAATATATTCAATATATAAGGATAAGGATTTTTCACTTAAACTATAAAAGATATAATTAATAACACAATACACGAAAATCACGAACAACATGACACGAATAAAAACCTTTTATTTGTTAAACAAAAGACTGGCATTCGAGATATGAATGACACAAAATATGAGTTACATACAAGAGGCGGTGTGAAAATGCAATTTCCGCGGTAACAGCCGCCGAACGGAACCGCGAATGGTAATTAGGTCGGTAAAAACGCGGTAATAACGTTACCGGACACGGGAATAATTACATTATCTCATAGCAGACGTGTTATAAGCAGAATGTGTTTACACATGCGAAGCTCGCGTGCGGCAGAGCTGTCGAGAGTAGATCGTTATTGAACACATTGCAAATTTAGTATGATTATGATATAAGGAGTGTGGAGAACTTTCCTAATAAATTCAAGGTAATTTTGGTACACATAACATTATAAATAGAAACATTAGTAACAAATTTTACTTACTTTAGAGCATTAATTCAGGATAGAGCTTCCAAATTGATAGACCCCAGGCAGTTTGCAACCAATGGCTTCCTGCTATTTCAACCAGGTTTGTTATTTGCTTAAAATAATTAACATACTTACGCTGCCTATCAAGTCGCACTGATGAAATTGTATTTTCTAAAGATTTTGTTGATGTGTAAATTGTTACATAAATTATGAGATACTAGCTTTTTTCCCGCTGCTCTGCCCGCGTGAATCGCGCGGGCGGAAACCTGACCCCACCAGTGGAATAGCCTTTGTTCTTTTCCATGGTCCATCTAATCTATCTTTTTAGGTTAGGTATTTTATCTAAATCGCTTTAGAAAATTAATCATAAAAGTGTAACAGACAGACAAAAAGACAGACGACAGAGTTACTTTTCTCTCGCATTTATAATATCAGTAAGAAAGAAGGAGGCAAGGAGTAAGGAAGTAAGGATTATTAGTTTTTTCATGGTTTTAATAAAGTTGTCCTCAAACTTACTACAAAAATTGATTGAAATTCTGAGGAGCAGCGCGACAGCGGGGCAAATGCCATCCAGTTTGAGCGCGGGTCTGCGCAGCTGTTAATTGTGGCGGCCATGTTTGCATGGCACATCGCGGGCAGGGCAGTAGCGTAGCAGTGCACCACGTCGTAAGCGGATAACGGCTCTTGTTTTTACAACCTTAACATTTGAAGGCAAATTATTTCTTTCGTCTTAGAACCAAGAGCACCAGATATTTCTCATCCAAATCCATATCATTTAACACTTTGCAGCCAACTGCCAGCCTAACCCGACAAACTAACACCGGATTACCGTGGTCCCGCTTTGAAACTACTTAGAAACTGCCGCTGTATTTGTGTGCCATATCCTGCACTACTACTTACCCTGACTGACCCATTTCGCTTTTCCTGTATATTGTTTGCTCAGCCTATCAAACAACTCCTGTCTCATCTTGCTTGCCAGCTGAATTGTGCCAAACTGCTGATCCTGTACTTTTACAGTCTTAAAATTTTTAAAATGATCAAATACTGCGGACGCGGTCGCTGTTTCAGGCTACCAATAATTCATCATAATTTCCATGGCGGCAAAGCGAGAACCGTAACTATGCCGTTAACTGGGCTTTGCAACTGTGGAATAACGTAATTATTACACGCACGTTATATCGTCACTTTTCCACCAAACTAATTAACATCCGCGATCTCGTTTACCGAAGCTTATAGTAAAACGAAAATTCCGTTTCACACTGATATAGCCCAAAAGGAAAGGCAACAACATTTTTATATGTAGGTTTATTACTTCCATTACAGGTTTTCTGCTTAGAATAATAACGCTTAGAACGATAGTTTCACACATAATTTCTCTAAAAATTGAAGCCACTTACTTATCTTTGTGTGCGCAAACATCACGTAATTACGTCAGTTGGCACACACAAAGGCGTTGATATAATGTTGCAAGTAAAATGAAATTTCCCTAAAAAGCGGTCGCTTACTTCACGCTGCATTCGATTTCATACAAAAGTTATGTTTGTGCTACACGGCGACGCAAAATGAGTTTTTTCTGCTAAGAATATCTTCTGACCAAAAATCACAACTTAAAATACGGTCAAATCAATCAAATGACGGTCGTTTGGCCTCAGCTTTATGCAAATTGTTTCCAAAATGTGTCGTGAAATAAATCGTCAAAAAATAGCATTGTACATTAATTATCAATATTCAATTTAGTTAATAAAAAAAAATGATCGACTGATTCAAAATCTAATATATAAAATTCTCGTGTCGCGGTGTTTGTTACCAAACTACTCCGAAATGGCTGGACCGGTTTTTTTATGAAATTTTGTGTGCCTATCGGGTAGGTCTAAGAATCGTTAATGATTTATCTTTTATTCCTGTTTTTTTTATCCCACGACGAAAAAGTGCAGTGGGCGTAGCCACGACGGGACAGCTCCTTTTCTTATAATATTTCACTACACTATATCACCTGCCAATAGGTAGAGGTTTTCATGGCTGGTATATGTAAGTAGAAACAAGTACGAATCAAATTAGAAATATTTAATAACAGAACTGAAACTATCAGTACGTAATATTACCTACTTACTTTTTAAATCGTACACAATTAATCCCACACAAAAATGTTAAGAAAACAAAAATGAAAAATCTGGGATTTGTTTTCCTATACCTGGCAACATTTTCATTGCAATGGCGGCTGTTTTGTTTACATTTTCTTTTCTAGTTTTGACAAATGTTTAACTAAGAATTATAAGCTGCAAAACAGTAATTACGGGTGAAATGTGATCTTCGTTTCCTTATAGTTATTGTGAGACACGTTGTGACATCCTTTCACTGTGCAGTATGCACTTTTTAAATTAAATAACGAGAGCTGTTGATAGTGAGACTTTATAATGACGACTGACGCGACGTCAAACGTACTAGGCCTTAAAAGGCCGACTTGAAATTGCATCAATACGCTAGTGCCTACTAGGTTTCTAAGCGTTATTATTCTAAGGGTTTTCTGTTATTGATCATTCCTATGATTGCCATGCCAATGTTATTCATTACCTCATTATTATGCGAAACATGTATACTACTGTTTTATATATAGACTACAAATAAAAACAGTGTTGTCATGCTTGGCGGAAGGTTTAATTAAGTCGGTAGAGATAAGATGCTGCTGTACATTTTCTTTTACTGTAGTCCCCCACATTATTTTTTAACTATACTTCAAGATTATTCTTGACGACCATTTAGATCAGAGGTAGTACGGAGGAGGTAGAACGCTGCTTCTGAATCATGAGTTGCGGATTTATCCCCACACAGTACAAATATTTTTGTGCATGCATGTCTATTTGTACTGGACTGGGTGTATTTCTATGTTGTCTAGTAACCCATTATAGGTACGCCAAACTACTTAATAATAGCTTTATTTGGGACTCTGCGTGGCATGTTTTAAAATATTATTTATTTATTTATTTCAATGTTAGAGTTCTTCAAGCCACTTATTACAGGCTTCTGACGCAAATGGTTTTTATGGCTTCAATCGCGCTATAGAAGCCGGGAGCAATGGCTAAACGTCCCTTCCGAAGCAAATTTAACCTTTGAGACATAAGGCAATAAAAGATCGTATCCTAAATTGACCTGGCGGGAACTGAATGGACCCTTACACAGAAGGTAACCGTATCACTACACCAATTTGATCGTAGTTATTACAATTGGGCTGGCTGTTTAATGTGCGACACAGTTTTGGCGTCGAATTAATTCGGACAAACAGATTTAGATTACGTTTCTGTTTAACCAATTTGATACCACAATTTTCGTTGTTGATGAATTCGTCCAGATATATTTATTTGTGTTTTGTTGTTTGTCCCGTTGCGATGAGAATAACTTTGTCAAACTGTACTTTTGTGAACATCAAATGAACGAATGAGTGCCATTTGATTGTGCGTGTTATATTTTAATAGACAGATGGATAGATAAATATTTTATTGCACAAAACACAATGCTATAAAATATTAATAACTTAAAATGGTACAATAAGGCGATTTTTATTGATCAGTAATAATGAATATTATAATATTGATCGAAATATTAGCAATAAAACGTTAAATGATCTAAAGAATATGTACTCGTGTAGCGCCGGCAAGTTTAAAGAAAAGCAGCACCGTTTTTGTCCTATGGGTGTCTGTCATAAGGGGTGACTAAAGAAAAATTGCCAGAAAGAGACGGGCAGCAGCGTCTTTCCTCGAAGATTTAGCCCAACTGCGATCTCCAACCTACCTGACAAGGGTGGAAGATTATGGCAAAATCCTTCTTTCCTTTAAGCCAAAGCTGCGAAAGCGGGTGTGGGTGCCAGAGATTTGTTACGCAGGGGCGGAAGGAGGCGGGAAGTGTATCCCCGCAGCGCGTGTTTGCTAGCCTGCATCCATACTTGCTAGCCTGCATACATGCTGCTAGCCTGCATGCTTGCTAGCCTGCATCCATGCTTTAGTAGTCGGGCGTATTCGGATTTTTGATATTTGGAATTCGTATTTAAGATATTTTGGATTATAATAGATATAGTCTAAGAGCCCGTGAACCCCAGACCTTCGTTATTTTATAAAAGTTGGAAGATTGTCAGAGCATGCTCCCAACACAGGTAAGAACGATGGACCATTATGAAGTTTGGGTTGCCCTGGCATTGGCAGGTAAACGGTACTTAAGGTGTGTAAAA
Source organism: Anania crocealis (assembly GCA_949315895.1). Lineage (NCBI taxonomy): Eukaryota > Metazoa > Arthropoda > Insecta > Lepidoptera > Crambidae > Anania > Anania crocealis. The sequence continues at coordinate 11,636,284 of OX438864.1, forward strand.
TACCGATCTAACTTCATCAAATAATAAAGTGCAATTTTTTGGTATTATCTTCAGAATATTATTAAAAATCACATTATTCATTGCCAGACACGTAACATCCTGGCAACCCCTTGCCATACACTCTAACACCCGTATTTATAAACAAGTAAAAGTAATTACTTGACTAAAAGTAATTACTTAGGTGACAATTTGTACCTACTCCTTAATCTAATAATTACTAGAAGTTAGAACTATGAAAAGTTTGCATTCTCAGCTAAATAATATGTCTATTAATAAGGTGAATTAACAATCTGATAAACAATACAGCATTAAAACCATAACAAAAAATTAACGCTTTAATCCATAAGCACAAATATATATGCAAATATACGTTACACAAGGGCTTCTTAAATTTAAAAAGATCAAACACAGAAATTTCAATTACAGCATTTCTCGTTTAACAAAGAAATAATAATCAATGCTCGTAGCATCTTAGTCAATACAGAGACGACATCAATTAAAATAAATCAACTATTAAATATAAATGGAAATGAGTGAATCTGAGGGAGACATCTGGAATACTTTAATTTGTTTGCCGGCATTGTTGTGAGAAATTAATATTCGAATTTATTCCATTTCTGTATTGGGGACGTAAATCAATATTTGTCATCTCTTTCTAACAGTATGTGCCTACATAACCCAAAGTATTATGAGAAGGCAGTAGGTTTCAAAGATGTCCCTTTATTGTCAACTTAGGAGAGTATTTGCTATTCTGTTGGAAAATACATTGATAATTATATCACACAGCTTTGATAAATAAAACTTATATAAAAAAGTAACTACTGACTTTTTAAAATAGACATTGGGATGAATAAAAAATCTTGATTTCTTTAAAGTTATTACATTATTTAATTCTGCCGATAATATAATTAACTGTCGTCCGTTTCACATCAGAGAACTTTGTTAATTTATGAGACTTCTATTTACCTATAATGTAATTTTTTTTATAAAAAAAAACAAAAAGGCGGGCCGGCGATACTAGCTTTCTTGCTACGCTTATAGTCACAATAATTTTACTCATCCATAGGTATATCAAAAAAGGACAACTTGATAATGTGTTGTATGATGTGATTGATGATATTGTAATAGGGGTTAAAGTATGAAATTGCCGATTATTTTCCCACTTTTTATTTTGTTTATACCTCTTAAGTATAGTCATATTATTGCGTAATTCTTTTTGTATTGTATCAAAAACTAAATAAAGTAACATTTGACTAAAAAAAAAGTGCAATACTAGTGCCTATTACTTCAAAGGAAGTCGTTGAAAAGACCCCTTACAATGTGTCAGCTGACCTTCTTGCTTCAATTAAGTATATTTGTTTATATACTTTGATTTTCAGAAATTTAAATACTATAATGCGTAGCTTTATAACCATCTAACTTTCACCTTTAATTGCTTCGAAAACGGTTCAGGCGTTTTTAAAAAACTAAAAAATAGTTCGTATGGAAAAATGACTTTTCTCGATTTCGTCCATACAAAACGGCAATTTCATACTTTAACCCCTAATATTTGAGTGATTTTGTTTTCCAGATTTGTTTTTATCCCGTAGAAGTTAGGCTTATTTCCCTATGGAAATGACCTTTGGATGCGATAATGTAGATACGAGAAAAACCTCTGTACATTACCCTCCGGGGAAAATATTCCATTTTTACTACCCACTCCCAAGTAATAAATAAATTTTGCAAGTCTACTTATAAGCCAGTATTTTATCTTTAATTCTAAAAATGTTCACATTCGTGATCCTTGCTTGTTTTAACCGTATTAATAATTAAATAACAGTAAAAACCAGTACGATGGAAAAGTTTGTGTTGCATGAATGTTGTTGTCATGTCAGGTTACTAGATATGAAAATGTTTAAAACAAGTATAAATGGGTGTTGGATAGCTTGCAGCTTTTTTTGCGATTTCAACGAAATTCAGATTTCAGTTGAAAATATGATTTCATAAATAAAATTTGGGTGCCCTTCGGTTCGCCTAAAATTTGAAGTTCTAATTTCAACGCTAAGTAATGAAAGTCATTTTTTTTAAAACCGAAAAAGTTAATAAAACTAATCGCTCACAAACCAACCCCAAGCAGTCTTGTCTGCCCTACCCCTAGAGTGTAATTTAAAAGCACGTAGGCGCGGAGGGGCGAGGCGGCCCGCGGGCTGAGGAGCAGGAGGCTGTAAGCGAGGCGCCGGGGCTGAGGCTGGCGGTGCTGAGTGTAATCCATCTGCGACGGTTAGCACTCGTGGGACCGCCGGAGCCCCGCAGCACCGAAGCCGTCACGGAAGTCTGATTGTTTGGATGCATGCATGATTGCTTTTTTGCATGCATGTTTGCTTGATTGCATGCACGCCTGCTTGCTTGCATGCACGCTTGTTTGTTTGCAAGCTTGCTTGCTTGCTTGCTTGCATGCTTGCTTGCCTGCTTGCTTGCTTGCATGCATGCATGCTGACTTCTTTAAAATATTGATAAAGTTTTAACATTTTGCGAATAAAAATTTGGAAGTGTAAATGGTAGGTATTAGGATATATTCGGCTAAATGTCGCATTTGGCAAATTATAATACGGCGATATACAGTAAGGCGTAGTAAATATAGGCTAAGCACGTTTAGGAAGAGTGAAAATGTGCGAAATAATGTTAGGCTTAAAGTTTGTGTGCCAGTGACAATTAGGAGTACAAATAATTCGGCAATCCGATATATACCCATAAAATTTTGCTTCGCTAAACACACACATGGGATTCAAACCCACACTATACACTAGCAATTTAATAACTGTTAAATACTTTAAGAACAGTCAAGCCTCATTGAAGTGACTATGAAAAACTTTTCACAAAAACATTTCCTCAAAATGAATAACTTTATTGTATTACTAGCTGTTTTCCGCAACTTCGTCCGCGTCAATTTCTGATATTATGAACGCGATTATTTTTGAAACATTTTTCACTGATGCTTCGCTCTTATTGGTCGTAGCGTGATGTTATATAGCCTAAAGCCTTCCTCGATAAATGCACTATCCAACACAAAATGAATTTTTCAAATCGAATCAGTACTTCCGGAGATTAGTTCGTTCAAACAAACAAACAAACAAACAAACTCTTCAGCTTTATAATATTAGTATAGATTTTGTATAATTGAAACCAATCAGAACAAACCAGGAACCCATTGAAAAATATAGTTTTAATATAGATTTTAAATGGTCTTAACATAAAAATATACTATTAACAAAGCACTGAATAATAAACCTCCTATTTTTGTCAACTGAAAAGAGAACCTTTAATTCAACTTTTGCAGACCATTAGGGGCTCATTTTGTGAATAACAGATTTACATTCGTAATTACGTAAGCATATTGCAAATTTATACATGACCACATAAAATGTTATTTACAACAACACGTAACATAATTTTTTAACTAGAACAAATTGTTTGTATGTAAAGGCGAGATCGCGTGATATCCTCGATTTACTCGAACGCGAGGAATTTTATTTTTATTATTATTAACTTCAGTAGTTTTGTTTGGAAGTTTAATTGTAGTGTATAGAGGTAGATCATTCGTAATGTGCTGATGGCCGGTGTTGACCTTTAGCATCAGACAGCGGTAATTTTAGCTGAAATCCTAACTTTATTATGTTACCTTAGCTAAGTAATGCGAACTGTTAGTCTATTACACTTAAGTTAAAGAAAGCAAAGAACTTGAAGCAACCCAATATTTCGACAGCGTTATTTTACTTTACTTTTGTTTTCCCACAGTTAAAATCACTTAAAATCATCAATCAGCAAATAGGCCCCAGGAGGCGCTTTTACACGTCCCAATATTTAAACCTACCACTGCTTCGGGACAAGTCTGGGTTAGTGCAGAGAAGAAGCAGCGCAAGAAACTCGGTCACTATTGTCAGCCTCTTTTTAAATATTTTTTACTATAGGTTTAAGCAAGTACGAGCTGGGACAATTTAATGCCATACATTTCTATTATTTAAATAATCATTAACAGTGTAGTAGTCATTTTTCATTAAAATTACTTTAACATACGATTTAAGTTTATGTACACGGAGTTCAGCAATACCCTGTGATAATTTGTTGAAAATACGAATACAATTTCCTATACGTATAATACGAAAACAAGTCTAAATGTACTACAAGAATGTGTATGAAAGTTCGGAATAACGTGAAACGCTTATCAATCATCGCTCATGAACATATTTTGCTGATCATGTTAAAAGATTGCTGTGGGTCATCAATCCATTCTTCAAAAACCGTTATTTTGTAACAATTTAAGCTTATGTAAGTCTGTAACAAGGGGCTTACTACGAAAGTGGGTAAGCAATGGTACTTTACATTGAAACATCCATTTAAACACAGTCAGCCGAACCACGCCGTTATTTTTTTAGGACGATACATGAAAACTCTAAATCAAATATACATTTTTCATTTATAAAAGATAAAGGAATATTTAAATTTTAAGGATGCGTTGTTTTCCGGATAGAAATATATAAGCCGATTTAGTGAGCACAGTTGGAATCGCCCCAGTTGGATGATAATAATAATCAGACAGAGTATACTAGGTGTCACATTACAGCTACAGATATGTACGGCACATTACGGCATATTACTACAATGTAGCAAATATCTTGAAGTTTACTTTACATGATTTTCAGCTTTCGGAACAAAATAACTTTTACTATAAAAGGTTATAAGTAACCTTTAAAATACCTGACAAGCGCCTTAAGGATTAATTGTATTGTTATTTAGTCGAAAACTTAAATTATATAAAGGTACACAAAACAAGGCTAGGGTAATATTTATTTAGGACAAATTTAACATACTGGCACAGTCTATAGACTGTGATACTGGTAAGATTTGTTTTCTGCGCAGTGTTTGACGTTATCACAACATCACTAGTCACTGTTTTATTTTATGATAACGCCTCAGGACAATATCTGCAAGAGGTTCTATTCATTAAAGGATAAATTAATTTGATTACATAACCATAAAACTGTTTCCAACACTATAAAAAAAAAATTAATGGTGAATGGCATGAAAAATACTGAATATTCTAAATTAATTTGAATAAAACTTTTAATTAATGTTTAATGTATGAAGATAAAAACGAACATTATATTATAGGTATTTGGTTTGTGTTGTATTACGTTCCGTGCAAACACTTTGTCTCTTGCACTATTCAAGATAAATCAGCAAAGTTCGATGTATAGTATACAATTTGCTGCGTGTGCGATTTGTATTTTGAGTACGCTTAATATTTTAGTTATTGTATTGACGTCATATTTACTTAAAGGTTGAGTTCTTTTATAGCTATAAAAAAATCCAAATTCCTAAAAGTAGGTATGCAACTTAACATAATATAAATAGGTTTTGAGTAAGTACTTACATTATTTTTATTATAGACATTACTTTCATCGTAAATTTTTGTAATATTATCTTCAAGTATTTAAGAAAAGTTTAAGTATTTCTTTCTTTCTGATTATTACTATCAAACCCACTATATCATAGACAAAAAAAAACCTCATTACGTAATCGGTACTACGTACTATCTTAATATATTTTTTGTAATTTATAGCTTGCACTGTGCAACAAGTATAAGGTAATTGTTAAATATTGTGAAATATTTCAAATAAAGTGTAATCGACTGAAATTCACCGACATTCGTTGCTGCTGGAACATGATATTTTAGCAAGTAAACACTCATAACCAGGCTTTGCTTATTTCATATTTTTATTAGATCGGTCTGGCGAAATGCCTGCATGCTAACATGTTAATTTCTGTTTCATGTCAATTATGTTTCTTTCTTCTACTTTCTTATTGAGAAGAACATGACTCTTTGAAAGTTGTTATGTAAAGAAATGCAGTTATTTATTAACATTTTAATAACAAAGCAACGTATATTTTTATTCTATACAATGAAACAAATATGTAGTATGTAACACAACTGGTTTTTGTATTATCCAAATGGGACGAATGGATTTGTATGATATTGAAAGATTTGATAGGGATTTTATCATCATTTTAAATTGATGTTTTCATTATATTAGATTAGATTAAATCATACTAACGCTGGCTTACAGCGATAAGAATAATCTTGAAAAATTTACGCCTGTGACGTAGTGTCTCGGCGGCTTAATGTTATAGCGCCGTGGCCGGATTGTGAGGAGATGCGGGTTCGAGTCCCGCCTGAGACTTAATTTTTCAAGTTTATATACTGATAGTTAAACTAAATCAATAAATAATAACTACGCGATCGAAGTCACGAGCGAAAGCTAGTGTAGGTACAATAAAATTATTTATGTTAAGTAAACAATTTTTCTGAAACTTGTTTTACAAAATATCACATTACAACTAATAATGCTTAATTTTAATTCTTTTAACACACACCAATAAATCGAAACAATTCAATGTAACCGAATTTTGATGACAGTATCATTTTTTATGTATAAATAGCCGAACTTTTTCAATAATTATCACAAAATCTTTAAGCAGTCGTGCTAGTTTGTGACAACGCCGTCGCCTCACTTCAACATTCGTGCAACATCAAGTTAAAATGTGAGTAAGTAACCTACATTCATTTATTTTTTTCATTTCGATTGATTTTAATTTTTGGTTCTAGAAATATTTCACTTGTGTTTTATTAAGATTAAGTAATTGATGCTCATAACCAGTGATGGGAATAGGCTGACTGTATTTACGTTAACTTTATAATGAGACAGTAAAACCACCAAATTTCAGGGTGCAACAATGTTCTATCGAGAGATTGCATGTTGTTTATTTCATAATTTAACAATACCTACGTAGATTACAGTGAAAAGTTTTAGCACTCCATTTTGTTTTTACCCGTATTAACTAGGAAATTGGTGGCTGTAACAAATCGTTATGTATTATAGATACAAATTTGATGTAAATACAGTCACCCTATTCCAATCACTGATAATAAAAAAACAACAGTACTATCTAACACACATTTTACAAAGTATCGTGTGCTCACAGTATTTCTAATATTTTTTACCTTGTTTTAGGACGGACTCTGAGTGCGAAATTCCTAAGAAATCGACTTCTGTGCGCAGAACGAAGACTTGCAGATTAGAGTCGGAGAGTGAAGCTGAGCCAACAAAGAAATCAAACGCACGCGGTCGTAAAACAAAGATCCTTAGGTCAGACTCAGACAGTGAAGTAGATTCGACTTCAACTTCCAAGAAAAAACGGATAACCAAAAAAACCTCTCCAGCCATTAAAAAACGCAAAACAAGTGAAACATTAAGGTAATTCATTATTACATTTTGTTGCGTATTATTCATTTACATTATAATTAATGCTACATTTATCGACAAAAAATATTTTTAAAGCATTAACAACTTACGATCATCAATATCCAAATAAGTTATTTTCTTTGTTTGAATTGGTAGATAGTTCCGAAAAAGTAATTTCAATTATTAAAACTAGTACCTACATACATTTTATTTTTTAAACAAAAAGAAATATTATTATATTAATAAATAAATAAATAAAATACTTTTTTTTTTCAGGAAGAATAAAAAAATCTACGATCTGTTTGGCATCGGCAGCAGTAGGGGGGAGGAAGAAGAAGTAGCGTGCACCACATCTAAGAAAACCCTGCCATCCTATTTCACCAACAGGGTGGCCAGCGGCAATGAACGTCGGACAACACAAACTTCAGGTAACTTTTACGTTGACCTGAAAGTTTACGAATCCTCGGACGCACTGAACACTGAGGCTTCTGATCTTTGGAAAAAGGCGTTGGTGCGGATTAAGTTCCAAACCAGCGAAGAGACAGATCAGTGGCGTAACTTACAGAAATTAGTGCACAACGTGAACTCTTTATTTAAAGAGGAGCCACAATTTTATGCGGATAAGTAATTATTAGTAGTTATTAAGAGCTTACTATTCCACTAAAATTTTAGTTATTTCCATGTAACTTTTAAAGTATAATACCTCTTTCGTCTTATCTTTTTTTTTTTTACCAAAATGCCTTTCTGCTCATTTTGCAACATAAAGGTAGACAGAAAACGATGGACAGGACATGTGCGTAGTAATAAACATAAAAATAAAAGTACTGTTCCCATTTGTAACAACGTAGAACTAATAAAGTCTGCTTTTAGGGGACGTATTGCTAGTTATAAAGTGGTTGCTTCAAATGAAGAAGAAAAAAACTCATCTCCGTTATTTTTACATATCATTAAAAATCAAATTAAGTCACTAATAAATCGTCACCTACAAATACACACATGTGTTAAAGTTAATTTTGAATTTTTTTGTAAGTTTCTTTTAATCAAAAACGAGTCTTGTGAAGAAACAATAAAATCTTTTTGCACAAAAAACTTTACTCTTCATTTTAATTATGATTTTGATACATTGTACACGAATGTTAAATGCCATCTACTAAAAAAAGTTGAAGATTTCGAAGAAAGAGATAGTGGGTGGACTTTCTTAAATACCTCACATTTAGAAGTCAACATAAATAAATACCAACCACTTGAGGGGTCTCGATTCATTAATCTACCAAAATCTATTCAAAATAAAAAAGCGTGTTTGAATATTAAAAACAAAGATAAATATTGTTTTCTGTGGTGTGTGACTGCAGCCATCCCACAACAAAACACCCTGAACGGGTTACTTCTTATCCACACTTTCGAGATGTACTTAACGTGAAGGGTATTTCATTTCCGGTCAACTTTTCAGATATAGCAATTTTCGAAAGAAATAATCCAAATCTAAATATAAACGTTTATGGATTGAATAATAAGAAAAACATAATCGGTCCGCTATATAAATCTGAGATCAAGTCTGAAAGATTGAAACACATTCATTTACTACTACTTGAAAACGATACCTCCTCCCATTACTGCTTAATCAAAGATTTACCTCGACTAGTGAGGTCTCAAATAACAAAACATCACGGTAGGATTTACCTTTGTGAAAGCTGTTTATTATTTTTTCCTAACTCGGATCAACTCGATAATCACTTGTGTGGGGGAGTTGTTACTGTTTTACCTGATGAAGGTTCAGTAATTCAGTTTAAAAATTATGAAAGAAAACAAAATGTTCCTTTCGCAATTTATGCCGATTTTGAGGCAATGTTAGAACCAGTACAACAAAGCAATTCAAAACAGAATACATCAAACACTTCCATTTTACAGCGACATGTACCAGTTGCTTTTGCGTATAATATTGTTTCCACATTCGATGAGAGTTATAATCGTTTTGTTACTCATCGTGGTAAGGATTGCGTATCTAAATTCATAAACTTGCTGCATAAAGATGTAATTAATATTTACAAGATACTCAGTCAAAATAAACCTATAGTGTTTACAAAACAAGATGCAAGGGAATTTGAAAAAGCCAGTCGTTGTCATATCTGTGAACACTTACTGTGGGGGGACAAAGTTAGAGATCATTGCCATATGACGGGACGATATCGTGGAGCCGCTCATCGTCATTGTAATCTTCAATATAAAAAGCCAAAATTTATTCCAATTTTTTTCCATAATCTATCTGGTTATGATTGTCACCTATTTATTAAAGAATTGGGTGAAACTCCCGGAAAAATTAACATTTTACCTAAAACAAAAGAAAAATATATTTCTTTTTCTAAATTTATACCTGTGAGCGAGGATGCGTATGTGCAGTTACGCTTCTTAGATTCTTACCACTTTTTGGGAACAAGCTTAGACAAACTAGCTAAAACTATGGAACAAGATGATTTTATTAGTTTGAGGTCCCATTTTCCAGACGATACTCAGTTTCGCTTACTAACGCGTAAGGGCGTATATCCTTATGATTATATGTCTGATTGGGAATGTTATGAGGAAACAGTATTACCTAGGAAAGAATACTTTTTTAATTCAATGACTGATGAAAGTATCTCCGATAGTGACTATGAACATGCACAGTCTATTTGGTTAAAGTTTAATATAAAAAATTTGGGTGAGTATACTGATTTATATTTAAAAACAGATGTTCTTTTGCTTACGGATATATTTGAAAGTTTTCGTAAAACTTGTAAAAAACATTACAAACTTGATCCAGCCTTTTACGTAACAGCTCCTAGTTTGTCTTTTGACGCAATGTTACTTGCAACGGGTATACAGCTTGAACTTATCACAGACTTAGCTATTATACGAATGATCCAAGATGGGATTAGAGGAGGTGTATGTATGTGTTCACATAGATACGCAAAAGCGAATCATAAATATATGACAGACTATAATGAATCGCAACCAGACTCGTATATAGTATACCTAGATTGTAATAACTTGTATGGATATAGTATGTGTCAATCTTTACCTTTCTCTAACTTCAGATTTTTAGATGAGCACGAAGTAGCTTTTTTAAATATACAAAGTATTGACGATAATGCTGATTGGGGCTTTATACTTGAAGTCGATCTTTTGTACCCTGATAACTTGCATTGTCAACATAACGATTTACCATTTTGCCCTGAAAAATGCATCCCACCTGGGGGTAAGACTATTAAGCTTATTCCAAACTTGTATAACAAATACAAGTATGTGATTCACTATGTTCATTTAAAAAAGTGCATGGAACATGGATTAATATTACGTAAAATTCATCGAGCTATTACATTTAGACAAAGCCCATATTTGAAGTGCTATATTGATCTTAACACAAAACTGCGTCAAAAGGCAAAGAGTGCTTTTGAACAAGACTTTTTTAAACTCTTGAATAATAGTGTTTTTGGTAAAACTTTAGAAAATACTGAAAAAAGGGTAAATGTTCAGTTAGTTAATCAATGGGAGGATTTTAATAATACAACCAAAAAGTCGTCGCAAGCGGCGAGATTAATAGCCAATCCTTACTTCCATAGCTCTACTGTGTTTACAGAAAATTTGGTTGCAATACAGTTGAAACCGAACCAGTTAGTATTAGATAAACCAATTTATATTGGTTTTACGGTTTTAGAATTATCTAAATCTCATATGTATAATTTTCACTATAATATCATTAAACCATTTTATAAAGAAAATGTGCAGTTGTGTTATACCGATACGGATTCACTTATTTATCTTATAAATACAAATGATTTCTATTTAGACTTAAAAAAAACATTTTTAAGTTATTTTGACAGTAGCAATTACCAGACCATCAATATGTATAATGTTCCACAACAAAATAAAAAAATTCCTGGTTTGTTCAAAGATGAGATGGGTGGAAAAATTATCACAGATTTTGTTGGATTGAGATCCAAAATGTACTGCATAAAATCCCAAGACAAAGTTACGAAAAAGGCGAAAGGGGTAAAATCATGTGTAGTTCGTGATTTAAAAATATCAGACTACGAGAATGTACTGTTTGATAAAAATATCATAAGAAGAAGAAATATGCTATTTAAGTCAATAAAGCACCAAATATTCACGCAAAGCGTAAACAAAGTTGCGCTATCTGCCAATGATGATAAACGTTTAGTTTCATTTAATAATATTCAAACCTTAGCATGGGGAAGTGCTTCATTCTTGAAAAATTATTAAAAGTTACTTGGATTTTTCGTTGTATAAGAACTACATAAATATATTAGAACTATAACTATCAGCAATATGTAATATCATGTGAATGAAAATATGTATTTAAGGTTCAGATTTTATTTAGCTATATAAATTTATTTTATTAATTCAATTGTAATATATTTAATGTAACCAGTTAAAAACTGTACTTGCATGCTATTTGTTAATGGGTGGTCATATTCATTATATGTAATTTCTTCTGTAGACCCTATTAATAAGCAAATAAAGATAATATTATTTTCTTCTACCTTTTATGTTAAACCTAGCGATAAGTGAATTATAATCATGTTTAGTCATAAGTACTATCATTACATATGTACTGTAATCTTTTACTAATTTTACTAACAGTTTTGCAAATAAATAATAATATTAATTACATGAATATTGTGTACTTATTTCTATGTATTACCTATACTCTATTTTCCATCGAGGTGAACAATAATGATGATCTAGATTTGTAGTTCAGTACCTATAATTTTTTTCAAACGTATCATATTTTAAACTATACACGTGTTATTTGGTAAATTTAGGTTGATAAAGCTAAATATGGTACCTACTTCATAAATATTTTACTTTTTTTTATTTGCTGACAATGAAAATCGAAGGTAATCTAATACACATTATGTTGCAGTTTGAGTAATAAATTGCAATTCATTAAAACGTGATGGAAATCAATTATATATTTAGTTCCTAGCGCTAACATTACTTGTTTGAACTTGTAAAGAGTCACACCTGTAAACCTGTTGCACAGTTATATTTTTTTACGGTTAAAACAGAGTTGACATTCTACGTAGCCATGGTAAGACATTTTTGTACATATTAATTTGTTTAAACTGAAGTATAACCTTTGATTGCACTACACTATTTTAATTTTTGTTTTGTTTTTTTTTTTACAGGATTTCAAACTCAAAAATGACATCACTGTTTCAAATGAAGATAACTCGCCTAGTCATGATCCTCAAGAATTTTTGGATTCTTTTCAATATGCTCAAGATCCGCTAGAGAGATTTACTCAAGAATATATGAAAATGCAAACCAACCATTCTTGTCAACATCGAAACCAAAAGAAGGCTAAGCGCATGCGAAATAGCGTTGCTGAAACTTCAAGTAAGAAGCGGCGAGCTCATTCCTATGTAATTAATAGCGCTCCAAGCAAAGGTCGTCGGTTGATAAAAATAGAGATTTTGGAGTTGAATGATTCGCAATGCATTAGTAATTCTGTGCAGGACGATAGTGTGATCTTGAGTTCCCAATATGTAGTAAAAGAAGATGGTGATGAAATAATGGAACAGACAGAAAAAATCATCAATAATATTTCAAAAAAAATTTGTGGATATAGTTATAATAATTATTTTTAACTTTTCAGTGTAGAAAAAGTTACATTGTTAATATTGTAGTATGTTATTTTAATTAATAAAGTGAAATTAAAGTACCTGTTGAATTTTATTTTAATCATTAAACTTGAAATGATATAGGTTTTAGATAATAATTGTTGGTAAAATAAAAGATAAAAATAGTTTTTTCAATTTAGTTATATTATGTAAAACATAACAGTAGATAGGTACATGATTAACTGCACAGTAATACAATATTTACAGTTCTATATAATATTGGGCATTTTTATTTAAAGTACATTTCTATCTTGAATAATAGTAGGTATATTAATTTAAAAAATATATTCGTTAAGAATGCACCACTTTTTAATACACAATGCATTTTTTAAAGCACACTTTTTATTATGAGAAAAACAATTAAACATATTATTACTATACAAATCATTAAGCGTGTTTAAAGTTGGTATAAGTGTATAACTAATATCTAAAATATGATTATGTTTACATAAATCTTCTACCCATTTAATTTTTTCTTGGCCTTTAACAATTATTTTTCTATCTGTCAATAGAGGTGTAATTATTCTACAAAATTCTCTATAGTCAATATAACCTTCACTCCACCTATAGCCTCTGTTCTTTTCGATCCAGCGAACCTGTTTCTTCTCATCAAGAGATAATGAAGTAAATGGGTATGGAGGTTTCACTAAGAATACGTGAGTATGTTCTTTTGCAACTATAGCAAACTCTTTTACTATAAAATCATTTCTATTATTTTTGAATCCTTGGAGATCTACGATAATTGTTTTGTTATTCATGATAGTTTCTTTACAATATTGCTTAAAGGTTTATACTCAAATACACAATCGTTTAAAATCAAGCAATAAGCAGCGGTCTGATCAGGTATTTCTTGATCTGTTTCAATTTCAACTCTAACATCAATCGATCCTTTTAATGTTTCGTGTTGTCGCGAACAGTCGATAACAAATAAAGGAGCGATGTCTCTAAATTCTTTTAAACTCATCAACGGCTCTGACCGACGTCCGTGATACGACTGTTGAAATCTTGTATACTGTTCGTATAATAAAGTAAATTTGTCTTCTGAAAAACTGACATTCAATCCTTCATATGGATAATACGTTGAATTTAAAAATACTCTTACATCACGTACATGGCAGTGATCAAACTCGCCCATTGACACTAAACTGTTGTGTTTCCGGTTGGTTTGTAAGGCGATTACAACAAATCGCGGTTTCTCAACTTGGGACGAAGTTTTAATAGACCAAGTATGCTTACGTGTTTTAGGTAACAACGGGTATTCATACAGATCCCAATTACGAAAGGCTAATGGAATAGCTCGATCTTTTTCCAAATATTTAAGTAAATTTATTCTTTCACGATCAGACACTTTGATGTGTGGCACTCTCCAAATAATTTTACTTATTGTAATATCCTCAACAACTTCATTTGCATTTAACTTGAGAGCATTAAGATTTGTATTGCTTCTAAGTAACACTAACTCGTGTTTACAGTTAATGATTATTTTTTCATAATCTTCCGCAAAACCTAATATCTTGTTTAACGGGATGGATACGGAAAATGCTCCACCGCTAACATTATTTGTTCCTTCAGTTGACCACCCCCAAACCCGAGCATATTTTGATTCGTTCTCATTTAGGGATAGATACGATTTTATTGTTGTGGTTACACCTGCATTTTTAATTTTATCTATTTCTACTCCATTCAATTCATATCGAATATCTTGAAACAGAAATAATGCTGGGTTATTGATGAAGTGTACATTCGCTACTTTTTCTTTAGTAGTGGTGTTATTAACGTTTACTTTTCCCTCGATATATAAACTACTAAGTGAAGGAAGCACGTACAGATCTTGCTGATTGATAGGAATTCTTATTTCATCATTCTTGTTAAAACTTGTCACATATGGTTTGTATGAATGATACTCAAAACTTTCAATGCTGTTGTCGTATGATGTTTGTTGAGATATATTTAAGATATTCATTTTATTAAGCCAATTAGCTTGAGGAATTCTTTATTGGTCTTGGTAAGCTTATTTTTTAGCTGGAGCGGTGTGCCTCTGTGAGATGTTCTTTTAAAACTAACTTGAGTACACGATGTAGATAACCTTTTATTGAAATTAATCATTTTTTCCTAAAATGTAAATACAGCTGTACTTCTTCACCTCGTAAATTTATCTGTTTATTGTCAGCATCCAACAGTCTTATATTAATAGCGCTTATAGATCTTTGATTAACAGAAAAATAAATTAGGTTTTTGGGTATCTCAATTATTCGATAGCCAGGTGGAACATTAGGCACAAATTCATAAATTATATGGCTGGCTTTACCGTTAACAAATGATCCACTAACTACATCGCATTCGATTCGCACGATGGTTGTTGATAGAATGCTAACAGGATACTGGGAATCAGTACTTATATTCGCATTTATTACTTCCGTTCCAAAACCTAGAACTTTACCCAGTGATGCACTTTTATTAAAATAAACATTTTTGGAGCAAAAGATTTTTGTTTTTAATGTATTATTATTGCAGGTTAGTTTTAATACAGAATTCTTGATATTGCTCTTTAAATAATCACAAATGTCTTGAAGCTCATAAGAACCTTCAGGAATTTCTATGATTTCATTTTCCCCATAAAAAAACTTATTGTTTCTTTCATCGATATTAGGTATAGAGTTGAAAGTTGAGAAATACAAAAGACCGCATTCATATTCTCCTCGAAGCTCCAACGTTGGGGAGTGGTTTGTTAATAGAGAAGCTCCTTTT
Organism: Anania crocealis; assembly: GCA_949315895.1. Taxonomy (NCBI): domain Eukaryota; kingdom Metazoa; phylum Arthropoda; class Insecta; order Lepidoptera; family Crambidae; genus Anania; species Anania crocealis. The sequence continues at coordinate 11,651,993 of OX438864.1, forward strand.
CCAGTTATAGACACAGTGAAAGACATGTTTATACTGATACGTTTATTTATTTCGTTCACTATATAAATGCAATTTCCAATATTTTTTTAAAAATTTTAGACACAAATGACCACAGTTAGTCGTGCCGAAAGCTTGATGCCTTACATAATTGTAGTTTATAGGCAAGGCTTTCATATATTTGATAAATTCTAACGGAGGTTTTAAATTACCAAAACTATCATAATATTCTACGTAATTGTTTTGCTTTACAAAGGCTACCCAATGGGTACCAGGATTTATGTTGCTATCCAAATTTAATATTCCACATTCTAATTTTCTAGGTTTCAAAGGTAATGTATCTCTCATGTAAACACCACGAAAGTAAGGAATATCACTAGCATGTTTTAATATATCCAGGTTTGTTAACGCACGTCTGGGTAGCCGCTTAATCAGTTTTTTGATAGGTTTAGATATAAACCAGCTCCATTTTTAAGAGGTTTAATATATAACCCTTTTCCAAGAGCCACCGCTTCCATCATTCTGTTGTGTCTTTCAGATTCCTGAAGACTTTTTTGGGCAGCTTTAGAATCATTTACAGCCTTCGCTATACCTGCTGCTCCTCCAGCTAATGAACCTAACGCAGACAGTCCAGCAAATATAGGAATAAGTGGTAATAGTCCTCCACACTTTGGAAGAGGAATAACACGTGGCAAACGTATTCCTTTCTTGTTATTAAATAGTTTCTTTGCAGCTGCATACGCATATTTTATAGCAGAGTTGTGGTCTTTGGATTTAATGTTTTTTAATTGGCACTGTATTTTTTTTATACCTTTTTTGAATGATTTTATTCCACTGCCTGCCCTGATTTTTGCTTTCATAGCATTTTTTACTATCCACGAAGCAATTTTTTCTCCTTTGCCAGCATTTTTCGATTTTAACCTCCTTTTAGCCATATTTAAAAGTTCCAAATCAGCTTTGCGTCGAGCTTCAGAATCTTTATTTATGTAAGCGATATCGTGATGCATGCAGGCTTTATCTAGTTCGTTTACCCCTCGATCGCCTTTTAAAATCCGTTTTTGAAGTTTTGTTCCTGGACCACAAAATTGGTAGCCAGGCAAATGTAACTCGAACGGTAAATGATCTATCAAGCTATTAATTACACCACTGCCCTTCTTCATCGATAAGCATAAAGTGTTACTAAAGAGTATCTTGTATTATTTATATATTAATCTAGAGAACTAATTCACTTTGGTTTACCCAGCTATTCTCTTTATTACTTAATCCTAACCACTTTACAAAAAGTTTATTTCCTTTTTTCTTTAAAACTCTTTCAATGAGGTAAAGGTCAGGATATTTAGTTTTTTGTAACTCGTATCCGTAAAAAGAGCCTAGAATAACTTGATTGTTTTTGTCTTCTATTTGATAGGTTTGGGGACAGGTTTGATTGATTTTTACTATGCGAAATATTTCTGTAGACCAATTAGGTGTATAACCTTTGTAGAAATCTCCTTTGTGTTTACTTATACGGACAAAGTCCCCTATTTTAAAAGTTGGACTTTGACGTACTATCTTTGGCTTTTGCGATCTAATGATGTTAGACTTAACTAAAATCTCATTCGATTGATTAACATTGATCGGTTTGTACTTTGTAATGCGGTGCAAAGTATTGTTATAGCGTTGCACAACGGAACCTAAATTACACTGCAACCACTGATACCGTCCACATAAACTAAATTTTTTGTAAAGGTGAGCCTTTATAGTTCTTATAACTCGTTCTACTATGGAGGCTTTTTTAGCAGAATAGGTGGAATAGTGGTTTATCTTGTTACTTCTCATTAATTCTTTGAAATAATCATTATAAAATTCTGTGCCTGAATCTGTCTGTAAATTTTTAGGCTTTCGTTTTGATTCAGACAATATATTATGCATTGCATTCGTAACACATGTTTTAGACTTTGACTTCAACGGTCTCACCCATACGTATTTGGATAACGCATCTATCACTACAAGTACATACTTATGACCTTTATTCAACGATGAATATTTTTGAAAATCCATAAGATCGGCTTGCCATAAATCATCTATCCCTTTGATGATGGTATGTCGGCGAGAAAAATGTCTTCTGGCTGCTTTGTGGAGCTCGTTTACTACATCTTGTTTACTCATCCTTAACAAGTTTTGATGCTAACAAGAGATCGATTTCTTTTTTCGTATAATACAATGTACTTAAATTAATAGAAGTTAGTTTTTCTAAATTATTAAGATATTTTTTTACATTGCTTTGGATTGTTTTCATTTCATTTTGTAGTTCTTTAGCACAATTGTCTACGTATTCTTTATTCACAGCCTCATCGCCATTTTCAGGAGATTGTAAGCCCTTTAATCTTGATAATTTCAAATCAAATTCACCTGCGTCCGACTTTACTAATGTGTTGGTAAGAATGTCAGTGAATTCAGATAGTCGTAAACGCTTATGAACATGATGACCGAATTTGTCTACATTCATGGCCGTCTTGTCGCCTTCTGTAGCTTATTGATACTGCTAATTCCTCCTGACGGCAGCTTTATATATTTAACATTTTTTATGATGCCAGCTTCATGCAATTCTTCAATTATTGCATAAATTTCATTTTGTACCCCAGTGTTACCAGCTGCCCATGATCCAAGAAGTAATTTTAATCTTTCCACTAGCTCGTTTGGATCATCCCAATAAACCAAGTCAGTATCATTTTTAACTTCTTTTAGAATATCAACTCCTTTTCCTCGTGGGAGACTTTCAACACTACTTGTATAACTTCTAGAAAACTTAAACAGCGGTTTGATTATATGCGTATATTTGAATCCTTTGTTACTATTTATGGGTTTAGATGGATCGCAACCGCGTTTATGTGCATTAGTATCCATAAGAATAAATTTATAATTTTGTAAGTCTTCCTCTGTAATAACGTCTAAGTTTGGTGTCTTTCTATACAATAATTCTTTTAAGCCTGGAGTTTTTTTCAGACTGCGGTTTCCAATTTTTAAAATGCGGTCATCATCATGAACACGGGTATTGCCGAGCATCAGCTTTCCTTTCACATTTCTGACACCATAAGGTATATCTTGTTTCATTGCTTCTGATGACACAGACCATGATAAAGAATCATTGGGAATACTTGGTGATGACTGGAGAGATTTGAATGAGTTATCATGGACATCATGATCCTCGGAGGGTAATGTGGTGAGGGTTTTGTTAGATATTTTACAAACTTCATTTTCAGAATTATCTTCATCATCATCATTGTCTTCGTTGTAATCAAAATCTTCATCAGAAATATTTGATGAATCGCTTTCAGTGTGTTTAGTTCTTTTTACGGGTTGAGTTCTCTCTGTTTCTTCTTCTTTGTAGTGTTTGTGATCAGATCTACTAGTTAATAGTTTCAGAGGGTTCACAATAGGTTTAAATATTGTTTCTAGAGCTATATCATTTTGCTTTTTTGAGTCTTTTATCATTTCTACCTTTCTTTTAACAGCTGACGCTGACTTCACAATTTGTTCCTTAAGGTTCCGCTCCATAGTTAAGAATTCCACTCTGTTTGATCTCTCAATTTGAACTGATTCATAGTAAGATAAGTAACAGTTACTTATAGTATAATAAACAAACACTTCTACGTGTACCTAGAAGTCTTTGATGAATAAAATTTAATCCACTATAATGAAAGTATCAAACTTCATTCTGTAACAACCTTTGTTTCGTTCACAATCTTTATTGATGACAACATAACTGTACGGTTTACTCCACACTGTTGAACACATTTCACGGAATTGAGACCACGTCATATCAGACCCTACATGCTCATCGTAAATGTGTCTTAGATTAATGTCGTCCTGTTTAAATAATATGATGAGGTTAGCATTATCTCTTACTAGTTGTTTGGGTATTTTAGTGTAGGTTTGATTAATATAAAAACAGTCAATGTTTTTATGACGTCCCATCGCAAAATAATTACGTATATTGTTTTGATTTTCACACGCAACATCATCAAAAACAAAAATTGAGTCAGACAAAGCTTCGTGTGGACTTAAAATTTCCTTATTATCATTATACTTATAGTAAGATATGTCTGCAACTTTCTCCAATACTCGTTCTAAAAACACATACTTTGGTTGATACAAAGACTTCGAATACACATACAGGTTATGAAAACGCGGTCCATCTTGGTGTAGCAACAAACTTATTACTAAATTGGTCTTTCCACAGTTTGAGGGACCACAAACAATGCTGCGAATAGTATTCGGCAATAAATTTCCATGACGTTTAATCTCATTCGAGGATACTGGACAAATACATTGTATTTTAAGGGATTCTTTTTGTTTCTGAAATCTCATTCCAGTTGTATTTCTGACTCAACCGTTCTCATTGATGAGTTTCAACGGAATGATGAAAATATTGTCAAGTTAATAAATTAAATGGGTTACTTGGAACACTAACTACGATACTAATTACCACAGCAGTGCAACCATCTTTATGATTACATTTCACTATAATATGTATGTCTGCCTCTGTGGTTAGTATCGGACTTGCAACCGCTCAACGTAAAGGTCGTGAGTTCAAATCCACAGACCTTTGATAACAAGTTCCCATGAATATCAAAATGTTATTGAAAACTCTGTCCCACTGGCGAGTGAGGGAGAACGGAGTTCGATCGAACGAGCAACAGTGGGACAGAGTTCTCAATAACATACTACTTACATCCGTGTAAGGGATTTCTCGACTAGTGACGACGGGCAGCGTTTATCTAATGAACCATCTGCGCAAAGAATGCCGCGGCACGGAATGAGGCCAGCATCTTATGGGATATTTATGAGACACACACCTGGAGATACGTGGCCGGATATAAGGGCTGCGTCCACCGCCGATACAGAATAGTAATCACAAGGAATCCTAAACAGACTCTGATAAGGCTTGGCCATAGATAACAAATAAGAACTAGGTACGAAATGTCTGCAATCGAACTTAGTTAATGTCAAGTGGCATACCTGCCTAAGTGAAAAATCCAACGAAATAAATTTGAAAGTTCTAGAGGACGCTCATTGTGAGGACGTTTTCCCTGATTTTTCGCTGATTTTTTATGTAGTTTTTTATGATACATTTATGTGTGTAATTTTGAGCTCTTACCTACGTAACAACCCTTTGGGGTGGTGGGATCTAACTAAAACCTAGCCTCAATAGAAGGAATTTAATGAAATAGATTCCAAACCGTAAAAAACCTGAAAAGGAATAGACAAGGAATATAACCTACAAATAAGTAACCACTGTAATGTTTCATAAATTCAAAAAGAATATTGCAGTAATATTTGGTATGGACCATAATAACTTATTAAGGGCATAAATTGCCAGATTCCCATGGGCCAACCGTTTACAAGAGAAAAATGGCTCGGCAATATACAATGATAGGACAAGAAACATATTCCCGAGATTACCCATTTTATAGAAACAAAGGAGTAGGTATTTACAATAGCGAAGCGATATAATGTGTCGCTATTTTGTGAATAATATTTTTTACAGTTTTATTTTGGTTTATCAGAAAACTAAATGTTTTATCAAATTGTCAAATAATATCATCTTGGAAATACACACGATTGTATATCTAAAAAGAATATTGTTGGCTTATTACGAAATAATGTAATTTTCAAAGCTTCAGTATTTTTTAATATTTTTAGTGAAGGGAAGACGTTGCTGCAGGTCTTCTACTATCAGAGTCATTTAGTCGCCTTGTTTGGAACTCCCTAAATGTATTCAAAAGGGGTAACCAAAGATAATATAACATTACTTGAAACAACCATTTACAGCGTTTCTAGTCACAGTTAGGCAGTATAGTCGTCACCACAAATGATGTAAAGTGATATAAAATAAATAAATTAATAAATAAATAAATGTGGACAACATCACATACATTGTCCAGATCCCAATTTGAATAACTATTTAAAGCATTCGTATTTTGGAAACCATAAACAACGCAGGTACCACAAACACCCAGACCCGAGAAAATGTAGAAAAACACATTTTTTCTACATTGACCCGTCCGGGAATCGAACCCGGGACCTCGGAGCAGGCGACACCTTGAAAATCGGTGTGTACGCCACTCCGCCACGGAGGTCATCAAAAATCCTACTAAACTTGAAATAATTCCGTAAACACACGCATCATTGAGATTTTTTTAAAAGGAAATCGACCCTTTCTTTAGACTGCTGCACATAAAATGGTCATAGATTGCTGGTTTAACGGAGTTTTCTTATACTCATTTTTATTAATGATAAGTAAGAATTTATTTACTTACTTTATTTGATATTTTAGCAACTTAATTGCACTTATAATATCAGTATATAAACTTGAAAAATTTTGTCTCAGGCGGGATTTTTCAAGTTTATATACTGAAAAAAAAAAAAATTTTTCAAGTTTATATACTGATATTATAAGTGCAATTAAGTTGCTAAAATATCAAATAAAGTATATAAATAGCTGTTTCGTCTTAACTGACTGTCAAACATCTGCAAAGATGTTTCTTTCGGGTGTTACGGGTGCAAACTCCTAACATTTGATGAAGCAACGCTGGCTCACAGCGTAAGGATATGCTTGAAAAATTCGCGCCATGTCGCAGTGTCTCGGTGGCCTAATGGTATGGCGCCCGCCCGGCATGCGAGGAGATGCGGGTTCGTGTCCCGCCTGAGACAAAATTTTTCAAGTTTATATACTGATATTATAATTTATTTACTGTTATTTACAAGCGTTGCCACATTGTCTACGTGTACGAGTATAAACTTACATTCACCGGAAGAGTTAGAAAAAGGCTAACATGGTAACAAGGATACAATAATTGTTAAGTGCCGGCTCGTATTGATTTTAAGTATTTAGCAGTATTAAGATGAAATCGTGCATCACCGGTAATCCTTTGACCAACCAACGGAACTGCAACTTCGAGAAACCTAATGCCTTAAAATAGATAATTATGTAGTGTATCCTAATGTAGTGTTTATATGTCATAGTTAACAATGCATCGCGGGATTGTGAACTCGGTTAGGTTAGGTTAGATTGTAATCTTTTAACGTTAGATTGTAAACTGACAAAGCTCACAATTTTACGGTGACTTTGGTATTTAATATAGGTAAGCATAAGTTCTATCCTCAATTATTAATATACAGGGTGAAATTTTAACCACTTTCCAAAATTTTAATAGGCGATCGGTATCGTATTTAGAGCCCATTTATGAAGTAAAAAATGTAGGTCAAGCTTTCACCCGAAAATATTTTTCGCATTAATGTTTTCAATTTTTACGTTCCTAGGCCTGATAAGGTATAAAGGGAAAACCAAAAACGTATGAATAGTATCGTAATGAATTAATGAGATGTGAATCGCGTAAAAAAAGTGTTGCTAGACGGCCGTATCAAAAATTTTAGATTTTTTGCGGACATTTTCTAAGTGCTTTATCTTGACATTTTTGTACTGGGCTATACCAAAAGAAAAAATACGTCATTTGTTTTTTGTCTCGTAAATTGATATATTAAAATTTGGAAGGTGGTTAAAATTTCACCCGTATTCATATCATTGACACGAAAATAACAAGAAGCAGCTTGAAAATGAGACATTTTCGTTAAAAATACATTAGTCATTTAATAACCAGCTTCAAGTTGCAAAACCTTTACTAGGTATTGAATTAAGCAACAATAGGATTTTAATAGTTCCGAAAACTTTTGATTTTTTGAATAAAATAAAAACTTTTAATACCGTAAAAACACTCAGTCACTCGTAATATTACTCTAGCGGATAATAGTAGCAGTTGGCTACTATTACCCGGTATTGTATTTATATGAGCATAAAAATCAAATTTTACTAAAGTAATGGTTTCCTAAAAACCCGCAAAAAGCCCCTAATTAATAAGAGTGAAATTAATCATTCATAACTCAGAAAAGAAAGCAAAGAAACGAGCGAAGTAAGTCAAATATGTATTCATCTGCTTTTTTACTGAATTTCGTGGATAAAAAGACCGTTAACGGAAATTAATTATGCGACCGTACTAACCACTATATTGCATAGATAGGCAATTAGCCGGAATTAATCTTCGGCGCAATTGAGAAAAAAGTAATTAGGAGAAATGACGATGACGTCTTGCGGACAGTGAGGAATACCTACAGGGTAAATTACTTCCTTTCATAGGAATTGCAGATAAGTCTAAAAATATCTATAGTGAATTTCGTAGTAAACACATACACTTTTTTGTGTAGTAGGTTTTGACAGATACGTATTCCAGCACTGACTTAACTTCCCATTTGCCTTTGTGCTGTCTTATAATAAGCAGCAGTGGAATCTTGAGACTAGATTAGAAACAATGAAGTAATTTGAAGAAAAAAACTATAGAAAACTATTTAGATGTGAAAATCTCTTACAGTAACTTATAAATAATATCTCTACTCTCTACTGACTCTAGGAGAAAAGATGAAATTCCACTAGTGCAAATTCGCCAGCAAAGTTTAAGCTTTATTTTAAAACTAGCTGTTGCCCGTGACTTCGTCCGCGTCAATTTATGTTACTATGATTGCGATTTTTGCAACATTTCACTGATACTTCACTCCTATTGGTCGCAGCGTGATGTTTTATAGCCTAAAGCCTTCCTCAATAAACGGACTATTTAACACAAAAAGATTTTTTCTATTCGAACCAGTACTTCCTGAGATTAGCGCGTTCAAATAAACAAACAAACTCTTCAGCTTTATAATACGAGTATTAGTATAGATATAGGTCAAATATTAAAATACTAAATTCGTTCACGTAATAATTCACGTATTGAAACTACCCTAAATAATTGCTATTCCCATGGGTACACGTACTGCCTCCGTTCGCATCTGCGCGTTAAAAGAAATCATAATTAATCGTCCCCTAGCGCCTTAATAGAGAGCTTCCACCGTTCTCCATGTAGCCCGACGTAATAAATTAATCTCCATCCGAGAACCAAACAAAACAATGGAGTCCTGAGGACTTTTCCCACTAGTTCCTTGTCCGTACCATTTCATTAATGAAATGAAAAAGATTTGGTTTGTGTAGTTACGGAGTTTTTTTTATACCTTAGTGTTAATGTTGGTTTGGTAATACAGTTTTCATCGAAATGAACAGTCTTAATAACCTTATTATGTGCTAATAGTACTTTGCCAGGAGCGTTTTTGGAGTGTTAGGCACTTGCTGCAACTTTTCTTATGCTTTTATTTAGTTTTTATAGTTTCAGCTGTGAAATCTTATACAACTTACTTGTTTATACCAAAGACGCGCGCTGACTGTGCTTCAAAAGCCTCAAAAAAGAAACTACAAGCGTGTATAAGTATACCATTAATATAAATGCGAAAGTGTGTTTGTCTGTCACCTATTTAATTAGCGGTACAACCTTTGACACAGATTTAGACGAAATTAGAAAAAGACATAGTTTGATACCCAGGAACGAACATCGTTCAGGTATACTAGGCAGAAACACGAAGTTTGTAGTAAGATTGCTACTTCAGGCACATGATGCCAGCGTAACTTGGGATCGGCTAATTTTCTAGCTTAGACAATAAATAACAATTTATGTCTTTCTGTCATCATGATACATAAAAAGAAACGGCCTATATATCATCCATCATCATTGCCCTACCCTGGGATCGAACCCAGAACCCTGATATCTTGTCCCGGTTCTTATACCTCTAGACCATGGGGCGTCTTGATATGTATCCGTTGATAATTACTTATCAGCTATACCCGTTATTAAATCCATCCAACTATTGGCAGCCCATACATAGTTAGTTAAACTATCGATAGTTTGGCAAGCGTTGAGAGAATATTTCTGACAACAAAACAAAATGCTGGTACCTGCAACATCAAAAGTCTCTATTTCTAAACCGTATAGTATCATATCAATGTAACAATTTATCTATTCCCCTTAAAAATCTTTTAGAAACAAACAATATTGTTACTGTAACCTGACACTAAAATATTAAGTGACTTACAATGCTGACTGTACCACCTTTCCTTCGCCTATTGTATGTTACTTACAGTAACTTTTTCCTCAACAAAAAACCTTTAGAGGCTCATGCATTTCTTATACAACTGTGACATGATTAATTTACGTGAGTCAGAACAATAAGTAAATAGTTACTCGTAAGTTATTTCTATCTTATGGCGGCTACAAGAGCTAAGTGCTGCCCCCAATTGATTTAATTTTGTTAATTCTAAACAAAATAAATTCTCAAAAAACTAGAACAGTATCATTTAAAAAAAATACCTGTAGTATTTATTGAACCGATAAAAATATATTCAAGGAATTATACATTTTCCTATAGTAGGTTCTTATCTTATATATAAAATTCTCGTGTCACAATGTTCGTTCCCGTACTCCTCCGAAACGGCTTGACCGATTCTCATGAAATTTTGTGAGCATATTGAGTAGGTCTGAGAATCGGCCAACATTTATTTTTCATACCCCTTTGTGATAAGGGTTGTCCACCCTTAACATTTTTCTTTAATTTTTAGAATTTTTTTTAATTTCTTTACTTATTTTATTATGTCGCATTAAAAAATACATACAACCCTAAATTTTTACCCTTTTATCACCAACCCCTATTTTTTAATAGTCATTTTAGTAATTTAATCATTTTTCATCCCGCTCGATAACTGATCAATTATCGTCTTTTTTGTAAGGGTAGGGTAGGGGTAGGGAAGGGTTTAGGGTAGGGGTAGGGTAGGGGTAGGGTAGTAAAATATTAAAATTTTATAAAATATATACAACCTAAATTTTTACCCTTTTATACCCCTATTTTTTGATAGCAATTTTAGTAATTTAATCATTTTTATGGCAAAGCAACGTTTGCCGGGTCAGCTAGTTTATTATCTATATTTGGTTCTGAAACAACCGTTTGGTTCGGGCTTCAGTCCTGGCCACAGCACCAGCACCGCTCTGCTCAAAGTCACCGAGGACATCAGGGATGGCATGGAGCACGGTATGGTCACTGTGCTTGTTCTTATTGACTTTTTTAATGCTTTTAATACAGTTGACCACAATGTCCTTTATTCATTATTAGCTCACATCAAATTCTCTTCAACGCGTTGGAGTGGTTTGCCTCCTACCTTCGGAATTTTCTTCCCGTGAATTCAAGAAATATGTGCGGTCACATTTTCTACGTAAATTGCAATCGTCATCATAGACCTTGTACTTCCACCATTTTCGTCATTGTTTGTTATGTATATATTATATTTAATATAATTAAGGTTTATATTGTATCTATTTAAATGTTGCATTTATTTATATATTGTATTTATGTATATATATTTGCATTAGCATTTAGTTTTTCATATATATATTTTTTAATATTTGTTTTATTCTTATCTGTTGCACTGCCCATAAAACATTTCTGTTTAGCCCAATGGTTGACTGGCAATGCCGCATGGCATTAAGTCCACCTTTTTTACATTTGTTTCGTAAATTTTTGCAAAGTTTAAATAAATAAATAAAAAAAAACAAATATCTTGGTAATTCTCTTTTATTAAAAGTATTATCATATGATTTTTTTTTTTGGATTTTATACTTTCTTGTTTTATTCTTGCAAGGTCGTGAAAAATAATATTTAGTTTTTCATAATTAATTTGATTGCAGTGAACCCTGTAAAGTGTTGTCTTTAGAGAAAAAAATATTTTTGTTCATCATCATTATTATTACCTATCTTCGCAAATAACAAGGAAAAGGAAAAGTTATTAAGCTATTGCATAGCTTTTATCGCGGGCCTTGAGCGCGGGGACCGAATCCAGAAATTCCGTAACGAAAAAACCTCACGCTCCCCACTTCGACCGGCACAGCGGTGATACGGCTGTTCGACGTGCGGTTTGACGAGGCGTTTGCCATTCGACGAAGTGGGTGCCGTTTAACTAAGTGGGTGCCGTTCGACGAAATGGGTGACGTTCGACGAGGCAGGTGCCGTTCGACAAGTTGGGTGCCTATTTGACGAGTGGGGTGCTGTTTGATGAGGTGGGTGCTGTTCGACGAGGTGGGTGCCGTTTGATGAGGTGGGTGCCGTTCGACGAGGTGGATGCCGTTTGATGGGTGGGGTGCTGTTTAACGAGGTGAGTGCTGTTTGACGAGAGGGGTGCTGTTTTTCGAGGTGGGTGCTGATTAACGAGAGGGGTGCTGTTTGGCGGGTACGCTGTTTAACGAGGTAAGTGCTGTTCAACGAGCGAGGTGCTGTTTAACGAGGTGGGTGCTGTTTGACAAGCGGGTGCTGTTTTACGAGGTGGGTGCTGTTTGACGGATGGGGTGCTGTTTAACGAGGTGGGTGCTGTTCGACGAGCGAGGTGCTGTTTATCGAGGTGGGTGCCGTTCGACGAGCGGGGTGCTGATTAACGAGGTGGGTGCTGTTCGAAAAGCGGGGGGCGTTTGCCATTCGACGAAGTGGGTGCCGTTTAACTAATTGGGTGACGTTCGACGAAGTGGGTGCCGTTCGACGAGGCAAGTGCCGTTCGAGAAGTTGGGTGTTGTTTGACGAGTGGGGTGCTGTTTGATGAGGTGGGGTGCTGTTTAACGAGGTGGGTGCTGTTTGACGAGCGGGTGCTGTTTTACGAGGTGGGTGCTGTTTGACAGATGGGGTGCTGTTTAACGAGGTGGGTGCTGTTCGACGAGCGGGGTGCTGTTTAACGAGGTGGGTGCTGTTTGACGAGCGGGGAGCTGTTTAACTAGGTGGATGCTGTTTGACGAGCGGGGTGCTGTTTAACGAGGTGGGTGCTGTTCAACCAGTGGGGTGCTGTTTAACGAGGTGGGTGCCGATCGACAAGCGGGGGGCGTTTGCCATTCGACGAAGTGGGTGCCGTTTAACTAAGTGGGTGCCGTTCGACGAGGCAGGTGCCGTTCGACAAGTTGGGTGCCGTTCGACGAGGTGGATGCCGTTTGAAGGGTGGGGTGCTGTTTAACGAGGTGGGTGCTGTTTGACGAGCAGGTGCTGTTTTACGAGGTAGGTGCTGTTTGACAGATGGGGTGCTGTTTAACGAGGTGGGTGCTGTTCAACGATCAACGTGCTGTTTAACGAGGTGGGTGCTGTTCGACGAGTGGGGTGCTGTTTAACGAGGTGGGTGCTGTTTGACGAGCGGGGTGCTGTTTAACTAGGTGGATGCTGTTTGACGAGCGGGGTGCTGTTTAACTAGGTGGGTGCTGTTTGACGGGTGGGGTGCTGTTTGACGGGTGGGGTGCTGTTTAACGAGGTAGGTGCTGTTCGACGAGCGGGGTGCTGTTTAACGAGGTGGGTGCTGTTTGATGAGGTGGGTGCCGTTCGACGAGGTGGATGCCGTTTGACGGGTGGGGTGCTGTTTAACGAGGTGGGTGCTGTTTGACGAGAGGGGTGCTGTTTTTCGAGGTGGGTGCTGTTTGACGAGAGGGGTGCTGTTTGGCGGGTACGCTGTTTAACGAGGTAAGTGCTGTTCAACGAGCGGGTGCTGTTTTACGAGGTGGGTGCTGTTTGACAGATGGGGTGCTGTTTAACGAGGTGGGTGCTGTTCGACGAGCAAGGTGCTGTTTAACGAGGTGGGTGCTGTTCGACGAGCGGGGTGCTGTTTAACGAGTTGGGTGCTGTTTGACGAGCGGGGTGCTGTTTAACTAGGTGGATGCTGTTTGACGAGCGGGGTGCTGTTTAACTAGGTGGGTGCTGTTTGACGGGTGGGGTGCTGTTTAACGAGGTAGGTGCTGTTCGACGAGCGGGGTGCTGTTTAACGAGGTGGGTGCTGTTTGACGCACGCAAGCTATGCAATAGCTTTACCGCGGCAGTCTCCGAGTGCCACACGTCTTTTTTTTTATAATTGTTTTAATCGCATTTCATTTCATTTTGTTCATCACAGCAACTACTTTTAAACTTTTCTAATAATTAACTTGACCTAATAAATGGCGTAGGACATAGTTACCCATCTTCTTCTGGCAGTAATCGTCTTTTAAAACACGAATAGGAGGAGAAGGGGTGGTGCTATTCATATAATATACCCGAACTTTCGAGCAGAACGGAAGGCCGCGTTGCTCGAAGACCTGAACTACACGACATTCATATTGCTCACAGACCAAGTAAATGCACCAGGTGGCCTGTGAACACGATTAGAATGACTTGATTAAAATCTCAAACTAATAAAAGATATGATCGAGTTTGATTGCCGTTATACCAATGTATATTATTAACTTTACTATCACAGTAAGTACGTTATTCCAATGAATGCACATCAGATAGTAAAATTATGCTCCACAATCATTCATATTATCAACCGACGTTTTTGTGTTTTTTGTGTTATTTTTTACTTTTCAGTGAGTTCCATTTTAGTGAGTTTTTTTAAGTCGGTATTAATTTTTAACAATATAAGATGCTCCACTGTTTGGCCGATGTGCCGTCGTCTGCATATTTGAACAAGCTTTTGCCCGCGACTTTATCCGCGTGGAAATTTACTTTGAGAAACATTATATGTATGTCCTTTCCCAAGCTCTATTTGAACCGAATTCAAAAAGTGATAAGGACCTACGTTCGTGTGTATTTTGATTTTTTTCTCTGTTGCAAATTTCATCAAATCCGTTCCGAGTTTTAGGATTGACTGCGTAACAGACCTTAATTTTTTTCTTCGCCCACGACCGCCACGTGTACAACACATTAGATCGCGCATATATTGGATCGGACCTGGAGTTCATAGGTTTGGTAGACCAAAACCTTGTGGACAGGCACAACGTGCAGGATGTGCGAATATTCCATTAACGCCTAGAACGATAGGTACAAGAATGGCAAAAAAGCAGCTATAACCAAACTGTTCTTCCCGAGCGCAACGGAGGCGTATCGGGCAGTTAGAAATATCCGGCCGACCGGACAGATGACCCAGGTTCTTACGAGGCGCGGTGGGTTCACTCAGTACTTGAATCGTTTCAAGCGCCGGGAGAACCCAGCGTGCGCATGCGACCCTGACGTGAATCAAACAGTCCCCCACCTGTTGACTGAGTGTCCAGTCCACGCAAAGCTGAGATTTGATTTTGAATAGCTAACTGGTCAAAAAATAGTAAAAGAAAATCTATGCGAATTAATTGTAAGTAAAACTGTTAGGGATAACTTTATGTATTACTGTGTTAAAATATGAACGATAGAAGATAAGCGAAATAAAGATAATTAAAACATTACTTCTTGAATATGTGTCCATATTGTCTAAAAAGTAATGGCAAATATAAGTTAGATCATAATTTACTGTTTTAAACTTTCATGGTCACTATCGTAAGAGTTAGTTATTTCGAGATTTCTACCATGTACCTTGTTTTTTATGAGTTTCCGATATTTCGGCACTGTTGCAAGCGCCATGATCGCGGAAGAACATAATTATTAGAAGTAAGAATAAACTTATAATTACAGATTTCAAGTAAGTATTGTTGTATAATTAATATAATACCTAGTTTAGAAATTTGGAATAGGACACGAAAATGTTTCGTTGTCAACAGTAGTAATTAGAACTAAGTACCCAGTATAGAAAATATAAGAAAATTGTTAGAAATAAGATAACGTAAAAATACCACCTCTGCTAGACTTAAGATTAAGAGATATGGAAATTGTAAGAAAATACTTATTGGAGCCTTTGTGTAAAAATTCCCGGACTACATTTAACTTAGAAATAAGACAGATTGTAATAAAGAAAGCAATATAATATAATATCAGGGGACAGAGCTGAGCCTATAAAGGGCACCAAAAAAAAAAACATAACTGTGGGATGCAAGATTCCCTACTTCCTTTCTCAAGGTTTAATCTATTGTTGTTTCAAATTGCATCGACATTGGTTCCGTAGTTTGGACGCAAAAGGGTTACAGACACACAATTTTTCGATTGAAAAAATAATTTACAAATTTGGTTCCGCTGATGCTGAAATTATACCGTCCACACACACACACACACAATCATTGACACTTTCCGGGACACCAACCGCCTGTCGACGTGATAACAATAAAACTTCTATTGTGTCTAGCATTGTGTCCCGAAATGTGTTAAGATTAATAAAGTATAAATAACCACACTGCAGGTACAATGTAACTCAAACTGGAATGTTCTCAACATGATTGAATGGACTCACCGAAAATCTACCCTGCAAATATGTACCGTAGCGATTTTTATGTGAGAAGGCTTTTACTGGTTACCAAGAAACAAAATGTTGAGCTCACCTTAACGACCAAGTACTTGTGTACCAATTATTTCTAACAACAAGGCTGGGGCGCCCTACACGAACAGAAATGAGGATAGTGGTTTGTTATCGTGATTGTTATTAGAGTCTGTTCTTAAACTGACTTCGAAAACCTATTTACAGCAAGTTTTTAAGCTGTTTTTTTTATTATTTAGCTTGAAGATTTTAAACATTCTATAATACAATGCCTTTGTTACCAATAAAGATATTTGAGTACTTGTTTTATATGAATCATTTAGTTTAATTTGTATACAGTTGGAATAAGAAATGTCATTGTAGATCAAATGCTCGTTATGCCTTGATAAGACTTTTTAAATAGGTATAATGAACTAAGACACATAAACATGGCTTTTACTAACGAAACTATATTAAAGGAAAAAATTAAACTATTGGTAATTTTATATCAAGAGTGTAGAGTAGTGTGAGAGGGCAAAACCTCTTTTATGTAATGAAACAGCAGCTTTTGTCCACTGCTTCGCTTGAGTTAATTTTGATGTTTACTACCTACTATCGTGACAATAAGTCTCTATCACATGATATGTAACTTTAAACTGATTGAATCCCATTGAAATATTAAACTCTTTTATCACATTTATGCATGCGTATTTATACTCAATCACTCATATAGAAATCGTAGATAACTCTTCTGCTAGTAAGATAAATTAAGTTTTGCAAAGCAATTTAATCAGTCTTGACAGATTAGTCCATTGCAGAACTTAAATTACCTATCCTAATAAGTTACTTATCAAAGTTTAAAAAAAAAAGTTTGATTGTGCTTTACAAGAAAACTTTTTAAGCTGACAAAGTACCAGTTGGCTAATGGGTAGACAACGACTTTTACTATTGCAGTAAAATAAATATTGTAAAAAAAATCCCAGACAAATCTACATTCAGATTTATTTACCTTGATAATAGTATAATTATTTAGACTGCTTGCTTTACGATATCAATATTTTCAAGTACAAAAGAAAGTAATTTTCTTTCATGTTTTATGACTCAGCTAATAAAAGGCCGTCTGTTGACTTTGAATGACAACTCAAGGCGAACGTGTAAGGTGTCATAAAATCCAATTCTATTTTAAATTGGAATTTTGAATAACAATTGTCATTGGAATATTGAAAAGCTCTCTCCCATATTCTCCAGTATTTCATTGTTGTATCTAACATATTGTATGTTATCTATTTTATTCACGATATGTAATAAACTGGCAATCCACTTTTTTGACGGAGCACACAACAGTAGGGACACAATGATCCGGGTGGGCACATTCAGTTTATGGACACGACATACTTTAGTAAATTACATACTGTACATCAAAGAGCTCTAGTTCCATTTTTCGGGGGTCAAAGGAAATCGTAAATGATAAATAATTAATCAAAAACTTTGCTTACAGTAAAAAGTTAAGTGTGTCCACAAGACACACTTAATTTATAAAATATGGTTATTTTTATACTAGACTGATAAATGACGTGTAAATAAATTTGAGAAAAGTACTTATTAGTATTTTACTTTTTTACTCAAGAATATTGATATAGTTAGAACATGTTCTAAGGTATGGCAAATTCAATGAATCACAAGCAAAAAAACTTACAAAATATTTAATTACCATAAAATTTGATTTTTTTACTATGGAGCAAGGAATTGTAAAATTATATTTCATTTTTCGAGACTCAAATCTTTAAATGGGACCAACTTTAAGTTAAACAGTGTGGTGCAGGTCCAAAATAGAATATCCCTATGGGTGCGTAAGAGACGACAATCAGGAGATAGGTAGGTAGCAGCTTCTTTTCTACATAATTTCCTAAACAGCAGTCACCAAGTTTGTTATAGATGAATCTTTCTATAAAGTAGGGCGTTAAATTGTCCGTGGACTAAGGCTACTTTTTTACCAGTAAAAAGTAGAATCACATCGTCAGATGATAATGAACATTTAGCTATTCCTACTTTTAATTATTCATCCTACCCTATTACCAAGGAAGAAATCATTAAAATAAGTCAGCAATAAATAGTTCTTAGCTATCAAACATAAAAAGAAAAATACGCATCGATATGTAAATCTAATCTTCAATTTCGTCAATTAAAACATATCTTAATTAATAAATGTTTTATTCCAACTTTGCTATGCGCGTGGCTAGTTTGCAACTTCCTTAAACGGACATACACTCCAATAAAAAATGTCGAAACATCCGGTAAACCAAAGAAATCATTCGCCATTCACCGTGAACTCGTAAAGGTGAGTTCGCATTTTCGCATACAATCATTTATTTCTGTCCGATTCAGAAAACGTCAGGATTGGTCGCAAGTCGATTCGGAGACCTTGATTGCGGGCAACAAGCGACCTTTGAAAGAGTATGTAGCAGGTATGCATTCATTAATCAGTACTCGTTTGATACATTTAATGTACGACTCCTTCGGAATTTGTAGGTGAGCCTATATACGCGTTGTGTGTGCATGATTTAGTAGATTAAATAGATGTTAATTACTTTGTCCTTTGATTTAACTTAAAATTACATTTACAGAACAATTATGGAACTCGTATTTTGTTGATGTAGAGCAGTAAAAATAATTATATAACATACATTTTAAAAATAAGGGCAACGAAAACTGTCTCAAATTTAAGTAATGTTTTTTAAACACTTTAAAAATCAGCATAGATTTTATTAATTACAATTACCTGAATGTATAAATTCTTAAATGAAAAAAGGAAGTGGTAAATATCATTACAGTAAATGCCTGAAATAAAAGAGCTTTAAAAAACAACTTAAAAAATTAAATCAATGGTCGGTCACATTCATCTAAACGCCTAAAAGAAAAAATATCTGTACCTAGCCGTATACGTAACTCAACTATGTACGTTTGACAGTGGGATACTAACATTAACTATATTTATTTTATGCTATATCAGATGTAGCATAAAATAAATTTAATGAGCTGAGCCAACAAGATCAGTTTCATAGGCGTAATCTCCTGTGACCAAACCTTTTCTATCACACGACATACGCGATCAGGTCATTAAACTCTGTATTAAAAGTAGAAAAATCTTAACAAAAAAATATTATATAGGTTAGTCCAAAACTAGACACACACCTTCTTAAAACAAGGATATTACTGGCTATTTGGCTTAGGTTGGAGGTCACTTAAAAGCCAAAACCTATCCATGGCAAACTCTATAGTCCCTTACGACACCCATAGCAAGAGAAGGGGCGGCGCTACTCCATTTTAAGCGCAGCCGGATAGAACATTTTAGCTCAATCATACATCAATGTTGAGAGATTTTTAACGAAACGTTTTAAAGACGACAACTTGTACTAAGTAGACAATAAAAATTTCACTAATTCACTGCCCAAATAAAAAAAACGAAGACAATGGAAACCAAACATGAACATAATATTCACAATTACATATTTTTATTAAAAACATTATATTTTAAATAATTCTACCGTTCTACTTCCAACTCGGCTTCATATACAAAAATATACTTCTACGTACATACAAGTCCAGAGAACGAATTGAAACAATAATATAAAGATGATCATAATATTATATTATATCCAAATTATAAAGAATAAAAAATTTTGCGCTACAAGCAAAAGTTATCAAAACGAAACATTTACATTTCATACGATATCATTTGTATGGAAAAGTCCCAGTAATTACGTGGTTGCAAAGCTTCTTTACTCTTTACATACCCCGTGCTGTAAACATACCATTTGCAAAATTGCATGTATTTTTAATTGTGAATATGTCGCTAATTAAAATAACTAATTAAAACTATTCAAAAACCCATTCACGTGTACTCCCTTGGAATAAAACACATTCTTTGTGCGTTCGCTGAGGTGAAACGAAGGCGAGACGTGAATTTCGTAAACACGGTGCCACTGACAATTTTATGGTTACTTGGCTTGAAACTGGGAGGTCCGCACCGTAGCATTCGCTTTGTCATCCATTTCGGGCCGCCTCGTCCGCCCCTCTAATTTTGGGGGTAAAAGGAAATGAAAAAATATCGCAACGCAAAAACTGACTACTGAATAAATGGTAGCAAAATATGTTGTTTGGTTGCTTTTACTGAGCGATCGCTTTGGGATGTCTATATAATTTTTCTACTTATCGTGTGGTGACTTATCCGGCTTCAATCTTTCAACAGGAGCCGGGACTAACGGCGTAACGTGCCTTCCAGTGTTTCCTAAATTGACACCGTCGAACCCACGACCCTTACGTAGTGGGCGGACTACCGCACCACTACAACAAACCGGTCTTCAGGTCTCCTAAAAAACAGTAATCGGCTTTTATTTAACAAAAAAATAAAGCATTATGAATGTCTGAAACAACCCATAAAATGTTAAATATTTACTTTAAAAAATCGGTGGGATTTGAATGTACTTATAAAAACTTTTATGCATCTAACAATTATTTTTTTCTTTCATACTAGACTTTAAATACAATAATACTTATTAATAGATATTGTTACAGCAAGATTATTTTCTCATTTACTTCTAATACTTCAAAAAACCTTTCTCAGTTTATATTATCGGTCTCGATTAAGTTAAGGAATAGATACATAGAAGGTAAAAGTCTATTCCATATCCACTCATCCTTGGCTATCCTTCCTATTATGAAAATCAACGAGCAGATAAAGCAAATTATGATAGCTATAGTTTTGCATTTTGAATAATATTATACAGTTTTACTATGTCATGCAGAGCCTAAGTTACATTGGACTAGTTGCGTAACAAGGTCGGTTTCCACGTGCTCGCTCACCCGTCTTAAGTTTACTTAAAATGCATAACATAATACAAACAAACTAATAAAATTTAACACGAAACTGCGGAAATTAAATTAAATACTAACACCTACAAGTATGATACAGGTATATACATAGACATAGATGTAAGTTTACGGCCCATTGCCTTTTATCGCAATCATTTCTGTGTCCCGGTCTCGACTAATAAATCATTAAACGAGCAGATAGTTTTTTGCAATTTTATTCCCATTCGAATAATATGTGTAGGTACTCAAAACCACACAACATGTTCTGTGCTCAAAACCACTATTCTGACGGTCAAATATTAAGAGAAAATCTGACATGAAACATAAGTAAGAAGTATAATATTGTGGCATCCTCATAATCTAACAAAAAGGCCTTGAACCCACTCTTGATACATTGTAAGTAATAACAAAATTACATATTATTAGGAATATTAACTAAAACAGAATATATTCATACATATTGTTGACTCACCAGCTGGCAAATGAGAATGGAGTATTTAATAAACAGGAAACACCCGAAATTAAGGGTATATTTACAGATTTGGCTTGCGTTTATTAGTATTTTACATTGTGAAGTTTTGAACACTTTTTAACGCTCAATCATGGTCACGGAAAGTAATATAAAGTGTTCAAAACGTCGGGCGATATCAAAAATCCTAATCAATGCGAGTTAATAGTGAATTTGTCCTACATTTAAATGATAGCGTTCTCGTAAATTCAAAAGCTTATTTGACATAACGATGTATTAGGTTCTAAGGGTAGGATACCCATATCAAGTTAGTCTTAAAATAGTATTCCTACTATACTAACTGACTACTACGTACGACTGATCTTAGTTCTACTGTGAGATGATCCTTAGTTCTCCGGTCCAAAGTTCTAAATATACCAAAGTTGAACTTAGCAGGCATTGGTAGAGATGTCTAGTGCCTACATTTACTGTCAAAATGTAAGTACCCTTTACAAATTGACAAAGCTTTAACTTTACCTTTCGGAAACGTTAAGAAAAGAGGGATTTCGGAAACTCTCGCAAACAGTCACAATACTCCAAAAATGATAGTAATATTAGTAAAGATAACTTGTGACATGTAATTAGTTATTAAAATTGGGATCAGAACAACGTTTGTGATGTTGTCCACATTCATTATTATTTTATTTATTTTAAACTCCCAAAACTATTCAAACATTGCGTTTTCTCAGCTCAATGCCAGTATGTCAATTAACTGACGGTATCAACTACTCTATTTCCATTAAATATGGTAGGAATCCAAGATCTCGGGGTCCCAGGTTTGATCCCTGGGTCTGGCAACAAAAAGTTTCGAATTTTCGAACGTTGCTCGGGTTTGTGATCACCAACACGCATTTGGCAAACGTGATGATTATGCCAGTTCCCATCATTGCAGTGGTAACTTGAATTCAATGATGGAGGCCTTTTCCCTGCAGTAGGATGCGATTATAGGCTTTTATGGCAGGAATAGAACCCGTTCTCATGACCCTTGCGTGTGTCGCTGAAATTTAACAACCGCTACCAAAGGGCTGCCGATACCGATCAAAATCTCATGTCATCTCAAAGTTCATTTTAATTTATTTGCTAACTTAACCTTTCATTTAGTGTTAAAAAAGTTGTTACCTTATGGTGTCAATGTTTTCCAAACTGCCTGAACAGGCCTTTGCTGTGACTTGTTTTCGTGAAACTCATATTAAAACATTCTTATGAAGTCTCATGTCATTCTTAAATGAGAAAGAACTTTGATTTATGACCTAACGCACCACCCGCCCCATCCGACCAAATTCAATTTAGATAAGATCATTTCTTAGACCGGGATTTGAACCCGAGACTCTGGCATAAATGGTGGTTCAACGCACTAATACACCAACTGCGTCATTGTTTTAGTGCTTAGTTGTGCAATTACATGGTAATTATTTAAAGTTGCATCTTATATTATACTCTTCAGCATTCTCTTTGGCCAATCAACTGAAACGACATAGAATCTTAAAGATTTGATTCTCACATGAGGCGGTCGGTTTATTATGTTACTTTAGCAACTTTTTACCGCAAGTAATCAGTTAAGACAAAGCCTCATAAAGAAATGCTGAGATAAAGTCTGCAAAACAAATTTTACGCAAAGCGACAGAAAGACGTGGGAATGTAGTGCAACATAGATCTTATACGATTATCAGGTTAATGTGAAGACAACAAAGAATTCGGTATCACAGATCATAATCTTGTAACCACTTTTAGCAATTTTTCTTAATACTTAGTGTTCATCCTGAATTGTTGACACATTTTCATTGTAGGCTATCTGCAAAATCAGTGAAACCTTTGTTCATGATTCTAACAACAAGAACGTATATTTTTCTAAAATAATAAAAGCAAATATTTTTTTAATACGAAAGAATATACTAATATATCCTACCTAGAGATACACATATTTAAATAATGAGCCACAAACAAAGAAGCCATATTTTAATCAGTTCAAAAACCAGTTGACATTTCGAATAAAGGACGACACGTGTATCCGTCCTCTTAATGTGACTTCCCTGATGTGTCCACACATCCCATGCGCGTAAGAACTTTAAACGCGTGTGATTTTCGCGGTCGCGCCCGGCGGCCCTTCCAATACCAGCTAGCCAAGGCCTTTACTATCCGTATAAAATGAGTTCACCCGCCCGCAACGACACACTTTGTTACTTTCACGCGGGCAGTGCACATTTTGAATCACCAGAATGTTCAGGCTTGCCATATTAGCCTTTGTGATCGCGGCTGTGTCGTGCCAAGAGGGACGCCGCGTCCCCAAGTATGCGGGAGACCCGAAAACCGCAGCCATAGTTCAGGAGGCACGTTACCTAAGTGGAGACGGAGCATTCGGCGCCGCGTACCAACAGGAGGATGGAATAAACTTCAAAGAGGAAACCGACGCCGACGGCAACAGGAGAGGCAGCTACTCCTACCTCGACCCGAGCGGTCAAAGGAAAACTGTGAACTACATTGCAGGAAAGAACGGATTCCAAGCAGTAGGAGATCACATTCCGACCGCACCTCAGCCCGTTGCACCCACGCCCGGATACCAACCTGATCCCCGCTACAACCCTCCGGATTACAAAGCAAACCAGTACAGTGCGCCTCAACAATACACCGCGCCTGCTCCTACCCGCAGCTACGCCGGCAAGCCTAACGAAGATGATGGACAATACCACCCTGAGTTATACGAACAAGAGAACTACGTTGCTCCCCAAACACGATACCAGTCTCAACCTCAATACCAGTCCCAGACACAATACCAGCCTCAACCGCAATACCAGCCCCAGCAGCAGTCTCAGCCTCAACCTCAATATCAGGCTAACAACATCTACCCTGGAGTGCAGCAAGCTCAGTACAGTGGAATCCAAAACCAGCAGTACTCTGTGCCCAGCCAACAACAACCACAGTACTACGAGCCAACGACGCCGCCGCCTTCCCGCTTCTTCCCCCCTGGCAAGTTCAGCCTAAACCGTGCGCCTGATGGCTACACCTACTCCTTCCACAAAGTTTAAGTCTAACGTATCGAGAGGGCGCGGCGTTTGTACGCCTAAACACGGAGAAGCACGGATCATTAGCAATTTGCCGAGTCATCGGGGAGCGAATGCATCGTGCGTACGCGACTGCTTCTAAAGCATTTCTTGATTGTTGTTCGCTGTGATATTTTGAATAAATGGACAGGTTTACATATGTTGAACGTTTTGTTAAATGTAGACAATTTAATGCAGACGCTAGTCTGTTTGTGTAAACCGTTCTTGTAAATAAATTTAGATTTAGATAAATGAACTTGACTTTCTTTACCACTTTAGCAAATACAAATAAATCTATGCACTTTTACTTCATTACCTTTTTGATCTTTACGCATCGAATATATTACTCGTAAGAAAGTTAAATATGCATGAAATTGCATGTAAATATGGTAATAAAAAATAACGAAAACTTCCTGGTTGTACCAGACCGGGCGTGGACCGCGTCCGCATTCTGTACGCAGGAACTGTCGGCAACTAGATCACCTTACCAATACAAGGATATTTCGCTCAAACCGGTCCGCTGAGCCACGCCTTGCTTTCCATTTACCAGAGTTAATATTAGGTCAGATACCAATACTGCAATAGCGCATAAATATCCATCAGTTTACCAGAATATAATCAGTGGTTTATTCTAGCGCCGACCGACCGAATCAACAATACGCATTAACGAGAAATCGAACATGGAATGCAAATAATGTTCCGATTTAACATGTGAATGGGCCTCAATCAAACTGGAATAAAATCATTAACATTTCGGGGATTCGTTTTGATTTCGATTTCGATCTGATAAAGAGTTTATCAATGTTTAATTTAAAGTTTTAGGTATTTCAATGGCGAATCCTGTCATTAATTTTAATTTAACGACTTCCGTCCCCTTACATCTCGTTTTGCCAACTCAGACAGCCAAAAGTTGTAAATGTTTAAACTGGTATCAGGAGCCAGATCCAGGTTTAAACTTGGAACATCCTATTTCCTTTAGGCCCTGACTTTCAGAGCATCCGAAGGTAAACGTAAACCAGATTCAAACATTATTATAAGTTTGAAGCCCGGTTTCGTCGTTAGCGTCAAACTGAATAGAAACGCCAGCCGAAGTTACTATCACTGGCAAAAGCCTGTTTTTGGTTAAAGTACTTAAAATAGTAATATAGCTGCCTAGAAAAAGGCAAATGATGTCATCTTTCTTAAACAGATGTTGTCGTATATTAATGTAATTAGAGAGGAACTTATTTTGACTTGCATTTTTATTTTGTTTCGTTTTAAAAACACGCTTTAGGTAATTAATTATTTTATCCACACACTGAACAAAAACGAATAGGCTTATTGAATTACTTTTCGTAATTCGATTATTGTTTGTAGTTTTCTTGGTCAGAGAAGTGACATTATATCTAAATTTTAATGGCGAAGTGGCGGACTTGCCCTGCGGCTCCTGCTGCTTCGCGGACGGGTATTCGTAAAAAAAAATAGACGTTTACCTCGGGGTCGAAACAATGCATGTGATGCTGCCCATATTTAATTCAATTTAATACTAAGGTTTCCAGTCCTTACTCAAATGGCTCAACCTATAACTTAAGTAACTTAACAAATAATTCGCCATTAGTTCCAAACTTTCGACCGCACGTACAACAACAATTTGTGAATGAATTATTCATTACAATGTAGGTAATCGCCTTTTTTTGCAATATAATATCTACCAACCATACCATGACTCTTATTAACTGCCAGGTAAAAACTTTGTAAAGAAAGAATAGTAGTACCTATGACGTCTTTTTTTACTTTGTTATTTACAATTGGGTACCTTACCTAATGACCAAATTTGACTGGCTCAGAACGGCATTAAAATCTGCTAGTTGAAATTATATTTTGCTATTAGAAAATATATAATAAATATATTCTCTTATTACCTAAGTAAATCAAAGGAATATGACTTTCATAATAGTGAAGGAAATGTGTCTAGATTTTACCATTATTACATAAAATTGTGCTTAAGTGAATTTGTCATTTTCTAAGCACAATTTCCGAAGAAACTATCTATATTTACGAATTGTAAAGTGTCCATCGAATGTAATGAAACACACATGTCCAAACACATTGTGCTAAGCTCAATATCAGTTATTAAATCTACGCCTACCAAATAGTTTGCATTGGCGCAATACAGTTTCAATAATTGCATTGTTTTGTCCACTCATGCCACAGAGAAGAAAGGTTAAGTAGGCCTACCTCGAGAGATTTACAATAACAAAGAAATAACTTTATGCACCTGGTTCCGGTTAACAGGTTTCCTGTAAATAATGGATAGATCAAAACACTATTTTCCTATATAAAAATATTTCGGCTGCAGGAAAGTGTGAAGTTTAACGTGTAAAAATGCAACAAAAAAGTTTGAAGTCATCAATGGATGAATGTTTAAAAGAAGATAGCTTATATACCTTCTAACTACGCATTAATAATGTTTATTAACACTACTACTACTTCTCACAAAAGCGTATGCGTAGCGTAAAGCGTAATAAAAAAAATGGTTGCCTGTAAAGTCGGTTTTACGGGCGAAGATTTTACGTGACAACGTCTTTTTCTCGGTAGAATATTTATTGATATGAATATAATTAAATTGCACAATAGGAACAAGGAATTGAATGAAAATAAGAATTGCACAAATTTTAACTATAGAAAATCTAAGCACTCCACATTTTCACTACAGACACAGCTGACGATACTTTAACCACACGTGTGAACTTGTATTATGACGCTTTCTTGTTTTTCCAACGCCAAGAACGTTCGAGAAAGACAAAGACAGAGACACAAGCATGCGCCGATTCAATGCGCCTAATTCTCTAGTGCTGCGCGCGCGGCAGACCGATCATAG
Organism: Anania crocealis; assembly: GCA_949315895.1. Lineage (NCBI taxonomy): Eukaryota > Metazoa > Arthropoda > Insecta > Lepidoptera > Crambidae > Anania > Anania crocealis. The sequence continues at coordinate 11,679,367 of OX438864.1, forward strand.
TTGAGTGGGAGAGAGACGCAAGGCATTCGGCGGGCCTCTCTCTCGTTCGGTGACTCATCGTAACGTTACCGAGCGTTACACTTTTTCATAAGTGACTCCCAGCCGCAACCTAATTTAAGACGTTGTCACGTCAAAATAAGTAAAACTGTTATATTCTTGAAAACATATTAACTACTGTGCAGATTTGCTTAAAATGCATCAAGTCACTTCTGAGGACATAAATGCTTTTCAAAATAGAACAACAAAGGAAAAAGTTTAATGATCAAACCTAACAGCAGCTGGAACAACTCCTAAATTTGAGTCTTGTTGCCTTTTAAATACTAAGTAGGTACTCAGAATTTCACGTGTTCCGATTTTAATTAAGTTACAAGACTGGGCCGCTAATTTATAAAATACAAGCATTGTTGTAGTCATATTGATGGTTTACCGAACTTGTATTAAGCTTATGTACTTTAACATAGACATTTAATTTATTTATATAAACCGTGTTCTTTATAATGTTACACCCCTTCTCTTCCTATGGGTTTCGTTAAAAAGGACTAAAGGAGAAACGCCCAGCGTCTTCTCTACTGACCAATCTTCGATCGCGAACCCACTTAGGGCTCTTTTATTGTTACGCGGGTACACATGCGGGTGGCGCGCATTTTGAGTTCATTGCTAGCTTGAGGTATTTGATAGATCACCCGTGCCCAGTATCATCTATCAAATATAGCCGGCAATGTAAGTAAAATGCGTGCCACCCGCAATGCGGTCCCCGCGTGACAATAAATGAGCTCTTAGTCTTGGCGGCAAAAAGACAGGAAAATCAATGACAATACTGCTTGCTCGTCTTTTTCTGGTATTACTCCTTTAGTCACCTCTTACGACAATTGAATAACGGGAATCTATTTAAGTCAGTGACGAAGTAATAATCATTATAACCATCATCATTTTAGACAAATTAATAAAAAAACTGAACTAGTAAAAAATCACTTGGCCATCGAGTTGGAATTGATCCTACTGTTCAGTGTGCTACTGCACTATACGCACTGACTGTATGGCGCAACCTTTATTTTATTGCAAGCAATTTCAACAGCCATTACCAAAATTCAGATTGATTGAGCGGTTGTTGATCGATTTGTAAAATGACCGCATCGATGTATGTTTCGCGTCATTTTCCATCTCAAAATGATTTTGTATTTGTAAAGAATGATTGCAGAAAATTGCACTGTGGTGAATGGTGTTTTTATCACGAAAACATCGGAATAACTTTTATAATGATTATTGAAGGTTTTTTATTTTTTGAGTTGTAGTTTGAGTTTGAGAAATAAATGTGGACAACATCACATACACTGCTTAGAGTAACTATTTAAATCAGAACAACAGTTACAAACAACCAGAACCGAGAAAATAAAGAAATTATTTTTTCTACATTGACACCCGTCTGAGAATCGAACCCGGGACGTCGGAGCAAGTGACACCTTGAAATCCGGTGCGTACCCTACTCCGCCACGGAGGTCGTCAAATGTTACAGTGAAACGGGGATTTTCCTTTTTTAAAGCAACAAATGACATCACATTTCTCCTCATGAATAAATGAATGAATGTATGGAAACACATAGTCGATTTAAGTAATTGCTCTACAATTAAATATTAAATAGTCAAGTGCGGAGATCTGTTTAGTGAAACGCAGTAGATACCAAGAAATATAATTATACACATTTACAATAGATAAATTAAAAAAACACCATTTTATAAACATTAGATCTTCACTTTTGATTACTGATACACTTAATTATCTTAATTTATATATTATTATATTCGTGTGTTTGTCACCTGACTTAATCGGTCTGATTTGGATTAAATTTTAAGTGTATATTTCAATGGGTTCTTGGATAGTTTAAAGACTCAATTAGGTTGGCGCTGGTTTTCTAGGCAGGATGCTGGGTCTGCTAGTTATCAATAAATCTTCACTAATAACAAAAAAGAAATTTGAATTTTTGGATATAATAAATAAACTTAAAGCTACGGAAACCATTGAAAACCTTTCACCACTTAAACTTAAACTACAAATGCGAATTTTTGGTTGAATATTTCTAACTTAGTTACGGCAAAACAGCCTAACGGATATTGATGAAATTTGGCACGGAGATAGGGTATAGGGAGGAATAGGACATCAGCTCCTTGTTATTACGGAAACGACTACGGTTCCCGTCGTATAGATTCGCGTACCAAATCACGGATTCGCGTACCAAATCAAATATGTATGTGAAAAATACGTCTTCTCACGCTTATCTTAATCGCAAGTAATTGCCTAAAGTAATTCACTGATTAGATCTTACTTCGATAACTTATTTAATCACTAGCTGTTGCCCGCGACCTCGTCCGCGTCAATTTCTGTTATTATAATCGCGATTATTTTTGCAACATTTTCCACTGATGCTTCGCTCCTATTGGTCGCAGCGTGATGTTATATAGCCTAAAGCCCTCCGCAATAAATGGACTATCTAACACAAAAAGATTTTTTCAATTCGAACCAATACTTCCTGAGATTACCGCGTTCAAACAAACAAACAAACAAACAAACTCACCAGCTTTATAATATTAGTACAGATAACTAGAAGCATGACCTGCTTTTAAGTCATGTCTCAACCACACTAATACTCTATTTTACTCCAATGTATTTCTAACTATCCCATAAACTCAAGCAATATTCATCTAGTTGCATATTTTTATGCAATGTTAAGTGAATAAAAACACTAGTAATTATATATTTCGTCACGTTATTGTTTAAAGGCAGTGTCTCACAACGGTATTGCATAGTGCTACATTTCAACATATTCTACAGTATGATATTAACTCTTTAGTATTTAGTTATGCCGTGTGAACATGCACATGAATTAACAACTTAGATACTTATAACGAAGATAAAAAAATAATTAATTACTTGAACTAAGAGTATAACCTTAACTTGTTTCATGTCATTTACGGCCGGTCCCAATAACCTATCTATCTTCAGTTTTGCCATATCGGAGATAGAAAACAACTTCTGTCTTTATTTCTCTGGACGGCAAAATCAGAGACAGAAGATGTTTTCTATCTCCGATATGCCAAATCTGAAGATAGATAGATTATTGGGACCGGCCGTTAATATGTAAAGGTTGAATTTATTTTTACAAATAATTATAAAAGTTGTTTTTAATAAACAAAAACAGCGCGTCTTTACCATTTTTTCCATGACATCTGAACGCTAACTTTTTTTGTTATAAAACTGTACTACAGGCAATTTTATTGATGGAGTAATATGAAACAAACAGTTCCTAGAAAAAAAAAACTACAGCTTTATTAGGGACAAAATTAATCCCAAACAAAATATTACTGATCTAATTTACGATTTATGTATTTGCAAATGTATTACCCGGCATTACAAAACGCTACCTTTACCTACTTTTGACAACTATTTAATTTTGTATTCATAAATTAATAATATCATTAAGTCTCCGTCTCCACTTAATGCAATTAGAGGCAACTGAACAGTAATAAAAGAACAAAACAAACTTTACATATAAACTTTACAGACCGTTAATTAATACCAAAGTGCCGATAAAGTTCATAAAAAACTGTGAAGTGCAAAACCTTTTGCAGGGAAGCACGAGCTGGCCAATAAACTGAGTCTATTTAATTACAATAGGAAATGGAAATCTAAATGTGCCAGAAGAAAAAGTGGAAAAACCAATCTGGAATGTCGCCGGTAAAAGGCGGAAAGTAGGGCAATCTATAAACTAATATTCATCGTAACTCGGCTTGTTAAAGACAACGTTGTTTGCTTATAGCCACAGTGCAACTAGATCAGTGTTCACCTAAAGCGTACAACTTACTTCTCTTACTAACAAAGAGGAACATCTAATTTTGGACCAATTTAATTCGTTTTAACGATATTGTTTGTCTAAAAATGACATCTATGCCCTAGCATAGATTGTTTTTCAACCAAAAAAAAAAAGAATTTTTATTCTCTATTTGACACGTATGCTTATAATACCTCTTTGCAATTTAACTGTGGTAGTTAAGCAACTCTCTTCCTTATACTAGAAAAAAAAACTCAAAAGTAGGCTTAAGGTCGCACTGCTGGCAATGGAGCGAACGATGCTTCGTATTTCTCTGCGCGAGAGAATAATAATTTTAGAAATTCTAGGAACACTAAGTTAACTGACGTTTCTCGGAGGATGGCTCGAATTGATTGAGAACTTGTGGCATTTAGCAGGAAGAACCGGTTGCCGTTGTAGCCGAATGGTTCTGGAGTGGTGACTGAACACTGGTCGATGGTCTGAATAGCCCGGTGGATAGACGGTCTGGCGAATATTGCAAGAAACCTCTGGATGCGAAAAGACATTAGATTAACATTAGACAAACCAAGAAGATTAAATAGACAAACAACGTCGTTTTAACTTAAACCTAACAAAGAATTACCTACGAAATTAAGGTTAAAATTATTATACGAGATAACTTTTCAAAACTTTGGCATGATCTCTTGAAGAACTATCACGTTAGGCATTTCCATTGTATGACGTCAAGCTAAATAATAGATTCTGACGTCACAACCATACTAATAAATTACGTCGAGTTTAGAATTTATAATAGTGGTGCCGAAAGACTTATATGGAGGGCTCAAACGAGTGAACTTACTACATTCACCTCAACTTCGTGTCAGCCTTGTTGAAAGGTAGAATAAGAAAAACATAACTGATTGAGCACGCAATAAGGAGGGTTTTGTTTAACATTTTCAGCCTAAAGGTTGTTTCAGTAAATTGAGTAGCTTTAAGCACTGGCCAGAGAAAAATAAGGATTCACCTGATTAAATAATGTAATGGGTGATAAAATATTTAATAAGATAATTGTGTTGTTGCAAATATCTTCTTTGTAGCATGATTTTACTCTCAATTATATAACTTGGAGCTATTCAATAAAGCACTTACTATAAAAAAAAAACTTACCTGCGAATAGAATGAAAACCTCCAAATCTGAGTCGGTACAAAATTATTGTAGATTTTTTTTTTTAAACCGATTCCAGAATTTTGGTGGCTTACTTTTTTGAAGGCGCGTAATCACTTTTATATTCCTTTATAGCTCTGTCTATTAAAAAATAGCAACAGAAAAACGAAAATTAAAACTGTTCGAAAATATACCGAAAAGTATGCTACCATGTCTGACTTAATAATAATGAGTTTAAGGTTAATGCTAATTACTCGTAAAATGGGAAATGCCATACCGCTAATAAATCTGAAAAAAATGTATGTACTTAACAAAATATATTTTGACCAACTCGTCGGTTTTGAGTCGAGAGTTTGCTGAAACCGTAGAAAAAAATTGGCCTTCACAGTTTTTTTTTTACTATCTCGCCTACAAAATCTAATCCAGAAAATCAAAGTCATTCGTTGAGAGTTGCCAATCGACGAATGTTTGTCGCACAGCGAGCGCAGTCGAGGCACACGACGCATACAGAGTGCAGACATAGCAAATATAGATAAGTTTATAGTAATGGTTTACTGATAGGTACTTGAAATAAACATTTTTAATATGTGTATTGGTGTCAGCTTTGATGTAAATATATTTTTGCTTCCTGCGTTGTTCCGGCATAAAAATAGAACACCTTTTTTTCCTACCTTACGTAAGATACCGCCAAAAGAAGATAGGTATTAACTTTTGAAGAAGAAAATCTTTTTTTTCGGGTCCACCTATTGACTTATGCATCAGAGTAAGCTGATGATGATGTAAACGATTGCTTGTTTCATTAATTTTTTTTTTATAGTGTACTAAACGTCATCAAAACTGCTGAGCTGAAGTTAGACGTATGACGTCATAGAAAATTTGCTAGCTAGAAAACACGTTACGTTTACGTAATGTTTATTATATGAATAAAAAGGTAGCTTGAAATCCCTTATTATCATGAATTTTTGCTACTGTAACACTTCGTAGTCTTGAATGCGTGACCTGAGGTTAAATTTAACTTGGTATTTTCAATCCAATCCATGATTAATAATTTATTCCTCCCACACGATTATCAGTAAGTAATTAACTCATGTTCAGGTTTATAGATGACATTTTCCATCATAAGGATACATACTTATTTATTTTGACTATGGTGTAGGGACCTCCTCCAGATTTCACGTGTTTGTTGTGTGCATCGACAAAGACTGATTCGTTCCGGGGTTTGAATAAACGGACACGTGATTCAATTTTGTAAGGTCCGTATAGGAGTTTTTCTGGGGAATTTAATTTTTTTAATTTATTTGAAACATTTCCTATTTAACTCACAACTAGAACTTACATTGCATAGTTCCTTTTAAAGATAATTGCTCAGTTTTGACCCAGGTATACTCATTTTGCTCATTAATTCTTGTAATTCTATTAGAGCTAAAAAAAAATTTGTGAAAGTCCCATAATAAGTAAAGAAAAAAAAGAGACGGCTCGATTATTTTTTTATGATATCATTAGAATTGGAGTAAATAATCCACTTCTTTATTTCATACTGTCATGCAAAGTTTACTCTTTCGTGCCCACAGAAATACAAATAAAAAAAATTAAAAAAATATATTGCGTATGAGAAACATTACTCATATTATATCATTGCCAGCGTGCACGTTAATTACTGCAAAATTTAAGAGGAAACACAAAGGCCGTTTTTCCATACAAACGTAGTCCCCTGTTTCCTCCCTGGATAAAGCCAGTAGAGCAATAATTTTTATTACAAAAATCTATGGTCACTATTAGCATGTTTTTCTGTTTTTTCATAAATTAATTAATAAAAAAGATATGAGCCCTCAAAAATAAAAAAAAAACGCCTGGTTTTCCGCTGTGTTCAAACATCCAGAAAACAAATTTGGCAAAATTTTAGAAAAAAAGGAAAGCATACGAACACGGCCAAAGCCATTCTTTAATTTTAAATGAATAGTAATCGTGGGACTACGAAACGTTGATTTGGTGTTCTTTTAGTAGGTATTTTCGGTCCAAGAAGCAGTGTTTTAAATGTTCTTCAAGCAAGATTAAAATGCTAGTGTTAAATTAAATTGCTAGTGTGTATTGAAAGTACAACTCCCTGAGTCAAAACTTCGACTGACTGAAGTGGGACTCGATCCCATAACCTTCCGCCAGGTGACTGCTCTAACCACAGAACTTGGAAGAAGGTTAGAAAGGCGATGTAGGCGGGGCAAGCGCGCCACGGAGGTTATGAGCAAAATGCTTGTAAGTGAGCGCTGTGATTGGTTTCTTTGACGTCGAGCGACCCTATTGGTCGCGCGACGTCAAAAGAATTCGCTTGATTGGCGTTCTTTGAACTTATTTATGTGTAGTGGGGCGCAAGCGGCGACAGCGGTTCTCATACAAAAGGCGCATGACAGTCTTTCGAACCTTTTTTCATGTTCTATGGCTCTAACCATTCAGCTACCTAGATATTGTTAGTGTTGACGAATTCATTCAAGGCTTTACGTGTGAGTCAGTGCAGTTTCATCAATACTTTGTTTAGTACCTCCAACATAAATATGTTGTACAAATAATAAGACCAAACTAACCAACTATGGCAAGATACACTAGCGTGACGAAAGGTACATAACCATAAGATACTACCTGTATAAATAAATGAATTTGAATTTGAATTTGTAAAGCATAAATAAATTAAAATTAGTTTTAGTAGTTACTCAAGAGTGTACAAACAAGTCATAACTGCTTAGTATCTCCATAAACTACTTTTTATTTAATAAACTAAAAGTAGTTTATTCAGTTACCAAAAAGTTATAATTTATTACACTAAAAAGATACCGTAAAATAGAAAGCCACAATTCTGCGTCACGTCAATGATGTTCAACAGGAAATGGAGAATTCCGAAACTAAAGTTCAACCAACGTAAAATGAAGTCCCGTTGATACGTTATAAGAGAACAACACAAAGCAAGAATATTCAGAAGACACACACCTGTTTTGTTGAAATAAAATTCCATACCTTAGTAACGCCCTGTTGGTCTAGTGGTTTAAATACTCTCCAAGCAAAGATCTCGGGGTCCCAGGTAGGTTCGATCCCCGGACAACAAATATTTTCGAACATTGCTCCGGTTTATGAGCACGAACCCGCATTTGGCAAGCGTGATGATTATGCCTGTACCCATAAATCGCTATGGTATCTTGAATTCGACGATGGAGGCCATTGCCCTTTTTTTAAAATACGAAATGAATCTGCGCAAGGTGTCAAATATTTCTCGTTTTTTACCAATAAATACTCAATTATGCCTATTGAAGTTATAGTTTTTAGGTAAATTATGAAACAGTCTTACGATTATTAAGTAAATTGTTAAACTGTATAAAGTATAACAGTTTATTAAAGCATCTGAAGAACTCAAAATTTTTTTTAACTGAGTTTGTTTTAAATTAGGCTTAGAACTTACCACAAATGGCTCACTTTTATACTAGCAAAACATTCCCAGAAATATGTACCTTACAATAAAATATTCTGATGTTAAATAAATAAGCCCATCTTTAAAAAAAACGTCCATTTATAAACACAACACTTTTAGTCAACCGCCATTGCAAACTCAAATTGCCAAGTCGAAAAAAAATCGACTTGTCTAATCATACGAGTATTTTAATATTTGCGACTGAAATATAAGTTAATCCTATAATTCTACAACCTCTTTAATACTATATAAAAGAGAAAACCACACATAAGCAACACCACTTTCCATTTCCACTCCGTACGGTGCAGACGTCCGTCTGCCCGTGCGCCCCTTCCTTTCCTACCGGTGATAGGCGAATGCCATACACCAGCACTCGCACTCGCATTATTTTGCATCGTTGTGCATTTATCTGTTATTAACTGTACTCACTGTTTGTATCAAAACAGTGATACTTTAAATAACCGATCGCGTTTGAGTTGGTTGATACCTTACGGTGGCAACGAAGCCAACTGAGCGCTCCCGGTTCGCTCTCCGGGGCCTCCAGGCCCTGGGAAAACCGCAGTCCCGGACCCATTGCACTTGGGCCTAGTCCCAAGGGGAAGGGAAGAACGGCTATCCATTAGGGATACCGTTCACTCGCCGCCCCCCCTCCCCCCTGCCTCTGGTGGGGGGTGTCTCTTGTTTCTTTTATAGTCTTTAGTCCCACTAGTCCCAGCCACCATGGTTGATCTTTGCACTGAACAAGCCATCAGAAAACTTCTGGACACAAACCCAGATTTCATTGATTATGTCCGGGAACTTATTCCCCAATTTACTGGCTTTACTCACCCCTCTATCTTGACTGATCAAACCACTCCTATGGACGCCCAGACCACAGATGGAATGGAGTACGTCTGTACAGCCCCACCTACCATGAAGAGGACCTTGTCTGATAGGTCCACTTCTCCGACTCAGTCCCAGAACTCTTTTTCCTCCCTCCCCCTTGACGAGGCGTTCCAGCCTGTTACAGGGAAGAAGAAGCGTGGGAAACGCACCAAGAATCGGAATTCACCGGTCCTTGAGTCCCCCGCGTCACCTTCTCCGTACCATCCCCGGACCCCCCGGCCACCCCCACTGTCAACATCCCTCTGCATCGAGCAAGGACTCCACCAAAGGTGCCCCCTGCTCCCGCTGCTCGCCCAAACTTGCGGTCTAATCCCGCTCCCGCCAAGCCAAAGGCACCTCCTCCGGTTTTCCTTAGATGCAAAGAGAAGTGGACTGAAGTGTCCCGGCTTTGCATCGAGGGCAATATAAAATACACCCGTGCTTCCAACACGGGTGATGCTATCAAAATAGAGGTGCCAAGCATCTCAGACTTCCGTAGCCTCATCGAGCTGCTAGCTCATAAGAAACTTCCCTACCACACTTACGCTCTCCCTGAAGAGCGTAAAGTACGCGCGGTTCTCCGCGGTGTCCCAACTGAGATCCATACGGATGAGGTCAAAGCCGACCTCACAAAACAAGGTTTCCCTGTTGAAGCTGTACATCCAATGTACGGCCAGGGAAAACGTCGTTGTCCCCTGGTGTTGGTCATCATGACCAACTGTCCCCGCTCCCGTGATTTGTTCAGGCACAAAGAAATTGTAGTCTGCGGCCTGTCCAACATCAGGGTAGAACCCCCGCGCAGCCGCGGGGTCCCAGCCCAGTGTCACCGTTGCCAGCTCTATGGGCATGCGGCAGCAAACTGTACAGCCCCACCAACGACCTCCCTAGGAGCATGGAGGAACCTTGTATTTTGTTTGCGGATGACATCTCACTACTTGCGCAATGTGACAATAATAAAAATGGCCAATTGAACGAAAAACTTACCCTTCTCCTCTCGAATATCTCAAACTGGTTGGATGACCATAATTTGGAAATAAACTTCCATAAAACTGAAATTATGTCTTTCCACCCATACCAAAAACAGGCACTAAACATAAATTTCACTCACAATAGCACTAAATTAGAACATGTAGGCACTTTTACGTTACTCGGTTTAGAAATAGATACACATCTAAATTGGAAAGCGCACATCCAAAAAATAAAATCAAAATTATCGAGCTACGCGTATGCACTTTACGAGGTGAAAAAAACTACTGACCTTGAAGCGGCACTAACTACCTACTATGCCTATGCAAACGCGTGGCTTAACTATGGCATTATTCTATGGGGAAATAGCATCGACGCATCCAGCCTTTTTATCTTGCAAAAAAAGCTAATTAGAATTCTCGCCAACACTAAACAGACTGAAAGTTGCAAACCATATTTTAGAAAATTTAACATACTTCTCCTTCCATGTATGTATATCTTGGAAATATGTAAATTTGTCCGGAAACATCCCGAATTTTATACAAAGCGATCGAATTTACCCTCAAACCACTCTTTGAGAAGTGTTCGTAAGAACAAATTAATGTTACCGCCTGTTCATCTAAAGCTTCATTCATCAAGCCCACTAATCATGTCTATAAAAATTTACAATAAACTACCGGAATTTATAAAAGAAGAATCAAATAAAATAAAATATGGAAAATCAATAAAATCTATTCTTTTAAAAAATTGCTACTATACAATAAATGAATACCTAAATGACGAAAATCTAATAAAATTAAAAAATATATAACCAAATTAATTAATACAATGACAACAAATATTACAATTTATTTTATTTCTCAAATTCAAATTTATATAAATGTTTAATAATATAATCTAATAAAAATATGTATTTAGCTGTTATTTTATATAAAATAAATTAATAACTATCACCAAATTAGTCGATACTCGTATCTATAAATTGAATATACAGTAAATTTTAGAAAGTAAGTAAATTATGTATGTAGTAATAATAGGTGTTTGTTTGTTCTTTTTTGAAATATTATGTAATTATGGCGTCATCCTCTCTGTCCGTCTACTACAAATTGTATTGTTGTGCCCGAACAGGGTCTGTAATGAACTGTGTTTATGACAATAGTATTGTTTTAAGTTCGAGCAACAGATGGCGTTGTGCTTTGTTAGCTCGCGGCGGATAAGCGATTTTTTGGTAGCACATAAGTTGTACCTTAAGGTTCATTATGTAAGAGAACAAGAAGATCAAGATTAAATACTTGCTTGGTTCAAAAGTTCATAGTGGTTTTTATGTAGTTCGACCCACTAGTTAATTCCAGTGCAAAATCAAGTTAGGTATTTAAACATGGTCCATTGAGGCCGAATTTTGAACGTCAGTCCGGTAAGGACGCTTCGTGTACTCGCAGTGGATCGCTGTGGCAAAGGTACACAGAACAACACCCTGCACGAGAAGAAGTGGTGCAGAGGTGTAAAGAGTTTAAGAAACTGCAGCAGCATGAGCGAAGGCACTAGGCAAGCAGCTGAGCTATGAACGAGACGTAAGTGACGTCACGAAGATCAACAATCAACGGCACACAGGCAAAGGACGATGCAGGTGTCAGTGATTGTAGCGCAAAAATTGTGAGTACGAATTTCACCTTTATTTCATAGGAAGAAAGAAAATAGACATTTCACTTTAACTTTGGTGATTTCAAGGCAATTTTCGCCTTATTAGTGTGGTGATTTAAACTTAGAACAATTTTCAATATTTAAGATTAATTTGAAGATGTCATTTGGGGACTTGTAAAAAATTTCAATATTTGTTAGTTTTAGGACTTAGAATAATTTAAGAAAAAACAAAGGAACGGGGAATCTATGCCCAAATTTGGTTTTAGGTTAATTGTATTAAAAGACTTGTAATTTTTTCACGAATTTTATATGGTAAAGATCTGATAGTAATTTTAGCATAAGTTAATTAATTGTAATATCAATATGGAGACTTTTGTTAATGTCCAAAAGGAGCTACAAAAGGCCATCGATAAGGGTTCAGTCAATTATAAGAAAAGCCCAAAGGATCGAATTACTGTAGAATACTTAGAAACTAGACTTGAGAATTTAGAAAGAGATTGGGCATCATTTTATGTAAATCACTCTAAGCTATTTCAAACGTATAAGGTCGAGGAATTAACAGCTAGTTCATATACTAAGAATGATATCTATGATAATACTGAGGAGTCCTATATTATGTACAAATCCGCTTTAAAGGCGGAACTGAATAAACCATTGGCTAATGTACAAAAAATAAGTTCATCTAGTTTTAAAAGTGTTGAACAAAGTGAGTCCAACAATTCCTTTGTAAATTTACCTAAAATATCAATTCCTAAATTTTCGGGCACTTACTCTGAGTGACCAACGTTTAGAGATTTGTTCACACCACTCGTGCATAATAACAAGACGATGTACAAAAATTGCATTACCTTAAAGGGCAACTGTCAGGTGAAGCCGAGCAATTAGTAAGGTACACTCCTATCACCGGCGATAATTACATGCAATGTTGGGATCTATTAAATAAAAGGTACAATAATAAAAGATACCTGTCTAATTGCATTTTAAAAAGACTATTTAATCAGAGACATTTAAATGGTGAAAGTTCTTCAGGATTAAAGGAATTGTTGGACACTACATGCGATTGCTTAAACGCAATGAAGAATATAGGTATTGAGGTGGCTACATGGGATGTGATTATCATACATATAGTTACATATAAGTTGGACAACGAAACTCGTAAACAGTGGGAGTTACATATTTCCAATATTGATGTAAATATTTTACCAACTTGGCAACAACTTAAGGAGTTTCTAGAGAGTCGTTTTCGGGCTCTGGAATTCGTAGTTACAAAGAGATCTTTCCAACAAACCAGTAGCCCTCAAACAAAACCCAAGGTACTGCTTTCTACTAATAGTTCGGGTATGCGATGTGAATTCTGCGCTGAAATTCATAAGCTATGTTTTTGTAAGGAGTTCGCGAAACAAGAATGTGCAAAAAGACGTGACTTTGTCCTTAAGGACAAAGTCACGTCGTATCGTATCGTATCGTATTTGTTTCAATTGTTTGGGCGGTAACCACTCAGCTTATGAATGCAAAAACCCAAGTACATGTAAGATATGCAAGAAGCGTCACCACTCATTGCTTCACATATCATCTGATAGTGCAAAGACAACTAATGCACCTGAGGAGGTTTCTCAAGTGGTGACTTGTCTGTCAACATTGGAGAAGCCAAGGCAGGTTTTGTTAGCTACCGCGCTAGTAAATGCAGAGTCAAAGTCAGGTCAATTTCAAGTTATTAGGGCGCTACTTGATCAAGGGTCGCAGGCGAGCTTTGTTACAGAAGCCACCGTGCAGCTTTTAAGATTGAAAAAGAAATCAATTCACGGTGTTATCTCCGGTTTGGGTGATAATAAATCAGTTGCGAGGAGATGCGGGTTCGTGTCCCGCCTGAGACAAAATTTTTCAAGTTTATATACTGATAATAAATCAGTTTCCACCAAATACGAAGTCAACTTTATGATTCAATCGCGTTTTGACCCATTGGTCAAAATACCCATAAAGGCATTTGTGTTAAAGAACATCACTTCCTATTTACCTGAAAAACATATAGATTCCATCAACTGGGTAGATTTGCAACATTTACACTTAGCGGATCCAAAGTTCACTACATCAAGTAAGATTGATTTGTTGATTGGTGCAGAAGTATATAGCTACATTCTGAAAGAAGGAGTAAAGAGGAGTCCAACGTGGTCACTGATAGCGCAGAACACTACCTTAGGGTGGATCATTTCGGGTGTAGTTGATACTGGCAATGGAAGTGAAGAAAACAACTGTGAAAGTATGTTAATAAAAATAAATATTACAGTCATGCATGTACAAGTAAATGAGGATAAAAGTTTAAAGAAGTTTTGGGAAATCGAAGAACAACTACCTGATATCAAGAGCATCTTAACAGAGGAAGAACAACGTTGTGAAGAATTCTTCAAAAAGACAACAACGAGGACAAATGAAGGTCGTTATATTGTAAGATTACCTTTTCTCGAAGATCAACCACAGTGCACCAATTACGGTTCAAGAGCTATAGCAGAAGCAAGATTTAGATCCCTGGAAAAAAGGTTCGCCAAGGATAACAATCTAAAGGAAAAATATACAGAAGTTATTAATGAGTACCTAGCTTTAGATCATATGAGACCAGCAAATGAGAGCATCAGAGAAAATGAAGCGTCCTATTTACCACATCACGCTGTAATTCGTAATGATAAATCCACTACCAAGGTAAGAGTAGTTTTCAACGCCTCTGAAAAGAACAACAAAGGTGTGTCGTTAAATGATACCCTTATAGTTGGTCCAACACTACAAGCTGATCTTCGTCATACGGTGTCGAATTAGAGAAAACACAGGATTGTCTTAGTAGCGGACATTGTAAAGATGTATCGCCAGGTCTTAGTAGCCGATGATGATGTTAAGTACCAACGAATCCTATGGCGCGAAGATCCTGAAAAAGAAATAAAGGAATATGAGTTAAGGACAGTTACTTTTGGAACAGCATCGGCACCTTACCTTGCGGTCAAGGTATTGCAGCAAACCGCCATTGATGAAGGCCAAGAATATCCTAGTACTGTTGAAAGAATTCTTAAAAGTTTCTATATGGACGATCTAATGACTGGTTGTTTTAGCATCGATGAGGGGATGGACCTGTACAATCAATTGAATAACATACTAGAAAAAGGTGGGTTTTAATTGCAAAAGTGGAACACTAACAACAAAATTTTAAGCGAGAAAATTAATAATATTGAAAAGAAAGCTGAAAGTTTAATGATAAAAGAAGTCATTAAAATGCAAGATAGTACACAAGATATAGAACAAACAGAACTTAAACTCAAGCTAGACAAAACAGTTAAAATATTGGAAATTACCTGGAACCGCGATGACGATGTTTTAGAGTACTCGGTGATCCTTCCGCCGACAACAGCACCTGTAACAAAAAGAACAATTATAGGAGAAATAGCAAGATTGTTCCACCCATTAGGATGGATAGCACCTACAATCATCATAGCAAAGATTTTTATTCAACGTTTATGGCTAGCTGGTGTAGGTTGGGATGAACAACTTTCTATTGAACTAATAGAAGAATGGAATACTTACTGACAATCATTGTTGAATCTTACCAAAATCAGAGTACCGCGTTGGCTTGGCACTTGTCCAAATGATATTCTTATCGAACTGCATGGTTTTTGCGATGCGTCTAAAGCTGCTTACTCCGCTGTAACCTACTTAAGGACAGTCGATATAAATGGGCACGTAAAGGTATCTCTGATAAACGCCAAAACAAGAGTAGCACCTATAAAGCAGATAAGAATTCCAAGATTAGAACTATGTGGAGCAGTTCTTTTATCAAGGCTGTTATGCGAGACAGCAACTGTCCTTGAAATTTGCAAAGACAATGTTAGAGCATGGACTGATTCAACGATTGTACTTGCATGGCTGAATACTCACCCCAGTAAGTGGAAAACATTTGTAGCTAACAGGACATCTGAAATTTTAACTAAAATAAGCTCATCACAATGGAGTCATATTTCTACAAAGCACAATCCTGCTGATCTAGCATCACGAGGAGTGTTACCGGTTAATTTATCAGAAAGTAGTTTGTGGTTTAAGGGTCCTCAACTCATTCAAGAGCAAACTATTAACTTTAACAAACCAAGTGAGTTCAAAGCCACCTTGGAAGAATCAACTAGCAGAACATACATTGCAACAGTACCTGAGGAAACAATTTTCAAAAGGTTTTCCTCATTGCAAAGACTGCTAAGAGTGATATCATATTGCAGAAGGTTCATAAATAAGATAAAATCAACATATTTAAGTAAAAATGAAATTGATATGACATTGCAGAGTTGCATTAGAAAAGCTCAAGTTGAATCATTTCCAAATGAGTATGCACAATTATTAGCTGGAAAGTTAAACTTAAAATCAAGTTCATTAAGATCACTCTGTCCATATTTCGATGAAAACAAGATAATAAGAGTTACTGGCAGATTACAAAGGGCAAATGACGATGATAACTTCAAACATCCAATCATTTTACCAAAGAACCATCATTTTACTAAATTGATAGTGGCTGATGCACACGAAAAAACATTGCATGGTGGTCCTCAGTTAATGATGAATTATCTAAGATCAGCATACTGGATAATTTCAGGCAAAAGTATTGTAAAACAGCATGTTCGTGGATGTGTGATTTGTGCTAAACAAAGAGCAGAGATTAAAACACAATTCATGGGATCATTGCCTTCGGTAAGATGTACTCCGGCAAGACCATTTCTTCACAGTGGAGTGGATTATGCTGGACCCATCAATATAAGGACGTCTAAAGGCAGAGGTCATCGTTCTTATAAAGGTTATATAGCTTTGTTCATTTGCATGAGTACACGCGCTATTCATCTTGAGTTGGTGAGTGATATGACCACTCAAGCTTTTCTAGCAGCGTTCAAATGATTCACTGCTCGTCGAGGTCATTGTAGTGATATTTGGAGTGATAACGGTACGACGTTCGTGGGAGCAAACAAGGAACTTCAGCAGTTGAACTCCAATCAACAAAACTTTGCACAGACTCTCGAAATGAAGGGTACCACATGGCACTTTATCCCTCCCCATGCTCCTAACTTCGGCGGTGTTTGGGAAGCGGGGGTTAAATCGGTTAAATTTCACCTTAAGCGCATAATTGGTGAGCAGACCCTCACCTTTAAGGAAATGAGTACTCTGTTATATCAGGTGGAGGCGTGTTTAAACTCACGTCCTATAAGTGTAATCCCTAGTGAGGATCCTAGTGAACCTCTCCCTCTGACCCCAGGTCACTTTTTAATTGGAATCTCTTTTAACTGTGCCCGAGCCCAACTACGAAACCTCATCACTAAGCTCCTTAAGTAGATGGCAGTTAATACAGAGATCAGTTCAAACCTTTTGGAGACGTTGGTACCAAGAGTACTTAGCTGCAATGATGAATAGATATAAATGGAGATCACACGTACCAGAGCCAGACATAGGTCAAATTGTTTTAATAAAGGAGGATGATTTACCCCCTAGTCGATGGCTTTTAGGACGAATTTTAGAAAAACATCCAGGACATGATAACATATCACGTGTGGTCACCTTACGCACTAAGTCATCTATTATAAAGAGACCTACATCAAAACTTTGTGTATTGCCTATAGCAAAATAAATGTTGTAAATAAAATGTTAATTAATGTATTCCGTATTTTGTATAAGTAAATGTTTTAGTATTATTCATGTGTTACTTTTATATACAAACGATAAGATGTTTAGTTCAAAGTATTATTTCATTTTGTGTAGACCATTTCTCAATTTAAATGGTCTAAGGGGGCGGTATGTTTATGACAATAGTATTGTTTTAAGTTCGAGCAACAGATGGCGTTGTGCTTTGTTAGCTCGCGGCGGATAAGCGATTTTTTGGTAGCATATAAGTTGTACCTTAAGGTTCATTATGTGAGAGAACAAGAAGATCAAGATTAAATACTTGCTTGGTTCAAAGTTCATAGTGGCTTTTATGTAGTTCGATCCACTAGTTAGTTCCAGTGCAAAATCAAGTTAGGTATTTAAACAAACTGTCTACATCATACTTTATAACATCCTTGTAACATTATAGAACGCAATAAAATATTTGAATTGAATTGAATTGAATTCAAGGTGCGTTAAGTGCCTTGGCTCCCACTCCACCAGGGAGTGCGAACGCACGCGCGACACCCCCGGGGAACCGGCGTGTGTTAACTGCGGCCTTATCGGCCACCCCGCCAACTGGCGGGGATGTGCACGCGCGCCGCGCCCGAAACCCCTACCTCCCATGAGGTCGCAGGTTGGCCCTCCTACCCACTCATTTACCAACTTCCCTGCTCTCCCGAAATCGGGCGGCAGGGAGGCAGCTCCGGCCACTAAGCCGGCAGGGAGCTGGAGGAAACCCCTCAATTCACCACCCAAACCTCCCCCCTTCACCCCGCATGAGCGGGTCCTAACACCACCGCAAAAATCGCGTTCACACAACAGTGACGACGACGATTTCACACTGGAGTCCGATTTTATCGATAACATCGATATTGATGAAGTCAAAGAAATCGCAAACAAACTGCGAAATGCCCGTTCCACCCGAGACATCATTATGACTCTCAGTCATCATGAAAGATGTCTAAAAACCATCAAAAGTCTTAAGCCCCAGGTTAACTAAGCCCCACCCTACAGGACCCTTCAGGTCACCCCCCAGCCCTCTCAATCGACTTTCACCCCTTCTGGGAGTCAGTCGATAATAACTTATTTTACTCAGGCCCACGTTCATTTGGACGATGGCTCCTTAAATTCAATTATTCCAGGCTCGCATTCTTCCCGAATGCCAGCCCTCTTCAGTGCGCACTTCGCCTAGGTGAGTGACGCCCTGCACCACCCCCCCTCCAGGGGGTGTGGTCGCTCAGATATGCTATAACACCCTTTGGTGATAGCGATTATAGGTGGTGTTTAGTGAGTAGGAGTCTCACATAACCTCACAGCCGGCTGTGAGGTATCCATGAGGATTCACCACCTCCTTCCCCCGTGGGAGGGTTGCCGGTCGAGCGATCGTTTCAATAGGAAACGACCGGTCGTCCGTGTGCAAAAAAAAAAAAAAAAAAACATAAGCAAACATTCAATTAACTTTATGGGTTCGAAATCTTCTACGATGTCATTGAATAGTCGGTCAACAACCTAACAATTTAATTAACGACTAGCTGTAGCCCGCGACTTCGTTCGGGTCAATTTCTGTTATCACAAATGTATATTATTTTTCACTGATGCTTCGCTCCTATTGGTCGCAGCGTGATGTTATATAGCCTAAAGCCTTCCTCAATAAATGGACTATCCAGCACAAAAATATTTTTTCAATTCGAACCAGTACTTCTATAATATTAGTATAGATGTACAGCTAACTTCATTCGTGATTCCACACGAATTTGGTATCAATTTAAATGGTATTAAGTCATCTTTAAATCTAAATTAAAATAAACCTTGTACCGCATACAAAAGATTCAATTTTAATTACAAATCTATTGGACGCCAAGGTATCCAATGTAAACTTTAGTTTTAGGCAATTGGCACACAGGGCGAAATGTTTACTCGTAAAAGTAATTCGAAAACAGGTAAGTAAGTACTTAATGCTTACATTGTTTAAACATTTTGAGTAGTCAACCAACACAATTAAACTGCAATTATTGGGAAATTATCGGAATGATAAAATTACTGTTTTAAATCGCGACTTTGTCCGAATGAAATAGTGACTTTGTATAGCATATTAAAATTAAAATTTAGACCAATTATTCTAAAATTTTAATGCTTAAATTAGCTATTGGTATTGTAACATAAGGTATATTACATAAGATATAAGACTTAAAATGTCATATTTCTATAATAATGTAAGTAGTCAAAAGCCAAAGAAAAAAAATTATCATTCTAAAGTTGATTCCCCACATCCTCCCCTTGAAATAGACATAAACACTGCACCACGAAACCACTTAGCATATAACCTAGATAAACCGCGGTTCAATTTCTATAAGGCGGACTATGAGGCTATTAATAAATTTTTGAGTGATATTTCTTGGAGAGACAGGTTGCTTAACGCAGGAGATGTGAATGAAATGGTTAAATCCTTTTATGCGATAATCTGGGAATCTATTGAGCTGTACGTCCCTATGAAAAAACAACAAAAATGTAAGTATCCTTGCTGGTTTAACAGTAATCTTATTAAATTATTACGCGAAAAACACACACTTAGGCGACGATTTAAAAAATACAGGAACCCTCTTGACGAGGTGTCGTTTAAAATTCTGAGAACGCGTTGCAAAAAATTGATTACTAGGTGCTACAAGGAATATATATTCAGATTGGAAGAATCTTTATACAAAAATCCTAAGATATTTTGGTCAGCAATTAAAGGAAAACGTAGACAAGTGAGCTCGTTTCCGGAAACAATGAAGTACGGCTCACAAACTGCTTCTACTGGGGAGGATATTTGTTGTTTATTTGCTGATTTCTTCTCATCTGTATATACTAACGATAAAACTGATTGTTGTTATGAGAGTCGGCAAATGCATAACGGTAGCCTTCACAGCGTTCACATAAAGTTAGACGACATCCTACAACAACTTAGGGCGTTGAATCCTGACAAGGGCCACGGTGCTGATGATATTCCGTTGAGCTATGTTAAAATGTGTGCCGAAAGCTTGTTTACTCCATTACATCTAATTTATAATAGATCTCTATGCACTGGTACCTTTCCCGAGCAATGGAAAATAGCAAAAGTTGTTCCGATACACAAAGGGGGTGATTTCGCTGATGTCAAGGAATATAGACCAGTTTCTCTCCTTAGTGTTTTTGCTAAAGTCTTTGAAGCTCTGATATGCAAGGTGGTACAAAATCATTGTAAGCAGATTTTTACAGATCATCAGCATGGTTTTTTAGAAACTAGATCGACCAGTACCAACCTAGCCTGTTTTGTAAACTTTTTATCGCATGCTATAGATTCACAGAAACAGGTTGACATAGTATACACGGACTTTAGTCGGGCTTTCGATGGGGTTTGTCATAAAGTGCTTATTTGTAAATTAAAATCGTATGGTTTCCATGGATTTTTACTAAATTGGTTCAACTCTTATCTTTCTGATAGAGAATTTTATGTGGTTCTTAATGGATATAGCTCAAATAAACATATTATATCTTCGGGCGTCCCACAGGGCTCTCATCTAGGACCAGTGCTGTTTAATCTTTTTATAAACGACTTGCCTGACTGTTTTAAATATTCGAGATCATTCCTATATGCTGACGACCTTAAATTGGGTCGTATCATAGATTCCGGAGACGATGCTATTAGGTTGCAGGAGGATCTGGACCGTCTATATGACTGGTGTAAACGCAATGCCATGAACATAAATATCTCTAAGTGCCAGCAAGTCAATTTTACTCGTAAACAAAACCCAATGCAAACACAGTATTACCTACAGAATATGGCCTTGCGCTGCACTGAAATAGTCAGGGATCTTGGGGTATATTTCGACCAAAAACTTTCATTTGTTCCCCAGCTAGAAAACGTAACAAAAAAGGCATCTAGGACCCTTGGATTCGTTATCCGTAATGGAAAAATGTTTAAAAACTCTAGTATTAAGATCTTGTTATACAACGCGCTGGTCAGGAGTATTCTTGAATATGGCAGTGTGGTATGGCGGCCCCATTACGCTTGTCACATACTACGGCTCGAGCGTGTGCAAAAAAGATTTCTTTGGCACCTAGCTTATACTGAGGGAAAAGACAAGATATTAAAGACCTATGAGGATAGACTTAAATATTTCAAAATGACAACATTGGAGAAAAGACGGGATCTTTTAGACTTACTGTTTCTGTCAAAATTACTAACAAACAAAATTAATTGTCCCCAACTATTGACAATGTTTCAAATGAAAGTTCCTCGTAGGATTCCTCGAAAACCAATTGCACCACTCTGCCCTCCGCTCTGTCGCACAGTCATGGGCTCTAATTCCGTCATTCCTCGCCTCTCCAAAATCCTTAACCATTATAGTAGCTTGATAGACATTTTTCATGACTCAGTTTTTAAGATACGCAAAGTAGTTTTAAGTATTATGTAGCTGGAAATGTGATTTTAAAGCTTACTCAGCTTTTTTACTGTAAATGCATGTGGAGTCTACTTGTAATCAAATTATGTATTTAGCTATATTTATTTTAATGAATTTTTATTTTTAAGGAAATTGTAATGCATAAAGTGTAAGTGGACCTAATTAAAAAAAAAAAAAAAAAAAAAAAAAAAACATTCTATATGACGAATTTCCGTACAAACTTTCATCTCGTACATTTATTTTAAACCCTTAAAAGTAAAATTTGTACTTACTTTGAATGTCAAACTTGTTTATATTTAATCAATAATCTTGATATTGAGTTTCTAGCTTATAATTTAAAAATGATAAAACACTCCGTGTGCCACAGACTCAATTACTTTTTGATAAAATCACTTTGGATACTTAAGCGTCCAGGTGAAAGTGTGAGGTTTTAAAATTAGTAATCCTATGATTTAATGTAAGGAAAAATACAAGCTAAGCAGATAAATCGGATTAATAATTATCAATGAATTAATGACATGCGCCTTTAAGGACAGAAATAGTTATTTATGCAAAAACAATAAAGCATTATTGAGAGTTAGTTACGCGCATTTCAGCGCCGATCTGTGTCATAAATAAATTTACATGAATAAATTACCTAGACACTTTAGAACTGCTTTTACTCAATCCACAAAATGGTTTTACATAAAATGCACACTTTATCTCAAGAAATGTGGTCCTCTAACACAAATATAAACGAAAAACTCTGAACTTAACGAGAAAAATTATCACAACACCATCGCCGCAAACTTCACATGCCAATTCTCCAATACTTTTCTTTCAACTTAAGCGTTAATGAATGAAGAACGAGATAGACAACACGCCTTATGAATTTTATATACGTTCGAGCAGTATAAGGCTATTTTTGTCACCTCCGTGCTTTTGGACGCTTTAGTATCCAAGGGTACTGACGTTCAAAATGCCTCGGATACCATAGTATCCAAAGTGTATCTAGCGGCTAGGCGGTGCTACACTAAGGCGTAACGGAAAATTGTTATTAAATTGTTTTCAATTCTAATGAATGAAGAACTGAGTTCATTCTAAATCGGAGCTACTGTATGTAATCTAAATATGATGATAAGTCAGTATCGTGTGTCCAAGCACACCGGCGAGCCCGAGGGACCGCCCTGGGACACAGGTCTGCGGCAGTAATAATGTAGAAGACGCTGCAGCTGGATCAATATGGACTTTGGTACAAAAATTGTCACAAAATCGTTATGCAGTTTGAGCTGCCTTAGTGGTCAGTAAAATAACGGTAGTAAACAATGGTAGAATAACTGTGACATATTAAATTCTATTGTATTGAAATAAAAATGAATCACCGAAATTGATGTACGCGCATAGTTTCCGATCGACTGCGTCAAATCGGTTTTTTTTTTGTTATATTTGCAATGGTCAGGAGAAGGTTTTATAAGGCATAAAATTTTTGATAGGTAAATGCGGTCTGAGAACTATGTTAAAGGTAAATATAGTTAGTCATAAAGAGAGCAGCTGGTCATTTGCTTGCATTATTTTTATTTGTTAACCTATGAAAATTCAGAACGGATGACTGGTTGTCAATAAATAAGAAGCAGTTCTGTCAATGTCTCAATAGAAGTAAAAAAATAAGGTATTTATTGTAAGCCCTTATTTTATCATTTTTCTGCTGGACACAGACCACTCCGAAAGAAAGATTCTGTCATAATCACCACCTTTGGTTGGTTGACGACCGCAGTTTAGCTAATGATGGAGAGAAGATGCTGCATGTCCATCTTAACGTACTTAGCAGTACTGCTTCCGACACCGCTTATGATACGCCTAAGACAAGAGAACTGATGCTCTTTTATATTTTGTGAAAGCATCACGACACACGACCATTATTAACCCAATAAATAAACACATTGCTATTCACAATAATGCTGACTACAAGAGTGCAAAATACCAGTTTTAATTTTACCATAGCATGTGTGGAATGCTAAGAGAAAGTGACTGCAAGTAGAGACCATTTGTCAATAATTTTACGACTCAGCCAAGTTCCCGTAAATTACAAAACTGAAGAGAAGTGTGCCTTGAGAGCGTTTAACTGGCGTTAAAGACAAGTCAAGTTTAGTGGCAGTAAACGCGTGGGTCATAAAAGGGATCCTCCGGGCATAAATGTCTTGCTTCATTACTGCCTACGAGACCATTTGTTCAGTTGTAACTAAATTGAGCCGAGAATTGTACCAATGTTAACGCTAAATTGTGACATGGGTAGTTTAGAATAATTATAATCTTCTTGGTTTCGTAACTTCTACTCGTCTACTT
Organism: Anania crocealis; assembly: GCA_949315895.1. Taxonomy (NCBI): domain Eukaryota; kingdom Metazoa; phylum Arthropoda; class Insecta; order Lepidoptera; family Crambidae; genus Anania; species Anania crocealis. Next base: position 11,703,657 of record OX438864.1, read on the forward strand.
GGTAACGTCCACAGAGTACTTTTATAAAGTATATGTAACGTCAAAGTTGCAATGTTGCATTCTTTACGCATATAACTTGCGATCATTGAGTTAACACAACACTTATACTACTTATACTAAGACACTGAAATATCACTAAAAGTCACAGTGCAAATCTTTATTGAATTAAATAATTATTTACGAATGTTTCTGATTAATTTAAGCTCTTGTTTTCTAAAGGCGTATGATTATATCGGGGAGAATCAAGTTAAAAATAAAAAAAGATATTTCTTATGATTATTAAATTAAAGAATTAGTGTCTTGACAGCCATCTTAAAAAAAAATTGTGATGGAGATTGAAGGCCTTTGCCCTGCAGTGTGATGATTTCATATAAGGTGTTACTTTACGTGTGCTGTTTTTTCTTTTCCATTTGTATGATTATTTCTGTAAGGTAGCCGTCATTGTTGTTATTTAACTAGTTGCCAATATCTTACATTAATTATCATATTAGTTCACAACAATTGACTAATTTACTATTTGATACATTCAGCATCGAGGTTTTTCTTACTGTGGGTGGGAAACCACAGCTACTTTAGCTGCAGAGCAATCATTTGAATGATGTAATAGGTTGGGTATTCGTGTAGTTCCCAGAGTAAAAGTACCTTATGGTCGGTATTGAGTTACGCATGTCTCTGTAATCTGCAACTAATAAGCTATTAAATAAATAAAAAACATATTTGTAAAATGTGTAGTAACAGAGATTATATTTGTATAAATGATGAAAACGTGCACTTTCAGGAAAATAAAATGTTTAGTTAAAGTATACAAAAAAACCGTGTTATCGTTGTAAGTTACATAGTAAGCATAACTTATTTTAAAGGCTTCTACAACTAAAAAATAAAGCTCATGTATTTTATCAATGAGCAATAAAAAATAACACGATTTCTTGCACCACTTTCACAAAACATTAAAATATCTCTGAAACTAAAAACCACTTAAGTTACTTTTTGTGGGACGTCACATTTTTGTTCTTCATTAGACAGAAAAACCCACAGACAGTATCCAATAAGAATAAATGTGGCTAACATCACATGTATACTTTGGTCTGTTCACAAATTAAATAACTTGTAGCATTTCCGAACGCGTACTTTGTATTACGCTTTGCGTTTCCTAACGCAAAATCAAAGTGTCAGGTGACACTTAAATAAAAAACTGAATTTTGCGCGGGAAACGAAAAGAGAAAGATGGACTTTGTTTCGTAATTTTGTGAAATTATCCTAAGCGATATTTATTGTGATAAAGTGGTGGCATTGTTATAAGAATGTGTCAGTGAATAGGGTAAAACAAATGAAAGTGAGAAACAAGGAAAGGCGCTCCTATTTGACTCTGATCCACGTTCTCGCGTAAAACTCCTGTAATCATTGAAATGTATAAACCACCCGTACATTTCAATGAGTTAGATTAGTTTAGGTTAGGTTAGGCTATTATGTTTAGGTAAGTATTTATGATATTGTATGTATTTCAAATTGACATTAAAACTAAAGACTAGGCTGTATGGACTGTCCGAAGCCATTAAATTTTTATGAAAAAAAAAACGGTACTGCGACTCTCACGATCATAATGTTCAATGTTTTATTACTTTACATTTCTGTTATTGCATAACGAGTGTTCTACCACGAGTAATAAACCCGCTGTCCACAGGGAACTTGAGTTTGATTGGGACCACGTCATTGGGAAGGGACCCCAATTAAAATACCCCAAAAACTATTTAAAGGACATGTTTTATGGAAACCAGACACAATGATTATCTGAGATCATAATAAACATAAGTGTTTTCTACATTGACCCGTCCGGTAATCGAATCTGGGTCCTGGGATATATGTGCACCACTCTACCCCAGCGTTATTGAATAATTTGTATTTGAATCGTGGACTATTTTTAATTTATCTAAGTATGTTTATTTTATCCTGTCGCCTTAGAATGAGATTAGCTTACTTTAGGCCTAATAAGTAAATTGTTGTGATTGTAGGATACAAAGTACCATCACGTAGTATTATAACGTACACATCAAACGATATACGAACAGAGCAAATTTTCCTGTTATCCGGAATCTCGCTCGGGGCGACTAGGGAAAGATCGTGACCGACCTTATACATCCGGGGATCTACCTAACAACACTAAATATAGTGTTTTACAAAGCGATTTCATTTTATTAAGTACGATATTATATTTTCATCACTTCAAAAGGCTCGATAATAATATGATTCGGTTAAAAATAGCTCGATATTGTTTTAATGTAAATAAATAAATGTGGACAGCATAATATGTTGTCCACATTTATTTATATACATATTATGTAGATAAATATGATGACGACCTCCGTGGCGGAGTGGCGTACACACCGGTTTTCAAGGTGTAGTCTGCTCCGAGGTCCCGGGTTCGATTCCCGGACGGGTCAATGTATAAAAAAAGTGTTTTTCTACATTTTCTCGGGTCTGGGTGTTTGTGGTACCTTCGTTGTTTCTGGTTTCCAAAATACGAATGCTTTGAATAGTTATTCAATTTGGGATCAGAACAATGTATGTGATGTTGTCCACATTTATTTATTTATTTATTTAAAAAAAATACATTGTTCTAACATAGAATAACTAATTTTACTAGTTCTGATCCTAAAGTGAGTTTCTATTTAAAGCACTCGTATAGTGGAAATCGGAAACAAATAAGGTACCAAAAACACTTAGATCCGAGAAAATCTAGAATAACACTTTTTTTTCGACACCGACCCGTCCGGGAGAATCCGGGACCTCGGAGCTGGCGACACCTTGAAAAAAGGTGTACACACCACTCTGCCACGGAGGTCGTCATGAAATGAAGTTTTCTTTAAGTAATAATTGCACTACAGCAACGACAACTTTGGGCTACAATACATTTATAAGAATATTTTAAGGTTATCTGTGAGAAACGAAACGTGTGATGACCTCTAACGATAAAATATTGTTGCAAACGTTAAAAGAAACAAAACAAAAGCATTTAAACAATTTGTTTGAACTTGAAATTGCACTTCCTAGCAATATTGGTTGGTGCAAAAACGTGGCATCGCTGGCAGTTAATTTTTCTTGCGGTAAGGCACGTGTCGTGGAATTTATGTGGCAGTCGTGTAGGGTCGAGCGGTCGCCCCACAATAAAATCGTTTCAGTGACCGTTACTTTATTTCTCTTAAAGATAAACGCTTCGATTCCTCTGTAAGCCGGTGTAACAGTTTTGCTGGGATCTTTCGGGTTCCTGGGTTAGCGGTTTGTGACAACTTCAATACACGCAGCGGTTTTTAGTCTGACAGACATGTGATTCCGGATTGTAAAAATTCAATGTGGTATTACGAAGAAATACTTACACAGCGAAAATCTTTCTCAAATGCGAAACCAATTATTTTCTTAAGTAATAAATAACTGTGTAAGTACACTATTTTGATTAAAGTAGCTAAGCACTAATGGAAACTAGGAGCAACGCAGATTCACAAAACTACCCAAATGTTAGACAATCTAGGAAATAGAAAGTAAAATCCTTTGAATAAAAATGTGTAGGTATTGCATAAGGAAAATAATTTCTCTTTCAAAGAATCGTTATTTTAACTAACATTATAATTTGATTGCCTAAAAACAGTTTCAAAACATACAGACGGAGATGTAGATACAGGATACACGGAGATTCGTAAGTAAATAATTTTGTTGAGTGTTATAAAACCAAGGATTTGCTATCAATATAGGTAGCCGTACGAAGAACTAAATAAAAATAACTCTACATTGCAAGACTGCACGACATCAGAAAAGTTAATCTTGCCGCATACAGTACAAATATTATTTGCGCTGTCCCAGGAGGCGGCAAACGCAGTCTCCGCACGTAAGTACAGTTGGGCTCAAATAAAGTGCATTGCTAGTTTACTTTAAGAGATTATTTCCTTGCACAAACAGTATCACATTGCGCCCGCACACCGCACTATTTGGAAACCCAGCGGAATTAACCGACTTGTTCCGTTTCCTCGTTTACTTTCTTATAGATCTGACACACGGATTCCAAGGACAACAAGTTGTTAAGAATACAGTATTAAGACAGCATTCGAATTAATGGTTATGGTACCAGCACTGAGTAACGACAATACTGATTTGAATGATTAAATTATTAAAATAGACAGAAAATTTATTGAAACCCTATCTAACTTTTAGGGTTTCACTCACAATATTGTGTCACTTTCTATACACAAAACACGGAACAATTTTAAAGAAAACTTGATTTAAAATATCATGACCTTCTGTGCACCTTTAGATAGGATTCAGATTATGAGTTAAACTATTCGAATTTCAAAAATCCCTTCATAAATTCAACGGTTGGCAAAATAGGTTCTAATCAAGGCTTACTCTACTTGCTCTACGTCACTTCCTAGGATGTTAGTCATTCTTCACGGCCATGTACAAAATCATTTAGTTAGCTCGCAAGCCCGGCAGCTTCCCACACTAGTTTGTTTGCTCTAGGGGGCGCCACCGCGTCTCACTGCACCTGCTGTTTACTACTTTAATTGCTTTAGCCATTAATCCCTGTCGGTTTGGGACCGACTAGGGCGTAGCAACGGAGGCTCAAAAATTACTACCATTAGTTAGTGTGACACGTTTCGAAATGCCTATTCATTCTCAATGAACACTATTTTAGGTTTGTGAGACAAGTAACAGAAAGGGAGAGTGAGAACAGTTACAAACGAAAATTGAGAAATTGTTTGCATTCTACGGGGGTGAACCGTGAACTTACATAACTACTTAGGCGAACCCGCAAACGTAGTTCTGTTACATAAATTATCAAAGAAATTAAAAATAACTATAATTCGAAAGGGAAATATAAAAAAATCCATGCACTTTATTGTTAAGTATATATAAAAATGCAGAATAAAATGAAGTGGACGATGTGGGTAGGTGGGTGAGAATTACTTTTATTCTCCTAACTACAATGACACGATTTTTTTAAAGAAATTATTCGTTTTTCCTGTACATATTAAATAAATAAATAAATTTTTCTTTCTTCACAATAGGCTTATTATATAACATACAATTAAGGCGTTAGACAAATATATACCGTATTGTGAAGACTAGATATTAAGTTTATGCTTAAAGTTAGTATGTACTTGTCTGATGTTTTTTCATAGTTTCTTCATCATCTTCAGCCCAAATAAATCCACCGCCTCTTCCGTAAGAAAAATCTTTAACCCCAACCTAAGACTTTAATAGAACAAGATGAAGTAGTGCTATTTGATTTTTAAGCCGACACCACACTGCAATAGCTTCTGAAATGACCCGAAAATATACTATTTTAAAAGAAATTGCTGGTGTAAATCGAATATACAATACTTTGTGTAATGATTTCAACTGGCTTAGGTGGAGGATCACAAGGATTTTTTTATTAACCTAACAATTTTTGATTTGAGAAAATTATTTTATCAAAAATGACTGAAGTAAAGTACCTTTAAAGAGTATAAGCCATTTTATCATCGTATTAACCCCGGTTTTAAATACTTAATAAGTATTTCAGTAAATCTTCAAAGCTTCACCTTAATCAGAGATGATCTTCGCTGCTATCGAACGAACAACAAAAGGACACCTTTAATGTTTGCGATAAAAATCAACTAATTCCACCCCGAGTGCAGGTCAGCTGTCGCGTTCTCAGGGCGTTTTTGCAGTACCGCATCGCCCTCATCTCTAAATTGTTTTCTTGTGGCGTTTCGGTACTGAGTCCCTACTACGCAACGCGATACATGCACATACGGCTCTATGTGTCTCTTTCAGATCCTCTTAGGCATTAGTGAGAGTGAGAGAGAAAGAAGGAGGCGAATATGCGGACCCTGTATTTTGGAGTACGGTCTCTGCACCATTTGCGGTCGCTAACGAGCAATATAACACCACTGAAATACGGGTTTGTGTCGTTGGAACTTCGGTATGGATGGTATCACGCAATCTGGTGCTCTTTGTTGTAACCTCAGTTTTGAATCTAATTAAAGTGATAATAATAATAACAATATTTAAAGACCAAAATGAGCAAAGGTTCAAAGTTTAACCCATCGACGCAAACCGACATAAAATATAATAGAACTACCACTTCTCGACCAAATAAAAGTACAACAAAAATATGACAGCTGTCTGACGGACAGCAGCGTCTTCTCTACATCATTGGCCAAATTGCGATAGCCAACTCACCTGATGCCAAATACTCCTTTTGACACGGCCTATTTCACTGAACTGAAGCAGAACTGATAAAGTTCGGTGATGATAGCATACATGTTTAAATGAATACCTGACAGGAGTGATAGGCACTTCGCATTAGCGTATTTCGAGAGTATATGGATATTCGAAAGTTTATGGAAAACGTAAAATTATAATACCTAAGTAGGTACTACATGACATGACAAAAAAATTTCTTTGTAAACGATCGATATAAAATAACTGACACCCGCTTTTTCTATAAATACTACATAATTGTAGACCCGAAAAGTATTTCGATGATAGTAAGCAAAATAAGCAAAACAACATTCATGACAGTCGTTACATAAATGTGTTACAGAATGCAGCTAGCTGCTAAAGAGAAAAATATGCAAGCCGTTGCACTGGTTGTAAATAAAGATACGAAAACAACTTAATATTGCCATAAATCATGTTCCTATTTTTCAGCAACAAAGAACTGGTCTGGAAAAAGGCGAGAAAGCTAATTTATGATTGCACCCGCAAACACACGTTGCTCCATCACGGGGAACAATTAAACTTTTTGCGGAGAGAGTGCATAGCACGTACCAGAGTTATGAGCAATCCGTGACTGCGAGCCGGGCATGTATGGCGAATTAACGGGTTTTGTTTTATTTACATTGATGCGATTGGATCAGGGAGATAGGTGTTCCGAAATCAATCAACGAGCTCCGTGGCCGGATGGCATAGAACAGGGTACAGAATATTGCCAGCTTGAGGTCTCAGGTTCGATTGCCAGGATAGAGAACACACTATTCTCTAAAAATTTGAAACACGATGTGCTATCAACCTTATACGAAAGCAGTTTCAGTAATTTGGCTTGATGTTAAATATTTTTACATATTATCTAATATAATACTTGTATTTCATTTCATTTGTCTCGGGTCTGGAATCTGAATGTACATTGGTAGATTTATTTTTCGTTCGTGTATTATGAACTCAGATTTTAATACCTACTTAATTTGGGTTCAGAATATTATTAAGGTGTTTGATGTCTGACTTATTTTTAGTTTAATCGCCTTATCAAGATAATTTTTCATTAGTTTATTGTTGTTTTATACCTATTTTCAAAAATATGACAGATTCCATAACTAGCGGATAGAACACTTACTACATTTAGAACCAGATTCTGTACCTATATATAATAATAATATATATTATTAATTATTGTTAACAATTGTTGAAAAATGGTTTGACTGGCTGGACATAACTGATTCGTTTTTAGGTATAATGAAAAAAAAAGAAGCTGCTGACTATTTAACCAGACCTACACGCAACATTATTCTGCACCTGTACACTAGCTATCCAGGAACCACTCCCTATGATGCAAAGACCTACAAAAAAGGTTGTCCTTTATTTATTCGACCTCCTTTTACTAATTCAAAAGCAATACGCGTTGTCACAATCTTACATGTTATCAAGGAATCGGTAGTCTTATTCCGTGTTTCAAATCATGCGAATGGCTATTAAAACGCATGGGAAAGCAGGCTCACAATACAGTACGAATCAGAAGGTCTCGTTCGTAGACTGTAATGTACACTTAATATGCAATATGCAAATAAATGTATATGAATATTTATACAATTTTAGCTAAGTACAAGGTCGGTAACTTCATAGACAAGAGGTCGTCAATCAGATTTTGAGTATTCTTAATTGGATTAGCTCAGTCCAGTACCACAACACAGTCAGTCACACAGTTTTATATGGCTATAGAAGTGTACTTAACAATCATAAAACGTACCAGGAGGTTTATTGGCAATATCACACATAACCCTAAAATAAGCTAGCCAAATATTGTTTTTATTATGGCTACTCATCCCCATATAAATGTCCTTACAACGTTTATGATTGTAGATTCCAATAAAAAAAAATGTCAGATAGCTGCCAGTACTCATACGCAAAAAAGTTGAAATATTCAATTTACATCGGAAACAACGATCGCTAGCCAGCCTCTACAATTTGGGCTCCCCCTATTTAAACTAGGAGCTATGAGTAGTTTGTAGATGATTGTATCAGCCTCTACAGTGAAAAAATAAATACAAAATGGCACTCCACTAATGATTTTGATTAAATGTACAGTTATCTGGACATATTATGTTTTATAGACACCTGTCCAGATAACCTAGAATATCATAATTTTAAGAAAAAACTCATTATTTTTGTTTGTTTAAAAAAAAATGATGATATCAACTTTCTGAATTCACCATAGTATTTATATGCATTAAGCTGGTTTTAGCTTGTTACACATTTTACCTAACACTGTATCTTTCTAAAAATGCTTTCAGTACCTACTTGTTTCATAGTCTTTTGTGGCGCGATCCTTGGAAGACGATAACTTTTTACGATTTATTAGGAGATTTATCGCTCGTAAACATGCTGTGTTCATTTTATGACTTGTGACGGAAAATATGCGGACGGTAGTTTATACACATATTTTTTGAGGAAATTGAGAAGTCGGTTTTATGTATGTTTTATTATTCATGTTAAGGCGGAATAATTAAAAAATATTGAAATTTAGTTCGGCAACAAAAAAAACTATGTTTGAGGTAAAATTGGTTCAGATGAACGTCTTTATTATTAAGTGATAATAATGCTAATCCCTCAGAACATTAGAACTTTTTTCAGAAAAAAATACCTAATATAGCGTGAAAATGTCTGATATCAGTCAGTAAATTCTTTCTGTCACCGACTTAAAATGAGTTGTGGTAGCCTTTTTCACGAGAATGTGTTTTTTTTTAAATGATGTAACTTTGATCTATACCTACCTACTCTATAAAAAATCACCAAAATCGGTCAATAGGGTAAAAAGATTTGAGTTGGCATAGATTCATAAAAAAATTGGCGCATTAGTAATCTCCTCTTGTTGTCTTTTATTGAAATGCACATTAATGATTTTTATACATATCCTCTACTTGTCTATCCTCATTATCATCACCAGTCCATATTAGTTCACAGTTGGACATATGCCTATCCAAAAAGAGTAGGTAATCGCCAAGCTTAGAAGATGGGTTGGCAATGGCGGAGAACGGAGAGAAGACGCTGCTGCCTGTCTTCATCTAGCGGTGCTCCTTTAGTCCATACGAAATCCATAGAAAAGGAAATTGTGGTGCTAATGTCTATAAGTAAAACTATACCATTCATACTAATAATAACGACACCATTTGCAAATCTATAATGAGTAGTTTACTATCGACTTTAAAGACATTTCAAATAAGACAGAGGCATTTGTTTCAGCACAGTTAGGTTAACAAATGGTTAAAGTAAACTTTACTACTGATAAAAAAACCGGCCCTTAATAGTTTTCATTTAATTCGAAGTTTAAACTGTTCCCGTAAAGCTTTTTTAACATTTTTGTTTGCGACCATTCTAAATAGATTACCGATGCTTTGGCGTATTGTATTTTTTGCGAACATTGAATGGGTTGCGCGTAAAAATTTGAATTCCACGGAATATGTACATGTTTACTGACAGTTTGTTAACATACATAACTAGTGCAGTTAAATACCTATTGTTTGTTTTGTTTGTTACATAAATACATTTACAATTACATGAAATATGCATATAGTAATTTACAAAGTATTTGTCTTTTAGTCACAGTTTTGTGGTATTAAGAACAATAAGACATTAAATATATCATTTATTTAGTGCAAAATTATATTCTATTTAATCAGTAGGTACAATACAAAGTAAGTTTTTTTTTTCAAGGTTACATACTCGTATTTTGTAATATGTTTATTATAATATATAAGTAATAAAAATTGTATATGGTCTCGTCCCTGACCAAATAGTCTTTAATCTACGAGCTTTTATATTTTGAGAAAATTTAATAACTATTCCAAGCCGTCCAAATAGATCAAGCGTTATATAAAAACTTTACTTCCCAAAGATAATAAGTTCGTAATAACAAAAAGACGCCTGAAACAAAATTGTGCTTGTGCCAAAAAACTTGAAGTTTACACGTAGCAAGTATACGAGAACTATAAACACTTACAAGCGGTGGCAGAGATTCCCCCGGTCGCTGGGTACCGGCACTCATCTTACAATCGCTGTTGCATTTTATTACTTTTCCATTTCCACTGGGGTTTCAATTTCCTTTCTCATAATTAATAGCCTTTCAACGGGTTGCCTGAGGTTTTCTACTCCCGCACCGCAGAAACTTTACTGTTCAATTTGCGTACCATCCGCTACCCTATTACGGCTTTGTTTCTACTAGCCGAAGGCTTAAAAAAAAGCTCTACGAATGGTAGAGTTTTGATTTGTTCGGAATGGTTACGTTCGGTTCGAAATGATTTGTGTCCGATCAAGTTTTGAGAACCCTTGTGATAGAATTGTTTATACTAATAATGTTAAACTTTGACAACAACGATGTTATAACAAAACATGTTGCCTGCATGATTTTTATAACAAAACAATGGGTTTGAAATACATTTTTTTGGATAAAAATTTCGATTTCCCTAGTCAAGATTCCCTTTTCAGCTTGTATGTTAAATTTTACACTATCAGTTTAATTGTTAAGACATACATAATAGTATTTGGTTTTATATTTACGTAATCAAGTTGAATAGTTTTCATACTTAAGTGATATGTGACTTCATTATCATCATAGCCAGCTTATATCATTCATCATCTTAATCATCAAACTTGGAAGGTGGGTTAACGAATCAGTTTTAATTTATTTTCATTTAAAATATTAGAAAGTTGCTAAGTGTAATTAAATATTATATCCGAAACAACAACAATATTTAGAAGATAATATTCACATGTAAGTATAAAATTTTGACTATTATGTAACGTATTGATTTGATCGCGGACCCAAAGTTAAAAGAACCACTGTTTGGTCTACTCTATAAGAGCTAACCTCGTTATAACAATGTTAAGAAAATACAACCTATTTTAACAGTATAATCTGCTTACAAAGTTTTCTCTAAAAACATAATTATTTCAAGTAAATAATATTAAGTCACAAAGTAATAATAGCGTCCTTGGCGCTTTCTCTCATTAAGTTATAAAGGGAATAACGTTCTGTTTTAACGACAAAGAACTTTAAAGATACTTCGTTATGAAGAAAAATAGCATCAGAGCATTTAGAGCCGTCACCAGTTTATTTTGCGAACATTTAAGGGGACGCAGGAATTTTTCATAAGTGTCTAGCTAATTAGTGCTGGCACAAATCTTCGACTCGAAACTTTTAATGACGACGAATGAAGTTTACACGCCTCTTAACTTCCACGACGCGAAATTTTCATGGCTTCATTAAGAAAGTTACTTTGCGATTTGAATCGAGTCATTGCTATTATTTATAATGAAGATGTGATTATAATAATACATAATGTTTCGTATCGTATGTCAATAACCTACCTATCTCACCTCTAACTGAAATGCGCAATGTCAACTAAAAACCGAAAAGTAGAAAGTGATTAAGACTTATTGAGTTATATTAAGTAAGATTTACTAAGTTTATTTGAAGGTTAAGATTTATTAAGGTTAGTTGCTATTCGCATTTCTTGGTTAAACTGATTAATGGTTTTTTAAGCTTTTTCAATGTAAAATCAATTTGTACGTTATTCACATCGGGCGAAGACGCTTTAATCTCAATGCAAACTTTTATTAGCAAATTGTCTTATAACGAAACGATTCAAAGTTCTTTACATTACAAGCGATCGATTGAGCAACTCCAAAACCCTTTAATTGACTAGGAACGTATTACTTTGATTTACGGCCTTTAAAATAAGTTTAGCCTTAGGGGACGCGCTCACCGCTGTTAAGTGATGCCGAGTCTCGCTATCGATAATTAGGTCGGGGCCAATCGTCTCGTTTTAGTGAACAGTAGCGTGTCTTCCGACTAAAAAATACGAGAAAAAGGAAATTAAATCAAAATTTCTCACTGCAGAAATAGATTTGATACGTAAAATAACTCAAGTGAAACAAGGGTACACTCACTTGTACCTTTTGGCTACTGTTAACATATTGCCTAATATATGGCATTTTTCTGTCAAATTATTAAACCTATATTAGACCAGCAGCGGCCCGGCTCGGTTTCACAAGCGTAGTTATTTTAAAAATTATACATTTCCTTTCATGAACACAGTTTTGCCAGACTTGCTATGCTTAGAACACTAGTCAAGTTATTTTTTTGTCAAAATATACAAAATCATGCGTAATGCCGCACAACCCACATACACACACGCAGAATAAGATTTTTTTTACGCCTTGGGTTTATATAAATCTCTAACTTTTTTCTAAATAATCGCTTAAGATAATTAGGGATAATGTTGGGAATTATGACTGGTGAAAGAATTTTTGAAAGTAGTTTTGGAGCCTATTTAGTGCAAACAAAAACAATTCAAGTACCTAATCTTTCCTTTCTATAATAAATATCAATGTACAGTTGAAGAATTTAGCTACCTAGCTTGATTACGAATGTTTTATTTTGCCGGTTTATAAAAGCTAGTGTCAAAAAAAATTACACAATTGTCTTATCAGTTTTACTACCCGGAAAAATTTAAGCTAATTAAATCTGCTAAACGGTTTAATTCTTTGACTGTAGGTACGCCTGCTACTTGTATCAATAGGTTTACCAATTTGGCAGAAAAAATTCCAAACATACATGAACAGTGAGGATCCAAAAAATATAAATTAGTTCATCAATGTATCATTCATGTATGTAGCTTCAATGAGTTGGTTGTTATTTGTTGTTTTTTTAAGCTGTAAATGAGATCTATTAAATATCACTGTTTAAGTTAAGGGAAACCTTTTATTGGCCATACTTATAATTAAGAAATCATTGTCAAATAGTGTAATATAACGCTGTTGGTTTTCTCATTAAATAAAAATAAATAAATCAATCAATCAATATCAAAATTCCGAGAATATCAATAGCTATCGATATTTTACTTTATAACGGCAACACTACCACGCCCAATTTAAATTTTAACTTTTAGTGGAACTCCGCCATATCTGTGGGAGATTTGGATTATGGAATAATTGAAGTAAGAAGCTCGCGAAACAGAAACTTAGCGAAAAGTAGATCGAGATTTATAGCTTTTGAGAACGGGGGTATCGCAAAGACGTTGAGATCAAAATCGTTTTATTTTTCATTACCTTGTTGGGTGTTATCAAAGGAATATTCTTGAAGTATCGTTTTAGAAACAAATAATGTTTTCTTGACATTATACAGAACCTTTGTAAAAAAATCTATAAAAAATGGCCTATATGTTACGAGTTCAAAACATACAAACCTAGTGAAGAGCCGTATTAATATTTTTGGAGTTATGTGGTATAAGAGAGCAGATGAAATAATTAGAATAGTTCAGTCTAATTTGAGTCAAATGCAATAACGGTGGCCTATCATCACTCAGAAGTATATTCCCAAGGATCTCTCTCGCTTGCGAAATTTTGCGTTGCTGTGTTCGCGTCTATTCGCCGACCATACGCTCGAGCCTCATTAAAGTTAACATGCCTCTCGGTCATCAGAAGCATCGGCAGGTATAGTAGGGCAATGGGCACTTACTACGCAAGGGTTCCGTTTGATTTCCGGTAGGGTCAATTTTGTAAACGATATAAATTGACTCGGGAATGGAAGATGGTTTTATAATCGTGCTTTTAAAGGCTTGTCAGGGCTGGCCGGGCTTCTTTTGTTCTATTCCAAGATGGAAGTCGTAAGAACATTTCTGTAATAGGCGACTTGGATAAACTCCACCAAATACACCTATCCTTGAAGGATAATCACAAAAAAAAGTAAGTGAAAAGTTAAAAAAACATAGACATTTAGTCGAGTTATTTGACTCGTGATTTATACCATGCACCTTATTTATTATGAGTTTCCGATATTTCGGCACTGTTGCAAGCGCCATGATCACGGGAGAACTGAGTCCTTGAGTTAGTGTAGTGATAGTGACCATGAAAGTTTGAATCAGTATGTATACCTATAACAATTTAGGTGTACGAAATCGAGGAATTTAAGCCAGCAGACTGCAAACAATAATGCCAAGGAATTGCTTCCACTTTCAAAACTACAATAACTAATTAAAATGTTTTATATTTAATCATCTACAGGCCACTCCATGATTTCTTGTTCCGCCTCGAGCCGTAGCAAAGTATGGATATAATTCAAAATTATCGCATAAACACCCTCAGTTGAAATATTAAATGCTTAGTGCCTTTATCCTGTACCTACAGAGTTATCTGTATTCCTACGAATCTCTCTTCGCGTTTGAGATATGCATAAACTTATCTTGTTACGATGATGTAACAGTTTTGTACTACAACAACTGATCATGTTTGATTGAGAACTATGAGCTAATAGAACAGATGATTTTTAAAGTGGAAACCAAGTATCAACAATGATAGTGTAAAATTCCCTATAGATCAAGGAATACCGTAGACTTACCTTGGTCAAATTCTGCTTCGTGTATGACTTTCCTTCAAAGATTTTCTGGTTTTAGAGTTTTACAGGTCCAAGTAGCCCTACAGATCCCTGATGTGATCCATTTAGACATCCATTTTGATACAGAAGCCTTGACAAACGGCTGACTCTCTTTTCGAATCACAGCCCCTCTACTCCATCAAAACCCGAGCCAATTTAGTAAAGTTCCTTCCTAAGTTTACCCAACTGGAACTGACCTCGAGACCCTTGCACCAATATCGCGACCTGGTCGTCGTCCTTGATAATTATAATTAAATCATCGTAATCACATCACTTTCAAACCACTGGGGCCTAAGAATTAATTACAAACAATAGATGAACAATTTTGTTTAACATCGACGTCAATAAAGATAGAATAGTTCAAATGTTCGGGTTTTAACAATGAATGTTTAGTGATATCACTGTATGTTTTGATTTGTCATAATGGTTGTAGCGATAGTTAAACTACTTACAGTTGGCATTAGTCAACCCGCAGTAGAAATGAATCTGCAGTATGATTCTCTTAGCACAAATGTCATAATAGCTGCTGTAACAGCAATGAACGCACTGCTGTTATATGTGATGTTATGCGTTATTATGTGATGTAGATTTATGTATTATGTGATTCTATCGAACTTTATCCTATTCATTTAGATTGCAAATTTTTTCTGTCTTCCATTAACAAATTATGCGTCTGCGATAGTATTTCCTATTTACGGCGTATGGACTACCTATTACCTGTTTTATTTGATGGCAAATGGCGTTTATCTGGTGGTCACCGCAGACCCGACCCATATAAAACCCGCCGCTATCGCCTCAAGATTTGTTGGCACCGTTAACAATTTACTACTAGCCCCCTAACCCTTGATCTTTAGCTTAAGAAACTATAAAAATACCTATAATGCTTATGAAAGATATTTGAGCAGAAATTTATCATTGGAAAGCGTTTACAAACTAATATGACTGAAAACTTCTAGGAATCGACTATCTTAAGGTGGAAAGTATGAAGGTGCAATAAAGGATTTACTAATCCAGAAAGCATACTATGACATTAAAGAATATTTTGAAGACAAATTATAATTAATTAAATACATGAATATAATTTATTTTCTTTTTTTGACTTTTTTTTTCTTAATACATTTGTTTATATAGATTCTTTCTTTGACATGTAAATTTTATTGTAAATGACTTAATTATTGTATTTAGTAATAGGTATTGACATTTTTATAATGGTTGCATGATTTCATTTACGTGTTTACATTTGACATCAAAATTCACAATGCCTAGAAAAGGTAAATTTGTAACCAATTTATTGACCTTAAAGTACTGACATTACTGTATCTTTTGTTACAAATTTAATGTGATTAAATGAATATGAATATGAATATGTGTAAATAGGTACCGGCTACAATATACTTAAGAGATATCGTACTACGGCACTAAAATCGTTAACGGCAGATTATACAAATGCAATAATATTTTTAAGTCAAATGCCAATGTTGACGTAATGTTGCTTTGAGAGACCATGCAAAAAGGCCATAGGAAAGGTATCGCATCGTAAGTGGTGCCCGCACAAAAATGGAATAGTTCGTTCTATGGCCTAAGGTGTCGTAACAGGTACCTGAAGGAGCACCGCCAGTAGAAGACCAAATTACGATAAGTTACGGTAATAATATCGCTAAAAGCCTTCCTTTATGCACTATGCAACAAATCGTTTTAAATTCTAAATATTCCAACCAATTTAAGTACTTTGAAATACATGTTAATGTATGATCAATTGATACTAAGATTTTGCTTGAGTAAAAAGATTCTGTGGTTACCGACACCACCGACACTATGTCAATGCTGCCATTAAATTACTTTTAACAAAGTAACATCCACAAGACGTTTTCCCCACGCATCCTTTTACGGCGGGGAAAGGCAAAAAGAACCTGAGCACCACTCAGAGCTGCTTTAGTTTGACGCACATTCAAATATATGAAATGCTCATCATTTGAGCACTCACAGACTCAAAGGCTTTCGGCAAAACTTAACGTTTTATAAGGCAAGTGTAACACGAACAAACTTGTGCAAGTATGTTTGTGTTAAAATAACAAGTGTAAATTAAAACAGAAACTGTTTTTAGTGGCCTTGTCTTTTGATGTTTGTTTGAGCAATGCCTACTTAACGGGGGGTGAGATAAGATCAGTTAATTATTCCATTTCGCTACATTCTTGCGTGGCAGCATGCAGTAGCTCATATTGTTTGAAATGGATGGGGATAAAAACCACAAAATAAAACGGTATGAAAATGTAATAAACATATTAATACACCGTGCAATTTTAACCACCTGTAAAACGAAGCCCACGTTATTGGACCATTATGTATAACATCATGGCAGTGTTATTTATTTTTTTATTTTGAAAATTTTGAGAAAGATTTTATTTTATTTTTTTAATTTTGTAACACGCTGTGACGTATTATTTTGCTGCGGCGGGGTCTCGGTTGAATGGACCTTACACAGCTACATCTGTGGGCGTCACAGCGTGTTTCAAAATAAATAGCTGAACCGATATTTAATATTTTAATAAAAAATAATTTTGTAAAAGAAATTAAATAACACTGCCAAGATGTTATACATAATGGTTACATAACGTGGGCTTCGTTTTACAGGTGGTTGAAATTGCACCGTGTATAAACTTTTTGTCAGTACAACTTTTGTGGAAAATGTTTTTTTAATGATGTTACCTTTCTATGTTTAAATGGTATGGGGTATACTTTAAGCCAGACCCTATAAAAACATGGTTAGTCAACCTGCTAAAAAGTTATGCTTGGTCCTTCACCACAACCCTATGTATATTGATAAAAGTAGATACCCACGGGTCAAGTTGAGGACTTTTTTTTTTCGAGCGATTGAATGGCTGATTCGTAAAACTATAAGTGTCACGAATTAAACCTAGCCATTTGTTCTGTTGATCTTTTCACCATAATAATGCAAAAGAAGAAGAAGAATTTAAAATTACATTTAGAACTCTCATGCATCAGATGTAGCAAAATTGTTAAGTGCAACCAATTTGTAACAAACAAGTCCCAGTTTTAGTAAAACCACACCCTACCAACAACATGAGGTACCTCATTTTTATTCCCTGTAACAACACAGTACATACTACTTTGCAAATAAACATCGCATACCAAGATAAACTTGGACACCAGATTGTGCCCAAGAATAGTACCAGTTCGCAAATTGTTTCAGTATATACGTTACAAAATCGAAAAACCTTTTCCATTTTCTGCAAACATACACTCGAGCACGAAGCGTGTCCTATTCCAAACATGTCACGGCGTGTTTACAACCGAGTGTGAACAGTTAGCGTCGCTTGCCAGTGCACTGTTCCCCAAACTTTTTGTCAGTTTTGTTGGCCACACCTAAATAAAAACCATAGGGAAATTATAACAGCAATGCCACTATAAATATGATTAGTAAAAGTAAAAGTAGTAAGTTACAGCCTATAATCATCCCACTGCATGGAAAAGGCCTCCATCATTGAATTCAAGTTACCATAGCAATGATGGGTACAGGCATAATCACCTCGCTTGCTAAATGCGGGTTGGTGATCACAAACCCGAGCAATGTTCGAAAATTCGAAACTTTTTGGTTGCCCGACCTGATATGCAACTCGGGACCCCGAGATCTTGACCAAAGGATTTTAATATGATTATACATGCCAAATTTTGTCACACTTGTTAATGATCATTAGGCTTCAAAACACAATTTTAAATACCGGTATTGACAATGTTCGATGGTAAAAAGAAGAAAAAAAAATGGATGAATGTAATGTAAAGAAAAAAGTGGTTTCATCAAGCAGCCTTCAGTTTGCGAATTAAAGTTCGTATTCGAATCAACTGAAAGATGCTCGCGGTCATATTCGCGTTGCGGCCTCTCGTCATATAATTATGCCTCTCCGTTTATCTGTGCCACTAGCCATGGTAGACAAGTCACTAACAGCTATCATTCGCGTAGGTATATTCGTTCGATAAATGTTTTGTTCTAGATTTACGTAGCAGTCTAAAGGCAAAATTATGATTTTGTTTGCAAGTGCAAAGGTCACAGTCAAGACCATATACGATTTAAATTGTAGTCAGTTAAAATGAACTCTATGTCCCTATGTATTTTTGCTACCCTCTTGGCTAACCAATAATGTCAACCGTGGTAGACTATCACTGCAGTAACCGGCGAAACGTCAGAGTCAAATGTAAATAGACTTTAATAGTAAGATTATTTTTATTCAAATATTTCACCAGAATAAATTTTATTTGACTGTATAGGTACCATTAACAGGTAATATTATATTGCTGGCTGGTTTACTCTCCCTATTTACAAAGTGCAGACGCATGTTAAATGTGCTGGCTGGACTGTCCGCACTAGGTAAAAACGCAACGCGGTGGGCAGTAACTCAGAACCACCATGACATGCAAACTCGGTCCGGCTGAGTAATCACGTTTCGTGTTGTCCTGTTGCCTCTGTCGCGTAGGGACACAACACAGTGATTTAGGTTCGACAATATAGCCCAAATAAGACCCCTTAGCGTAGGGCATAAAGTCAGCAGGACATGAAGCTTATCAAACGTCTTCAGACGTTTCGATGGCATGACTCCTATATTATTTAGGACATTTAATTTTGTGTAAGTAATCGCGTGATATCCTCATTCCTTCATTCTCAGAAAGTATATTTGCCAGGTTCATGATGGATCTATTAAGATCTTATGTCCTTAGTCTTTATTAAATCCATTTTACTTAATTTTTAACTAGACTAGATGAGAAAAACATCATAGTAGATCCATCATGAATCTGGCCAAAGGATTTTTTTAAAATCAAAATCCTCACCGGTTTTAAATTTAATACCAGATCTCAGATAAAATTTTCGGACTGGTTAGTAGTTTTTCATTTCCTTTGTAGTTTTTCATTTTATTAAGCAAACTTTTAAAACCCCTTACTTTGGGATCAGAACAATATATGTGATGTCATCCACGTTCATTTATTTTAATGAGAGTATTTGGGAGTTGGTTCATGAAACCCATGAAACATCACATCATTACGATTTTAATGTTTCAAGACACATAACAGGTTACAATTGTGATTTCACAGTCAGTGTAACATGTATATACACAAGATGTATCCTATAAGTTACAAGCAGTTATGACATCACATTACATATTTATCTGACAATAATAATTGGTATCTACGTATATAAAGTGAAGAAAGAAAAAAAAAACAGTTAAAAATACGGTTATTTTAATATGGCAGCGATACTCTTTCGAACATTTGGATTAGGCGTGAAGATATCTATATCCGGTTTGGCAAGCATTAAATCGTTGTAAAGTTGTTTATATGTAGGTATCGTGCTCTTTAAGAGAAAACACTACGGGCAAGAGAATTGAAAAATAGGTATTTGTAAAATCTATTGCTGCCGCGCAGTGCCAAATGCATTCACCGCAGAGTGTGATAGAGACAACTGCTTCTTGGACCAAAAATACATACTAAAAGCACACCAAATCAATGTTTCGTAGTCCCCCGATGACTTTTCCAAAACTAGACCGAATTAAATACTTTTTTCATTAAAAATTAAAGAAAGGATTTGGCCGTGTTCGTATTTTTTTTGAGGGCTCATATCTTTTTTATTAATTAATTTATGAAAAAACAGAAAACATAGAAACATTCTTATAGTGGCCATAGATTTTTGTAATAAAAATTACTGCTCTACTGGCATTATCCAGGGAGGAAACAGGGGACTACGTTTGTATGGAAAAACGGCCGTGGTATTTCCTCTTAACTCCTCGCCAAAAAAAAAACGTCCGTAGCTCTATACTAATACAAAAACATCGTTTTTTCGCTACCGATTGGTTGGTTTTCAATAAATAAATACAATTTGCAGTGCAAGTTCAGGAAATAGTCGTGATAGGACACAAACTCTTGGATTATCGCCAGTGGCCTGACGTGGATTTGTTACAAGAGTAGAAAATTCAGTGTTCACCCGCCTTGCCTTTCCTTTGGGGACAAGGTTCAAATAGAGTAGCTAATAAATTATCTTTTGCCTGGTTGATTACACTCAAAACGTAAATCATACATTTAGAATAAGATTAGATAAAAATTAATTAACGCATTACATACCTACGTCATATCTATATTATTATTATTAAACATAGATATCAATGTCTGGCAAGAAAACTTGTTATCTACTTGTGCCTAATATTATATTTATGATGGCCTTAATCACAAATCAGATAGAGTTATCAAATAGTATTTATGTTAGTATTTTAATTTACAATCAGTAAAACATGCGTTTAAGTTAATTACGATAATTACACAATACGGTAAGATTAATTACCCCTGAAGATGTCTAATAGTTGTTGCTCGAGTGTATTTTTATTGCTTGATTTTTTTACTTCATTGTAAAAAATAATTTAGTAAAAATAAAAAACATATATTCGTTTGCTAATGCACAAAATATCAGTATATCAGAATCGCATTCTGTTTATCATTCAAGGCTCAAAAAAGAAGATATTAGGTAATATTGAAAGTAAGCCATACAAACAAATCAAGTAGGAACTTAAAATTCAAAACATACTATGACTGTCTTCTTTAAAAATGATATTAGACTTAAAAAATACTTACCGCTACAGTTTTATATTTTTAATCATCAGTATTTTACTTGAGATAATCAAAATAAAAGAAAAAATAAAAGAAAAATACATATGAATTTCTAAAACCATATAATGCTATGTTATGGCGTGTGGTGCAGGCAAATAGCACTTTTCTCATCTCGTGGGTGTCGTAAGCGACTATAAAAAATAAGGAAAAAGACAGGCAGCAGCGTATTCACCTCACCATGTCTAAACAGCGATCACCACAATTGCCACAATCGTCAGCGCATTTACTACAGTAAAATCCGTCCTTTGGAGAGACATTGTCCAGCTATCCTATAATATGATCATGATGATGATGTTTTGTTCAAGAAAAAGTACAAAAAAATACAAAAAAAAATCAGTGGAATAAAAAGAACCGCGACTCTATTCACTTATGTAGCCCACTATTCGACGTATAGGTCCGTACATACATCGGGAAACTGTCGGATTACGACCGCGGCGGTCGCAAACGAGAACTTTTATCCTTCTCGTTTTTATGTTCTCCGGCGCGCCTACATTACCTGCCTACTTGAAAAATTAACCAATTTCTCGTGTTATTTACCGTGCGAGCTGTCCCGGAACGTTGAATAATGGTGGACTTAACGGCCAGTGTGACGAGTGAATGTGTTTGTACAGAAGTATCTTGCACAGCTGTTGGCCGCAACTTTGAGCACGCGGAGAAACAATCCCATGGGAATCGAACTTTTTTTCAGGATAAGAAGCCTATGTGCAATCTTCTAGATCTGTTCAGCTGGTCTGGCGTGGTTGAGTAGCAAACATTCATCCGAATTTTTGCATTTAAAATATAAGTAAAATTAAAACTGTATGAGATTGTACTTTTTTTTTGAGGGTATTAGTTTTTGTTTACTAGATTTTGCTGCGTTGTGAAAGTGTGAATTAAAGTTGAGGACAGTTAACTACCAAGAAAAATATCAGGTTCTCTCTTTACATTTTAATAGCACTTAAAACATAATATTTATACTCGTAATAACTAAGTAAAAGATTCAAACACAAAATGTAACTTTATTTTTAACTAAAAATAAAAATAAATAGTCCATTTACGAGTAATTTGAGAACGCGAACATCAAGGTTCTTTGATTCTTTAATAATAATTATTATTATTATCCACTAAACATTACCCTTACTCCATGTGCAATTCCAGGAGATAACACCTGAAATTTTATCGTTATTATAAACGATGAAAAATAATAAACCACTAACACAAACTGAAAGGTACTTTTCTGCTCGGCGTGATCGCAAAGGTGAATAATTTCTGTAGTAAAAGTGGTAAAAAGACTTTATAATACGAAAGGGTCATTACACGGCTTTTGAGTGTCGGCACAGGTGGAAAAACAACCTAAGAATGCGATGTAGGAGCAAGTCGACGACTATGCCACGGCTGGATTAAAACAGCTAATGAACTTCATTTGAAGCTGCTTGATGAAATATGTTATGATTCAATTTGATATTATGATGGTTTATAACTGATTTTGAAAAATTAAGAGATTTTAATTGATTTTTTTTAAATTATTTACTTTGATATTAATGCATAAATTCAGACGGTGCAAGTTTATCAAACACACACCAAGAAGGGTTAAACGCCACCAGTTTATTTTCTCACAAATGTGCGTCTGCAACATAATTTATGAATCAGCTTTAAGGATCGTCATTTATTATTGATGTCTCAACTTGTATTGTTTAAGTTAAATGGCTTTCGATTAATCTTTTTATAGCAGAAAAATGGGTAAATAATAAGTTTATTATTTACCCATTTTTCTGCGGTTAGATGGATTCATTAATCGACCAAGAAAAATTTAATCCATATAAACTGTATTATGGTTTGTTATTATTAAGTGTTAAAATACGTTTCATTATTCTTCTATGTATTGAACTACTGTTTCATTTTGTGTCAATCACGTTAAGTTCAGCGCTCATTATCCCTTCGTCACACTGTAGTGGCGGTTCTTTTCTAACTATTGCAATGCTTAGGGTTGTACGCACTAATGCTGGGGTGGCAAAGAATGCGCAATTGGGCATGCTCGCTACTCTTACAGTCTGAACTGATTAAGCACTAGCATTACAGTCTAGTAGATTTTAGAGCGGCAAGTGAGCTTAATACTCACTGATCGCAGTCTCGAGTAATTAAAATGCTTCGTGGAGTAAGGTTAGTGATTCAATCATAAGGAATTGCATTCATTTATTTGTATCTATAATTAATTGAATTAGCATTTACTTTTTTTGTAACTTTTTCATGAATTTAACCCGTGTTTCTTTTCAATATACTTCGGAAATTTGAATATCTTCAATTTAGCCATCCATTTTTAAGACGATGTATAATTTTGACACCGTCTCAAAATTGATTGCTTATTTCACACTTTAAATATACTATGGTTCAAAACAGTTTTATTTTGAAAGGTGTAGTCCTAACTTTCGAGGAGATATTTTTATCATGTTTAAACTTTGAACTATGTCGCAGATCGCAGTCGATTGAAAAGTTAGTAAAATAAGTAAACAGTCTGTAATCATCGCACTGCAGGGCAAAGGCCTCCATCATTAAATTCCATTTACCACAAACAGGTTGGATACAGGCATAGTGGAGAAAATTCGAAACATTTATTGCCCGATCTAGGGACCGCACCCAGGACTCGGTGCTCTTGGCCTGGTAAATCCCTAGACCAACGGGGCATTGAAAATAGAAACATTTTTTTATGTATATTTGTGAAGATTGTGACTCAAAGCTATTTTTTGTATGCTATAACCTTTAAAGCAAAAAAGAACCCTTATAAAATCACTTTTTTGTTTATCCGGACAATGAAATTCATACCAAATACTGAAGTCCCTTAATCCCTCGATCGTGAGTTATTCCAGACACAATTGAAATCAATTGTTATCGCGACAACCGGTTGTCGCTTGGGGTTTGAAGCGTTAAAGCCCTGAAAAACATAAAATATATAAGTCTTTGCAATCAACAGATCTATACTGCCGTTTAATACACATACGTTGACAAAAGATGTACCTACGTAGTTGTACAAGAAAAAGTGTATTCAGTGAAAGACAGAATCAAATATTCTAGAAAGGTATTTCCGACTGCCTTCGGGCGTTTTAGTTCATTAGTGTTGGTTACAGGATAAAGGCACAGTAGTCCCACTTTTAACCAAATTAAGATAAGATACACTTAGCTGCTAGTAAAGATTTACTCCGCATAGCTTAACATCTGTATTACTATTATGTATCTTAACTTTGTTCGTATTAGAAAGTATTTTGCAAAAAAAGAAAACGATATGCTTCAATTAAGAACCCACTTATTTTATCAACCTAATAGGCGTGTAGGCGCGTAATGTTGGTGGCGCCAACGCAAAGCTAAGGACCCGTATTTGATTTCCAATTAGTGTTTATTAATAAAACAGTAGTACGTACCTGTTAAAATCTGGTAAATGGTCTTACACGATCGAATGTGTAGGTACGTAGAGTTAGGATATTTTTCAGTGTTTAAATAAAATTCGATAACGCTGCTCTCGTAAGTTCGTATCAGTTTTTTAAACATTATAAGTTAAATCGCGGTCGAATTATTACAACAGCCTAATTAGGGACCACATAGAATTTTAAAATATTGCTGTATGTGCATTATACTCCTCACTACCTCATTTTCCGGAATGAATACTATTCAATGTTCTTCTAAGGGGCTCAACCTTCATCGTTTTGAATCTGTTTTTGAAACAATTGAATCATCAGTTTTGATGATGATGAACTTATACGAGTACCTTAAATGTAAATTTTAAAATCGGATACAGCAGTTGCCTGGTAAGCAAAACTTTGTGGATTGAAGTCCCATCTAAGGCAGTTGAAATATTGATTCAAGGAATTCAATTTTCAGAACATTCTCATGAATCGGTTCTGTTACTTAATCCCTCAACCCCCAGGAGGCACGCGCATGCCGCGATAACAATTGATTTCAATTGTGTCTGGAATAACTCACGATCGAGGGATTAATAGCCAAATCAATTTCTGCGTTTATAATATAAAAATGGATTACCTAATCTAGTACCTACCGAATAGAAAATTTATTTGATCAACTGTGATTGTATCTTAAAATAAGAGTATAATACAATGGGACTGATGGAACTGATGGAACTTCATGGAGAGGGAGAACCTCTTTATGATGAACTCCTTCTTCAAGAAGCCCTTAAGCCGCAAATGGACCTGGATCAGCCCGGACGGTAAAGTCAAAAACGAGATCGATTTTATCATGTCAACGAAGAAGCACATATTCGATGATGTCGCTGTGATCAACGCTGTTCAGACAGGAAGCGATCACCGCATGGTCAGAGGTACATTGAATATCGACGTAAAGCTTGAAAGAGCGCGACTGATAAAATCCACGCTCCGACCAATACCGGCTCAAATTCAAAACCCCGAGTGCTTTCAGCTCGAGCTTCAAAACCGTTTCTAAGCCCTTGAGAACAGCATCGATGTGGACGATCTATACAACATGGTGGTGGATACTGTCCGTACGGTAGGGTCTAAGTACTTTAAAACCCGCCGTCCCAAATCAAAGAAACTCTCCAGTCAGACTCTCCTACTCATGGATCAGAGAAACGAAATGAGGCTACAGAACTCAGCGGATGCCCATCGCTATCGGCAACTCAATAGACAGATATCTAAGTCTTTGAAGAGAGACCTTCGTCAATTTAATACCCGACGTATTAAAGAGACCATTGAGCGGAACAAAGGCTCCAAAGTGTTCGCCAGAGATCTGTCTATTGGGCAAAGCCAATTGACGAGGCTGAAAACTGAGACAGGTAGCATCATTGCGTCAACACCTGAAATCCTGAGGGAGATTGAGAGTTTCTATGGACAGTTATACTCCACGAAAACACCTGTTGAAAGCAAGGCTAAAGACCCTAGAGCCAAGCTTACCCGACACTATTCTGAAGATATCCCGGACGTCAGCCTGTGCGAGATTAGAATGGCTCTCAAGCAGCTTAAAAACAACAAGGCGGCGGGTGATGACGGAATCACAACAGAGCTCCTTAGAGCGGGCGGTAAGCCGATACTTAAGGTCCTCCAGAAGCTCTTCAATTCTGTCATCCTCGAGGGCAAAACGCCAAAGGCATGGGGCAGAGGCGATGTGATGCTGTTCTTCAAGAAGGGTGACAAAACTCTCTTGAAGAACTACAGACCCATTTCGCTTCTGAGCCATATCTATAAGTTGTTTTCGAGAGTCATTACGAATCGTCTCACTCGCAGGTTCGACGACTTCCAACCTCCCGAACAAGCCGGGTTCCGAAAAGGCTATAGTACCATAGACCACATTCATACGCTGCGGCAAGTTATACAGAAGACCGAAGAGTATAACTTGCCACTTTGCTTAGCGTTCGTGGACTATGAGAAAGCCTTTGATTCGATTGAGACCTGGGCAGTGCTGCAGTCTCTCCAAAGGTGCCAAATAGACTACAGGTACATCGAGGTACTAAAGTACTTATACCAAAACGCCACCATGTCGGTCCGATTACAGAACCAGAGCTCTAATCCGATCCAACTACAGCGAGGTGTGAGACAGGGAGACGTTATTTCTCCGAAACTGTGCACAGCTGCGTTGGAGGATATTTTCAAGCTTCTGGACTGGAAAGGACGCGGCATCAACATCAATGGCGAATACCTAACACACCTGCGATTTGCCGATGATGTAGTTCTTATGGCTGAGACCTTGGAAGACCTGAACATTATGCTCGAAGATCTCGGTAATGCTTCTCAAAGAGTGGGTCTTAGGATGAACATGGACAAGACGAAAATCATGTTAAATGCCCATGTTGCACCCGCTCCAGTTAACGTTGGGAACATTGCACTCGAAGTTGTTGACCACTATGTTTACCTGGGACAGATAGACCAGTTAGGGCAGCGTTCGGGAAGCTCCGGCATATATTCGCGTCCGAAATACCTGTGTCTCAAGACGAAAGTCTTTGACCAGTGTGTGTTGCCAGTAATGACCTATGGGAGTGAGACGTGGTCGTTTACTATGGGTCTCATAAGAAGGCTCAAGATCACCCAGCGAGCAATGGAGAGAGCGATGCTTGGTATTTACCTACTCGATCGAATCAGAAATGATGAGATCCGCAGGAGAACTAAAACAACCGACATCGCTCGAAGGATTGCATCGTTGAAGTGGCAGTGGGCGGGACACATAGCGCGGAGAACCGATGGCCGTTGGGGCGGAAAGGTTCTCGAATGGCGACCACGTACCGGACGACGTTCCGTGGGCAGGCCCCCCACAAGGTGGACCGACGATCTGATTAAGGTCGCGGGAAGCCGCTGGATGCGGACAGCACAGGACCGATCGTTGTGGAGATCCTTGGGGGAGGCCTATGCCCAGCAGTGGGCGTCGTTCGGCTGATATGATGATGATGATGATGATGATGATACAATGGGTATGAGACTACTGTGTAAATTTATGCTATGTAACAAGTCAGGAATAGGCCAGAGATGGCACCTGCCACTAACTACTTTAATTACGTTCCCCATTTATCCCAGCTAGAACCAGGGGTTGCGGACAGGTACGAATTGTACTGCTTTGTCTGCTTTCAATATTTCGCTGTGACATATGAACGAGAAATTTGAGTTATTCGCCTCACGCAAGGGCTTTTAATTGATTTTCGGTCGAATACAATTAGAAAACAATAATATACCCGCACCAACACTAACCCCCGTATTTATAAAGAAGTAATTAGGTACTTATTGCTTAAGAAAGTCATAACTTAAAGTGTTCATACCTAGTGCTTAAATAAAAGAAATTGGTCACTATTAATGGTCATATTATTTGGCTGAAAATGCTAACTTTTGGTAGTTATAACTTCTAGTAATTTCTTAATTAAGGCATACAAATTGTCTCTCAAGTAATTATGAGTTCTCAAGTAATTACTTGTAGTCAAGTAATAGTTTTACTTGTTTATAAATACGGGGGTAAGAGAGTGAGAAAGTACTAGTTCATGCAAGAAATGCAGTTACTACATACACAAACAAAATGAAGCCCACATTACGTAAAACCACTATGTATAAAATCACGGCAATGTTTTCTTTCCTAAAAAAATCCATATGATATCTAAGTATAATATAAAATATTGAGCTTTCATATTGAAACACGCTGTGTCGCTCAAGGTGTATGTGTGTGTAAGGTTCATTAATCACAGCAAGATTGAAAATGAATACCTAGTTTTTTTTAAACTTTTTTTAAGACTATTTTAATTAAAAACAATAAAAATACCTCTACCAAGATGTTATACATGATGGTAACATAACGTGGGCTTCATCTATAAGGTGGTCAAAAATGCACAGCGTATAATGCAATTATTAGTACCTACCCAACTGTAGGTTGTAGGAACAAGCCGACCATGGACTTCTTGAGTGGACTGTATACGGACGAAAACACTTGTTGATTTCTTCAGAGTTTATTTCTTTTCTTGAAGGTGACCGTGAGAGCAGGGACAATTTTCGCCTGATCACGTCCTATTCTTATTTACATTTCTTAAATTAGCCTAGTGACTATACAAAATTCGTGATTTTCCTTGGATAGACAAAGATAGAACACACATAGTCTCTTTTACTCTTTGGACACTTTCTCAATCCACCCACATAATAACTTCGGAGAAAAGAGAGGTCCGATATGTGTATTGCTATCTCTGTCTTACATATTCTAAACCTACCTACAGGCTTCTTAACATTTTTTCCACTTACAATCCTACCTACATGGGTTTTTGCTACCGACCTTCAGAATCTGTTAGGGGGACAGGGACAGCCTATAGGATACCTCCGCCGCGCGTGAGCGGGACGGCCTATAGTTATTTTCCTTCACCCCAGTACCTTTAAGGCGACTAGTAGAGCTAAACGCGAGTTTCATAATGTACATAAATCTATGTCAGACTCCAAAAAACCAAGCCAAAAAAATATATGTTAGTCTTCAGGATATACTTTAGTATAATACTGTTCTCAAAACACGATACAACTAATTTGACTCGATAGAAAAAAATCACGAACATGCCTCTAAAAAAAAATTATAACTCACTTAAGTCCTAGTAAAATACACGTAATCATTATAATCTTTTGATATATTGTATAATAAACGACAAGCTCTTATAATACAGTTCCAGTTTTTTAATTGAATGTATGCATTTTCCGAAAATCGCTAATTCTCATTTTCTGGGATGAAAGTTGATGGAACGCATGCATGTGTGCGTGAGCGGCCGTGTACCGATTAGTGCAGGCTGATGCCTGATGCTAGGTGGACGTGTCGCGCTTTTCGGCTTACATTTTTCTAAAGAAGCATAGAACCTGTTTATTCGACTTGCTCGATAACAATCACCTTGGTGTTATGGCGAACAAGTCTAGCATACATCCTACAAATCGCATGTTCGTATCTCTCCTAAGAAAATTTCTTTTTTTATTTTAAACAAAAATTTTTTTTTTCTTTTCACAAGCAGAGACGAAAATGTTGAAAGTTTTTTTAATGCGTTAGTTCAAAATTTGAATGAATTTTATTGTATTTAAAACTGTACCTTATAAATTTGCCTAATTTCGTTTAATTTTCCAGAAAAAGACTTCGTCTTATTATTGACAGCGAGTAAAAGTTTTATGTAATGATGATTTTGTATATAAAAGTGAATACAAATTTTTTTTTTGCTTTGACATATAGTATGTATACCTACCTAAAACTATACTAATATACAACTTGTAATAGCAAAAAAGTAAAAATATGTTTTTGAAACAAAAATAAACATTTGAATAATAGAAAGTGGAATAGGTGTAACGGCTGTGATGGTGTGAGCGAATCATTGAGCTATATTCTGCCGTGCTAGCGATATCGGCAGTAAGTATGATTTGCACAGTTTGGAGTAAATGACGTCTAAAATTTTTGTGCATTTTTGTGTAGTTACAAAAGGTATATACTTATTAATATTTCTTCATTTATTAGTTAGTTAGTTCACATCATGAAATTAATTTTATTGTATTTAAAACTATAACTTATAAATTTGCCTAATTTCGTTTAATTTTCCAGAAAAAGACTTCATCTTATTATTATTGATAGCTAGTAAAAGTTTCATGTCATGATGATTTGTCTATAAAAGTGAATTCAGTTATTTTTTATTTTTGTTTTAATTTTTATTTTATACTTTTTCAAATATCGTTTGGTAAAATTATAAAAAAAATACGGTAAGCTACAAATATGCGTCTTCTTGACTCTTGACCTTAGTTAGAGCATTATCTAAGTATTGACTCTAGATAGACCGCGAAAAATATTAGGTCCTTACCTACTTATGAAATTGTAGTTTGGTATGGGAGGAACTTACGTAAAACTTGTAATAAAAAAAATGGGAGGAACTTAGTCAAATATTTTTTAATAAAATATACCTATTTATTTAATCAAAGTATGTACCATTGTTATCTATGCACTTTTGCCATCTCATGGGTAGTTCATTAATTACTTAACTAAAAAAAACATTCGGACGGCAATCAATAAAAAAAATATTTGAAGAGGGTTTGTACTGCCTATCGGAGTTGAAATTTTTCCCTTGCAAGAAATTATCCAAATTTCGAAAAAAATGGTACTCAGTTATTGGAGTAAGGTGTGGGGAGTCTGGTGGATGTCTTAAAACTATGGTAATAAACAAATTGTACATAACAAAAAAGTTAAAAATATATTTTTAAAACAAAAATAAACATTTCAATAATAGAAAGTGGAATAGGTGTAACTGACCTGTGATTCTGTGAATCATTGAGCTATATTCCGCCGTGCTAGCGATATCGGCAGTAAGTATGATTTGCACAGTTTGGAGTAAATGGCGCCTAAAGTTTTAGCGCATTTTTATGTTTTCCTGACTCGTGTTTTTTAAGCTTTCCTAATTGTGATTGTTGAAACGTATTTATAACACAAATAAAGCATTTGTATGTTCTTTACTTAATTAGCTTTTTATTCATTAGAACGATTTAAAATGAGAAGATACCTTTTATATCTAGCCTGAAACGAACAACCTTACTATAGATTGCTTAGTTTATCAGGAATAAGTACTGAGTTACTGTTGTTGTGATAAACAACGCATACTAATATTAGGTTTAAGCTTAGGAATAGAAACTAAAACTGTAGTAACAAAAGGTATTTACTCATTAATATTTACTCATTTATTAAACAAGTTTTACATAATTGATTTGTGTGGGTGGACCAAGCAAGTCGATTATATCGTATCTATGTTGTTAGTTTCATTAAAATTTAAAATATATACGAGTATAAGTTGGTTACTAAAAAGTTTTTACTCACAAATGATATTAAAATTGGCAGTAGCTGTACTTTATACTATCGAATAAAAATAATAGCCTTTTAATCGTACAAACAATACAAATCAAAATTTGAGATCAAAATAAAACGTAACATAATTACTTATAATAAAAAATCTTCCTTTTGTATTATGATATACTCTTTAACTCCGTAGTATTGCAAAGCTCAGGTGCGTTTATTATAGCATTCACCTTTTCTGAACTTGTTTTTAAACGTCTTTACTGATTAAGTAGCCGAGGTAGGTAATACTATCTTTTTAAGAATTCACATTTTTCTTCTTATACACGTAAATGCAATTAGCACAGGTAATCTGAATTCCTGATGCATGTGTCAAATTCGGTTCAGCGATATGGACTTGAAGAATATTGTTAACATAAGCAACGACACCGTCATTCTGATTGAGTTGACGTAAAGTATAATGTGATATATAACTTTATAGATTAGAAAGTAGTTTACTAGGACTAAGTCTGCACTATGTTAGTACCAGAATATCACTTTCAAAGTTCATTTGAGATATGTCAAGTAACAAGTCATCATAATTACTTTATATACATACTCCTAATGTTCTGAGTAATGACGTTAAACTTAGTATGAGAATTCGGTAAGACGTCGTTTACGTGAAGATTTCAGTAGAACATTATTTTACCATACCATAGATGTTTACTGCTCATATCCTAAGTAAGTAATATCTAATAAAAAAATACGTTTTGTTTAATATATGTATCCACAGCATATTTATTTACTGCTGATATTTTAAGTAGTTAGTACAGAATACAAAACAAGCTTTTCATAGAATATTCACAGTATATGCATACATACATACATACATACACTCACGCCTTTTTCCCGGAGGGGTAGGCAGAGGCCACATCTTTCCACTTGCTACGATCCTTACAGACTACTTTCGCTTCATCCACATTCATTAATATTTTCATACACGCTCGCCGGTTTAGGGTACTCTTGACCTGACCTTTCTTTAGAACTTCCCCGATTTGATCAAAATAAGTTCGTCGAGGCCTTCCCCTTCCAACATTTCCATTCATACTCGCCATATATATCTTTTTAGTCAACCTGCTTTCATTCATCCTCTCAACATGTCCAAACCATTTAAGCATTCCTTTTTCAATACTGGTCACTACATCCTCTTTTACACCACATTGATCCGTCACACTATTTTTAATCCTGTCACTCAGATTGACTCCAACCATACTTCTTAACGCTCTGATTTCTACTGCATTTATTCTGCTTTCATGTTTTCTCTGCCACACCCAACTTTCACTCCCATACATCAGTGTTGGAACCAACACCCCTCCATGCACAGCCAGGCGGGCCTTTTCGGACACCTTCTGACTGCTCATAAAAGCGTGCAACGCTCCATTCACCATGTTGCCGGCATTTACTCTCCTTTCAATATCACTATTACACCTTCCATCCGCTGTAAACATTGATCCCAAATAAACAAACTCCTTCACTTGCTCCACTTTTTCATCTCCTATCAAAATATTACACTCTGTAATGCTATCCTCCTTTTCAAAAACCATTGCTTTTGTCTTACTTACATTCACTTTCATTCCTTTCTTGTTCAAATCTTCATGCACAATATTGACCATCTCCTGCAACTCCAAATATGCAGATACTGCATTTATCTAAAGTAATAATAATATCCTAGCCATATGTCTTTGCTTGTAAAGCCAGCGTAACTATACTAACTATTGTTAGGTTAAGGAAAATATTTCGCATTTTTGACTTACTGCCCTTATCTTTAACAACATTTGTCAGTTCCCATTAAGATATCAAAATGGCTGTCAGCTCATCTGATAGAGCTTTTTATGCTTATTCTCGATCACTATAAGACTCATTTTTACCAAAATTGGAGTTACTGCCGTTATTGCTAGCACGGCAGTATTAAAAATAGAGGTGCCATTGTGTAATTTTATTTGTACTTTTTTAAACACTTGTTTTCATACATGAACCATAAAAGTAACATAATAAATAATGCACGTCTACGTTATTTA
This sequence comes from Anania crocealis, assembly GCA_949315895.1. Taxonomy (NCBI): domain Eukaryota; kingdom Metazoa; phylum Arthropoda; class Insecta; order Lepidoptera; family Crambidae; genus Anania; species Anania crocealis. Next base: position 11,737,314 of record OX438864.1, read on the forward strand.
CCCATATTATCCAAATCATACCTAGGCTTGACCGATTTTGATGAAAGTTTTATCCCAGCACCGTATTAGATAAATATTAACAAATATCAACACTAAAAAAAATTTTTATTTTAAAAAGATTACTTCGGTTATAATAATAACTTCTTTTTATAGTTTATGAATTAATTATGATGAATTATCTACTTTGTTGTGTCAATTATCAAGAAAACATCGTGTCATTAATTTCAAAATGGTTAAATAATTTTATTTAAATAATAATTAAAATATTTTATATATAAATAATTGAAATATTGTCGAAGACGTTTTTTATTTTTAGTAACATTGTTAATGTTCAAAACAATACCATTAAAACAAACAAGTATTCTGCTTTTAAATAAGTTAAGATACTTTGTCTATTTTTTATTGCTCTTTCCCTCTTTTTATTATTCCTTGTTGGTTGTCATAATAAAATAAAATAAAATAAAATAAATATTGCATTTAGAGACATCGAAAAAAAGATAGTTATGCCATCTATTAGAAAATCATGGCATCATTTCGGGATGTGCTTTAAAATACAGCAGCCAAGAATATTGCCGTAGGCGGCGTTGACGACGTTTGTTTAAATGTGTGCTTACGATTCTCAAGGTCACTTAGGTCTACTAGTCCTCTTAAACAACCATACCAGATCCTACCTAATACTTTAGATATTGTAAGTGGAAATAAGAAACCGGTTTGCTATTTTATTGAAATAAAACAAGCCCTGCGCTAATACATTTCCTTATAAACTAAGGCCCTAACAGAAATTACGTTTATTTGTGATAAAATATAAAGTCTTTACATACATACATATTCAAAGCTAAAATAATACAATAATAAGGTTAATTACATAAACGAAATATTAAATTAAACGAGATTGACGTGTGTCCGTAACACCAACACTGATTAAGAAGAACATCGACGGGTTTCGCCACTTAAGGGTTTCGTTATTTCGTGATTTATGGATCGATATCCATCGATCGCCTAGTACGGAGCGCCTATGCGCACCGTAAGCGCCAGCGCGCGACAGTAAGGGCCTGACAAGCCGCCGCGCTCACGTATTTTGTAGTTATTTAAATTCAAACTCAGCGAATATGTCCATAAATATTGAGCAGCTTTCAACCTGCATAATTTTTTTATTTAAAATGTCCGTAGTTTAGTCGTGAAATTGAAAAAACATTTCGAAGAGAGGTAGGTTTCTGATTGTTTTCTATCGAGCGAAGTTAATCAAATCGTGTAACCGTTAGCGACTATGATTAGAATAGATTCTCAACTAATACTTTTTTTTTTCAGACTTTGAAACGCTGTTTTCTAGATTGGGTTTTAAAAACTCCAAAACGCTGCGTCTTAGACCCACCCCGCCTTAAGTGGCATTGGTAGGATATGTCGCCTTCACTGCACTCCGACAACATAGCAGTGACTGTTTCCATTCCAGCTCTACGTCCAACAGTGGGCTGGCTAAAGTCTGGTATAGCTGATAATATTAAATGAGGATGTTTTTCGTACCTAATTACGAGTATTATAGGTAATCAACGGTGTTACTATAAATTATAAGATCAACAATGGTACGTCCCTGAAGACAATTAATCTCCGCCCAATTAACGCTGTTTATCAGCATAGATAATTAGTACCTACAATTTATCAGCTTTAACCGGATAATGAATGAGTTTAGGCATTTTTTGTTTATTAATTGAAATGTAATTCAAAATGACTCCGGTAAGCGAAAAGTTATGGTTTCAGTCCCACCTAAGGCAGTTTTTTTTAAATCTATTATTTGTACTTTCAAGTATTACTTTATCTTTTGATAATAACTAGCATGTTTTAACCATTAATTATTTTCTGGGAATTTACATAATTTGGTTATTTTTTTCACTATGAAGGTAATCAATAAGGAATAAGTAAATCGTGTACTTTTTTATAAAATACTACTTCTAAAAGGAGCATTCCTGTTCGAATTCAAAAATACAACATCGGAATCGGTCTAGCTCATAAAAAGTTATGCGTAGTTATATTTAAAAAAATGTATCGGTCTGGGAACCTATGTTATTGTCGTCTTTTGGAAACATCATAATCTTGGTAATATGAATAGGTTAAAGAGCTTCATAAAATATTAACATACGCGTACATTCGGCAGTTGCTATATTTTTCTGACTCGGAATAATACTTAACTTTTTATGAACGATAACGAATTTAATCTCAGTTAAAACGCCGAGTTTAAACTTGGAATGAGAAACACATATTCAGCTAATCTGGTTCCGATTCCATTGAAGTTGAACAAAAGTAAACCCAAGATTACCGGGCGAATTTATTAGGCAATTATTTCAGTTGCTAACTAGAGCACCCGGGTAAAAATGTTACTTTAACTAATAGCCAGAATACATTTCCCGTGCAACGTTATTTAAAATAACATTTTAATTATTCATAATTTATCATTTTAAGAATTTTCTTCCAATTTGTGTTGGTTGGATGAAAACAATGCTATTATGTATGCTTTAACACAAATAGAGTTATAAGTGAGTGGTAATTCACAAGTAATTTTAAAACAATAAAAGTATTTGTGTAACAATATACAGTACGGTGTATACATATAAATCTAATTCTAATTCTTTTTTATTTACATAATTTTCTATTTATTTCGTACTTGTATGTAGTTTATATTTGTATTGTAGCTGTATAATATGTAGTATATTTTAAGTATTTAATATAATTATATATGTATATATATTTTTGGAAATGTTGTGTCTGTTTATTTGCTTTTTTATGTCGCACCGCCCACAAAATTATTTCTGCTTGGCCCAATGGTTGACTGGGAGAGAATGCCTTAAGGCGTTAAGTCCACCTGTTGTACTTCATTTTAGTGTTTGTGCAATAAAGTTTAAATAATTAAATAAATATAACTAACTGTTTCGGACATCTCCGTGTCGTTCAGAATAAACAAAACTTGTGGTACCTTATTGTTGAATTGATACCTTATTGATTCGATTGTGGCGTACGTCATTAAGTCGCAAGCACGCTGTGATTACTTATATTTGTAGTTTCTGTCATGTCATCAAAGATAGCGTGGTATTTGAAATAAAATATAATGATAATGTATATTTGGTAAATAAATAAATGTTATTTACGTGCTGTTTTCTGAATCATAAAAAAATATTCTGCAGTTACAATAAAATGAAATGAAAGTAAATATCAAAAACCTTTCAATTTTTTTGAAATGAGAAACAATTTTAGACTGAAACAGTTATCAAATTTTCTCAGAAATATTGTACTAAGCCAACGAAATTTGGTTAAAGAGCCATAATTATAGAGGTCAACTCTATACTCAACATCTTATTATCGAGTAAAGTTAACACCAAAAAACTTTAAAAAAAAGAACAAATAAATGTAAAGTTTAAAACAACTGGTTAATTTTGTCCAGATTTCAATTGTGGCCAGAATAAGTGCAAGTCAGCGAATTATCAACCTATTAAGTAAATCATGATTATCCCTGTTCCAGATTTCCACCGCTACCGCCACCGCCTCTCCCGCTGTCGTCCAGTCGTGGCATTAGTTTCGTCTATTGTACCCTAATAGGATTTAATAGTAGAGCCCCGGTTTATTATCAAGTCCGCCTGAGCGGTTGACAGGGCAAGGACCCGGATTCGTTTTGATTACGCCCCTGGATTAAGCTAAGATCCGTGGGAGAGACCGCGTGGTCGGATGGACTGATGGTGTTATGATTGTGTATTAAAACTTTGTCAGATTATGTTTATTCAACAATATCAATTATACATCGGTTTTATTAAATGTTTTTGTAATAAGTAAAATTGATTTTAATCCAGCCTTCAACAACTTTGTAGGCGAAATAGTTAGAACTGATACTAATAGTAGGTACAAGTGACGACATTAGTATAAGAATGTACTTAATGATATTACGCCGTTACTGTAAAACAAAAAAAACATATTTGCCCATTATCTATTTAAATGATAAGTTTTAAATAAAAAAAAAACAAGAAAGTATGTATTATCTCATTCATTTTTATCGAAAAAAAATATCGAAACATGCATATCGTTGTTAATAAGTCTGTACTATATCATACCTACTATTATCATACAAAATTTTGAGATTTCTTCAAAATACTTTATATCACTTAATTTTTTTGTTTCATGTCCATGTTATTTTTTTCATCCTTAACTACTCTAATTATGTTTACCCCGACTCGCCGTGGTCACTTCGCCGTGGTACTTGTCTGCCCAATAATAGCCGGAGGCGCGGATGGAGTGCAGCCTCCGCCCGCTACAATAAAGCGCAGGCACCCCGTGCGAGCCGAAGCTGACTGAGATTTGTTGCACAAGGGTGGAGAGGCTGCACTTCCCGCAGCGCCGGAGACGACAAAATCCTAATGCATGTTGCTTGCTTTCATATACTAGCTTTTTTGCTTGCAAACATGATTGCTAGCATTCTGGCATGTTTGCATTGCTTTTCCCTATTTTTACATAAGCACTTTTTCATTTGTTAACATTTATTAATCGTAAAAAAAACAAGTAAGTAGTTAGGTATCGACAAATTTATTTTTATTTAATAGAATTTTTGTTTTTTAATAATATTGGAAACGTTTTTCAGGAAACTAAATTATCTAACATTAATATATTTGGCATATTATGTTAAGTAAGCCTTCAAACCATATAAAATTTAAAAAAAATAACAACCAAAAATCGGAATATCCGCAATATGTCAATCGTGTTTTCGGTAAAATAAAAATATGGAAAATAAAAATGTGGCAAACCGTTTTCCTAAAATATCCTAAAGTTGTCATTCAAGTACGAGTAATATTACTTCTCAGAGTTTAAATAATGTGCTACCGAATAGATAGATAGATAGATAGATACGCTTTATTGCACACAACAAATCAACTATAAGTAAAAGAGATATATTTAGAGCCGTACAATTTAGACCGTACAATATTCAACCTAAAAGAGTCCTTGTACTTACTGTCCGGATTTTTACAAAACAAATAATAAACAATTGTAGTAATTGTTTTAATGTTTATTGACTACTTACAACACTTAAAATAGTTTTCATTAAAAGATAGATTTAAGGTCCGTGATGGAACATATTGAAATTTGTAGTACCAGAAAGATTGTGGTAAATCTAAACTTAGATAGACGTAATCCAACTAATGTAGGAGGTGACTCGAGCATACGCAGCTGGGAATCCTACAGAGCAGCCGGCTAGAGCACCAAATGACGTGACACCAACCTAGATAGAAATAAATAATGTATTCAGTTATCTTGAGGCCATTATTAAAGTAGGAATAAATACCATATCCTGTATTGCTATCATTACTTTCGCCAATATACAGTCTACTGCTGGACACCGGCCTCTCATAAAGAAAGATTTTGAAATTATCGTTACGGTTGGTGGAACGTTGGCCAATGATGCAGAGAAGACGCTGCTGTCTCTCTTTTTACGGCAGCACCTACTTCTTTAGTCGACTATTACTATACTTAAGGAGCTGGGGTCCTATTCTTTTAATGTGTCGCCACCACACGACACTAATAAATTGATACATTCAATAAGTAAATACTTGACATTGTTCTAAATTATTGGACTTGTCTACCTGGTTTCATTAATCAAAGATTCACCAGTTATGTAGAACTTTTAGAAATCATATCACCTAGTTCTACTACACCGTGTGCAACTGTTCTTTGCGTTCATATAAACACGTTGAAATCCCAGGGGGATCGCGTCAAATCCCGTTAAGGCTGAATCGCTTATTACGTCCCATATTTCACTCACCAAGATTCTACTGTTGCCGACTTCGACAGCAAGAGGACCACCGGAGTCACCCTGGCATGTTCCTATTCCACCTTCACCACTGGTGCAAATGTTGGAACTGATGACAACGGGACCGTAGACAGAAGCGCACTGCGTGTTTGTGATAATGGGTAATCTTACCCAGCTGAGTTGCTGGTTGGTCGGGATATTACCACCTAGAAGACTTTAAAATAATAATAGGGGTTAAAGTATGAAATTGCCGGTTATTTTCCCACTTTTATTTTGTTTATAGCTCTTAAGTATAGTCATATTATTGCGTAATTCTTTTTGTATTGTATCAAAAACTAAATAAAGTAACTTTTTACCAAAAACAAATTCAATACTGGTGCCTATTACTTCAAAGGAAGTCGTTGAAATGTGTATGGTATGGTATGGTATGGTAACGGGCTCCCTTTTCCGCATTTAGGCTCTATTTGGCCCATTAGTTGAAATGTGTGCAATGAACCCTTACAATGTGTCAGCTGACCTTCTTGCTTCAATTAAGTATATTTGTATTATAAACTTTGATTTTCAGAAATTTAAATACTATAATGCGTAGCTTTATAACCATCTAACTTTCACCTTTAATTGCATCGAAAACGGTTCAGGCGTTTTTAAAAAACTAAAAAATTGTTAGTATAGAAAAATGACTTTTCTCGATTTCGTCCATACAAAACGGCAATTTCATATTTTAACACCTAATAGTTAATACAACCTGTTTTTATATGGCGATCATACAAGTAAACAATAGGGAAAGAAATATTCTTTCCCTATAAAGTAAAAATAGTTTTTTGGTCTTAGATACTTTCCTTCAAACTAAAACACACAATCAAACATACTTAGATCTGATTATGCATAAAGTAGTTTATCAGGCTTTTAAACATTTTGATTACATTTTATAAACTGTATTAATTTGGTATTATTATTTGTATCAATCTTATCGTGATAATTAAAAGTAATAATACGAGTAGTCACGACTGTATCGTAATATACCCATGACGTAGGTACCTAAATATTTTTAGTCACGTGTATAACACTATTTCTATTCTTTCTAGAAACTTACCATCAACAGTACGACCGAAACCAGAAGCAATACCAGTCTGGCCAGCAAAGTTGTTGGACACTTGATTACCGCTGGGCAATGCAATTGGCTGTATCACATCTGAAGCAATAAATTATTGGTTAATATAATTATGTTTGTTGATAATTTACTATGAAAACTAATCAACCAAAAACATATTAACGTAGTTTTTGGGTCTTAGATACTTTCCTACAAACATGCAACACACAATCAAACAAACCTTCAGGTATTTATTTATTTATTAACAGGATTACCAACATAAAGAACAGCATTGAACATATATAGATATTACCATTTTTTGGCTTATAGCTAACTGTTTTTACAATTATAGGTAACTACAGCATGCATTTATTGCTTAAAATTTAATTAAGTTTTTTCTTCTTTATTATTTCATTAAGTACGTTATGTATTGCTTTATAAAGTTAATTTGAATTATGCTACACCATCAAAAATTAAAAAAGAATATATAAAAATCAAAAATGAAACAAAAATAACAACTACATGCAATCAAAGGTACGAGTACTGAGGTATAAAGTAATTTAAGTAAGTATAAAGAAATTTAATTGAAATGGCTACATATTCCCTTAATTAGAAGTGTAAGATCTTATGTTTTATACCTAGTTAAAATTTGGATACTACTTATTCATAAGCTTTTCATTTTCCCTTCATAATACAAACATAATTTTATTCATTCATAACACAATACAGGAATAGGACCGTAAAAATTGAAAAATATCTCCAGTTGAAAACTTGACCTTCATTTTTTATCTCATAAATGGGCTCTAAATACGATGCATAAAAGCTATGAAATATAAATAAACTAGTTGACTCCGCGAACTTCGTATCCCCTCAGAATAATTTATTTAGATTTTACGTCTTAAAACTCATTGTCACCAAATATGGCGATTACTTTACCAAGTCTTAAGAAACAAATCATTAGCAATAAAATTATATTGCAACTATAAATTGAAATGTAAGCTCAGTATCTTTCAAGTTGGATCAAACTGCACACGGTGTGCAAATTTGATAAAAATCGGTTAAATAGTTTAGGAGTTCATCGCGGGCAAACAACGTGACACGTAATTTAGATATATTAAGAAGATGTAAAAAAGTCATCCTATATATACTATTGCTTGTTATTAATCACTTACTTGTAAAACCAACAGGGTTAATACGGATAACAGCAATATCGTTGGCATAAGTGCTGGGGCTCCAGTTGGGGTGCATGACGATGTTGGAGGTGGTTTGCCGAACGCCGCCGCTGAAGATGGTGTTGGAGCCAAGCACAACAGTGTGGGACTGAGCTGTGAGAGTACCATCGTGGTGGCAATGAGCGGCAGTGAGCACACGGTTGTTGGTGATCAGAGAACCACCGCAAACAGAGGTGAGGATCCACAAAAGTTGGATGACCAGGCCAACCTGGGAAATTCCAATGAAAAAATTTAAATATACGTGACAAATCTTGCATGATGGACAACTTTTATACTGTATTATTTCAAATTGATAAATAATTATAGGAAATAGCTTTAGCAAATTGCGATGATATTTCTAAATTAGCAGAAAAGGTTGTCTTTTGCATTTGATGTAGGTTTAGTCTAAAGACAACCGTTGGTTATTGATGTTAAGTAACGTCAGTCCATTTAAAGAACGCTTCAATTACAATACCAATGTTAACACTATATTAGTATATTGTTAAAAATAATAAATAATCTATAACTTTCCAAATACACATGTATAAGAAAGAAACACCTTATTATTTATTAGTTAACATTAATATTTACGCAGTAACAATCAGGTACTAACTTGGTAAGGAACTTGTGCGATATTGACAATGGATCCACCAACGATCCTTTGTCCAGATAGATCAGTCTTGGTAAGACTTTCTTCAAACTTCCTAATTCTAAGTGCTTCTGGGATTCCAACGCTACGGTGGTAGTTGTAAGCAGTTAACTCAACCGAGTAGGCTGCGGTGACAGCCAAACATAAAACGATCGCTCCTAAAACCTTCATTTTGAAAGACTTGACTTATAGGAAGTAGTTTGCTATAAAAATAAATATGGTTTTTATAGTAAAACGTTAATTTATCGATAATTTTATCCGTATCAGTTAGGGGAGGTGTGGCAAAATGTAACAGGAGTATTATAAAAGGCCAATATTTTTTTACTGATTGGAAATTGATTTGATATTTGATTTTTAAACAATGAAGCTAAATGCACTTTAGTTTACGATTTTATTCGTAAAGATTCCAACGGCTGTGATTAATAGTAATGATAAAAAAATATATGTTTTATAGTTAGTTTTGTAAGCTCCGCTTTCACTTGCGTATGGGAAGAATTGATAATTTTATTAGGGAACAAATCATATCAATTACAAACAATTAATTAAAATCTAAAAGGGCGTCCGTTAAGGGTCGGAAAATAAGCAAATTAAGTTTATACTAATCTAGAAAACACATATTACTCGTCTAAGTTATCATTTATATTACAAGCTTTACTTTGTGTTATGCTATAAGTAAATAACGTTAGCCGATTAATGAAGTTATCGGTTAATTAATTCCACCTGAAGCCCAAGCAATAAAGTTTACTACATCTTTGTTCTAGAAAAAAATTGTATCGATATACTCCATTTGTTTGATGAATACAAATGAACATGTGAAATATAATTCCAGTTTTAGGATGTTAGTGGGCCAATATTGCCGCTTTTACTCTATTTTGTAAATCTTTTTTTTTAGGCATTTATGGGTTTTAGCAAATCTATGTTAGATATGAGATTTAATTTGTGTATATTTTAATCAGCATGGTTGCTACTTAATTAATAATAGAGCAACTAACAAAACAAACAATAAGTATTTGAGACTACGTAAGCTTGGAATTTTTAATTTGAAACTATTCCACAAAACCTGTAATTTTAGTTGGTAAAATAGACTACGACCTATTTTCAGATCTACTTAATGCACGAAAAAAATATCTACTAAACGGTCAAGAGTTCGACCACAAACACGCGATTCTTATATGTATAAGATATTAGGTCCTTACATATGAAATTTTCGTTTGGTATGATGAAATTCCTATCCAAAGAGGAGATTCTTTAGATCAAAGTGTCTAGTACTACAATACGCCAATTCCATATGTAAGGACCTAATAGAAGACCCAGTCCCCAGACATGTTAATTCAAATTTTGAGTTATTCCATTCCACTCCACAGGCGGTCTATTTTATTTTGATTCCTATCCGACTCACTGTTATAAATATTACAAGGGATCAGAAAAAAAAAACTAATCTGATCCATTGCTTACCTTTACGAATGTTTATGTACGAAACGAAATTATATAGGTTCACATAAAGACATCCTACTGCATTAATCAAGTGGAATGTAGAATGTCTTCATGTGATAGAACGCTAAGAAATCTGATTGGACAAGCTAAACGCTGTTGAAAATGGATCCGTTTAAAGGATCAGATTGAAATAACTCCTAATTTTGGGCTAGACAGAGCATCGGAAAATTTAATTTGAAGTTTTAAAATATCTTGTTATAAATAAATTGTAATTGCATAAGTAATAACTAAGCAGAACTTTAACCTACCAAAAATATATTTGATTCGTATAATAAGTTTAAATAAACTGTTTGTATTGTGTTTAATTAATGTACTTATCAACTGTGGATTTCGTTTAGATTAAACGAATCATGAAAATACAACAACGCAAATTAAATGTTCATCATCAATTCAAAAGCATTTTCTTTAAAAAAATATTATTTGATAGGATATGGGGTGCAAGAGGAAAGCAAAAAAGTGAATCTTTCAAATTGGTGTAAGAAGTACTTTGTTGCCTAAAGAACAACTCCATGGTCGAGCACATGTGTAAACACCAACATTTAAGATGTTGCCAGCTCCTTTAAGGTCCTGGCTTCAATTCAGGGACGGGCCAATGTATTAATAATATTTTTTATGGGGTGTCGAGTCTGAGTGTTGGTGATTCTTTAGTTTTTTCTGGATTGCTATGCTATAAACTATTAAAGCACCCGAAGCAATTTAAGTAACTGTACTTGCTTCGAGATCAGAATTATTATTATGAATAAGTATTGTCAACACTTCATTTTAATTTAAATTATTAATTTATGCAGGGTAAAATTTTAATCAACTTCCAAACTTTAATACAACAATCCACGAGACAAAAAATAAATATTTTTTCTTTTGGTATAGCCCAGTACAAAATTGTTAAGATAAAGCACTTAGAAAATGTTCGCCGAAAGTCTAAAATTTATGATACGGCCTCCTAGCAACACTTTTTTTACGCGATCCAGATCTCATTCATTCATTACGATACTTTCCATACGTTTTTGATTTTCCCTTCATACGTGAACTGGCTTAGGACCGTAAAAATTTCAAACTATGTTACGAAAAATGTTTGCTGGTGAAAACTTGACCTACATTTTCAACTTCATAAATGAGCTCTAAATACGATACTGAACACCTATAAAAAATTTTGAAGGTGATGAAAATTTCATCCCGTATACTATAAATTATTGTAATTAAAACTTAGCTGCTTAAAGAGTTTAGGTATTTGTAAGTCAAATAATTTAAGCAATGATAATAAATTTAAGTGATTTCAGATTGCTCATGTTAACAAAAAACATTGTTTAATGATTTATCAATTTCTTTTCTTGAGCCGTTAAACACAATTAACCACGTGTTAAGTTATCAAATTAACAATCAACAAATATAGATCCTTAAGACTCGTCACAAAATAATTTTCTCATAGGGTCTATATCAAGTGCCTAAGTCAGTACACAGATAGTAACTCTTAAAGAATACATTTTGTAAAAAGTTTTTGTGTTCATAACCTTAAATATTATTTAGCATACCAAAATATACTTGTACTGGATCAGAGTGGCTAAAACTAGTAACACTAGAGCAGCAGAAATCAAACGGGTTCATTAGTAGGTACTAAGTTGAGCTCGAGTTCACGCGAGCGCTTAGTTCACGCTAGATCCAGCAGATTAGCTTTGATAAATATTATTCCTAACTACTGCTGCTTACTAACACAAATGTGGCTGGCTTAAACTCTCAATTTTGACGGTTATAATAAATAAATCGATCGAACTCTGAGATAACTTGGCGATTAGGGCAATAATCCTACTCCTTTATCGTAGGTAGCGTTCAGGAAGCCTCTAAAAATCATTCTTTTGCTCCAAATTACCTCAGTGTCACAGGACGAAATCTTTGACCAGTGCGTGTTGCCAGTGATGACGTGGTCGCTCAGTACGGTTCTGCTAAAGCTCAACGTCGTACAATGGAAATAGGAATAATTTGTATTTTCCTGCAAGAACAAATTGGAAACGAAAAAATCCGTAGGAGAACTAAGCTAGTCATCCTCGCTCGAAGAATTGTAAAGCTGATGAGGCAGTGGGTGGAACGCATAATGGACCAGGACCGGGTGGACCGAAGATCTGGTGAAGGTCGCGGGAAGCCGCTGCATGTGGGTGGACCAATCGATATAGAAACGTGGTTTGGCTGAGATTATAATATTTAAGACATGCCTCATTATGATGATGATTTATCGTCAACCGAAATTACTCGTATAAATTCTCTAAAACTCAAAGTTATATTTTCTTTCAAGTCAGAGATTAACCCATCCTGGGCTTCTTGCTTACCGTAAACCGTTTTTATTTTTCACAAATTATCAAAAAATATATAGAAGACAAATCATTGGTTTATACTTGTATCTGGGGAAAGGTTATTTATATCACCAATTAGGTTACAGAAATATTATCCTAACTATAGTGTATGAATGGGTTCCCATGTCAAGTCACCATCATCATCATCATCATAAGCTATATCAGTCTACTGCTGGACGCAGACCTCTCCAAAAGAAGGATATTGCCATAATCGCAACGCTTGGTAGCCGGGATGGCGATCGTACTTTAATCAATGGTTGTCATAAAGTGGGTGGAGTAAATACTGTAACTTTAAGGGACTGATAATAAATAAGAGGTCCGTGAGGTAAAAATGCGTTAATTCACTACCCGTTACATTTAGCAAGTGCGGGAGACCGCCAGACAGTTTAGCCAACACAAATAAAAAATAAACAGATGTACCAACATACAAAGCTTACATGTTGGTGTTGCCAACAATGGTAGAAAAAAGACGCTGCTACCCGTCTTCTTCGGGCAGTATTATTTTAATAGCCTCTTACGACAACCATATGAAGAGAAGAGGCGCTATTATAACACATATACATACAAAAATATACGCGAATTGAGAACCTCCTTCGTTTCTTTCGACGGTTAAAAAGTAATCTTTTTTTTTCAATTTAATTTATTCGGGAAAACAAACAGTTTAGTAAAATATATTGAAAAGTAATTCTTATTTAACTAATTATTTCTATGTGTGAAACCCACATCGTAATCCACAGATAATTGACAATCAAATGTCATTTTAAAATTAATTGACTCTGTGAATAACGTGGTTGGTTATGCATTTATTTAAACTACACATTTTCATAATGATGTACTACTATATTTAGTGTATAGGTAACTGTTTGTTATTTCAAATTAATAAACAAAATAAAATAAAATAAATGTCTGGGAGCAAGATAATGGTCTCAGCTTTAATTTAATATTTTAATTAATTTCATGGTATGGGAAAACAGCCGAAGGCATATTAAAATAATAAAACTCAAATATAATTAAATCATATTTTAAAGTGTGTTGCAATTAATCAGCAAGCTTTAAAAGCTTTTGTCAAGATAAGCAAGAGCAATCTAATTTCCAGTGCTTTCAGGTTTGCTATACTGCAAGGCTATATGGCGTGGTAATGTCGAAACGGGGTCACGAAGGCAACGCGGTGCTTTGTGCCGGGACCTTTGCTCTCGAGCTGTAGGCTTTACAGAAGAACAAGTTTTGGTTTTACAATGGTGTTTGGTTGTTTGTGAAAGTGGAAACAAAGAGGTAGGGTAAGTTTTTCGAGTTTATAAATCAACACATAAGCAAAGTTAGCTGCAAAGTGTTGCTTTCGTATCAGTTGTAAGAAGCTTATCAAATAGACGAGTACTTACATTTTTTATGACCCAACTTTACCAAATTAACCGTTTTAGATGTTTTTTTTTGTTTTAGAGGTATATTTCAAAGTTGGTTACATCAAAAGTGGATAAAATATATATAATAAATTAATAATAATTAAAATTAATATTTATTTCAACTTTTATTACAGAACTGGCGGACCCGACAGACGTTGTCCTGTCTTAACTATGAATATAGATTACGAAATGTTTGAATAACAAAAAATGTTACTAATTGTTTATTATTATTATTATTTGCTTTATGATATATAACATTCTTTGTTTTTTTTTCTGGCGGGTAAATAAATAGTTTTGATGGTATTCCGGCATGGTAACAGGCGACATATTAAGTACTGGCCATGCGCAAAATTCTGTTTTTTTTTTACCCCTTGACCCCTTGTCAAACGCAATACATTAAAAAAGTTTAAACTGTCAAAAGCGATAAGGTTACATTACATAATATAATTTAGAATGGTGATTTACGGTCTATTTGACGACCATTTGGATCAACGGTAGTAAACGCTGCTTCTGAGCCATGGGTCGCGGGTTCGGTCCCCGCACAGTACAAATATTTGTGTGCAAAAACATGTCTGTTTGTACTGGTCTGGGTGTTTTCAATGTATTATAAGTATGTATTTACAATAAAAAAAGTATATATGTAAGTTAATCGGTTGTCTAGTACCCCATACGACAGGGTACTTAAAAGTTGCTTAATTTGGGACTAGATGGCTCTGTGTGGCCCAGTGAGGCATGTCTTAAATATTTATTTATTATTATTATTATTAGTTATTAAGTTTTCTTAAATTTTCTAATATTCCTCACAATTTTCTTAATTTTTTCTTTCATAAGAACATTCTCCTGACAATGACAAACAAAACAAAAAAAAATTGCGAAATCGGTCCAGCCGTTCACGCGTGATGCGATGACCAAGGGAAAAAGGGATTCATTTATATACATATAGATTAAAGGCAAATCATCATTCTTGTAATTTATCAAGCTTGGAATTATCAAACGCTGATATTCGCATTGATATAGCAATCAACTTTGACAAAAAAAGACATATTTTTTTATCATTGATATTGTTTGTGTTTTGAATGTTACGTTTGATGATCAACTCTCAATATTTCTCAACAAGTATATAAAGTAAAGAAACAAGTAGGTATATAAAGTAAGTGAAATATGTTTTTAGAGAAAACTTTGTAAGCACATTATACTGTTAAAATAGGTTGTATTTTCTTAACGTTGTTATAGTAAGTAAGTAAGTAAGTAACAGCCTATAATCATCCCACTGCAGGGAAAAAGCCTCCATCATTGAATTCAAGTTAATACAGCAGTGATGGGTACTGGCACAATCACCACGCTTGCCAAATGCGAGTTGGTGATCAAAAACCCGAGCAATGTTCGAAAGTTTGAAACTTTTTGTGGCCCGACCCGGGGATCGAATCCGGGCTCCGAGATCTTGGTCGGGTATTTAAGCCACCAACGGGGCGTTACTGTAACCCGACTACGAAAATGCAAAGATTTCAAAGTCAACTTGTATATTTTCTGTATTGTTTAAACAATTTTGCACTCAGAACTTTGTCTCCTTTCATTTGTTACCCCAATCGTTATGACTGCAATTTTTTTTTATATTACCCAAAATTCGTGTTGGTAGCATTCACCATTTACTTAGCTATTCTTTTTTTTTGAGTTATTCCCATCTGATCCACCGTCAATTTAAATTCCCAACCGATCCCCTAAGATTTTTATGGTGCCAACGGATCCCTTTATTGTATTTTTAAGGTAGGTGGGTAAGGAAGGTAGGTAAGTACAATCGGGAGGAAAAGAAGTTTTGAAATCATTTGTTTTGAAATATTTTTTTATTTATCAGATTTCTTAAAAGAAGGCATCAATTTGCTAATTAGCATCTTTAAAAAGTATGAGATGACCGTTTTATTGGGATAAACTTAAACAATTATCGAATAACATTGCGTTTGTTTGAAATTGGTAATTAACCGTAGGGGACGATAGGGGAATTACGGACGCGGGGTAAATACGGACTAACATGTATTTACTCAATCCCTGCCCCCCGCGACCGCCCGCCACGATCACGCGTTACATTTTACCATCTTTAGTGTTCACCAAACATTCCCGGCGTTCGGCTGCGCACACGTTTAAAGTTAAGTTAAATTTAACATTTTCGGTCATTTTGATCTAATTTTTGGTGTTTACTATTTAAGTGTTAATCAAACAAATGAAGTGGCAGCGAAAAAGTAATATTTTCTGTCGGTTGTGTAGTTAATGACGAGTAAATAGCACAACCGTTTACTCAAGATAAATTCAGTTAACCTAAAAATGTTGTCGTTTTATTTTTTCTAACTCGTTTGGGGTAATTGCGGACAATGTACCTGGGGGTAAATACGGACGTCTGCAATTACCCCGAGTTGGGATATTAATCAAATTAAAATTGATATGTTTTTTGAAAATTAAAAAAAAAACAGATGATAAAATATCAATTAAAGTCCAATTCTATCTACAGTGTAAATGAAACAGGATTTAGTACTGTACAACGAAACTCTAGGATTCTCGCATCGAAAGGGTTAAAACAAGTAGGTAAATGTACCAGTGCAGAACGTGGTTTCTTGACCACAGCTATAAAATTTTTTAACGCTGGAGGCACATACATTCCACCATTTTTTATATTTAAAAGGAAGCGAATGAATGCAATGCCTATGAGGGACAGTAATAGTAACATGGTAGCTTGTGTTTCTGACTCAGGCTGGATAACTGAATCAGTTCTTGTTGAATGGCTTCAGCATTTAAAATAATTTGAAAAACCATCTGCAGACGATTCCTTATATTGCTAATACTAGACAATCACGAAAGTCACATTAGTTTGAAAGCTTAAGAGTATTGTCGCAAGAATTTTATTCATGTTTTAACATTGCCACCTCATACATCCCAAAGAATGCAGCCATTAGACATTTCAATGGCATACTTAAAACCGCATCTAACCGAGAATGTGAATCCTTCACGGTAAACCATCCAGGCACCAAAGTTACGACATTGATGTTGTAGGCCTTTATACAAAGGGTTTTAATGGATCTACAAGTGCTGACAAAGCTATAAATGGCTTTAAATCTGCTAAAATATATCCCATGGATCAAGATAAATTTAAAGACACTTTTGCAAGTTTTGGTAATATTTTTGCATCAGAATTTCCTCATGATCAAGGTATAGAAACCAGGTATGTGACACCCCGACCAAAGACTGGATTATGTGTTTAAAATGCAAGAATTGGGCCCACGAGAATTCAGCTTCATTTGTGAATTCTGCGTATAAATTAAGAACCCGTCCGTAAATACCCCATGTTGTCCGCAATTGACCCAGCGCTAGTCCGTATTTACCCCAAGAGTTACGGGTAATTGCGGACATATATGTTTTTGTTTTTGATTAAAATTTTATAAATGTTGATTGATCTCAAGTAATAAAAAATGTTGACTGAATATAACTATTCAGTCAACATTTTTTTATAACTATAGTTTAATAATTAATAAAGACCGACTGATTATTATTAAAAGTATGAGTTTTATAGGTAATTTCGCTTAAGCGTCCGCAATTCCCCCATCGTCCCCTATTTCATAATAGACATAAACACAAATTGCATCTGTAATAAGCCAGTGATGCCCAATTTTTTTATAAAATAACTAGGAACAAATTGTTCTTACAAACATAAGTTATCAAACCATAAAAAAACAGTAAATGTTTTTAAAATCACAGTTATCATTTATAGCGTCTTATCTTGGCAACCTAAAGAAAAATTATCTGCAATATTAAAAAAATAGTACAATTCATATTTTTAACATTACTAAATGTCACTAATAGTATAAACAATGATGCATACGATCTCTTAATGATATTATTTATGATCAAAGATAATGTTATTCTTAAAAATCACTGTTTTTTTTTTATTTAAATGTGATAAAAATTAAAAAATATGTGTACATTAAATATTTAACAAAATACAACTACAATAACATAGTATAATCGAATTAACTTTCTTATATTTAATACAAAATAAAATATTTTTGACAATTTATATGATTAGTGACAAAATAAAACTAAACTAAATAAAGCACAGGTAAACACGTTAACGTACTTTATTATTGAATGTACGACGTTACAAACCAAAAACAGGTTAAAAGTATTAGGGAATCTGATGGGAATAAAATATTAATATTTATTAGCCATTCCCATCTGATACCCTACAGAGTCGATCAGATGGGAATAGAAAATAATCTATACTAATATTATAAAGCTGAAGAGTTTGTTTGTTTGTTTGTTTGTTTGAACGCGCTAATCTCCGGAAGTACTGATTCGAATTGAAAAATTCTTTTTGTGTTGGATAGTCCATTAATCGAGGAAGGCTTTAGGCTATATAACATTACACTGCGACTAATAGGAGCGAAGCATCAGTGAAAAATGTTGCAAAAACGGGAAAAAATATTGATGTTAATTGCAATCATATAAACAGATATTGACGCGGACGAAGTCGCGGGCAACAGCTAGTAAAAAATAAAACCGATCCACCAGGGGATCGGTTGCAGGGAATCGGATGGGAATAACTCTTCTTTTTTACAAAGGTAGCCTATGTTATAATAGGACTATAATAAGCAATCGATTAACCTTATTCGCCGAAATCAGCTCAGGAGTTTAGCCGCAAAAGTGGTACCTACATAAATACCCACATAGTAGAAGTATACATAGACTGCTAAAATCATAATCCTTCCTGTTGGCTTTGCCGTAGTCGGGTAAAAAATAAGAAACCTGTGTGTACACAAAAAAATGCATTTTTAGTAAAAATTAAAATATCCTAATTAAAAACAAATATTACTTACTTTAATATACTAATTAACATACCAGATCCCACTAAGAACAACAATACAATAGAGTCGCAAATTCCCAAATTAAAGTCCACTTTCTGTAAAACTTACAAAAGCCGTAGACAGCTAATGCCAAGAACAATGCGTGATTACGTGATATATGTGCACTCTGCACGCTTCGTGTAATTCACGCTCGGAACATTAGCCCGAGTGCAGGAGAGCGTAAAAAATTTTAAATCCGCTCTTTGTTTTTTGCGAAAGAAAAATCAAGAAGGAGATAATCCAAAACGCCGGCGGGCGGGTGTCGCGCCGCGGTAAAGGTGGGAACGCGGGAACCGTGGAATAGAAAAAACAGGCAATTGTCTTTCAGTCGCATCTGAAATATGAATCGGTTCGGGTTTCAATCAAGTATGACTTGATACGCTTTGTTGCTTATAAGTTGCGCCTAAAAAAATATCTATACCCACTACCAGTTTTAGCAGTTATTAAACAAAGTTAATTACTTAATACAATTGCATCTGCGGAGAATTTTCATGAAAATCGCTGTGAAAAATATTACCTAGGTGTTGTTTAGGCTGCTGAAACAGGCAATAAAAAACGAAAAAAAATTATTACAACTTATGAAGTTGATTGAACGCCTATTGTTTTATGAAATGCAATAATCTGTAAAGTTGTAAATTCCCTAAAAATAACAGTCTGTGCAAAAGAAGCGCTATTGAGGGATAGTAACACTTATATTTAACAAGATATCTGATGGATAAAAACCACATTATTATTGTAAAAACTACTCCATGGACAGCATTGTTCAATGTAGGTAACAGGTCAAGTTTAAAAGGGGCTACACTAAATTTCGACTCGCGCTACAAATCTACAGCGAAATACTAGGGCACTATTGTTTGTAACACAAAGAGAAGCCAAAACGAAGCAAAAACATCTTGGAAATGCAGCAAAGAGATCGTTACTTTTGTGGAACGTATACTTTTTGTTTTGCTTTATTGACCAAAAGCTTACACAAATTCTAAGGTAATGAAGGCTATTTCAGCGGAAGCGGTAATATAAATGTTCCACAAATAAAATAGATGAAAGAAGAAATTTCCCAACGGGACACGTTAATTATCTTAAGGCGACTACTAGAGCTAAGTACTGCCCCTAATTGATTGAATTTTATTACTTCTAAAGAAAATCCATTCTCAAAAAACTATATAGAACTGTATCATTTTAGCAAATTACCCCATCATATTAAACTTTTCCTTTAGTTGTTTATAAAGTCAAATTTGTCGCTAACGCCAAAAACGGTCGCTTTTAGCAGTAATGTATAATACGAAGGAATGTTAGAAAGAATAGCAGTTAACAGTGATTCAATAAATACTAGAGGTAATTTGTTAAAATGATACAGTCATAGTTTTTTGAGAATTGATTTTCTTTAGAAGTAATAAAATTCAATCAATTGGGGGCAGCACTTAGCTCTAGTAGTCCCCTTAAGAGATCATTCAAACCTGAGACATAAAACTCAAAAATTACAAGTCTCCGTTAAATTTTGTTCAGTTTATTTGGCTAAATGTTTAGCATATCTGGCATAATAATATGTACATTATAAAAAATAAGCATCAATAATATAATAATAACTTTGCAGCACCTTTTCTATACAAAGTATCCAATGTTTTAGACTTATAAGTTAAAATAAAGAGTTTTAGTAATGGAATCCAATATCCTAAATAGGTTTTTATGTCTTTTTAAAAGAGCCCTTGACATCTAAGGTTTTTACAATGTTTGGTAAAGTCCAAAATAAGTTTTCGTACAGTATTTAATCAATATACTCGTAGGTATTATTTCTACTTTAAGTTAATTCAACACATTAGGGTCAATATACTTTAGTGATACGGGCAGTGAAGACAAAGTAAGTAAAACCCACAGGTAGGTACTGAATTTTCATGAAGCGATCCCATTCGGTTCATGAAAATGCAGCTAGTAGTTGTAGTACCTACTTGTAGTTATATGCAATTTTGTTCGAATAAGTCCTATTTGAGATTTCTTGCCGTACCTACTACAAGTCTACAATGACTATTTCAACTAAGTAGTCTTCACTGAGATTCAATTTGAGCCGTAGGTAGTACAGATGCTGATGGTGAAGATTCTTAAAGCGATCAATCATTAAAAAATACTAACAATTTAAGTATTAAATTTGATTTTATTGTTTTTTTAAAGTTGTACTATTCAAAAACTTGAATTAAAGTACCAATGTTGTTTTCAAAGAACGAAAAATTGGGAGTTTTTTGTTTGTATGACGACGCATAACATTTGATCATTATAACGGATTCCGATGATTTTTTTTGGTCGGAGTACAGCTCAAAAACTGATTTAGAATGGTTGTTTTGGAAAAAAAACTCCAAATTTATCCTTCGAAGTTAAGCAACGCAAAGCGAGAAGCCACCAACTGTGAGTCGATGGCAAACAATATTTTTTTGTGACATAGGTTTACTTTTAAGATGATAATTTTAGGGCCTCAGTCACACGAAAAAACCCTTTAGTAATCGCTTTCTCATCCACCTTGCAAAAGACGTGTACTCTTCACAATTGATTTTAATATTTATTCTCAGACATCAAGTTGTAAATCAGTTGTAGAAATTTATTTTTTGTGGATAATGTGTGTTAATGACTTGCTTTCGTATCTTCATGTTTGTTTTGAAAAAGTGATTCTTGTTATAAAATGATGTTTTTGCCATGACTTTTCTAGTCTTAATATCAGGTTTTTAAACTGCGTAAATAAGTAAAAATCATAAATATACCATTGAATCGTTTAAGTAATAGGGGTTAAAGTATGAAATTGCCGATTTGTACTGAAAATCAAAATTGTTTATTTTTTTATTTCTAACAAATTTATTTAATCAAAATAGTTACCAATACATTATCTATACATTGCTGCCATCTAATAGGAAGGTCATTTATGCCTTTGTGATAGAACTCCATACCGGTGTATAAGTTTTTTTTTATATTTTATGGGTTTTCCAACTTTTATCAAAATTGACATCCTGCGGCATCGACTGTCTATTTACTTAACTAGTTTACTATTTTAGCATTCTTTAATTTGCCATATCTTTCACATGTGCTAGTATTTTTTTGTGCTGTTTCCAAAGAAAAAGTGACACCCTTAGCTATTTGCTAATCCATCGCTGATAAATTGAGTACAACACGTAAAACTAAACTACATTCATTTCATAGCAACAAATGCAATCGCATTAAAATAACTGATTATATTATATAAATTAATCGTTATAGATATCTTAATACCACTGTTTAATGAAGAAGCTGACGTATTTTGGCTTATTCGAAAGGAATCAGCAACGATGACGCCCGTCATTTTACTAGTTTTTTTGTCTTTAGCATTAAATGCATCTGGTAATATAGTCTCGCTAGAAAATGGCGTTTATGACTACCATCTTAAGATTGGTATGCATGAAGCGGACAGAGTAAGGAAATTGGAGAATGAACAAAGAGTTGCCGGAGGTTCTACTACCACCGTTGCATCGGTGCCGTATCAGGTGAGTTTTGTTAAGTCCTAGCTGTCTAGCTGTTAGTAGCGGCTTTGAAGTCTATGAGTGTGAACTTATATATACAATCAGAATTCGAAGCAATTTCGCGGGAACCGTACATTTTTCGGGATAAATAGTAGCTAAAGTGCTATTCCAGCATTTTCTATATTTGAGCCAAATTTCGTTTGGATCCTTCAAGCCGTTCTGGCATTGTTGAGTAAGTAACAAACTTCCATCCTCAATTAAGCCCCCTCCCCCCCCCCCCCCATATTCATTTGATTCCTCCAACGACAAATCAAATTCCGGTAACTTACACTACCGGATTAAGTAGCTACTTCCCAGATAAATCCTTCTCACAAAGGTCAAGCCCCTCCCGAATTAAAATCCTTAATCCGCCACTGTTGTCGAGTAACAATCAAGAGCCCAATTCGTTTTATCCAGATCTTAAACTTGACAATAAAATTGAGTAGGTGCCAAACAAGAAACTGCAGATATCATGCACTGACTCTAATTTGGCTGCCTATTTCATAATAAGTAATTTCCTATCACAAGGAAACTCTGAACTCCATAAAACAAAAAAGTTATCGTAATCAGAGCACCCCGTAAAATGTATAACATGGTCGTACCCAAAACATACCTTACGCTTCGAATTGAAAGTCTCCTCTTTTTATTATCGGTGGAAAATACTAAATTAATTAGCAGCAAATATGTTTTTATCATTCAGGCTGGCCTCATTATCACATTCAGGATAGTTCTAACCTCAATCTGCGGTGGTACCATTATCTCTGACACTCGCATCCTGACCGGCGCCCACTGCAACAACGATGGCAACAGCATCGCCCAGTCGATTACCGTGGTCGTCGGCTCCAACTTCCTCTTCACTGGCGGCACTAGAATGCAGTACAGTGGGGTGTCCATGCACCCAGGATACAACCCCTGGATATTTGCCAACGATGTCGCAGTCGTCCGTGTTCCCAGGATAAGTTACTCTTGTAAGATTTATCAAGATAATATTTAACTTGTAAACTAGCTCAGAAGACCTGATACGCAATGCTAAGTCCGTATATACAGATGTCTCTGTCACTTTCATGTAATTTAGGACATTGGTATGAGAGATAGGCAGATGGAGTCGAATCATCGAAAATAATGTTCCAAAGAAAGGCCTCAGGCGCACTATCCCTAGGTGTCATTTAGCTGGATCGTTCTCCTCTTTTTAGATATTCTGCTTTTGTTTTGTCCTGACCTCCTGCCATATTGTCTTTGCTCTAATACGTAGTTCGGTGTTTACATTTACTAACTTCGAGATTAGAATAATTTATGTGATGTTTTCCTCTTCTTAAATTATATTTTTTTGCATAAAAAGTGAGATAATATAGTAATTTCATAAATCTTACATCTATGAAATTACTATATTATCTCATAACCATTATATCCACCTTAAATAAAGTTTCTGGTCCTATATTTAACAAATAAATTCAAGAATGATACGTTTTTATTTATCGTACGCGAAGCATCATAAAATTAATCCTATATATACTTTTGCTAGTTTGCTTTTAATGTAAATCTTTCTTATCATTTTTCAGTGTTGATCCAGCCCGTCAATTTACCCTCCGGTAGCGAATTGAACAACAATTTTGTTTCACAAACTGCCCTTGCGTCTGGATTTGGAATCACCAGGGATGGTAAAGACAATTTTTGGACTGACTTTAATAACAACAGATATTATTGATATTTATATGATATTTTAGACACTTACTTGCAATTATACTTTTTTTTTTAAATATTTCATGTTTAATACTAACAGAATTTTTTATGTTGGTTTCTTAGTGTGATGGTAGATGATTCTCTCTGTTTGGTTATGTATAAACATGATATTATTAACGTCTTCTCTCCATTGACCAAACTGCGACCGCCAAATGGCCTACCACGTCTGCCACGTCTGGCTATTATGGCCAAAAAGAGAAACAGAAGAACTAACTATTACAAGAAATTCCTGGTTTATAATACGTTTTTATTACAATACTTGTTTAGAACAAAAAAACTGAGAGAGAAAACTACAACATGATGTAATAAACTATCGTGTGATCCGGGATAGAGAAGCGATGCGAGCGCAGATGTCACATTTTTGTCATGCGTCTAATTATTTTGATCAAATGTCACTGTTACACATTTCAGGTGACTCCGTAGGTGTAACTCAAATGCTGAGCTCTGTAAACCTGAGGGTGATTGCTAATAATGAGTGCCGGAATGTCTATGGGAATACTATCCAAAACAGCCATCTATGTACCAGCGGAGCTGGTGGCGTAGGTGTCTGTCTTGGTGACACTGGAGGACCTTTGGTTGCCACTATCAATAGGAGATGGGTAATTGTAAGTATTTCAAAGATCATTAATAGGTATCCCAAATCTAAACACTGAGTTCGGGGTCTTTTTTACTAGGTACTAATTTGAACTACTTCTTATAACTTATTATGACTGTTTATCATTTATTTTGACAACAGTTTTTCAAATAGTCAGTAGTTATTAGTCTAAATATTAATATACTATACTACATGTGCAGCAAATAATATTACCTAACGCCTACAAAAACAAAATAGGCAAAGCCTTAAAAGTCGCATTCGTTGCTTGATTAAAACGTATAGCAACCTCTCTGATTTCTGTAACTCGCTTTGAAATAAGTTATTTCTGTAACGAGCGACCTGCGCGGCTTCGCGAAAGTGCAATAAGCTCCGTCAGATCGTTATTACATCTGTCATAACTTCTAAGATATTAATTTAACCGGTATGCTGTGGAGCATAATTTTTATTAACTTGAAATGCTTAGCGTAATCGACATAGTTTTTTAATAGCGATTACTGTTTCAGTGTTATTAACTCTTTCACATTGATTAGTAAGACATTTAATACCATAGCTCCACGAATAATAAAAATTTCTTTTTTGCATTTAGAAATAACATAATAGATTATGTTTTGTAATAATCATAACGATAACTTGTATCAAAAGTACCTACCACAAACATCCGAGAGGGTATTTAAAAGTGATTTCTACATTTTCCCGTCGGGGAATGAAACCCGGACCTCGGAGTTGGCGACCCCGTGCGAAACCGGTGCCTAAGCCACTCGAACACGGAGCAGAAACACTTTAACATTTAAAATCATATTCTTAAATCTTATTCCTATAAAAACTAAAATACTAAAATTCGCGTACGAAAACCACTAAGGTTTGTAATGCCGCGAACATGATTCGACCTAACAATGTTGTATTAAGTTAGTAATATTATTTACTAATTTCTTATTTCAAAAGTCTAAAAATATTCCATTATATAGAGCTGTAAGTCGAATTATTTCTATAAAACTAAAATTGTATGTTTCTTTTTAATAACCTTAAACCCTTGTTATCTAATTTCAAAGTGGATACTCGCAGTCGCACAATTTTTTTTTTTATCAGTCTGTATTAAAAAAAAAGACGTGTGGCACTCGGAGACTGCCGCGGTATAGCTATTGCATAGCATTTTTTATCAACTTATGCAATTATAAAACTAAAAAGTATCACCGCTTTGCCGGTCGGAGTAGGGGGGTTAGGTAATTTTCGTTACGGAATTTCTGGATTCGGTCTCCACGCTCAAGGCCCGCGATAGAAGCTATGCAATAGCTTAATTTTATAATTTTATGTATATTCTAATTTTGACTTTTGTAATTAAATTTTTCTGTTATTTTGGCAGATATGGTTACCATAGGCAACCATACTGTCAAAATCCTTATTATCTTCTAAATTCTTTTAAATTTCGGAAATTCAAAATTGTTCGATCGTGCCTCGCCCCGAGTGTTAGGTTAGGTTATTTTAGTTACGAAATTTCTGGATTCGGTCTCCACGCTCAAGACCCGCGATAGAAGCTATGCAATAGCTTAAAACTTATTTGAAATTTTATTAAACTATTAAACTTATATATTAAATTATATATATTATTAAACTATATATATTAAACTTATTTAACTGAATAAAAATTTAAGCAAATAAGTATAAATCAAATTAACATCTAAATATGTATCTCTTTTTAAGTACAATCCAAATGTTGACATAACTATTTTTTTACAGATTGGTATCAGCTCTTTCACACCCCAAGAGGGCTGCCAGCAATACTTTCCATCTGGTTTCTCCAGAGTAACGTCATTTGTGTCATGGATTAACCAACAATAAACACAAATGTCAAATGGAGATCAAGTTATATTACGGATGTTTGAAATCTAATCGGGACACGAAATATAATTATGTTACCTACCTATTTAACACAGATTTTTTGATTTACTCACGTTTTGGTGTGACAACCACATAATCTAAATATATAAAAATGAAAACTGATTTAATGACTGACTGACTGACTGACTGACTGACTGACTGACTGACTGACTGACTGACTGACAGACATATCAACGCACAGCCCAAACTACTGGGATTTAAAATCTGAAAATTTTCACCGTGCTTCCTTTTATAGTGTAGGTGAGCACTAAGAAAGGAATTTTGGAAATTCCGCCTCTAAGGGGGTAAAAAGGGCCCCATAAGTTTGTATGAAACTCTCTCAGTTTTGAAGCTAAGTCGATGAAAATTGGTATCCAGCTACCTAATTAGAAATTAAGAATGACGTCTTTCAGGATTTTTGAAAATTTAATCTTTAAGGGGATAAAAAATGGGGGCAAAGTTTGTTCGGTTCCGCGTCATATCCATACTCTTTACATATTTGTACTCTCTGACTTTACTTAGTTTGTTATGACATACATTCAATGTGTCAATCAGAAAATAAATAAATAATTTCTTACAAACAGAATGGTATTATTTTAAAAGGCCACGGGCGAAAATGGGCCTGAACTTTACCGCCCGTTACACTGTTGAAATATGATGCAATATTTATTTAATGCTTTTTAATTTCTATTGACTTAAAATCACGATATTTTACAATGGGGTATTAAAGTATCATTTAAATAAAAACACAATTGACCCTCAATCGCTAAGTGTATTCTTCCGGTCCTAAAATGTTGCCAGGCATAATATGCGTTGATACACCACTTTTATATTTTTTCCTACAAAAAGGTATATTGCGATAATGCAAGTAGGTAAGTAAGTACACACTACTGTTTATTAGTTCAATATACAATACAATAGAATTATGGCGTATTTTTAAAATGTCTTTAAAGCATATGTGAAATCGATATAAAGTTAATATTACATAGATGACATTAGGATTTGTAAAAAAAGAAAAACAAATGTCAAGATTGTCAACTGTCACAGTCATTGGTTGGCTTCGTTTTGCTTTGAGCTTGTTAATGCGGTTATAAATAATACATAGTGGCCGAGTATTATTTATTATTCGAATCGATTGTCTTTTACGACTTGGCTATGTTGTGGGATTCTGATGGTGATGCTAGAGCATACGATACACACATACTAGTACTATCATGGGAATGCATCAAATAAAAGATGAAGGCTTTTCTATTATTAAACAACAGTAGATCGCACCTCAAGTATTAGTAAGTAGTTAAAAAGCAAGCAAGGGTCTTACGAAAATCTTATACTACCTGCACAATTCTTGTATAATATTCATATACCTACAATCATTTTATTATGATGATGAATAAATGTAATAAATGTAAAAAATAGTTCTTAAATGATTTTTTATTTAAATCCCTTTATTTATATTGCCATAAAGCTTGTCGATCACAGACCTTTTCATAGTACTATGAATAGAACAGTTATTGGAATAACCACAATAACTTCTTCACATTTGAGGTTATTTATTGTTGATCAATATCATGCTATAACTTTTTTCTCCCATGGCAGATTTTTTTAAACCATTGCGTATTTGATATAAGACTATAGTTTCTATAAAATAACACCCCATTTGTGGATGTAACGTTTTCAGGCCCAGCTTTGTATGGAAGTTCGCCCGACGCCTTTAATAATTGGCGCCGAAATGGATGAATTAACTGAATTAAAACGTAGTACAAAATTCGGCAGCCAGATACAAAACCTACGAGAAATTTCTGATTATGAATTAAAATTAGTGAGTGATCAGCTGGTGAAGTGACAAATGAACAAATTTACCAAGAATAATTTGGAAGAGATACGACTACAAATAATATTACTGATGACCCACAGTTGGAAACTGAGATTGAAGAAAAAAATAACCTTCCGGGTATTACAACACAGCTTAAACTAAAACTGCAGAGTTTGAATTCGATAGCACGAAACAATTCCATGTATGCAGAAGGTACTGAGGAGGAAAGGTCGGTCACAAACAAATTTTAGGACATCTAAATTGAACTCAGTACCATTAGAAAAGGACGAAACATTCCAAAACATCATTAAACGGTTGGATACGTACTTAAAACTGAACAGATGTGATGATATCGATACAAGGAAATACACGTCAATCATACATCTTTGAGCCCAGAATTACATCAGAAAACGTATTATATTATATTTTTGTGCTCCACGGGATCCTTGTGAGTTAGAATTTGAAGAGTTGGATAAAATTCATACATACATACATACATACACTCACGCCTTTTTCCCGGAGGGGTAGGCAGAGACCACATCTTTCCACTTGCTACGATCCTTACAGACTACTTTTGCTTCATCCACATTCATTGATCTTTTCATACACGCTCGCCGGTTTAGGGTACTCTTGACCTGACCTTTCTTTAGAACTTCCCCGATTTGATCAAGATAAGTTCGTCGAGGCCTTCCCCATCCAACAATTCCATTTATACTCGCCATATATATCTTTTTAGTCAACCTGCTTTCATTCATCCTCTCAACATGTCCAAACCATTTAAGCATTCCTTTTTCAATACTGGTCACTACATCCTCTTTTACACCACATCGATCCCTTATCACACTATTTTTAATCCTGTCACTCAGATTGATTCCAATCATACTTCTTAACGCTCTCATTTCTACTGCATTTACTCTGCTTTCATGTTTTCTCTGCCACACCCAACTCTCACTCCCATACATCAGTGTTCGAACCAACACCCCTTCATGCACAGCCAGGCGGGCCTTTTCGGACACCTTCTGACTGCTCATAAAAGCGTGCAACGCTCCATTCACTCAGGATAAAATTCAGTTAGTAAATTATCAACAATTCAAAATTGGACAGATTACTAGAAGATTTATCAATGGTGTTTGACGGAACTCTTCTTTGAATATCAAACTACAAAGCTCTATTAGTGCTTCAAGAAAATGTGACACCAATTTTCATCTAGCCGCGACGTATTCCATATGCCCTGAAGGACAAAGTTGACGAAGAAATAAGGAGGCTATGTAACGAAAATACAAAACTTGAAAATTCCTATTGGATGTCTTATCTATATGTATATTGGTACATATTCAGAAAATAAATATCGGTACTTACCATAAGAATGGTATTATTTAGAACTTAATCATTTTCAGGGTTCCGTACCCAAAGGGTAAAAACGGAACCCTATTACTAGGACTTCGCTGTCTGTCCGTCTGTCCGTCTGCCTGTCACCAGGCTGTATCTCAAGAGCCGCGATAGCTAGACAGTTGAAACTTTCACAAATTATGTATTTTTGCTACCGCAATAACAACAAATACTAAAAACAAAATAAAACAAATATTGAAGGGACAAAAAAAATCGCGTTTGTTGTATAGGAATACAACAAACGCGATTTTTTTGTCCTTTTTTGTTCGATATTAATAATGGCAACAGGTAGGCACTTGAAATATTCACAAAACACTCAGTTATATTTCTAACTTTAGTGATCAATAATTAAATTAATATTTAAGGGAGGTTCCCACACAAAACAATCCATTTTTTGCTTATTTTTGCTTGATATCAATAAATGGTAACAGGTAGGCACTACATTAACTAAATTAATGTAGGTACCTACTATTGTTTTCGTAGTCAATGGTACGGAACCCTTCGAGCGCGAGTCCGAATTGCACTTGGCCGATTTTTGTTTATACGGTAGAGACAAATGTTGGGAAATCGAAAAAAGTGTATAGAATTACACTGTTGTACTCGTACCTTATGACATTATCAACTATATTAAGCATTACAAAAATAATTCCTAAACTGGGCATAGACCCGTATCTCAGACAGGAAAAGGTAACAGGTGTGTTGCAACAACACTAAGCAGCTGACTGGTGGATTAAATCAATACAGACTGGTAGACCATTTGACAAGCTTCCATTTAGAAGATAATTTGATAAACTTCCATTTAGTAACGATTTATTTTTTCTAGGACGCACCGCTTTTGGGGGCCTGGCACAGTTTGTTTAGTGAAACTGCCTTTCTAACGCATCCAAATTATCTTTTTATTTAATATCCTCCATATTTAAAAAAATACACTTTTAAAACATGAAAATAAAACGCTGAAAAAAAAATCACCTCACTTCATAATTCCGTGTTGTTTAATTTAGGAATAGCTACCACCACGCACCCACTAATGACCAAGCAGCAGTAATTAATGATGTTTTGCTGACATCATTTGAAGCTGAAGAAATATAAAAATTTATAGACTCAGTGGTGAGTACAGTCGAATCAGTTCTCTATCCTGTCAAGTTTCTGAACACTTTTTATCCTACTGATCATCCTCTACCATTCATGCCTCGAACCCACATCCCACATGAAAGTTTTGTGAAACTACGTCAGCTTTTTGGTATAAATTTTGTTATGTTGTTTATAAGAATTTTTTTATAATTAAATATTTGAGGGGGTGAAAAACGGTTGAAAATTTTGTCGTTAATCATTTGTATTTAACATCATATTGAGGTACTTGAAACTTCGTTTATCGATCATGAAGGGAGAATGACATAGGACTGGCTTTTTCAGAGCTCTACACCGATGCTGGTACTACACCGGTCTTCTATCCAAACGTAGTATGCAAGCAAATTGTCTTTGTAAAATCGCCTTTTTAACGCTTATGGATCGAGAAAAATGGTAACCTACTTGGTTGGAAATTAAGAATGTGGTTTTTTACACAGGGCCACTTCTTCCAGGGCTCTACGCCAGTGTTGATCATATTCTAATAAAGCCTTGCAAGCTGCTTTGAATGGTTTTTTGTACTACAGCGTTGACAGTTTTAAAAGTTTCAAATGATATTGTACTTCAGATTTCATGTAAATGCAAACAGATGTGGTGCGAGCTCGCTTGGACCACGGTTCGCTAGGAGAACTAACACCGGATCCCTAAATAGTTTAAATCGGCCCCTTTCATCCAACTATTGGATCAACGGGCCCCGGTAAGTCGGCAACGACGTATCGGCTCCCACTAAGTGCCCACCACCACCTCGCCCGAAATGGGCACCTTCGGCACCTTAGGCAAAGGAAGTGGAGGAAAAGAGTGGAGGAGAGGGGGGTAAGTCGTGACGAAAACTTTGTAACAGATCAAAACCCACGCGTGCGAAGCCGCAGGCATCAGCTAGTCCTTAATATAAGCGTTATACAATTTAGGAAATAATATCATATAGTAATACCCACTTCTTTTAAGTTCCATATTTGTAAATTGTCCGATTCATAATATGCTTCATGGTACGAAAATTTATGGGGTTATTCCCAAAGGTCTATTGTCATCAAAAACGTAAGTTCGAAGAGAAGTCTCGAAGAGAGTTTGTGTTGTTTTTGCTGATTGTACTTCGAATAAATCTCGTGAGAAATAACACCTACAGAGTGTTAGGTAAATGGTATAACAAGCCGAAACTAGCCTATGTTAACATATGCGTATAAATGCTAGTCAGAATTTTAATATCATCATTTTTGAATTTTTTTTTTTTTTCAAAATTATATTCATATTTTAATTATAATATTCATTGTATTTATATGCATATATTAAGAGGAAACACCACGGCCGTTTTACCATACAAACGTAGTCCCCTGTTTTTTATTTATTTTTTATTACAAAAATTTATGGCCACTATTAGCATGTTTCTATGTTTTCTGTTTTTTCATAAATTAATAAATAAAAAAGATATAATCCCTCAAAAATCGAAAAAATTCGCCAGATTTTCCGCTGTGTTCAAACATCCAGAAAACAAATTTGGCTAAATTTTAGAAAAAAAGGAAAACATACGAACACGGCCTAAGCCTTTCTTTGATTTTTAATGATAAAAGTATTTAAATCGGTCTAGTTTTGGAAAAGTAATCGGGGGACTACGAAACGTTGATTTGGTGTGTTTTTAGTAGGTATTTGCGGTCCAAGAAGCAGTTGTCTCTATCACACTCTGCGGTGAATGCGTTTGGTACTGCGCGACAGCAATAGATTTTACAAATACCTATTTTTCAATTCTCTCGCCCGTAGTGTTTCCTCTTAACATAGGCTGGTCACGGCTTATTATACCCTTTACCTAACACCCTGTATACCTACCAATGCGAGGCTACCCTACTAATCATGGTCATATCTAAGACCTATTAATTGCTAATTACACTTTGCTACACAAGTTAAACCACAACTACACCGGCGCCTGCGAAAGAGATATCAAAACGCGACTGCCGACTTGAAAAATGAATCAAGTTATCAGTTTGGAGAAGGGAATAATTGAGCAGGGCACAATCGAGATATGATGGATCTTCCGCAAAGAAAACCTAACCTAAATCAGTTCCATAGACGCCGCAACGCAACAGTTCAATCTTATGTGCTTTATTTTTAAGGTTATACGGCTAGTTCATGAATATGACATATTAGAAATTGACAGAAATACTAATATATTAAATAAATAAGAAATAAATAATAAACAGAAATACTAATATTTTATATTATTATGTTATTTGTTATTTCAATTAATCGTGCTTTTTAAATTTTATATTGATTTTTGGCCCCCTCTAACGCATTGGATACGTATGTCTATGATAGATCTAGGGATGATGTTAAATAAATAAATAAATAAATGATACATTAAAACGAACCTGTTTTGAATAGCCTAGAAATAATGTCATATGTACATGGTAGAAATGTAGGTACGTAATTCTTTTCAAATTGTTTTTTTTTTATATAGAGTTAGACACAAAAACAACCTAGTTAAGGTAATTTTTAGCGTTCACTGAACGCCCCAGGACCCAATTAACTATGTCAAACATTTGCCACAGGTTTAATGTTTGGTTCTTTATGAATCGGGATTAGTTTTTGACCATTACTTATAAACGTCAGGTCAGTGTAGAGTGTAGACTATAGGTAATTGTAATGTGAAAAATTGCGAAGGAAGATAGCACATTAGGTAGGCAGTATGTACAATCAATTGACTAAAACAAAATGCATAACCTAATGTGGGCAAGGGCGGCTTTAAGGAGGAGGAAGAAGGTGCTCGCACTGCTTGCGCTCTGGTTTCTGTGGCGTCTATAGAAGCCAGTGTCTGTGATCTCACACCTTCGCTCTATCAAATCGCTGCAAAGGGTAAATCTATATTTAAGTGGCTTGAAGCTCCTTGTAATTACATTTTTATGTTGTCGAGGGTTCAGACTAATGCCTTTTACAAATGCGAATATAATAGACAGCCTTTGGATCCCGAGATATCTTTTTCAGAGGCTTTTTATTGTGGACCACTGATAAAGAAGTTGTTTGATAATGGAATAAGGGTCTGTATTATGAGGTTTGTTTGGGTACGGGTTTTGTTATTGTGTCGTTGCTTCCAAAGATAAGGAATGTTCCCATTTCGTTGTTAAAGCATTGAATTACATATTCGTTTACCTACTTTAGTCTCTACACATTTCAGAAGTTCGAATTTATCCTTAACTTTATCAATAAGTGAAAAAAGCGTTAAGACATATTTAATATATAGAAAACTGTTTATCTCGTTCCTATTTCTGTCAGTAGGTATTTGGTATTAGATAGTTTATATTAAAGCATAGCACTGAAGTACAAACGCTGACAATAGTGACCGAGTTTCTTGCGCTGCTTCTTCTCGGCACTAGCCCAGACTTGTCCCACAGTGGTAAGTAGGTTTAAATATTGTGACGTATAAAAGCGCCTCCTGGGGCCTATTTGCAGAAATAAAACTGATTTTACTAATTTTGCTATCCTATAAAGTCAAGTCTCCTATTTTCATTGTATAAATCGCTTCATGAAGTAAAACTACGACTCTTTGGACATACCTAAGTTATTATAGAAAGTTTGACTGTTTTTTTTTTCAAATTTTAATTTAAACCCACGATCTTCGACTTTACCTTATAAATACAAACAAAACTAGAGATTATATTCTAATTTGAGCGTTGCTTAATATTTAGTTAAAACAAAATTTGAAGCATAAATATCATATTCGTAACAAACAAAACAATCACACTAACGTTAAAAAGCCAAACAACTAAATCTAAAAAAAGGAAAGTTGAAGCACGTGAGTAAAGATTTATTCATGTGGTTGAAGTAAGTAATTTAACAATTTCCAATATTCCTTTACTTAAATATTAATTTATATCTTAAAATTATAACAACTAGAAATAATGAATTCCGAATTATACGAACTATTTCTTGTTGTATTCGCTTACTCAGGTAATATTATTTCGAGCAACATTCTTATGTAAATTGGGCCGAAATTTTCATTTTTATCAGGTACATCTAATCCATGCTTTCAGGCCAGACTTGACATTGTGTAATGGCAAGGACAAATACACGTAAACAACGGCGAATAGACCATAATTCCTGCTAATCCAAACAGTCTGGGCCTTTTTCTATCAATCCGTAGGGTTGGCTTTGTTCAATACTGAGAAAAATGCAATTTTAGACTTTAGGAACACAAATAGCTAAGACTTTACACTGAAACGGAGGGCGTACATTTAAAGGAATGACAACAAAGCCGATTTCGCTAATTAGATCCGCTCGGATTGTCATTGTGTAAAACAACGTTTCCCTTCTCAGACTCTATTGTAGCCTTTCATCTTCGAACTTCTAAATCCTTCGCAAAACTATGACCTTAGATTTTACATTCCTTCTACATCTTTTTAGCATGTTAATAGCACTTCATTCACGAATTTAACTTGTCCTTCTGTTGTCATGCTATTTATGACACAGCCAAGACACAGCATTAAAAGCACAGGCTAACTTAAAACAAATGATCATGTCACGTTCGATAAATGTGGACAACATCACATACATTGTTCTGATCCCAATTTGAGAAGTAACTATATAAATCACTTGTATTTTGGAAATCAAAAACAACAAAGGTACCCGGGAAAACGTAGAAAAATACTTTTTTTCTACACTGAACCGGAAATCGAACCCGGGACCTCGGAGCAGATCTTGAAAACCGGTGTGTACGCCACTCCGCCAAGGAGGTCGTCAAAAATATATTCAGCAAGGTAATAAAATAATTTTGTCCAGCCCTGCAAAGGAAACCATACGATAGTGTCTCGTCGCGGTAACGCCAGGGCCCAGTTTATGTAACCGTAGCTTCATGTATACCGACTTTCGTTTATCGCTTAGCTGACTGAGACTTGACCCTTTGGACGCCTAATCCTGTTTTTGAGTGGTAATAAAAATGGACATAAAACGCGATCGCTACTCTTTTGATTTTACATGCCTTGCTTGGAAAGGCACTTTTAATCAGTCGCCAAGTTATCAACCTAGAGAACTAAAGTTGTAACAAGTATTATGATTAAAGTTTATAATATCAGTATTGAAACTTGAAAAATTATGTCTCAGGCGGGACTAGAACCTGCATCTCCTCGCATGCCGGGCGCGCAGGATAATAGCAGAAACGTACACTACAAAGTTAAATTATTTTTTATGTCAACGAAATATGCACTCATTGAATTGTATACGAATTAAATGAAGAAAAAAACTATGACATACTATTATACAGGTTGTTTAGATTTATAATTTTATCAACTGAAACAAACTTATTACGTGATAACATACACGTGCACCTTAATATGGCAAATATTTGATATCATAAAATTCTCAAAACGGTGAAATTGCCTATAGTATTTATATTAAATTAGCTTCCTTATGGTCGTGTCTGACTTCCTATTTTTTATTTTTTTCTGTTCTTCCTGTTAATTATCGAGGTGGTGGGAGCCTGATGACCTGTACAACTGGTATATTAATATCAATCATAGGCGTCAGTCTCACACAAACTACGTGTGATGTTTAATACTGCTTGTCTATTTAGTTATCATAAAATTGTATACTTACATGTGTTTGTGATGAGAAAATAAAGTTTTTTTTTTTTATTTTATTTTTATTTATGGACGTTAGATACAAGTTTATCAGAATCTGATAAAGTTAGTAGACCAGACTTGCCGCATCTGAGGTAATGGTCAAGCATACCGCAACATGGGAAACAAGACTAAGAACTAGGAAAATTTATAAGTATAGTTTTAAAATTGTCAGTGACGAGATCCTCACTCAAAAGATCTTGTTTATTTTTCTTCACTACGTACAGGGTGTAAAAAAACAAACGCTGACCATGAAGCTACGTAATCTGAACATCAAACCAGGTCATATTACAAAATATTAGCGGTGGGAAATGATATTTATTATTAGGACTCAAAAAAATATTATAATTCGTAGCAAGCAATGTAAGTATAGAGCCAGGGCTGCGCGACCGCTGAGCTGGTGATGATGGTCTGCGCTAATGGTGGTAAATGGTTCCATCGCATTAAAAATTATTAAAAATGTAAAGGAGAGTGTTTTGAAAAGCAATAAACATAATATTTTCGTCATAACATGTTGTTTTTTTAAGTTACGCAAAACTTTTAGTGTGACCTACGTATTATGATAATATCCGACACTCAGATCAGATCAGAAACTATATGTCTGCCTTATTAATGACCGAACTACATTTACGTGTATATTTGCACAACACTATCCAATTAGTGTGTGTTGTCAATGGTAGCATTGTTTCTCCACAGCTTAGGGTCGAGTTGGAGCAGCCGAGAATAGTTTCTAGTCTGCTGACTCCTTATGCGTACTACAACTTACATAAGCTGTGTTACACGTCAAGTTGTACGTTATGCTACTAAGACATTCATTAGTTTGTTATTGTTGATCATAGTTCTAAAACTATTCAGGTTACATCTGTTAGTTAGATGGTAGGGTTCCTGCGGAGCTCGCAGCCCAGTAAGGGATAAATACCATATAAATACAGATATTATAAAAGTAACAGTCTATAATCATCCCACTGTAGGGCTAAGGCCTCCATCATTGAATTAAAGTAACAACAGCAACGATGAGGACAACGGTTACGGACGGGTTTCAGGCTGCGAAAAGTAGGAAATTCGTTCATGGGAAGTTGTGTTCGTATCTATACTAATATTATAAAGCTGACGAGTTTGTTTGTTTGTTTGTTTAAACGCGCTAATCTCAGTAAGTACTGGTTCGAATTAAAAAAAAAAATTGTTTGTGTTGGATAGTCCATTTATCGAGGAAGCTTTAGGTTATATAACATCACGTTGACCGCGACTTCGTCCGCGTCAATTTCTGTTATTATGATCGCGATTATTTTTGCTACATTTTTCACTTATGCTTCGCTCCTATTAGTCGCAGGGTGATGTTATCATGTTTTATAGCCTAACGCCTTCCTCGATAAATGGACTATCAAACACAAAAATATTTTTTCAATTCGAACCAGTACATCTTGAGATTAGTACGTTCAAACAAACAAACTCGTCAGCTTTATAATATTAGTATAGATACGAACACAATTTCCCATGAACGAATTTCCCACTTTTTGCAGCCTGAAACCCGTCCGTAACCGTTGTCCCCATCGTTGCTGTTGTTACTTGAATTCACTGATGGAGGCCTTAGCCCTACAGTGGGATGATTATAGGCTGTTACTTTTATAATATCTGTATTTATATGGTATTTATCCCTTACTGGGCTGCGAGCTCCGCAGGAACCCTACCATCTAACTAACAGGTGTAACCTGAATAGTTTTAGAACTATGATCAACAATAACAAACTAATGAATGTATTAGTAGCATAACGTATAGCTTGACGTGTAACACGGCTTACAATGGTGACCTAATTTCTTGCGCTGCTTCTTTTCGGCAGTAGCCCTCACATGTCCCGAAGCAGTGGTAGGTTTAAATATTGGGACATTTTACATGCATAATCACCATCCTTACCAAATGCGTGTTGGTGATCACAAATCTGAGCAATGTTCTAAAATTCAAAATTCTTGTAGCACGACCCGGGTAGTAGGTACCTAGACTAGACCAATCGGGATTCTAATACAGATAAATCGATATTAATTTCGATGTCTAAAGACGGGTGCATGCGTAGTACACAAAGCCATTACAAAATAGAATACCATATTGCATCATAAGTGATACTAGGCGTCATGCTCATGTTAGTGATGTAATCAGTCAATAATTATTATGAAGTAGGTACATTTCACAAACAACGAGCAGGAAGTATTACCTGCAACTAACTTTCCCTGGCAGATTTTCTCCTGAGTAGAAACGCTAACCAACGAACTGTGTAAGAAAGTTTCATAGATACTTGTGTTCATAGATGTTTTCTTCATGTAATAGGGATGTTCTATGTACAAGATAAAAAGTAAAAGTAAAAGTTTGATATTTGAAACATTTAGACCCGAGTTCACCAACACTTAAACAGCCGGTAAACAAAGAGTGACGATTAATTTGACACAATTCCCATACAAAATATGTGAAATACGTCCATGTGTAAATAAATAAATAAATGTCTGTCTGTTACTTCTTTGTGCTCCAACAGCTAAACCGATCAAGATGACTTTCGAGAGGAAATCTGATTACAGAAGAAAAGATTGCATATGTGATAAAATCAGAAGTGCATTCTTACTTAACCACTTTCCGTTACTATCATTCTTATTAAAATAGTTGAAGTGTTACTATCACAGAGAGTGATGAAGTTATCAAAGATGAAGTTTTTTTACGAATGAGGCGGTAGGTAAGTAAGCAAACCTAGAAATAAATTGTATTTTTCTGCTTTCCATAACACCTTTACCTTTTGTGAAGAACCAAAAATTATGTAAATAAAAAGTTGTCTTCTTAGCAAAGTTTAAAGTTAATGTGGTTTTGCTTTCTTACATACCTATGTGTGTTATCTTATCTTACTTTCTTATTAATATTATTATAGAGAAAGTTTATAAGGATGATTGTTACTTATTCACGCAGGAACGGCAAGTCGTAACTAAATTTAATTTCGCACAAAAATAGACTAAGTACCTATGGGATAAAGTAACACATGGGCTAGTTTTAATCTCAAAAATGAAACAGTTCCCGTGGGATAGTTTAAATGTCTTAATTCTACGAGTGGAAAACGCGGGCAACAACTAATATTAACATAATTAGTTATCAGTGGATTGTCGTTGCTGTATTAACAGATAACTCATATCTCAGAGCGAATTTTAGTGTGACAAAGTTCGTAATCTGTTAGCAACTAATCACATTGACAGGGAGAGTTTCAAATACTTCATCTACTTAGTTATTAATAATATACGAAAGTTATGAAGGTACAAAACAACAGTAACTGCCTACAGCATAATAAATTTCCAGAGGTAGGTCAGGTCAGTCGGCCTTTTTATCACACAATGCCTTCGCATTGGACCATATCAGTGAACGCTTTATTAATTGACTCATAAATAAACATAGTATCATACTGTTCTTACTCAGTTGGAGTTATGGCGGCGCGCACCGAGCACGC
Source organism: Anania crocealis (assembly GCA_949315895.1). Taxonomy (NCBI): domain Eukaryota; kingdom Metazoa; phylum Arthropoda; class Insecta; order Lepidoptera; family Crambidae; genus Anania; species Anania crocealis. The sequence goes on from OX438864.1 coordinate 11,777,283, forward strand.
TTCCGATACAAATCGAGGTCACGATCAATAACGATGACGCCTCGCAGACTCACGAATATTTCTGATTCTTACGAAACTACGCCGTCAGCGGAACGATTACCTCATGTTCTACTATTATTAGATAACCACGCAAGCCGGCTTCCATTTACGCCCTAGTGACCATCAAACTGTTCAGCAACACGAACGCGTCGCAACCGCAATGGCACAACACATAGCAATCGTCCTATACTTCGTGGCTATAATTTACTCCACAACCAGCTACAGAATACTGGGCATATTCCCATCGCTGGACAGAAACAACTACCTCACCTACAAAGACTTGTTCTTCGAGCTCGCAAACAGAAACCACGAAGTCACCCTCATCAGTCATTTCAGTCAACCAGACGCACCAGTATCGTATAAAGAAGTTAAGTTAAGTGAAAATCAATTGATACACAAAGGATTGTCATACGAATCAGTGATCGTGAATGAAGTGAGTCGTGTGCCTTTTGAGACGCTGGTAGCAACCAAAGCCGGCAACGATGACTGCAAGACTCTTATGAACAATCATTACGTGCTCCACATGATACAGACTCGGCCTAAATTTGATGTGATTATAGTGGAATCGTATAACAGTGACTGTGCATTGGCTTTAGCTGCGAATTTGAGTGCGCCGTATATTGGTTTCAGTCCCCAGCCGATTCAGCCGTGGCAGTACAACCGGCTAGGTATCAATTTCAATTCAGCGTATGTAACTCAAGCAGGGCTGCCATACGGCAGGGAACCCTGGTTCTTCGAGCGCTTGAAGAGTTATGTGTTGTATCACATAACGAATTGGGTATACTACGTCGGTTCGCAGGTGACCGATCATGTTTACCTGTACAAATACCTTGGAGATAGTTTGCCGTCTCTGGAGAGCATAGCTTCTAACGCAAGCTTAGTGTTTGTAAACACACACCAGTCGTTATTCGGTGGTGTAGCTAGACCGGATAATGTTATCGATATTGGAGGAATACACGTTAGACCTCCGAAAGTTATACCAACGGTGAGTAGATTTGAGAATAGAATGCTCTTTATTGCACACCATTAAAGAAATCAAGTAAAATTTTTATATTAGTACGTATTGATGCGATCTTATCGCTTTAAAGCGATTTCCTCCAGATAACTTTTGGGTACTGGAAACAACTATGAGGTCACTAAATTACAACTATAGATTATTTGTTTTAGGTAAAACGGTTTGATAGCTTAAATAATTAATTGGCTTTGCTTATTATTCCTATTTGGATCAGCGGTAGTAAACGCTGCTTCTGAGCCATGGGTCGCGGGTTCGATCCCCGCACAGTACAAATATTTGTGTGCATGAACATGTCTGTTTGTACTGGTCTGGGTGTTTTCTATATATTATAAGTATATATTTACAAAAAAAAAAAGTATATGAGTAAGTTTATCGGTTGTCTAGTACCCCATACGACAGGGTACTTAATAGTAGCTTAATTTGGGACTAGATGGCTCTGTGTGGCCCAGTGAGGCATGTCTTAAATATTTTTTTATTTGTTTATCCCATTTAAGTATTTCCATCCCAAGTACTCCCATCTTTGCAGAGTAAATGCGTTTATTCGTATTTTCGTAATAGTGAGTATTATTTGTGCGGGTAATTTAAGACACCAAAAATCCTCCACGGGAAATGTAAAAAATTAAGTACCTACGATTAATAAATAACAGTCACAAAATATATCAGTCATTCACTAAGTTACTAGTTATTTTGAGTAGTTTCCCCCTTTTACGTTTATCTTCAAAGTTCCTTTTTCAAATCTAACTAACGCTACGTTACGGTCGTTCCAGGAAATCGAGAGGTTTATAAACGAGGCTGAGCATGGCGTTATTTACGTGAACTTAGGTACTACTGTGAAAGAGTCCACACTACCGAAGGATAAACTACAGGAGCTGTTATCAACATTCAGCAAACTACCTCTAAGGGTTCTTTGGAAATGGGACGGAGGCAGTTTAGAGCTCCCAAGGAACGTTATGACAATGAGGTGGTTCCCTCAATACGATATTTTAAGTAAGTACCAGTTTGATCTGTAGTTTTGATTGGTAAGGTAGGATTTGAATTCACCACATTTCGCTTTCTCTACACTGCTCTTCGAATTGCGGGAAGCAACATATATATTTTTTAAATGTTTTTCAAAACAAAAGGTAAGAAGTTATTCTAAAGATTTTTCGTAGAATCAAATAAACAGCTTTTATTAATGAAATGGAGTAAAACGCTGCCCCTACAATGTAGACGATTTTAACCTTTTCTTTTTTACTGACGTTACTATTGATTTGATACTAAAAGTTTTAAGTAGACTGAATGGCCTGTGTTATTGCTTAAATATGTCTTGATAAGTCGTAGTCTGAAAGCGGCGAATGGAGCACTGAAATGATAAGCCAAATTGCGAGGACCTAATTTTTATATGAAGGGACGGTAATTGCTACCTATCATATATTTTTTTAATATCTGGTTTACGAGATTTTCATAAACTCAAAGATTTTATCAAGATGCTTTAATAAATTAAAAACCTTTTTGATAGTAGGACAAAATCGAAAGTAAATTTTAAAAAAACAAAATCCTTAATAATAGACTACAATCCCTTGGAAAAAGTTAACCTGTGAAATGAACCAACGTGAATAACGCTTAGAAGGCTGTTACTATATCAGAAAATAACTCTGAGCACTATGCCGTCATTTCAGAGCGGTACAGGTGAGTACGTGAGTAAATGGAATTTCTCAGGTACAAATGAGGAATTACGACTAATTATTAATGTACGGCTTTGTTATAGTGTATAGATGATTAAAAATAAATGTCGAAAAACCTAGTGCCGTACTAAAGATGTGGTGCCGGAAGTCAGTGCAAATTTTTAATTCGCCGATAATTGCAGATGCAATATAGGTCATTTATTAGTGTACGGCATTTATGTAATTCCTTTTGTACACATATACAGATACTTTACTCGTAAACGCCGTACATATTTCCAGCGCAGGGGTTGAAAGCCAAGGGTCGCAAGTCCCAACCCTTATCTCTGATTAGCATAAGGTGATGATGATATCGAACAATATAAAATTAAATGATCTTGAGAGTACTTCACAAATAGATAACATTTTCCAGCATGCCGTACATTTTTTGTGGAACACATAGGTGTATGGTGTAAATTACTTCCCTCCAAAAAGAGTGACTTTGCGGTGACTTTTATCTGTACGGCAATAACACAGATTATTAATACTTTAGACAATCTTCAATAAAAGATAAATGCCGTACACTTTCGATAGTCTGCTAGACTGTGAAATAGCAGATTATTCCACCGCCTAAAACCGCTGTCTGTGCCGTTGCAGAATACCTACCTTCTTTTTATTTCAAATGTACAGTAACAGCCTTCTAAGCGTTATTTACGTTTGTTCATTTCACAGGTAAATTTTTTCCAAGGGATTGTAGTCTATAAATTTTTAAAATTTGACAACAAATGAAGCACAGATTCTAAAACTAAGTATTTCAAATGATCTATACAAAAAAAAATGAACTATTATTTTGGTCACCAGCTTAGGAAGTCGCATTTAAGAATTTACTAGTAAGACAATAATATCTTAGATGTACGAGTATGACCACAGAACATGGAAATAGGTTAGAAAGGCTGTCATGCTTGTATTATACCCGATGTCGCCGCTTCCACCCCACTACACATGAACAGGTTCAAAGAACGCCAATCAGGCGAATTCTTTTGACGTCGGGCGACCAATAGAATCGCGCGACGTCAAAAGAAACCAATCACAGCATTCACAGCGCTCACTTACGAGCATTTGTTCATAACCTTGGTGGCGCGCCTGCCCCGCCTACATCGCCTTTCTAACCTTTCTTCCATGTTCTGTGAATATGACAATGTGATAGTCAGCGTGACCAATAGCTAATACAAAACAGGAATACAAAATCCAAATTATAAATTTTACTGTTTCAGAACACGAAAACGTCAAGTTATTCATATCCCACGCTGGCATACTTAGCACAATTGAAGCTGTCGATGCTGGTATACCAGTGGTAGCCATACCACTGTTTGGGGACCAGTATGGTAACGCAGCTGTATTACAAGACGCTGGGATAGCCACTATAGTGTCGTACCAGGACCTTAAAAAGAAGTACCTTGAAGATGCTATCAACGAGGTTTTAGACCCTACGTAAGTATTCGGTTACTTTAAAGTTTATACCTACCAAATACCAATGACCTTAAATACCGGCCCAAGATCTCAGGGTCCTGGGTTCGATCCCCGGGACGGGCAACAATAGTTTAGAATTTGCGAACATTTCTCGGGATTGTAATCAAAAGCCCGCATTTGGGAAGCGTTAAATTGTGATTTAATCACAACGCTTCACATAAATATAAATAAATAAATATTTTAAGACATGCCTCACTGGGCCACACAGAGCCATCTAGTCCCAAATTAAGGTAGTACTAAGTACCCTGTCGTATGGGGTACTAGACAACCGATAATCTTACTTATATACTTTTTTTTTTGTAAATACATACTTATAATACATAGAAAACACCCAGACCAGTACAAACAGACATGTTCATGCACACAAATATTTGTACTGTGCGGGGATCGAACCCGCGACCCATGGCTCAGAAGCAGCGTTAACTACCGCTGATCCAAATGGTCGTCAAGTCATCGTCAACATCATCATACAATCCCAGTGATTATGCCTAAGTATAACCATTATTGCTGTAGTAACTGGAATCCAATGGTGGAGGCCGTTGCCCTGCAATTACATAGTTTAAAAAGATATTCTTGCAAGATTAAAGTATGTTGATACGTAAACATACAAGTTCTGCCATAAGAAGGCGGACGACAGCGTCTATAATTCACTATTGACCAAACTACGATTGCTAATATACCAAACGTGGGTCCAGCTGATATTGATAAAGGCTGGATTTTCGAATGTTCAAATACATAATCAACATCATGTTGATGGAAGTGAGCTGGCACTTGAAGGAATTTGCCGGCATAAGTAGATTTTCGCAATTCGGTTGAAAGATTGAAAGGTCATGGGTCAATTTTCACTGACGACAGTCGAAAAGTAAGAAACACTATAAGACTGCTACAAAACAATATACAAAATATTCATCATGTTACACAGTTCATACTTTATGCATTTTAAAATAAGAATTAGTTAACACCTTGACATGGGGTTCCAGAAATAAATTAACATTCTTGTGTAGATTTATTTCAGCTAGAAGAGTCTCCAAACACATACGATAACAGTTGTTTTTTAAACGTTTGTCATCTCTTTGTGGGATGTTTTCAAGGAATTTATAAATAGTACAAAAACTAACTTCATTAAGTACCTATAACGAATCTGCTTTCTGTCTTATTATACAAATTGATTTTCTATCAGAATGATATCAGTTTAACAGAATAGAGAATCGTCAAAGCGTACAGAAATACAAAAACATCATACTTATTGCCTAGGAAACTTTACCAGACTGATATCCACCGATATAGATCTCAAAGTTTTCAGTTATTTTGTTTCACTAAATTTATATTTTTCCAACCATTGTTGTCATTGACAAATCCAGTTTTAAGTGTAATATCGACGAAATCTGATATTTTGTTGGGTATAATAACAGTCACGGAATTTATATTTTTAACAGATTCAAGTCTAGTCTAGTATTACCTACTATTGGGTTATGAAATTTAAGAGTGTTTTTTATAGACGGGTTGTGCTGTGCGCACTTACTCTACTTAGATTGGATTATGAATACAGTAAACAAAGCAATTTATCGAAATTAAAAGAAAAAATATTACATTTATGTAGGGTCAGCAGGGTTTAAAATTTAAAGAGTCGAGAGAGAGAGAGAGGTCGTCGACCAACTTATAAATAAATTGAAAAAGTTTATTTCTTAGATTAATTTGACCTGCTATAGGCTTTTTGACTATAATTTTAATGTAATGAAGTGCTTCAACGAAAAAAACTTAATTATTCAGCCAATAAGTTGAAAACCGAGCATAGTAGTAGAGTAGACGTGAGACTTAATAGTGATAATTGACTTTTTTTCGACTGATAAAAATAGAAAATTGACGAAAAATACAATTACGCATGCCTAAAATGCCACTCCTAAGTTAAATTGTAACGTAGGCTGACGTGACGTAATTTAACACGTAGTTGAATGATCCACCTACTCGTTTTACGCTATATTGCTTTGGAATACTCGTATTTGCACGCATTTTTCGCATATCGTCAGTCGCAGTGCAAGCTGTGCAAAACAATGTGTTCGTAGGTTTTTAGGAAGAAGAAAATAAAACTGCTAGTTTAATAACGATTACTGACACGCTCTATCGTTAACAGTAGTTTGATGGTCCTCGCTTTGTTAATTATGTCATGTTTATATGCTGCTTATCATAACTTTATTAAAGGAAAAAAAATCAAATGCCTGCAAGTAACAAAAAAACTGCCGAAACAAAAATTGCTCTGAATTCTGTTTTTTTACCGAACTACAGCAAGGCAGGAAGGGTTATTTTAGCAGTCTATGTATTTATTTAACTTGACTAAGTTGGGTTTTCCTTTGTGAATATTATTCCCAGCAGACTTTTCAGTAGCACTGAGTAGGTGTTTCCCTCATAATATGATCCTCAATTTATTATCCTGAATTCCAGATTCCAACAACGCGCCAAATTAGTATCCAGATTGTGGCATGACCGCACAATTTCACCTTTAGACAGCGCCATCTACTGGACGGAGTACGTAGCTCGTTATCGTGGCGCCCCGAACCTCAGAACGACATCTGCTGACCTACCCTTGTACCAACAACTACAGCTAGACGTGTTAGCTTTCGTAGCTTTAGTTGTCTACATATTATGCTATGTGTTCCGCAAAATTCTGTCTGCACTTTGTTGTTGTTGCTCCAGAAATGAACAAGAAATCGAAGTAAGGTCTGTTGATGAGCGGAAATCTAGAAGGGTTAAGTTTGAGTAATCAATTAATAGTAGGTACTTATAGCAAAATTAAAGACTTATTTATTTTCCTGGGTTGTTGCTTATTTACTACATCTGTCAATCTCAAGAATTTTATTCTTCATTAGGAAACCTTTAATTTTTAAGACATTTGGTATATTTATGCCAAGTTTTACACAATTTTCATGTTGATAAAAACAGTTAAAGTGAAAAGTGGTTTTATTTGCTTCTCATTAGGGATTTTTATTCATCTTTTCGACGGAAATAAATGTTGAGGAATAAATTACAGTGATACCTACGTTGCTACACTTTTTTATAATACCTACTTTATAAAATGTGAGACTCTGAAGTCATGAACAGCTAATACCTACCTACTTCGGACTGAGGTCTCATGTTTTAGTTAGCTTACAGCAGTAACAATAAGGTAGAGAGCCGAATATGTAGGTACCTAGGTACTTCATTCAATAGCACAACAAAAACAATGCAGATTATTAATCTAAACAGTAAACCGCAAACGTTGAAAAACATTTGCGCGTGAATGTTTAATGCCACTGTTTTTCAAGATACCCATTTAATAACTTTGGCAAGAATCGTGAATTTAAAAATATCGCTATATTTTTTTAATAAAACTGAAGATCGCTTATTTTCAACATAGATTTGGCACAGTTTTACTTCTCCTTAATATAATCTAACATCAGAATTTATTAAAACTAGATTTATAGGGTCGAAAAATGATGAAGAATCTCATACGAAGATTCTTGAATAAAAATGTTGACAGCTTTAGGTAAACTTCGAATCCACAATTACATTATTAATATTATTATCAATCTTTTTCGGCCCACTAGAGTCGCCAATCTAAAACCTTTCCTTTCCCATATGTATGTTACCTAGTGGGCTACTTACTGCTACTTGAGCTTGGCAATGAGAGTGTTTTTTATGTATTCTAATCATATCACTGAAAGCCTTTTCAAGCAAAGTCCTCACATAAAGGTTCCACTATTTCTCGCTGTTTTTCCATGGTCCACATACTTACTTCTAAACAAATCCGAGAACATTGCAATTGGTTCAAAACAATAACGTTACGTACTTAGGTACGCATTAAGAGACATCTTCACATATTTCATAACGTTGATGACAATTTTCAGGGTAAAATACGCTTTCTAACGCCACGCACAGTGTGATTGGTTTCGTGCTCTAGTCATCTAGAGACATTCTACCATAAATAAATTACTTATCAGTATTCTTGAAACCTGATAACAATATTTCGAAGACCTTGGTAGATACGTACCTAGATTGCTTTAAGATAAGACGTCCTCTGAACGGGCACAGATATGTTTTATACCTTAACGGCCGGTCCTAATAACCTATCTATCTTCAGTTTTAGCATATCGGAGATAGAAAACAACTTCTGTCTTTGTTTCTCTGGACGGCAAAATCAGAGACAGAAGATGTTTTCTGACCGGCCGTAAGTCAACTTGGGTGATCGACCGCTTACATTAATACTTTTACTTGTTTCCTGTAACTGACTTTATCAACATTAAATACAAACGGGATACGTAGGTGCTCATTATCAGAAACGGTTCTAACAGCTAGTACAAAGTATGTTTATCGTAAAATTACTGGACGTTATGCTTGCGCCGGACCAAGCGCTCCTCTATTAACTGAAATAACATTATTTTTAGTAGTGAGGTGTTATTTCATCCGTCAGTCGTTCGCGGACCGCGTTCCGTCTCACGCATATTACAGACGGCAAAATGAATCTTTTAGTGACCATCCTTACAATATTATTCACGATAAATAAAGTGACACCCTTAAATATATTAGGAATATTCCCGTACCAAGGGAAAAGCCACTTCTTTGTATTCCAACCGTATTTACGTGAATTAGCGGCTAGAGGACACAATGTTACAATTATATCCCAGTTCCCTCAGAAAAATAATCTCAAGAATTACCATGATATAAGTTTAGCCGGAAAATCTGAAGCGGTAGAAGGCGTCCTTCCCATTCAAAGGTCATACTTCAATTTATTTATGATAGGGTTATTCCTAGTTGGTGCCGGTACGGATAACTGCAAAACGATGTTGGCCAATGAAAAAGTTCAAAAACTGTGGAAGTCAGAGACAAAATTCGACGTTATTGTGGTGGAACAGTTTAATAGTGATTGTTCTTTGGGCCTCGCACATAAACTGGGTGGCCCGGTAGTCGGAATCACTTCGCACACGCTGATGCCGTGGCAGTTTCATAGATTTGGAATACAGTTTAATCCCTCGTACATCCCGTCGCAATTTTTAGAAGGTGGAATAAAGCCGACCTTATACCAACGTGTTGAGAGAACTATTGTGAATGCCTATTTCAGAAACCTTTTCAATTATTTTTGTCACTGGTCAGACGAGAGAACTCTGCGTCAATACTTTGATGATATGCCATCGCTTGATGACCTGTCGAAAAACATTAAGTTTATGTTATTGTATACCCACTACACCTTGTCTGGGTCATACCTGCTACCACCGAACGTGGTAGAAGTCAACGGATTTCATGTTGCAAAGCCGAAACCGTTACCCGATGTAAGTTGTTATACAAAAAGCCAGCCACCTTAAATACACTAAAAAGCCAGCCACCTCATATCACACTAATAAATATTGGTATCGTTACATTGGTTGAAGTAAATGGCATCATAGGTACCTACTCAAAATGCAATTCAGGTAGACTCAGAACAATAAATGGGACGTGACTAAAATATTTTAGCATCGGTAATAAAAATAGCCTCTTTTTTTGTAGGAATGGTTTTAATAATCTTTTTTTCTGAAACTAATTTTATTGTAGATGATCTTTTTAAAAGAAGTTAGATCACAGATATTGAAGAACTCAGACTAGTAATAAAGTCAATTTAAATCTAAGGCGCAAGATGCAAGCACTGCTATTAGTCTATTGATTGTGGTAGGTATATAGTCAGTAGTTTATCAACCTGTCTGATATTGATCTTTATGTGCTGGACTTTAAGATGAAAATTGATTAAGAAAATTTTGCCATTTATATGTAGATGTGCTGTAGATTATGACTGTATGTTCAAGTGTTTATACCTATTCGTACTTCCCACAATGACATTGTGAAATACCTCTCATAACACTATTGAATAATGACTACTGTACACTACAGCTACCACCAGCTACTTACTCATAGAAGTACTGATAACATAACTTAAAATAATACGAGTAACACAACAATCTTTAACCCTGTCAACTGATAAGAACACTGATCTAAGCAAACAGTACAGTATAGGGTGGGGGTGGCATCAGTGGGCCTCGTGTACACAACGAGTCACACCATCTAAGTCGGAAAGGTGACGTTGCCACTTCGCATTTTACGCATGCTCTGACCCGTTTCCGACTGCGCCCCTCTCTCTCTCTCTCCAGTTGCTGGAAAGATATGAATAGCTATGAATATAATAAAATGGAATTTTCATTTTTGGGCGTGTTGTAATGATATTATAGAAATAGGGAAAAATATATGGAGAAGATTTTTTTAGTGGAAGATCAAATTCAGAGAAATCTGAAAAATCTGTATTTCAGGATCTCAACAAATTTATTGAAGAATCTGAGCACGGCGTTATTTATGTAAGCTTCGGATCCATGCTAAGGGCAGTATCGACCCCTAAGGAAAAGCTAGAGGAAATCATCAAAACTTTGGCTCAACTCCCGCAGAGAGTGATATGGAAATGGGAAGATAAAAATCTACCAGGGAACCTAAAAAACATTTATATTTCCAACTGGCTGCCACAAAATGATATTTTAGGTGAGTTTTTTCTTATTGTGGATCAAGAGTGTCAGGCCTGACGCACGCAGGCATAATGTTATTTAACTTCAAGCTCAGACATAATATCATTTACCATTTGTCATTGGTACCTATCAAGTTTCTTTTTCGTTGTTTGTTAATCTTTGATTTTTTGTGGAAACATAAGATGGCATTTCACTAAATTCTTCCCTACTGTACTAAATAGGTAGGTACTCATAAATTTAAGGAATACGTTAATGTTCAAATCTTTAGGTTAACTTTACGTAACGTTCCATTGCCCTAAACAATTGCGAAAAAAAGCGTACTAACAATAATACAACATTATCGATTTGTGAACTTAATTTTGTAGATCCCGAAACAAAGAATTATTTATTTATTTACTTATTTGGAATTGGTACACAAACAGATCACTGTCATTTACAGAGCCAATTAAGGAAAAATACATTATGTAACAAAAGATAGATCCAAAATCAGTGTACACAGCATGGTTAATATTATTTAAAATAATGCTACACTATAACATAATATCTACAAAACTAACATAAAAAATGTTTAACATTTGCTCAGAATTACTTATTTTATAGAATACTTATCAAGAACAGAGTCGAGAACACTTATTTATTATTAAAAAATTTGCTTACAACTTTCTTAAACTGGGGAAAACTGCCGTTAAAAAGATCAATGTCTCTCTACTACTGCGAGCTACCTCGTTGTATGAACGGCAAATTCTCACTATGGGATTGAAAAAGGAGGTGTTGTTCCTGTAAACCTGTAGGGCGAATATGTTCGGGTTTCGAGATCTGTACCGGGTGTTGAAGTTGAGTGATGACAACAGATGTGGAGCATCAATAGTTGAATGTACTATTTTGTGAAGATATAATAGGTCATATCTGCTTCGACGAGCATGCAGAGATAGATATAAAACTAATAGCAAATAGTGATTTATAGCAGTGTTTTTTAAACTATGTAGGTACTATGCCTATGGTTGTTAGTTAAATTGCCAGTAGCCGCAACTGACGTATCTAGGTACTGGCAAGGCAATGGCTCCTTTTCGATATTATGAACGAAATAAATCTTAATATATGAAAAGTTTGTGTCACGTTGTTTGTCCGCGATGGACTCCTAAATTACTTAACCGATTTTAATCAAATTTGCACATCGTGTGCAGTTTGATCCAACTTGAAAGATAGGATAGCTTACATCTCAATTTATAGTCGCAATATTATTTTATTGCAAATTTTCTATGTAACATTGTAAGTATGTAACCGCCATATTTGATGCCAATGACATTATGTGACGTCCGACATCAAAATCCAATTATATTATTCTGAGGCGATACGTAAGTATACGAAGTTCGCGGGGTAAGCTAGTAAATAATAAAACGTAAATCGATCGATGTGGTGCTTATTTTCAGAAACATCATCAGTTGCTGCTGCTCACTAATTTTTAATTACTAAAAAGTGCTGTATTTATATTTAAAAATAAAATAGTCGATTACGCGGTTAACTAATCTTTGTTTGTTTAATCTGTTTAAGTAGTCTTATCTAAATCACATATTTGAGCTATTACGAGTAATACAGTTTAACTACTTGACAAACTCACTAGCACATAAATTATTTGATATAACTCTAATGATGTATGTTGTTTAAGTATTAAATAAAATGAAGCATCAATTAGCCTGTAGCCTAGACTTTGATGTTCCACGCGTTACTTTTGAAAACGCTCCGAATTTTATTTTACACAGGCTGTTTAGAAATGGTATTGCAAGCAGGAACATATAAGAATATTAATACTATGACAAAATAACAACTTAAATATCAGCTTTTTCATGTTTTTTATTTCCAACTATAGGTACTCAATTACTCAGGGACCTATTTGTATGTTTTTTTTTCTTTAAATATTATGGTATTTTCAAATTATTAACTTCGACATCAACCTTACGCACTGTATATTAATCCATAAAGTATCGCTGCGGCGCTTGTCGGGTTTTAAATTGTTTGTCCGTCAAGTATGTGGGTTAGCCGACCGCCCCAGCGGTCCACAGCGCATTATGATATTTAAGGCAGATCATCCTGGCGGTTCCGCGACGTTTGATGGAAAAAGACATGTGATTCAAATCGACTCTACATACAGAAAAAAACAATTGGATTGCCTAAAACATTCTTATGTCTACAGCTCATCCAAAAGTGGTTGCATTTTATTCTCACTGCGGTCAACTGGGCACGACAGAGGCTATCTTCCACGGAGTCCCAATAGTGGGCATGCCAATTTTCGGTGACCAGCCATCGAACGCCGCTGCCATGGAGGAAAATGGGATGGGTGTGACGATAAACTTACAAGAACTGACTTCAGAAAAATTGTTGGAGAAATTTAAAATCGTTTTGAACCCTGAGTAAGTTTTGCTTTTGTTATTAATATTTCGGTTACGCCAAACCAACTAATATATTAAGTATAGTCAAGGAATGTATTTATTTTAAGAAATTAAACTTCGCTAGTGCCTCCATCAATTTCATATACAGGATGAAATTTTAACCACCTTCCAAAGGCGACGGGCGAACTTCCATACAAAGCTGGGCCTGAAAACGTTACATCCACAAATGGGGTGTTATTTTATAGAAACTATAGTCTTATATCAAATACGCAATGATTTAAAAAAATCTTCCATGGGAGAAAAAAGTTATACCATGATAATGATCAACAATAAATAACCTCAAATGTGAAGAAGTTATTGTGGTTATTCCAATTACTATTCTATTTATAGTACTATGAAAAGGTCTGTGATCGACATGCTTTATGGCAATATAAATAAAGGGATTTAAATAAAAAATCATTAAGAACTATTTTTTACATTTATTACATTTATTCATCATCATAATAAAATGATTGTGGGTAAATGAATATTATACAAGAATCGTGCAGGTAGTATAAGATTTTCGTAAGACCCTTGCTTCTACTGTTGTTTAATAATAGAAAAGCCTTCATCTTTTATTTGATGCATTCCCATGATAGTACTAGTATGTGTGTATCGTATGCTCTAGCATCACCCTCAGAATCCCACAACTTAGCCAAAGTCGTGAAAGACAATCGATTCGAATAATAAATAATACTCGGCCACTATGTATTATTAATAACCGCACTAACAAGCTCAAAGCAAAACGAAGCCAACCAATGACTGTGACAGTTGACAGTCTTGACATTTGTTTATCTTTTTTACAAATCCTAACGCCATCTATGTAATGTTAACTTTATATTGATTTCTCATATGCTTTAAAGACATTTTAAAAATACGCCATAATTATATTGTATTGTACATTGAACTAATAAACAGTAGTGTGTACTTACTTGCATTATCGCAATATACCTTATGTAGGAAAAAATATAAAAGTGATGTATCAACACATATTATGCCTGGCAACAGTTTAGGGAAGAATACACTTAGCAATTTAGCCCGTGGCCTTTTAATATACGAGTATCAATCTACGAGACAAAAAACAAACGACGTATTTTTTCTTTTGGTATAGCCCAGTACAAAAATATCAAGAAAAAGTACTTAGAAAATGTCCGCAAAAAAACAAAAGTTTTTGATACAGCCGCCTAGCAACACTTTTTTTACGCAATTCGCATCTCATTTATTCATTACGATACTATTCATACGTTTTTGATTTTCCCTTTATACCTTATCAAGCCTAGGACCGTAAAAATTGAAAAACATATCGCGATAAATATTTTCGGGTGACAGCTAGATTTACATTTTTCACTTCATAAATGGGCTCTAAATACGATACCGAACGCCTATTAAAATTTTGGAGTGATTAAAATTTCACCCTGTATAGCCACATTAGAGAGCATTAATATCCGTTATACATCCCACAAATGTATTATTCGATCACGGCAAAACGGCTAACAGCCGGTCCTCATAACCTATCTATCTTCAGTTTTGGCATATCGGAGATAGAAAACAACTTCTGTCTTTGTTTCTCTGGATGGCAAAAACAGAGATAGAAACTGTTTCCTATCTCTGAAATGTCAAAACTGGCGATAGATAGGTTATTGGGACCGGCCGTAAGCAGATCAAGTGGTAATTTTAGATTGAGCTAGTTTATTTTACTAATATAATATTTTAAACCCGAAACTTTGTGAGGATGTACGGATGTATGGATCACGCGTAAACGACTCAACGGATCTGAATGAATTTTTGCACGTTGTCATTTTACTGGCTAGAATAACGTAAAGGCTACTTTTTATCCCGGGAAAAGGTGCGGTTCCCGTGGGATAATTTTAATACTAAGTCGCGGCTAACAACTCGTAGTCTATAATAGCACTTACATTATTTTTTATCCCTGATAAATATTTAGGATACCTACACATATTTGTTTTTCATATTGAAAAGAATTGACATGTTGTTATTTTCATACCTACTGGTAATTTAAGGGTTGTGGCATAGGCTTAAGCCACATTTTATCCGCGACAAAACCGCGTGCAACAGCTAGTATTTTATGAATTCTTTATTGTAATGTAATAAAGTTATTCGACCTTGTCTACTCGAGGCATGTAACTTATCTCTCTAATATTTATTTCCAATTATGTCGTAAAATAAACAGATATAGTAGAAATGAATACGAGTAGCAAATGTATGTTACACTAAATATCATCATTACTTGTATATTATTATGTAGTTGAAGTGATTAGTTTATCTTTTTTATTTACTTATTCTAGAGGTAGAGTCAGCAATAGGTACCTACTCATAAAATTTGCCTACTGGACGCGGTAGGCATGTTACGTGACAATAATTGCATACATTTACCATGTTGCAATAATTATTTAAACTTTTTCATAGGTTTAGGAAAAAGGTGAAACGAATCTCGCAAGTATGGCACGACCGGCCAATGTCGCCAATGGACACCGCCATCTACTGGACGGAATACGCAGCAAGAAACGCGAACTTTACGTTCCAAGCCCCCACTGTAAATGTCCCCTTTTACCAGTTCTGGTGTTTAGACATAATAGCTGTATTCATTGTTATGATCCTAGTTTTTGTATATCTATCAAGAGCATTATTTGGTCTTGTGTGTAGGAAAAAAAACGTAGAGCAAACTACTAAAAGTAACAAAAAAAAATCTAAAAAAGACAATTAGGTAATTTTATTAATAAAATTTAATGATAGTTTACTTTTGCTCGACTTTCTTCTATTGGCAGTGTACGTTTCTTAACGGGCTACGTGAAAAGCATTCACGACAGTGTGTTGAACTAAGTTTAACAAAAAAGCCATTACAGCTTAGTAGGCTTTACGGCTCTACAAATTAACGGGTAACAGTCGACTAACTTATGTATAATTTTAGTTTTTGGTTAAATAAGTGAATCCGCTACTTCCCAAATTTTCTTAGCTCTGAATTTCAAAAAACTTTCTTCAATACAATATCATAATCGTGAAACACTAAGCTGAAAACTTATCTACTGAATAGAGAAGAAAATACATAGATATATTTTTTTTGTTTTGGGTAAAATATTCTAATATATTGTTTGTCTCTTCTTTTTACCCGACTACGACAGAGCCAACAGAAAGAGTTATGATTTCAGCAGTCTATGTACCTATGTATTTACGTGGGTTCCACATTTGCAGTTAAACTACTGAGCCGATTTTGGTGAATGAGGTATTAAATAGGTTACCTCTTTTAAAAAAAGCTACATGGCGAATGCTGCTTCAACAATTTATTTGGAGTACTTTGATAAAAAAAAGTTTGCCGTCACAACGAGTGGGGAATCAAATGAAAGATGACATAATTCTAAGTACTAAAATGTTTAAACCTTAAAATCATTGCATTTCGTATACGAGTTACAGTTTTTTACACTATTACACTTGTTCTTTTATTTAATAACGAAGCCGGTCAAGAACTTGTATCTATAGTTACTTTGGTGATAATATAAAAATCTATTATAATAAAATAACCTGTTATAAAAGTGCCTTCGGCATCCCACAATATTGTGGTTGCCGTGAGTTTGCCTGCTGTCGGCCGTACATTAATATCTTTTCACCTATAAATTTCCAGGATCCTTTCAGGATCTCACAGGCGAATTTAACTATCACCGACTTTCATCACAGGTCATCATTCGAGATGTTTTTTTCTCTTAATTTCTTATCAGGCAAGAGCAGTTACTTGACTATCAAGTATCAACATTATCTGCAGTAGCTGGTGAGATCGGCCGTCTGCTACGAGGATCGCCTTTTGAGCTCTCACGGTCAAGATTAAACATCTTCGACCTAAACTTAATAATAAACTATAGAGGACATGAATTTTCGTACACGCTCTTGAATCTGCTTAGATTTATTACTTTTTCCAGCCCAATGACAGAATGCTGCTCTATTTTCATTATTTTGTTATTGTCTTTAGACCCTAACCTCTCAACATTGAAACGCCAAAAAAATAAATGAATGCTCCGATATTTAAAAAACTAACAAACACCAAAATCTTACATTTAAGAGCCATTCTCTTTAGCAAAGTGGATTAATTCACCCCTGTGGATACTAATACTTTATTTATGTTTAAGGTGATATTTGCATAAAACTTGTTGTTTTGTCATTTTTTTGCGCTTGTTATCTGTATAAATAAATATATTTTTTTACAACTATTGTTTATCCTTTATGCATTTCCAAATCATTGATCAAATCACGAACATTTGGTAAATTATTTTGCGTATGCACCAAGAAAATGTATTTCTTTGTTTTATTAGGACAGCCAAGAAGGACATACAACACTAGAACATGCTTATGAAAAGCCTGATATTCTATTTGTTTTATGAGTTTGTTTTAACTTTTAAATGTCAGGTTTGCAATTTTCTATTTGAAATAAGGCACCAATCTACCTGGAGTGTCGTCGTATTTGATTCGTTTACTGTTTTTACTATCACAGTTC
Source organism: Anania crocealis (assembly GCA_949315895.1). Classification (NCBI taxonomy): domain Eukaryota; kingdom Metazoa; phylum Arthropoda; class Insecta; order Lepidoptera; family Crambidae; genus Anania; species Anania crocealis. The sequence continues at coordinate 11,794,946 of OX438864.1, forward strand.
AAAGTTGAATATAGCTGGTCTATAATTTGAAATCAGTGTCGTCGTTTGTTTGATTCCATTTTTGACTATTTTTGTTTTGTGTTTTTATCAATACTTACAAAATTATGTTAATAATTGATTCAAATCTGAATAAGTATAATAACGACCGAACCCTAAAACTGCTGTCTATACACCATGGTCAAGATGATCACGTCACAGCTGTAAACACTTAAAAGCGACATTGGGGTGCGCGATCAACCAGTGAACTTTTAAATGCATTATCAATCTGATGCAGTATACAATGAGATTTACGCTATGGCTCCTTACGCTAGTATATACAACAAATGCAATCAAAATCCTTGGAATATTTCCCTACGACAGAAGAAGCCACTTTATTGTTTTCAAAGTGCTGCTAGATGAATTAGCACGAAGAGGTCACGATGTCACCGTCATATCACACTTTCCGGACGATAGCCCGTCGAAGAACTACCACGATATTAGTCTCTTCGTGCCTAAAGATGACACAAAAAAGCGAAAGAGATCCTCTACGAAATTAGAACGATCATATTTGAATATTTTACGAGGTGGAATATTCTTGACGACAAGTGGCAAAGACAATTGTAAAGTGTTGGTATCAAATAAGGAAGTGCAAAATCTTATTAACCAAACAGTGAAATACGATGTAACATTGATCGAACAATTTAATAGTGACTGTGCATTGGGACTAGCGTACAAAATAGGTGCACCAGTAGTTGGAGTTACTACCCACGTGTTGATGCCATGGCATTATGAAAGATTTGGAGTTCCTTTTAATCCATCCTACATTTCCTACCGGTTTCTGGAAGGAGGGACGAAGCCGACCATATATCAAAGAGTAGAAAGAGTTATATTTGATGTTTACTTTAAAACTCTTTACTATTATATCACGCAGAGAACAGATCAAGAGACATTAGCAAAATACTATGACGATATACCACCATTGCAAGATTTAGCTCGTGAAATAAAAATTTTGCTGCTGAATCATCATTTTTCGTTGACTGGATCGAGTCTATTACCAGCAAATTTAATAGAAATTGGCGGCTTTCACGTAGCAAAAGCTAACCCATTATCTGGTGTAAGTACATTGCAAAATATTAGAATTGCCTAAATCGACAGTAACATTCAGCGTTAGGTGAGGTTGCCTTTAAATTAGTAAACGCATAGCCAATCAGTTAAGTTTTCTTTCCGCCTCTCATTAGTATCGCTAAGTAGGCACAAACAATTACTAGGCCCTAATCAGCTGCAGTCGAATTCAAAACATTTAGTTAGATGACCACGTTCCGCCCTGATACCTCCCTGGTTCCGCCAGATCGACCACATTTTTATCGGTAGCGCGCTAAAGGTCAATTAAAGTAAAAAGATTTTACGGAACTGCCTTCAGATTTGTTTTGTCCCGCGTGCATAACAAGAAATCATTGAAATCAACCCGTAAGTAACTCACTTAACATTTATTTACTAATCTGATTAAATTAATCACAATAGTACACCATTGCTGACACATGATTACGCATGCATGAATTGCACACCAAACAACAAAGATTTTACAGAAGAATATACGTTAGTTTTAAGTGAGCATCACTTAAAATCAAAAATGGAAATTACAACTGTCTAACTATACCGGGTCATGCATCAGATACAGCCTGGTGACAGACAGACAGTTGGTGATTATTATGATTATGTAAACAGCGCACATTAACTGATAATTCATGACTTCAGAACCCATAAGAATACGTTAAACTTACAACATTCGTACTTGTCAGTTAAAGTAATGAATAAGTTGATTTCAGAGCTTGCAGATTTTCATGGAAAAAGCTAAACATGGCGTGATTTATATTAGTTTTGGCACAACAGTGAAACTGTCTTTAATGACCTTACGACAGTTGGAAAGTATTTTGGATACTATAGAAGAGTTGCCCCAGCGATTTATTTGGCGATGGAGCAATGAGACGTCAATAGATAAGAAGCCATTCAACCGATTGAAACCACAACATTTGGCATTGTTAGCAGATAAAACTAAATTGTATATCAGGAATTGGCTACCACAAGTCGATATTTTAAGTGAGTTTGTGAAGTAGTTAGTACATAATAACAATCGTCAATAATTTTAAGTGGATAAATTAGAGTTTAATTTGCAGGTCATCCAAAAGTATTAGCATTTTTTTCTCATGCTGGTATGGGTGGTACAACTGAAGCTGTACATTATGGGGTGCCTATAGTAGCAATGCCTATAACTGGTGATCAGCCTGCAAATGCAGCAGCGATCGAAGAAAGTGGCTTCGGAGTACTGCAACCAGTCAATGACTTGACTAAAGAGAATCTGATTGCAAATTTAAGGAGAGTTTTAGAACCCGAGTAAGTGGTGTAAGATTTTAAAAAATGTTACTACTAACTGTCATTGACATACTTAGGTAGAACTAAGAAGACAGTTTTAAACCAGTAGGATCAAATGCCACAGTCAACATGTACACTACATACCGAACTACAAACACTAGGAGCCAAACTTCTCTTAAGTAATAAATTAGTAAAGTCAACGTTTAAACTACTTACATTTGCTTATAGATGGTTTTGCGATCATTTCTTTAGTTTTTATATCTAATAATGAATTTTATATCTGTAATTTAACCTTTTTAAGCTATTGCATAGCTTCTATCGCGGTCCTTGAGCGTGGAGACCGAATCCAGAAATTCCGTAACGAAAATAACCTATCACCCCCCACTCCGACCGGCACAGCGGTGATACTTTTTAGTTTTATAATTGCATTAGTTGATAAAAAAATGCTATGCAATAGCTTTACCGCGGCAGTCTCCGAGTGCCACACGTCTTGTTTTTTTTACAGATTCCGTGAAAAAGTGAAGATACGGTCTAAAATTTGGCATGACCGTCCATTGTCTCCTATGGACACATCAATTTACTGGATCGAGTACGCAGCTCGCAATGGAAACTTCACATTTAGAACTCCCGCGGCTGATGTACCACTGTACCAGTACATCAATCTAGACATCGCACTTGTTTTTGCAGCATTTGTAGCGACAGTGTTTTATTTAATTTATGCGTTGCAGTCACATTGTAAAAAAACCGCAATATCTCTGAATAATACAAAGAAAAAACATTAACGTAAACGTAACGTAAATACGTAAGCACCGTTTTGAGCATAGTTTTATTAATATTTTGTTGGTTTTTTACTTTTTAATTTGCAATATCCCCATCGGACCATTAAAGTTAAAGATAAAATAGTATCCGATGGAAGTCTGGTTTATTACGGTCCCTTTTAACTAATTAATTACAGTCCGTTAATTAATAAAGAGTGTAAATGTGACGTACACAATAGTAAGTATTTCCTATATATTACTTAATAAAATAATTGATTTTTTTTAAATTACAGTTTTAATTAGACTTAATTCCAGGTCAGGCAGGGATACAACTGTCAAAACCTATTAATAAAAAAAGAACAGACCACTTTCTATGTATGACATCAGAATCACTTAATTTCCTAGTGCCTAAACTCTAGTTAAACATTATATATAGAATAGTTACCTAATTTTTTTAATTATAAAACAACTTTGAAACCAAATTTAAGTAAAAAAAGCAAAAAGCCCTCTTATGCAACAAAAAAATATCCTTAGTGCTCATCAAAAACAAAGATTATCTAACGTAATACAACCTTGCTTGTCCAACATGAACAATTAAACAGCTCTGATCAAAGTAATTAACTATAAGTACAATAATTTTGCAGAAAATACATAAATAAACGCAATAAAAAAACAATTATATTACTAACTTTACACAATTGAAAGTGTTTTATTACCTCTTAGACCTGTAACGATTCATACTTCTTAAAACATTCGATTTTCATAATATGAAATAACATTTAATTTACTAACATTAAAAAATGCCTTATCTACATTTGATTACTAAGGTCAATAATAAACATCTGTCTGGCTATTCATATTTTAAAATGGTTTTATTAAATTTTCAAAGTAATATGTAATCATATTATTCATAGAAACGTAAGTTTCTACAGGTTAAAACATTCATTTTAAAATTTTCTAGGAGTGACAAAATAAATAAATAAAAAATTACTTGTTTTTAATTCTTAATCAAGTAGTGACCAGTATTGAAAAAGGAATGCTTAAATGGTTTGGACATGTTGAGAGGATGAATGAAAGCAGGTTGACTAAAAAGATATATATGGCGAGTATGAATGGAAATGTTGGAAGGGGAAGGCCTCGACGAACTTATCTTGATCAAATCGGGGAAGTTCTAAAGAAAGGTCAGGTCAAGAGTACCCTAAACCGGCGAACGTGTATGAAAAGATTAATTAATGTGGATGAAGCGAAAGTAGTCTGTAAGGATCGTAGCAAGTGGAAAGATGTGGTCTCTGCCTACCCCTCCGGGAAAAAGGCGTGAGTGTATGTATGTATGTATCAAATAAAGGTTCATAATACTTAGTACTTACATTATTACTTGATACTTCTTATTATAAAAAACGCTGTTAGTGTTGTTTATCTCTCATTATTATCAAATTACCATTCATAGACTTTTTCAGGACGTAATTATCACCATCTACTAATAAATTATTAATAGCCCCTCTACTTGCTCATTCAACAGAATATTGTTTTTAGGATTCCGTAGCCGAATGGCAAAAAACGGAACCCATATAGTTTCGTCAAGTCTGTCTGTCCGTCCGTATGTCACAGCCACTTTATTCTGAAAGTATTAGCATTACACAGTTGAAACTTGGTAGGTAGGTATATCCTGATAACCGCTTTACGATTCTCATACAAAAAAAATATATATTTAAGGGGGGATTCCCATACATAGAACTAAATAAAAAAAAATCTCAAACCTATGCGTATGGGGTATCTATGGATAGGTCTTTTATAATGACAGAGGTTTTTTAGAATCATTTTTTCCAAAAGCCTAACATTTGGAATATAGACGCTTCCAAAAAACTAACTAACTTTTAAACTAAGCAAGTGAAAATTTTGAAATAAATACAGAATGTATACTTAACGAATACTTTCAACAAAAATTGGTTTAAAGGAGATCCATCATTCATTGTTGATAGGTACCTATCTATCTTATCACTCATAGTTCATATCATCTTTATTTGGGACTAGCCAGATACTAACAAATATTTTCTTTGGTACAAACTCGTACTTGTATTACTATTCTGGTTTATATTTTATTTATATATTATCTACTCGTTATTGTAGTTGTGGGGTTTACTTTAGAGATTATGGTTTAATTCTTAAGCATATTTCACGAAGAAAATATCATTCTGCACCATGATCGTATAGAAGACTAGATACTATAGTTGGTCTGTGCAGGTATATCTGACTATATAGGTACTATTGCATGCATTATTAGTTTCCTTATTGATTAATTTATAAATTTATTTATGGAATTCACATGATCACATCACGTCTGTCGCCTCTAACGCGTCCTGAGGCTTGTCATCGGGTGGTAGCTGAAATACAGTGGTTTGCCCCAAGCAAACGAATCGCTGAGCTGCGGCCCATTTGCATCGCTGCGACACACATTTTTTTTTTCTTTCTGTATCCCTTTTGTTTTTGTATGTATTTTAAATTGATGTACTTTTAATTTATATGCAGCGCCAACTGTTTGTGTGTGTTGTAGTTGTATGTGATGCAAATAAATGAGTTATCTATCTATCTAAGACTGTATCGTATTGGTTAAAAAGAAAACCTTGCGCTTGTGGTAGGTAATCTTAAAATTAATGATTAAGATGAAAAGTTTTTCGGTCTTAGATTTAATTCACATAAATCCTGGCCTCGTCGCATGAAAAGAAGAGTCATGTAGTAGTGATGCCAAAATTATTAAGTGTTTTAGCTATTTACTTAGTTAATCTACTCACAGAAAGTAAGACTTTTTTTCAAAAAGGACCGTTCTTTTCTCAATTATTATTATGCTGAAACATTTATATTGTTTAACTCTGCCGCACAGAAATTTACGCCTACAAACGAAAGTTCTATCGCTTTTTTGGAAATAACTATCGTCGCCTTAATTTTGTTCTGGACGACTGCGGTCCAGATCTTGAATTAGTGCAACAAGGACACTGTTTAGTCATTTTCAACCACAATCATTTCAGCCTTCACACATGTTGATTACAACACCAACTTTTCTTACATTTACCTACTCCCATAATAAATCACCACGAGGATAATAACACGACAAACAAATCCTTTGTTACAGCAAATAAAAAGAAAAGGTATGCTCAGACCGTAAACTGTTGTGCGCAAACGCATAAGAGAAATCATCTAATGACATACACGGTGTGGACACAAGACAATCGGGCACAAAAAGTTTTACAAACAAGATTCTTGACATATTTAATTTTCTCTATTGATAATTCCGTTTCATTGTTTCCTAAATGCTATATTAATTAACGTGAAGAGGACACAATGTCACCGTGATATCATCACACGCTTACCTCAATCAAGAACATATAATTTTCATAATGGGCACAGAGAATAGAGAAAACCAGATTATGCTTAATACTCGTATAACAGTTTTAATTCGTTTTATTGAAAATACAATACCTTAGATAAAAAAAATATTGTTAGTTACTGTCAGTTTAAACGATGAAGGGCTTCATAACTCTCAATTGTCTTTGTATAAAAAAGCCTATTAGCCTAATTAAGCTAAGCCATGGATACATGCTGTGTTTGTTTTATCGTAATAAATAATTATTTAGAAACTTTCAGGAAAATCATAATATGTTGTTATATGCAAAATTGTATTAATATGTGCACATTATGAAGACTTGCACCTATAAAACAGTTAACGATTGCACATAGGTATGTTACGTAAGACAGAATACTTAATCATATTCATTATATTCATAGTATTCAAGGCGGAATATTCTTGGGAACAAGAGGCAAAAACTACTGTAAGTGTATGTAGCAAACAAATAAACGCAACATAGAATAGAATAAAATCGAATAGCATATAAAGGTAAGTATGTACGTTCTAGGACAGATAATTTCGAAGTTACACTCAGGAGATATCACGTAAGACGTGAAAATAGCAGCCATTTGTATGCCATTAATATCACCAAGTACTTACTAATTCTTCTCGGCACACTTATCCCGAAGCAGTAATACGCTAAAATATTGGGAAATGCAAAAGAGTCTCTTGGGCCCTATCAGATAGTTATAGTCATATTTTACTGATTTTACAACAACAGCACACGCGTTCTCGAAACAAACTGTTACAAATTTTTATTTGTAATAAGAAGTAAATACAAGCTTTTTGAGAAAATCTAATGTAAGCACGTTTAGAACAGTTTCTTGCCTGATGAAGTACCTACTAACCGTACTTCAAGATTAGGAATAGTTTTTTCCTCCATCAAAGTGCATCTAGCAAAAAAAGAACCGCCACATATAATACACAATCAAAAGAAATCATTATGTCTGTGACCCTATGTGATAAATGAAATAATATTTATTATTATACTTTTGCATTTGCCAATGTATGAATATCAATGCAAAAACACAGACTTCAAATAACAGGTATGCACAGGCAACTTGAAAATTGTCATTTTGAGAAAAGGAACTAAGATTTTTTATTGTCAAAATTTATGAATTGCATGACTTATCAAATGCACTTAAATCGTTTTGATAGGGTAAGCATAAACGATATTCCTAAACGTTTGGATATCGTAAGTGATGCAAACCTTGAAATTTTAAACACCATTAAGTACCTTAATTCAAAAATGCTGTCAGACTAGGTACCTGGTCAAGTTAGTCTGAATCGGGTACGTCACGGCGCGGCAGTGCGCGCTAAACCGGCAAGTTGCACGGAAGACTCGCGAGCGCATTTAAATCGTACGATGCGCTATAATTTATTAACATATACGTTGTCAATACTAGCATTTGCATACACAACAAATGCAATTAGGATCCTCAGCATATTTCCTTATGATGGGAAGAGTCACTTCATCGTTTTCAAAGTACTGCTACAAGAACTGGCTAGAAGAGGACACGATGTTACAGTGATATCACACTTTCCAGAGGATGAACCTCCGAAGAATTACCATGATATTAGCCTTTTTATACCCAAGGAGTCTACAGATTCAGTAGAAGACGCCCTTAAAGTAGAAAGGTCATATTTAAGCGTGTTTCAAGTCGGAGTATTCTTAACGACAAGCGGCAAAGAGAATTGTGAAGTGTTGCTCGCGAACGAGGAAGTACAAAATCTTATAAATAGGAAAGAAAAATACGATGTGATATTAATCGAACAATTTAATAGTGACTGCGCATTAGGACTAGCCTACAAGCTAGGAGCACCAGTGGTTGGAGTCACCACACACGTGTTGATGCCATGGCATTACAAAAGATTTGGAATCCCTAACAATCCGGCATACGTTTCTTTCCATTTTCTGGAAGGGGGAACAAAACCAAATTTATATCAAAGAGTGGAAAGAGCATTGTTTAATGTTTACTTCAATGCTCTTTACTGGTTTATAACACAGAGATCAGATCAAAACACATTAGCAAAGTACTACGGTGAAGAAATACCTCCATTGGAAGACTTAGCTCGGGAGATAAAGTTTTTGTTGCTAAATCATCACTTTGTTTTGACTGGATCTAGTCTGTTTCCGGCAAATGTGATAGAAGTTGGCGGGTTTCATGTCGGAAAACTCAATCCGTTGCCTGATGTAAGTTTAGAATTCATCAATTACCTAATAAGATAAATTAATGTCAGTCACTTATTTAATAGGAATATCAATCAATGCTGTACTTTTTTTTTTTCATTTATATCGGGCAACAAAAGGCCCATACAATAAATACCTAACAGACTAACATACAAATAAGAGGTAAAAAACTTAACTAAAAATATCTATTTAATAACACGTAATGAAGGCGGCGACGTGTTGCGCAATGCAGTGTCCGGTATCCGACCACGGAATCGTCGGAACAAAACACCTTTCGGCCAAAAATCTTCTTTTATGAAGGTCGACAGATGTTCGGTCGGTACTCTCACCACAAAGGAATTGAAATTCACGTTATAGTGGGAAACCAGCCGTTAAACCCTCAGAGTGAATTTGGTTTTATTTCTGATGTACCTACTCCACAATATCATCTGATTTCGTGGAGTAATGCAGGCGGGACACGTACAACTGCGTTGTCGGGATAGCCGGTTGTGTCCAGACGGGGTGAATTATGATTTTGTATCATCATTAGCTTACATCAGTCTACGGCTGGACAAACGGAGACGCCACGCAAATCTAGAGGATCGGCGTTCGCAGTTTGGCCCATGGTACATACAAAGAAGACGATTTCGTATGATACCATAGAATTTCGTGATAGTATCAAACACATACTTAGGTACACTTTAAATAGCGTAAGGTTACTTACATCGGGAATATTTAATAAATGTGCTGACCGTAGATAGGTACATCTATATCAGTTCAAACCACTAAAACACAGTTCAAAACACACCAAAGGTCATACGTTCTAATGAAGCTGTTCATGTTATAGCTAGTTAGCTATCTAACTTATACGGTTGACAATGTTTTTAAATTAGAAAGCCCGCGACTTGACTTTGAAACTTGCCAACGGAAACTGTGCCTTATTACCGTGAACAAAGAGTAGCTTAATTGCTAATTCAGTCTTTGATCTATATCCCTTTAGCCATTTTGGCGTGATTGAGTAACAAATATCCATCCAATCTTGCGCATTTATAATATTCTCGCTCGCCTTCACTCGCTCTAAGTTTGATATAGATTACTAATTATATTTCAGTGTGTAGAAGGAATTTATGTTTAAAAAGTAATACGTCACAATGCTTTATTTATTTTACCATCTATACTAATATTATAAAGCTGAAGAGTTTGTTTGTTTGTTTGTTTGAACGCGCTAATCTCAGGAAGTACTGGTCCGATTTGAAAAATTATTTTTGTGTTTGATAGTCTATTTATTGAGAAAGGCTTTAGGCTATATAACATCACGCTGCGACCAATAGGAGCGAAGCATCAGTAAAAATGTAGCAAAAATAATCGCGATCATAATAACGTAAGTTGACGCGGACGAAGTCGCGGGGAACAGCTAGTCTTAATTAAATGCATAATTGAAAAATCGATAACAACCTAATGTAATTTCAGGACTTAAAAAATTTTGTTGAAGCCGCCGATCATGGAGTTATTTACATAAGTTTCGGCACGACAGTGAGACTTTCTCTAATATCTCAACAAAAGTTAGAGGCAATTTTGACAGCTATCGAAGAGATGCCCCAGAGGTTCATTTGGAGGTGGGACAAGAAGACCTCTATAAACAAGAAACCATTCAATGAGCTAAGCCAGAAGTATTTAGATTTGTTAGCAAATAAAAAGAAAATTTACATTGGAAACTGGCTTCCACAAGTTGATATTTTGGGTACGTTAAAAAACTCAAAATTTTTAATAAATTAAACATCGTGTGGTTTAATTTATTCTCAATTTAGTCAAAATTTAATAAGATTCACAATATTTTTTAATGTTAATTTGGGATCCCACGAGTAGACTTCATCGGTTGTTAAATCAAACCACAAACATTAGTAAAATTAGCACTGGGCTAAATTTTAGGTAGGTACAAATTTTGAAATTAAAATTATAGGCAAGTGGCACTTCAGACATTAAATTTTCCATATTTAGCACCTACCTACTTAGTTATGTTTTGTTTACCCCAGTGATAACGTTCCATGCTAGTTGCACCAATGACGACCATTTGGATCAGTGGTAGTAAACGGTGCTTCTGAGCCATGGGTCGCGGGTTCGATCCTCGCACAATACAAATATTTGTGTGCATGAACATGTCTGTTTGTACTGGTCTGTGTGTTTTTCTATGTATTAAGTGTTTTTCTATGTATTAATATTTACAAAAAATATATATATATAAGTATGTTTATCGGTTGTCTAGTAGCCAATACGAAGTAGTTGCTTAGTTTGGGACTAGATGGCTCTGTGTGGCCCAGTGTGGCATGTCTGAAAATATTTATTTATTTATTTATATATTAATTATCTTTAATTTCGTTACAGGTCATCCAAAAGTGTTAGCGTTTCTCTCCCATGGTGGTATGGGTGGTACAACTGAAGCAATACATTTCGGGGTGCCTATAATCGCGATGCCAATAACTGGAGACCAACCTGCTAATGCTGCATCGATCGAAGAAAGTGGCTTTGGAGTACAGCAACCAGTCAATGATTTGACTAAAGAGAATCTAGTTGCAAATATCAAAAAAGTTTTAGATCCTGAGTAAGTTGAAACTAATATCAAGTTAAATAGCAAAAAATAATTAAGGTTTAGATAGAATATTTGATGAAGAATTAGAAATAGCTTTTACTTCCTCTTAAGAGTGTTAAATTACCAAGTACTCTACAGCGAGTAAAAATAACTTTAGATCGGTTAATGTTACAAGAAATTTTACAAATTAACGAATGATTTAAAATAGAACCAGACTGTTGATCATTTCAATATTTTTACTATTAAACAAAAACCTTTAACATGTTTTATTTGCACCAACTTTTAAGTTTTAATGTGGACCTGGGCAATAAAACTGTAAATTGGATCTACTGTTGACTATATTATTCCTTTTGTAGGTTCCAAAAAAAAGTTAAGCAACGCTCAAAAGCTTGGCATGACCGTCCATTGTCTCCTATGGACACTGCGATTTACTGGATCGAGTATGCAGCTCGCAATGGAAACTTCACATTCAGGACACCCGCGGCTGATGTACCCTTATACCAGTACATCAACCTAGATATTGCGCTTGTGCTTGCAGTGTTTGTATCTGCAGCGTTTTTACTGGTCAGCAAAGCGTTGAAGTCGCCCCGAAAGGAGACCAACAAAAAACTGAGCAATAAGAAGAAAAAACAGTAACCAACAATTACATTTTAAATAAATTAACTTGCGTATTATTTACCTACGATTGACGTAGATAATTTTAAGCTAATGAACAGTATATTGGCTGCATTTTCTTTTTAAAGTTACCTATCTGTTTTTTATTATTCAGTTAATAATATTTATTTGTTTATAATTATTACATCCACATAATAATGTTGACACAGTTTGTCTGCAGGATTCAGTAATTCACATAATTTAAATTACGTAAAGTAAATGTGATAGGTACCTACTTAATAGGTACTTAGTTTATTGAGTTTATTCTTTAAAAAATAAAATAGGGTCGTTACGATTACAAATTAGATTACAAGTTAGTAATCAGTCTAACCAAAATGATGCCATTACAACTAAGCAACAGCCTATATTCATCCCACTGCAGGGCAAAGGCTTCCATCATTGAATTCAAGTTACCACAGCAATGATGGGTGGAAGGCGTAATCACCACGTTTAACATCGTTGGTGATCATCACAAATCCGAACAAGGCTCAAAAATTTTAAACTTTTGTTGCCCGACCGGGGGATTGAACCCAGGACCCCGAAATCAAGGCTCAGTACCTAAACCACTAGATCAACGTGTCGTTAACTTAATTCTGCCTTTGATTACTTAATATTTACAAAGAAACTGCCCTACCAGACACAAGACTGTATTTTTATAGTGGTCTGGTAGAGTTGTTTTCCTATCAGAACATAAATATTTTTAACAAACCAGCATACGAATTTAGTCAAATGTGTGTGAGTCAAGCACACGAGATAATAATAGTCTTATCTACTAAAATTCACAAATCCTGAAACGTGTAAGCGGACTAAAACTAAAGTTAAACTATTCGCTTCGAAGATTAATATATTTTTACATAAATTTACAAACCTCAAACCCAAGATAATATTTTCATTGAGACGTCCGAGAATCAAACGCTAACTCTTAGCAAGCGACCCCTTAGAAACCATTTCTCCACGGAGGTCGTAGAACCTTAAATCTATGAACTTAAAGCATAATGTTTTAAGATCATACTAAAAAGACAGGCCTGATAGAAATTACTAAAGAATATAGTGTTCCACAAACGAAAACTTTAGACACTTTTTAGCTGCCTTTTTGACGCTTAACATTCTCACAGTTGTCATGTGACTCAAAAATCCTATTAATTCGTTAGATTCAAGTAGGTATCCAATAGCTCTTTATACGACAATGGCTTCAAATCCGCAACACAATTAGTTGCTGGGCAACATGACAAAAGTGAAAATGTGGCTGCTTCCGTAAAGTCTTTCCAGAGGTAAAAAACTACTTTATGATCGTTGCCTGAAAAATGTAACCCGATTTCGTAACGGGTGTTTTTAATATTACAGATCTAAGTCGCAAATATGGCATGCTGCTGTAAACCCGGTCGATGTAAGTAGAATGAGTTTTGTGCCCGCTGTCTAAACAAGTAATCAAATATTTTTACTCGAGAATAGGCGAACTCATGGTTTACAATCCTCAACTCTTTAAGAGAAGGATGATTTTAAAACCAACTATTTATTAATAAATATTACAGCCAACAAATCTTCAGTGAGCTGCTTAGGACGTTGCGACTTACCCAAGCACAGATGTCTGGAGAGAGATGATGTGAAGCCAGGGCCAATCCCGAAACACATGGGATGGCTCTACACGGCCAAAGACGCGCCTGAACATCAAGTAAGTTTAAATATTTTCGAATGATTTGATAGAACCAACTGAATTCTTCTGTTCAGATTCAGAAGAATTCAGTTGGGTTTGGCAGCATTTGGGAAACTACGTCGAGTCTTCTCATCGTCGATCCCACAATGCCTCAAGACGAAAGTCTTCAATCAGTGCGTCCTACCCGTCATGACATAAGGAGCCGAAACGTGGACACTGACGGTACGGCTAGTCCACAAGTTCAAAGTCGATCAACGGGCTATGGAAAGAGCTATGCTCGGAATTTCTCTTAGGGATAAAATCAGAAATGAGGTGATCCGGCAGAGAACTAAAGTTACCGACATAGCCCACCGGATTAGCAAGCTGAAGTGGCAGTGGGCTGGCCATATTAGCCGCAGAACCGACAACCGCTGGGGTAAACGAGTTCTTGAGTGGAGACCGCGTCTCGGCAAACGTAGTGTAGGACGCCCTCAGGCTAGGTGGAGTGATGATTTGCGCAAGGTGGCTGGCAGGAGCTGGATGCGAGAAGCCGAGGATCGACCTAAGTGACCTAAGTGCAATTGGAGAGGCCTATGTCCAGCAGTGGACTGTGATAGGCTGATGATGATGATGATGATGATGATGATGATGATGATAGAACCACCTCTGTAGTCATTAGTAATAGACGACCATTTGGAACAGCGGTAGTAAGCGCTGCTTCAGAGCCATGGGTCGCGGGTTCGATCCCCGCACAGTACAAATATTTGTGTGCATGAACATGTCTGTTTGTACTGGTCTGGGTGTTTTCTATGTATTATTATAAGTATGTATTTACAAAAAAAAAGTATTTAAGTAAGTTTATCGGTTGTCTAGTACCCCATACGACAGGGTACTTAATAGTAGCTTAATTTGGGACTAGATGGCTCTGTGTGGCCCAGTGTGGCATGTCTGAAATATTTATTTATTTATTATTTAATTATTTATTTTCGGTAAAAGAATTAGTACCAAAAATATCTAAAGTATCGAAATAGAATTCCAGTTTACTGACAGTTACGTGAAGCAAATGCATAAATACCAGTCACTTCTTTCAATCTGTTGAGTACATATATTGGTCCACTAGTCAAAATGTCAACAATATAGGTATAATCATTTAGCTATGTTAAAAATATTAACTGATTAAATCAATGCAACTTCAATTTAGGAAATATAGGTTTATGTTCAACTCTTTGTTTTTTTTTAGCTTAGATGCGGCTGGCGTCCGGGTCACATATCCTGCGAGGTCCTCAAAAAGATTGAACAACACAACTGTATGAAAGCTGGGGAATGTACGCCTTGTCCATCGCAATGTTCGCGGCCTCCCTGCGCCAAGCCATGCTGTTCTCCTCCACCGAAATGCGTGGCCGTCTGTCCTTCAACCACTTCCTGCTGCAAAGCCCCTCCGTGTGGACAACCGCTGATAAGAATCATAAGACATGGCGGGCAGTACAGCATAGCAACCAAACCTTCAAACATCAGCAATGCGCCATCTGGACCCTACCCACTGAAGTACGTTCTGAACACAGACGAAACCGATAGCCTGACAAACGCGAAATTTAGCGTAGAAGCAAAATTTAACGACTACCACTTTGATTACACCAGCTCCCAGTCATCTTTTGTGTTGGATTTCTCACCACCAGAACAACGATGCTACAAGCCATGTCCAAAGAAGAGTATCGTGTGCATGCTATGTCAGACTGACATTAACTGGCCTTGTAATTAATTTGAAGTGGACTTTACGATATGAACATTGTTTTCAATGTTCTTTGAATGAAATATGCAATCCACGACGGCAAAAAGCAACACCAGAATGATAACAAAAATAATTATTTAACCTAAATATAAGACAGTTATTTCAAAATTGATTGTTTGATTTTATTTTAATAAGCTTACACCCGCGGCGACTGTAAGTTTGCCAACGTAATAATGAAGATTACCATAACCCATCACTGGTCATACTACATTGCCCCACTAGTCCTTTAGGTACCTATCCATGTCAGTAAGTATTTAAAATTGCTTTTGCTTTGCTATAAAATATGCTTGAAAAATTGACGCCTGTAACATTCACCCATTGAGACTCGTGGAATTGGTAAGGAGCCTCGCTCGGTATGCATGGAGGTGCCGGTTCGATCCCACCTGAGACATTTCAAGTTCAAATACCTACTGATATTATAATTGCAATAAGTTGCTAAAAAAAGTATAAACAATGTATCCATATTTAATAAAGCAATAGAAATCGCATGTCATCTGTACACATTTAACAAAATTTTCAAAAAGTGAGACTTGGCAACTATGTATGAGACTTGGCTGTCTGGACAAATCTTCAGAACAGCTCGCATTTAACAAGGTCAATAGGGTTTATATGACAGCTAAACATCCTTTTTCAGAATAGGTGACAGTGGGATTTCTATCTTGTACTTTTTTAATGTGTCCTATTGATGATTTAATCCCTCAACTCCCAGGAAGTACTCGGGTGCCACGATAACAATTGATTTCAATTGTGTCTGGAATAACTCACGATCGAGGGATTAAATTGGAATGTTATGTATGTTGGTAGACAAATGATTCGATGATTTGAATCTCTACTTGTCTATTTAGGTCAATAGTTTTCCTTGCTCTTGTTATGAAGGTGTTATTTTTAGGGGTAGGTGGTCCAAGCCAAATGTTCAGTCTGGGACCAATAATCAAACATTATCTATACATTGAGATCATATGATATTATAAAATGCAAGTATAATTAAACATATTTTATTATAATCAACACTATTAGGTAAAACAAACTAACAAAAAAAATACAATTTCCATTATGAAAAATAATTTAAGTACTTAACTTGGGTTACCGGACTTCTGTGCTAAAGCCATCATATTTTCATTGGCAATCATCTGGAATTCATGGAATCGTTGTGAAACACGCTGATTCATTCTGAGATACTTTTCCATGCAGTTTAAAGTGCACTTGTCCTGAAATTTAAAAATATTTTATTTCATTTGTAAGTCTAGGTGGTTCATTTGATATAATTTTTCTTAATGCAGTTATGCAGATCTAGATTAATAACATATGCATACAAAATACTAGGTACTGATGAAATAAAATCATAAAAATATATGTGACGTAAACTAAGTCTGTGATGTTATTTACTTCTGATGGCCGAATAGTCCTTGATGTGAAATCATGTATGCAGTCGTTAAAACACATTTCTGAGAGTTTGTTGTACTGTACAAGGAAGTCCTTAAACTGAAAAATAAAATGAAAAATTTAGGTTAAAGTAAGTACCTAATTATTATTATAGTAAGAAACAAGATGTCATCGTTAGTACGGTTAGAAAAAAATAGGTATACAGTGGAACATAAAACCTCCTCCTTCATTTAATTAAATAATAGTTTAAAAATATTAATATAACCATTGTTGTATTAACACATTGAATTTTGTATAAATTCGGTTTAACCCATTCAAAAACATCAAGTAAATTTATGAAAAATACTCACAGTTTTAATTTGGTCGGCTTCACTCATTAATTCTTGAGAAGCACTCATTTTTTTATAAAAGGATTGTTGCTATTAATAAGCAGCAAACAATAATATCGCAATGTGTTGTTTACATCAAAAATTAACGAAATATCATTAATCATTTACATTTGCAGATCAACAATCATTCATTTCACAGAAACTTTCAGATTTTTAGGTTATATCTGTTTTTTTTTAATAGTTTCACGCTTCAGATAAACAAGTCCACTCTTGATTATTTTGATGAGTTAATATTATCAGTTTATGTGACTGAACTAATCACTATAGTTTCAAGTTTATTACTTTAAGCTTCGACTTATCCAATAAATACAAATCCTGTACACACTGTAGCATAAAGTTTGATCGAACATCCTTTACTTAGCTAGTTCAACCCTTAAATAGACTAGCTGAGTAGACTGATTTTTTAATATTTTTTGTAAATGATTAATATGCTACCGAATTCTACCTACCTAAGAGAATAGGTCGGTTTGTACTTTGTACCAATATTTGGCTGTATAGACTTGCCTAGAGCTGTTAAATTTTAAATTAAAAAAAACTTCTTACTTATTACTGTCATGCCAGTAATTGACAGATGACAATATATATTATCTATGGACGGACTGACAGATTGTTATTGCTTGCTTGTGTGTGATCTAGTGAAATGTAAATTGTGAAATTGTGATTCACGAAAAATGAACGAAAATGACGATGAACTTACAACTTTTTGTGATTCAGCGGTATGAAATAATTACTTTGAATCTAGTGCAATAATAAATTGTGCTATGATCGTAGTATAAAATTCAGCAATTTTGGCTTTCAGGCATCTCTTGTGGAGGGCTGTCGTTTGCCAGTTCGTATGCAAGGAGGTGACGACTGGCCTTTGGCAGAAATCATTAGCATTAAAGAAAGCCGAGGACAGAGAGGGTTCTATGTACACTATGTCGATTGTAAGTAAATGACTTAATGAATATTGTAATTGGCTACATGAAATTACCGTTACAAAGTATTGAAATAATAAATTGAGACTTGGTGAAAGAATACAAGTAAGTACATTATCCTGTCCTGTGGCGCTTGTCAAAATTAGAGGTCCAATCAAGTGGCAGACAGTAGGGTACGAAAAAAAAAAAAAAAAAGTTTGATTCCGCGGTAACTAAAACCGCTAATTTCTGCAAATTTTTGTATGAAACATGGATTTCATTTAAATACCAACGTAATCTACACAAGATTTACAAGCTTTTACCTACATTTAATATTAATTTATCATGTAATTACTATAAGTTATTAATTGTTACTTCCAAAGTACCTCAGTTTCTAACCACATTTTCAAAAAGAAAAATATGCTTAAAATTAGTGACTGAAAGTTTTCTGATTCTAATTGTACAACAACATAGGACACTAAATAAGGTTCATTTATGGCTAAAAATATTTATTTATGGCTATACAAGTTTTTTATTTAAAACCGATTGAAGTAGTAGGTGAAAAAATGAAAAAATGATGGCCGAGTGCCGGTTCTTACAAAAATGTTTTTCTCTAAGAATTCACAAATCCTGGCGAATAGATTAATGCTTTAAATTAAAGCTTGATAACGAACACAGTTAATTAAATGTATTTAACCATAATACTTACCAAGATTGATGGAAATATCAAGTTTCAATGACAATTACGAAAAATTTCGAACAGCCACGGTTTTAGTACTATTTTGAAACCAAAACATGTCACACATCACATAATTAAGTTTAATTAGTTGAATTACATACTGGTTCATAGTTTACACTAACTTAACTATAAAAATCACTTCAAAATCCTCTATAAAATCGATCGATCGAGCACATTCGAGTATTAGGTGCTCACTAGTGGGCTCCGTGGCCTTTACTGACCAACGGTTTTATATTTCACTTAGAAAAGATGTGTACAACTTTACTTTTACCGCTAGTTTATTTTGTCAAAATTACTTTGAACACTAACTGTAAAGACATAGAGTTCTAAAATTTTAACTAAGAACAAAACCGACCGCACTAGTCGAGTGTTGGCCGAGTGCACATTAGAGGACGATATGCCACCTGCGTGATAGCAAGCTGTCATCCTCTAAAGGCCGGTTGCCAATCGAAGGGTTATAAGTCTTAGTAAGTACATTATAAGTTTTAATCCCTCAACCCCCAGGAGGCACGCGCGTGCCGCGATAACAATTGATTTCAATTGTGTCTGGAATAACTCACGATCGAGGGATTAAACGAGAGCATACCATCAAACTACTTACAAGACTTTAGCCTACGGAGGTCTTCAAAATGTATTATACTGTAACAAGAAAGGTGTTATTGTATTACTGTAGTCCTTAACCCCATGAATGTGTGTAATGCCAGACACAATTGAAATCAATCGTAATATAATGAGATCTGCTCCTAAGGAGCCAGCCAGTTAAAATATAGCTTGATGAGAATGGCTGTTCTCACAAGTGATACATAGGTCAGAGGGTATCCTTAGGATATTTGCACAAGGAAAAATATTGATATTTTGCATGTTAAGATTGTTTAATACGTCGCTGCACATATTAACACTTCAAACCCAAAGCGACAACCGTTTGACGCGATAACAATTTATTTTAATTGTGTCTGGAATATCCGATCGTCAAAGGGTTAATAAGTAATTACTATAAAAATAATGATAAAAACTAAAAAAAAAATAAACTAAACCAGTCTTAAAAATTAAACTAAACTGTAGTAGACATCTTTACAAGGTTGTGTGACTTTTCAGAATCGCTAGAAATGAGTTAAATTAACAAATCGAAATTAACATGATCGTTGCTGAAAATGCGTTTACACATGTTTTATCATTCGACGCTTGGGCTGATTTACACACATATGTGTTTGGCGCGAAATGTTCCCTGAAAGCATGTTCAGCGCTTGCGTTTGCGAGTCAAGTCTGTATTTTAGGATAATTCATTACAAAAAGCCTGCAGCCGACATGTTAACTATCAACATAATTTACAATCAAAGTAAGGTGATGTAACATAATTGTTGAAAATGATTTAATATGCTTATGTGAATTCTAAGAACATTAAATACTATAAATACAATATGAGGGTCCATATTGGCTCACATGAAATTCTAATTCCTATTCTTTGTCTTACTAGCGATTTGTGTTCATATTAATCACTCTTCATAATTTGATTTGGCCTATTTTTTTTATTTATACCTTTTTATTACTACCAACAGAGCTCATAACAGTTAGTGATCATAATATTTTTATTCATACTGTTACTACCAATAACCAGTTCAAATTTATAATATTTTTTTCAGATCTTTTTCAATGATCATATTTTTTTAATTAATGTTTCAACTCGTAACGTCGTTGTTCAGAATCTTTGATTATTTATCCAACGGGATTGGCCATGAGTACTAATATCCATACAAATAATTCTGCCACATTCGGTGCGGGGGGCGAGGAACGCACACTAACAGCGATTACAAACAAATGCATTTTCGATCATGTCGTTACGCACGCATACGAAGAAATTGTCAAACACAAACACAGACTACACGCACACATGTTTAAACACACGCATGAACAGCCTATCAGTATACAAGATGACGTCATTTTCGTATAAGGAATGCTAGAGTAAGACACTGTCGATATGTCACTATCGATGACTTCAGCCAATAATTAATAGGCTACTTGAAGTAGAGATGTAAAAATACGGTATATATAACGAAATGGGCGGTATTTTTCAGGTATTTTACTATAGAATACGGTATTTTTCGTGTTTTATATTTTGATTACCAAATGCAATATACTTGACTTTTTTACGTATCATCGGTGAATATTAACTGATCATATAAATTCAATTCAACTTCGTTTTTTTCCTTGTTTATTTAAATTAATCGCACTCCCGCTAACGATTAACAAATTTTTTATGTAAATGTAATGCACGCACAATACACAACAAAGACGTGGGGCTTGCGCTTGCGCGACGTTGCCACTGAAATGATCACCTCGCTAATGAAATCCTTCTTTCTCTCTCACTCAACTTAGATGCCGCGCGCGGGCCGCGTTTTGTAGTTAGTTTTCGTTCGTGTGAAATGTTGATGCGCTAGACGAAAAGTATGGCGCTGCGCTAGACGAAAAGTATGGCGCTGCGCTAGACGAAAAGTATGACGACGTTCTTAGTACGAAACAAAATTAATTAATCAAAATTACACTTTGATCGATGTCTTTAATCGATCTTTCCCTACTAATATAATGAAAATACAAGTGTGTACCTTACTTAATAATATGTTCCGTTTTCACGCTAAAACTACTGAACCAATTTTGAGGAATTTAAACATCGGGATGTATTGGACTACTTAGACTAACATAGGCTGTTTGTTACGAATATAAAACTGAAGAGGTTGTAATGGCAGCCGAGTTACCATGGGAAAACGATTCTTTTTTTAGGTAGGCACATCCGTATCCGAAGACCAACTAGCCGGTCTTACAAACCAATAATTTCCCTAACGTATAAGAGATTTCCACTCATTACACTTTGAAAAGATAATATACCAAAAATACCGTACTAAATGACATGATGCCGGTTAAACGATATTATTTTTCATTACGTTTATTAGCTAGTTACCCAATAATTTCCCCAATTTAAAGTACTTCTAATTATTTTACACTCTAAAAGATAAAATACCAAAAATATAAAATAATATAAAATAAAAAACTAAATAAGTAATTATTATTAAAAAAATCCCTACACAAAAAGTTCCCTTTAAAAAGTTAAAAACAATAAATGAAACTCAATCTTAAAGTATCTAATTACGTATTAAAAATATATGTCGAATAAATCATCGTCATTATCGATATCGACATTTGTTTTAGGTTGTTTTTACGTTCAGTGTGGTCAGATCTTAAATTCAAAAATGCATCATTTCGTGATCAGTTTACTAGAACGTATTTAAAAGAATTAGAGAATAACGATTTAAAATATAACTTAGATGAAACTTGCTGATTTATTTTTATGATTTATAAATAAATAATAAATCTATAATGAATTGAATAATTGATTATAGATTACTGATTGCCATGTTTTATTTCATCGAGACATAATTATGCAGCTATATGTTTTATATAATATGTTATAGTAATAAACAAAACGAATATTTAATAAGACGTTTAAATCAAGTAAAATTTAATAAATTACATCTTTATAAATTACCCTAAATTACTCGTAGATATGATTACTATTTAGTGGCAATTGGGAATTGTTCATGTTATTTTGCTAATTTATTTATTTATTATTTTGACTTAATATTATTTGTTAATATTAAGTCAAAATAATACTTAGAAATGGAAAGTAAAGTTATCCTATTGTAAACTAGAGGATTCCGACCTCTTTTTACACGCAAAAACGCTGTAATTCGGCATTTTTAGCTTAGGTCTGTTGTGCGCTACTGACATTTTCTGAATGACGTGGAATGTGCGGCAACTAGTTTTTTATAACCAGTATGACCGGCGGTCTCGTACCTTTGGCAGCGGGGTACGCCTGTCAATAGCGTCTCCCGTTGAAATGCTCTAAGTTCAGAATAGCTAACTTTATAACAGACAATTATCATAATTTTTGTATTAATAAAGAAGAAAAAGTTTGGTTTAGATATTTTTTTAACCTGATCTTTTTTAATGTTTTTCTTTTAGCCCCAGACCAATAATAAGACAGTTTTTTTAAGTTTCACATGTCTGTCTGTGTGACTGTCTACTTTTCTATAAAAAATTTGCAAGCATGCATGTAACATACCAGCAAGCATGCAGCATGCAAGCAAGCATGTGACATACCAGCAAGCATGCAGCATGCAAGCAAGCATGCAACATACCAGCAAGCATGTAGTATGCAAACAAGCATGCAACATGCAAGCAAGCATGTGACATACCAGCAAGCATGCAGTATGCTAGCAAGCATGCAACATGCAAGCAAGCATGCAGCATGCGAGCAAGCATTAAGAGTTCCTCTTCTCCGGCGCTGCGGTAAGTGCAGCCTCTTTGCACGCGCATGCGCCTCGTTACAGCGGGCGGAGGCTGCTCTCCCTCTGCGCCTCCGGCTTTTAAATTACACTCTAGTATTGGGCAGACAAGTACCACGGCGAGTTGGGCTGTCGGGCACCTACTAACATATAAATAATTGTATCATATCAAATATGAATATTTACAATAATATTTATTTGATTTCATTATACAATAATAAAGAATTTATAGCTGTTCTTCACGATCATTCCAGTGATTCTGATGATGATCATGATACTGACTCTCAATTCTTATAAATCCAAATTTCTTTTTTATTAGTCAAGTCAGTTATATCTTCAGGAAAAATGACATTCTGATCAAGCTATATCTAGTAAGTATGACAGTAGTATACTGTGTAGTTGATCATTTCAAGCATAGGAAAAAGCTAATAACAAAATTTTATCGATTTGTATTTACATACATACCTAGTTAAGATGGTTTACTAGAATGATTTAAGTGGTAAAGTAATTTGCCTCTATATTTTTTGCACATTGCAAGATGACTGTGGACTTTGAAATGTTTAATTTCACAAAAACTATTGCATTTTATTTAGTTATAAAACAGGGAAATAAAAACATGAAAGCTAAATCCATTTTAGTAATAAGAATCAAAAGAAACTGACTTTGGTTCTCAATATGTACCATAAATTATATTCTATTTTTAATCTTTAAGTAAACTAAGGATCTATGGGTAATATCTATCATAATTGTCAATACAGCATAGTTAAAAATGTATTGATGATAGACAGTTTCTAACTTTAATTAATGTAATCAAAGTTGAGCGAAAAATCCAGCAGGGCCCTAGGCTACTCTAGTTAATAATATGATTTCTTACCAGTTAATAAACGTCTGGACGAGTGGGTTGGAGAGTCATGGCTGGACACCCGCAAGGTCCAGTTTCCTCGGCGGGATGGAGCTCCCACGGGGGGCAACACCACACCCAAGAAGACTCATATTGGATCAGGAGGTGGCGTGATGCCTACTTTTATTAGTATGTGTGTTTTTATTTTGTTAGTTACTTTTTTCTTTAATTTTTGTATTCTTGCTTTACTATCAAGTGATTTTTATAATGTTTGCTACTTAAAAATAATTTCGCTACGTTTGTGTTAAAGATACATGTAAATATTTATAATATGCCATTAGTACCTTAAAGACTCAGTGGACTATAAGTGGTACAGTAGCAGCACAATTTGAATATTGGCATTTGTTTAATTCAGCATTAAAGCAGATATATTTAACTAATATAATATTATGGCAACTGTGATGGATTAAAATTAAAATGAAAATTAAAGAAATATTTGCCATAATCGCCACTCTTAGTTAGTAGACATTTTGACGATCGCAGTTTGGTTAACGGTGGACAGATAACGCTTCCTTTCCTATTCAGAGTGCCGTCCACTGCGCTGCTTGTGACCTGTTCAGGTCATGAGCTGAGTTTGTTTGGCCGTTGCCTTTATTCGCGAAATGTTTAATTTTTGAAATTACTTAATAATTATCTACTATAACTAATGCCATTTTATTGTATACTTAATTCAAGAATACAAAATTAATGTTTTCTTTTTCTTTTAATTCTTGTTGTAGTTAGGTAGTTCAAAATCACCAAGCTTGCTGCACGGATCACAGTATCACATACAAATAAATTGTAAAGATAATGGGCGTTAAGTTGATTAGTTTTGTTTCAGAGTGCAACCATAGTATGATACAAAACTTATTGGCTTATACTTACTACAATATCAATGTTACTTAGATCACGTTTTGTCAGTCTTTAGAAACAATAGATATGTAACATTTCTAAATTTACAACTGAAAGACAACATCAGATAAAACAGTTTTTAGACCTTCAGCCCTCAATTAAGTATTAAAAAATATTTTAAATAAAAGCATTATTAATTTCAACTTACAATAAAGACATGTTCCCAAAAGTTAAAATAATTTTAACATGTATTTAAAATGAAAACAATTCTATATTATAAAATGTGATCAGTAGTATGCATACATTTTAATATCAATCACATGCATACTAGTTCAGTAAGCTAAAATAATTTGTGTTAGAAAAAAAATATAGGATATTATAAAATACTATATTATTTGCTGACCCAACAAACTTTGGTCTAAAAGAATGTAACCTTATTTTCACATGAACCATGTAAATTCGTGCACAGAGAAGCCATTAAAATATTTGAATATTATTCCAATTCCTACAAAAATATTAAATTGCGATCAAACATGGGTAATTTACAACCTATTATCATAGCTACTAAATATACTATAAAAATTATCCATTAAAATCGGTCTATTTGTTTGAAGGGAGTGATCATGTGACTTTGGTGATTTGTGAACTTCATGTGTATTTCTTATTGCTTTGCATCTTTTTGTAATGTAGTTACATCTATTATTACTCTGTTGTGTTTTTCAGGCACCGTACGATAGTTTTAACTAGGTGATGGGTAGCATGCATAGAAAATTTACACATAAAGAGCATGTCGTACTAAAAAAAAATTATTTCTAATTCGGTTTTGTCATGCATGCTTGGTAGTGAACTCGTAACTCTTGTCCTTGTAACAATGTTAGAATTTAAATTATTATGTTCTTAGTTGTTATGTGTAAATATTTTAAATCAGGCACATACAAGTATTTCCATATTTTATACATATAGATGTAATTTTTACAGGTTTTCATATCTTGGAAATATCAATGTTATCTCATTTCCAAGAAATCATTAATTTTGCATGTCCACAGAGGAGACTAGAAGGGACGGGGCTGGTTTCATACAAATGACCATTCAACAAAGTATTTTGTATGAAAGGACATTTCCTGTCACAGCCTCAATAAAAACGCACCCTAAATATAGTGTTTTGTCTGCAGATGATACTGTCTGCAACGAAAGCCTGAAGTCTAGTAGCAATAGCGTTAGACCTACTCCTGTGAGCCAACCAGCTCACCTCAAAATAGAGAAAACCCACTTTAGCAATGCACTCAATGGTTCCACACAAAAACTTGCACATGGTATGTTCAGTTTCTATCTAAATTATGTGTAAAACTTGTTGTTTTGATTGGATATTTTTTTGTGTGTCCTTTTGTTTATGCTCTTAAGTTAGTAAGGTAAAAGAGTATAGTGTATATTTTCTTGTTACGCATCATTTTGATAAAACACATTTTGTTACCGGCCAAACCTGATTTCAGGTGAGACAATGCAGTTTCAGGATTATAAAATTTTTACCGCCTGACAAACGAAGCCCAAGATAAATTCCAATTCAAATATTTTAGAAAAATATAAAATATTGATTCAGACTATTCATTCCGAAACTGCTACGTGCACGGACGCATTATTTTGCTGCAGCCGGGTCCCGGGTGAGCGAACCGTACACAGCTACGTCCGTGCGCGTCACTGCGTGTGTCAGAATAAAGAGGTAACTAAATATTAATATTTCTCTCAGGTTATTTTTATTAACAAAAAAATAAAAATGACTGCCAAGATGTTATACATAACGGTTATATAATGTTGGCTTCGTTTGTCAGGCGTTTAAAAATAAATATATATTTTTTAAGACATGCCTCACTGGGCCACACAGAGCCATCTAGTCCCAAATTAAGGTAGTATTAAGTGCCCTGTCGTATGGGGTACTAGACAACCGATAATCTTACTTATATACTTGAGGAATTAGATTAGCTTAGAAGCAGCATTTTGGACTCGGGTCAAACTAGTGTTCTTCTGCTCTAAATGTTCTTATGCAAAAATTAACATTCAAATGTTTGACTGCAGAACACTAATAGTGAGGTAAGTAAAAAAATGTAATTTTTAATTACAGTTTTATTCAGAGCCAAGCATAATTTCCTACGCCTTTTTTCTTTTCTTTATTGGTTTAATTCTTTAAGTAGTGATTTAATTAGTTTCTCCCTTATCCTAATCCTTCATGCATAAACTTCAAACAGTCTACAATTTCTGCCCTCTTTTGCATGTAAATATTGACACGATAAACCTTATAGTTATTTCTAATTTGTATTATTTTAAAACGGATTTTTTTTGCCATAACATTGACAGCTTAATTAGGTTCTTGACATTTCAATATATTTACATACTTTTCGTGAAAGTCTGCCCTAGATTTTGTATGGCAATAGTAAACTATGACGTCACGGGTTAAATATTATTAATTGTTTTCATATCAATAAAAACTTCAAATGAATCCGTACTATTAGTCCTTCATTAAGGTCTAATTCAAATAAAAAGGTATTTTCGAAATATTTCCCGAATGGTGTCAAATGACCAATTAAAAGAAAATCGTAAACCTTGCTTCTTTCTCTATCAAAAAATGCTTCTTGATATTGCACATACTAAATATCAGTACTTTTACTTGCCTGGCATCAAGTGATCTAGTTTTATACATAATCTAATTTGGTGCTAGTTTCCACCACCAAAATCTTCACAAAAAGACTGAAAGTTTTAACATGTGACTTTTGTTGCAAAATCTTAACAGACACACTTACAGTAACTGAGCTGTGACTGTGTGCTCGGTGTGAAATGATTACCCTAAAAGTATTGTGATGTAAGTATATCGCTTCTATCTTTCTCATCCTGAAATTCCATTATTTTATAAAGAAAAACACAATAGTTAATTTTGACCGTATCATCATCCCACAACAATTTACTACTGGACACAGACTTCTTCAAAATGGCGCTCGCAGTTTGGCCAATGGTGGGGAAAAGACGCAGCAGCCCGTCTCCTAAGTGTACTCATGTAGTCTCCTATAATACCCATAGAAAAGGCTGTTGCTATTCTATTTTGTGCCAGTACCATACGAGGCTTTTTCCTTGTTTTTAAATCCTATACCGCAACGGTAACGTTAAAAACAAAATTTCATGACAATTAGCCTTTTTCCTGGGATGATTTAAAAAATATCCGCTAGGGGCAGCACCGGTGGGGGGGTACATATGGTTTGAATTCTCTATTAATAACAACGTCAAACGTATAGAATTATAATGAAATTAACGGAAGATGATGTAAGTACCTGGAGCGAAATTGAAATTTGCAAAAGTGCAAGATCATCTTGTCCGGGATTTAAAACGATGGCTGTCGTAGCTTAGCCGTGTCAGGTAATAAAAATGTCCTAGTTGAAAGATTAGTTGGTTCATAAATTTTCTCGTAGGTAAACCTATGTCAGTGTTGTTAAAAATTGTATTATTATAAATAAACTAAGTTGTTTTTTTTTTGTATATTTGAGAATTGAAGAATGCATTGCAAACTGTATTGATAAAATTTTTCGTTGGAATTGATGGTGGTGCATGTCTAGGGGATAAACAGCAACGCTTAAAATTACTCAACCCAACTCTCCAAGTTCAACATCATCCTGCATTCTTTCCTATTACAAACTGGGCAAATTTTCCATCCCAAGCTATTTTTCGTTCTTTTTGCTATGCAATAATGTTTATTTAAATTACTACCGGTCCTATCGATACGTTAGATTTGAATGCTACTTTATCTGACGATGATGAACAGCTTTTGAATTGTGGTAACTCGAGAGCACTTTAAAGAGGAAGACAATATTGTTTGAGTGACTTTGTGTTCAATATGGAAGATAATGCGAATGACTTGGCATATTACTTGAAAGCAAATGTACAATCTTCTTCTCGAGTCACTGCAGTGAAGTACAAAATAAGTATAGCTTTAGATAAAAATCGTAGCAAAATTATTAATGCTCAGTGTCAATGTCCAGCTTCTTCTTCTAAGAACTACTCTCACATTGTTGCTTTACTTTATAAACTTGAGGATTACACTGTACAGTACGCTTAAAGATGTCAAAGAACATCAAAATTAAAAGAATGGAATAAAAGTAAAAAATTAGGCAATAATCCAGACAATATTTTAAGTGTTAGCTATCCTACCAAACGCAAACACGAAGAAATCAATCTTAAGTTTTGTTCCAAATGATAACCATGAAAACATATGTATCCCCCACTGATGCTGCCCCTAGCGGATCTTTTTTCAATCTTCAGGGAAAAGGCTAATTCCAAATACGACTATGTGGGTAGACATTGTATTTATCTCTTGTGTTCTTCTAGGCATGACCACGGAGCCTCGGCAGCTGGTGTCCCGGCCGCCCAGCCCCACCCTCACTCACGACACGTCATCGCTTGTCAATGGCGGCGCTGTACTGGCTGCAGCGCTGCAGAAAAAGATGAACAGGAAAAGAAAGGCTAACTCACTGGATATTGAGGTTGGTTTTCCTTGCGTATCGAATTTTTTTTTCCTTTACCAGCCTAAAAAGAACCATAATTGTGAGTGAAGTTCTTGAAATCGATTTGTGTAGCCGAAGTTCAGTCATAAACCAGTCAACAAATCCACAGCCGCAGCTTGCTGAATCAGCCTCCGTAGCAGAATCTGAAACCGGAGACACTACGGCGAGCGGAGCAGCAACTCCTACGGCCAGACCTCGACAATCAGGCAGTATGGTGGCCCACGGTCATGACGATTTGGTTACAAGAATGAAGAACATTGAAATGATTGAACTGGGGCGACACAGAATACGGCCCTGGTACTTTGCTCCCTACCCACAAGTATGTATGAATCCTAATATGGCTTCTCGAAGCCGCCATTACCAATATTAAACACGGAAATACTAC
This sequence comes from Anania crocealis, assembly GCA_949315895.1. Classification (NCBI taxonomy): domain Eukaryota; kingdom Metazoa; phylum Arthropoda; class Insecta; order Lepidoptera; family Crambidae; genus Anania; species Anania crocealis. The sequence continues at coordinate 11,824,688 of OX438864.1, forward strand.
TTTGTCTTCTTATTACGTACGTGTTCCGAACCATAAAAGTATCAGATTCATACATTCAACTAGGTTAGTAACACATTATGCTGTTTACTGTCCCAAATCTCGATCCCGAGCTTACTAGAACGACTACCGCGGCTAAAACGCTTCACCATGACACAACACAAATGTGATTCTAGGATAAAACCTTTTACATGTCATACTGCAGGTCCTGACGGTATAAATACTGACTTTCTTAAGGGTTGAGCATACCTGATAGGACAGTGGCATCACGGTTTGAATGCGGGTCTGCGCTATTTGTAACACAAGAAGTCATATGCACTACGTCACACCAGATTTGAACGCGGGAACGAGATGAAGTGCGCTCTGCAAATGCCGTCAACTATCAATTGTGGCAAGGCAAATGCGTGCGTGGGCATTTGCCTTATTGGCATGACACATCGCAGGCAGGGCAGTAGCATAACAGCGAAGCGTATCGTAATCGATGGCGGCGCTTGTATTTATTTACAACCACGCCAACAGTATCTATTATTTTGTTTTTGTCGACAAATTATTTTTTTTCGCCTTTAATGGCTCATAACAGCACCACACTTTTTTTTCATCCGAGACATCTTACACAATTAGCTCTCATCCTGAACGCGTTTTGGGTTGCAATTGCTTTGAGAATGCCGCAGTGTTTTGTGTACCGTTAAATCCTGAGTTATATGTATTTTTTCTTTATCAACCGATTTAGAGTAGGCTAAACGGCGTAAAATCATATTTTACTAAATGGAGTTACAAAAATTTTTTGTAAATCAAATAATCTGGACTGAAGTCTTTTATGTTATTTTTTTATATTTCAGGAAATGGTAAATTTACCCTGCATTTACATATGCGAATTTTGTTTGAAATATAGAAAAAGTAAAAAATGTTTGGAAAGACACTTGGTAAGTAATTAAACAAAATTCTATGCATTTATTTTTCTGTGAATAAGTTGCATAAGGCTATAAGACACCTGGTCCTTGTGTGAAGCATTGTAACGTCTTGTGGAACTATGTATATGAAACAATGTAAACAGACTTGCATTTACGCAATTCGTAAACTTCTTACCGTGTCTACTTACTCAATAAATAAAAACGTGGAGACTGGCGAAATACCAATAATATTCGAAAAGCTGTCACGATTAATGCAAAGGGCAAGCCCGTTTTGGCACTGAGTTTTCTTACTTGTTGTGTTTTATGCGTGAAAGTTTGTATGTATTTAATTGTGTGTATGCGCGCTTGTGTGTGTCTGTGCAATATTAGCGAAATAAATCATTCGTATGACGACCATTTGGATCAGCGGTAGTAAACGCTGCTTCTGAGCCATGGGTCGCGGGTTCGATCCTCGCACAGTACAAATATTTGTGTGCATGAACATGTCTGTTTGTACTGGTCTGGGTGTTTGTTTTCTATATATTATAAGTATATATTGAAAAAAAAAAGTATGTAAGTAAGTTTATCGGTTGTCTAGTACCCCTTACGACAGGGTACTTAATAGTAGCTTAATTTGGGACTAGATGGCTCAGTGTGGCCCAGTGAGGCATGTCTTAAATACATATAATTTTTTTTATATCCCTTAATATAATCAGTTCAAAGGATTGTGTGTGTGTGTGTGTGTGTGTGTGTGTGTGTGTGTGTGTAAAATATTCGGAGTATTTAGGGTCTCAGACATAAAATAGCAATAATTGTACCTTATACATTTGTCATCGCCTTATTTTCAAGTATTTATGTTACTGATCTATTTTCAGATAAAATGTAAACTAAAACACCCTCCAGGCAACGAAATATACAGGAAAGGTAGCATATCGTTCTTCGAGATAGATGGACGGAAGAACAAATGCTACGCCCAAAATCTTTGCCTGCTAGCTAAATTGTTCCTCGACCACAAGACCTTATACTATGACACGGACCCGTTTTTATTTTATGTCATGACGGAATTTGACTCTAGAGGTAAACTCAACTGTTTTAGAAATTGCATTCCATTATCAATTAGTTATTCAAAACAGAGGTCTTACTGTGCAAAACAATGTCCGTATATTCTTTTACTCTATCTGTCTCTCTTACTCATGGTCTTAAAGTATGTGACAGAGCCAGACAAATCCGTATTTACGGGCATAGTGTTGCCAAGTAGGGCCACAGTTTCGATTGTACGATATGAAATCGTGACGTTTGGATATTAACGTTGCTCTTTCGGTTCGAGGAATTTGAAATAATTCGATTCTATTTGAAAATAAATTTTTTGCAGCCAGATGATTTTCAGTTAAATTATCCAAAATTAGAAATTTAGACCAATTAATATTTTATTAACTGTTTTTACGTTTTTTTTTTTATTTTAAGATCTTGTAACTATGACTTTATTGTATTCGCTGAGAGTTGTATATTAATTTGTAAGCTTTTTAAACAATCTTCCAGGATTTCACATAGTAGGATATTTTTCAAAAGAAAAAGAGAGCACAGAAGACTACAACGTAGCATGTATATTAACACTACCTCCATACCAAAGAAAAGGATATGGAAAACTCCTCATAGAATTTAGTAAGTTCACTTGTATTTATGAGGATATCCTGCTTTTGGCTTTAAAAATACAAAAATAGAAATAATGTCTGTCAGCGTTTTTTATCAATACCTTTGTTAGAGCCTCCTTAGTTTGATTCTATTTTGTTACATTTTTCAGGTTATGAATTATCGAAGTTCGAAGGCAAAACAGGTTCTCCCGAGAAACCATTGTCGGATCTGGGGCTGTTGTCATACCGAAGCTACTGGGCGCAGACCATCCTTGATATACTGATGCACAGCAAACCCGTAGGTGACAACGAGAAACCTATCATTACCATCAAGTACGTATCTGGTACAACTTCTGGCTATTCTTTTATTGGTTAGCGCCTTTGAATGAACACTGGCCTCTTGCTTAGGAAATCCAACCAACCTAATTTGTATTTTTAATTTCAGCGAAATTTGTGAATTGACCAGCATAAAAAAAGAAGATGTTATAAGCACATTACAGAACTTGAATCTAATAAATTATTACAAAGGCCAATACATTATCTCTGTAAATCGGGTGAGTGTATTGATTCTAATTTATGCAGGCATCCAAATTGTGATTTTCTGATAACTAGATCCTAGAGAAATATTTTTACAAATATTTAACAATCGGTTAACATGAAACGGATTTTAAATGTTTTTTTACTATAAAATAAACATTTACTAGAAAAAAACATTATAGCGTGTTAGCTAAGCGATTATTCATGTATAGTACATATATTTTTGCTCATCATCTCTATGGTGCTTGAATTCAATGATGGAGACCCTTGGCCTGCAGCGGGATCATTATATGCCGTTACTTAAAACATTTATAAATAGATCTCCATAGAGTAAATTTCATATTTTAGTCATTCCTCTTAATATTTAAGGACATTTCCATTTCCGAATGATGTTTTTTCTAACTGTTTCAGGAAATTACACAGCAACACGAAAAGGCAATGGAGAAACGTATGTTACGAATCGATCCGAAATGTTTGCATTGGACTCCCAAAGATTGGTCGAAGAGGGCAAAGTGGTAAGTGCTTTTAAATTTAATTCCGTGTGAAGTCATGTGGTAGGTAGGTACTAGGTAGTCAGATGCTATATTACCTCTTTTATTTTATTAACCCCAATTTTTAAATAGCTAAAAAAGTTTTTTTTTAACAAAAATAGTCACCAAACATCATAAAACTGAAGTAATGTTACTTAATATATTTGTCAATCTATATTTAATTCACGCAGGGTATAAAGTTATGAAGATAATTATATTGTTTTCAGTGTGTGAAGCGACAGTGCTTTCAAGATGCGAGCTATCAAACTGGCTTCAAAACGTACGCAAATATTTCATTTTGTCCCTAACTTAATTTTCATCCGTCACACACCTCATATTTTGGACATCCATGCCTCTTTTATGTTCTACTAAACGCTTGAGCAGGATTTCTGACTAATTTAGATTTTATCGAGCTGTTTCTGTTTTGCATGCGTTGTTAGCTAGTACTAAAGTAGTGGTAGTAATGTATGTTTAATGTTTATTTAGATAAATAACAAATTATTTTGTACAGATAACCGCACATCCGGTAAAACACTCGAAAATCTTATTTTCTTGAAATAGGCGCGATTTTGTAATAAAATCATTTTTTATGTGTAGGCCACTGTACCACGATAAAGTAAGTGTAAGTTATTCTACTCTAATAAGTGCATGTAAAAGACAGCTTGCAGTTAATACAGTTGTATGTTTGAACCCTGATAGGTATCTCTTTTTGTTCACCTAGAATATTCCGAGATACAAGAGTTTGCCATAGATGTGGTTAACGATATTTAACAAAGGAGAAATATATTATGGTTGGTGAAATTTTAAGATTAATTCATATTATATTGCGTATTAGTTGATTATGATGGTTGGTGCATGGACAGGAAGAGTGCGACCAAAAAAAAGGATGAATGGATTGTGTGGGAAAAGATTTATTGATTGAATGTATGATTGATATTGTTTTTTTTTAACTGGTTATGCATGTTGGGTAGATCTACAGTTGAGTGTGGGTGTCTAGGTAAAGGTGACTGCCCAGCGCCCCGCATCCTTTGCACCTCCTGGTTAAGACGGCCCAGATCGGTTATACAGGGTGTGGTTTTCAATACTAGCGGTATTTTCAGAGGTGATTATGTACCTTGTACTGATCATGAATCAATAAAAAAAATGAGTTCGAATATTTTTTTTTAAATTAATAAATAATCATGGTTTTCAAAGTAGACCCTTCGATTTGCGTAGTAGGACCCCGTCACTAACATTAACGCCGCTTGCGCGGCGCCGAACGTGCGAACAAACGATACCTTCAAAGTACAAAGGTACCGCAATCTTTGTGTTTAGCGCGTAAGCGCCAACCAGTCGCCGAAAGAAGCCGACAAGCGGCAGCATCTCTTTGTGCCGTGCCGCCCGCCCTAGTTACTCTCGTTCACGCGGTCAGTTGTGACGAAATCATCGCGTAAGCAACTTGTCCGGAGTTGTCCGTCCGCGTTTTTGCGAAAATGACGCAATATTATTCCAACGTTAAGCTAGTTGAAATGATAATTTGAGTGAAGCTATTTAGGATGATTAGTGAGTCATTCCCAAACCGTCCACGACCCTCGAGAACAGTCATGCTCCCGGCAACGCAGAGACTTTGTGATCATGAACAGTTCCATGAACGCTCAAAGTCGGGAAGGCCGTATCGGTCTTCTTGATGTAAGACTGCAAGAAGATATCTTGGACTACTTTGAGAGTTGAGAGGAAACCGAGAGTGAGCACCAGAGACGCCGGCTTTTAGTGTCAGTTTGTGGGCTGGGATAGTAGGGGATCAACTGTTGGGACCTTACTTCATCGAAGGCAGCCTCACCAATGCTACATACTACCTAGGAACTGTTTGAAAACGTCGTAATAAAGACGAGATGTTGGAAGACATGCCTTTGTATTTCCATTCCAACTTAATTTACCAGCACGATGGAGCACCGCCTCATTATGGTTTTAAAGTGCTAGACTATTTAAATCGTAAATTTGGAAATCAGTGGATCGGGAGTGGTGGACCGGTGCATTGGCCACCACGGTCCCCAGACTTAACGCCCTCGGACTTTTATTTGTGAGGTGATCTAAAACGATTAGTGTACACTGAAGAATCGACAAGTGTTGACGACTTAAAACAAACAATAGTGAGTGCATTCTAGACAGTGAAACAAAATCGTGTTGTGTTGAACAGTTTGAAAAGGAACACCAGACGCCGTGCTAGACTATGTATTGCTCAGTCTGGTGGCCACTTTAAAGATTAATTAAGGTTAGTGAAAATAAAAGTGTACAAAATCTAGGTACCTATTAAGATAAATCGTTGAAATTAAATAAGTTGCAACTACAAATTTTTTTTGAGGTTAGTTTAAATAAGAGTGTCCATAAAACTAGGTACTATAATAGGTACATCGTTGTCAATAAGTTGATTCCAAAATTTTAACTACGTCGAAAATACTGCACACTCACGTCATTTAATAATCTAGTATTTTTAATTTTTAAAAAGGGTTAGGCTAAATCAACATGAAAGCTCAGGGTTCGAATTCCTGCACGACTTTTGCTCATCAAACAATTGAAACTAATATTAATTTTAAAAATTTTTAATATCCAAATAGATTCAGGTTCGATTCCCGACTAAAGGCTCAAATCGTGATCGACCAGATGACCTGGTCATTAAGCAATAAAAACACTTAATTTTTAGGTTGACCTAGATTAAGATACCCAGATAGGTACCTAGTGTAAGTTTAAGGTTCGTATTTCGGTTCCCGATTGATCGCCCTTTGGTACTTAGGTATGTTTGTCAGTCCTTAGCCCGATTGAAGTAGGAAAGGAAATTTGTAATTAACTAAACCAAGCACGTGAAATCGGTTCCTTTACAAATAGCTATTTACACATTCGGGAATAACGCAGACGGCAGATAAAGAGAGTTAAGCAAGCAATGACGACAAGTTAGTAGGTAGGTACCTACCTACCGCTTGTCTACGCGATTCGCGCCGTGCTTTGCGTACAGTGCAAACAGTTTGCAGTATCTAACGCGCCACAGTGCAGTAAGGGTTTAACACAAAATATTCGCTTAAAATTTCAGTTTTTTTTTTTTATTAATTCGTTTCTGGTGCTTGTTCTATATGCGATCATGAGCTGTTTTTATAAATTCCGCTCGTATTGAAATCTGCACCCTGTAAACACGGTGCATTTTAAACCACCTGGAAAGCTAAGCCCACCTTATGTAACCATTATGTATAATATCATGGCAGTGTTATTTAATGTATCAATTAAAATATTTTTTGAAAAAAAAATTTTTTTTTTAGAATTTTAATTTTGTAACACTGTGACGTGAACCGACGTATTATTTTGCTGCAGCGGGTTCCCGGATGAATGAAGCTTACACAGCTACATCCGTGTACGTCACAGCGTGTTTCAAAATAAATAGATGAACCAATATTTTATAATATTTAAAAAAAAGAAAATAGCACTGCCAAGATGTTATACATAATGGTTACATAAGGTGGGCTTCGCTTTCCAGGTGGTTGAAATTACACCTTGTAGATAAGTCAGTTAAAATCAGATACAGAATGCCATCTACTAATACCACGAAGTGTCGCATGTGCCTGTTATGAATGACATTAAGAGGAAACACAAGGGCCGTTTTTCCATACAAACGTAGTCCCCTGTGTCCTCCCTGGATAATGCCAGTAGAGCAATAATTTTTATTACAAAAATCTATGGCCACGATTAGCATGTTTCTATGTTTTCCTTTTTTTTCATAAATTAAATAATAAAAGAGATATGAGCCTTCAAAAATCGAAAAATTAGCCAGATTTTCCTCTGTGCTCAAACATCCAGAAAACAAATTTGGCTAAATTTTAGAAAAAAAGCAAAATATACGAACACGGCCAAAGCCTTTCTTTAATTTTTAATGTAAAAAGTATTTAAATCGGTCTAGTTTTGGAAAAGGAATCGGGGGACTACGAAACGTTGATTTTGTGTGCTTTTAGTAGGTATTTAAGGTCCAAATGCAGTAGTCTCTATCGTACTCTGCGGTGGAGGCGTTCGGGACTGCGCGACAGCAATAGATATTACATATACCTATTTTTCAATTCTCTCGACCGTAGTGTTTCCTCTTAAGAAACTATTCGAAAATTTTCTACTAATTCGAAATTATAGTCCCATAATAATCAATATTTGACGACATTGATAATTTTAGTGATACATCAAAATAACTGTTATTATCTTGCCATTTGTTTATGGTTCCACATAACCCGCTTAGCCTATGCAACGCTGTCCTGCCTTCTTTTTGGTTTATATCAGCCTTGTTTGCTTGGGTTGATGCTTGGAACTGTGCTTATTAACTTAATATGTCAGATGGAGTACCGTGAGAAATATCACCTTGCGACCCAGACTGCAAATCATAGACTATAAATTCTACATATAAAACTTTTATGTTACTGATAGAACTGGTTTCTCTTAGTACCTACTTGTCTATGTCTATTCGTGTATCGTATCTTCTCGCATCTTGTTGTCGTAGTCTTTTTACATAAGATGGTTAAGATGAGAGGTGTGAGTATCGAAGTATCATTAGACTCAGTGGCAATAAGTTTATTTTTAGTGTGTAAAGGTTAATTTGACACTTGTCATACCTACCTAATGTGAAAGACTATGGCACCTCCCTTTGGTCACTTTCCACGCCTTCTGGCCACTGGTGTAGCTTCTTATTTGGACAATAATTTTAATTAATAAAATGTTTTCAGGTAACACCATCCTAGTGTTGAATGGGAGGAACCAAGCCAACCTCAACGTACTGTGCGTAATCATTTTCAATTATCGCCGTGTATTTCATAAGTTTGAAATGTATTTGATAATCTTAGCTAAATTAAAAACTGTACTGTATTATAGTACTGCTCAAATGATTTTATGTTACAATTAAAATTGTACGCAAATACTGCCGACCTTAGTTTAAACGGATACATTTATGTCATCAGTACAGCGAATACAAAACACACTGTTAAAATGTGAAATAAAAAGCAAACAGTGATTGTTGGAGTTAAACATCGGAACCGTTATGTAATGCAGTCTTGAGTTTTATTTAATTTTAGTTTGCGATTTAGCTTCACAAAATTCAAGTATTTCGAAACATGCAAGCTTAAGATTTTTTTTTTGTAATTTACAATAAAATGGCGGCGTTGGTTCTCCAAAAATCCGTTTTAATACTCATCGAAACATAACTGCATTAGATAACTCGTACAATCGAGAGTATAGTGGCAAAACGATGCACGAACTGCTGTTATATGTTGCTGATTCTGTAGCTCGACTGAACCGATGTTTCTTCCATTTGCTGTTCGGACAGTTTGTAACAAGACTCTTAATGTGATATTAAACGATATCAATATTTTACTAACTTCGTTTTATTTCAGTAATTGTAAAGTATTGTAATTAGGGTTGTCACAGTTGCTCTTCTCAGGAAACACCAGTAGGTAAAATGGTTAACTGTGTCAATGGAAAGGTACTGGTAAAGTAAAAAATAATAATTATGCAATATATGATTTATTTTTCAATATGTAAGCGCAATAATTTTGCTTTGACTGTCAAAATATTTATATTCAAGAGGCAGGTACAAGTGATGTTTACAACACTTACAAAACTTAATTTTAATACATTCTACGCCTATCCACACATCCGTAACACTATTTGAATGTCAGAGTGATTTGTAATTGTAGCAAAGGTTATGTATGACTGTGGTTTTTTTTTTGGATTGAATTTACCCTAACATTTTTAACAATGTTGACGCATGTCAGGTTAGTACGATAACAATTTAAAATCTTTCAAAGTCATATTCAATATGTTCATGAAATGATTAAGCCGAACGATGGTAACAGTATTATTATTAAAGTCGTAACAATTTTTTGTGACAAGTAAAAAATTATTGAAATTATTATTAAATACTCATCATATTAAAAAGATTAATAAATTTTTACAAAAAGCATTAGTAAACAGAGCGTATACAATTACTCAAAAGATATAACAATCGACTTATAAAAAGTACATTTGCAAAAGTTTATGATAAATTACGAAACGTAATAATATCTATCATATAGCAACAATATTAAACAAACAATAATACTAAATGTAGCTTACAACCAAATGTGCAATAGTAATGTACTATCGCGACTACTACTAATTTTGGAAGTATAGACACGAAATAAGTAGATAACTACAATAAATTCAAACTCGTTCGCTTATCTAATTTAGATGCATACTAAACACCTTACTTAATTATAAGCTGCAATATACGATAGCAAATAGACAATACATCTGCAGATACAAGGAATGAAATACTAAAACTGTAACCAGATATTATTGTTTGGTTTTTTCTTTAATGTTGATACGCACTAAAGTTTGCGTACGAAGTGTGCCTTTCTTCCTAGCGTGGAGTTTTGTGAACATCTGGTTTATTGATATAATATGGTAATAATATTGGCTTTGTCAAATATTTTTCAAAAAAACAAGCGCCATGCAAAGCGATAAAATATTTAATGCGACTTGTAATAGCAATTGGCACTTGACATGTGCTGATATTTCGTTCAGGATATTAGAGATCATTGAGTTAAAATTTACAATGACTATAAAAGAATTATGCCTATAGAAAAATGTTATGATAATGGTCGTAAGACTCTTGATTAGACAAAGCTCGTGACTGTGCGTTTTTTTTAAACTTTAGTATCACTTCACATTTATCACAGAAGCTTGAGTAAAACATCGCATTGGAATAGTTAAGAGTTAAGAAATATTATTGCAGGAAATCATCATTTTCTTTAGATATACGAACCCATACCTTCAATAGTTAATCTTACCGTTAAGACTACTGCGAAGGCATATACCACACAAGCGAACTTGAACGAAACATAGTTATTTAGAAGATTTGTCATGTAGATATAAGTTTGAAATTCTTTGCGTTTTTGGTAAACAATATATAACAATTCCTGTTATACAGGTCTTGATGCTCTTAATACAGGGTGAGTTACTTGAAATTGGTCGCCTTAAAATTTTTATGGTGACGTAATTTAAATACCGAATATGCAAAACATTTTTTAACATAAAAAATAGCATATTCTTATAACTATGTATTAACTCACTCTGTATGTTTTATCTTTATCACGATAATTACCAACAATAAAAATAAATGCTCATTCATCTGACTTGCACACTGCTAAAGCAGTCGTATCATAGACTAGGATCACTGGTACGCAGAAGGCACTGTTCAATGATGTCGAATCTCGTTTAAAGTTTACCCAACATGTTATATTACTTTATAGTTCATTAATTACTCGTAACATTAAATACAACTATGCACGTAAAATTTAGGTACATTAACCTAAGCTAGGTACATAGTTACCGATTATTGTTTGTATTGCATAACTTAATAAACGAATACTCTATGTTGTTAAACACACATACTAGCATTCTAAAAACAAATTACTACGTTGCACAAGATTACATAGCTTCCTTAAGGAGCGAACACAAACACATTTTAAAAAGTTTAAGATGATTCAAGGTTTAAGTAATTTAATGTCAAATGATCAAATCAAATTAAACTAAAATTATGCTTTTTAAGATCAGTTTGCGCTAATCTCAAGAAATTGTGTAACGTTGTATACGTTGTAATTTTAGTAACAGTATAATATGCTCTGTATACAATACATCATAACAGTTTATGCGGTAATGTATCCCTAAATAGTTTTTTTTACTTTTATTTGTAGTGGTATGTATGTATGTAGCTTAGGCAATATAAACTTTACTACAACATACTTTATTTGATATTTTAGCAACTTAATTGCACTTATAATACTCGTATCAGTATATAAACTTGAAATTTTTTTTTAGTTTATATACTGATATTTACTATGACATTTAGGCACGTATAAAACAAGTATAATACAGGGTGTAACAAAAGGCTTAACGAAGCCGAATACCACGTATTCTACACATTTGTACTAAACTTTTTCTTTAGAAACATGATGAAATTTTTTAGAACTTTTTCATAAAAAACGCTTTAAAGAGAGCAACCCGCAATGAACCGCACGCACGCACATCTTTAATTGTATGAGGTTATGTCACAAACCTCGTCTGTAGCGCTTCGTGCGCGCTATATATTGCGGGCAATAAATACTTGATTTATTTTAATGCCTAAAAAAAGTCGTTTGCCAGCGATTATTTTTGTAACATACGATTTGCTTTGATGAACCGAATGCGAGGTTTAAGGCTTCGTTAAGCTTTTTGTTACACCCTGTAAAATAAGCAGGTTGTAATACCACTTTTTCAAAATATTGTTATTTGTAATCACGAATGTCTAGCAGAGCAATAAAATATGTGAGCCCGTTTTCTTTAATAAGGAACGAATGTAGATACGAGTATATGCAGTGCCCAGTAATTATAATACACATGGGAGGCTGAAAAGTAATCTACCTGAAGATAAAAAAGATTTACATGCGGAATATTTTAAAATGTACATATTTTTAAACGTTTAGGAAAGGAAACACGTTTTAACTGTCTGTTTTGACTCTCAACAAAAATTACTGATAGGATGACACTAATATTGAACAATGTTACAAATGTTGGTATTCTATTTGCAGAGTATTACAAGTAAGATGACTTTCAGTCTCCTCTCGTGGTCGGCCCAGACCAGTTGTCTATCACGCTAAGTTTGAAAATCATTCGCGCGTCATAGAATAACAGGGTTTATTTTCCCATGCATAAATATTCTGACAGCTATAACTGATACTAGTACGTCGTAAGTCCATAAGTTCAACCTTAATACTATTTTAATTACAAATAAACTGCTAAACCACTTTTTTGGCCGACCGTAGGAACCTGTAACACGCATGAGGCGGTGATTTACCGACTAATGTTATTATGACATTAGGCCTTTGCTTCTACTGAATATGACAAATGGCAATGTTCCACAATTTCTACCCCATGTTGACGCCGCATTGTATGAACGCAGACTAGACGAATCGGTCAATCTCCTAATATTGAAAAGCCTGTGTCCTGTATTTTGGGATTTATAGGCAACACAGACCCGCAGTATAGAAAGAGGTGATCAAACTATCCTGATTCCGTTTTGCATTCTTAATTATAAAAACGGGACTAAACGCGATATACCTACGTACATTACCTACATAATTGGTACACTGCGACTTAAGTACTTTTTGACATCCCGTCTGGTTTTTAGGGTTCCGTACCCAAAGGGTTAAAACGGGACCCTATTACTAAGACTTCGCTGTCTGTCCGTCTGTCCGCCTGTCCGTCGCTCTGTCACCAGGCTGTATCTCAAGAACCGCTACAGCTGGACAGTTGAAATTTTCACAAACTATGTAGTTCTGTTACGTCTATAACAACAAATACTAAAAACAAAATAAAATAAATATTTGAGGGGGGCTCCCATACAACAAACGCGATTTTTTGCCCTTTTTTGCTCGAAATTTGTGTGCCTTCTGTTTTTTACCTAGTCAATGGTACGGAACCCTTCGTGAGCGAGTCCGACTCGCACTTGGCCAGTTTTATTTTTATAATTAGGTAACAGTTGTAATGCATGCACCGGGAGAGTCTAAAATCCTATTCGTTTTCCATTTTTAACTGCTTATCATCATCATCATCATCATATCAGCCGAACGACGCCCACTGCTGGGCATAGGCCTCCCCCAAGGATCTCCACAACGATCGGTCCTGTGCTGTCCGCATCCAGCGGCTTCCCGCGACCTTGATCAGATCATCGGTCCACCTTGTAGGGGGCCTGCCCACGGAAATACTTATAGAGATTCAATATTGATTTTTTAATTTTGTGAAAATATTTAATTCTATTGCTCTGGCAGACTACGAAACTTTTAAATTACAAACCTTTTAAAATATACTAGGTATCTTATGTGTGAATGAGACAGGCGCTTCAATAATCATTCAGGGCGCTCATTAATTTTCGATTACTATTTGTAAACAGTTGTATACGCAGTAAACATTTACATACACCGTGTAATTTTAACTGTCTCGAATAACGTACAGGGCCTTCTGACAATTATAAATTACATGGCGTAGGTGTACATCCATTTATACGGGGAATCATTTCATAGCAAGCTTTATAAATTACACATTTTTTAATTACCATTCTTCAATTACGCAATAATATTCTCATTAAATAAATATATGTCCCCGTATATATCAACACGAATAATTATGATCGATATAAACATTAATTGTATAACAATTATGTAAATGTGGCCATAATTACTATTACTAATATCTAAATTATATCACGACTTACTATGAGTTAAAGCACCTTATATCTATATCATGGGTACCTATACATATTTAAATCGTCTGAATATATTTCTGTAACATAAAATATATTTTCGGAATATCAACAGGAGGTACTGAATTATTGTACTGGAAGTTTATTATGTGATGTATTATTTTAACGTCTAAAAAATTAAGTCATTTCATTCATAAATTCATAACATAATCAAGTGGCGTCCTATAAACTAACATTATTTTCATCTTAATCTCAACTGAGGCTAAAGGCATAACTAATGTTGAATATGATCTCTCAACCAACCAACTGCACCAACAACAAAATAATCAGATCTTAGATCTCAAATAAATATTATGTACAGATCAAAGCAAAATTATGAAACTTAAACATAAAAAGAAACTTTTAATTTATGTTAAGTGTTAAACAACTAAATAAAAATAATAATGTGAAATACCTACCTACCAAACGGACTGTTTCACAGCAATGGGTGTTACCTACGAGACACTGACTCGGAATTATTTCACAACACAATTAACATTTAAAGATATCGAGAAATAAATACATAAACTAAAATGTGACGTCAGAACTATAATTTACTTGGAATCGCCCCGCTCTTTCTTATGCAGCATCATATTTGTGAAAAGAGTTCTCAGTAACTAGCACCTATCGTTTGTGTGATACAGGCACCAACCACAATAACCTATGTTGTTGTTCTACACAGTAGACATACGATTTCGTTTCGAAATAAATTCCCCGCCTCACATTTTTCTGGCACATCTATTTAATTTTAAATGTAGATACAAACAATAACCAAGGTATTTATAAATCCTGAACTACTTTTTTCACTATTCTATTCAGATATAAAATGAAGAGTTGACAACGGTGATACTCTATTTCGAATTAATTTAAACTTCAATGCTTAAAATATACGTATACATGTCGAAAATAAATTTTGGACCCGACAAACATGAATCGATGCTGATTTCTAACTAAACAAGGCATCCGTCGTTAAGGCCATTGTTGAGTTTGCTCTGGGAATCAGAGAGAGTGCCAGGATAGGTATGGCACTGCTGGGTTTGAAGGTTGTAGTTGATTTCGGGGTCGTAGTACTCCTGCTCCGAGTCGATCGGGACGAGGAGGTTGGTAGCCTTGGGAATGAATCCATCTGTTGAAGTGTAGATCACGTCCGAGTTTGGTGGTAGACTGAGAACGCTGTCAGGTCTGTTGTAATCTATATCCACGATTTGCGGTTGTATGTAGATGGTATCTAGGGAAGACACTGTGTCGATGGAAGACTCATTGTTGAATGGGACTCCGCAGGTGTAGCTGGAAGCAAGGATGTTGGCAGACTCCGGTCTTATGTACGGCGAAGTCTCCACGGAAGCCGGGTAAGCAGTCGGGGAATCGTACGTCCCTGGTATGTTGTATGACGTGATAGGCGATTGCCGCGTGCTGGAATTGTTCTCCTTATTGCAAGACGCCTTGTGCATTGATAGCATATCCATCAACTGCCGCCTTTGCACTTCCAAGTCCTGGAAAATCAATTGTTTTATTTATATGTATGTACCTATGTCTCTTTTTTTGGCGGCCTATATTTATTACCTACATTTCTGATGTAATGTTTTAAGTAGCTACATATTTTGATAGACTAAGTAGGTATATATATTGTGTTAGCGTTTCTATTACCTGGAATTATTTATGACGAAACAAATTTGTGAATGACGCATTATATGTACTAGTGAGTACCATAAACGTAGACACATAACTAAATTTTTGTTCACACCTAATTGCTAATTAAGTTTAAAACACTTCCTAAAACTCAACCAAAGAGGTTTTGAAATGCGATTTTCGTGTCGTGTTGAGAGATTACGGAAATAGTAATTACAAAAGACATTCCCAGACCATTACTGTTAATGAGTTTTTCAATGAGCAGGCACTTATTTTGGATTTTATGAATGATAAAACATTAGCAGGCGGCAATGTTATATCTTTTAGCATTACTTTTTATTATTATTGAAACAATTTATTCATGATTTACTCTAATCTGGTAAAAATTGCAATAAGTACTTAAATTTTTAACCAAGCAAAACTAATTTTGACTTCAATATTAATTTTACAAAATTGGATGGGTGTTTGTTACTCTTACATTCCAGATGGGCTGAACGGATCTGAATAAAGTTTAGCACGCAGATCAATTATAATTTGGAATAGAATAGCACACAATTAGGCTACTTTTAAGTATTTCGGAAAAAATGCGGTTTCCGTACGTACGTCGTCCTAGGCGACAGCGAGGTATATAAAAATACCTGCGCATAGAATTTAAGACCTCCTTTTGCTGTTGTCGGTCGAAAATACATTTTTATTTACATTAAGAATTTAATTAATATTGATGATAATATTACCTTCAACTGCGCCTTTAAGTCTATATTCTGGTTTTCCAGAACTTCGCTCTCCGTCACAAGGTTGACTGTTCTCTCCCTTTTCTTCATCCTGCACTTGGTCGCGGCTATTTTGTTTCGTTCTCTTCTGCGCCTTCTTCTTTCTTCGTCTTCTGGTGTCAACTGAAAACAAAAGTTTTAGATAATAGAATCAGTCTTAAATCCGTGTTTATCTTCTTTTTTGTTATTAACCAAATAGTATACACCTGTGATAAAAAGTAGTATTTGTATGATAAACTAATTAAGTACAATCAAACCACGGACATGTTAATTGGAATAGGATATCGTATCCTGCCGATTATTATTCGTTGCCACTAGATGATTTCTCATTGTCATATTACTTTCAGAATCGGGAAGTTAAGTCACGCCCGGCGTCGCATTCGCGATGCCTTCTCAGTAACCTCATAAAACTTCAATGAAGCCGTTGTATTAAAATGCGAGGAGAGTCGCGGTCAAAGCTAGTTTAGATACGACTAGCAATCTATGCAAGGGTTCCTGGACGCAGTTTACAGTTGCGAATATCTTTCACTTAATAATACAATTTAACTGTGCATGCATAATGCGATGTCGCACAGTTTAACAGGCAGACATTCTGTTTGCTGTCTCGGCCCATTGAATAATATCATTAGAATTTCTTCAGCAACTTAGTAGTTATCTGTAACTTGTACTTAGATTTTTATTTAGCAACCCTGTATGTGAAAAACAAAAGTAACTTCCTAATATCCGATTAGAAAAAGTAAAGTTTTGTAACTGCGCTGGTATCGCGGGTAGTGTACCTACGACAAGATCTTAGTGCTGATAGTACTTTTTATTTTGTACCAAAATCGGCTTGAGGTTATCTAGGGTCTGTTATTAAACCAGTCTCAATGTTAACGAAGGCTTATTATATACAAAAAAGGTCCTACCTAATCAGAATCATGAATAAGAAACATCCTACCTATATAACGTGTTCCTTTTGATATCCCATAACTCTAGGGTATTAAACAGACCATGGTAAAGAATCAAATTGCATAAATGAATTTATTTTTCAATTATTAATTTTTTCATACAAAATAATTCTAAAAAGTCACGACTGTTTATGTAAAACGCCCTTCACCCTTATTTTGTTATGAATGAACTTTTGAATGAAAACGATTTACTCGTACCTACTTATCAATGAAACACCCACACACGTCAATGTTTTTTACAAGTTACGCTCTCCCGCTACTTTACTACTACACTTTAGTGTAAGTTTGCCAACGTCTCGCAAAACTAAGGATTCGCCATACTGGTTACATTTTTTAACAAATTTAACTAAAATTGATGTTATATTCGAAACTATTGATTTTTGAACCACATAAAAATAAAAAAATAAATATTTAGGACATGCCTCACTGGGCCACACAGAGCCATTTAGTCCCAAATTAAGCTACTATTAAGTAGCCTGTCGTATGGGGTACTAGACAACCGATAAACGTACTTATATACTTTTTTTTTTCTAAATATATACTTATAATACATAGAAAACACCCAGACCAGTACAAACAGACATGTTCATGTACACAAATATTTGTACTGTGCGGGGATCGAACCCGCGACCCATGGCTCAGAAGCAGCGTTTACTACCGCTGATCCAAATGGTCGTCAATGTTCTAGGGCGTTTTATATTATTTTTACCTATAGAACTTAACCTTGGAGTTATGGGATATCGAAAGGAACACCTTGTATATTTTATGTATAGGTAAACTATGAATGCTCTACAATGATTTTTTACTTATACTATGTTGACTTTTCAGTCTTAAAAAAAAGTTTTATATGGGACTGATTACTTTCATATTACAGATACCATTTAGTTATTAACTAAAATTGCGCGCTCATAAACAATTTTAAGAACAGGCATGATAATAGAAGAAAGAAAGCTGTCCTAAGAATATCGCCCTATGAGTATACTTAGAATTACTTCCTCCACTTACATATATGTTTTTATTTTAATAGCGTTTTATAAAATTTTTAGTACTTAACTAGAAAACGTAACACAGTAAGTAGGAAAAAAGAGATTATTATCCTCATTGTTATTTATCTCATGTTATTCGACGAATGAAAACAGTATTCTAATGTGTGAATAATAATTGCGATAATTGTGACTTAGATGCAAAAATTATTCACAGACGAGTTGGTTTGTAAGGTTCCGTAATTCCTCGTCATGGAGTTATGTACGAGTTCGAAAAATTTATTTTATTGGTATAATAAAGAATGAAAACGTGACGACCCGGTTGGTGTAGTTGTACCTACGGTTGTCCACGTAGTTATTTACGAAAGGGTTCGATTATTCGAAATTAACTTGAGTCTGGTGGCTCAAGGCAATTAAAAAAAAAATACTTTGGAAAGCAGTGTAGAGCATTGTTCCCGTTGCTGCAGCCAGCAACTATGGATGGACTGCAGCGTAAATCTGAATTGCACCTTTGTATTTATACTAGCTGTTGCATGCGGCTTCGTCCGCGGCAATTTCTGTTATTATGATGTTTTTAAAATAAGATAAAACCTAAAACCTTCCTCAATAAATGGACTATCCAACACAAAAATATTTTTTCAATTCGAACCAGTAGTTCCAGAGATGAGCGCGTTCAAACAAAGAAACAAGCAAACAAACTCTTCAGCTTTATAATATTAGTATAGATAATTACAAAATAAAGCACCAGCAGGCCATATGGTAGATGACATCTACATCTTACATCTACAAGATGTATAACTGAACCTTGTCTGTTTTTGAAACTGTTTTTCAAGAAAATAAATAATTGCTAGTGTAAATTGAAAATTCCTTAAATAAAAATATCCACAGCCTGAGTTAGGACTTGAAACCACAACTTAGCGTCCGACTCTAACCATTGTACTGCCTAGACATTTGCTGTGTTTACGAATTTATTTAAGGCTTTAAGGTTTTGGTTACAAGGCTGATAGATATCAAGACGGGCAGCCTAGCTAGGCAGCGGCTGTGGGTGACCGTCGCGCTCGGAAAATCAGGGAAATGCGTCCAGAATGTTTTAGGTATTTTTCGATGTATTTATAGGGCGAAAAGTTTTGGCGCTGAATTTTAAAGTACGCCCCTTTTAGGTCAGAGCACACTTATTATGTCAACTTGCTTCTAAACCTTAGTAGTATAATGACTAGAGATTGGATAATCGGATGCATATTTACATGCAAAGTTAGTTTCTGACTAGGACATTATGGAAGCAGCTTCTTAAAACATGTCCCGTCCCCCGTCCCCCGTCAGATAAAAAACTTCGCTTCCATAATCATATTGACCAAATTGCCACCAAGGGTTTTCAAATGTTAGGATTCGTACTGCGTAAAGCGAAAGAATTCAAAAGACCATTAACAAAAATACTATTATATTCTGCCCTAGTTCGTTCTGGCCTAGAGTATTGTAGCCAGGTCTGGTCTCCACATTACGATATCCACATACAACGAATCGAGCGTATTCAGAAACGATTCTTGTGGCATCTTTCCTATCAGGCTAAAAAACCACCTTCTTACAGAGAGCGTTTAAATTACTTTAAATTGAATAGCTTGCAAGAACGTAGACAATTATTGGATCAAATGTTCCTGTATAAAGTCATTAACGGCACAGTGGATAGTCCAGAGATTTTGCAAGCGGTAAGGTTTAACGTTCCTTTTAAGTTGCCTCGTCGATGCCGATATTTCCCATTTTCAGAGAGTTTGTCCAAAACCAACCTGGGTCACCACGCCACAATAAATAGACTGCTAAGACAGTACAATAAACTAAGCAAAGAATGTGATATCGATATATTTGCAGAGTCAGCAGGAAAGTTTAAGAGGAAGTTATTGTCTTCCTTTACCCAAGTATCTGTCTAACCAAGAGTTTTTTATTTTTTATTCATCTCGAAAACATAACATGACGGTTGAGATGGCAAGAACAGCTGTAACATACTTTTAAGTTTAACTTATAATGTAGTCCATAATTATTATTATTTGCATGCCGTGGCGACCTGTAATTAAGACGGCACATAGTTTAAAACCTTAATCTATCTTACCAATTGTTCTTATTTTGTGTTTGTCTTGTTGGTTGTCCTAATAAATAAAAAATAAATAAAATGTATATCTGCAATCCCGGGATGTTTTCGCTACAAAGTGCATTCCGTAACAGTCAACGCCTTAACTATATGCAAATATGCATCCGAGTATTCGATCTCTAATAATGACTACAAAACTGATAGGTATACTAACCCCGTCAGATTTGGTCGTCTGGGTATGACTGCTGTCATAGTCGTCGTCGCTTTCCTCCTTCTTCAATCGCTTGAAGCCCCCGTCGGTGTCACTGCCGGACATCTTCCGCTTTGACTCTATGGATATCTTGAGGCCAGCCCGTATCAGGTCCGAGCATGTCTGAGAAATAAAAAAATAATAATGTTAGTTCTAACGTTTTTTTAGTCATACTTTTGTTTTTTTAATACAGTCATCTATACTATTCTATACTTAATATTATAAAATCAGTATATAAACTTGAAAAATTTGTCTCAGGCGGGATTTTTCAAGTTTATATACTGATATTATAAGTGCAATTAAGTTGCTAAAATATCAAATAAAGTTAATATTATAAAGCTGAAGAGTTAGTTTGTTTGTTTGTTTGAACGCGCTAATCTCAGGAAGTACTGGTTCGAATTGAAAAATTATTTTTGTGTTGGATAGTCCATTTATCGAGGAAGGCTTTAGGCTATATAACATCACCCTGCAACCAATAGGAGCTAAGCATCAGTGAAAAATGTTGCAAAAATAGTCGCGATCATAATAACAGAAATTGACGCGTTCGAAGTCGCGGGCAACAGCTAGTAGATTATAAGGGGTTAGACTTAGGATTAATCTCCTCTTAAATGAAGGACAAGTAAGGTTAGTTTAAAAAACTGTAACCCGACTACGAAAATGCAATGATTTCGAAGTCAGTCTGTATATTGGCTGTTGTTTAAACATTTTTATACACAGAATGTTGTCTTCTTTCATTTGATACCCCACACTCGTTATGACTGCAAACTATTTTTTGTTCGAAGTATGCCAATTTGTTGTTGTAGGTAGCATTCCCCATGTAGCTTTTAACAAATTAACCTATGTTACCCGGACTAAAATAAGGAATCCATTGATACCGCATTCACCAAAATCGGCTCAGTAGTTTAGTCGCAAATGTGGAACCCACAAACCCACGTACATATACAAGATGAAATTTTAACCAGCCACCTTCCAAATTTAATATATCAATCTACGAGACAAAAAACAAATGACGTATATTTTCTTTTGGTATAGCCCAGTACAAAAATGTCAAGATAAAGCACTTAGAAAATGTCCGCCAAAAATCTAAAATTTTTGATACGGCCACCTAGCATCACTTTTTTTACGCGTTGCAAATCTCATTCATTCATTACGATACTATTCATAAGTTTTTGATTTTCCTTTTATACCTTAACAGGTGTAGGACCGTAAAAATTGAAAACTATATCGCGAAAAATATTTTCGGGTGACAAATTGGTTTACATTTTTTATAGGATTTTAAACTTTCTTGTTGCATTTTTACACTAAACACTTAACACTTACGGGGTTTAATGCAACGAACCGTTATTTAAAGGTAAATAGTAATTTACCTTCCCGACGCGGTTTCGATCCGGTTGCACGAATCATGGTCGCGGGCAGTCTGCACGGTTCGTTGCATTAAACCCCATAAGTGTTAAGTGTTTACATTTTTTACTTCATAAATAGGCTCTAAATACGATACTGAACGCCTATAAAAATTTCGGAAAGTTAAAATTTCAGCCTGTATACATAGGTACACACGGCGGCATATCAGACTATACATGTTGACCTTGAGACCGCCTTTATGCCCTAAAAAAAAGCTGTTATCGCAGTTCAACTGTTTAACTTGATGTGCTGTCGAGTGTACATAGACTGCTAAAATTATTACCCTTCCTGTTGGCTTTGCCGTAGTCGGGTAAAAACTTTATGAGTTGTTCTACTAGTTTCAAATTAGAAACAAAGATACGTATTCTTCTCTGAGTAGCACAGACCTACAGTTTAAAATGTTTTTTTTTTAACTTGCTCTACAATGCGTGTCCAAGCCCAAGGGCAGATAATGATGTGCAGAGGCCATAGTCGAACAAGTTGAGCTTGTCAGTCTGAGTTAGACGAAATGTTTGTTGATCTTTTATTTAAAAAAAAAGAAAACTTCTAGAGGAATAGGTCACATATACAAATCAGGCTTAATTTTATTTGCTAGTAACTAGTTACAACTATCAAAAATTAAAAATATTGCCCATTAACATAAAAACAAAAAAAACTGCTGAAGAAACTTATAAAGGAAAAGTATTAAACCTTTTTTAATAACTAATGTAAGTACCTATACCTAAGTATTAAGTCAGCGCCATTCAAACAAATTAGTTTAAAAATACAATCGCATAAATGTTCTCGGGATTTAATTTAATTTTAATCAGTCTCGCATGATGGTTCTATAGGCCTTCTTATCCAACCTCAAATAATTATAGGAAATACCTACCTACCTACTTCGTGTCTCCTCCATCTACCGCTCACTAACCTTTCCTAACTACTTCCGTTAAGTTTTAGTGTGTTTATTTACATTGAAGGCGAATCATATTACGCGTAGGCACAATACTTATTGATTGAGTCCATAAGTATAATTAAGATTAATTTATGTTTACACAGACACACCTTGAATCACCTATGGAGAAGACTTATAAGTAATAATAATTGTTAGCTTTTCTCGCGACTTCGTCCGCGTGAGCTTATTAATAGGAAATTTTCTCTGATTGGTCAAAAAATTTTTTAATCTAAGGAAAAGTTGGAAATATATGTTTCTGGTTGTTTCTGTTGTTTCTGGTTTCCAAAATACGAATGCTTTAAATAGTTATTCAAATTGGGATCAGAACAATGTATTTGATGTTGTCCACATTTATATGTTACAACTTTAAGCGTTCATTTTAAGGATATTTATATCCTTGTTGGGATCTCCAAGTTGAGATGGAAGGATGGAAGGGAATCCAAAATTTCATCTCAATCAGTTATTGATTTCTCGTACAAACTTCCACCCCCCTTTTCACTCGATGAGTCTGGGATTAAATATTTCAAGTTTATTTTCTGATATTAAATATTTGTCCCTTTTCTTAGGTAGTCCCGACTTGCCCGACAAATTTCATTTGAATCGGTTCACACAGACACACTTTCGCATTTATTGCATTAGTATGTATTATATGTAGGTATCTATCGTGCCAAAGAATTTTTTAATGGTTTAACAATGATTCACGGTCACCATAATTTAATGATTCCATCAAGGTCCGAGTTCAAGCCTTCATTATCTAGGTATAAAGGCTTCGAGAAACAATAATAATATTATGTTTTCATTCATAGCATGTCAATAATATTAATATGATTTCTTTCAAGTTTGGTTGAATTGTATAGGTATTTATGATTAATGACTTAAAGTAATTCGATTAAAACCACTGGCTAATGAGAATCGTGATAATAACTACATTAAACTTAACTGTTTTTTAATCGACCAGCAGAAGTACTGATTTAAACTTTAGTTTTTCGAAGTTTCCTCCACGTAGGTACCTTGTTTTATGAGTTTCTAATATTTCGACACAGTAACAATCGCCATGGTCACAAAAGAACTTTAGAAAAGACGGAAAATCATAAAAAAGAATTATAGAATCCCCAAGACAACTAAGTATTATGATCAGCAAAAAGTACTAGTCAATTAATGTTTGATCAGCTAAAAACCTTACAAATCAGCAAGCACTGGGTCAGCTAATAAGTAGGTACATTAGATATTGCTGATCAAAAAGATAATTTTTGTTCAAAATATTTGCTCGTATTAAATTTAAAAGCACACAGCTTCCTTATTCATATAAATAAGCTGTTTATATCAACGTCAACTACTTATTTCCGATTTGATAAAGCTTAATTACCTTTTTACAATTAGCTTAATACAAGATAATTGCATAAGTAGATAATGCATACTAGTAAATCGATTTTGCTATTTTACACCATTCATCATGGGAATGACAATTGTATAAAAAATATCCATTTATTTCAACTAGGACGAGTTATACAAACAATCGTTAGCACTCATCTCTACCTTATCTGTGGTTCTTCTTAAGACAAAAAACTTATCGTCCTACTTCGTGAACAAACGCGTCAATTTGATATCTGCCACTTTTTCTGTTGGTTACACATTAAGTTCCAAAGGGGTCACCGGTATCCTCCAAAAAAAAAAAACAATTGTGTCTGGGTCCTCGGCAGTTACCTGTAACTGCCGAGGACCTAGACACAATTGTTTTTTTTGTGATTTTCATCCTGATGAAAATCACAAAAGTTTCTATTGTGATTAAAATCTAAGAGTTAAGGTACTACCTTCGTGAATCTGTCTTAAACTACATTCAAACTCATCATCTTAAATATTTTTGTTCATTTATAATATTATTGTTATCAAAACCAAGCTATTTTTGTTATCTCCTGTTCACGCTTAAGGTTAAATAACTCACATCTAAACTATGGTTGTAAAACCCGCCTTCCATATTAATGTTTGTTTTTCTCACATTACGAGCGTCCGCCTATTGTTCAGCCCATGTAGGCAAAGGTCTAGTATTCATCATAGATGTGCATAATTTGAATAAAATGTCAAAGGAAATCTCATTCAAAGGCCGCACACATGATTGGCAAAGCTGCATTATCTGTAATTACGATAGAAAAAATATCAGCACTCTATTATGTTCAATTGAATCATGCTCTTTGTTGTTAACTCAGTAATCGTTGATTAAATTGCAGAAAAACAAATTGAATAAGTACCTCTACCTACTTACTAGTTGTTAAAAAAAAAAGTTGCGCAAAACGTCTATTGTAATAAGAAGTTATCGGACATTGCAGGCTAGATGTGTATAATAATACATATCTAGTCTGATCATATATTATATACATATATTACGTAGGTACCTACATCTATTTTGCACACCCTTCTTCCAATTTTCACTAATGCTAGTGCACTGCGGGTGGGTGGCATAGGTAATTATAATATATTTATACATACAAATGCAATATATGTCCCTAAGATATATCGCGAGGGAAAGATTTTCGACGTACCTAGCTCACACTACGTTTCTATTCACTTTTTGGGGCGCGTAAAAAGAGAGGCAAGACGTCTGGGCCCCAATTCCGCTAATTTACAAATGGCTCAATAGAATCGTAATTGCATCTCAATTATTTATTTTGACACATTCATTATGATAGTAATGTCAAAATATACGATGAGATGCAGTTGCGATTCTATTGAGCCATTTGTAAATTAGCGGAATTGGGGCCCTGATATCGGGTAACGTGCGTTGCCTAAAATTGCAAAACATCTCAAGCGATACCTACGCTTTGCAAATTGTATCCCTAATTCGTTAGGTTCGATTTTCTCATGCTTATAAATGTTTGATTTTAACAGACCTACAATAACTATTGGCTTTTAGGCATTTTTTTTTTGCAAAGCAAATAAATTGCAGATTTATGTAGATAATAATACGATTCTTTTATTTATAGTATTGCAGTACTTACCTATAAATAAAAGAATCGTATAATTATCTAGTACTATGTACCTAGTAATAGTAGGTACCTTAAATACCTACTCTATGGTACATGTCGGAAGTCACGTATTCCCTCGATGATACTTTATTATCCAATCTTTAATATGTAAAGCAATCGTTTTACTCAACCTATTTTCTGAATAAAGCCAATAATATGGGGACTGCCCCAGTTTGAGACCAGACTGTCTAATGAATATTTATTCACTTTAATACTGGCTCTCGAACCTATTTCGACGTTTATTAACTAACTGTATTATGCTCATAAATTACTTCATAATCACGCCTAAGCTGTGTAGAGTCACAACACGGCTAGTTTTATTTTCGCTTCGAATATTTTCTGTGATTTATTGTAAGCTAATATTAACTAGCCTATTTGTTGTCTGCAAAACAGCAGTTTCGTTCTCAAGAGAACGTAATTGACTAACAAATACACAATAATTTGTAAGAAAGGTCCAAATTTATGTAGGAAAGTTTCTTCTTTACATCTTATGAAAAGTATGTGTTTTTTCATTATTAGTGGTCATATCATCCATTGGCGTTGTGTTGCGATGACTGGCTCTATCAAAACTTTATCTTTGCATTCTCTTGTAGTATTCGAACATACCATATTTTTCTAGATTGTTTTTTTGATAACTCATGATCTTTGGACAATAAGGAGTTCTACTAGTTGTGCACACCTTAGACAAATGGGTTAAATTATTTATAGAGACATAAGATACTTACAAACAATTATAAAGAAAAACTTGATGTTGGCCGCGACTTCTTAGCGTGGAATTTTTAATAACTATCAACGACTATGCCACGGGAACATCGGGTTAAAAAAAAGTTTACCGACCTACTGGATATACTTTTCCATGTTCTGTGGGATATAAAAATTCGTATGAATCGGTCTAGCCGTTTCGGAGGAGTTTGGTAACACTAAATTTTATAAATTAGTACAAGTATTGCGTCACTATCAATATCTATCATATTCCGTGTACCAGTCAATATTATTCATTTGTATATTTGATTATATTGCCCCTCCTTCAATGATTAGTGCATGCTGACTTTCAGAATCTTTTTTTTTTTACTACTTACGCGTAAACTAAAACATCAGGCAATCAAAAAAGGTGTGACCGCATGTTACTAACGTGGTGCGTTTAAGCAAACGTTTTGATTCCCGACTACCAAGAGTTAAAAGTATCCACTGGCCATCCAGATATTTCTGGTTTTGCTAATATTTATTTTAATTACCTTTTGTATGCTTGGTGGAGTTCCTGATGCAGGCGACGTGGCCGAAGATCCATTGGACATTGAAGAGTTGGAGTCATTGCCGCTTGCCCCCTGGAATGGTATAAAAACCCTAAATATATTAATAGGTAAGTAATGAAGTCCATTTAGGCAAACAGGTTTATGATGTGAATTTGAACACATTCTTTTTAAAAGTTTTATAATAATTTTTAATTATTTACCAAAATGAGCCCGTGCAAACAAGTAATGTATGTTTATTATTCACCTATCCAATTATAATTACCTATCTACATGTATCGACGCGTAAATGACGGAAAAACGTGATGGCTGCTCACATAATTTTAACCTGATAATCATCAGGTTAATTGATTGAACGTTGATTGTCATATTTTGTTGTAATTAGGCACTGCATTTATTAATATTATGACTGCAAATATCAGGAGCATCTATTAATTCCGAATGCGGCCCATTACAATGTTAATTATCAGATATAATTAATCCTTTGTCCCATTGTTGTTACGCTCTGAATTCTGCCCATTCATACGTTAGAGTAATGAGATTCATTCACTATGACACTGCGATGCGAAGATAATCTACACTGTAAATAATGTAACTACCGCGCGATATCTAAATATAGATAAACCGATATCAGAGTAGGGCGCCGAAGAGTCTGTCTCATTTTCTACGTGTAAATAAGTAGTTTGCTTAAGGTGTATGACCTCATGGTTGCATCGCCGCCAACAGGGTATTATCCAATGTTTATTAAGAGGGAGTGATCGCCGGTCACGTGATCGCAACACTTGGGTTGTTGGCAACAATTCAACACACACTCATTTCGTATTCAAAACAGAGCAGGCGCCTATGTGACCTAAGTACAAGAGCATCTGTTTCGATTGTTTTGCGACTCGGTGAAAACCACTTGGATTTTGGAGCTGTTGTCGCAATTCATTAGATAGAAGTACCTACTAGCGTGGACTTAAAATTATTCAATTTGATTTTGAAATTACGTAAGAAGGTACCATTGCTCATTAATGTCAAGTTCAAATGTAATGTAAACATCGTTAATATATCATTCAATATCTATCTGAAGTGTTATTCTAAAGTCTGTATGGGGCTTAACATAATCAACAAAAAATAAACAGTGCCTCACCTTGAGACTGGAATTTTTATCGTTGTAATTGTACTGGTCCAAAGGATTGGTCATGGTGATAACATCGTTGACGATTTCGGGTGTCCGCAGCGTCGTGGAGTTGACAGTCTCGGCCGACAGGAGGTTGATCATGGCGCTGCTCAGATT
The DNA here is from genome assembly GCA_949315895.1 of Anania crocealis. Lineage (NCBI taxonomy): Eukaryota > Metazoa > Arthropoda > Insecta > Lepidoptera > Crambidae > Anania > Anania crocealis. The sequence goes on from OX438864.1 coordinate 11,853,131, forward strand.
CACGTTGACGCTCAAGTTGTACGTCCCAGAATCACCGTCGCCCAACGCTGCAGTCGGCGACGGCGAAGTATCTTCACACTTAATCGTAGGCACTGTCGAACTCATACTTGATGAGTTCATTATATCTTTGTACGGAGCCAGTTTCGCTTCTTTTTGGTTACTTTTAACACTAAAAATAACGGTGTTAGCACCTAAACCTAAGTCTATATCACGGTTATACACTATCACTAGACGAGACTATATCACTTCTTATGGTAAACTGGTTTCGAATGGCACTTATGTCTTCTTTACAAGAAGTCTTCACGGGTAACGTTCGTTTCACTGTTTCGACCTGTAACAACATAAAGTTAATGTGAGCACACATTTTTGCAATAAAATTGTTTTAAGTAAGTACTATTATCATACAATTTTGGGCACTAAAGGTATTCTGTAAAGGGCATGCGGTTTTGCAATTCAGCTATTGGAAGAGGCCTCGCTTTCGCAAGAGTGCACGCAGCGAGTTTTTAATTAGAGCTATCTGGGCATCTCGCGACCTCGCGGCCAGGATGCGACTCCAATAAAACGCTTTTTTACAGGCCCCAATTGAATGCGAGTCATAAAATTGAAACTACGCGCGCTTTTTACGACGCATTTTAACGCTCTTCCGCGTGGCGTGTCGTCCCGCTCCATTGTTTGGCGCATATCACACTCGGCTGCTGCTGTACGGACACAAGGACATGCATGGATTAAGCAATTAAAAAACCGCCGTGACTCCAGCGTTTAGTAGATCAGACAACATTATGTGGAAATTGAGGTGTCGAGCCGCATAATCGAACAAGTTCGTGACAGACACATTCGTTCATACCTATTTACGATCAAACAGAAGCTAAATCTCTAAGTTCCATATATAGCTAGCACAGTCGAAAGCTGTCCGACGCCTTGACCCGGCCTGTATATCTGTATATCTCATATCTGTGGCACGTAAACACAATAAACCACCAACTCGGAGTAACCTAGTTGCGGGGACCGTTTTACTTATTCCAATCGCGGAGTGTGAGGAAAATGTGCCGTAAACGCAGAATTACGGTGGGTAACGAGCAGATGTTCAGGGTCACGATATCTATTCTTAGAAAAATAAAAGACAAATATGTACGCTACCATTTTCTAAGTGCGTGTCTTATAAGGAGTTTACATGTCATAGTTGTTACTCGTACATGATAATTAAGTTGTCATCTACTAAAAAACAAACGACGATGTTTGAACGGCTTTGCGCAATGCTAAATCTTTTAGTAGCCACTGTTTGCTGAGCAAATTAAACACATCTGTGCAAACTAACACAAGTTACCAAAGATTTTATGGGCCAATACTAAACGTTAGTAACGATTGGAAAGCGGTATAGTTGTGAGAGGATTAAAGTCCTGTGTCACTGATGCTGGAGTAAATATGGCATGCTTTCCTTTCATATGAATGGAGCTCTCAATTTGGTTTGCATCATTGTTTATAGCTAATGCACAGCTGGACGATAAAGCAAGAGGTGTGGGCAGCAATAAACACCTTTATATTGGATATGCAAATCCGCAAGTAGGTAGGACGTCCGAACCCCAAAAGGAAAAAGAAAAATATAAATGTATCCGTTCTACAGCGCGTAGGTTTCACATTAGTTTTTGATAAACTGTCTTTGTCTCTGAGTGTACCTACACATATCAAATTATATTTTTTGGTACTTTGTAAGTGTGACTAGTCAGTCAAGGGGATAGGGGATATGGGAAAGGGACCCCTTGAGGGGTGATAATGCAACTGCGTCATTTAGAAATCGAAGCTTTCTTGAAAGTTTATCGTTTGTCTCTTTCTCTCGCAAAGCTCTTTGCGAGAGTGAGGGGGATACTTGATGAGGACTAAAAGAAAGGGGTCGAGAGTGTTGTTTGAAAACGGCTTAACGAGCAGTGAAGTAAAGGCTGATTGGTCTTTTTGTCCATGGCTGTCGAGAAATGGGTGACCTAGTTTCGACCGCACCCGCTGCGTAGCGACTACGCGTGTTGGCTTAATTGTATTACTTTTAATGTATGTATATGATTTATATACATTTGATTAACCTACAGTCCGCTGTCATATTTTATTTTCGTAGAAAGACAGCCAATGCCAATGTTAAACTATAAAAAAATATATCGAATAAATAACACATTAGATCTGACGCCATTTTGCGACTATGTTCATTGCCATAAAATTTCGTTAGTGAGCATTAACTATGGTAGTAAGCAGTAGCAGTAAATGCAAAAAAATACTTTACAATGTAGGTACTCTAACAAAAGAAGTAGGTATATTTAATTTATCAAACCATTCCCTGAAGGATGAATAAGTATTTAACAGAGTTTTATAAATTAGAATTGATGAGTAGGAAAGGACTAGTATTATCCGAGGGGTCGTCCTAGGTTCTGAAGTTTCAGGTTCGATTCCGGGATCAATGTGTTTTTACTTTTCTGTATTTTCTCATTTCTCGAGTTTGTGATATCTTCGTTATTTCCATACAAACTAGTGCTTGGATCGAAACAATCTAAGTATATGATTGATGTTGTTCCCATTTATTTATGTATTCTTTTATAAACTTTATATTTTCATCCGTACAAAAGGAGATCAGTAGGTATAGTACACATTCATCTATCGTTCTAATGCTCTGAGAGCTCATTGTTGTTCGCTTGTAGCGAAGTAAACATACCTACGTATATTTCAACATCGTCCGTAGGTAACAAAACAATGCAGCCGCTGCCGGGCGGAAATAACACATATTTTAATCAAAATCTGTTTACGAAAAAGCGGTGAAGCTCGAATAGAATAACAACGTACGGAACACTAAAATAGCGTACTTGTAATATGTATAATGTAATCTATACTAAGAAATATTATGATTTATGTTTGTAGAAATGATTGCTAGGTGAAGGTAGTCAGAGCAAAATATACTGTCGAAAGTATAAAAATAAATCGGATAAAAAGGCTTAAACTTCATTAGCATCTTTTCTTTTCATTATTTTTACAATTACAATGCCATGTTTAGCTTTTATCATCTAGAGCGAAAAAAAGACTCTTTATTTTAACATAAATAATTTCTGCCGTTTCAGTTTCGAAGAGTCAATGTAAGTAAAACGTTAGTAATTCTAATTATATTCGTTGATAAAAAATATTGATGTACCTACATTGTTCCACAAAACTATAATGATATGGTGTGCTATTATGCTCTAGAAATAATTAACGTGTCTTTGTTCTAATTTAAGTAATTTCTGCCGATACTCATTTGAAAAGTCAATGTAGAACTATTACCAGTTAATGTATTTTGTTGTTAAAAATATTGGTGCACCTATTGTCTTAGTGTTTAATAATAACTATACCTGACGGTAATTGTAGCAGGAATTTGAAAGAGGGACTGACGGAACCCCACCGGCGCCCGTTGTCCGCACTTTGAAGGGCGATTAGTCGACGATGTCGACTCTATCTCAAGGTAAATAGAGCCGACCATTAATTAATCTGTCAAACGGTGCACGTTAGTACAGTCGGAAACCTAAACAACTTGGTTCACAATATATAATCACTTCTGCCTTACATAAGGCTACAAGAACAAGCATAAGTAGTATGATAAATAAGTTTTAGGATACCTTAAGGATAAATTATATAAATGGCAAAAAAGGTTGTTTACGACGTAAGTAAGTATCTAATTAGTAGACTGTAGTTGTAGCCTGCAAAACTATATTGAGTTTTAATCCCGAGCAAAATATAATTTAGAAAAACCAATACTTTCTTATCTAGCTATTGCCAACCGTGATAATTTTCATTTCACTGCAGTATTTAGAGTTGCTCCGGTTTTGTAGAGCATGCTGTCAGAGGTACTTCTTTGCAAAAATAGACAAAATATTCGGCTCTACATGTCTTTGTCACTCATGCAAATATTTTCAGTGATTAAATGAGACAGATAAAACCGAATTTACGAGATTGATGTCGCAGTTAAGTCTTAAAGGATACTAGCCTGCGTCCAGTGGTTCCAATGACATATTAACGTCGTAGTGAGCATCATCCTTTCAATGACATTTGTTTTTTTTAACTTGTGCCACAGAGTTAGACGGGAATTTTGTCGGCTAGCTTACTGGTTCAGCGAACCGTGTAATGTTTTAGAACACTTTGTGATTGGTTTCCAGTGTTTTTATTGGCTGATTTGTTATTCGGGGTTTCACGTAGAGTCATTTAAAATAGTTGGAATCATCGTATACCTAAAGAACTCGTAGTTTTAATTTCATATGCTCTCATCAATTTTTCTAAGGTGTATATACATTTTGAGGTCCTCAGACCTCAATTTATTATAATGATGTTTTCTACAAAATATATTTTTAGTCCTGCCTGGAACCTACCATTATTTTGTTTTATTACAACACAATGTATTTTGATAAAGAATTGAATTGAATTAGGCCAAGACAAGCACAGATAGGTACGAATAGGTTAATAAATTATGGTTTTTAACTAAGTGCCGTCTTAATTATGTCATAAAACAGTACAATGAACCTTGTCTTTGACCCCTGTGTAGAGTTTGACATGAAAACAACATTAAATAACAATTTTAAGAAGTTTATTTTTGTCACCTCTAGCAGATATGCAGTCACATTACATGGTCGAGTTATATTATAATTACTTCCACTGTCATAAATTTCATAATAATACGCTTAGAATTATTCTAAGATAATACGATTGTAATGTAATTTGAATTATCTAAGCTTGTACCACTTAATCACGAGTCACCAAATCTTAAAAGTGTCAGCTAAGTAATACCTACCTTCTGACTATATTTGAATTATAGTTTACCCAAAGTGTGTAATTTATTGCTCTAATATTATGAAGTTGATAGAAGTCCTTGGACTGATAATGCGAATGAGCACATGCCTACACGAATAATACGGAAGGTTTCGTGAGGTAGATAACAAATGCACAAATAACCCTCGATTTATTGTCTGTCAATCTAACTTAATAGGAGACTAATTTAATCTCGCAGTAACTTGATATAACAATGTAGAACCATATCTACTTTGTGGATTTCGTTTTAATACTCTGTACGAGTAATATTTGATCTAACACCTACCTACTTATATAAGTCTTAATCATTTACCTACATGTTTTATGTATCACTAATGAACTTCAGCTAGAAGAAGACTGGCAGCAGCGTCTTCTCTACTGCCAAGTGGCCAAACTGCGACCGCCATCCCCGTGCCAAGCGTGGCGATTACGGCAAAACCCTCTTTGGAGAGGCTGGTGATGATGACGGTGATACTATGGCACCACTTTGTCTATTGCATTATAAAAACAACATTATTATCCTCATATTTCTAACATCTAACATTTTAGTTAACCCTTAGTTAAATATATTCAGTTTAACCACAAAAATTGTCTTTGCGTTCTAATGATAACATATTTCAGCGTGCTCATAAAACCAGCGATCTTTTTCTGAGAACACTAAAATATATTTCGTTTATTAATGGTTTAAAGTTTCCACTCAACCATTAGTACTCAAAAGAGAAAAGAAATATCCATGGTGCAGACACTATTAATCAAAACGGCTTGACAAGGGCTTTTGGGTCAAGGCAAGGGTTATTGCTCGTCTTATGCATCCTTATTTTCTACAAAAAGATGGCGTCCGTGCCAGTATCAACATTTTTATTGTTATTAGTAATTTGAGAATGAATAACAGTTGTATTGTTATCGTTATTGTTTAATTAAACTTTTTTCTTAACAACATTATTCAGCTAATATGAAAACAGAAGTATGCAGGCTTATCTAAAGGTAAACCTACTTGATGTTAGGTTTATATGAGACAAACTTCTTAGCGTTCCATGGATTCACCGTGCGGGTGCCGGGTCCATCGTGAGGCAGAAAGATAAACTCCGAGTAGCTCCCGGGACTTGTGACACGGGTGTAGGTTTAAGGGGCCACTTTCCGTCGTACATCAACACTCACCTTCACTACTCGTGTATCTCTCCCTGCCCAGCCAAATCTGGTACGAACCTGCTAATGCAGCTTTAGACACTCGCTCTAGTATAGAACTTACTGCAGTTCTGGCCAAGCCAAGGTCTTTCAACAGGTTATAGAGAGATTTTGCTGGTATACCTCTCGCTCCTACTTCTACAGCATATAGACTAACTATATAACCGTTTTTTGTTAATTCATTCATCATCATAGTATTTAGGTATGTTATTTTACACGGCACGGTAAGCTCTACAAGTACAATCCGTTTTGTAGCTCTAGAAATTGAAAAATGTCCGGTCTGGATGATGAAACACACACATCCTCTGGGATTTTGTAGTGCTTTTTATACGTGTCCATTAAAATAGTCCAGTCAGGTGCTGTAACTAGGATTGAGAAGGGCTTGTTCTTAGAATTTACAGTGGAGCCTTCTTTAATCCCTCGATCGTGAGTTATTCCAGACACAATTGAAATAAATTGTTATCGCGGCACGCGCGTGCCTCCTGGGGGTTGAGGGATTAATGAAGTTAATTTGTCTTTTATTTGTAGTCAATCCTTTTTGGGCCCTAGCCACTGAAAGGCTTATAGCTTCACGTATGATTTGAAGTACTCTGTCATGGCGATGTGAGTATTGACCCCTATTCAAGTGCACCTTGCATCCCACCAATAGGTGTCTTGCTGTACATATCACCTCTCCACAAGTATAACAACGTTTTTCAGAGGCTTTTCGCCACGTTACTAAGTTACTCTGGTCAGGGAGGGTCATTTGGAAAGCATTTAGATAAAATTTTAATAAGGCAGGAGACCAATCATACAGCAAGGTGCGCCACTTCATAGCTAACGGGATACAAAACTCACATAGTTATCCACTCGTTTTGCATTTCTTAATTTATAGCGTGCACTTTGTATACTATATGTAACTGAAACATAAACGTAGATTTAGGTTTGGTTCTTCTTCGATAAACAAGTGTTATGTGTATAACTAGTTCAAGACAAATGAATGTACCTAATCATCATCTGAACCAAAAGACGCCCAAAGCTGGGCATAGGCCTCGTAGAATAAAGCAAAACACGATTCTGTATTTTAGCCATAATAGTTAACCTATTAAAATCAGTCGGCAATATTTTCCCACATACCTTACCCGAATTCGGAATTCAATATTGCGTCTAAATTTAGTTCTGTCGTAGTCACAGATGAATGTAATAATGGTTTGACAATAGTTAGATACACCGATTTGACGTGTGCTAGCTTGTAAAATGATTAATTGATTGAAGAAGCATTCATCATGCAGCCAGCAAACATTAAATGTTCATACATGTCAAGTAAACTATCTACGTTATACTGGTATAACAACTTTTTTTGCAAAATTGTTACTTGGATTACTTAAATTTTTTTGTGATATACTCGTAGTCGCAACATTAAAATACTATTATGACTTTAGCATCAAACATAGAAGCAGTTATTAAAATAGCATGTCATTAGATCCTATTACTATCTCAGTATCAAAAGTTACTTGTTTTATGTAGGTACGCCAAATATACCTACATTATCTTAGCCTTTTAAACAATCTGATAATCTAAAGGCCTTAATAAGTTAATATTAAAGTCTTTCAAGGTATTCGCTCTTTTTTTAGTCATCTCACGAAAGTAAGCCAGGTATTTACAGATTGGATACGCTTAATAAAATATGTCCGTAAATTACTTGAGACCGCAAAACTTTTTAATTATGATCTTTAACAAACCCGCACCGGTGTTACTCGTTCGTTTGATTTTATTTAGGCTTAGATAATTATGAACTATTAAGGTCAATAACGCAGTCGTAAAATTAACCTTAAGTGGTTACGAGATAAATTCGAGAATGCGTGGGCGAAAGAAATTCGAGTTATGTTTGTCTACACGGACGAAAATCAGTGCCATCTTGGTTGAGTTAGATCACTAGTGTTATTCTGTTTTTTTGTATTCTGTTGGATAAATCAAATATAGCAAGTTAAATATTTTTAAAATAATTTAAAATCAATATTGTGAATGTTAAAGTGTGTCTGCCTTTATACCTTCCTCGTCCTCTTCCCGCTGAGCTACTGGACTTTAGATTAGGACATAGGATATTACGAGTATAACATATAAATTTGTATGGGAAATCAATAATATCAATATCTAAACCAATGAACGAAACTTGAGAATCTGAACATTACAAAGGTTTGTTTTGAAAGTGGAGTGGTTTAGTATGCATGGAGAGTCAATATTAGGTAGGTATATAGAGATAAATAATATAGCGATAAGGGTTTGGAAAACCGCAGAAAAAAAACAACTGTTTCATTACTTTGCTAGTTTAAACAAGGTGCTTGTATTTTGCTTTCATCTAATGGACGGTTAAAATAACGAATGTATTAGACTAATTATAAAGATTTTTCTCTACATGTTTGGTACTGATTGATTTGACAATACAGTCCTATCTTGTACCTTACAATGTAAAGTAGAGACATAAGTAAGTTTAAGCTTGTTATTTGCTATCTATGTATCACTTGCTATACTTACCCACATCAGTTGTTATGTCTGAGTTTTATTACCTATTTACAAGTTTATTCGTGTTTAATGTTTAAAAACAAAGATTAGGTGTCAAAGGTTCTCTACATAAGTATAATATTTAACAAGATACAATGCAGTTTAATTTTAAGATGCATATTATTATTTAATGTTTGCTTCTTACAAATAAGTACCTACGTACCTACCTATTCAAAATAGCTGGCAGCCTTTGATAATCTTACTTATAAACTCTTTCTTTGATAGAGGCTTATCTCTACCAGTGGACTGACTGTAGACAGTAGACTTACAAAACTTGTTATTTTGATGATGATGATGATGATGATAACAAGTCTTTTATCTAAATTTGATTTTACTAGAGCTTGTTTTCTTTCTCTCTAAATTAATTGTAGCTTGATAATTCGTTAGCAAATTAAACTTATCATCCAAAGAAAGTCGAATCCGTACTCGTTCGCACGTAGCAACCGAATGGTCGTCCTTGACACTCGGGCAAAAACGTTCGGGCGATCCGGCGTGTCGGTGGGTGTGTTCGGTTCGCACACACCCGCACACCAAAGAGTAGGTAGATTGGATACGAACCAGTTATTTTTTGCCTAACTCTTTTTGTACTCTGTAGTTAATGGTACCGGCATTCGTCAACGATTTATGAAATAAGGAATGCTTTCAGAAATATGTGCTTTTTTGATAATAAAAAAAAATTAAGATTAACTTTTGACATGTGTTGTTGACTGCTCAAGTGTTTTACGACAAATTTTAATTATGCTCTTTTGAATATGACTGTACATGATGTGTATGTTTGAAGAGCTGTTAATATCATTTTGTATCTGTTTTATGTGCAAACCATATGGCATTACGAATAGACAAGTATATTTTTTATGTTTAATAATAATTTATTGTGCATTTTTAGAATGTTCTAGTTACTTGCGTAATGCACTTCAACATTTTTAAAATCAACAAATTATAAAATAGGTAACATCAGAATTTTTCTTAAATTGTGATAATACAATTTTAATACATTAAACTGCTTTGAAATAATCTACATAACTTTGTAACAAAAGAAAACCCCTACAAGCGTATCTTGAACTTGTATTAATATGTCTTCATAAATTAAATATACAGGGTGAAATTTTAACCACTTTCCAAAATTTTTATAGGCGTGCGGTATCGTATTTAGAGCCCATTTATGAAGTAAAAACTGTAAATCAAGCTTTCACCCGAAAATATTTTTCGCAATATAGTTTTTAATTTTTACGGGTCTAGGCCTGATAAGGTATAAAAGGATAATCAAAAACGTATGAATAGTATCGTAATGAATAAATGAGATGCGAATCGCGTAAAAAAAGTTTTGCTAGGCGGCCGTATCAAACATTTTTGATTTTTTGCGTACACTTTCTAAGTGCTTTATCTTGACATTTTTGTACTGGGCTATACCAAAAGAAAAAATACGTCATTTGTTTTTTGTCTCGTAGATTGATATATTAAAATTTGGAAAGTGGTTAAAATTTCATCCTGTATGTATGTGTGCTCTTTGGCTGACTGTATAACATCTATTGATTTTTTCTAACAGTTGTTGTGGTAACCGCAGCTAGGTACTTTTGTTCATAAAAAATAAATTATTTAACGTAACGCGCGCCATAGCGTCTTTACCACAGTGAGTGGGCCTTGAATAAAATTATCACAAAGCTTTTAATGAACTATAAATAGTTTACTCGTTTATTTTACAACACAACTATGAATGAATGATATTCCTAAAGCAATTGTGCGTAATATAGTCGTAAATAAATATTGCACAATGAATAGCTAGCAGTCGTCAAGGAATATAAAATCATATATGTGAGCACCTTACATATAATACAACACTTCGATATATGAGGTATGTTATTCTGTCATATTTAGTTACCATCTCCGTCAGGTTATGGCATCTTTGAAACGTTATATAAATTGAATAATCTTGTAAACAGCTTGTGTAGGTATTAAATTTTATTTTTGGTTTGTATAATATCTAAAACTTTTTAGTTCGCCGTTTAATAATTAATAACGCTAAATTTTAATACTTATGCAGATAGATAAGATGGATGGATATACTACACATTATTGCACTAAACCCAAGAAGGCGAAATATTAGGAACTGTACAAATAGGCGGTATTATCGCTTTGAGTGATCTGTATCAGAGAACCAGACAGTGTAGATACTTAGGTAAAAACTCCAGATTGTTTAGTCCTATCTACCTAATCTTGGGCACTATCTATATGTATACATACGACGAGTACGAGGCACGGCGCGGCGCCACAATCGAGCATCTTTTAGGGAACAAAGGAAGTTTGGCAACCCATTGTCGAACGGATCCGTCTCTCGCTCTAGACGAAAATTTGCAATTTGAACACATGTGCGAATTATACGCCCACGGTTAATAATAATATTATCTCATCGCTTTTATTGCCATGATATAGTATCTAATATTGAATAACAACGTCTACCTATAGGTCTGCAGACCAGCCAATCGTTGACGTCTGGCTTAGAAGAAAATATTTAAAACCCACGTATTAACGTTCTTTTAGAATCATTTTTTATTATTTGGGAGTACGTACGAGGTACGTACTGCTGCATTGATTTTTTGTATTTTATTGTTACTTTATGTATTCAACAAGTAATAATGACTAAACGTGAAATGAACTCTACATGTAGTTACTATTTCTCGCTAGTGAATGAATAATATCACAGTTACCCACAGACAGTGAAGTTACATGTAACTTCTATGGTAATATTATTTTACTTTAACACTATCCAACATTTAAATTTCAATGCGATCTTTCATTGTTTGACATCTGTAATCTGACACATCTTACCTATTTTATGAATTGCTTTAGATGTATTTCTTTCTAACACCAAATATTAATACTAATGGTATTTCTTAAATTTAAAACTATTAAAAACCTTTTTGGGACTCGTGGTATTCGTCCGAAATAGAAAATTAATAACGATTACAAACAAATACCACTGATATTAGTTTATGGTATTATAAAGAAATAGATCTTTCTTTTATTGGTGAATTTACTGATTTTGTTTGTGACTTCTATCCATCTTGGTCCACTCTAAATGATGGTTATTTATATAATAACTATTTAAATGAAATATGCGCTTCTGGATGTTAATTAAACATGAAATGAATTTTATTATATTGTTGTGCCTATTTTATTCGACCTTAAACGTTAAAAAAAGTTTGTAATACCATAGGGAAAGAAATATACTTCACAGACAGGCAGACAAAAATAAAATTTAAAAAGTTTAGTTGGATTTTTTTATGCTAATGAAATCTATTTTTCTAGTAAATATATTTTTTTAAAATACCTGTAATATAAAGACATCAGCATGTTACAAATTTATTATGTAAGTTTTAAGTTGACTTAAAACAGCTATTTCAAATATAATATGGTCAAATCAACGATACAGTCTAATACGGAAGGAAAATCGAAAACTAATGAACATTACAATTCATCCTGAAAATGTGCGATAAAGATAAAATTAAATGTTCTGTAAGCATAAATATTTTAGATTTAATAAATGTTTTACCTTCAATGGCTGCAATGATATGGTAAATCCAGAAGCCAAATCGGAACTCGTATATTAGTATTATTCATATATTGTTTTAAAGCAAATCATTTTATTATATAAATTATATTTTGAAAATGGTTAAAGAAGAAATTAAAAAATAAAATATTGAAGTATTTATTAAATTTTGTTACTTAATCGTTAATTTATCCTTTAAAGTCAATACTAATCTGATGCCAGTTTTCTAACCCACCTATTACAGGCCCCCTGAGTTTTTTTACGACTTCCACTAAATTGACCTGTCTTGGAATCGAAACTGGGACTCTTGCGCAAGACTATCGCACTACTACATCAACCGTGACCTGCTGGTAGGCACTCAGGTACAAATATTTCAGTTGAATATGGTGATACAGAATGCTTTGAAATAGAAGGCTATTAATTGTACCATTATAACTATGAAATATGTGTAGAAAACACTTATTTATCTTAACCCATTTAGACCCAAATACAACTCGACCATGAAAAACTCGAAATTTCTTTATTAATTATTAGAAACTAGTATAATTAGTATAAACATACAAAAAAATAATTTTTTGGATTATTTATACTAAAAAAATGCCGTCCTCATATGGGGCCACTGGGCTCAAATGGGGTAAAATTTTCGAAATATTATTTTTCGGTGTACAGTGTTTTCATATATTTCTTACATGGCCAACGAGCTGTTTTAGGACATACAGCCCATAACAATAGTTGGAAAGTTTGGCGGGGTAGTGACCCAACCCATCATGCTGTAGGCTTGGCATTAAAGATGCTGTTGAACGCAAAGTCACAGCGCTTGTGTCATAACTAATGACGCTGTTGAAGCTAACAAAATACACATATCAATAAAAATAAAAATTAAAATACACTAATCCACAACACTTAGAAAAAAAAACAACTGATGCTAAAAGGGTCTCCCGCTCAGCATTTGTCGTGGCAGCTTAAGGCATGCCACGACGCTGATAATAGGGGTTAAAGTATGCAATTGCTGATTATTTTCCCACTTTTTATTTTGTTTATTTTTGTATTGTATCATAAACTAAATAAAGTAACTTTTGACTAAAAAAAAATGCAATACTAGTGCCTATTACTTCAAAGGAAGTCGTTGAAAAGACCCCTTACAATGTGTCAGCTGACCTTCTTGCTTCAATTAAGTATATTTGTATTGTATGCTTTGATTTTCAGAAATTTAAATACTATAATGCGTAGCTTTATAACCATCTAACTTTCACCTTTAATTGCATCGAAAACGGTTCAGGCGTATTTAAAAAAACTAAAAAATTTTTAGTATGGAAAAATGACTTTTCTCGATTTCGTCCATACAAAACGGCAATTTCATACTTTAACCCCTTATATTATGCGGGAGCCTAACATAATACATTAAAAATCAAGAAGTAAACTTAAAACAAGTGACAATAAATAGTGACATTTAAAAAATTAAAATAAAAAAAGAAAGAACATAACCATAAGAATAATACATACAGTTTGGAAATATAAATAACATACAAAAAATAAATAAATAAAAAGAACAAACAGAAAGGGAAGCCACACGGCAACGGAATTGATATGGTAGGTGCACGCATACCAGAGAGAATACAACCATCATTCATCGATCAGTCACTTGCTTGCCATCTTGTTTTCATGAGTTAGAAGGTGCAGCCACCATGCGTTTGTCATAGCTAGATCCAGCATGTACATAAACAGGCCATTTTTTGCCCCGTATATCAGTACGGTACAGGGAAATCGACTGATAAGCTAGATCGACCCCCCCCCCGCTCATACCCTTGTTATAGTTTGATAAATATGTGGGATGCCAACGTCCCCCTTTTTCTTCTCTAAGGTACTGCATTTCTTTACTTGTCGTAGTTTGACTCCATGGTACAGACACTGTTGTCCAACCAAACGGAGAACAAAATCTGATAGACTTTGTCGAAACGGTAGTCCTTACGGTACTTCCTACGATTACGATCGTTTACGATACTTGAGGACACTTCTTTGTCCTGTCTTCGCGAGCAGTGCCAGTTGCACAATAGCCAGCTTTCCGGAGATTTCGAAGCAATGCAAAACTGGTAAAGAAATTATAAAAATAAACCACATGATCTAGAAGGTATAGGATTATAGGTAGATTCAGATTTACGCCTACAGGGCTCACCAAAACTAGTTCTTCGTTCCTTGGTTACAGCCAATGCTTGTCATCACTACTGTCCTAGTCTCCTTCATCTGTATTCGTAACTGCTTTGATTCTCCCTGGTATGTCTCGCGACACAGTATCGCTTTGTATATTATCTTCATCACCTTCTTCTTCATCGGTAAGTATTCGGTTCCGGCGGAATTGTGACTAAATCTATATTCTCTGCACCCATCTTCTTAATTCACCACAGCCTCGAGAGCTTCCTGAAGCTCATAGTATTTATTACGGCTATTGAATAGTCTTCTCCTCATTGTTTATACGAAATTGATATGTGGACAAAAATATGAATAATTTACCTCTTATGTGCCCACTGGCCCCATTTGGGGATACTGGTATAAAACTACTCCTTATCATATCAATACTCCAGTTTTTGACAGCAATATAATTTTATTTTATAGGTTGTAGTATATTTAGCCATTTCAAGTAAAAAAAAAGAAATGGTTTGAGGAAAAGTTTGATATAAAAAATACTTACTTTGCGTTATCTCTGATGTTCAAAACAGGTTCAGAAAAAGCACTATAATACACTACCTAATATAATTTTACAATTAGTTCTATCTACAAATACAAAAATACAGTATTGTTTGATAAATGCTTACAATAAAAACAAGTAGAAACCTAAATATCAAAAAATTAAGGTACTTTGAAAAGTGTCCTCGATTGGGCACGGTGGGTCCATATGGGTTCCCTTACATAAGTATACACACAGCCTTAACAGCAACCTTCACCGATTTATATGTTTACTATTAACATTTAATGCGCGGTGATCAGTCACGATTGATGTATCCGATTTGATACAAACACGGTCTTCAAAGCTGATGTCTTTGATATAAAATTCCGTATGCACATTAATTACCATATTTTTGTCAAGGAAAATATAAAAAATATTTTTCCTTTTCCGTTGTATACATTTGAAGGAAAATCAGTCATTTCATAAGTTTTGCATAATTTAAAATTGGTTAGGTATGTTTGTTTAAGTTTATGATTAACTGTCTATTAAGATACGACAAAATATTACTGCCTACTTAACAAATAAAGATGAATTTGCCTATTGTCTCACAAGTAGGTACTTAGGTTGCTTCAGCATAGCTGCTTAATGACGTGTCCTCAACTAAGTATAACAACAGCTTGTTTTTTGAGGGTACTCGTAGAATGATTTCTCGTTGAGAAAAATACCCAAAAATTTAATAGACATTTTTAAAATATATGTTTAACCTATCAAAACAATGGAACACCTTGCAAAATATTTGTGGTATCTTTATTGACGTGAAACTTTTGACGAAGTAGATTTTTGTTAAAAAAAAGGAACGGCCTAGTTATAATAATCCCACTGCAGGAAAAAGGCCTCCATCATTGAATTCTATTTACCTAAGCAATGATGGGTGCAGAAATAATCATTACGCTTGATAACTCAAGCAATTTTTTGTTTAAATTGGTCTATCATATGTATTGTATATTAAAGTAGTTAGGTATTAAAATATTATATATATCATATATGTATTGTGTCAATCAGGCTTGTTTTCCTTTACAACAGATAACGTTATTAAGCGATATAGCTATCACAGCTAGATATCAAAAAATCCGCTGAGCTATTTTTAGCCACCAAGCCAAACAAAATGTGTTTTCATTCACATACATTGAAGGCGCTAAAAATGCCGAAGTTTTAATAATTTTTGAGTCAAACAGCCATGCCCGCGCCTACGGATAACTGCACTAGGTAACTATTGATCATGAACACTTTGTTACTGTGACCTCGCGTATTTTACGACAGGAAACCAATAAAATGATAATACCTGGAGTCACAAAGCACTAGTTTAATTATGGCGGAGCACATGCGCGAGCCACTATTGTTGTCTTAATGCGCACCTATTATTTATTGTTGTTATTATAATAACAAAGACCGGCGATGCTTTTTGCAGTGCAGCCAAAAAGCCCAAGATATCAAGTAAATTAATGCGATACAAAATATCAACCTTTTTAAAAGTTTTTACAAGTAGGTACCTAAAACAAAAACACCGACGAAGAGCATAACTGAATACGGTTATAAAATTAGTTGATTTTAAATTATTTTATTAGTCGGTCGATTTTAGTATATTGCCACTTGTGATCCAAAATCTTTAATACCCTTATGGTAACAAAAAAAGATTACATGGAATTGGAAGGCTACTGTTTTTTCGTCAGTTGAGCCCTAGGAACCGCAGTTTTTAAACTTACTAACGTAAATCCGAAATGCAAATGATGATTAGGTACGAGTATATCTCGACTCCTACTCGTAAGGAAATCATTTAGGCAAGGAACAGTAGTCGTTGATTCCAAAATGACTAAGATAAAACAAAGTTTGTCTGATTTCATTAAGATTGCAAGAATTGGATTTAGGCTACTGAAATGGCAAATGGATATCAATGAAGACTTAATTTGTCTACTTAAAACAAAATCTTACGACTACTTATCTGTTTAAATATTCTCAAACTCTACTTAAATATGAGGCGAAAAATAAACTTAAGGTGTTTTTAACCAGACAATGGAAATTCTAAAAAATAACATTACACATTAAGATTGTGATAATTTGATAATGCAGCGATCATCTAATTTATAGTATATTTATAAATTTGTAAATGTCAAACATCACAAATTTGGGAAGTATCATCATATTTAATCCAATATAATATTATTGGATGTTTGAAATGATCATTATTCTAACTAAACCTTCATCGTTAATATATTTAATAAATTCTTGAATGCGTGTGTACACATATTAAGCATATATGTAGATGTAGGTAGGTATATCTCTTTTCTGCGGTTTATTAGTAATTGTTTCTTTCATAAAACAGTAAGATTCGTTCCAGGTCAGTAGGGCATTTGTATTTTCCTCAAAGAATTAATGAAGTATGTATTTAAATTTATCGATAACCTAATATTTTGTGGTGTTTGTGTAAATATTATAAATGATACTTTTTTATAAATTAAATTACCGTTATTATGTGAAGATTGCTCATTGACTGGAAAAGGAATATAATATGGATAAAAACAATTTAAATATGCAAATATGTAAGGCTATACCTAAGGAATTATAACGGAACTTGAATCCTTTTTGGATTTTTCATTCAGTCAAAGCGAAATTTTGGATATGTATTTATGTAGGCGTATAAGTGCCATAAATTAAAATCCTTTTGTGTCTTTACAAAAGCTTACCTCGAGACAGTTAAGTAGGTACTTGATAATACATACAGCACTCATTTATTGAGTTTTTAAACCACCTATAATTACAGGTCCATGATGATGATGTGACTTGTTTATTTTGACATAATCTTCCATTTCCAGCGCTTATAGCCCAATTCTTTTAAGTGATCAGTTTCTGTCACGAATGTTAAGCAACGCTGGGAGCGGTCATCAGTTGGATGGGATACCGTTTGTGGCATTGTGGTTTGTGGGATACAGCGCGCTGTAGGAAACATCACCCCGCGTTGGACGTTTTTCAAGCCGCCCGAAGGCTCTCCAACAGGTCTTAATGACTGTTATCTCATGACAAGTGTGCTTAGTGTGCCCTTCGAAGCCGCCCTCGCCGTCCACCAACCCGCACTAGAATAGTGTGGTGGAGCTAAGGCCTTAACCCCTATTCTTGTTAAGGAGAGGGACCGGTGCTCAACAGTGAGCGTAAATGGTTTGTTACTTTCATCTCCTCCTTCAATTACGAGCCAATTTAGAAAAGATAGTTTTTGATTTATGCGGGAATCGAAGCCAAGACTGTTCAGAAAAAGTATCTATCCTGTTGGGTAGTTTCTCCATGCGTTTCGTCGCGAGCAATAGCTAGTATTAGCATAAATCTGTATAAAAAGTGCCAAAAAACTGTCATATTATGGCTTTACACAAAACTGCTCAGAAATATTTGGTCAAATGCCACTATGTCTCGATATCGTCTTTTAGGCGCGGTACCGGTTCTCACGATCCTTGTCCCACCAAAAAGTTTAAGAAATAAAAGAAGGCCGTATCAGTAACAATAAGACAGCAACATCTTGTTTTTAGGGTTCTGCGCCCAAAGAATATGGAAGAATATTTAAATCCTTACTTTACTGATCCATTTTATTCTGACATTGTTTTTAGGTAGGTAAAGCTAATTATTTTTAAACTTACTAAACTTACTACACAATACATGAAATACTCTTTATTCCTTATTCCACACAAAATAAAGTATCTACTTACTTGCAGTCGATTTTTAGGGTTCCGTACCCAAAGGGTAAAAACGGGACCCTATTACTAAGACTTCGCTGTCTGTCCGTCTGTCCGTCTGTCCGTCGCTCTGTCACCAGGCTGTATCTGAAGAGCCGCAATAGCTAGACAGTTGAAATTTTCACAAATTATGTATTTCTTTTACCCCAATAACAACAAATACTAAAAACAAAATAAAATAAATATTTAAGGGGGGATCCCATACAACAAACTCGTTTTTTGGCCTTTTTGGTACGGAACCCTTCGTGCGCGAGACCGACTCGCACTTGGCCGGTTTTATTAATCAACGATGATATGTTTCATACAACTTTTGCGTTAGCTCAGGAAACACTTACATTAAAAGAGAATTATACTTATAAATATGTACTTTTAGCTTGCGCGTATTGTATAGTAAGTATAAAAGACCTGAATACATTAAGTCGAAAATATGTTTTTATCTAGAGTTGTTTGTTAGGTAAATTCTTACAAAAAAAAATACAACAGTATAAATCTGCCAATAAATATAAATTGCCCGTTGCTACTACTTATGTGAGCGTAAACATGCAGGTATATTGTAGA
Source organism: Anania crocealis (assembly GCA_949315895.1). Taxonomy (NCBI): domain Eukaryota; kingdom Metazoa; phylum Arthropoda; class Insecta; order Lepidoptera; family Crambidae; genus Anania; species Anania crocealis. Next base: position 11,872,206 of record OX438864.1, read on the forward strand.
CGTACATAAGTAAATACACAAAACTCTCAGTAAACTGAAGATAACCTTGACATTAAATATTGTAAGTATGTTTGTATGTTTTCCCTAACGGAGCATAATTTTAGCTTACTATTAACAATGGAATTTGCTTATTGTTCTTAATAATTTTAAACAGTTTTCAAACGTTGAACAAAACAAACAGTTGTTTTTTTAATTGATTTGTTAAAATGATGTAAATTGGCTTTACGTAGATAGCTGATTTTTGCTACAATCATTTATCTTTGTTAGTGGAAATCGTATTCGCACAACAATCGAGTTTGTCATCGATAAATTAAAACTTTAATAAATAAAACAAAATAATTAAAAAAATAAGAGCTCACTTTCTTTTGACTAGTTTGAAAACTATATTTTTTGTTACAATGTCAGCAAAAAATTAGCAATTGAAACCAATCGAAAAAACATACTATGTATTCTAATGACTAACATGTTTCATTAAAGTAAAGAGCAGGACTTCAGTACTACAGACGATAATGATTTATATTTATTTTAAATCATGTTTTAGTTGTTCTTTTTATTAGCAACCATATTACCAAGAAATAAATAACTAACTGCTGACAGACGAAACTACTTTATATATTTTATTAAAAAAAAACACTATTTTCACATTTTTATCGCGACGCCCAGCGCAAGATCGTGTCGCACGTTATTTTAGTATCCGGGTAACGTAAATATTGCTTTAACCGTGTGATTTATGGATTTATTTGACTTGTAATGTTTACTCGAACACCCAGTTTCGCCACTTTGAGCATTGAGATGTTGATTCGATATGCTACATCTACATTAAAAACTTATGATTTTTCAGAAAAATTCCTTGCTGAAATTAGCAGCTTTTCCATAAGATCAGACCATCAGTTATTTTTCAATATTGAAAATTAACAGAAATACAGAAAATATGAAAAAAAATATTTGTGATAAATGTCGTGCAAAAGTCGATTTTTCAGAAAAATCAATATACAACAAAACTGCTGGTTCGGATTGGCTGCTCGGTTAAGATGAAACATAACAGAAATTCCTACAAAATCCGATGCACAGTAAACCACCGCCAAAGCGACAATATATTTTTGTATCCCAACTGTATATTATTGTATAATGTATTAATACCACCTTTTTACGAATGCTGACACTATAAAATCAAGGAATTTGATATCCCCCTACACTGTAATTCCAGCGTTGTCTTAAAGGTCAATGCTTCATCGGCATGCTTGGCTCGTCCTCGTATTATGAAACAGCGATTTGGTACATAATTCACGTAGAGATCGTGACCTATATATCGTGGTCCTGGCAGCCGCCTACGCCCTGTCACGCCGCCCGCCCCTGAGCCCCAAAACAAATTGAGGAAGCCTTTTATCTAGCGTAACCATTATTTTATTTTGATTTCTCATTTTTATTGGCTCGAATTAGGAGTTGATTCCTCGACTCCGTTCGTGTAGAGCTATATTATATCTATCGGTTTCTTACAGAGAAACTCTTGGGGACTCAGAATAAAACGCCAGCATTTGGTGCTACTTTTACAGTAGCTTTGTTGTGACTTGCTATTATCACAATATGGTAAACTTACCAGACTAACAAATAAACTCTAATGTTACTAAGTGGCGTAGGTCTCTCACGTGAATCGTATGACATAACGTTCCCATATACCTACATATTTTTAACTGACTACAAAAAAGGAGGAGGTTCGGTGTGAAATGTTTTTTTATTGTATAATTTAATTTAAGCCATTAATTTATAGTTATAAGCTGGCACCAACATAGTGTGTTTTGTTTTATACCTACATAATTTTAGTATAGTAATTTGTACATTCATTTAATTCAGTATAGTTCTTGCTTCGGGATTCTAGACACAGGTATCTCTTTGGAGTGTTTGGGGAGTATTTTGCCATAATCGCCACGCTAGGCTAGCGGGTTTGGGATCGCAGTTTGGCAAAAAAGAGAACACGTTTTTTTAGCCGTCTTCATCTGAACTTCCAGATAGACTCTTGATGGAAGAAAAGGGTTTGTGCTATACTTTTCATGTACAGGAACCCCGCACCAAACCATAAAATGTTAAATCATTATATTTTATGGTTTGGTGCTGGGTTCCTTACATTACATCATAATAAATATTCTGGCCGTTATTGACAATTTAGTCATACAATTAAAAGGGAAATATTATATGAAAACACCAATAGCATATTTCAAGCAAAACTAGTGATGGCCAATGATGAAATGAGATTTATTTACTAACGATAGTATTTACTGAGATTTAACGAGTTACGGAGTTTTTATGTCCTGCTATAAATTAATATTTTATGGTAAAATAAATGTTGATACCGGTAGATTCATCAGTGTGTTTATTAATTATAAACTTACTATTATACTCATACTTCGCAAGTCAATAAAGCAGGCACGGACAATGGGACTGGCATATATATGGCATGTCGAATTACCTGTAACGAAAAAAATAACATTATTATTAAAATGCCTGGAGTTTTACATGAGTTTACCCATACAAAAAATGTAATCTGTTTAGGAATTAACATAAAAAATGAATAATATTAATTGACAGAAAAAGTTATTTTATTTGGCCTACTTCTATCTGTTTTTATCGTTTACTAGTTTTTATACATAACATTATTTATAAGTAAAAATATATCTGATTAGATTGCTTCTTATTGATAGGATTCCATCTTTTAGCTGAACAACACTAGTCAAGAGCTATCGATCGCCTAAGTCTGATTAGTTTCCGTTTACGAGCCCACTAGTCCATCTATGGGTGTCCATAACAAATTTATAGCTCATACATACATACAAATACAACTAGTCTTGAGTAATTTATCTTTTAAAATTACGTTGGATAATGGAATTGCATAGCATAAGAGCAGTAACGAATGTCGTAGTTTTGGATAAAGGGGCTATAACTAACTACACCCCGGGACTAAATGGGTTAAGTTAACAATATTTGCAGTCTCCACATTGCCAAAAAACAGGTTCAGGACCCTCAAAATACAATAGAGTTTGTCTTGTATATCTATTTTCTTAAGGAACGGCTCGAAGGACCGAAATGAAAGTCTACATTTTAATTAAGGTTAATAAGATACATAATGCTATAAAAAATGAAGTAATGTGACCAAAGTAAAAGATAACAATCCAGAAAATTGTTATGAAAGCCAAGGCGCAAAAACAACAATTAAAATTCATATTCCCCCAATGTAGTGGGAATCTATTAGGAGTTGACGCCTACAACCGTCTACGATGTAATTTCTAGGTCGCACAGACTTAGTCAGTTCATCTAGGTCATTGTAGGCAGTACCTAAATGCAGGAAGCATATTCTAATTCTTTCCACGCGCGTTTCATCTGCAGCGATCACAGATAAAATACCAAGGTTGAATGGTTACCTTGCAAGATATTGATTAATGAACAATATTTCTCACGACCGAAATCTCACGAAAAAAACATGTTTTTACTTAAAACTGACACAAATTAATTGCCATAACGATAGCGATGTTACTACCACTATCAAGAGACCTTTTGAATGATACGGCATTTAAGACGACAATACTGCTTAACGTGTTTTAAAATGGCTTGTTTATACAGTCCGGTTTTTCGTCTATTATGCAATGGCTTAAATAGCGTATAAAATATGTGTGAAAATTGATTTGATATACCGATATAATTATCTTAGTTCACGGTACACCATTAACTGTTCTGTTTGGCATTGGTAAGACGCTGCAGCTAAAAGCTTAAAGATTATGTAATTATGTGCAATAAATTATAAGTTTACCTCTTTGCCTAGTTCAAGTTGTTGATAGGTATTCCGTGACCGTGATCGCTGCGTCTGCGCATCTATGTAGGCGTGGCCTCCACTCGCAACTCACTCTGATTGGCCAATTCAAATGGCAGTTGCATTTCACTTCATACACCACTAGACTACTAATTAGGATCTAATTCAGCATAGACTTTCCTCAAGTTAATTTTATCTTTGAACAAATAAGTTCCACCGTTCTGTTAGAAAAATACTTTAGGCAAAGTTTAGCCATTACCTCTTACTAAACTTATCATGCACCCAATTTTTCAATGTTTAAAACCATTAGCAAAATCTTAACTACTTAATCTTTATTAAGTTGAGAACGAATTTGATGTATGTGTATAGCAGCGTTGCCAGATATTTTTTTTGCCAGGTTTTAGGAGCTTTTTGAGTGAAAAAAGCGGGATTTTTTCGTCGAAAGCGGGACACAGTAAAAAAACGTCCCTATATAATCAAAAGTTTTTAAATATTTATCTTTTTATTTGAGTTCAAATTACGTTTACGTGACAATATATTGTAAAAATATCCATAAAAATGTATTTTAATAAAAATATGATATTTTAAATCAGATTTACCCAGTGGTTAAAAAGTTGAGTCTTATTCGTCTTTTAAATAAAAATAAAATAAAAAAAAACAAACAAGTTTTATTCCTTATAAAAATATGGCATTTTAAATAAAAGTCTGTGAAGTGAGTGTTACAAATTGCAACTTACAATAAGAGAATAATTATTTATAAGAATTACATATTCGTAATATTTCTGTGAACATTTAACTTCTTTTAAAGTACCTATCCTTTTTCTCTTCTTCTCACACGGTCGAGTTAGTCCTGAAAAGCGGGATTGAGCCTGTCCCGCGCTGACATTTAATTTTAATTTAAAAATCGGGACGTCTGGCAACGCTTGTGTATAGGTACTATTGCACCATTTCTTTACCACTGCCACCAGTCTATCAGTCTATTGCTGGACACAGACCTCTACTAAAGGAGAAAATTTCCTTAATTAATCAGCACGAATAGCAGGCGGGTTTGGCTAACATACTTTGGTCCATAGTAAAAAGACGACGCTACTGCTTCAACTGCTTGTCTTCTGTTGGTAGTACTCTTTAGTCACCTTTTACTACACCAGAAGATAACGTGTGATGCTATTCTGTTAATGCTGTCGGCACCACTCTAAATCATTTTTTGATCAACAATATATTTTTTTCTAATTAGTGTAGAAGATTTAATAAGCCGGATGCATGTGCTCACTGAAATATGAGATACATTCATTTTCTTTAGACACATTAATCAAACATCAGAGGATATTAATAAAAATGTATAAACACGCAACAGACATAACCCATCAACGAAATTGTTCACTCTCAAATATCATAGGGTAATAATAAAATATTGTCGTCACTTTGATGGCATCTGCCACTGTTTAATGGACCGTATTACGAAATTTCGATGTAAATAAAAAAGTGTATGAAGCAAATTAAATTAATGGAAATACCATGTGCTATAGTGTTTATACGGTAGGTACAATCAACGTCATATTAGTTGGCATAAGCGTTTACAAAGTTTTCATAAATTTGTGTTGTCGGAATCACAAATTTATGCAAACTTTAACGAATTGCATTTGAAACTGTAACAAAGATAACAAGACTTTTTATTATCTCATACTTTATGCAAAAGGTTATAATAGGCACGATATAGCCTTACACACACTTATCGTGAAATCATGTTCCAGACATAGGATAATGTACACTAGGCCTAAGATAATATTATCTTTAAATATGTATATAAAAATGAATCCTTATTTCCCTTGGTCATCGCATCACGCGTGAACGGCTGGACCGATTTCGCTAATTATTTTTTTGGTTTGTTTGTTATTGTCAGGAGAATGTAAAAAAATTAAGATAATTGCGCGGAAAATTAGAAAATTTAAGAAGACTTAATCACCATAGTAAATTATTTTTAATGAAACCTTATCGCTCTTGACAATTTAAACTTGTTTTAATGTATCGCGTTTGACATAACATTGACAAAATGCGTGCTGCCAATTTGCACATGGCCAGTAATGTCGCCTGTTCTGTTACCGTGTCGGAATACCAACAAAGCTATTTAGGTATATTATATACATCAGAAAAAAAACAAAGAATTTACATTGTATATCATAAAGCATGATAATAATAAACTATTGGTAACATTTTTTTTAAAGACAGGACAACGTCTGTCGGGTCGGCTAGTTTACAATAAAGAACATTAAAAAAATGACAGCAAGTTAACCCTTTAATGTCACCTAGTATTCTCTAGCTGTAACGATCGATACGAATAAATTTCATAAAAAACTGTTTTTACTTTAGTTAATAAATTGTTGTCTGTATAAATCGATAGGCTGGGGTATCAATGATTTATCCATATATCAATGTTAGTTATTTGATCTTGATAAATTAATCAAGTACCTACCTATCATCATTACCATTCGACTTGATTGTTCATACCTCTTGGTAGTTAGGTAGGTATCTGCTATGTTACTTGTTACAATGTATTTTCATGGTAATGATTGATTGAAAGGCAGTTTTTGTCGTACAATTAACTTATTGTATTCTTGAATTTACGCGATATTGAAATGGAAGATATTTTTAAGAATTTAACTGGCGTTGATTAGGATTCTAGATTAAAATTTTTAACTTTGTCCTGACTTTTCGAACATTTTTGACCGTTCACGTCTTCACGTCACGTGTGTTCATGTCTGCCCGTGGCCATTATAAATGCTCGTTTAATTCGAAAAGTTATATTTTAGATACTTAGAAGCTATACATAATATTAGATACTAGCATCTTTATAATTTAGGCGATGTATTTAATAAATAGTTAACAACAACAATAGTCACATAATCTATTACAAAAGGCGCGACGAAATAACACAGCAATGTTTTCAGTTCTCAATAAGACAAACGGACAGAACAAAGGGTTCCAATAGATAATAGAACAAACTCATAACAAACACGCTCTATGAATATTTTTGACGTCGCTAAACAACGACACTCACTGGTACCGGCTAGACTAGGTATATTAAGGCTTAATTATTCAACCAACGGAAAATAGGAGGTACTTAATGTAGCTCAAATCTTTTTATAAAACCACGCATATTTTTGACTGGTAGGACCAACTTGTTTGTTATATGACTAAAGTCGTTCCAACAAAAAGCAATATAGAGAAAACAATTATATGTCGATGCTAAACAAGTAATCACCGACTATTATAGTGCATAATTGTAAATTCTATGTAAATTACGTTTTTCTTGTGTAAAATATGTAAAATTAAAAATAGACATTTGACGAGTAGAATAAGTGAATTTTAGTTCCTCTAGATTATAATTTGATTTGAGATAATTTGATTTTACATAGTACAAACAGGCTCTCAGACATAAACAATGTTAATCAAGTTTAAGGCGATTTTTAATCAAGTGTTGATGCACTGCAAAAGTAGGATATCTACATAGTGGATTTATTACTTTTCCTCGTGGTATGAATCAAGCAAATAATAACAAAAATAACAAAATTTAGACAGAATCAAATATCAAATACTGAATAAATAATTGTATTGAAAATTTCCTGTTGCATTGACAAAACCTAAAGATATTTTTGTCGCTAATATTATTATTACATCTGTTTATTGTGCTTTACATATTGGTTCGTCATAAAATTAAATAACACAAGGATTTGCTCGATTAATTTTCTTAAATTTAATACGTGTACATATATACCTACATTTAATTTATATGTACGTACTAATTATTTACATAGCATTTTATGTTGGACTATATATTAATATTCCATTGTAAGCAGAACTGTCAGTATGCAGATGGTCCATTTAAAAATAGCTCGTCTTATGTTGGAATGTTATTTAAATATTGAATGAGTCCACATTTAGTATGTTGCTATAGTCTAGCTTTTTAGTACCTAGCATCTTGATGCTTACAACTTAGTACAAAACGTGCGCATGCCACTTAATCGTAGCTAAGTAATGTTACAGGAACACTGCAGATGTCACTTCTATGATTTCCCAGAAGTGTTTTCTGATTCTTTTTTATATTAGCGAGTTAGTCAATTCATGATTCAAATCCGGATCGCTCGCGGCTAGCCGTAAACACATTCAATTCTGTATGTAATCTCAAGTGTGTGCCTATTAGCACTTCACAATGTTCAGCATTTCCTAATACCCGGTCATATACAGTCGCTTCAATAGTATACTCGTACTTTGAGAAAATGTGGATTTCACTTTACGTTTGCAATTAACAAAAACTCAATATTTACAATACCAAACTAAAACTGAACTGCAAAATGAAACCTGTCACAATTAAAAATCTTAGTCGCTATAAAACAATTATAGTTAAGATTACCCCAATAGAACCCCAATAGAATATAAAATATACCGATACTTATACAAAATAAAAAGAGTTTTCCTAATAAACTGGTTCGTTTTATGTTTTGTTTAGTTGTTGTTTTAGATAGCCAACCAATAAAACTGTCATTTTATCAATTTGTGTGCTCGGTCTAAATAACGCGTCGCTATTATCACCATCATCAGCCTATCGCAGTCCACTGCTGGACATAGGCCTCTCCAATTGCACGCCACTTAGGTCGATCCTCGGCTTCTCGCATCCAGCTCCTGCCAGCTACCTTGCGCAAATCATCAATCATCGTCGCTATAGAACAATTATAATTAACGTGTTACAAAATTTTTAAACCTTTCTTATTTATTGCCCATTTAATTGCCATTTAATATTTAACTTTAAATGACCGATTTGTTCCCACATTCAAAAAGACAACAGGTTAATTAAACCACAGTTAAGATAATATAATACCGATAACACGAATTTGGCGAATCACCGAATTGTGGTATATCGTTACCAAAATCATTCTTGTAACGATGTCTAAAGAGTTGTGATCGATGCCGCTTAACATGTAGGTAGTTACTACTAATGCTGACTGTACATTATAAACACACATCGTTCAGCTGTTCAAAGTGGTGACCCTGAAAATAGTTATCGATTATAATTTGCAAGTCAGTCGTGCACTGCTTAATGGCGAATTGATTGCTGAACTTGATAAATACTACTTCCAGTTTAATTTTTATGGTTTTTCTCTAATACGTTTTTAATGTCTTGCATGGGAAATCATTTAATATGCTAAGTATTTTGTTCTAAGTAAACTATTGTATTAAGTAGATAAATAACTATTGAGGCGATCTGTTTAACTAGTTTGCTGATGCTATCTATAGATGCAGATGCTTTTCATAACAGTACCAATTCTATTAAGACTAAATATTTTTTATCGGATTTTCAAAATCTTGAGTAAACAGGCAGAATAACCAGAACAACCACTTGCCAAATGCGGGTTAGTGATCACAAACCTGAGCAATGTTCGCAAATTTGTAACTCTTGTGTGTGACCCGACCAGGGCATCAAGACCAGGACCCTTAGGTCTTGGCCCAGTACTCAAACCAGTAGATGAGTAAACCAACGTGGCGTTCTTATAACGTTAAAGACTAGAACGAAATAATAATACACAATACTAAGGATAGCAAGTACCTTCTATTACTTAGAAATACTTACTTCAAAGAAGGTTAGGGAACTGCAAAAGTCTCGACACATCGAATTCCTCGTATAGATTTCGATTCTCTTTGTTGACATATCCATATAATTATGTAGTAGATATAGAAAGAAACTGGAGTGCATATAAATTTGAACAAATGCAAGTGTGTGTTCTCATCCAGTAGTGTTACGTTGTGCTGACGATGTCTATAGCGTATGCATAATATCGTGTGACTGATGAGTTAGCAGGGCATTCCCCTTTTGATTGGGTAGTCTATCCTTTTTAGAGTCGTATATTTCAGTGTAAAATGGTGTGCTCTTGCAGTGTACAATACAACGCGTAAGATTATAAACTAACGTTACACGGAGAAAGAAATATTTTACAATACTACCAGAACGACTTGTAAAAGCAAATCTATTAAAAGTTAACAAAAAACTGCGAGTGCTATCAGAATTAGTTTTAAGGATAAATAGTCGCTTAATTGCAAATACTAAAAAATCTGGTAAATAAGTTAAGTGTACGAAACATATTAAATGTATCAGTTAAGTACTACTTTCTTTGTAAAGATCAAAATAATGAGTTAGTAATGGGGCAAATTTGATGGTAAAGTGTACCGAAAAATGTTTTCAATGTACCAGAAAATTCACGTTACTAAAAACTAGATATTTAAAATATCATTTACACAATGTATAGTTGTCACGTATAGCACTATGCGTTCTAGTTAACTACCTCAAAATTCTGGTTAGTAAAACTAGACCTGTTTCTCCGTGTAAGTTAGGTAGGTTAGGTTATTATAGATTGAAATTGATTCCATAGTCATAAACTATATTTATATCAAATTTCATTTCAGTCGGTTCAGCAGTTACGCGTAAAAAGGTAACAGGCAAAGATAGAGTTAGTTTGAGTTAAGAAAATCGCATTATTTTTGAAATTAAAAGAAAACAACATGGAAACTATTACTTCAGTTTTATTTTAGAAAGATATGAGACTAGAGTATTTACACAAACTTTTATCTGCAGACATTTTAATAAATCTAGCTGAGCCTTCGTCTATTAGCAAGTCAATTTATTTGTACAGCAGATGTCAATGTCCATAATTATTCTATTTAAAAATATATGAACATGTAATAGTTATGTTATATAAAACGTATATTAACGATTTTATAGGTGTTTCATATTAGATAGTCTGAGAATAGTAATGAATCGTTTGGCCTGGCTGACTATCAATTGAAAATTAATTAAAACTACTAACGGGTACGTCATTCTATAAAAGAAAAAAAAATATTAAAAATTTGAGGGGGAAATGGGATCTTGTCTATGTTCTATCAGAAATGTAGAGTCAATGAAGGTAGAAACATAAAAACATAAACTAATAAATTACGGTTGCTGAGTATAGATAAATTATAAAGGTTTTTTTGCTGTCTTTATATGGCGATATCAAAAGTGACTTTTTCATACATGTGTCGACTTTTAAAGGTAGCAAACTTTATGATTATTATATTAATTAAAATTTAAACTGTGGTCTAGTTATTATGTTTAATATTCAAGCCTGTGTTAGTGTGTGTGGAGTGTTAGTGTATAGTTTTCAGTAAGTATAGTTTATTTTCTCTGTAAGTGAATTATCTGTATTCTTTAAGAGAAATAAAGTTCTTCTTAAACCGTAAGCCTGTTATCTCTCTATTGGATATGTTATTATCTTATATTTTTTTACTAGCGTGCTATTTGCAGCACAAATTTTCAGCTCGCCTCCGTTTTTCTACTACTACTTTGTTACTAACTACTAATTTGTTAATTAAGCCCCTTATTACTAAAGAGGCTTAACTTTGTGAGTTTTTTTTTTAATAATACCAAAGATTACTGCCTGACTCATATCACACAATACAAAGTTTTAGGTTGTAATGATGATATCAAAAAAATAGTTTACCATAGTAATATTTTAACATAAGCTAATTTCGCTTTGTAAAACCATTAAATTAACACCTGGTTAGACATAAAATTGAGCCTACCTATTCCATGTAGGTGCATAAAAAACTATATCTTCCTTTTAAAGGGTTGCAATACTTGCTCGTACGTAAGTACATAAAATTTAATAGGAAATATAACATCTATGTACCTATTACATATTATTGTTATTCAAAGCTAGCCAATAAAGAAATGGCTCCACCATGGGCCTCTTTACAAATAGAAAAATAATTGTTTTAAAGATTTAAAGTTTCATAGAGGAAATAACAAATGCAGATGAAGTGGCGGGGGACTATTAGTTACGAAAATATTATTTTTAAAAAGCTTAGCTTGTATATTATACTTATATACTTAAGATAAACGATATGCCTTATCCAATGCAGGAAAAAATAAGTTTAACAGGCAAAAAGCTCAAGCGGCGATATTTAAAAAAATATTATTTGTTTTCTTGCTGGCAACACGCCCGCGTACTATTATGTCAAAGGGAACCAAAGTCATTACCGTACTAATGGATTGCCAGGAAAAATACAAGATAAATCACGCCAATAACAAATTAACTTGGACAATGTGTTCAACGTCGAAAAAGCTTTTGAAAATATTCATTTCTGAAATTTCATGTCCCTTTTTTATTTTTTTAGTTTCGTACAATAACAAAACTGATTGTTTTAGACTTGAGTAGAGAGACACTAATGTCATTGACATTTACAACGAAAGAACATACAAAGATATTGTTATGCAAGACTACATATTTATGATATATTTGCATTTTATTTCAAGATTCAACCAACTGTTTAAAATTTCAAATCAAAGTAGCTTAATTAAATCTTTAAAACTATGCGACTGCTTCAATTGCGGCTTTCTTCAATAGTATTATTTTTATATTGTATCTAACGCAACATAAGCATAAGCCAGGATGGTTCGCTAGTGTTTTATATTGTGTTCTTTAAAATAGCCCCATTAAACAATTCTGCACTGTTATTTACGGTTTTTATGTATAGCAACATTAGAATGTAACGTGATAACATTGAGCAGCATTTTATAGTTCTTACTTTGTTTGATAAACCCGTCCAATGCTTGGAAATGTCACGCTACATAGTTACTGCGGTGTGGATTGCACCATTAGTGTTTGATTCTGTAGTGTTTATAATTTATAAATTCCAAAATAGCCAGGTCAAAAAAAATGTAAACAATGGATTTCAAATAAAAGCTGCAATAGACCGAGCGCAGGCTGACCCAAATCGATTGGCGTGATGCCCAGCCGTTCCACAGGACGCGGGAAACATCATTCATTTCTTTATTAATGCCAGTGATATTACCGTTAGTTCGATTCATGAAATTATATCGAGATTCTTGTTTGCTCTCCCTATAATTATCTGTTATTCACTTTATTTGATATTTTAGCAACTTAATTGCACTTATAATATCAGTATATAAACTTGAAAAATTTTGTCTCAGGCGGGACTCAAACCCGCATCTCCTGTGCGAGGAGATGCGGGTTCGAGTCCCGCCTGAGACTAAATTTTTCAAGTTTATATACTGATATTATCTGTTATTCGTTTGAAAGTATTTGAAGATCACCATTAACGAAACGAAAGACAGTTGATGTTATGCAGAACTACCTAACGTTTCATCAGTAGTAGCGAAATACATATTTACTTTTAGTTCTCTCATTTTTATAACCCTTGCTACCTTAATGAAACATTAAAAACTCACAAAAATCAAGACGACAGATTCTTTATCTTTCGGCTTGATTAATTAAAAAATAATAAAGTTCGTTACTTACATCTTCATGTGCAATCACTATGTGTTATTTTGATTCAATCATGATTTTCCGCACATACTTTTAACACCCCTGAAATGATTTCTGGACTAAAAACTTTTTCCTGGGTCTTAGGCTATCCGTACTTATAGTATTTTTTTTTTCAGCCCTTTAATTACTACTTATTTGGAATTTATCTTTTATAACTAGCAATTATTTTCCAAACTGTGATAATATTGGGCTGTGTATTATTATTATTATTACAAATTTATACATAACCCTGGAATACTGCGAGTTGCCCTGATTAAAGACAGTGAGAAATTATGAACAGCATACTCTATTGTCGCTTGACAGACTTATATCTCATACTAGCACATGAGACGTGTCGCACCTCTTTCCAAACTAACATAATAAATGCAGAAGTAACTCTGGTTGGTCTGCCTGCTACCTTTTCACGTTAAAGAGCTTTAGCATTTGACTTAAATTTGCTGTAGGCTTGAGGAGGCCATAAATATTTTAGTCCCGGAAATATTCTCTTAATGATATGGGCGTACGTTAAAATTATGTTGAAGTGATCCATGGGGACAAAGTCGCAGGTGAAGACGCGGTAAAAACTGCATTGATCTTAGAATAATGCATTGAGTGATTACCACATACGAAAAGGTTATTAATAAGTAAATACTTTAATTATTTCCGGGGTCCGGAACGTGTATGGTCGATAAAAACAGTATTAGTTGCATAATAACTTGTTGGTAGGTATGAACTCGTATGATAAAAAGGTTTACTTTAAATACATTAGTGTCTGGAATTGATTTTAATATAACCAGGCACTGGTAGGATATAGGTACTCAATCTTAAAAATAAGTTTCGAATAAACCGAATATACTTATTAAAAAGAAAATTAAGCTGTGACATTGGGTAAACATTATGACAAATTGTAATATTATTATGCGTGTAAAAATGATAATGACATGCCGATACAATTCTCAGAAATCTTGGTCTGAATTTAAAAAGATAAGCAGAATCAAATAGAGAGTAGAGTCCCTGGTCTTACATTTAGTACTACATATAAGTAACGACCTTCAAAATTAAAAAACTTATACTTTTTTTATAAAATCATTATTAGTAAATGTTAATTTGGCATCGTCTCAAAATTTGTGGATTATTCCACGTTTTTCGTCAGTAAAATTTTTGTGAAATACAAATCCACAAAGTGAAACTTAAGGCGTTGTAGTTCCAAAATGCAGCGTTTTTGAGTTTTCAAAACCCATTTTAAAACTAGAAAATAGCGGTTTTAAAGTCGAAAAAAAAAAAAAAAAAATTGTTAGTTGAGAATCTATTCTAGTCACAGTCGCTAACGGTTACACGATTTGATTAACTTGGCTAGATAGAAAAAAATCACGGATCTACCTCTCTTCGAAATGTTTTTTCAATGGGGACTACCGTTTCTTTGCTCACCAGTTGGAGCCACTGTAGACTGAGGTCCGGAGGTATAGCTATCAAAGGCGATTGGCGCCGAAACAAAGTGTTATATCTTGAATCTAATTAAGGTTATATTGTTTATAAATAACTATCTTGATATCAACAAACTAACTTCTGCAATATTTGCTCTTGAGGCCGCCTATTTTTGCGCTTTTTTTTAATTCCGCTTTTAAAGCGTTCACATTAATCGCCAAATAATCTATATTTGCGATATTTTACGAAGGAGATCACTTTCCAGCAGGTAAATTAAAGAAATTATAATTTATGCAACAAATTCCTCTAAAACCAGTACAAAGTGAATGATATTGGACCTCACGCGACACTAGCGCCTCTAGTGGCAAATTCACTAGCGATAGCCCCCATTTCACGACTAAACTACGGACATTTTAAATAAAAAAATTATGCATGTTTAAAGCTGCTAAATATTTATAGACATATTCGCTGAGTTTGAATTCATTAAATGATATACTTAATTACTATGTTTAAATAAATACAAAGTACGGGCGGCGGTTCTATAAATCACGAACTTCTAGGCCTTAAGCTAAGTAAAATTTTGACAGACAACTACATACATTGTTATTATCACAAAAGCATTTACAATGAGTGAAAGAGACTTGATAACGAGTTCACACCTTTGCTTCGCTGGCCTCCTGCCAAACGGTGCGACCACCCAAAGCTACACCTGACTGAAACTATATTGAACTGTTAACTGGTTCCTATTAAAATATAAATGCGTTGAGTGACAAGTGCATGTTTTAGTTCAATAGTTTGTTGTTAATTCTGACAGTGACCTACACAGTATGTAGATATATACCTACTTGAAATCTGTGGTATTGTGACATAAATGATAAATTATGTCAATTTTCAGGACTAATTGATATTCCAAAACTTAGCTACAGGTCCTTAAAAATCCACACCATCACATTTGAAGTATAATATACCATTTATCTTAAGTTCCTTTCAAAGATAAATATTTAAGGGATATTATGTATGTGATTAGCATCTTAGTTTTCAAAATCTGTCTAATTGATGCTCATTCTTGCGTCAATTAGCCAGTGTGTTAGTTTCATATTGAATATTTTCTTATTCGTTTGTAGAAATTTTATTTTCATTGAGAAGAAACCCACATCTGCAGAGCTGTGGGTGTCACAACAAACGCTCGCTCACCCGATATGCGCATTAAAATTAAATAATGGCTCAAGGTTCGTTATTTTTGTTTTATTAACACTAGCCTGTGCCTCTGGCTTTTGTACTACTAAATCTGTTTTATTCATTGAAAGTATTTTATCAAATTAAACGATCTAAAGTGACTTGTACTGTTGTTCGTTTTCTTGACATGAAGATTGGAGAGGAGAATTCTTACATGCCGATACACTGTCTCTCTCGAGAGACGATAAGGTATCTTTTTGTCAGACAAGAGAGATAGAGAGACTTATAAAATATTACGTCACATTCTGTTCTTGCGTTGAGGTTTGCATTCATATAATGTTAACCTGTCAGAATCCAGGTGTTACATTTTAATAATCTAATCATTTAAATATTTTTTTATCTATTAAATACTTGTCAATTGATATTAACAGGTACAAACTTGAGAACACCTGATTACTTATATCTTTTTCAATTGTTTATTTGTGTGGTTAATATAGGTAGTTTAGTACGAGATACATAAACACGAACGCTGTGACTATTCCTGAACATTTTATATAGTAGATTTTTTGCTTCATGTTTGTATATTTTTCTTTTAGGTGATATTCTATAGTTGAGCTAGCATATAGTACCTAATGCTGTCATGCATACTGTTTTCAGTTTCTGCAACCCCCCGGACGTCATCAGATCATCTCTCCTAGTGCTCTCTAATATTTCTATATGTGTTTCTTGGTCGGCATTTATCGTCGTCATTGCATCGGGTCATTTAACGTGCCTATCCCTATTTAAATGCAGTCATATTTTAAGCCACATCGTGAAGTTTCAGTGAACTGCCGCCTAGACTCGACTCGATAGTTGAAGCTCGGAAAGTTTAATGGCATTATTCGATATTGAGAGAGTTGTGTTTAGTAGTTGTTGGTAACCTAAATTGTTTCATTCATCGAATTCAGTCGTAATACGATGCGCACTATGATTATGTAACATTACTGGCAGAGTTAACGTTTTGGAACATATAATTTAGTGCTATAAACCTCAGACGTACCGGCTTGCTTTATTTCATTTGTTCTGAGAAGTGTTGGGACAGTGACAGAAATGCTAACAATTGCGCCACGGGAATTACTAACGGCCAAAGGGACTTGGCAGTTTTGACCTACATTATCAGTGGCTAATATGATATTTGTTCTTTACGGGAGTATTTGAACAACAAATTTTTGGTGTTTCTTTTTATATTTACAACATATTATTATGTCCAATAAATAATCATTTCATTGAAAACACTCCTAATACATATTACTATGTTAATTCTATTCGTGTATAAGTAAAAGAAATTATAACAATTACCTCTTCCTCTAGCTAGATACTATCTGAAAGCAGGTACTCATACATTTTATGTCACAATAAAACCGAAACGATATAACAAGTATTTAACTAGCAAATTATTGTGCATTTTCATTTCGTTGTAAAAAAAATATTATGCGCCCGAGTTCCCTCTAATATCATTATAACATAGTCACCAGCCCATATCAGTCTACTGCTGGGCATAGGCCTCTCAAAATGGAGGATTTTGCCACGATAGGAACACTGGAAAGCGAGTTCATAATGACACTGACCAATGGTGAAGAGAAGACGCTCCTGTCCGTCTTCTAGCAGTACTTCTTCAGTCGCCTTTTACGACTTTATTGGCATAGAAGGGTGCTTTTAGATGAGTTTTACTACCACACAGAGAGAATATGAGAGAACTAGATACATTTATCTATACACAAATTAATTATAACTTTAACGCCACAGGTGTAAAATAGCCAAAACATTTTCGTCATTAGCAGGAAACTATGGTAATTAGGATGGCAAATAGCGTGTTGTTTGCTGGCGGCGCGTCACGCACCCCGGCGGGACTTAATAAAATTAGGCTGATGGTATTAGAGCCTCTGTCTGACAGACATTCGTTATGGAAAAATATGGGGAAATAGCGTTTCTACACATATCGAAAAATTCAAACTTTATTCATATATATTAATAGTACCTATTCAAACGAAGAATGAGAAAATAAATACACGTTGTAGAACTACTGTTAAGGAAAAAAATGGTCATCAATTTTGCCGAGATCATGGCACTTGCAATAGTGCCGAAATATTTTTTTTTGTGATTCCGTAATCGAATCCGAACAACTAACTAGTATTATATTATCTGTGCCGAACATAAACGAAACACTTACGTTTTGAGGTACTTAAGGCGAAAACGTTTCGAAATTTATAACGTTTTCCGACGTACAACTTTTACGCTTCAAATAAGCGAAAGATCAAATTAATATTAATGTAATATTGCAATAGGCGGTAAAACTAATGCTTTTTTATGTTTCATTCCACTGAATGTATTTGTAATAAGTTTTTTTATGTAACTAAATAAAATTAATATAAAATTTTAAAGTAAAAAATAACACAAAAATATTAATCAAAAAAGATAAAATTTATAATATAAGGTAGGAAAGTTTTTTTTATGTTAAATGTTGCAATGCCATCGTGGTCTCTCACCTTCATGGATTATCAATATACCTACTTCTAATTTCCATATTCATAGCGACTATAAAAATAACTTAATCCCACGATAACACTCCCTTTATTGTTTGTGCATATAAATATTTTTACAAAGTAGGTATTTACGCCTTGTTTTATAGGATGTTGCCTGCCAACACTTTAACCATGATTTTATCCGTATACATACCTACTAACATTCTGTTTTTAGTTGTTATGTAATTTGATCAAGTCGTAATTAGGAATTGTTCAACAGATAAAAGAGATTTTAGATTTGTTTAACTAGCGAATAGGAAACTATAGCCTTTTAGGTCGTGTACCTACTCAAGGATTAAATATTATATTCAGGATAATATTCCTACTTTAATTTATGTTGCATAAAGTCATAACATTATATTTTAGGAGATATAGTTTGATTTATTATTTATACCTTTATATGTTTACACTTATTTGTCTAAATGACACTAAAACTTCTACAGCCAAATAATAAAAAGTCTTATCTAATCAAGACAAATGAACAACGGAAATGGCTTTTGAAATTTGCATGGAATTAACATACTATTCGTATGTGTGCCAACGAGACTTGAAGACATTATGGCCTTGAGTTTACCGAACCAGTGTTTTAAAGTATAGATTTGTTTTATGCGTGCGTTAAATAACCTTAGCCATTAAAGAGGGCTGAAATAAAGTGTATGTCAGAACCATTTCAAAAGTGTGACAAGGCGGTTAAGCATTCATAATGATGGGCCACTCCTGTACACGACTTAGCCAATCATTATCACATAAATGGTTGATTTATTTCAAATGTAATTGTTAATTTATAAAAACGAATTAAGCGTTACTAAATAAACGTTGATTGGCTTACGTCAGTTCATAGATGCAGAGCTGCGGGCAAAGGATCAAAAAGTATCTGATAAACTTAGTACTGAAACCAACAGGTTTCGTTATTGGCTAAATTTTTAGCTATTTAGGATTATCTAGTCAACAAAGTACTCTTATAGTTTCGCCATGTCCGTCGGTCTGTCTGTCTGACAAGTTGATAGGAAAAGTATCAAAGTCGAGTAAGAATTGCAAGTTAAAGTCTACCAAAGAAAAAATTAAACCGATAGTAAATATAAATTTATGAACCATGCAAAGTTATGCATATAACAATGTAATCAAGTAAATCAGAATTTGCGACGTCATCAAATAAACGTCATCTATGGGGTTATTCCCAAAGGTTCATACTTTAATTTCCAAGAGGTCCACGACATTAAAAATAAAGAAGCATTTTCTTCCCCAGCGGGTCCATGAGAATATTTGGTACAGTGAACAGTAAAAGCTGGGTAATGGGATAGATTAAAATTATTAATTATGAAATAAAAGAGTGACTACTTAGATGAAAAAGGAGTCTATATTGTTGCGTCAAAATTTCTTTGGCATAGACTTAAAAATATAGTTTAAGAATAATTAAAATTACACAAAAAAAGCACTAAAAAATCACAGTTACGGTAGAATCAATATTATATCATCTCATCTTACACAAAAATAGTCTTACACATTAAAAAATCATTGTTAATCCTCCCATCATCGACTAAAGTAATTTAAAGCATTAAAAAATCAAAATTTACAATTATTATACCAATACTGTGATTTTTTAATGTTTAATCGTATTTTAGTTAAGAAAAAATGACTTACTATGATATACTTAAACTGTGATTTTTTTAATGCTTAAGTTTACTTTAGTCTAAGATGAGAGGATTTTTTAATGTTTAAGACTATTTTTTCATCTGTTATGCCACAGATGAACTGCTTGAATTAAACATGTTTGAAGTGATCTAATCGTATCGTCGCATATTATTTAAGTTGATTAAAATAGCTTCCATTAAAACGACCCTTTCTACAACGATAACCAGTCACGATAACGATTCACCAAAGAAGTCGTTCCGGCGATCACTAACAAGTTGATATCATCATCTACATAGCTTTGGTCCTATAATCGTCATCTTATTTATGTATATTATATCATATTTAATGTATTTAGATTTATATATTTTATAATTTTGCCTAGTTTATCTACTTCTAGGTAAATATTATGTGTAGTTTATTGTAATTATCATCTTTTATTTGTAGGAGTAACTCCAGTGCTCAAAATTAATTTTATGTCATTTTGTAATTACTTTGTCGCACCGCCCACAAAACATTTCCGCTTAGCCACTGGTAGTCTGGTAGATAATGCCATTTGGAATTTAATCCACCTTTTGTACCTATTTTTATTTGTGCAATAAAGTTTAAATAGATAAATAAATAAATAAATAAATACCAGAGAGTTTGTGTTGTTTTTGCTGATTGTACTTTGAAAAAGTCTCGCAGACCTATTGGGAATTCATATCGAAAAATTTAAAAATACACTTTAAAACTTTATGGACCCGGTAGGAATAGAGGAACAATAGATTCGTGGATCTTTGGGAATAACCCCAGCACCCACTGAAAATGTACATGCTCTATTACCTTAGTTCAACTTTTAGCCATGTAAGGTAGTCGTAAAATTTGCATTACGATAGGATGACACGTGGTATTAGATGCAAATATTTAAATTAAGACAGTTTGAACAAAGACAAAAATGCTTTAGAGCAAATGCTCTGAGCAAAAATTACATATTTTTGTTTGCTAATGGATAATTTTATTTCTTCAAATTTTGTATTATATAGGACGTATTAAGACATGTCGACAATTTACATTTAATACATTTAGACGATATTAGTTAAAGACAAACTATCTTGAAGATGCTCGTTGATGTTACCAAATATGAAACTAAATTATGATTTATATTTTTATCTTAATATTTCCAGCGTGTATAAATGAATTACGTTGTCAAACAGTTATCAGACTGCTTGCACTTGATATCACACAAACATTTGCTCAAGCCGACCCAATTTGGGGCAGAGGGTTATCGTTACGCAAGTTAGGTCACAGTTCGTAGGTTTTCTTCAGCCCTCCGGCTGGGAGGCACTGCGTTCTTCTGAATAACTGTGGCCTCGTTTTAGTATTTGTCTGAGAAGAAAAATTGTATATATTTAAATATGGAATTATTCATTATCAGTCCATATTCGCCATTGATCAAACTGCGATTTCGCCAAACGTGGCGATTATAAGTTAATCCTACTCATGGAGAGACTTATCTCCAATAGCAACCTGATTTGTGCTTATTGAGAAATGAGCTTATTTTCAACAGACGAAAAAAGAGGATAATAACAATTCGACGCTTATGTCTTTTTTTATATGTGACCCTGCTAACATAGTATCTAGCAGACCGATTCCGATGACTTATTGTTTGTTTAATGGGGTAAAGTTGATGCTATTTAAATTTGGAAAAAATATAGGTAACTCAAAACTATGATACGGAAAGTGAATTAATAAGATGCACTGCTGATTTGATCACTTTCGGTGTCATTTTCCCCATATTATTTTAATATTATTACATAACAACAATGCATTTATAAGGTTTTGTTAAGTATTGTCAATTTGAGACGGACGAGTGTAAATTAGGTCTTATCGAGTGGACAAATTGTCATTCAGACGTCTGTACAGCGTTATCGCGACCTTAGCCACTTGGAGCTTCATATCTGCATACACTGACGCTTTCCAATTACGCTCCAGATGATTGGAGCTTTGTTCAATGCCGCCTCACATATACTTTATTTGCATCATAAGTGATGAAGTTACTCTAGGCAGTAATGATAGTAATAATATTTATAATCGTTGAGTTCGATAATTTACTTAAGTATGTTTCCATCATCGGATTACTCAGATTAAATATTAGTAAGCAGTTCACAATTTCCACTTCAAATAATGAGAAATGTGGACGCAAGTTTTAAGATACCATAAGTTGCCTTACGGGGGATTTTTCATGACTTACTAAAAGATGAATAGGAGCAACAGTAATATAAATCAAAAAGTATAACGATATAAACCGCTTATCATACCAGGCCCTGAACATTTCGCGTCATTAGCGGCATCTTCTCGGCGTGTACAAATTTGTCGAGCGTCGCGGCTCGTTTGATGTGCATCCATACGGTGGCAGTTTTATCGCAACTACATACTACCTATTTGTGCTCACGCGACCTACTTGTGCCATTATATAGACAGTATTATTTATGTTCTCAACACGCTTTCTTTTTTTATAGCTACAGTATTTTAGCCTTATGGGACCTATTACAAAAATTCTACAGTGATCGAAAATCGGAGACTACTATAAACTACGAGTATAGCTACAAGTTTGAATAAGTTACAAGGCTTTAATTGCTGTCCGTTATTTTGCATAGATCTGAAAATTCATATAACCAGTGTAAAAATTACAAATAAATATGATTAACTGGCTGTTGTGATGTTGTAGTTCATAGAGGCCTCTGATTTTCGATTTATCTTTTAAATATGCAACAAAAAGCAGCCCATTTTTTTACCTGCATCTTGTACTAGTCGTAGAAGTCTCGATTTTCGCACATTTCAAACAACACCACATATTTTACACTGACTCATTATTTTTTCGAGGAAAGGATAATAATATCTAATGGTCTGAAGCTTTAATCCCGTATAAGGCAGGCTACAGTTTTTATATAGGCGTTATATAATTTAGAACAAATTTGCGATTTTTTTGCTTGTGTTTAATAAATGTTGTGTGATTCCACTGAATAGCAGCCAACGAAATAAGTAGTTGAAATTCAAAAGCCTGCAGAATAGACTTCTATTGCGGCTTCTTTGATTGGTCAATTTTGTCAGTATATGGTGACAGTCTTATCGCGTCTATTTGCAAAGCTGCCGTCGACCTACTTGCCAATGACTTACAAAGGATAGCCAGCCTTCATTTCTGACAGGACAATGTGAAATAATAATATAATTATAGTACATAATATGACAATGTGAAATAATAATATAATTATAGTACATAATATCCATAGTATCGATCATGAGTTATTTGATATATTTTTAAGTATATCTATTACTTTATTTAGAACTTTCTGTTAAGTAAGTCCTTTGAAGTTAAATTGAGTTAGAAATTCTTCATGATAAATCCACTATAAAAAACTTTGCACATAGGTATGTAAGTGATCGGAACACCTAAATCAAAATAAAATGTAACAAAATGCATCTACCTAATATACCTATAAATCGAGTAATTTCTTCCATTCTACTATCGGTATTCGCTTCGTATCGCTTAATCCACTTTTTGACCACCATGCAAACAAAAGTTGGTCGTTTCGCTCTTTCTGTTAACCTTTTAAAGAGTTAGGTATAGAATCTAATCTTTATCTAATTAGCTTAGACCTAGCTCTCGCTAAAA
Source organism: Anania crocealis (assembly GCA_949315895.1). Lineage (NCBI taxonomy): Eukaryota > Metazoa > Arthropoda > Insecta > Lepidoptera > Crambidae > Anania > Anania crocealis. The sequence continues at coordinate 11,895,804 of OX438864.1, forward strand.
CTTATAATATTGTATCAGATAGGATGTTTTGTAAGTTTTGCAACTGAAAGCGAGCTTATGTACCTACCGAAAACTGTTTGTGTAGTTGTATGAAAAACATTCATCAGCCAACTTTCTTTGTTTTTCTCCTTAAATATTTAGCGTTGATCAGAACGTATTTCAAGCGCCAATCCATTTTTACGGATTCAATTTGCATGTACATAATGCCCTTGAACCGTACTGCTTGCACTAAGTCTTAGCTAGTCCCAAATTGGTTGCGGGGTCATATTCGCACAATTAGCAATTTAGCTTTTCGGGACACGCTCACTGGCAAGGTCTGCGATTGCATGGTTTACGATTTTACTAAACGCTACGATTGTAGAGCAAGGTTTGGTGTTTTGTATAAGATAAAACAAAAGACGTACGCAGTATAGGATAGCACTTTTACGACCTAAAAGTCATTTTTTTTCGGTAAAGGACGATGTCTTTGATACCTACAGAAGAAGCACGCACTACCATCAAACATTTTCTGGGACTTGGGTTACGGCACACGTTGTAAAACTACGAGTATCTTTCTAATTATCCAATGAAGCCGTAGCAAAGCTATAAATAGGCAGGTCAAAGGCATATAGAATTTAAAGGAATAACATTCTGTCTGCGGTCAACCTTAAATGTAATATAATTCGGAAGTCGAATAGTATCTTATCTAAGTATTTTTATCAAGTTCGAAATGGATTCAGGTGTCTTTTTTTACCTATAGTGTTTTCTCACAAAGTTATCATTAGGTTTTCAAAATATTACAATAAAATTTTAATAGGAAATGTATATGTAATTTTAAAGTTTACCATTCTAAAATGGCCTAAGAAAGACATCAGACAAAGTCGTCTAAATAGCACGCAAGGTTGCTGATTGCACTACGCCTAGCAAGCGTCAATAAAGTATTGCGCATTCCTTGCGCGACCTGTAACCTGATTACCAGCTGGATACGAGACATATATCGTTTAAATCACATTCATACATTATTGTGTCCATAATTTTATATTAACACTACTTATTCGGTTACTTAAAATGTACCTTTAATCGCTCCTTTAAAGCATTTTCTTGTTACAATATAAACGGCTTGCAAACATACGAAATAATTATTAGTTACTAATAATATAAATATATACTATCTTTACTTAACACACCAACTTTGTCTTTTTAACACCTTTGCCTCAGCTAATTTGACGTTACTTAGTGCTCCCGGATCTGTACGTCTATCAAATTGCATTAGTAACATTAAATGCCTCACAACACAATTCTCACGCGTAGTATATTATGTATGTTATGGGCTGTCGGTAAATATATTCACTATAAGTGCTTGAACACTCAAGATCACAATGTGTTATTCATAATGTTACAAACTTCGAAAACTAACATCGTAACCCAATAAATATACGGAGCGCTCAGTTATACAACGAAGTTATAACACTGGTGCACGTAAAAATGCAGTGACATTATTCTGACCTTTGCAGTAAAATGGACTTTGTAGAGCGAGTGATTTTTGTTTAATGCAAAACACATTAGGGTGTGCATTCAAGGTTTTATCCCAAATAAGAATAAAAATGAGGATTTATGTAAACATTTATACAAAATTACGATTAAGGATTGGATTCTTCGGTGTACCAAATTGTTGGATCAAGCATTGTTGCTAAGTTATGATCTAAAATTAGGACCTATAAGTATTTATACACAATTTGCCCGAATAATGCACCAAATGAATAAACGAACGATTTGTACATTCCTTAGTATCTTTATCGAAAAGCAAAATGACGCGGGCCAAAAAACTCTTCCCAAATGTGAAGATTCAAGGTTACTTTTTATAGCTCTTGGTAGGTACTTTATTTGTAAGCACAAGACGTTGCGTTTTTAACTCGACTTAAAACTGTGTTTTATTGGTCATATCTCTATCGTTTAATCTTAATTAAGCCCCTAGATTATTTTTATCTCGGAAATTTGCACTTGCGAATGGCCGTGCGCGTCTCCGCCTGACCCGTTTGAGATCTCAAATATTGGCTCTGAGGAGCAAACAACCTTATCCGAGAGTCCGTTTACGTCGCCCCACAATATGCTATAGCTAATTATATGTAGATATGCTGAGGAATAAGGCACCATGTCTGAAACTTAGATTATCTCGCTTTTGTATTTAAGTAGGTTGTTCGAATGTGTACGTGTTCAAATTTCCAACTAAGGAAGATTGTTAACAACAGAGCAATTCAGTAAACCAATTCTATTAAGATACTGACCCATTATCAAACTCTGGTTTTTATTTGTTCCGGAGTTGCTTGGGTAAAATAACATTAAGATTTGGAAATGTAGATAATATTAACAACCAATTTGATTATTACGGTAGGATAAATAAATACATTATAGGTACACGTAGAGCAAAGATTAAACACAATTTTAAATCCAATTATGATTACGACATGAAAGTAGTACATAATGGACAATGTCGGCTATAAAGTCACGTCTGACATCTTATTCTTAAATTCAATGTTAACTTATGAATACCTGAATTATGAATATTAAAATAAACACACGAATATTGTTTCACTTTGAGTAACATATTACTGAGTCACTAACATACAGTAAGTTTTCCTAAAGACAGTGTAATAAAATAATGAGTAAATACATCAGTTTTAAATAAACTACTTCTAGAAATTAGTTCTCAAGCTGCTATTCATTTAGATATTAGATTACCATTATGCCAGTCTATGCTGCAAATAATGTTCGGGAAAGATATTTTAGTACTTACCTGAATTAATTTTGCCCGTAGAACAATAGAGTCATGCAATATGATTAATTAGACAACTCGATAACTTAATCATCGGTCCGATAAAAAAATACATCTTGTATTCGAATATAAGTAGTACCTATAATAAATTGCTGCTCCGAAGCAAGATCGCTCGATGATTTTATAAACAATAACTGATCACAGTATTGGTAACCAAGTATTGACACGTAAGCTTGGGTGTGTGGGAGTCGATCGTTGTCCTTCGGTGCCTACTTAAGATGTCCAGTAGTCACTCGAAAATTATCGAGCACACAACAAAAAAATACAAACAAAGTATTCGATTTGTTAATATTGTGATGCGCATGTCGCAACGAGTTCCTACCAAAAGCACACGCCCAATTGACCTTCTGTCAAGGGCACTAAAGATACATCATTTTGAAACACCAAATGCGTTAATTTATTATTTCTGTAAACGCATGACTTCCGCCCTTTGAGCTGTAGGAAGTGATTAAGTACTGAAGTTTCGATAAAAAATAACAAAAGTTTGAGTATTTTATTCTCACGACCGCGCTAACACCTATCAAAAATGTATGTGTGAAGGTAAAATCAGCTGTGTATCCATCGTGATATTGTTGAATTCGGTATGAATCCGCGGGTTCTAACGCAGAAAACACGTTTGGGAATTGTGTGGGTATACATGTACTTTAAACAATGAAGTAAAAGACATTTTCGATGGCCAATTTGTCGTGTCTTTTATATGTATTCTAATCAGGATCGCGCGTGTGGGGGTGCGGCTGTGTAGCTCGCTCGTGTGCATGAATGTGGAAGTGTTAAAAACAAACATGTACTAATTAACATCCATTCATTTGTGTAGAGGCCTTGTCGGTTGGTGTGTGACTGGCTGGTTCTCTGTCTTATCGTTGTGTGCACCTTAAGAAACAGACCTGCTACTTATATTAATAAAATTATTCTGCTGCATTCTCTAGAAGTTTTCTCAATAACAAACTCCTAAAATATTATTGAGATATGATTTAGTTAATTATTGATTGTTGATTGATAAGATACCTCGGATTTCGTGTAAGCAGTTAGGGTTTGGTTTGTAGATTAGTTATAACAATCGTAGGTATATTTCCACGGAAATTATATGTCACCAAATCATTTGTAAATTAGATATTTTACTAGTTTTACCAATTTGCTAAGAGTTCAAAATATATTTATAAGGGTCACAGTCCGGGTAGTTATAAAATTAATTACTTCAAATAATAGTTACTTTAACTATTATATGAATTAATTACTTTTATAATCTCTGAATAGTTGAGAGTGGTAAAATTAAGTTTTCATTCGTAAAAAATAATATAAAAACAGATACGCTGTCAAACATTAAGTTTGTTTTGATTTTTTTGCAATCAGGCGTAATGTAGAGTCGAAACTTTTATCTATTACTAACAAAATTCATACTTGATTTATTTATGATAGATATTCAACTTGATTTATAGGCATAATTACAAAAACTGGTGCCAATGGTCCAAAGATAATAATAACATTATTATTAAACATAGGTATTTTTGGAAAAAAGAATTTTGCTGATTCAGTAACATTAAGAAGTTGGTGATTTATTATTTAACATAGCAATTCGACCAACACAACTCGTGGACATCTGGCGATGTTGTGACCTCTATTGAAACTGAGACTGTAAAAGCAATTATACCTTACCCATAAGTCACCAAAAATATCGTGGGCGATACTCATTCATACTGGCTTGGTTGTACGAGTTAATCGGAATAACATAAATCGATCATCCAATTAATGTTATAGTTTAAATAAATTGTATATGGGAATGTCTCTATTGATTCAAATTAGTACCTACGCTTAGTAATACTGCGATTGTCCCGAAGTGTTTTTTTGAGGTACCTCATAGTTAGTGTATGTGCCAAGTTGTACTATTGTAGTAATTATTGTACGTATTATGGAAATACATTTATTTTTAAACATATATTCTTACTCTTACAACTTAATATAGATAATAAACTTCTTATGCCTGCCCATGATGTCGTATTTTAGTTTTTGAAACCAACTGACGAGAACCGTAAATTGTATGTTTTGTCAAATAAAAAGCCTACTAGGTACCTATTCCAGACTATACTTAATCTAAATCTGGGTGTTAAACTTAACCTTAAAACCGTTCAGCCGTTTGGTAACGAAGATCCATTCAAAACTTTATAGTAAGTTTAGGTAATATTTGTAAGATACACTTAAAAAAACTTTATTTATTATTAATAGGCAGAACCTTTTACTGCCTATTCATATTTTCAATGATAAATGCTGATAATATTTTTATTAACATTATAATGATTACTAACGTTGTTGTCGAAATCTAACGTTGTGAATGTTATCAATTTTTTTTAAATTATCGCATAATAGCCTCCTCTAATTTTATGCTAGGATAACATGCATTTTTTTAGTAACTTATTATGTATTATCTTGTCATTTATTAGGTAAATATGAGACTGACTGACTTCAAACATAGGCATCCTAACAGTATTTCATTTTTTCAACTAAATTAAGCAAAAAGAAAATAACATTTATTGATCCCTAATGAGTTTGTATTTAGTGAAAAAATACCAATTTATATGACAGTCCTTGTAAGCAATAAATGGTAATAAAAATTACACCGTTCGAGCAAATTACATTAAAAATCCGTGCTTAATTAACTTTAAATTAAATATACCTCTCAGCTATAAACTTGCATCAATAAACGTATAACTTTAGGATGTTTGCGTGTATATTATATATATTATGGTTACGCAGTCATAACTTGACAACACTGCCTTATAAAAAATATTATATTTAGCAATACCCTACAAAAACCCATGTTCTTTTTGACGAGTGTCAATTTAAGCTGTTTTTTGTATGACTATCCTAAATATTTTACAGTTTTGACTGATTCTACTCGTATTGCCGTTTTAATTCCATTTCAGTTTTAAAAGAAATAAGTGGTGTGCCTTTGCCTTTAAAGGCACCACTCAAGTAAAACACTTACATTTTGATAAGCCCGTTTTACGAAATAAATGGTAAACGAAGAGTATTTATATAATTATTATTAGGGGGTAAAGTATGAAATTGCCGTTTTGTATGGACGAAATCGAGAAAAGTCATTTTTCCATACTAACAATTTTTTAGTTTTTTTATAAACGCCTGAACCGTTTTCGATGCAATTAAAGGTGAAAGTTAGATGGTTATAAAGCTACGCATTATAGTATTCAAATTTCTGAAAATCAAAGTATATAATACAAATATACTTAATTGAAGCAAGGAGGTCAGCCGACACATTGTAAGGGGTCTTTTCAACGACTTCCTTTGAAGTAATAGGCACTAGTATTGCATTTTTTTTTAGTAAAAAGTTACTTTATTTAGTTTTTGATACAATACAAAAAGAATTACGCAATAATATGACTATACTTAAAGAGCTATAAATAAAATAAAAACCGGGAAAATTATCGGCAATTTCATACTTACACCCCTATTATTATATTGGTTGAGTTTGTAGTTGAAAAAATTATAAAAACTATAAGCTAGATACCTAGATGTCCGAGTTACATACAAGTCAGAGAACACTGGTTTAGAACGAAGTGAGTATCTACAATTAAGTCTATAAAGACATTCATTTGCATAATCTTTTTGTGGGCAGCAATTAATAAATGCAAGTAACCGTAAAACTTTTTACGTAATGGCGTATATGGAAGTTTTATTGATGGGATGTTTGAATAAAAAACATAGTGTTTTAATCCAACCAGTTTACCTCTACATATAAACGTATTAGCCCGTAGTAGGTATCTGTACCTATTCTAAAACTAAGAAACAATACCTACCCACTTACGCTGTGCTTATTACCTAGTACATATTGCAATTAAATACAACATATTATGTTACACTAAATTATCACTATTTGTTGTTTGTGAAGGTCAATGTAATACATTTAAAATAAGATATTTAAAAAAACCCTTTCAGCTGCGTTTTAAATGTACGCGCGTTGCGGCTGCGACTCTACATCAATAAAATACCAATTTTTAATTAGGATTCCAACAAATTTGTACCTTTTGTGTGTTAACTTAGTGAATGCAGGTATACTTGTATAAATTATAAGTACCTACCTACCTATTTGTGTGTAACAAATGAAAACTTACTATCAAAATTTACTAAGCGTAAATTAGCCAAATAGAGCTCATGCTTAACAAACTATGTGTGTCGAAATTACAAATGACACCACCCCTTCTCGCTCAATATTTGTCGCGAAAGGCAACTATTAAATACTGGAAAAATATGGACAGCATCGTCTCTTGTCCACCATTTTCCAAACGACATCGCTAACCCGGCTAGTTATTAAGTATTTCAAAATCTTCTTTTCGAGAAGCCTATCCACTAGCGGACTTAGGTTCGCTGATGTTAAATTGTTTATACCTACCTACCTACTACAGTAGTAGTATAAATTTTGCATTCGGCATTATGTAACTCTAAACGCGGTGCGCGTAATCAAAATGTAAATAAACGAATAGCGTGAAGTTAATCACATTGACAGCTGTTCGGCGTTGTTATGGAAGCTGCTAGCTGAAACCAACTGAAAACGTGACCTTCCTGTATTCTACACCTACATAGTAGGTATTACTTCCTTTAAGTCAGACTGTTAAAACGGATAATAATAATCCTAAAACATGTAAAGTAGCTAAGATCTAAACTACTGTTTTAATTACAAATAATATATTTTTAAAGTAATAATAATTGGTCAAACGTGATATAGAGTCATACTAAAATAAACAATAACTCTACATGTATGTTCATAAATATGGAAGCATCATAATAATTTTAATGTATACATTAAAATTATTATGATGCTTCCATATTTATGAAGCGAAAATAAGCAAATATGTTTTTAATCAATTATTGCGATTACAGATAGCTTAAAGCAAGGACAAGTTTCGGGTACCTTAACACGTGCGGAGTGGAGAACCCAAGCCGTCCATCAAATCTTTGTAATGGCGAGATCCTTGCTCCAGGAAAGGTCGGTCTACTCTGCACAGCCACAGATGCAAAGAGATTAGCACCAGCACCAACAATCGGACCGCGTCCGACAATCCCGGCACATCCACCACACGCCGGCCGATCAAAACATAGCTCTCACAAACCTTTTCGACGCACAGACTTGATTTGCAAAATTTATTCATCGCATCCACCGAAAACACTGTAATTTTTATGAGCCGGGCCGAAACGACGCACGAGCGGCTGGCTCCCGAATGTTTTCGTTATCCGGCACGAATTACCACCGATAAACTGGAAGGAAAACACCATGGGACGCTAATGCGGCTCGGTTGTCGCCGGAAAACTCGATTTTGCGACTAACACGTGAGCGCGAGCGCGAGCCGGCCACACAACCGCGCTGTAAACAGAGAGCCGCCTCGACAACACACGCACACGCGCGCACCCGCGCACACACACTTGCGCACCAGTCGCGCGCATATCTCGCCCGGCTAAAAATAGAACATCGCGCTATTGCCCTCCAATTGAACGCTCGCCACATCACGACATACCTTCCACTCATTTGCTGAGACTTCATTGATAGATTATACGCCAGCCAGAAGGCATTTCAATTCGCGACTAACTGAAACTTTATGATAAAATTTAACTGATATCAATATCGTGTGACAGATTGCAAATTTGATACAAGCAGTAAATTCATAAATCTTTCCACATCTATAGGTACGGATAGCGTTTTATAGGTACTTACCTTATACTGCCAAACCTTTAAAACTTTCAACGCGGTAAAGTTGAGCGCGAATTTTAATGAACGGACTGTTTGAATCTTCGTTAACTGAATATAACTGAGTCCTTGATTGAGAGCGAGACGGAATTCTGTTTACATTCCTATCTATAAAATCCGTGTTTTAAATAGGTTATCAAGTTGAAACTTGTTTTTTACTTGGCCTAGGTAGGTATCATTTTCTTGCTACGATACCTATATGCTACGAATCTAAATCTTTAAAATAAAAGGCTTGTAAAGAAAATTGCAAGACATAAAATAAGTTTTGACTCTACACAACAAGTAGATATCTGTAAAAGATTTTTTTCTCGGCCTACTATTTAAACATTCATCTGAATGACGACTTAAAAGCTGTCTTACGCGGTTTCTCAATGGTGGAAGTATCGAATGATCGTTATCAATGAGAGATAAAATCTTGCTCTATGAACACACTTAAACACTACAGTAAACTTACTTAATTTTGTAATTATGGATTACTGCTAAGAGAAACACTTCCGTTGCTCTAACTAAATCTACATAAAATGTAAGTGGAAAACTGTGTATTCATTCACAAAACTAGGTTTTACCCGTAGCTTTGCTCGCGTAAATGTTGATTCAATAGATTTCTTCACTAGTAACTATTCAGTTATCTATGAACACTTATGAAAGGTTCATACTTAAATTACTATTCATTAATAAACCATAATTGAAAATTGGGAACCATAGAATCAATGGTTCCCAATTTTCAGTGAATGATGGATGATTGTAGACGATTGCTTATTTAGCATTACCTTACATTTGTTGTATAATTTCTGACTTAAAATTTTATATTTTCAATGCTTGCTGACCCAATTTTCATATTTTTAAAAGTGTTTTTTTATCAGATTTTAAAAGGAGGATACTGGAGGCTACTTAAAATCTATCAAACAAAAATAAATTATAGAAATCAGTCAGCTACGTATTTTTCTTGCGAAAAGTTTAGTATCAGGATCCAAATTTCTCTATACCAAAATACAATTTCCGCTGATTAGATTAGGCTCGACAAACTCACTTTCCCTTTAAATTGTAATTTTTATTCACTGTTATTTCTAAACATACTCGGATTGAAAATCATCTAATGGTAGATGGTAGAAGCCAGAAAAAATACAAATTATCCGCATCCCAAAATTAGAAAATATTTGAATGGCTATAGGAGCCATATGTATCATAGGATATTGTAAGAGGCGTCTGAAGGAGGAGATTTTATTTATATACAAATTAAACTAGGTGGACAGAAGAATTCAGTTCGGTTGGGCAGCATTTGGGAAACTATGTCAAGTCTTCTCATCATCGATGCCACAATGCCTCAAGACGAAAGTCTTCAATCAGAGCGTCTTACCGTCATGACATACGGAGCCGAAACGTGGACACTGACGGTATGGTTAGTCCAGAAGTTCAAAGTTGCTCAGCGGGCTATGGAAAGAGGTATGCTCGGAGTTTCTCTTAGGGATAAAATGAGAAATGATGACAATGACATAGCCCACCGGATTAGCAAGCCGAAGTGGCAGTGGGCTGGCCATATTAGCCGCAGAACTGACAACCGCTGGGGTAAACGAGTTCTTGAGTGGAGACAGCGTCTCGGCAAACGTAGTGTAGGACGCCCTCAGGCCAGGTAGAGTGATGATTTGCGCAAGACGGCTGGCAGGAGCTGGATGCGAGAAGCCGAGGATCGACCTAAGTAGCGTGCAATTGGAGAGGCCTATGCCCAGCGGTGGACTGCGATAGGCTGATAATGATAACAAAACTAAGGCCCTATGGTGTGGCAGTTATGGCAAATTGCCATCCTTGGGCTCTTGTTTTGGAAAGGCCTGTCTAGCTATGGATTTATGCTGCCTGATGAAAATTGTTTTTACCTTAAATTAACTCGAGTAAAAGGAAGCTAAGGTCCAAAAATCCACCAAGTGTCATGCATCATTAAGGGTTCCGTGTTTGTTTCATAACTAAGAATTGTTTAGTGTAAACCCGACATCATCGTCATAAAACATGACTCTAGCTGTTCTATTAATTTAATTTATTACCTTGTTTTTTTTTACCACCCCAACTATTACCTAGTCTAACTTAGATACATTTTCTCTTACACACTTACAAAGCGTCAAACTTTTGTGGGATTCAAACCCACGAATCTTTTGTTTGTTGGATAAGCGAAGAGTGAAAATAATTATCAGCCGATAACCTATTTCGATTGAGATGCTCTATATACCTAAGTAGGACTCTTCGGGTATGGAACATTACAAATCGTGTTCTAATGATCTACTCGTAACATCTCATAATCGGCATAAATTACTCAGAATCCACTTTATAGCAAAATAATTATTATTAGATAGAAGCGCTTTATTATTATTTGATTAGATAATCATTTCCGGATAAATTGATGCTCACTAAAGCAGTGGTTTATTTTATTTAAATTAACGATTTCACGCAAAAATAAATCAAATTGTAATTTTCGTGCAAATGTTTACATTTGTCATTTTTTTGTATTTTTGATGCATTTAAATTTTTTTTTATGTATTTACCTTCAAGCAATGTGTGCATATAAAGATATTACATTGCAATTTACCAAAGTTTATGCTCAGGACCGAATCTATAAGACGTTTTGTTCACCTCTGCAGAGGTCTGACGAGGCTCACTTTACACAATACTTTCAAATAGGTTATGTGTTTGTTATAAAATTGGAAAATAAGAGAACAATCATTTGACACTAAGGTATTATAACTATTACTAAAAATACCAATACTGAATTGATGTACCAAATTGGTCGGGCGCTCATCGCTGTTAATCTGCGGACACGATAGCGTCAAACTGATACTATAGTGAAGCATAACGGTTTCCTTTTAAACAATAATGATTGTTTAGAGGAAATAATGATTTTCCTTCCAAAAAGAAAGAAAAAGAATATATTTTCATACATAAAATGCTTTTTTTATATTTTATCCTTATTTTTGTTATTAATCTATTAAGATTATTTGTGTACGTGTGTGATTATACTGCTACACAGCAATAACTATAAAGAAAAATATGACTTTTATTCTTTTAGACTCAAAGATTTACCTAAGTTAACTCAAATTTCAGTAAAACTTTTCACTTTTCACAAACATGTTAATATTTTTACTTTCGAGTAGTGCAATTATAAGCTCCAGAATTCTTTTCAATTTTATACCTGATTTTTTAGCTTCAGGATTACAAATAAAAATAATTTGGTGATCTAAATCATACCTTCATTTAGTATCGTAGCAGTAGCAGCGCCCAGTTTCTATCGAGTGTAACGTAAGTAGTATGTAGTTATAGTAACATTATGCTGTGGTAATCTTCTCCTACAAGGACCTTATAATATGTGGTTCTTGTAGGATGTAGTACGGAGCGACTGTGTTACTTTAACAAAACTAACTTAACTTGTGGTGTAAGCTCCCATTAAACATTCTGACAGCAAAGTAAGCTGACCAAATGGGTGATTATATCCAGATCGTTCCGTCGGAAACGTTAGCTTATCAAGATAGCGTCTCCTCATAATCCTCGTGATAATTGGCGTTATCAGCGCGCGCGCAAACTAGATTGGTTCGCGCTTAATTAGGACACACCCGCTTATGATTGGAGCAAATTTATTAGGACAGTCTGCATCGACCGTAATGACCATATATAACTAAGCGTTTTGACTGACGAGAAAGTAGAAGATTCTCAATACAATTCATTTGTTTTTTTATTTTCACACATATTTTTCATCAGGTATTAGACTGATTTTAATGATATTTTCTTTGATAGTCAAGCTCAAAATTGGTCGATTAAGTTTACAATAAAAGCATTCTGAAGTGTAAAAAACAAAGTTTCAGCCTCCTAAAAGTATACTTATGTATCGGTATCATACAAAAAATAACGGAAGAATAGAGCGAAATAAGCAAGCAATTTTGATACGGTACCAAAGACGAAATCACCGTCATTAATCATCCACCCACTCAAAATCGGTATTTTATTTGGTATTTGCTCATTTCACGCTTTACGAGGGTAAATTTTTTTTGGAAAAGTTTTATTATGTAGGCATTTGTTTTTCATAATCATTACAGTCGATCTATTTAAATGCATGCACCATAGTTTTAAATATTTAGTGTTGGTGGACATGTAAACATCTTTTTTGACACTTGAATAATATTGCTTCGTAGAAAATATAATAACTCATCCTATTATTTATTGGAATCAGTCAATCATCACCTCTACACTAATGAAAATGTTTAGCAGTAGAATTTATTGTCATATTAGGAAGCAAACCATTACATAGAAAGAGAGGAATGTCTTTTTAGTGATCTCATATAGCACACATGCAAGAGTAGAAGCTTCGAAAGCTCTACTTGAGATTGAAACTAGACTGGATGGAATCAGAAAGACTCTTGACTAACAATGTTTTGGTGGAAATCTAAAATCATACATGCAAGAGGAGTATAAGCTCTGAAAGCTCTATTTGAGACTGAAACTAGGCTGGAGCTGAGAAACTCATGATCAGAAAAACTCTTGATTAGAGAATGCTTTGGTGGTAATCTAAAATAGCATAGATGAAAGAGTATAAGCTCTGAAAGCTTTATTTAAGACTTAGACTAGACTGCAGCTAAGGAGCTCAATAAAAGAAGAATTTATCTTTACTAAAAAGTGGTTTGGTGGTAATATAAAGTAGCATTCACGTAATAGTATTGGCTCTGAAATCTCTATTCATAACTATAATTAGACTGGAGTTGGGAAGCTCCTATTTTGAAAGACAATTGAGATAAAAAAATAAATGTTTTGGTGGTGATCTAAAATGGAAAACATGGAAGTATAGAAGCTCTGAAAGTTCTACTTGAGACTGGAAGTAGGCTGGCGTTTTGTTCGACTATAGCATTAGCTCTCGATGTGGCGTGGCCACTGGGATGAACTTAGAAGACTCATTAGGTTAGCCTTTGGGTGTAGGTTAAGGTACGTGGTTGAGGAGGCGTTCCTCCGTTACGACCTCACGTGTACTCACCTACTGCCCCTATTACGACCGGGTCAATTTATTTATCATTTATTTATGTATTATTATAAAAAAAAACTTAAAAGCTAACAAAAAATTAACCCAACTGGCTAAAAAGATTAAATTGTATTAAAATAAGAAACGATTTCTTATTCTTATTCTTAAATAAAATAAAATAAGCCAGTAAAATGTCCTAATCGTCCAAAATTAATACACAACTAAACAAAACCAATGATGACGGCTAACAGATCTCTCTGCGGTAGTAGGCTTCGTAAGAGGCTGCCTAGATGCTACCACCCTCCTGCCGGAGTCCAGCGCCATTCTGTGTTCCGCTGGTGTGCGGGAGAACTAGTACCTCTGGGTAAGCTTGCTCCATATTAGGCTTCTTTTTAACCGTATAGTTAAGTATGTAAGTAGTCAAGAGCAAGCCCTTTATGTATAAAAAAAAACCGTCGGCCCCGCTTGTGCCGCAAGATGGTAGTCGTGAAAACATAACTGGCCTCTGACGTGCAGAGGCCTGTAACAAGGCATTTGGAAAACTCTTTATCCTTGAAGGATTGTCATATCAGTGGAAAAACTAACTAAAATAGTATCAGGTCTTACCTACACTCTTACCTAGTATTTTTTATAGTAGGTAGGTAATTAAAATTTAATAGTCATTATTATAAGTTATAAGAGTTAATTAATTAGTGTTCGTCAACAAATGCCTTAGATCCATCCTGCGCAGATTTTGGCCGAACACTATTAGCAATCAGGATCTATGGAATCGATGCCACCAAGTCCCGATCAGGCAAGAAATTACTCATCGGAAGTGGAAGTGGATAGGGCACACCCTCCGAAGACCAGAGGACAACATTGCCAGGGCCGCGTTTACATGGAGGCCGCGCGGGAGCAGGCGGAGGGGCCGGCCGGTGCACACATGGCAGCGCACCGTCGACGCCGAGCTGCGGGCGGCCGGGCTGAGTTGGAGGGACGCCGAGCGAGAGGCGCAGGATAGGAGCGGATGGAGACGTCTCACGAAGGCCCTCTGTACCACTGGGGTACCATAGGACGACAACAACATAAGAGTTAATTATATCTAAAGAACTTCTTCTCTTCTTGGTAGTAACTTCAGAATAATTTATTGTTAAAGTAAAATATAAACAGAAAATCAAACATTTTTTACGTAACTAATTAAGATAGATATTATATTTTCATGTAGAAAAATACGCTTCATTCATAAAAAAGGCGCTCAGTAACGAGTGACTTGTCAGTTTCATTTAGTTGAAATTACAAGGTCACCAACCTACCATTTCAGTAAAATAGTTTTTCTGCTGGATACACATAAACTATCTATAAATTTATTCATAACCAGGCATTTATCTTAAACTAACCTCATTCGCAAGCAATATTTTACAATTTTCTCAGATATGTTTACTGCTGCAATTACTGATGCATTTGATTTTTAGTAATTAAACTGAATAACCAATTATATGGCATTACATAACTCTTTTGCATGTTACCTTATACGGGCTGAAATTTTAAACACTTTCCAAAATTTTTAAAGGCGTTCAGTATCGTATTTAGAGCCCATTTATGAAGTAAAAAAATGTAAATCAAGTTTTCACTCGAAAATATTTTTCGACACATAGTTTTCAATTTTTACGGCCCTATCCCTATAAAGGTAATAATAATAATAAAGGGAAAACCAAAAACTTATGAATAGTATCGTAATGAACGAATGAGATGCGCATAGCGCAAAAAAAGTGTTGCTAGGAGACCGTATCAAAAATTTTACATTTTAAGCGGACATTTTCTAAGTGCTTTATCTTGATATTTTGTACTGGGCTCTACCAAAAGAAAATATACGTCATTTGTCTTTTGTCTCGTAGATTGTCATATTAAAATTTGGAAAGTGGTTAAAATTTCATCCTGTACTTTTTACTTATTTATAGTTCTTAAAGTAACATATTGCAACTTGAATCAACATGTATAACTAACTAACTTCTCACCCCGGCTTTGCACGGATTTAAAAATAAAGATATGACCATGTTTACTCTTTACACACTTTTCATGTGAATATTCTAAAACTGTTTTATTGCGTACTATTGACCTAACATTTTATTTAAATACCATATCTTCATTTTTAGATATTATTTAAATAATTGATCACACACTCGCGTCGACGTTTACAGAATACTCAACTTACGTGTTATTCTAAAGCTTTTTTAGTTTTTTTATTTTTTCAAACTTATTTATGAAAGTATTACCTACTTTTAATGTAGGCATATTTTTGTAAAACTTACTAAAATTACCATTTACATGAATTTACCCGCATTTGCGCTTTACCCAAACAGAAAACATTGTACCTACGTTACGAGTATAATAGCTGTTTACAATATTATTTTAACTACTAACAACTAAACAGATCGAAATCGTTGCCGAGCCAAAAAGAATAGGAATATGATCACTACTGAATTGATTGCCGCTCGCTTTCATAGCATTTTTTGGTTTAATTCCACATTTGATTTGTTTCGTTTGTAGTATTATTTTTGTATTGTTTGGGCTCGACACCGACTTCAATCTGTTAGTAGTTAAAATAATATTGTAAGTACGTAAATAGGTTTTAAAATAAATCATTGTTCTTGTGTTATTTTGTAATTTTTAGTGAGTTTTTTTTAAGTCGGTTCAGTTTTTTATTCTTAAATTATTTATTTTTTACTTTTTAGTGTTAAATAAATTACACAGTTATTAATCCGCTGTTCGCTGGTAACAGTAACCTACATAAATAGTGATGACGACTTCTAGATGAAAATGTATGAATTGTTTGAGAAACTCCCCCCCTCATCGCTATAGAATCATCATCCAACTCCTAACTGCTTAGGAGTTTGACCTTCCATCATCAGCTCACGTGAATAACCTGAAGGAAAACAACTACCTGACTATACGCGCCTATGCTATTTAAAGAATAATCCTCCTACTCCTAACCGTTAAGGAGTTGTACCTTCCATCATCAGCTCATCAACATAAAATGTTGCGTACCGGACGCAAATACTGAAAAACCTTATGCAAAAACGCAATACGTGCGTATAAAATTTGAGGGTTTCTCTCGATTTCCCCAGATTCCACCATCAGATCATGACTTCGTTAAAATGGGACCACACGGGAAGCACCAGTTTTCAAACAAAAAAGAATTTTTAAAATCCGTTCAACCAGTCCAAAGTTCTGAGGTAACAAACATAAAAAATAATAAAAAAATACCTCCTCCTTTTTTGAAAGTAGGTTAAAAATACTTTTGATCACACGGACATTCCATGCAATTGTTAAAATTGTTAAAGTGGTCCGTGATTACAATAAATAGACAAGATCATCATGCCCCTACTCTAAAACTGTTGCTGGTACAAAAGATTTTTACCTAATAACCTAACGATACTTACACATCATAATCAACAGAAAACCTTAGACTAGAAGAAAATAAATTAACTAAACTACAATATCTAGAAGAAATATTTATTATCCTTTTGCAGACAGTAGAAAGGTGATAATATGTCGTTCGACCCCGGAATCAAACTGCAGGCGTCTATGCCAACCGGTTGAACCCACTGGCAAACAAAAGGCGTGGCCGCGACCACACCTCGCTAAATGGCAGTTGACACGACGACACATGCCTTGTCTTTTCACAAAACTTCTCAAACAGACTGTCAAGATAAAACGAGCAGTTTTTTGTACACTTAAAAAACAGGTAACTCACTACATTGTATAGGATTTAATAGAATATTTTGGTATCTGCTCGTGATCTTAACATTCAAAAAATAAAAAACAAACAATAAACACCTACTTTGATTGTGAAAGTTATTTATCACTAAACCACATCAACTTCTTGTTAAACATGGGCCTATCCAAAGGAGAGATTTCGCCATAATTACCAAACATGGCCAGTGGATTAGCGATCGGAGTTTCACTTACGGTGAAAGATACTGCTGACCGTCTACTTCTGTCGGTACCTACTCTTTTTTGTCGCCTCAAGACTTCCATATATGACAGGATCGGGTGGTGCCATAATTACCACACTTGGCCAGTGGATTGGCGATCGGAGTTTCACTTACGGTGAAAGATACTGCTGACCGTCTTCTTCTGTTGGTACCCTCTCTTTTTTGTCGCCTCAAGACTTCCATATATGACAGGATCAGGTGGTGCCATAATTGCCACACTTGGCCGGTGGATTGGCAATCGAAGATTTACGCTGAAAGATACTGCTGAGTCTGCTGACCATCTTCTTCTATCGGTCTACTCTTTTTTGTCACCTCTTATGACTTCCTATACCTATCAGCATCGGGCGGTGCTATTAGACCTGGCACTTCATGGTACACAGGGATAGGCCCCTTAATATAGTTCATTTAATATTTACTGCACCTGCTGTAATTTGTTTTACAGATGTGTTTGTTACAAAAAAAAATGTGTTTCTTATTTTTGATTGAATCCTATACAGTCCCTGAAAAGATACTACGGCAAAGCTGAGCCCGGATGAGGGTGAACTACTTAATATGGACGAGTTTTTTTTGTTATTATCCTGCAGTAGTCCACAGCTAGACGGTATTATAGAGAAGCAATGTCTATACTTCTCCAAAAGAAGAGATTTATACTCCAAAATCTGCCCAAAATCGCCACGGTAGCAGGCGGGCTTGTAATCGCTATTTGGCTAATGGTGAAGAGAAGACGCTGTTGGCTTCTATATTCTAGCAGTCAGTACTCCTTTAGTCGCCCCTGACGACACCCTTAGATAGAGAAAGAGGGCAACACACGGCACGTTTCAATACAGTTAACTAATTACTACTAATAATTGCAAACAACACGCTCGACTGAGAATAACCAAACACTTGATAAAAACTGTTTTTGGTAATCCTAACATAACTCTACCTATAAATTTTCTATATTTAAGAGGAAAATGAAATGGGTCAGGCAGTATTTAAATATTTTAAAAAAACCTTGTATTTGACTGGAACTAATCAACTATTTGTGTGGAATCATCGATCTGCGATCATCTCAATCACCGATTTGATACTGATAATTCTAGTAAACATTTCTAATTGTAAAAGCTTAGCGTTTGACCTCGTAGAAAAAGACTTTATTTCAACCGAACATCTGAAACTACAGTTCAAACAAACAGTGATTGGGCTATTAACTTTTTGTCACTATTATTTATAATTAGTCGAAAGTAGTGAGACCGGCTACGTTATGTCATCGCCCTGACACTAGAAGGCGCACGGTTGACATATTGACAGGACAAAGAGATGCCGTTTCAATTTATATGCCGCTACAAGTTACAACTGTAACGTCGGAATAGTACTGATAAGCTTCCGTACCATTTGAATTGTTACATTTAGACAGCTGACAATAACCGGCAGAAAAACTGATCAAAAGCTTTATTTGAAATGAAAATCTTATTGGAACAAGATTATATAATTCGCTATACTCGTAACTTCGAAATTATAGTTGTCACATGAAACTTACATTAAATAGGTATAAGTTTCATAAAGAGTCATTGAAATAACGCACAACCTGGCAGGGTAGGTACAACTTATTGCAGAGGACCAACATCGAATTCTCATTAGTTTTGTTTCTTTCAGGATTCGGCTCAGCTTATATAATAAGGATGCGTGAGTCAGTAGTTATACAAGTATAAAAAAATAACAAATAAAATACCGGATTTTAAAAATAAAATGATGTCCAAATTAACACACAAATTAACAACTAATTACACTGAACACAAAATTATGTAAAATAATTCATTATTGATCTTATCCACACTAATCTGACAACAAGGAACAAATGTTCCCATTTTCCCACAAGAGAAGTCCCATAGTTCACATGTCACGTAAGAATTGATGTTCTTTGTTCTCAGTTGTAAATCTAGCGGAGAGGGTGTGCCTTGTCTATCGTTAATAACCAAATGTCGGGATTCCTGGTGTAGGTATATCTTGAGGACACGTGTCACGATGATAATGGGGTAACATTAAGATTATTTCGCCTCTGAAAAGTATAAATGGCAGAATCAGTTTGAGTAATAGACGGGACGGGAGTTATATTAATGACTTCAGTAATGAACATTTGAAATAATGTTATGCCACAGTCCTGATTGGTTTCTTGTGTTATTTTTATTTTTGTTCTCCCTTTTATTCATATGGGAGTTGTAGTTTTTTTTTAATCATTATTCATGACAATAGATATAATATAAGTGTACGAGTAAGATAGGTAGGTCGTGCTTCCTTATTTTTATACTTATTACTAGCGTTTTAGTCAAATGACATTAGTATTTCATACAAAAAACCTTGATGTATAATGTATACCATTTTGAAATAACATTAGAGGGAACTAGAAGTTCGATGCGATATTTACCTATCGCTGTGCTGAAGTCTAGATATTTTATGAATTTATAAAAAAAACAAGAATAGATAATGCCGTACTCAGAAGACGAATCTTAGTAAACATTTAAGTAACGGCAATTTCCATTCTTAATCTTGTCTATCTAATCGCCAATAAACCGAATCAATCATTAAATAAAACTGTTTACACTATGCGGGTTGGCGCATATCATAAGTTGTTTGTTTCTTTATTATCAAATCTAAACTTTATCACTTGTTTTATAATAACCACCAAGATCATTCTTAATTATAATAAGCCCCTATCACTCAACTGTAGGGCATATCCAAAAGTTCCATGAATGGCAAGCACAGGCAGTCATGATCAGCAAGACCGCGTGGAGACCACGTGGAGCGAAGACCTACCTATAGGTGCTCCTGGTACTTACATTGAGTACCTTTTACAATAAGCATAGACAAGAACGAGTGGTGCAATTCTATTTTAAAATAATTTGTTTCACTATTTGTCAACTTTGTTACTGCGTTTATAGAGAATTATCTTCATAAGCTAAGCGTAAACTATCGAAAAAACGTCGACTTCGGTCAGATCCGTAAAAACTGTGCGTCTTATTTTCGTAGTTACGATTCGATAAACAAATATTATTATGACAAGCAAATTAATAAAGCACACACTTTAAATTCTTAACATTAATTTTGTAATCTAATATATGGAAAACAGAAGTCTTTTAACAAATTGGCGTGTTTCTCGTAGCCTTCACAATTTAGGTGTTAAATTCTACATCTATTAACCAAGGTCTTTAAAATTTGATTGATGTGAATAAGATGAGACTGTCGTGGAATTATTTGACGCAAACGTGTGGTTATTACGTCTAATATTTCACCTCTGTATGTAGCTACTCTATAAGTACAACCTACTGACTGTTATTGCAACCACCTTGATCAAGCCTGAAAAAGATTTAGTGCAAAACTAGACCAAGACTTCATACCAAAGTATCTATGCACGATAATTTATCGATATTAGCCCGTAGTGTTCCAACTGTAAAAGGCTGCGTTTCCTTATTTTCTTTTTGGTTCAGTTTTGGATTGCCTTCCTCTTATTGGCATCATACTTATGATCAATCTCTGTACCTATACTGTTTATGGGTTACGGTCCAGCTAACCTCGTAAACTCTTCTGCCTAGACTGTAATTTGTCAGTGTACCTGTTATAAATAAATAAATAAACAAACGATTAAAGGAGATCAGATTTTCTTGAATTGTTATGTTAGCCTTTTCCATCAGTTCATTCAATAAGAAAGTTCATAAACGACCAATGTATGATTTATAGTCTTCCGTAAATTTTAAATTTAGATCTGTCGTATGAACATGTTTGTTCATGTTTCTAAACAGCATGCAACTATGATTTTTAATTTTACCAATCACTAAGTCTATAATATTTGGTTCAGTATATGATTGGGTACCTACCTATATCGATTGGTTTAGTTCATAAATGACTGAGGATCAATAAGGGTTCTTCCTTATGCATATTATGTAGGTTCCCTTTGATATTCGACAGCACGAAAACACGTAAAAATTGTGCTAGAAATATGTAAAGTAAATTATTATAAAACAGAATGCTGCCTATTTTCATTTCACCCAAAAGAATATATTTTTATTTTCAACCCTCTACGCCTTCCTTTTTTGGGAAACTATCTACAACATTATAGAAAAATGTATGTTTTGCTAAAATGACGCATAAAACTATATGCCAACCTGCCATAGCCCCATGTAAGTGGTACCTTGTTAAGTATATCCTATATATACATTAATTCTAGCAAATCATTTATTTTACTCTGGTAAGCCGTATCTTTTAGATAGAAATTCAATTAAATCCTTGATAGCAATGCATGTTACAAATTGCAAACGCTTCTAAGCCGCGGCTCGATTTGTAGTTGATGATAATTCAATAGATTTTATGCGTTACACTTAATAGCAAAGTAATGACGCCGGAGTGGTATGCATATTTTAATTGAATACAGGATGTACATGAATTTAACTAATAGACGTTATTTTCTTACAAACTTGTGTTCCTGTAAGCCTTTTTATTTCTTGGATTTGTTAAACATAAGAATTCACTAACAGCTGCATAAAAGTTAGGTATATAAAAATTTTACCTCGCTGAATAAGGTACACCAGAAAATGTTACCATAGAATCTTATTTCTTAGATTTGATTAAAGTTTATTGCAAGTACCTTGCCCCTAATTCACGTAACCAAATCGTATCACAATCGTAATTGAATACCAGGTTTTTGCCATTTCTAGTATGGACTAAATGTAAAAATCGCCCAATTCAATCACGATCGAACTCCAAAGGATATTGCTGAACTCCCTGTACATAAACTTAAATCGTATGTTAAAGTTATTTTAATGAAAAAGGGCTATTACACTGTTAATGATTATTTAAATGATAGAAATGTAAAAGCATTAAGTTGTCCCAGCTCGTACTTGCTTAAACCTTGTAAAAATTACCTTACCTTGTAAAAATTTATTTAAAAAGAGGCTGACAATAGTGACCGAGTTTCTTGCGCTGCTTCTTCTCGGCACTAGCCCAGACTTGTCCCGAAGCAGTGGTAGGTTTAAATATTGGGACGTGTAAAAGCGCCTCCTGGGGCCTATTTGCAGAAATAAAACTGATTTTAACTGATTTTTTAAATGCAATTGAAATAGCTGAATAAGGCCCTTTATCAGTTATAAACAACCTGTCTATCTACATAAAGTTAGCCCTCAGCTAAATTGTAACTCGTCAATATAAGCTAATCGACGCTTTTAATGATACAAGGCAAAATAAGCCAGTGCTTAAGATGTAATATAATGTTGCAGGTTGTTTTATTAAAATTAAGGTTCGGTTAATAAGTTCTACTTTGTCTATACGAGCACACAGCATATTGTACACAAACGCGTTACTATTGAAATTTGGTAAATAACCTTTTAAAAATAATAATCTAATACTTAATCCGTATATTACCTCGTAAAGTATTCTAATTGCAATGTATTGACTGAAAACCAAGCATTGAACAGCTAAATAGCGTTTTTATTAGTTATTCATTTACCTTGCTTGATTTGTCTTAGAAAGCCTTGGCATTTAACCGCCAAAAAGAGTCTGTAGGTGCGTCCAAACAGGATTAAAGAACATCTCAAAGCTTATTGGCGGTATCTATAAGCCATTTAACCTCTTGACGACCTACATCTTGACGACCTCCGTGGCGGAGTGGCGTACACACCGGTTTTCAAGGTGTCGCTTGCTCAGAGGTCCCGGGTTCGATTCCCGGACGGGTCAATGTAGAAAAAATGTGTTTTTCTACATTTTCTCGGGTCTGGGTGTTTGTGGTACCTTCGTTGTTTCTGGTTTCCAAAATACGAATGCTTTAAATAGTTATTCAAATTGGGATCAGAACAATGTATGTGATGTTGTCCACATTTATTTATTTATTTTTATTTTTTATTTAAAGTTACGACACCTCTATAAAACTCAAATACTTAAGTATATACGAGTAGAATCCTCATGCGAGATCAATAAAACATTATAGGTAATCACTTAGGTGTTTATCGATATAAATGTTATGTACATGCTAGAAATTTAATTGTAAGGTACTAACAAGTAAACTGTACAATAACATTACATAGGATTTTGTTAAAATAAAGTAATATTGAACATGTAAAAACCTGTGGGTGTCGCAAGATGCAACTCTCAAGTATCTCCTCTTCACCGTTCGGCAATTATGGCTAATCCTCGTTTTGTCGAGGACCCAGTACAGCTAAGAATGATGGAGATGAAATAAACGTTTTTTTAAATATTTTGGTTAAGGTTGCATGACTATAAACTCACGTAAGAGATGTTTTTGACTTAAACGCTGCTTGCTATATTACGTACAGTATATTATGAAGACTATTATCTGTTACAATTTATTTTTGTCATTCCTCAGCACCATTTTTTACAAATTGACTAACTTATACTACAATAGCTAGGTATGTTACGGTCTGCTACGAAATGCGAACTACTACGATAATTCTGTAGCGCAGAAAAAAAGGCTACTGGATTTGTTACATAAACGTTGTAATTAGTAAACTGAAATTCCTCTTTACAACTCTTTAAAAAGCTTTGCTAATCTACTTTACTTGTTGGTTCCAGCAGAGAAGCTGCTTTTAGGCTTGTGCACTCTTTATTGTGCTCTTTTAAAGTGTTCAATCTGTAGTGTAAACTGTAATCTGTGGATTACGATGTGGGATTCACACATTGAAATAATTAGTTAATAAGAATTATTTTTCAATACATTTTGTGAAACTGTTAATAAAAAAAGCAATGCACTCTGTCTGACTCCATCAGTAGTAGTAGTATGTAATTAACTTTGCTAAAGTAGGTAATAAAGGGCTGGTCAGTGGTGATACAGAAAGGGAGCGGAGGGCATTATCCGTGGGGAAAATATGTTGGCTCGCAGGTTTGCACGCTGTTCACGTGAAGTCAAAATCACATTATTTAGAGCCTTTTGTACGTCATTCTACACGTGCAGCCTGTGGACTAACTTTACTGTGAAAGCTTATAATGCTCTCCGAGTGCAATTTAATAACGCATTCAAAGTGCTTTTGAGGTTACCGCGCTTTTGTAGCGCATCAGGGATGTTCGCAGAAACTCGCATTGATTGCTTCTACGCAACGATGCGGGAAAGATGCACATCCCTGTTGTAACAAACTGATACTCCGTTTTCAGTGTAGAAGAGGCAAAGAGGCAAAGAAGCATCCTTTATCTTGGCAACTCAATGAAAAAGTGTGTTTTCTTGCAATTTATTATGCAGTGATGTACATAAATATGGCTCTAATGTTATATTACGTACGGGTAGCATAGCAACATTACCACTAGGGGTTGCCATCGAATTCGAACGCTAGAGGAGACTCTCCCACGGGAACCGTACTCTTTCCCGGTATAAAAAGTGAGATGTGCTAGTTCAGTAAATATCTATCCTTGCCAAATTCTATTGTGATCGATTAGGCTGTTTCTGGCACAATTGAATTACAAATTAAGGATCAAATGGGAATTAGAACTGCGTTAAGTACGATTGTTTATATATTTTACTTAAATAAATAACTTCTTTGAATATGCCTGTGTCCATCTTTAAAGATAAAGATATTTATTTATTTGCTATGTATTATAAGTATACATACAAAATAATATATATATGTACTTTATTTGATATTTCTTTAATCTTGAAAAATTTGATGCCCGGCATGCGAGGAGATGCGGGTTCGTGTCCAGCCTGTGACATAATTTTTCAAGATTATATACAAATATATACATATGTAAGTAAGTTTATCGGTTGTCTAGTAGCCAATACGACAAGCTTCGTAGTAGTAACTAAGTTTGGGACTAGATGGCTCTCAGTGGCCCAGTGTGGCATGTCTGAAAATATTTGTTTATTTATTTAATAATAAGTTTAAGGTACAAGATGTTAACGTTGTACTTATTTTACATTTCCTCATATCTTACCATATGCGGCAAATTAATAATAAAAAATACAAATTAATCAAAAATTAATAAATTATAAATTAATTCAAGTTCTACATGACATAAGTCTTTGGACTTTAAGTTTTCTTATGACAGGCAAACTCACTAACATGACGATAGACGCTACATTTGTTGCTATTACCAAATTATTGTTTTTGTAGTAGTTTTTGTTCGCATATTTTCCATAGCCGTAAATCTCTTTAAATAGACACTTATGCGGACATGATAAGTGATCTCTAAGATCAAAAAAGGTTTTGTAGAGATGTTTTTTTTTTCATTCTCATCAACTCACACAAACGTTGGTCGAGTGGTTTAAGTTTAAGTACCGGGTCAAGATCTTGAGGTCCTAGGTTCGTTCCCTGGGTCAAGCAAGAAAACTAAGTTGTAGCTTAATTTTTAAAATGCAGTAATCAAGCAGTTGTTAGTAGTACTTACCCGCTGCCAATACGCTCATAGCCCAATGCTTCTTAGTGATCAGTTTCTGTCACGAATGTTAAGCAACCCTGAGAACGGTCACCATTTGGATGGGTGACCGTTTGTGGAATTATATCTTGAGCGCTTCCGTGCTTCGGAGGGCACATTGAGCTGTCAGTCCCGGCTGTTGTCCCGTTTGAGGCGTTCGGGCGGTTTGAAAAACGTCCAACGGCGAGGTGATGTTGCCTCAGCGTCGCCCTTGCCGTCCACTAGGCCAGCATGGTGGTACTAAGGCCTTAACCTCTCCTTATAAAGGAAAGAGACCCGTGCTCAACAGTGACTTACTTTTTTACTTACTTTCCCGCTGCCTGCGTAAAGGGCCGTTAGTTAGTCTTTGAGAAAACCGCATGTTTTTCATAGATCGTGAAGAATGTTACTCCTATCTTACAGGAATGTTGCTATTTTCCGGGACAAAAAGTAGCCTATATGCTATTTCAGCCTATAATCTTTCTTAGTGCCCAATTTTAATAATAATAATAATAAATAATAAATAAATAATAAATGTGGACAACATCACATACATTGTTCTGATCCCAATTTGAATAACTATTTAAAGCATTCGTATTTTGGAAAACAGAAACAACGAAGGTACCACAAACACCCAGACGCGAGAAAATGTAGAAAAACACATTTTTTCTACATTGACCCGTCCGGGAATCGAACCCGGGACCTCGGAGCAGGCGACACCTTGAAAACCGGTGTGTATGCCACTCCACCACGGAGGTCGTCAAAAATTTTAACTAAATCTGTTGCGCTGTTTATGCGTGATTTAGTTATAAACATCCATAAAAACTTTTTTTTTTAGATAAGATTAGATAAATCCATTTAAGTACGAACTTAACCATAAGAGCCGCGACCCAAACGTCGCATCACACAATACACTAATTAAGTTGACAAGTAAAGTAATTACAACATAGTCCATACACATATTCCCCAGTTTATATATCTAGGTTAACTACATAAGAACAAATGCCACCTTGTCCCGCACATTATCCCGTTTGCGTAACCATTTTTACGATCGCTTAACTCTGTTATAATAGGCGACTAACAGGCGCCTCCGAAGTACTATGTCGTGTGTATTTATCTTGAAAACTAAATATAGTTCTGTAAAGAGTTTTCGCAAAGTTCAAATTTTTTTCCTGTTCATGAAACAGGAAAAAAATCTTAATTTATATATTTTTTAATTATCCAAAAATGGTATGGTCTAATATTTCAAACAGTGACTGTTCAAAGTTTTGTCTCTACTTCCTAGATGTCTGGCCAGTTTCAAGATCATGGCCAATGAAAGTCTAGTTATTAAGTTGAATCACTCACCATCTTCAATCGGATTCATTGAAAGATTCATTGTTATATGTATATCGTATGAATATCCTGTCAGATTGTGTCAGAGTCCTCTTAGCCGCCTATTACTGGCTATGATGTGACTTGTTTTTACGATTTCCATCTCGCGACAACAAACCAGAACGTACGTTTATAACCCCCCGTTCTAGACACAAGTCAATGTAAAAATATTGTTTCCATAATTGAACTGACCGGGTTTCCAACCCGGTACTCGTTGCTTAGCGGATAGACATTTCCATCCGGCTAGGCAGTCAGATCACCACATCACTAATATTATATGCATATTATACCTATGTCAGTGTAAAACATTAAATTAATTAAATGTTACATCGCTTGCATTTGTAGTAGGTAAAGGAACTCAAGAAACAATAAACTGGTGAAGCGCCTTGTTAAACAATAAATAAATTGTCTAAGTTCTCTAGTATCGGATTACATCTTCTAAAGTTAGAAGATAGACTAATGCCTCTATGATTCTTTAGGTAAGTAGGGCAAGTTATGTACTGCGTGATATCAGGGAATTGCGGGGGTGACTTCGCTCGGTCCGAGTGCATCAAATAGACTATTTATCATACTGAACGTCAGGACGAGTTGACAAAATGATTGTTTACTATAATGCGGTTAATAGTGAGTCGCACAGTAGGTATCAGTGATGACTAAAGACCAACCCACAGGCTAAAGGATCTGCGAGGAACAGGTCGTGACCGTGACTCAATCCATCGATGATGTAAGCCCTCGCAATTGATTCGATGATTCGCAACAGCCTTAGAAATAGTGATGTTAGATCTTTACTGCCGTCGATAAACTATCGTAGTAGTAAACAAACAAAATACCTACCAAAACTGATTACTGACTATTACTTTTTACTATAGTTATAGAATAGCCATTGAATAAAGTTGTATAACTTATGATTTATACATGTATACAACTGAAGTAGCAGCTGAAGCTGAAGTCTATAAGTACTGAGTAAGTAGTAGGTATAGCTTAAAGCTCAAAAAATACTTGTTCTTTCTGTACTTATTATTTTTTGTTATATAAGTTGAAGTAAGTAGGCTAAAATTTTTTTTTTAAAACCAAATTATAGGCTTTATAATAATGGCAAGTAAAAAACGGATAAGTCGGTTTGCTAAAGTTTTGAACTTACAATTGATTAAAGGAGCGTCAGTGTGTTATTTCTGTCAAATTGGCTGAATCATTATATTTTAAGAAGCGGTGGATAATGAAAGTATATAACAAATCATTATCTAATTTTTTGCAAAAAAACTGAAAAGTTTAGTAAGTCTTATAAGACGGTCATATCGATATTTATTTAAATGAACAGAGCACAACACTATAACAAGCTAACCACATTTGATTACATCACAGTATCGACGTCACTAAATATCGTCACTTCAATTGGATGCAGCGGCCAAATTGTGATGCATTTGTTTTGGTAGGCATGTAACATAGTAGCAGCTATGTGACATACCTACATGTCGGTACCAACAATGTCATTTACGACTATTTACACTCTTAACTTGTAAACTCTACAAAACGAGTCTCTTTCCATCTTCAACTAAGCATTCAAAATCAGTTAGTCTAGACTTGGTGGAGTAGGCTCAACCTTTTATCTCAATATTTTGTAACATCTCAAACTTGAATGACATTTGAGTTTCATGTTTTGCTAATATAAGCCTCACTAATTACTTGACTGTTTCCTGCGGATTTCAGTATATCAATGTTTAGAATTTGAGAGCTGTAAAACCTACTTCACAGTAGTTGAGAAGTTAAAGTGATTTATGTGCCAGATTTATGTGTAGTTTGGGTAAGAGCGTTAGTCGAGTACGAGTTAAAATCACCCTAAATCACTCAAGTCTAGACTTCAGAAAACGAAATAAATTAATGATACCTAAGCAATATATAATAGATAAATAGCAAGGATGCATGATCCCCACCCCAGGCTAATAAACAGTTGCAGTAGTAAGTCAAAGTAGTCAAAGTAGTCAAAGTAAGTTAACTGATACCTTTAAAGACCAAAAAAATATGTATCTATAGAAAAACGCATTTAAAGGAATACTTTATCGAAATAATCGATTGTACAAAATTCGTAGTTTTATCACACATATTAAGTGTCAAACCATAGTTATTAGTACCTACTTAGAATCAAAATATTAAACATATTAAATAGTTTCAAACTTCAAAGTTAAGTCGTGTATGTAATATGTCTAGATAACCTTATGAAACCTAGTTCAGATGAAGCACAGTCTATCGTCATGAGATAAAAATAATTTAAATGACTCAAGCTTGAGTCCACTTCCGCCTAATCTGTTTTAGCAATATAGGTATATTATTTAAATCAATTTATAAACATTAATAAATCATTTCAGTGAATGTAATTCATTGAATAAATCAAAAAATATGCGTTCTTATGCGTATCGTAAAAGGATTATGCTCGAATTTTCTCTGATGGCTTCTTGTTCTTCTTATCGTGTTATCACCATCATAATCATAGGTCTGACGTGACTTATCTTTACAACTTCCACCTTACGACTAAAGCCGGACCTGACGGCTTAACGTACCTTCCGAAGCTCGACTTTTTAGACCGGGAATACCTTTGCGTAGCAGGCGGAACACCGACGTACGACACCAACCGGGTCGTCTTGTGGCAGTGGGTTGGCCTTATCAGACAAATAACCGAAATGTCAGCCGAAGAATCGAAATCTATTAAGGTAAACGAGTTCTTAAGTGGAGACAACGTAAGCGTCGCGTCACTATCGTAGGATGCCAGCAGCCTAGGTGCAACGGACTGGTTAACTTTGCAAGTTGGTCGATAAAAGACTCTCTTTGGACGGCGGACTGAAAATCGTGGTTAATTGACATGCTGTTTGACAAGTACAACAATAATGAAGGTTAATATTATAATAATAACTGCGTGTTTTTATCTTTAAATCACTCTATCATTTTACTTTTAATTAACAGAAACAAAGCAACACATTCCTAAAAAAGGTTTTACAATATTATAAGTAGTGGCAAATCAAGGCCTAAGTGATGTTAAATACCTTTTTTTTTTTTAAGTGGTACAGTATTTCAAGCAACCTTCAATGTTAAGTAAGATGATTCGGTGCTTGCAGTCAACAAAGTGTCATAGGTCCTGTTATTTTAGCGTCTCTCAGTAAGTCTGAAATAGCTTACTGCCAAAAAAATTAAGTAAGCACCAAAGATCTGCCTTCGCCGTTAAAAGGCAAACTGGCAGTATTAAGTCCTCAGAGCGGAATCCAAAATAAAAATGATATGATAATGAGACAGTAGTTCTGTGAGATTCTGTAAGCCTGTTTTTTTTTTAGTTTCTTCCCTACAAACATATGTACATACATCATCAGCCTACAATCAGTCAGGTTGGTGATTGCATTTTAGCTAATCAAATGATAAAATACTTTGCTGTCCGTTTTTCTCCTACTGCCTTAAGTCGCTCTTGCGATAATGGTATCTAGGAGGAGGGGGATGCTATTTTATTTTAGGCCTTAACAATACAGTTTACGTTTTTTTTGGACGCCCCAGTGTAGAACATGAATATGTCGTCTGTACTTTAAAAAAGTTTTCATTTCCTTAATTAAAAGTTTCTAGAATAATTTGGCTTAAAAGTTCGCTCAAATATATGTCATAGTCATTTAAACAGTAAAGTAAAAAGCTAGGCTCCATATTGTCTGGTGTAGGTTGGTAGAGCGATAATGCACTTAGCATTCTTGACATTATTCATGTATCAGTATATAAACTTGAAAAATTTTGTCTCAGACGGGACTCGAACCCGCATCTCCTCGCATTATTCATGTACAGAAGCAGGAAGAATTCGCATCGCGTACAAGCTAAGAATATTCTTAATACCGTTAGCCGTTAGTTTAATTATTGGTATACTGTTGCCTATACTTATTTATATATTCTAACCGATTATATGTACGATATTTTCTGATTAGCTCTACAAATTGCCTTAGGTCTAAAACTGTTAAATTTTTGTTGATTATTACAACAACCTCGATTAAATAGCCACCAAGGGTTGGTTCGTCGTATGATTTTCTGAGGCGATTAAAAATATTAAGTACCTACTGCCAAACTAAGACAGGCAGCAGCGACTTCTATCCACAATCGCTTGGCCAAAACTGCAATCGAAACCTGGAACCTTTTTTCCAAACGTGGCGATAGTAGCGAAATCCTATGCCCTGGTGGGCACTGGTAGTGAACTGACGTAGGCTGGTGATGAAAACAAAATAGCTTATATGTCAAACACTTTTTA
The DNA here is from genome assembly GCA_949315895.1 of Anania crocealis. Classification (NCBI taxonomy): domain Eukaryota; kingdom Metazoa; phylum Arthropoda; class Insecta; order Lepidoptera; family Crambidae; genus Anania; species Anania crocealis. The sequence continues at coordinate 11,927,331 of OX438864.1, forward strand.
AATTTCAAAAGAAAAACTTAACCATTTAGAAGAATGTCCTTTTTGGAAAACTCAAATAACGCTAATTTGTTACTTAAATGAAACGAGGGCAGTAATACAGTTTGTTGGTTGCTGCCAATGAGGACAATCATTGTGCACGTCTTAACATCAGCCTGGGTGAGCTAGTTCTTTAGTTTCGCTACTTGTAATTTATTATGTTCGTCGGTACCTCTCAAACCTGAGGCCTTACTCTGTAACACGAAGCTCGTATTTAGGTATATATTCGTCACTTTCAGATACTTTAAGACATCGGTATGAGTGATAGGGACAGATGGATTCGAATATACGGACATTGTGTTGCGGAGTAAGGCCTCTGTAGTAACTTAAATTAAATTATTATAGGCCGTTACTTTACTACTTCTAGTTTAGGTTAGTAAGTTTGGTTAATTTACTCATATTAATATTCAGTGTGAAACAATGTGTGAAATGAGTTAATTTAGTTTACACTGGGCTAATACTTACCTAAGTAAGGATAGTACTAATCAGGTTGCATTGGTAATCGGTGTATTTCGGATTTAAAATAAAGCTACACAACGTTTACAATATGTCCAGAATGTTGATTTGTAGTAATTTGACGACCTCCGTGGCGGTGGCTTCAAGGTGTCGCCTGCTCCGAGGTGCCTGGTTAAATTCCTGGACGGGCCAATGTATCTGGTCTACATTTTCTCGGGTCTGGGTGTTTGTACCCTTGTTGTTTATGATTCCTAAAATACGAGTGCTCATAATACTCGTAGTTAATTCTCACTTTGGATTCAGAACAATTTATGTGATGCTGTTAAAATTTATTTATTTATAAAAAAAAAGTACTTTTTAATTCTACTAACCTGACTTAGTTTGGTTGGATGTTAGCTATTCAATCATGCCAAAACTGCTTAACAGATTTCGATGAAGTTTGGCACAGAGATAGTTCATAAGCTGGAATAACGCATAAGCTTGATAAGAACATAATCATGCAAAAAAAAAGTACGGATCCCTCCCGTGAGATATTCTTGGTAATAACGAAGTCGCAGGCAACAGCTAGTTATTCATACTTTCATAACAATCAATAAGCCCTTTAATTATAGAGACGGTATTATTAACATAATTGCACGCACAAGCGCATAAATTAAATACTTTGAAGCACTTACCGCCGTAAAAGGCCTTAGATAGGAGCTTAGCATAAAGTTCACGCGTTGCTAATGTATTCCACGACCGTTGAGCTCATAGCCTTTAATAGAATTCCCAATCGCTCAAATGTTCTACGCATTACAGACATTAGACAACGCGTAGAAACTTTAAACCGAACCTAGATCTAGCGCTGACTTCATAATGAAAGGTGTGTCGAAGGAATTTGTAGGAAGGTAAGACTCGGAAACGTTCCATTATTATGCTTATTTAACCAACTATTTAAGGCCCCGTTTATTTACGTACCGAGCCAAGATATCGGGGTCATGATGGGTTAATTCTATCCCTGGGTCCAGCAACAGAAGTTTCGAATTTTCGAACATTGCTCGGGTTTGTGGCCACCAACCCGCAATTTTCAACCGTGAAGATTATCCATTAAATAAATAATAAAAAAATGTCCCAATTTAAAAATTAAGGGATAGTTGTATGTCCCGTGGTAATTTTGGTTCATTTTTAAAACTTCGCGCGAGCTTCTTTAAGAGGAAACGTAGTGTCGAGAAAATTGAAAAATAGGTATTTGTAAAATCTATTGCTGTCGCGCAGTCCCGAATGCCTCCACCGCAGAGCGCGATAGAGACAACTGCATTTTGGACCGAAAATACCTACTAAAAGCACACAAAATCAACGTTTTGTAGTCCCTCGATTCCTTTTCCAAAACTAGACCGATTTGAATACTTTAATAATTAAAGAAAGGCTTTAACCGTGTTCGTATGTTTTCCTTTTTTTCTAAAATTTAGCCAAATTTGTTTTCTGGGTGTTTGAACACAGCGGAAAATCTGGCGAATTTTTTCGATTTTTGAGGGCTCATATCTTTTTTATGAATTAATTTATGAAAAAACAGAAAACATAGAAACATGCTAATAGTGGCCATAGATTTTTGTAATAAAAAATATTGCTCTATTGGCTTTATCCAGGGAGGAAACAGGGGACTACGTTTGTATGGAAAAACGGCGTTTCCTTTTAATATCCGTGTTTACTAGAGCTGTGACTATTCATTGCATTTGAAAAATCAATTATAAGTCGATTATTAACACTTTCACGCAAACAACGTATGTATACGTCAAATTGTGGTAGATGTGGTGAAGCACAGCGTATTAGTACGTTCAGCTAATAAGTGTTGTGTGGAGCACAACGTAGTAGCACGGCGCCTGTTCATACTAATCTCTATTAGTTCGGTTGCTGTGCGACAACGCATCAAACTCTTAAAAATGTAGTGCTACACCGTGTCGGAAATTTTGCACATATTTGAAGACTCCATACACTGGCAGTGATTGGCTCCTTGTAGACGCACAACGTTACTATACGTCAATCAGCGCAGGTCACGTCATACATTCCGTCGACCTGTGCGAGCCGGGGAGGAAGAGCACGTGCGCTGCTGTCCACACACAGCCCGCAGTGAATAATATTACGCATAATCGTATTTTTTTACTATTTACGTAGTTATTACAATGTAACTATTCTAAAATTACTCCAATGGTTATTTATTTCTTATTACTTTTCAATATTTGTAAATACACGTCAGTATTTATACGTATATGCTCCGTTGCAAAACTGAAAAGTGAAGCAAACAGGTGACGACTTGGTACCCAAGGGACGGCACTAGAAGCAGAGGACGTAAAGTAACAAGATGGGAGGATGACTTAAATATTACCTTGAAATAAGAGTAGCGGCAGCCAGAAATCAGTGGAAAGAGTTGAAGGAGGCCTTTGCCGTAAGGCGTGCCTAAATAAGAGACATTTTGTAATAGGTGTAGCACAGTATAATGTAAATATTTCGGAAATAAAGGCTTTATTATTATATGTATACGCCAACGAAATTACACGTTGTTAGGAATTGTATAGATGTTTATCTGTACTTTTTGGCACGGCGTATGTATACGTTGACGTCCTATGACGTAAGTGCTTTATAACATAATACTAAATTCACGTGCTCTTAGCAGACCGTCTCTGGGCGTCGATCCAGTTTATATGAAAAAAATATGTGCGTAATCGCATCGAGCTCAGATAATAGCATGTTCGCATGAAAGTGTTAACAGTACTAAAAAGTACTGCCATCGGAACAACTCTATGTAACAGAAATTTTTGAATGGTTATGCCTGTACCCATCATTGCTGTGGTAACTTGAATTCAATGATGGATGCCTTGGTTTGCTTTGCAGTGGCATGATTATAGGCTGCTACTTCTTTAACCATCTATTTTACTAAACATATTGTCATGTCTGCGGTCGTCATAGTGCGGTGCTCATGGGTGTAGTATCACGTAGTATGAAGCGACTAAGGAAGTAAGTAGGTATACTGTTTTCTTGAGTTTACGCGAACACTATACATTGAAATGTTTACGGATTTAGCACGCGTTTATTTTTGATTTTGATTTTACCCGACGTTTCGAACACTTAACAGCGTCACAGGCAGACATGGTCGAAACGACGGGTAAAATCAAAATCAAAAATAAACGCATACTAAATCCGTAAACATATATATCTTTCATATCAAAGTAAGTAGGTACTTACTGCCCAAAGACGACGGGCAGTACCTACCTACTTACCGTCTACACTCCTATTGGCCAAACTGCGATACTTTTTTTTTTTGAAAGGACCTATGCTGTGGCAGAAGGCCGTTACATACTGGCAAAATCTTTTAATTATACAGGTTTGTGTCCAGCAGTGATGATGTCATTTTTGAACTTTTACAAATGCGGTAAGTTTACAAGTTGAGGAAAATTCGGGGAGGTTGTTATTTAAATTGAAATCGGATCAACTTTGATAGATGCTCTATCGAAAAATAAAATCAAAATCAGTCAACCTGGTAAAAAGTTATGCATAAAGTAAGTACCTACCTATACACGTTGAATTAGCAACCTTCTTTTTTATATGTGGAAATTTAGAATTTATCGGATTATACGAGTAATATTGTAGGATTTCAAGGCCCCGTTGGTCCAGTGGGTTAAGTAAAGGTCCAAGATCTCGATCCCCGGGTCGGGCAACAAGATTTTCGATAATCATCATCATTTTCAAAAGTCATCCTGTATAAATAAAAAAATCATTAAAAAATAACAACACAATAATAATTAACTTAATAAATAATTCGATACCTTGGGGTTCATTTGGCGTATAAATAAACCATTTTGGCCAAATTGAGTTAAATATACAATTTTTCTTAGATTTTTTTCTCCATTGAACTGTATATAAGAAATAAAGAAATACGCAAAAAAAAATGTTTAAACGACTCAGAAAATTTTGATTATAATGTCTTTACAAAAAGACAAAAGGTAAATTATCAATGTAAAAGCCGAATAATTATTTTATTGTAGTATTGTTAGGATGTAAAGACCATAACTTATAGTACTCCGGGCGTACAAATCGTCATTTATAATGTATATGGTTTTTACGCCATAACATGTTAAACGTATTACGTATACATAGTGCTTTTTGAACCACCTGGAAAACGAAGCCCACGTTATTGGACCATTTTGTATAACATCATGGCATTGTTATTAATTTTTCGTTAAAAAAATATTTGAAAATTGTTATATTTTAATTCAGACTTTTAATTTTTTAACACGCTATCGTGCACAGACGAATTATTTTGCTGCGCCGCGGGCGGGGTCTAGGTTGAATGGACCTTACACAGCTAAATCTGAGCGCGTCACAGCGTGTTACAAAATAAATAGCTTAACCAATATTTAGGGTTTTTATAAAAAACAAATTGCTAAAAAAATTTAAATAACAATGACAAGATGTTATACATAATGGTTACATAACACCTTCGTTTTACAGGTGGTTGAAAATGCACAGTGTACATCGTTTAAATTAGACGTCTTAAATCCAAAATGTTCAAAAGCTTATTGATGTAAAAACTATGTTCATTGCAAAAAGCACTTTACAGCCAAAAAACAAGGCACAAAACTAAAAAACTTATAGAAAATAGTGATCCTAAATCACCTGCAATACATGCTACTAAATCGCAAATAATTGTGTGTGGCCAGGACCAATCTACTCTCTAAGACGCCACTTGTCCGTACAATTGTAATTGTGAACCAAGTTCACGAGAGGATCGACGTGTTCTGGGATAACCTGAGTGATCTCGCAAAATGTATTTTATATGTTGTTTGCTATTTAAATTAATCGTTATTTTTAAGTTGTGTAATGATGTTTTGCCCCTTCTATCGCATTGGATATATTAGTGTGTCTGTCATGATAGATATTAGGGATGATGTAAATAAATAAAAAAAATAATAATTTTGGATTCAACTAACACTAATAGTGACAATACTTTTAGCACGTCAATGAATACGTCTTCACTATCTGATCCTCTTTTTGACGACGCTGCTATACCAATTAAAAGTCATGTAAAAACTACCACAAATAAAAAAATTAACATACATAATTTTAAGCATTATTATAAAAAAATCAACACAAAACGTAAATCTACGAGCAATACTGACCTTAATGCGGTAAATTTGATGTACAGTGCTAGCGTTACAGAAACAGGCATTCTAGCTCCAACTAATGTACTTACATAGATACTGTTCATAATGTTGCGATTGTGTGACACCTTTGACGTACAATACCAATAATGCAGGCGCAGATTTATCTTCTCCAGCTGATTTAGTTACTGACCAGAATATCATGACTTCTTCGAATAATGCTGAGGCAGTAAGCCTAGCTTTTATCTCCTAGAATATACGCTAATACCATAGGAATCTTTCCCTATGCTAATACTGACCTAAATGCTTTGATTTGTCCGGAGTACAAAGTAAACGCTGATAGCGCAGGTTTATCAGCTCCAGTACTCCAGTCCATGTATATACTGACGTTGCCATTACGATTCCTTGGATGAACAATGCTGACCCCGTTTTTTGCACTCTCGATAGTGTAGATGTTGACTTCATAACTAATACCTGTGCCAATACCAACTCTTTTGACGAATAATACTGCCGCTGCAGGCGCAAGCTCCCGTGCAACTAATTCAGGTTATAACGCAGACCTTTTTACCTTCTCCAGAGTTTTACCTGCTCCAAACGATAAACATACTAATCTGAATTCTTCGATGATCAATTTTAACGATGCAAGTCTAAGTTTGTCTGCTAAAAAGGCCAAAAACCGTCCAGTTTGTGCTAGTTACAGGTTTTAGATTTTTTTGTCTTGATGACGATACTGATGATTATTCTGCAGGGAGCTCAGATAAATGGACTCAAGAAAATTAAAGTGAATCAAGTGATGAAGACGATTTTAAAGTTGCAAAAAAAATTAAGTTCGCAAATTACTCTTTAATAAAAATATACTAGTTACCTAGGTATGTTTCTTTGCGGTGACTATCAATATTTTTGTGTACAAAAAAAAATGATATTATAATGCTAATAGGTTGAGTTATGCCTAATTATCAGTATTTAAACTAGAAAAATTATGTCTCAGGTGGGACTCTAACCCGAATCTCCTCGCATGCTTTACTATTTAGCAGTTTAAATTATTAGGTTTAATAATGATTTTTGGTTTTAGTTTACCTAACAATATTTATTTTTGTAAACTTAATTTAAAATTTAAGATATATTTTTCTGTTAAAATGTTTTAATAGTTAGTGTGCCATTATCTTAAGAATAAATATTGATTTCGAATTCAGGTAGCATTATTTTATTTTAATCGATCATAATTTAGTAAGTAATTAAGGCATGAGGCTTATAATATTTAAGTTCCTACGTATGTATTTCGGGAGTAATAGGATTGTTTTTAATAGTCAGAAACTCAGAATTCAATTGTTCTATGATTATAACTGGCTTATAATAAAAAAAAACTACATCAAATGATTTAAAATGTATCAAAATTGGATGTGCGACGTACACAGCTAACTTTAGGGTTGTTTAGAAACCATAAACTATTTTTTTTGACGTAAATCCAAGGCTAACTTCCAAACTAAGTAAGATAGTATGATTTGATGATTTAGCCTTCTTCGTTCTCTAATTCTAAGAATCTTACCTTTTTGTGTTTTTTTTATAACTTCAAGAACAAAAAAGTTATAATTTTTTATCTAAAATAAATGTTTTTCTGCTCTCCTGAAAAGTCGGGTTTTAGTTTATACGCCAAAGTCGCCAAATGAACCCAAAGGTATCGATATATAATCGAATAAGCTCTGCTATGTATGATGCGTAACTCACTTGTGACACGGCTGTAAACCATGAATTAAAATAAATAGGAAGATACAGCGGGTAAAAAAATTCGTTTTAATATTATCAATGAGACTTGGTAGCATCTGGTACATTAAAATTTGCTATTATTTCTTAATCAGAAAAGTGGAGCGGTTTCAAATAACTTTTCTAGGAAACGGCAGGTTGTCTGCCAAGATCTCGCCGGTCCATTGCCACTGCCAGCCAAAGTTTAACTGTCAATGAATGCCTAATCGACTGTGACTGTAACGTATTTATAAGGTTCAATTTATTAAAATGTTGCTTTGTTAAACATACAAGTTGCCAATAAAACTAAAAAAAATAATTCACACAAGATATTTAATTACCTTCACTAAAATACGCTATAAAAGATGTCAAATTATTAAACACTAGGTAGGTAATTTGTAGTTTGTTAAAATAACATATCCTCTCGGTCGATTCTGGTGTTCAAACACAAGAACTTTTTATGAAGCACCCAGCGAAATCGCATGTTTTGTTTTCCATTTCCATACAAACCGTAACAGCTTGAGGGATAGGTATTCATTGCAAGTGCAAGTAGCGGCCTTTTTAACATTTGGTTGAACGAGTTCATTCACACATTCTCATTAAAATTTTCAGTCAACAAAATTACCCCTAAACCATTGACACTGATTCCCTTATTTTTAAATATTTTTACGCATTTTACCTACATTGCAAGGAGAGAGAAAAACTCATACACACTTTACTAGTACTTACCCATAAAGATAATTATTTTTACACAAATTGCTTCCTGTGTAATACCTAGTACCTACATACTACAAAAATAAAAATTTTCAGAATGTTGAGAGGTCGACATCAATCCTTTGAGAATATCCTCAGAGAATACCGTGGGAAATATTTCTATGCATTTCAAGTTAACAGAGGCCGATTTCTTGTAATGCCATATGCCTTACCTACACATCCTAGCTGTGCCTACTGACAATTTCGATTTCTTTAATGTTACAATTTAGGTATATTGTCTAAGTATAGAAAAAAATATAACCCACTTAAAATATAGTTTAATATGCTAATCCTACACTAGAGATAAAAAAATTCAAACTTACCTATTTTTTAATAGACCCTGTGATACTTTACAAATCTTTTGTTAATTTTTTGCAAGACGTCTATTAAAAATAAATAGACACCAAGATAGTTATTTGATGATTTTAAAACGTTAAAAAACTGGCCAAGTGCGAGTCAGACTCGCGCACGAAGGGTTCCGTACTATTGACTTGGTAAACAACCATAGTTTTAATATACTACTGTTAGATTGGCAATAAAAAGAGACAGAATATAATGCAGCTATATGATAGAACGAGATAGATCACAAGGCCGTTCACGTACACGCTAAGAACCCGTAGTGTTTTTCTGAGTTCTGACGTCTGTCACGCGCAACACAATATTCCCTTTAGTTTTACTAGTTTCATTTTTATTATTGTAAAAAAGTGTCGAGTTGATGTATTTTCATTATGGTTACATGTTCAGTACCTGGAAGTAACTCATCTAAAAAGGGATGCAACATAATTGTACATTTCACACGTCAACACACAATCGCGATTATCAGCAGCAAAATGCAATATTTCAGAGCTTTGACTAAAATTTTGTATACTAATTAATAGGGCATTTCATCAGAACAAGGATTTAAATTCATATGAATTCAATTAAAAATAATATCAAATACGTGAATTTCAGCAATTACTAACGTCACTTTTGTATTTTAGTGATTGACGTTGTCGATGATATCTTATCGACATTTCATTAGCTAACATATTTCACATTGTAAACCGCATACAGCCTAAATTGTTGAAATACGTTAGAAATGGTTGAAATGGTTTTCTATCAGGAAAAGAATGTTCGCCCAATAAATATTCGAGCATTTGCAGTTTACATTTGGACCAAGTGTTTTTAACACAGAGGCGTTCAGTTTGTAAAATTACGCTCTAGATCAATCTCCATATTTTTCAAGCCCCATCAATCCCCATTAGTTAAACATTAAATATATGTATATTTAGTGTACGTTTGTAATGTGTAATTGAAAAATAAATATCAGTTTTATTTCAACTTTGGCGATCGCGATCGCAAAATGAGGCAAAATTGTTAAATACTGGCAAGTAAAGCCTACGATATTTTTTACAATAAATTGATTTTGTTCGGGGATAAGTAATTATAAAATAAAAAACATATCTAGGTATTTACTTGCAGTTTTTTGGCGTTCTTTTAATACTAAAAAATAAGTCACCTGCGTCAACGTAAACTGTGTCGATGGAATCGATATCGAAAGCCAGCAGACAATGCAGTACCTGCACTATTTATCTCACGCACATGCTCACTTTATGCACACTAGCGTAACCTAGTTTTGGTCTCGTTTTCAGGATTCAATTGCCAATCTATCATCTATATTAAATCTATGTAAACAACAGTAGGTAACCTTTGCATGGGAACCCCCCTTAGATATTTATTTTATTTTGTTTTTAGTATTTGTTGTTATAGCGGCAACAGAGATAGGTACATAATTTGTAAAATATTAAACTGTCTAGCTACCGCGGTTCTTGACATACAGACTTATTATGACAGATAGACGGACGGACAGACGGACGGACAGACAGCGAAGTCTTAGTAATAGGGTCCCGTTTTTACCCTTTGTGTATGGAGCCCTAAAAATGTAAGTTGTGAGAAATGTCAGATACATAAACGCAAAATAAAGAAAATTGAAACATTGCTTAGAACTGTTTACATGACGTGTAGGTACTAATTATTAAATATTAAGTAGGTATAACCCAAAAACTGTAAATATAGTGAGGCCCTTTATAACTGTAGGTAGTAGGTACCTATTCGTAGATAGGCAGTTGACGTGTTTTTCGCGCCACATTGCCCAAATGCCCTTAATATTCTTTGAGTGCTTTCAGCGCCATCTGTTGTGTTTTTTTTTAAGTTTTACGCCTTTGGACATACTCCATTTGTTGACGTGATGTTATACACGGAGGTTAGAAGAAAGGAGAAACAACTCCATAATAATATATCAAAAAGAGCAAATTAAGGTGGCGCCATGTGGAAAGATTTTAAATATTGTGCCACAAATTTTTAGAGTAACATTTTGATACAAGGATTTCATAATTGTAATCTAAATATAAAACTAATTTAAACGCGTATAACAGGCAAAAAATAAGTACAATACAGGTGACTTTTCATAACCTTCCAAATTTTATAGGCGTTCATCATCTTATTTATAAAATAAATATTTTTCGCAACATAGTTTTTAATTTTTAAGGTCCTAAGCTTGTTAAGGTGCGAAAGGAAAATCAACAACTTGTGAATTGCATCGTAATGAACAAGTGAGATGCGCATCGCGTACCTAAAGAAAGTGTTGCTAAGAGGCCGTATCAAAAAATAAATAAATTTGGCGGACATTTTCTAAGTGCCTTGACTTAACATTTTTGTACTGGGCTATACTAAAAGAAAAAATACGGCATTTGTTATTTGTCTCGAAGATTAAGTTAAAATTAAAATTTGGAAAGTGATTAAAATTTTATCCTAGGTATATAAAAATAAAGAAATAGATAATAAAACATATTTTCAACATAAAATATAACGTAGATTTCAACATCAGTGTTAAAACAACAGGTAAAAATTTATTAAACATACTGTTGGTCGAAAAACATAATAACCGCAATAATCATATCTTTTCTACTTACTAAACTAGCGCCACCTGTAATTTGCTGGGTTACCTATTGAAACGCATAACGTTTTTCGCTATAAACTTACAATTCATACTTAATACTACTCGCCATAATAGTCACTTGCCATAAGCCATTAAAGCATAACTTCATTACGCGTAATATCATATGACCGAAACCTGTAAGGCATAATCATAGAAAGGCATAATTTTGATAAGCATAAGTATTGAAAGGCATAATTTTTGTTGACTATAATTTTTAAAAAGACATAATATTTAAAAAGCATATATGTAATAAGAATAACCGGCAAAATCCCTGAGCTCCTAAGGAATAACACTCATTTACCATATTTTTAGAAAGCATAAATTTCTTTGCATAAACGAATTTTTAACATTATATAAAAATATATCTAAAACATTCCACATTACTTGCAAGCAGACATGCAGCGTGCAATAGTTTCTGCTCTTCTCCGGCGCTGCGGGAAGTGCAGCCCTTCCGCCCTTACGTAAAAAGCCTCATGCGCCCAGGCGAGCTTCCGCAGCTTCGGCTCGTCCGGGCGCCTGAGGCTCGTTACAGCGGGCGAGGGCTGCAATCATGCGGCGCCTCCGGCTTTTAAATTGCACTCTAGTATAGGGCAGACTAGTACCACGGCGAGGGACCACAGCCAGTCGGATTTAATATAATTTACTTCGTATTAATATTGATTTCTTTACTTCGAAATTTATATACAATTTTTGCATTAAAAATACTTCGCAATTTTGCAAAACAATTACAATTAATAAACATGCGTAGTAAAGCCCTATGTAGTAAAGTAAACATTAAATTTATGGATATTTATATTATGTTTTATAATGTATGGCTTCACTGAGTTATGCTTTATAAAAGTATGTCAGACAAAATAATGAATATGGTCATTTATGCATAATTAAAATCTGCGTTTCAAAGTATGCTTTATAAAATTATGGCAAATGAAAATATAGATTTATATGATTATGGTTTATATTATTATGCCTTTCAACAAATCTGCGCTACTATGTTTATGCGTAATAATAACTTTAGGTACTAAACACTATTAGGCTTAATTATTTGTATGCCATATGATGTATGTCAATTGAACTTATGACAATAAACATTATGCGTGTCAAAGTGTCACCAATTTGCTGTTTACATGTGGATACTTTTCAACTTGTCCCTCCTAAAAGATAGTTCCTTTCTTTATCTTTTTTTTTTTTTTTTTTTCTTGTTTTTGGCATGCACGGTTTGTGCGTCAGCCACTACAATGGTTTTAAAGGTTGGGAAACGTATTGAAGGATAAAAATAAAGGAACGGAACGTAGCTTCTAAGAAAGGTTCAGGAAAGAAGGTAAGGGTGAAAACATTGATAAATATATATTTAAAAATATTAATAATACATAATAGTACATAGACAAAAAATTACAATTTAATATTGTTCAGGGTCATATAAATGGATAAAACATTATATATATCGGAATTTTTCGTAGCCAAAAGGCAAGCTATAGATGTGGGAAATGGAACACGGAGGGATATAAGGGATTGAACAAAAGAGGAACGGTCATTTTTTGGACAAGTAAAAAATATGTGGTTTAAGTTTCCTATACCAGTGCCACATTCACACAAATCACTATTTAAAATATGCAATCTTAAAAGATGAGTAGGAATACAAACATGTCCAATTCTCATGCGAATTATATTAGTGGTAGCAATCTTACCCAGTCTCATTTTGGTAAACCATGGCTTTAATGGAATATCAGGCTGTATGCCCTTATACCATTTTCCTTTGACTAGACTACTGCGTCTCCAGTCAATCTTCCAAGAGTCACTTAGGTATTTTTTTGGTAAAGCAATAAGATCATGACAAAAATTCTTATAAGGATATAAGTCACCACTATTCACAGCCTCTTTGGCTAATTCGTCGGCTCTTACATTACCCCAAATATTTGTATGACTTGGAATCCATGCAAAAATTATTTTAAGGCCAAGAGTAAAACATTTATACAGCAAATCTCTACATTGAATAATAACAGGATATTGAACATTACACTTAAAAGGGAATCTATCTAGAGCTTGCAAAGCGCTCTTAGAATCTACTATAATAATCGAGTTTTTTAGTTTCATAATATGAACATATTCTATTGCTTTAAATATGCCATAACATTCTCCTGTAAAAACAGACGTTTCGGGAGGTAGTCTTACTTTTTCAATAATACCATACTGGCGATGGTACAGTCCTATTCCGACATCACCACCGTCAGAGTGTTTAGAAGCATCACAATAAATTTGATGCCAGTCAGGCCAACTTTCTTCTATAATAGAATTGAATTTACTATTAGCAGCAGGACAATTTTTTGAAATATCTAAATCATATAAAACATCTGGAGAAAAAATTAAAGAATCAAAATGTACAGAAAATATCGGAAGTACCTGAGACCTATGAGTAGGAGCCTGAAGGGAAATGAACTTACGATAGCTAATTACTAAACATGGTAGGCTTTTGTGAGCCCAATAAGGGCTAGTTTCTATGGAATTTGATAGGTGCCGCAGTTTATAGTAGAGTGGGTGATTTGAAAATTGAAGAACACGAAACAAAAACTTGTCGCATAAAAATTGTCGGCGAAGTCTAAGCGGAGGATCGACACATTCAATCTGTAAAGTATTTATAGGACTTGATTTCATAGCTCCAGTTATTATCCGAAGTGCTTTTGATTGGATACTGTCTAACTTCTTCAATCCAAGTAAATTACAAGGTTCTAGAAAGTAAGAACCGTAATCAAGGACACTGCGAATAAGAGCATTGTAAAGAAGTTTTAAGGATGAGGGATGAGCACCCCACCAGACCCCTGAGAGGCATCTTAGAATATTTAAAAATCGTTCACATTTGTCTGCAACATAATAACAATGTGAAAGTTCTGATAGTTTACTGTCAAGAATTATACCTAAAAACTTAGCTTCTTGGCATGCTTTAATACAAATATTGTCATAATAAACAAAAACTGGCGGAGGCATTAGCATCCTACTAAAGAGAACTACAGAGCTTTTATGAACTGATAATGATAAGCCATTATTGTCTAACCAAACCTTAAGAGATACTAAAGCAGATGTTAAAGAACCGCATAAATTATCTACAGAATAGCCAGATACATACAGAAGTAAGTCATCAGCATATTGCAGGATGTTAACTTTATCTATTAAAACTGATTCAAGATCATAAGTATATACATTATATAGTATGGGACTCAAAACCGACCCTTGAGGAAGCCCTCTGTATAAAACTCGGGACAACGTCCTAGAGTCTTGTGTTGTAACGTTAATAGACCTCTCTGATAAAATATTAATAATGAAATGTATGAACTTTACAGGAATTTTTAATTTAAAAAGTTTGTTTTCCAGCATGGATAAATCCACAGAATCATATGCTGCTGAAATATCTAGGAAAGCTGCAAGGAGACTTTTGTTCAGTGTAAAAGCTAAGCGAATGTCTGTTGTAAAAATACCTAAACTATCCATGGTGCTTTTACCTTTTCTAAACCCATACTGACTAGGTGCTAACAAACCTTTATTCTCTAAATACCATTCAAGTCGATTTTTTACCAGATGCTCAGAAATTTTCAGAAGAACGGAAGATAAAGCAATGGGGCGAAAAGAAGACGAATTACTAGAAGAGGCATTTGGTTTAAGGATTGGAATTATTTCTTGAGATTTCCATGATGATGGAATATTCCCACTAATCACTATAGAATTTATCACTGATAAAAGATAAGAAAGAGAAGAATCGCTCAAATTAACAATAAAAGAATAAGGGATTCCGTCACCGCCTGGAGCCGAGTCTTTAACATAAGACAAAATTCCTTTTAATTCAGCAAGAGTAAAAGGAGAATTGAGGTCTGTGAAACTATCTGCTAATGGATAATTAAATCGGTGTAATACTAAATTCATAGGTGGAACAAAAGGTGGAGCTAATTTATCTAAAAAACTGTCAGCTATAGAATTATGAAGTAGTGATGGAGTACTTTCTCGGAAACAAGATCTGTACCTACGAATGTTTTTCCATACCTCGGATGGAGACACGTCAGGGGAAATAGAAGAGCAAAAGGATTTCCACCCTTCCCATTTTTTTTGCTTGAATAGTTTTCGGGTACTATTTATAAGCTCCGACAATGCATCAAAATTTTCTAAAGATGTATCTGCTCTGTAGGCTCTTTCTGCTTGTTTTCTCTTTTGAATGATCTGGGCACATTCATCGTCCCACCAGGGAGGAGGAGGAATATGTCTACTACGACCCTTTTTAACAGGAAAAATATCATCAGCTACTTCTATTAAAACTTGACTGAGAGTTTCAGCACAGTCAGCGTCATTAGTAATTTGTATATGAGGAAGGGATACAATTCTTTCATCTACTTTTTGTTTAAATAGATTCCAATTTGCATTAGCTAGTTGATACTTCAGACGAGGAGAAGGAATTGGACATGGTTTATTATGACTGTAAGGTAAAGTAATAATAATAGGGTAATGGTCACTGCCATAAGTTGAGCTAAGGGTTCGCCAGGTTAAAGTTGATGCAAGAGACGGTGAACATATAGTTAAGTCAGGAGCGCTAATTCCTTCACGAGTAAGGCGCGTTCTAACACCAGTGTTTAACAGGCACATATTATGTAAACTTAAGAAATCTAAAATTCTAGAACCATAATGATTAGAGGTAGTACTACCCCAAGACGCATGTTGAGCATTAAAATCTCCCATAATTATAATTGGTTTAGGAAGAGAAGGAAGAATTACATCTAATATTTCATTATATTGAGCTGATGATGGATGAGGTATATAAATAGATACAAAACAAATACCACTAACTCTTAAGGCTATAATTGTATATTCAGTGCTATGCACTGGTATAGGGATATGCTGAAACGGTACAGAGTGTTTTATAAGAAGAGCGACCCCGCCATATCCATCAGATCGATCTTCTCTTATGCAGGCATAGCCTGCCACTTTAAAACAGCCATTTGGCTTGAGCCAAGTCTCTTGTAGAGATATGGCTAATGGTTTATATTTATTTATCAAATGATACAAGTCAGATTTTTTACTGGACACACTGCGGCAATTCCACTGAATTACCACTTGGTTCATTATTATTCAAGTTGATGCTACTATTTCTAGATAAATTATTTGTATTGTCTAAAACATTCTGTGATGGGGCAGCGTTGGACGGTAAAAAGTTTGAGTTGTAATGAGACAGTGAATTTAAGAGTGTAATTATAAGTTCTTTGACAGTCATAATATCAGAAAGCAAATAGTCTTTATTTGAATCTTTTTCTTTGTATGCAGTACCAGTAGAAGGCAAATTAAAATTCAAGTCTTTAGTTAAAGCATGATGAGCGGCCTTATCATATCCATAATGAGATGTGACTGGGGAGCTGGGCTTCAAAAACACAGTCTTTTTATAAGAAGACCTGTTGGGAATAGAATTGGCTTGACTTTTTACAAATGTAGCATTAGATTGACCTGGGCGAACGGAAGTTACAACATCAGAATATGATTTTCCATTTGAAGGATGTAGTTTAATGGCCTCAGAGTAGGATATGCAACTCTTAGCCATTGTCTCTTTTATCGCTTTTTGGCGGGAAAACTCAGGGCATTTTCGACTGGTTGCAAAGTGTGGTCCAGTACATAAGCAACATTTTACAAAATCTTCATCTACTGAACATGTGTTACCGGAGTGATCCTTGCCACATTTAAAACATTTAGGAGTAGACCTACACTGGCTTTTAATGTGCCCATATTTACAGCAATGAAAACACTGAATAGTTGGGAATATATACAAGTCAACAGGAAGAGAATTATAACACATAAATACACGCTTGGGAAGTACTTGTCCATCAAATGTAAGAACTACAGTCTCAATTGGAATGTATTCTGATTTTTCATTGACTGTATTTTTTCTTTTTAGCCGTCTCATCTTAATAATATTACCACAACCCAAGGGGACTGTAATGTTTTGCAAAACTTCTTCATCAGACCAGGAAGTAGGAATACCCCTCACTACTCCCATGCGTGTAACATTCGATGTTGGTATAAATGCTTTGTACCTATTAGCACTCAAAGTAGAGCTGTTTATAAAGGAATTGGCATCTTCATAATTTGAAAAAGAAATGGATGCTCTGTTTCTGCCAATGCGTTTAAGGCTGCCATTTACTATACTTTTAAATCCATGTTTTTTCAAAAAAAAACCAAGTGACACTGGATGAATGGAGGTGTTATCATTGGGTAGAGTCTGTTCTTTTTGTATGTGTATGACAAAAGGTGATATGTCAGATGCCTGATACAAACTTCTCCCAACAGGAAGAGGGCGTTGAGTAATGGGAGTCATAACAACATTATCGCTAGAATTTGAGGAACTAGGCACTGGCATAGATTCCTCAATAGTATGATTATGTTTATGAGGTTGCTGATGAAGTACTGTATTACATTGGCACTCATATTGGCTTAAATTGGTAACAGTAGAAGACTTATTCTGACGCCTCCTCTTTTTATTACAGTGTTTGCATAAACGGTTCGAAGATCTTTTACGTTTAGTTGCATTGTTTAATGGTTGCTCACAACCGTCAGTTACTGAACCTTCCGTGTCCAACCCCGAAAAGGTATTGTCTATTGTTACATTACACGAAACCTGGGGGACGAAGCCCCCAGGCTCGTCTGCTTCACTCATACAACCAAAGAAAGGGTAAGAAACTTACCAGGGGGCACTGCAAAAAGTACTACTAAAATATTATAAATACAAATATGAAATTATAAATACACTCCACTACTTAACTGAACCTATTATAAACTTAAAAAGAGAATTAATTTTCTCCAAACAAGAAAAAACACAACCGCCTACGGTGACGTTTCCCGCGCTTTTTTTCTGTCCCACCACAACTTTGCTTCGGTCGACTACTCTTCTTTATCTTCATGGTACAGAACTTTTTTTGCTTTTTCTGTTCCTTCTGAACCAGCTAAGATCTGAGACCATGCTGCCATGTCTTTAATAATATCATAAATACTTACTTACAAATAACTCAAACAATCCTAACCATAAACTAATTAGATTTAAATGATAACAAGTTCACAGGAGTTTTACGCGAGAACATGGACCTGAGTCAAATAGGAGCGCCTTTCCCTGTTTCTCACTTTTATTTGATTTATCCTACTTGCTGACCCATTATTTTAGCAATGCCACCACTTTAGCCTATGGAAATCCAATACAAAGTCACAAGGCAATAACAGTTGAGTAAAATGTTTGATGCCTGGGCTGAGACCATTCCAAACGGATGTGGGAAAAAGTGTAATCTACTTTAAAAAATATTATGTAAATCACTGGATACTATTAAATAATTGTGGATATTATGCTAATCTCTTATAAACCTTAGGCTAGGCCAATAAATGTGATCAGCTCTTTGTTGTCAATTATTCGAGTTTAAAACGTCAGATGTTTGAGTAAAACGAAAAAAGCAGGTCAGTCAAAATAAAATGTTTTGAGCGAGTAAAGGCCCTTAAGGTGGGCCTTCTTGACGATCAGTTTTTCGCGTCAGTCCAGACCTAAAACTGTGGCGTCATGCGCGGCCTGGCTGCTAGTGCGGGTGTATTTTGTATACTTTTTACCCGACTATGGCGAAACAAAAAGGAGGGTTATGATTTTGACCTGTGTATTTATGTATGTACATATGTATGTATGTATGTATGTGGGTATGGATGTTCGACTGTTCCCTCATAATTTCTAATCTAGTTATCATTGGACACATGAAGTCTTGGTGGCTTAATAGTATAGCGCCGCGCCCAGCAAGCTAGGAGATGCGGGTTCGAGTCCCGCCTGAGACATATTTTTTCAAGTTTAAATACTGATATGTAATCATTATTAGCTGTTGCTCCGGATTTGCTTGCAATCACCTGATAATAATTGGAAGAATTTATTTATAAAATCACTTCTAAACTAGTTAGTTACCATAATTGGACAAAAGAGGTGTCGTTAAAAGCCTTTATACCTTACACGAATTGACTTAACTTCAAAATAAGTTTAATAAAAATACAGTTTAATAACTAAAACCCGACTACTAAAAACACGCTCTATAAAGTACGACACAAGAAAATAGTCTCCGCTGAAATTATTATGTATCCGTGGTCGTATGCCGCCTACAGTAGCAAAACAAATTCATTATTATAATAATATTATAATAACCAGAACCTATGGGCTGTCATCTCTTCATGCTTGGATAAGATGCATGGAGTGTTTACTACATAAAGGTAAGAAAAAAAATATTTTTAATATTTTACCATGCTATATAGGTCAATATTTTTGACGCGGCCTGAATCGGGCTCCTTGCCAATTGAGAGGATTTCATATCAATTAAAAAAATTCTACTGAAGACTTGGCTGTATGGACATAGTTCCTTTTGCCTACCCAGAATGGGTGAAGAAAACAACAACAACAACTAAACTGTCTGTCATTTTTGTCATGTGTCAAATTTCATTTGACATTTGATTTTGACAATTCTTTCTTTTTGATGAGAATGAAAACATTACAAAATTTTATGATCTATTTTTAGTTTTTTCCCACGTTTTACATTAGCAGTACAATAGTTCTTACAGCTATTTTGCACCATTACAATTCCAAATCTTATAATGGGCCGAAAATCGCAATCGAAACAAACTTCAAAGAAGAATACTGGTAAAGAAAACAACAGGTTATTTCAGAAAAGAAAGGAACTATCTATTCTCGTTGATAAAATTCTGCGGTTGACCAGCATATTCCAAGCAGCTTGTAGTATAACCAAGAATTGGGAGCATCATGTGGAAATATATAACATTCTTAGAGAAATCATTAATGTAGAAACTGCATACAGCGTCAAAAGTAAGCCTAGTCCACGTCAGGCAAATATTGATAAATACTTAAAATGGTTGAAAGATAACGAGGCACATTATGAAGGTATGTGTTTAACGCTTTGAACCCCAAGAGACAACCGGTTGGTACGATAACAATTCATTTTAATCCCTCGACCCCCAGGAGGCACTCGGGTGCCATGATAACAATTGATTTTAATTGTGTCTGGAATAACTCACGATCGAAGGATTAATTGTGTCTGGAATATCTGATCGTCAAAGGGTTAAATTATTATGACTACGAAGTCATATAAGAAATAACTGTTACAACCTTGCATGATGTGACTTTGTGTTAAAAATACTTAAACTTAACTTTTTATTACATTTTCCAGGTGTTGAAATCAATGAATTCGAGGGCTATGAACTTGGTCTAAAGGCTGTAAAAGAGTTCAAAGAGGACTCGCTCATTCTGACAGTACCTACTAAAATTATGATGACAGAAAAAAATGCCTTAGAATCTGAGTTATCAGCCTTCATTAAAGTAGACCCACTGCTTCAAAACATGCCTAATATAACTCTTGCATTATTTATCTTAATGGAGAAAAATAATCTAGGTAAAAATACCATCTGCTTGTAATATAATATATTTATTACAGAAATTATATTTTTCTTGCAAAGAAGTAATAAGTTTGTCATGAAGAAAGAAAGTAAATTTATCAGATCTGATTAGTAACAGTCCTTGTCTTTGTTATTTAAATAGAAAATATTATTTTGTTATTTCAGAGTCTTTTTGGAAGCCTTATATTGATATTTTACCTGATAAATATTCAACAATTCTCTACTTTAATCTAGAAGAATTGGCATCACTAAAGGTGATTAAGTTACAAATTTTGTAGTATATATTATACAATAATATTTTTTGCCATAATAATGAACTTCTTTCTATGGTATGTTTTCAGCCATCACCAGTCTTTGAATCATCTATGAAACTGTACAGAAGTATTGCACGACAGTATGCATATTTTTATAATAAGATACATACTCTAGATTTGCCAGTTATGAAAAAGTTTCAAGATATATTTACATTTGAAAATTACAGGTAAGGAATTAAAAGTACATACTTTCTTTTATAAAACATTTTTATTGAGAAGGTCTGATATAAAGACAAAGTGGAATTATCATATAGCCATTGCACTTCCCTCATAATACTGAAATTAAATTTATATTAAAATAAATAACTTCTATATTATATTAATTTATGCACTTACTTTTAAAGTAAATATGCTTTTTGTTTTTGGTGCAAACTGTTATCATTT
This sequence comes from Anania crocealis, assembly GCA_949315895.1. Taxonomy (NCBI): domain Eukaryota; kingdom Metazoa; phylum Arthropoda; class Insecta; order Lepidoptera; family Crambidae; genus Anania; species Anania crocealis. The sequence continues at coordinate 11,948,567 of OX438864.1, forward strand.
AAAGTAATATACATATAAGATAAACAAAATAAGAATAACTTATATAGGTAAGTATTTATAAAAACATTATTGAAAAATAGCCCTACTCTCTTATATCAATCAGGTCACTAGTTAGTTTATGTTAAAGGTCTTTTTAATATGAAGCTCAATACTGTTGTATTCATAATGTAGTAATATGCAAAACATGCTGAAACACCATTATAATTTTTTGTCAAAAATTCAGTATTTAATCCCGCAATATACATAAAAAGGCCTTTAAAAAAATAACTGATATGTTTTTTATTCTAAAATAGAGCAAAATTTATACTTACATTTTCAGTCTAATTACTTACGACTACCTATTATTTTACTGCCTTAAATTACTGAAACGGTTTCCGTAATGTATCCCACATATATTCTGGTGAATCCTTACCAGTTTGTGAGTCCAATGTATTCATTGTATAAATATTAGATGTAGGAAGCATTGGACTTATGCTTCTACTGCTACAATTTTTTATAATTTTTCTATTTTCAAAAACTGGTGAGGGTATCCTCTCATCACCAAATGTCTTTTTGTGACCTACAGTTCTTTGCTGTTTCCATTTTAAGGCAGCATATGTTAGCAAGAATAATATCATAGCAAGCCCGACTATACTTGCAGTTGCCACTGTGACGGATTTAGCACTACTGGGTGCTTTACTTAATATACCAGGCTCCACTGGAGTCTCTGTTCCTTCATATGAGTTGAATTCAATCTTTTCTTCCGATCCTGATGAAACTCCCTTGTTAGTGTCCCTAAGATGTTGCAAGTCTTCAAGGACTATTAAACCATCACCATCAACATCTTCCTCCAATGTTATTTTCTTGTATGTTCCTGGGGGCAGCTCTGAAAGAAAAATACAAAAAAAATCAGTTAGTGATATAATTTTATTTTAAGCCAAAAGCTCAATTGCACCACATACCATTTGTGAGTTTTTCTGAAGCTGTTGTTTCGTTTTTTTGATTTCGTCGTATCATCGAAAATATTTCGTTCCAACTTATCATATCTTGGTCGTCGTTTAAAATGCGACTCTCTCGAGTCGTGTCACCGTCATCTGTAGCATTGACGGCTATAATGGTTGATTTGTACGGTGTGCCTTTGGAATCTTGCTGTAACATACTTTTTTCGATGTCAGGTAATGTTGGTACTTTGGTAAAATTATTAAACAACGACATAATACCCATGTTTTCTGCATTTTCATTGACATTATTACCAAAGTCCATTATTACAGGAATATTTACATGATTTGTATAAATAGGGTCTACAGTTGTGGCTTTGGTTGCTTGTTCATGGGAATTAGCCTCCAGTATTGCTCTTAAAGGATATGTCTCTTTTGATATGGGTTCCAATAAAGATTTGGACAGGAATGGCTCTGGTGGATTTGGTTCCCGAGAAGCATTATGAAATATATCTGCCAAATGAACTTGACTAGATCCACGTTCCCTGTGTTCTAATAATTCGTTTAAGGTCATGTTCCTTTCTTTTAATATTTTAGAGAGTTTTGCACTTGCTATAAAAAAGTAAGTTATTTATTAAATAAATCAAATAAAATAGTACACTTCAAATATTTGTAAATATAATTGTGTAAACTTATTTAAATACTTACAGCGTGTATCATTAAGAAGTTCTTCTATTTCAATTTTAGCAGTTTCTTCTGTAGAAATTATTAGTGGAGCTTGTGTTACGAGATTCGATTCAACATATTCTTTTGTTGAAGGATATCTTGTTGATTTCATGCTGCTAATTTTGCTAATAGTCTCTGTAGTCAGAAAATCTTCTAGCTCGGTGACAGTTTCCATGCGATCATTTAAACTTGTGGCTTTTGGTAGTTGAGTTCTTGCTATGAATTCCGAAGATGAAACTAAATCTCCCATTTCCAAAAGATTTCTCATAATATCATCTCGTGGTCCTTCAGTTGTTGAAGTTCTTTGTCTCAAACGTTTCTTTTTTAATCTATTATTAAAAGCTTGTCGGCGCAAACCAGATGCGTTACTCTTAGGACGAGATAATTTTGGCCGTTCGGTAACACTTGCATCCATTTCAGTGGCCAAAATTTCGATTGTTATGGTTGTAGGCTCTGTAACTTCTGTACTTACAGCTTCAGCATCATTTTCTGTTGCATTATTTTGGGTTGATACGTCGTTTACTATCGTTGTTTCAATAGCTTCATCTGAATCAGCGACTGTTGTTTCCTCGGGAACAAAAGTAGTGGTTACTACCATATTATCATTAAATTCTGTTTGATTTTCTGTTGTGTTATTATTATTGATCATTAAAGGAATCATGTCCCTCCATTCTTTAGATTTAGTTGCATTTCGCCTATTATGATGTACATATCTTCTTGCACTAAGAGCAATTAAATCTCTGTTAATTTGACTTTTAAAGGTGTTATTTACCATAGGCCGCATGCGCAATTTCCTGCGTATTGTGGTAGGAAAACGGCGTTTGACCATAATTCCTGAGTTTCTGTTTTCAAGAGCAACAGGCTTGTGATCTTCGTTTTGAAAAACTGCAGACTTATTAAAACCTTTATTGTTTATTATAGGATTTAATGCATATTTTCCCTTGTCAGCTTCTTCTGAAAAACTTGCTGTGGTATTATTCATTTTATAATCCTTGTCGAAATCGTTGGCATTCTCAATTTGGCTAGTATTGCCTGTCGTGTCTTCGTGTATTACATCATATTTGGTATTCTCCGTTGTTTTATCGTTTGCGTTTTCATTTATTTTCATAACTTTGTCGTTGTTAGTCGTATGTATGTCGTCTGTAGAAGTTTTTTCAGTGTTGTGCAATATTTTTTCGGATTTGAGGACAGCAATAGCATTTTCCTTTCCGCTTAGTAAATCAGCCAAAGTAAGATTGTTCTGTTGTAATATTTCACTTAGACTTGTTCCATTTGATCTTTTCAAAATGTCTTTTAATGTATTTGGATCGATCGGTTCTAGCTCCTGAAAATAAAGTTAATATCGTTATGAATAATACTAAAATGTTTTTCTGGCAAACACGCACTAGGTCTAAATACTTCGAAAATAAATACATACTTGTATGAAGATAATAATATGTTAAAATAACATAACAGGACATTAATTTTGTGAGTATATTCTACTTTTTAATTTGTTTACTTAGTCAATCCCAAGAAGATATTTTGTGACCAATTCTACTCAAGACTACATTTAACTACCAATGCCATCAATTACATTTTCAGAAAAACCTTTAAGGTACCCTTTTATGTTCTCCTTTAATTGAATAAGTACTTGAGCCGTCTAAATAAGACTCTAATCCCAATTTATCTCTAATTTTCTTTGGAAGGTCGAGTATTTTGTGATTACTTTCTATCAGTATTTTTCTAAAATCTACAGAATCATCTATTTTGTCTTGTGACTTTACTTCTTCTATAAGTTCTCGTAGTGTATATAAATTGATTTTCTTAGTTCTTTCTCCAGGAGTAAATAAAAATTGTACATAGTCGCTTTTAAAGTCAAAATATTTATCTAATTCTAAGAATAGTGACTTTTCCTAAAATGGTAAGAGTAATAGATAAATCATTGTTACTTAATTTAAGGAAATTAATTGAAAATTACGCTTTAAGTGCATTAAAATAAATTATACATATGTCTTTATACCTTTGCTTTGTCCATGTCTAGGAATACTCTAGGTGACTTTTCCCTTAACTTGTCATCTATACCAATGAATTCATCATCTGTGTTGGATGGTTCAAGAGGTCCCATTACTTCCATAGAAAATTCAGATAGTGATTTATCTTCATTAGCTAACGGGCTACTTTCTTGATTTTCATTTTCTTGAGCTATAACGTACCTCGAGTTTGATACTGGTCGTCTTATTTTAGTTCTCATTTCTGTTTCTAAATAATCATCTGAAATTGGCCGCCTTACTTTTGTTCTTATCTCTTTATCTAAATAATCATCTGTGACTGGTCGCCTTACTTTTGTTCTCATTTCTTTTTCCAAATAGTCATCTGTAACGGGTCTTCGTATTTTTGCTCTTATTTCTTTTTCCGTGTAATCGTCTTCAAACCCTTTTGAAGAATGATATTGGCGTGGGGTGCCGTCAACGTCGTCATCTATGTCTATTATTTTTACGGAATCTCGATCTGTTTCTTGTGGTTTGTTATCTTTTTGGTTGCTCCCGAATTCACTTAGCTCCGGCCAGTTATCTAAAGATGGTCGTTTTCTTCTTTGAACTCGTCTCCGTGTAGGTCTTTCTGCGTCTAATGTAGTTTCGACCCAACGATTTAATCTAATATTCTTTCGACGTCTCCCTATTTCTGAGTTCTGGATCTTCGCTTCGTGACTTTCACCATCGGGTATTGTAGTCATTTTTATTACGTCGTCCTCGTCTGTAGTTGCGGGGGGTCTACGTTTCCTCTTGCGTCCATGTTTACGGCGTACGGGTGGTTCATCTTGAGAGTCGTTGTTCCAAATCTCGCCTTGGTCGTGCTGCTGTAGCGTGGCTTCTGCTCGAACCACTCTCCAGGGCTGAAAAGAGTTTAAATTACAAATTAAATCAGAGGAAATAAAGATGGTCATAATAAATCAAATAAAAAGTAACAGATTATATATTTTAATCAACCACTGATCAATGGTTTGCATCTCTTTAGGACTAAAATTTTATCACATAATATTGCTATTTTCATATGCTGCTAAGTAATATTAGGGGTTAAAATATGAAATTGCCGTTTTATTGTAATAGGTTCTTTGAATTGACATAGAATCTTCATGGTTTGAGGTTTTCGAATGAAACTTTTTTCACATGGTTTTTATGATGTTCTTCTTTTAAAAAATGTGAAACATTTGAATATCGACTTTCAATTGTTTTTGTTATTTAACTTAGACAAGAAAGATGGATACTGCGAAAATTCGAGAGATTTTTGAATACGAGTTCCGACGCGGAAGTAACGCGGCAGAAACAGCCCGCAATAACAATGTTGCGTTTGGAGAGGGATCTGCTAATGAACGCACCGTGCGATTTTGGTTTAAACGCTTTCGTGATGGAAACTTCGACTTGAAGAACGAGCCACGAGGAAGACCGCCCACACAGGTGATTAACGATGAATTAAGAGAGATGGTGGAAGCCCATCCTAGTCAAACTACCCAATATTTACTCATTTGCGTCAAATCAATAAAATAAAAAAATACGAAAAATGGGTGCCTCATGATTTGACTGATATGCAGAAAGAAACGCGTGTTGAAACTTGTGTTGCCTTGTTAAATCGGTACAGAAATGAAGGAATATTTAATCGAATTGTGACATGTGATGAAAAGTGGATTCTTTATGATAACCGTTAAAGAAAAATGCAATGGCTGACCCCAGGTCAAACGCCACAACAGTGTCCTAAAGCAAAACTTACCAATAAAAAGGTAATGGTAACTGTTTGGTGGTCTCAGCATGGTGTTATTCACTATAGTTTTCTCCGATCTGGTCAATCAATAACGGCAGATGTCTATTGTGCCGAACTCCGAACAATGTTGGCAAAACTAGCAGTAAAACAGCCCCGACTCATAAATCGATTTTCACCATTATTGCTTCATGACAACGCGAGACCTCATTGCATACAGCACGAGAAACCGTTTTGACCCTTCAGGTATTCGCCAGACCTTGCTCCAACGGACTACCATTTTTTTCGTGATTTGGACAATTATCTACGTGACAAGAAGTTTTCTTCCCAGGAGGCAGTACAAAATGCTTTCACACAGTTTGTGAAGTCTTGATCCTCAGAGTTCTATCACAAAGGTATAAATGACCTTCCTATTAGATGGCAGCAATGTATAGATAATAATGGTAACTATTTTGATTAAATAAATTTGTTAAAAATAAAAAAATAAACAATTTTGATTTTCAGTATAAATCGGCAATTTCATACTCTAACCCATATTATAATAAGCGTTTATTACAATAAGTAGTATTATACTCTCTATCGTCATGTGAATTACAAGTCCCTGTTGCCTATCTGGCTTGTAGTCTGTTCTGATCACAATGAGTGAAATAATATCTACGCGTGTGAATGACACTTTTCGCAGTTTCTTACATCTTTTGAAAGGAAAACCCACCTGGGTTATGTAAACGCTCGTTTAGACGCTCCGCGCTCCATATACTCCGTACATTGTTTGTTAATGTTCGAAAAAATCTTCGCAAGTCGCGTGTGAAACCAGCTGGCAATCCGAAGAATAAATTTTTGGTAAAAACTTCTATTACGCTGTAATTAACTTACAATTATCTTGTAACTAAGTATTGGGGCGATTGATGCGTGCCACCGTACATCGAGTTAGAAAGTGTCACCAATTAGCTATTCAAACCTATGATTTGTTGAACAAATGGTTGTAGAATGTAACCGATCTTTCTTAGAATGTATCTACTAATATTATGTATGATAGTTGTTTTGAAACCCATTAATACAAAGCGATATGATAGAAATTCTATAACAACTAACTCATGAAATATTTACATAGAAGTTTAAATCAGTAATCTAATGTATCCCTAAGTATAATTCTGTTGTAGTAGACAATATTTTCTTCCTATAAAATACAGGTCATGACATGTTAAGTTACCAGTATTGAAACATTTCTTTTTAACTACGATCATGAGATACCAGTAGAAATCTAAGTCATGAACCAAACTTTACGCGAGAATGGCTATGGGAAAAGTGTAGTAATTAGGTAAATAATATTATATACCTATATAAAAAAAAACCTATTAGACATGTAAGAATTCTATGGAGTCAACCCTTCCACAAACCGTAAATTGAGTTCTATCTATTCAATTTCAAGTTTAAAATCGATTAAGATAATTTGATGATGATGATTTGTACAATTATATGCACATTAAAAATGCGAATGTACTTGTTCCTTAATCTCACGCAGACATAGACTAAAGTAACACATTGGCTACTTTTCATCCCGATTTTAGTTTCTGTGGTTTAGTGCAAATTTAAAAATTCCAGGCGACAAACTGTTATTTATATTAAATATCAAATATCCGAGATTCACCTGCGAGTGATTTGGCTCATCGAACCTTTTTTTTTTTAATATTTGACCTGTTAAGTAATGGTATAAAAAGCCGAAACCAGTCGTATGTTAACATATTCATATATGTATATGTCGCAGGGAAATGAGGATATCAGGGATTTCATGTAATCCCTAGGGATATCACGAAATCCCGGTAGATGTCGAATATTCATGTTTATTACGTCTTCTTACTAAAAGTATCTAGGGATATGCCAAAATACAAATTTATAGTCAGTGATATGCCGTGCTACTAAACTAAATCTAGTGAAATGTCGAAATAGCGGATACTGCCGAATAAAAATCGAGCCATGCATTTCTCTCGCGTTGCTCGAACTGTCGCAGCTCGTGTGATTTTAGTCGTTAAATTCTAAAGGTACAAGTCTGCCTTCGGTCGTGGTTGCTTCTATGGCATGCATGCCGCCGCGCTTGGAATAGAATCAACCATGACCGCAGGCTGCACTGTAGTCTTTCGCAGCCGTTAGCCGCAGTGTTGCTTGTGGTTGCAGTCAGCAGTCCATTTCGGACTTGTACTTCATAATTTAACGACTAAAATAATACGAGCCGCGACAGCTCGGGCGACGCTTTTCTTTCGCTACCACTAAGTGCCCGCCCCAATCGTTGCACGCGTTGGGTCGAAACTACATTAGACGCAGAAAGACCTACACGGAGACGAGGTTAAAGAAGAAATCGACCATCTACCATATTATGTTAACACAGGCTGGTTTCGGCTTGTTACTCGTATACCATTTACCTAATACGCTGTATATTCTCGACACTGCAAGACAATATGGGGATTTTTTTTTATTAATATAAGTTAATATTTCTGTAAAAATGCTTAAATTTTTTACAATTTGTCCATCTGAAAAAAAATTATCCATAAGCTCTAAAAGCGGTCATTCCAGCTTCATTAAAATAGCAGTACTTAATCACTTTTTATTAAAATAAAATGGTCTTCTATTTTAAATATTGGTAAAGGTAATGATTTTTAAAAATACAGTTTTTCTTATTATTGACCTGTTATGATGTATGTATATTAATTAATCCAAATGCCAACTCTATTTCGACTATTAAGAATATTATGTCTCGCTTCGCATGCTGTACCGGAATCCCTCAAGCGTGAAGGTTAATATGGACTACTTCCATATTAAGTGCTTTGTATTCTAAACTCGAAAACTGGTACCCACATAATGTTGATGAATCTTACGAGTAAACGGAGTAAACTGAATTCAGCTCTAGTGCCGAAAACCGAAAAAAAATTCTGTCATTCTGTGATAGAATGAGAGAGTTGTGCGACAAATTAAATCCATGGTATCACCATTTTTTTGGATTCCAAACCACGAAATGAAAAAAATGTCTTAAAAGCAGACTAAAAATTGGTTATGCAAATTGTTAAGTAATACTCGTATGTTTATTGTCATTTAAATTTGAATTGGACAACTTTGCAAGATGATCATAAAGATTGCAATAAAGATAAATAGCATAAAGTGGGGTAAAGATATCACAAGCCACGTGTATACCCAATTTAGTATAAATTGTTTGTATTTGATGTTTTATTTCTTTACAATCTATATTTAATTAATTGGTTGAGTTAAGTGATGAGTGACGTCATAGTTTTATATTCATACGAGTAAATAAAGGTCCCAATTTACCAGTTAATTAAAAAAGTGTAAATTGATTATTGGTGTGGTACCTATTACCTACATGTGAACCCAGCAGTGATAATTTGTGAAGTTAAAATTATTTGTCTTCAGCTTCTTTTGTTTTATGGCGATGGCAGTGTTTTGGCTAGAGCTACACAATTCCCGTAATGTGGGGAAAAAATACACAATGTTTTTTTTTGGTTAAAAATATTGTTTGTCATCTGCCAGTACAGATAATAATAACTGATAAACTATCGTTTATACGGTTTATCAACCGTGCTGGAATATTGATAGCTTTTCTCTTTCTATTCTATCACGTAACGAACTAAAAGTTAAGCTAATAGTTCGGAGTATATTTCTAACAATGAAAGTCAAACGTAAACAGAGTAGACGCAATACGCCAATGGAGCATAATTTAGAATGTTTAATGTAACTATGACTTATTGTTATTACTTAGGCTGAGGATACACAATATCATGAGCAAAAGTGTACGTAGAACCTGGCAAATTATATTTGGTAGACAACTTTAATCCAGGGTTGAAGCTTCATGTATTCAATCGATGACATCATCTTCAGACCAGGCAGAAAAATCAAAGGCATTTTACTTTGTTTTCTGGACGGGAGAATATTGTAAACAAATATCGTTTTACATGTTTAGTATGTTACTAGTTAATAAAAAATCATAAAATAGTAATAATTGCTCTTCGCCCGCGACTCTGCCCACGTGTACTACACGTCAAATCGCGCGGTTGGATAAAGCGGGGCATAAAAAAAAAGATAGATTGGGTAGGCATAATACATTCGTGTCTGTGAAACCATTAAAAAAACACATACTTACAACATTTTAACCCAATCGGTCCAGCCGTTTAGTGGTTGACATACCGACAGCAGCGCCACCTCTCATCCCGCGATGAAAAGTAGCCTATGTTTATTAGAGATAATGTCGGCTTCTAATGATAAAAGATTTTTTCAAATCGGTCCAATAGTTTCGGAGCCTATTCAATACAAACAAACGATCAAATCTTTCCTCTTTATAATATTTGTGTAGATACATATTTTTTTAACTCTGTCTGTAACTTGGTTCCTGTAGCACCTGTTAGTGTGCACATAACCTTATATACGAAGAACGTAATGCCTTCTATAGAAAACCTATTGGACCTCGACCGAGCAGTCGTGAGATGTAGGCGTGACACTGAATTGATACTTGTTCATCATTTATTTTGCCATCTGGTTGATTGCCGATGATTTTTTGTTTACTTACCATCATATTGAATATTATAAATGCGAAAATTTGAGTAATCAAACTTAATCGCGCCAGTACGAACCAGAATTAAATTTTGCATGCAAATACACAATAGACTAGAATAGCTCTATGCTACATTTTATCCCGAAAAAATATTCGTTTCCCATGGGATAGTTACAAATTTAAAATTCACACTAGCAACAGCTAGTTAATCAATTATATTTTCAAACGTAGTTCCTTAATTTATGTTACTAACACCGATGCCAATTATCGATGCTTAATATATAAAGGGTATTAATGAAAACAAATTATGAATTGATTATTCAATCAGTACGTCTTCTCACTAAAGCTACGATTCTCAACCGGTACCGTCTGTAGACAGTCTAAAATATGTTTAATAAGTGAGTGTCCCGAAATGAAATTAATAAGTTGCTAATTTTAAACAAGTTACGCTATAATTTTGCCGTGTTGTGAAAAAAGTATTTAGTGTTATTTGCTTTTCACCAGTCGTACGATTTCTTATAACCCGGCAAAATTTAATAATTGTAATCTTCTAAAAAATTAAATAATTTGCCTGTACATTTAAAGTTTCACATTTATCTTTATGATTTTGTAAAAATTAATTTCGATTTCGATTGTTTTTTCTTCTTGATTTAAATATCAATAATTTAGCACGTTTATATTTGTATAACATGTTTTTCTTTGCTTGTGCAAATGTAGTGATATTTATTCAGTTCTCGGAATCTGGCTGCAAAACATATTTGGCGAAAATTGAAGTTTATATTCTTATATGTTGTGAAAAAAAGTATAACAACTCTACATCATCCATATTTTATTAAACATGAACGATTTAATCTTTACATGTAATGTAACCATCACAATATTTGTACCATAAACCGGTTCTAATACTAATTATTCACCAACAATCGTTTCATATTTCACTCTTCAAATTATCTAGTGATGCCCGAGAGCGTTAACCATTAGTTATCGAGTCTGCTAACATTCGGTTGCAACTAATCAAACATAATTTAGTTATCTCATCGTCAAAGAAAGCGGTTACAGCATCGATGCCATAACACAATAAGATGAAAGTTGAAAGCGCCCACACTGGTTGCTTCTGCGAACTTGAAATCGCACGGCAGTGCGGCATATTATGCTAATGATATGTGTATGTTTAAAGTTGTATCACACTTATGATTATGTGTCTCGTTCAACTAAAAAGTCGAAACTTTTTTCTCTAAATATTATGTGAATGGGAAATTCTAATCGAGGTTAGAGATCAATCGACATTAATTTATGTTTAACTAGCTGTTGCCCGCAACTTCATATGCGTGGATTTTTTAATTTAAAACTGTGTATTAAAATAATCCCACGGGAACCGTACCTTTTCCCGGGATAAAAAGTAGCCTATATGTTATTCCAACCAATAAACTAACACCGTGCCAAATTTCATTCAGATCCGTTGAGTAGTTTTAGCGTGAATGAGTAACAAACATCCATAGATATGGATAAATAACAGCCGGCGTACCACAGGGTGGCGTGCTGTCTCCTCTCCTTTTTACAATCTTCATCAATACAATTACTCAAAATTTAAAATGTTCTTTCCACTTATATGCAGACGATCTCCAAATATATTCTCAAGGGAGACGCGAAGACCTTTCCAGTGTTGTGGAGGTGGTTAACAACGACCTTAATTGTATACTACAATGGAGCAAATCCTTTGGCTTAAAGGTTAATCCTACCAAAACACAGGTGACAGTTGTTGGTGGTCCTAAGCAAATTGCTAGAATAGACTGGTCGGCCTTGCAGCCTATCACATTTGACGGAGTTCATATACCTTTTAGCCAAGTTGTGAAGAACCTTGGTATCCACATTGACAGCTCACTTACTTGGAACACACAGACTGCGGAAGTTAGTCGGAAAATTTTCGCAGCGGCAGTGTCACTTAGCAGACTTCGTAATTTTTTACCTATACCCACCAAGATTGCTATTGTACAGACTTTGCTATTTCCCATCCTTGACTATGCAGATTGCTGCTATCCAGACTCTCGACAAGCTAGAGCGCTTGCAAAACTTCTGTATTCGACTTTGCAGATTTTTGGTCTGCGAAAGTACGATCATGTTACTGAATTTCGGTCTCGGTTGAAATGGCTCCCTATTCGACTTAGACGTGACTTTCATATCCTTTCCTTATTATTCACAATATTATTTAGCCCTAAATCTCCTCCTTACCTTAAAGAGCGATTCCTATTTCTGCAATCGTCACAGGATTGTGAAATGCGGTCAACCAAGAAACTGATTCTCAAATGTCCTACCCATTCCTCCAACTATTATTCCCAGTCATTTACCGTCTACTCTATTCGTTTATGGAACTCCTTACCCCCGCCCATCAGGCTATCTGAGTCCTTGTTAATTTTTAAGAAACGGCTCAAACCACATTATCTAGCGCTTTGACATTATTTATTATTTTATTATTATTATTATTTTTCTCACTTTTGCACTCCAATAGTGAATTGCTGATCAATATTGTGACACATTCTTCTCTCGCATATCAAATATTTTATGTAGTTTATGTATGTTTATTGTATGTAATATATAAATATATATATTTAGTTATATATGTTTAAGAATATTATTGTTGTTGTGTTTAGGTTTAGGTTGTGTATTAAATTAAGTATTTATTTATGTTTAAGTAGCACTTTAGATGTGGTTTTGTTTAAATGTGATTATTTTCACATCAAGTACTCTACTTCACCTTCCCCTTCCTCTGTGTAGTATCCAATGCCCAACGGTTGTCTGGAAGAAATCGCTGTTGGCGATAAGACCGCCGAAGTTGTACAACCTTTTGTTTTAAATTTTACTGTAATTTTTATTTTTATTTCTGGTGTGCAATAAAGAGTACTCTATCTATCTATCTATCTATAAACGTGATGCCATAATGATTATTAATGATGTATCATGTCTTGTGTTTTTGTCTTCATTCTACCTTTTTGAAAAATAATTACTTTTTCAATGCCACTAATGGTCTGCGTTCTAGATCGAGCCGCGGTCAGTCAGTATACGGTGGTCTGGCATATTTTAATAAAATTAGTTGTCTTAATTCTCATTATGTCACGCTGCTGTGAGCCTAGCTCAGTGGACCAAGCTTCAAATAACAGAACAAAGCACAATGAACTCATATCACCATAATGTCTCCGTTCTAGCCTTCTAGTCTAGCTATAATTATTATAAGAATGCTTAGAATCAACAAACTAATATTATAAATGCGAAAGTGTGTCTGTCTGTCTCTTACATCTTTACGCTGAACCGATTTAGATGAATTTGATATAGAGACAGTTTGAGACACTCGAAAGGTCAGTAGTGTAGTTTTTATTATTATTAAAATATAAGGTTTACCTTTGCTGAGTATGATGATCCCTATTTAAATTTATTACACCTGCATCCCACAAAACTCCTTAAATTCCTTGAAATCATACCTTAAACCCCACCACCCCGGTGGGAGTTTTAATAGGCAATCAATATCTTCTCAATTTGGTATACTTACAGATAGCGGTTGCGAAACTTTTAAGTGATCCCAAAGACCGCGATATAACCGAAAACGCGTTAAAACTAAGAACCAAATATAACTGAGAACACGGTATTTCATTTCACGAATTCCACTCCTACGAAGAAGCTTACAGAGCTCTAGTTTAGTTTAAAACAAGTTAATGAATAGGACATACAGTGATTCAATGGTTCAGCAGCATCTCTCCGCCATTGGGCAAAATGCGTTCGCCAACTCTCCTGCCAAGTCTGGCGATTATGGCGTACTACAAAATTCTCATGACGAGGTAGTAGTACGTACTATACTGATGTAGGATGATGATGATAATCCCATGGCACAATCAAAATACCTCAAGGTCCTTGATTTTAATCTTACCATAACTAAAAAATAATGAGAAATTATTATACTTTATTTGATATTTTAGCAACTTAATTGCACTTATAATATCAGTATATAAACTTGAAAAAATTTTGTCTCAGGCGGGACTCGAACCCGCATCTCCTCGCATGCGAGGAGTTTATATACTGAGAAATTATTATTTGCAGCGCATGAAATAAGCTATGGAATTTGTGTAGGCGGTCATACGCCCGTCTAATTTCAGTTATATGTTATATTTGCTTTGTCAAAGGTTCTTCAATTTATGTGATCTGTTAAACTTAACGTTCTACCCTTGAATAGGGTTAAAATTGTTGAATAAAGTTTTAAATAAATAAAACACGAAAAATTGGTTAACCATGTCATCAAAAGATTTGCGTCATACTTTTCCCAAAAGGTCCCAAATAAATTCCTATCTGTAACATCAGTACCTAACAAGTTATAAAATAGATTATGTGGTAAAATAACTACGTAACTAATCTGTGTTTAAGATCATTTAAACATCCCTAATATATCTCAACCAAACTCCAGGCAAACTTTAAAGTGTGTCATCAATTTATAGTGCCATCGACTTTTGTATTTGCTGATGACATGGAACTAATCATTGAAAAAAATGCAAATATTCAGTTGTACAGTACAAAACTAGACTAGACAAAAGACTAAACTACCTACTTAATTTGCCATATGGTGACGGCCTAGAAAATATTAGCACCACTCTTTGATCTTCGGGTTGCGTAAAGTACCAGTAGAAGACGGCTGCAGCGTAAATTTTTTTATTGTATTTTTAGTTCTACAAAACATGCAATCCTAGGGAAAAGATCATCTAAACATGTTTTAATAAAACTAAATAAGGAAAAACATATCTATCTAGCATCAAAGACTAGTTCTTGTGTCAATGTCCATAATTTGAAGTTTCACCCGCAGACGTGGTCATACAGGCGTGCCATCGGCTAATTGTCAGCCATGGGCTGTGGTTACCACACGCTCCAATTGCCTTTCCAGACTCGCCTAGATTTCTAAATGGACAGACCACTCATAAACTAGTTTACTACTGCCACGTAGATTCTTCTCATCCTAGTTAACCCTTTGCCAGAAACGAAAAACTCTTTTTGCTATTATTTGATTTAGTTTTATTGATCTCTATAAAAACAATTCAACTTTTTTTATCAAATATAGCAACATTAGTTAAGTACAAACACTACATTTAAATAAAGTCTGCCCGCGATCACGATCCGATAAGCGTAGAAAGCAAATACT
The DNA here is from genome assembly GCA_949315895.1 of Anania crocealis. Lineage (NCBI taxonomy): Eukaryota > Metazoa > Arthropoda > Insecta > Lepidoptera > Crambidae > Anania > Anania crocealis. The sequence continues at coordinate 11,963,667 of OX438864.1, forward strand.
ATTTACGTTTAAATAATTTAAATCCCTCTATGTGTTAAGTTCTAGGTGTAAAAATGTAACAAAAAACCTAAAGACCTAAGAAAAGCTATTGCATTACTTTCCGTAACATTTCACGTCGATTAAAAAATATTATGTATTTTGAAAACCAGTGTATGATAACAGAACAATAGTTAAATTGAGAATAATGTGCGACTATTCATTTCTAAAATGTTTATGTGATCTGTGAAATTGTTATAAAAGTATAAGGATTGTTATACTAAAAGCAGTGTATAAATCCAGACGTTGCAGTTTTATGCTACATAACAGCTACATTTAATTGCTCCTAGCTTTAATATAAAACAGTTACTTATGAATTCAGTGCTTCCTTTGAAAACTCTGTGATCCATAAGGTGATAGTATATTTGCCTGTACCGATAGAGCCAAAAGCCTCAAAAGTTAGAAGAAACACATGAAACTTTGACACTTGGTCCGCGACATAATTATGCTGTTTTAGTTATTTACTATTAAAAAAAAAAATTTTGGATTATCTCTAATGAAAGTAAGTACTTACTGGCATCACTATGTCACCATATTCCGATTTTTGTCCTATAGTTGAAAATCATTACCACAGTTTTTCTGACCCCTTTAATAGAATCTTAAAAAAATACGATCATATCAAAAAAAAACGTAACACAAATTAATAATACATTATTTGATGCACATCATAAATGACTTTGAATAGTTACTGAAAAATAAATACGAAAAAGAACCTATTTGTATATTTGTGTTTCAAACTATTTATGTAGTTTGAAACCCTGGAAAGGATGTAGGATACTTTGTTACGGAAATCCTCACCGAAAGTGATAAAAAAGATTGAAAGTTTGGAAGGGAATCAATATGTCAACCTTTAGCATGACATTAATTTGTCATGGAGATAGATTATTAGTTTACTAACTGTTGCCCGCGACTTGTACTTATGGAGAAACTATCCCATTACCTTTTCCAGAATAAAAAGCCTATGTGCTATTTCAGTCTGTAATCTATATGAGATAGGAGACAGAATGAAAATCGAATTAGATCGGAGTGAAAATGACTGAATTTCACGCTGACGAAACCGTGGGGGGAGCGCTAGTTAAGTGTTATGTTATTATTTTCCGTAGATGTTGACTAGCTCATGATATTGAATGTGATGTTGTAGTAGCAATACAAGAGAGATAACAAACAATGAAACGTTTAATTGATAAACAATAGTTATTAAACTGGCATCATATGTTTGTTTTCTTTTTGTGTATCTACAACTTTATTAATAATGCACTTAATAAAATAATTCCACAGCAAACGTGATATGTTCTATTTATCCCAATGGTCGATTAGTAGAGAATGACACTTGGCATTAGGTACACCCTTTTTACATTTTAATCTTTAATTTGTGCCATAAACTTTTTAAATGAATTAATATACATATACTCGTTAATAAAAACATGCAAAAGTAAGATATAAAATAAATTTGGATAATTATTAGCTTAATAATTGTCAAAATTCATATTTAGTTATGACTTTCCGCAAAGTAACGCCTGAGTCTACAAATTTTTCAGTAAGATTTAAAGCAAATCATATTTTAAAAATTATATTGAAGGACAAATCTTTTCCCAGTGGAAATTTAAAAATACGTATTCATTTAAAAACGAATTCAGGTATTAACAAAAAAATATGTTATACCAAAATATCATTACCCCTACATTGAAATGAAAGATAAGTTTACGGATTTAGAGCGCGTTTATTTTTGATTTAACCCGACGTTTCGATCCCTTTACAGAGTTCATGGTCGGGTAGACTAAGGTGTTATTCGTCTTCAAGATGGTTATTTGAAAAAAAAATTTAACTACCGCCGCTAATTTTTATCGTCAGTTATGTTCCTTTTCACACAAAATGAGCTAACTGTGTCCGGAGTCTTCGCAGTGTTGCCATGGTTTGTGGACTTCAATGATACTGGACTATACATTGATAGTGTTCGCGTAAACTCAAGTAAACAGTATCTTCATTACAGTGGGCTTTCTGTCTTTCTTTTCTTTCTTTTTTGTTTTAAACGACGGTTACAATGAGTAGAATAAAAAACTAGATTATAACTGTAACAATTGTAACTGCCATATTCATTCTAGTCAAAAGTCAAAATTAATTACGGTACTTAAATTCAGGTTCATTTAACATAATAGAATCTAAATCATCTTTTCATTGAACATGCACAACACGAATCATGAAATCCATTGAATGACACTACACGTAATCACTTCAACACACAATAATAAAGTACTGGATTTAAAAACACAATTTCTTTTGTCAATAGACTGTAGACAAAAAGCTTTTGAAAGTTCTTCGTTGATATTTGTAACAGTAAAGTGGCAAAGATAATTTTTTTGTTAGACAGACTGCTTTTCACAAAGATAAAAAACGTGTTTTGGCTAAGCATTAGCTACACTGACTTTATAGGGAGGATTTTTTTTTTAATTAAAAAACTTGACCGATTTATTTGGCAATGGTCTATTCAAAAGGAGGCTTTTCCTATAAATCGCTACGTTTGGCAGGCGGGTTGGTGAAATATATTCTAACCAATGGTGGAGGCATTGCTGGTAGGCATTTTGCCCGTCATCTTCTGACAGCACCTTTTTAGTTCACTCTCACAGAAGAAGAACATGGGATGATCAACATATATATAGAAGTTGTAATGGCGATAAAGATAGAAGCCAGTTTCAATTACTTTCCATTGGAAATCGTCACGATAGTTCTGTAATTTCCGTGACATTGAAACTGAGGACAATGCTCTTACTCGTATTTTGGTCTGGTCAATGTTCAATGCACTCTAAAAACAACAATTATTGTATTTTTCTTTGAGTTGCGAGTCGAATCAAAAATGTCCTGTTTTTTATCATTAGTTGTAAAGTCCTAGACTTTAGAAAAATCATTTTTATTTTCGTAGTTAATAAATAAAATAAAATAAATAAAAACAATTCGGCCCCAAGCTAGAGCATGCAGGTATTATAGTGAGTCAAAAACAAATATTTACTATATTGTACCTATCTAGTAAGAAATCTTGTATCTATCGTGAGATTTGTGTACGCTTACATAATGCCATTATTTTCTCTGTAACAACAATTCGAAACAGTCAAACAGTTTAACGATGGTGGTTCAACATTTAACATTTACGTAAAATCTTTTTCATGTACTTTTTTCTCGAACAGTGATTGTGTCAGCAATCAGCATACTATAGTGTAATAAAATGTAATTGTTTACGTTACACAATAATAAGTCAATAACAATACAACTTCGAACCTTTAAAAACCATTCAATCACTATCTTAATCTTATCTCAATAATTATTCTAAAACTTGGAAAGACCTAGGTGTAATATCCTTCAGAACCATTGACGTAATATAAAAAACTACATAAGTTCACGATCAGCGTCAAAAGAGTGTTCCAACTAAAAGTGCACCTATCTTTTATACCTAGTCAAGTCATAAGTTCTGTCACATGTGTAATATGAAATAATTTAGACATGTTTATTATTTATGTAACCATTTATACACCGTGAAATTTTAGTGGTTGTTTTCCCGCAACAGAACGATTTACCTTTAGTAGCACCATCGATCGTGCGAGTTATTTTTTGAAAATAAACATATCGTTGTTCTCAATTAATCAAAAAAATAATCATCAACTCAAAAGCGTGAGATATGATAGTATCTTTACAAAATGTGACGTGTTTGGGTAGTGCTTGCCGCACGAAATCAATGTTCGAAGCAAAAGAAGCTCTACGCACTAAGTAATACAGCATAAACTGCACCGCGCGAGGGGCAATGACCCCGGCCGGTGACCGGCTGCGGCGCGGCTAGTACCATTGGTTCGAGGTTGCTTTCGAGTTTCGTTTATCACAATCGTGAAAATGCTATTTTTTTTTGAAAAAACAAAAACTGCACAAATCTATCGTACTACTAAGATAGAATCATTTTACTGCGGGAAAACAACCACTAAAATTTCACGGTGTATAGCAAAATGAACTTAATAAAACATAGATTCATATGGTAATAAAGTTTATTCAAAATGACCCCCGCGATTTTGAACACAGGCCTTCAATCTGCGCGGCCAGTCGTCTATCTTAGCACGAACGAGGTCCATGTCAATATAGGCGGCTGCCTTAATCAAGGTTGCCTTGAGTGACTCCAAATCAGGATGAGGCTTTGAGCAGGCCTTTTCCTCCAAGTGTTGCCATATCTTGTAATCTAACGGACTCAAATCTGGACTGGAGGAGGGCCAGTCTTCGTGCCAGATGAAGCCGATTTCACGCGCCGCCAGCCAATCTCGTGTGCTTTTCGCTCTATGAGCTGGCGCAGAATCTTGTTGGAATACCCAGTGCCTGTTATTAAACATGGTATGAGGAACAGGTTCCACAAGGTTCTTGAGGACTGTATTCGTTTTTACGCCTTTCTCACAAAAATGTACCTCAGTTAAGCTCCAATAAGAGACTCCCAACCAAACCATGAGCGAGGATGGAAAATGACCTCGTTGGACACGCGGAATACGGTTGCTCGCTTCTTCACTGCTGTGTGCGTACACCTTATCATTTTGTTTGTTGTAGCTCTCTTTCACGGTGAAAATTTTTTCATCCGAAAAAAGAATTTTCCGATGCTTTTTTCCCGCGTACCGCTTCAACAAAGCACGGCATCTCTTCAGTCTCAGGTCCATTAAACGAGCGTCCAAACGATGTCCTGTTTTTCTTCGATATGCCCTAAGCCCTAAGTCTTCATTTAACGCCCTTTTCACCGTGGTTCTGCTTACCCCATCTGAAGGGCCAACAGTTTCTGCTTACGTATGGGATTTCTTTGAATTCGCGCCTTCACAGCTTTTATTACTGCTGGAGTCCTAACAGAGCGAGGGCGACCACTTCTTGACCTGTCATCTACACTAGAGTATTCATTGTATCGTTTTATGGTACGATAAATGATTCTTTTGGTTATATTCAAATTTTTCAGTAAGTCGAAAATCTGAATTGGCGCGTAACCGCAACGATGCAACGCAATAACCGCGACACGGTCTTCTTTAAGTGTCCACTCCATATTTAAAAAAGAGGAATATTCTAAAAAGTACACATTTTTATTTTCATGAAAAATTCGAAACTCGAATTCAATAAACTTTTTTGTGGCCAGCATTCTAAATTCAAAAGTTTTTATTGTGTGACAGAACTTATGACCTGACTATGTATATATAAAAATGACTATGTATTTTGGTTTGTGTACGCATCAAAAACTCAAAAAGTTCTGCACCGGTCGAGCTGAAATTTTAGCATGATATTAATCCGCATCAAGGATTGTTTTTATCTATTCATCCGCGACCGCGAAAAGAAATACCAAAAAATACAAAAACCATTCAATCACAATGTGCCACAGCGAAGCGTGGCAGGGAACAGCTAGTTTGACATAAGGTTGCATTTTTAGTACGTCTATTTAAATGTAATAGTAACATCATGACATAAATAGACATCATACTATTCAAATCAAATCAAATAAAATAAAATGATCATAAAATCAACGTCAATTATTCAAATGAGGACAGCTGTTGTAGGTGTCATTTTTGTAATTAGACTGTGTATCTAGTTCAGAACGTAAATAATTGGTATTAATCATTCGATTAAACAAAACTTCTTGAACTACGCTCACGCGCTTATAAATGAATGCGCAGGAACCAAACGTTTCCAGCTTTTTTATCCCTACTTTCAAATGTCGGCATGATAAGGAAGTAATTGTTAGTCAGTAGTTAAGTACAGTCAGATGCAAGAATAACTCGAATCATTAAAATGTTCGATAAATTAACTTTATACGTTTTAAGTAACACTATAGCTTATTCTATTCTTCCTTCTAGAAGCGATTTATTCTGTTCCCTTGTAGTCCCTAGTCGAATAGTAATATAACAATTTACGATTTTTCGTGTTTTAACACTAAGTTTTCCATTGCTACTAATACCTATTAAAACTTTTGACTGCATGAAAGTTCTGCCAATTATTTATATTTTTATGTAAGGTCTCTTGTTGACTTTAAAAAATTATGATAGGTACCAACTCTAAACAAATTCTCTAATAAGGTTTTAAGTATGACGACTTTTTACCTTTACTTTCTTCCAGTTACGATCAGAGTTATGAGTGAAAATTACCTGTTCATTTTCCGACGGTCTCGTATCCAGTAGTCTCGGTCGTAAGTCATACCGGCGTTCCCGGTGCTCCCGATCCAAGTTTTCCTCAGCGGAGTGAACTATTATCACCAAAGCGGCCAGCGTACTCAACAACGGCATGGTGGATCTCCAAGTAATACCCATATTATAACCAAACGTCCAAAAGCAATCCCAAACGCAGATTTAGCAGGAACGACACAATTATTACACTTATCACTGAGCACCAAATAAATCGACTAAGTATCGAATGGTTTTAATTCAAGAGTCTAGTATGAAAGGCGAAAGAATCGAAGATAAGGAAAAGAAAAGAAAGATGAAATTCAGAATCGCCGAACGCTTATTGGTCGATTTTTCAATACCGATACCGAATTCAATCGAATTTGCAATTCTCGTTTTTTTTTATTTCTTACATCATAACTATTTGTAAACAGTCCGATACGCGGTTGGTGTTTGATAGAGGCAATTATGTACTGGTTGTTTAGCGACGAGAAAAATGCGAGATTTCTCGCCGAGGTTTCCCGCGTTTTTTCTGTTTATGAACGTGAAAGTGAATATGGCGGTTGCGGCACACGTTAGCGCGCGACGGCTCGATGCCTGCGAATGCCGTCCAGAAAATGGCAGTCGCATCGAACATACTAGTCATATTTAGTTTTTACTTTTGTTTAGTAAACAAACGGTTTAGGATCATGTAGCGTTCCAAAATATGTGTTTATAAAGACGTTCAAATCTAACTGGTGTTACTTGAAATCATAGATAAAATAACGGTGGGACCAGTAGAGCGAGACGTAGTCTCAGGCGATGAGACGAGTGAGAACACTAGAATATATGCATATTGCATAAGATTGATGTTCTCTCTCAAGTGTCATACTAATGTAGAGCTAAGTAGATATTCATAGTTTTTTATTTTATGCTATTTATTTTACAAAGTACCTACCCCTACATATTTTTGCATTTCTGCATACCTAAATACATTCGTTGCTAGTAAATGATAAAAGTACTTTAAAAAATGGATATTAAAAAAGGTTGACAGGTTAAAAAATTTCGTTAACTTGAACTAATGAAAACCATGTGATAAGTAAGCCAATCCAAACAAAAAATCTTTCACCCTTACATTTGCTTTTTGGAATATTGTTTTTTTGTTAAAACGTCTTACTTCTTAAGTGACTAGCTGTATGTAAAAACCCATATGTCTCGTTACTTTGTAACAAAACTGCTATTAATTAACACAATTTCGGTCTCGTTCATAATCTTGCTTAAAGTTCCTTGCTATTTTTTTATATATAATAATACGAAGTGAATGGAAGTTATGATATTTGTGACAAGGAAAGCGACTTGATGATTTTATCAGTGGATCGATCTGATCGATTCCAAGCCCCGTGGCGGTATATCGGAGACGATCATCATGTGAAACGGAATGCGCTCGCACTGCCTCCCGCGCGGAATGTAAGCTGTGGCTCGTGCGAGAGACACATTATACTATCTAATCGCAATCGTCTAATGGAGAAGATTTAATTATTTGTTCTTAAGATTTCAATCAATATTATTATACGTATAATCTGAGAAAATAAAGTGGGACACAGTAGTGTCCCACTTTATAGTTTTTTTTAAAAGTAAAACAATCATCCACTTAGCGTACTGTCCCGTTGCTTTCTAACTACTCTGTCTATGATTTAGACTATGACTATGTTCATTCTTCTGATTATTGTCGTTGGTGATAACCGTCATCATAGTCGTAGTGGTCAATGACTTCTTAAATCTCGAAAAGGAGAACCAGGTGCTCTTTTTTCCACTAATCATGATGTTTAAAAACAATATTACCTAACACTAAATAAAATGCAAAAAAAAATGTTTTCTCTCACGTTTGTGACCCCTTACAATTAAATGCATACGTAGAGGGGAGAAGGGGGGTAAAAAATTATAAAAATATATCAACCGTTCTACGGATGCTCCAACCTATTATTTAATTTAAAGATTAATATAACCTTATATTAAAGTTAGATTTTATCACATCTCATTAGCCCATTTTTTTATACGCCAAGATGTAATAAATTCATCTAATTATCTAGTTTGTATTAGTGTGTAGGTCGCCATATGCCACGCACTAGTAATATCAGAGGCTGATTACCGCATCTCGTTAAACTTTGTGGCATAATATGTACGAGTAATCATGTGAATATCGCAATTGAAATAGTCCTAAATACCAGAGTTAACAATCTAAACAAATTACTTATTGCGTTATTTATTGCGGAAGTTTGTTTTCTGTTCGTATTCATTATTATTTTATATTGGCACCACTGACATCTTTTATCTGACATTACAGTGCAGTGGAGGAATAATTATCAGTCAGTGCGGTATAATTTTTAGCGTATCTTTGGTCATTTCTTATTTCTTACCTACTTAGGCTACCCTGACCGAATTTGGCTACAATGACTACAGACTGTAATGCCGGCACCTTAATAGAATAGCTTCACCACTTTTCTTATTATGAGGGTCGTACCTACTCGTAAGAGAAACAACTTGCAAACATAGTTATTTTTTATTATTTCGTTTATAATAAGGCTTTTTTAATTACAATATGATGCAATGTACGGCTCAGCGTGGACGTATTTTTTTATATGGCTGCTATACTATATTGCGCTCTACGAATTATATTTTTTTTTCAGTCCTAAAAATAAAAATAGTTTTCCAGCTATAATATTTTGTAATATGACTTGGTTTGATGTTCAGATTGCGTAGCTGAGTCTGAGTTTAGTTTTTTTACATTCTGTATATTGATTTTTACCTTTGCAAACCTTTCTCAATAACCATTAGTTGCCAAATGTCAACATTTCTTCCGCGTTACCATGACAAATAAGACGATGTTCATGCCCACTTGTGTTTACACATTACTGTGGGTCTGTTTTCTAACGATATTTCGACAAATAATCTCTTATGTCATGGTATGACTTCGCATTTCTGTGTTGTGTTGTAATATAATGTTGGTTTTAAGTAGAGCAATGAGTATTTAAAATCTTATGAGCTTTGTTGAAGTGAATAAAGATTAAATTATACTGCTAAGTGTTAAAACGTCATAATTTGGAATAAATTGGTTGACTATTTTTATTTTTGTTTTATTTATTTATAGCACAATGTTTACATTATGTAACAAGCCTTGTAAGAAAACAAAAAAAGCTTATTATGAATAGTCTGGGATGATATTGGACATTTAGCTTTTATGAATGTATAATTGATATTTGATAATTATCAATTTACGTTGCTTATTTTTTGCTTTTTGTCTTAAAATTGTATTAGGGGTTAAAGTATGAAATTGCCGTTTAGTATGGACGAAATCGAGAAAAGTATTTTTTCCATACTACCAGTTTTTTTGTTTTTTTATAAACGCCTGAACCGTTTTCGATGCAATTAAGGGTGAAAGTTAGATGGTTATAAAGCTACGCATTATAGTATTTAAATTTCTGGAAATCAAAGTATATAATACAAATATATACTTAATTGAAGCAAGAAGGTCACACATTGTAAGGGCTCTTTTCAACGACTTCCTTTGAAGTAATAGGCACTAGTATTGCATTTTTGTTTTAGTCAAAAGTTACTTTATTTAGTTTTTGATACAATACAAAAAGAATTACGCAATAATATGACTATACTTAAGAGCTATAAACAAAATAAAAAGTGGGAAAATAATCGACAATTTCATACTTTAACCCCTATTATTTAGTTACAAAATTCTATTTATGAAACTAACAACATAAGTAGCAATAGTGCGCAAATATGTTGCGATTTCTTCAAGTGGCGTTTAAACCCGTGCGATTGATTTCACATTGATGCTACGATTAATGTTTTTCGTTTTGCACCTCCAACATTCAATATAAATTTCAAAGAACACTGGCAAGAATCTTTAGTAAACAACTACCTGTTGCTTGCGACTACGTACGCGCGAAATTTTCATTTAGGATAGATATAGGAGCCGTACTTTCACCCAGGATAAGAAGTACCCTATGTGCTATTCCATCCCATAATCCACTGAACATACACCGTTTGTATGATAATCGATATCGCCACTTGCGCCCCGCCACTACTACAACTTGTGCACAATAATAAACACAAGCTTTCGCACTCATAAACGAGTTCAAAGAACGCCAATCAAGCGAATTTTAACGTCGAGCGGCCAATTATAGGGTGGCGACGTCAAAAGAAACCAATCACAGCGCTCACTTTTGTTACTCACTTACATTCATGTTTGGGCAGAAGTATGAGCATTTGCCCTACATCGTCTTTCTAACCTTGTGTTCTGTGCTATAATCTATCTCCGCGCCTTTGATGCCGATAACCCAATTCGTTCAACAGTTTTGGCGTGATTGAGTAACGAACATGCATCCAAACCTTCGCATTTATGGTATAAGTAAGATTAGTAATAAGTAAGATTGTGAGATAGGATTGAAATTGCCAAAGAGACATTTATAAAATAGTTAAGTCACATAATACTGAACCCTTTGATTTTGTACTCCTAATGAGCTAGCTTGTTAGACCTTTAGATTCGACGAGTTGTATACAAAATTAAGTTAATCAGTTTCAGTTGTAGCTTAACGAGAGTGCCTCCCACGACCACACACGATACCATCGCGGATTGATGGCGCGGTCATTGTTTTCGTTATGACGGTTTCACATGCGGCTTTTACTTTCTTAGCAAAGTTGCAAAGCTGACTTGCAGTTTGCATGTCAACTCTACCTGTACGCTTATACTTACAGATTTTTTAGTTATTTTGTTATATGACTGATAACAATGGGGTTGATTGAGCAATTGTTACATTTTTAGGCATGTATTTATTTTCGGATTTTACAAGTATTTTGCTTAGTCTTCACGCAGCTTAGTAATTTTTGTTAACTAAATTGACGCGGGACCAATTGTCGTGGCGATTGTCCTTGGGAGAGGCCTATGCCCCTGTGGGCATTGTTTGGTTAAAATGATGATGATGACGAGTATCAACGCACTACAATGACAGAAAGATGTAGCTATAAGACTTAGTTTAAATCATTCTTAAAGTCTCTTCAGCTTTCTCTCTCTTTTGGATCTTGACATAAAAAGAAAACAAAAAAGAAGTGGAAAAGGTAGTAATGTTTAACAGGAAAAATGATATTATAGCTACTAAAAGAAGTATGAACCGTCGCGAATTAAAATAAATCACTTGCGATGCAGGTAACTATCTTATATGCTTATTTGTTTTTAACGCACGTTCAATTATATATGTCTGTAATAGGATTGTTTAGCAAAAAGCAAACCTTTGAACTAATTGTGAGAAAGCTCACCATAAAAGTTAAATTAGGTTTGACTTTGTGGATATGAATGCAAAAAATATATAATGGGAAAGTTTTAGTTATATTGTCATTATCTAATCTCACGCATGATCTGTAATTCTCTGGGATCTTATTAAAAAATATAAATATTTTTTGTTCCTACCGTTGTAAGATCACGTTCTACCGTTACGTTATAACTTTCAGTGTAGGTAATGTATTTTCGGCCATAAATGTTTTCGTTACTTATGAGAAAGTTTTTAACGACAAAATTACACAATCTGATTTCGTTTTGCTCCTAAACCTACATTGATAATTTTTACTCCCAATAGATGAACGTAACCTACTTGCAGCCGAACATATTCGAAAAAAGGCTGTAGTAAAGGCATGGCATACAAAAAAATTAAATCTTTATGCACTTTAATAAAGCAGTGTTATGTAAGTCTAGACGTAGAGTAGGCTAAGTGTTAAATGATTTTCAAGAAACTTCCTTGTCTCCATTTGTCATTTATTCGATTCAACAAACCGCATCACGGGAACGAACAAATTACTCTTATTAGAATTGTCTGTTGTGGTTCTTTCTAATAGATTTTACAACCGCGACTTATGCGACATAAGTAATTACTGTCGCATTATAATTTGAAATTGATTACTTTCAAATCTGATCCTCAAGTGAATGTTATTAAGTGTTGTCATTTCTGGGGTTAAAGGTCCTTATAGGACGGAAACTATGTTAATGCCCCACAGAAGCCCATTTGGCCTTTTTAGGAAGGATTTTACCGTAATCTCTACTCTTGGTAGATGGGTTGGCGATACCTGCACTCTACTGCCCGTCTTCTCCTACCACTTACCAGTCCTATGCTCCGTAAGTTGTCTCTTGGACACTCTTAGCATGAGAGCAGCGTTGCTATTACATTACTCTTTAGGCCTGCACCATACGGCACGTTAAAAGCAGTGGATGCTTACTGCGGCATCTATGCAATACGCCTAGGCGTATAAACGTTTTTGCCTGACTATAACAAGTTATTTCCAGGCATAAACGCATTCCTAGTTGTTACTGAACTGGTATCGTGTAGCTTAATAATAAGCCATCTGGTTATATGCACGACTATATCAGGCTATTTCCATATTAGAAACGCAACAAATATGTCGTGTCGATTGTGTTAGCGTAAGAAAGGAAAAGCCGGTCGCGTTTATAAACAAATGATAGCAAACATTTGCTATTGTGAAATAATCCATCCGGTAATCGATTTACCAAAATATCTATAATTTTACAAGGAATAGAAATTCTTTTGGTAAAGAACCACTGATTTAGATTAGTTGACTTCGAAATCAAACTTTTCTAACAGCTTGATACAAGCAACCAATTTTGAAACGTACATGATGACTGTCGGTTATTTTTTGTATGTCACGGACTCAAAATTGTTGCTTATTGGTGTATTTATTATGGGTTTTTTTACAAGTAATGTTTTTGATGGCATTTATTATTATTACACACGATACGATACTGCCAGTAGGTTTATTTTATAACGTAAGAAAAGATCCTTTATCAAATGTACTTAGTACTAAGTATAGGAACTTGTCAAAATCATTTGAAAGTATTTTGAATAGTAAGTTTCAGAGACATATTTAGTAAAGATAGACTGTGTGGACAACAGACTCAGCAAAAGGACTTACAGTTATTAATATAACTATAGCGACAAGAAGAAAGTCCACATATCAGAAGTTCTTACATCACAGATTCGTTAAAACTAATAAAATATCGTATTACTTTCGAAACTAAAATAAATTTAAGTATGCACTTAACATTAGATAGCTAGTTAGTTTCACATTTGAAGGTTCTTGTTCAATAAAATAAATTATTATGTCACTTAGCAGGTAGGTAGCCGTCTCTATAATAATAGTTAGGTGCGATTATAGAGGTACAGACATTTTACTTTATTTGATATTTTAGCAACTTAATTGCACTTATAATATCAGTATATAAACTTGAAAAATTTTTTTGTCTCAGGCGGGACTCACCCGCATCTCCTCGCATGCCGGGCGGGCGCCATACCATTAGGCCACCGAGACACTGCGACACGGCGCGAATTTTTCAAGCATATTCTTACGCTGTGAGCCAGCGTTGTTTCATCAAATGTTAGGAGTTTGCACCCTTAACACCCGAAAGAAACATCTTTGCAGATGTTTGACAGTCAGTTAAGATGAAACAGCTATTTATATACTTTATTTGATATTTTAGCAACTTAATTGCACTTATAATATCAGTATATAAACTTGAAAATTTTTTTTTTCTCAGGCGGGACTCGAACCCGCATCTCCTCGCATTTAGCAACTTAATTGCACTTATAATATTGCACTTAAAAAAAAAAAAATTTTCAAGTTTATATACTGATATTATAAGTGCAATTAAGTTGCTAAAATATCAAATAAAGTATATAAATAGCTGTTTCATCTTAACTGACTGTCAAACATCTGCAAAGATGTTTCTTTCGGGTGTTAAGGGTGCAAACTCCTAACATTTGATGAAACAACGCTGGCTCACAGCGTAAGAATATGCTTGAAAAATTCGCGCCGTGTCGCAGTGTCTCGGTGGCCTAATGGTATGGCGCCCGCCCGGCATGCGAGGAGATGCGGGTTCGAGTCCCGCCTGAGACAAAAAATTTTTCAAGTTTATATACTGATACAGACATTTTATTCAGACTTTTTTGCATGCACCTATGTAAGAAAAAAGTGCGAAACCCAAATTTACTAATTGCTTGATATTTCGGTCAACAAACATATAATTAAAGGTTTAAAGGTTAACAGGTTTAAAGACGCTTTTATTGGATGGTCTTTAATAATATTTGCTTAAGCGTAACACTAAACTACAGGGTTAAATGCAACTGTATTATTTATTTAAAGGTAAAAATAAACAGTTAAAATTAAATATCATAATTTACTCTTAATACACATATTACTTATTTACACTGTAAATTGTAATGTTTACTGATATGTTGCTGGTGAATCTTTTCCAATAAATAAATAAATATAATCATCATCAACTTAAATCAGTCCACTTCTGGATTCAGGCGTCTCCTTAGGGAGCATTTTGCTATAATCGCTACGGATGGAGGTGGATTGGCGATAGCCTATGGTTTACAGAAGACGACACCCATAGAAAAATAAAACTCCTTTCATGTGCCAGTAACACACGATAGGCAAAGCTATTGAATCCCGTTTAGTCTAAGGTTTCATATCTTATAAACAAAAAAGCAGGAAAGTTTAAAATCCCATAATATATTTCACTGAATACTATAGAAAAACCAATGTTATATGAATTCCTTAAAGGATGACTCCTTATCTCTCTTACCTCAAAAGAGGCATGCTGTAATTAAAAATAAATTTCTTCCTACTTGAAATTGATTTAAATTGACCGTCGTCGTCAACCCAAACCGTTTTTACGTTAACGCATTACAAAAATATAACCGCACAGTTTGCATAGAGAATTAAACATCTAAATAGTAAAAAAAAACTTCAATCTACTTGAACACAACACTTATTACGTAACTAAAGCGCTTTGTCGACCCGGTTAGTGTAGTAGTTCGATGTTCCGTCTGCTAAACACGGTCGGGTTAATTTAGGAAAACGTTTTTTTCTAAGTTGGTTGGTTGGTTGCTTGGTTTTCGAAGAAGTGGGGCTTATACTCGTAGTCGAAGAAGTCGTAAAAACAAGTCACGTCAGATACCTGGGCCCCAATTCCGCTAATTTACAAATGGCTCAATAGAATCGCTATTGCATCTCAATTGTATATTTTGATACATTTATTATGGTTGGTAGTAATGTCAAAATATACGGTTGAGATGCAATTGCGATTCTCTTGAGCCATTTGTAAATTAGCGGAATTGGGGCCCTGTAACATGCAATTTGGAAAACTGACACATCGCCTATTCTATTTCCTATCCTGGAACTCAATCAAAACAAAATTTTAAGAGAACGAGGTAACAGACAAACATACTTTCGGAATAATAATAAGGACTTTTACTGAATATTGTTTCTTTTATTTCTTGAATTGCTAAAATGAATGCTTTCAATCAAAATGATTAATAGTGACGTAATAATAAAATTGAAAGTGTCAGCAATGAGTGCGGTGTCGCAGGGTTTTGTCGCAAACACAATAGCAGGTGCCAACAGAAAATATTATATGTAATTAGACGAAAGTAAAAGTCCATTAAGCAGGTTCATTGTCTATTGTCTAATGCTTTATCTCGTATCAACCGTTGCATAGATCACTGCCTTGGGAACTTGAGTTGGAATTAACATAATCATATAGAGTTCCGGTACCACCGCTTACTTTTGCCATATAACTTTTTCACAACGGTTATAATATTATGTGCGATGGCAATTGCGTTGTTTTACGTCACAATGAACATGGAAATGCTGTTTGAGCATAAAAAACACTCATTTATTAATTTCACCGAAACAGTATTTTTTTATTAACCTTAATTTCAAAATAAAAGACTTAATATAAGCTGCTTGAAACCCCGTCATATCATCAATGAAATGCACAAACCATGGCAACGCTGCCAATACTCCGGACACATTTAGCTTATATTGCGTGGATTGGAACATAACTGAAGATAAAAATTATAGGCAGTAATTTTTTAAACCATTTTCAATGTATCTTTTATAAAACGAATAACACCTTAGTCTACCGAACGCTGTAAAGTGTTCGAAACGTCGGGATAAACTAAATTTGAATGTAAATTTACGCGAGTTTAAATCCGTAAATCTATTCTTCATTTCAAAGTTCGCGAATATTCAAGAAAACAGTACTGATTTTAGTTTTTACTGATTTGCGTGTAATTTGTTCCAATTGAACAACGCACATGGCAGGCGCCAATTCTTGTAAAAAGGCTTCTTTTGTTTACACTACATACCTACTTTGATTAATTATTTCATGCGAAATGAATTGAAATATAATTTATTGGATATATCAATATGATCAGACAAGACGTAAACAAGAGCAATTAATGTGCATTTTCAGTAATTTCAGTGGTCGATGTTAATAAATAGGAAACTGCATCATTTTGTACGCACACGACGGTCACGCATTGTGACTCCGACATCGCGACACCGGGCAATAAAATACACAGAAGTGTGGCCAGCAGCTATGTGAATATTCCGGTATTTATAATTCCTTTATTGCGTGTATAAGCAGACTTTGTCATATTTGCTTCCAAAAATATCTTCCGGTGTATAACTACGGTTTAGCAAATTAATTAATTACTGCGTACGCACAACAACTAGAAGTGAATGTCTTTTTGATGCTTTAATGCAAATATTGACAATACTGACTGTGTTATTAACTGTATACTACTCATTAAGAAAACTTTTTTACAAATATTATTATTGTAAATAATTTTATAGATAATAAATGTTTAGTATAATGCTGACTGATAAAATGAATTGCAGCACCCCCTTGACTTTCTATAATAAGAAGCAACTAAAAGAGAACGACCAGAAAAAAACGGGCCGAAACGACAACTTTCCGCCATTAGCTAATCCTTCGCCTGAAGAGGCTCGTCTTAAGCAGTAGACTGATATAGACTGGCGATTATGAAAAAAAAAAAAATAACTTACATACAAATCTCTGTGTATCAATTCAATAAATTTATCTTTTATCACATCCGTATGCAGACTCATTAATTAGGTATAATGTTTAAATATAAAGTAATATCAGTACAATAAAAAAACTTTCCCTGTTTCGGAAGAATAAATGTTAATGTAGTCGTTAATCGTCGGTGCATTACTGCTCTCGAAGTGTTATAAAAATAATATACCTATATGATACGAGTATAATGTTGCACCGTAAATAAAAGAGTTGTTTTTAAATTAAATTCAGGGTCCATTTGTTTATAAACTCGTTTGGCTTGTTTTCCCTATTTCTTCTATCGAAAATAATTTCATCTTTGACCCACACCTAGAAGGACATTGAAACACGCAGAAAACTAAGGATCGGCATTCAATTATATTATAATGCTTTACTATAATTTTAACTTTTTTTCATTCCTTTCCTCTATATAAAAGTGTCTTCTAAGGCTAGGAAGGAGGCGACTAAAAGATTATAATCCTTTTAATCGACGGAACCAAGAGAAGGCTTATGAACGCAGGATCGTTTTATCTCCTAGGTACACTATTTTGCAAACTGCGACTCGCAATCCTTTTTTTTGAGAGGCCTGTGTCCCACTGTGAGCTGATTTAGGCTGATAGTTATTATTATTTTACCAACGAATTTACGTTACGTTTTGTTAGTGCCTCGTAAAGGGTTAAAGTCTAGTCCAGCTGAAATGTTATGGACTTGAAGCAGTAATGGTTCCAACTAGTTGTAGAGTTTTATTCGTTTGTTTATTTTCCAGATGGGCGGTGTCCACTGTGATGACGAGGCAAAACAACATCCAGTTGACCGATAAGGACGTCACGGCTTTCATCCCACTATGGGATATGTGCAACCACGAGCATGGAAAGGTAAAGCTTTTGTGGTTTTAAGGAAAGACTTAATTTTTTGTAACCGTAAAAGTAAGACGAGTTCGTGACCGATATGGCCAACTGTTTGATCTCTCATTTCAATTAACATTCTCATTTACAAATTGAATAGTACTGGGAGACAGATTAAATGACATTAAATTGTGCGCCATCTTTTATGTTTCTTTAATAATATATTCAAATTAACTGTAGAGTCAAAGAATTAAATGACATAGCAGGTAAATCGCGTTAATTTTACGGAATTAGGAAACTGATGATTCATTTGTGATATTTGCTTGTCGTGTGATTTGTATGATTGAAATTTAATTTTCGCTAATGTGCAGATAATTCCATTGTTTAAATGTAGATACAGTTTCCTCTTTTTGCGCTAGTAACATGAAAATACCATTCTTGAGTAGAAAATAAAAAAATAGAGACGAACATCTTCGAAAAATGTAATTTAGGTAATTTTTTTGCTTCGACTTCCCCAGCACAGCCGGTAAAAATTGTCTTTTATTTTGTTGACTATTTAATTTCAGATCACGACAGATTTCAACAAAGAGAAAGATAGAGGCGAATGTTACGCGCTACGCGATTTCAAGCCCGGTGAACAGATCTTCATATTCTACGGATGTAGGTCCAACGCAGACTTATTTCTACATAACGGGTCAGTAACAGTTTACAAATACACTTAAAAGAAAATTTAGATGTTATTTGTTGTTCGACGAATACATGAGGTAAATACCTAGAGAAACTCATTGCAGCAACTTTTTCTAATAGGTAATCAAGATTGACATTACTACTGATTTAAAGTTTTTTTTTTAAACTTTTCTTCTAGCAGATAAATTGCGAGTATGTATTAAAACTAAAAATAGTTGAACATACATTTCGACCTGATTTTAGACTCATAAATTGTAGACTAGAGGACCCGTTGAAATTCGTATCACCTATCCTAACGACATAAATGAGTGAAAATTTTGATGTAGAATAGTTTATATGGGAATATAAAAGTAAGGTTTTTATTATCTTTATTGCAATTTTTCCATGTTTTCTCATCGTTTAAACCTTCCCTGGACTACTACAAATATTTTAAGACCAAAATTTCTCGAATTTTAGCGAGACTAACGAACAGCAATTCATTTTTACAGGGTGAAATTTTACCTACTTTCCAAAATTTTTATAGACGTTCAGTATCGTATTTAGATACGAAAAGAATATGAGAAATTGTTTAGAATATGCGAAGTTGTACCTATAGATAGAAAAGTCAACATGAAGTTAATAATAGAACAATTTAATAATAACGAGTTTAAAAAGGAGCGCATCTATAGGCATCCTATACGACAATCGAAAAGGAAAAAATATGTAGTGCCAAGATCTAAAAACTATTATGGGAAACGAACCAGACGATGTATTATTCCGAGATTGATAAATGATTTACCACCAGATCTGATTCAGGCTGTGAGCTCTAAACATCAACTGAAGAGTATATTAAAAAAACATTATCTCTCCTTGTGCCCGTGATCCTGTGGCGCTGATGGGCACTGCTTGGTGGCAAAGGTGCCTTACACTTTTGCCTACCGAGTGGTGTGTGTCGGCGCTACAGTATTACAATATTAGTTAAATGTTGTAATTATAAGAAATAGACTAACTCGTCTTCTGGTTTTGCTAAGATTCTAATGTACTTACATACTAGATGAGAACTACTGATGACAAACTGCTGAGCAGTTTGGCAGATGATACAAATGTAACAACTAATTCCATTGCAACAAATTCCGCTAAAACCAGTACAAAGTGAATGATATTGGACCTCACGCGACACTAGCGCCTCTAGTGGCAAATTCACTAGCGATAGCCCCCATTACGATTGTGATACGATTTGGTTACGCGAATTAGGGGCCTGGATGTAACTCATCTAAAAAAGGGAACCAACATAGTTGTACATTTTACTCGTAAGTATAAAATCGCGACTATCACCAATATAATGCAATGTTTCAGAGCTTTGACTAAAGTTTTGTATACAAATTGATAGGGTATTTCATCACAACAAGGATTTGAATTCATAAGAATTCAACATTAAAAATAATATCAAATACGTGAATTTCAGCAATTACTAACGTCACTTTTGTATTTTAGTGATTGATTGTCGATGACATCTTATCGACATTTCATTAGCTGACACATTGTATACCGCATACAGCCTAAAATGTTGATATACGTTAGAAATGGCTGAAAATGTTTAATAGACAAGAATGGAAGCCCATTAATAATCAAGCATTTGCAGTTCACATTTTGACCCAAAGTGTTTTTCACACAGAGGCGTTTAGCCTGTAAAATTACGTTCTGGAGCAATCCCCATATTGTTCATGCCCGTAAGTTATACATAAGATATAATGAGTATATATCGGAATGCCGAATTGTTTGTAGGTACTCCTAATAATTGTCATTGGCACACAAACTTTTAGCTTAAATTTTTTTCGCACATTTTTTATAAACGTGTTTAGCCTATTTTTACTACGCCTAACTTTATATCGCCGTATTATAATTTTGCAAATACGACATAGCCGAACATATACTAATCCCCCCTACCATTTACAGTTTCAAATTTTTATTCGCAGAATGTTAAAACGTTTGTCAATATTTTGCAAGCAAACGGTCATGCATGCAAGCATGTAGTAAGCAAACAAGCAAGCATGCATGCAAACAAATAAGCAAGCATGCATGCAAACAAACAAGCAAGCATGCATGCATCCGTGACGGCTTTAGTGCTGCGGTGCTCCTGCGGTCCCACGCGCTTTAAAATTACACACTAGGGGTAGGCAGACAAAACTACTTGGGGTCGGTTTGTGAGCGATTCGTTTATTTCACCTTTTCAGTTTTAAAAAGAAATTGGACTATCAATACATAGTGTAATTTTCTGGATGCCAAAAGAAAGATGCAGTACCTGTAGCACAAAAAACTATCGAATTCGAATCGTTTGGGTGTTCGTATCGCCATCGAAATATTTAGTATGAAAACTTAAACAGCGCTTGCGCGGTCAAAACGAGAACTACAAAACAAAGCACGAACTTTGTGTCGTTTGTGATCGTAAAAAATGTAATTCAAGTCTTCACCCGAACATATTTTTCGTAATACAGTTTTCAATTTTTGCGGTCCTAAGCCTGTTAAGGTATAAAGGGAATATCAAAAACTTATGAATGGTATCATAATGAATAAATGAGATGTAAATCGCGTAAAAGTGTTGCTAGCCGGCCGTATCAAAAATTTTAGATTTTTGGCGGACATTTTTGTACTTGGCTATACCAAAAGAAAAAATACGTTATTTGTTTTTTGTCTCGTAGATTGATATATTACAATTTGGAAGGTGGTTAAAATTTCATCCTATATATAGATTTGTTTTAAAAACAATTTCCTCTTTCATACTCTTAAGTAGGTACCATTGACAATTAACATAATAATCGAGTTTGGTGTGTGTGCTTTTAAGCATTATGAAATGAATGAAAACGTAACAGACAAATTTACTTAGACATGAATAAGATTTTTAAAATCAAATTGATGTCTGAAATAAAGTAATTCCCTTAAACATGAGTAACCAAATTAACAAGTAGTAGTTAAAGAGATTGTTTCAACAAGAGTATACATCCCAAGAAATAAGTGTTTACTTATGTAGGAAATTTACATAAGATTTGATTGCTTTCTCTATACGAGCTAGCTGATCAAACCATTGCTTGCAATTTGCTGTTGACAATCATAACACCCGTGATGTAATGGTTATTATTAGTTATGTCATCCGACGCATGCGACGCACCACAAACAATACCGCGGGAAATCACAACATCTAAACATGGACGCATCAAGCTTTTCTTAGTTGACAAATTATGTAAACAAACTATCGATGTCGACGTAACACACTAATTTCAAATTATGGTGACCAAAATTCTAATATCAACGCCTTGAAAAAACAATTTAAATGATCCCTTAAAAGTTTCTTAATTTGGTATAAAAATAACAGCCATAAATTGCAAAAAAGTGAAGTGATATGAGGAATGAGATGTAATCGGGAACGTTATATCTAACAGGGAGTGAAATATAGCCGCTTTCCACGCAGACGAACCGCTACAATTTAATAATTTCGTGTTTAATTATTTTATAGACAAAAATAAATGAGTACTTTATATGATATTTAAGCAATTTAATTGCAATTATAATATCAGTGTTTAAACTTGAAAAATTATGTCTCAGGCGGGCCTCGAACCCGCACCTCCTCGCATGCCGGGCGCGGCGCTATACTATTAAGCCACCTAAATAAATTTCCTTAAATGGTGATGTATGGCAATACGGCGTAAACAGCTTGTGAGCACTGTATTTCGGTTTACCGTGCCCCATGCACAACATTCATTATTCTTATTTCATTTATAGGTTCGTCTACCCAGCAAACCAGCACGACAGCCTTTCTCTAACCCTCGGCATAAGCGCCAACGATCCGTTGCGCGACAGCAAACTGTCGCTGCTCACTAAACTTGGTCTCGCCGGCATCACACACTACAACCTATACCAGGGAGACAACCCTTTGAGCGCCGAGCTACTAGCCTTCATAAGGATTTTCAACATGAACCAAGGTAAGTAATTAATAGTTAAACTTAGATTTTTAGAAATATATTTATTTGTCTAATTTGTGTGTTTTAATGTCAATAGAGAACATTTTCTTTGGCGGCATACACATAGGTGTATGCCCCCAAAGATATAATTTTAGTTTAGACACTAAGATGCTTTAAATTAGAGTATAAATTAAAATTATATCATACGCTTTACCACCTATTTACCATTATTAAAGATATCAAAGAATTCGGTGCCCATTGCCCAGTGAGAATCAATTTCAAAGCTCAAATTTTTAAGTATTGTTTTAGGGATAAAGGGTAGTTCGCTGAACACACGACTTTACTAACCGGGGTTTGTGTTATTTATTTCGAGGCATGATAGTTGTTTTTCTATAAAACAATAGGGAGGATTCTGCTTGGCAATACTTCAAAATTAACTCCTTTAGAGATATGTCTAAAATTATTTTAAAGTTGGACTCGTGAAAATTATTATTAGTACGTCAACATATAAACCTTTTGCATACCAGCTATAGCGGCTTTATATATTTTATTTGATATTTTAACAACTTAATTGCAATTATAATATCAGTATGTAAACTTGAAAAATTATGTCTCGGGCGGGACCCGCATCTCCTCCTGGTTCGAGTCCCGCCTGAGACATAATTTTTCAAGTTTATATACTTATATAGCGGCTTTATTAGTTACTACACAAATCTAGTACTTGTAGCACTTGTGTATCAGCTGGCGATGAAAAGCAAAGGTGCAACAGACAGCAATGCTTTTTAGATGTACGTGCGTAGTAAGCAGGTTATAAGGGTCAGTTCCAAAAGTCCATTGTCCAATAAGAATTATCGGGCGATGTACTAAAAACACTTTCAAATTCAACGATGCAGTTACTTATCGCTACGTAACAGTAAAAATTTTAACTACACAATTGAAGTATTGCATACCGATTAGATATGCACGGAACTCCGTTAGTATGGAACCGAATCTTTGTTTACTTTTTCTTCTTGATAATGAAATAGCGGGCAACTGACGGCTGCTTTTTGTTTTTGCCATAATATCTTAATGCTATGGTTGTCACGTGTAGCAAAATGGATTTCTTTATAAAACGAAAAATCGTTTCTGTTTTATTATTAAAGTGTTTATAAGACGGTTATTTTTGTGTCCTGTCTTACCTACTCTTAACTCACTCGTCAATTACTCTTTTTCATATTTTAGCCACTTAATTGCAATTATATTACTAACATCGCTTTAAATTAACATGATTTCAAGTTTAAATACTGATATTACTCGTTATTTTTTCAAGTATGTTTTTATTACGCTGTGACGTAATGTCTCGGTAGCTTAAATGGGCAAAGCGAGTATATATCGGAATGCCTAATTATTCGTACTCCTAATTGTCATTGGCACACAAACTATTAGCCTAAAATTTATATTATAATACTAGCGGACCCGACAAACGTTGTTTTGCCATAAAAATGATTAAATTACTAAAATGGCTAACAAAAAATAGGGGTTGGTGGTAAAACGGGTAAAAATTTAGGGTTGTATATATTTTATAAAATTTTAATATTTTACTACCCTACCCCTACCCTACTCCTACCCTACCCTACCCCTACCCTGCCCCTACCCTACCCCTACCCTACCCTACCCCTACCCCTACCCTACACCTACACGCTCACAGAAGAATTATATGTATAAAGATATATATAACACCAAGCAGTCTTGTCTGCCCTACCCCTAGAGTGTAATTCAAAAGCGCGTAGGCGCTGCGGGGCTCCGGCGGTCCCATGCGTGCTAATCGTCGCAGATGGCTTACGCTCACCACCGCAGCTTCGGCTTTCCATAAAGCCACTCTAGGGGTAGGGCAGACAAGACTGCTTGGGGTCGGTTTGTGAGCGATTCGTTTCTTAAAATTTTTCGGTTTAAAAAAAAAATAAAGCGTAGGGCAAAAAAAAAAGATGCTAATACATTTTAGTGCTTTCGATATTAGACATACTGAAATTAGGGTTTTAAATTTTTAGACCAATTTATAATAGTGCGAAAACAACTGTTAGACTAGACAATAATTAATACGGTTAGGCCAAATGAAATTAGGACTTTAAATTTTAGGCGAACCGAAGGGCACCCGGGCAAAGCACCGCGCCCGGTATGCATGCATGTGGGTACGATTTCCGCCTGAGACTACATTTTTCATGTTTAAATACTGATATTACAATTGCAATTAAATACATATATACACTAAAATTATAAAGAGGAAATATTTGTATTTTTGTGTGTGTGTATGTTTGTAATGAATAAACTCAAAAACTACTGTGCCGATTTCAGAAATCCTTTCACCGTTGGAAAGCTACATTCACCCTGAGTGACATAGACTATATTTATTGCTAGACAAGATTAGGTATCTTAACTAAAACTTAACGGGTCCACCGGGACGGGCCGCTAGTATTAAGTATGTTTTGTTACTTTCAGAGGAACTCACTAAGTGGTCGAGCCAGAGTCTTCCCGGCGAGCTGGTGTCGCCTGACGCCAGTAGTTCCGAGGCAGTTGGAGCGGCCGTAGACAAGCGAGCCTTCACATACTTGCTCACCCGCTGCGGTCTCATCAAAGCTTCTTACAAGAAAGACAGCGATGACAGTGAACCTGATTCTTTACACAGGTAAATAGCTCAGTGTAATGTCTAAATGACATTTTTGATTTTTGTAGTAGAATTTGCCATAGACAAGTGCCCCTATACGAATAGACAAGACAAAACATGTTTATTTGTGTATCTGCAAATAGTGTAGCTCGAGTCAGCGTAAAAAACATAGTAAAGCTCGACTAGAATTTTTAGAAGAAAGCAATAACTTATAAAATAAATCATGTTCAATTTGGTCATCCAAGCAAATAGGTTTTAGGGTTTGCACCACTTGCACATACATACAGGATGTAACTAAAGGCTTAACGACACCTTAAACCTCGCATTCGGTTCATCAAACCAAATCGTATGCAACAAATATAATCGCTGGCAAACGACTTTATTTTAGGTTTTAAAGTAAATCAAGTATTTATTGCCCGCAATGTATAGCGCGCACGAAGCGCAACAGGCGAGGATTGTGACCTAACTTGATACAATTAGATGTGCGTGCGCGCGGTTCATTGCGGGTTGCTCTCTTTAAAGCGTTTTTTATGAAAGAGTTCTATAAAGGAGACAATTTTTTTTTGTATGGCGAATGGGCCCACTAAAAAATTGTGACGTATAGTAATGAATCATATATCAAATTGTTCCTTATAATGTCTAGAAAACATTAGCAATATTAGTATTTCTTTATCTAACGGGAATATTGAGAAAATAATCCTAACTAAATGACATAACCTAAAAACTTCTTACAAGTTTTATTAGATTATTTGCATACACAATGCTATTTATATCAAAGATATACATGTCTAAGCTAGGAATCGAACCCACAGGCCTTAGCTGACTAAGGTTAATCATATTTTTTCAAGTTTAAAAAAATATAGCCATATTCTAAATAGAGGTCAGAAGGTTCATTGTGATTTGTGATCAATAACAAACAATAATATTATGTACCTACAGTTTATCCACTTAAACGTGAAGAAGGAGAAGTATAAAAATAAAACCACCGAAAAATCAAACCAAAATACGTTTATTCCTGAGAATCATCATTTTTGGAATCGTCTCTCAGTAGCAGTACATCCTCACTCTTCTAAGAAAGATGTAGGTATTTTGACCTGATCCTGGTAGCGTGCTTAAGATAAAAACCACACAATAGACATAACATGTGCACAACAACCGATAGTGCGTCTGCCTACCGGACAATTGCAACAGTATCACCATAAGTTTAAGCATATTTTTAGTCGTTTCTGAAAGTAATTTTCTTTGCATATTCCGTTGAAATGCCACTGCATACTGACACAACGATTCAGTGGAATAGGAGCTGTACTTGATACCATTTTCTTCTTTTTTTCGTTAAAAATAAGGAAAAATCGGGGAACATAAACACTCAGTTCGAAACAAACGGAAGGTACACTGTACAATGTCAGTGATAACTGTCAAACGTCAAAACGGAATTGCGTTCCGTTCCACGGCTTTACTGAATAACCATTTTAGCAAAAGTGTTAAAAATTGAATTAAAACATTTTTTACTGAGTTTCCAATTATTTAGAATAAATAAAAGTAGATAAAATGTGGTCTAAACATTATCTCCTAATTAAAATGGTTGATTTTGTTTTTATAACAACCTTGAAGTTCCTTTACACGAATTGTAAGACCTTGACACAATAAGTTATTCTATGCCTTGACTCTAAAATGGAGGAATGTTATAAAAAAAGTCAATACAACGCATGTTTAAATTGATTTTATGATTCCGGTTTCATTTAAACACGATCTTTTGTCTAATTGTCTAAAAAAATAAGTTATTATTTTAGGATACAATGACATCTTTATACGGTACCGTTGCTACTGGGCCCAAAAAAAATTGTCTCGTTTGTCAACTGGTTTCCAAAGAAAAAAGTTTAGTAACAACAAACAGAAGATTTTCATGCAAAGATCTTGTAAATTTTTTTTTTACTTTGACCTTCAATATCTCAGTAACGATTTATATCCCAGGTATGGTGTTCTGGAAAAAAATGATCGTACAAATGGGTAGAATACGTGGTATTCGGCTTCGTTAAGCCTTTTGTTACACCATGTACCTAGTCAGGTCATAAGTTCTGTCACATGTGTAATATGAAATAATTTAGACATGTTTATTATTTATGTAACCATTTATATAGCAAAATGAACTTAATAAAACATAGATTCATATGGTAATAAAGTTTATTCAAAATGACCCCCGCGATTTTGAATACAGGCCTTCAATCTGCGCGGCCAGTCGTCTATCGCAGCACCAACGAGGTCCATGTCAATATAGGCGGCTGCCTTAATCAAGGATGCCTTCAGTGACTCCAAATCAGGATGAGGCTTTGAGCAGGCCTTTTCCTCCAAGTGTTGCCATATCTTGTAATCTACGGGCTCAAATCTAGACTGGAGGAGGGCCAGTCTTCGTTCCGGATTAAGTAGATTTCACGCGCCGCCAGCCAGTCTTGTGTGCTTTTCGCTCTATGAGCTGGCGCAGAATCTTGTTGGAATACCCAGGAAGGTTCTTGAGGGCTGTATTTTGATACACAACTGCATTCGTTTTTACGCCTTTCTCACAAAAATGTACCTCAGTTAAGCCCCAATAAGAGACTCCCAACCAAACCATGAGCGAGGATGGAAAATGACCTCGTTGGACACGCGGAATACGGTTGCTCGCTTCTTCACTGCTGTGTGCGTACACCTTATCATTTTGTTTGTTGTAGCTCTCCTCCACGGTGAAAATTTTTTCATACGAAAAAAGAATTTCTCGATGCTTTTTTCCCGCGTACCGCTTCAACAAAGCGCGGCATCTCTTCAGTCTCAGGTCCATTAAACGAGCGTCCAAACGATGTTCTGTTTTTCTTCGATATGCCCTAAGCCCTAAATTTTCATTTAACACCCTTTTCACCGTGGTCCTGCTAACCCCATCTGAAGGGCCAACAGTTTCTGCTTACGTATGGGATTTCTTTGAATTCGCGCCTTCACAGCTTTTATCACTGGAGTCCTAACAGAGCGAGGGCGACCACTTCTTGACCTGTCATCTACACTAGAGTCTTCATTGTATCGTTTTATGGTACGATAAACGAATCTTTTGGCTATATTAAAATTTTTCAGTAAGTCGAAAACCTGAATTGGCGCCTAACCGCAACGATGCAACGCAATAACCGCGACACGGTCTTCTTTAAGTATCCACTCCATATTTAAAAATGAGGAAAATTCTAAAAAGTACACATTTTTATTTTAATGAAAAATTCGAAATTCGAATTCAATAAACTTTTTTGTGGCCAGCATTCTAAATTCAAAAGTTTTTATTGTGTGACAGAACTTATGACCTGACTATGTATATCCGCATTAGTTGGTACGACATTATGAAATATTTGTGTCTTTCAACGTCATCTAAACATGGCATAGAACAATCTAACAAATGTTTGCTTCCTTTGTAAAGAATCATATATTTATCCAAATATAACTATGAATTCTACGTGATTTCTACGACGACTGAACCATATTAGAATAACTAATAATACATTTGTAAAATTTGCATTTCTTTCGCTCACATAATACTCATATATTTTTTTTACAGGAAAAACATAAAAATATTGAAAGAATGTGAAGTACAAATATTAGAAGGTGCCATAAAATATTTGAAAAACGCTATACAGAAGCTGCCCACCGAGAAAACACAGTTAACATCAAATATTATGTGATTTAGATTATTATTATGAACAAAGTATGAAATCATGACAGTATTTAGGTTTTTAAACTAATCTTATGATTTTTGTATGATTTTAATTATTTATTTTGATACAACGAAAATGATATACGGATTTATTTTTAGTTTTTGCCTAATTTGTGTGTTTTATATGTTTGTTAGCAAGTTATTATATAATGTTGTTTTAATAACACGTCTTTTTATTTTCTAATGTTAATAAATAATACAAAACGTTTATATTTTTACCACATTTATTTTCTTTGAGACAAATATTTGTACAATCCAATGTTAAATCTGGCATATAAAAATAGTAAAAAATTGGCTATTACCTAGTTTATATTAAATTTAATATTATAGAGCTAAATTTTAATTTATACTTAAAGTTAATATTTACAGTTTTTGAATTAAAGACTAAATGAAAATACATTTAAAATATTTATTAAAATGCAAATTCGGAATTCCATTTGATAAATAAAGGTATTTCACTTACATGTTAGGCATTATATTAACACTTTCCCGAACAGTACTCCAGACTCAACAGAAGCATAATCAATAACCGTAATACGTCCTAACCAAGTAAACGCTACTAAAAGATTTAGTGCTCTTTCGACTTAGTAGCATTAAACGTAATGTCATGTGTGTAAGGTTAAGTTTCCATTATGGCAGGTTTGAAACATGTCAACTGGCCCCCAATTCCGCTAATTTACAAATGGCTCAATAGAATCGTAATTGCATCACGTATATCTTGTATCGTATATTTTGACATTACTACCTTAATAAATGTGTCAAAATATACAATTGCGATGCAATTAAGATTCTATTGAGCCATTTGTAAATTAGCGGAATTGTTGCCCTGATACGTAGATTTCAGTAGATTTAAGTACGTAGATACGTAGATTTCAGTAGAGTGAAGTATGTCCACGAATGTGTTATTACACTGTACATTATAAAAGCGCAGGCTAAATTCTTCAAGACTACAAAAAGGTGGTTTAAATTAAATTCTAATACTATCATAAATAAATTAAACTTATTATTACTCTTAACATTAGCTGATTTTATCACAATCTTGGGAAGTATATTGTAATGAGTATGAATGTTTGACAAACAGGAGGAGACGTATTTAAATAAAATATGAGTCCTCTCAATTTGTCTAATATACCATTGTTATCTTAATTCATTACTTCACACTCCTAAATTAAACATTAGCATTTCAGTTTTTTAGGATGGAATTGAATTTTAAAATACTTCCTAATTTGAGTATTAAAGTTGGTTTAATACTCAAAGACTTCTTATTTCTTCCACTTGTCTATGAATGAATATATTTTATATGCATATTTAGAAAATAACTTTAATTTTCTCAGACAAAATCTTAAATATAAAAATCAATTTGTAGTAAATTCTTAAAAAAAAACGGTTGAGTATTAGATAATTTCATTGAGACGTATAGTAGGTATCATGATTTTCCTCACTCAGATAAGTATTAGTTAAGTAAAGCTTAAACAGCTAAGCAATTTGCGAAACATTGCCTGAATGTCTTGACAGCTAGCAAAATTATATTTTAAAAAAGTCTTGAAGGTCGTAATTATATTTTTTATTAGCAAGCGTTGCCGTTTAACTTAGTCTAGTTCTAAATTAGCTCAATACGGGTATGTTTTGCCATCTCCATTGCGGACTACGGACTTTCAAAAACCAAGTTAAAATAACATAAGTTCAGTTCAGTTTACTGTATGAACCCTTTTTAAATAACTTTTTTTTAAGATACTCGTTCGGTATAAGCCATATTAAATCTGAACAAGTATGTAATGTAAAACAGAATACTATGAATATTAAGGCAAAATATTATTTCCCACACAATAACAGTGTTGTGTATAATTGAGCATTAAAATCACCGTAGAAAAGACAGTTACATAAAAATACGATATATTTTCAAAAAATACCCATCATTGCTATGGTAACATGAATTCAACGATGGAGGCCTTTGCCCTGCAGTATGATGATTTTAGGCCGTTTCTTTTTCGTGTTTATCGAGTTTATATCAAGTTATAGCTAAAGCGGGGTAGGTATTAGAGTTGACTACTAGGTACAGCATAATTTCTAAATTAATTTGATCCGTCCCATGTTAGCACATTAGCGATATACCGCCACGTCGTATCATATAGATAGATGATAGTTCTGTCACTATATTTTTTTCCGTCCTATTATATTTGATTCGTCCCTTGTGCGGCACGTACGCGTGGAGCGTCGCGCAGGCGGGCGCGCGCCGGCAGCCGCGGGCCGCCACGAGCAGCGCGCCGCACAGCGCCGCCACTAGCGCGGCACGACGCTACTAGCACTGCCAGTCTTGTCGTCCTACCCAGTAGAATAAGTTCGGAAATTGTTTGTTATGCTAAAGCCGGCTGTATGGTAATGGTTATGAGAAGTAAGTCGTCGGTTATTTGATCCGTCCCTTATGCGGCACGTATGCACGGTGCGGCGCGCAGACAGGCGCGCGTCGCACGACGCTACTAGCACTGCCAATCCTATCGTACTACCTAGTAGGATAAGTTCGCAAATTGTTTGTCATGCTAAAGCTGCGTATTCCATGGAGTTAGAGCATTTCCGTAATTTGATTCGTCGCATATTAATACGTTCACGATACACCGCTACGCCGCAACATTTAGATTACAGCGCTCTCACTAGGTAGAATAAGTTCGGAAATTATTGTTTATGTCATGCTAAAGTCGTGTATATCGTAGTAGTTATAAGATCTTAATCCCGGTTATTTGATCCGTCCCTTGTGCGGCACGTACGCGTGGTGCGGCGCGCAGGCGGGCGCGCGCCGGCAGCCGCGGGCCGCCACGAGTAGCGCGCCGCACAGCGCCGCCACTAGCGCGCCGCACGACGCCACTAGCGCCGATAGCGCTGTTGTACGCATACAAGTCTGACCTTCGGTCATAGCTGAAATTTAAAAAAACAGAATTAAAGATAATGACATTATTATTTTACCATTATTGGTAGGATCAGGCATCTACAAATGTGATGACAGAGAATTAAACCGGATCCCTGTCAAATCCGGCTTACGTAGTAGCTACGGACCTCTCTGGTAACTATTTAAAGCACTCGGATTGTGGAAATCAAAAACTACGAAGGTACCACAGACAGTCAAAAATACAGAAAAACACTTTTTTCTACATAGACCTGTCCGGGAATCGAACCCGGGACCTCGGAGCAGGTGACACCTTAAAAACCGGTAAATACACCATTCCGCCACGGATTGAATTAAAGATACAAAATTTAATTCAATACATACATCAATGACGAATGGACTAACGAATACCATAATATAAGTGTCATCAGTTAATGAAGATTAGTGGTTGATTGTAAGTGTAGCCGATTGTAACCAACTACAAATAAAATCGAGCAATCGAATCAAAGCCTGGGGAAGGTAAATACAATTAGTAATATTTTAACTGCCTAAAGAGGTAATTAAATCAACGTTCTTTGAGTGTTCTTTTCTTTCGTTGTCCAACTGGCTGCTTTTGCTCTGTAGTTTAGTTGGGAAAATGTTACTTTAATGCGCTGACACCGAACCAGTCAGTTAAGTACGGTACAATAAGTTAAGTACAATTTTATCACATTCTGAGACCACATCTTGGTCTCAGGATGTGATAAAATTTGCAAATAACGCAATGATTACCTAATTGTACCCACAGTGTTTTCATGGTACTTTGAAGTGGTTTACGCTGTATGTCTGCGCTGACAGCATAGGAATCAAAGAAGCAAATATTTAACATTTTAAATGTGTCATGAAAAATAATAGGGGTTAAAGTATGAAATTGCCGATTATTTTCCCACTTTTTATTTTGTTTATAGCTCTTAAGTATAGTTTTCTATCCAAAAAAGAATGCTCGGTAGTCCCAACAGTATTTTAAAGGTTTTGGCGGGGAGATGGGATAGTGCCCTAATTAAGCACTGGATCACTGCCCTAATTAACCCAAAATCGGAGCAAATATATTATACAAATTAATTAATTTTAAATTGAATTGAATTGGTTTATTTATTATTATTATGTAATTATTCGAATCGCAATTTCACTAATACTAGACGTAAGAACTATGTTACTAACACTATGGATCTAAAGTTATCCGAAATAAATAAATTTGAATTTGAATAGTCATATTATTGCGTAATTCTTTTTGTATTGTATCAAAAACTAAATAAAGTAACTTTTGACTAAAAACAAAATGCAATACTACTGCCTATTACTTCAAAGGAAGTCCTTAAAAAGACCCCTTACAATGTGTCAGCTGACCTTCTTGCTTCAATTAAGTATATTTGTATTATATACTTTGATTTTCAGAAATTTAAATACTATAATGCGTAGCTTTATAACCATCTAACATTCGCCTTTAATTGCATCGAAAACGGTTCACGCTTTTTAAAAAAATCTAAAAAATTGTTAGTATGGAAAAATGACTTTTCTCGATTTCGTCCATAAAAAACGGCAATTACTTTAACCCCTAATATTTAGAACCTCGAATTTTGACATCTTCAAGAAATTGCCTCTAATGGTTTATGGTAAATATTGCTACCTACATATTTTTCGTGTTGGTTACACCACTTATAACTCCAGATAATTTGTATTCGCTGGGAATAGGATAATAACTAATAAAATCATTGGGAAGTTAACGCTTAAATAACTAATAAGGATCTGTTTTTCATACATTTATCCAACCCTGCCATATTTGATGACTTAATGACATTAAGACGTCAATATCAATTCTGAGGAGTTACGAAGTCCGCGGGGTCCGTTCATTTTATTTTATTTATATCATAGGTATTGTGATGCTAAATAGCCTTTCGACGTCATTTGGTGCCATAATGAATCGTATTTTATTTGATACGGTTACAGCAGACTTTTGTGACTTTTATTACTTAATAAGTAAGTATTGACTTTTTTAATTAGGTAGGTACATTTATTTGCCTGTTTTTATAGCTACATTTTAATAGATAATGTAAATAATATAAGTTTAATTGCTGTAGTAAACTTTTTTGACGTGATAACGTCTTTAAAATCGTTTTAGTCGGGTAACATGTTCAGAAACTTGTGTCACACCAAAACCTCACGAGCGCGATCGCAGGTATAACGAGAGAGAGAGACGGACCGATCTCCCGTCTCATCTCGAGCGCTGCCAGTCATTCCGTGAAACTTGTCACGCGGAATACTCACGAGCGGAGGCTGGCATAGCGTTCGAGTGAGTGGACCGATCTTCCGTCTCTCTCACTCTAGCGGCATACAAACGAATGGAGATTTTCTCGTGCGGTTAAGTTTTCGTTGAATGTTTAAGATGTAATTTAAAATTTGAAAAAATTGTTATCTTCATTAATTCCTTACTTCCCAAAAACTTATATCACCAATAAGACGTTATCACGTAAACATCTCGATCGTAAACCTACTTTACAAACAACCAATTTTTTGTTGTTCGTTGTAAGCTCAAGTTGGGAAAGGCGATGAACTGCCGTTTTTACTTGTGTTACCATTAGTTTATATAGAAAAACCTGTTATTGGCTGTACGTTAAAAAAATAAGTATTTTGTTGACAATGTAATAATTGTAAAGCTGTTGGTTTTTTAATAAATAAAATAAAAAAAATATTGCTTCATACGGTTGGCGGGTTTGATTGATGATCTTCCGATAGTAGATAGTATAGTAGTATCTGCCTTGCTAGTCAAACATGTTTAAAACGACTTTGCCGAAAGACTAGTGAAAGTGTACCTGTACTAGCAGCGAGTTCAGAGTCCTCCTCTCCTTCCTGTAGCACTCGCAACGACTGGAACAGCGAGATGTTCTCTGAAAGCCGTGGCGCCACACTCGCCGGTTCCGGGCTATCTACCGACCGCCGTCGCACGCTTTTCATATTACGCCAGTGGCAAGGCTGAGACTGGAATTAAAGTAAATATTATATTTTTTTTCTATGGGACAATACCTGATCGATCCCCGGGTTGTGCAACAAAAAGTTCCAAATTTTCAAACATTGCTCGGGTTTGTGATCAGAGCATTTGGCAAGCGTGATGATTATGCATATACCCATCATTGCTATAACTTAAATTCAATGATGGAGGCCGTTGCCCTACAGTGGGATGATTATAGGCCGTTTCTTACTACTACTATAGGACGATGCAAACAACTTTACTTCTATGTATTGCTATTTTATTTTATCGTGAACATTTAGAACATAAATCAACTGCCCCCACTCATATGCACATAAAAGTTACGCCATCATATCGTAATAGCGTGCCAGACTGCCGGCAAATCTTAGAACTAGGTAAATATGTAATGATTTTGTTTCTATGTAGATTTACAGCAGTGTTGCTTAGATTGTGGAGTTTGCGTCATAGACTGGTTGCCTGCGCCTAGAGACTCTATTTTGGAGATATAACGCGATATAACCAGGAACACTTTACAATTAAGAACGTGATATCACTCTGAGCGCGACGTAACCGAATTCCACGCAGACAAAGTTGCAGCGGAGCGCTTGTAAGTTATAAATAAATAGCGAAAATTAAAGGTCAGGTGGCGAATACTATCTTTTTCGATTTTGAAAAATTTTAACCAAGTAAGTACTCAATAGGAGACGTACCTATGAGGTTTTTGTCTAATAATATTTTTATACATGAAAGTATTTCTTCCATTTTCGGATAAGAAAGGATTTCTACCTTGGTATAAATTTCCCTAGATTTAAGTCGTTCTCTAGTTAAAACTTTTGAAGTTGCGCGTATTCAAGCGACTCTAATGCTCCTCCCTGCTAGGCGAGGTAAAATAGTATTCACAGCACGTCTTTTATCTAAATACACAGCTGAATAACCGCGACAAAGAGGAACGAAATCCATGTTAAGTATATACCTTTTATTACCTAAGTATTTCACTTATCAAGTTAACTGACAGACTTCAAAATAAAAACCGGCCACGCTCGTAGACAAGGTTCGGAAGTTGAACGTCTGCATAAATGCTTTTTTTATTCCATAATTTCGTATGGTATGTACATGTTTATTTATTATACCTGTTTTACGTAAATATTAACTTTATCTTACTATTGGTCAATGGAATTTGTTATTTTTTTTTCCCTTTATAGAACATTAAAGAAGTTGGTAAACAGTTCCATTTAAAACTTGACTCTACCACAATTTGAACCATTTTGATTCGCAACACATTGTTTGATGATTTAATGCCACAATTGATCAATATCACAAATGGATTCTATTTTCAGGGTTTATACCTACTTAAACAAGAAAAATCATCCATCTAGGTAGACCTTTTTTATATTTAGGATTACTTTTCAGCCTTCCTTCGTAGACAATTTTACCGCTAGTAACTTACTTCCTCTTTAGTGGCATACCTACTGTTATTTTATTTAAATGAAGTGCGACCTTATTCGGTTGGTGGGATCTACCTCCTAGTGGTCCACCCTGAGCAATGGCATCTTTGGTTTTCCAACCAATGATGACGGCTAACAGATCCCTCTGCGGTGGTAGGCTTCGTAAGAGGCCGCCTGGATGCTACCACTCTCCTGCCGGAGTCCAGCGCCAAACAGTTTTTCTGTGTTCCGCTGGTGTATGGGAGAACCAGTAGGTACCCCTGGGTAAGCTCGCTCCATCTTAGGCTTCTTCTTAACTGTATAGTTAAGGCTTGCTCTTGACTACATGTCAAGAGCAAGCCCATTATTTATAAAAAAAAGACCTATTACTGGCTAAATGTTTGATTTCCAAAATTTCAAATATGCACTCCGTTACATGAAACCACAACTTACAGGACACCTCCCGTGGCACATCCTAACGTCGCACTCGATGTAGAGAGCTGGCGAACCCGTGAATCGGAACGTCTTCATGTATGCGTACACTTGCGTCTCGAACACGCCCGACTCGGACCACGAGCCACGGAACCGGGAGATCAACTTGTCATCCACTGGACATCTGGGGAACATATTTATATCATAACCAGTGAATGCGATGTTGCTCATATTTTTATAAATATGTCTTCTGAGTTCATTGAAGCAAAAACTTGCTTCAATTGGACCTTCATCAAGTTTAAGATTAAAATTATAGTCTGGTATTTAAAAAAACTCGAAATTAAACTAGTTAATTTAAAGTTTTTAAATTGTAAAATATTGCTTCTTTAATTCATATGCTGACAGCACAAAATTAACATTATGAAATCACGCAGACATACAGAGTCAAAAACCACTTCAAAGTCGCAGAAATAAAAATGTATCCATAGTTTCGTTGATATTTTAAGATGGAGCCTCCGCCCAGATACTGAAAAGTCGTAGTTCGAATCCCAACTGTACTAAAGCTTTTTTTATGTAAAAAGTCATAATTCAGAAAGCTAATCAAATGACAACTAAATATACTTAGGTAAGTCGTTTTAAAAATGTTTCTAATATAAACTTAACATAAAATCATAACTGTTGCATTATATAGAATAATAAGTACCTATCATACGTACCCAAACTCATCAATGAGTTGTATCCGCTTGGTCGCACCGTTATGGGCGAAACAATCGTTCACCACAATATCGAATCCGTCTGAAACCAAATCGATACTTTGCATTCCTACTCGTTATCGAGTAAAAGTTTGACACAGTTCACGATTGATCTAAACTGTGGATCGGATCGAGCGATGAACTTGGGCGGTGTTTGGGAGCAGCATTGCAGTATGGCACGCGATAGCGGTTACGGCACCGTTACAGATTTCGCCCTTGATGGTTGCGGTATTTGGACATAAAACATTTATCACAAACAATCTGCGTAGAAGTCATTAACTACAGTAGACCACGAACGCGATTTGATAGCTTGTAGGTACTCTAAATGTTGAGACGGTTCGAAACGCTTTGGTTTTGTATTAACTTCTGTTAAACTTAATTTTAATGGTATTCCACGTGATTGTACCGGGCTACAAAAGGTCGTTCATGAACTTATGCAATATCACACTGTCCTCAATATTAACCGATTTGCTGTTCCATGAATACTTATTTGATACATAACAAATATAACAATTGATTTTCAATTTTTTTATCTTCTGGACAGTGAACCTATTAAGAACTTGTGTGACTAAAAAATCTGACATACAAAATTACGACCTCACAAGACGATCTTCATATTTTTTTTACATCTGCTATACCTACAGACCCAGACCAGATGGATATAATTTTTTTTACGTAAAAATAGTGATATTTACAAATTTTCAAATCAAAAATCATCATAACTAATAATCAGATAGCAGCGATTTTTTTTCTGCCACGATCAGATGGGGCGCTAAGCCAACTTGCTAAAAAAATTGCATCCGTCTGGTCTGGGCCACCTTGTATTGAGCCTATAATCAAAATACAATTTTAGCTTTTGTGTAGACTTACCATAAGCACTTCTCATATAAATGAGCAGCGTAAGAGGATCCCCGACTCTCACCGGGCCGGACACTCTCGCGCCGCTGGCTCCGTAGCCCGACCTGATCTCCATGTAGCACTCGGGAGGCTGCAGCGTGAACACTACTGGGTTGCCAGTTGCTACTCTGGAATTGCGTTACATTGATTATAAATTATTTACATCTTTGCATCTGAAACTATTAGTAATTAGTAAAATCTACTGGAAAAGTTTCACCAGGCATAATTAAGTATTACAAATTTATCTAACGATTCCTGCGTAATGTAGAGGCACGTTTACCAATAAAGCCACGGGCATTGCCCGACTATTACTTATATCAGAAGTAGGTTATTATAAAACCTTAAGATTAATGCGAAACTGATCGTACAATGTGCTTCTGGCAAAGTAACACTAAGCGGTTTTGCTTAAGTTTTTTTTTTCACTATAAGGTTTCTAAGACATCTTAAAACTTAACTAACTTTTTGGATTTGCTTTAATCTTCAAATGTTCAGATCAAGACTGCGCTGTTAAACTTACTCGACATCAAGGAACGGAAAGGTGACAGTCTTCCAGAAGTCGTAGCCATACTCGCAGGTCACCTTAAAATGTTCGTCCAGCTCCTCTTCGATAAGCGGGTTGTACTGCACGGTGATCGTGTTCCACATCAGGTTCTTCTGTGGGAGATGCCAGGTGATAAGTTTTTAGGCTTGACATGAAGTAGATATGTATGGACAACAGTTTTTTGGCAATTTATTGCAGATAGCCTATAAACTATTCACCTCACCATAATATTAATTTTCGTACCCCACTACCCTACATTTACATACTTAATTATGTAGCAATAATTAACAGGACATCATTGTTCTGTCACGTGAAATCTTACGTCACCTATTAGCTATGAGTTTCTCACCATATATTAACTTAGACTATAATACACTCAATCTACCTACTCAATGCAAGTTTTGAGTGAACTGACCGCTTGAAGAAACTATATTAGCCAAGTAAACCACCTGCATTTACACGAGTTGCCCTTTCCCCCCAAAACAAAACAGTGATTGACCCCAGCTACTTACTGCTAGTAAACGCATTGATACGCCTCATCTAATTGACTACACCTGCCACTATTTCGATTACGGTCAATAACCTAACCGTCCAAAAAGAAACTCGATCTTTTTATGTGTTTTTCATAGCACAGACTAGGTATTCAGCAATGTCAACATAACAATAGTTTTTTTGTTTAATTTTCTTTTATTTTTCTGGAAAACTCAGTTTATACTTGGTTACTTTGATTGGAAACCATAGTCTCTTATTCCACTAATAAGACCAACAGAAGTCTGAGTCGCTTATAGCTTGGATATTTACCAAGCTAAGGTTTGTATTATTTACTGGCGAAAATAAATGCTGTAATGTGTTGTTACATCAATCAATTAATCAAATCGTTTATTTTTCCGAATATAAATGATGAGAACAGATAGTAAAAGGTGGGGATAATATTTTGCTTGTCTTCCTACATTCGAGCAGCAACAAATTCTACAGGTTTTCAAAAACATTAATAAAGCTAAAAAATAATATCTGAACATACAACTGTTGCAGGAGTGACATTTAAAAAAAACTGGTGAATCCTAATATAGTCAAATCAAATCAAAATGTTTATTGCTTACTTAATTAATTACTTTTAGTTATGTGTCACACTTCAAAAAAGTCGTTACACAATATAATTCTCCCAAATAATTGCCCGGGTTATCTCTGGACACATGTTTTGAATGGTTTAGGGCTGGTTGTTTTTAGTCGCATGAATTTCAGTTTACTATGTGTGTTCCTTGCTGTTAAAATATTTATTGCTATAAATAGTTATAGAAAACTAACTCAAACTTAACACTTACCGTGGGATGTTTTCTGTTGTCGTCGTGTTGGCTGTTCCTGCCGAGGGTTCCGCAGCGGTTGAGCTGGATGTAGAACTCGTAGTAATCGCGCCCCGTGCCGTTTATGTACATGCAGTCGGGGTCGTAGGAGTAACCTGAACACACACCATACATTGAATTAACTTCTCACAAATTTCGACCAGATCGTATATATTTCATTTAAACTATCATACCTATAATAATAAAAAGTCAAGCCTTACTCGGGACTATAACGGTTTCGGATTAGAAGTATCTACTAGAGTTTTTAAAAATAAGCTTGTACTACAAGATGTGAAAAATAATGAAAATAAGAATGACTTAAATCATAAAATGAACTTGCTTTTGGTCTTTGCTTGTACTAAGATTAATGTTTATTAGTAACGGCTTTCATACAAGCTTAAAAATTATATTTTACCAACACCAACCACCTTTGGTGTTGTATGTTCGGTGCTTTAGAAGGCACGTCAAGCGTTGGCTTCTGTGACAGAACCTAACTAGTTTTTACGACTTTTATTTTGTGTGTGAGTGAACACAAGATAAAAGCCATAAAAACTAGTTAGGTCAGAGGCTTAGCTATCCTAAGGAATAATCAGACTACATGAAAAAGAAGAATAATGAAGATACCGCACTAAAAATCTTATTTCTCTCCTTAACTGACAACTGTTCACATGATAATGATGTGATGACACGGGCGGGAAGGTGTTCCGATTGCGCTAATCACCCTTTTAAGTTCCAAGATATGAGGTGTCAGTTACTTTTGATAACATCAGTTTTGTTTCCCGACGCCTTTTGTGCGCAGTATCTACATCGTGGCGTCTATGGTGTATCTATTGCTATTGTTAAATACGCTGTGCTACT
This sequence comes from Anania crocealis, assembly GCA_949315895.1. Lineage (NCBI taxonomy): Eukaryota > Metazoa > Arthropoda > Insecta > Lepidoptera > Crambidae > Anania > Anania crocealis. Next base: position 12,004,734 of record OX438864.1, read on the forward strand.
TGATAACTACTATAATTATAACATTAATTTAAGTAGCATCAGTAGTCTGTCTGATTTGTAACTGCAATAGGTTTAATTATGTTACATTTTCGAAAAGTCTGTTTAAGACGCCGCTAACCTTAGAACCTTTGGTCGGGTATTTAAAATGGGTTTAATTAAGTATCTTACGGACGGATCAAAATAAAAAACCTCAACATTGTTTAGTTACCTGCCGAATACACCAAGCCAGCAAAAGAACCATTAAATCCAACTCTGATCTTCATGAAGTCATCCTGGCACTCCGCTTCAATATCTGAAATGAACATTTTGATGATTGTTCTTTCCCTTACAGATTCACCTTTGTAAAATAAACATCAATAAATACACCTTCGATTTATCTTCGTAATTAAATAAATAAAAACGTTAACAACAAAGGAATTTCGACTTGTAGTATGAATGGTTTTTAATTAGTATACGTACCTACCTCAAGCTTAGGTCAGAGCTCTATATAGCCAGTCACTCCCCCGGGGTGACAAATATACGTAAAATATTTTTTCAGCGTCAAAAGCAAAAGTTTAAGAAATATTTGTGTATGGTATTGCAATATGCATGAACAATCCGTAAAGTTAAATACTCATGTTTCTTATAAAATATCTACAAAGTATACTATTCATAATTCAAGGTTCACTTTATCGTGATCATCTTAACGTTCTGCAATCGGCATATCCTGTAGAACACATGAATGGTTCTTTTTTAAAGCCATACAAACAAAGCCTTTCGTAAGAATCGCAAGTTAGAGTCGCCTGCGCATGTCGATAGCATCTCAATTTGTCCATTTGGCAACTATCAACGTATGCTTAGTTTATTATTGTTTGATGTTTGATAATCTTTCCTAAACTAAACTAAACAAAACGTCACGGGATGTGGAACGGAGATAAGGAAGTAAGATATAGTTTCAAATCAACTTAGAAGGTACGAGGTAATTTGAAAACAATTTTGGTTTATTATATGATTAACGATTTCGATTGCTTACTTAAATATTATCAAAGAACTATGAAGAAATCAAACACCAAAGGTTTGACACGTCTTTAGTCAGAACTCAAGGGACTCGATGTTGATATGTAAACGTATCAAAACAAATTGATTTTCTAATAAAAAAAAGGATTATTTGTTAAAAACATCACATCCATCTACCGTAGAACATAATCGTGATAATTTTGTTGCATTGTGTTGTAGGTATTTTAATTTATTTTGTTTTATTATATTTTACAGTTTTTTTATACTACGCCACCAGTTAAATTTTTACTACTTATGCACATAAGACCTCGGCTATGGCTGATTGCCACTTGGATACATTTATACATTTATGAGTATAATTGTAAATGTTTTGTTAGTACTTAACTTAAATTAATTAATTAATTTATAAACATTTTAAAATCAGGTCAACCTCTTAACTTCAGGAACGCATAGGTACTTGTGAGGTCAAGTAATGAAACTGACAATTTAAAGCCCTTAATAAACTGAGCTCTTGTAGTTTAACAGTAAACTACTGCAACTACTAATGACACGAATCCACATCAAACAAATTGTCAATTTTGTGAAATTATCGGCAATAAACTTGACAAATGTCCCAATTAGAGAAAAGACACAATACCTATGTTTGAAATTGTAACGATCACGACATCGCTCGAAGAATTTTATTTCAGTGCAGAAATGACCGCAGGCGTAAAACACACATGGCAAGAAGAACTGATGGTCGTTGAGGCAATTCAGGAATAGCGACTGCGATCTGGTGAAGTTCGCGTGAAGGCGCTGGGTGCGGGTGGCAGGGGCGTATCGTTGTATGCTCTAAGATCGTTGTAGATATCCTTGGGAATGTCTATGCCCAGTCGTGAGCGTATGATCATAAGACCGCCGGCGCGGCGGCAGGTCGCGATATCAATTGATTTTAATTGTGTCTGGAATAACATACTATCGAGGGGTTCACTTGTGGGTGTTTTTAACGTTGAACAACATAAGCAAATACTTTATATGATATTTAAGCAATTTAATTGCAATTATAATATCAGTATTTAAACTTGAAACATTATGTCTCAGGCGGTACTCGAACTCGCATCTCCTCGCATGCCGGGCGCGGCGCTTTAGATGGCGCTTTAGCTTTTAATTTTTCTAGTTTAAATAACATAAGCAAAGTAGCTTAAATACTTTATGACTGATTTGCTCTTATGTCATCTATTACAAAGATTGGTGTGGTATGTCGTATAAGTCGTTTGTATAGTGTAAGTACCTAAATGGTAATTATCACAAAATACATCATTATAAGTTCTAATAAGTACATAAGAGACAGAACTCACAGAACACAAACGAAATAACTTGCCTTTTCCTCGATACCCTAGTTTATTTTATTTCATCCCTCGGAGTCCGAATGGCGTGTTCAAAATATCGCAACACAATATTTCAATATAATTCTGCCTACTCACATTGAACTCTGCTGCCGTTGGTTCTGTGCCGCCGATACTCCCGCTCCCACGCGGGCGGCTCCCGCCAGGTGTTGTCCACGACGGGTGACCTCGGCTTTATGCTTACGGGAATGTAGCTGTTCTTCTCGGAGAGAAAAACCACCTGCGACAATTATTGATCAATAAGTTCACTGACCTTGAATTACAACTCATATTTTCAGGTGGAAATAAGTTAGATCGCATTGTCGAAGAATGCTAAAGTAAGCCCAAAAATATTAAAGATAGCGTTTAAGTTAATATTTTTACTAGTTTAATATATAAACATTACAATCCGACAATTTTGTAAATTACTTACATATTTGTTAAGTTTTATGACAAGTGCTGTTTAATAAACCTTACAAGTAGGTATGTAAAAAATCTACAAGTAAAAACCTTACAAATATTTTATTTATTTATTTATTTGTATAAGTACACAAACAGATCACAGTCAATGCTAATACATACTTAAAGTTCTAAGTTACAGACTAGACGGTAATCCAACAATAGTGTACATAACATGATCAAATAAGTATTCGAAGCGTAGTGTAACATGAAGTTAAAATTAAACAAAAGAAAATAAAACAACTTGTTTCCCCCGAAATTTATAGGGCACAATTAGAGTAGGATGGAGAATAACTTGTAATTAAATGCTGTTTAATAAACGTATTACATATATGATTTATTATGACTTTCGTTGTGGGCTTACTCAACAACAAAGCTATGATAGGCTGCGATTAGCATTTCTTAATGAAACCCCATCTCGTGCAACTATTTACAATTGGTTTAACGAGTTTAAGCGTGGATGTAGCAATCTCAATGATGATTCGCGTAAGGGACGTCCTTTAACAGCGACTACTGAAGATAACATCAGTGCTGTACGACGCATGATAGAGGAAGATAAGAGTGTGACCTATCAGCAGATACGGGCAAGCCTAGGCATTGGTATGAGTCAAGTTCAAAAAATATTACACGAACATTTAGGCGTCAGGAAGCTTTGTACCAGATGGATTCCCCATACTGGTAACCGACTACCAGAAACACCTTCGCATGGACTGGTGTCGCCAAATGTTAGATAAGTTCAACGACAGTGACTCAAATGCTGTATTTGACATCGTCACAGGTGATGAAAGCTGGATATTTTGCTACAAACCCGAAACCAAAAGACAATCAGCTCAGTGGGTGTTTCCTTTCGAGGATCGGCCAACTAAGGTAAAGAAAGGAAGAAGTCAAGGAAAAAAGATGATTGCCTCAATCTTTGGTCGGAAAGTTCATTTCGCGACAGTTGTGCTAGAAGATAGAAGGACAGTTACTGCAGACTGATATGTCAATCGCTGTTTGCCTGTTGTCTTGAAAAAAAATCGACAGCAGCGCCCTCGAAGCAGGATCCTCCTTCACCACGACAATGCTTCAGCGCATTCCGCAAAACGGACTGTTGAATATTTGACTACTTATGGCAGGTGTCAAGATAGTGAGTCATCCGCCATACAGTCCTGACCTGGCGCCCTGCGACTTCCATTTATTCCCAAGAACTAAAGATAAAATTCGAGGTATTCGCTTTACGAGCCCTGAAGATGCGATGAAAGCGTACGAAAATGCCACAGAAGAGACCCCTAAGGAAGAATGGGCCCACTGCTTTTCTCAGTGGATCCATCGAATACGACGATGTGTAGAGAGGAACGGAGATTACTTCGAAAAACAATAAAAGTATTGGCAACTTTCTACATTAAGCCGTTTTTTATTTTCTAAACATTTTCAGTGTTACCTGAGACATGAGAGTAATATTTTCGAGAAAAAAAACGTATTTTATTTACTCTTCTATTTATTTGTTATGTAATTCTACCTTAAAACTACAGATATCTATTCAGGTCTGGTCTCTTTGAAAAATGTAACAGTAATTTTAATGTAACAGGTTATTGTGATAGACGACCAACTTTTAATGTCCAAAATGACTTAGTCTAAAATACAGTACAAGAACAATTAAATATAATTCAAAATAAAAAAATTTATCGTTCAGTTCTACAAGAACATCAAAACTCTACAATTTACTTATAACAATTAACATTTCATTTATAAAATACTTGATGTTTATCATATAACTTAGGTATATGTGCCGACATTATATTTAAATGAAGTGAAAATGTGCTAGCTAGTAGTAGGTAGAGCTAATCTTAGATAGGTACGAGCTATGCCTACTTTATCTACACATCAGTCTCTAATCATCGCCGGCCTCTTTATACACGTTAATTATTAATCACTTTTTTCTCACGACACCTTTCACAGAACTCAACGTATATTAATAAAATTATATCTTTGTTCATACCCCTACAAGAAAAGAGATAATCGACATTTTAATCTCATTCTTTTTTATGTCAATTGGAAATTACACCGGAATAACATGAAGCATTAACAATAGATTCTTTCTTAGAACTTTTAAAGACAGCATTTGCCTTTCTATAAAAACAATATTAAAATAACAGTATTTAAAAGCGCAGTTGCATGGTTAATCTGCTCTCTTAATTACCATGAACGCTTTCAATTAATATGCAATCTCGTTTTGACTTCTGACATCCATAATTACATATCTGTAAGGTTCCATAACATGAAAAGTAAAAAACAGAACCCTTAAAGGATCACTTCTGGTGTCCTTAAGTCTGACCTTCTGTCATGACCTTAGAGTATAAATAAAGGCTACCTATATTAATACTCTAAGTTTCGACTTTTGACATCCATTTTTAAAGTTCTGTATCTCAAAAGAAAAAAACGGAACTCTTATAGACTCACTTTGATGTCCGTTTGTCCGTCCGTCTTTCTGTCAAGACCGTTTATCTCGGGAACGCATGGAGGAAACGCATTAAAACAATATACTCGTCCACAGTCCCTTGAACTTGTGAAAAAGTCAACGTAAAAAAGATACGGCCGTGTATTCCGCAAAAAAATATTATTTCGACACTCACATTTCACTAGGTTTTTTATACCTACTTCAAGCGAGCGAGTGTTACAAAACTTAAATTTATCAAAGTAAGTTAAATTGTTGTTGCCATTTAAACTCTAGTAACAAAACAAAGTACAAATAGTTACTACTACTAGCTAAGAAAGAGATCATGATAAATCTCTTGGTAAAATTAACTGTAAATAAATACATACTCACTCAGTCATATTTATGAAAGCTGCTTCATGAAAGTATACCCTTGATATTTATATTGGCAATTTAAAAACTGTTAATTAAAAAACATTGACTCTGAGTCATCAGTTGGAAGAGTAGTATCCCAGGTAGCTTAAGGTGGGTTCGAATGCCATTTGAGGCACTCGAAAAACGTTTTCAAAACAATACCTAGAAGTAGCTCGATATTATATAATTTGTGACTACTAACAAACTATAAATAACTTGCAGTATCTTACTTAGTACCTTTCGAGCACACGACGTGAAGGTAAGTGTATCCCGCAGATCTGTTATTGCAATCATAATCAGATTGCTGCCTACCTCCAGAAGCTATCCGAGGAACTCTACGTTTTGTTGGAGAACGTGTAAGATCGCATCAAACACGGGTAGGCACCGCTACGGACATGGTGCAACGCTGATAGCCCTGAGATAAATAACCTAACCACCGCCTTCCTGCTCGCGACTTTTGACTGCTTCCATACACGTTCACAGCCGCTAATTACCTCAAACAAATTAGCACTAACATTGACCCAAAACCTCTTTGAACTCGACTCACCGTTACCAGCAAACGCGCCTTATTGTCAGCATTTCTAGTTTGCATCCATTATCCACTCGGCAAAACATTGAAAACAAACTATCGAATTACTGGTAGTTGATAATGCACCATTTCACAGTCACGACCCCTTGAAAGTTTTGCACAAAAAAGTTGTAAATGGCTTAAAGTGTGTCAGGGCGGTTCGCACGCCGGCTCCGAACCGCGGCCGACTCGCTGCACGCATTATAAAATTGGGCCAGTGGAGTACCAGCTGTACCACCATACTATCCGCCGAAATTGGTTCCAATCACACTAAAAAAACAACGAATGTGACTATTTGTTACAGTGCAGTAATGGTGTTGTATGGTTAGAAACTACAAATAAAACAAGCGCATCCACACTATTGAGGTGAAAATTACAGCGCTCTAAAAATGAACTTTGGTTTACCGCCTTCACTCGCCCGAATGTAATCGTCGTTTCATTTTATAAATATCTTTGAGCAAGACTGACTGACTTGTACCTAACGTGTCTTTTAAAAAGTCCTTGTTTACTTATAATATAATGTCTAATATTAAGCCTCAGCCTAATAAAACAAGTACCTGGTTAAGCTCTCTTACATAAAATTTTACTGTCGAAACAATGTAGTACCTGTCTTTTTAGGGTTCCGTACCCAAAGGGTAAACACGGAACCCTATTACTAAGACTTCGCTGTCTGTTCGTCTGTCTGTCACACGGAACAGAAAAAAGGTTTTTTCTGTTCCGTGGTCTGTCACCAGGCTGTATCTCAAGAGCCGCGATAGTACTAGGTATATTTCTGTTGTCGCAATAACAACAAATACTAAAAACAAAATAAAATAAATATTTAAGGGCTCCCATGCAAGAAACGCGATTTTTTTGCCCTATTTTGCTCGATATCAATAAATAGTAACAGGAAATTGATTACCTAGTCAATAGTACGGAACCCATTGTGCGCAAGTCCAACTCGCACTTGGCCGGTTTTTATTTAACTGTCATCACATGTTTATTTGAATTTGTTAGAGACAGTCATGCTTCAACTTAGATTTATGATAAATTTAGAATAAGGGGTTTGCTCGTTACCCTTAAGAATAAGTTAAAATTGGACTCAGCCGAATCAAAAGATCAGTCGATCAGACCAAGATTAACCAAACCCAATAACTCTTTTACAGACTTGAAAAAACTATACTGTTGAACTGCGACAAAGCTAACAAGCATAATCTTGCTAGTTTGTGTTCCTTTGTTTAAAAACTTAATTTCCGCTGTCAGAAATCCGCTTCCTTAGATTATGTCATTTGTTTATTTACAGACTTTGACGCCAACTTGTTGAATTTATTTTTTACTTTGAGAGTTGGATCTTGTTATGTCGCCTATTTAAATTTTCTGTCGTCTCCCAAATCTTGTCAATTTGTTCCAGGCGCGTAATTTTCCGTGATAATCTTCGTCCCTTTGTCTTTGACTCACGAGACGAAAACAATCTTAAAGTAGTTCAGTTAAAAAAGTTAATGTGATTGTTAACGCTAACTGAGCGTACTGTACCGCTAAGCGTTCGAAATTATTATTTACCAAGATTAAGTTGTTAGCTTAACGTAATGTTTTTATTGTTGACCCTTCGAGATTGCGTTTTTCTCGGCACAAACTCATCAATTATCTAAATTGCTCGCATTACGGGAAGGGAGAGAGAGATATGTGGGTCGCACAGTTGCAGCTTCAAGTTCATGGTTTAGATGCAATGTGAGCCGAACTACAGCTATTTCATCACACGCCGCCGACGACAGGTCACTGATTATAATCTGACACATGCACCGGCTAGGAATAACTTACAGACACTGCAGTTTTCGCCTTTCCCACGACCTTGATTTTGTAAAACTTCTGATATGCTTTTAGATTTGAGATATGACAAAAGGGAAGTAACTCGCTGATGCGTGGAATGCACATTATGAACACACCTTTATAGTGATTAATCTTAATTAACATAACCTTGTTGTTCATATTCATTTAAATCGACAACAAAGATCATTACAAGGAGATAGCAACCAAAATGTTCATTATACGACTCACCATAAAATATGAGCTCAAAATAAAAGACTTTAAATTGTTGCAAAGATCAAAATGGTTTAGGTAATGTATTTTTATTTACTTGTTTTGTCAAATAAAATACTGTTAACTCACTTGAAATCTCATAGTAATTCATCTCTCTCACCCTAACGAAGTGACGCTAATGAAATTAACAAAAGACGATTTTCACATCCTTTTACTGCGAGTACCTACGCCTCATCCAGCCATATTGCAACAGCTTCCATTGAGCCGCCGGTCCTACCATCTGTATCGGTATTGGGAAACTACCACACGTGCCATTGTGAATAGACGCCTCACACCATAACAATACTCGAAGACATTTTTTTACCTATTATTTTAATTAGCATTATGTTGGATCCAAAATTTTAGTGTTTATTTCGGTTTCGTCACCTAATACTGGTCTAGCTTGCTAAGAAATACCAAATAACGATCTACAAATTGCGCTCCAGTTTGCAGCGCACAAATGATGATGGACCAAAGGTGGCGGAACTTCTCTGAGGACAGACGTGGGTACGGCTAAGAACTTCATCAAGAACGTTTATCAATGGATAAAAGGGACGACGATCTAAGTCGATATGGCCTACTGGGTCTATATTATATAATTGCTTAAACTGTAACACCTATGATTGCTAATATGATTAGCAATAAATTTAGTCGCCCTATCTCGATAGTCGAGGAATATAGTTAACTCCTAACATAATGACGTACTTAAATGCGGTGTTTATAACTGCTTAGTTATCTGAGTGTGGCCCAGGCCGAGGGTGTTCACGCGTGACACCTCATAACGTAAAATAAAGTCAAAATGATGTATTAATTTCATAAACGCATGTGGTGTATTCAATTGCACAAGCCGTTATTGTTTTTCCTTACTACTCGTATGTACTGTTGTAAATTGTTGTTGGTTGATGTCAGCGACTTAGTTTGCGTAAGTTTTAGTTCAATTCAGAATATCTTCAGTTTATTTCTGGATTTAATGATTTAACACAAGTTAATGATAACTCAGGTTACTAAAAAATGGTTTTAATTATAGATTTCCTAACACACTTACAGAGTAGGTAATTTATTGTGTAGATATCTATCGATATCCTTAACAACGGAAACGATATAATGTATTATGTAACGATAGACTGAATACATGATCTTGAAAACAACAATTTTGACGAGTTATTCCCATCCGATCCCCTGCAACCGATCCCCTGGTGGATCGGTTTGATTTATTTTTAATTTAAATATTCTCCGAGGCGGAGTGGCACACACATCGGTTTTCAAGGTCGCCTGGTCCGAGGTCCCGGGTACGATTCCTCGAATGGGTCAATGTAGAAAAAAGTGTTTTTCTACTCTTTTTCAGGTTTGGGCGCCACCCTCGTTGTTACTGATTTTCACAATACGAGTCCTTTAAAAGTATTTCTCTCTTTAAAATCAGAACAATGTAATATGTGATGTTGTCCACATTTATTTATTTATATTTAAAATAAACGTTTAATTAGTATTGCGAACTGAGTCTGAAGAAATGTGAACAAATAAGTATCAAGTATATCTTCAATATCCGTAAAAGTGAAAATGAAATTTTACATTTAGGTAACGATAAATTGGTTATATGAACTTGAAAACCATGTTTAAATGCAAACTGAGACTAAAAAACTATCCCAACTTTCGTTCAAGCTGATCGTGTAACCACAATCTGTCTAATCACGTTTTAGTTTAAAGTGTTAAAGGAATTTTATCAATTGCTCCATCACAGTGAGCAAATGGGTATAAATTGGAAGCTATTACTGGAACCTTTCTTTCACCCATTTCCCTGGTAATTGCCAGTAATTGTGCGGCGCAGTGACGTTCCGACAAAAGCGCCGTCCACCGCCCGCCCCCGAATAGCATTTTGTAAACCGCAGATTAGAAACACATTATTGCCAAAGAGTGAGAGTGAGGACGCCTAACAGCAAATGTAGTAAAACCACGAATTAACTGGGGCACTGTTCTAGGTCACATCAATATAGGACTGTCTGGTCGGTATCTAGGTCTGAGGTGGTTGGATTAAGTTATTTCAAATCGACTAAGCCTCAGCTTCCGGTAGTTCAGCTCCATAGAATTCCAATCATTGAACTAAAGCCATTTGCTCACCTTCTTTATCCACACTTGACCGGCTTTTTATACATTTTCTCATGACTTTTTCTTAGACGAACAAACCGCAGCCCTGCGCTAAGCGCATTTAAAGCGTAATTATAAACTTTCTTAAGGTCGCAGTTGGTTACAATAACATGGAGTATTAATGCTCACTCATTTTCGAGTTAGATGGTCTATGAACAACGCAATTATTTGTGATTGACCACAAAATTGTGGTGAAACAAATAATTACTGAAATAATATTATACATATTTTCTTACGTTTATCTTAGAAGGAAACATTAAACTGCTTATTAACTATCTTAATAGCTGTCAGCACAAAAAAACAAGGGCAGACAATATGCCTAGAATAATATAGAACAAAATAATGTGAAATGCAAATGGTGATTTTACAAAAACGATGGCTCCCGTTGAAAAGCTTGTCATCAGGCCTATGTTTATATCGCAGACTACATTACACTGAAGACTTTATTTCCAATGCGAGTAAAAGTCTCATTTTACAAAGTCATTAACTGTGATAGAAGAGTATATTATCCGATAGCCAGTTACTAGATCTAGATATAGTTCATTGTTCGTACTGATATCAAGTATGTGTTCCACTTTAAAGCTATAAAGTAAATGTTCCGAGGGCTAAGCTTTAAGGTGAAAGCTCAGTATTGTTTAATGTGTCATAAAACAAATTATTGCATGTCTCTGATCTGACGTACCTATATATTTTTGAAGATTTTGTATATATTATAACTAAACCAATAAGCATAGTTTCAATATTATTCAGGCAAACGTTTTCTTCAATTTTTGTTTAAATCAAAGTAGATGGAACTACAATAGTTTCATAAGTCAATTGACTTGCGGGAAATTAATATTTCATTTTAATCACATTACTATTTTTCAGTATAATAATAAAACGGCGTAGGTACCTATAATCTCTTAAACGTCTTTTTTTTTAAAACAAGTTGTTTTACAAAAACAATTGATAACATTCCAAGATGTTGTTTCAACAATGACAAAACACAAGCATTTGTAGAGTTCTGTGGTAATAAAGTACCTTATTGACTTTCAAATGTTAATTATGTACCTTCTGCTCGTATATTTTTGCCCACACCGGAAGGCTGCCTTTAGCGTAAGTCCAGTAGGCCTCTCTACTCAAGGCCGTGTTTGTTATGAAAGTGAAACCTCCCCGATTACAATGCGTATGGATGTTACACATATTGTTCTAATCCCATAATTATACGCGTATATTTGCATATTATGTGTACAAAGTTACGTAAGTCAATTTAGAATGTAAGTGGGTAGAGATTGTTGCGTGTTATAAAAAGTAATATTAATTGTAGGTATATTTTATATAGAATAACGCCCCGTTGGTCTAGTGGTTTAAGAACCGGGCCAAGATCTCGGGGTCCTAGGTTCTATCCACGGATCAGTCAACAAGTGTTTCGAATTTTCAAACAATTGCTCGAGTTTGTGATCACTAACCTGATTATGTCTATACTTGCTGTTTTTCAATAGGTAACATTATGCAATTAAAAATGTATGAAAAGTTTCAGAAGGTATCTAATAACAAACAAAACCCAATCAGTTATAATACAGTTCTAATAACTCTTAATTGAATATTTTTGTAATCCTATGACTATCCTTCTAGGATAAGTCCTGGTGTAAGAGTTTTAGTCCAAGCCGTTTATTACGGACCCCCTACGTGATTTGTTTTTTCGACTTCTATCTTGTGACAGACGTGCATGCAAAGCACGAAGCTATAATCATAATCTTCCATAGAAAACATCGTTTTCTAATCTGACCCGACCGGGTATCGAATCCAGGACCATTGTGAGTAAGCGGTCGTTCGCTTACTCACAATGGTCCTGGATTCGATCATCACTCCACCACCCTGGCCGTCAGTTCCGGAGGTTTACAGAATATTCATGCGCTAGGGAGATATACTCGTATATATATATATTATTTTTTATTAATGAACTTACCGGATCCTGTTCGGTTCCATCCGTCTTCAGCGCTTCTCTAGTCTCGTTCTGAAAAAAAAACTTATGATTAGTATAAAATGAAATAAATTAGGCAACCCCCTAAAAATGTATGCGTAGCAATACCATTTATGTAATTTAAAAAACTAGACACACAACCAGCGTAATCAAAGTGTCTAACTAAAAGTGCACCCACTTAACCTAAGGGTGCGCTTTCGTACAATATATAAATCGAAAAGATACAACATGACATAGATATCCACTCTATTGCATGTCAACATAATTTTACCGAGTTATAAAATTGACATTAACATAAAATCAACGTCAATCATTCAAATGAGGACAGTTGTAGGTTCCATTTTTGTATCGGACTGTGTAACTAGTTCTTATTAATTGATGAGTAATGCCTAAAATCTATACTAATATTATAAAGGAAGAGTTTGTTTGTTTGTTTTTTTTAAACGCGCTAATTTCAGGAAGTAACTGGTCTGAATTGAAAAAATCTTTTTGTGTTGGATAGTCAATTTATCAAGGAAGATTTTAGGCTATATAACTTCACGCGGCGACCAATAAATGTTGCAAAAATAATCGCGTTCATAATAACAGAAATTGACGCGGACGTAGTCACGGGCAACGGCTAGTGTATAATAAATAAATAAATTACATAATTACTAAAAAAGTATATTATTCGGTAAAATATGTCAAAAAAATATATTTCAGTATCGCTTTGCGTTAACCTTATTTTATGTACCTAATTAAGTTTAAAAACAACTCATTGAACTAATTTAATAAGTATGACAAATGGTTTATTTTTTTCTAGAAGATAAAAGATAGAAGGCCACTAAATCATAAAAATATTTTTTTGAGATTTTACCTGAATTCACCTTAAAGGCTAAATTATGTACACAAAACTTTTCAACACTTATCTTAAGTTTGATATTTCTTACATGTAGTGCTGTCTTTTCTCTTCATCTTACCTCTTTAAACGGTAATCCAAATTACGTAAAGGAAGTGGCGACAAGGTATTTAAATATCTTACCTTAACAATCCCAAAAGACGGTAAGGGATCAGGCGGGTCCTCACCCGAGCCCTCGTGTATTTCGGCTGACGATGATGAGGAACTTGCGACAGACACTACCGACACTTCTGTTGATAAATCTGATAGTTCTGCTGATGTTTCAATTAAATGCTTCTCTATTGAATATGCCTCCTGTGGACAAGAACAGTTAATTATAGCAATGCTTGATACTAAGGCTTTAAGGGGCTAAACGTACTTTGATCTTATTTTGTGTTTTCTATGTAAATTTCTTAGTAATAATAATTTGAGGAATCTAAAAAGTCACTGCCGTATATATACACGCATCACTGCAGAACGACCAAGTCTGCCTGATTCTTTTTTTGGTGAGTATGTAATTTGCAAGTAAAGAGAATTCCATAAAACACAGTTTCAAATTTAAAAAAACTTAAATATCCATAAAACAAGTGACAGTTTAGAGACAGGGGTGGTGCTATTCTTTTTTAGGCTAGCAACGCACAGCAATTTGTAATTTGGATAATAATATGAAACACTTACCCTGGATATTAGGAGCAACCAACAAGTCACGGTGATTAATCTGAAACAAGGCACATTATTAAATTATCTTGTCGTTATTGTAACCGAAACGTCAGACAGAGAAATATAAGATTAATAAAAACGTATAATAAACATTATGAAATTCATGAAATACAACCAGGCTTAACAAAACATAACATAACTTACGAGTACATTAGAATTTTATAATATTTAAGGGGTAATTCAGATGTTTAGGAAAACGCTATTTGGGATCATCGGACACAAAGACAGTGAAAATTTTACCGGACATAAAAGTAAATTCCTATTTCTTATATTCAGTAAGCATAACATGGAAAAAAAATATTTAACTCCTATGTGATTTTTTATATCTCAATCACACATTCCTGCTCATTATACAAAATATACGCATACGATTTCTTGAAAAATATTCGTAAAGTACAATGCAAAAAATGTCTTTAGCCCATCTTCTTCCTCCTCTTCTTCTTATCTTGTGCTTAGGGTTTTACAAGCCGCCTATGGAAAGGCCTCTGTCGTGACTTGTTTTTACTAGTATACCTCCAGATCTAAGCCAATTTTGATAATCGTTCTAGAATCGAACCAGGACCCTTGCGTAGTAAAGCGAAACACCGAACGACTACGATAAACTGGCCCATGCTCGTTACACAAAATATACACATACGCTCTCACAAACACTCGTAAAGTTCTTGTTTTTCAATGAGAGTAATTCAAATAAAATCTGTCTTTAGCCAGTAATGACCCACACAAATTGAATATGGTTCGTGAATCAATCGTGATACATTATAATGATGACCCACAGGGTCTGGTGTCTAAAGTTAACTAAACCTATACACGGTCGTGATGCTGGAATTACACTTTATTGTTCTGGGGTAATGCCGGCTTCTGTCAGTAACCGGTGGTGAGACAGTCATAGTCTGACTAGAACAGATAGGTTTATTATGTCACAATGGCGAAAAAGGAAATACGAGTTATGCAACCCGATTAAGTACAATATTTCAATATTACATTCATAACCCATTCCGATCTTTATATATTAAACTAATATTACTTTGGTAAAATTGAAATAATAAAAACGATATTGCTACTGCAATAAATCCAGCAAAACATATCTGCTTTAACAATAAATCACTTGTCAATTTTCATAAAAGCCATAATAAATAATAATAATAATAATTTTATTTATTTCTTCTCTCACATAGACAATATAATACACTTCATAATTAAACAAGGTTAAAGTTTTAAATTTATATCTAAGTGAGAGACTGGCAACTGTACTAGAAGACCTGTATGACAGATTGCCAGCCTTTCCTCAACCGAACCTTAATATAATGAGAGAAAACTGCGTGTGAGTGTGTGTGTGTGTGTGCGTGTGTGTGTGTGTGTGTGTGTGTGTGTGTGTGTGTGTGTTATTATGTGTGTGGTTTTAACTGGGGATTGTTAACTATTTTTCCGTTTCATCATAATCTAAGCTTTTTAGCCAATTTGACGTAGTAACTTTGCATCTATATTTTGTTAGTGGATATATGTTTCGAGCTTTGTTAAGTTTATTATAAAGGAAACTACCCATATAGCCAAAGAACTTTTTGGCGAAAGCTGTAGTATATCGGGTGGTTGAGGAACAAACTTTATGTTTGCGTCGCTTGTCAACATTCAGAGTAGGATCATATACAGTTAAGGAGTGTTGCTTAAGGACAGTATTTAAAATAAATAACTGACGTACACTCAAAACATCAGCCAGTAAGTAAAGATCCTTGGTTGGATAGAGAAATGGCTTAGAAAAGCCTACTTTGAGAACCGCACGCTGTGCCCTTTCCAGTTTAAGTAGACTAGTTTTACAAGAACCTCCCCAAACTGTGATGCAATAAGCGAGAATGGATTGACAAAGGGATTGATAAACTATTTTTATAACTGATTTTTCAGCTACGTGACGGAGACACTTGAAAACATAAATCAGTTTCCGAGCTCTGGTGGAGAACAGATCAATGTGATAGCCAAAGTTGAGAGAACCATCAATGACAACACCCAGATATTTAATGTTGTCAGTCGTAGCAACCTCAGCACAACGACATGGTGCGTTACCCCTGTCCATGACCCGACATGAATGCGCTAACAGGGTGAGGTCGTTCCTAAGATTTGTAGATCTAATTGAAAATGGTATAAATTTTGTTTTGTCAACATTAAGAGTTAGTGCATTTGTTCTGAGCCAATCATTCACCAAATCAAATCCTTTTTGAGCAAATTCTAATGTCTCCTCCCAATTGTCACCATGAAAAATAAAGTAATACCTATATGTTTTTTAAATTTCCTAATTAATTGTCTTTATTTACTCACACACTAGTAGCCGTAGCGATTCCGGAAGATACGTATAAGTTTTATCTTACAATAGCGTCAAGAAGTAAAAGAAAATCTTATCTTAACTTATCTTACATAATATTATAAATAAAAAAGTTTGCATGGGTGTTTGTTACTCAATCTGGATAACATTTGTCATAAGGACTATCGGCAAAAAGTACGGATGGTTTCGTAATATTTTATGAATCCTTAATATCGTTTTGATTGCGTGATGTTACATGTTACGACATTGACAGTTAGCGCTACATTGAGATGGCTGTTCTTTCCAAGCTGTGGCCAGGTCAAAAGACACGGCGGGGTAATGACAGGCCAGCGGATTGCTATGGGATCGATATCTATATCAATTGCTGCGGTCTCCAGCCATAAAATTGTTGTTTCACGCAAATTGGTGGTCAGTATGATGTAATTTTTACAATAGTCTCATTCAATAATGTTATTGAATAGGTTCACAGAACTCATCGCCTGTACGGAAATAATATGTATAGGATACTCACACGTTTTCTAGAAAAATCTTTTACGTATTTTTATGGATGATGTTGATTTCGTTTAAATACATGCAATAAAAAAATCAATTTGAAACGTATACTTTGGTTTTCTCTTTTACCTTGATTACCATTACCATTTTAATAGTCAATTATGATATTAACAATCATAAAATATTGTGTGAAGCTCCGAAGTATACTATGATTCTTTATACATTTATTGGTGTGTTAGTTAGATAGTATTCATACAGCTCAGAGCTCATTTAGAAAGTCATACCTGTTGATTCCTTTTTTAGTTCATTTTCCACGTCGTCAATATGATTTACCCCTAAGTCAGTGACCCATCGAGGTCGCCAGTCAACCGCTACTTTTGTCCTCAGTAAATCGAAAACAAAAATTTGAACAACGATGAAATTTAGAAATGATTCACGATTGCTTCGTCTAATTCTCAGGTCCATATTCTAAAACCACTCTCAAGTCTGAATCATGACTTGAAACTAGATTTGAGCGATTTCTAAAACGTCACTAAAGCGGAATCGACACAGCAAAGAGCCCTCCTGATCACTCTTGAGTAGTTATTGACTAAAAAAATTCTGAAAGAAGCAAGCCATATAAACTAAATAAATACGATATAACATCACGCAATCAAAACGATATTAAGGATTCATAAAATATTACGATACCATCCGTACTTTTTGCCGATAGTCTATCTTTATGACAAGTTAATAAATAAACCAATATAAACTTAAGTTTAATATGTTAAATTAATTATTTCAGCATATAAATGTACCTACTTAAATTATTAAATTGAATTATTAAGTAAAAATTTATCAGTTTTTTTTGACCAAGCTACACAATTGTGAATTTAAGTTGAAAGTCCTAAGCTGGTAAGTAAAAGTAAAGATTACGAGGTACGCAATTGTTTCCAATTAAGTATATCATTAATTATAACACCATTCCTACACGTAGCGTAACTAGGGATGAAGAAATATAATTCTTCGTATTTACACCACAACCACATGTGTGACAAAATGTTTTTACTAGTTCGCATTGCGTGATCTAATGTATTTCTTATATGTAGGTAGGTACATTTTGAAGGACTAAGCACATGTACCTATTTGTTATTATAATACTACGGATCGGACAAATTAAGGATCGTATAGTGGGGTTTTATTAGCGTAGACATTTGATGGGCATATGAAGAAAAACATTGGTATTGTGTGTGAAAAAGCTAATAATGATACTACTCTTAGCTATACTAATATGTGATAATGATAGGAATGAAAAGACGTGCTGTGCAATAGTTTACAGATTTGTTTCAGGAACATATCAGAGCTACGCAGGAATGGGAGCCCGAGCAATGCGATTTCGTGATTGAACGAGCAATTAGTCGACATCGAGTGGTCGTTAACTGGATAATCGATTCGTGATCGATAACTGCTCCGTTATTCTTGCATCCATTGGGACATGCCGTAACTTGCAATTTCCTATTGAAATCGTTTATGTTTGCAGAAGTATAAAAAAACGGACGGTCCTACGAAGCCACTGACTTATGCGATATAAGAACGCAAATTGAAGACCGAAAGTTACCTGAAAAGCAATTTAGTTGGTAATTTGCTTATATTCGACACACAAGTTCGATTTTCGCATGCCCACTTTCTATTGACAAATACACATTAACAAATCACACAGAACGAGGTCCACTGCCGAGGAAAGTAATTGTGATTTTGTCGAAATGTAGGCAACAGTTAATCTTATAAGACTTTAAATTACTTGGGGAAATGCGACATCGATACGCTCTCACTTGTATTTGAAGTAGCCTTTTGTATCACATAATTACTCAATTTTTACAGTATAGTATAGAGAAATTGCTATTAGTGATAAGGCTACCACATAGACATGACTGTTTTGCTTTCATAAAAAACTGAAAAGCACTTTTTATTTTCATTTCTCACAAGGCTTTGTTCCGTTCCCAGTCCTGGTACACATAAACCAAATCAAATCAAAATCAAATGTAGCAAGTCTAGTGGGGTATTATTACATTTGGAACGATTGCTAACAGACCTCCTTGACATGTAAAAAAATAAAACATAGACCATAGCTATTTACTAAATCTTCATACATTATCACGTTGTTTCAGTTCACCGCCGAGCGTTTTTAAGAGTAGTATAATAAATTCGTACATACTAGTATCTTCTAAAACTCCAGACATAATGCTAGGATTCGTATGCACTTGTGACTGCCAAGAAAAGCAGTTACAACAAATCCATAAAAAAAGCAATTCATCAATACCAGCTTATATTAGTCCAAGAAGAAGATTTCTGCCATAATCGCCATGTTTGGCAGGCGGATTTGCTGGTTTGTCAAATGGTGGTGAGAAGACGCTCCATTTCAGGCAGCAATTAGACAATTAAACATAGAAATTATACATTATACACTCGTAAGTCATGTTCTAGTTTTAGGAATGTGAGCACTCGCTTTTACTGCAACGCGTTTATGTCTTTTGTATGGGCAGACAATTCGTAGCGTAGCACATATGTCTTTAAACTATTTTTTCCATTACAAGCCACTTATGCCGAACGGGCTTTATACAGAGGGAGCCTGAAACAAAAGTTTAGCTTAAGAAATGTTAGAAATGAAATATAATAGGGTTTAAAGTATGAAATTGCCGATTATTTTCCCACTTTTTATTTTGTTTATAGCTCTTAAGTATAGTCATATTGCGTAATTCTTTTTGTATTGTATCAAAAACTAAATAAAGTAACTTTTGACTAAAAAAAATGCAATACTGGTGCCTATTACTTCAAAGGAAGTCGTTGAAAAGACCCCTTACAATGTGTCAGCTGTCCTTCTTGCTTCAATTAAATATATTTGTATTATATACTTTGATTTTCAGAAATTTATATAAATACTATAATGCGTAGCTTTATAACCATCTAACTTTCACCTTTAATTGCATCGAACACGTTTCAGGCGTTTTTAAAGAAACTAAAAATTTGTTAGTATGGAAAAATGACTTTTCTCGATTTCGTCCATACAAAATGGCAATTTCATACTTTAACCCCTAATATTAAAAGTATTTATTTGATAACACTGAGTAACACGTAACTATTTCTTGTTATAGCTCAGCTACAATGCCGTGAGTCTAAAGCTGTGCTATTAACTTGAAAAAAATGCATATCCCATGTTTGTTCGCCAACGCATTTCTCACGTATTTAGACCTTAAAATAGCTGAAGATATTCTAATATTGTACGTCAGAAGCTAATTTCGTCTGAGCGTCTAGATTTGATACCACGGGTTACGTAAAATTACCTAAAAACGGCACAGTAAATTTGTATTTAGATTGGCTCCCAATAACCGTAACGGTTATAAATGGAAGATTAGTTAGGAGCGCGCGGGAAACCAGCACCTCAGCACGTCACAATACGGAACCCTATGCTGAGGCGTGACCGACACGGGCTTCGCGCCACGCTTTATATTCTTTATAGCTATTCAACAGTTATTTATATTACATTTTTGACGTTTGCGTAAACTGCGATTCGACTAAAAAGTTACGTTTATGATATAAACAAAACGGTGAATTTTTTGAAAGCTTAAGAATTGCGATAGTCTTAAATAACATACACAAAGTGAGAAGCTAAGAAGAAATGCGTGTGTACGCATAGAAGACATTTTTAATTTTTAATATGACTAATGGATGGATTTAGTAAGATTAACACCCTGTTGGTCTAGTGATTTAAATACCGGGCCAAGATCTCGTGGTCCCGGGTTTGATTCCCGGATCGGGCAACCAAACGTTTCGAATATTCGAACATTAAGGGTTTGTGATCTGATCACCAACCCGCATTTGGCAAGCGTGGTGATTATGCCAGTACCCATCATTGCTGTGGTAACTTGAATTCAATTATGGAGGCCTTTTCCCTGCAGTGGGATAATTACAGGCTGTTATATACTTTTTTTTTTGTAAGATTTGAAATGGTATCTATAGAAGTTGTAAGAGGTAAATAAAGTAATACGAGTTAGACGTTAGACGGACAACATCGTCTGCGTTGGCCAATTAGGCGCAATCTTCTTCTTCAAAGCGTTGGCTCATCCTTCAGGATAACCTGGAATCAATGACTTGTTTTAACAAGTTCTAGCTTAACACGGCTTAACGTGCCTTCCGAGGCTTGACTATACAAAATTTTCTAGCCAATTTCAAAAATATCGTTTTCTAAAATGACTCGACCTAGAATTAAACTCGGGACCTTTACGTTATAGGTAAACCACCAAACCACTACTCCAACCGGGTCGTCAATTAGGCGCAACGAAGAGGTTCCTATCCCTCATATCGTGTCGGAACTCGAGCGGCCTCGCCACATTTCCTAGCGCGGCTCATTACCGCTTCCTCCGCCATCTTGGTCAAGGCCGTTAATTACTATATTCACTTTTTTATTATTACAATATAATTACCAAAACAAACATTTTAACGGAACGTCGCGTCGTTACAATTGTTAATTGCTCTATTAATGTTCAATTTGTCTGAAGAAATCGTTTAATTGAATTAGTTTGCAATTATTATAAATATTTTATCTTTTTACACACTACGTGGTTATGTTGTTATGATATCTGTTAGTAAATGTATGGTCAATGCGCATGCAACCTGCATATAACAGGACGGAAAAGCCTACTCTACCAATAGCCTAGAATAATAACGGAAAAGCCTACTCTACCAATAGCCAAAATAATATTATGATCATATTATTATTAGCAGGACAGCCCCACATTAAATAGGGTCATGTTTGAGTCTAAATATGTAACTGACATCTTGTAAACAACATGATGCAATAAAGAACTTTGAACTTTGAACTTTGAACTTTAGGCAACAAAAGCGTTCGAATTGGTTGCTACTGAAAACCTTGTCCAACAAATGATGCTGATAAGAATTATGCCAAAGTAGCTAAGATGCTCAAATTTTCATGAGCTAAAATGCTGCAGCTGCAACAGCAATCGATGAGACATCTTTCGTGAGGTCAGAACTTAAGTAGGTACTCCACTAGGTCAGTTCAAATGTTCGTTGGTTGATTTCCAACAGTTTAATAACTGCTGATGAATACTACATTATGTAATGGATGTGTAGATATAAAAAAAACTTTACTTATGCAGTAAGAATCCGTTCGTGTTTTGGTTTAAGTACCGATAACTTGGGTTTGTGAATTGGCAAGCGTGGTGATTACGCCTGTACCCATCATTGCTGTGGTAACTTGGATTCTATGATGGAGGCCTTTGCCCTGTGGGATGACTATAGACCGTAACTTTACTTTTTAACTTTATGAATCATATGGGTCTGCGCACATGGTAAGGATCCATAGCCATCAATGGCGGTTATAGGTGAATCTGTGAGGTGTCAGGTGGGCGCGCCGCGGAACGCACCGTTACCGTGCGACACGGCTGGCGTGTCATCGCGTTCGCGACTCGCGCGTTAAACTGTCGGCGGTCGCGATAATCGCCTACGTGACATCACAAAAAGATTTCAGGTCTCAAAATCTAAGTATACTCTCGAAAGTAGAATCTTTTCATATTTACTGTAGACCGCAGAAGGCAAAATAAAACGGTTAGTATTGCAAGTACCTACATCACCGAGATCTGTTTTTTTACAATGAAAGATTGTTCAATTAATTGTAATATCATGTATCCACTCTCGTTTTATCGACTAACAAAACTGTCGTATAATTATTTATCTAGCTTAATTATGACTAATACAATTATTATCTATGATATTTTTTTGTTATCAACTGTTCTTGGGCTAGTAGCCAAATACAATATTTAATTTCGATTTCTCTAGGAGTAACTTGTTACATATTGGTAGACCATGGATACTGACAATCAGCATTGACGCAATCGTGACCCGGTTACCTCCACACGGAAACGGCTAAGCACGAAGCGCCCACGCAGCATATTCTAATGAGATCGATGCCATCCCAAATGTCCTCACTTTATGATCATTCTTCGATCAATCGTCATCTCCTAGCTAGTAATTAGTATTGTAATTTTTTATTTAAAATAAATTAGTTTAATTAAAATTTTGTATTCTTTGCAACCTCCGGCTGTGGCTTTCGTAATTGGCGCAGTCGGTAGGATGGTCGTAAATTAGAGTCAGTGAATCGATCACGGCGAGCGGCTATCCAGAACCTACAAGAGCTGCAGTCCAGAGGAGTATCCAGACATAGATACGGCAGAGAAATAAAAAATGCGTATGTGAGTACCTAGATCTACTAGAGTTGCTTTCCTTACTGTGTTTCACCAAGATTTTCCATCCAAGGCAATCGCGGTCCCGTAGGTTAGTTAGCGTTAATAGATTATTAGTGTTAGATTCTAATAGGGATTTAGGAACTATAGACGAGGAGAATATTTTAAAATCTAGCAGTATGGCTGATTCACCTGTAGACCAAGTCTATAAAGCCCTCCAGCTCGTTCCCGAGTTCGACGGCAACTCAAATATTTTAACGCGGTTTGTAAATTTGTGTCATCAATTAGTCATTCAATTTGTTAGAGAAGGTGATGAATATAGGTTAAGCAATCTTTCTTTAATAAATGGTATCTTAAACAAGATAACCGGCCCCGCATCCTCTACAATAAATTCTAACGGTATCCCGGAGAACTGGAGTGAGATTCGTAGGATATTAATTAATATATTTGCCGACCACCGCGATGAGACTTCACTCTATCACGATTTGTCTTTACTTTCACAAGGTACGGGAACCCCTCAAGAGTTTTATGAACAGTGTCAAAATCTGTTTAGTACGTTAATGACATATTACATTAGTCTGCATGAAAATATACCGAGTACAATCGAAGCGAAACGCGCGCTCTATAAAAAGTTAACACTTCAATTATATCTACGCGGTCTGCGCGACCCACTAGGCACTCGTATTCGGTGCATGCGACCCGGTAGTATTGAAGAGGCTTTAGAATTTGTGCATGATGAAATTAATACACTGTATTTACAGCAACGTAATGAACATACTTCTGATAGAAAATTTCAGTCCTCACATTCATTTAATGTAGGTACCTAAAACTTCTTACGGCGCAGGATAACATCGAAGATTTATCTCGTGAGTTATCAAAGCTAGAAAATACTTTAGCCTTTATACGTGCATCGAGCACCCCTTATCTATTATAGGCTTAAATAATTTTAAGGATATGTATGATTATTAAAATAAGGATTTTATATTCTAATCATGAAATTCTTGGCATAAATTATAGGGACTTTTATGACGAAATTAAGCTAGGATATTTATATATAGGCAATAGAATCACAATGAAGGTGCCGATTGTCTATCCTTTACCTTATATCCGATATAGATTATAAATCATCCCGAACAAAAATCATAATATCCTTATAGTCCTACCTCACCTTATGTAGCAATTTCTAGCAAAGATTATAGGTATATAGAGACAGAATGTCCGAAGATCAACTAATAATTTTTCTGCCAAGCTTCATCAAACTACAGCAACCGAGATGAGCCTAAATTTATCCAGCATCCCGATCAACTGCTTCCTCAAGATAGCGGAGTTCACCATAGCCAACCTGAACGAGCACATCAGGGGACACGCCATGAAGATAATGGAAATGCCTCAGTATGATGAGTCGAGGCACCTGGATCATCCATCATTTACCTTGGACACTATGAAATTAGAAAACCTTCATACAGTTAGTACCAAAGTATCTCTACAGTCGTCAGTGAAACTGAGAGATGCCGCTGAACAGTCGCTGTACCATACTACGATCCCCCTATACGTAGTATTACTACTTAGCGTATAGCCTTCATCATCGTCGTAGCAAGCCGACGACTACGAAAGAGTGGTCTTTGAAAGAAGACCGACGTCATTGAAAGTAGCACGGATGTTGCTAACGGCACCTATGCAATTCCAGATACAAAATCTACCAATCCTGATGAGATAAGAGTAGATCATAGAAACATCTCAGCAACTATCTCAAACAGAGTTTTCAAATAGTTGCTGAACTGCGGATGGAGGTGTTACATATTGGTAGACCATGGATACTGACAATCAGCATTGACGCAATCGTGACCCGGTTACCTCCACACGGAAACGGCTAAGCACGAAGCGCCCACGCAGCATATTCTAATGAGATCGATGCCATCCCAAATGTCCTCACTTTATGATCATTCTTCGATCAATCGTCATCTCCTAGCTAGTAATTAGTATTGTAATTTTTTATTTAAAATAAATTAGTTTAATTAAAATTTTGTATTCTTTGCAACCTCCGGCTGTGGCTTTCGTAATTAACTAATAGTAAATTGTTAAAATATCTTGATAATTTTTGCTTGTAATTAAAATAACATAAACGACATTTAAAAATTACAGGAAAATGTGGCTAATGAAAAACAGTTTTATTTTATCACACACACGGTTTTCGATGAACTAAAAATTCTTATACCTCACCTGTGTAACTAAGTATTCGACTTATGCATACTTTCACTATTCCTGTCTTAGCAATTAAGCAATTGACTTATGATCTGAGACATCTTTCCTGTTTCCAACAAATAGTGTGACTTTCACTGTACATTACTTTTTAAACAATAACATCATAAGGCTGATAAGCCTATATCTTGAATTTGTCTTAAGGGGACTACTAGAGCTATGTGCTGTTCCCAATTGATTTAATTTTATCACTTCTAAACAAAATCAATTCTCAAAACACTAGAACAGTATTATTTTAGCAAATTACCTCAAGTATTTATTGACGATTTGGACGATGTCTCAGTTTGACCAAAGTAGTATGGGCATGTAGATACTCCTGTAGCCTCTTACCACACCCACAGGACGAGAAAGGGAGGTGTAATATTAAAAATTCTAAGCGCACAACTATAAACCAATGTAACACTTTTTACGTAAATTCGTAATCTTTGCTAACCCGTCTTTGATGCAAATACTAATTTAATTTTAATTTTAATTTAAATTGTGAATGTTATATTAAGATAATTTATAGGTAATAATAATCTAAAATATAAGTAATAGGTATGTATGTATAACCACGAATAATTCATTGAGGTCATAATATGATTAAATTTACATCCTTATGTCTGTATTGTCTAAAAAATTATATTATGTAGTGAATAAATGAATATGAATATAGATAATATTATAACCAATAAAAATTTTTTTTTGTGTTTTGTCAACCACTATACAAAGCTAGTTGATCAATATTTTGGTTTTCAATGTTTGATCAAAGAATATTAAAATATTCTTTGGTTTGATTGAAAAGTATGCGTAGCAAGCCTATACACTAGTATATAATAACGCGTTTTGCTAAATCGTCACGTCGTCGATTACTTACGCGCTACGTAGGACTTGGCGCCAAAACTAATGTACGCTTTACAAACTTACTTTACTTTACTTACTGTTATCAGAGATAAAAGAATTTGCTATGGAATTGGATATTGCCCTCGCAGCAATTTTTGCCTTGTGAAAATTTTTACAATTCTTCCCGCAACATTTTATTCAATTATCAATCACACTTTACTCTAAAGAACTAAATAGGATCTATTCTCTCTCTCATAGCAAATTTTACTTAAATACAGACCTTCGAACCCCTCATAAATTATTTTATTAAGGTAATTCATATTTTTATTATTTAATTATGTGAACTTCAACTTCAGCTTCACCTTCAGTTCACACAGTCGATAGGATTGTGAAGCCGAACCACCAAGTACCACAAACGGCCAAAATCCTTTAGATAAAAATACAATGAAGCTATTAGCATGCAATTTTAAGGAGTTATTAAACAAAGAAAACGAAAACAATGCCACTATAAACTGATGGGTTGCGGAAAACAGAGGAATCCATGGAAAAAATTTCATAGAAACACGGCCCGTATAAACGCATGTATCGATATATCCAGACTAGAACCATTTTAGTTTACTGTAATTAGGAAACAGTTACCATACAATTACCTTGCAATTTCTCATATTCATTATCAATAATTTTAACAAGATTTAAGTATTTCATCTTAACTCCGTAAATATTTTTCGTGATCCTCAGAGCCAACTTAAAATTAATCCGGAACCTCTTAGGACCGCGTTATTTAGCGAGTACACTGTCAAGGCTGAAAATATGGCACTATGATTTTTTCTATTTGACAGATGGCCAAGTGATGGCATTTGGAGGCGAATCAGCAATGGTCTTTAGTCCACTCAAGCGTAGCGGGGTCACAGAACTAGTACAAATATAATTTTGTTGCGCGCCGAATCACAGACTATTTAATTAATTGTACAACTGTACAATATTCCTGTTTTCAAAGAAGTCGACAATGGCTTAAAAGCAATTTTATGGTTTAGTATTGTTAACAGAACAGATTTAAACCTACATTACAGAGTAATTAAATACCTATCGATAAAAAGTTTCTTAGGACAGGAAAAATATGAATTACTTAATCTTAAAAAGTAGTTCTATTTGATCCGCTGAGTTATTCTTTAGAACTTAGAAGTAGCTAAAAAGGCTCGCAAAGAAAAAGATATACCTAGATAACACATAGTGTTAAAAAACGGTTGTAAATTTTTACTCATCACTTTTTCTCGACGGCTGAATTTATAAGACGATAAACTAAATAGGATCTGTTGGTGTAAATGCCCCAAATCTTAGGTGATTTAAAAAAAAATACCATAAGCACAATGTTGTTGAAATTCTGTTATTTAAAAAAAATACTCTATTTTCATGAACACTTACCTAACTTTGATCACCATTTTGCATAGATGTTTGCACTATTCACTATCATGGACACCTCGCACTGAACAGTCAAACTTTAAATTTGGAACACAGCCGCGTGTTTTGCCGCGAGACACTGCGCAACTTCGGTCAGGCGCGCGCGCAGCACGATTGTCGGTTGCGGAGTGGTCGCGATGCTTGATGGTCTCTTCTTGCCACCTCATCCGCAAAATCATTCCAGGTGTACAGTCGTCGTTGAATTGACCTAACTTTTATTATCTTATTGAAAAGATAGACTTACTTATATGCATTCTTAAAATATCTTGTAGACCTGACTGAGTAAACAAATGGTGATATAATCTTTCAAAGCGAACTTTGAAATCTTACAATCAGTTTTTTTGTTTTGTTTGGGCTTAGGTATATTACACTATGTATACACAAAGCTAACAACTACATAGTAAGAAATCTAATCCTCAAGAAAGGACGGTAAATATTTTTCATGTTATCATTATTTTCTTTCTGATCAGCAACGTTTATGTAGGTAAGTTTAGGCTACATTGACATGGGTATCTCAAATGATGTTTTTTTTCCTAATTCTTATTCATTCATGCCTTTCTTAGGTGTCGCTTGAAAAAAAGACACACAAACAAATACATTGTTTTTATAACGGTTAATTCTCTTAGCAGAAGTATTGAGGACCAATATATAATCAGTTTTTTCGCTTCGTTTTAAATAAATAAGTTTAAAATAAAGAATAACACACTAAGCGCTGGCGTGCAAGCGGATATCCCTACGTATGGTCCACTACTTAATTTATATCATTTTGTCTCGCACTGCGCTTTCTGAAAGGTTGTTTAGAGTCTAAGTTCGCTCTAAGCGGTAAGACCAGTCGGTTCATTAGACCAACGTCATGGATTATAACTAAAATTATGTTTTGAAACTTTTTAACGGCTTTACTTTATTCTGATTTAACTGTCATCTATGTGACGGTAATTTTGTTGGGTTTACCTATTCCTAGCGATAGGACCGCCTAAATATTGCACCTCAAAACTTTTTTTTTGTGCTTGAAAGTTTTTGTATGACGTGCAATAAAGTGTTCATATCTATGTATCTATCTACAAAGAATAACAACTTTTATAATTTCGTAACTTGACTAGTTACGTAGAACAAAATAATAAATAAATAATAATAAATAAATAAATGTGGACAACATCACATACATTGTCCTGATCCCAATTTGAATAACTATTTGAAGCATTCGTATTTTGGAAACCAGAAACAACGAAGGTACCACAAACACCCAGACCCGAGAAAATGTAGAAAAACACATTTTTTCTACATTGACCCGTCCGGGAATCGAACCCGGGACCTCGGAGCAGGCGACACCTTTAAAACCGGTGTGTACGCCACTCCGCCACGGAGGTCGTCAAAACATTGTACACTCCATAATTCTCATCAGTTATCAAGAGGTATCTGATGTTGACTGTACTTTGTGAGCACAAAAGCGCGAGGGGCCTTACCTTTAATCGTTTCTAAATCATTTGGGAAACAATTGTCCAGATGCGCACTGCCCGTTCCGCCAAATCTGTCTTCAACCAGACTAATGACTTACTTCAGAAGTAATTTAATTGCTAATGAAAAACGCCACTCAGTGACACGCCTGTTAAGGGATTCAAAAGAAACAACTAAATCCTCTATAGACACTTTTATTATTTGTCAGTTTTAAATTCCTGATGTTAATAGACAAAGTTATTTTGTTGTAATAATCGCCTTGACTAATTCATCACACTATCACATATTTAAAGGCGAATCACATATCTGTAATTTACTTAAACAAGTTAAACGTATACAGGGTTTTAAAAAAGATAAATACCAATTAACTTTTCCATACGAATCAAAAGATTGAAACCGACTATAATAGAAGTTATGGTAACAACGCCGATTGTTATCTTCATAGGGCTGAAAATAAAAATAAAGATATTGAAACAACGCCATTAGGACACCAAGGTACTAAAACTATTACTTTCAATTTAAAAATTAATAAAATCTCATAGCGCCACGTTATGCATAGTCCAAATGCCACGTGACCACTCGAAAGCCCTGATTTCGAATTCCCATGTGGACAAAAAAATAGTACTAAAATCTTTAAAAATTATAGTAATATCAATAAGTACGAGTAAGTAACGGCCTCTAATCATCCCACTGCAGGGCGAAGGCCTCCATCATTGAATTCAAGTTATCATAGCAATGCAGGCATAATCACCACGCTTGCCAAATGCGAGTTAGTGATCACAAACCCGAGCAATGTTCGAAAATTAGAAACATTTTGTTGCCCGACCCGGGGATCGAACCCGGGACCCCGAGATTTTGGCCCAGAATTCAAACCACTAGACCAACGGGGCGTTAAAAAAATATGTAAACATCTTTCTGCAAATAGGCCACAGAAGGCGCTTTTACGCATTCCAATATTTTATCATAAAACTGCTACGGGACAATTAATTGTGGGCTAAGTGCCGAGAAGCTTCGTAAGAAAGCTTTAACTCTATATTTTATTTTATTTTTAAAATAATCATTAACAGTGGTAAGCCCTTTTTCATTAAAGTTGATATAACATGCGAGTTAAGTTTATATACAATAGATTGTGATAAATTTTAACGTCAAAAAATATCCCCAAAATATTGTCATAAGTATTTGTTGACATGACTTTACAGGAGTTGTCAAACGATAAATTACTTCTGGCTAACAACATTAATCCACTTCTTTTCTCACGCCCATATTCTTTGTTCTGGGTCAATACTTATCTCGTAGACCTAAGCAAAGAATGCAGATACTATGTTTCCCCCATATGGAAGCAAAAGACATAACATATTGAATGAACTCACCCATCAGCGTTGTGAAAGTATAGAGCACTCCTGAGCGTGTAGTAGATGAGTTGCATGTAGCAGTAGATGACGTAGTACAGAGCCAGGGCCGTTGCCGTCACCGACAGCTGTACCAGGTGGACCAAGTCTGCTACGATCTGCCACGACTTGTGTCCCTGAGGATATGAGATTATGGAAGTAAATTATTTTAGAAATCACAGTATTCACAGTAGCTACAATCTAAACGAGCTTTATTGTTAGGTACTTGTCAACACTGATTTAATATAATAAACAAAATCTAAGTTCCCCAACTAAATGTGCAGCCATTTGACATAAGGCTACACATTTAGTACAACTCATATAAATCGAATAGATACAATGACATACATTTCTTCTTCTATTTTGTTTGGGTTGATGGCGTTTCCTTATAGATTTCGCCAATGCACAAATTTCTATACTAGGTATAGCATGTTGACATAATTTAACCGGGTTATAAAATTGAGTCTGTGATGATGACTCTGTGCCTTATTTCGTGTGACGTATACGTCACTACCGAGGACAGCTTTAGGTGTCCATTTTTTATCATTCTGTGTATCTAGTTATGAACTAATAAATACTAGACTCAGGTAAAAGCTTCCCTATGCGAGTTTAGGCAACCAGTGCTTCGAGTTAAGACCCCCGCTGTAGCTGCCTAAAGACTTTAAAAGCGATGTAGGATTCGTTTTTTTTGGCATAGACTTATATATAAATCAATGGTTTTTGGCAAATGTTTTTTTTTAAAGGCGGTTTTGACAACAAACAACGGCCAAATCACATAGCGAATGAATGGAAGACCGAAACACTTAAAATGCGTATACGTAGACGTGCATGTTGTGAATTATAGAACCTGCACGTCACGTAAATGGTTTCGTACCCTTCCATTCGTTACAACGTAATGCCATGCTGCAAGCACTTGCACGCGGACGGGGCTTCATCATTGTTGGCACTTGATTCATTATTAATCGGTTGTAAATTCATTAGCAAATGTTTTTTTTTTCAATTGAAGGCTGTTTTTAAAATTGGTTAAATGGATCGTTCGCAGTGGTAATTCATCTAACCATATTTCGGTCTATATTTAATGGATATTTACAAACATGTCCAATAGTGAGCGTGTTGTTTGCATGGCATGATGATGGTGATTTGTAAAGTTATCTTACTAATGAATTAACAAAATAATTTACTTAGGAAACAGCATTTGGAAATTAGTTTTTATATGTGCTTCTAAAAAAACCTTACAAACATCAAGTTTATATTACAAAAACACTTCCCTATAGCGTATTACAGCATTACAGAGGATGTGCCAGTTGAACAAATATTTGGATTAACAAAATACATTTAAACTGCACTTGGTCTTAACCTAGAGATCCTAATCACAACTTAATTAAACATTAACACAAGCATAACGCGTCGGCAACCTCAATTAACAAGGTTTGGCTTCACGTTAATACTTCGTTTGTAAAGCGAAGCCTTCACGTTTTCTGTTATTCCGTCCGGCGAATTCTTATCAATCGACGATTATTTTCTGCCGACCGCTTGTTCGCTTCTTCAAGCTTCAGAAAGGTAAATATTATATGAATTCGAAGATCACCGTAGAGCTAAATATTTTAGAAAATGGGTCAATCCAATATGCAGGCTTCTCAAAGTTTAAAGTTGAGTGGGCGGGTAATGGCGAAAACTTTAGAAAGCGAGTATTTTGACAGCGCTCAAATTATAGGATAGGAAATTTCCAAAATAATTAAGAGTGATTTTCCAGGTGAAGTCAAAAGCTTATGAAATCTTTATCAGTTTTTTTTTAAAAGTTGATATAACATTGAAATCTTAGATGGGAGTCATTTCAGCATCAGTAACAACTTAAGGAGCGGTTTCAAACAACTTGGTTTACTACATTTTCAAAGAGGAGCTACATTTTGGGAAAAAACAATTTCTAAGAGGGTAGAGTTGCGAAAGGACGTTAGTTAAGTTACAAAATGTGTATTTCTTGGTTCACAATAATGACCTTCGAACTGAACTGTTCATATTGGACGGTTAAAGACCTCCTTGTTACCAACCATTCTTATCCATTGTTAAACATATTTCAAATACTGGCTAGCTGATGAAAGCAAAGCAAATGAATCAATTATCCCCATTTTTATTAATTAAATAAAGTTGCACATAAATACAATATAAGGTGTAGTAAGCCCTAAGAAGTCCATCTATTATATTACAAAATATTGACAGACTTAGGGTTGTTTAATAAATAAAGCCTATTTAATATTATAAAATTAGAGGCCGCTATAAACTATAAAATAAATAATGCTATTAGTAGGAATAGTAAGATTTTTCCTTAATATTGAATTTTTCCTTAATAATTATTATGGTTTGTGCAATAGTGAAGAAATTTTAGATGAAACAATAGTAGGTAGGTATATGCCGCCTAGCATTGGACTATGATTATAATGAAAAAGTAATATGTAGAGGTTCATTGTTCAGTTTGAAACAGATACTATATATTTTTAAAATACCAAAAAAAATGCATGTATTTTTATAAATCCGAACGAATATTTATGAAATTAACAAATCACATTATGTTTACATTAGAAAGTATACCTAATTTCCACAAACCACCTTTCGCATCAGTAACGTACACGTTCCAGTAAGATGCGCCGATATTTTCTGACACTAGCATCTACGTACTTCGTAGTGTAATGTGGTACAAGTGTTAACAACCACCTATTTTACAATTAGTGACAAATAGTTCTCGCTAGTCTCAGGGCGGAGGTCGCGCCAGCCACGTTCAGCCGAGAGCCAGATCCGCCAATTAGATGTCGCGGTCTATGTAAACACCTACTTTATGGCCCTTGCGGCTTTTGGTTTATGTACGGAGAAAAAAGTTTCATTCAGGGAAGATAGTGGTACGTTTAACAGTGTCCCCTTATTGCTTGACATTTAAAGCTATTCAGCTGTACTTAAGTAAGTATGTAGGTAAAACTTTTAATAATTATTTTCATTCTTGAAAAACGTATAAAAAAAGTAAGAATACGTTTAGTACCTTTTAATTACCAGAAGATATTATGCTTTAGGAATGTTTATGCTTTTTTTGTATTAATCATCATAAGCAAATTGCTTTACGCATTTATTTCACAAAACCTCATTGTACTATGGTAACATGACTGACTTCTGAAGAAATCTCGTGGATAAAACATAAACATTTGCTTTTTCCGGGATTCAAACACGCAACTGCGCTGATTTTGAAGGCGGCGTACCTTGAAACGTTCTTGTCACACATTTAAATGATAATTCGAATATTAGAGGCCTCTAAGAACAGATTCATAGCTTTTTTTTTAAGCTGTACATTACATGTGTTATAACATAGAAAATTACGTGAACAATTCCAAGTTTAGATCGATATCCCCTGGGAACCCTGAGAACCCTGGCGGTGGGCGAGCACGGTGCCTCGTTGCCACTGATGATATCGCGTTCACGAACAACCAGACTCTAGCGACTATTGCACCTACGACAAAAAAAAAGCATTGCAGATTATCACTAAACTTGATATGACATAATATCTACACGGCTTTCCCATAAATGATAAGTTTTATGGGATTATAAAAAAAATTTTGAAACGTTAGAAACGTTTTTATACGAATGCTGTTTTAATAAGGTCAGTGGCGAGAGCAGTGACATGGCATGCGGAAAAAAGTAATAACATTCAATTTCCATCTTATGTAGGTGATGTTTTCCTTTGTGTTTTTATCATTTAATCAAATGCAGTATTTTAAAGTTTTGATATCAGTGTGATATCAATATTACAAACAATTAAGTTAATTAAGTTTACTTAATACTTTTTGTTGACACGGAGAGTGGCGCGTCTGAAAAACGCACCCCGGCGCTGAAGGTCGGTATAAATCGATCGAATATCGCGTTTGATTTCTCTGAAATGTACTGTTTTCTTGAGTTTACGCGAACACTATACATTGAAATGAAAGATAGTTTACGGATTTAGAACGCGTTTATTTTTGATTTAACCCCAAATTAATCAAAAATAAACGCGTTCTAAATCCGTAAACTATCTTTCATTTCTCTGAAATGCTTTATTAAAATCAATTTTAACCCCTAATATCTCTTATATCAATGTCCTCAATTTTAAATGATCAATTCATTATTTTATTCAGCTGTATCCAACAATAAAAGCAGATATTGTAAATTACCCAATACATATCGAGCCGTGCATCAATATTCCGCTAAAATATCCTGCATTGGTTGTATTAGGCGTTAATAGATAAGAGACCGAGGTCGGTAACAAGAGAGAAGCAAGACATTCCTTAGTAACGACAAGTGATGTATCGCGCGAGCACGACCGATGGCCGATAGTAACCGAGCTCTATGGTTGTCGGAAAAATACTTGTTTTATGGATGAAATAAACAACAAATTTTGAGGCAGTGGTGCATTCATAAAAGTGTGTGTTAATAGATTATTTAGCACTGACTAAAAATTTATTTAATTATTATATCCTTTTTGTAGTTATTTACTTGTTGTTCTATTATTTTCTAATAGCTGTTTCCCGCGACTTCTTCCGCGTCAATTTCTGTTATTATGATCGCGTTTAAGAAGTTTTTGAAAGAATATAGCTTAAAGCCTTCCTCGATAAATGGACTATCAAAGACAAAAATATTTTTTTTATTCGAACCAGTATTTCCAGAGATTAGCGCGATCAAACAAACAAACTCTTCAGCTTTATATTATTAGTAAGTAGGTATAGATGAAACCAATCTTTCAGATGTGCATTGGTATTTTTGAATAAAGGTATAAAGGGACTGGAGACATTATAAAAAACGATTAAACCTGTAAATAAGCAATAAAGTAAGCCATCAAAAATATGTATATGTAGGTAATTTTTTCGAAAAACAAACAAGTCAACGCATTCCAATAAAACGAAATTTACAGAAACTTTGTTTAAATTTTTAAACAATGAGTTTGACGTAATTTCCACAACACGAAGATAAAAGTCAGACTGCCATAAATATCTGAAACATGTTTTTTGAAAAGTTTTGTTGACGACCTCCGTGGCGGAGTGGCATAGATATATACCGGTTTTCAAAGTGTCGCCTGCTCCGAGGTCCCAGGTTCTCGGACGTGTCAATGTAGAAAAAAATATTTTTCTACATATTAGTACCTATATAAACTTGAAAAATTATGTCTCAGGCGGGCCTCGAAGCCGCATCTCCTCGCATGCCGTTCGGGTGCTATACCATTAAGCCACCGAGACAGCGTTGCCGCCCGGCATGCGAGTAGATGCGGGTTCGAGTCCCGCCTGAGACATAATTTTTCAAGTTTATACAGGACTAGCTGTTGTCCGCGACTTCGTTCGCGTCAATTTCTGTTATTATGATCGTGACTATTTTTGGAACATTTTTCACTCATGCTTCGCTCCTATTGGTCGCAGCGTGATGTTCTATAGCCTAAAGCCTTCCTCGGTGAATGAACTATCTAACACAAAAAGAATTTTTCAATTCGGACCAGTACTTCCTGAGATTAGCGCGTTCAAACAAACAAACTCTTCAGCTTTATAATATTACTAGCTGTTCCCCGCGACTTCATCCGCGTCAATTTCTGTTATTATGAACGCGATTATTTTTGCAACATTTTTCACTGATGCTTCGCTCCTATTGGTCGCAGCGTGATGTTTTATAGCCTAAAACCTTTCTCGATAAATGGACTATCCAACACAAAAATAATTTTTCAAATCGAACCAGTACTTCCGGAGATTAGCGCGTTCAAACAAACAAACAAACTCTTCAGCTTTATAATATTAGTATAGATAGTATAGATGAAATTTTAACCACTTTCCAAATTTTAATATATCAATCTACGAGACAAAAAACTAATGACGTATTTTTTCTTTTGGTATAGCCCAGTACAAAAATGTCAAGATAAAGCACTTAGAAAATGTCCGCAAAAAATCTAAAATTTTTGATACAGCCGCGTAGTAACACTTTTTTTATGCGATTCGCATCTCATTTATTCATTACGATACTATTTATACGTTTTTGATTATCCTTTTATACCTTATCAGGTCTAGGACCGTAAAAATTAAAAACTAGTGAAAGCTTGATTTACAGTTTTTACTTCATAAATGGGCTCTAAATACGATACCGAACGCCTACAAAAATTTTGGAAAGTGGTTAAAATTTCATCCTGTATACTGATATTATAATTGCAATTTAATTGCTAAAATATCAAATACAGTATTTTTCTACATGTTCTCGGGTCTGGGTGTTTGTGGTATCTTCTTGTTTCTGATTTCCAAAATATAAATGCTTTAAAAAGTTACTCAAATTGAGATGAGAACAATGTAAGTATGTGATGTTGTCCACATTTAATTATTTATTGATTTATTATATTTTACGTTTTACTGTGATGACCATAGCAAATTTTAAAGATGCTTTTGGACAACCCTGCACAGGATACAAACCCCCAAAGGCTTTGTCGGGACTAACTAAGCGTTCGGACGATCGCACCGAGAGCAACCAATTAGAAAATCGGTCACAATGGCTTGTGTTTAACTTTGAGCAAGGCATGAACTTCATGAGAACACATTATCCCTAATCGGACTCTACTAGGGATACTAATCGAGAATTCTCCAAAAATTTGAATTAGACGGAAAAAGAGCTTGAGGAATAAATTTAGCGAGCCAAAAAAAAACACGCATTTGATCCCGTGTCGAGTCTAGAATATCTACCTCGCTGACGCTCATTTCGCCTGCAATCCCCTCTAGCATTTATTGTAATTCATTTCAGGGTACCGAACGTCTAAAGGAAAACACGGAGCCCTTATAGAATCACATTGATGTCCGTCCGTCTGTCTGTCTGTCAAGGCCGTTTATCTCGGTAACGCGTGGAAGTGCCGAGATGAAATTAAATTCATTTACTCATGTTTTCAGTCATTGAAACCTGTAAAATATGTAACCTTCAAATTCAACGTAAAAAAATAGATAAATTTGAATGCTCTTTCATCTTAGTTGCGTTCATCTTGTCAGATGCGTACAACAAAGTTCTGAGCATACCAAAATCAAAGTAAAAGCAGATCAGAAGCAATCGAACTTATAATCATCATTTTACCAGCAATGTGTCTCTGACAAATCTAGTGAGATTATGATATTAGGCTATAATCAAAATATTTGATATCTGAAAAAGAAAGGTCCGGAGGCTGAAAATTAGCGTCGTGATGGGCACAAGGCATCTAGCTGTCACGAGTAATGAACCTTTTTGACACTTATTTTCTCTTTAAATTACTTGTGACCTGTGATTGACTGGTGATAATCTTTATATATAGAATTCTTCTGTGAGTGTGTATGTCACTGAACTTCTCTCAAACGACTGGACCGATTTTGATGAAATTTTTTGTGTGTGTTCAAGGGGATCTGGGAATGGTTTAGATTCACAATTTTGTCGGGGATAATGTTAGGGTAGGGGTAGGGGTAGAGTAGGGGTAGGGTAGGGGTAGGGTAGGGGTAGGGTAGGGGTAGGGTAGGGGTAGGGTAGGGGTAGGGTAGGGGTAGGGTAGGGGTAGGGTAGGGGTAGGGTAGGGGTAGGGTAGGGTAGGGGTAGGGTAGGGGTAGGGTAGGGGTAGGGTAGTAAAATATTAAAATTTTATAAAATATATACAACCCTAAATTTTTACCCTTTTACCACCAACCCCTATTTTTTGTTAGCCATTTTAGTAATTTAATCATTTTTATGGCAAAACAACGTTTGCCGGGTCAGCTAGTAAATATTAATTCTTTATTTATTTCTAATGCAGCAACGAGAGCCAAACAAATAACAATTACACTCAAATCTTATAAAATTACTATCATAAAATCATTGCTGGCACAGCTGTGTTCGTAATTATTTAAGCTACGCCAAAGCTTTATGCTATTACTTTAGTTCTCCGCCGGATATTGCATTTAGGGTAACCATTAGTAAACAATGCTAAACGGTTTTGAACAAAAGCTGTTCATTTGCAATACGTAGACCCAGTTTCACCTACTTTCATGTAGTTTATTGAATTTTTTAATTCACTATTTGATTCACATCAATAATTACTTTTCTAGGTGGGCATAATATGTATAAAATAAAATAAATATAATAAACATATAAGACATGCCTCACTGGGCCACACAGAGCCATCTAGTCCCAAATTAAGCTAATATTAAATACCCTGTCGTATGGGGTACTAGACAACCGATAAACTTACTTATATATGTATATTTTTTTGTAAATACATACTAACAATACATAGAAAACACCTAGACCAGTACAAACAGACATGTTCATGCACACAAATAATAGGGGTAAAAGTATGAAATTGCCGATTATTTTCCCACTTTTTATTTTGTTTATAGCTCTTAAGTATAGTCATATTATTGCGTAATTCTTTTTGTATTATATCAGAACCTAAATAAAGTAACTATTGACTGAAAAAAAATGCAATACTAGAGCCTATTACTTCAAAGGAAGTCGTTGAAAAGACCCCTTACAATGTGTCAGCTGTCCTTCTTGCTTCAATTAAGTATATTTGTATTATATACGTTGATTTTCAGAAATTTAAATACTATAATGCGTAGCTTTATAACAATCAACTTTCACCTTTAATTGCATCGAAAACGGAAAAACCCGCGGGCTGAGGAGCAGGAGTACCTAAGCCATCTGCGACAATTAGCACGCGTGGGACCGCTGGAGCCCCGCAGCACCGAAGCCGTCACGGAATCTGATTGTTCGGATGCATGCATGCTTGCTTGTTTGCATGCATGCTTGCTTGCATGCATACTTACTTCTATGCAAGCATGCATGCATGCATGGCTATTTCAAATATTGATATTTTTTGTAACTTTCCGCAAATAAAACTTTGGAACTGTAAATGGTAGGTGTCAGGATATATTCGGCTAAATGTCGCAATTGGGCAATTATAATACGGCGATATACAATATAAAGGCGTAGTAAAAAAAGGCTAAACACGTTAAGAAAAATTAAAAATGTGCAAAAAAATTTTAGGCTTATTAGCCTAACTATTGTTTGTGTGCCAATGACAATTAGGAGTACAAAGAATTCTGCATTCCGATATACACCCCTCAAGTCACTATCTACTATTAGTGAGAAGTCGTAAGACGTTTTCCTGAATTTTAAAAATACTAGTTCGACATAATTCTAAGCTTAAGCGTTTTTACCAGCTTTGACTCCATATATCCAGCATCAGTCGATTTAGTCTCCGGTTCAGGCATTTTAGCTAAACGAAGGTGTGGCTGGTCTTTTGATTCTGAATAAAACGCTGCTACACACGTTTGGTCAAACTGAAATACAAAAAAAATATATAAATTAGAGGGCACAAATTACTTTTAATACTTTGATTTAACCCTGAATCGCTCAACTATCACTTAACAAATTATACTAATATGTACAACAACGTCAAGCTATCCATGAAATTCCGAAACGACACTCAAAGACAAGGCTCATTTCACGTACAATCGAATTAATGACAGGATAAATACTATTCTAAATCTTATTCCTAAATCGAAACCTATATAATTGAATCCTACATTGTATTATTATCTTAAACATCGCTATTATCATCTTCGGTGTCTCACTACTGACCAATCGCTATCACCAGCTTGCCTGCCAAGCGTGACCTTTGGCATAATCCTAAAGAGACCAAGTTAAGTACAATGTTTTTTTTTTGGTTGCATGTCCTAAAGTAATCCTTCAAAGATAATCTGATGTCAGAGTTTTCTAAGTCGCCTGTTAAGGTCCTCTGACGTGATTTGTATTTACGACTTCTATCTTGCCAACAACGGCCTAACGAGCTTAAGCCTTCCGAAGCACTATTAAAACCCTAAAGTAGTCTTTGCTAATGTTGATTAACCGTTGATAAATTGTAAAAGCAGATGAACATCAGCCAAGTACAAAAATTGTTCGACTGTCTTAGGTGAAACTCGAACCCGGATGTTGAAGATAACTAAAAACATTGATGAAACACCGCTGGCTTACAGCGTAAAAAGCCTTGAATAAATTCGTCGACCCAATCAATGTCAAAGTAGCTCAATTGGTCTTTGCAATCGCCCTTGCTTACCGGGCGAGGTTCGAATCCCACCAAAGAAAATTTTCATGTTAAACCACCATTTTATTTGATAAACAGTCTAAAAACATTAGCTTAGTAGCTGAGATTTCCAAAAGTATAAAAATAAAATAACCAAAGACGGCGAAGGCGGCGGTGCCGAAGGGAAAGACTTGAGGATTTCCTTCAGCTTCTCACTCGTGCGGACGCAGCCGCACTGCCGCCGCCACCTCTCCAAGACCTGCGGCTGCGGTTTCGGCGCGTCTGTCTTGGTGCGAACGACGCGCGCGTGCAACGTGCAGAGGTTATCAGATGCCATGCGGGTTTACGCGAACTGTGCAAATAGTATTTATAATTGTAAATATATTTAATAATGCGTACAGCATTATACATCTGTTCTGATTCTAAAGTAAGTACTTATTTACGCGTCCGTGGCTACAGAGGTTTTGTTTAAAAAATCAACAAAAGAGATTTTTTTTTCTAGCTTGTCTATCCAGGGTCGAACCCAGACCCTTAAAGCGCTGCTGAGCTGGCATACATTTAAATCGGACTGAAATCGACCACGGGTGTTGACAAATTTATGAGGTAGGTATGTATAAAATTCGCTTCATGTTAAGGTATCTTAGTAAATCGAAAAAAAAATTATTAATAAAGCTGTTCCCCGCGACTTTGTTCGCGTCAATTTCCGTTATTATGATCGCGATTATTTTTGCAACATTTTTCACTCATGCTTCACTCCTATTGGTCACAGCGTGATGTTATATAGCCTAAAGCCTTCCTCGATAAATGGACTCTCCAACGCAAAAATAATTTTTCAAATCGGACCAGTACTTCTTGAGATTAGCGCGTTCAAACAAACAAACAAACAAACTCTTCAGCTTTATAATATTAGTATAGATATATATTAAAATTTTAACTTGATTTCAATGATGGAGGCCTTCGCCCTGCAGTGGGGTGATTACAGACCGTTACCTACCTACTTTACTTTTAATGACTTCCTGGCTTTCTATGAAAATATTTATAAATAAATAATGTTATCAATGGGTATTTAATAGGGAATTGGATACCTACTAATTACATACTTAAGTACCTATACTCACAAATTTTATCTGTAAATAGAAATATTCATAAATCCAGTATTATTGCATCGAACATAATTAGATGACCATGAAGAAGATTATGTTTCATTCAAGTACGATTTGATTGCATCAATTGCAGTATTCTAATTGCGTCAATTAATACATAAAAGTTTACGATAAAAATTGTTTTATAGGGCTATTATTATGGTCAATACGTACATACATATGATTTTGAAATTACACAAATAAAATAAGTACAATATTGCTCAGCTGACACACTTGACTGACACCAAATGCCAGATTGACATTACTTTTTTTATCCCTCTGCAAAAAGTTCGATTATTTAAAAACTACAATTACCAAGCAACTACATTTTGTTCAAGGAATACGCAAGGGGCCGTCCACAAATTACGTCACACATTAAGGGTAGAGTACACCAACAGACGTTTAAGTTTTAAACAGCGTTAAAATATTTTAATAAATAAATTTTGTATGGGAAGAAGGAAGAAGCAAATATTATTTGACATATTTTGTATGGGAATTGTGTCAAATTAATAGTCAATCCATGTTTACCGGCGGTTTAAGAATTGATGAACTCGGGTCTTACTTTTTGTGACATTGGACAAAATAGTATGGGAATTCTCGTAAAACTGTGTGACAAGGGGGGAGGGGGGGGGGCTGAAAAT
This sequence comes from Anania crocealis, assembly GCA_949315895.1. Lineage (NCBI taxonomy): Eukaryota > Metazoa > Arthropoda > Insecta > Lepidoptera > Crambidae > Anania > Anania crocealis. Next base: position 12,046,960 of record OX438864.1, read on the forward strand.
CTCAAAGATCGTGTGACGTAATTTATCGATGACCCCCAAGGGACTATTAGAGCAATGTGCTGACATACTCTTTGTGTGCTGCCCCCAACTGATTTAATGTATTTGATTCATTGAATCACTGTTATCTACTCTTCATTCTGGTATTCTTTCGTATTGTACATTATTGCTAAAAGCGACCGCTTTTGGCGTTAGAGACAAATTCGACTTTATAAACAACTAAATGAAAAGTTTACTGTGATTCATTACTAGAGGTAATTTGTGAAAATAATACTGTTTAGTTTTTTGAGAATTGATTTTGTATAGAAGTAATAAAATTAAATCAATTGGGGCAGCACATAGCTCTAGTATAGTTGATTGCTTGAAAACCTTAGACCATTTGGTTTAATGCTCTAAGTTGAAAACAGTTTCTATACATACCTAGCTGTTTCATCTTAACAGACTGTCAAATATTCGTACAAAAGTTTATTAAGGATGTTGGAGTTACATTCATAACCAGAAACTTTGAGGAAATTACTTTGGCTTAAAAAACTTGGTAGCTCTATGGGGAAAAGAGACGTTAGGTAAGCTCCAACTTTATATTTTAAATTTTCTAATACATTGAAATGAAAGATAGTTTACGGATTTAGAACGCGTTTGAAAACAGTATTTTCTAATACAGTTTATGACCAAAATTACCAAAGAGTAAGTAAACGAGGGTTAATTCTATAAAACAAGTGTCCTTTTCGGTTAGGTACTGTACATTTCCTGTAAGAAGTAGCGAGAAAAAGCTAGTATGATATACTTAAAAGCTTGACGCGAGATTTAAGTACCTATAATAAGTGATTATTTGGTGTTAATTAATTATTTTCCTATCTACATAGGTAAATCTCGCGTCAAGCGAGAGCAAGTTTATTTTTTCTTACTAATATTATAAATGCGAATGCTTGAATGGATGTTTGTTACTCAATAACGCCAGAATGGCTGAACGAATCTTTTTGAAAGATAGATTATGGGCTGGAATAGCATAAATGCTACCTTTAACCTTAAAAAAAGGTCGGCACGGCTCCCGCGGGATATTTTGAATTATTCTAAATCCACAAGTCGCGGGCAACTGCTAGTATTATACCTATTAATTGTGTAATGATGACGTTATAGTCGAAAAACAACTTTCAAAGATAAGTTTATTTTATTATTTTTATCGCATATAAATTAAAGCTTGTATTTTTACTTACCTATATATTTTATTACCAAGCCAAGTGGTCACGGATTAAGCAGGTTCCTCCGGAAGGAATAATCTAAGAGTTAAATTGCCTACTCTTATTATTACAGCAACGACTTCACACTGTTAATGCTCTAAGACTTCACAGCCTATTCGAGACATACTTCCACCCATACCGTAAATAAAATGAATACCTACCTACTGCATTTACTTTTACTCTTTAATTATGTATTTGTTTTTGGTTGATCAATAGTAATAAATTAATACAGACGTTAATTTATTATTAAGTAATGTATTTAATAAACTGCGCCATGTTAGCATTGGTTATAAAATCATCACCAATGTGTAATGTGTTGGTACCTAGGTATACATTCCGAATCTATAGTGCTTAAGGCAAGATCGGAAATATAATCAAACCAATAGAAAGCAGATGATCATCCATTAATTCATAAAATGAAATTAATGTTTCTTTCAACTACTTAAATAAAAAAGAAGCTAAAAATAATGTTTTATGAAAAGTTGTTGTTAGGGGCGTAGGTACGAGTAAATTAAATTTGGGATTCCTTTCCCAAATTTAATTTACTTGTACCATACCAAATTTCTTTCCCTATGCTTGTACCTACGCCCCTAACAACAAGCCACGCCATTTATTATTATGCTCCTATTTTTCTGCCACGCATTTTAATTTGCAACTAAATAACCACGTTAATTAAACCTAGTAGTACCTACTTCTGACACATTGGTAGAATTAATTTACCTACTCGAACTTGCTATTATAAAGCATGCGGATATGAAATGAAAACGTTAGGTATGCGTAATTCTCAAGTCGCGATTATCTTTTGTCGCTAGTGGAATAGCAAATTCGGCCCGGTGACCGCGCGACAGGGCACGTAGGACGGTGCCGTGCGAAAAGCCTTGTATTTCACACTTTATCGCCGCTCTGATTCTCGACAAATTCAATTTGTTTGTCCAATAAAGTGCTTACCGTATTACGGGAGTTGCGTTTGTCGGCATTTGACAAACAAAGGTCGTTAAATGAAGTTATGTCATGTATCATGTTAGACGCAGTAACAAAATTATTATGGAACAGCTAATTACGTGAACGTGTGCAGTTTTCTTTGTGCAAAAATATAAAAGATAACGGACCATGTGCCGCAAAGGTCAAAATCATGATCAAAATGTTACGTAAGCATGTAACGTGATGATTTTCACAAAATCATAAAAGAACTTTTACGATAGAAACATAATCGACTCAAGTTAACCGTTAAAGCCATTTAGACTCAGTTATACCTAGATAATTTCGTATAAAGCTTGCTATATTTAGTTGCAACTTGCAAGTCTGATCTTTCCATACAAAATGTAACCTTCTATCTGTATTTAGGGAAAAACCTTTTTTTTTATTTCATCCCCTTGGTATTTTTCCGAAAAATCTACTAAGTAACTACTTAGGTACATACATCATAAAAAATATTTTAATTCACCCTCATTAGTCATTGGTTCGGATATTTGTCAGTAAAAATAATTTTTTAGGAACATTCGATATTTTATTTAACTGAATTATTTTAGAAGGGTTAGGGACACAATAAGTAAACCTACAACCTTTAAATACCTAAGTACCTACGTTATAAATTATGGCTATATACAATGAAGGCTCCTCATAATACTTTTAAGACCTTACTTAATTAAAAAGAGATAATATAAATGCACACCAGTATAATGTTTATAGAGAAAGTTAATATATAAATATTTTAGTTATTTGTTATCAGAAGATAACTTCTGATAACAAGTAACTAAAATATTTTTTCGTGGGATCCGCCGATCTAAGTTGTACAACACTACGGGCGAGAGAATTGAAAAATAGGTATTTGTAAAATCTATTGCTGTCGCGCAGTGCCAAACGCCTTCACCGCAGAGTGTGATAAAGACAACTGCTTCTTGGACCGAAAATACCTACTAAAAGCACACCAAATCAACGTTTCGTAGTCCCCCGATTACTTTTCCGAAACTGGTCTAAAATTTAACCAAATTTGTTTTCTGGATGTTTGAACACAGCGGAAAATCTGGCGTTTTTTTTTCGATTTTTTTGGGCTCATATCTTTTTTATTAATTAATTTTTGAAAAAACAGAAAACATAGAAACATGCTAATAGTGGCCATAGATTTTTGTAATAAAAAATATTGCTCTACTGGCTTTATCCAGGGAGGAAACAGGGGACTACGTTTGTATGGAAAAACGGCCCTTGCGTTTCCTCTTAAGTTTTCCATGCGCCATGCTAATTCTTGGTTACCTATATTATTAAGTCATGTCACTAGGTAGGTACTTTGTACATCTGTATTATGTTATCATATTTCGTATCATACTTTTAAGAGAATGTCAAGTTTGCATCCAATGCTATATACCTTAGAAAATATTCGAGCCAACTCTAATTCTAGCTAAGCAATTGTCCCGAGACATAATGCCGATTAGTAAGTGCTTTCCACATTACTGTTTTCGCAAATAAAAGCCATTGTTGAAATTTAATGGCGTTTTAAGTAGAGGAGCCGTAACGGTTCACTAAACTCAGAATAATACTAAGATTGACATCATAAGTGTAACATCGTGGCTAAAATGTCCCCTGAAAAAAATAATGTTCTTGACGAGCACTCCTGACAAGTGTTAGATACCTCTAGATACTTTCTTTGGTTCCTATCAAAAGCAACACTCATAGTAATTGTGTCCAACAATTTTAGAGGTGTAATTTGTAAAGCCTTGTTAAAACAGTATTTAGGATTTAGGAATTTTAGGGTATTTACTGTTTATGTCTATCTGTTCTATTTTCATAAAACCAAACCACCAAAACTTAGACGACATTAATATGGACATACCTGGTTTGACAGACCGTGGGAAAGGCATAAGACAGTTTTAACTAAAACGTAGTGATTACTTGCTCAGTGGTTTTAACTCTGAAAGTCCTTAACAGTGAGTGACAAAGTAATTGGAGAAACAACAATTCCTACATTTGGTATGGAAATGTGATAGATTCTTCGAATTTTAGCTAAATTCGAAGTAAAATTTAAAAGAACACAACGCGATATTATCTACCGATTTCTCCGCGGAGGAAGACCCTAGCACACAATAGGATTTGCACACACGTGGTCAATGTGGTCGTACATAAAAATAATAGCGTCTTAGAGAACTACCTTTTGTTTCGTCGGTTGAAAGATTAAGAAACAAAGGAAGACTTACCCCACCGATTCTAAACACATCGATGATCGTTTTCCGCTGCGTGCGTGTTTCGGCAGTGTGAACTGGCTAAATCGCCGGTTACCGGTGGCTAGCGGTACAGGCGGTGCCGTATTATTCCGTATTTCGTCGCCAAGGCGCCAACCTTTGACCGTGAGAAGGCCAGGCAAGTTGCGTGAGCTTACATTGCAATATGCAACTTGATAAGTCATAATAACTGTGACATAATAACAATGCTGAGAACGTATTTTTAGATAATTTTAGTCATTAAATTTGTGAGGCTACATGGATTTTATATAAGAAAATAAAAACATTTTTTTAAAAGGTAGATCCAAAATGACGCTAAATTTGCTAAATAATTATTCCAAAATAGGCAAATAGAGCTGAACACTAGAACACATTTTCTAAATAATATAAATTACGTGTCACGTTGTTTGTCCGCAACGGACTCTTACTACTTAGCCGATTTTAATCAAATTTTCACACCGTGTGCAGTTTGATCCAACTTGAAAGTTTCGATAGCTTACCTCTCAATTTATAGTCGCAATATTATTTTATTGCAAATTTTCTGTGTAACGTGGTAAGGTAAACGCCATATTTGATGCCAATGACATTGTGTGACGTCTTACGTCAAAATCCAATTACATTAGGCTGCCCGCTCACGTCCGATAATCGGTGACCGATTTTTTGTAGGAGAAAATAGAACGTACTAATAGCAAAGGAGCAACGCACACATCCTACAAAAAATCGGTCATGATTGTGTATGCTGCCGCCTACTATAGAAAAATCGGCCCGATTATCGGCCCTACAAAAAGTCGGACGTGGGTGGGCAGCCTTATTCTGAGGCGATACGGAGTTCGCAGGGTCAGCTAGTTAATATACAGGGTGGCCGGGGAGTTGACGTTCAAAGCTAAAATTTAGGTGCCTCATATTAAACACCTTAATATAAGGCACCTAAATTTTAGCTCCGAATCACCCCATGCATGTTCTACGATTTTGCTTAGTTTAGGTTATAGAATTATTTTTATGTTTTTTTCCTTAATTTTCACCTATTATTAGTTTTTATTTTTTACTCATTCTGGCGAGTACTTGGTGTTCGTTTTTTCAGTGATAATTAATAACAATACTAACAAGTACCACCCTAAAAACTACAATCTGTCTGGATTTTGCGGAACTTGCTTAAAATTTAGTCGCAAGTCCAAAATTACCGACCAAACTTGGTGCATGCACATGTTTGATGTATCAAAAAAAATGTTTAAAGGGAACCTATGGACTCTTAGTATTGTTAAAAACTGTCTAAGACATTAAGCAGTAAGTGAGGTCAAATAAAGTTGTTGTCAACTAGGGTTTATTTTCTGTAACTGACCCTTAAAGTCTAATGAAGCGTTTTATCGGGGTAAAAATACTATTTTATTTTATAACAATTGTTATGTTTCTTCGAGTTATGATGTTTTTTGATCATTCTTTTTTATCTTGATTAATACAATATGAAAATGACGGAGGTCAGGAACTAACCATAATTAGGTATCGTTTGTGATAAAGCAGGTAGCCGCCCTTATCTCTGTAACCTTTTTGCCTATTGATATTGACAATTGTGGCTCGTAATCTTAATATTCCTAGATCGTCGATTCAAGACATTTTGCACGAGGAATCTTTTCATGCTTACCACATTCAACTGGGCCACCCGTATAAATATTTCCCTGCCTGCCACGCTTCGCTGTGGGCTGTGGCACATTGTGATTGAATGGTTTTTGTATTTTTTTGTTCTTTTTGTCGCGGTCGCGGATAAATAGATAAAAATAATCCTTGATGCGGATAATACCTATATCATGCTAAAATTTCAGCTCGATCGGTGCAGAAATTTTTGAGTTTTTGAAGTGTACCTACACAAACCAACACAACATTTTTATATAAATAAGATTGGCGAATTTGCCGAATGTTTGACAGTATCTATCTACGTATTTGGCAATACTTATAGTGTTGGTGTTATAATATAAACATACTCTACATCTACACATTTTAATCATTCAACAATTTAATAGGTACTTGTCCTAGCTAGATTGATAGGATGTACTTCTCTTGAAAATCTTTTGATTTCAATGTTTTATATCTGAAACACATTTTTTTGGTTAATTACATTTGTTTTATTTATTTGAACAACCAACAAGACAAACACCAATACAAAAGCAATGAGTTAGATCATAAATAGACTTACAGCTAAGTGCCGTCTCAATTACAGGCTGCCACGGCTTGCAATGTGGACTACAATTAAATTACCTAAGACTAAGACTAATGTATAACTAGCACGAAGTCGCGGGGGACACCCCGCGACTTCGTACGCGTCAATTTCTGTTTCTATGACCGCCATTATTTTTGCAACATTTTTCACTGATGCTTCGCTCCTATTGGTCGCAGCGTGATGTTATATAGCCTAAAACCTTCCTCGATACATGGACTATCCAACACAAAAAGATTTTTTCAATTCGAAACAGTAGGTACTTCCAGACATTGGTGCGTTCAAACAAACAAACAAACAAACTCTTCAGCTTTATAATATTAGTATAGTATAGATTTGAAAAACAACAGCACAATTAATAACTACTTATATTGTTCCAAACTAAAAAAAAAAAAATGGTGAACCCTATAGCATCAGTTATAGCTGCTTAGGCGCAAAAGAGTGCAGTATTATGCTCCTGAAACTCTGTGGCTTATCTGAAAATATGTCGATGTCGGATATCTCGCAGAGACTGTTTTACTCTCTTTGTATCCTGCTCATGGTGTCGTGGTGACCCAGATTGGTCCTGCTGCTTTTGATTGTAAAAGGAACATATCTACTAATACGCGCCAGCCTTTACGGTACCTTTAAGTTTATAGAGCATAATAGAAAAGGGCAGTCAATGTTTCCGTTTACAATTTTATGTAAAAATATGAGATCCAGCAAATACCTTCTATCCCGCAAGCTATGCAATTTGAAAAAAAGAGTCTTTCCTCGTATGACAGCAGTTCCTTTGCTTTGTGGATTTGGTTCGAAAGATGCCACAGAAAGCGCTTCTGCCATGGATGCGCTCTACACGCTTTATATAAACTTCATAATGTGGAGACCAGACTTGACAGCAGTACTCAAGACTGCAGCGGACTAAACAATTATACAAGGAGATCTTAGTTGACACTCTTTTGAGTTCGCGGGCGTTACGCAGCACGAAACCTAGCATTCGAAAACCCTTCGTAGTTATTTGGTCTATGTGTTAATGAAAGCGCCTTCCTATCCAGCAGCACACCCAGATCCCGAATAGACTCCACTCTTTCCAAAGTATGACCATCAATGCTATATGCTGGCAAATGGACATCTACGTATCTAGAAAATCGGAATCATTTATTAGTATTTACATTTATCAAGAATCAAAAATAGCTTATTTCCAATGCACCATAGAGCCAACTTGTTCAAGTTATCCTGCAATAAGAGTAAGTCACTTTCATTTTTGACTCTTAGGGCAAGCTTCATGTCGTCAGCATAAAGAAAACAGGTTGCATTGTCAAAGACGCTGACGACATCGTTTATAAAAACATTACAGAGAATACCCAAACGAGAACCCTGCGGGACGGCGGATGTTGAAAAGAATATCTTCGAAGAGAAGCCATTTACAAAAACTCACGATCTCCTCTGTTTAAGATATGAAGAAAGCCATTTCAGAAGACTGCCCGATTGGGCTCATTATTGTATAAGTTGTTTACATACTTTGTTTTATGAGAAGAACCACTTATCTACACAAATATAATAAAATAACGAGACCAAATGTTTAATACCTACCTACATAAAAAAGCGAGCTCAGCGAGCGTGCGAAAATACCTGTGAATTCGACGAATACCTACCTCCAATCGCAAATATACATTTTGATACTTCTGCCCGATACCTACATTATTTAATTTTATGTAAATAAATAGGTACCTACCTACTAACTAAGCCAACATTAAAACTATTGTATATTCTAAGTTTCCTAAGACTTTAAGCTATTGTTTTCTTTGAAAAAACTAAATCTCCTCATATACTTAAAAGACATAAATAAATTAACAGCGTACAAATTACATCTAAAAAGCTATTGTTATCATGTCATTAGGGTTTTCCCATAAGGCATCCCAAAATCAGTTATGGTTAAATTAATATCATGAAACCCAAGGAAAATTACCCATAAACCAAGTCGAGAGTCGAGACAAGGTCATCTCTACATACTTAACTAAGATCAAATCGGCAGAAGTATCCTGAACTATGCGGAAATAATAAAATGTACGGTATCAATCAAAGACTATCAACAAAGGAGCTTAGCTGTCGGAAAACTCGTAAGGAGTCTATTGAATAATCTTAGAATTGGTAGCGTCAACTACCACCTGACTTTCTGTGCTATTCGCCAATCGTTCGTAATCTCATGTCGTACGAGCAACGTGATACTTCTTAGATATACATTGTGCAACTTAGTTAGGATGCATGTGAACCGTAAGGCATGAAAATCGCTGAGAATTCACAATTGTAATGAATAACATAATAAAACCGGGTTTTAGAATAAAAAAATCTATTTAATCAGTTAATTTAAATAAAACAAAAACAAGGTACATATTTTACTGTAAGACCGCAATTGAATTGAATTCGCAAACAATAATGTCTTCCCCATGTCCCCATTCTTAATTCTTGTATTTCTTTACGTAGACGTTGAATTTTATCTGAGTTGTTGCATTTGCAAGTGAACTGAGAAATAGGCCAGGATCTTAGAGTAAGTGCCCTATCAGGCTGCCCGCCCACGTCCGACTTTTTGTAGGACCGATAATCGAGCCGATTTTACTATAGTAGGCAGCAGCATACACAATCATGACCGATTTTTTTGTAGGACGTGTGCGTTGTTCCATTGCTATCAGTACGTTCTATTTTTCTCCTACAAAAAATCGGTCACCGATTATCGGACGTGGGCGGGCACCCTCAAGCTGAAACACTTTTAATTTTTTTATACACACTGAACTACCTACGCTGTAACGGCTTTTACCACTTACAAATAAATAAATCTATTAAATATGTTATTAAAATTGTGAACTACATGACCAGACAGACGTAATGCATAAAATATGCCACCAAAAGTTTGATTTTTTTTTCAGCCATCCGGCGATAGATCTATACGGTAAATACTTTTCTATTCGAATTTTAGTCAGTACTGAATTCGTACAACACCAAGATTGACCACTTGACCACCTGTCGCGTGGCGCGAATCGCACGGTCGTTCAACTGCCTCAGCCACTGCGCCATTACGTCGCCGATCCTCGTTCGCCGTAACAACGCACTACCGTGCAATATCGGACCAATTGACGCACCTAGGAAATATTTCTTACAATAGATTAACTTCCGACAAAGAATGTACTGACATTCCTGTTACATTTCTAATTTAACTCAGCTCAAATGCGAGTAATACAAAAATAGATTTAATATATATTAAAAATCTATGAATACAACCATTACCTACGTGTAAGCGTCCGTACCTAAATATGATACGAACGCCAAAGCTCTCTATTTCTGAATAACCTTCCAAATTTTAATACAACAATCTACGAGACAAAAAACAAATGACGTATTTTCTATTTTGGTATAGCTCAGTACAAAAATGTTAAGCTATAGCACTTAAAGTGTCCGCAAAAATCTAAATTTTTTGATATGGCCTCCTAGCAACACTTTTTTTCATTAACACCCGAAAGACAGTCAGTTAAGATGAAACAGCTATTTAAATACTTTATATGATATTTAAGCAATTGATTTGCAATAATAATATCAGTATCTAACAGGACTCGAACCCGCACCTCCTCCTATTCCGGGCTTAATTTTTCATGTTTAGATACTGGATACTACATTTTTCACTTCATAAATGGGCTCTAAATACGATACCCACTAAACGCCTATAAAAAATTATGAAGGTGATGAAAAAGTAACCTGTAGGTATAACCAAAGTCACGCAAAACTGATCACACAGTTTGTCTGCAGGATTTAGTAAGTTAAATGTACGTTAACGTTTTAAACTAAGAAGGTAATATAATGTTAATGGATCAGCCATTAACGACTGCCTTGGTCATGTTAGGAGTTCCCGCTCCAGACGAGCGCTAGCGGGATGCGGGTTCGACTCCCCCAAGAGGTAACTGAATGCGGGATGACATTAATGCAATGTGTTTAATATCTATCTCTTTTCTAACTAAAGTTCTAAGTAGATAATAGGCGTAAACTAAATACACTGAACGCGATAAAACTATTTACCAGTATTTCTAAGCCACTATCAATGTAAGAATCCAACGAACTTTACTAAATAGCTTATTATTACCCTTAACAAGTACTTTAAACATAATGGCGTTTAGGCCAGCCCTTATATACATGCGTACAAGCCATTGTTTACATCAGACAAACAAGATAAAAATAGTGATCAACTAATTGTAAATCATCCAAGGTGAAATTGTATGTAAACGCGAAAATTGAGGACTTAACAATGGTTATGGTTGGGCCATGCAAGGCCGCGTACACAATGGACTCGCCGGAGCACATTTTGGAAATGCGAAGGTCAAGTGTCGCCGATCCGCGATAAGCCCTTCCTGCTAGTTAGCAAAGATAACTTATTACACGCGTCGATAAGCACGAGCCTTTATAACTAACACTCTAAAAATCATATAAGTACCTACATACATTATTTTTGTGTCATTGACTGGTTATGTGGGACTCCGAGCCTAAGAGTGAGGTCCGGCTACACCAACTAACCAACGCGACGGTACACCTCCGGTGCCTTTAAATGAACTAAGGGTATGGGTTTTTAGTTTTTACTTAGGCCTAGTACGACCACAGGGATATCTACTTCGCAGTATCAGTTCGGCTGTGTTTCGCTTTGAGGCTTGGGCGTAGTGTGTCCCGAGCAGTGTTAATGAGTCAGTACTACCTAGATTTACGGGGAGATTCCCCCTGTCACCGTGCTATCGGCGAGCCCCCGAGGGCGGCAGAGACCTTCTGTCTGTCGTTTGTATATTCTAAATCATCGGCAATTGATAGTAATAATCTTTTTTCATGTCCATACAAAATATCTAACATGTTATGTTACAAATATTATACGAGAAACACTTATTTGACTTAGTGCCATGCCACACTGGCGGATTACAAGCGTTTTCAAAGCGAAGCTGCCGCAACGCAGTGAACACGCCGCGGGTGCGCGGCGAAAACGTCGCGGCTGCGCAGCCAACACGTTGCGGACGCAGAGCGTACGCGTCGCGGATTCGCAACGTTTCCGCCTTGTGTGAGCGGCGAACGATACACTCAGTAACAGAATATACTGGAACAGGAAATACTGCTGTTAGCTTTGTTTCTTTGACGACGCAAGAAACGTAAACCAATACTTCGAAGATATTGGGAGGATCCAATAACAACCAATCGACTGAATGAAAGCGACTACTTAGTGTTGTTTTGCAAAATAATAAAAAAATAATCCAAGACAATTTTATTCTGACCTGCGTATGTCAAGTCAAGCAAGACCTACATTTTATGAGTTGTTACATCTGATTCAAAGTGACATAAAACATAAAGATAAGATTTCGGTATGCGAGTGTACAAAATGGCGGCCACACTGCTCTCCGCGGCGAAATCGTTGCGCGTCCGCAACTTATTCGCCGCGCAGCCGCGACGTTTTCGCCGCGCAGCCGCGACGTTTTCGCCGCGCAGCCGCGACGTTTTCGCCGAGCACACGCGGCGTGTTCGCTGCGTGGCCGCTACGCTTTGAAAACGCTTGTAATCCGCCAGTGTGGCATGGCCCTTACTGGGGACCTACTTACCTATAGGTACCATAGGCAGAAAAAAAACCATTCATATAATAGTAGATACTTTTAATAATAAATAATCACATAAATTATTACAATCTGCTCAAGCTAGTAAATTACTTTTTACTTATTTAATCGGACCAGCTATAGCAAATGTAGTGAATGTTTTCTACAATAAGGAATTTTATTGCAAACTTATGACTAAACACATTAAACTGAGACTGCAAATAATATTAAATAGCCGCAATTTTTTTATAAAATTAATCATCAGTAAAATCAAAATAAGGACTTTATTGTGTTGCTAATATTTTTAGTCAAGTGCTTTTCCTTCTTTACAATTCAGTCAAGCACTGAGTAACTTAGATGACACTGGACGGCACACGGCAATGACATACCTATCTATAACGCGCGTAGGTAAAAGAAGGATCAAATTTATTAAAATACAAGAGTTATAGAAGTTTTCGACTAATATTATCTTCTAGAAAAAAAACATACGCAACAGGTACATTCAGAGATTCTTATTAAACCATTTCAGCAATTTACACTACTGATAATTATGCGATTAAATCAGTTTTACTTTCAGTCAAGATGGTCAAAACATTTACCAAATAATAAATCGAAATATTAGTGCATGTTGCGTTTATCGTATTATATAAAAATTGTGCTTATATATTCTCACCAGATGTTACTCGCGCGCGACTTCGCTCCTGTTAAATTAAAATCCTCTGATGAAAAATTATTATTCTATCCCACGGGAACCGTTTTTACGGATGAAAAGTGTTTAAAGTGAAATCATGACGTTCCCTTTAAATATGAAGAACAAACATAGGCGTACAATTTTCCGGGATTTTAAGTAGCCCATTTGCTATTCTTGGTCATATAATACCTCCCTGCCAAATTTCATTAAAATCTGTTTAGTCGTTTTGGTGTGATTGAGTAACAAACATCCATCCAATCATCACATTTATAATAAGTATTAGTAAGATCAATAGAACTAGGGTTTAGGGCCACAAACATCAAAAAATACTTTGAGGAATGTAATTTGGAAGAAGTGGTTTAGAATACGGAAACCACCGAATGCACAAAAAACTTTTGTATTTGACATAATAATTTTTTTTTAAATATATTAATAAATTTTATAAACATTTCATAGATATTACTTTTACACATGAAAAAAAATTAAATATTTGTATGTCATATTATCATATATTAGGTAAACGTTTTTTTTAATATAAAGGTAAATAAATTGCTGACATAAATATAATAGCTAAGCAATCATTGATATCATTAATAATTATTATTCATGTTGCAGGGTTGAAATAAAAATTGCGTTATCAAAATTTTCCTACTGGTAAGGGGGCGTCCATAAATTACGTGAGATGTTTAAGGGGGGGAGGGGTTCGAGTCAAATCTCATCTAATCTTACGTTGGAGAGAGGGGGGGGTCTCGGCAAATATCACGCAATTTTTTTACTGAGTAAATAAAAAAATATATACTACTAGCGGACCCGACAGACGTTGTCCTGTCTTAACTATGAATATTGATTACGAAATGGTTTATAAAAAAAAAATACCCATTGTTTATTATTATTATGCTATATATTACCAGCACACATTCTGTCAATGTTATGTCAAACGCCATACATAAAAAAAGTTTAAATTGTCAAAAGCGATAAGGTTACATTACAAACAATTTAGTATGGTGATTAAGTTTTCTTCAGTTTTCTAATTTTCCGCACAATTTTCTTATTTTTTCTTTCATAAGAACATTCACCTGACAATAACAAACAAAACAAAAAAAGAATTAGCATAATCAGTACAGCCGTTCACGCGTGATGCGATGACCAAGAGAAATAGGGATTCATTTTTATAAATATAGATTTTGGTCCATTTAATCCAGATTGTACATGCTTAAGATTTAATCTTAAACATAATCGTAATACGATTAAGATCATTCACTAATTCATTCGAAAGAAAATAATTTTATTCAAGTTTACGTAAGAAACCCACATTTTGAAAAATCTCACTTGAGATTGGGGGTTGGGGGAGGGGGTTGAATTAAATCTCACGACATCTCACCAAGGGGGGGAGGGAGGGACAGAAAATTCAAAAAAACACCTCACGTAATTTATGGACGCCCCCTAATGTACGAGTAATTGCAATTCTTTAACAATCCATACACACTATCACTTTTTTGCATTTTAATTTAAGTAAGCACATTCCATGTCATTGTCATAACCCTAATTAAATTAACAATACCAGCAATGCTTGGATTGTAAATTGAGAAAAATAAGCTATTGGTAATTTTGTAAAATAATAAGTGTCATTAAATTGAGAAGTTCGACACCACTGTAGAGATTTCAATTAAAATCTCTTTACAATAATGAAGCTTATATCAACTATTTAATTTTAATTTACGATGAAATTTCAATTTGTTTTCAATATCAAGCAATTAAAAACGACCCAGGTTCCGAGTGTTGCCAGTATCGACAATGAAATAACAGTAATAACAAATATTACAATGTCATCAAATGTGCTTATGTAATAATAAAATACGCGTGTATTGTATTATTGATACCCATAATTGTAGGTATTAAATAACTACGATTGACAAAAGTACATGCCAATATAATACCATTCGTGAAATTATACGGCTTTAATAATAATCCAGCAAAATATTTAAACGAAAAAGAAGTTTCACAACAGCTCAGTCATATTTTAATTAATTATAGTTAACGAAGACGCATAGACATATGTAGCAGCAGTACATAAGAAAGTTTGGAATGTGTTGTGTTGATGGAAGTATGGTAGAGAAACACTAACATCGATAACTAACTTGTGCTCATTATGCTATCCTAATAACGATATACAACACACAATATTGGCGGGCTCCGAAGCTACATACTAATTTTAGGTCACTAATATCAAACTCTGCATTTATACCCAATAATAAAATGATGTTTAAAGCTAAGACTCCGTTAACGCTCATCAATAACGTAAAATATGTAACATTGTTATGTCACTTTTTATGGTTTACTGTGGACAGCTATGCTTAATGGGTCGTCAGATTCAATCAGAGTTAATTATTGACACGAATGACAAGTAATTAACAGAAGCTAAACTTTAAGTAACGTTTCAGCATTTGTTTGCAACAGAGACAAAAAATAATGATATATCTACATATAGCAAAGCAATACACAGCATTTTTAGCCTAAGTTTATACTTTACTTATGGCAAGAAGTAATACTGATGACTTTGCAGAATCTGATATCATATACCAATATTTAATTTAGCCTACCTACGTTAGATTTAAATACAGTAACTAATATTTCAAAAATATATTTATTCAGTTATACGATTATGAAAATATGCACAAAGACACCAATCTAATATTGCAACTTTGTATAAAGTTGTACATGAGTAAGCAGAGGCCTGATATATTTGTGAAATATGTAGTATATAAGTAGATATTATAATTTACACTTTATGCTCTCATATAATCGAATATTCGACGGCATGTATTTGGACTCTATGGTCGTTCGTAACTTTTAGAATAAGACAATTTACTATAGGGTCACCTGAATTAATAGTAAATAATAAAACGTAGTTTTAATCTTACGATAAAAAACGACATTACATTTGAAATTCATTACAATACAGCTCGGAAGAGAAGATGCATCTTGGATGCATAGGAATTCCACTTCGCACGTAAAACCAATCCTAATACAAATTTTATGGCTATTGTAAAATCGTACGCAAATTAAAATTCGAACGCTTTAAAATACCCACAATTCCTCGACATTCTTTTTGAACGTGAAAATAAACCGTGTAGTAGTAATAAAAATGTAAACGGTGTGTATCGAGTAGAGATGAAAATGACTAACGTGACTGAATTTGACTGACTGTCATTTACGGTCAAATTGGTCAAAATCAGTCAAAAATGGTCATAAACTGTCAAAAATGGTCATTTTCGATGCCCCGCACCCCGCGCGCGTTACCTGCGAAATGGCAACGTCGCATCGCCGCGTGCGCCCTGCCCCCGCTCCTCTGTACATTACGGGCGAAATGGCAACGTCGCATCGCCGCGTGCCTACTTTGAGGCAGTCTTATTCTCTAATAAAATAATAATAAATAAAACCTTACTTGATTAAAACTTACGTACAAATTGTGTGCCCAAATAAATCAGAAGTAGACAATACAGTAACATTTGAGTCAAATTAACTGAATTTGACTGTAAATGACCGGTCATATAAGGTTTATGACAATTGTGACTGGTCAGATTCAGTCATTTTACAACTCTAATCGAGCTAGACTCATCACGCGTGGAACATGATTCCATGTTAATTTAGGTAAGTAAGCCCTACCTACGCTTTAAAATATAGATGGTGCTCTTTGTCTCACGAATAATCCTAACGAGACTAAATGCTACTAAATGTAATGGCACCACATTCAAAAATAATGTCAAGTAATCGCAGCATATCCAAAAAAAATACTCGTTTTTAACGTCTTAGAAATATAAGAGAAAAATAAAATCAGCACTTTTTAAATAACCCTATAATAGTTAATGGAATTATATACCCATTTTGAAGGTTTTGTAGCAGATTTAGGTACATAAAATAATTTTAATGGGTTATATAGTTAGCAACAGTGGGTATATTTGTACATTTAATGTGTCTTGCGGATTTTATCACATGATTATTATAAGCATCATCCTAATATAATTGGAATTAACACTAATGGAAATAATATCCAGTAAACATTGAAATACGTTTGAAAAAAATATAATCAGTAAAAGTACTACGCTACAACAATTCTCGTCATTTAATTATCTCTCACACACAAACAATCTTTACTCACTTTTGCATCTGCTCAATAAATGTTTAGTGTTATATACTTCTAGCTAAGAGCAGCCTTGGTTTGAGGAATACTCCAGACTTAACGACTACTAATACCGAATAAATCTAGTTTCCGAACGTGTACAAAGAAATACGTAACTAACTACACACATTTATTATATTATTATGAGCATCTATTGTATTTTACACTTGAGATAATAGAGCGTGTGAAGACTGAACGTATGTTTGCCTATGTCATCTAACAAAGGGAAACTCTATAGTACTTGTTTTTTATTTTATTTAAGCGAACTCTATACTTTGTTTTTTTTTTCACGGATTAAATTCGCCATGCTTTATTAATAATAAATGAACCAGAGTTAAATACACGAATAAATCTTTCGTTTCAGTCTATGGCAAGCGTTCAAGTAAGTTAGGCTAGCTTCAATGTCAGTTTTGTTTGATGTAAACTATGGGAAACCATGACCAAAAGGGTAAATCACGATACCTGATTTTGAAATATAGTCATCGCCTCAGGTATTAACTTTTTTTTAAAGTTAAATTTAATCTAGCTAGAAATACTCGCCATATCTCTTATATATCATTATTGTGATCAGCATTTAGAATACTCCAGCTGAAATAGACACAACACCGATGCTTTAGCGTTCAGCCGATCGTCCACCGCCACTTAAACAAGTTAAAACTAAACTAAGCAAAGTAAACAAAGTTAAACTAAATTAAAGTTGTCCGTCCACCAAAAAATAAGCTACAACAACGTTAGTGACGGTCATTTTGTACTAGAACGTTGTGTCAACGATGATTTACGTCGCGGTAGTCTTTAGCCTCTGGATTATACAATATAGGATATTGCTTAACGTATTCAATAAATACCTTCATGCTGCTAAATGTGTTTCACTGCCTGCGCACGATCGCTCTCTGTACAAACACGTTCGAACAACGCTCTACGACAGGCGCCAGAGGGTAAGACAAGAGGTGCTTAGTTTAGCTCACGTAGTTACGGATCGGCCTACACAACTTAGTTCGACTTAGCTGGGCTATTTTACGTAGCTTAGCTGGCATATTTGCGGTGGACGCACATGTATGAAAAACGGGCTTAACTAACTTAGTTTAGTTGGCGGTGGACGATCGGCTTTCTTGCCCAAGAAAAATCGGTTAATTTGATCCAAAGGACCATCTATTGACGCAGTCTCTTTCAGTTCGTTGTCGCTAAACAACAACCTTTAATTCCATAAAGTTTTATTATAGAACAAATGAGTGAAGATGTTAATAACCATTACCTATGATATGACTTGGCATTCTTATTTGAATTAGATGACGAAGGCAATCATTTGCGTTGGCTCTATCACTATAGCAACAGTAAAAGCCTTACATTTTTTAAAGTACATAATAATATTATGATGAAGCGATTTTTAAAATTTGTTTTTTTAAGTATATCAATACTTATGCGACAAACAGGACCCATATTTAAAAAAATAGTAACAACAAAAAAAACACTAGTAAAATATTTCGTTAAACATAAAATATATTTATTTTAAATTTAAATACATATACTTAGGAACTTTACATTTAACAAAATCTAACTTGTTGTAGGTAATATAAAAATGTTAAAACGTAAAAAAACAAGAATCTGCTACCTATTGAATGAGATGGTAGTTAAATACTATAATTTGTCTAAATCAGCTAAAAAATAGTCTTATCCAAATTCTGTTAGCTTTTACAAAACTGAAACATTTTATAAAACCGAACAAAGATATTGCTTAACTCATAGTAAATCTCTATATTTGTAAAGAACAAAGACACTACAAAATAGGATTCCTATCTTCATTCACATTATACATCAGTCTCAGTCTTGCTGCTTGTGCGCCGACTCCTGCCCACCGAGCCTGGATTGACCCAATGTGGACCACTCAACAAAAATTTCTTTACATTATATTCCATTCTTGCCAAATCTTCCGGAGTTATTTCCTTATCACCATTGGATCGAAGAGATTCTTGCAATTGTTTCCCAAAATCATATTCTTCCTGAGTCATTTTATTATAATTGTTTCTTCCTTCGCTTACTTCAGTGACTGTTGCATCACCAGATTCAACAGGAAATATTGTTTCCTTCACTATATTATTAGCAGCTTTCTGATTAGCTAAGATTTGTTTCACAACTTTTTCTTGATTGACATGTGCAGACGAAGCATTATTATGAACCCAAGTAGTGCCATTATCTTTGTTATATAGTTTGGCAAACTTGCTAACAGGATGCGGCATATTTAGCGCGATTTCATTCAAAGTTTCAGTAAGTTTGTTTAATTTGCTGTCCCTCCTTGCAGATCTATTGCTAAAACTGACTTCATCTTCTAATGGGTCGTTAAAATTATTCTGTTGTTCCAAATTCTTCTCAACCCATTCTGCCACTCTAAGGAGTTGCTGCTTTTGTAACAAGGCTGCACTGTCGTCACTTGAGAGCGAACTTGTGCTTTGGTCATTAGTAAATACTTTTTTTCCTTCATTTACTTTCAAATGTGTTTGAGTCAGATTTGGATAGACATTAACTACTGCTGGTAAAGTAGACTTTAAGGGAACATCTGTTTTTTTGCCTACTTTTGGAAAATTACTTTGTGGTGGGAAATCTTTAGAAATTCTCGTATTTTCAATGGAATGCAGCTGCGACATGTCAATCTTTCGTAACGGTCTGCTATACTGATTAGCAATGTTATTTTGCTCATAACGATCAAAATTAAATATTTTTATGTCTTGGTTATCAACAGGTGAAAATGGCTCTTTTTTGGAAGTTATCTGTATTATCTCAGGATTATTATTATTTTCAGCACTGGCTACACTTAAATTGTTTAATAAATTATCGATTTCTGTTACATTTGGTTGACTTCCAATACTTTGAGAAGTATTATTATTATGTTCCGAGTTGTTATTGGAATAATTATGAGTTTTTAAAGGTTGCAATGGAGAAGACGACACATTCAACAACACAGGATTAATAGACGCACTCTTGATTGATGCATTAGATTCTTTATTATTGTTGTCTACATGGACATCTATCAATGTGGTTTCAACCACCACATTTTCATTATTTACATCATTTTTTTTATCATTTTCATTTTTTTCTAAAGCAATAAAATTGTCGACATCTTCATTGAGATCTTTAAAGAGGGAGTTTTCATTACATTTACTCTGACGCCTGTACAGTACTGGTGGTACATCTGGTTCGGCATTATCTAGTAAAATGTTCTTGGAACCAGCTTGCATCCGAAGATGACAAAACCTGGGCCCAGGACCGACTTGAGTGTTAGACTTGTGTGTGCTTACAGTCGACTTTGCTATAGATGAAGTTCTACTCATAGCACTTACAGAGCTATGAGAAGTTTTCCTAGGCTCTATAATGTCGCCAACATTTTCATATTTAATTTTAGCTTCTCTTATGTTATGCATTTCTTTCATGAGTAACTCATCATTACAATTGCTATGAATACTACTTTTTTTGCTTGAAATTGGGGTTTTAGTGCGGTCGCAGAGTTTGTGATGGACTGCTGGTTCTGCATTTAAATTATTGGATTTTGTTTGTTTCAAATTGGGAGTTTCTTGTGGCACTATTGTTTCCAATATATTTTTGTCTACAATGTTTAGTTTACTTTGATCAATATGATTATTTGTTGTTTCTGGTACCATTTCCGAAATTTCCTTATAAGACTCACCAATAGGTTGCGGAATGATATACATAGGTCCAATTAGACCACAGTTTAAGGTTTCATCAGCAGCGATTTTGTGAGCAATTGATGTAGAGCTTCTGATGCTGTTTTTTGAATCGACTGAATTGATTTCAGCTTTGCAATTGAGACAAACTGAATTCTTTGTGCCACTGCTCAACAGTGTTTGTGTTGCTACTGAGTAATAAGTATCATTGTAACAGAAGGGTTTACTTTGTGATTTGGAACATGTGCATGTGTCACAATGCTTAGTCACAGTATCCTGAATGCTGTCCTCAAGAATTTTAGACATAAGTGAAGCAGAAATATTGAATTCATACTCACTCGCGTCAAATGTGTCATTTTCATTACCACATTTAGATTGAGCAGAACTTGTTGGTTTGGATGTTTTGGACATAACATACTGGGACACTCTTGCCTGTGTATCAACAGGAAGCTGTAAGTAAACAAAATGTTTAAGAATTTAAATTGTTTGCTGACACAAATATCTAGAATAAGAATAATAAATTAGTACATTGGAATGCTATTAATATGACGAAGGTCATGTTCATTACAGTTTTTAGATCAAATTATATGTATATTATTTGCTAATAATGTATTATGTCACCTACTTATTACATATTATGTAACCTACTTATTAGAAAATAAATGAATTGAATTGAATATTTATTAGCGTTTGATAATGGTGTACAGAAAGTCGATAATTACAACAAGATCACCTGATTAGCCATTATAACAGCATGTAAACAGAATTTTTAATAATATAGGTACAAACATTTAATGACAATTAGACTTAGAAAAAAATGGGAAACACATATAAGTATGTTACTTACATTGTCTAATTTCTGTGACACAAAGTTATCAGGTTTGCATTGAAGTAACTGGATAGCTAGATTCATGTCATTTTTGTACCTTTCCTGAAAAGGCAAAAAAAACGCATCAAATAAACAGATGACTTGAACTATGCAGAGCTAGGCTTATTCCATTATAAGAACTGTATTCTTTTTTTAATAAGCAATTATACCAATATTTTAAGTATGATAAGTTTTTAAACTCAGTTTTCAATCTTAAGTAAAGATTAAAAATTGAGTTTAAAAACAGAAAAGTTGATATAAGATGTAGTAAAATAATAACAATACATTTTCTTTCTGCAGCATACTGTAATTGTGTTTTGATTCAGCTAGTCGAACCGAGAGAGTGGCTATATCCTTAGTCAATTGGCTCTTTTCTCCTTTCATTTTGTCAACCATTTGAAGCAATTTGTCTTCTAAAACTTGATTTAACTTCTGTACTCTTTTGTGGGAATCATACAATCTGCAAAATAAACCTACAGTAGCATATTCAAAAGAAAACTATGCAATAGTGCCCAATGCCCATGATCAATGCTGTTTATAGTTACGAGTATGTTTTAAGTATAAACACAAATACTTTATGATGTTGGATATAATATTTTTAAAATGGCATTAAAGTATAAATCTCATCTTACCTTTCATACTTTTCTTTCCATGTACCTAATTGGTCTTCTAAATCATTTGCTCTAGTAGTGCTCTTAATCAACTCCCCCTCAAGAGCTAGAATGTGTGAATCCCTTTCAGCAAGGTGCTGCCGCAAATGCTCCACCTCTGCTTGCAAGTGTGCACCATCCACACCCTCATCGCAAGCCTAGCGATGATGCAATATTTAAAAAAAAAAACAAATAAGCCAGTGTACAGTAAAAAAGTATTTACTTTGCAAAACATTCTAGTCTGTGGTATGGTGCGAGTTACTATCTTGTCTAACCATACGAAAAATACACAAAAGACTATACTGTGACTTTTTAAAGTTTAGCTTGTTAGGTATGTCCCAGAAAAACCAGAAACAAGATAAATATTAATTTTGCTTGAGTTTGCATTTTACTTAAATTTGTGACCTGAATAAAATTAAGTTATTTATGATAGTATCATGATTTCTCTTTGATGTTGAGCCTTTCAGAGGCAGATTGATAGTATGTTTTGAATGGTTTATAATATTGTAATGATCAGACTGTTTTTCATTTGTTGGTGTAAGAAAAACATATGTTGCAAATTAAATAAGAAAAGCATTGTGCATTAGGTATAAGTAACAACGACAAAATAATCACTTTGTATTCAAATAGGTAGGTACTTCACTAAATATTGCATCCCCTTGAAAAGTGTCAAACCGTGATGACCATTCTTTGAATCAATGACCTAATACATATTATTATGTACAAAATATATTTAAAGCTTTTCTGATATTTCAGGTTTACGTTATGCTCAATTTCAACAGGAAATATGTGAATTAAGTACCTAAGTACAAAACAGTGTCCAAATTTTACCTTACAAGGGGAATTCTTAGAGCACTCATCCATCACTTAACAAACTTATTTTACTTCACATTTCACATTATGGCATACCCAATTTTTTGGGTAAATTGAGCGACATCACACGAAAAGTGGTTTTGATAGCTATTTTGTCAAAAAGCCACGGTAAATCAAAATAAAACAAAAAATCAATTATTACACACAACGTGAAATATTTACTTAGAAACGCAACTGACAATAATTATCAGGCATGTTTTTTATGCAGGCTTGTAATAAAATAGAATAATCAATCAAGTCAGAATTTTATATTCGGGAAAACCCATGAGAAATTTACGGAAAATTCGACACGATTGATTGATTGACTCGCCTGCTTTTTTTTCATAACCATTTAACGGCTTCGGACAAGTCCATACAGCCCAGTCTTTAGTTGTGATGTCAATTTAAAATACATATATTATATCAAAAATACTTACATTAACTTAATCGCCTAACCAAAACTAACCTAACCCATTGAAATGTATGGGTGGTTTATACATTTCAATGATTACAGGAGTTTTACGCGAGAACGTGGATCAGAGTCAAATAGGAGCGCCTTTCCTTGTTTCTCACTTTTATTTGATTTATCCTACTCACTGACACATTATTATAACAATGCCACCACTTTATCACAATAAATGCCGCAAATAATTTCACAAAATTACGAAACAAAATCCATCTTTCTCTTCTCGTTTCCCGCGCAAACTCGACTCGCCTGCTTTTTTTTTCTTTAGTGAGTTTAACGGCCTCGGATACTTGTCCATTGCATTGCATTTGCATTAAAACGTTGATGTTAGATGTTTTAATGCTTCGATGGAGTTTTTGGAGACAGTCGAAAGATTGAAGGAATGTAGAGAAGTCCCCAAGAACTGTTTGCGTTCCCGCGCAAAATTCGCGGTCCACTTTTCTTGGTTACGACCCATACCACATGAATAAATATTCCCACCACAATACAAGCTGCCTACATGCGGCCCGTTGTTGTTTCACTCACATAGCGCGGCGATGTACGCGTGACATCTCACCGACGCGTTCACCGACCGCCGGGGTTAGAACTGGTTTTCGCCGATTCAGTTGCGGTATAAATGACAGGGCTGCCGCCTGCACGTCGCGCGCATTAGACGACATTTATTTGAGTGATTTGGCTGACGAATTGTGATTTTACCATTTTTGATTACATTTACCAAATTGGTGTTAAATCCAAATATATAAAACAAAGGGTCAGTTACGCACTGCTATGGTTTGTTTCCGGATAATTGTATAGAAAATGTCTGGATCGACACAAGTTCAAGAAATCGGAATCCTATCGGAAAATGCCATAAATGTAAGCAATGATTCCCTATTTATTCATCGTAAAGACTTTAATGTAGGTAACGTATCTACAGGCCGGGTTCCTTAAAATACCGCCAGGTCCAGATAATTATGTTAATTATATTGGTGAAATGGAAAATAAAACATAGGTACTAAGATTATTTTAATAATGATCCGAGAATTCAAAATATTGGAAAATAAATATAAAAATAAAATTATAAATTAATTATCTTTTGGCATGCCATGCGAATGTTTTCCGATCAGTTATTTAAGGAATTTGTATATTATATTCAGACTGTATCACACGTTAAAAAGAAATAAGAAATATTTAAAGAAAAATAAATTATTTAGGGTTAGCCATTTATAAACTAATTCAACTTTAGTATTATCAAATTACACTAAACCTTATATTTTATAACTTTTGAAATACACGTTTTATTATGTAGGTAGGTACTTAGTTTACCGTATTTTATTTTTGCTCCCTATTCTTTTTTGACTTGCAACAGGTGTCAGCCTTATTAGAATAGTTTAAAAGTTAAGAAGCTTGTACTCTGTAGGAATATTTACTCATGCGCCCATCCATACACCATGTTATTTCACCGAACTGTATATTGTTCACTCGCACGACACTTTGTTTCGCAAAATAACACCACTTTTACGACCCAAAAATAACTGCAATAAAAATTTGATAAAATAAACGGACTCCAAACGTATCTCACGAACTCCCGCCAAAAACTCTAGTCTACATAGACTTGGGTAGTTCCTGAATGAATGACACAATTAAAGTACTTCACCTATCTAGTTCATATGTATCACTCACTCACTCTAGTCCAAAGCAGTTCATTTAGTTCAGTAACTCAGTGAGTGATATGAGAGTAAAATGTATGGACATATTTGTCAGTACCTACTGTAAGAGCGAGACAGATGCACAGTTCAAGCTAGTTTCGCGGTTTCGCGCCTAATCTGACTCCTTAATATTTGAGACAGTGCACACGGAAATATTCTTTATTATTTATGATTTAAGACTTAAAATGGTTACAGTACCTGCTGAGTGTTATTAATATTAATGACGATGATAGATGGATGTCATAGGCGATTTTTAGTGTTTTTATAATTTTGTTATTATGATTGATTTATTATAGTTCCTTCATACTATGAAGGAAAATCAATTTTCTATGTAATATTTTCGGTATTCATTATGTACATACTACGTTATAATACGATTGTATATCATAGTTCTTGAGCTAAAATCTTCTAAATGTTAAATTAGTAGTCATTAGAATAGATCTGTCCACGATAAATTCATTTATGCAATGCTATTGAACTGAATATGAAGGAGTAGTGAGTTAGATAATCAAACTAGATCTACTGAACTAAATGAACTAATTGAACTAGATGAGTGATACATATCTTTAACTCCCACTGAACTGTATCACTCATTTCACTTCAATGAACGATTTTGCGCACCTCTAGTCTACATATTGAATATGACGTAGACGCGTAGACAGAGCAATTTTTTTTGTTTATTTGTTCCTTTCAGAACCGGCTAATTTCTAAGACTATGCTGCCATGTCATTAGTAGGAATTCTACATCTATACTAATATTATAAAGCTGAAGAGTTTGTTTGTTTGTTTGTTTGTTTGAACGCGCTAATCTCAGTAAGTACTGGTTCGAATTGAAAAATTCTTTTTTTGTTGGATAGTCCATTTATTGAGAAAGGCTTTAAGCTATATAACATTACGCTGCGACCAATAGGAGCGAAGCATAAGTAAAAATGTTGACGCGGACGAAGTCGCGGGGATCAGCTAGTTCTTAATATTTAAATAAACTCATTGAACATTTCAATGATTGAAGGAATTTTGCGCGAGAACGTGGATCCCCGAGTCAAATAGGAGTTGTGTTATGTTTCAGTTAAAAATCAGTTAAAATCAGTTTTATTTCTGCAAATAGGCCCCAGGAGGCGCTTTTACACGTCCCAATTTAAACCTACCACTGCTTCGGGACAAGTCTGGGCTAGTGCCGAGAAGAAGCAGCGCAAGAAACTCGGTCACTATTGTCAGCCTCTTTTTAAATACATTTTTACAAGGTAAGGTAATTTTTACAAGGTTTAAGCAAGTACGAGCTGGGACAACTTAATGCCATACATTTCTATCATTTAAATAATCATTAACAGTATAATAGCCCTTTTTCATTAAAATAACTTTGACATACGATTTAAGTTTATGTACAGGGAGTTCAGCAATATCCTTTGGTAATTTGTTGAAAATACGGATACAATTTCCCATAAACGATTTTCCTACTTTTCGCAGTCTGAAGCCTGGAACGGCAAGTTTATCTTTATTTCTAGTATTGAAATTGTGTACGTTACTTTTCTTAAGAAATAAATGTATGTTCTTACGAACGTAAACAATATTCTCGAGAATGTATTGAGAAGACACTGTAAGTATATTAATCTCTTTGAAGTGCTCTTTCAGCGAGTCACGGGGTCGAAGGCCGTAAATAGCCCGTACAGCACGTTTTTGTAATATAAAAATTGACTCAATATCTGCCGCTGAGCCCCACAACAGAATTCCGTATGACATTATGCTATGAAAGTAGCTAAAATATACTAATCTTGCCGTTTCAACATCAGTCAATTGCCTTATCTTTCTCACAGCATAAGCAGCAGAACTAAGTCTTCCAGACAGCACCCTAATATGAGCACCCCATTGCAAATGAGAGTCTACAGTTATACCTAAAAAGGTAGTTAAATCTACAGAGTTTAGTGGTTCATCTTTAACAATTATATGAGTAGCAGCAAATCTTACATTGGGCATGGTAAATTTTACACATTTTGTTTTATTTGCATTTAGTAAAAGATTATTTGTTGTAAACCAATGTAATAATTTAGAGAGGGTATTGTTAACATCATCAAATGAACATTTGCCCCTCTTAGTTTTAAAAATCATTGATGTGTCATCTGCAAACAATACCATCTCACAAAGATTATGTAAATAACACGGAAGGTCATTTATATAAATTAAAAATAGCAGGGGTCCTAATACTGATCCCTGAGGGACACCCATAATAAGGGCAGACCCTGAAGACTCAGCTCCATTTATGCAAACCTTTTGTGTTCTGTCCTTAAGGTAAGAACTTATTAGATCCAAGGAATCATTCGATGCACCATAATGTTTAAGTTTTTTAAGTAATGTTACATGGTCGACACAATCGAAAGCCTTTGAAAGGTCA
Organism: Anania crocealis; assembly: GCA_949315895.1. Taxonomy (NCBI): domain Eukaryota; kingdom Metazoa; phylum Arthropoda; class Insecta; order Lepidoptera; family Crambidae; genus Anania; species Anania crocealis. The sequence continues at coordinate 12,074,656 of OX438864.1, forward strand.
CAAAATACACCTATGGCATCTAGCTTACTCTCCCAAGCATTAAACACATGTTGTAGAAGAGCAACTCCAGCATCGGTAGTATTTCTACCTTTTCTGAAACCATATTGGTTGCTATTTAATAATTTATTTACACTAAAGTGTGATAAAAGCTGATTAAACATTATTTTCTCGAAGATTTTACTTAGCACTGGCAAGATAGATATAGGTCGAAAATTGGAGGGGTCACATTTTTCGCCAGACTTAAATAAAGGAATGATTTTGCTAAACTTCATTAAAGTTGGAAACTGTCTCACTTTCTCACTTTTACTTGATTTATTCTACTTACTGACACATTATTATAACACCACTTTAGCACAATAAATGCCGCTTTGATAATTTCGAAAAACTACGTCAATCTTTCTCTTTTCGTTTTTAAAAACACACAGAATATTTTTTATTTGTTTTTTTTTTTTCTCCTTTGTGAACCAGCTAAGGTCTGAGACCATGCTCCCATGTATTTAGTTCGAAATCAATTATTTATAATAAATACTTTAAGTAACCACCACGCTTGCCAAATGCGGGTTGGTGATCACAAACCCGAGCAATGTTCGAAAAAGAGACGGCCGAAAATCGCCCCAAAGTCGTTTTGTGTTTGTTTATAGAAAAACTTACAAAGACCTGACAATGTTTTTTGAAAATACTTAAATTAAATTAAAATTGCAAATCTTATATTCAGTTTCTTCTTATCGAGTGGGATATAAAACTACCACGAAAAGAGTAATGTAAGAATCTAAAAATGATCAACCATTTCCGAAAACAAAATATAATGTCACCATTTTTACGGCTCGGACAACCAGACTTTCAGCCAAAGGTAAGTTTCGTTCAAAGTATCTTACATGGTTAACCAAGGTAAACACATTTAAATAATAAAATAATTCTAATTACAGATTATATGTATATTTCTCACACTTAATAAAAAGTATTCACCTTTAAATAATATCAAATAACAAGCGTAAAATACCGTTACTCTCGGCCGTACAGAAAAACGCCATTGCTATATTATTTCAGAAAGGTTAAATGTCAAGTATTCTCTGTGACTGATCTGTCTAGCCTGTCATAATGAAGAATTTTGTTGGTTCAATTTGGGTAATTAATAATTATGTAATATAAAATAACTTGCACCGACATTGAGTCAATTTTCAAAATATTAGTGCCCATTTACTACATCAAAACACCATTTCTCGTTTGTCAATAAGTTTGTTGGAGATGATAGCTTTAGGAACATCCCAAATAAAACAGGCGCCATCGTATTAGGGAGAGTACCTACATTAGCGAAGATGGTTTGTTTAGCATTGAAATTATTAGGAATTGGAAGTACCTGATAGCGATGTCTTATTTAGGCCTTTAATTCATGGTAGTATTAGTTCTTGGCATTTCCGTAAAGTCTATTTTTTATATTATTATAATATGTCACAACTCACAATACAGTAAAAACGGAACACACAGAAGACAGCATTATTGTAATTGTAAATCGGGTAGCAGGACTGTTGGGTGCTAAGACGTTATGGTTATCTATGTTTTTTGTCTTGGCGAAGATTTATTTCAGACGGACTAAGTCCACCTGCGTCTATTTTTTTGACGACATAGTAATTGACAATGATTTAATAAAATAAATGATATTGATCAAACGGCATTTTATTTTATATCCCTATTCAATTGTTTATTAAGTTACGATGATAGTCGATCGAGCGGATTATTATTTATTATGCACATTATTGCTCATAATAACCAAAAACAACAACTTAGATATACTTAAGTATCTGTGTATTACTTTGATACTCAAAATAGTTAGTTATGTTAAGATTTTAGTTTTAAACTTGCATAAGTTTTACAAAAATATCTATGGCATTGACTAACCTATCAATCTTTAGAAAATCATTTAACTTTAAAATCCCACTATCTACGGGTCGAATTACTATATATTCTTAAATAAGACTTAAAAACAAACCCAGAAATCTAGTTTTGGTCGTGACGCATGAATTTTAACTTTTGGGGCAAACCATGTATGGAACCTCAGCCGTTTCCTTTGAAACTTTTGGTTGCCCGATCCGGGGATCGAACCCGGGACCCCGAGATCTTGTTGATCTTAAACCGCTACCAACGGGGCATTAATAATAAATACATAAAATATCATAAATAGCCACGATAAATACTTACTTTCACATAATAACTTAACCTAACCTTACCCTCTTTTTTTGTTTACGCAGGAAAGTGCATAACGCATACCTACTGTTTCAGGGGCAACAGGGGCAACATTAACCACTGTTCGTCCGAAAATCATACCTACTAATAGACCTGTGATGTAACACGCAACGTATGTTGACGAAACATGGGAACCCAGGACGTCTTCCATGCATCATCCACGTTATCTACGTAAGTACGAGTATTTGAGTTTTTTGTAGGTACATACCTTTTCGACCTTTCCCATCTACGACTTCGGGTCGGGTCCACAAGGCAACCTCGCCGACCAGAACTGCGGCCACCCTTTACAATGGCATCCAGTGTGTGTCGCTGCAAGAGGCCGCCAACTTCTCAAGCCTACTCGCCGTGGCGCCGCCCAGAATAGCTCAAACTATACTGTAATAAAGCGAGTGTTTTTTTTTCAAAGTTATCTAATAATATCCTACTTCTTCACCTTATCCTTAATATTTTGTACACTTCCCGAATGTTATCAATTTTAATCTAATGTTTTTTTAGGAAGAGGCTGACGGCTCAAGCAGCACAGGATAACCTTACCTTACGAGAGCAGTTCAAACCTTATAATTAAGTAAGTGTTTGTAAATAAGTTCTTTATTTTATTTTTAGAAATAGATACCGACATAAAAATAAGAATTGCTATATAAACAGCTGCTGTTTTTAACATACCTCTAGGTACAACCGAATCAAAACGTCGGGAAGCAATATTTGTTCAAATTTTAATAATATAGTCATAAAGGTAACGATGTCGCGGATATAAGGTAGAATAATTCTAGCTTTTGTCCGCGACTTCGTCTGTAAAGAATAGTTGAATTTGAATTTTTATAATTATGTCACAAACCTATATAAATAACTTTTTCTTATTTTTATTCTTTACTAAAACGTGAAGATTTTGCACACGCTATTTAGAGTTGGCATCAGCCGGTGGGAAATTTTGTTTATTTTGTAATTATCTACTGTATCCTTAACCTCATGACCGTTCATGGGTAGCCACTTCAATCATTGTGTGTCGCTTCACGAGCCCGTGAGCGCGACGTGTTTAATTAAAACGGCATATTTATGTCTCCGATAAATGTATCTACATATAATCAACATGACAGAGTTTATTCGAACTATCATACGAACTTTCTTGTCCTAACTTCTAAGTATTTCATCCCCCGCGTGTAGGTAGAAATTATAAACAGCTGAAACAAATGTTTAACTACATAATTCTTCTATAGTGCCTAAATACAAAGATAAGTGGTTTTATCATCGATAATGGCGATCTCCTAATTATTTTGATCCCTTATTTCAACCCCTTCATTTTTGCGAAAAAAGGGTCTTATTTTTTGTCGTTTCCCAATATCTTGTATATGTTTTACCACATTTAATTAAAATCGGTTTTGGCGTCAAAATGTGAAGTCTTCTGCATTTCCATACGAACTTTTAAACCCACACAGGTTGAAATTTCGGGTCGGTCCCACTATACCCATTACCCATTGCAGTGGTAATGCTGGGAATTCTCTTTTTTTTTTCAAAACAGTCCCAGTTTACCCATTGAGATACGAATTGACCGATGGAAATAGTGTAAAAAAAATGCCTGCGCTAGGTATTGCTTTAATATACCACCCCGGACACACGTTACCCTCTATACATAAACAGCGCATATTATTTGTTTGTATTCACAGCTACAGACGTATTTATGTATTATAGTTATTCAAGTGGGTACATTATACCAAGAAACTTACATATCGATACCTTCAGGTTCAATTGGCGTATAAACCATTTTGGCCAAATCGAGTTAAATAAGTATACCATTTTGTTCAGATTTTTTTTCTCTATCGATCTGTATATTCGAAATGTTTAAATGCGCAAAAAAAATGTTTATACACCCTAAAAAAATATTGCCGAAAAGTTAAACAAATTCCATAAAAACAGTGTAAAAGCCGAGTGGTTGTTTTTGGTATTTCTGTTAAGATGTAATGACCATACGTTTTTTTAAGCCAGGGCGTAAAATTCTATGATAATTGCAAATGGTTTTTACGTTAAGAGTGTTAAGACGCATTCAAAGATTTCAATGTCGTAAGTCCACGTGTTCAGTAGGTTGTATATAGAAGATGAGTAAGAGCGGATTGACTAGTATTTCGTTTCACCTATTCTAAATAGGCCTAGGCTTATTTTTTTATTAATATGTTTTTTTTATAGTCACTAAAAACGTATAGTTGATTATTTCTACTTGGAATTATTTTCATAACTTCTGCCAGTGCCGCTGCCTATCGACTTCGACTAAATGTGATAAATTAAAGACTTTAAAACAAAGAAAACGAGCCACACTGTACTCAAGAAAGCAATTTAAAACTTTTTGAGATGCTCTCTAATGAATTTCTTTCTTTAAAAGTACCCAAACTTTTAATTATTGCCATAAATGGTCACTTTTAACAATAATGAAAGTTGTAAAGGCTCTACTCCGTGTTCAGAAGTCTCAAATTCATCACAACCAATCGATATCAATTTTATTGGCGGTAGCCCTGAACCGGGAAAGAAGTCTTAATTTTTTGCCGTAATTGCATAATTATAAACTTTGTAAGCTAAAATATTAATGATATAAAAAAGCACCACATAAAATATAACTAACTACAAAAGAATTATTAGCAAGAAGTAATTCCAGTCTCGCCGCGCTGCCTGGCCGATCCGAAGGTTCCCATTACGCTGGCTGCATCGCCACGTTGAATGGCAACGGAGACCTGGCTGAACTAACCAGGACCCAGAGCGGGAATCATTCCCTTTCTCTCGCAACCGTCGCCCTAACTCCTTAAAAAGGTCTCGAGCCTCACTACCCCATGGTCCTGCCATCTCAACTGCGAACGGTACGAAATCGTAGAATGACTCTAATGCTGAATATTTAGAGTGTTTCAACTTCGCACCGTTTTCCGCCACCCACTCCGCAGAAATGACGGTTTGTTTCAAATGAGACGCAGCAAAAGTGCTAACACACGTAGCATCCTATAAGAGACACCGACCCCTCCGCCATGGAACCGATGTAAGTCCATCCGGCCTCTTACCATCTGTCCGAGAAAGTCCCGGAGGTTCTAAAATACACGGAATATTTAGTGATGTCATGGCCCTACGAATAATCTCATTAATTGAATGGTGCCTCGGAAAGCAACCCGCATATCTCTGACAGCTTAAACCATGGTGTCCATTCTTCTCCACCATTAAACCACAAATACAGCGATGCGCTTCACACACCTTGCCCCCCAATCTTAGACCCACTGCTATTCTTAAAGAATCGTTATCGAGCAGTGTGCCCAATTGAGGAGAAGGAAAGGCATGTAACCACGCACCAGATTCAGGCCTTATGCCATCCTTCAGACGCGCCAAATCAGCTCCTCCGGCAAAACTCAACAAACGAGAATATAATAAATTACAGAGGATGTCGTCCCATTCCTTCTGAACCACAAGATTTTCTGGGCGGTCATCAGCTGGACAAAGCATGGTCCACAGAAGTGAATATTAGTTTCGTCTTTTAAGTTCCAATATGTTGATTTTTTCTAATTAGAGTTATTAAAAATTCTTAATTTTGTGCCATAATTTTACTACAAAATTGTAAAATAAAAACAATAACAGAAAGTTATTTTCGTACTCTGGCAATTTAATTTTATCTACATTAACCAAATATAGTTACAACACTAAAAATATATATGCTTATAGTAAACATAACATTATTTTTATACAATGTTTTATTAATTCATTTAAATAAATCACTATAATCAATGGTTGTAAAAACCAAAAAATCTACATCTATCGGTCTTTACGTCAGCAATTGCAATCTCATGTTTACTAAAAATTCAAAAACGACGTAAAGAGATATTTAGATCCATTATAGGACGTTGTATAAACCACCGAGTGTATTTTTTAAAGACGTAAATCCAAGCTAACTTCAAAACTAACGAAGATGGGCATGTTTTGAATATTTAGATTTTTTTATCGCAAAATTTTAAGAATGTTTTCTCTTGGTAATTTTTTAATAGCTTCTGAAATAAAAAAGAAATGATTTTTTTATAAAAAAAATACTTTTTTTGGCTCTCCTGAAAAGTACGGTTTTGGTTTATACGAAAATTGAACCGGAAGGTATCGATATGTAATATAAAAAATCCTTGTATTATACTAGCTTACCCCGCGAACTTCGTATCGCCTCAGAATAATTTAATTTGATTTTGACGTCTTAAAATTAAATGTCACTGGCACCAAATATGGCGTTTACCTAAGGCGTTTACCTTACCAAACTTCTGAAACAAATAATTTGCAATAAAATTATATTGCGACTGATAATTAAAATGTAAGCTATCCTCCTATTATATATATCCTATCTTTCAAGTTGGATCAAACTGCACACGGTGTGCAAATTTGATTAAAATCGGTTAAGTAGTTTTGGAGTTCATCGCGGACAAACAACGTGACACGTAATTTATATATACATAAGATTATAAGATAAGATAAGATAAGAAAGAAGAAAGATAAGAAGATTATATTATCGTTAGTATTTATTTATTTTTATAAATCACAATGGAGGTAGCTAGGTAGACGTCCGTGTACCTTACTCAGCAGGGCACACTGAAAACAAGCGCCATGGCCTACTCGGGCCATAGCACATGCTGAACACGTGAGGTGATGAGGTCCTTTTAAAGTGGACGTCACGGACACGTAGTGGCACTGTTTCTTGTTGTTGTATGTTTATGTTTTTTTTTTGTGTTAGTTTTATTATTGCTCTCTAAGATTGCTCTCTTGAAACATGTGCTTAATGCTTGGGAGAGTAAGCTAGATGCCATAGGTGTATTTTGTGACCTTTCCAAGGCTTTCGATTGTGTAGGTAGACCATGAAACATTGCTTAAAAAACCTAAACATTATGGTGCATCGAATGATTCCTTGGATCTAATAAGTTCTTACCTTAGAGACAGAACACAAAAAGTTTGCATAAATGGAGCTGAGTCTTCAGGGTCGGCCCTTATAATGGGTGTCCCTAAGGGATCAGTATTAGGACCCCTGCTATTTTTAAATTATAATAAAACCGGTCAAGTGCGAGTCGGGCTCGCGCACGAAGGGTTTCGTACCAAAAAGGCCAAAAAAACGAGTTTGTTGTATGGGAGCCCCACTTAAATATTTATTTTATTTTTAGTGTTTGTTGTTATTGCGGTAACAGAAATACATAATTTGTGAAAATTTCAACTGTCTAGCTATCGCAGCTTTTGGTGACAGAGCGACGGACAGACGGACAGACGGACAGACAGCGAAGTCTTAGTAATAGGGTCCCGTTTTTACCCTTTGGGTACGGAACCCTAAAAATGACCTTCCCTGTTATTTACATAATCTAAAACACCAGCCAAGACTTGTCCCGAAGCAGTGGTAGGTTTAAATATTGGGACGTGTAAAAGCGCCTCCTGGGGCCTATTTGCAATTTTAAAAAAATTACCGACTTAAAAAAAAGGAGGAGGTTCTGTGTTTGTCTGTTTAAATCTTGTTTTTTTTTTGTGTGCTACTATATGTGCTGTGTGTGATGTCCAAATTTTAATAAATGTATTTTCTTTATTTCTTTCTTAATAAATATGGAGATAATTTTAAAATAATATTTTATATACAATTTGTTAAATTGTACAATTTTTTATTTTACAGTCAATTTGTTATAGAAACAATTTAACGTGTTACGTTCTTTATGCTAAAAAAAATACAACAAAAATGTTTAAAAGATACTGGCGAAATAAGAACCACCTCTTATTTTAAATTCGGTTAAAAATACTTTCCACACAAACCATAAAAGTTGCTTTGCTTAGTCACTTGCTTTGGAGAAATCCAGTTCCGGCGGCGCCACCACTAGTGGGTTCGCCATTTGTTTGTTAGGGTGCCTTTTGCACCCCACACCAGCCCGATCACGCCCGCTAGTATAGTATGGGCACCGGCACGAGCGAGACAAATTTCTGGTTTAACTGAATAGAATGATAGACATAAATTATAAATCGGATGAGTTACTTTCTTTTTATCCGAATACGGCAAAGCCAAAAGGAAGGGTTATGATTTTAGCAGTCTATGTTCCCCATTAGCGGCTAAACTACTGAGCCAATTTTCGTGAATCGATTCCTTAATATATCTACATAGTACAGTTAAAAAACGCTACCTTTCGTTCTATCTTCGAAATTTTTACCTTTCTTACCATTAATGAAAATGAGATAAAATGAATTTTCATAGGTACTATTAGCTAACTATACCGTGTGTGATTTTGCAAACCACAGTTATAGTAATGGCAAAATCCAGCTTTTTCATTAATTGACAGACCCTATGTAACCGTTATTATAAATGAATATTTCTACGCTATTAGTAGCAGAATGTGCTGAACTATTTAATTAATAAGAGTTTAAACCACCACTTTCTTAGAAATAAATCATTTCATTTTATTTCATTTCATATAAACTTAAATAAAATTAGATCACTAAATCGGAATTTGATGAAAATGTAAATTTATGGCATAAGGAATGAAGATATTTTCTACTGAAAAGAAGTTTTTATTTTGTGTGTGTGTTCATATTAAGAATTAATATAAATCAAAGTAATCGGAGCACATTTTCGAAAGTTAAAAGACTAAAAACACACTGTATTGAGGAACTAATATCTACTTTACATTTAGTTTGATTAATTGCTGATGTATGGTATAGTTACTTATGGTTAACTATAATTTTTATTCGTAGTAGATATACATATACATACATATCAACCTATACATGAGTTCTTATTTCTTCGCAGAATGTATAGATTCTACTAGGTAACTTATTTTAAATGTCTAAAAACAATTTACTATGAAGTAGCAAATAATAAATCTTTATTAGGAAAATATGCAAGTACCTACCTACTTAAAAATGATAATTTGTTACAATGATATTATCATCAACATCCATAAATCCTGGCAATGAATAAAATCAATTTGTACTTAATTCATTAATTCGTCACTACGTGTTCTTTTAAATGTTATGGTAATTATTAATTTCAATCAGTATCAATACTAGAGTTTCACAGTAGGTAAAAGCCTCAGATTTCACAATAACTCGCAATGCCGGAAATAACCTGAATAAAAATAAAATATCGACAGAGATTCGAATAGAGCGTTCGTTCCGTGGCGATATTGAACAAACTTGCGCTAGCGCACGCCTAAATCTGACGGAGGAGCTATTTCGGGAACAGTCTACCCTGCCTGCCACGCGCTCCTGCTGATCCCACAGTCGACAGTTCTTTGTCTTATTAAAAACATATTGCACGATAGCTATTTTAAAGTACCTAACGCATCCTCGATTTGCTTTTGCGCGGATGAAAGTGCGCTTTGTTTATAAAAGTATTCCAAAATGGGAATCGTACTCAGTAGTGGTTCAGCGAGAGTGCGTGATACTGAACACGTCACAAGTGAAAGTGAAAAAATGAACAATGCTGGTGGGTCCCGTGATTATGAGAACGAAAACTTCAATGATGATCATCAGGAGGCGGTCACAGATGAAGCCCGAGCTAAAAATAAAAAGGATGAAATGATAGAATTCAAAAAACAACTAAGTATAAAACGTGAACAAAGGAAGAAGATACTTGCTAGACATAGAGCTGAAAAAGAAGAATTAGAGAAATCATTAAATCATGAAAAACAGTCTAAATTTGAATTAGTTCAAACCAATAAATTTCTTCGGGAGCTTTTAGTTCAGCATAACATTGAGATACCTGAAAACCTTCTTTCTTCAAATCAAGATTTAGATCTTATCAGTGCTGTTGCCCAAATGGAAAAAGAATTGGATAGTATGAAATCAAATAACAATAAGCTAAGAAAAGATTTAGCTGAATCCAACAATACCCTTCAAAACGCATACGCAGATATTGCAGATTTAAATTCACAAAACATTGAATCTATGAAACAAATAAGTGCACTCAAAGAGGTGGTTACTGTAAGCAAAACAATGATCGGAATCCGAGAACAGCAACTCAATGAGGTACCTACTTAAATATTTAGTTTTTCGCACTTAGATTGCGATTTTGTAGGCCCAGCTCAACGAAAGGTATTTTACGTTTTCTACCATTTACAAGTTGTGATTGAAAATACCACCATAATATTTTCATAAGCCTTAGAAACCGCTAAGACACCGACCTAGAGAGCCATGTATTGTGTCTTGGTCGGTCAGGGACCGCGACGCAATATGACGTCATTTTATTGGCATCTTAACTTGTCAATACGCCAACCATACAGTCAACAGTCGATGCAGGAACAATCGTCATCGGATCATACATACTTACATGTTTACATGCTCTCTTTTTTGGCCACATCATTGAATTCACACTAACCTTATGCTAATCTTTGATCATTTCATTACATAAAAAAAACATAGTCGAATTGAGAACCTCCGCCTTTTTTTGAAGTCGGTTGAAAATTAATTTAAACTACAGTGAATCAAATAGATAGGTAGATAAATACTCTTTATTGCACACCAAACATAAAAGCAACACGTGAAAAGATTTAGGATTCTAAAATTAAGGCGCTTAGAGCGATCTCTACCAGGCAACCATCCGTCAATATGAAAATTACGGGTAGTCAATTGTTAAGTAGAAGTCTTTTTTATCGCGCATCTTCTCACGTTTATGTGCCATTTGTCACTATGTACCATGGGTATGACCGAAAGAGAATTAATTGATGCTACTCTGCTTTTATCATTAGTTCGATAACGGTTCAGTTCCATAAACGAGCAAATTGACTTGTATTTGTAATAGTATCTGATGGGTTCATGCAGGACAAAAGTGTATGACATGTTAGTTTGATATCAGTATATAAACTTGAAAAATTATGTCTCCAGACTGGACTCGAACCCGCATCTCCTCGCAAAGCGGGCGCGCAGATGCGGGTTCGAATCCCGCCTAAGACATAATTTTTCAAGTTTATATACTGATATTATAATAGCAAATAAATTGCTAAAACCATTGAATTTTAATATCATCTTATTTATTAACTTACATACTGTATGTTGACGCAACGGCCCATAGTGAGTCTAGATCTCGGACATCAGATCACGCCATACCTCTTGGTTTTGTGATAGCTCCCCATGTTGCTATGGCCGATCCATGGTCCAACGGAGCTAAGCAGGTCTTCAAGGTCAGATCAAGTTTAATAGTTATTAGTAACTTGTTTTCTTTTTAGCTTAAAGATAAATTGAGTGAAATCGAGAAATCACTTGCTGACCGAGAAGCAAGCATGTTATCAACAGACTTGAGACAGGAGTATGAAAGACAGTTACAGAACATTCGCACATTACGCGGACTGTACGAAGAAAGAGCTCGCCTAGCGGAAGTTACCAGAGCGAATCTTGCTCGTGAGCTAGAAGAACAGAAAATGCTGAACCAAACAGAAGTCAACAAGTATGTACAAACACTAACCACAACAAGTAACGACTTAAATATCAAAATTATTCTTACTTTAACGTAATTGTTAAATAACAATATAACATACATATATTGTATTTAACAATTACGATTGAACTATTTTTAAGCAAGTCATTTAGCTAGCTGTGCCAGCTTAAAAATAATTCAGGCACTGAATATAAGGTAAGGCAGGCAAATCTTCACCCAAACTTTGTTCAGGAATGAACCGGTCTACTTATTTACAATTGACTTGCTTAAAAACAGGTCAATCGTAATTGTTAAATAACAATATACGTATGTTATATTGTTATTTATATATTATATTATTTATATATTATATTATTTATATAGACTTCGTCCTCGTGAAATATGACTGTGGGTAGCATTTTTTATTGTTTAGGCTAACTAATTTACAAATAAGACACATGCATACGTTTAAATACCAAGAATAAAAATACAATATTTCTATACAAACTTTCATCCCCTATTCCCATGTTATTCTATCCCTTGAAGGTAAAATTTGTACAAATTAAAATGACGTTTTTATTTGTATCTAAAAACGGATTTAAAAATTAAATCCAAGCTAAGTTTGCTTTAAAAATGACGATAAAACTTTACTACAATCTTTCACATTAGATTTTTAATGCCATAAAAAGTCAATATCCTTTCTCAGATTCTAAAGTATGTACCAAATTTCATTTAAATCGGTTCAGTAGTTTTGGCGTGAAAGCGTGACAGACAGACCAGGCAGACAGACATAGTTACTTTCGCATTTATAATATATTTGTAAGGATGACAAATGTACCTATGTGTATATTTCGTTATAGTTAAAACAGATACCTACTTTTTGAATAAGTATACTTAACATAAAAGAAGATGTTTTTTTACTTACTATTATTTTTTCCAGATCCAATAACTTGTTGAGTAAAATAAAAGAACTTGAAGATAAAGTTGATGTTCTAGTTGAAACAATCCAGAATAAAAATAATCAAATAAGCGTCAGTCACGATGAATCACAAGGTTTCAAAGCTGAAATGACGGTAGTCAACAAGGTAAACATTTTATAAATAAGTACAAACCGTTGCAAAACTTAAAAGAATAACTATTAATAACTTAAGTAAAAGTAAAGTAACAGCCTATAATCATCCCACTGCAGGGAAAAGGCCTCCATCATTGAATTCAAGTTACCACAGCAATGATGGGTGTACGGGCATAATCACCACGCTTGCCAAATGCGGGTTGGTGATCACAAACCCGAGCAACGTTCGAATATTCGAAACTTTTTTGTTGCCCGACCCGGGATTCGAACCTGGGACCCCGAGATCTTGGCCCGGTATTTAAGCCACTAGACCAACGGGGCGTTAATAACTTAATAATAACTATTTATTATAAATTCATGCTTTACGCGGACACTCTAAGTGATTAACCACAGACTAGTGTCACCTAGAAATTAAATTATTATTATTTTTTGAATCATTCGTAAAGATAAATTATTATTATGAAATAATGGCTCCTGCTATAATACAAATCCTAACCTATCATAATACAAATTCTTTAATAGGTACACTAAGCAGAGCTTGCACTTTAGCGAGTAGCGACAACATCTGAATGACAATAACGTATACGAGAGTAGAATAGATTCAACGAATACTAATAATTTTTTTACCGACAAAACATTTTATATTTAAGTGTATCATTACATAAGTCTATTATCAGAGGCGTTAGGCGACAAACCACATGAGTAGATCTATGTAAATGTGGCTAACCTATTAACATTAGCTAGTAACCTACTCGTACACCTGCATCACCTGCATGCATGCATACATTAGATTCTTGCAATCCCCGTATGAAAAAAGCAAACTCTGCTCCGTTGCGATAAGAGTGAAATGTCGAGTTTTCATGTGCTCTGTGGTGTTGAACTGAATGCAAACCTCGGCGGCCCGCGAAGCGGCAACGTCCCATTAGATCCGTCGCACGTTATATTCTATAGACTTTTTAATTTGCAAAAAACATAAACATCAAAAAATCTAACATCTTCTTAATAAAAATAATCCGCGAAAAATGAATTATTATAAATAAATAAACTCAAGCAACATAAGTTGGGTTGTTTTAGGTGTTGCGCTGTTATTTTACACGTTATATTACCTAAAAAGCTACAACACACACCTAACAGTTTAGTTTTATAATCCATTCAGAACCACTAGACTAAAACTTATTATTCGTACTTTTTGTTTGCCCGTAGTTATTTTCCGAAGTGCTCTTAGGGTCTAAGACAAAAAAGGATCTGGACAAGTTAGTCCACCGTCTTGAAGAAAATCATGGAATACTTACACAAATGGCTGAAAGGGAAAACGATTCTGAAGCCTCCACAGCGTTACCTAAACTTTTACTAGAATTAGTCAATCAAGTGGATGGTGATGAAGAACAAAAGGAAATAATAGAATCACTACCTGATAGTGAAAAATCACCAGAGCAGCAGGAAACATTAGAAGAAGTATTAGGTAAAATTTGATCATCGTAACATAAACAATTGATTTATTTAGAAGTCGGTTAAAAACAGAAAAGTAACATCGGGATTATTTTTCAACTTTACTACATTTTTTTAGATATTAGTACTTTCAACATCATTATTTTCTTTTTATAATAAAAAAGTTACAGTTATGTAATTTTTAGTTAGTTTTAGTTTATTATTGATTCCCGCCGATTCCCGCCTTAAGCATTCAAATTTTTATTTATACTTTTTTGCTATTACTATCAATTTTATATTATGTCTATTACAATATTGTGATGATATAATACTGTTGAACGGGATTGTCCGATGTTAAGTAATGTTATTAAAAATACTATTTTAATTATAGAAAAAAACAGCTCTACATCAGCAGAAGAAATCGTTCAAAATTTGCCTAAAGTATGGCGAGTTCTAATGGAGCTTTTAAGTCATCAAAGCGAGGCCGAGAGCAGCCCTGAAGAAAAAGTGACAACTTGCTACAAATCTGTAGACACAAAATCTGGCCCTGTACTAGTGCCAAGCGTTAGTCAGACTTACATTAGACTAAAAGTAAGTGATTACGCAACGCTATAATTGTCTAACACAAGTCTTTTGCTGCATGCTATATAAATTTTTTTAAGGTTCTATGATAACACTGTGTCATGGTCATAAATTAGCCGAATCCGAAAATAAAAACTTTCACATCCAGTGTATTCCACTGCGCATAAAAATGCTCATAATTTTTATGTATTTTGGTTCAGAGCCAAAATTGACTGTGGAATGCCTAAAAACATCGGACTGCAAAATAAAATTGTCTTCGTTCACACAGAAGTAATATGTAAATTCACTACTAACCTATTCAATTATGGTTTCAGGATCTAATTGTGGAAAAATTGGGGCTGATTAAAGAAGTTAATCGCATGAAGCAGCTGAACTCGCATTTAGAGACTCGGCTAGAAGAACAAGAGCGCCGACTTTGTTCTGTTACTACAGAACTGAGCAAAACGTGGCACGTTGTAGGTAGGTTACGGCGACACCATCATCAGTTACACACGCATGAGAAAATTCTTAAATATGAGTTACAACAAAAAAGAAAACTATTAAATGAATTGAAAGAGGAATTAGAATACTGTAGAGATAAATGGGAACAAGCTCGAGAGAAAAATACGCAATCTGAAAAAGACTGGAGAAAACTCAGAGCTGAATTTTCAAGTCGAAAAACAGAATCACCAGCTTTTAACAATTCGGCTGAAAGTGGATACAGTGACGAGAAGCCTTCAGATGAATCCTCTGAATCTAACGATGAAAGTGAGTACGTAACAGAACCGCCAATGAGATACAAGAAAAAACTAAAAAAATCTTTCGAAACGATAATTGATTCTAGTACGGATTTGAATCTAGCTGCAGAAAGAGAGGACCCAGCTAGTGATATGCTAGATGTTGCAGATTTGCCTCTTGATACACAAGACGAAAGCCATAGTGAAAATGGACCAAAAAGTGAAGTTCTATGTGAAGAAACTGAAGATGAAGTCGGTGATATTACAATAGACTCTATTATCGAAGAAACAACAGTACATGAGAAGAATCATGCTCATGTTGAGAAATTTTCCTCTTGTCCTCCTGGGACAAGTTCTATTATTACAGATAATGCACTTCCTGGTACTGCACAAATAACTTTGATTAATCCAGCAGAAATCTTAAAAAATATTACACAACAGAATGAAAGATTAGCTAATAGAGATCAAAAACTTGAAAATTTGGAAAAGAATAGTGCAAATTTAATCCAAAAAGTAAAATTAACCAATAAGTTGGGCGCACAAATAAACAGTACTTTAGATCATATTTTAAATCAGCCTCGATCTAGTAGAGACACAGAACGTGAACAATCTAATAAAAATTGCCAAAACGTTTTACAACCAGAAACATCAAGTGAAGATGATGATGAAACGACTCTGAATAATAGTAATGTGAATACTGAAGCTCAGAAAAAATACAACGAACCGGAATACCAAGCAAACCAAGCTTTAAATAGTAAGGATTCGTCCGAGAATACGTTTTCTGAAAATTCACAATCAATGTGTGATTCATCTGGTTCTGTTTATGAAACTCCTACAACTAGCATTGTTGATTTTAAAGCCATTATAGAAAACGCGAAAAAGCAAGATGAACGGTTGACTCTAAAAGACCAGAGGTTTGAGAGATTAGAGAATGAGTGTTCCGAAGTGATGAGTAGCATAAATAGTACTATAGGCACAAGTATGGTACTTTCTACTAAACTAGACATACTTCATAACAGAGTATCAGATGATAGCAACGATGGAACATCAGATGAGAAAAAAGATATACATATAGAAACGGATGGACAAGAACCGTCTACATCATCCGATGTCGATCACGAAGCGAGATTTGCTGCAAGAGATATCAGATTGAAGCGGTTAGAGGAACAGACTAAATGTCTTGTTAACAAAGTTAACAAAACCACAAGTAAAGGAGTAAAGATAAATTACAAGCTGGAAGAACTTCACAATATTTACGGTTCTGAGAGTTCACGGGCAGGCACTCCATCAGAAGAAGGTGATGATAAAAATGATGAGAATGAAACACCAAACGAAGACTCCCCTCTGTAAATTCGGAATTATTGTGATCGTATAGCAATCGGCCATGTAATTAGGACCTTAATTGGCAATTATGAGAACTAATTGAAAAATAAATAAATAATAAACACTACTGTTAAGCTTTAACATTTATTACATTATAATAATCAGGTACATCAAGATCGCCAGCGACACAATGTCAATTATTCCTTACTGGTTTACAATCTTATTTTCCGTTAATGGTGCTTTAAGTACATGTACGAGGGGACGCTGTAATGTGATCTGTTTTTTTTGTTACCCTCAGCAAATTTATGACATTGAATAATTAATTATAATCATATATTCCTTAAAACAATAGGTGTAGTCATATCGTTTTGACTCCCAACAAGGGAGTCGAAACGATAATATACACAGCGTCTTTCGTGTCTCCATTGAACAAATAAATTTTTCAAAATATCTTTAAACACTTTGTGACTTAAGAATTTAGGCAGATTACTTTTCAGCCTCCCTTCGTAAGCAATATGTATTTAAAAACGCAACCATTTTAAAATTCCTAACCATTCATAAACCTAAATTTTGAAATATAAATACCAAATATTATTTTCATTTGTAATACCTACGATTTTTGGTTCCATCTAACAGTCTATGGGATGAAACTACGTGGTTATTTATGAAAATGTTTGTATTCCAATACTATTTTATGTATTGGAACGAAGAAAACTTGATGTTTTTCGTGGTTCATACTACTATATTTCTTTCCCTATGATACTCGTACTACTACAAGCATAGGTATTTACAATCTATTTGTAACATCAGTTTTGTGTAACAGTGTGTTTGTCTTACTCATTTTTTAACATTGCCCTGTGTAAAAAGGGCATTCGGCCGAAAAAATACTGTCAAGGATTTGATAAATGATTTCCATTTTTTCAAAAATCCAATTATCGTGCTTTACACCTAACAATCCACCAATCACCACACACCGCAGAGTCACAACGGGTGAGCGCGGATAGAGTTTTTCAATTTACCGGATTCAAGTTGAAAGGGCGCATTTTTAAACAGCCCATAAGTATACCCACACTACGAGAGCCAGCTTTGTTTAGAAGTTGGACTGACGTTTGGATGTCTTAAACTTGAATCGATAGTGTGAATTTATGTTTGTTGCTAAATGACTGTAGTCTATTAAACTCTGGTAACAGTACCACTTCAATGAGACTATACTTAGTTGATGAAGCTTTACACAAAGGAGCACAAGCCATTTATATACCTAAAAACGTAAACGTCAACGTAAATGACATCTTTTAATATACATTAAAAACATTAGTAAATGACATCTTTTAAAGTACATTAAACATAAGTACATGTAAACTTATATCTACGTCTTTTCGATTCTGTATTCCATCCACACTTACGCTTCATACTTCACCCTTCCCTTTAAACGATTTGGAGTCTAAGCTGTCTTTAATGGATTTGACGTCGAAGATGCTGTCTTCCACGGTGGCAATGACCGCGTGCTGGACTTTGCCCGCGCTCACCGGAGCGATCCTGTACAGCCGCCAGGCGAGCACCGACAGAAGAAGCATTTCCACGAGCGTCATACTGTTCTGTAGCACTGGACAAATAAAAATATATTATGTTGAAGTGATGAAGGATCAGAAATTCAGAAACAGAGTGAAACTACTTAGATAATAATGGACAGCGAGAAACGTTTGCAACCCCTTCTCTGCGATCAATCAATCTATGCCAAATTAATACAAGTTCTATTAGGTGTTTATTATTTTTATTATCTGGTGTTTCACAAGGTTTTCACTCAGTTCTACATGATGATGGATCGGCAAGAAACTAATAATTGCAAGTGAGGAACTTCTGCGATCCTTTTACGGCGAATCTATGATGGAATCTATATCTACTAGCTAAGTTTGGATTAATTATTACATTAAACGATGCCTGATCCAAAATTACAATTATTAGTGTAACTACCTACTACCTACTACTCTATTTCTCTCCTTACTTAGATTTAGATAAACATTTAAATATTTTAATTTAAACGTTCTCGTATATTTTTCATTTCGTAAATTTTATCAGGAACATCAAAAGTCAGCTTTTACATTTTAAATTTTAATTTAAGTTTTCGTCTTCGTTATCCGATGTCCAGAGCTGAGCCATTTTATTGAGTTTACTTATTCTTAAATATCTTACATTTTAAAAGACATTCACTCAATCGATTTACCAAAGTTACCAGAACTACAAGCTAACTAAAAATAAAATACCAATTGAGGTCATGGAGATAACGCTTGCTATGAATTTATGCACCCTCGTTCCATTTGAATCAAAGGACTTCAGAATTTCAATAAAAAAGTAATATGAAAAGTAGTAAAATATGCTTATGACCATAATCAATGATGTAATATTATCGAGAAAACAAACACCCTGGTTCTCGCATCAGTGATTACAAGCCCTCGTATCTGAACCTTCAAAAACTCTTCGATAATTCACAATGAGATTGCGGAGAAGCTGATAACGCTTGTGTAGATTAATAGTAGGAAATAAGTTTATCTTTTGCTGCAGAAATGATAAGAAAAGTGATCGTAATAGCATTAAAAACTTCTTTCTTGGCCTCTGTAAACTATTATTTTGAAACAAGCCGCAAAACTGATATGACTGGTACCAATTCATAGTTATGACGTAAAGGTATTCTACTCGTTTATTACTCCATTAGATGTCTGTAAGCACTTACTCATATGTTGGCATCAGCGAAGTGATTTCTTTTGTACTCGTAGCAAAAGTATAAAAAACATTGAATCGTATTTTATGTTGATTGGTAATAGTAACGAGGTAAATTCATCTGTATAAATTCATTCATCTTAAGCGCAGATACAGGAACTAATATAATCATTACTATTTCATTGCTTCTTGGAATTTACGTGTGTAAGATTTTAAACTTACTGTTAACAAACACGTCAGGATTCAGCGACATAACGCAGGGCATTGTAAAAGCCCGCGGCAGAAACCTTATGATGCCACACTGGAGCTTCACGATGAGAAGAACCAGCTGCAGAGCGAAGAACTTCGCTCGCGGCCGGAGCCCTGCTGCCTCAGAGGCTCGCACTGACATCGTCACCCCCCAGATTCCAGTCAGGATGGACGCTGCTACAAACGGCTGCAAGTACGTGAAACTGCGCAAGTACAGCATCTGGAACATTCGTTAATCATTGCTAGGTGAAATACTGTGTGTGTCGTGTGGTGCTGGCACATGGAGTGTATAATAAATAACAGCACCTGAGTGTCATCGAGGCGATTATAGAAGTATTGCTAGAAGAAGACGGACAGCAGCTTTTTACCACGCTTTTATTAGCTTGGGTTGTATCTATCTATGTATCTATGTATGTAATGGAATCTTTGAGCATAAATTTGACCGATTTCCAGAAGTTTGATTAATTTGAAACTTTGCACACGTATCAAGGACCGATGACAATGCAATAATTTAATAACAGTTTTCCCAGTTTTCCTCTGTAAGAGGGAGTAAAAGAGATAGAGCTAGCGCGCGATCTGTATCAATTATGTTTCCTGCATAGGTTTGGACTTACAGTCGGTAAAGAAGGAATCAAATCTTATAAACTAAACTAAAAAGTAAAAAATAAATTATAGTTTAAAAAACTAAAAAACCACGCTTTTAAAACAGATTGAACTAAAAAATTAAAAATAAAACTGTAGTAATCAATTGAAAAATTCATATTATTGTACAAAAAGCGTGGGGGGCTTGATTTAGATTGTTGTAAATATTTTATCAATAATTTATTTACCACGCTTTTACTAGCTTGGGTTGTATCTATCTATGTGTGTAATGGAATCTTTGAGCATAATTTTCACCAACTTCCAGAAGTTTGATTAATTTGATACTTTGCACACGTATCCAGGACCGATGACAATGCAAGAATTTAATAACAGTTTCCCAGTTTTCCTCTGTAAGAGGGAGTAAAAGAGATAGAGCTAGCGCGCGATCTGTATCAATTACGATTCCTGCATAGCTTTGGACTTACAGTCGATAAAGTAGGAATCAAATCTTATAAACTAGACTAAAAAGTAAAAAATAAATTATAGTTTAAAAGACTAAAAAACCACGCTTTTAAAACAGATTGAACTAAAAATATTTAAAATAAAACTGTAGTAACTAATCAATTGAAAAATTCATATTATTGTACAAAAAGCGTGAATTGATTTAGATTGTTGTAAATATTTTATCAATAATTTACTATATCTGTAGATATCATAACAAGCACCCCACGCTTTTTGTACAATAATATGATTTTTTCAATTAATTACTACAGTTTTATTTTCAATTTTTTAGTTCGTTCAATCTGTTTTAAAAGCGTGGTTTTTTAGTTTTTTTAACTATAATTTATTTACACCATATTGCTTGGCCAAACTGCGATCGCATACCTGCATGTTGAATAAGTAGGTACCTATTACTAATTATGACAATAAGTATACTTCTTGTGGATATGGCCAGCGGACGGCCGCGGTCTGATGAGGATGATTATTATAAAAAAACATAGGAGATTTTAGAAGCCAGAAGAAGATGCCGTTATTTTTCAGTTATTCGTGTTGTCCTTTGTTATAAATTATATCGTATCTTGTTCTTTTTAAGAATTTTATAAATAAACAAACAGAGTTTAGGTGCTTTTTATACTCATATACTTTTCTATTTGCTTGATTTGATTATTTCCGATAAACATATGATGCGCTCAATTATAAACTTACTCATTATTTCATGTTGTTTTGAGTTATGTAAATAATTAAACCAGGGCAGAAAATAACTAACTCATCACAACTAAAACATCAGTAACGTTATTTACTGATATATATACCTTTTTGCAAAATAGGGAATGGATTAAAAATAATTTTTACATCAGCTAAATTGCAAACAGAAATTGACAACTCGTCATACTAACAAGTAGAATAGAATTATTTAATTCATTTTATTAGCGGATTGTTTGTAATCCCTAAGATAAAAAATAAAAATAAAATAAAATTAGCTGGAGGAGTAAGTAGTTAGCACTTTCCCAGACACAATATGCACAACACTATTGTATCCCGTAACGTGTTGTTAAACAAAATATAATGTAAGTATGCTGTTTACCATGTCTTCAGCCCAGATGAGAAGAATAATGATGTAGATAAGTGCTTGAACTATCGGCATCTGAAGTACAAGATAACGTAGTCGGAGGACATTGCGTCTGCAAGTAAAAGTAAAAGCCATAATGATACCAATTTGAAAAAAAAAAATTGTAACATATCAAGTTTCAGATTGCATTTCCAAGACAGCTTGAGCATAACTCGGGGGCTCTCTTCTTCACTAATCAATCACAGCTCTGCAAGAGCATAGAGTCTAAGATAGTATAGATTATTATAACCATTTTTACTTACGATTTCGTACGCGTAAAGAAACTATCCCACAGAATTCATACCTACTTTTTTCCGGAATAAAAAAATACCTATGTGCTATTCCAGTTTATAATCAATCTCCGTGCCAAATTTCACACAAATCGCATCAGCCGTTCCGACGTGATTTAATAACAAACATCCATCCAAAATATTAGTAAGATTGTCTTTGAGGCGCATCGAGTTTCAAGTGACTTATATTAAAATCTGCTTCTACCAGACAAACAGACTTAATGGAATGTCAGCTAGTAAGTACCACGTATACATTCATACTACTTCAAACGTTGAGAACAGCAACGAGCCTCGCCCAATGATATTTTAAATATCATTGGCCTCGCCAAAATATATTTTGGTTTTCATTAATAAACGAAAGACAATTGGTCAAAGTTCAATCAATGTAACCATATTTACAATTTTAAATCGCCACGCTTACGGGATGCGGGTCGGTGATCGCAGGCCCGAGCAGTGTTCGAAATTAAGTAGGCATAACGCCTATAGAGTTTCATGGGCGTAGACTAGCCTCGCCCTCACCTGCTAACAGCTAAATCCAATTAAACCATCTAAAATGTTGAATAACCCTTGCTGCCCTTTCAAAATAACGTTGCAATTATCATTTCAGTTATTAATTAAGCGTGTAGGTAATTTAAAAAGTGCGACTTCAATCTAATGGATTAGGTATTGTTAATTTTTGCAACTTAAGTGGCGATAATTATTGACGGATACCTTAGGGTATTCGTACATAATAATAAAACTTGTACCTTTTGTTATGTAGGTACTTACCCATCATTGGTGTGATAACTTGAATTCAATGATGGAGGCCTTTGCCTTGCAGTAGGATGAATATAGGTCGTACCTACTAGTTACTTTAATCAACTTATTACAACGTTAATACTACTAAATAAGACGTTAATTTATTTCCTTACCTCTGAAGACGCGGTTGTGGAATGACACAACATGGCCAACAGCAACACGGAAGAACTCTTGTCTCCAAGTGGCATTCACCAGCTTGCCTGCAAATATTATTAATAGTTAAACTCAGCCAGATTTTAAATTATCTTCATCACCCTTATTTAGTATTGAATGGTAAAACACAATTACGCCAAAAAATTCTGCTGGTGCATATTACATATTTTATACTGAATCACGTAGATCCTATACTACGAGTATATTATATATATACTACATATTAGATACTATAGGTTCTATACTATACCGCATGCTATATAATTATGATGAATTAGGCCTTCATCAGATATTCTTACAAGTCAGCATGGTACAGCAGTATGTGTGTTAATGCTTAATGCCCAAGAGTTAACTGAATAGTTTATTCATAATAGTCGGCCCGTGACCACGGCTTGGTGCAATCCAGCCGAAACGTCGGGTAAATAAATAGGTATATATACCTACCTTTATAATATTATACGCGATATTACGACCCGTTAATGTACTTAGTAATAATATTATGTGTTCAAATCGCGAGAGTTTAAAGTCATTTATAGTTTATTTATCACGGAATCGTGATAGGGATGCTTTAAACGAGTGTTACCATTTCACACCATGCTTACTAAAATTTTAAACAAGATAGTTTTTTCACCAAACACAGCTAAACAGATTTTGATGTATCCAGTAATGTAGCTTTGATATCAGAATAACAAATAAGTAGGAAATAATATAAAATATCCTGAATTTCCGTGTAGTTTTCGCGCAAACGCGGAATAAATACCTACTTATTGTATTTAGTGTAAAATCACGTGATACGAAGTCCACGCTGGCGAAGTCGCAAAAAAGGTAGTAGGTATACAGGATAAATCAAGCCCAGAAAATATATACATTTTAAGGTGCACAGTTTTGACAGTCTTATCGCTAGATGCCATTTATTCAAACGCATTGAATTCCTACTATTGTTACCTATGTTGGAATAGATAATTGATAACGCTTTTTTATTTTTTCAACTTTATGTTTTGTTACAGGCCAGAATTTTTAAAACGTCTTATAGAAAGGATTGCAATTACCTGACGAGTTTATCAGGACCGCCACAGTCAGCGATGATCATGCAGTAGAATTGGTACATGCCAATCATGACTGCTTGCTGCGCAATGGCTTCGCATATCAACAGTGAACGGGGCACCACAGTTGATATGTATGCTGACGCCCCTACCACCTGGAAGAAAGTTCTTATGATTAATATCATAGCCTCTCCAGTTTGCTGCAAAATAGACAATAAAAAAACGGTTTTTCCAAAAAAATAAATTTTGCGACACCGTTCTTCTATGTTCAGGGGTTAGATTTTCAAAACAAGCTAAACCTTGTTCTGAAGAATGATATTACCTACTATTGAAATGCAAATAAGCTAGGTATTTCTAATTGGAATAAGTAGCTTAAATGTTAATGAAAAAATGCTATATGGCTGGCAACTGTACCCTATGTCGGTGGCAGCCGCAGTGATTACCTTACTTGATTGACCTTGACGACTATTTGGATCAGCGGTAGTAAACGCTGCTTCTGAGCCATGGGTCGCGGGTTCGATCCCCGCACAGTACAAATATTTGTGTGTATGAACATTTCTGTTTGTACTGGTCTGGGTGTTTTCTATGTATTATAACAAAAAAAAGTATCTAAGTAAGTTTATCGGTTGCATAGTACCCCATACGACAGGGTACATAATAGTAGCTTAATTTGGGACTAGATGGCTCTGTGTGGCCCAGTGAGGCTTGTCTTAAATATTTATTTATTTATTTACTTGTTCAGTGGCGGCAGCAAGAGTTTTACCAGTCAGCACCTGGTCTACGCCTACGACACGGTTTGAGTGAATGGATGACTTTTAAATGACATTTATTATACTATTTATTTAGACATACCTAAGTACGGACTTCGGACGGAACGTTAGTTATTACCGGCTTAAATTGCAAAATACTTAACAGTCACTAAGCCAAGCAACTTCCAACAGCTTTAGGTTATTCATTTCCACTATAATCTACAGTTAGAAAGAACAGCGGAATAGCAACATTTCGTCGCAAAGTACCTAAAACGATTATGTAATACGCGTGGCTATATGTTTATGGAAATAAGTAAAATGTTAACTTTCTTTATGCTCCACCATAATTGCTTCACAACGTAACCATAATCATGTTACATCAGAAATCCGGGTGCATTTTCAAAATCTCAATGCTTTATTGAAATTATAATGTTTGGTGTGTTGGGTTACCTACATGGCTACTTAGGTACATAGTGGTAGGCATGTATCAAAGATACCGCATATGATTAGTTAAGCAGTCCGAATTGGGCAAGCCATGAACGGCTCAGGCACTTTATGATTTGCCTGATTAAAAAAACATTAATTTAAGGCTCTACACATCATTAGTGTCACAACACGAATTATTAAGATTTGCTTGCTATACATATTATACAAACATAATTCATGTTAGTCAGGGGCCAGAAATATGAAAGAAAATATTTTAGGGATTGGATTAGTAAGAAACTAATTTGGAGTACCTACCTACCTAGGCTAGGTGCGTAAAATAATTGATAAGTGAAGGCGGCCAAGATTTCCAGAATGATGGTATACAAAATGTTATAACAATTAAATTAAAGCTGTATAATAGTAGAATAGAAATATCCCAAAATTTAACACGAACATTACGAAAAAGACTTTGTGGCTAAAAAAACAGTTAAAAACTATAGTGACAAGAAATAGGTTTTGAGTTTGCTTTTAAAACTTAAAAGAATGAAATTAAATAGGCACAGCAAAATACTGCGAATAGGCGAGGAGAATGAAGAGGAGTTGTTTTGAGCGGAGTTTTAGTATTACACTTAACAGTAGGTAAGTACAGACAACGGCAGGTCAACCTACCCAAAAAGTTAAAGGTCATTGAATTGATTTTCAACTTTAAGTCCAACAAGTAGAGATCAATATCAATTGAGAAAATTTGACGTTTTGTGGTAGGTTGCCGTGCTTTTGTCTGTAGGTACCTACAAGACTTAACACTCACTCTACAGTTCAGGTGTATTACTCATTTAGGTAATACACCTACTTTTAATGTAGGTGTATTACCTAACTGTAATGTGTGCGGCTGGCTGGTAGAATAAGAAACGGAATTATGTTTGAGTTAAAAAACATATACGGGTGAAATATTAACCACTTTCCAAAATTTTTGTAGGCGTCCAGTATCGTATTTAGAAGTAATCATTATGAAGTAAAAAATTTAAATCAAGTTTTAACCCGAAAATATTAAAACAGTCCTAGGCCTTCTATAAAGGGAAATCAAAAACTTATGATTAGTATCGTAATGAATGAATGAAAATATCAAAAATTTTTGATATTTAATTGGTTTTTTTTAAGTGCTTTATCATGACATTTTTGTACTGGGCTATACCAAAAGAAAAAATACGTCATTTGTTTCTTGTCTCGTAGATTGATATATTAAAATTTGAAAGGTGTTTAAAATTTCACCTGTATAAGTAAGGTTTATTTAAATTTTTACTAAAGTCCCATTTGCGTAGTGTGCGACTGTGCGTGTCAATGGCTATGGGGTAATGGTTAACGCTTGTAATGAGCACAGTCAGTTTCTCATAATTATTTTACTTTGGTAATTAAACAATACTGTGTTGCAACTTTGATTTGCATTTTTATTCTTTTAGTTACGTATTTGACATTCATATCTAAGTACTAATTTTATCACGCCAACCTTAGCAGATAACCTGCACGTATCTAGGTATGTTGTATTATGAATTATCCTTACGAATATAATTAGTTGTCTGTCTGTCTATTACTACTTGACCGATTATGATGAAATTTGGTAGACAGATAATTAGACCTTAAGAAAGGCCATAGGCTATTTCGTACTTTAGTAAAAGATGCTAATATCATAAGTTCATAACTCTTTCTTTTGTATAACTATTCCCCTAACTAATTTCGACTGGCTTTGACTTCGTGGCTTCGAAGTAAAAATCAGAATCCGTTAGTGAATTAGTTATTTTGAAGTCTATGTAAAAAAAGTTAAGTAACGGCCTAGTATAATCTTCCCACTGCAGGGCAAAGAATCCATCATTAAATTCAAGTAACCACAGCTATGATACAGGAATAATCACCACGCTCGCCAAATGCGGGTTGGTGATCACAAACCTGAGCAATGGTCGGAAATTCGAACCTCTTGTTGCCCAACTTAATTTTATAGTACCTACCTACTTAATTTT
Source organism: Anania crocealis (assembly GCA_949315895.1). Taxonomy (NCBI): domain Eukaryota; kingdom Metazoa; phylum Arthropoda; class Insecta; order Lepidoptera; family Crambidae; genus Anania; species Anania crocealis. The sequence continues at coordinate 12,102,014 of OX438864.1, forward strand.
ACAATGACATCACATATCTTATGACATCATGGCTTCAAGAACCGCTTGTTGAAGTTAATGGAGTTTATGTAGCCGTTTTTTGTACCTACTGACCGTATGTAAGCGCCTATTACCAAAGGTGTTTCGTAAAACTGCTATAGCTTCACACGACACGTCACGGAATACAAATGGCTTAGCGAGGCTAAGTGGTTAGATTTGCTCAGCTTGTCGAGTACAGGCACTGAATTAAACCTGCCCATAAATGGAAACTTTCATGTTTATTTTTGTTATAAGTTTTCATCCCAAGACCTTCCTCTGCATGATAATCATCAGAATCGGTTTAGTATTTTTTCCAGTTTACGCGTACTCAATAACTGTTAAAGTATACTATTTTTTCTTACTTTAATAATACGTGAAATTTTTAACTATTAGACCTATTTTTTGAGTTGAGCATTCGTCCCTGAGTTCGAATCTAAGCACATCCCGTAAAGATTTTTCTATTTCTATACTGGAAGGTACTTCGAGCCCAATCCTGAATCTAACATGATCTAACTAGGGTAAAATTTTAGCGGTTTTAGATAATAGATAGCGATACCTAGTTGTCAGAATATTTTTTATTCACATCATCATCACCATCTTACAACAGTTTGCTCTAAAGTCGAAAAAGATGTGCCGATCTTGTTCTGGCAGTACCTACTACTCTTTTGGTCGTCTATCAAGTGTCACGACACCCGTAGAAAAAATAAGGGGTGTGCGTGCTATTCTTTTTATGTGGCCGCACGACATGACACATAAAGAATATCTATGTATACATAATAAAGTTTTTATTACATACATATTTGCAAAAATGTTTTTCTTGACAATATGGTAGGTGAGCTGGGGCGAGGAATGCTCTACGAGCAAGCGCGCTAGCGCAGCGCGGGCGCCGCCAGAGCGTTGCGAAACGTGCGCGTCATGTTTACGCAATATTGACCCGCGGTATTACTCTCTAGTTTTATTAAGAACACGTAACCTACAAACAAACGTTTATTTACAAAGGTGAATCAGTTGAATCACAGCCGTAAGTTCCGTAACGTAATCAATTACCTACTTAAATTATGGCAGACTATTATTGTTTTTGGTTAAAAACATGACATTAATATTGAATCTTACAAGTGCAATAAGTAGTCCTTAGGGGGCGTCCATAAATTACGTGAGGTGTTTTTTTGAATTTTCTGTCCCTCCCTGGTGAGATGTCGTGAGATTTTATTCAACCCCCTCCCCCATCCCCCAATCTCACGTGAGATTTTTCAAAATGTGGAATTCTTACGTAAACGCGTTGGATTAAATTGTTGCTGTAAAAAGAAAAAAAAATTGCTTCGTGCTTTTATTTACGACTAGTTAAGACTAGTAAATAAAAATTCAACAATAGAATACTTAAATTGTAACTACTGTGATTAAAAAAGAATATCTACTCTAATTCAGTCCATGGGGAATCATGCGCGGTCTCAAGAGAGACTATTGGATCTTAAGCATGTACAATCTGGATTAAATGAACCAAAATATTTTTTTTTTTTTGTTTCAATCAGAAAAAAAAATGCGTGATATTTGCCGAGACCCCCCCTCTCTCCAACGTAAGATTAGAAGAGATTTGACTCGACCCCCTCCCCCCCTTAAACATCTCACGTAATTTATGGACGCCCCCTTATATGTAGTACTTACCTATGTATGATACCTAAAGTTTATAAAGATTAACAATTACCTGTAAGCATTTTATTTGGCACTCCCAATTTGGTAAAGGTTTTATAACAAAAAATATATGATCTAAAATCGTGAAATCAGCCACCACTTCGAGTCAGTGCCTGATAATTGTCAGTATTTATTTTTTGGCACCTACATGGTTATTTATTTCACGCTTTTCCAGTATTTTTTTTTGTTAAAAAAGGCTTTGTTTTTATTTTTGAAGGCGGCTTCTACTCTTTTTTTTAAAGTTTAATTTAAAAGAATCGCTCCTTTCCCTAATAAAATGACGGTGCAAAAATGTCTGCTTCGTATTGCAAAGCAAACATCAAAATTGTTAAAAAAATTCGCCAAATATGTGTTGTTTTTCCGATTTTCAAGTGTTTTCTTAATAATACTTCATTAGTAGTACCATAGATAAGATAATGCTATAGTACCAACTAGCACCTACCTAGAAAAATTTGACATACTTACGCACTTGTCCTGCCACCGCGTCACCGTATAAAAGCATTAATGCCGATTAGAAGCGTTTAGGCTAATTATGACGCGGCTGACAATGACAAACCCAGCCGGAAATAGACTAGATAAAGTAAACAACACTACATACTGGGTAGACAGCGAGGACGAAGGCGACACTGGTAACAGAGTCCCGGGAGTGCCGCCAGACTGCCCGCAGCGTGAGAGAGTACAGAACGCAGATGACCAGCAGTATCAGGAAACCGGAGGACCACAGCCATAACGCGTACTTGTCCAGAGCTAAAATGATAAAAGATTAAATAATAATAAATCTTTATTCAGTATCTTAACTTACAAAAATATAAAGATTTGGGATCTCCTTTTGAACAATATGAAACTGTATTCTGGGATTCCGCTCTTCCGTAACATTAGAATTTTCGGAATGAAAATACTCCACAATATTTAAAGATTCCGCACAAATAGCGCTTTGACAAATTACCCTTAAACTTTTGTGCTTCGACAAAGTCATAAAATAAAATTAAGAACAACTTAAAATTAAAAGGTGCTTCCCGTGGTATTTTTTGCAAATAAGCCCGTTACACAGAATTTTAAGATTCAGCATTGATTATTCTTCTAGCAGTAGTAATCCTAGCTGTTAGGTACTTGAAGTGTTTTGCGACAGTTAAACGGAGAGTTTCTTATAGCATTACTTTTTATCCAATAATTATAATCGAATAGTTACTGATAATCGTGTGTGAACTTAAACATGACTAGGTCAGTATTAAATTGATTCTAATGAAGTACGTATGAGTCAGGTTACGGAATTGTCTTGTTTGAAATTTACGTTTAATATATCTGTAATTGAATCTAATTTGGGAGTGACCAGGATCATATTTATTATTACTTAACCGTCGGTATAAAACCCGAGTTTTTTTACATGGTTTTTGAAAGTAGTGCAAATACTAACTACTACATTAAAACAGAGAACCTAGAGTTACTTTGGATAGTCAAAATTACGTACTCCTTCAGCTGGTTTAAAAGGATCCAGAAATTGTAACTGTCAGTTTAGAATGTGCCTACCTAGATTTTGATCATCTGCTACATTTCGGTGGCCTTACTCATTTATTTAGACACTTAAAATGTAGCTAATTAAATATATCTTCTCTAAATTAAATTACCTATGTAAATCATCGCTAAATTAAGATACCTACCTAATCTAAGACTGAGAAGTCTATTCGTGATAAAATCTTGCACTAGGACCTCGTGCCTTTTTAGTAAAATTTCAGCCGACAATTGCAATCAATTAATTGCAATTAGCTGTAATGTCTTTAATGTCAAGGTCATATTTATTAGGAACATCTATTCTTAGTGCCTAGCCGTAGATTATTTAGCAGCTTAGCCACTTAACAAATATAAAACATTCGAACCTTTATTTTTTAAAGATATATGTACTTACCTATGGTATGATAAAAATGTATTCAAAAAAAGAGGCTACCATTGCTAACTAACTGCGATTTGTACCTTGCTTTTTCTCAGAACTAGACCAATAATTGTCTCAAAACAGAATTGATATGGGACGTGATGTGGCCTGCTTGCGAAGTACTGCTTTTAAATGATCATTATTAATCTTATGGGGAGAAGGGCTTTAGTAAGATGGATCGGTTCTCTAAAGATTTTTAAATTATCAGGTAAATTGCATTTTCCTTCTCGAAAGTAACTTGTTTTCCTTGACCGGATAACGGACGACGGTGTTATCTACATACACTTGTTGCGGAAGTTAAACAAGTTTTAAGTGAAGAACTTTTTAAAGGAGACCTTAACTTGAAAGGTGTCCAATGCAACTTCGAAGTTAAAAATGATGATAGTACGTCTATAGTTAATTGTAGAGTAAAAAAGTAACGGTAATGATGGGTACAACATTCGAAACTCTTGTTGCCCCACCCAGGGAACGAACCTAGGACCCCTAGATCTTGGCCCGATAATTACACCACTAGACCAATGTTAACAAAATTTCTTTGATGACCAGTTTGGTGTTCTGTTTTTCAATTTATTAATCATAAGCCGAATTTCTTTGTAGGACGATTCAACATCTTTCAAATGTTACCTCTTCCATGGTCTTAATACACCTAATTATTATTAATTAAGAAACTTCTATGGAAAGAATTATATGTGCTAAGGCACATGGATGTGCTCACTTTTGAAAGTTAATGTTGTTTATATGAATGGTATAAATTCACGCAGTAAGCGCTAATTATTTAAATACCACCGCATACGCTCTGTAACGCATTTCGCTAATAGGTATTTTATGAAGTCTCGATTTCGTAATTCTAACTAACATTAAATATATGCTAATTTAGTAAGTATGATGATGATAACTCTTACAAATCAGAATTATACCTAACTATAATTTTTGTCTTGGAGTAAAAAAATCGTGAAGAGCTACACAATATTATGTATTAGGTACTTAATAAGACTTCCTTTTAAATGAATCATAATCTGTAGTAGAGGATTAAGAATTTTCAACAATACTTAATTGAACAGCGCCTTGCTATTCATCTAGATCAATCTCTTGATTTCCGATCGTTTTTTTTTTAATTCTATATTTGATTTGTTTTGTTTGTAGAATTATTTTTGTATTGTTTGGGCTCGGCACCGACTTCAATCTGTTTAGTTGTTAGTAGTTCAAATAATATTGTAAGTAGGTAAATAGGTTTTAAAATAATACGTTTTTCTTGTGTTATTTTGTACTTTTTAGTGAGTTTCTTTTTGAAGTCAGTTCAAATTTTTTTTTAAAATACATATATAAAAATTGTGATGACGAATTCTAGATGGAAATGTATGATTAATTTGTGAACCCCCCCCCCCCTCATAGCTATAGAATCTTAAGAATCATCCTCCCACTCCTAACTGCTTAGGAATTTGACCTTACATCATCAGCTCACGTGAATAACCTGAAAGAAGACAACTACCTCACTATACGCGCCTATGATATTTAAAGAATAATCCTCCTACTCCTAACCGTTAAGGAGTTGTACCTTCCATCATCAGCTCATCAACATAAAATGATGAGTACCAGACGCAAATACTAAAAAACCTTAAGAAAGATATGCAAAAACGTAATACGTGCTTATAAAATTTGAGGGTTTCCCTCGATTTCCCCGGATCCCACCATCAGACCATGACTTCATTAAAATGGGACCACACGGGAAGGACTAGCTTTCAAACAAAAAAAGAATTTTCAAAATCCATTAAACCAGTCAAAGTTCTGAGGTAACAAACATTTAAAAAAATACCTCCTTTTTTTGGAAGTCGGTTAAAAAGGCTAAGATCTCGGGGTTTTGAGTTCGATCCCCGGGTCGGGCAACAAGAGTTTAGAATTTTCGAACGTAGCTAAGCTAAGGCTTGTCACCAACCCACATTTGGCAAGCGTGGTGATTTTGCCTGTACCCATCATTGCTGTGGTTACTTGATTTCAATGATGGAGGCCTTTACCCTGTACTGGGATGATTATTATCCGTTTACTATTTGAACAAGCGTGCAAATAGATTAAGTAGACATATGAATTATCCCGATAAAACCAAACCACATAATATTCTTACGCTTTCAATCGATGATTTGATACTGTTCCCCCTACTATGTATAATCGTTTGAAAATATTTTAACCACCTTCCAAATTTTAATGTTTAAATCTACCGGACAAAAAACAAATGACGTATTTTTTCTTTTGGCCAGTACAAAAATGTCAAGACAAAGCACTTAGAAAATGTCCGCGAAAAATCTAAAATTTTTGATAGCCACCTAGCTAACGCTTTTTTTACGCGATGCGCATCTCATTCATTCATTACGATACTATTCATAAGTTTTTGATTTTCCCTTTATACCTTAACAGGCTTAGGACCGACAAAATTGAAAACTAAAAGTAAAGTAAAGTAAGTAAAGTAACAGCCTATAATGACTCCACTGCAGGGAAAAGGCCTCCATCATTGAATTCAAGTTACCGCAGCCATAATGGGTGTACTGGCATAATCACAACGCTTGCCAAATGCGGTTTGGTGATCACAAACCCGAGCAACGTTCGAAAATTCGAAACTTTTTTTTGTTGCCCGACCCGGGATTCGAACCTGGGACCCCGAGATCTTGGTCCGGTATTTAAACCACTAGACCAACTGGGCGTTGAAAACTTGAAAACTATATTGCGAAAAATGTTTTCGGTTGAAAACTTGATTTACAATTTTTACTTCACTTTTTACAAATGGGCTCTAAATACGATATGTACTGAACGCCCATAAAAATTTTGGAAAGTGGTTAACTAATACATACAAAAAAAAACTTGATAGGACAAGCGACCAAGATCAAGTTATACAAGTAGGTATTGCAATTGCAAACATTAACGTAATAAACTAGCCAAGCGGTGCGCGCCACGAAGAAATGCAATACTTACCCCCGTATTTATAAAGAAGTAATTACTTATTACTTAAGAAAGTCATAACTTAAGATGTTACTACCTAGTGATTACGTGAAGGAAATGGGTCAACATTAATAGACATATTCTTTGGCTGAGAATGCTAACTTTTCATAGTTCTAACTTCCATTAATTACTAGATTAAGGACTACAAAAAGTAATTGCCTAAAAGCAAGTAATTACTTTTACTTGTTTAAATACGGGTGTAGGACTTATAAAATCCGGTAAGTTACATAGGATTTCACCTTTGGCTGGCACCTGAGTGAGGCTTGCCTGCCCATCTGCGTGGGATTTACACAGGAATAACAGGGTTAGTTCTATTACCTAACTCTAATGATGAATAAACGTATTTTTCAAATATTTTTTTATAGAATCTAAGCAATGTCCTTGTTTTAGTTACTTTAATACAGTAGCCGCCGCACTCACAGACGTTATAGTCTTATTCGTCTATTAAATTGAAACTTTAAACAATGTCGCCCTTAAAATTTCACATATGTATAAGGTTGACATTATTTGACGTTCCAAATTAATGGACGATTAAGACTAGATAAACAACGTCGTCTGTGAGTGCAGCGGTAAGCATTAAAGCCTTCGCTGCATTTAGACATCACAATATTTTTAGAACCAAACAAGTAACTCTACTTCTTGTTCTTCTTTTCGTATGCCTTCCCTTTCGAGAGGATAATCTAGCGTCAGTTCTCAAAGTTGCCTATTTATGTCGCCTCATACGTTAGGTACCTACTTGCTTTTACGACTTGCATTACTTGTTTATGACAGAAGCCGGGACCGAATTGATAACGTCCCTTCCGAAGCACAAGTACCTACACCCTGTCACAGATAATATAATACTAGTTAGAACTCATTTAAAAACTATAATTTCCTAAATTGACCCGACCAGAAGTCGAACCCGGGTCCTTTGCGTTGTAGGTGGATCTCGCTCTTATACACCGACCACATCACCAACCGCTGGTCGCAATTCTACTACAAGACTATAAAGTCATTTAGTATGTTGAATTTTTTTATTTCTTAGTTTCAGGAACTTTGATTATTCTTGTTTTCCTGGACCAATAGCAAAAAAGTTATGCGTCATTCTGATAATTCATCAATTTCGATTCAATGAAATACATTATTTATTCAAAAACAAAATACATTGTGTGGAACAATACAATAATACAACTAATCTAGAATAAAAACACGAGTACCTACCAATAAAAACCATCTTAAATTAAAATCATTATCTTAACTAGAACAAATCACCAATACCAAATAATTATTATCATGAAAATTATTATCATGAAAATTATTACTATTATTACATGTCAAGTATTGTTATAATGTCAATTATCATTTGAATGTCAATTAATTAAATAAATCAATTTGTCAAAATTCGTTCTTTTAAATTTTTTCAGTTATAAATTCACCAATAGCATAATAACATTTTTCCAACAAGAAACATATGCATATACTTAGTCCCATCACTTAACTTCCTTAACCTGGAGACCGGGAGGTAAACTCTGTTTTAACTTTTCAGCCTTTTCCTTGTCGGTGATGACGAGGGTGTAGAGGAACCGGGAGCAACGCACCTTGAACTTGACATTCTCAGGATTCTTCTTTATCTTTACAGATTTGACATCTTTCCTGCGGGCTTTGAGCAGAAAATCTTTGATATCCTTGATCTCACGCGGCATGTTGAACGGCAGGAAGGTGACAGTCACGACACTTTTAAAATATACCAAAAAAGCAAATATATAGTTTAGTGAAGTCAGTTTTTCAGAAATAAAGTAGTATTTAAAAGCTTAATGTTATCATAGGTTGGTTTACCTAACACTCTGTATAATATAGCGATAGCCCGCCCACCCAGGCTTTGCACGGGTGCAAATTACATACTGTAAAGGGCCATATTGTATTTTAGGTAAGTACTTTATTGGATAAGGATTAAATCTGTATTGCTTAAGGCGACTAGTAGAGCTAAACGCGAGTTTCATAATGTACATAAATCTATGTCAGACTCCAAAAAACCAAGCCAAAAAAATATATGTTAGTCTTCAGGATATACTTTAGTATAATACTGTTCTCAAAACACGATACAACTAATTTGACTCGATAGAAAAAAATCACGAACATGCCTCTAAAAAAAAATTATAACTCACTTAAGTCCTAGTAAAATACACGTAATCATTATAATCTTTTGATATATTGTATAATAAACGACAAGCTCTTATAATACAGTTCCAGTTTTTTAATTGAATGTATGCATTTTCCGAAAATCGCTAATTCTCATTTTCTGGGATGAAAGTTGATGGAACGCATGCATGTGTGCGTGAGCGGCCGTGTACCGATTAGTGCAGGCTGATGCCTGATGCTAGGTGGACGTGTCGCGCTTTTCGGCTTACATTTTTCTAAAGAAGCATAGAACCTGTTTATTCGACTTGCTCGATAACAATCACCTTGGTGTTATGGCGAACAAGTCTAGCATACATCCTACAAATCGCATGTTCGTATCTCTCCTAAGAAAATTTCTTTTTTTATTTTAAACAAAAATTTTTTTTTTCTTTTCACAAGCAGAGACGAAAATGTTGAAAGTTTTTTTAATGCGTTAGTTCAAAATTTGAATGAATTTTATTGTATTTAAAACTGTACCTTATAAATTTGCCTAATTTCGTTTAATTTTCCAGAAAAAGACTTCGTCTTATTATTGACAGCGAGTAAAAGTTTTATGTAATGATGATTTTGTATATAAAAGTGAATACAAATTTTTTTTTTGCTTTGACATATAGTATGTATACCTACCTAAAACTATACTAATATACAACTTGTAATAGCAAAAAAGTAAAAATATGTTTTTGAAACAAAAATAAACATTTGAATAATAGAAAGTGGAATAGGTGTAACGGCTGTGATGGTGTGAGCGAATCATTGAGCTATATTCTGCCGTGCTAGCGATATCGGCAGTAAGTATGATTTGCACAGTTTGGAGTAAATGACGTCTAAAATTTTTGTGCATTTTTGTGTAGTTACAAAAGGTATATACTTATTAATATTTCTTCATTTATTAGTTAGTTAGTTCACATCATGAAATTAATTTTATTGTATTTAAAACTATAACTTATAAATTTGCCTAATTTCGTTTAATTTTCCAGAAAAAGACTTCATCTTATTATTATTGATAGCTAGTAAAAGTTTCATGTCATGATGATTTGTCTATAAAAGTGAATTCAGTTATTTTTTATTTTTGTTTTAATTTTTATTTTATACTTTTTCAAATATCGTTTGGTAAAATTATAAAAAAAATACGGTAAGCTACAAATATGCGTCTTCTTGACTCTTGACCTTAGTTAGAGCATTATCTAAGTATTGACTCTAGATAGACCGCGAAAAATATTAGGTCCTTACCTACTTATGAAATTGTAGTTTGGTATGGGAGGAACTTACGTAAAACTTGTAATAAAAAAAATGGGAGGAACTTAGTCAAATATTTTTTAATAAAATATACCTATTTATTTAATCAAAGTATGTACCATTGTTATCTATGCACTTTTGCCATCTCATGGGTAGTTCATTAATTACTTAACTAAAAAAAACATTCGGACGGCAATCAATAAAAAAAATATTTGAAGAGGGTTTGTACTGCCTATCGGAGTTGAAATTTTTCCCTTGCAAGAAATTATCCAAATTTCGAAAAAAATGGTACTCAGTTATTGGAGTAAGGTGTGGGGAGTCTGGTGGATGTCTTAAAACTATGGTAATAAACAAATTGTACATAACAAAAAAGTTAAAAATATATTTTTAAAACAAAAATAAACATTTCAATAATAGAAAGTGGAATAGGTGTAACTGACCTGTGATTCTGTGAATCATTGAGCTATATTCCGCCGTGCTAGCGATATCGGCAGTAAGTATGATTTGCACAGTTTGGAGTAAATGGCGCCTAAAGTTTTAGCGCATTTTTATGTTTTCCTGACTCGTGTTTTTTAAGCTTTCCTAATTGTGATTGTTGAAACGTATTTATAACACAAATAAAGCATTTGTATGTTCTTTACTTAATTAGCTTTTTATTCATTAGAACGATTTAAAATGAGAAGATACCTTTTATATCTAGCCTGAAACGAACAACCTTACTATAGATTGCTTAGTTTATCAGGAATAAGTACTGAGTTACTGTTGTTGTGATAAACAACGCATACTAATATTAGGTTTAAGCTTAGGAATAGAAACTAAAACTGTAGTAACAAAAGGTATTTACTCATTAATATTTACTCATTTATTAAACAAGTTTTACATAATTGATTTGTGTGGGTGGACCAAGCAAGTCGATTATATCGTATCTATGTTGTTAGTTTCATTAAAATTTAAAATATATACGAGTATAAGTTGGTTACTAAAAAGTTTTTACTCACAAATGATATTAAAATTGGCAGTAGCTGTACTTTATACTATCGAATAAAAATAATAGCCTTTTAATCGTACAAACAATACAAATCAAAATTTGAGATCAAAATAAAACGTAACATAATTACTTATAATAAAAAATCTTCCTTTTGTATTATGATATACTCTTTAACTCCGTAGTATTGCAAAGCTCAGGTGCGTTTATTATAGCATTCACCTTTTCTGAACTTGTTTTTAAACGTCTTTACTGATTAAGTAGCCGAGGTAGGTAATACTATCTTTTTAAGAATTCACATTTTTCTTCTTATACACGTAAATGCAATTAGCACAGGTAATCTGAATTCCTGATGCATGTGTCAAATTCGGTTCAGCGATATGGACTTGAAGAATATTGTTAACATAAGCAACGACACCGTCATTCTGATTGAGTTGACGTAAAGTATAATGTGATATATAACTTTATAGATTAGAAAGTAGTTTACTAGGACTAAGTCTGCACTATGTTAGTACCAGAATATCACTTTCAAAGTTCATTTGAGATATGTCAAGTAACAAGTCATCATAATTACTTTATATACATACTCCTAATGTTCTGAGTAATGACGTTAAACTTAGTATGAGAATTCGGTAAGACGTCGTTTACGTGAAGATTTCAGTAGAACATTATTTTACCATACCATAGATGTTTACTGCTCATATCCTAAGTAAGTAATATCTAATAAAAAAATACGTTTTGTTTAATATATGTATCCACAGCATATTTATTTACTGCTGATATTTTAAGTAGTTAGTACAGAATACAAAACAAGCTTTTCATAGAATATTCACAGTATATGCATACATACATACATACATACACTCACGCCTTTTTCCCGGAGGGGTAGGCAGAGGCCACATCTTTCCACTTGCTACGATCCTTACAGACTACTTTCGCTTCATCCACATTCATTAATATTTTCATACACGCTCGCCGGTTTAGGGTACTCTTGACCTGACCTTTCTTTAGAACTTCCCCGATTTGATCAAAATAAGTTCGTCGAGGCCTTCCCCTTCCAACATTTCCATTCATACTCGCCATATATATCTTTTTAGTCAACCTGCTTTCATTCATCCTCTCAACATGTCCAAACCATTTAAGCATTCCTTTTTCAATACTGGTCACTACATCCTCTTTTACACCACATTGATCCGTCACACTATTTTTAATCCTGTCACTCAGATTGACTCCAACCATACTTCTTAACGCTCTGATTTCTACTGCATTTATTCTGCTTTCATGTTTTCTCTGCCACACCCAACTTTCACTCCCATACATCAGTGTTGGAACCAACACCCCTCCATGCACAGCCAGGCGGGCCTTTTCGGACACCTTCTGACTGCTCATAAAAGCGTGCAACGCTCCATTCACCATGTTGCCGGCATTTACTCTCCTTTCAATATCACTATTACACCTTCCATCCGCTGTAAACATTGATCCCAAATAAACAAACTCCTTCACTTGCTCCACTTTTTCATCTCCTATCAAAATATTACACTCTGTAATGCTATCCTCCTTTTCAAAAACCATTGCTTTTGTCTTACTTACATTCACTTTCATTCCTTTCTTGTTCAAATCTTCATGCACAATATTGACCATCTCCTGCAACTCCAAATATGCAGATACTGCATTTATCTAAAGTAATAATAATATCCTAGCCATATGTCTTTGCTTGTAAAGCCAGCGTAACTATACTAACTATTGTTAGGTTAAGGAAAATATTTCGCATTTTTGACTTACTGCCCTTATCTTTAACAACATTTGTCAGTTCCCATTAAGATATCAAAATGGCTGTCAGCTCATCTGATAGAGCTTTTTATGCTTATTCTCGATCACTATAAGACTCATTTTTACCAAAATTGGAGTTACTGCCGTTATTGCTAGCACGGCAGTATTAAAAATAGAGGTGCCATTGTGTAATTTTATTTGTACTTTTTTAAACACTTGTTTTCATACATGAACCATAAAAGTAACATAATAAATAATGCACGTCTACGTTATTTACCCATATTATCCAAATCATACCTAGGCTTGACCGATTTTGATGAAAGTTTTATCCCAGCACCGTATTAGATAAATATTAACAAATATCAACACTAAAAAAAATTTTTATTTTAAAAAGATTACTTCGGTTATAATAATAACTTCTTTTTATAGTTTATGAATTAATTATGATGAATTATCTACTTTGTTGTGTCAATTATCAAGAAAACATCGTGTCATTAATTTCAAAATGGTTAAATAATTTTATTTAAATAATAATTAAAATATTTTATATATAAATAATTGAAATATTGTCGAAGACGTTTTTTATTTTTAGTAACATTGTTAATGTTCAAAACAATACCATTAAAACAAACAAGTATTCTGCTTTTAAATAAGTTAAGATACTTTGTCTATTTTTTATTGCTCTTTCCCTCTTTTTATTATTCCTTGTTGGTTGTCATAATAAAATAAAATAAAATAAAATAAATATTGCATTTAGAGACATCGAAAAAAAGATAGTTATGCCATCTATTAGAAAATCATGGCATCATTTCGGGATGTGCTTTAAAATACAGCAGCCAAGAATATTGCCGTAGGCGGCGTTGACGACGTTTGTTTAAATGTGTGCTTACGATTCTCAAGGTCACTTAGGTCTACTAGTCCTCTTAAAATCTCTTCTTAAATAAGCCATATGTCTCGTAAAAAGTAAGGGATAAAAAATGGTTATTGTGGGTTATGAGGACTAGTAGACCTAAGTGGCCTTGAGAATCGTAAGCACACATTTAAACAAACGTCGTCAACGCCGCCTACGGCAATATTCTTGGCTGCTATATTTTAAAGCACATCCCGAAATGACGCCATGATTTTCTAATAGATGGCATAACTATCTTTTTTTCGATGTCTCTAAATGCAATATTTATTTTATTTTATTTTATTTTATTATGACAACCAACAAGGAATAATAAAAAGAGGGAAAGAGCAATAAAAAATAGACAAAGTATTTTAACTTATTTAAAAGCAGAATACTTGTTTGTTTTAATGTTATTGTTTTGAACATTAACAATGTTACTAAAAATAAAAAAAAACGGCTTCGACAATATTTAAATTATTTATATATAAAATATTTTAATTATTATTTAAATAAAAATATTTAACCATTTTGAAATTAATGACACGATGTTTTCTTGATAATTGACACAACAAATTAGATAATTCATCATAATTAATTCATAAACTAAAAAAAGAAGTTATTATTATAACCGAAGTAATCTTTTTAAAATAATTTTTTTTTTTAGTGTTGATATTTGTTAATATTTATCTAATACGGTGCTGGGATAAAACTTTCATCAAAATCGGTCAAGCCTAGGTATGATTTGGATAATATGGGTAAATAACGTAGACGTGCATTATTTATTATGTTACTTTTATGGTTCATGTATGAAAACAAGTGTTTAAAAAAGTACAAATAAAATTACGCAATGGCACCTCTATTATTAATACTGCCGTGCTAGCAATAACGGCAGTAACTCCAATTTTGGTAAAAATGAGTTTTATAGTGATCGAGAATAAGCATAAAAAGCTCTATCAGATGAGCTGACAGCTATTTTGATATCTTAATGGGAACTGACAAATGTTGTCAAAGATAAGGGCAGTAAGTCAAAAATGCGAAATATTTGCCATAACCTAACAATAGTTAGTATAGTTACGCCGGCCTTACAAGCAAAGACATATGGCTAGGATATTATTATTACTTTAGATAAATGCAGTATCTGCATATTTGGAGTTGCAGGAGATGGTCAATATTGTGCATGAAGATTTGAACAAGAAAGGAATGAAAGTTAATGTAAGTAAGACAAAAGCAATGGTTTTTGAAAAGGAGGATAGCATGACAGAGTGTAATATTTTGATAGGAGATGAAAAAGTGGAGCAAGTGAAGGAGTTTGTTTATTTGGGATCAATGTTTACAGCGGATGGAAGGTGTAATAGTGATATTGAAAGGAGAGTAAATGCCGGCAACATGGTGAATGGAGCGTTGCATGCTTTTATGAGCAGTCAGAAGGTGTCCGAAAAGGCCCGCCTGGCTGTGCATGGAGGGGTGTTGGTTCCAACACTGATATATGGGAGTGAAAGTTGGGTGTGGCAGAGAAAACATGAAGGCAGAATAAATGCAGTAGAAATGAGAGCGTTAAGAAGTATGGTTGGAGTCAATTTGAGTGACAGGATTAAAAATAGTGTGATAAGGGATCGATGTAGTGTAAAAGAGGATGTAGTGACCAGTATTGAAAAAGGAATGCTTAAATGGTTTGGACATGTTGAGAGGATGAATGAAAGCAGGTTGACTAAAAAGATATATATGGCAAGTATGAATGGAAATGTTGGAGGGAAGTTCTAAAGAAAGGTCAGGTCAAGAGTACCCTAAACCGGCGTGCGTGTATGAAAATATTAATGAATGTGGATGAAGCGAAAGTAGTCTGTAAGGATCGTAGCAAGTGGAAAGATGTGGCCTCTGCCTACCCCTCCGGGAAAAAGGCGTGAGTGTATGTAATTATGTATGTATGCATATACTGTGAATATTCTATGAAAAGCTTGTTTTGTATTCTGTACTAACTACTTAAAATATCAGCAGTAAATAAATATGCTGTGGATACATATATTAAACAAAACGTATTTTTTTATTAGATATTACTTACTTAGGATATGAGCAGTAACTTGGTAGATGGTATGGGAAAATAATGTTCTACTGAAATCTTTACGTAAACGACGTCTTACCGAATTCTCATACTAACTTTAACGTCATTACTCAGAACATTAGAAGTATGTATATAAAGTAATTAT
The DNA here is from genome assembly GCA_949315895.1 of Anania crocealis. Lineage (NCBI taxonomy): Eukaryota > Metazoa > Arthropoda > Insecta > Lepidoptera > Crambidae > Anania > Anania crocealis. The sequence goes on from OX438864.1 coordinate 12,117,877, forward strand.
GATGACTTGTTACTTGACATATCTCAAATGAACTTTGAAAGTGATATTCTGGTACTAACATAGTGCAGACTTAGTCCTAGTAAACTACTTTCTAATCTATAAAGTTATATATCACATTATACTTTACGTCAACTCAATCAGAATGACGGTGTCGTTGCTTATGTTAACAATATTCTTCAAGTCCATATCGCTGAACCGAATTTGACACATGCATCAGGAATTCAGATTACCTGTGCTAATTGCATTTACGTGTATAAGAAGAAAAATGTGAATTCTTAAAAAGATAGTAAGAGGTAGGTAACCTCGGCTACTTAATCAGTAAAAACGGTTTAAAAACAAGTTCAGAAAAGGTTAATGCTATAATAAACGCACCTGAGCTTTGCAATACTACGGAGTTAAAGAGTATATCATAGTACAAAAGGAAGATTTTTTATTATAAGTAATTATGTAACGTTTTATTTTGATCTCAAATTTTGATTTGTATTGTTTGTACGATTAAAAGGCTATTATTTTTATTCGATAGTATAAAGTACAGCTACTGCCAATTTTAATATCATTTGTAAGTAAAAACTTTTTAGTAACCAACTCATACTCGTATATATTTTAAATTTTAATGAAACTACGAGTAACAACATAGATACGATATCATCGACTTGCTTGGTCCATCCACACAAATCAATTATGTAAAACTTGTTTAATAAATGAGTAAATATTAATAAGTAAATACCTTTTGTTACTACAGTTTTAGTTTCTATTCCTAAGCTTAAACCTAATATTAGTATGCGTTGCTTATCACAACAACAGTAACTCAGTATTTATTCCTGATAAACTAAGCAATCTATAGTAAGGTTGTTCGTTTCAGGCTAGATATAAAAGGTATTTTCTTATTTTAAATCGTTCTAATGAATAAAAAGCTAATTAAGTAAAGAACATACAAATGCTTTATTTGTGTTATAAATACGTTTCAACAATCACAATTAGGAAAGCTTAAAAAACACGAGTCAGGAAAACATAAAAATGCGCTAAAACTTTAGGCGCCATTTACTCCAAACTGTGCAAATCATACTTACTGCCGATATCGCTAGCACGGCGGAATATAGCTCAATGATTCAATTCAGAATCACAGGTCAGTTACACCTATTCCACTTTCTATTATTGAAATGTTTATTTTTGTTTTAAAAATATATTTTTAACTTTTTTGTTATGTACAATTTGTTTATTACTATAGTTTTAAGACATCCTCCACACCTTACTCTAATAACTGCGTACCATTTTTTTCGAAATTTGGATAATTTCTTGCAAGGGAAAAATTTCAACTCCGATGAGGCAGTACAAACCGTCTTCAAACATTTTTTTTATTGATTGCCGTCCGAATGTTTTTTTTAGTTAAGTGATTAATGAACTACCCATGAGATGGCAAAAGTGCATAGATAACAATGGTACATACTTTGATTAAATAAATAGGTATATTTTATTAAAAAATATTTGACTAAGTTCCTCCCATTTTTTTTATTACAAGTTTTACGTAAGTTCCTTCCATACCAAACTACAATTTCATAAGTAGGTAAGGACCTAATATTTTTCGCGGTCTATCTAGAGTCAATACTTAGATAATGCTCTAACTAAGGTCAAGTCGCAAGAAGACGCATATTTGTAGCTTACCGTATTTTTTTTATAATTTTACCAAACGATATTTGAAAAAGTATAAAATAAAAATTAAAACAAATATAAAAAAAAACTGAATTCACTTTTATAGACAAATCATCATGACATGAAACTTTTACTAGCTATCAATAATAATAAGATGAAGTCTTTTTCTGGAAAATTAAACGAAATTAGGCAAATTTATAAGTTATAGTTTTAAATACAATAAAATTAATTTTATGATGTGAACTAACTAACTAATAAATGAAGAAATATTAATAAGTATAATACCTTTTGTAACTACATAAAAATGCACAAAAATTTTAGACGTCATTTACTCCAAACTGTGCAAATCATACTTACTGCCGATATCGCTAGCACGGCAGAATATAGCTCAATGATTCGCTCACAGCATCACAGCAGTTACACCTATTCCACTTTCTATTATTCAAATGTTTATTTTTGTTTCAAAAACATATTTTAACTTTTTTGCTATTACAAGTTGTATATTAGTATAGTTTTAGGTAGGTATACACACTATATGTCAAAGCAAAAAAAAATCTGAATTCACTTTTATATACAAAATCATCATTACATAAAACTTTTACTCGCTGTCAATAATAAGACGACGTCTTTTTCTGGAAAATTAAACGAAATTAGACAAATTTATAAGGTACAGTTTTAAATACAATAAAATTCATTCAAATTTTGAACTAACGCATTAAAAAACCTTTCAACATTTTCGTCTCTGCTTGTGAAAAGAAAAAAAAATTTTTTTGTTTAAAATAAAAAAAGGAATTTTCTTAGGAGATATACGAACATGCGATTTGTAGGATGTATGCTACACTTGTTCGCCATAACACCAAGGTGATTGATATCGAGCAAGTCGAATAAACAGGTTCTATGCTCCTTTAGAAAAATGTAAGCCGAAAAGCGTGACACGTCCACCTAGCATCAGGCATCAGCCTGCACTAATCGGTACAAGGCCGCTCACGCACACATGCATGCGTTCCATCAACTTTCATCCCAGAAAATGAGAATTAGCGATTTTCTGCATTGTGAATGCATACATTCAATTAAAAAACTGGAACTGTATTATAAGAGCTTGTCGTTTATTATACAATGTATCAAAAGATTATAATGATTACGTGTATTTTACTAGGACTTAAGTGAGTTATAAATTTTTTTTAGAGGCATGTTCGTGATTTTTTTCTATCGAGCCAAATTAGTTGTATCGTGTTTTGAGAACAGTATTATACTAAAGTATATCCTGAAGACTAACATATATTTTTTTGGCTTGGTTTTTTGGAGTCTGTCATAGATTTATGTACATTATAAAACTCGCGTTTAGCTCTACTAGTCGCCTTATTCCTAAGAGATAAACTTAAACCATCGCGGCATTTTAGAGACTTTAAAGGCATACAATACTGTAGTACCGACAATATTTTGATCTAATAAACACATTTTTTTTGCTCTTACATAACAAACGTTTGGCTGAACCCTATGGACAGCATAAATAGTTTTGAAATTGTCAATGAAATCCGATTTCACTATCAAAATCCGGATCTATAAAACGCCTTGAAAATCCGGATTTTTAGGCTTTTTTGAATTTCGAACAATCCGGATTGCATTCTCTAGATACAGCCTGCCTGGTGACAGAAGGACGAACAGACAGACCAACAGCGAAAGGATCCCGTTTTACACTACGCAACGAAGGTTCAAATCAACATAATAGAGTCAATTCAAAAAATTTACTCAAAAAACTCTTAGTTTTGTTTTTTATCTCATTATACTTTATGATTATTCTGTGTTTTTGAAAGACCAGCTGTACAGGCTACTCTGGTTTTTGACACAAAAGACGACCTCCGAATACTTATTACTCACTCAAAAAAACTTACTTTTTGAAGTCTTTCGATTGTGCAATACTTATAAAAGACACGCGTCAGAAGTCAGAACTCATTTGTTATCCTACTGATAAAAGACAGTTTGCGGATTTCGAGTCAACATGTAGAACTTGAAATAAATATTCAGTTGATCCATCCATACAAACATACACACATCTATATAAATAAAAATGAATCAGCTTGTACACATGTACAGTCAGCTACTACTCAGTACTTTTTTGTTTACGCAGGAAAAAATGCATTACGCATACCTACTGTTTCAGGGGCAGCAGGAGGTTATGTGGGACTCTCTTGTCGGTGCCTGACAAGCATACCCACCTAAAAAGACCTACGGTGTACCTTGCAACGTATGTTGGCAGTGTATGGGTTTCCCGTAGAATGCCCTTCATGCACCGCTTACGTACGGCCTATGCCGGGCCTCAGGCATAAAGTATGGGTGATCCTGTATACCAGGAATCACCCCCAGTCTGGCAAGCTGTGCAATGCGAGCGTTGACCCCCCGGCCCAACGCCCACAAGCCTGCTAGAGGGGGAAAGTTGAGTTCGGCGTATGCCTTCTCGTCCTCCTCCATCTACGACTTCGGGTCAGGTCCGAAGCCCGCTACCACCGTCTGGAGACGCATTCAACAGCGGGCTGCCCAAGCCCACTGGAAGCGCCTCCCATGTGGGTTTTGGTCCGCGCCGGCCAAATGGCCGGCACCCTCCATGTCTGGAGTGCGTTCCCCTATCCGCCACCTGGGGACGCGCCCGGTTGAAGACCCAAAACTACCTCGGGATAACAATCTAACCTAACCTAACCCACCTTTATAGTCTTTAGCGTTGTTTTGTAAACTGACAGATCTCACAATTTTACGATGACATACATACGCACTTCTGACTAATGTTGACTCTTAATACAACGACCTAGCGTTGGTAAAACCAAAAAAAAAATTACATACTTTTGCAGCTGACTGTACGCGCATGACTTTCGATCGACTAAACCAAAAAAAATACATATTTATTTATTTGTTAGGTTTGTAATGATCAGGAGAAGGTTTGTATGTAAAACAATGTTTGATAACTGTATAAAAATAAAAATAAATATAATTTATATGAAAAGTGTGTAAAGGGTTAAAATAATATGGTCATAAACAGACTTACCGACGTGCAGAGCCTCTATTAGGCAGCTAGTAGTGGTTAAAGTAAGGCTACTTAGATGATGATAATGTATTGTGTAGGTAGGTATTCAATATTTCGGCAAGGATTCCATAGTAAAAAATACTGTTCATGATCAGCTGGATTCAGTCTGCTGTGGTGGACGGTCTTAAATAATGGTTTTATCGAAATCATACCCATATTAAAGAAACATTAATATTTCCTTTTTTTTCTACTTACCTTGGTCTGGATGTTACCAAGACCATGCGGCTGCACTTGGCCGAACTCACACACCATCACTTTTTACCGATACTAATAAAACTATTAGGCAAAAAAACTACAGCTAAAGTACCTACTTTAATTATTAAGGCTTGCATGGTTCAAAATTCTTCAGACCTACCTAAGTACTGAGTCATTCATTTAATGACGCTAGTCGCTAATAGACAATGATATGTTAGTGTAAACAAATTCAATTTAGGTCGAAAAAACGGTTTTATTTTTAAGTGATCCAGATAACATTCTGTTCAAAATATTTTGGTTTGGTTTTGTCATTTATTTATTATATCATTATGTTTCCTAGCGACACGTTTTGATACTCTTTATGTCTGTCCGATCCCCTCCCAGATCGGGCCCGCCAGAATGGAGCCCGACCGTGATCTGGCATGCCACGGCATCTCCGGTTCTGGCGGTGCCACCACTGGTAGGTTCGCCATTTGGTAGGGTCTTTTGCACCCCACACCGGCCCGATCACGCCAGCTAGTATGGGCCCCCGCGCGAGCGAGCCTAAGGCCTCACCCTCGGCCCACCTAGAGATCACTAGCGCGGTAGACCTAGGCTGAAAGCCCTCAGCGCTCGCCAAATTTCCGCCCGGTTTAATTGAATAAAGCCTTCCATATAAGGTTTAAGTAATAGGTCCGTCCGAAAATAAAATTAAAACTTCCCAGGTGCACACAGCAATCGAATAAATGGAGTGACTACAAACTCATTGAGTGTTCGGGTAGGGACAACCTGGCATTCATTAAAGAATCAAATGATGTAGCAAATTGTAGTATAAAATTAATTAGGTAACAGGCAATAGCTTAAACACTAATATTAGCACTATCCTGTGCCAATAGTAGGTATAGAACGGGCAATAAGAAAAAAAAAAGTAATTCAATACCATATTAATTAGGTAACGACCAAAAGGTGTTATTTATTTATACTTGTAAGGGTTAGTTAGGTACCCAAAGGACAAACCTAACTTAAGGACCCTCTCGACTCCGTGGTTTGAATGTAGTACCTACTTACATACAGACGGAAGAACTAATAAATCGAATCTTTGGATTGTCGATGTGCTTAAGATTTCAGGGGTTTTCGACACAAAAAATATTTTGTAATGTGAAAAAAAAACAGGGAAAGAATGAGTTAGGTTTGCTGCCTCACTTATCAAAGATAAGGAAATCTAATGTTAGAAACAAAAGTGAAAAATAAAATACGATGTTTAGTCTACAGGTCGCAATGGAATCTTCGGTATTTAAATCTAACTCGCACTGGACCAATTTTATAAATTGTGAGCTTGGTAATTATGTCATACTTAATTATGTAATAATTACATGTAAGCAACATGGCTTATTTTATATTAGAAATGTGACAGTGTGTTGAATTTGAGTGCATTAGAGAAAGTTATTTAACCGTTCACCTTGACCTTAAATCGTGTTATGGCCCCAGATGGCTTTTATCCGGAATTCAAAAATCTTACCTGTTAAGTAAGATCCAAAGTCAGGTTGCACACTGTAACTGTGACAAAGAAGCGATGTATTGACACCGTCGTTTATTCCCATGACTGTTTTATCCGCGCTTATATGTCGAGCGGTTAAAATGCGTGTACCAGCATCCCCTTCCTGTAGCAAATCCATTGAAGAAGTCATTCTAGTTTCATTTATGTTACTTTTATGTGAAATGCCAGATATAAATTTAAAATAAATCTAAAACATTATTTATTGAAAATTTGAACAGTGTTGTTTTTTTAAACTCGCGTAAATGGAACTCGAGCGGGAGACGCTAGCGGCGCGATGTGTAGCGTGGGTACCGCGAACAACACTGTCGGCTGCAGCTTGGTGGTGGTTGCGCTCACTTTCTTTCGACATTTTGTTTGTCTGCGCAACACAAATAATTACGCCTGTGGTGTGCTGGTCAGAATTACTTAACTGAATTTTGAAGTAGAGCCTTATTTGCGATGGTACTTCTTAAACTTCTTATTTACTTTTTCTCTGCATACGTTAAAGCGGAATATAAACGGCGACAAAATTAAGAACCTCCTGAATCACCTCTATTTTCTATACTTAATTACTTTCTACTTTTTTTGTTATTTGTTTATTGACCAACAATACAATGAACCGATAAGAAGAAAAAATTTGAATGTCCGGTAAAAACCAAAAGAAGAAAAAAAAACAAAAGAGCTGCTTTTGTATTCTTTTGCGCTGAGAGACAATAGCTACCACCGTGGTATATTTCATTCAGCGTTGTTACACTACCTGCATGGACATTTTAAAATAATACAATTGTATTATTTCCAAGAAAGACATTGTCGCAATGGGTACGCGAGTTTGAGACCCTACCGAACTAACGCCAGGTACACTGAGCTAATAACAACACTGGTCCTACCTATTCATGATGGCATACCTTTTAATTTTCAATTGCTGGTTATTTTATCTGCCGACCTCCGTGGCGTATATACCAGTCTTCAGGGTGTCGCCTGCACCTAAGTACCAGGTTCGATTCGAATCGAGTTCCCAGTTCTAGAAAAATACCTACTTTTTTTAAAGGTTTTTTTTTCATATTGTCTTGGGTCTGGGTGTTTGTGGTACCTACTTCGTTGTTTCTGATTTCCACAAAACAAGTTCTTCAAATAGTTACTTCGGGATCAGAACAGTGTGTGTCCTTAATGCTATTCATTTTTTTTTATATTTTGTTTTTTTTTAAGACTGGTCATTGTTATTTAAGTTATTGGTATTGTCCATATCGAGAAACTATCGCTTTGCAACAGATGTGATGAAGGACAAATATGTAACCTAAAACCACGCCCGCAAGCCTTTAAGAAGATAACAAACACAAAGTGATGTCTATTGCTATCAGTCAAATTCTTAACTCAAGGATTGATAAACTTTGTAATAGCGTAAGTTGGTTAGCACTGAAAGTTGTTCCCACGATGGACATAGTTTTTGGTAAATAGGAGTTATAAATAATGTTTAAAAATATATCTAAAAGTTTTCAAAGTTTAGCGCCATGAAGTATTTACCTGTTGATGTTCTTAATATATCTACTCGTCACTAGATGGCGGGATATGTACAAAAATGTGTTTTATCTACTTGGATAAAAGTAGGTGGCTATAAAGATTTACAGATTTGAGCTCTATTTCTCGCGCACGAAGAACAATTTAATTTCAAAATAGCATAATAAATATTATTGATGTCTTTATGTCAGTTAATTCTATATAAATAGGTAGGTACTTACATAACATTAACCTTAAACTGCTTATTTGTAAGTACATATGTACATACTAATAATTATATAAGCTACTTAATAATATTATGTAGACAGTTCATCAGAAATTCGTGCTCAAAATTTCAGATTTCACTAATAGTTTCAATTCGTTATTGTAGGTAGTTAGAAAAATTAGCTTATCGCCTTACAAGTCAATGCTCGTTTTATTGTTTTTACTAAACGTAAATTTAGGAGAATGAAATACTTTGTCAGAAAATGTGGTGCCATACACTGTTTTTCTACATATTTATATTTACATGGTATTTTTTAAATTCAACTCATTATTACATGACTAATCGCAGTGATAATTTAGTTAGTTACCGTCATTGTGTGGTGGCAAGTAGTAAACATTTACTTTATCCAAACTAAAATTAATAAACAAAAACAACGGGATATTGCTGCTAAACTGATCTACCTATACCCTTAAAGCTTAGCCTTAAAGGTAAAGCGTGTTAGCTTTGAATCAAAACGCAGTAATTTTCCAAGCACGTGGCGATGGCCATAAAAACCGAATTCTGTTAGCCGTTCGCAATAAAAAAGTACGAAGAGGGCAATGTCCGGTTTTAGGTTTGGTTCAACGAAACGTTATTACCTACTACTACATGCGAAATCATCACCAACACATTGACTCATCATGAGATACCAACAGTATAAGATAATTTGAGCCATTGTATTGTTTATACATTTATGGATGGACTGTGTTTATATGTACGTGTCAATAAGACCGTAATATCATCTTTAAAAAAATCTACCTATGTGCCATTTATTATGAGGTTTGACAAATAAAAAAATGGTTTCTTCATATTATTTCCTACTAAGTACCTAGGTCATATTTAAATTTGAAGGTACATATAAATATGACCTAGGTACAACAACAATTACATACGGTACCACATTATTTACAATCTCAGAACACCAGGTATTGATTTATGAGTTGCTTTTAAGCACCTACATCTGGAGTATCCTTGTAAAGGTAAGCACTATAAGTTATTGTGTCTTCGCTCGACCCCATTAAAACATGTTGAATTTGCAAACTATGTATATTTAGACTTAATAAAAATCAGATCACCTGTCGCTTAGCGTTACCTAAAATCTTTACTCAACCTAGCTAGACAAACCAGTGCACCGACCGACAGGCTGAACCACTAACACAAAGATAACACCGTTCACATTACTGTATCGTCTTGTGTTTATTTACGTCCATCGTATTGTTTGTATACAGCCCGGCACGACTGCGCATCTGTCTACGTCATGCCCCCACCCGTCTTCACCCGCGGAGGCCCGTCTTCCCTACGCTTGGGTCGAGACGGCTCACTCGCTCATTCATTCCGTATTCGCAATCCTTGTCGCGCGCCGCCTAGTGTGCCGGTAAAATCTTTAATTCCTGTTTGGACCAAATCGTTATTTTAAGTTCGCAATCACCACTATGTTGAAAGAAAAGTCCAGGTTTGACCATAGGCACTCATCTGGTGAAGAAGGACGTCCATTGGCATCAAGTAGGCTACCTGCTATCGAGGAACTTACCCTTGGCCTAAAACAAAAGCTCCACCTACAAGCACGAACAAGAGCAGCTCCTTACTACATTAGAAAGCAAGAACCTGTCGATCTCGTGGATCGACTCTTGGAACAACGTGCCCTGGTCGCCGAAGCTGTAAGAAGATTACAAGAAAAAAAACAGCCATGTCATGAGATATCAGTAGATTCATAATTTATAAACAAAACATTTTAGTTGTGAAAGTGTGGAACGTGTTGTGAAATCGCTTGTGTGTAAGAAACGTGTCGGGTTACAATGGTGCTATATGCAGAGAACGTGCGGGAGTGAGATGGCCAGCTATGACGTGTCACACACGACACGAGTCACGAGAACGTACCAAAATGGCCGCGCATACTCTACAATCATAATATTTATTCTTGATTTTATAGTGACCTTAACTGATCAAAGTACTGAATGACGTAACTATCGTTTAGTATTGTTATGAATTCTAAACATCCTATTTCAATAATATTTGTCAACAGTGCAGTGACTGACTGACACTATGAAGCATTTCCATCTTATCTTTAAAAAAAGTAATAATTAATTCAATGTAAGAATAATGTAAAGTATTTGGGAGCTTTAACTATCGATTATTCATACTAGGTCATTATTTGCTTTCAACATAGATTTAATCTCTACTCAGATTCATATTTAAAGTAAATATCTATAGTACTCAATTAAAATAAAATGTTGTTATTTAATAATTACGTACTTCATATAGTGTTTACTATTTTAGGCCATTTCGTCGCTCATCTTGAGATACTGTATTGTGTATTAACATATGCCAAATAGCTTTCAAAAAGTGATTGTAGAGGTTAGCAGTAAATTCCTATTTCTAACCCTCGTATTTATAAAGAAGTAATTACTTATTGCTTAAGAAAGTCATAACTTAAAGTGTTCATACCTAGTGCTTAAGTGAAAGAAATTGGTCACCATTAATAGTCATTTTATTTGGCTGAAAATGCTAACTTTTGGTAGTTTAGACTTCTAGTAATTTCTTGATTAAGGCATACAAATTGTCTCAGAAGTAATTACTTGTAGTCAAGTAATTACTTTTACTTGTTTATAAATACGGGGGTTAGTAATATGTACAGTTACTTCATTGCATGTGTGAGTACCTAATTTAGGATTCATGAAAAAATTACTGCTTAATGATTGTAATATGATTAGTTCTTGAACATTTTTGTTTAAAATGACAACGTGCTTGTACCTAGGCAATTTTAGGCAATATTAATTTATAATAATTAACCTTTATTTGTGTTACATAGAGTGACAATTATGTACAATAATTGTACCGAAGTCGGGTATAAAAATCATTGTAATATTACATGTGTGCATGTTTTAGTGCATTTTGTGATTTTTAGATAGTATAATTTATCGTCGATCTTGTGATTTAGATAATAATTAAGCAATAAATGGAGTTAATTTCAAAGAATTATAATGGTAGTTATTTACGCTTCCCACTATCCAATCATTTAATTTAATGTAACCAATGATAGATAACAGAATATTTGTTTTAATTATGTAAAGAATGGGCCACATAAGGTAACACAATGAAATTAATCTTTTTTAAGTAAAAAATGTATAAAAATATTAAGTACCTGTTGTGTTAACGTAACAAGTCTGTAGCGAACTACAATAATAATATTTTTTATGATTATAGAATGATATACCTACATAATATTATTAATAATCATAAAAAACTAGTTAATCTTATACTTAAATACTTTCCTTTTTAGAAGTGATCTAGTCTAAATATTACATTTACAACTTCATCCAAGATTTTCGAAATCCATCCAACCAACCAAGCGAACACACCAAGTAAGCTAAAGGCATTTTAGGTCATCTGTTGTCAAGAAGAAAATACCATTTAAGTTATAGTGACATCTATTGTCGAGTGGAGGGAGCTATCGCATGTGTAATTTGCCACTAGAGGCGCTTGTGTCGCGTAAGGTAGGATTTACATCAACCGGCGCGCAGCGCAACGTATGCGACCGTAGCCGACTATGTCCGTCCGTTTGGCCAAAAATGCGGCGAAATGCGCGCGAATCTGCTGGCATCAGCCCAGTGTGAGGCTGCAGTTAGACGACGCAAAAACTTTCACGCGGCCGCGTTAGACTTGTTACTAGGTTTCGTTCATAGAAAATTTAAACTCTATTACCTAGGCCAAAACATTAAAATTCTTTTGGACAACCACACCGCGCGGCGGCCGCGCGGAGACCGCGCGGCCGCCGCGCCTCCTAGCTCTCTTGCCCGAATTTTCTGGATGATGCGCGGCCGCGCCCCTTAATAGCCGATCTCAGTTGCTCGAGTTTTCTGGCGCCCGCCGCTCACTTCGCAGTCACTCAAGTAACAACACGTATAATTCGTATTTCTTTTTCTTTTTTGCATTGTCTGTACAAGTAATATGCAATCACCACTTTTTTCTTCTTTGTCAAGTTACTCATGACGAACACATGTGTATTTAGAGAAGTACCAAAAGCAACTGAATGAGCCATTTGCTAAATTAATTTTAACTTTAAATGTAGTAACTGAAGAGCTTATTTTACTATAACAGTCGACTCTTGAAAACGCGTACGCGGAGGCCACGAGGTGGCAGTACGCGGTAGCCGCGCGGCGGCCGCGCGGTTGCTACGCGGCCTTTTGACGTACCAAATAAAGCTATCGCCCGGCCGCCGCGCGGCCTCTCAGTATCCCATATAAACGGGCCCTCAAGAGTCGAGTGAGAGTCGTATACTGCTCACATTGTATTCTGCATCCGAGTGCATGCGACGGTAGCCGAGCGGAGCCGAAAACGGCCGAGCGCAGTCGCTTGTCAAGTGTTCCGATGAATACGCTCGGAGCCGATCGGCTACCGAGTTCCGACGCATGCTCGCGCATCCGTCTAGATTGAAAATGTATCAGTCGTAAGTAATTACGACTTTAAGAACTGCTAATAAAATACTATTTTCTTTACGGCCATGTAAGTGCGCTCCGACGCGCTCCGATGCGCGTTGGTCGATGTGAATCCTACCTAAGCAAATATTCTGTTCTGTGCGCGTAAGGTCTAATCACGGTCACAGTTACTATAATACTAGTTAGCAATTCAATTTTCACTGGTTTTGGCGGATTGGCGGGCTTCATGACATAAATATAATTTATTAAGCTATTGCACCCCCCACTCCGACCGGCACAGCGGTGATACTTTTTTTATGCAATAGCTTTACCGCGGCAGTCTCCAAGTGCCACACGTCTTTTTTTCATATAACACAAATACAACCTGTTTTATTTCTCTCTATTTTCTACCTACTTTCAAATATTTGTACTGTCTGATTTTGGTTACTATTCCTAATCTATGTAACTGTCATCGTGCAGCGCCGTGACGTTTTGCGAACGCAATTTAATATGAACATAACATATCTATTTCTTTGTAATATCATTGGTTCCGTCGTATGGAAAAATGTGTCAAATTTCGCGGAGAATACTTTGAAAAGCAATAAATACATTTTTAAATAGTAACGTTGTGTCACTTCCTTGATTCCCGAAATTTTCAGTGCCATGGCCACCCTCGTAGAAGTGAAGAACAATCCTTATTTATCATGTTATCATGGAGAACCAAAAATGTTGGAGTTTTGCACGGGAAACGAAAAGAGAAAGATGGACTTTGATTCGTTATTTTGTGAAATTATCTTAAGCGGCATTTATTGTGATAAAGTGGTGGCGTTGTTATAATAATGTGTCACCAAGTAGGATAAATCAAAAGTGAGAAACAAGGAAAGGCGCTCCTATTTGACTCGAATCCACGTTCTCGCGTAAAACTCCTGTGATCATTGAAATGTATAAACCACCCATACATTTCAATGAGTTAGGTTAGTTTAGGGTAAGGTCAGGTTAAGTTATTATATTTATGTAAGTATTTATTATACATAATATACAAATGTAGAATTCCAACTTATGACATGGCAGCATGGTCCCAGACCTTAGCCAGTTCCGAAAGGAACAATAAAATAAAATAAAAATTTAGTAAAATGTCTAGTGATGCGGCTCGAATCGAAAAAAGTTACTTGAATCAACTTTCTTTCGAAAATTGATTCGAATCAAAAGGATGATTCGAATGGAATTGATTCGAATCACCATGAAATCTAGCTTAAATCAAGTCCGGAACGCCATGATTCTACGCCAGTCCGGTGTTTGCTCACGCCGCCCCATCCCTCCTTAAGAAGTTTCAAACACTTCAAAATCTCTTTTTGCGTCGGGCCGCGGGTATCCCGTGGTTCGTACGCAACAATAATATCCACCGAGATCTCGAGATCCAATCCATTGCCCTCTATATGAAAGAAGCCTCTCAACGCTTTTTCGATAAGGCAGTGAATCACCCCAATCCGCTCATAGCGGAAGCCACCACGTACACCCCCCAGAGGGATGTCGCCTTCCGACGCCGTCGGCCCAGGCACGTGCTGAACGACCCCGACGATCCAATCACCGCGTATGTCACAACAGCCAACACCGCCTTAAGCACTTCAATTACTGCACAACACAGTAGTTCTCCACAGCCTTTCAGCCTTTCATTTCGGCCGACACAATCATGTGCCTGGCCGCTTCTCACCTGCCCCCCCCTCGGACGGCAACCCAAGCCGAGGTCCGAGCCTACAGAGGCGCCCTTGAGGTCGCTGTCCGATCCCCCCTCCCAGATCGGGCCCGCCAGAATGGAGCCCGACCGTGATCCGGCATGCCACGGCATCTCCGGTTCCGGCGGCGCCACCACTGGTGGGTTCGCCATTTGGTAGGGTGCCCTTAGCACCCCACACTGGCCCGATCACGCCCGCTAGTATGGGCCCCGGTGCGAGCGAGCCTGAGGCTTCGCTTCGCGAAGCCTCACCCTCGGCCGCGCCGGAGTACCGCTAGCGTGGCGGACCTAGGCTGAGCGCCTTCAGCGCTCGCCACACTCTGCCCGGTTTAACTGATTAAAGCCTCCCATATGGGGTTTCAGTGATAGGTCCGTCCACAAAAAAAAAAAAAAAGCCATGATTCGAATCAGTTATGATTCGAGTCCATCACTAAAAATGTCATGATTTGATTTATTTGTTTGTTCAAAAACCCTAATAAGAATTATTACAATATATTATTTAATTAAATGTTGTTTAATAGATATTTTTTGAGTAAAATAGTTAAGAAGTGTCGATTAAACAGTCGGCTATCAATTGAGTCTTGCAGTGGTATATCAACAGGCGTATATCACAAAAATCGTTTATCAACAATATTATCGCGTAGTAGTAATACTAACTGCATTGCTATTTATACCGGCTGATAGCTGTGACACGATTCAATTTATCAGTGAATATGGCAGCGACATGGTCAATGGGTCCTGGTACTCTGGAAGTGCCTTTGTCTTTGTTTGCTACAAACAGACGCAGATTGGCTAACAAGTTAATACCTGGACAGGTTGTCGTGCTGCAAGGTGGTGAAGACATCAACCATTATGACACTGATGTGCAGTATGTCTTCAGGCAAGTAAGTACATAAATTAATTTCATAGAATTCCTACCAGGAAAGTGAAAATATTCAAAACAGATGGAAAGATTATTTATTATATTAGAATGGATTACACTGAAATTCTTTTTGGGTTCCTATCAGGAGCTAAATGAAGGGTTTATAGATCAAACTCATGCGTGATGTTTATTTTGGTTAGCACACAAGCCGCTCCCAGTCAGGGTGTCCTGAGATTGGCAAGCTATTATCACATATAATTACAGTATGAATTATGAGGGAAGCTTATGTATTAACACACCTAGATAGTGTGTCCCTACATACTCATACTTGTTTCATTGTTGGTTGTTCCAGGCTTTTGTCTCTATTGAAATAAAATGCCCCATTAGAAAGTTTCATAATTTCTTATTCAAGATAAAAATAATTATTGTTGAAATTATTTTTTATGAGCTAACAATGTTTTTAAGTGCTTTGAGTTTTTATTGTCACTATTACTTTCTGAAGGTATCATTTATAGAACTTGTTATTATTTGAACCTCTAATGGTATACTGACTTATTTGATTATTTAACTGGCTCTTTGTTATAAATAACACATAATGATATATCATCACTGTTATAATAAATGCGAAAGTAATTGTTATTTGTCTGTTGCTTTCACACCTGAACTGCTGAACATATTTTGATGCAATTTAGTACAAAGATAGATAAGTCCTATATAAAGGACATAGGCTATATTATTGTATCCAACTAAAGAGCCAGACCATAACAGACCATAAGTAATACAGACAAGCAGAGCTGATGGTTATAATAATATATTTCTCCTTTCAAAATGATCTACTTGATGGATTCCAACTGAACAAATAAAGTTTAATGACTAACTTTATTTGCTTATGTGATAATACTCGTAGTTTACAGCTTGAAAAAATCAGACTGTACAATTTTTGTTATTGTTTGATATAATATTTGACTTAATCCCTCGATCGTGAGTTATTCCAGACACAATTGAAATCAATTGTTATTGTGGCACCCAAGTGCCTCCTGGGGGTTGAGGGATTAAAGTATAAAATTGGTATTAGATTTATGTTGATGTAGGTAATTTATTTATATTATAGGGAAAGAAATTTTTCCCTACTTGAAAAATACAGACTGTACAATTTTTGCTATTGTTTCATATAATATTTGACTTAAAGTAGAAAATTGGTATTAGATCTATGTTGATGTAGGTAATTTATTTATATCATAGAGAAAGAAATCTTTCCCTATGTTTATATTTACTGTTTAATTAACCCACATACACATTTATAAATTAAACAAAAAAAACTCAACTATAATGTTAATAATATGTTACAGTATTAACATAAAAAAAATTCAATTCTATGTTATTATGGTATGTCATACCTATGAGTAACAAGTTTTCACTATTCACTCCTTCCGGGTTTCAGAGCCACAAGGCCTAAATAAATTCAAACCCTCCCTAATTTTTAAGGTTCCCTACCCGTAGGGTAAAAAAGGACCCTGACACTAAGAGTCCACTGTCAGTCTGTCTGTCTGTCACCAGGCCGTAACTCATGAATTTTACACAGATTATATATTTCAGTTGCTTTCATAATAACAAGAAATTCTAAAAACAGTAAATAATAAATATTTCAGAGGCTCTCATACAACAAACTTGATTTTATAGCCCTATATCAATAATGAAGACAAGGAGATATTTAGTTGAATTAAAGAACATGAAATATTTAGTTGTCAGTTCACTTAAAAAATAAATAATTTAATCCCTCGATCGTGAGTTATTCCAGACACAATTGAAATCAATTGTTATCGCGGCACGCGCGTGCCTCCTGGGGGTTGAGGGATTAATTAAATAAAGATACAAAACCCTTTAGGCGCAAGTCTGACACACAGTTGTTTCTTTAAATCTCTCTATTTAGTAGTAACCAGCCTGTACACAGAACTAGAGTTATTTGATTCGGGATTTATACCATGTTGTACCTTATTTATTATGAGTTTCCGTTATTTCGGCACTGTTGCAAGAATCTACTATGTTGGGTACATGATTGTGCTCTTGTGCACTATGTTCCATTATAAAGCAATTCAATCCAATTAAGTATTACAAAAAATATTATCAATAAATAAATGTGGACAACATGACATACATTCAGTATTAAACTTGAAAAATTATGTCTCAGGCGGTACTCGAACTCGCATTTCCTCGCATACCGGGCGCGGCGCTTTACCATTTTATTATTCAAGTTTATATCCAAATTTCGAAAGAATTGGTAATCAGTTGGAGCAAGGTCCGGGGAGTACGGTGGATGTCTTAGGCATTCCAATTAAAGCTTCTCTAATTTGGTAGCTGTCTGTTGTGCAGTGTGAGGTCTAGCGTTGCCGTGAAGCAGTAGTGGCGTAGAATGATTGACCAGCCTCGGATGTTTAGAAGCTAGCTTTTCCATCACGGTTTGCAATTGCTGACAATAGACATCCGCCGTAATTTTTTGGCCAAATTTGAGAAGGCTATATTGAACGACACCGGCGCTAGTCCGCCAAACATTCACAAGTAACTTTTTTTGGGTCAATTTTCGTAAGGGGTAGGATTTGGCGGTCTCGCCAGGGTTCAGCCATTGCAATGAGCGCTTTCGATTGTCACAGGTAATGATTCGATTAAAAATCCCTTCATTATTGTGCCGGTTAAGTAATGTAACGCAGCAGTCGACGCGCGTTTTGCGGTTTGCTTCACTCAATTCGTAAGGTGTACCTTTCTAGCTTTTTAATCTTAAAATGGATTAAAACAGTTTTATCACTAACACCGCAGCCTAAAGCCAACTCTGACGTAGTTTGCGATGGATCCGCATCCACGATAGCCTTTACTTTGACTCTTTATTATCAACTAGGGTCTCCGGCCGTCCACGGGGCTTGTTCTACTGGTCGAAATTTCCAGAACGAAAACGTTGGAACCAAAAAGGCACCATACCTATCGTTAACTCTTCGAGCCATTTCTGTAGCACTGGTGCCACGGTGGAACTCTTACTCTTATATAACGTGATATTTCAAGTTTTCCATTTTGTCAACTAAGTGACGCAAAGAGAAAAAGGAAAGAAAAAATGCACATGAATGACAGTTTACAAAACACAGATACATGTGTAATAATTGCAATTAAATTACTGAAATATCGTTTAAAATCACATACTTACATTGTTTTCTTTTTTCAAAAAGCGCTGTTTTTTTTTTTTGAAATCCTAAACAACGATGGTACATAAATGGTTACTTTGTCCCTAAAAGTTTTAATGTGCGTTTTAAAGCTACATTGGCCTTGGCACTTTTTATTATACGTAATTAGCAACTTAGCAATTAAACTTAAACGTAAGAGTTCCAATCATAAAAAATCCAAAGGGAGAATGTAGCACTAAATTCAAACTTTTTTAAATTTAATGTACCGCAGGCACCCAGACCCGAGAAAAATCATTTTTTTTTACATTGGGTTTTTTCTACATTTTTTCTAAATTTTTTTCTATCTGGGTATCGAACCCGGGACCTAGGAGCAGGTGACTCCTTTAAAAACCGGTGTGTACGTACGCCTTTCCGCCTCAAGTGGATGTATTAAAAATATGTATTATCTATGCTCTTACGCATGCACACTTAATATTTAAGATTTTTTTATTTACTTTTCTCCAAATTGTTATTTTGTATCAATATTTCAATACTTGCTTATAGCACGAAGGGATAGTGCTGGAGCACTGTGAATTCTGACAAATGGACCTTGCCTAATTTAGGCTCTAGTGTCACAGTAACTCTTAAATACCTAACTTTTTATCTTGTTACTGAATAAAGTTTTCGTTTTTAAAATTTACTAAAACAAAAATAATTACTTTACTATTTCATTGTGTTTTGTTATTTTAGGAAGCATACTTTATCTGGCTGTCTGGTGTAAGAGAACCAGGTTGCTACTTTGCCCTAGATGTGGGTACTGGGAAAGGCCATCTGTTTGTGCCACGTTTGCCTGAAGAGTATGAAGTTTGGATGGGCAAACTACTATCTTGCAATCAGTTTCAGAATATATATGGGGTTGATGAAGTACACTATGTTGATGAGGTAAATATATCCTTAACAATATTATAAATGCGAAAGTAGCTCGGTCTGCTTGTCTGTATGTCCCTGTTACGCTTTCACACCCAAACTACAGAACTGATATTGATGAAATTTGGTACAAAAAAGGTGTGACCTTCAGGGAAGACATAAGCTTTTTTGTATACAGTGGGATAAGTACCAGTGGGATAGCCTACGTCTAATCTATCATCAGTCTAGCAGTGGTTTGGCAAAGATTCGTGCACGCCCCGTATAGCGTGAAGTTCACGTTGACACTAAGCCGCGGGTAAAAAATTGTAGCATTATTTGTATCATTTAACTTACTTTTAACTACTTTAAACATTCTATACCTCAAAAAGAAATAAGAAACTGTCTGTCTGTCAAAACCGATTATCTCGCGAACGCGTGCTTATATAGGTACTCAAGCTTACAGTCCCTTGAAGAAAAAAATTAGGACTTTGAAATTTGGCTAGTAATTTCGTCGTATACTTCAAGTTGAAGGGAAATAATACATACATACGTGATTAAACAATTTTAAAAAATCGGTTGATACTCGGGATAATATGTACACTAGTTATGTAACTTATCTCTTTCGAACATATTAACTATCTGTACGAATATCGGATAGGCTTCATGACAAAATTCGAAACCTGCTGCGAGCTGAATAATATTGGGTACTTTATAAAATAAATAAAAATGACGTAATCAAATCAACACTGGTGTGTTAATTACAACCTTTATTTATTTTTCCAGTTGCGGGATGTCCTCAAATCTCTAAATCCAGAGGTTCTTTTAACACTGGTAAGAAAAAAGTAGACAAATTAATTCTTCCCTTTGAGAGGGTCCAGTTCAATTTTGTATTGCACATATACATTGCACACATGGAATCAACATTAAAATTTAGATAAGAGAACCCTTCTTTACAAAATGAATATCAAAAATTGTTTTATTGTTTTATGGAATTATGTTGCTGATGGGTTGGCATTAGTCTTATACAAAGTTATTAAAAGATTAAGAATAAGCTTTTAATATAAAACCTTTACTGGCTCAATTTTGTGATGATGATTATTGTATCTACACATTTCTTTATTAGGTACATGTACTTGATTTCAGAGTGGACCAAACACCGACAGCGGTTTGACTGCTAAAGAAGCAGTTTTTGAAGGGATTGATGAGTAAGTACTAAAAAACAAAAAGTATTTATAAAAGTTTACTTAAAGCAACTTGAACTAGAAGCCACCAGTTTTTATACACTTGCGTCACCGCATACCGAAAAAAAAAAACAATCAGATGTGTATTATTTATTCTGATTCTTAGAAAAGGAAGTCAAGGAAGATGGCTGTGATATCAGCTTAGGTCTGTTTTTATTATGAAAACAATCTTCAAAACTAAAATTACAATGTTATTTTCCTAATAAAATAAAAGTACTTAAACAACAACACAAAGAATTGCAAAAAAAAAAAATGTATTTTTTTAAAATTGAGGAAATGTAAATGTCCATCTTTTTCATAATTATTTACATACCAAGTTGAAATTAAATTAAAAGAAATTAATAACATAAGATCTTAGTAGTAATAACACAGGTGCAACATATTCTGGCATATCTAGCATCGAAATATTTAGTCAAAATTAGATAGGTAGTAAAAAAGAAGTTAAACATATCATTTTATAAAGTAATTTCAAGAAAATAGGTTTAAAATCGATTAAGGGAATATGACATAGGTTTTTAAAATTTCTTGTTGCATTGTTACACATAAGATTATTTAATCCCGAAATCCCGAGTACTTTAATAAAACTTTACACTAAAGTTTTATGAGGAAATCTCATATTTGTGGGTTTGGTGTTTTGTTTACTGCACCTGCTGAATCCAGATATGGTTACTTATCAAATATTTATAATTATTTTTGTTATCGTTTACTTTTTTCAGATTCAAGGTCAACAATGAAATATTATTCCCGATTATCGCCGAACTGTAAGTTATTTCAGATATTGCTATCATATCTTTTAATAATGCTTATCAAAATCCTCAAGAGGTATTAGAAGTTCAATTTACTATCCTACATTGATAAATAATTAAAATGTTACAATGGTAACTGCAATATTTTTGAAGGATTATAATTATCTTTGTAATTGATTGTTTGCGTTATTAACTCACGATTGTCTCTAAGCCCTAATGTATGGCATTTCTAAAATGTATTGTTAGCCTTTTCATAATCATGGTCATGGATTAAAAATTATATTACTACCTATCTGTAAAAACCTTACTTGAGTCAAAAGATCCACTAGAAATGTTGCTATTGTTGATTAATGAAATTCAGTTATACTCGTAATGTACTTGTTTTCGATCACGACAACGCTTAGTTAGAAATATCTTTTAGCCATTGATGTAATATATAAATAGCCATTGATGTAATATAGGTATAAACTATTTAAATTTTTTTAGTACTTTTTAAGAACATGATAATATTGTTTTTCAGCCGTGTTATCAAGACGCCCGCTGAAATCGAAGTTATGCGTTATGTGTGTAGAATATCATCTGATGCTCATAAACAGGTACAAATACTTATTCAGCGCAATGCGTACGGTCCTGATGGTCGGCATAATCACGGCTATCTATTTGACTATCGAGGTCTTTGGCGCCTGACTACCTTAAGAGCAAAATCGCTTGCAGCTCTCGGCGTCTCTTGTTTGAAGTGATGTCCGATTTTGTGTTTTCCTCCAAGCTATTTTCGTTTGAAAGTGGTTAGGCGGCAGAGACCCCGACCGTACATTAAAATGTTATGTGAATTACCTAGTCACTTTGAACTATGTATTTGAATTTTTACAAATTATGAAGAATACAACGTGTACAGTAAAATTATCAATTATTGTGACATATTTTAGCGAGCACTGTAGCGCTGATGCATACCACTTTCGCTATTAACATTTGGCTACGTAGTCTTGATTTTTGGCGGACATTTTCTAAGTGCTTTATCTTGACATTGTACTGGTCTATACCAAAAGAAAAAATACGTCATTTGTTTTTTATCTCGTAGATTAATATATTAAAATTTGGAAGGTGGTTCACAATTTCATCCTGTATAATGTCTGAGAGGACCAAGAACATGCCACAGTTTATTCAATTTCAACGAAACAAAACTTAAAACAAGTCCGGATTCGATCCCCGGGTCGGGCAACAAAAGTTTTGTTATTTCGCACATTACTCGGGTTTGTGATCACCGGGTTGGTTGGTGGTATTTGGCATATTTGGTGATTATGCCCCTTATTTCTGAGGTAACTTGAATTCAATGATGGAGTCCTTTTCCCTGCAGTGGGATGATTACAGGCCATTACTTGGAATACTCAAAAGTATTCTAAAATACTCAAGACAGTGCTAATTTACAGGTGATGCTTCACACGAAGCCTGGTCTGATGGAGTACCAGTGCGAGTCGGTGTTTCTAGACCACTGTTACCGCGTGGGCGGGTGTCGCCATGTTTCGTACACGTGCATCTGCTGTTCGGGAGACAACGCCGCCACGCTACACTATGGCCACGCTGCCGCCCCAAACACTAAGATTATTCAGAATGGGGACATGTGGTGAGTATAGCTAATGCTATCCAATCCATTTTATTCATCAGATGACAATAATCCTATGCCGGATGGCTGGAGTGGGTAAGCGGAGCGGACTGTTACTTGCTGGCGATGCGCAGGTTCGGTGATCGGTACTCCGGTAGGCGGTGTCTCCAGCCGATGCACACTGTAGTTCGGTGGGTTGTTGGTCGTTGTTGGTCTAAATTAGAGAACGGCGTCGGTTCGGAATCCGAATCGTGAAACTGTACGGTGTCCAATAGTGGTCGCTAAGGTCGTTGCAGTCTTCACTATAGTTCTTCAGTAGCGGTAGGAATCAAATTCGTATGGCGGTGCGGTGTCCAATAGTGATTGCTAAGGTCGTTGCTTTATATCTCTAGGCCGTATCGAAGACTGTCACTGGTAAACTGTGATCTGTCAAATTGATAACTAAGCGTGCGTGAGTCTGTTTATATAGGGCTCGAAATCGCGGCGAGTAGGGACAAAGACCCGACTTTTTTCTAGAGTGTTTCGTCTTCATGCCCAATTTCTCCAAGATTCCGTTCCGTAACGCACGGTTTCCAAGGACGATCTCAATTTATGTAGAAAAATTTGTCGTTTTCTGTAACTTCATACTCGTCCTTGTCTTGCACTACCGGATACGGCGCTTTCTTGAATGCGTACGCGCTACTATTATAATATCATGGACGCGGACGCAGTTTTATATCGCAACTATAGGTATGTGTTTCTTCGATTGTCTTTCGGTGCAAGTATTTTGTAACTATAGCTACTGTTAATATTTAAGCAGTCCTCCTGTATAAATCCATTTCTAGAAACAAAAAAAAGCATATATGCTAGAAATATATTTTATTGGGAGTGCCATATTACAATGGTTAAAGTACTGACTGACTGAATGCGTTTATAATACTATTGCGGCTAGCCCTCACCCTGCGCACCAGGGATGTCTATGTCTGGTAGGCGTGGGTGTAGTTAGGTAAGACAAGGGTTGTATTAGGGGTTACAATATGAAATTGCCGTTTTATTGTAATAGGTTCTTTGAATTGACATAGAATCTTCATGGTTTAAGGTTTTCGAATGAAACTTTTTTCGCATGGTTTCTATGATGTTCTTCTTTTAAAAAATGTGAAACATTTGAATATCGACTTTCAATTGTTTTTGTTATTTAACTTAGACAAGAAAGATGGATACTGCGAAAATTCGAGTGATTTTTGAATACGAGTTCCGACGCGGAAGTAACGCTGCAGAAAAAGCCCGCAATATCAATGTTGCGTTTGGAGAGGGATCTGCTAATGAACGCACCGTGCGATTTTGGTTTAAACGCTTTCGATGGAAACTTCGACTTGAAGAACGAGCCACGAGGAAGACCGCCCACACAGGTGATTAACGATGAATTATGAGAGATGGTGGAAGCCGATCCTAGTCAAACTACCCAGGAATAAGCGGCATGGTTTAACGTAACCTTACCCACAATATTGACTCATTTGCGTCAAATCAATAAAATAAAAAAAAAACGAAAAATGGGTGCCTCATGATTTGACTGATGTGCAGAAAGAAACGCGTGTTGAAACTTGTGTTGCCTTGTTGAATCGGTACAGAAATGAAGGAATATTAAATCGAATTGTGACTTGTGATGAAAAGTGGATTCTTTATGATAACCGTAAAAGAAAAATGCAATGGCTGACCCCAGGTCAAACGCCACAACAGTGTCCTAAAGCAAAACTTACCAATAAAAAGGTAATGGTAACTGTTTGGTGGTCTCAGCATGGTGTTATTCACTATAGTTTTCTCCGATCTGGTCAATCAATAACGGCAGATGTCTATTGTGCCGAACTCCGAACAATGTTGGCAAAACTAGCAGTAAAACAGTACCCGACTCATGAATCGATCTTCACCATTATTGCTCCATGACAACGCGAGACCTCATACAGCACGAGAAACCGTTTTAACCCTTCAGGAACTGCAATTAGAAATCATTCGACATCCTCCGTATTCGCCAGACCTTGCTCCAACGGACTATCATTTTTTTCGTGATTGGGACAATTATCTACGTGACAAGAAGTTTTCTTCCCAGGAGGCAGTACAAAATGCTTTCACACAGTTTGTGCAGTCTAAATCCTCAGAGTTCTATCAGAAAGGCATAAATGACCTTCCTATTAGATGGCAGCAATGTATAGATAATAATGGTAACTATTTTGATTAAATAAATTTGTTAAAAATTAAAAAATAAACAATTTTGATTTTCAGTACAAATCGGCAATTTCATACTTTAACCCCTATTAATTTCCTACCCGGCTTAAGGGGCTTGCAATAGTACTGCGCGTGTCCTACTCAAGCGACTGGGAAAGGTTCTCCTCCCTAACTATACGGGATGGCTTATAATTAAGCAAAGCATAGCCTATCTGGGACTGCGGAGCATGCCTGTGGCCATAGGCCTAAAGTGAAAGTGAAACACGTAGGCGCGGTTCATTAGGCAAAATAGTTGGTTTTTTAGCCCCACATAACCTTTGACGTCCTAAATCCCCCGTCACGTCCTAACTATTATTTTTCCTTTGTGTTATGTATTTTTTTCCAGGCGTCAAAATAAAAAGTGGTGAATTCCTATCCTAAAGACACCTTAGTCTTCTCAAGTTTCGACAGTATTAAGAATTTTTTTTAAAACTAGTTTTGCGCTAATAACTATGAAATAAACTTTTCCTACTTAAATAATTTACTAACCCCCTTATTCATAATAACGCAAACAGTCTAATAAACCTTTTTCAGCTATTACACTGTTTTGTCACTTTCTTTCATATGATGACAGCGCTAAGAAAGAACGAGACAAAACAGTGTAATAGCTAAAATAGGTTTATGACTGTTTGCGTTAATATTATGAATAAGAGGGTAAGTTAATAGTTAGAATATAAAGACATTTAACAAGTAATAAAAGCTAGTAGCGAGATTTACCCAATACCGTCTTCACCATAAGGGCACACGGGACCCGTGCCCAGGGCCCCCATTCTCAGGGGGCCGGAAGGACCGATAATTTCTCTCACACATTTATTCTCAAAACATTTTTGTCGGGCACAATACACTTTTTTCACAATACCTAATCAGTCATCAATTATAATAAATGGTTATGACCATTACTTAGTAAAAAAATGTTATTATGATTCGCTTTTTTTACTTTTCAAAAGGGCCCCAAATTCTTGTGTGCCCAGGGGCCCCAGCCTAGTTTAAGACGGCCCTGGATTTACCTGAGCGAACAACAAGCAAGTAAATTAATTTTATTTGATTTCGACTCGTAAAGTTTTTAAAATAAGTAAAAAAAAGCTTCGCGCATATTGCATATAAACGTTATAAATTGATAACTGCTTTAACATAAAATAGTATCGCGTAATTATTTTATTCTTGGTATATACGTATATATGTGTTATTATACAATTTTGATGTCAGTGAAGTGACATCGCTAATTATATTTTTGTTACAGCCTCTTCGACATGGGCGGCAACTACGCGGGCTACGCGGCCGACATCACTTGCTCATTTCCCGCCAACGGAAAGTTTACTGAAGACCAAAAGCTTATATACGAAGCCGTTCTGTTCGCTAGAGATGCGGTCATCAGGTATGCTTTGATTTTATACAGGCTGTACCAGAGCATGAAGCTACTGAGGTTATGGGAAAATACATAGGCTATACCATTTGAACAAACAAAAGAATATTCGAAAAACAATTTTCCGTTACAAAGTTATTTAGGTAAAAGATTCGTAAGTAACATTAACATGTAACCACATATGTAACGTCATTTTAAATTAATTCAATATTAAAATAGGTATAGAATCATTAACCTGACTCACCATAATGTAACCAAATTGTATGTAACCAAAATAAAAAAGAATTGCAGCAATTTACACATTGCCTACTGAAAATCAGCGTCGCATTTTTGGCACATTATATATTAAGTATGTTATTTTCTTTGTGTTTAATTTATAAATTTTGAAGTGCCAAATAAAATAATTCTATTCTATTAAAACTAAAAATAGCTTCACACCTTCTCTTCCTATGGGTGTCCTAAAAAGCGACTAAAGGAATACTGTACGGAACAGCATCGTTTCATCTCCAAACTGCGATCGCTAATCATCCTGGCCAACCATGGCTATTATAAAACCTCATTTTAGAAAGGTTCGTGTACAGCAGCGGACTGATTCAGGCTGGTGATGTTGATACATAATTTTGTAACAAATATTACATTTGTTCATTATTATGAACGCAGGCCTAAATCTTATTATCACAGCATTTAACTGCTTTACTGTGATAATAATAATAAATTCATAGTTAGGTATTACGATTTATGCAATTTTCTCAATGTTATTAAAGTTTTGAAACATTTTTCAGAGAAGCCAAGCCTGGTGTCATGTGGGATGAGATGCATCTAACTGCAAACAGAGCTATGCTGGAACATTTGAAAAAAGGAGGTTTGCTCAAAGGCGATGTTGAGGAGATGATCAAGGTAAAGGACATTTTTAATTTCCGGCTAGGACTTTGTACACTATTCGAAACAATAGTTATAAATATGGCAGTCATATAAATTTTTAAAACTTATTATCTTTCTGAATGAATGGTACAAAAATTAACTTTAATTAAAATAACAACACTGGTTAAGAACACGAAGTTACGTGTAAGACCGTATTGGTATTTTAATTAAAGTGTTATCATAGTTCAAGTTAACAACATAGTTTTAAATTTTTACGGTCTTAAGCCTGTGAAGATATGAAGAAAAAATCAACAACCTAAAATAGTATCGTAATTAATGACTGAGATGCGCATCGCGTAAAAAGTGTGTTGCGAGGAGGCCGTTATCCCACATTTTAGATATTGACAGACATTTTCTAGGCGCTTTAAATTTGACACTTTTGTACATTTGTTTTTTGTCTCGTAGCTTGTTGTTGTAAAATATGCAAGGTGATATAGTATCGTAATGACATTTTCTAGGTGCTTCATCTTGTCATTTTTGTACTGGGCTATACCAAAAGAAAAAATACGTCATTTGTCTCGTAGATTGTAGGTACTAAATCTTCACCTGTATGAACCTTTAGAACGGCATCAACGGCGTCCTCCAGCCGCACGGGCTCGGCCACCTCCTCGGGCTGGACGTGCACGACGTGGGCGGCTACTTACCGCACTGCCCGCCGCGGCCGCCGGGCCCGCTGGCCCGCCTGCGGACGGCCCGGCGGCTGGAGCCCGGCATGGTGCTCACCGTCGAGCCCGGCTGCTACTTCATACCTAGGGTTAGTTTTTGTTTCTTTATAACGTTCATCATCATCATCATCATCAGCCTATCGCAGTCCTCTGCTAGACATAGCTTAGGCCTCTCCAGTTGCACGCCGCTTAGGTCGATCCTTGGCTTCTCGCATCCAGCTCCTGCCAGTCATCTTGCGCAAATCATCACTCCACTTGGCATGAGGGCGTCCTACACTACGTTTGCCGAGACGCTCTTTATAACGTTCACTAGCTATTATTGTTACATTGGCCAGGGGCGGATCTAACTAAGGGCTTTTTGGGCTGCAACCCAGGGCCCCGTGGGTACAGAAGGCCCCCAGTCTCCGTTAAAATGTTGACAACATCACATACATTATTGTGATCCTAAAGTAAGTAACTGTTTAAAGCACTCGCATGAGGATGTCAGAAACAACGGAGGTATCACAATTACCCAGAGTCGAGGAAATGTAGAAAAAAACACTTTTTTCTACATTTACCCATCTAGGTATCGAACCCGGGCCCTCGGAGCAGGCGACACCTTGAAACCGGTGACCTTGGAGAGTGTTGCAAGAAAAAAATATTAAAAATACGATACAAAAATCGAATTAACTACTGCCTTAGGCGGAAAACGAACCCACAGTCATTCTTAATCAGCCCAAGGCCTCACAAAGACTTGATCCGCCACTGACATTGGCACTGTCTAACTATTAAAGTTATTTCTGTTTACAAGTTAAATAATAAAATATTTAAAACCACACTAGATAGATGTATCTGTATATGTATCTAGAATATAAGTATTAGAAATATGATATTCATCAATAAAATAAAATCGTTTCATCGCATTTGGTCTACTAGACGAATACACTTATTTCGCGTTTGGGCAACTAAAATTACACTTCGCGCAAAAAAAGACTAAATTCCTTTTTTGTATTTGGGAAACATCAACAAGCAATTATCAAAATTAAAGAATAGGTGCAATATATCCCACCTTTCCTGCAGCTTTGCTCGATTTCATTTCTAAAAATCTTTAATTTAGTTAATCTTTATTATTTCACATAGCTTTTAGACGGAGCAAAGAACAATCCGTCTCAGGCACAGTTCTTCAACTGGCCCGCGGTGGACAAATACCGCGGCTTCGGAGGCGTCCGTATCGAAGATGACGTCCTTATTACAGACGCAGGCGTTGAAAACCTGACATTTGTGCCGAGGACGTAAGTTAAAATTTCTATGAAAACTACTTCTCAGGAAAAGTAATTCTTCAACAATGAGAGACCTTGTCTCTACTTAAGCAACAAACTAACAGTAAAGTAACTACCCATAATCATCCAACTGCAGGGTAAAGGCCTGCATCAGGCATAATCACCACGCTTGCCAAATGCGGGTTGGTGATCACAAATCCGAGCAATCAGGGGATCGAACCTAGGACCCTGTGACCTTGGTCCAATACATAAACCACTGAACCTATAGGGCGGTAACTACAAAGAAATACACACTATTACACAAAGATTCACACTATTACGCATTAATATATTTCGCGGAACCGTTTTGTTCTACAGTTAATTTTCTAAAGAATGCTTGTCTAAGTAAGTAGCTCTTTTAGCTTACACAGTCGTTATCATGTCTAAAGTAAACACAATAGGCATAAGTATTACGCTGTCAAATCCAAGGACATGTTTGAAATAGAAATATGATAGCATGTTTCATTAAATCTGTATTTTTATATGCAAATAGAAAAAAAGAGCATTATTATTTTGCACATTTAGGGTATGAACACTGAACAGTATACATATAATTCTTGTCTTTCTTTACAGAGTTGCTGAAATCGAAGACTTAATGGCGAATGGAGCTAACTTCAAATAATGGTGTTTCCTTAACTGTATTTTATTAATCAATGTATATATTGTAGATATGCTAAAGTAAGACCAAAGGGGAATTTTATATATCTTTTGTATATTTGAGCAAAAATGTAACCATAAATTATTTCATATCAGATAATAATAAATATTTACATACATACAAATTATTGTTTGTTTTTTATTTACATAATACATTTACTACATGTAGTGTAAGAATTTTTTAAGTGCTGGAGGAAGTGGTAAACTGTTAATAATTTCTAGAAAGTGTTTTGTTGATTTAACTACTATCTTGTTTCGTAACACATAGCGCACTTTTAGTCTGCATAAGTGCCTCAATGATGGTATAATATGCAGAAGATTTTCAGCAGTGACACCCTCACAGTTATCATGGATCATTGAAATGAGTTGTTGTTGTACCTGAAAATAATATAAAATTAATAAGTTTCTACTTTGAATCTATCTAAAGGATAATAATAATTACAAATCAAGGCAGCTCTTCAGCCATTTAGTATTTGAGTTTTTTTTTTCATGTTGGTCTTATTGTAAAAGTAGTTGTATTAGGAACCCGAATCACCTCCTTAGAGGTTCTTAACTCAGGCAAGTCAGGACAGTTTTATAATTGGGTGTAAATTATACTAACTTGTAGTGACATTCGATTAGCTACTCCATTGTCATAAGCAAATAATAGCAATGACCCTGGTTCACACTGCAGGCTATACTTTAGCATTATTGGTGCTGTTTCAGGGTCTGAAGACAAAGATGCAATGAATGCATCTGGCACACACTTGTTCTTGTCCCAACAAGTAGCAGAACTGCAGTAGTCTACATTGCAATCATTTTCACATAGTATGTGAAATACCTGAAAAAAGTTTATGTTAGGTACACTATAATATGTACAACAACCAATATTCTGTTAATCTAATAATAACAATTATTTACTTCAAGGCTCTGACTTACTTCAGTAAAACATGCACTGTGCATAGTATAATGTATATACACCAAAGGTGGGCACTCATTAATATTAATTGCATCCACAGCTACACCTCCCATAAGAAATAAATAGAAGAATTCTCTAAACTTATCAAGGCAATGATTATAAATATATTCACATATATTCAGATATGAATTAAGAGGAGCATTTGTCAGGTACACAGGCCTTATACCACCAATATCTTCTAGAGTGATATGAAACTGTTCAATGAAATCAAAAAAATCTGGCCCCAAGTCAAAATTCAGCAACTCTTTGAGTATTTCCAGTTTAAACAAGTGGGGTTTGCAAGCCTGGAGTATTATATTTTTATTTATGTAATTCTTATCTGATACTGATAAAATTGTTTCAAACAAATTACTATATCCAAAATTTAGTGCAATGTCTAAAGCAGTCTGTCCGTTTTTATTTTTTAATCTAGGATTAGCTTCATTTGTAAGCAAAAACTTAACTACATCTTCACAGCCACCTCGGATTGCAAGCATAAGTGGGCTCTCATCACCAGCCGAGAGCTGGTTTATGTCACAAATGAAAGGATAAATATTTTTTACAGTTTTGTAACAACCTTTTGAACATGCTAAATGAAATGGTGTTAAATAAGATTCATTTTTAATACTGGGATCTGCTCCAGCATGCAGCAGAACTTCTACAGCTTCATGTTGAGTTGCAAGGGCAGCATCATGTAAAGGAGTGTCACCATCAAAGTCCTGCACATTTATAATAGCCCCATATTCTATCAATAATTGTATCAAATCAACTCTTCCTTGGCCACTGGCTACATGCAACGGAGTAACATTCTCTAAACTTCCATAGTTAGAAATATCTTTGATTTCATTAAGCAGAGTTTTAATAGTTCTTAATGAACATCTTCGTCTACAGGCCAAATATAAAGCTGTGTGTCCTTCATGTGTTTCAGTTAGCGGTCGACATTTAGAGTCGTTCAAAATTGCTAAAAGACTTTCGTAACTATCACTGTCTGCCGCTTCATGTAGGCACGTCCAGCCCCTGTTATCAATGCAGTTGGGGTTGATTTTTTTAAGTAGTCGCTGAACTGATTGCACATCGTTTCTTCTCGCTGCAAGACTTAACGCATTTGAAGTATTAGGATTATGTGAACTGAAATCCATACTTGATTAACTAGAACTATCTGCAACATCTACTTTGAAGTTAGGCCCAACTATAATTCCTTGTGTTAGAATATTATTTTACGATTCATTATGTAATATTGAAACTTGACTTGTAAAATAATAATTGTCGTCAGACTCAGAGTAAATTTCGAAAAAAACTATACTGGTAATTATATCTTGTTTATTAAATTGTTTTGTTTTGTTTGTCGGCACTCGGAACAACAAAATTGAGAAGGATTTTTTTATGTTTTTTATCAAGCAAGTGTCAGTTAACTTTTTTAACAGTTGAATGGCATGGTCTATGCAGTTATGCAGCCAAACTTTTAGTAGTTATTAACAGTAATGTGTCGAAGGCAAAACTATTTTTTTCTAGGTGTGTCGCCACGATCGTTGTACCTGTGTGTGCACCGTGCTTATGCCCAAAGCCTAACGAAACGCTAATAGCCTTGTTCTTTCTCAAGGTTTTCTGTAATTTGGGCGTGAAAGCGAAACAGACAGACAAACAATCTGACAGACGGACGGATAGAGTTACCTTCGCCTAGTATTATGTTATCTATGCTTTCGCATTTGTAATATTAACTTATGGATTTCCCAAATTATTGGAAATGGTATCGTTTACCACCTGAGTGAATGGCGCCTCATGATTAGAAAAGCCGACCCCGAGTAACGGAACATGGCGAGGAGGAAGAAGGTGACACATGTATCGGAAATGGTGACATCTACCCAAAGAACATAAAAAATTTAGTTTTTTATGTTTTGTGCATCTACCCTACCAGCAGCGCTATTACGTATCTTCTTTGACAGTCAAAGTGATAATCGCTGAGCCTAAGTGTTTATATGTGAACTGTCAAAACATAGTTTTGGTATTACGTATCGTCGGTGTATAAATACATTAATGTCAAAATCAGTGACTATGACTAATATAATATACTAGCTGATGCCCGCGGCCTCGCACGCGTGGGTTTTGATCTGTTACAAAGTTTTCCTTCCACTTCCTTTGCCTACGGTGCCGAAGGTGCCCATCTCGGGCGAGGTGGTGGTGGGCACTTAGTGGGAGCCGATACGTCGTTGCCGACTTACCGGGGTCCGTTGATACAATAGTTGGATGAAAGGGGCCGATTTAAACTATTTAGGGATCCGGTGTTAGTTCTCCTAGCGAACCGTGGTCCAAGCGAGCTCGTACAATATCATTTGAAACTTTCAAAACTGTCAACGCTGTAGTACAACAAACCATTCAAAGCAGCTTGCAAGGCTTTATTCGAATATGATCAACACTGGCGTAGAGCCCTGGAAGAAGTGGCCCTGTGTAAAAAACCACATTCTTAATTTCCAACCAAGTAGGTTACCATTTCTCGATCCATATGCGTTAAAAAGGCGATTTTACAAAGACAATTTGCTTGCATACTACGTTTGGATAGAAGACCGGTGTAGTACCAGCATCGGTGTAGAGCTCTGAAAAAGCCAGTCCTATGTCATTCTCCCTTCATGATCGATAAACGAAGTTTCAAGTACCTCAATATGATGTTAAACACAAATAATTAACCACAAAATTTTGAACCGTTTTTCACCCCCTCAAATATTTAATTATAAAAAAATCCTTATAAACAACATAACAAAATTTATACCAAAAAGCTGACGTAGTTTCACAAAACTTTGATGTGGGATGTGGGTTCGAGGCATGAATGGTAGAGGATGATCAGTAGGATAAAAAATGTTCAGAAACTTGACAGGATAGAGAACTGATTAGACTGTACTGACCACTGTGTCTATAAATTTTTATATTTCTTCAGCTTCAAATGATGTTAGCAAAACATCATTAATTACTGCTGCTTGGTCATTAGTGGGTGCGTGGTGGTAGCTATTCCTAAGTTAAACAACACGGAATTATGAAGTGAGGTGATTTTTTTTTCAACGTTTTATTTTTATGTTTTAAAAGTGTATTTTTTTAAATATGGAGGATATTAAATAAAAAGATAATTTGGATGCGTTAGAAAGGCAGTTTCACTAAACAAACTTTGCCAGGCCCCCAAAAGCGGTGCGTCCTAGAAAAAATAAATCGTTACTAAATGGAAGTTTATCAAATTATCTTCTAAATGGAAGCTTGTCAAATGGTCTACCAGTCTATATTGATTTAATCCACCAGTCAGCTGCTCAGTGTTGTTGCAACACACCTGTTACCTTTTCCTGCCTGAGATACAAGTCTATGCCCAGTTTAGGAATTATTTTTGTACTGCTTAATATAGTTGATAATGTCATAAGGTACAACAGTGTAATTCTATACACTTTTTTCGATTACCCAACATACATACATACATACACTCACGCCTTTTTCCCGGAGGGGTAGGCAGAGACCACATCTTTCCACTTGCTACGATCCTTACAGACTTCTTTCGCTTCATCCACATTCATTAATCCTTTCATACACGTTCGCCGGTTTAGGGTACTCTTGACCTGACCTTTCTTTAGAACTTCCCCGATTTGATCAAGATAAGTTCGTCGAGGCCTTCCCCTTCCAACATTTCCATTCATACTCGCCATATATATCTTTTTAGTCAATCTGCTTTTATTCATCCTCTCAACATGTCCGAACCATTTAAGCATTCCTTTTTCAATACTGGTCACTACATCCTCTTTTACACCACATCGATCCCTTATCACACTATTTTTAATCCTGTCACTCAGATTGACTCCAATCATACTTCTTAACGCTCTCATTTCCACTGCATTTACTCTGCTTTCATGTTTTCTCTGCCACACCCAACTTTCACTCCCATACATCAGTGTTGGAACCAACACCCCTCCATGCACAGCCAGGCGGGCCTTTTCGGACACCTTCTGACTGCTCATAAAAGCGTGCAACGCTCCATTCACCATGTTGCCGGCATTTACTCTCCTTTCAATATCACTATTACACCTTCCATCCGCTGTAAACATTGATCCCAAATAAACAAACTCTTTCACTTGCTCCACTTTTTCATCTCCTATCAAAATGTTACACTCTGTCATGCAACCCAACATTTGTCTCTATTTGTCTCATAAACAAAAATCAGCCAAGTGCAAGTCGGACTCGCGCACGAAGGGTTGCGTACCATTGACTACGAAAACAACATTAGGTACCTACATTAATTTAGTTAATGTAGTGCCTACCTGTTACCATTTATTGATATCAAGCAAAAATAAGCAAAAAAATGTTTTTTTTGTGTGGGAACCTCCCTTAAATATTAATTTAATTATTGATTATTAAAGTTAGAAATATAACTGAGTGTTTTGTGAATATTTCAAGTGCCTACCTGTTGCCATTATTAATATCGAACAAAAAAGGACCAAAAAATCGTCAATTTTTTTGTCCCTTCAATATTTGTTTTATTTTGTTTTTAGTATTTGTTGTTATTGCGGTAGCAAAAATACATAATTTGTGAAAGTTTCAACTGTCTAGCTATCGCGGCTCTTGAGATACAGCCTGGTGACAGGCAGACGGACAGACGGACAGACAGCGAAGTCTTAGTAATAGGGTTCCGTTTTTACCCTTTGGGTACGGAACCCTAAAAATGATTAAGTTCTAAATAATACCATTCTTATGGTAAGTACCGATATTTATTTTCTGAATATATACCAATATACATATAGATAAGACATCCAATAGGAATTTTCAAGTTTTGTCTTTTCGTTACATAGCCTCCTTATTTCTCCGTCAACTTTGTCCTTCAGGGCATATGGAATACGTCGCGGCTAGATGAAAATTGGTGTCACATTTTCTTGAAGCACTAATTGAGCTTTGTAGTTTGATATTCAAACAAGAGTTCCGTCAAACACCATTGTTACCTAAATCTTCTAGTAATCTGTCCAATTTTGAGTTGTTGATAATTTACTAACTGAATTTTATCCAACTCTTCAAATTCTAACTCACAAGGATCCCGTGGAGCACAAAAATATAATATAATACGTTTTCTGATGTAATTCTGGGCTCAAAGATGTATGATTGACGAGTTTTAAGTACGTATCCAACCGTTTAATGATGTTTTTGAATGTTTCGTCCTTGTCTAATGGTAATGGTACTGAGTTCAATTTAGATGTCCTAAGATTTGTTTGTGACCGACCTTTGCTCCTCAGTACCTTCTGCATACATGGAATTGTTTCGTGCTATCGAATTCAAACTCTGCAGTTTTAGTTTAAGCTGTGTTGTAATACCCTGAAGGTTATTTTTTTCTTCAATCTCAGTTTCCAACTGTGGGTCATCAGTAATATTATTTGTAGTCGTATCTTTTCCAAATTATTTTTTGTAAATTTGTTCATTTGTCACTTCACCAGCTGATCACTCACTAATTATAATTCATAATCAGAAATTTCTCGTAGGTTTTGTATCTGGCTGCCGAATTTTGTAATGCAGCCTTTAATTAAAGTTCTACACGTTTTAATTCAGTTAAAACATCCATTTCGGCGCCAATTATTAAATTCTAAAATAATACCATTCTGTTTGTAAAAAATTACCTATTTATTTTCTGATTGACACGTTGAATGTCATAACAAACTAAGTAAAGTCAGAGAGTACAAATATGTAAAGAGTATGGATATGACGCGGAACCGAACAAACTTTGCCCCCATTTTTTATCCCCTTAAAGATTAAATTTTCAAAAATCCTGAAAGACGTCATTCTTAATTTTTAATCAGGTAGCTGGATACCAATTTTCATCGACTTAGCTTCAAAACTGACGGAGTTTCATACAAACTTATGGAGTCCTTTTTACCCCCTTAGAGGCGGAATTTCCAAAATTCCTTTCTTAGTGCTCATCTACACTATAAAAGGAAGCACGGTGAAAATTTTCAGATTTTAAATGCCAGTAGTTTGGGCTGTGCGTTGATATGTCTGTCAGTCAGTCAGTCAGTCAGTCAGTCAGTCAGTCAGTCAGTCAGTCAGTCTGTCAGTCAGTCATTAAATCAGTTTTCATTTTGACGTGACAACGTCTTAAATTAGGTTGCGGCTGGGAGTCACTTATGAAAAAGTGTAACGCTCGGTAACGTTACGATGAGTCACCGAACGAGAGAGAGGCCCGCCGAATGCCTTGCGTCTCTCTCCCACTCAACTATGATCGGTCTGCCGCGCGCGCAGCACTAGAGAATTAGGCGCATTGAATCGGCGCATGCTTGTGTCTCTGTCTTTGTCTTTCTCGAACGTTCTTGGCGTTGGAAAAAGACT
This sequence comes from Anania crocealis, assembly GCA_949315895.1. Classification (NCBI taxonomy): domain Eukaryota; kingdom Metazoa; phylum Arthropoda; class Insecta; order Lepidoptera; family Crambidae; genus Anania; species Anania crocealis. Next base: position 12,155,133 of record OX438864.1, read on the forward strand.
TGACTTTCGCAAGACACATTACAGCAGAAACACTTCCTTTCATTTCATATTTCTCCTATCATCGTCCTATCCTCAACAAAATCACTCAAATAGGAATTAGTTAAGTTTAAGTTTACATGTACAATGTTTTAGTAAACAAAATATATTTCTATAAGTAGTTAAAATTTGTGCAATTCTTATTTTCATTCAATTCCTTGTTCCTATTGTGCAATTTAATTATATTCATATCAATAAATATTCTACCGAGAAAAAGACGTTGTCACGTAAAATCTTCGCCCGTAAAACCGACTTTACAGGCAACCATTTTTTTATATATTTAGAAGATATTATAATATGACTATGAATAATAGGCACTGTACTATCAACTTTCCCACTTTTGACAGCCGTTTTTGTATCGATAACTCGATTTTAGTATTATGTAAGTCAGAGTGATCAACAAAATCATTAGTCACCGGAATTTTCAAGTGGCTCTGATAAAAACTACTATAGGGCAGTGTTTTATGAATATACACTATAAACCAACCAAACCAACTAAGTGAAATCATAATGCAAAAATACTGATTGGGTATTAGTTCACATTACGACTTTTTTTGGATGGCTTATAAGAAAAGAAAAGCAAGCCAAACAAAACAAACGCTGACTGATATGTAATCTATGGCTGACTGGGTGACTGGCTCTCGCTAGACGTCACTTCCTCCTTAATATTTTGTTTGAAAAGTTTTTTTTGCAAATTGAGCAGCTTTTCTTTTGATTGAGTCAAGAGACGACGTCTCATTAATCATATAATAGTAAATCAATGTAGGTCATATTTCATATTCCTTCTATATTAGTTAAAAATCAACATTAAATGGTATCCGCACACACCACTTAATCCCTCCACCACCACCCGTCCTATAATGGCCAGCACTTGCTCCTCTGCCTCTGTGAGTGGAGCCAGCCTGCTAGGCCCACCACCAGTGGCAGACAGACAATACTCCATCTAGAGTTCCCGGCTTTGGTTTTAGTCTTTTAAAAAGCGAAGATAAGAAATGATACAAGCAAAACAAGAATGGTATTGCTGCAATGAACTGTGAGGGGATGGAAATACAACTACTGATAATAACTTGATACTTTAACTTACTACGTCTATGGTCCACAGATTAAGTAGCTCCTTCTGCGACAGCATTAAGTCGCGATGGAAGGGTCTCCCAGGTTTTTTTTTTTTCTTGAAGTCCACCTGCAAAGCGACCTAACGCTATGTCGCGGTTTTCTTCTACGAACTCTAATAATATCAAAACCTGTCTAGGCGAGCCGTCTAAAATACAAAAGAATAAAATATGTTCTTAACTATTTTGTCTGAGTGATCTAAAGCACAATCACAAGTACACACTCAAATATGTCCGCACCAAAATATGTTCTAATTTAAAAAAAAATTCGCTAAAAACCATCTGACATTTGAAGTGACTAACGAATAACCCGATTAAACTACGATGTCGTTATTTTGTAACGTTATCGTTTCCTACACAATGGCATGTCATTTAGTCGTATAATTTATCGATAGTACTAGAGTAGTGCAGCTTTATGGTCAAGTTCTGATATGCACTATTCTCATTCATGTAAGCCAGTAGTTACATAATACCAATTGTATCAGTGCTTCAGTTGCTGACAAAATTTCGTGATCAACTGAAGTCAGTTGTCCATTCAATGACTATCCCGTACATAATAGGTCTGCAGTAGTACAAATCAGTACAAAAATGTATTATTAATATGTACTTATATTTTCTAATTAACTTACTTTCTGTTTTTCCACTCTGACCAATTAAACTGACCAACAGGAACGGATCAACTATTGTTCTTTCTCAACGATACAACTTTTTAGTTGGACTGATGGAGTGGTTCAATTACGGTGCCAAGATCTCGGGTCTCGGGATTCCTGGGTTCGATTCCCGGGTTGGGCAACAAGAGTTTCGAATTTTTGAACATTGCTAGGGTTTCTGATCACCAACCCGCATTTAGTAAGCGTATTGCAGTGTATGGTTTTGTTTAGATTATTAAACGATTCAATAAATAATACAAGTTACACACAATTCCAATATTTTTTATTGATTTCTTCAATAAAGACTAAAATCAAATTGCGTTCATATAGAAATGCTGATCTCAGTATCATGTCTTTGTAAAACATTACAGTGTACAGTTTCAAAATATTTTAAAAAATCTTAACTGTCAGTTAATCATTAAACAAATTAAATTAATACATTCATATACATACATTATTCGTGTCGAAAATAATCATCATTTTTGTTTACCATTTAAGTACCTATTACTTAAGTGTTGAGAAAGTGGGAAAGTATGCAAAGCTATCATCTGGCCTTAGAATGAGCATATCTGGCACTACTACAGCCGCGCCATTTGATTGGTCCTTGTCAATTTTATTCATATTATGTCGATAAGTACTTATTACCTACATAAACGAGTAATAAATATCAATATTGTAAGTTTAACGTTGTTCAACATTATTGAATAAAATACGACAGTGTATTCACAAATGTAAGAAGTCTAAAACAGCTTACATCGGGAAAGCTGTTTCAGACTTATGACATTTAGATTTCAGACCAATTAAAACTGTAGATGTACTGACCATATCTCAAAATCCGTTTTCTCATAAATGTATACCTACCCATGTGTGAATCAACTCTTCTAACACCTTAAAATTATTTTGAATACGTAAGTAGGTACTCTTACGTGAAAATAACGGACGTTTGCACCAGTGACGAGAAAAGCCTTTTCCATAAAATCATAATCACAATATTTAAGCAGTAAGTAGTAATAAAAAAGTATCTTTTTGGCAACTGGAGTAATCAACACGCCAGAAGATCAAAATACTTGTAAAGAAAATTATATTCTCCATTAAAATATTCGTTACTGAATAGTTTTTCAGTAATTGCAACATTTTTTCCTCAGGAAATATAATAGATAATAGATATTAATTAGTAAATTTAATTAATTTTCTTTTAATGCAGGGCTCTTGTTGTAGTTGAGAGGCGTTATTTGAACATCTCGGGTAAGTGAGTTTGATCGCGGAGATCGAGGCGAGCAGGGGCCGCGGGGAGATCGCGCGGCGCGTGATGCGGGGTAGGGTCGCGAGCGCAACTCCTCCGCGCTGCGGAATGACCCACGGGCCACTGACCGTCGCCTGTATAACGACGTTGTTGAAGTTTCTTGTAGGAGGCACCTACAAAATGACATTGTGATAATAATATATTGCTTGGTAAAATAAACTAGCTAAACATCTACGGAGGCAAAGCATCATTCTGGTAATCCTAACATCAGAATAAAAACGACAAGACTTCGCGTTACTAATCCCGACCCGTATTGTAGCTTCATAAGCTCGTAGTATAGGTTGGATAATGCCTGCATTTCTGCTGACATACAAATAACTCTTCATTGTATACATATGTATAGCGTAGCTTGATATAAATCTCTGCAAAGCGTTATTTATTAACCCGGATTTAGTAGGTACGTTGGTCTCTCGCATAAGTGCGTCAATAGGAATATGCAATACCGTCTTCACCATAACGGCACACGGGGCCCGTGCCCAGGGCCCCCATTCTCAGAAGGCCCCGAAGGACCGATAATTTCTCTCATACATTTATTCTCAAAACATTTTTGTCGAGCACATTACACTTTTTCCCAAATCAGCCATCAATTATAATAAAAGGTACTTAGTAAAAAATGTTATTATAATTCGCTTTTTTTACTTTCCAAAAGGGCCCCAAATTCTTGTGTGCCCAAGGGCCCCCCAGCCTAGTTTAAGACGGCCCTGGGATTGGGAATATGATTTTCGAGAAGCCTGCGTACTGCGCTTCTTGTGAACAAAGTTTGTTCTTCTGTTTCTAAAAACACCCGTCTCAGTTAACTGCTGTGATTAAATGTGCCACAATCACTCATAGGATGGCGATCGCAGTCCGGCAAATGGTGGAGGCCTGTAGAGATGATGCTACTGTCCGACCCGGTTCACAGCCTCGTAAGATTACGACACCAATGGGACAAGAATCTTACTTTTCCAATTCTGAAAGCTGTTGCTTCGGCGTTGATGCAGCGACTGGCCGTGACCTTCCTAGTTTAGCTCGTGTATTCTGAAGCATCTGCTGTGTTACTAAGGGTTGCGCCGAGTCTTTGGGTGCCGGTTTAGAACGCACTGGGTTGTCCTGTAATCGTAGATACAAACTTATTTGCTAACATTGTCATCATCACACAAAGATAATTTAAACACGTAACCACTAAGATCTTAGTTGACAATTGTGGAATAAAAATTAAACTAATAGTCTAAGATCCCACCATACAACGACCTTCACCGAGCTGATTATTGAATGAAATGTATTTTATATAAAATTAAATATGCCAATAAATATATTGCAAATGGGTTGACTAAAAAAATTCAGTCCAGAGTATGATTAATTAACATTTTTTTTTTAATTTAAATTTAATTTTTTTACTGGTTTGGTTAATCATACCAATCGAAAATATGAAGCCCAAAGAATATGCAAACGTTTGGTTGACTATTTTTTTCCCGTCACAACTCTTGAGTAGGCAGATATAAACAGGTAAATCGAACTAGTAACTTGCACCGGTCTGGTTAATTAAATAAAGTTAAATACAAATAAATATTATTCATTTCTGAACACGGTGGTATACCTACGGTTGAATGCAAAAAAAAAAGTCATGAAATACGGTTGTCAAATATTAAAAATTCTACTCCGGACTGAAATTTTTTAGGCAACCCATTTGTAATTTTTTTTTTGGCATATTTAATTGTACATAAAACACATTTCATCCAATAAACAGCTCGGTGAAGGTCGTTGTATGGTGGGATCTTAGACTATGAGTGTGGAGCTTAGGACCCCCGTACGTAGTAGGACCCAGCCAACTCGCAGAGGCCTTAAAAATCTTTTGCATAAATAATGTAGGTTTGGTTTCAGGAGAATTTTAGAATTAATTTCAATCTTAGAATAACTAGTTACTTACCTTAGCTTTTCTGAGTTTGACATTAGCTATGTCTTGCGGCGTGATCGCCAGTCGGGGTCCAGCGATCCTCGGAGGTGCTGACCCACATCGTGGTATCGTATGTGATCGCCCTAGCTTCGTCTGCGGCGGTGGTGGCGGTGGCGGTGGTGGCGGAGGGGGAGGAGGAGGCGGTGGTGGTGGAGGAGCAATTGCCACTGGGACTTTAGGCTGGCATTCAAATCTCCTGAGCAAAATAATACAATAATTTCTTAACCGATTTAACCTAAAACTAATGCAAAATACCTAGTAACAATAAGATTATAATAAAAATAAAAATATTAAACCTCTTAAAACTTTTTCAAATATTATAAGTGCAATTAAGTTGCTAAAATATCAAATAAAGTACTTTTTCAGATCTTTAGTTTCTAAATAACAAATGCAAGTAAGTAAGTAACAATCTATATTCATCCCACTGCAGGAAAAAGGCCTCCATCATTGAATTCAAGTTACCACAGCAATAATGGGTACTGGCATAATCAACACGCCTGCCAAATGCGGGTTGGTGATCACAAACCCGAGCAATGTTCGAAAATTCGAAACTTTTTGCTGTCCGACCCGGGAATCGAACCCGGCACCCCAACCTGGGACCCCGAGATCTTGGCCCGGTATTTAAACAACTGGACCAACGGGGCGTTCATATTGAAAAAGTAACTTGGTTGTTTATGTCTCAGATGAACTTGGCTTGGAGATAGCTGTTTAAGACCCTGTGACATACAGTGGAAATGTGCAGTTTTACCCCGGAAATTTAATTTTGTATGGGTACTTAGCTAATCAACAATTTCTCAATGTAGTTCAGAGATTAGAAGTGGAGATTGGCATTTGAAGTCTTCTAAAAGAGCGCGACGACATTACCGAATTCCACGCGGATGAAGTCACGAGCAGAGGATTTCATGTTTCATTATAATAATTTTGATTCCACCATTATATTAAAGCCAACTTACTTACTTACCTGAGTTTACATTCTAATTCCTCAAATTTGCTTATCATTTTTTTCATTTGTTCTTGTAAGTATTGATTTTCTTGAGCTAGTCGAGTTTGTTTTGTGTCAATTTCCTCCAAATACTTTTTAAGTTCTGTAATATCTTCATTTTTTTCAATGAATGTTGGTTTGCGAGCTATAGGTTCTTTTATCATGTCTGAGTACAGTCCTGTGATAGACTGGTAACCCTGCAGAAGGAGTTAATTAATTGCCTAATAAGAGACGATACAGTACTATTGTCACAAATCATTTAGAAACACAAATATTTTACCTTTCTGCCGATCCATGCGCAAAGATCAACGAACCGCCAAGCTTTAGTTTTATTTCGGCGATGGTTCCTATCTTTTCTTGGAGTACCACCTGCCAACACGAACCATTCTACTTCACTCAATAATCCACTGTCTAGGGCACACTCAATTTCTACTTCTAGGGTAACACAATTCTCAGTCTTTGCGCACATGATGGATTAAACCAATAACGTGAAAAGTATCCGTCTCACATGTGCCGACCGTTACATACCTACTTATTATTGAAACAGAAACTTGAAACTGACGATACGATGATGATGTCACGCTGTCTCGAGCGGTACTGACCCGAGATATAAACACAAACAAACAAATTTACTAAGACTATGAAATCACAATTTATTTCATTATTATTAATCTACTTATCATCTTCGGATAGTGTTTTTCTGAATACAGACTAATAAAAAGGGGATAATTATTATTTTTATTGTTTTTTTAACCAAAAGGTGAGTTTCTTAATGTAATTGTGTCAGGTGCCTTCATAACATGTAGGTAAATATGCTAAGACATCATCACTCATTGTTTAGGAAAAATAAAGTGTTATCAGAAATATCAGAAGTCATTTAGGTTCAAATAATTCACTACATAGGCTATCACTAAAATTGGCGTCATAAAACATAGTGCGTCATCTGTTTGATCTATAAATAAATTATTTCGTAACTACTATATAGATTTTATAAGGTCTTACACTTATTTACCAAAATAGGTACCTACGTACCTGAAGTGTTATCTTCGTTGTAATTAAGTCTGCTAAGATTTGATGTCTGCCTCGACCGTTGAATAACATCCCTAAATAAATTCGAATCAGATTTGAACTTCCTTTTCCGGACTTTAAAAGAATGATTACTGTTAACAGATTTAAACGACATTTCCGAGGCGCTCGTTAGTGCGCTTGTAGTACTACCAAGTGATGATTTGTTTTCTGAAATATCTGACATACTTGATGTACACGATTCGGTACACTTCGTCTTTTTCCAGGGTCGAAATTCCCTGTTGTCGCCGTTAGATTTACACCTTTGTCGTTTACATCTTAAGTAATGTGCAGAATTTTCGTTAGACCTCGACTCCCGCACATTGAAATCATTGGTAAACGACAAGCTAACATCTTCAATACTATTTATTGCTAGCGCTGGTTCGGTCTGCGTAGAGCTGTGGGTACTGTGACTCTTGTCTCCTGGGCTGACAGTGTCACTCACCATTATACTCACGAAAGGAGGTGTTTTGTTGGCACTATCCTTACTTTGTTCACGAAAGGAAGCATAGTAACTAAACTCCCAAGATGTATCAATTTTTTCTTCTTTAGAACATCTTCGCATAAATTCAATAGAGTTAACAAAATCAGTTGCGTCGTCAGGTTCGTTGACGGGTATTACTTTTTCGTCAACCTTTAATGGCATTTTGTCAAATTATTGATTACAAGCCAGAGTAGAGTCTCTTTTAAAGTCAAAATGTAATTTATTTTGTTAAATTTTTGGCTTAATTACACCAAAAGAAAATAAGATTAAGTTGGTCAACTGCGCGTTACAATTTATTCTATAACACTGTCATAGTTGTCTTTTAGGTTACGTCTACCCTCTTTTTGTTAAAATAATTCTACTTACCTACGTTTATTATTATCTATTAATTTTAAAACCGGCCTAGTGCGTGTTGATTTACGTGCAATTTAGGGTTCGGTAGTTAATAACGTCGCTAATCGTCGCTTAAAAAAAATGTTTTTAAACCCTCCCCCATCAGAGTACGTTTCTCACTGACTGAATTACTTAGTAAAACGAGGGAAACCAAGGAAAAAACTTGCCATACTTGTGGCAAGGCAACCAGAATAGTCAAGTTGTCAATGCTCTAAGAGTCAAGTACTTATATACAGTCGTGGTCAACTAATTAGGGCCGCAAATGCCGCAATATCAATAAAACACAAGATCGTCCCTCTAGTCCGAAAAAAAAATCTACTCGAGGCTTTGAAGCTTGTAACCATTTAATAACAAGTAATTTGGCTAGTATTCTAAATATTTAAAGGCCAGGAAAGAAAATAGCTAGTTGTGATAAATATTTTTAAAATAAATAAATCATTTGCCACTTACACAATTTACATATGGATGGACAACTAATTAGGGAGTAGTAGGGAGTAGGGACACATAAAACTTTAATTGTAAATTAATATAAATAAACTGCTAATTATTTTACTGTTTATTACTTATAACTTTTCTCATTGTTACATCACAGCTTTCCTTAAGTTTCCTTTCGACCCATTACCTGCAATTATTTGATGCGTTTATAACTCGCACGGTAAGAATGTCGCATTTTAAATAGGCGCCGAAATAACAAATTTACAGAATAAAAGTTATTAAGTACTTTTGAATTTTTTGAATTTTGTCCCGATTTAGGTGGCCAGTTCCTCTGTACCATAATATTATTGATTCATGTGATTTGATTAAGATTTTTTATATGGTTAGTAAGTTTTTTTTTTTGTTATTGTATTCTGTTAACTAAAGTACTTGATAGTGCATATTTTTACAAAGTTATAGTCAGTAATCTTGAATGAAGCTCACAATAAGTTCCTGACAAACTTACAAACTTACAAATGCCTATTTCAACACGCAGTTACATAAATACACACCCATGTACGCATACACACACATGAACACATATACGCACACATCACACATACACACACACACACACCACACACGTTACACTAAATTATAAATTAATTGTATTTGGAATTGTATAACTTCTCCGGCGTTGACTTCTGCGCCACAGTTTTAACTTTTGCAGAGGTCATCGTTTTTTCCGATTAAATTAAGAACCTATGTTAAAATTCCTAATAAAGAAAAAAACATTCGTAATAGGATATGAACATTTAATACTAGCTGCTCCCCGCGACTTCGTCCGCGCTAATTTCCGTTATTATGTTCGTAATTATTTTTGCAACATTTTTCACTTATGCTTCACTCCTATTGGTCGCAGCGTGATGTTATATAGCCTAAAGCCTTCCTCGATAAATGGACTATCCAACACAAAAAGAATTTTTCAAATAGCTCCATTCCTGAGATTAGCGCGTTCAAACAAACAAACAAACAAACTCTTCAGCTTTATAATATTAGTATAGATATAGATTGCTTAATAATCTATCTCATCTATCTGTCCCTAATAAGTTGACCACGACTGTATATGGTGAGAATCGGTGAGATGTAGGGTGCTCCTTGGCAGGCGTCTCTTCTCATGTCACCACGACACAGCGTGCTATAAATTATATAACTTAAATCAGTAGGTAAGTTAAATGGTAAATAGAGCCAAAGAAAGGTCCCAAAACACAGATCAACTTTATATAGCAGGCTTAACACTTCACTTCAGAAGTAAGCCATTCAATACTAGATATGCGCCTGTCTAGACTCATATAAGACATTTTCATACATGTTTACATGTATGAAATTCTCAAGACATCCCAAATAAGTATTCCTAATCATCTCTTAACACTTAAACGTAAAAAACAAATGAGGTAACCATGTGCAGAAATGATTACGTAGTTAATATTACATTCTGTAAAAGTTGAAGTAAAAAGCTTACCTACAAGGGAAATTCCCTAATAATGGACTGCAATAACTTTGACAGTCAGTCAGAAGATTCTTTTGTACTATTAATGTAAAAAATCTAAAATTGAAGGCCGCTATGAACTGAAAAAAAGCAGCAGCTAAACCATAATAAATAGCTATAAAAACGTCAAAGGAACGTCCATTTCTATATCGTCGGCATACTGCAAGTTTACTTTAATTTAATGCAAAAACTCACGTTCTTCTAACTATTCAAATTTAGACGTTATAACCAACACGTTAAGTCAATAACTTGTGTCTGGAAATTCTGGAATAACTATTAGGCTATTTAACAATGCGAAAAATAAAGTGCGAATTACTATTACTAGCTTATGTTATGAGTTTAAAAATGGTTATTTAATAACGGAAGTTGAAAATAATAAACGATTTATTTATAAATCCAGAAATAAAAATGGATTTATTTAAACGTTTGTCACGTGACACGAAACGCTCCTGATTGGTCGGGTTTATGATGACGTCACCTGCTTGATAACTTCGTTTGCCTACTTGTGTTTTAGTTTTACCATGGACAACGATTTTGTAAAGCAGAAAGCAGTACCTAACCTGCCCATTCATTTAAAATCTGTAACAAACAAACTAGTTAGGTAGTCGTGATCGTTGAGTGTAATGTTTATTGAAATCATAAAACTTTACCTAGCTACAATTTTAGCCAATATTATGAAAACATCGGAAATATTTTAAGTGAGTTGCAAGAGGCATTCTGATAAAAACATTAGAGGTATTATAACCTCAAATCAATAACAAAGTATTTACATTCCTAATGCAATAAATTATAAAAAAATATAAATATTATGTTTACTTAAATCGAAATGGTTCTCACGGAAGAAAATGTTTGTACTATTCGCTATGTTATTATTTATTATGATCCCTCCGAAATAGTTGCAACCACTTTTGGCTCACTTAGACTTTCTTTTGTAAACTTACAAATAGTTTACCGAAGTTTTTATACAGTTTGGAATTGCATGCCACTTAAAACTTATTTTATTACATAAGTTACTGTTAAAATATAGATCCAATCGCACTTTCGTTATTTGTTTGCAACAAATGTATGTAGATGATATGAGCTACAGATCACAAGACAGGCAGGTGATGTCACCGACCCCATTGCAATGCCATATTGACAAAATTGCGTTTTGGCGCGCTATTTCAACTTTCAATTTTCATTTTGATATTTTTCAGCAAATATGTACCAGAATTTAAAAAAAAAATTTTTACTGGATTTTTTCAACCTCTGCATAATAATATAAAATGGATTTAAAAAACCAGCCAATTTTCTTTGACATCATTGTGTATAACAACTAGCTAAAATTCATTATGTGCAGAATTAGTTCTGTAAAAACATTTAATTACACACACGCACACTAAAAAATGTGCAAAATACAAAAGGCGGCCTTTAATGGCAAAAGCATTATCTACCAGTCAACCATAGGGCCAAGCAGTAATAAGGTACTTAGGTATACAGGTGCTACAAGAAGAGAAAAACAATTACAGATACGTAGGTAATACGATTGCACACAGAATTCTTATCAAAGAAAAAAGGAAATTAGTTCTTAAAGTGACTCCGCAAAGCCTACTTACAAGAATATTTTCAAGATTTTCTAATTTTGAAGGGCAGTGCATTCCAGATTCGAGTCGTAGATACAGACGTTAGTACAAAGGAGTAAGACATAAAACCAGAAGTATGTCGAGGATAAAATACATAACTGAAGCGTATCAGCAGAATGGAGATTTCTATCGTCCGTAGTATGAAGGTATGATACTTTTTCTTTAAGATAAGATGGAGATTTGGGATCAAAGAGAATCGAGTAAAGGATGCAGAGAGTAGGTACTCCTGCGGTGCATGATAGGGGTCCAGTGAAACTGGGAGCAGAACTTGGAGACATGGTCAAATTAGCGAAAGCCGAAAATGATGCGAATACAGCTGTTAAGGCGCCGTCTAACTTGTTAGGAAGATCTTCTGAGATGTTAGAGCAGCACACGTCCCCCCCATAGTCGATAATAAGCATACCAGAGACTACACAAGCAAGCAGGTCTTCGTATTAGAAGGAAAATTAATGTGTTTAACCTTTTCACAGCCAACGACTTCTATAAAAGTTCGAGATTTTCGTGCCTCCCAAGCCACGACTTCTATAGAAGCTCTTCAAATCAAATCAAATCAAATCAAATCAAAATATTTATTTGTAATATTTTGGGTATGTGTTACAGGTCTTGTTAATATAACAATATAGCAGTAACCAAAATATGCTATTATGTAGCGTACGTACAAATATTAAATATACAGGAACATTAAGTACCTACCTACTTAAGCTATTAAACAATATATTTACAATGGGTACATAGTTATTTCTGTACACATTAAAATTAAAAGAAGACTTAAGATTAGATATTATTATTATGAATGAAAAAACAATAGCAATTTGAGTAAATTTAGAAACTAATATTATAATACATTTTAAAGTTATCCCTAGGTATGTAATTAGTTTTATATACACATAAAAACTTTTATACTAATACACGTTAAATACCATATGAAAAATATTCATCTAATGAATAGAATGAGTTCTCGGTTAGCCACGCGTACAGCTTTTTTTTAAAAGGTGGGCCTGATAGTTTTCGTAAATTTTCTGGTAAAGCGTTGAAGATTTTAATAGCCATTACAAATGAATTTCTTCTATACAATGTAAATCTGCCTTTAAGAAGCTGTAGTAAGTGTGAAGGACGATTTCTAAGCCCTATTCCTGTATATGTTTGTTTAAGTGGGAAAAAACCTGGATGTTCTTTAATGAAAAGACATATTATTTGTTTAATATACATACACGTGAGGGTTAGAACCATCATGCTTTTAAAAAGAGGTCTACATGAGTCTCTGAAATCAGCTCCAAAGAGCGCCTTAATGCACTTGTCTGTCGAATTTCCCCAGATCATTAAGCCGTACTTAAAACAGACACTACATAGGCATAGTATGCCTCTTTAGCTACTTCCAAAGACACAGTTTCTCGTAGGCGGCGAAGAACGAATACATATCTGCTAAGCTTGGTGCATACGTCTTTGATATGAGCTTTCCAGTTGCAATGCTCATCTATAATAACGCCTAAAAATTTAAATGTTGGAACTACTTTTATTTGTTGTCCTTCATATTTTATATTAATATCTAATTTTGGAGATTGGTATGATCAAAACTGCATAATTTTTGTTTTATTAACATTAATTCTTAAATTATTTTCGTTTAAGCAATTTAGTGCGTCTTTGATAATTATATTAATTTCATTTTCTAGATGGTCTTTATTTTTGGCTGTTATAATGAAGGTTGTGTCATCGGCAAATAGTACTGACTTATGTTTCGTTATATTGGGAAGATCATTAATATAAAGTATGAACAGAATTGGCCCTAATATGCTACCTTGTGGCACGCCATATTTGTTTTCCCTTAAACCTATATTTAACATTATTCAGTTTTCCACCAAAATTTTCCATTTTTTTAACCTCTACACACTGTGTCCGATTGCATAGGTAACTCATAAACCAATCTTTCACTAACCTAATGTAATAAAATACAATTACGATACATAGGACATTTATTTTTTTAGTAATTTTTAAAGATGGACACTACTGAAACCCGCTTTATTTATTTTTCTAGAAAAAAAGGCTTTTTTGTTTTAAAATGGATAAAAACAAAAACGCGACATGAGTTGGTAAATGTAAGTATTTCTGAAAATGAGACGATTTTTCGAGCTTTTACCATTGGAATTCAGTACATGCTAGGTTTTACCACTGTCAGCTGGTAGGTTTCAGGAATAAAACAATGAGTTATTATTCTAAATCATTTATTTCAATTAACTATTATTCGAAACCTTAGGTAAATATTTTTATTATATGATACTCGTACCTTCATACGATAGTAATTAAATAACTAATCCTAACCTTTTTCAATTATTTTCATTTCGGATTTGCATTATTAAATTTAGGAACTAGTACTTTATATGATATTAAAGCAATTTAATTGCAATTATAATAGTATTTAAACTTGAAAAATTATGTCTCAGGCGGGACTCGAACCCGTATCTCCTCACATGCTGGGCGCGGCGCTATATACCATTAAGCCACCGAGACCCGCCGTATTCTTAATTATCACTCTAAGCCAGCGTTGTCTCATCAAATGTTAGGAGTAAGCACCCTTAACACCCAAAAGAAACATCTTTGTAGATGTTTGACAGTCAGTTAAGATGAACCAGCTATTTAAATACTTTATACGACTGTCAAACACTGAAATGATTTTTAGGGTTCCATAGCCGAATGTCAAAAAACGGAACCCTTATAGTTTCGTCAAGTCTGTCTGTCTGTCCGTCCGTATGTCACAGCCACTTTATTCTGAAAGTATTAGCATTACACAGTTGAAACTTGGTAGGTAGGTGTATCCTGTGACCGCTTTTCGATTCTCGTACAAAAAAAAAAAGATATTCCCATACATAGAACTAAAATAAAAAAAATGTTTACTCAAGTCTATGCGTATGAGGTATCTATAGTTAGGTCTTTTAAAATGATATAGAGGTTCCTAAAGTCTAACATTTGGAATGACTTTGACTAAGCAAGTGAAATTAAAAAAAAAACGTTATGTAGATTTTAATAAATACTTTCAACGAAAATTGGTTTGAACGAGATCAAACGGGTAGTTTTTGAGAAAAAGCACATTTTTAACAATCGCAAATATAACTTTGTCTTTTTTAAAAACACTATGAAAAACAAAGTTATTTTTACAGTCAAATTTTATTATTGTGGTGTTTTGGCTAAGTGGAAGTAAGTGGACCCCTAATTCAGTTAAAGTTAGTAGTGCCTTCAGTGCGCGAGTCTGACTCGCACTGGGCTGGTTTTTTTATTTGTTATGACTTGATTTTTTTCAACATTTACCGTACCTTTAATGTAAATCCTAAGATTTACCAAGTTAATTGTAGTAAAAGTCCGAATAGCAAACTTTTTTGGACATTTACCATTAGGAATTGGCAAATCTTAGGTTTTACTGGAAAATCTTAGGATTTACCGTAGTTCGAGCTTTTACAGCAACTTAGGTACTTATTGAAAATGTAGGATTCCCCCTAAAGACATGGCAGCATAGTCTCAAACCTTAGCCGGTTCCGAAACAGACAAAATTAAAAAAAGTAAACAAAAAAAACATTAGCTGTCATCTGTCATAATAAATAAATTTGAAATTTTATTTGGGTTTTATTCAAATGACACTGGCGAAATCTATAAGAAAACGCCATCAACCCAAACAAGCAAGCAAGCTATTTGGGTTTTATTTGTTGTAAATTAAATTTGCATTCTGATGTAAAGAATTTTAATAGAATGCGATCTCAATTCAAGAAAAAAGTTTTGTGTTGTACTTTATTTATCATAGTCCTTATTATATTTCTGCACCCTGATAGGAATGCTCGAAGGACTTACGAATTTATTGAGAAGGACCTCATCCCGGAAAATTTACATGAAGAAACAGCTGCAAATTTCACAAGCAGCGCTATCTTAGACTGTGATTATCGTGAAGTGCTGTTTGACGATTCAACATTATCGTATAATTTATTTGATGGCGATTTGATTGAAGGTCATCGAATTAGAGAAGGCGGTGAATTTTCACCTTCTGAATGTAAACCTAAGTATAGTACGGCTATTATAGTGCCCTACAGGTTTGTTAGATGATAATATAATATTAAAAAAAAAACTAAACTTGGAGTAATTTTTGCTTAATTTTTTTTACAGAGACAGAGCAGAACAATTAAGAGGATTTCTAGTGTACATGCATATGTTCCTACACCGTCAGAGCATCCATTACCGCATCTTTGTTGTAGAACAAGTTGACTCGCGGCCTTTTAACAGAGCTAAACTTTTGAATGTTGGTTCTATGGCCGCCATTCGCGCAGGGTACCCTTGTCTAATATTACATGATGTAGATTTGTTACCGCTGAAGCCAGCTAACTTATATGCATGCTCTAAATGTCCAAGGCACATGTCTTCTAGCATTAATAAGTTCAGGTATTTACCTCTAATTTACATTGAGTACCTACAATATACTGCACCACAATTCTTTTAAGTTTTGTTTTTTATCATTTTAGATATCAGCCTAGAAGATTCAAAGTATTCTGAATTTTTGTTAATGTAGCAGTTCATAAATAATTGTTTTAAACCTTTTTCATCTTATTATGAAGCACTATGTCATTGTGTAAGTATATAATTTATATTTGTGTAAACATATATTTTTTTTTGGTTATCCATTACACATTACTTTTGGGTTTTGTTTCATGCATAATACCTATATTTGTTATAAGTTTATTTAACAAATTAATAAAATAGCTTCATTTTATTTTCTAGGTTTGTTTTACCATATTTAAATTTGTTTGGTGGTGCTATAGCAATAACTTCACACCAGTACAAAACGATAAATGGAATGAGCAATGAATACTTCGGTTGGGGTGGAGAAGATGATGATCTCTTTGCCCGCATTGACTTTGAAGGACTGAAGCTGTGTCGGTTCGAGCCAGAAACTAGTAGATATCACATGGTCAATCACAAAACTCAGCAAAAAGGGTATAATATATATTAGTTATTTTGTTTATAATTTAAAGGGGTTATATTAATTGTGTAATTCTACTTTAAAAAAGTACTAGGTTTTACAATTAACGCCTCAATTGTGGGTTATTCCAGACACAATTGTAATTACTTTATATGGTATTTAAGCAATTTAATTGCTTTTATGATACCAGTTGATTGGGGGGTGTCGCCTGTGACGTAGTGTCGGCGGGTTCGAGTCCCGCCTGAGACATAATTTTTCAAGTTTAAATACTGATAGTATAAATGCAATATCAAATAAAATATTTAAATATAGCTGTTTCATCTTAATTGACTGTCAAACATTTGCAAAGATGGTTCTTTCGGGTGTTAAGGGTGCAAGCTCCATATTTGATGAAACAACGCTAACTAACTTACAGCATTAAGAATATGCTTGAAAAATTGATGCCTGTGACGTAGTGTCTTGGACAGGGATAGTATGATTTAAATGAGTAATTTAAATCGCGATTAAAATCAAGTCATTTAAAAGAAAAACGATGATTTAAATCAGTACTTTTATTACCAAAACAGCCAAAAAGTGTCAAGGAATTACCCCCGACATAAACTATGGCGCAAACATATGTGTGCATCAATAATATGAAAGAATATTTTCAGCATGCTATTTGGTGCACAGCAAAATACAGATTAGATTAGGCACCGAGAAGGCAGCCAAATTAGTCTTCCTTCTGAAAGAACTAAATTCAAACAAATAAGTGACTGTGACTGCGGTGAAACCCTAAATGTTAATTTGTTAATGTTTTATTTTTTTATTTTAATTATTCTTTTTTGTTTTTTAGGCAAATTAAAACGCTACTTAGTTTTTCTTAATAAAACGATGGCTTAAAAAAAGAACTAAAATGTTGATTTAACAAATAAAAATTGTTTTTTTTAATAAATAACTTATATCCATACTGAAAACGATCGGATAATAAAATAAATCAAAAAATCTGATTAAAATCAAATAAATCCGATTTAAGTAAATCAAATTATTTGATTTTTGTTTTTTAGGGTTCCGTACCTCAAAAGGAAAAAACGGAACCCTTATAGGATCACTTTGTTGTCCGTCTGTCCGTCCGTCTGTCAAGACCCTTTTTCTCAGGAACGCGTGGAGGTATGAAGCTGAAATTTATATCAATTACTCAGGTCTACTGTCCCTTGAAGCTGTGAAAAAATCAAACTTCTAAGCCAACGCAATCAAAAGATACAGCCGTTTATGCCGCAAATTTTCGACACTTGCAAGGGAATCAAAACCTACAGGGTGCTTCCCGTGAACTCAGAATCTTGAAATTTGGTACGAAGCAACGTCTTATAGCATAGATAAAGGAAAAATTACGAAAACCATAAATTTTTAGTTACATCACATAATATATATTTTTTTAATAATTTTAAACTTACTACCCATTTCCTCATAAACGCGTAGAGGTATTAAATTGAAATTCATACCAAATACTCAGGTCTATAATACCTTTAAGCTGTAACAAAATCAAACTTCTATGTCAACGCAATCAAAAGAAACAGCAATTTAAGCTGCATATTTTGAAACTCGCAAGTACTCGCAAGGGAATCAAAACCTAAAGGGTACTTCCAGTCGACCTAGAATCTTGAAATTTGGCATGAAGCAACGTTTTATAGCACACATAAAGGAAAAATTCCGAAAACCTTAAATTTATGAACGAACTTTGTAAACCTTGCAGGTTAGTACGGAACCCTCGGTGCGCGAGTCCGACTCGCACTTGGCCGGTTTTTTTTTATAAAAATCATGATTATCATCACTGGTCACGGAGGCTTAATGGTATAGCGTCGCGCCCGGCATACGAGGAGATGCGGGTTCGAATCCCGCCTGAGACATAATTTTTAATTTTTCAAGTTCAAATAATACAATAGAAATTAATTGTTATCGCGACCACCGGCGGTCTTTAAATCCTGTAGGAGTTAATTAGGTCACTGCCCCGGCAGCTCACAGTTCTTCCCGACTCCCGTTGGGAATAGAAGATACTTTTTCTCAAACGCTTTACTTAAATAGGTCTTGCTCAAATGTAGCACATAATTTTTATAAAAAAAGGCCGAGATCGATTGCATTCCCTACTCACATCAAAACCACATTAAATCATGGAAAACAGTTTTTTGTATATGCAATTGTATACATGTTAGTCTAATGTTTGTGCGTTCGCCCAGCAAAAAGTATCGCCTATTCGAAAATTGGATGATGCATATAATTAGTGCCTTATATCGTGTAAATGTGCCCGAAATTTGCTGGGCGAACGTTCGTGCAGCAGAATCCATTTTACCACGCTTTTATTAGCTTGGGTTGTATCTATGTAATGGAATCTTTAAGCATAAATTTGACCGATTTCCAGAAGTTTGATTAATTTGAAACTTTGCACACGTATCAAGGGCCGATGACAATGCAATAATTTAATAACAGTTTTCCCAGTTTTCCTCTGTAAGAGGGAGTAAAAGAGATAGAGCTAGCGCGCGATCTGTATCAATTATGTTTCCTGCATAGGTTTGGACTTACAGTCGGTAAAGAAGGAATCAAATCTTATAAACTAAACTAAAAAGTAAAAAATAAATTATAGTTTAAAAAACTAAAAAACCACGCTTTTAAAACAGATTGAACTAAAAAATTAAAAATAAAACTGTAGTAATCAATTGAAAAATTCATATTATTGTACAAAAAGCGTGGGGGCTTGATTTAGATTGTTGTAAATATTTTATCAATAATTTACTATATCTGTGGATATCATAACAAGCACCCCACGCTTTTTGTACAATAATATGAATTTTTCAATTGATTACTACAGTTTTATTTTTAATTTTTTAGTTCAATCTGTTTTAATTCTTAAATAATTCTGAAGCTGTTGGACGCACAAATATAAAATTTCGGGCACATTTACACGATATAAGGCACTAATTTTATGCATCATCCAATTTTCGAATAGGCGATACTTTTTGCTGGGCGAACGCACACTATAATGTGGAGTAATTGTAAAAAATATATATTTTATTTATTTATATGAGTTAGTTGTTTCATGATCATCATACATGACCGGTTGGAACAACGCCGAAATATCGGAAACTCATATGAAACAAGGTACTTTGTAGAAATCTCGAAACAACTCACTCATATGATAGTGACCATGAAAGTAAAAATTAGTATATTTAAATTCTTTTTTTAGAGACAAAGGAAAGAAATTATTGAAGTTCGCAAAAACCAGAATGTTTGGTGACGGCCTGAACAATCTCAAGTATACAGAAGTTGCAACTGTCCTTCATCCACTTTTTACTCATATCATGGTAGACTTGTAGTATATCTTACTCACACTAGAAATATTGTTATTTATCTACACTCATATCATAATGATAATTTTGCTTTAATAGTTAATTTAAAAACAAAAGTATCTGCCATTTTGATATCACTTTAGAGAAAAATAATTAATAATTTTTAAATGAAATAACTGTAAAGATTATCACTTTTTAAAATGAATTCTGTGATGTTTAAATTAAACACTAGAACTTAAGGAAATTATCTCACGATAAATGTTATCATTTACTATATATTATATAAAAATTGGAAATCTCTTAAAATACCTTTAAGTACATATCTTTTGTTGAAATCATCAGTTTCATATCAAATTATTTACTAGCTCCTGCCTAGCTTACGATTTTCACACTGTGTCTTGTTAAATTGAAAACAATAAGTATAAATCTAATACTCTTAGAAAAAAGTTAGCATACATTCTAATTAAGGTACACAAACTTTGGTATATTACTGGTTTCAGAAATGCCGTGCCGTAATTAAGTACGTATAAGAATATAAAAACGCTTATTTTAAAACCAGACGTTCTATCAAATTCTTCTCGTATATTGACGATTTTTATTTGTAGATTCTAAGCATTTGCAATTAGACATTTAGGCAATTGCATCTTAGTAAACAAGCTTTTGCTTATTTATTAAGTTAGTGATCAAATACTACATAACAAAAATCTTTGCACACTTGACAGCTTATTAAATTTTACGATTCAAGTGTCTGTCTGATTGTAATAATTTACTAAACACTGGGTTTTTCAAACTTTGGTTTCGACCAATAGTCCTTAAAATTAATCCATCATTCCATTTGATGTCTACTTATCCATTGATAAAAACATGAGTCAAAGGAACACTACTCCTTGATGCTTGTTTATTCTTCTTTAGGTGTCTCTCTCTCACTTACTTAGTTAATATCTCCAAAAAGTGTAAATATTTGAAATTAACATAAAATCTTTTTACGAGATCCGTGGGTACTGTATTGATTATGGATAAGTTCTTGTAATGTGTAAAAATCACAAAAACCGAACGATGATTATATATTTTCTGTGATGATTTTATGTTTATTTTATTTTATGAAGACACGGCATTCGGTTATTTGTTAATTTTTAATACTCTGTACATATCATTGTACGTAAGTATTTGTGAAAACGAGAGATTGTGATATTTAGGTCTATTTCATAATATATACGGAGTATACATAAAATTACCATGTCGCTTGTGGTGGTTAATGCAGACAATAAAATATGAAAGGTAATGAAATCAGTAACATGTAATTGCTCAATGTTTATACGTAGGTGTATTGTGATCAGTGATGATCACTCAGTGAATAAAAAAATATATAATTATTAAAACCCTTCAGACTTTGAGCATTTATCTAAGACTGTCGAAAAACTTGCTTGGAAACAATAAAAAGACTTAAGTAACTGATTCTGATTAGTCATTTATTTGGTATAAAACATCAGGTGGTCCCAAGTCAAAGGGAATTTTAGAATATATAAATTGTGCTAAACTCCCAGTTCGCTTTGAAGTTGTTTTAAATGAGTTTTTAGTCAGATATAAAATTATTTACAAAACAATTTCGGAAATACAAAAACATTAAAGTGATAATAATAATTAGTCCCTGAGTTCAGGGAAAAATAATTATAGGCTGGCTTCCTAAAAAGTTCTGTCCTGAATTAATTATTGGTGCATGTTCTTTGGTGCAAAACTTTTATGAAACAACAAGTGAATTTAACAAATCGCGCGGCCTTTACAATGACAACTTATTAATATTGTGTTAAATATTCTGAGAACATTATTTCTTAAACAAATTAAAAACAGATGAATAGGTATGGATTAATAAATCCATACTTCCGTATTCTATCCTCATATATTTGTTTTTCAATAAATTGCAGATCAATGGCACCCGACGCAAAGTCAAAATAACTACCTACCGTACCTACCCTTGAATTATTTTGTGATGATGATAGTAGTTTTCTTTAATAAGTGAAGCCTTTTGAGCGATGGCGTCACGAGTTACCCCATTTTCAAATTGTTTCATGACGTTCTTAATGATATGATTGATTGACCTGCTATATCGCAATTCTTCTAAAGATTTTGTACAGCAATAGTAAATACTATCACGTCACGAGTGAGTACTCAAATGACTAACTATTTATTGATTTCAAAGGAATGAAACAAATAATTATGTAACAAATTGTGAAAATTAATCCGGATTTGAAGGCTTAATTTTATAGGTACCTATAGTGCTTTTGATTTATTTAATCAACCTTACCAATTGGCAATTGCTTATCTAATTATCTATACAACGTGTTCCTTTTAATATCCCATAACTCTAGGGTATTAAACAGACCATGGTAAAGAATCAAATTGCATATGAATTATAAATTTTTTTTTTGGTTAATTTTTTCATACAAAATAATTCTAAAAAGTCACGACTGTTTATGTAAAACACCCTTACCTTATGAATGAACTTTTGAATGAAAACGATTTACTCGTACCTACTTATCAATGAAACACCCACACACGTCAATGTTTTTTATAAGTTACGCTCTCCCGCTACTTTACTACTACACAGTGTAAGTTTGCCAACGTCTCGCAAAACTAAGGATTCGCCATACTGGTTACATTTTTTTAACAAATTTAACTAAAATTGATGTTATATTCGAAACTATTGATTTTTGAACCACATGTTCTAGGGCGTTTTATATTATTTTTACCTATAGAACATAACCTTAAGAGTTGAATCAAAGGAACACGTATGTACATGTATAAATGTATCCCTATTTTCCTTGGTCATCGCATCACGCGTGAACGGCTGGACCGATTTCGCTAGTTCTTTTTTTGTTTTGATTATTATTGACAGGACAAAAAAGTTCTTATAAAAGAAAAAAATAAGAAAATAGCGCAGAAATTTAGAAAATTTAAGAAAACTTATTCGCCATACTAAATTATTTATAATGTAACCTTAGCGCTTTTGACAATTTAAACTTTTTTAATGTAACATTATGGCGTTTGACATAACATTGACAGAATACGTGCTGCAAACGGTTACAATTTCCAGTGCGGTTTGCATTTGCAATGTCGATAAATAAATTTGTCTGAAATATTTTTTTAATTATACCAATTTATAATCAATATTTAGTCTGTTGGGTCCGCTAGTAATTTATAATAATTGTATGCTCTGAACAAAAATTTAAATTAGTAGTCCTTAAGCCTATATTGGTTTCCAGGGACATGTAAAAAAGTTATTTAATAAGGTACAATATGTCTGTTATAAACCTATTTGCAACATTGTAGAATCTTTAAACTAACAAACTTTTTAGCATAATATCAATTATCATAAAATGTAACGTCTGTTTTAAATTCCAAGGGTGTAGTCATGTTATTTACTAATTGTTTTCAACATGATTATTTCGTTGAACTTAAAAAATATATGAAATGTAACTATTAAGTTTTATTGTAGTTGATGACACCCAAACCACCTCAAACCACCTTAGTTTTAAAGATGAATCTATACTAATATTATAAAGCTGAAGAGTTTGTTTGTTTGTTTGTTTGAACGCGCTAATCTCGGGAAGTACTGGTCCGATTTGAAAAATTATTTTTGTGTTGGATAGTCCATTTATCGAGGAAGGCTTTAGGCTATATAACATTACGCTGCGACCAATACGAGCGAAACATCTGTGAAAAATATTGCAAAAATAATAGAATTCTTATTAACAGAAATTGACGCGGACGACGTCGCGGGAAACAGCTAGTAAAATACAAAATTATTGTCTGTGGTTATTTAATTCGGGGTTTATACCATGTACCTTATTTATTATGAGTTTCCGATATTTCGGCACTGTTGCAAGCGCCATGATCACGGGAGAACTGAGTCTCTCAGTATTAAATAACTCTAGTGATAGTGACCATGAAAGTTTAAATGAGTATATTATTGTCTGTGACCTTAACTACTAACATCTTAGACTACACTTCTGATCACATCACATAAAAATCTTCTACCTATCTGATTGTGACTTAAATAAGGCCACGCGATAAATTTCATACAAGAGAACAGACACTTCAATTTACTTAACAAAAATAACATAGCACCTATAATTATTATAATTAAACCAATTCTCTCTTATATAACATAACAGATAAACCACAAAATAAGATAAGAACTAACTGTCCATATTAATGTCATAACTCACAAAAAAATAATTTGACTTCAAAAAAGGAGGAGGTTCTTCTTTTCTTCAGTAAAAACGGAATCCTCAATTTAATTTTAGATTATTGGCAACAATTATCCACTCTCTTTATAATTTATGGGACTTTGAATTCTACAAAGTCGTGCATGTAGCAAGCTTAATATTTGGTACAGATAAACAGTAATTAAGAAAATATCATTAAAACTTCATTACTAACAGGACATAAAAGTTATTTACATTTACAAAGAACTGCCAGAGTCCACAAAAATACCTTGTCTACAAATCCTAACATTACTTATATGAATTTTTTTTTTTTGTAATGTGTGATCATGATCATGAATTCAGCTGCTAAGATATTTCTTCTAAATACTGTAACCAAAAACCTCTAGACAACACCCCGTTGGTCCAGTGGTTTAAATACCAGTCTAAGAGTCCTAGGTTCGATCCCTGGGCCAGGCAACAAAAAGTTTTGAATCTATGAACATTGCCTGAGTTTGTGATCACTAACCTGCACTTGGCAAGAGTGCTGATTATGCTAGTGCCCATCATTGTTGTGGTAACCTTGAATTCAATGATAGAGACTTTCCATGCCGTTGGATCATTATAGGCTGTTACTACTACTAAGAATATGATTCCCAGAATCCCAACATGCAATTTCCCCCATCTGTGTCAAAAAATTAAAAAATACTTAGTACTTACGTTAAGAACAGAGTTAAATAGGCACAAATTAAGATTACAGTGGTGGCAAGGTAAAGAACCTTATGATCTATTTATCAGATTAGTTTTGTCATGGTGATTATGTTTTTAATATTTTTTTGCAATGCGTGCAATTCTACTTTTCAATTCAAGACCCAAATATTAATTGGATTCTTCTATCAGATTCATCATTACAACCAAAATTAAGTGTGGTGATGACTGCTGGATGATATACAAGGACTAGGTTCTGTGTCAATCTTACATTGTTTTTAAGGTCGAAGAACCAACATACTTACTAAACCCAATACAAAAGAGAACACAAGCTTAAGGTTTGAACCTATGTGAAGCCAGTCTGGCCACTGTGTCTGGACTACTTGTTCTGGTTGTGTTGGTAATAGAAGAGCAGCTATGCAGCATATACTAACAGCTACAGCAACAACATTTACTGGTTGTTGTTCTCTGAAATATATAAATATCATCAAGACCTTCCTTTGGGAGTCAAAAGAGACTACTAAAGGAGTACTACCAGAAGACAGACATCAGCATTATGGCGATAAAGACAAAATAAATCTTTTTGGAGAAGCCTATGTCCAGTTGACTGATGATGATGTACTTAGCATTTAGAATAATGGGTGTGAAAAATCATAACGCAGATCCGAAAACCATGTATTGTCTCTATCACTAGGATAATTTTTTTCTTCAAGATCTTACCTGGGAAACAGCTGGTTCCGAAGATATTGAGGGTCAAAGTCGCAATTTTGTTTTCCATTTTATTACAAACTCTGTTGCCAAAGGTCACTTAAAAACTGTTCTTCTTACATACATAGTGTTTTTTTTTATTATTTCGTTCATAATAAGGCTTTTTTAATTACAATACGCAATGTACGGCTCAGCGCGGACGAATTTTAAACTTAGCAGCCAACTCCAACGAAGCGGTCCACGCTCCGGCTGCTATAAATTGCATTGCTATGTATTTTAATATTTTTTTGAGTCCCAAAAATAAAAATAATTTCCCAGCTATAATATTTTGTAACATGACTTGGTTTGCTTTACAGATTGCCTAGCTTCAGGATCTGCGTTTAGTTTTTTTACACCCTGTATGTAACATACAGTAGTGAATGCTTATTGCTTGAGGGTTAACGCTGTGCCAAATCGACAATAAGTTTCTTGCACTTTACACTCATCATTAATCCCTCGATCGTGAGTTATTCTAGACAAAATTGAAATCAATTGTTATCGTGGCACCCGAGTGCCTCCTGGGGGTTGAGGGATTAAGTAAACATAGCATTTTTTGAAGATACATTAGCATAAAATATTACCTGTGATGTATCGGGTGCTGGCAAGAGACACGTGGTTGTTCTTCTACAGGCCTTACTGTGGCTGTCCTTGTGGTTAAAGGGTGAAAGCTATCACCCATGCTTTCAGGATTTAGATTTGAAGGTTCACCTTCTATTAATTTTGTGGGAATGTCCCTTTTGCCCAGTGCCTGAACAAAATTTATAAAAGTATTTATGTCACATAATAAGAAAATGGTTTATAGTAGTACTATCAGGGTATGTTAATAAACAAGGAGTATTTGAGAAGACATTGCATTTAAATTTTTAACTAGTATTATAAAAAAGGCACAATTTTAAACTGCAAGTCAAAAACTATGAGTATCTGTTAGATATATTTAGCCAAACATTAAAAATTCACGTGGCGTTTTTTTAACAATAGCAATTACAGTTAACATCACCAGCTTGTCCAAAGGTCAACTAAAAGAATAACAAAACCTAATATGGTTGTAGTATTACAATGTTGAATATTTATCATACCTGCTGGGTATTCCTGTCGTACATAGTTATCCTGAACTTCTCTGTTGTGTCACGGTGTGCAACAGCTGGCTGCGTGTAGCGTACGACGATATCTATGCAACTTTGAGGAGCTATCACACCCTCAGGATCTATCACCGTGAACTTGTTTGGGGATGTACATAGCACTACATACAAAATCAAGATGTTAACACACAAATTGATAAAGGAAAACAAAAACAAATACAAATAAGCTTACCTTTAAAATTGACAGAGAAGTCGTAAGGATTATACACAGTCAATAACTGTTTGTGCGTGTGTCTAGCACCTAAATAAAATTCAAGGGACACAGGAAACACGAAAACTGGAAAGTTTTTCATATTTTCAGTGTTGAGAGTATAACAATCACAAAGAAAAACAAAAAGTAGTAGCACTCGAGCAAACCATACGCGACTGACTGACTGACAGATAATTTGACAACAACAAACAATAAATGACAGCTGATTTTAGTGATGGGAAAGTCAGTCATGGTACCTAACAAGCCGAGCTGCTATTTTTTGTAAATGTTTAAGGTTTTGGTTTAAGTTTTTTTTTAACAATATCACTAGTAAATAAGTGATAACAGTTGTTATTTGAAGGACTTATTTTAGGCTATAAGATATATGCAACAAAACCTTTAATTATCACTATTTAAGTTAGTTTTACAGATATCCTCTAAAAATACTTAGAAATTTAAAAAAAATGTTATATTATTTTTAATTCAATGTAAGCAATTATTAGGTTTGGCTAGCCCACTGGGCACCTTTGTACAAGATAGTGATCTTAAACAGATATTCTATTTATGGGTTTGACTATAATAATGTTACGAACGTGGAGTTCGGGATTTGGATAAAACACCGTTGACTTATTAGAAGATTTTATTAGACGATGAACAGGTCGCAGACCACTATCACAAAAGCCAAATCACAAGAATCGTAGTCCGGTGGGTCGCTGAGGTCGTTGGTTCTAAATCACTATAAGCCAATCCGCAGAGTAGTACTTTAATCCGTTGGTATCGCTAAAGTCGTCGTTACTTCGCACTAGATCACTTTCCGCAGGTATCGCACCGAAAGCTCAGAATGAACTGACTCGGCGTCTCAAGTCCTGTTATTTATATATCTCAACATCGACGCCGGTCGTACATACTAGAATGTTCATTTTCCAGAAAAATCACAAGGACGTTTAAACGTAAACAACTCTAGTGAGTTAAGCCATTTTGCGCCTTAAGCTGTAAGCTTAAAGTTCAATGTCGCTTGCACTAAGGTCTTGTTATTACTTTGTGGCCGAACTTAGGTAGTTATGTACATTCCTCTAGCGATATCTCGAACCTTCTAGCATGACCGCGACACTGCCCTCCTCTTAGAGATGCTCGTCCCGAGCGTCATCGTTATTGCCGTTATAACGTGCCAAGCGATCGATGTGAACTACCTTAAGTGCTCCTCTCGGTGGCCGTTGGATCCGGTATGTAACATCGTTTATTCGCGTGACAACTTTGTACGGCCCTTCCCATCTTGTCTGTAATTTAGGTGACTTCCCCTTTTTCCGTATCGGGTTATGTAGCCAGACTAGTGCTCCTTCATCAAAACCACTGGTATTTGCTTTCCGGTCATATCTAGTCTTCATGTTTTCACTCGACTGCAAGCCGTTTTCTCGTACCATGGCATAAATGTCCCGCATCTTGTCTTGCAAATCGGAGACATAATCCTGTACGGTGACGTGATCGTCTGGCGCTCCTCCGGTTACAAGGTCTACCGGTAACCTTAGCTCTCGTCCGAAGTTAATATATGCCGGCGTCGTTTTCGTGCTCTCATGTTCCGAAGTCCTGTAGGCGAGAAGGAACGGTGCAATGTACTTGTCCCAGTCCCTTTGATGGTTGTCCACCAATTTTGCTAAATGCCTCTCTAGTGTTTGGTTAAACCTTTCTACCATGCCGTCGGACTGAGGATGATAAGCAGTGGTTCTCGTCTTGTGCATGCCCAATATTTTGCAGACTCCTTGAAACACGTTCGACTCAAAGTTTCTGCCCTGATCGGAATGAATTTCCAGGGGTACACCATATCGGCATATGACTTCTTCAACCAATTTAGAGGCTACGGTCGTAGCTTCTTGATTAGGTATAGCGAAGACTTCTGGCCACTTGGTGAAGTAATCCATAACGACCATAAAGTACTTGTTCCCCGACTCTGTCACAGGGAATGGTCCGGCAACATCCACTGCTATCCGCTCCCATGGTGCACCAACGTTATAAAGTTGAAGGTGTCCTCGACTTCTAGTGGATGGACCTTTCACCGCAGCACAAGTGGTACATTTCCGACACCAATCTTGTACATCAGCTCTGCAGTTAAGCCAGTAGAATCTATCCCGTAGCTTTGTTAAGGTCCTTTTTACACCCAGATGCCCTCCTGATATGCCATCGTGTACCTCTCGAAGAACATCCTTGATCCTTTCTCGCGGGACGACCAGCTGTAGGTGGAACTCTCTACCGTTAGGTTTTTCCCATTTCCGATAAAGTATCCCGTTTTGCAAAATGAAACTGTCCCATTGAGCCCAGTACGCTTTAGTCGTAGCACTCGTAGGCGCAACTTCATGCCATCTCGGCTTAGCGTTACCGCGTTTCTTCCATGCGACGATCAGTCGTATGTCTTCGTCTTTTTCCTGAGCTTCTCTCATGGACTCATCTTCCCAGGATCTCGGAGGACTTGTCCTCGTTATTTGTACACAGTCCTCTTTAGACTCCAGCTTGATGCAGTGCTTGCACTCTTCTGGGCACGGTCTTCTTGAGAGGGCGTCAGCATTCCCATGTGTCTTTCCACTACGATGTTCGGTAGTGAAGTCGTATTCTTGAAGCTGTTCAATCCACCTAGCAACCTGACCTTCGGGACTTTGAAAATGAAGCAGCCACTTTAAAGCAGCATGGTCGGTACGAAGCACGAACTTTCTGCCGATAATGTACTTGCTGAAATGTTGTAGCGTTTTGACCACTGCTAAAAGCTCTCTTCTTGTCACACAGTAGTTTCTTTCAGGCTTCGATAACGATTTGCTGAAGTAGGCAATCACAACTTCTCGATCTCCTTGTTTTTGAGATAGTACTCCACCAATAGCTGTGTTGCTTGCATCCGTATCGACGACAAATTGCCCATTAGCTTGTGGGTATCCCAAGATTGGAGTCTCACATAAACATTGCCTCAACCTTTGGAAGGAATCCTCGCAAGCGTCATCCCAGCAAAACCCTCTCTTTTCTTCCGTCAGGCGATGCAATGGCTTGGCAATTTCGGAGAATCCCTTAACAAAGCGTCTGTAGTATGAACATAAACCCAAAAAAGCTCTTACTTCCGTTTTATTTTTGGGAGTTGGCCACTTCTGCACAGCTTCTATTTTAGCTGGATCAGTCTGTATTCCATCACTGGTGATAACGTGTCCGAGGTAGTTTACCTTGTTTCTGAACAGATCGCATTTCTTCGGGTTCAGCTTTAGGTTGGCTCCACGTATCTTTCTTAAGACTTTTTCCAGGTTAAATAAATGGTCTTCGAAGTCCCGACCCATGATGATCACGTCATCCAAATATACCAGGCAGGCTTCTCCCACCAATCCTGCCAGGATACATTCCATGAGTCGCTCAAAAGTGGCCGGCGCGTTGCACAATCCAAATGGCATGACGTTAAATTGCCATAGCCCCTTCCCTGTAGAAAATGCTGTCTTCTCCTTATCCTTTGGATGAATTTCAACTTGCCAATATCCAGATTTCAAATCAAGTGTCGAGAACCATGTCTTGCCACTTAGGGTATCCAAGGTGTCGTCGATGCGCGGTAGAGGATAGCTGTCCTTCTTCGTGATGTCGTTCAGTCGTCGATAGTCCACACAAAACCTTGTACTTCCATCTTTCTTCTTAACTAAGACGACAGGAGAACACCACGGACTTGCAGAAGGTTCGATGATCTTATTCTTCCTCATGCTCTCCAGCATATCCTCAACTTCTTGTTCCTTGGCAATCGGTATTCGCCTTGCTCGTTGCCGGATAGGTCCTTCATTTCCGGTGTCTATCTTGTGTTGTACCAAGGATGTCCTCCCCAAAACTCCTTCTTCTGAAGAAAACACGTCTGAAAAGCGCTGAAGCAGGTCTTTGGCTTTCATGCTTTGAGAATAACTTAAGTTACTTTTGCATCCTTTATGAAGTTCTGCGATGGTAGAATTATCCTTGGTTATCGTCTTACTCAAAGTTGTTTGGCACTTTCTCATCCAGACAGCTTCTTCGCATCTTCCAATAACGTCACCTTCATTTACTTGGATCTCGTGGTCTTCTAAATTCACAACTCTAACTATTGCAGTTGTGGACCCCTTGACAAGTGTTCTGGCTGCCAGAAGCTTTTGTGTCTTCGACTTGCTAAGTGTATCTTCGATCAACACACACCTATTCTTCTCATTCTTCTTAGCACGTGGTAGCTTCACCAGCAGTTCTGCTTGTGTTCTTCCGGGTATGTTAATCTTCTTAAGGCATGTTACTTTCCCTTCGGGCCCACCCAGGATGAAAAGCTCTTCATTACCACATTTAAATATGCCATTGGTGACATCAATTTTGCAGTCATATCTTCGCATAAAGTCGAGGCCCAATACGCAGTCATCCAGAATTTCGGCCACGATGACGTTGTGAGTATATGTTGCTTCACCTACTTGTAATTTGACCGAAACTTCCCCTAGGACGGGTATTTGCTGGCCGGAAGCGGAAAGTAGCCGATTATTGAAGGTGCTGTTGCGCTTCTTCGTGGTCTCCACTAGTTTCGGCTTGATTATTGTCCTAGAGGCTCCTGTATCCACCGTCATTTTGCAGTCAGTTCCATTTACCGAGCCGCATATCATCAAACTGTTCCCATTGCATGCCTGGGAGACAATCATCGTTGGGGCTTCTACCGTTCCAGCCAGCACCCGCCCCTTAGTTCTGGCTGTTACTCGTTTCCCTGCTTCCCAGCAGAAGATGGGGTCTCCTGCTTCTTTAACAAATCCAGGCGTTCCTCAAACATCTTGCTCATCATTTCAGCAAGTTTAGCTGTATGCTGCGTCTCGTTCTTGGGACAGGTGAATTGCAGATGACCCTTTTCTCCACATTTATAGCACATAGATCCAGTTATTTTTTTCTTAGGAGGAAATGATGTCTTCTTTTCCTGTACTTCTTCAATCACCTCTCGTATTTTGTGAGTTGGCCGAACATCTTTCCTCAGGGCTTCTACTTCCAGAGCGTGCGCTAGAGCTTCCTTCAGTGAGGCATGGTGGCGCAGCCCCACTGCAGCCCTTATCTCCATGTCTCTAATCCCATCGACGAATGCTTGGAGTAGGGTAGAGTCCACCATCTTTGCATCAGCAGATGGGTATGCTTTGCGGACTAATTTTTCAATCTCCAGAGCCCATTGCTGCAGTCCTTCTCCTGAACGCTGAACCCGATCCCGTAGTTGAGCGCGGAAGACATGCTCCAGATGGCGTTCTCCATAACGAGCTTCGAGTGCCCCCATCAGATCGTTGAATGTGCTGCCCGAGGATGGTAGCGCCTCCAAAACAGAAAGAGCCGATCCCCGTAGAGCAACAGTGAGAGCTGTTAGACTCTGTTCCTCTGTCCATCCGTTAGCAGCGGCAACGGTCTGAAACTGTTGGCGGTAAGCGGTCCAGGACGTAGTGCCGTCGTAGGATGGTACTTTCACTCTGGGTGCCGGGCTGGTAAATACGACTTCACTCGGCGCGGGGGGTCCAGCGGTCTCCAGTTTCAGAACCTTTTTCTGTAATCCAGCGAGGTCCACTTTCACGCTGTCTATGTTGTCCTCCAGATTAGTTACCCTTTCTTCTACCAGGTCCACATTCTTCTGTAGGTTTTGCACCATATCACCCACTGAACCTACGGCAAGCAGCACCTTTTGTTGTTCTTGTCGCATTTCTTCCTGTTTAGCTTGAATCGCTTTTTGCATTCTATCCTGTTTTCCTTGCATTTCTTCTTGTTTAGCTTGAATAGCTTCTTGCATTCTATCCTGTTTTCCTTGCATTTCTTCCTGTTTCTGGCACATGAAGTCCATCATCTGCATCAATCTACTAAAGTCGAATGCAGATGCTCTGGCTTCTTGAGCTGATGATGGCGTAGTAGCCCGGTTAGCGGAGACAGTAGGCGAGGCCGGCGACGCAGTGGGTAAAGCTTCCATTCCGGTAGGCGTGGACTGGTCGATGGACGATGCTTGGTGGGCGGAGCAAATAGGTGTAGTATCCCGATGGTCGGTAGCCTGTCGGGTAGTAGCCGTGGCTTCCGCAGCTTGCTGTGCCCTAGTTCTAACGCCAGCAGTATCTTCCCTCGGAGTCACTGGCATTTCCAAATCTCACTTCTGACACCAAATGTTACGAACGTGGAGTTCGGGATTTGGATAAAACACCGTTGACTTATTAGAAGATTTTATTAGACGATGAACAGGTCGCAGACCACTATCACAAAAGCCAAATCACAAGAATCGTAGTCCGGTGGGTCGCTGAGGTCGTTGGTTCTAAATCACTATAAGCCAATCCGCAGAGTAGTACTTTAATCCGTTGGTATCGCTAAAGTCGTCGTTACTTCGCACTAGATCACTTTCCGCAGGTATCGCACCGAAAGCTCAGAATGAACTGACTCGGCGTCTCAAGTCCTGTTATTTATATATCTCAACATCGACGCCGGTCGTACATACTAGAATGTTCATTTTCCAGAAAAATCACAAGGACGTTTAAACGTAAACAACTCTAGTGAGTTAAGCCATTTTGCGCCTTAAGCTGTAAGCTTAAAGTTCAATGTCGCTTGCACTAAGGTCTTGTTATTACTTTGTGGCCGAACTTAGGTAGTTATGTACATTCCTCTAGCGATATCTCGAACCTTCTAGCATGACCGCGACAATAATATGAAAGTAGTTTAAGCTTTGTTAAGTAGGTACATATTTATATTTTTATTATTATTACTCGATTCTTTGTAAAATTATTTGTGAAATAAATCTACTCCATAATTATACATACCTAATAATATTAAAAAAACCAGAAATCTGGGTCAAAATATTTTAATAAAATTATCAGAACATTCTCGATGAGGTAAGCAGGAGATTTTACCTTTCAAATAATAACTGTACATTAATTTCATTTTTGTATATAAGTAAGTACATATTTATACTGCACGCAAATAGAAAAAAAACCATTCTTGTAATTTTTTATTAAAATAATAAATAGATCGGTACATTTTTAATAATGTAATAATTTACACAATATATTCATGTGCTCCAGCCAACAGAGTTCTTGTACTTCTTGTACATTAATCTAATAGGAATTTTATATAGACATTGAGACAAAATACGGCATTATCAATACCGGTTTTTTATAAGTCTTGTTAGACCTGTGTTTGATAGAAAATTTAGGGTTCCGTATCCAAAAGTATTAATTACTAAGACTCCACTGCCTGTCTGTCACCAGGCTGTATGTCATGAAACATGATAGCTAGACAGTTGAAATTGTAACAGATGATGTATTTATAATATTGTCGTTATATATAAAGTGAGGCTCCCAAACAACAAACGTTTTATTTTTTGCTCGATAATCCTGACCGCAACATGTACCTAGACGCTTGAAATATAAATAAATAATAAAATTTACGGACCCTTAGTGTGCGCATCCCATAGTTTTCCTTAATCGAATTCCTAAATAGAAAGATTTAGTTGTTAATGAATAACAACATCATATCATATTAAAGCGATTTAAACATCAAAAATTTCAATGGTCTCATCCTGCAATTTTTAGCTCAATACCTACCGACAGTCGTAGGTACTTTTATTATTTTAGGACAAGCCGTTATAATCATTTATGAGATTAATAAGTAAATTTAAGAATAAAAAAAATAAAAGGTTTTAGTCTATAATTTATAAGAACATAATATAAGCAAAACAGAATCTTTAAATAAAATAGTTTGCGAGGTATGAAAACTTACTTTCATATATTTTATAAAGTAGCTTGAAGTATTTGAAATTTATTAATTGACTTTTCATGATATTACACCCTGAAAAAAAAACTTAATATTATTAGCCTAAAAGAAAAAAATATAAAAAATAAGATATCATAGGAGGTAGGTACAGAAAGCAGTATAATTTTTGATCAATGAGTGACAATACAAAACAAAAAATATAAAACAAGTCAATAGAAATCATAGAAACAGCCTATGCTTTTTATAGCTATAAATAATTTACGACTTATAAGCTTATAACCTAGAAGAACGTTTTGAATATTAAGGTTTTGTCCTAACCTTTGACTGATAGACACTTAATTAATTAAGTAATAATTAAATAAAATAAATAATAAAGGTTCTACGGAAAAATCGTCACTGTGCAAAATAATGTACAATTAAATGTATTGTTCTGCGATTAGGTAAGTACATATTATTGCCAATAATTTTAAATATAAATGTCGCTATAGAGTCGTCAATACAAATTATAGAGCTTTTTACCTTGTATAAATACCGTGGTCAAAGCAATAAAATTATCTTTCATTCTCTAAAGTCATAATAATTTATTGCTTTGACCATTGACGGTATTTCTATATTAGCAAACATAGCAACGAACTTACGTTGCTATGCGACAGATGGTGCTTTTTAACAAGGGCCTTTTATGTGCCGCCTCTTCAACTATCTTCTCTATTTAATTCAATCTACGATTGAATTTACACAAACGCGTTTTTTTTTTCAAAAAGAGTGATTATGGTATCGGTTTGGAACTACGAAACTTTTCTTGTCATTAAAAATCAATTACACTTTGGTTTGATTTAGAAGTTCTTAAACTAACGATACCCTCGGATTTATTACAAAAATGGTTATTTTTTCTTCGGAATTTGCATACCGGTTGAACGAGAAGTACAAACATAAGTAGTATTTGGTAGCAGAGTTGCAGCTGAAGAGCGGGTCTTTAGCAATTTATAATAGAGACCATTTTAGACTAATTCCCGTAGCGTTGGCAACACTGCACACGTAACGTATAGTAATAAGAAAACTAAAACAAACTAAACGATCGCAAAAAGGCTCCGGCCAAAATCATTGTAAGTAGCACTGAAAACCAATTTGACACCTAAAAATCCTGGGTTTCTTGATATATACCTAGTCAGGTCATAAGTTCTGTCACATGTGTAATATGAAATAATTAAGACATGTTTATTATGTAACCATTTATATAGCAAAATGAACTAAATAAAACATAGATTCATATGGTAATAAAGTTTATTCAAATTCAAAATGATCCCCGCGATTTTGAATACAGGCCTTCAATCTCCGCGGCCAGTCGTCTATCGCAGCACGAACGAGGTCCATGTCAATATAGGCGGCTGCCTTAATCAAGGATGCCTTGAGTGACTCCAAATCAGGATGAGGCTTTGAGCAGGCCTTTTCCTCCAAGTGTTGCCATATCTTGTAATCTAATGGACTCAAATCTGGACTGGAGAAGGGCCAGTCTTCGTGCCGGATGAAGTCGATTTCAAGCGCCGCCAGCCAGTCTTGTGTGCTTTTCGCTCTATGAGCTGGCGCAATACCCAGTGCCTGCTATTAAACATGGTATGAGAAACAGGTTCCACAAGGTTCTTGAGGACTGTATTTTGATACACAACTGCATTCGTTTTTCCGCCTTTCTCACAAAAATGTACCTCAGTTAAGCCCCAATAAGAGACTCCCAACCAAACCATAAACGAGGATGGAAAATGACCTCGTTGGACACGCGGAATACGGTTGCTCGCTTCTTCACTGCTGTGTGCGTAAACCTTAAAATTTTGTTTGTTGTAGCTCTCTTTCACGGTGAAAATTTTTTCATCCGAAAAAATAATTTACCGATGCTTTTTTCCCGCGTAACGCTTTAACAAAGCGCGGCATCTCTTCAGTCTCAGGTCCATTAAACGAGCGTCCAAACGATGTCCTATTTTTCTTCGATATGGCCTAAGCCCAAGTCTTCATTTAACACCCTTTTCACCGTGGTCCTGCTTAACCCCATCTGAAGGGCCAACAGTTTCTGCTTACGTATGGGATTTCTTTGAATTCGCGCCTTCACAGCTTTTATCACTGCTAGAGTCTTAACAGAGCGAGGGCGACCACTTCTTGACCTGTCATCTACACTAGAGTCTTCATTGTATCGTTTTATGGTACAATAAACGAATCTTTTGGTTATATTCAAATTCTTCAGTAAGTAGAAAATCTGAATTGGCGCGTAACCGCAACGATGCAACGCAATCACCGCGACACGGTCACATGAGTAAAAATCCCCACAGAGTACAAGCTTCTTGACTTTTAAACTATTCTGATAGGGCTGACACCTGTTGCAAGTCAGAAAAAAAAGGTAGTAAAAATTAAATACGGTAAGTACGAGTACCTACCTACATACTAAAAAGTGTATTTCAAAAGGTATAAAATTATAAGGTTTAGTGTAATTTGAAAATACTAAAGTTAAATTAGTTTATAAATGGCTAACCCTAAATAATTTATTTTTCTTCAAATATTTCTTATTTCTTTATAACGTGTGTTACAGTATGAATCTAATACCTACAGTTTCCTTAAATAACTGATCGGAAAATATTCGCATGGCATGTCAAAAGATAATTAATTTATAATTTTATTTTTATACTTATTATCACATCATTAAAATAATCTTGGTATGTTTTTTTTTCATTTTACCAATAAAATAAACATAATTATCTGGACCTGGCAGTATTTTAAGGAACCCGGCCTGTAGATATGTTACCTGCATTAAAGCCTTTACGATGAATAAATAAGGAATCATTGCTTATATTTAAGGCATTTTCCGATAGGATTTCGATTTCTTGCACTTGTGTCGATCCAGACATTTCCTATACAATTATCATGCAACAAACCATAGCAGTGCGTAACTGAGCCTTTGTTTATTTAGATTTAACACCAATTTTCCTAAATCAATATTATATAAATAATTGAATCATAGAAATGTTAAAATCACAATTCGTCAGCCAAATCACTCAAATAAATGTCGTCTAATGCGCGCGACGTGCAGGCGGCAGCCCTGTCATTTATACCGCAACTGAATCGGCGAAAACCAGTTCTTACCCCGGCGACGCGTCGGTGAACGTGTCGGTGAGATGTCACGCGTACATCGCCGGGCTATGTGTGAGTGGAACAACAGCGGGCCGCATATAGGTAGCTTGTACTCTGGTGGGAATATTTATTCATGTGACACGGTCTTCTTTAAGTGTCCACTCCATATTTAAAAATGAGAAAATTCTAAAAAGTACACATTTTTATTTTCATGAAAAATTCGAAATTCGAATTCAATAAACTTTTCTGTGGCCAGCATTCTAAATTCAAGTTTTTATTGTGTGACAAAACGTCTTATGACCTGACTATGTACATTACATATAAACAATTTAACTCAAGAAAAATATCATCTTTGTGATATAATTTATTATTATCCCGAATTTTGTGATTGGGTTTAAAGACAACCGACCTAGTAGCAGTATTTTTATGTTAAAAATAGATAAGAAATATGTAAGATCGTTTTATTCATAATTATAAATAATTTCAACTATAATCACAAAATAGGACATCTGAGACTCAAGTACTCCGCAGCTTCACTTGCACCACTGAGACGATGTTTTTTTACATTTTGACTATAAATAATTACAAAATACTAGCCATGTGCACATGAAATGTTTTATTTTAAATAGAAATCAACGACAAAATAACTAAAGCAAAAATAATAACTTCTAAAGACTAAAGACATATTATACAATGACGAAATAAATACTATATCTACTAACTTATTTGTTGCACCATTTTCAGTAGCCCATAACTAGTACTTAGTTACAATCAGGAATTTTCAAATAATATTTTTACAGAGAGCGATGCAAATCCCGAGGTATACTTAAACAATCACAAAATATATATACATCATTAGAGTCAAAGAAGGTTTTAATGGTAAAACATAGTTTTAAGAATACTTTCTGAAAATAATCGAGTGCTTCCAACAGGTTATTGGCAAGGATAAAGCATAGCAACCGCGGGGTCTTCGGTCTCAAAAGTAATGAGCACATCCTTAAATTTGTCGAGCAGCTGCATCAACTGTGAGCGGCTCACATTTTCCATGAACATTATTTCTTCAAGATGTTGTTCACCACGGAAATAGCCTGTAAATTTGTTATTTAATACTGTAATTACAAAACATTCTGGTTGACTAACGTATTTTCTTCAAAATTTTAACTTTACAATAATTATTACTCAAATAACTAAGGTGATGTTACCTTTCTTGTGCAGCTGCGCAAGTAACAACAAATCATCAGTATCCTTAGCAGCGGGTATGGCTGTTAAAACGCTTCGCTCTTCAGCGTTGAACGTATCCAACAATGATTCAGTGGTTGGGGGCTCGTTGGGTACACGACACGCGTCTATCACATCACAGCTGGCTGGTACACTCCAAACTATAGGCTGCTGGAAACTAAAATACGAACTAATTTATGAGTTAGCCGAAAAAAAACAATTAATGCGGACGAAAAAGGAAGAGTTCGTCAAGCCGACGCATATGATATAATGCAGTCATTTTTTAACGGAGATGATGATATTTGCTCCGTATAATGATCAGCATAAACTAAACAAAATCTTATGAAGATCGTAGGGTTTTCTCGTGTTGCTTGTTTAGTAACATGTTGTATTTCATGCTTTTCAGTACAATTTTTTGTCCGTATAAGTAATTGATGATTATTGTTTTGCTATAGGATTTTGATCAATCTCGAATAAATAAAAATTTGTAACTAAATATCTGACAAATCAAACAAACAATTTAAAGGAGATCGCCAAAATATACTTTTTATTGTCTTATTAAAATTACAAAATTAAAATCAAAGAAATACGTACCTCATTTCACTTTGCAGCTTGAGGTTCAACGATACGCCATTCTTTCTCTCACCATTCATTGTTATTCCACTAGATTTCGATCTCGGCGACACGTCTTGGTCGCTTTCAAACTTGTCGTCATCACTACTCGTATTTAAAACATGCTGTTCAGTCTCTTTTAATGATAAGTCCGACAACCTTGCCGGCAAAGTTTTTATTTTTTCTTCCAATTTTATATTTCCGTTAATATGTTCGGCATGACCGTTGGTAGAATCGTTGGTAGAAGTAATATTACTATTATTAATATTGGTAGTTATACCGCTATCTACCGAATTCCCTTGCGATTTCTTTTTTTCTGCCTTACCGTCAAATTCACAACCATTCAGAAAGTTCGTATTAATAACTCCGTCAACTACATCTACTCCTTCATCAAATGAATGATTAGCGGAGTCAACTTCTGGGATTTTAACATACTTCATGTGATCAGACTCAATTACTATAGGTTTAGTGTGTGAAAAATCAGTTTGGTTGAGGTTGTTCTCGGTTGGGTAGTCTACATCGGAATCTGCAAAATGATTAGTGCTGTCTCTGCTTTCTACCGGTTCGGGCACATTCAGTTGCATTTGATTGAGAGACGAGAATGATACGCTGCAAGACTGATTATAAATGTTGTGTTTCTCACAGTAGTATTCTTTACCATCTGAAAATATACCTAACATTAAAGTGCCATTAAATATGCTATGACATTTAGTTGGCCCGGGAGCCAATAAGGCGCTTATTAGGAGAGTTTAAATTCAACTTTCATTTAACATTACTTAATCGAGCTATAAATTATATCTATACCATTAGGCGAATATAATGGTTGATGAAAAATTGTCGTACTAAATAAACGTTTTAATAACAATAAAATTTAAAAACATTCTCAAACATCTCGTGATAAACCTACCAGTATCCAACCCCCATCGCCAGTGAGGCGAGTTGAACTGCACGTACGTATGCAACTGAAGAAGGAGCCGACGCTGCAGCAGCCACGCGACCACGCGCGCCAGCCGGGCGCCGCCGCCGCAGCCGCCGCACCCGCCGCCGGCGCCGCGGGACACGTACCAAAGGGGCGCGGGCAGGGAGAACTCGCCTAAC
This sequence comes from Anania crocealis, assembly GCA_949315895.1. Classification (NCBI taxonomy): domain Eukaryota; kingdom Metazoa; phylum Arthropoda; class Insecta; order Lepidoptera; family Crambidae; genus Anania; species Anania crocealis. Next base: position 12,195,691 of record OX438864.1, read on the forward strand.
ATCTACCAATATCATAATAATAAATTATATGTCTTTAAAACCCTTTTGTTAACCTAGTTTGAAAATATAGGTATACACGGTGCAATTTCAACCACCTGTAAAACGAAGCCCACTTTATGTAAAACCATTATGTATTACATCTTGGCATTTTTACTTACATCAAATATTTTTATTATAAAAATTCAAAATTGTGGTTCATCTATTTATTTCGAAACACGCTGTGACGCGCACGGTACCTCTAGCACAAAAAACTATCGAATTAGAATCGTTTGCGTGTTCGTATCGCCATCGAAATATTAAGTATGAAAACTTAAACAGCGCTCGCGCGGTCAAAACGAGAACTACAAAACAAAGTACGAACTTTGTGTCGTTTGCTTTCGATACGCAAACGATTCGAAATCGATAGTTTTTTGTGCTAGAGGTACAGGTGTATCTGTGTAAGTTTCATTCAACCGGGACCCCGCTGCAGCAAAAATAATACGTCTGTGGGCGTTACAACGTGTTACAAAATTAAAAGTCTGAATAAAGAAGTATTTAAAAAAAATATTTTTATTGATAGATTAAATAACGCTACCAAGACGTTATACATAGTGGTTACATAACGTAAGCTTCGTTTTCCAGGAGGTTCAAAATGCACGGTGTATGCGACCACTAGTAACAATCATTAAATCAGTTGCAGACATCCTATTATCGTACTTCCTGCTAATATTATAAATCCTACTATCCTATTAATATTATTAACTTGAAAGTTTGTGAGTGCGGATGTCTGGATGTTTGTTTCACGCAAAAACGACTCAACGGATCTGAATAAAATTTGGCACTATGTTATTTTATTAGCTGGAATAATATATAGGCTACTTTTTATCCAAGGAAAAGATACGGTTCCCGTAATAAATTTTTAATTTGTAGTTTTTAAATCAAAATTCTACGCTAGTTCATTTATAATTACGCATAGGACGATATCATCGACGCGTGGGCGGGTAGAAGGGGTGAAGTAACTCTAATTTTAACCCGGCGACAGTGTCAATTCGATCGATTGTTTTTAGTAACAATCACACATCGCTATGCCGCGCTCCCGGCAGTCCGCAACCGACAATCGACGCAACAATCAAAGAACTCCGAAAGTTACTCGAATGTATTTGAATAAAAACAACAATATGAAAAAAAATATCTAATCACAAACAATTACATGAATTAGTTCATTATACATGCTAGCTTAAAGATAGTCTGTGTGAGACTGATTCCTGTGAGAGATATGAATACTTATACACATATTCTATGTTCATTTACAACATTAAAAAAACCAATTGTTTTAGTAACCATAGCCCATCGCTATTCAAAATCAGATAATTTGAGGTAAATCCGCAAAATGCCAAAGGAAGTGTCAGAGGAATATAAAAAAAAAAACATATTTTCAATATGAAAAAAATAATTAAGATTTATTTCTGTGACGACATATTTTAAAATTTTAAAATAATTAAATTTATTTCATCCGAAAATAGTTCGAATCATAATTCAACAATTACAGACGTATCAAATGATTTAATCACTAGTATTTCAAAGTATTATTTTAAATACTAATGTTTGAAGTGGTCTCATTCCTAAATGGTTTCTGAAGTTCAAATTCCACAATTCAATTTCAATTATACTGTTTAGCTAAACAATTCTATTGAAATCTAAATTTATACATAAAGGCGAAAGGCCACGTGGGTTTTGATGTTTCGTGACTCACGAAACTTCAAAAACCACTTGACGTACAAAGATGAAATTTGGCAGGAGGTTGAATTCTGACTTGCTCAGTGGAATTCTATGACAGGGTTGAACTAAAAGTCTCTAAAATTTTAGGTAAATAAATATCTCTAAAGGGCGAAATATGCCCAGAATTGATATAGTCGAGAACGCGTTATAATAAGACAAAGTCGCGGGCCAAGCGCTAGTTAAGCTATGAGTAATACAGGGTGTAAAAAAAGGCTTAACGAAGCCGAATACCACATATTCTACTCATTTGTACGATTTTTTTTTTCAGGAAACCATACCTGGGAAATGAATAGTTCCTGAGATAATTAGGGTCAAAGTGAAAGTTTTTTTTTCAAGATCTTTGCATGAAAATCTTCTGTTTGTTGTAACAAAACTTTTTTCTTTAGAAACATGTTGAAAATGTTCGCAACTTTTTCATAAAAATCGCTTTAAAGAGAGCAACCCGCAATAAACCGCGCGCACGCACACAACCACGAATGTCCTTCATTGTGTGCGCGCACTTGCTGTGTAACGCTTGCGTTGAGGTCGATGAACGTTCGTTCAATGCCCGCACCCCGCACGATCAGCTGGTAGCTGTGCTGTTGTATCGTTCTTCGAAAAGTTAAATGAACGGCTTGCTGACTTTACCACTTGATCCTGATTTTAATGAACTAACAAAATAACTAATCACCAGTTATTGATAGATTAAGTAGGTAGGTATTTTTCTGACTCTGTTTGCGTTGCCAGCCTAGGTTTCGAACGTCGAACCTTAGGATCAAAAGCCTACACTTTAACCATTAGAAAGATTAAGAAATGCCTCGTAGTTTCTTACCACCTACACCTACTCAAGTTTCAGAAATTACAGTTCATTGGCTTTATTTTCGGATAATTTGGTCGATTAAATTAACATCAAAATAAGGCTTTAGCCGTTGCGTAGTAGGTACCACATCATGACTTAAGTTTTTTTTTCGTTTCATACGAGTAATGAGTACTTTACAGTTCCAATGGTTGATAAGTTACTGAATGCGTATGATTCAAGTCCTGTTGATGAAAACGCGCAGGCTGCATGCAGATGCATAAAAGGATTTGGCAACATTCCATCCAAATGATTGGTTTGGTTAATTTATAACTAAGCTCGTATCCAAAAACAAAAATAAAGTTTCATATCAATTCAATTGCTATGCTATCTGTGTAACCTACTTTGATCAACAATTTTTCATTCGACCTTCATTAAAACCGTACAATTTGTAAGCTGCTAGTTTAATTTGAATAATTCGGTCGATTACACGAATGAAAACAAGCTATCAAATTATTTTACTCTCTCAACGAGCTTACCATAACTCTTATGTTTACCTTTTTTCTCTTACTTACGTAAATGGGATACGGAAATTTTAAGTCCTGTACGCCTAGCTAAAAAGGTTTAGCAACATTTCCGAGCGCAAACCTACGCGCATATCAATGAGGTTTCTCCTTTCGTAAAATTAAGCTCATAACTAAAAACAACATTAAGGTTCTTAGTACTTCTTTTCACCATTCTAATTACTACAGTCAGCAAGAAAATAACTTCTCTGAGATACAAAAATTCACATAATTGTAGCGAATAGTTTGTTCATTTTAAACGTACCAAACAAAAGTAAATCCGTATGTCTGCATTAGTACTGTCATTTGACTGAATTCTTTTTTTTTCGGTACTACAATAATACTTACAAATGATAAAATGTACTGAACATGGTATGCCTTAACAATTCATTTATGTCCCTTTGATCGAAATCCTTACCAAAACAGATAGCAATCATTCTAACGCTACTAAACAACCGAACAATTTCGAAAGGGAGTTAAAAGTTGCTCGCTAGTAAATAAGTTGACATCATAATGAATCTAACTTTAGGTAGATTCATTATTTATTTACTACACAGCATTGTGAGTACATTTCACACAAAAGCTACAACATACTCATACATTTACATAATCATCACTTATTGATACATTAAGTAGGTAGGTGATTTTCTGACTTTGCGTTGCCAGCCTAGGATTCGAACATCGAACCTTAGGATCAAAAGCCTACACTTTAACCATTAGAAGATTAAGACATGCCTCGTACCACCTACACCCACTACAGTTTAACAAAATACACTTTACTGGCTTTATTTTCGGATAATTTGGTCGATTAAACTAACATCAAAATAAGGCGTAGCGTAGTACCACATCATGACTTAAAATTTTTTTTCGTTTCATACGAGTAATGAGTACTTTACAGTTCCATCGGTTAATAAGTTACTGAAAAATGGATAATACGTAAGATTCAAGTCTTGTTGATGAAAACGCCTGCATTAAAGGATTTAGCAACATTCCATCTAAATGATTGGTTTAGTTAATTTATAGCTAGGCATTAAGATCTAATCCGATAATAAAATAAAGTTTCATATCATTTCAATTGCTATGCTATCTGTGTACCTACTTTTATCAACAATTTTGCATTCGCTCTTCATTTAAACCGTACAATTGCAATAAGGTTTCTTCTTTCGTAAAATTAAACTCAACTAAAAACAACATTAATGTTCTTTGAATTTCTTTTTACCATTCTAATTACTATTTACTACAGCAAGCAGCCAAATGACTTCTTTGAGATACAAAAAATCACGAATTGCAAATTTTTGCGAATACTTTGTTTGATTTAAATGTACCTACCAAAACAAAAATAAAGCTGTAAGGCTGTATTAGTACCGCCATTTGACTGAATTCCTTCTTTTTTCGGTTTAAAATAATACTTACAAATGATAAAATGTACTGAGTATGGTATGATTGCCTACCAAACAAACAATTCATTCATGTCCCTTTGATCAAAATACTTAGCAAAGAAAATAGCAATCATTATAAGTCGGTTAAAAATCTTAGAGCAGCTAGCGCGGATTCGCGGGGAGCGGGGGCTTTCCCCGCGTCGCAAGCGATGCGGCGCGCGCGCGAGCCAATAGGAAACCGCGAGCCGGCGTTTGTCGGCGCCGGCGAAATCAAAAGCAAAAATCATACTTGAAATTTATTTAGTTCGGTTTCTTACGTCATCGAATGCGCTAGCAAATCGCAATTTTCTGTTTTCGCGTGCTTTTTGTTGTTGTTCAGTTATCTTTTCAGTGACTTCCGTGACAGTGAAGTGTTTTAGAAATGCCTTGACATCAGTTTAGTGCTCGTGAGTTTGTGAACATGGTGTTCTGCTATGGGATGGCTCATGGCAATGCATCCGAAGCATTGCGTCTTTATGGAACGACGGAGGCTCTGGACGACATGCCACTAGCCCAGCTGCGAGAGACGTGGTTCCAGCACGATGGTGCACCACCTCACATCGTTAGGCCAGTACGTGAACGCCTGACGGAGGAGACCACTGGATCTGAGGTATGGGCCTCACGCATGGCCAGCCAGGTCACCAGATTTAACACCGCTCGACTTTTTTGTGTGGGGCTACGTGAAAGACAGAGTTTTTGACCGGCCATGCACATCGAGTGACGAAATGCGTCAAAAAATCATTGACGTGTTTGAAGACCTTAAACAGCGGTCGGTGCGAGGAGGCATTTTAGAGAGAGTGCAGAGAGAGAGAACACGCGGTATCGGGCCCGTGTTTGTTTGGAGATGGGAGGTCGACAGTTTGAGCCACAGCTGGTTCATTTGGAGAGGCCTGATCTGGACGACACGGATGAAGAGTAGGTAAGTAGGTACTTTTGTTTAGCGATTTGTGTTCTGTGCAATTTTAGTAGGTTGTGCCTGCCTACAAGTTACAACCGAAGACGATGTACACGCGATAGGGGCAAAGCGAGGCGGTCCGCGTTTGCCCCCGCCCCGCCCCGCGTAGCCCATACGTACACAACACCTCGTCTAGCACTTCGTACGCGCTATACATTGCGGGCAATAAATACTTGATTTTTTTTAATGCCTCAAAAAAAATTCGTTTCCCAGCGATTATTTTTGTTACATGCGTTTTGGTTTGATAAACCTAATGCGAGGCTTAAGGCTTCGTTAAGCCTTTTTTTACACCCTGTATTTTTTAGAAATATTTTTTTTTGTTTGTTACTACGGTACCTACCATCTTATTCTGTTCTCTTTGAAAAACAACTTACACTTTCAACTTAAGACATGAATAAGTACGTAAATTAAATGTGTTAACAAATCTGTTGTTAACACATTTAATTTACACATTATTACAATACAACCAAGTACTATCTGCTACCTACCTGCAACAGGCAAAGACCTGGGAACTCTTTCGCAAACTCCTCTACTAAAGGAGAGTGTATGTGGACATTCGCTCCGGGCGCTACGACGTATACATTGCCTTCACACAAAGGGTAAATTATTGTAGCTTTTGCCCAGTACACTAGATGGCCGGTCAATTGAAATACCTGAAATAACAAAAAGATGTTAGACAAGTAGTGGAAATACATAGCGTGAATGTGTGTAATGTTAGAGATTTGTTTATTGTGATTACATCTGGCCATGGGGTTCCCTTTATTTGGCAAAATCTTGTTGCTCCGAAACTCATTTGGCATAACACACTTAGCATAATGTTCTTTCATCAAATATTTACAAGGCATAATTTTTTCTAAGTATAATTATTGTTTGGCAGAATGTTTATATGGCCGAATTTACAATGGCATCTCTTAGGATGGCAGAATTTTATTAGGCATTTAGGCATAATTATCTTTGGCAAAATTTCATTATGTATAATTTCGTTAAGCATAACGTTTATTTAGTGTGACGAGTACTTGGCACAATTTTACTTGGCATACTATGCATATGGCAGAATTACATTTGGAATAATTTCATTAGTCATTGCTATTTCTATAAAAATTTAAAAAGAATTTTACCCTAAAATTGTATTAAGAAATTGTTTTAAAAAGTCAACATGTTGTGTTACAAAAGTCTGTGACAGAAACGAATCGTTGCAAAACCGACTCCACGCAGGTTTGTCTGCCATACCCCTAGAGTGTAATTTAAACCCGCGAGGGACCGCCGGAGCTCCGCAGCGCCGGAGCCGTGACAAAAACCATGCATGCTGCATGCTTACTTGCTTGTTGCATACTTGCTTGTATGCTGCATGTTGTTGTATAGTTCCTACATTATCGAATGTTTATTGCTACATCTTTCTCATCATAACGACGATCCATGTGTCCGTTCAACTAATTTTATTATAATTGTAACAAATACAAAATTATTTTAGTATGAATTTGCTTTAATGTGTTTTTCAAGGTGTCCAATCATTTGACAAAAAACAAATAAAAAAATTTCATTTAAAAAATAACTTTTGATAAAATTATACTTGATAAATTTATCATATTACAAACTATTGTTAATAAACTACTCATGAAACAATATTTATACTAAAAAAATAACATTATGCTAAAACTTATTTCACAAATTGATTATTTTTTAAACATATTAGTTGGCAAAACAATGTAAATCATAAATAACATTTGACAAAATGCATTGCTTAGTAAATAATTTATTTACCAAAATCTACGTTAATACAACAATCTGTCCAATCCATGTAGTACAAAAGCATAGTGCAATAAGTGTGACGATTTTAGGTATTTTAAAAATAGTTTCAACTCGTAACGGAACGCAAAATGTGTTCATGTTAATTAATTGCCTTAAAAGTTAGGTTAGAACAGTGACCATACAAAGGCGTGAAGGCGAGATAGCGGAGCGAGCGCAGCAAGCGTAGCGAACGTGCGCCAAGCGCCTCAAAAAGGCATAAAAAAAGTCACTGATATATTTCGTATTTTCGTATTTCACACGTCCAATTATAAACACAAAATAGTTTTTTTACAAACTATTAATTTATCTACAAACTTTTTGTAAAATCACCAATTTTGAAAACGAATAATTTAGTCATGTGAACATTTTTAAAATAATATTTTAACAGTTGAAATATTTCCTAAGTAAAACATTTGCGAAACCTGTAATATGTCAAACGATTTTTTTTAAAGCAATATGTTTGCAAAATACCCAAAGGGTAAAAACGGGACCCTATTACTAAGACTTCGTTGTCTGTCCGTCGCTCTGTCACCAGGCTGTATCTCAAGAGCCGCAATAGCTAGACAGTTGAAATTTTCACAAATTATGTATTTCTGTTGCCGCAATAACAACAAATACAAAAAACAAAATAAATTAAATATTTAAGGGGGGCTCCCATACAACAAACCCGTTTTGTCGGCCTTTACGGTACGGAACCCTTCGTGCGCGAGTCCGACTCGCACTTGGCCGGTTATTATTTTTCAAACATTGTTCGTTAAGTGATCTTTTGTCATACGTTTTTTGTTAAACAATAGTAAACCGTTTTTCAATTAATATAAATATGAAAAGTATGCCAAAAGATGATTCTGAATGTAAACTTTCTGAGAGTACAAATAATTCTGCCTTTTAATGACTATAGTTATGAAATGTGGGTATATACCAGATTGCCGAATTATTTGTACTCCTAATTGTCACTGGCACACAAACGTTTAGCCTAAAATTTTTTCGCACATTTTCATTCTCCCTAAACGTGTTTAGCCTATATTTACTACGCCTTACTGTATATCGCTGTATTATAATTTGCCAAATGCGACATTTAGCCGAAAATATCCTAATACCTACCATTAACAGTTTCAAATTTTTATTCGCAAAAAGTTAAAACTCTATCAATATTTTAAAGAAGTAAGCATGCATGCATGCATGCATGCAAGCAAGCAAGCAAGCATGCTTGCAAACAAACAAGCGTGCATGCATGCATCCAAACCATCAGACTTCCGTGACGGCTTCGGCGCTGCGGGGCTCCGGCGGTCCAACGCATGCTAATCGTCGCAGATGGCTTACACTCAGGACCTGCTCCTGCTCCTCAGCCCGCGGGCCACCTCGAGCCTCTGCGCCTACGCGCTTTTAAATTACACTCTAGGGGTAAGGCAGACAAGACTGATTGGGGTCGGTTTGTGAGCGATTCGTTTTTTCAACTTTTTCGGTTTAAAATAATGGCTTTCATGCTTTCAATATTTTAGTGCATTTAACATTAGACATACTCAAATTAGGGTTTTAAATTTTTAGACCCAACTATGATAGTGCGAAAATAACAGTTAGGCTAGACAATAATTATACGTTACAAGTTTAGGCCAATACGGTTCGGCCAAGTGAAATAAGGACTTCAAATTTTAGGCGAACCGAAGGGCACCCGTTATATGCCAAAAGACGATTCTGACTGTGATATTATAGATAATGGCCTAAAGGTGATTCTAGCTTTAAAAATTATGCGTTTTGAGTGTCTGATTAATGAGTGAATGCCAAATGAGTTTCTGCGTAGGTAATGAGAATGATGCCTTCCGCTGATATGCATAATAATATTATGACATTAAAAATTCTGCAATAAAAGGTAGACCATTGGGCATGCACATCAATGGTAAAATTGACAAAACTTATAGGGATAGCGCGAAGAGAAAGCGAATTATGCGAAAGCGATGGCGCCACAATCGTCGAGTGACAGTTATGAGGTTCTAAAATTATTTAAAACTTTTATTGAATGTCGTGTTTGGTCTTCTATGGCACAGATTTTAAATTTGATACATACAAAATTGAGTTGCTTCAAACACTGGAAAAAAGGTTGACTTACACACATACAACTATAACAATACTCCAACAAACCCAGCCAAGTTCTTGTCACCATAAAATTATTAATGTTATCATTTTATTTACCTGTGTCAAAGATAAATCTGCTTCAATAGCAATAGTCTGTAGGCTCTTTAGAGGGCTGTAAAGTTTGATGAGTCTCAGTAGAGCGGGGCTACCGTCGAGGGGAATTGACGCTAACAGCTCATTTGGATTAACCTAAAAAAAAAACTGTTGCTTGAATAGAACATATTGTTATTGATTATACGATACACGTGACGACAGTAGAACCGCACTATGTATCTCAGTAAAACATTTCTATTTAGCCCAATGGTCCACTGATAAATAACACCACTTGGCACTTGATGCCATGTGGTGTTATTTATCAGTCGACCAAAAAAGATTCAGGTATATCCACAAAAGATTCAGAACGCAAATCCTTAAATAAGATCTTGTTTGCATAAGTTTGAAGTATAACCAGGAAAAATTGTCTGATACTATTTTCAACATTAGGATCATTTCTACCCTACCCTAACTTTGTAATTTGATTAATTTCATTTCATTAAGTAAATCTGTAAAATATTGATGTACCTGTTGTCATTTTAAAGTTCTAAATACATACCAGTAAAAGTATTCCATGATAAGGTCTGAGCTTTTGTAAACACTTGTCAATAGTCTCTGGTTCAATAATAAGACCTCTGTTGTGTATCTGATGTGCCTTGTGTGGCAAACAGAAGGATAGCAGTACCCATTTGTTTATTCTAATTTGAACTATCCCTACAAAAAGTATGACCAAGTTAATTATGTAAATCAGAAAATAATTGTCTTTAAACACAAACATGAAATAATTAGTACAGAAAAGTACAATTATTCCTCCTTACACAGTTCCCACCGCTTTTACATATAATCTCAATTCATTCATAAAATTGTACAATTTAAATAATACAATAAAATATCTAAAATTGAAAATTGTTGTTTAATAAAATTAGTTTGGAATAAATTTAATTTTATTCTAGGAAATAAAAACACCCAGACTCACCTGTACTACTTAATTCTTCAAACACAGACTTCATAGATCTCGCCAGCGAGCTTCTTTGTAGGATAAGATGGAAGGCGGACTTGGGTTCTACATCATTTCCATTATCCATACAGTATGTATTAGAACTGGTTGAGTGACGTGAACAATCTTCCTCTTCATCATTTTCACCAGAGTTAATTTCACTATCTAAAGCTGAAACTTCATCATGAGCTGCCAACTACAAATTTTATTAAAAATTAGTATTTACAACAGTTGGCACAATAGAAATTATGGAAGTCCTCTCTTACAATGCTCAGAAATATGCTGAATAGATTATGATTTTAGTACAATGTGTTGAAATCATTATTGTTCCAAGAATGCTTAGAAAATGAACACCAACCATCCACACTATGTGCATGGTTCTGAATAAATTCAATTACAATTAGCATTTATTGAGCATAAACTTATTCAGACAAATACATAGATTTGTTCTACCATAGATTAATCAGTACTTCACCCTATTATTTCATTTGATAAGAATATTTAAGCTTGCAAGTTTACTGTTTGCAAACACATTCAAGTTGCATTACTATAAATTCAGCATGTTTAAGTATTCATCAAATGAAATTAAGCAATATTTACCATTATCTTCATTTCTTCAGTCAAATATGAACATCTTTTCTCCTCATGCCTAAGTGCCTTTCCCAGTCTTTTGCTTAGGTCATAATAACATTTAACTGTAAGATGTAATTTTTGGGATAAACTTAAATATCTTAATTTTTAAGTTATATACTTTACAACAAATATAACATAAAAATTACCTATAGAATGACTTGCTGAAGCCCGTAATGCAAACACAATATTAATTAATATCATCGCAGCTGTATCATCTTTGTTTGTCCTATAAGGTAGCAGTGTTGGATGTCCTACAAACCTCACATCATTCACTTTGAGTTCAAACTTCCTATTGCACAGTTCTGCTTTCACAGCAAATAGTGTTGAAAGCATTTCATCAGTAAATCCACTCAGTTGACCTACAAATGTAAAAGGATTCTTACTTTACATAGTAAGTTACTTTGAAGATGTTGTTTATAAATAATATTTAAGGACTATGATGCAAGATAAGAGATCAGAGTTCAAGGAAGGATGAAACAGGTTAGTTATATTGAATTATTTTTCTTATTGTTTATGAAGATCTATAAGAGCCATTAAATATAAGCACCAATTACCTTTATATATATTGGAAGTCTGAGACTGCGGATTTTGCAACAGATCTTCCGTAGAGTTAATGGCATACGGATTATGTCGACCACATTTTTTCTGCGTTCCTTCATCTTTATTTTCTGTTGTGTAAGGGTATCTGAATAACAGTCGGTCACCTTTACTGTCCGATTTGACAAAGAAAATATTGAGAGGGTTCACTTCCATTGTTTATTAATAAAGTTATCGCAATCTAACACGCAATTGTAATCACAATTCATGAAAGCAAATTAAAAACTGCATGTTTGACGAAATTACATTTAGCACAGTATACATAATGGTGCTGTTTTGATAAATCAGTACCTACAATTACATACGAATAATATTTTTTTTTATTAAATGATCAGAATATACACAAATCACCTAATCTCAGAACAAAAATAAAACGGGAAAACAAATTATAATATTGTATGTAAGTAATGACAATCAAAAGTACAACTTGTCATTTAATGTCAAACTAAAACGTCAGTGCCAATTTTTTGTGGTAAGCTCATTCGTCCGAAAGTAGATATCGCTGCAATTATATAAAACACAAATACCTAACTTTGCTTCTAGATTGTAGCCTAGTGATCAATGTAGAGTTCTTGCTTTCACGGTAGAAAAACGATACGATACACAATAGTCACTCACTATTGTGATTTTTTTTTGTAACTTTAATGAAGCTGTTAATTTGTGGTTGGTGGCGGCTGCGTCTCTAGGCTCCAGCAGCTAGTTTTCATGAATTTTTAATTTGCCGAATGAAATTTGGAATTTGGAAATTGGCTTATTGAAATAGCAGAGCCTTAGTAGGTCTTTAATTCGGCAAATATAAAATTATTTAATAATTTAACTATGAAAACCAGCTGCTAAGGATCCAAAAAATCTTGCCAGTGTAAGTCATATCATTCATTAATTAATACTCAAAGTTCATTAGGCAGGCAGGCTTCCTTTCGAACAAGAAAAGGCACATGATCTAATCTTTACTAATATTATAAAGCTGAAGAGTATGTTTGTTTGTTTGTTTGAACGCGCTAATCTCAGTATGTACTGGTTCGAATTGAAAAGTTCTTTTTGTGTTGGATAGTCCATTTATCGAGGTAGGCTTTAGGCTATAAAACATAACGCTGCGACCAATGAGAGCGAAGCATTATTAAAAAATGTTGCTAAAACGGCGAAAATTATTCATATTTAAAGGCGTTCGTTGCATGCGCTGCCTAAACGGTTCAAGTTACTCAATAAATGTTTAAATAAAAATAAAATAGCTAGTCGCGATCATAGTAACAGAAATTGACACGGATGAAGTCGCGGGCATCAGCTAGTTCAATAGTTTAAACCTCAGAGCATTGAATGAATGTTATAAGATAGAAACAGATGTAGTTTGCACAGTCGTGTAGCGACGCAATTCGAATCCTCGATAAATATCGTTGATAACTGAAGTAGGAACACTGCGACTTTATGAAGAACCGACCAAAAAAAAAAAGATTGACGTCTGAATTGACGTTTCATCTTCGTGTTGCGAAAAAACGAAAATCTGATTTTGCTTGCTTAAAAGCTGGGGAAAATGTTTCAAAGAAATGATAACAGTCTTAAAATAGTATCGGAGAAAATTCCCCTTGAAACGGACCAGGGTATTTTAGAGAGCGAAGAGAGAAAATGGGGTTTACCATTAAAAGATGTGTATAAACATGGACTATCATTCTACAAAGGTTCATAAATTTATTTAGATCCATTTACTCTTTACTCTTATTTCATTAAACTGCAAACTTTGGGATTGTTCATGTTATATTTATAGAATAAATAAGCTTTAAAGCGTTAGTTTAATATTTTATTTTAGTTGTCTGCAATTTATCAAATTTTTATTAAGTAAGTAATTTCTGTAGATTAAAATCAAACCAACTAATATCATGATCTTGTTTATGTTGTGTTTAGATAAGGAAGGTAAAGCTCTTCACTTGAGTTATGAAGACAGACTAAAACTAGTTGCATACACCCAGCAAGCAGGACACGGGCCTTTAGATCCTCACTCTGCTCCTCCTCTTGGGGTACTTGATGTCATTGGCCGAGATCGAAGGGCAGCTTGGCAGGCTCTCGGTCAGATGTCACAGATACAAGCTATGGCTGGATTTATTCACACTTTAGACAGGTAGATTTGAGTTTTTTTAACATTAAAAATGTAAAAAATAATTATCCACACAACAATCTCTCATAATTGTTGGTTATGTAGTTAATAGTTATAAATGTTCTCAAAACTTTGTATTTTGCATACATATTATCACGCTACCTTTTTTTAGGTAATTGTTTTTTTTTATGTTTGGGACAACTTTGCTCACAGTAAATTTGGTTTGTCATTCATTTTGTATATTATTCTATAATATGATTAAGAACTGCTATGTACCAGATAAGTTTGTAAGTACCCAGGCTGTTGTCCTTCATTTAAGCCGACACAATTCCAATTATGTATTTCTATCATGTCCTGTAAAAATTTGTTTCCAAAGAATCCCTATTGAATCATTGAAATAGATAAAATTACTGTTTAATTGAGTGTTTGTTTCTCAATATTAGGTTTGATCATACTTATTGACATGTAAACTGTTATCTGCAAAATTTATATTACAGATTGTGCCCATTATTCAAACCATTTTTAGAAGCTATACAAAAAGACCATGAAGATAAGAAACATCAGGAGTAAGTTCATTAGAGATTTATTATTATTTTAATTCGAAGAATTTTAAATCGTTCTGTGATAATTGATATGGATTTTCTACTATATTTTTCATGTGTCCTCATATTTCAGTACTGTTGCTAGCAATATAATACAATCAGTATGTTCTTATGCCATTGCATAAACAAAGTGTTGATATCCCATAACAATAAACTATTGTGATAGTGACCAGGAAGATTTAAATTAGCAGGTACTAATATAATCTGTATTGTTTATACATTATAGGTTAAAGAGACAAGAAAAGGAGAAAGCACACTTAGAATTACAAAATAGAATCATGCTAGAAAAACAAAAACAACAGAGTGCTAAACTTACAGAAGAGCAACAAGTGTAAGTATTATAAATACTTATTTACTTGACTAGAGTTAATTGATTCGGGGTTTTTGTACCATGTACCTAGTTTCTGATATTTCGGCACCGTTGCAGTTGTCATAATCATGGAAGAACTGGTAAATCTGGGTGTTCGTAATTCTTAAGAGAAATGAATCCTCCGTCCATTGTTTTACTACACACAATACTGGTTTGTCAACTCTTAATTTTTGCGCTTCTGTTTACTTGATATTATATTTTCAACCTTGCATGATAATGTGGAACTAAAGTAGTCCATTTACAAAACTCTGAGGCATTATATTATAAACTTTTTATTACAAATCAGAGTTAAAATGTTAAATAAAAAGTACTGGCTGTTCACAATCAGTGTGAGATATCATCTCTTGCTCTTTCCACTATTAGAGCTTGGTTACTAAGATTCATGGCGGATAAAATATTTTTTGATTTTCTTAAATTAACCGAAGTCTTCTACTACCATCACAGTTCTTAAATTAATTTCTTAATACAATAATCAATATTTATTTATATGTATGGTCGTGCTTTAGGTAGTCATCTTACTAAGAAGAAGTGAAAAAGTGCTAGTTTCCTTACACTGTAAGGATTAAAATATACTGCCAAAATCTATATCTATCCAAAACGAGTAGTAGAAAAAAGTTTTTTTTCCTTTACAGGCAACGAATAAAAGATGCACTAAATGCACAAACATATAATCAGTTTCTCCAGTATGCCCAACAACAGTTCCCTGGAAACTTTGACCAGCAGGCCATTCTGATACGGCAGCTTCAAGACCAACACTACCAACAATATATCCAACAGTTGGCCATAGACCAGAGATTGGCAAACCTAAACATACAAGATGACAGTAACACTGAGATGGAAAATGACAATAAAAAAGAAGAAACAGTAAAAGATTGTAACTTGAATGAAATGGAAGCAGTAGATGTTATGGAAAATAACAAGTAAATTATTGTTTAACATTGATTTATTACTTAAAGTCGAAACAATAAATAAAGTTTTTCTTAATTTATGTTTAGATCGATGCAGACTTCGGACAAAACTGAATCTGGAGAATACACTGAAGAATCACGAGAGGATGAAGAATCAGATGAAGAAGGTCAGTTTCAGATTCTTTGTACTTATTTAAATGTTGATACATGGTATGTCGTAGCTATGATGGGTACTACAGGCATAATCACAACACTTGCCAAATGCAGGTTGGTGATTACAAACCTAAGCAAAGTTCAAAAATTCGAAACTTTTATTGCTCGACCCGGGGATCGAACCTGGGACTCCGAGATCTTTGCCTAGTATTTAAACTAGACCAGTGTTTCCCAAACATTGGCCCGGTAATTTTCACACTGCCCCTTTGTGACCCACTTAATACTTTTAAAACCAAACTGGTTGCATTAGGTAAAATAATATATGTTTATTAATAGCAAAACTGTTTTATTAATACTACTATTTAGTCACTAAATTTTAGTGTTAATACTTCGCACGCTGCCCATGTTTTACTAAAGAATTTAAGTAAGTACCCCGAAAATGACGAAATTTTAAGAAGAATATTTACCATACCTTCATTTAGTAGGTATCTATACCAATATTATAAAGCTGAAGAGTTTGTTTGTTTATTTGTTTGTTTGAACGCGCTAATCTCTGGAAGTACTGGTTCGAATTGAAAAAATATTTTTGTGTTGGATAGTCCATGTATCGAGGAAGGCTTTAGGCTATATTACATCACGGTGCGACCAATAGAAGCGAAGCATCAGTAAAAAATGTTGTAAAAATAATCGCGATCATAAAAACAGAAATTGACGCGTACGAAGTCGCGGGGAACAGCTAGTTATTTTACAAACAAGGCAGAAAAGTTGCGACCCGGTATGATATGGTATATAGAGATACGAATGATGTATTAATTCATCCGTTTCTGGCCACAGCGGTTGTTTTTTTGTCGCTCTCTTCGCTCGTGAACTATGCAGCTTTATTAGTATGTTTTTTTTATAATTACAGACATTTTCCCAACCGTTGAGGAGGCTCGCATGTGGACGCGAGGCGACATCGCACAGTTCAAGGAATCTGTGCAGTCCAGTAGCGGAAAACTTACGGTTGGCCACGGGGAAACTGTCACTGTCCGAGTGCCCACACACCACCGGGCTAGGAGTCTGTGCTGGGAGTTTGCAACAGATAACTACGATATAGGTATAGATATATCATAGACATTGGGCGAGGCCTATTAAAACTGTTGATCAAAACTATGTGTACTTATCAAAACAAATGTTTTTTTGTGAAAATGGGTTTCATCAATTTATACCAAAATAAAAATAAATAAATGCATGGAATATGTAAAAGGATGATAAAAACAATTTCATATAATTATAAAAGCAAAGATACCAATTTTGATAAGCTTAAAATTAGTTATTGTGACGTTACGGATACTTAAAATCGTTTATGGTCACTATCATATCCTTACTTAACAAATGCGAGTTTGTAAATTGAAATATTTATTAAAGTCCAAAATAAAATAACAGTTTTAACACCATAGTACATTGTTAATATTCATTAGGCTAACAATGTGCGATATAAATTCTTTACATCAGTATTTCTGATTGCAATAAAAAGAAACACTACAAATGGACCTTACAATACTTGTCAGGGTTCGGCCTGTACTTTGAGTGGAGCAAGTCACCGACCACCGAGGTTACGATTCATGTGGCCGAAAGCGAAGACGAAGACGATAACGACGACGACGCATATGGCGACAGCGACGAAGGTATGCTTATTTTGATTGTACTTTCACTCGTTGGAAAAGAGAGAGAGAGAAATGGAGATAGAGGTTCTAAAAATTGGGTGAAATGTGCTTTAAATGTTAGAAATAATTTTATTGAAAGTCTGTCTCGAAAAGTCTTTACTAAGCCTCAATAGGTTTCAATGATCAACAGATTTACTGTAAAGCAGCTGTTATAATTATAAAATTTTGTACCTACACCTTGTATAAATCAATCGCAAACAAAATTTTGTATTGTGTAGTGAATGTACAGGATGAAATTTGGAAGGTGATGAAAAAGTATACATTAAAATGAAAGATATGTACTAGACGTTTCGAACCCTTTACAGTGATCAATCAAAAATAAACGCGTACTAAATCCGTAAACATAATAATATCTTTAATTTCATCCTGTATACATGGTGCAATTTTAACCACCTGTAAAACGAATTTTAATTTAATTATAATAAAAAATAATTTTGTAAAAAATAATTAATTAACACTGCCATGATGTTATACACAATGGTCCAATAACGTAGGCTTCGTTTTGCAGGTGGTTAAAATTGCACGGTTTATTCAATACACAATAAAAAAAAATTCTGATAAAGCAAAATTCAACTCCACTATTTAATTAGTACTCTTTACTGTCTTGTTCTCAATGCAAAGCTAAACCAACCGGATCGTCACTGATGGTTTCCATTGTTTCGTTATCTGTACAGTGACGGAATACATCCAAGGCTCGGACCCTGAGCTGGGCAGCGACCGGCCGGTGCTCACCAGCCCTCGGCCGCTGGTCAGCCTCGTCGTGCCTATATACCGCCGCGACTGTCACACTGAGGTACACATAATATATCCATACTAATGTTATAAATGGGAAAGTGTGTGTGTCTGTTTGTTTGCCCGTCTTTTACGGATAAACGGAGCAACGAATTGACGTGATTCTTTAAGTGGAGGTAGCTGAAAGGATGGAGAGTGACATAGGCTACTTTTTGTCTCTTTCTAAACCCCCCACTTTCCTAAAATGGGAGGTGGAAGTTTGTATGGAGCATTCCGCAATTTTCAAGATATTTCTACCTTGAAATTTGCGGAATGCTCCATACAAACAAATTGGTATGCGAATTATTTGTAACTAGGAAAAAAATCGTGCATCTTTTTTTTGGATATCCGCCCCCTATCTCTTAAAAGAGGGGTGAAATTTTATTGTTACCCTGAATTTGACGCGAGCGAAGCCGCGGGTAAAAGCTAGTAAATAAATAAATAAATCTTTATTCCCCCTCTCACATAGAAAATGATAGTGACAACAGTTATTCATATTATAGTAGTAAACAGTATAGTAAATAAAAATCTAGTCTATGTGAGAGACTGGTCTCTGTACTATGAGACCTGCATGACAGACTTATACACAGTAGTAGTGGTAGTAGTAGTAGTTGCATTAATTATCGTGTCAATGACGATGGTTTTCTATAAACAAGAAACAACAAAAATCTATGCTGATTTAATCTTTTATGGTTACTATCGTAAGAGTTAGTTATTTCGAGATTTCTACCATGTACCTTGTTTTTTATGAGTTTCCGATATTACGGCTCGAAAGAACTGAGTTCTTTCGCGATCATGAAACACCTTGCGATTTAAAATTTTCGCAATAGTTATATTTAGTAACGCGAAAACAATTTGAAATTTGTGACAAATTCATTTCTTAGCTAATCTCCCCTACTTATAAACTGAGTTCTTAATCGCGAAAGAACTCAGTTTTTCCGCGATCAAGAACTTAGTTCTTCCGCGATCATGAAACACCTTGCGATTTAAAATTTTCGTAATAGTTATATTTAGTAATGCGAAAAACATTAGAAATTTGTGACAAACTCATTTCTTAGCTAATCTCTCCTACTCATAAACTAGCGAGATTGTTTAGACTTCTGTAGTCCAGAGCCTTGTCGTTATTTATGTACATTTACTAACTATTGACGTGCTCCCTAGGCAAATTTCATCTTTGCACGTCAAACAGTTTCTGTTATTTGATATTATATAGATTGTAAGTTATGCATATTCAAATATACGTTATTCTCTCAGATGGTAGGAATAAGTAATTGGGAGTTGCGGATCAATCGCATTGTGTCATTGGGTTCGACATAGACAAAAATTTAGCAGCGGTACTGTCAGCCAAGAAAGTGGTCTACGAGTTTGCAATAATTTTGTATTAGTAAAATAGCGATAAGGTTTAATTCATGGACTTATTACCTTTTTAACAATGAAAGCGATGTGTGATTAGAAGCTGTCAGAATATTTCATAGATTTAATATAAATGATAGATTGGCAATTGAATCCTGAAAACGAGACCAAAACTAGGTTACGCTAGTGTGCATAAAGTGAGCATGTGCGTGAGATAAATAGTGCAGGTACTGCATTGTCTGCTGGCTTTCGATATCGATTCCATCGACACAGTTTACGTTGACGCAGGTGACTTATTTTTTATGAATTATTAAAAGAACGCCAAAACACTGCAAGTAAATACCTAGATATGTTTTTTATTTTATCATTACTTATCCCCGAACAAAATCAATTTATTGTAAAAAATATCGTAGGCTTTACTTGCCAGTATTTAACAATTTTGCCTCATTTTGTGATCGCGATCGCCAAAGTTGAAATAAAACTGATATTTATTTTTCAATTACACATTACAAACGTACACTAAATATACATATATTATATGTTTAAGTAATGGGGATTGATGGAGGCTTGAACAATATGGAGATTGATCCAGAGCGTAATTTTACAGGCTGAACGCCTCTGTTTTAAAAACACCAAATGTAAACTGCAAATGCTCGAATATTTATTGGGCGAACATTCTTTTCTATTAGGCAATTTCAACCATTTCTAACGTACTCGTAGTTCAACAATTTAGGCTGTATGCGGTTTACAATGTGAAATATGTCAGCTAATGAAATGTCGATAAGATGTCATCGACAACGTCAATCACTAAAATACAAAAGTGACGTTAGTAATTGCAGAAATTCACGTATTTGATATTATTTTTAATTGAATTCATATGAATTTAAATCCTTGTTCTAATGAAATGCCCTATCAATTAGTATACAAAACTTTAGTCAAAGCTCTGAAACATTGCATTTTGCTGCTGCTAATCGCGATTGTGTGTTGACGTGTGAAATGTACAATTATGTTGGTTCCCTTTTTTAGATGAGTTACTTCCAGGTACTGAACATGTAACCATAATGAAAATACATTAACTCGACACTTTTTTACAATAATAAAAATGAAACTAGTAAAACTAAAGGGAATATTGTGTTGCGCGTGACAGACTTCAGAACTCAGAAAAACGCTACGGGTTCTTAGCGTGTACGTGAACGGCCTTGTGATCTATCTCGTTCTATCGTATAGCTGCATTGTATTCTGTCTCTGTTCATTGCCAATCTATCAGCAGTATATTAAATCTATGGAATATTTTTGCATGGGGAATACAAACCCTGTTGTTCTATTACGTGTCAATGATTTTCAACCTTAGAGTGATAGACCACTTTTTTGGCCGACTGTACCACAGTAAGAGTAAATTATTCAAGTAAATGAGAAGAACCTAAAATCTTGGATTTAACTTGCATTGCGCTGTTTAACCTTCTTGCTTTGATTATTTTATATTGTATGATGTAACCTTCCAACTAATGCATCTTGTATCCGATAATAACCACCATTAGTCGTCGTAGCGCATAAGATAACTCCATAGACTACGTACCCATGCCTATTTTATTTAGCCTTAAAAATAAATAATAAATACTTTATTATTGTTCCAGGTATATGCTGGATCTCACACGTATCCAGGTGAAGGCGTATATTTATTGAAATTCGATAACACTTATAGCTTATGGCGGTCTAAAACGTTATATTATAAAGTATACTATACACAGTAAAATGCAATGTTATGTTACGAATTTGAATAAATTACCATGACATAAAAAGTGCGAGACTATCTTTTGTGTCACTCTACTCACATACACGTCACTCACGCCACACCTGGATAAACACAAGTCGTGAGTTTGTATGTAAAAAATAGAGAAGCTAAAGGTACACAAATTTAGTATTGATTTAAATTAAATAGGCATTCGCAATGAAGATATATTGATCGCACTCACACTTGTCCGCGACGAGTCGCACGAATCGCCGGAAGTAACTGTTGAGTTGAATTCCTTCGGCGCGGAGAGATGTGCTGGCCCAATTTACGTGCATTAAATATTTGACCTTATACTCTATATAATTTTCGTTGCATGTGGCTACTTGATCATAGGGACAATATTCTAAATCTTATAAATTATGAAACCTCACCTTTAAATCAAATTGATTAAAATAAGTCTGATACAGCCAAGGGCAAAATATGTGATAAGGCTTGTAGCAGAACACAGTACTTACAATTTAGTATGTATTCAGTATTTGGCTTTTTGAGGTAATTAACGTTCGAAAATTGATATTTGATCAGACATATGACATTCGCATAATTTATGGTGACCTATATTATAACAACAAGGCAACAAGTATTAGTAATTTTCAGCTTAGTTGTTGATGTAATGTTTGCTGCACGTCTATATACAATACATATTTTACTATTGACTGTACTATACTACTCGTATATAGTACAGATGGCCTTAAGCACTGTACTGCTAAAATCTATTTGTATTTGTGTATAGCTTCATAACAGTCGTGCTTACAGACAAAAATATATACACTTTTATTTTCGACCAACCATAGGACATTATTTAAAGTCAATACACCTTGCAATTTTGAGCACCTGACAAACGAAACCCATATGTATAACATCTTGGCAGTGTTTTTTTTTTTTTTTAAATTAATTAAATTAATCTTAGAAAAATGTAAAAAAATATTATTGTTTTATTTTGCTTCGAACGTTTGCGTCACAGCGTGTTTCAAAATGAATAGCTGAATTAATATAGTATTAGTATTATTATATTTTTCTAAGATATTTTTTTCATAAAAATTAAAAAGAAACACTGCTAAGATGTTATACATAGTGGTTACATAACGTGGGCTTCGTTTGTCAGAAGGTTCAAAATGCACGGTGTATTTATCGAAAGTGTATACATACATGTTTTTGCAGCTGACTGTACATATTAACATAATGGTCGCCCATGTTCGACTAATGGTAGTGTGAAAGAGATGGATGAATTTTATATAAAAATAAAATGTCTCTTTCATTAACTCAATATGCCAAATCTTGTTAATTTCGTTGTGTTGGTTGTAGAATTTCATTGGATCGAGAGTAAATTTATTGTACAAATATTAAATTATTTATTGTAACGTTATTTAAACTTGTTTTTTTATTATTTTTGTTTAAAGTTTACTGATATGGATATAACATATATATTTATATATTAAAATTTTTACACTTTGGTTTTGGTAAAGGTATTGGAATATGCACTGTGCCATTTAAATTAATAATAGAATTTTCTGTATTTGATTCCATTTCAAACTGTAATAGTTGTTATTAATATTCAATATAATTGTATGTGTCTGCGTTCTTCCATCAATGCAGTTATAAAACGTTATAAAACACTATAGCCACGATATATTACAATTCGTTAGAAATTTTAAGCGCGGACTTCTTGTAAAAAGGTTCAAAATATAAAAAATATAGTGTCTGTCGTAAATTAAGATACGTCACGTGCTTACATTGTTATTAACATAAATAGACTGCTCTGTACTACATGCACGCTCACACATACGTGTTAACTAACGTCACATAGTTCTACACCAGGTACTGGGACCGCGTTTCAAGTCGGCCGTCGACAGGTACCGCCCATACATGAATAAGAAAAATGTATTGTACAAGCCCAAATCAGTACAATCAAATAAAAAATGTTTATAGTAAAAAAGTTTTAGATAACGGTGATAAAAAAAACTACGCTTCTTGTAGCTTGTTCTTTAGTTATTATTACTTTAAATATATTTTTTTTTCATTTGACTGTACTGTTGGGCTCAAACATTAGAATTTATTATAATATGTTATGTATATATTTATGAAGAGTCCCAGTTGACGGAAAAAAAATTATAATAATCAACCTGGCAACTTGGACCGCGGTCCCAGCTTATCGCGGTCTCAGTCGACAAAAACCTCAAGTTGGCAACTTCAGTCGCAGCTACCTAACAACTCTCGTTGGAAGTATAGCAAAATTGTGTGCAGTAACCTAATCTATGTAGCCCACTTGGAAGATACTAGTGCTGTATCTTTTCTTTTTACTTGGGTCTAAGGCTATTGTGTTTAAATAAGTCGTTATTGGCCAACAATATTACGTATAAAGTTTGATATGATTTGTGATAAGGTGTCATATAAAAGCGAAATCAAATAGTAGATAACGTTTAATAACTGCTTTGTGGGACCATCAGTCCTACTATTCAAAATCATTCGATAAAGCGTTGTCAACTAAATCTAAATCATAATATACGAGTATGTTGTGATGTGATTGATCAGTTGCCAAATCGCCATCGAATAGTTCGGAATCGGAGGCCTTGTCAAGATTCGCATAGCAATAACGGTTAATTATAAGAAAATCTATTTTGTCGTTTGTGTTGGCCCATAATATGTAAACTGAAACCAATATTATTATTATTATGACGTATGAATAATAAACGTTAAAATATAAGCTACTACTTTAGTATTATTTACTGCATTTACAAAAATCTATCGAGTATGTAAATGTTATTAAGAAAGTGTGTTGTGAGTGTTTACATAGCACGACATTTAAGATGAACTTTTAAAGTCTTTATGTCTTAAGTTAAAGTTAAATTAAAATATAGTTGGTGGTGAACTGACAGACTTCGATGCCCTGTGGGTCTAGTGGTTGCTGACCGCTGTTACTTTACTTGACAGACTTCAATTTATGGTATGTCAAAAAGGCTCAAATTTAGTTAAATTAAAAATTATAATAGATAATAACTTGTAATGTTCCGAAAATGAGGTAGACACTTGACTGTCAAATACAAGAACTAAACCTTACGCACCGCAGTTAGAAAATGTCTCATCATCATCATATCAGCCGAACGACGCCCACTGCTGGGCATAGGCCTCCCCCAAGGATCTCCACAACGATCGGTCCTGTGCTGTCCGCATCCAGCGGCTTCCCGCGACCTTGATCAGATCGTCGGTCCACATTGTAGGGGGCCTGCCCACGGAACGTCGTCCGGTACGCGGTCGCCATTCGAGAACCTTTCCGCCCCAACGGCCATCGGTTCTCCGCGCTATGTGTCCCGCCCACTGCCACTTCAACGATGCAATCCTTCGAGCGATGTCGGTTGTTTTAGTTCTCCTGCGGATCTCATCATTTCTGATTCGATCGAGTAGGGAAAACCAAGCATCGCTCTCTCCATTGCTCGCTGGGTGATCTTGAGCCTTCTTATGAGACCCATAGTAAACGACCACGTCTCACTCCCACAGGTCATTACTGGCAGCACACACTGGTCAAAGACTTTCGTCTTGAGACACTGAGGTATTTCGGACGCGAATATATGCCGGAGCTTCCCGAACGCTGCCCATCCGAGCTGGATTCGACGAGAGATCTCTTTCTCAAAGTTGGACTTACCTAACTGGACTATCTGTCCCAGGTAAACAGTGGTCAACAACTTCGAGTGC
The DNA here is from genome assembly GCA_949315895.1 of Anania crocealis. Taxonomy (NCBI): domain Eukaryota; kingdom Metazoa; phylum Arthropoda; class Insecta; order Lepidoptera; family Crambidae; genus Anania; species Anania crocealis. The sequence continues at coordinate 12,220,766 of OX438864.1, forward strand.
AATGTTCCCAACGTTAACTGGAGCGGGTGCAACATGGGCATTTAACATGATTTTCGTCTTGTCCATGTTCATCCTAAGACCCACTCTTTTAGAAGCATTACCGAGATCTTCGAGCATAATGTTTAGGTCTTCCAAGGTCTCAGCCATAAGAACTACATCATCGGCAAATCGCAGGTGTGTTAGGTATTCGCTATTGATGTTGATGCCGCGTCCTTTCCAGTCCAGAAGCTTGAAAATATCCTCCAACGCAGCTGTGAACAGTTTCGGAGAAATAACGTCTCCCTGTCTCACACCTCGCTGTAGTTAGATCGGATTAGAGCTCTGGTTCTGTAATCGGACCGACATGGTGGCCTTTTGGTATAAGTACTTTGGTACCTCGATGTACCTGTAGTCTATTTGGCACCTTTGGAGAGACTGCAGCACTGCCCAGATCTCAATCGAATCAAAGGCTTTCTCATAGTCCACGAACGCTAAGCAAAGTGGCAAGTTATACTCTTCGGTCTTCTGTATAACTTGCCGCAGCGTATGAATGTGGTCTATGGTACTATAGCCTTTTCGGAACCCGGCTTGTTCGGGAGGTTGGAAGTCGTCGAACCTGCGAGTGAGACGATTCGTAACGACTCTCGAAAACAACTTATAGATATGGCTCAGAAGCGAGATGGGTCTGTAGTTCTTCAAGAGAGTTTTGTCACCCTTCTTGAAGAACAGCATCACATCGCCTCTGCCCCATGCCGTTGGCGTTTTGCCCTCGAGGATGACAGAATTAAAGAGCTTCTGGAGGACCTTAAGTACCGGCTTACCGCCCGCTCTAAGGAGCTCTGTTGTGATTCCGTCATCACCCGCTGCCTTGTTGTTTTTAAGCTGCTTGAGAGCCATTCTAATCTCGCACAGGCTGACATCTTCAGAATAGTGTCGGGTAAGCTTGGCTCTAGGGTCTTTAGCCTTGCTTTCAACAGGTGTTTTCGTGGAGTATAACTGTCCATAGAAACTCTCAATCTCCCTCAGGATTTCAGGTGTTGACGTAATGATGCTACCTGTCTCAGTTTTCAGCCTCGTCAATTGGCTTTGCCCAATAGACAGATCTCTGGCGAACACTTTGGAGCCTTTGTTCCGCTCAATGGCCTCTTTAATACGTCGGGTATTAAATTGACGAAGGTCGCTCTTCAAAGACTTAGATATCTGTCTATTGAGTTGCCGATAGCGATGGGCATTCGCTGAGTTCTGTAGCCTCATTTCGTTTCTCTGATTCATGAGTAGGAGAGTCTGACTGGAGAGTTTCTTTGATTTGGGACGGCGGGTTTTAAAGTACTTAGACCCTACCGTACAGACAGTATCCATCACCATGTTGTATAGATCGTCCACATCGATGCTGTTCTCAAGGGCTTCGAAACGGTTTTGAAGCTCGAGCTGAAAGCACTCGGGGTTTTGAATTTGAGCCGGTATTGGTCGGAGCGTGGATTTTATCAGTCGCGCTCTTTCAAGCTTTACGTCAATATTCAATGTGCCTCTGACCACGCGGTGATCGCTCGCTTCCTGTCTTAACAGCGTTGATCACAGCGACATCATCGAATATGTGCTTCTTCGTTGACATGATAAAATCGGTCTCGTTTTTGACTTTACCGTCCGGGCTGATCCAGGTCCATTTGCGGCTTACGGGCTTCTTGAAGAAGGAGTTCATCATAAAGAGGTTCTCCCTCTCCATGAAGTCTGCCAGCATCTGGCCCCTTTTGTTCCGTTGCCCAAATCCAAATTTCCCCATTCTCAACTCATCACCGCAACGTTGCCCCAACTTCGCATTGAAATCCCCCATCACAACCGTGTAGTGGGTTTTAAAGCTATGCATGGCTTTAGAGATCTCCTCATACATAGCCTCCACTTCGACATCGTTGTGTTTCGAGGTCGGAGCGTAAACCTGAATGACATTCAGCGAATATCGTTTCGATATTCTGAGTATCAGGTACGCTACCCTGCTCGAAACACTTCCGATAGTAATCACGTTGTTGACAAGGGACTTGTGGACGATGAACCCGACACCACCTAGGGACTGTTGGTCGCCCTCCCGGTAGTATAGTAAGTTACCGGATTGCAGGGTTATCGAGTCCTCTCCCTCTCTTCGGACTTCAGATAGCCCAATGATATCCCAATGTAACTTACCAATTGCTTCTTCCAACTCTACGAGCTTCGCGTCAAGCCTCAGTGTGCGCGTGTTATATGTTGCCAGGTCGAGTCGTCGTTGTTGGCAGCCGGATCTTACCCGGGGATTCTTAGCACCCCCTGCCCCGCCGTTACCATAGCCGCTGCCATAGCTAGGACTAGCGGGGCCGCCGGGGACTGGGGGCCGAATTTTTTGCGGTGTATTCATATTTGGGGGGGGTTTGCCATAATCGCCACGCTTGGCAAGCGGGTTGGCGATCGCAGTATGGCCTGCTGCTTCTAGGAGACGCTGCTGCCTATCTCCTGATGGCAGTTTTCCCTCTGTCGGCTCTTACGACACCCACGGGAAGAGAGGGGGTAGTGCTATTCTTTTTATGTGCCGGCACTACACGGCACGAAAATGTCTAGTCTAGTAATTTTTGTATTGAATGTTAGGCGGTGTAAACGTTCTGAATAACCGAATTATTTAGTTGTACTCGTATTGGTCGGCGTTTGTTTTTTATACTTAGCTGTATATGATAGATAGATAGATAGATAGGTACTCTTTATTGCACACCAACAAATTAAATGTTACACAGGATAAACTAAGAATTGTAATTCTTATCGCTAGAGAGCGATCTCTTCCAGACAACCTTCAGGTATAGGAAAGTAGATGTATATGTATGTGGGTATTTATGTGGGTTCCACTGGCTAAATTACTGAGCCGATTCTTGTGAATAAGTTTACATTCGATTATTTTCCTTATAAGTAGTAGTCCGGGTAACATAGGCTACCTTCTGTTATTAAAAAAAACTACATGGCGAATGCTACAATGCTAAAAACTTGCATCCTTATCCTGGCGTTAGTTTACTGATTAAAATATTGAAGATAATTTCAATGTCAAAACTTTCATGTTTTTTTCATCTTTTTTCTTTCTTTTTTTAATTATAAGATTATTTATATTAACTTAAACATAAAAACTACAATATTGTTACGAACGTGGAGTTCGGGATTTGGATAAAAACACCGTCGACTTCTTGGTGTGCGTTCGCCCAGCAAAAAGTATCGCCTATTCGAAAATTGGATGATGACAGATAATTAGTGCCTTATATCGTGTAAATGTGCCCGAAATTTTATTTTTGTGCGTCCAACAGCTTCAGAGTTACTTAAGAAAAATTGATTCTGCTGCACGAACGTTCGCCCAGCTAATTTTTTTTTTAATTTATGCGTCTAGCTGTATATTAAATATGCAAAAAGGTAGCTTATGTACGAGTGTAAATGTGCCGTAAAAGCCAAATTTGTGCCTCTTAAGATGTCAGACTTATTTAGTTTTTTGCTGGGCGAACGTTTCGGCAATTGCTGTATATCGGAAACGGTTGGACGCGCGAACTGTACTATTTAAATTTCGTTACAATGCCATCAAGTGAGGAAGGATAGGTCGATGTATCGTGCGGCCGCTTTTTAATGTTCACTACAATAAATATACAGCTAAAAGCACAAATTAAAAAAAAAATTGCTGGGTGAACGTTCGTGCAGCAGAATCCATTTTTCTTAAATAACTCTGAAGCTGTTGGACGCACAAATATAAAATTTCGGGCACATTTACACGATATAAGGCACTAATTATCTGCATCATCCAATTTTCGAATAGGCGATACTTTTTGCTGGGCGAACGCACACGACTTCTAGCCAATCCGTAGAGTAGTCCTTATATCCGTTGGTATCGCTAAAGTCGTCGTTACTTCGCACTAGATCACTTTTCGCAGGTATCGCACCGAAAGCTCAGAATGAACTGACTGCGGCGTCTCAAGTCCTGTTATTTATATATCTCAACATCGAAGCCGGTCGTACATACTAGAATGTTCGTTTTCCAGAAGAAATAACAAGGACGTTACACGTAAACAACTCTAGTAAGTAATGCCATTTTGCGCCATCCCTCGATCGTGAGTTATTTCAGACACAATTGAAATCAATTGTTATCGTGGCATCCGAGTGCCTCCTGGGGGTTGAGGGATTAAACAGAACATAAAAAACGATAGAAGTAGTAAATAGGCGGGCCCCGCGTACCACACATCGGCTACGGAAGGCGCATATCATGTTTCCGCCCCCTTTTACGCGCTTCAGACGATCACAGTTGCTAGATCGTATTGACGTTGTGCTATTCTGACAAAAATCCTTAAATATGCCGACCTGCACAGTATTAGAGTGCAAAAACACAAGCACTAAAAAGAGTTTATCCAATGGAGACGTGACATATCATTTGTAAGTAATATTATATCGTTATTTTAATATAAATTATAAATTTTGCGGATAATAACAATCCTTAAAAAGTACAACCTAAAACCATTCCACTGTTCATAGAGATAAGGTCGAAACTATATTTTGGTAATTACTTATTTTTGTAATGTTTCAAAACGCTATTCATTTAGGGATGTGGTAAAATATCGATAAGTTAGTTATCGATACTTATAATTATACGACGACGACCTCCGTGGCGGAGTGGCGTACACACCGGTTTTCAAGGTGCTCCGAGGTCCCGGGTTCAATTCCCGGACGGGTCAATGTAGAAAAAAAAGTGTTTTTCTACATTTTCTCGGGTCTGGGTGTTTGTGGTACCTTCGTTGTTTCCGGTTTCCAAAATACGAATGCTTAAATAGTTATTCAAATTGGGATCAGAACAATGTATGTGATGTTGTCCACATTTATTTATTATTTATTATTGTATTTTTATTAATTATGTATGACACATTAAAAAAGTACAGCTTATAAAAAAGATTTATAAATTGCTTGTTTTTTTTTGTTATTTATAAATGTAAATAAAAAAATTGAAAAAGTACAAAAAATAAAAGTAATTTATGAAAGTACTAAGTAACATTGTGAGCCCAATTTAAATGGTTTGCAGCGAGAGCCTTTGCTATCGTTTTCTGCTTTAAATTTTTTTATCCTATTTTATAGTCGTTTGTTTTTTTGTATATAAGTAAATAAATAAATAAATAAATATTTAAGACATGCCACACTGGGCCACACAGAGCCATCTCGTCCCAAATTAAGGTACTATTAAGTACCCTGTCGTATGGGGTACTAGACAACCGATAAACTTACTTATCTATATATATAAAAATGAAAACTGATTTAATGACTGACTGACTGACATATCAACGCACAGCCCAAACTACTGGGATTTAAAATCAGAAAATTTTCACCGTGCTTCCTTTTATAGTGTAGGTGAGCACTAAGAAAGGAATTTCGGAAATTCCGCCTCTGAGGGGGTAAAAAGGGCCCCATAAGTTTGAATGAAACTCCGTCAGTTTTGAAGCTAAGTCGATGAAAATTGGTATCCAGCTACCTGATTAGAAATTATGAATGATGTCTTTCGGGATTTTTGAAAATTTAATCTTTAAGGGGATAAAAAATGGGGGCAAAGTTTGTTCGGTTCCGCGTCATATCCATACTCTTTACATATTTGTACTCTCTGACTTTACTTAGTTAGTTATGACATTCAATGTGTCAATCAGAAAATAAATAGGTAATTTCGATGAATTAACTGAATTAAAACGTGTAGAACTTTAATTAAAGGCTGCATTACAAAATTCGGCAGCCAGATAGAAAACCTACGAGAAATTTCCGATTATGAATTAAAATTAGTGAGTGATCAGCTGGTGAAGTGACAAATGAACAAATTTACCAAGAATAATTTGGAAGAGATACGACTACAAATAATATTACTGATGACCCACAGTTGGAAACTGAGATTGAAGAAAAAATAATCTTCAGGGCATTACAACACAGCTTAAACTAAAACTGCAGAGTTTGAATTCGATAGCACGAAACAATTCCATGTATGCAGAAGGTACTGAGGAGCAAAGGTCGGTCACAAACAAATCTTAGGACATCTAAATTGAACTCAGTACCATTAGACAAGGACGAAACATTCAAAAACATCATTAAACGGTTGGATAAGTACTTAAAACTGAACAGATGTGATGATATCGATACAAGGAAATACACGTCAATCATACATCTTTGAGCCCAGAATTACATCAGAAAACGTATTATATTATATTTTTGTGCTCCACGGGATCCTTGTGAGTTAGAATTTGAAGAGTTGGATAAAATTCAGTTAGTAAATTATCAACAACTCAAAATTGGACAGATTACTAGAAGATTTAACGATGGTGTTTGACGGAACTCTTGTTTGAATATCAAACAACAAAGCTCAATTAGTGCTTCAAGAAAATGTGACACCAGTTTTCATCTAGCCGCGACGTATTTCATATGCCCTGAAGGACAAAGTTGACGAAGAAATATGGAGGCTATGTAACGAAAAGACAAAACTTGAAAATTCCTATTGGATGTCTTATCTATAAGTATATTGATACATATTCAGAAAATAAATATCGGTACTTACCATAAGAATGGTATTATTTAGAACTTAATCATTTTTAGGGTTCCGTACCCAATGGGTAAAAACGGAACCCTATTACTAAGACTTCGCTGTCTGTCCGTCTGTCCGTCTGCCTGTCACCAGGCTGTATCTCAAGAGCCGCAATAGCAAGACAGTTGAAACTTTCACAAATTATGTATTTTTGCTACCGCAATAACAACAAATACTAAAAACAAAATAAAACAAATATTGAAGGGACAAAAAAAAAAACGATATTAATAATGGCAACAGGTAGGCACTTGAAATATTCACAAAACACTCAGTTATATTTCTAACTTTAATAATCAATAATTAAATTAATATTTAAGGGATATTCCCACACAATAAAATCAATTTTTTGCTTATTTTTGCTTGATATCAATAAATGGTAACAGGTAGGCACTACATTAACTAAATTAATGCAGGTACCTAATGTTGTTTTCGTAGTCAATGGTACGGAACCCTTCGTGCGCGAGTCCGACTTGCACTTGGCCGATTTTTGTTTATACGGTAGAGACAAATGTTGGGAAATCGAAAAAAGTGTATAGAATTACACTGTTGTACCTTATGACATTATCAACTATATTAAGCAGTACAAAAATAATTCCTAAACTGGCCATAGACTGGGTATCTCAGGCAGGAAAAGGTAACAGGTGTGTTGCAACAACACTAAGCAGCTGACTGGTGGATTAAATCAATATAGACTGGTAGACATTTTTCCCATCATTGCAGTGGTAACTTGAATTCAATGATGGAGGCCTTTTTCCTGCAGTGGGATGATGTTAGGCTGTTACTTTACTTTTTTTTTTAGACTGGTAGACCATTTGACAAGCTTCCATTTAGAAGATAATTTGATAAACTTCCATTTAGTAACGATTTATTTTTTCTAGGACGCACCGCTTTTGGGGGCCTGGCAAAGTTTGTTTAGTGAAACTGCCTTTCTAACGCATCCAAATTATCTTTTTATTTAATATCCTCCATATTTAAAAAAATACACTTTTAAAACATGAAAATAAAACGTTGAAAAAAAAAACACCTCACTTCATAATTCCGTGTTGTTTAACTTAGGAATAGCTACCACCATGCACCCACTAATTAATGACCAAGCAGCAGTAATTAATGATGTTTTGCTGACATCATTTGAAGCTGAAGAAATATAAAAATTTATAGACACAGTGGTTAGTACAGTCGAATCAGTTCTCTATCCTGTCAAGTTTCTGAACTCTTTTTATCCTACTGATCATCCTCTACCATTCATGCCTCGAACCCACATCCCACATGAAAGTTTAGTGAAACTACGTCAACTTTTTGGTATACATTTTGTTATGTTGTTTATAAGGATTTTTTTTATAATTAAATATTTGAGGGAGTGAAAAACGGTTAAAAATTTTGTGGTTAATTATTTGTGTTTAACATCATTATATTGAGGTACTTGAAACTTCGTTTATCGATCATGAAGGGAGAATGACATAGGACTGGCTTTTTCAGAGCTCTACACCGATGCTGGTACTACACCGATCTTCTATCCGAACGTAGTATGCAAGCAAATTGTCTTTGTAAAATCGCCTTTTTAACGCTTATGGATCGAGAAAAATGGTAACCTACTTGGTTGGAAATTAAGAATGTGTTTTTTTACACAGGGCCACTTCTTCCAGGGCTCTACGCCATTGTTGATCATATTCGAATAAAGCCTTGCAAGCTGCTTTAATGGTTTGTTGTACTACAGCGTTGACAGTTTTGAAAGTTTCAAATGATATTGTACTTCAGATTTCATGTAAATGCAAACAGATGTGGCTTGAGCTCGCTTGGACCACGGTTCCCTAGGAGAACTAACACCGGATCACTAAATAGTTTAAATCGGCCCCTTTCACCCAACTATTGTATCAACGGGCCCCGGTAAGTCGGCAACGACGTATCGGCTCCCACTAAGTGCCCACCACCACCTCGCCCGAGATGGGCACCTTCGGCACCGTAGGCAAAGGAAGTGGAGGAAAAGAGTGGAGGAGAGGGGGGTGAGTCGTGATGAATACTTTCTAACAGATCAAAACCCACGCGTGCGAAGCCGCGGGCATCAGCTAGTATATATATATATTTTTTTGTAAATACATACTTATAATACATAGAAAACACCCAGACCAGTACAAACAGACATGTTCATGCACACAAATATTTGTACTGTGCGGGGATCGAACCCGCGACCCATGGCTCAGAAGCAGCGTTAACTACCGCTGATCCAAATGGTCGTCAAGTCGTCGTCGTATAAGTAATAACTTGTTTAAATAAATCAATACTCGTATTTAATTAATTCAATCCAAACATATACGGAAAATGGATTGAAGCAATCGGTAGGCAAAATTGGTGCCCCGGAAAAACATGCACCATTTGCTCTAAACATTTCTGGGAAAACGATTTTGAAACAAAGAAAGTATTGTTTTTATTTAGAGTGAAGAAGTCATCAATAATTTATATTTTTTTAGAAAAGATGTTAAATTGTAATAATTAAGAAGATGCGAGAGACAATGTTAAACATAACGCTGGCTCTCTTATGTTGTTATAACATAAATATCGACACTTACAAGTGTCGATATTTTTGTTATGATTATCGTAACTATCCCACCCTATTTATCAATAGTTTTTAGGTAGCATCTATCGTCGCGTAGCGGAACTATTTGATAGTGAATAAGAGGCATCTAGTGACGGGTAGCGGAACTATCTGACAGTTAAAGTTAACCAATCGCTACAAGACATTCTTAGTGTGCGTGATAATGTGATTTAATCACAAATGTGTTAGTTTGGTTACACTGGTTTTCATACAAATAGGAGTGGATGCTACTTCTACTCGTTTTTTATGTTCTGTGGGGATTAATTTGTAAACTTAACGTTCAATGTCGCTTGCACTAAGGTCTTGTTATTATTTTGCGGTTGAACTTAGGTAGTTATGTACATTCGTCTAGCGATATCTCCAAGCGTCTAGCATGTCCGCGACAATATTTACAACTTATAAATGAAAATAACATGCAAAAGAAACAAATACTTAGATAGACTAGATAAAAAGGAAAAAACTATAAAAATGATCCTCGTGGTAAGTTCCCCAAGATACTGGCAGCATTACCTCGCTGGATTGCGATGCTCAGTCGCTGCGCATATTACTTTACTCTTTGCGCTGCGCTGTGCGAGTGCGAGGTAGCTGCCCTGCCAGCTCTTGGGTCACCGCTGACGTCAGATAATCGTTTAGAAATCTCTTTAAATAAAGAGAGTGCATTAGGACCCCACGGACACCAAAAGGTACGAAACTTTTTAGGAACTAGGGTTTCGACACCAAAAGGTACGAAACAGTGCTGGGTGCCTATTTGGCTATATTTTCGGCATTATATATCTTAATGTTTTCGGCATTAATCGCCGCCGAACCTGCACATTGGCTCGTTCCGGGCAGATGGGAGGCCGCCAGTGTGTCGACACAGGTAGCGTCCCACACTAGAGTCCGACCCATCCGCCAGGGAATAAGCGACATACCGTCAGGTCTCTTGCTATCATCACGCACGATACCATTCGGCTCAAGTATAGCCGGCACGTTGATGGTGGCAAGGGAACGTTGGAGTATGGTGTCAAAATACATTGCAGTAGTAACATCTCAGTAGTAGTGACTGCTATACTAGGTACCTCATCTTTTAATCTCATAATCGAGTGATTGGCATTAATTCCATCATTACACTCTTGACAGTGGAGTTTTGCGAGGGAAACAAAAGAGAAAGATGGACTTTGTTTTGTAATTTTGTAAAATTATCATAAGCGGCATTTATTGTGATAAAGTGGTGGCATTGTTATGATAATGTGTCAGTGAGTAGAATAAATCAAATAAAAGTGAGAAACAAGGAAAGGCGCTCCTATTTGACTCTGATCCAGGTTCCTGCGTAAAACTCCTGTAATCATTGAAATGTATAAACAGCCCATACAATTCAATGAGTTAGGTTAGTTTAGGTTTAGGTTAGGTTAGGCTATTATGTTTATGTTAGTTTAGAAACTATGTATTTTAAATTGTCATTTTAACTTAAGACTAGGCTGTATGGATTCGTCCGAAGCCGTTAATTTTTTTATGAAAAAAATAAAAAACTTTTGACAGTGTCAAAAGTGTCAAAACTCAAAAATCTTACTTTCAAAATTTGACACTTCTTGAGTTCTTGACAGTAATAGCTCGACAAAACTGCTGTGATGTTTTATTTTGTGTTGAAATTATAATTATACGAAAATGTTACAGCGTTTACTCCTTAAGCGTTTCGATATTAAAATATCTAGTAGACATTCTAACTTGTTATTCAGTACTACAATTCAAACTTTACCTTGTAATCACTGCGGGTTCAGGTTATTTTCTAGTCACAAGGCCGTAGCTCTACAAAAATATTACGATAAGTCTTCCTTTATTAAAACTGGAATATATTGTATTAAACCAAGGTATTTTAGTAGCCAAGTTGATGCCGAAAAGAAGGACGCTCCTGTTGATTGTGTTAAACCAAAGTCTACTTTAGCAACGTCGAAGAAAATAAATGTAAAATTAAAGACTTCAGAAGTAAAGAGATTGTTTACATTGGCTGAGCCTGAGAAATGGACCCTTGCTGGTAAGATATTACTAAAATCACATAGTTTCATGTATTTTTAAGTTTGTTTAAAGTGCTTTTCTAACCTAATATTTTTTTTGTACTTTGTAATTTGGCCTAGAATTGTTATCTACCACATTCATGGTGATTTTAAAGAAGTATGTGATAAATATTTGTAATAAACATGGCCAAATACTATTTATTGATTTAATCACCGAAATAAATTGTATTTCAATTGACAATAATTTTTATGTATGTATCTGTACTTAAATTAAATGTCTCTCTTTTATTTTGATGAGCTTGTGATGTTTTTTTTTTCTAAAGTTTATTGGGTCTTAATGTTTGTGTAATCTTCATTGTTTCTGATTTCCACAAAACAAAGGCTTTATAAATAGTTACTTACTTTGGGATCAGAACAATAAGTGATGTTGTCAACATTTTAGCTATTGTATTTTTTGTGCTAAATATTATACTACACTCGACGTCAAAAAAATTGCACCATCGCGAGATTTTCATATAAATATGTTCAGTTCAGAGGCCTACAAATAAGTATCAATGCTTCAGCAATAATTTTACTGTAAATCAATGTCAGAAAAGTTCTATTTTTAATTAAGCCTTTTAACTGACCAGACTAACTACTATTTAACCAAAACAACTTCAAAATCAATGACCAAATTAAAAACTTATTGTAGTTACTTATGAAGATCACAAATTTATAAACCAGACTTATTCCACAGTACAATATTAACTATTCTGCTTGCAGGTGCTATAAGTTTCCTTATAGTATCATCAAGTGTGACAATGGCCGTGCCTTTTTCCCTTGGAAAGGTTCTTGACATTATCTACAGCAGTACTGGTGACTTAGGTGCTGCTCGAGAGAAGCTGGACACACTATGTCTGATGCTCTGTGGAGTTTTCCTTGTTGGAGGGCTTTGTAATTTTGGCAGAGTGTACTTGATGTCTATATCTGGTAATTGAAATAAAAATTCATAAGTGAAGCTGCTATAACCAAAGACTTTATTATGATTATATACAAAGATTAAAATGGATAATGTTGTATATTTTTAACTCAATATGAAAATGAAACATAAAATCAGGTCCACTATTTTTGGACTATTTATGTCTAGGTATTTTATAAATAGTACTTGTATTATTGTAATAATAATACACACACCATCACCTACTCAATAATTAATTATTACAATATATTACCAATTTATTGTTTTTAATATATACATTCTTACATTTTAAGAAACTCTAACACAGCATTCATTACTTTAAAACTTTAATCTGTAATCACACAAACAAACTTTATTTCAGGCCAAAGAATGACTCAAGCCCTACGAAAGCAAGTCTATACTGCAATAATGCGTCAAGAACCAGCCTGGTTTGGCAAAACATCGACCGGTGAACTTGTCAACAGGCTGTCAGCTGATACACAGCTTGTTGGTAGAAACTTGAGTGAGAATGTCAGTGATGGTTTACGTTCACTGTTCATGGTGGGGGCAGGGACAGGAATGATGGTAAGTATTAAATGATTTTGTTTATTAACTAGGTTGTCCTTGGCTGCCTCTTGTCAAATCATACAGTGATTTGTTATTTGTTTGTGATAAATGACTTAACATAAAAACTGTCCAATCAGTATGATTAAAAATTGTTTATGAATATCCCAAGTATGCGATGGGACCTTGAAAGTTGCTGATAAACTTAAAACTCTTACACTGGTATTAACTGGTACGTATTACTTAAATATTCATTAAATATGGTGTCCGATTGTGAAACAATGTTATGCAAATGCATTAGTTATCAAAGATACTACATACTTACAATTTTATAAGTCTTAGTTACTTTTAGCATTATAGCTTACAAATAGATAAAATCAAGATGTAGTATGAAATATCTGTTAAATTGTGAAACACTATGCTAAGGTTATATTATTATATCTACATATAACATTGAGATAAGATATAAAATGTAAAAAAATAGTCTATTTGGTTCTTGTCACTTAACGAAAAAACTGCGTTATCCGGCGCCCGCTCGTGAACGAACCGCTTTAAGCAGCGTTTTCAGTTGAATTTCCATTGAAACATTGTACATGTACAGTCGCTTTACTTAGAGAAACGACGACGAGCACTAAAGCAGCAAGCGCGGGTAAGGCGGCTTCGTCGCGCATGTGTAGGGCCCGCTTCTCCGCGACGGATCAGTTAAGAATCTGTGCAGGCGCCTAGGCGTCCTCGTAACGCAGTCTTGGCCCTTAATGGCGTTGGTCGGGCACTAGTTGCTAATTAGCAAAAAAGGGGTTTGCATTATTTCAGTACAACAATGCCTTCAGGACGCTGATGGGGCTGCCAAGGTTCTGCAGTGCGTCAACTATGTTTGCGGAAGCGCGTGTGGACGACTTTTACGCTGTCATTCGTAAACGAAATGCTTACTAGAACTCGAGATAGCGCCAACAGCATCCTGTTGGCTATCAAAGATAAGCCATTGTGTCCCATCTTTAAGCACTGTGTTAATATTCATGTGCTAGGATCCAGGAACCGGTTTTTTGACTAATTTAGATTATTATTATTATTGTTATTATTTTAAGTATATTGTCTTTAACTCTAAAATGTATGGATCGAGGCGGATTGAAATAAACGTTTTTTTTATTATTATTATGAATTTTCTTTGCACCTATCCGAATTCGGTGATTTTTATGGCACTTATAAGTGGCTCGTTTGTTGGGTCGACAGCGCCTTACCTTCTAAAAACTTCCACCTGTAAGTTTAAAAATATATAGGCTCAATATACTTTCGCGCCACTCTTCAGGGAATGCTGTTTGTTGTAGACAAACTTTTATATTTTACCATATTATTACAATAAGCAAAACATTCATTCAAAATTACTGAAATTACTATAAAAATATAATATAGGATCCAGAGCTTATAAAAACAATGTTGTGGTTATGACAGTTCTACATGTCTCCATCTCTTGCCATGATCGGGCTGTGCGTGGTGCCGCCCGTATCGATGCTGGCGGTGGTGTACGGTCGCTTCGTCCGCGGCATCACGCGGCAACTGCAAGACACACTTGCGGAGACTAGTGAGGTAAATTGTTTAATATTTCTAAAAATATTTAATATAACTTATTGACACAAGCTATTATTACCGCATTACACACCATTACAAGCTTTTTGGATGTCAAGATGATATCATAAATAAAGTCCATCCTTTATACACTATTTATAATAAGTAAATAAAAAATATAAACGATCGAATTGAGAAACCCTCATTCGACATCCTCGGGGTACTTACAATAGCCTGTCACTACAAACCTACTTTTACCAGTTATTAACATTTGTTAACATTTGGGATGTAGATCAGTTTCTGAAAATCTGCAATAAAGTTTTAAATAAATAATAAACTATAGAGCTAGTAGAACTAAATCAGATATCATTTCTATGTTTACTTTACAGTTAGCAGAAGAAAAAATATCAAATATAAAGACTGTGAAAGCATTTAGTAAAGAGAAACAAGAATGTGAAGCATATGGAAAAAGAATCGAAAATCTACTCACTTTAGCCTATAAAGAATCTTTGGCTGTTGGAAGTTTTTATGGAATGGTATGTTACAACAATAATTAACAGATAAAGGCATTAATATTCATAAAGTATTAAATAAATTAACTATGTATCGTTTGTTGACTGACCTTGGCGTAGCACAACTCAGGTAAGTTTCTCGCAATAACATCAAGACCTCAATAAAGAAATATTTTCTAACTTTGTTTGAGGATAAACACTAGGTGTTACAAACACGTTTAATCGTAATACGTAAAAATAGCTACATTTTTAATATTTTCGAAGTAGCTTATTAAGTAAATCATATAATATTACGAGCTGTGCCCGCTATTTTAAATTGTACACTACCCAAGGGGATTGTGCGTTTTTTTTGTTATAAAATATGGCTTATATGCTATTCCTGCCTATAAAATTTATCTGCCTTCTAATTGTTATCTGGATCTATTTAGCCGCTTTAAATATAAATAAATAAATATTTTTAAGACATGCCACACTGGGCCACACAGAGCCATCTAGTCCCAAATTAAGGTACTATTGAGTACTGAGTACTGAGCTTTGGCTTGATTGAGTTACAATCATCCCTCAAACTTTCGCAATTATGATATTAGTAAGTTACTAAAATGAGTTCTATATCGCTTCCCTGCATGGGAATTAGATATTTGGCCAAAATATGACACTGGATTTGATTCCGTGAAAAACATTTAAAAAAAAACAAATTGAATCTTTAAAAAAGCTTTTAAAAACATGTCTTTATGGTGGCCCCTACCAAACATAAAGCCGCCCCCCGCGCCGCTTGTCTTCCTTAGAATCCAAATACAAAATTTCTATTTATATCTTTACAGACTGGCCTATCTGGCAACACAATAATAATCCTAGTGCTTTACTACGGTGGCGGTATGGTAGCGACAGAACAGTTGACAGTGGGCAACCTCACTTCGTTTCTACTATACGCCGCGTATGTGGGCATCAGTATTGGAGGCCTGAGCAACTTCTACACACAACTGAACAAGGGTATTGGAGCAGCAACGAGATTGTGGCAGATAATTGATAGAGAACCGAGTATACCTGTTTCAGGTTAGTACATGTTGTTGT
Source organism: Anania crocealis (assembly GCA_949315895.1). Classification (NCBI taxonomy): domain Eukaryota; kingdom Metazoa; phylum Arthropoda; class Insecta; order Lepidoptera; family Crambidae; genus Anania; species Anania crocealis. The sequence goes on from OX438864.1 coordinate 12,236,562, forward strand.
GACAATTGGTCACATTCATTATGTAACCAATGTAGGATACAATTGTTTTAGTTATGTTCCCCTCAATAATAAAAGACGAAAAGTGTAGTTAGATTTATTATACAACCAACATTTACGAAGTTATACTAGATCCAAGAAGGTCTTTAATTTTTCATACATAATGGTGTTGTACTATGACGTCATATTCTTCTATTTAATATATGAAAAAAAATAGTGATTTTGCTTAAACTATTTTCAATTACTTTTTTGTATAAAATACTAACTATGATAAGTTTGGTGCACTATTCAAATGCCTATCATGCTTTCATATGTTCACAGGTGGTATTAAACCTAAAGAAAGGCCAAAAGGCGAGCTAATCCTAGACAATGTATGGTATAGTTACGAGGGCGCCCCCTTAATAAAGGGGTTCAAACTTCACCTATTGCCCGGGAAGTCTGTGGCTCTAGTTGGCAGATCTGGCTGTGGCAAGAGTACCATAGCCTCACTCATACTTAGGCTGTACGACCCGGAAAAGGGGAGGATACTATTAGATGGTGTCGATATACGAGAGTTGGACCCCGTTTGGTTGAGGAGCCACATTGGTTATGTTAGTCAGGTATGTTCAATTAAATTCGACCTAGTCCCTAGTTTGAAAAAATAACAACCGGAACTGGCCTCAACCAATCCAAATCGTATCACAATCGTAATTGAATAGCAGGTTTTTGACAGTTCTAGTATGGGCTAAATGTCAAAATCGCCCAATTCAATCACGGTTGAACTGCAATTGAAATAGCTGAATAAAGCCCCAGTACTGAATGTTACGTACTGTTATCTATCTTTTAGTAAAATATAATAAGATAACACTATACAGGATTTTAATTATTTTAAGGTTAAATAATTTAAGGTTAAAATAGTATTTGTCTTCCCTGTCCTCGATCATGATTCGTGTAATCGAGACGAAACGGCGGAAAGGCAAATATTATTGTATTTTAAAATAACTAATTCATTCTATTAAATCCCGCCTGGTGTTAAGTTTTATGTTTAACAATGCAACAAGGAAGTTTAAAAAATAGAATACGCTTATAGCACGCCCTGATCTGAAGATACGCACTAAAAGTTTGTAAGGGTCAGGTTTAGTTTAGTTAAAATGATGTTGTATAGTTTATTTTATTTCAGGAACCGGTATTATTCAATGGTTCTATCAAGGAAAATATTTTGTATGGCGCGCTAGATGACCTCGTAGAAGAAGACGAAGATAATAAGGTAATTGCTAAAAAAAATATTTTTTGTTAAGTATTTGTATGCATTCTTATTTTCAATACTTATGCTTTAAAAGTTTTCAAACCATGGCAAACTGCAAGAAGTCCGGATACTGTTAGCTCATATTGCGTGGACAGAAACATAACTGACCTTAATAAATAAGAGTTTCAAATATATCTTTAAAATTAACTTGTAAAGACGAACAATACCTTAGTCTATCTGTGACCATAAACGTAAAATACAATCTAAAATCCCATTAAACGCAAGCTGAATCCGTAAATATATTTCATTTTAATATGCAGGTGACTTTTTTATCATTTTCAAATTTTTAAAGGCGTTTAGCATCGTATTTAGAGCCAATTTATGAAGTAAAAAATGTAAATGAAGTTTTCACCCGAAAATATATTTCGCAACATAGTTTTCAATTTTTACGGTCCTAAGCCTGTTAAGTTTCGAAGGGAAAATCACGAACTTATAAATAGTAACGTAATGAATGAATGAGATGAGCATCGCGTATCAAAAAAGTGTTGCTATAGTCCATAAAGTATAGCTTGATTAGAATGACACCTGTCAAACTGAGATGACTAGTGATGGGACTGACTCGACTGATTAATCAAACAAAACCGTAATGGCGAATGAAATAAAACGAAAATCAGATATATTAAGATTTAACAGTGAGTCAGTATCGTGATCATAATAAAAATAATTGGAATAATCATGAAAATCAATTAGAAAATTTTTATAGCATATAGAATCTAGAAAATTTGAAAATTTTTCGTTAACCATTAATAATTGCAATTTGATGTTCTTAGCATCAACCAATTCTCATCAAATCATTTGTAACATTTATGTTACATAACTTCGATTTTGAAATATTGTTAATCTGTCGATTTTACGTCATCACTAGTGATTATGAAAAATGACGTAACCTTGTAAAGACGTCTTTTAAAATTAAGTGTAATTTTTGTGACTGGATTATTTTAGTGTTTTTGACTTTAAATCTCTATTTTATATAATTAAATTGATTAATATGTACAGCAAAGTATAATAAAATATTCTTAACATGCCAGTTACCAATATTTTTTCGTGTGCAAATGTGTGTGACGCTGGTACAAAGTTACGTCGTCTGTTTTAGTGACACCTGTCATTCTAATCAAGCTATATTTTAAGGACATTAGGAGGGCGTAACAAATATTTTATTTTTTGGTGGACATTTTCTAAGTGCTTTGTCTTGACATTTTTGTACTGGGCTGTAGCAAAATAAAAAAAGCGTCATTTGTTTTTGTCTCGTTACTATATTAAAATTTGGACAGTAATTAAAATTTCATCCCCTGTATTAGTGTTCGTAAATTCTATCCTTTATAATTATAGTATAGAAAAAATTTGAAGGGTGTTGGTGAAGTATTCTATATTAGACTATCACCGTTATATGGTAATATATTGTGATGTTGGTCATAGAAAAAGCCAGCGTGGTTGATTTTATTATTATTAAATTAGTAACCTTACTTTTTTAAACGTCTTACAAACGAATACCTATTATTTATCTATCCCATAGTATAAACCTAGTAGTGTTATTTTATTTTGTCAATATTAATAATGTAAGAAAACAAAAAATAATGATCACTAATATTAAGTGAAATATGTGACTTTCATCTATAAAATAAAACACTTTTCTACCACCAGCCCTTAATTTATAAGGCAGAACAACATTTGCCGTCAGCTACTATTTTAGAATGATGAATCCATATCACTCGCAAACAGTATAGTAGGTTTTTAAGAGAGGTCTTTAATTCCCTTAAATCTATACTAATATTATAAAGCTGAAGAGTTTGTTTGTTTATTTGTTTGTTTGTTTGTTTGTTTGTTTGTTTGTTTGTTTGTTTGTTTGAACGCGCTAATCTCAGGAAGTACTGGTCCGATTTGAAAAATTCTTTCTGTGTTGGATAGTCCATTTATCGAGGAAGGCTTTAGGCTATATAACATCACGCTGCGACCAATAGGAGCGAAGCATCAGTGAAAAATGTTCCAAAAATAATCGCGATCATAATAATATAAGCTGACGCGTACGAAGTCGCGGGCAACAGCTAGTAATATTCATATTTAAATGTTCTGGTAGGTTATATCTGGTAAATTACTTAAGTTACGTGACACACACACACACACACACACACACACACACACGCACACACAAACACAAAGCCGCTGTTTAATAACTTTGTCAAGTAGTTCCCAAAAGACTGGGTTACCTAGTTTGGGGACTACAGGTACACAATTGTTGTTCAGCACTTCTTCTACAAATAAATATTTTTCGTTTTCATTTTTCACTTAATTTATTGTGATGTTTGTCGCAGAAAGAGCCAGCGTGGCTGACCGCGGCGCGTACGGCTCACCTACACGAGCTGGTGGTGTCGTCGAGCGAGGGCTGGGCGCGCCAGGTGGGCGCTCGCGGCGGCCAGCTCAGCGGCGGCCAGAAGCAACGAGTGGCTATAGCACGAGCCATCGTTAAAGTAAGCACTAAGAAATAGTAAACAAATAGCGAATTACCATATAAGACGAGACGAAAGATTTTGAAATCCTTTTTCATAATGTAGGAACACGTTTACTATTTACGAAAAGTCTATAATCATCCCACTGCAGGCAAAAAGTCTCCATCATTGTATTCAAGTTACCACAGCAATGATGGGTGCTGGCATAATCATCAATCGGCGGAGTTTATTTGATCGTGACGTCATGCGCTGTGATTGGTGTTTCAGTCAAAATGGCCGATTGTAGAATTTTTTTGTAAATATTATTTAAAATCTTAATAATCTCAATTTAACATAAACCAGTGTATAAAAAAATATATTATGTATTTATACCTCGGGGCCCGGGTTCGATCCCAAGCGTAGTGATTGTGCTTATTTGTTATGGTAACTTGATTTCAAAGATGGAGGCCTTTGCCCTGCAGTGGAATGATTATAAGCCGTTACTATTTGTTACATACCAACACCTAAAGATAGTTTTATACCTATATCTAATAAAAATTTATGAACAATTTGTTATTATTATTGCTAGGGCATTGCTCTAAACACATATAACACGTAAATTACACATACAAGTAGTATTGGCAGTATCTAGATGTGGACATGTGCCAAAATAATTTAAGATTTTATATCAAAATAGGTTGTCACTTATCCATATGCATTCACATTTTAATTTAGCTCAGTTACATATCAGCACGTTTTTATTGTTGCATAACTGATGTGATTTCGACGATGGTTCGCTTGGAAACGATTCATGGGCTTCTTATCTATTGCCAACATCCTTGTCCATGGATAGGAACTATTTAATCATAGTTATGAACCATATCTGTTATGTCATGTTATTACATGTGAAGGAAGTTGTTAATATAAATAAACATTTGTGATAACGTGTACTGATATACAATCTTTAAGTGTTGTCAGTGGGTAGATGCTAAAGCAGTATGCATCATAAGCAGTCCACATCAGTTTACTGCTAGACATGGTCTCTACAAAAAAGGATTTAATGATAATAGCGTTAGCAATTTATTTAATGGTGTAGAGAAGACGCTGCTGCCCGGTTCTTCTTGATCTACTTTAAGATAGCAACACACGTCTTAGTGCAGGTAAGCTATAAAAGCATTTATTTAGTCATTCAAATATTGTTTCTGTTTGTTTCAGAACCCAAAAATATTAATACTAGACGAAGCTACCTCTGCATTAGACGCCTATTCGGAATATTTAGTTGATAAGGCCTTAAAAGAGATAAGCAAAGATCGTACGGTCCTAACGATCGCCCATAGACTAAGTACTATACAGTCCGCCGACGAGGTGGCAGTGTTAGAAAACGGTATAGTTATAGAAAAAGGTACGTATACGGAACTGATGGCGAAAGAAGATGGGTTTTTTAGGGAGCTAATCACACATCAGACATTTGCCTCCAAGTCCAGAGACAAACGAGAACTGCAGAAAACAAATTAAAATATTCGGGCTCTCATGCGCTAAATGGTTTAATGTAAAGATATTCATATCTTATAAAAGTATGATTGTATATTTTTTAGAAAGACATTGACGTTTACTGTGTGTCTACTTCGCGTGTCGTGAGAACTATCTAATAGTGTTTGAGAGCCCTTTAATTAATATAATATTGTTAAAAGAAAATTTACAAGTGTACAATTTATAAATAATTTATTATATTGTTTTTTATTTATAAACGTTAAATGATATATTTTATTTCGTAAAATCTTTATAGGCATAATACCTATAATATAGAACACCCATTGATTTTTGTAGATTTTGATCTATTTTCATTATCTTCAGTTATTGTTACAGTTGTCGAAGCTAATGAAATTAATAGTTACTATTGACAGCACAAATTTGCTGGATTTTAATGGAACATACATACATTGTGATAAGTAGTACCTAATTAAAATTTTACCGATTTGCCTTCCGGCAGAGGGTTTACAAACTTTTTTCTTGCATTGTCAAGATATTACCTAATCAAGATATTTTATATACCATTGAGAGAAGTTGTTTTTACCAGTAGGTAATAAAGAATTCCCGAAATTTAACCAATAGTCTAAGCTTGAATATGAATGAACACTTTTGTTTTACTCAATATTATAATTTAATAATGTAATAGCAATGATTGAATTTGAGAATAGGTGCAAAGCTAAGAAATATCATTAGTGTATATTATACTTCCTGTGTTTGCAATGATGGCTCTATATTATTAAAAATGACAAGTTATTTGTATATAAGAATTGTTTAAATTTATTACGTGTAAGTTAATAAACAAACGACGACAAATTGAACAAGTTTAGGATGTAAATGTGACGAGGGTTATTTATTAGAGTATTTTTATTTTAGTGAAATAAATAAAATGGTTGTTGTTACTTTATTTTGTTGTTTTTCCTTCTACCTTGTACTGAAAACGGTGATATACTGATTTAAACTTTCATGGTCACTATCACTAGAGTTATTTGATTCGGAATTTATACTATGTACCTTATTTAATACGAGTTTCCGATTTTTCGGCACTGTTGCAAGCGCCATGATCACAGGACTTTTAATAAATAAGGTACATGGTATAAATCTCGAATCAAATAACTCTAGTGAAAACGGTGATTTTTTTGAACTTTCGCATAGCGTGCATGATTATTTGAAACGGGAATTAAACGCGATAACACCTTTTTATTTTGTCTGCTGACATTTACATCGGGTTACACCGATGATCACAGACTACGATGCAATTACTCCGTGTGTAAAAAATAGATTTTAATCTAAATCTATATAGATTTTAATAAATCTACATTTAATCTATAGATTTAGATAGAGAATTCAATTCTATAACAAAAAAAAATACTTCGCACTTGCTTATGATAACAGTTTTCCTTATGTCAGAAAGTTTTTTTATCCGGGGTCAAATTAATACAAATGCAAAACCATAATAATATGTCATTTTATGTCAAGAAAACACAAATTGAATCATGACTTGGTTCTTTGGAAGCAACATTAAAAATAAATGATACAGTAAGTACTTGTACATTCATATATAGTCACCGTAAATAATTGCTACATAATAATTATTTGTTATGGCCGGTATCTTATATTTTAAGCGTTTAAAGTTATTTTTTTCATAGAACATTGAATAAATAAACTATTGGACTTTGACCGGTCGACGTCTGCTGCGATCGCGCCAAAACTCTGGGTAGAGCGGCGCGGGCGCCGACATTTATGCGCGGACGCTACGCGGGTACACCGCGTCGGAAAATATGTCTAGTTTAAAAGTTTTGCGCGGGAATTTAGCGCGCCAATTTTATAACTGTGCAAAAAATGGCAAGCGGACGAAAACATTCCGTGTTAACTGCAGGTCTCTGGCCACTCAGACTGCGCCAGACTTGGACAACAAGTTTCTAACCTCTCCTTGGGGCGAAATACAGGTCGGGAACGAAACTTTGACTGAACACGTCTTCGCAGACTTTGAGTTATGGGCGGACAAACCATCTGTGGTAAGTTTTGTCTGTTTATCATTGTACGACTACATTAACGTTTAAACGTTTTATTTGCACACGTTTAGATTGATTAATTAACAGGTGGTGGGTAAAGCTTAGAACAACGCGACACAAATATTTAATGCTACTTAATGTTGGATACACTGGTGTTGTAAACAATAAGGTTTTTTTTGTTTACAACTTACAACAATCGTATAGGAAATACACATACATAGATTTCCCTATACCTAAATATATTTAAACGAATAATCTGTGTCACTGTTTTATTTATCTAAATTAAATTTCTAGTAGGTACACTATGCAATGACACTGTTAGTTGTTTAAATTTATTTCATATTAAATCAAACTCACGTCGAATTTTACAAATGAAAAGGTGTTTTATAATAGGTATAGCGCACCAAAAAAAATACAAGCTGATTTACCAATTTATAGTATGAAACAAACTTTCCGCTCTCTGTACCTACTACCTATGTATATTCGCTCATTTATTGCAAGACTGACATATCTCAAAATCACAAAATTTTCGGATTACATGAAAAAAATAATCCTTGATTGGTATATTTTTCAGTACTAGAGGGTCATAAAGTTCCTTCCACTCATAGCCGCCAGGTGGCGAAAAATGTCGTTTTTGCACACTGTTCGTGGCGGCATTAGTTTGTTTCGATATAGTGCTATCTCAGTTACTCAAAAGTGGTCGACGCAGACGTACGCACCGTGTTCCTCAAGGACGTCATATTTGGAGTTAATACAGTCTTGCCACAAATGGTAATACTTTTTTTAGTTAAATCATTTGTACAATATGAAACTATTTTGTGTTATGACGTCATTGCAACATAAAATAAGTTATAAATATTTCTATTATTAAACAATATGACGTTATTGCTAGTAAAACTAAGAATATTTTTGTATTATTTATCATTAAGTCGATATTGTAATAATAACAGTGCATCGCAACATTGAAAACTAAATGACATAGATCGAATTAAAGCGTTCTAGTAGAAAACATTCACAATTTTTAAAGTATTATTAAAAGATATGTTACTATTGCAACAAACATTAAGTGTTTTTTGATGTTACCCATTTCTCTTTTTAGGCGTTTCGCTAGCAAACTACCTTTAATTGATCCCGAAGAGGAATGTGATGATTCTGACAGAGATCACAATTACGTATCTGATACAGAAAGTAATAGTTCTCGTGAAAACAAATCGGTACCTCCACTTACAACTACAGTTCCCAGTACAACACTAGCAACAATAATTACTATTAGTCCTGAAAAGAAGGGGAGGAAGCCTCCCTACTGAGAGGATAAATAAATGCGAAATATTTTAAAATAAAAGCCAGAAATACTATAAAGTGTTATGAGATTAATACGGCAATAAAAAAATAAGACCTCAGAGAAAAATAATACCAGGGTGTTCAGAAAAATGTAGAATGTAGTGTTCTCAGAAATTTAACGATACTGATCGAAGTGTTATATTAAACTCGTTTTGGAGTTTGAGTGATACACAACTACAATGGCAGTTTATTTCTAACTGTATGCAAACCGCAATATCGTAATAATCATGCTGGAGGTGTTAGAAAACCCAGGGATAGCCATGATACATTTTATTTCATAAAAAATAGATAAAATATTCGAGTCTGCAATTGTTTTTTCAAAATACACTAGACATAAATAAAAACCAAACCAGTGGTGTATTATTAGAGACAGATAAATGTGGATAACATGGACAGCACAAAAAAGTTGAGGACTTGATGAAGACATTAAAAAAGGATTATACGACTTTAATGAAGCTATCCTAAAAATTGAGAATCGATGGATATGGAAGGTGGCAAAACTATTGTAGACATTCATAAAGATTATGAAGAACAATGAAAACAAAACAATCAACCTTTTGGTAACTATGCATTGTTTTATAAATTATTTACAAAAGACTTCAACATATATTTTTTCATACCAAACAAAGATTTATGCGGAATATGTCATGTTTATGAAACCGCTAATGAAACTGAAAAACAAATACTAGAAAGAAGATTTTGAAAAGCATCAATAAGAAAAATGATTGTCCAGATTAGATAAAGAAAATGATAAAACTAAAACAGATCCTGATTTTTTGGTTGCTGTTTATGATTTACAAGCTGTGTTAGGATTACCTAAAGCGAGTGTTTCATTATTGTGTTATAAATGCAAATTAAATATTTTAAATTTCACAATTCATGGCATTATAAATAAAATAATAAACAAATTTTACATTATTTTTGCGATTACAAATTATCACTTTATTTTAGCGATTAAAAATAGAAGTTATGTCCAACAGAAGCTGTTTTATTTCATTGGAATTTAATTCAATCTTTTTGCAATACCGTCATAATTTGTTTAAATCACGAATTCTTGCGTAAGTTTGTAATGTAAGAACGACTTATTTTAAGAAAATTATTATTATTTTTCAATTTTTTCTGCAACAATGACTCAAGTGAGGACTACATCTTATTTTTTATTTATTACTACGTGGTAGGCAATATTAATATAATGTTTAATAAACGATTTTTAAAGTACAGTGATGCACAAATATATGGCATATGGTTTTCTAGTATTTTATTAATAATTTAGTTGTGTACATCAAATAAAAACTTTAAAACCGCTCTCCTGTAAAATTACGTTTTTTTCGTTATGACAGTCTTGCAATAAATGAGCGAATGCTTATATTAATACGACTTTTTATACATAACTATCTGTTGCCTGCGTTTTTGCGTAGGCTTTGTTTTGATTCTGAAACCTTCCTGGATATACACAAAATAAGAAACAAATGTTCATCACAATCCTGATCAGTTGTTTGGGGACGCATAGAAGGAAACAAACATACAGACACTTATTTGTAAACAAAACTTTATAGCAATCGTGGTGCCGGGTCCATTGCATCGCTTTGTCGAAAATAGGAGGACCTACTCGGGACAATCCCTTAGATTTGCTACCTAGGTGTAGGTTCAGCAAGGCCCTTGACACGTGAGTAAAATACGAACTTTTCAGTCAGAATAATGACGTTATCTAAAAGTAGTAGGTTACCTGAGTCACCTGAGTGGGACGAGGGAAGCCGGATGCTTTGATGTTGCCGTTTTCATCAGCCCGTCTCATACTGACATCTTTGTATGATCTGCCGCCCGCAGTCCTATTTGATTACATTATAAATAGGTACCTAAATGCATTGCAACGAAAATAATCCTGCAGGAGACTGCATTACGTACTCGTAATTGTACCACTAGTCATGATGAGTCATTACCTAATTGGAATAAGATGCGTGATAGTCCGATACTGTCATTTATACCTATATAGAACCTAAGTGTATTTTACCAATAGTCTGCTGCGATTTCTCTTATTAATATGCTGAAAACCTTAAAATAAATATTAATACGTCCCTACTAATGTTTCATGTTTCAGTTTAGAAAAATACATTTACTTAAACTTTCAAATCGTTTATCAAATATGAAAAACGAGATGAATTGAGGTAGCTAAAAATATTACAGCAATAAGATAGATAATCATAAATCGAAAATTCAATACCAATCTATTTACACAGATAGACACGTCTGCCTAAAATATACCCAATATCAAATCAATAAACAAAACAAATACGTACTAACTAACGTTAACTAACGAACCATTAAAAAATTTATCAGTCATAGTTTGTTTAGATAACTGTCTTAAGTACCTAGATAACAGTTCTATTAATTTTGTACTTTGCCATCGCGTTTAACAAATGTGCGTTGACGATCGCTTGCAATCAATTTGAGTGCATTATAGTTCCGAGTACAAAGGTCCACCATGGCTTGCTATGTTATAAATACGATCGTTGGTAGGTATGCTTTTATAAATAGTACTCACACGTGAAGGTTGAGGTTGAGATAGTTATAGAAATAAGTCAATTGGCACCATTTTGTGCAAACTCTTGAAGAATTGATTCCAGAGTTAGATAACCATTACCTACCATTTAATGTAAATATCTAATCCCCATAATAATATATATTCTTAGGAGGGCTTTATTATGTTTCAAAATTAAAAAACTGTTTAATTAAACTGAGTAATATACGAAAAGCTATTGATTTATTAATTTATTGTAAGTACTTATAATTTTAAGATAATGTTTACAAAATAAAAGATGACAAGAAAAAGTGATGTCTCCCTTTCCTTCTGTAACCAAAAATTTTAATTTTGGTTTTTTAACTTTCGTTAAGTCACGTGACTTTTGGCGGGCTTACGTTTTAGCTTTGTTTTAGCTATAATGATTTAAACTTCACTGGATCACAGTTAAAGTTGCTTATTTTTAAATCTTGATTGAACATTAAAAGAAAACACAAAAGGCAGCCTTAAGGAAAACAAAAAGCAAAGTAAAAACAAAGTTAAAGAATAATTAAATTAATCAATCATCCATATTTATTATATCGCCTTTAAAGAGATTTCAGGTAACTACTGCTGTTTTATTCATTGCTGTTTTTCAATGCTTAATACATACTTAGAGAACATTAATCTAATGTTCATAAAGGTAAAGTTTACTAAAAAGCCCGTTAGTATCTGATTTAAAGTCAAAAACGAGATTTAAAATGATTTTTTGTACATAAGTACTAAAGTTTTATAGTCGACAAAAATACCTTAAAAACAAGATTTTGCAGTTACATTTTATAAAATTACTACATTGTTATAGATGCCTTAGGAAAGAAGAAGAGTAGAAAAAGAAAGATACTTAGGTATATCTAGGCAGTTTTATAACTTGTAAACACCCTACAGCTCCATAAACAAGAAAACTCATGCACGATGTTACTAGTAAGTACCTATTTCTTTTTAATTTTAAGTTAAATCATTATAAATAAAAAAAGAGCTACATACAACGTTGTGAATTAACATTGTATACTTACTTTATATGATATTTTAAGCAATTAAATTGTAACTATAATATCAGAATTTAAACTTGAAAAATTATGTCTCAGGCGGGACTCGAACCCGCATCTCCTCGCATGCCGGGCGCGGCGCTTTAACCATTTAGCATTGTATACTTGTCACATTAACTGAACTGAATGAGTTATATTTTGCTGATTACTGCTTCATCCATCACCGAAGCACAAAAACCATGACAATGGTCATTTATTTATGATTAAGCATTCTGTGTTTTTTTTTATTTATTTATATTATCTCTAGGTTAGGTTACGCGATTTTTATTGGATCTGATTGGATCTCAATAATTTACTGTGAAGATATTCATTTATTTTACTACGTTACATTATTCTGTTTTTTATGCAGTAAAAAAGGTGGAATTTTCATCCAAAGAATCGTATTTCCGGCTTAGTTGCAAGTAAACAAACACAACACGTACTCGTATACATCAAGGGTAGTAAAAGTGATATCGCTCTTAATTGTTAAAATTAAATCGTAACTTACAAAAATACGAATAATGACTTTAATTGGCATTTATAAACGCCAAACGCCTCTTAACGCGTAGTTGCAGGCATACCTACCTGAATGTATTGCGTGGCCTAGGAAACCGATTTCCTGATAAGCGAAGGAAAATTGTTCCTTGAGACGAATCATGATTAAACAATTGATAACGTATACTTGTTAAGGATATTTACTTATCATTGCTTATAGTTCTATGGGTCTTCCATGGGTCTATAATATTACGTTAGTAACAATTAAGTCCTAATTAGTGTTATGCCTTCGATTATAGGCTGCATTTGCTACATGGCAGTAGAAACACAACCAATCCTATTACAGTCACCAAGGACATTAACCTAAGTACATTTTACCAGGGAGTTCTATGATCGAATCTATGATCGATATTAGATTTTTTGATCGAATTTGACATAAATCCACCCCAAAGGAGATCATCAAAATATAACTGACTTGCCAACGCTGTTCTTTGGTAAAACTTTTTAAACATTCTGTACTTTTAAGTAGGTATCTGATTGTTACGAGTATTTAAATGTGCAGTTTGTAGCCGTGACAAAATGGCATGTATTTAAATAAGCTTTGTTATTTTGTAAAAAAGCACAAAAAAAAACTCAACGGTTATCTTTTTTTTATTGATTGATCCTCTTTCTTTGAGATACAAAATAACTATGACTTAAAAGGAAACCCCTTGAAAAAATATAAGGCTCCTAGCGCTAGTTGATTTGAGATTTCGTGATGAGTCAGTGAGTGACCTTTCAATTTCAAACCGCTTTGCGTAAACTATAGGTAGGTACTGAAACGTTATATTGCGCGGGTTTCCTACCGGCTGGTATTTCAATGTAAGGCACCTAGGTTTCCACCTATACCTGTAACCTGACACAGGCTTTAGTGGGATACAATAAAGCCTTTGTCTTTTCTCAGAGTCTAATGTACCTACATGTATGTGTGTCGATTTTGTGATGTTAGTTGTTTCTTGAATATAGTGGTTTCAAAAAACCCATGTATGGGGTAAGCAAAGTAACAGCCTATTATCATCCCCCTGCAGGGCAAAGGCCTTTATCATAGAATTCAAGTTACCATAGAAATGATGGGTACTGGTTGTACCTATTATATTGTCTGTGGTAGGTACAGGTATTATCACCACGCTTGCCAACACGCCTTGGAAATTATGGAATCATCAGATAATACGAAATATATGGAAGTAAATATAGTAAGGGGAAATATATATTTTTTTATAATTAATAAATTTTATTTACTTAAACTTTATATTCTAAATAAATAAATAAATAAATGTGGACAACATCACATAGATACATTGTTCTGATTTTATATTCTAAATAAATAAATAAATAAATGTGGACAACATCACATACATTGTTCTGATTCCAATTTGAATAACTATTTAAAGCATTCGTATTTTGGAAACCAGAAACAACGAAGGTACCACTGATGTTAGGATTTTTTGTAGACGGACTCTGACGGGACTTGTTTTTTTACCACGCTTTTATTACGACTAATCTTGCGACAAAAAAATGGAATCGAACCCGGAACCTTTACGTTGCATGCACGTAGACCATCGCACTACATTAGTTTATTTATATTCCCATCCCACCCAGCAAACAACACAAACAAGCACCCAAGCAACGCGCAACGCGTCATCATCGTCACAGGAAAATATCGTGCCAAATATTTTATCTCCTGTTCGTTCGTATGTACCAATCTTTGGACTATGCCCCCATAATAATATCCGTTGGGTAGTTAAATAAATATAGGTATTAATTTATATGTTCATCAAATAAGTCATTCAAACAACATTTCATTTAAGTATGTAAAGTCAAAAGCTATTAGGAAGAAAAAGACAAAAAGTTAAGGTACGTTTAATTTTTACAATGTTTATTCTTCATAAAAGTAACCTATATTGTAAGATATTACATACTAGCTAGTTACTTGAAAAACAGTTTTATTTTTAATTTTTTAGTTCAATCTGTTTTAAAAGCGTGGTTTTTTAGTTTTTTAAACTATAATTTATTTTTTACTTTTTTGTTTACTTTATAAGATTTGATTCCTTCTTTATCGACTGTAAGTCCAAAGCTATGCAGCAGAAATCGTAATTGATACAGATCGCGCGCTAGCTCTATCTCTATAACTCCCTCTTACAGAGGAAAACTGGGAAACTGTTATTAAATTATTGCATTGTCATCGGTCCTTGATACGTGTGCAAAGTTTCAAATTAATCAATCTTCTAGAAATTGGTAAAAAATATTCTCAAAGATTCCATTACATACATAGATACAACCCAAGCTAATAAAAGCGTGGTAAAAATAGGTACACAAGTTAAAATCTGTAAATAAATCTTTAATTTCAATGTATAGCGTTTGCGTCAGTTTTATAAAATAAAAATATTTCTTTAAAAAAATACTACTCCTTATCAAAAATGTGATCTTTAAAAGAAAAAATAATCTGCCTTATGTAGGTTTAAACTTAAGACACCTTGCCGCGAAAGGTTTTTCCAGTGACAATACCTCGTGGTACTTCATTAAAATACTTACCTTAGTTACAATCGTCAAAATAACGCAAAACCTCTCAGGAGCTCCTAGTATTCAATTACAACGACAGTTTGTATAAGTTGTTCTTTTTATTTATTTCTATTAAAATAGTAGCGGATATAGGTTATTTACTGGGTTATTTACTGTAGAGGTCATCACCGGCCTCTATCAGTCCACCGCTGCACTGGACAAGAGCCCCCCCCCCCCCAAAGGAGAATATTGCCACAATAGTCATGCTTGGCAGGCGAGTTGGCGATCAAGTTTGGTCAATGGCGGAGAGACGACGCTTTTCGACGATGATCACACAACACACAATATATCCATATAAAAAGTTGTTTGAACACCATAGGTTTTGCGTTATTACAATTATTCCTTGTATAACAACTACTAAACAAAAACCCTTGCTGGTTCTGTGCAGACATGCGGCATCTCCGGCCGCTCCTACGACTACGGTATGCTGCGACTAATGATCGAGCGTTGTGCGTCAGGGTTGATAGCCGGCCTGAAGCTGGCCCCAGGCGACCGCATTGGCCTGATTCTGCCTAACATTCCTGAGTTCGCAGTGATCATCCACGGAGCTATGCGGGCGGGACTCGTCGTCACCTTTGCCAACCCACTGTACACGGCAGGTGGGTTCATTTAATATACAGGCTGCGCAAGAGCATGGGATAGCTATTTTACTGGGTACACTTCAAAAAAGTAACATTATCATGACTATCATGATAATATTAATATGGTTTAAAGTTTATTGACATTAAAATTTGTCCGGTCGAGTATCTGTCAGATTAATTATAAAAAATTAGTAGACTAACTTGCAAGTAAAATCTTAGTTGTCTCTTAATTTAGTAATTACAAGGGAAATGAATTATTTTAAGTGAATATTACGAATTAATACGCATTTTTTAATTTGACATTAATTTACATGACTTATTTAAGCCTGTGTTCTATTCTCCCGGGGCCGTAGCCTCAGCTGCTCGCTCGATGCTCTGCTCTGGTAAAGCCTATTAGACATAACGCATATTATTATTTTCTTTTTTATATTCGTTAGAGTCTATACTCTATAATCTATCGAAGAGCCTTTATACTGTATCCATCAAAGTTTGGTTTAACATATTAAATTGTATCAGTTTGAACCCGCAACCGCTAGCTTTGTAGCATACGACGTAACCACTAGACCAGCCCACTGTCAAGATGGATGTCATCCAAACAAAATGGACCATACAGAATAACTAGCATAGTATTATATAAATAATATGTGTATTATCTATTAGGCCTCTAATAATAATCTGTCTCACCTTGACGATACGCAGGTCTCGTGTGATTCTGCTGGGTAACGGATAAAGGGAGCAAGCTAGTCAATTATTACATACAGACTGGAAATTGGAGTCCTTGGTTATATTAGAATCGACTACTGTTGAGAAAATAATTGTATATCATAAAATAATCCTATGTTACGAACTAAGCGAGGCCTAGGAGCAATGTTGAAAAAAGAATTCGGTGTCAACTTTCCAACTTATACCTATTTGTACCAAATTACTTATTTGAAGGGAAGACTTTCAGCTAAGTTTGTTCAGTAAGATCATGACAGAATATGCGGAGTGTCGTGCTAAGAGCTAGCCTCTTGTTACTCAGTCATTAGAAGTATAGTTATGTCTCATGTCTTTGTTATATATAATATAAAATAGACTACGGAAGAGCAATGAGTAATTAGCTAGGCAATCCGTGATTAAATCTGTATCACACGTGATCACGTATCTCCATTATCATTGTCTAGTGCGGCAAACGAGTAGCGACTAGACTTCGAGGTCAAATGGATCTGATAGGAAAATAGTTCCAACGTTAGTAAGTATATAATGATTAATGATTATATTAAATGTCTCATCCATCAGTCATTCATTATCATTTGTGTCAGTACTAAATACTATCGTAAATGACAATACTCGTATTATAACAACTGTCTTGCCTAGGACGATAATTAAGTAAATTAAGCAATTGAGTAAGGCAGGTGTTTGCAAGGATAGGAAGAATAACACTGGTTGAAATAAAAAATAAGCTTTCTTATAACGACAAGAAAATAGCGATGTTCAATTAACTATGAGACCAGCTTTTGAGAGTTTTTATCCCAAGAGGATAAAAGTCCATACTCGAATAAGTCCACCTGATAAGCCATTTATTTCTTTCTGCTCAAATACTTACATCAAACCGTACTACAGACTCAATAATACGATCGATTCATCGTATATCAGCAGAACTCCTATTATATGTAATACAGTTTTTTTAATAATAAATAAATAAATAAATAAATAAATAAATATTTTAAGACATGCCTCACTGGGCCACACAAAGCCATCTAGTCCCAAATTAAGGTAATATTAAGTACCCTGTCGTATGGGGTACTAGACAACCGATAAACTTACTTATATACTTTTTTTTTTTGTAAATACATACTTATAATACATAGAAAACACCGAAAACACCATATAACCAATAATTATTATATTTGATTAGGAAGTGATATTTAACCCTAAAAATATAAGCAGGTGTTTGGTAGAACAAGATACTTCTACAGTGTGCTTCATAATAATGTATTACCAACTTTTACTGTTGAATTAATAGTGATATCGAGAAAAAATTAACCAAGTATGTATGGAATGCAATGTATGTATATATTCATATCGAAAAAAATTTCATCATTGCTCTCGTTGTGAAAATTATTGTAGAAGTAATGTCTCTCGTCCTAAGTAACATACTGTTTACATTTGTCTAATTCTGTAGTGGGTAATAGGTACCTATACGCATTCCAAGCTAAAATAGAGATTCCACTGCAGGGCAAAGGCCTCCATCATTGAATTTAAGTTACTACCACGGCAATGATGGATACATGCATAATCAGCACGCTTGTCAAATGCGGGTCGGTGATCTCACATCCGAGCAATTTCGAAATTCGAAACTCCTGTTGGCTGACCTAGGATCGAACCCAGGACCTAAAGATCTTGGTACTGAAATCGCTAACCCAACGGGGCGTCAGTATGTTTTTTTTTTAAGTCTAGTTTTTATTTGTTTCCACAGACGAAATGAGGAGGCAGTTTGCGGATTGCGATGTGAAAGCGATCGCGACAATCGAAATGTTTATGCCGGTGGCAGCTCAAGTCAGCCAGAGTCTCAAAGACTATAAAGGAACTATTTGGGTCGGTGGGGAAGATGATAAAGCTAAAGGTAAGTGATATTTCCATTGGGAAAGGCTGTCGTCCAGCAGTGGACACTCAGACATAAGTTGAATCAAAATGATAAATAACACATGGACTTCGGTATTGGGTTCAGAGAGAAACAAATATTTGCTTGAAAATGATGGTAATCAACCGGCATGGCAGCGCCATTTATCGTCTGTGTCACGTGGGTTTACACAAAATATAACTAGTACGCTAAATTGTGTTCTGTGAGTAGTGTGAGTACGCCGTGTTCCAACGGTAACCACAC
The DNA here is from genome assembly GCA_949315895.1 of Anania crocealis. NCBI lineage: Eukaryota > Metazoa > Arthropoda > Insecta > Lepidoptera > Crambidae > Anania > Anania crocealis. The sequence continues at coordinate 12,255,272 of OX438864.1, forward strand.
AGAGTTTTGGATAAATTAACGCTTATATATTACTTATTAACCAAAATCCATTTAGTGGTAAAAGAGTAACAAAAATCCATAAGCGACAAACTTTGGTGTTTAAGTATAATAGAAAGGATCTTGATTTATTCCGACGCGGCGACGCGCGGTTTTGAACACTTAACAGGGTTCGTATAGTCACGGGTAGACTGTAACAAAACGTCGGCATAAATCCAAACATACCTAATAAAAGCCTAATAAACGCAAGTTACGTCAATATATCTTAATTATAATGTAGGTGCCTAAGCTGTAATCGAACAACTTTTTGTCTACCAGGTATATTCGGCCTTCGGTCCCTCTTAATGGCGGATCACAGTGCTGACCTGCCCACCCTCAACTGTGATGATGTGTGCCTCATTCCTTACTCCAGTGGAACTACAGGCATGCCCAAGGGTGTGATGCTGACGCACAAAAATCTTGTCAGCAACCTGAAGCAGCTGCTATGCCCGAAGGTCATGAAGTATGGAGGGGAGAAAGGTAAGGAAACCAAGCTCAGTTAGGTGACCAACTGTCATGATTTCGAACCATAATTTGACTGAGGTAGGCACAGGAAACCAACCACGTTGGGTCTGATGGTTTTCCAGAGGCGGCAAATAAGGCTTACAAAAATCGTAATAATTAGGTATATTTACTGACCTAACCAAGAAAAAAACCTGAAACAATAAGGTAAATTAATCACTGCGCCATTGCGCTCAGTCCAATAGGATCTAACTAGCTAAGCTAATACAGGTATTAAATGGTGAATGGTTAGTCTAAAATCTGGTTTCACACGAACCTGACACACCTAGAATGTCGAAGTTAAGCTCCGCGGCTCCGTAGGAAGTGAATTGTTGCGCAGTCGCATGAAATAATTAGTTGCCTAGGAATTTGCTGGTAGCAAGTACCTACTAGAAATGTGTAACTATGACCTACTTTGGTATTATATGGCTTAGATGACATAAATACTGTCTTGTAAATGATTGCAATGTTTTATGCTACTCAAATAACACTATTATCATCGATTTTGTATCAATGATGCGATAGGTAGGTAGGAAGTTATTTGATTGAGTTGTATTTAAGTTGTCAGGCTGTTTTTGACGGGGCGGATTTGTTACTGTCTAAGACCGAAATAAGAAGAAAACTTATTGTAACAGAAGTACCTACTTATTACGGTCTACTTACATTTCAGATAAGCCTAAAAGTTGACTAGAAAAAAATAGCGTACCCATACTTAATGTAGCCCTCAAACGTACCAGGTAGATTTTGCAAATATAAATAAATATTTTTTTTAAGACATGCCTCACTGGGCCACACAGAGCCATCTAGTCCCAAATTAAGGTAGTATTAAGTACCCTGTCGTATGGGGTACTAGACAACCGATAATCTTACTTATATACTTTTTTTTTTGTAAATACATACTTATAATACATAGAAAACACCCAGACCAGTACAAACAGACATGTTCATGCACACAAATATTTGTACTGTGCGGGGATCGAACCCGCGACCCATGGCTCAGAAGCAGCGTTAACTACCGCTGATCCAAATGGTCGTCATTCAAATCAATCTCTACTTAGACATTTTTTTTGATCGGTTGTATCTAAAAGATTTTGCGTTATTTGCGTGGCTAGTGGCAAATGAAAATTGTAGAGTTCTAATTATTACATAATTTTGATGAATAAAATCTTCTTATTACCTATATATATATCGCAAGTAATTGCGATATTACGAGACCTAAGTAGGTACTCTAAACATTGTGATTTTGTTTCAGGAAAAGGCGACGTGGTACTAACAGTACCACCATTCTTCCACATTTACGGATTCAATGGCATCCTAAACTACAACCTCACTATTGGATACCACATTGTATCGATGCCAAAGTAAGTTAGTTGTTCTTTTAAGTAACTTAGTTGCCCAAATGCCAATACAACATAGTCCGCTACGCTTGGTAGTCACTGCTTTTCCTCGAAGTATACCTTTTCTTCTTTACGACACCTAAGTAGGTAGGGGAAGGGGGGGCATGATGGGGTACCTAAGGGAAATACCAAAAATACAGCATAATTAGTATGTGTATTAGTCTCATTAATTTATGGCACGTTATGTCATTAATCTAACTATGATTTGGTGCAGTCATTGAAGAATCAACATATCAAATTTTTTTATAATTAATAATTAACAGGAACATTATGAAAAACAATCTTGCCCCATACTATGGGGCAAGATGGGGTATTAAAATTGGGGCATGATGGGGAAGGCTAGTCGTTCTCACAAATCAAAGAAATGTGTATTTCCTCCAGATTTTCATCTTCCACGCCAGCACAAGGGTTGTGAGCCTAACGCTCACAGAGCTGGCAGCCTATCCAAGGTTCTGACGATGTCATAAAATTATTGTTTTTGTTTGTATAAGCAAATGGCATCTTCATTATTGTTCTTTTGTTTTTTGGCTGAGTGTTCGGCCTTTTTTTCGTTTCTAGAATTCTTTTTGAGCCGAACATCATTAGAATTAGATGTTTTCCTCGGCTTTTTTTAATTTTCCAGTTCATTTTGCTGTTTTTCCTCGGCGGTATTGTTTCCTTTTTTTTCAGTTCTTTAAACAGAAGAAATGACCATAATATCACTTGGGGATGCATGATTGAAGCTAGACGTCAGATCATGGCATGCTGCACAAATGGAATGCTGTTTAGGACAATAAGAACAACTCGATACAGGCTCTAGGACGGTTGCTTTTTCACTCACTGTGACGTCATGTTCGTAACATTCAGTGATTAATTTTGTTTTATGTGGAGTGGAACATGTCATTGTGGCTTCAGGTTCTGTTACTAGAGTTGAATTGAATTGAATTTAGACCCACAACCCCATTTTGCCCCAGTGCCCCAGTGCCCCATCATACCCCACACCCAATACCCCATCTTGCCTCATAAGGTCAAGCTGAATAAAAAATAAATTAACTAATAAAATGTTTAACGGATTCCTACAAACAACATATCATATCAAAATAAACAACACTAGTAACCAAAGATCAAATAGACATAAATACGGTGATCATAATTACCTTAAATAATGACGTTAAACTTATAAAAAATTAGATCAACGAAACGCTAAACTAGTTATTCGTTTGTAAACAATAGACGCGAGCACTCCCAATCACAGTCTCTCTCGCACTAACCGTCGGTTGAATGGAGCTTCCTATTGGCTTATTGTTTATATTTTACAAACGTCTAGTTTCTTCTATTAGTGCAGTACCCCGTCTTACCTCACTACCCCGTCATGCCCCCCCTTCGCCTATTGGTTAGGTGCTTAGCCCCCGTAGGACGGGAGCCTGGAGCCCCCAAAGGATTGTGTAATTTTAAGTACATTGATTTGAACCGAGCCCTACATTACATTAGAATAATTAAATATGAGTTCGTTAAAAGACCAGTTACCTTTAGAGTCCATAAACAAGGAAAGGAAAGCATTTTTGTTTACACTCAGCCAGTTGGGAAAAGTACATTGCCCTTGTACAACTTGCTCTGGGAAAAGGACAATTCTTAGAATTAAATCTAATTAAATCCATATAACCTATTTGCAATCACTGCTCCGCTACACCACTTTGAAACATTGACAAGATAAGAGTTATATCATAAAACAGCCTAAAACATTTTGTTCTTCACCTTTTTTGCTATTCACCTGAGAAACAGGTCGTTGTGTTACTAACACAAGTATTTGTAACTAACTGTAAACCAATTTGTACATTAGATATTTTTTATGTTATTCCATATTAAATAAAATAAGATTTGGAAAATCAGGATTCCCCAGTTTAAGTAGGTATTATTCATTTACTCATTACAAGCTTCCTTGATCGGTTCTGTTCATCTGAAAATGTTTGTAACTAATGTAAATAAAATAAAAAATATGTAGGTACCTACATCTATTTCTAGGTTCACCCCAGACGACTACATCAAATGTCTAGTCGAGTATAAGCCGACGACCTTATTCGTGGTACCATCACTGCTCGCGTTCCTCGCCACTCATCCTACGGTCAAGAAGGAACACCTGCAGTCGGTGGAAACGGTTATGGTGGGAGCCGCCCCCACCACGGATAGTATGCTGGAGAAGTTCTTGCTGAAATGCGAGAAGTCTAAGGAAGATATTAGGTTATTACAAGGTATGAAAATTTCATTTCAAAGAAATCTCTACAAAGAAAGATCTACGGTGAAGCATCATATTCATATTTCCTATTTTACCTGACAATATTTGTAGGTACCTAAGTACACAAATTTCTAATTTTGGGAACGTCTAATTAGAAAATTGTTATTGTGGGTATGATGTTTCCATAGTTTAAAGAAGAATGTGCAAAGTGCACCGTATTTCGCAACAGCAAGCTGTTTAGACAGGACTTCCAATACTTGGTACCTTTTTGACTTAAGTTTCATAAATCTTAGTTACACAAGTTATAGTATGTTAGTGATCTCACCAAGTTTTACCAGTTACTTTTTAACCTTGTTATATTAATATCAGTATATAAACTTGAAAAATTACTTCAATACCAGATATTTTAATATTTTATTAATATGACAAGGTCTGATCGTTTCCGTTGGTCAATCGTACAACGGAAAGGTAAAGTTACAGAATTAAAGGTAACAAGCTGTGTGATTGTTTGGCGTAAGCGCATAAAATTCGTTGCGCTGTTTGAAATAAGTATCTAAGCGTGTAAGAACTGGGGAGGGATACACGGCGGAAAGCGATTTTGTTATATTACTTAGTTATTTATCACCAATCAGAACTTACAATAATTCTAATAAATTTCAGGTTACGGCATGACGGAAAGCTCCCCTGTGTCTCTGATGACGCCCTACGTGTACCCTTTCAGCAAAGTGGGGTCCGTGGGACAGCTCATCTGTAGCACACAGGGCCGGATTGTATCCCTTGTCAATGGGGAAATGCTGGGCCCCCACAAGTCTGGTGAGCTCTGGATTAGGGGACCACAGGTAAACAAAGACAATTTACAAACTCTTGTTATATCTGTAGCCGTTAAATCAAGAGCTCTGCACCATTAGCCTTTTTGTGTGAAATCGTACTGTCAATCATTATTAGCTTGAAATGTTAATTTTAGATTTAAAAAAAAAACATCGAAACATCACAATTATAAAAATAAATAAATAGATAAATAGAGTAAAGTATGTGCAAAGTGCAAAAAGATAACATTTTAAGCTGACTACAAAGTGACTGCACTCCTTGGCACCACGTATTTTTTAGTGGGGCGCATTTGAGCGTCAGTCATAATGACGACGACCGGATTACTTACGCGGCTACGACTACCTAAACATAGCAAACCGAAGACATAATGGCCTGTTGGTTCATCATAATGCAATCGGTAAAAAAAAATGATTATAATTTGAGAATTGACTGTTAAAGTTTTTTTTAATAAGTTCTTCGCTGTCGAGAGCAACAGTTTATAAAATATCTATTTAAACTTGAAAATTATTATGTCTTATTCTGGACTTGAACCCGCATCCGCTCATGTAGGAATATCCACAGAAGTATTCAAGTTTAAATACTGATATTATTGTTGCAATTAGGTTGCTAAAATATTAATTAGAGTAGGTAACAGTTTATATAGTTCAGACAAATCAGACACGCTGCATAACATAAGATGGTAACAACGAAAGACTAAATCAGTAAAGACCTATTCAGACTTAAGCGGTATTCGCTACCGTCTGCGGCAGCGACAACCCTGCGTAGGTACCTTATACGGTAGGTACCTAATATTAATTCTGCAACTTATAAAAATCTGGTAATGTTAACATGATGCACTCATTTATGTTAGATATTTTATTTTATGAGATTATTAACTGCCTTATATATATATATAAGGCAGTTAATACATATATATATATATATATATAAGGCAGTTAATAATCTCACTAATATCTTCTCAATTTAGAATGAAGCCCGACGTAAGAGTCTACACGCGAATTTGTGTAACTATTTCCTAAAGCTAGATTGTAGGATTACAGCAAATAAGCAATAAAAATAAATTAATAACCCTGATTGTTGCTTTTTTACAGGTAATGAAGGGATACTGGAACAACGAAGCCGCGACCAAGGAGACGGTGGACGCTGATGGCTGGCTTCACACCGGTGATGTAGCTTATTACGACGATGACCACTACTTCCATATCGTTGACCGAACAAAAGAACTCATCAAAGTCAAAGGGAACCAGGTAACAGAAAAATAACATACCTCAACACCCTGTAGAAACCCACTGCGAGACCAGTGGGTCTAGCACAAAAAACTATCGAATTCGAATCGTTTGCGTGTTCGTATCGCCATCGAAATATTTAGTATGAAAACTTAAACAGCGCTCGCGCGGTCAAAACGGAGAACTACTCGTACAAAACAAAGCACGAACTTTGTGTCGTTTGCTTTCGATACGCAAACGATTCGAAGTCGATAGTTTTTTGTGCTTGAGGTACAGACCACCTATAGAATACCACGAACATTCGAAGTTATCATTTAATAAATAAAAACAAAGGGATAAAGGCCTCCGGCGAGGTGTAATGCAGATTCTATCTGAAATTCTCAAGGCTATTTGTCCACCTAAGCTCATAAAGTGTAGGTCGCCAGTGAGCGAAAGTGACTTACCTACGTTGCTGACAAGATTAGAAAACTGATATACCTAACCCTAATTTAATCTAAAATCATGTATCTGTAAAGACAGAATAACAGGGTTTGTGGACTATCTCCGCAATCACTAAGTCATACACCGTTTATGTCTTTTAACACTTTTGTTATAATATGATGTATGTATAACAATATGTTGTGAAAAGGCAAAATAAATAAATTTATTATTATTATTATTATATGATAATGAGCTGGACGACAATGTTTGTCGAACAAATAATGGAGCTTAGTCCTAGAGTGGAGGGGGACTACGTACCGGTGTAGTGTAGGGCGTCCATATTAGCTCGTTGGGCAGATGATTATTGATGCCTGCTGGTAGTAGCTGTATGACGAGGGCAAGTAAGAGCGAACGCGAAATGGCGCGTATTGGGGGGAGGCCCATGATGAGGAGAGGACGGCAGAAGGTTGTTTATAATGAAGATAGTAATAGCAACCACAGGGGAGGAATAGTCGTATCAACAGTTGGAAATATGTATTAACAGATATACGGGGCGTTTCTTGTCATTTGCAGTCGCTTACTCAATAATATACCTACTCTCGTTACATTTATGTGCACCTACCTATGGAGTCTATTAATTTAATATTACTGGTAGATGCAAGATTTAAAATAGGTACACTTTTATAAATTTTAAGGCATAAGTTCCGTCGTTGAATAAGTATTCGTACAGTTTCAAAACTGACGAGTTTGATTCTATACAATGGAGATCAGTTCACCCCAAATAGTGGCAGGATTAAATATGGGATAAAAAAACCGCCTCATTATTTATTGAATAATCAAATTCATTTTTAAAATAGGACTTTGTGTAAAAATATTCCTAGCCTGTCTAAATAACATTTTTGTCTAGTAAAATGACACAGGCGCTTATTATTAAATTAAATCTAATATCATTTTCAGGTGTCGCCAACTGAAATCGAGAGCGTCATAATGGAGCAGCCCGAAGTAGCCGACGTGGCCGTGGTTGGCATGCCGGACCCTCTCGCGGGCGAGCTGCCCAAAGCCTTCGTAGTCTTAAAACCAAACCACAAATTGACCGAGAAACAGGTCTACGATCTTGTTGCTCAAAAACTGACCAAATACAAACACCTCGAGGGCGGAGTAGCGTTCCTAGACGCCATCCCAAGGAACGCCGCTGGAAAGATCATGAGGAATGAACTCAAAGTCTTGGGACGAAAAAATAAATAAAAGTTTAGTATTAATAATTAGATACTGTACTAATTTTATAAATTTAGGACGCTTTTGTTATTGAAGATAGTGTGACGAAGTTATTTATGTATGATTTTGGTGGATATATAAATATTGTAGTATTTACTAAGACTTAATAGAATAATAGAACTGATGATAATTTACATAGACCTTGAAAAGAAGTATTGAATAATACTAGGAATATAATTTAAGATGAGTAATAGAATATTTTGAAAATTTAAATATGTTGCTGTATAATAATGTTATTGTTATTACTTGTTAATTGTATATATTATATATTTAAATGTAAATAAATCGTTGCGTTATATTCTTTGTTTCATTATCATAATTAAATATAAGTCTAATCCAAATGGCGTCTTAATATAAAATTATACACAGGATTTGGAATGAATTCATTTTCTTCACATTCAATTAATATAAAACTAAAAATTACAATTATCTTCATTCATCTTACAAAATAATTCAGCTACAAAATTATATAGAACAAACCACAACACTATTGAGATCTGAACTAAGAGTTGATTTATGATATAAAAGCTTTGCATTTCTAGCTTAACAATAGAACTTTGTATTGATCAGCACACAGTCCTCCTTGTTTCCAAATGCAGCCTTAACTCCAAATCAGAATACAATACTGGTAATAGTACAGATAAATTAATTCTCCAAGGGATCATTTTAACTTAAATAGAATTACAAACTGGGTACAAGATTATACTAACTAAATCTAATTACAAAATTAATATTATAAAATTTTCCTCCACTGACTTTGTAAATTAGTAACTATTACACAAACTTAAAATACAGGGTGTTCAGAAAAAGGTAAACACTTGGGTTCACATATTCTACTTTATTCAACATGTTTGACCAAATATTTGAAACCCTGTATATTTTTTTAATTGATTGTCAAGATTTTATAAATATTTGTCAGACTTTTGAAATAGCAGGTGCTATTATAGACTCAAAACACAATTATTGTGACATTTTATGAGGAAGTATTTTCAGTTGAGGCTTCAGTTTTATCCATTTTAACCTCTGTATTATCTTTATCTGGTTCTGCAGGTGTCTCTGTCTGTTTTTCCTTTTCTTCTTCTACAGTTTCTACAGGTTCTTCTGGTTTAGTTGGTTCAGCTGGAGGCTGTGGCAGTTCAGATTTTACATCTGATATTGAATAATTGTCACTTTCAATGGCTTGAGGAGCCTCCTCCACTATAGCAGGGGGCACCTCTTCAGTTTCCAGTTGCTTCACAGGCTCATCCATATTAGAATCAGACTGACTGGACTCCTCCTGATTGTCTGTGTTACTCTCAACAGTTTTAGGAGAATTGCTGTTTGCATCAGTATTGTCACTTGATGATGAACTCTCTTCACTAGATGTCTGGATATCAGGAATAAGTTTATGTTCTGTTTCTTCTTTAGGATTCGAGTCAGAGCTACTCTCATCAGTTGTTATGTTCTGTTCATCTGATACAGGCTTACTCTCGGGCACAACAGAAGGTTCTAGTTCTTTTTCACTTGGCACAGGGTCCGGTTTATCCTGTGGTGTTACTTGTTCACTAAGTTTTTGTTCAATCATTTCAGCATCATCTACTTTTATTTCTGGAATTACTAAGGTTTCAGCAACTTGTTTAGTTTCTGTTTCTGTGGACATGGCTTCATCTTGTTTAGGCACTTCTATTGGTTTAGTTATGACTCCTGTTTCTACAGGATCTGGTTTAGGTTCTTCCACAACAGAAGTGGTTGGCTGTTCAGGTGATTTTTCTGTAATCTTTGAATCTGCTACTTGATCATCTGAAGTCACATTTAATTCAGGTGGTGTTACGGATTCATAGTGAGTGGTAGCTTTGTCTTGTGTAAATGTCATCTTTTGTTCTTGTTTAGCTTTGAGCCTGGCTTCAATATCGTCTATGGAAATATGGGTGTCAGATGAGCTTGGCTGTGGCTCACTACTTTGTTGGGATTCAGAATTTTCTTTCCATGACATTTCCTCCATCTCAACATCTACATTATACTCAGAATTATTGTCTGAGCCATTGACAACAGCTTCCATGGGCTCTCCATTCTCTGCTTCAATGTGGCGCTGAGACCCAGGTTCTCTAGTACTTACAACCAAGATATTCTTTTCGATAGCTCTCATAAATTTATCTACACGATGGTACTGTTTACGTGGGCACGTTAGAAGCTCGCAAATTCGTTGAACTGTGAACGGTGCCGAAGAGAACGAATCTAAGCGCTCGAGTAGACTATTTTTCATTGTATCATAATTGAATGGGTCTACATTTGGGTACGGTGGTATATCTATGCCGGGCGTAGTTTCATAAAAGTCTGTTATAACATTAATAAGCTTTTCCTTGAATAAACCTTTAACGAGGGCCCACTGGTAGACTGGATCACCGGTGCGGGCAACGTATGATAAGTAGTCATTCAGCTCTTGAGGAATAGTTTTAGGCTTGCGTTTTGAGAATTCTTCTAAGAAATGAAGTATCTCTTCTGCGTTTTCCATTTTCATGTAGGTAAGATAATAGAAGGCACAAGTGACTATTATTTATCGCAGGAATAATATTTCTTGCAATGCAAAAAAGCGAACGATTGAGTCCCTTCAAGAGAGAGAAAATAAAATGTCAAGTCAATAATTATATGTCATGTGTGTTTTTTTAAAAGAAATGTTGGACCTCTGATGTAGTCATACAGACAACGTAAGGTGCATGGTGAATTTTAAAGATATTATCGCTGTGTCGATTTTGATTACATTTCATTCATGCTAATCTTGGAACAAAAATATAATACCTACTACTTATAGTATAGTATAGTAATAGTATAGTAATAATAATATTCAAAAAAATAATATTAAGAAAAAAAACCCTTCATGGTTATATTTGAAAGCTAAAAAAACCCTACTTAGTGCATATTTCTGTATTGCATATTTATTTTATGAATAATAAAATATATATAAATTATGAAGAAAAAAAAAATTAAATAATTATTTTTATTTTTAGATGATGTTTTAATTCGAGGGTATAGCGACTTAATTGACTTACATAAGGCGTAATAAATAATAAGAAACCAATATTTATCGATTTCAGTTGACAAAAGTGCAAGATAGCTACACTGTCAGAAGAAGTGGTGCCATGCCATTTCTTTTTTTAAAACGCTATATCGGCAATTTTATGACGCCATTGGGATCTTAACAAACTTCATAGCAGATCTTACCAGAAATTTCTTTTTGTTGACTCTGCTTTGACATTGTAATTTTTGAGCCAAGGTATAAAATTTGTAAAAACCCTAATCCGAGTTTATTATCACTTACATTAACACTCCTCTTTTTCTGGAGACGAGCAAACGTGGATCCATGTTATATTGCAAATTCGGTGTACAAAATGTAGACTTTTTAAATAAAGTTTTGCGTACCTGCTAAAAATATACATATAATTATATTCAATCGAAATTACTAGGTAATCTTATTACTAAGTCTCATTAATATAATTTAATTACTTTCAAAAAGAATTCAAGTTATTTGATTATTGATTATTGTTGTTTGATAAATACATTAAAATCAATTTAAGTTTATTCTGGAATTGTGGGTAAAAGTCAGCTGGCTCTCTGCCGACTTGACAAGCCGTCAAAACTCCAACGTCACTTACAGAAATAAAAATAAAAATCAGAATCAAATAGGTTATCCAAAAAGCTATTTTATTTTTAAATCGTGTTTGAACTTTAACACATAAAAATGAACAATTTATTTAGAAGGAATCTATTTCCCATTTATAACAAAGCTATAAAATTATCGTATCGTACCTTCGCCGATGCTGCAACGAAAGAGAAAATTGATAAAATTATCAAAAATAATAAAGTTGTAGTTTTTATGAAAGGAGTCCCAGATGCTCCTAGATGTGGATTTAGTAATGCTGTTGTACAGATCATGAGAATGCACGCAGTTCCCTACGACAGTCATGACGTACTTGCAGATGAAAATATTAGACAAGGTTTGTTTCGTTATTTTTTCAAATACGTTCCGGTTAAATTGGAATCCAAAAACACGTTAAAACTCAAGTCTTTAAGCACGCCTAAATTTCATTACCTTATCATTGCTGCCTGACTGATAAACAAAGCTTTCCCCTGATGAAGATACAGTTATGCAATGTTTGGTTTTACTTATTTAACCTATAAAGAGAGGGGTGCATAAAAAAGTAACTTAAAAATTATATTTAAAAAAATGATACTTTTGTGAGGTTGTCACATAACACAATATACAATTATCATGTTTTTTTGATTTTTAATTACAGGAATAAAAGACTACTCAAACTGGCCAACAATACCACAAGTTTTTATAAATGGAGAGTTTGTTGGTGGATGTGATATAATGCTGCAGATGCACCAGTCTGGGGAGCTTGTTGAAGAGTTGAAAAAAGTTGGTATCAAAAGTGCGTTGCTCACTGCACCCGAACCAAATAGTGAAGAAAAGAAATAGTATCAAAAATACTCAAGACTCTTCCGGATAAGGTACATTAAGTTCATGATGTGGACTATAACAAATTTATTTGTTGGCCAATCATAATTTAATATAAAAATGATATGGGGTTGTTTAAAAATACTAAGAACTTTTAAAAATATTTAAGCCAAATGTAATTAAAATTTTAAGACAGTACATGCAGAGAACTCATCAAAGGATTTGCATTTTAAAATAATCTTTACTACCTACCTACCTACTTTTTGTTTTTGTGTATTTTAATTGTGTCTGTGCAATCAGTTAACACGTCGGCTGCGGGCTTTTCGTAATTAATTATCCTAATATACGGACTTGACTCGCAAACGCGTGCGCCGCACATTGTGTGTAAAGCAGCCAAAGCGTCGAATGATAAAACACGCGTAAATCTGTTTCAGCAGCTAACGTGTTAACTCCTACAGGATCATAAGACCGCCGTCGATATAACAGTTGATTTTAATTGTGTTTTGAATAACATACAATCGAGGGGTTAAAGCCTGAAATGTTCCTGTCAAGTATCAATGTATTGCACAATAATAATTAGTCCAGAAAGATATTGTTAATCTGGTAAGATATTGTTAAATGACTTAACAAATACTATATTAGTGTTTCCCAACAATTTTTCTGCCATGGCCCGGTAGGTTAGTACACTACCCCTTTGTGACCCACTTATGTCCTACTTTTTAACCCAAGCTATAATAAAAACCATTAGGTAAAATAATACAAATTTAATTTTAATTTGGTATCACCTATTTATTCACAAAATTTTAGTGCAAATTATAGAGCTGCTGCTTATTTTATAATAATGAATCCAAGTTCATGGAAAATGACGAATGCTAAAGAAGAATATTTACAATGTGTCAAGTAGGTATTATATTTGAAACAAGGCAGGAATCTTGCAACCCTGTATTTTATTTTGATGGCCCAGCACTGGGCGACCTGGCAAATGGGAAACGCTATATTATATTGAAAATATTTGTATTTAAAGTAGCATATTATTTTAACATTAGATGTTTGTTATGTTTTGAATAGATATTACTACTGTAATGTTAAAAATGAATACACGTTTTTTGTGTTTAAGAGCTCTTTATTAAATTTAGCTGTACATTCGAGTTAGTATACTTTTGGGCACATAATCCATTCTTATTCTACTCTCCACTCCTTCCTTCATAATACAATTGGTTGGATTAACAACGCAGTCATTATTAAAAGACAAAATATGGCAGATCATTTATTTTGAGTACTCCTTCCAAAATACTCTCGAAAACGATAAATCATACAAAAATGACATTCAAAATGATAAATAAATAGATGCAGGCAAGCTATGGCAATCTATGTGATATAAATAATTTGTGTGACACTTCCCTGCAACATATTATATAAATTTTGATAATGCTCCTACCATCAAAGTACTATAATTACTAATGGCAGTAATTAATAAAATTGAACTTTTATAAATAAATGTTTGCTTACAAATAAAAAAATATAACAAAAACATTCTCACAATGTGTATGAGTCTTAATTTGGTGTCACACATTAGTCAAGCCTAACATTAGCACCATTTTACCTTACAAATAAGTTTTGTGACTTCTCTGAGAATTCCTTATAAAAGTTAAAAATACCTAATGCTAATAATGTATAAATAGAGAGATGTAAACATATAAATGATTTCTCTGATTTGAGCCAAAAAGTTACTAGACATTAGGGAGAAGAGTTCCACGGTTTGAAAGTTAATGGCATTTTTGGTTTGAACATTGCACATGTATTTAAATAGAACTGTTTTTAAAAGACTAATTATATATTATTAATAAACATTACAAAAACTATTTACGCTACATTGACGATTTAGGGCGATTGGTCAATATAAGGGAAATAATGATTGTGCTTGGTTACGTCGGTACCGCATACATTTCGAGCTTAGGTGTTAGTGAGGTGACAGGCCGAGGTCCCAGGTGCTTCGGTGGCCTCGCTGATGACTGACTTCCGGTGATGATGTCCGATGACGACGCTCTTACGACCTGAATCTAAGTAAAAAATCATTGAGAATAAATTTGTCACATAAATGGTATAATTGGACGGAATTTAGGCATTGGCCCAACTTAACACTGGAGTGACGCCAAATATTTGTTTTTTTGCCGTCAAAAAATATGTACCATGTCTAATAAAAAAGAGTAATGAATGTTTTATGATTATTAACGCCTTGGTGAAAATTTACATATTTCCAATTTTTTACCACAAATTACAGTTAAAAAAACAAGGATTACATTTATTTAAGTAAATAATGCACAGGTAGGTACTTGAAAAGAGGAATGGAAAAAAGTTAACAACAAGAAGACTTTTTGCTAAAACAATTGCTCTACATTTAGATGCAACTTGAGCAATTTGAAGATTGAATTGAGTAGACTAGTTACCTAAAGGTCGGTCTCGCCATAGAGGGCGGTGGAGAATGCCATGTAGTCAAGGGCGCCAGGGGGCGCGTTTTGTCCGCGGAACGGCGGCATGCGTGCCACGCAGTACTCTGCCTGGTCGGGAGGTAGTTCACGCCTGAGCTCATCTGCGGTGATGTATGGCTGCGAAAAAATTTAACATGGATTTAACACTTGGTACAAAAAATTTGAAAATAATCAAAAGAATCGCATGTAAGTCAAATCTGGGATGTCTGGAATGAAAAAAAAACTAAATAGGCTACTTGAGATGTACTACTGACCTTGTCACCAGCTAAAATCCTAAAGCTGTCGATGACCTGCTCAGCAGTATCTGTGTCTGTTGATTCCCTAGTCATGAAGTCCAAGAATGCGTCAAATGATACGTAGCCTGTTAAACAAACAGCAAAGTAAGAAACTGCTTATAAAATCAGAAATTATCAACTAAACAGACCTGAATATTTTTAATAACTAACCTGTATTGTTAGGGTCTACGACGGCGAGGATACGCTGGAAGTCGAGCTCTCCTTGCCTGTCCTTGCCGATGCTGTAGCCGACTGATACCAAGCATGATTTGAGCTCTTCGGGTGCTAGGCGGCCTATAACAAGAGACAAATATTTTTAGATTTACTATGAATTGCATAAAATATTTCACGGTTGTTGATATGTGTATTCTGTACGTTTTTCTAATGACATAATATCAGTTTAGAAGTACTTTCGAAGTACAATGAAGTACAAAATCAATTTTTAATATATTTTCCTTCATAAATACCTAGGCTAAGTACCTAGGCGTGCTTTCTCAATTACTTACCAGTTCGGTTCTTGTCGAAGTGGTTGAATGAGGCGCGGAATTCCGTAAGCTGTTCCTGTGTGATGCCCTTTGAGTCGCGCGTTAGGATCTGGTTCTCAACCTCGTTGATGGTGCGGTTGATCGATGTCAGCAGCTGTTCCCAGCCCACGCGCAGAGTCTCCATTGTGTATTGTGAGTACCTGGTAATGAGTATTGGTTGTCAATGTTAATGAATCAGTCTAGTTTAGTGTCATAGGCGATTAGGAGGGTGCAAATTCGCAGTACCCATAACGACTGTGATGTCCCTACCTTAACTTTATCTTACGTTTAAATTTACTTAAGCTAATAGTTATGTTTTGTTAATAGTGTTCTTTATTTAGAACTATTTCTTTAAGGAAATGATAGTAAAAGAGGAGGTATTGAAACTCCACCCTCCATTTGTCGTGATTCAGTCAGATTCTTTTTAAGAAGGTGTTAAAGAAATCCCTTTGCAATCAATATGGTAACATGGTTCTATGTATTCTATAATATATGAGATGACCTAAATGTTTAACTGACCTGTTCTCAAAGATCATGCCCTCTTGCACGGCCTGGTGGATGCGTTCGAGCTCCTCGATATGTGGTTTGTAAGCGTATACACCGGCTTCGTACTCTTTGAGTCTGTGCAGTTGGTCTTCCAGAGAGCCCTGAAAAACTTATTGATTTAGAGTACATAATTTTAACACCTGTAATACCTAAATAATGTTTGTGACTTTTGTTTAGGAACACATTATATTAACAAAAAGGTTAATATAATTTACCCAAAGTAGAAGTAAGTTCATGTTTCGGTTGAATTGTCTGCTGCTTCTCTGCAAGTAAGTTTGATATTTTCTTGGTTTCCAAGCAAAAATATGTAGGTATAGGTTCATTTTCAGAAGGTCCTTCTGAATCCTAAACGATTGTATCTCGAATTAACGACACACCCCTGTGTATCGTAAATTCATAGATTTTTTAATCGCTCAACTTTTAGGGCACGACCCAACCTATTTTAAACCTGCGGCCCAGCGATTTCAGATTAGATAGTTACTTTTTCTTTCATTTAAACTTTTTGTACTAGCTGGCGTAAAGACTTAGGTATGTTTACCATACTCCTGGGATATGGCTTTGTTGCAGCTTATCGAATAACATTACCTGCAAGCCCATTCCGATAGCGGTGACGGCGTCCATCTGCCTCTCTATCCAGGGCCCGACAGCGTTGGCCTTCTCGGCGAACTGGCGCCGGAGGGTCTCGTTGTTCTGTTGCTTGCGCAGCTCGGCAGCCAGCGTGCCGTCGCGCTGAGGCACCAATTGCCTCACGTCCGACCACTTGCGGTTCAATTCCTGGTTTTTGATAAGCTCGATAGTTATATTCCATATTAAAAGTCACATATCGACAAAGAAAGATGCAACTTGAAGTAACTTAGCATAGCAAAACTACTAAGGTTCGAATTTTACTAAGTATTTAGTTTTCGTCAGTCAACACACATTCTTAAATATTCAAAAATAATATTAAATAAGTATACCACAATGAAGTATTTTGAGTCTCATGTTGTAATTGAAAACCATATTGTGTAAAACTTTAATTATAATATGTTACTCACGTGGGCAGTTAGTGTAGTGTAAGGGTTCTCCAGTCCACCAGGGATCTGGTGTTGTTTCACGATGGACTCTACTTGGTGTACCAAGTTTACTATCGCCTGTAATAAAAACATTTTGAGTAATGTTTGCCTTATGTTACAACTTTGCTCAATAACTGCTATTTCCTAGTATTATGAGCATTCTTTTTGTTTTTATTGTTTTTACCTGATATTCTTTGTCAGCCTCGCCAAGCGTAGCCTTGAATCGAGCGTGCGCGTCCATAAGACCGGAGATTTCTTCGATGGTGTGCACAATGAACATGTCCACGAGATCCTCGCGGGTTCCGTCCAACCTTAAACAATATATTTTATTATTTCCGAAGCAGTCGTCTCACGGGGATCGGTAGTGTTATCTGTTCTGCTGGACTGTCTATTTCTAACGCACATGAGATTGGATATCCAAAGGTGGGTCGTGCTTTATCTCGAGATGTCAAGGCTGTCGTTCTCAAAGTAGTCGAATATTTTAAGACAAAAGGCAGACGCAGTTACGCAAATATCGCCA
This sequence comes from Anania crocealis, assembly GCA_949315895.1. Taxonomy (NCBI): domain Eukaryota; kingdom Metazoa; phylum Arthropoda; class Insecta; order Lepidoptera; family Crambidae; genus Anania; species Anania crocealis. The sequence continues at coordinate 12,273,008 of OX438864.1, forward strand.
ATATCGCGGTTGTGGTCAGACCATCTTATATTTTATCAATGTGAAAAATGTACGCATAAGTACGCACCAGTTGTTGAAGGGCGCGGCACGTTTTGCGAACTCGAGGTGCAGCAGGTCGATCTGCTCCAGCACGCGTTCGGCGTCGTCCAGCGCGAGGCGGCGGCGCTGCGTGAGCGCGCCCAGCCGGTCCCACTGCCCGCAGATGCGCTGGCAGCGCGCGTTCACGCTCGCCACCTCGTGGTATTCCAGGGTGCTACAATAACTCGTAATTAGTCTTATATATCTTACAGCGGCCCTGTGGTCTAATGCCGACGCCTTCGCATTGAAAGACCATACTAATGTTAAAATATCTCTACACATTATTTTGTAAGTTATTAGATTTCTGGCGTTTACTCGTTTAGGTATTATAAAGAAACGTACTTGCGTCTAAGGATCGTCTTTAACATCCTGAACGGCTGAGCTATAAGTTATTTATTTAATCGTTCCAAAAGTTTTAATATGAGGAACTGCTATTGACCCGGATGATTCAGGAACTGATAATTCAGAAGTCAAGAGTTAGTTATAGACATCAATCAGATATTTACTTCAATTCCTGGGCGATGGCTGCGATCTGCTCGACACGGTCTTGGTGTGCGGCTAGGTCCGACTCAAAGGCTTCGTGCTTCTTCTTTAGCGCCTTGATGTCATTCAGCTTGCATTGGCGGAAGTCCTGAGATTGCAGCATTTCTTCTTTTCCTGGATCGTAACGTAGTATTTATTGGGATTCTTAATCAAACAAACAAACAAAGGGATTTATCTGGTCTATTAAAAGCCTAGGTGCATCATGAGTTAGTCTGTAATTGCCACGAAGAAAAATATACTCCAAAAAAAATTTACCTCTGGTCCAGTCTTCGTGGATGTCTGCCTTGTGCTTGAACTTTTGGGCAAGGTATTCAAGACGCTCGAGGCGCATCATCTCGCTGAGAAGCCATTCTTCGAAGGCCTTCTCTGCGATCTCTAGGCCCTTCCATGCGCCAGCGATGTCCTGGAAGAAGATAGTGTTGGTTATAGTTATTTGTTAGGTATTCAGATAAAAGATGAATAATAATTTAGGGTCAAGTAATTAAAAAAAAACATAACTTGTTTTATAAGTCTTTCAGGCGGGAAAATTAATAAACAGACGGGATTTTCTATTGAATTAATATCGTTAAGTTAATATTTTTGCCAAAATTTATAAAAAAGCATGGACTTACAGAAACCATCTTGCCCTCGGTGGGCATGTACGCGGGGCGGTTGCTCAAGCGTAGCTTAGTCTGCAGGGTGTTAAAGTTGGTCTCCAGCTTAGCTTTCTGCTCTACACGTGGTGGTTTGTGCTTACGCCTGTAAATAGTGATTTATTGGTTAGCTTTCCTGAGTGGGTATTTACAGATTTACACTTTTGGATTGGAAGACTGGGTAGGAATTTGTAATTTTTTTACTTTAGATCTTCTTAATGCTTACAGCAATCTTATCAACAAAGAATTTTTCATACAATATACAGGATAAAATTTTAACCACTTTCCAAAATTTTTATAGGCGTTCAATATCATTATAGAGCCCATTTATGAAGTAAAAAATGTAAATCAAGCTTTCATCCGAAAATATTTTTCGCAATATAGTTTTAAATTTTTACGGTCCTAGGTGTGTTAAGGTACAAAGGGAAAATTAATAACTTATGAATAGTATCGCAATGAATGAACGAGATGCGCATCGCGTAAAAAATGTGTTGCTAGCCGGCCGTATCAAAAATTTTAGATTTTTGGAGGACGTTTTCTAAGTGCTTCATCTTGACATTTTTGTACTGGGTTATACCAAAAGAAAAAATACGTCATTTGTTTTTTATCTCGTAGATTGATATAATAAAATTTGGAAGGTGGTTAAAATTTCATCATGTATGATGATCGATTATTAAGTACTAGCGGACCCCGCGAACTTCGTATCGCCTAGTATTTGAATTTGACGTCTTATATGTCATTGTCATCAAATATGGCGTGGTTGTTTTTTTTTAAAGAAATACATTTTATTGATCTTTCCAATGTTTTTATTACTTATTATCCTATTCCCGACAAAGACAAATCCAACAACGCAAAAATCATAAAAATCGGTCCAGCCTTTCTCGAGTTATAAGTTTATAAGTGGTGTAACTAAAACGATTTTCTTTTATCTTTTATCCTATCAAAGTTTTTAAAAAAATATTAAGTTTCCCAAATACATAAAGTACCATTATTTGGTACTACTCGTACCTACCTGTATGTACGGTAGTCCTCCAGTTTCTTCTGGCAGCCAGCTAAAGAGTTGTCAGTCTGGCGGCTGTTCAGCCAGGGCATGGTGCGGCGGATCCAGTCCAGCAACTGACAACATTTTTATGCTTTGAAAATTTGTTTGAAATATTTAAAACTAGATAATTTCTTTGTAATGTTTGTGTCTATGGTTTTATCGTTAAAAAAGTTTTGGTCAAGCATTTGGTTTGTAGTACTCAAGTACTTAAAATTAAAGTACTTTAAAATATATATTTTTGTAGTCTTTTTATATTGATTCCCTTATTACATGATTATACAATTATAAATAATTTATACTTACGTCGCTGGCAAGACGTTCGTACTCTTCCATTAGGCGTTCGTTCTCCTGGTTGACCTTGAGAACTTTGCAAATGCGGTTCGCGGCGGTTTCAGCCTGGAAAAATAATGATTGCATCAGTTCTGTCATAACTTTAATCAGGGCTGTTTGCTAAATAAAATAGGTAGGGAAAAATTATATTATACGTTTAATTAAATTTTGAAGCATGAAATTAGATGATAGGTACTACTTATTGGTTCATATTGGCAGATTCCTGCTATGTTCTACCGTTGTATCAGTATATAAACTTGAAAAGTTATGTCTACTGTTGTGGTTAATGCAAAGATAAAGTCGCCCACGTAAGTAATGTACTAAAATCTGAGGCAAGGGTATTTTTTAGATAAAAGTTAAAAGTTATTGCAAGAAAAAGGCAAAGGCGTATGTTAGTAGACAGTACAGACCTTTTGCGCTCCGGAGAAGCAGTGGTAGTACGATGAGACGTAGGTCATGACGGCCCGCTCGTCCGGCATCGCGGTGTTCTGAAGATCTGGCAGCCACACGCAAGCAACATCGGGTTAGTTCCATGCGATGTGTCGGTATTATTCTTGGTGATGCTTGTGTTTTTTGGAACGATTCAACAGTAACTAGGAGTGTAAATACGAATTGAATAATCCAAGTTAATATTGACTTTACATTAAATATAAAAAAATACTTTAATCGTATAGGTACATATTTTTTGGAATTGGAATACATAATTAAAGTATGATAAGTTTTATTTCAGCACAAACGAAGACAGAACTACAGTCTTACAATAATTAATGTTTATTTCTTGCAATTTAGTTAAAAAGTAATACTTTTCAATGTTGTATTGGAAATGACTGCACAGAACTTATTTGAGAGAACAATAGGATTAAAGCAATGAAAGGGCGCAATGGGATGTATACAGAAAACACAAGCATTCCGAATAGCGACGTTACAATAAATTAACGATCAGTTAATGACACAAAGCTAAAAATAACAATGATTGATTATTACATTCATATTATTGAGTTTCGATAGGGTTTTATTTTCTTTGGAATTATAAACAGTTGTAACAATGATTGCTTCCAAGCATTTTCGTGCTTGATTCCAAAATGATAGGAAGACATTGCTGTCATCTATAAGGTACTTTGGTCTTGGCTGGATACGTTTGTTTCAAGATCTCATAAAAATTGTTCTTTTATAGTCATAATTATAGTTATCTATACAAAGTTGTAGTTGTCAATGAGCAATCTGGTAAAATAAGTGGTATTGATCATCAAATCACATTCTAACATTAGAATTGCGTTGGGAAAGATTTTGATTCATGTGACAGGCACGTATCCAGCCAACGAAGCTCAAATCCATGCTATGAGTGGCACACAAAGGCCTGGCGTTAGGTTCGGGTGAAAACCGGCGGTAGCTTCGCGGCTATCTTTGTTTGGATACCTGTTGCGCGCCTTGGAAGGCGTGGTAGTAACATGACACATAAGTCATTATGGCGCGCTCGTCCGGCTTTGGTGTGTTTATAAGGTCTGTAATATTCATACGTTTACTTCAAATACACGTTTTGAACTGTTCAACTGTGATTCATCTGTAACAACTCTTTCTGAAACTTTTTCTACATAAATATAAATTCACTGAAAACCAATTCTTTGGTTCTTTTATGTCTTTTTAATGGTACCCTCTGAACATCTGTATATTTTTTATTTGATTAGACAGTCAGAATGTAATAATGATAAGACTGTCAGCAGAACTCGGCAGCAGGTCTGATAAATATCAAATTTTTTTTTTGGTTTGTTTAAAACAAGTAAAAGTGCTAAAACTGGTACTCACCATCGGGATCCAACATACGGGGGATGTCAAGATACTTCTCAGCGACGTCAAAGGCGGTGTTGAGGTTCTCTAGCGGGTTGTCCTTTGACAGCTTGCTGTAGTCGATCAGGTCCGGCCTGTGTCGGTGGATGAGAGCGCAGAAGGCCAGACCATCCTTGAAGGACAGATGGAAGTTCTGGACATTCACGTTCTTGTACGGTGCTGTCTTTCGTTGGCACCAGAGAAGCAGACCTTCCTGTAATAGTAAATTAGTTTCTGATAAATATTTGCCACAGCTGCTAAACTTTGTAGAATGTTTGATGGCAAAAATAATTATTTGAATATAGAATCATCTTACAAGTGTACAGATAGGTATTGTAAAATAAGTCAGGAATAAATTATAAAAACAAGTCAAAACCAGTCAAATATGAGAAAGTATAAATAAGGAAAGCCCGTATGCTTAAAATTTAATTTCGCAGGCATATTATTATGTTTATTTCTAATATCGTAGCCGTAGGTATTAAAATCTATTTTGGTAACGGTACAGGTTTCTCCGCGATTTAACTGAGTAGATGCAAATCTAATCGCTTTCTAATGATATTATTGCTGTAAATATTTTTGGATCATTAATTAGATAGTTGGATGATTCTGCAAGAATAATTTTGGTAAATTATAAATTACCTTCGCGGTCATTTCTTCAACTGAGATGTCCTGGATAGCGAATCGCAGGATGATGGTCCAGATCATACCCAGGGTCATCTTCAGGTTTCCGTCTACGATTTCTTCGGCACCGATAGATACCAATTTTACACCTGAAATTATATGAGGTCCAATTATTTCTGACGTATAGTTATTAAACATATTATATAATCCATAACTTAACATGTTTAGCTAATATATTTCAACCATTGATACAATTTTACATAGTTTAAACTATTAATAGTAGGTACTTATAACTTCTTAGATTATTCATTCAATTCGCATTTTTACTTTTTTTGCATGATTTCTAACAGTCACCTAAACGTTGCCTGGCAGAGAATATTTCTAGCACTAAGTTTATCTGTTGTATTCTTTCTAGAGGTATATGTAATTAAGTGTAAATTATAGACATACCTACTTAATACGATGTATTTAGTTCCAAAGGAGGCCATTGTGATAACATGTTTTATAACTCCTTCCTATTTTGTCTATGAACATTGTAAAATAATCAAGAAACGTGCTGTAATAACAAACTCAGCTTTATTACGAACCTAACTTCAATCAAAAGATATTACTTAGTCATGATCAGCTTTGTCTCCAACCTACTTCATACTATTAATGTAAAAAAAGTATCATTATTCAAGTACTCTAGACGTTATGAACTAATTGTCTTGTGATCTGGTTACAATTGGGTCATAGGAGAGACCTAACGTCTATGAGTATTGCAATACATACCTTCTTAACAACATGGTACCGATTCATCCACAAGGTGATTTAGATAGATAGATAGAATATTATTTATTGCACACCAAACAAGGTAATTACAATCAAATGCTTATAAAAAGATGTACAATATAGGTGGCCTTATCGCTAAGAGCAATTTCTTCCAGACAACCTTTGGGTTAGGTAGGATACAATAAAAAGTAAGGGGAAGGTGGAGCAGATAACTAAGTATTGTAAAGACAAAATTTACTTACAAACACCGAACAATAAATAAATACACAATGTTTGATAAACACATATACATACATTTAATTATGAATAAAACACGATTTAATGTATGAATAAAACATTCAGATATTGAAGTATGAAGGATTAAAGCGTATTTATACGCTGTGTGCCGGAAGAATAAGCCTGTGATAAAATATTTCTTTTGTCCCTTCGGGAATACCGATAGGCATTACCCCAGATTTGATTACCGCGATTTTATTAGGGTAAATTAATTACTTAGAAAACCTTGCACAAGATTTTAATTCATTTCCAAACTAACTTTAAATATGGAAAGCTAAGATAATGTTTTTTCTAAAAGAAATAGAAATCGGTATCACAAAGATAATCATCACGAGTTAAAACCTTAAATACCTTTAGAAGCAATAAAGTCCAATGCCTTGTTGACGTTGGCGATCTTGTGGAAACGCATCTTGCCGCGGTCGGGTTTGGGCAGGGTTTCTCCCGAGATGACTTCGAGAAGCAGCATTAACTTCAGGCCGTTCCTGAAGTCCTCATCGATGTTTTCGATGCCGGTGCCGGCCTTTCTTAAGTGGCTGTTGCACCATGCTGTGAAGGTCTGGAAGGAGAAAAAAGATCGGTCAGTTAAGAAGATGTTCTTCAAAAGTTATTATTACAGTTTAATGTTTTCGGGAAATCCAATGGCAAAGTTGAAGACTGAACTAACTGTCGTAACGATCGATACATCTTTGTAAATGATCTTAGTAGAATGTTTAAGGAAATTTCAGCAATATTTTGAAACTTTTCCACGGTTAGCAAAATATAACAATACCTCATTGACTAAGTAGTCTATCTTTTGGTAAAAATATATTTTGTGTGTGTGTGAACCAAAAATGAACTATATTTATAAGAAAAAAATTAAATAAACAGTAAGTACTCAAATTCTAAGACACATTTGTTTCTATTCTAAACTCAATAAATGTCTTGCCTGCTAGGGCGTAAAGAATTTATTATGAAATTTATATATTATAATTGTCTGTTCCATTGTCAAGACTTCAAGAGGCTTGAAATACGAGACAAACTCAATTTACAAGATTTATCGGACCGTCTCGCTTTGATTCGTTTTGGCAAGAGATTACAAGCGAATTGCAGTTTGAGTTAGTATCAAATAGGTACTGTTGCCCGCCCATTTCAGAAGTAGGTTTACCTACTTATTTCTTTTACCTGTGCCTGCTTAACTTCAACCACTCCAATTTTGCTGGAATTTAGACTAAATAGATAACCATTTCTTCTTTTTTTATTCTTTAGGGGTATAAATGTAATCAACTGTTATCATTTCAAATCATATCCATAGTAATTCAAGACCCATTAGTAGCCAATAGTTATCGCGTTAACTAGCTGCCATGGGGTTTGAATAGTTTATCAGGGGAAATCATTTCAATAGCAGTCTTTACGACAATATGGAACGCGGAACAGTGCCCACTCCAGTAGGTACTTTTTCACTACTAGTGGTCGATTCATAATTGATACCAAAGGGAGTTATTTCATAAAGCATAATGGGCAAGAATGTACCCGTTGTACCAAAACCTAAATTGGAATTTGACTACAATCTGCATCAGTCGTCGTGTCTATTTTCTTAAAGTGTCTATTTTCTTAAAGTCTATTTTCTAAATACATTAATCGTTTTATTTCGTGATGCCATTATTGTTTCCACGTTAAAACTCTTTCCATCAGTATTGTATTGATATTATGTCTCATGGGTTTATAACTTTATAGTATTATAATAATGTAGTTTGTCCCTCACATTTACAGGATTTGTTTTAACCAGCTTTAGGCAGTTCTGATTAGTAATTTGACACATTCCCATTGTTGAAAAATATGTAACATATTTGTCAAATATCTAGTGAAAAAACAGGCCATTAAACATTTGGAAAGGAACCTGCAATTGAAAAAGTGCAATGAACTCACCAAAGGGGAGATTGTATTACAGCGCGCAAAGATACCTACCTATTTTGTTAGAGGTCTCCTGCCTGCCGTGTTTGGTTCGTCTATCAATCAAGTAAATATATTTGGCGTGTGCTTTAACTTAACTAAGGAATGCACCAGGTTTGGTACACTTAAACTTTGCAGCAAGTTGTCGTTTAGGTTTAAGAATTATTCTACATTTTGCCACCTAAATTGCGCAGATATATTAGTCTCATAAGTTTGAAAAGTTACACTGAAATATATTATTAATTATATTTGCAATTTGTTAAAAACCTCATCAAAAATTTATAAATATAAAACAAATATTAAACATGACTTCAATTTTTTATTAATATATTAAACATTTCTTAATTATTTTATACAACATTGCGCTATTGAATTATTTGAACTTATGTAGATTTTAGTTACTTTTGATAGTAAATCTAACATTTCATTAGCATACCATTATAATCCTGGTTAAATAATTAGTTATTTAGATGTATCCATAAATAGGTACAACCTAATAAATTTAACAATCCGACTTATCCAGCATTCTATTTCCGTAGAGGGGTTTTATCATTATATTATGTCAAAATCAACAAATCGTAATGAAAAATATTATTTCCCATTCTCTCCAAATATCTTTTCATATTTATTGTATATTGGTTCTTTCGTATTTAAGTGATATATTTTTTCTTGTGAAGACAGGAGTATGATGGTTCTTTTTACTGCCTTCTTGCCAACTTGTAGATGTGATGAGACAAAAAGAATTTAGCTTAAATCAGTAAACAGCGAAGATAACAAATTCGTAACTGGCCAGGAAATGTGATTCGAAATACAATTCGAAGTGCAGACGAAGGCGTTAATCAATACTGCATTTGCAGGTAGGGGCCAACTAGGAGGGTCGGACCCCAGTTCCAAATTTGCGAACAGTTGCTCGCATAATTGTATAGTTGGCATTGAAAATAAGCTGCGGTGAATGAATTCATCAATGGCAAGACAGAATAAGTGCATTAGACCGGGAACCACATGCCAGAAGATGAGAACATTGCAAGACTTTTATGATGACTGAAAGATACCTATGTCGGATTTACAATGCAATTTTCAAATAACAATGTAATCTAACGAAACTATGGGTATTGAATTTCGCCCCATGTACCTACCACTTAAAAAAGTCCATAACCCAGAATATAAAAAATAATTGCAGCATAATAATTAAAACATGTTTTTTTATATTTACAAGTACATGTTTAAAAATACAACTTATTCACAAGCCTGTACCATAGTGTATGAATACTAAATAAATAATGGACTGTTGGGTTCTGTTATATACAATATACCTAATTTGATTTTGGGCTTTTGCAAACAGGTAATAGGATTTGTACTCGATAGAATGCCTTTTTCGCATGTCTCATATTGTGTTCTGGGCTCCAAAAATCAGCATCTTGATAAGTATTTTGCTGTCACCCACGTCTAATGCCGTATGAAGTAAGAAAAATATTGAAATGTAAAATCGTAAGTCAAAATAAAAAAATCTATCTCAAAAAATATTATTCGTACTAAAACTGATAAGTACCTACTTTACTTATCTAATGTCCTCGTAAAGCTAAATCAGTCAGCTAGTAACAATGTTCTCCAAACTTTTATGATAGTATTCAAATAATATTCGTACAGAGTGTACCTAGCCTCGACCGATATTGGACACAATTGAATACTAACACTTTCACAAGCCAGCCGCTGCAAATAGTACTGGTTGGATAGCGTGTTCAAGGTATCTACAATCTAGACTACGTTAAAATTCATAACTCCTACTCAGAAAAAAAATCTTACTTATTGCACTCAAATAGAATTTTATGCAATCACTAGCTAATGTGTAGTGTGGTGTCGGCTTAAAGTAAAATAGCACCTCTTCTCGTATAGTGTACTCATATAGCCTATATATATACCTAGTAAGGGGTGACGAAATAAGTGCTGAAAAAGACGGAACAGACTTTTCTTTCCTTCATGGACCAAACTGCGATCGTCAACTCGCCTGCCAAGCGTGGAGACTATTGGAAAGTCCTCCTTTTAAAGCCTACGTCTAGCTGTGGACGACGACGACGAAGACGATGTTAATGATGATGATGACTCGTTTTCGATAATACTAAGAAGTTTACCTAGATTTCAAAGCTGTTTAGTTTGGCACATTTCGGGATTATCCGATCGAGAGAGAGTATTTGATATTGTTAGTTTAGGTATATTATTAATGTATTATTACTGTGTAATATGATACAAATCTCTGCCACTACTTCAACTGGTTAGATAATGGGCAATCAAGAGCAGCGGCCTGGTAAACGAGGAGACGAGGAAATAGGGTTTGATTCCCATCTGTTGCAGTCATAGTTTACACCATTATCAGCCCACACCAGTCCACTAGATATAAGTAAAATAATCTCTCCAGAAGTTGACAGTTTAGTTATGTGTGTAGAAGAAGTGAAGTGGATAAATGAATGATAGTGCTGTAGTGCTTACAGTATTCTTCTGGCAAAACTCTCTAGTCGCCTCAAACAACACATCGCCACTTAGAGAAGAAGCAACGGAGAAATTCTATTTAGCAGTCACTTTGCGACCAATTAATAAATATGTGTTTTAAGTGTTCGGTCATAGTTATGTATCCGTTATACATATTTAATATCCTTTCTAAAATTTTCTATAGTTTCTTGTTGCTTAACCTTTCATAAGTGGCATATACAGAGACAAAAGAAATTCAATTGTGTCTGGGACGGATCCTAAACATACACATACGAGGGATTAATAGACTTTGTCACTTTCCTTTTTGATGCCCAATTAACAAATTCAAGAGCACACAAGAGCACATGGGTCTATGTGTACTACTATATTCTGTGGTACTATATCAATCCTTTTATGTAACTAATAACGTCAAAATAAGAAAATAAAAAACAGGCTAAAGTAATATTGTTTAACACGAGACCTTTGTTAACTATGCGTTCGATTTTGTAATAGAGGTAAGGTATTTCTAGTTTTTATTAAAATAAATGAGTATAGAAACTCAAGATCTAGGTAAATGCTGCCAACTCTGCCAAGTATCTACTAAAACCTCTCCAAGGTTTGCGTTTAAACGAGAATTGTAAATTACTGGAGAGCGAAGCATTTTAAAATGATAGCAATGCTAATAATAGGTATAAACTCAGAACAAGTTTTTATAAATGTGTCTGAGTAGTCCTAAAACAATAGCAATAAAAAAAGGAAAGAATTAAGTATCTTGCACGTAAGCAAAGGTTACGTCAAAAACAGATGAAAATTACGTTGCATTTCTCATTCATAAGCCTCAACAGCAAGGCGCTACCTGAATGATCGGCGTGCAATTATAAGATAAATATTCCCTTTGATGCCAGTTGTAAATAGCTACATAAATAATATGTCGATTGTTACCCAACAATCAACCGGACAAAACGCCTACCTACAAATGAGCAGAATGCCTACTTGGCAGTACCAGGCAGGCAATGCAAGCAAGTAATTCGTTCCGGAGGTGTTTCAAGGCCAGCTCTGATAAATAGAATCCATTGAATCATTGAATGAAACGCGTGATCGCATTCTGTCGACCAACTTGACAATTAATTCAATGAATTTTTACGTCATGACGGTTTTAAACTACTGAGGTACCTAACATTTTTGGTATTAATTATAACCATTCTATTCTCTCTATTTATTGGTTAGAACATAACGTTCTTCATTTCGATTAATACGTTAGGTTGCGGCTTGTATCGTTCTCAGTATGATTATTACACAGAAATATTTTTTTTTTCAGACAAAGCCTGAAGAAATCGTCTAAAAGAAACACTAGATTTTTTTTAAAAAGATTTTGTAATATCTAGTAGGTATCATATTTTTAAAAACATTTTGTAATCTATCCTAGATTTCTCCTTGGTTGTATGTAAGTAGGTGTAGTTACCTAGTTTCTAGGCGTCTAACTTTCTCATCCAGCCATTTAGATGATTGTATGATATATCTCTTTGATTTATCAATTGTGAGAGTCACGAGTTCGAGTAGCCATAAACAAAGGAATATGAGACATCAGCAAAAAATTCTACCTGCAAGCAGTCTCAAGTGAAGCCGCTATGGGAATTAGTATTTTGCTACTTTGTAATTAGAATGCTTTTACTGTGCCATATGCAGTCGGATCCAATACGTGTGTCCATAGATCAAGATACAATTTGAGGTAACCAAAGATGCCATCACTGCGGAACATTCAGTGACCAAACTGCATTCTCGGTTGTAACGAGTGAATCATCTTTGGAAGCCGTTTCTTGGCACACAACAGAAAATAATAATGCGATTACCATATGACCTACAATATACAGGTGAAATAATAATATTGTAGGCGCACGATGTCATCAACATGAGTACCTACCTAACGGTAGTGTAACGGGAGATTGGTGGGCGACATGCGACACGATGATATAAATTGATTAGCATATAAAACTAATTAATATTGATAAAAAACGATGAGGCAGCCCACTGAATATTAAAATAGTTATACCAGCAGCCCACTGAATATTAGTCGTTATCATGTGTGTAAATAATATTAAATAATTGGTAAAAGTTGTAATACACTAGACTTAAAAATGAATAGTAAATCATGAGACTAACTAAAGTAGGTATGTTCTTGTTTAAAACATAAGCAATAAAATGCTACGGCTCCTAAACCTTGGCTTGCTTATTACATTAAAATTTTCTAATGTCACTTCGCACAACATAAATAATATCCAGTTGAGATATTTTTAGACAGTATTGTGTCAGAGAAATACGTCGACCTCGTATCAGACCAGCACACGTGGAATCGTCCTTGAGACAAACACTCGTGACCCAGAATGTGAAAATATCCTATCACCTTGTGCCGGCCGCCACGGCCAGCGCTAAAATAAGGTGCGCAGGTGTGGATGCTGCACCGGTCATGAGATCTATAACATCGCTAGCGCACTAGACATTCTTTTGTGTGTTTTGTTTCTATTCCGTTCGACAGATACTTACGAGTATAATGTGAACTCTACTAAAATTATATTAAAATATAAATACCTACGATGAACATTAAATGTAGAACTGAAGGGAGAACAAAAGAATGGTACTCTGCCATCGAAAAAGCACTCGAACAAAGATATTATCGTCCGAAATATCGAATAAAGGCAAAAAGTTCCTTCTACTCAGGTATAATTAACCAAAATATCAGTAGCACATCTGAGAAGGACAATTTCCACCAACTGTCATCGTTTTCTACGAAAGTGTGAAGAATGAAAGGTTGTTAAATAGCAAGGCAAATGGGCAAGGTGACAAGCGTCTGTTCTAGCCTGTAATCATTTGTTTGTTAATAGTCATAATTTATTTGTTAGTAAATAATAGTAAATTGTGGTCAGATGGGTTGTCAAATTTGATTACAGTAATTCGGTAAGGATAACACAAATCACATCGTTGAGTTTTCCAAAAATAACAAGACAACAAACTTAAAGACCACGCTAATTGGAGTGTTACAAGAATCTTTTTTGGAATACGAACTTTTAATCACTAACTGTTACATTTATTTCAAAGAAAATATTAGAAACTGTATCTCTTTACACGACATTACAAAACCAATGACCATTAGGACTTCTGCCTATCACACTGCAATTGCTTTGCACTTACTGCTATTCACAGCTAATAACTTTTTTATAGAACAAGCTAGGTGTTATAACGGTGACCTCAATTTTTTGTCTCTTGTAAATTATACTCTGCCGAGGAGTTATGATGTGTGCAACATTCATAATTGTGTGCCAGAGTCCCTAGAGACAGCTGGCAGGTTCACAGCATTGGCATAAGCATGTCGGTACTTCTGAAAGATGGGATTATGTTCACACCTCATAATTTTCCTCTGCCTCCTCCTACATCAGTGCTGCATATTAGTATGTCAAGTCTTTTGCTTATTTATAATGTCAAGCCTATATTATACACTTTGTAGCGTTTACTACTCGAATAGTTTTTCTCAACTCTTGACACCGATTTTTTGTTCAGGACAAATCACTAAGCCCCTATGAATTTCTAATTGATATTTCTACCCATGTAAAAGAAGATTTTACTTATTAAAAATACAAGGATTACGACAAAAATCATAATTGCATTCATAGATAAAGCTTCATAATCCTTCAATCGTGAGTTATTCCAGACACAATTGAAATCAAATTGTTATCGTGGCACCCGAGTGCCTCCTGGGGGCTGAGGGATTTTATTGTTGCCTTGCCTACAAACACGACTATAATAAAATCTTACGCGTCGATAACTGGCACTTTTGTTTACTTGTTATTATTTACACATTAATCATTTAAACTTCCTTTAATTTTTAAGAAACCGTTCCAAAGAAATTTACTATGAAAGCGAAATTCTTATTTTTGAAAGATAGAGGATATACTCTATCATTGAATAACTTAGCAGTTGTGTATGCAAATTATACTGGTTCCTAGTGATATTAGTAAAGTATGTGGTCAGTTTAGTTTGTCGTTTTATAGGTATTGCGTTTATTGGGATCTGAATAAAAGTGAAAATAATATTTCCATAATGAATATGGTTTGGTACTTACACGTTTTATGGGAGGCGTGTCGCGGACTTGTTGGATACGGGTATGAAAATAAATTAAAGCATATTATTATGCACATGAACACATAAAATATATTAATATTAATATTGATAAATTAATAGAAAGAAATCCATTAAAGCTAATTAGTTAGGATACAGCAAATTGCGTTGAGAAAGTTACATTTAACAAGAGAAAGCTTGGACTTGTTAAACATATTCAATAAATTGTTAAACATATGCAACGCGAAAGTTTAAAAGTAGTTATATTCAATAAAGATTTACATTAATTTTACTATTTATGGGCTGTTTAATAGATTGTAATGAAATAGATTCAAAACAGTTTAAAAAATACGTACAACACAAAGAGAGAAAAATAACTATTAGGTAAAATAAGAATGTACACCAAATGTATGACGTTGTTTGCATTATGTTAAAGTTTGACCAAAATCAGCCTCAGCCTATCAAAAAATAATAATTTGTTACAGTCGCCATGCTTGCAATCGTAGTTTGGCCAATGGTAGAGAGCAGTCCTACTATTTTGGTTGCCTTTTTCAACACCGTTAGAAAAACACGAAGAATGGGCGACCAAAAGAATACAGACAAGTTATAATGTGGGTGGTCAGAAATAGGAAAGTGATTGTGAAAATAAAAGGTAGGCTTATCGTAGATACAAGAGTATCTACAGATTGTTAAAAATACGATTTTTATCAAGATAAACGTATTTATATACTTTATTTGATATTTTAGCAATTAAATTGCAATTATAATACCAGTACCTATATAAACTTGAAAAAATACATTAAAGGCGAAATGTTTTATGAATATCAGTTCTGAATTTATGCCGAAAAACTATTTTTAATTAACTTCGTCGGAATTTTCTTCAGTAAGTAGGTACGAGTACACAATTTACTCGTTTGGTATACCTACATAGTGAAATATTGCTCAGTCTTTCTAGATGTCAAATTAGACGACAGGCCATAGGTAGCTGCTATCGTGAGATCGCAATGTAGATATGTAAGCCTTGAATTGCTTCTACATTAGTGTTAAGACTATGGGAAAATTCCTTACAGTGAGTAGATACCTACCTCCTCTTTGTCTTAGCAGATTGCAATTACGTTGATTAGGCAAGGCGTGCGTTGCAACTTGTACCTAACCTACTGAATAAGTCTACTGAAGCTGTCATATTCAGATACCGAAAATCTTTTAAAATAGAGCAACACACACACACACACAAACACACAACGTAATCAATAATTACACTTAGAAATAATGTATAAGTACCTAGTTGTTAAATTACGAAAGCTTACACGACTTGTTCAATTCAATTCTATGGTTTGATGTTAATCTAGTGAGGAATCCCCTGTTAATACAGTTTCAACTGGTTTTCGGGTCAGGGAACATTTTTCGTATCACGTACTATGTAAAACCCTAGAAATTATTTGAGTCTAAGTTTTGTTTATTTTTGGGTTCCAAATAAATGATTTATTATTTATTATTATTATTAACCTGAATTAATTTCTACGTCATTAGCAACATAGTAGTTTTGGTGCATGATGATGAAATTAAAAAAGGAAAAAAACTGGTTGTTTACCGTACATACTTACACTTATCAATGATAGTCGTCATTATAGATACTTACTAATGATTACAACATACTGCGTTATTAAAATATTTAAGACCTAATGGTTTTGTAATTTCTAATGAGTTGGCGAGTACAATACAAATAACACAATATTAAATGATGATTAGTACATTGTTAAAGTCAATGTTTGTCAAAGAAACTCTCTATTAAAAATGGATTAATTGTAGGTATGCCCTACGTCATTGTACCTAGAAATATTCATGAATTATTAAAATGAAATCATTAACCATACGCTGCTGTCGATATGTAAAGTAATTACGAAATTATAGAGAGTTTATAAGAAGAAATGACAACACAATCGGTGCTTACTTTGATTGATGATCAACGGCTCCTGGAGTTAGCAATACTGATGTTGTTAAAGCTAACGGCGCTAGAGTCGATTAGCGAGACCTGCTTATTTGTAATGTCAAGTCATGTGCTACCATCATCAATCTTTATGTTCAACTTCGTTCGATTAATCGCTCGGTTCTCATCACAGCAAACAATAACCGAAACGGGTCTGATGATTTCTTCTTCATTGCAAACATTTGCTTTGACGTCACGACGAGCTGGAGCGGATGGGCCAATAATTCGCAAATTAAACAAAACACGATCGGCATTGTTTGCTCAATTGATAAATGATTAATAATGTGGTCTGAGTAGGCGTTCGGCGAATCATTCGTGAGTGTTAATGGGGCTCCGATTTCGAGTGACAACCTGCAAAGGTGTCCGCCTGGGACAGCTGCCAGCCCGAATCCACAGTTATTCCGATAAACACAAACAAAACTATTTTGTAAACATTAGGTCGCTAGCGCCACTTTATTTGTCTAGAGACTGATAGACGATACGCAAATTGTTTTTCGAACATCAATACCATCAATGTCTTTTGCAGTAATTTGCGTAGTCTCCACGACTAAATAATGCAAATTGTATTAAAATTTCACATTATTAAAATATATATTGAAAAAACTAGTCTGTGCACCTCATTAGTAATAGATGTCCTAATTTACAATTTGGTTTGTAGCCAGATACAAATACAAGTTAGGCAATGTATTTTAAATTAAATAGATTTCGTCAAGTAAAACAAGTACCTAAGTACTTATTTTTAAACAAAATTGTTTCAAGAGTAGGTATGAAGAAGTTTTTATAATTGGTTCAAAATATTTCTGTTGTTGGTTACTGGTTACTTCGTATCTGATAAGTGGCAGCAGAAGATCAATGACTAAGGGAACTTGCGATAAATAAATTTAAAATGCAGACTCTTCACATTCCTACATATACCAAGCAAGCATTTCGCGCATTATACCTAATAACTTTGAATGGACTCACGTTTTGTGAAATGTGTCAAGTTTGTCGACATAAGTAATAACTTTCCGGTCCAAATTAAGTACCTGCAAAAGATAAATATGGAAATTAGTAAAGCATATTAAAATAAAAGAAAAAAATGTTGATGGGTAAAATTTGGGAAAGTCGTTGTGTCACTTATTTTGACATTTTATATTATTATTTATTTTTATTTTGTCAATGTCTAGCAGTGGCATTCTAATGGTTTATAATGATGATGATGATGAATTAATATTTGTAGGCAAGTGCTGTGAAGTCAAAGATGAAATAAACCGGCGACAAAATTCGAATACCTACACAGAATACACTAAATCGATATGAAAACATATGACCTCGTTAAAAATATATATACTTTATCATCAGATTTGATAAGTAGCATTTCATTCTGTGGGCGTAAAGATGGCGGGATGTTTCTTTTAATATTAGCTTTATTGATCTGACAGAAACGAGAAACAAACTGGACTGCTATGAAAGCGTCAAAGCAGCAAATCACGAGATACTCGTAATTTACGATCAGCAGTCGAAGGAAATACAATAGATCTGCGTGTGGGCAATGTTGCTCAACGGCTCGCCTATACACTATAAAGAACGGTTTTTGTACTATTTGTAACAGCTATCTTGTAACCAAGTCGATGGGAATCTTCTATCTAATCGCGTAAGCTGCTTTAAAAATAGGTATCCCTGTAATAAACCTACTTACTCACTCGCCATGTTTTCGCTATAAATAAAGTTTAAGATTACGCCTTTCGCAAGCTTACAGAAACAGAATGTCTGAATACTTCCTTCTGTAAATAATGATGTAATGTCGATTGGATCAACTCCTAAACCAACGCCGTGTTTTAGTTACTGATGATGATATCCCTAATAGAGACTGACAACATGATGGACATGATTCATTATTTGATTTCATAGTTAAACTTAACGAAAATGACGGCATACGATTCTGACAACATTTAATGTGAACAACCTAAATATTAATATTTGCGAGTACCTCAGTGAAGAAAGACTGTACCTAACCATTGGGCTACCGTTACTACTTACTAAATATTGACTACGATCATAAAAGTTTTAGTGTAAAAAAAAAACCTGGTCAGGTTACTTATTTCATTTGAATTAACCAAAGAATTAACCATTTATTGGTAAAAATAACCGTGTCAGATCTGGCCTGAAATCTCTGTGCTGAATTGTCCCGGTTATTTCACCGAGCTATGATCCTAATTTAGATTGGGTGAGTGACAGTTGCCTGCTTAGGTAAGTCTTGCCGTCACGAATACCGACAGACTTTTACAACTGATAACTGAAGTAAATGTAAGCTCTGAAATGTAAAGAATATTTTTGTGATTAACAAAATAACCTGTTTGCCTACCTTTTAATTTTAATGGTAATCTTTTGTTACTATTGAATATGCAGGATGAAATTTTAACCACCTTCCAAATAAATGATTTAAATATATGAATCTACGAAACAAAAAACAAATGACATATTTTTTCTTTTGGTATAGCCCAGTACAAAAATGTCAAGATAAAGCACTTAGAAAAGGTCCGCCAAAAAAATCATTCATTCATTACGATACCATTCATAAGTTTTTAATTTTCCCTTTATACCTTAACAGGCATAGGACCGTAAAAATTGAAAACTATATTGCGAAAAATATTTTAGGGTGAAAACTTGATTTACATTTTTTACTTCATAAATGGGCTCTAAATACGAGACTGAACGCCTATAAAAATTTTGGAAAGTGGTTAAAATTTCATCCTGTATAGGTGAACATTTTCACTATCAAATGTTTAAACGTAAATTACTTTACTTTATTTGATATTTTAGCAATTAAACTGTAATTATAATATCAGTATATAAATTACTTTCTTCTTACCTACTTAGTGATCTGATAATCATAATATTAAACCTTATAGTATAAATAACAGAAGCAAATTCTAAACAGAAAGAAATTACACGTCCTTTTAGTCATAATATCATTGTATTTTGATTACAAAGCATAAACGCGTGTGAAATTTCTTAGAAAGTATAATAATAGTGTATTGCTAGCCCGACTTGCTTTAAGTAGGTAATTCACGATAGACGTTTAATGAAGCGATAAATGCAACTTTATATAGCTTTATATAGATAAATTTATAAAACAAAACTAAAAAGTCAGATTATGTAGCCAATTGAAAAATTAACAGTACCTACCTAATACCGTTTAGTAATTTAAATCATTTGGAGATCGTAAAAATTTTCTCATCGTAGGTACATTTCATGCAAATAAGAAAATATCGAATTGGAAGATGTTTCTCGCTTCATTGAACAATAGTCTAACAATGTTGATCAAACTTTATTTACCTACTGCAAAGCCCATAACAAATTGCAGTAATAGTTTAAGTATAGATATGTACACATAAAGTATAGGTATTTCATATAGTAACAGTCTGAAAGTTTAACAGCATGACAAATGATCATATTAAGAATGTACAAGTAGTTGTTGGTAAGATTCCCTATACTAAAATACTGGAGGAGGAGTTGCCAAAGAGGCCAATAGCCCGTTCCGGTTGGGGTACGATAATGATGCTACAGAGCCGTTTGTCCTATTATACCTATGTCCTCATCACTAATTTCGATTGATATGTAGGTATAATATTTAAATTGTCTGCCATTGTAAAAAGGAATTATTCCTGGACGTTTAGGCGTTGCTTCTAATCTTATTAAAACTTTAATTTCATTTACATATTTGTAACTATAAAGAAAATGAAACAATATTCTAAACATTAAAAATATGAATATTTTTCCGAAGATCCTTTAAATCCTAGGGTAATGTAAGGAAGGAGTTAATTGTACCGGTACATATTTAAAGTAGCACAGTCATAAGTAAATCCTTGGTGTGTTCTTTTGGTTTTATAATTTATAGAATTCATGTATATCCTGGTTTCAAATGAACATGAATGTAAGAGTATTCAATATTTGCCAAATAAGCAGCATTTTTTAGGGTTCCGTACCCAAAGAGTAAAAACGGGACCCTATTACTAAGACTTCGCTGTCTGTCCGTCTGTCCGTCGCTCTGTCACCAGGCTGTATCTCAAGAGCCGTGATAGCTAGACAGTTGATATTTTCACAAATTATGTATTTCTATTACCGCAATAACAACAAATACTAAAAACAAAATAAAATAAATATTTAAGGGGGGCTCCCATACAACAAACCCGTTTTTTTGGCCTTTTTGGTACGGAACCCTTTGTGCGCGAGTCCGACTCGCACTTGGCCGGTTTTATTTAAATTTAGTGTTCTACTATGAATATGCATATACCTAATTTAAACATCGACTTTTAATATAGGCATTGTTACTGATGACGCGGCAAGTCGCCTTCATAATAAGTGGTGTTCATTGTTGTCTTTGCTGCACCGTGTCTTTTGTTTCGCCCGTTCAAAATATGGTATTGTTTACAGAAGGCGCCTACCGAATTAGGCTCCACAAAACTTTCCTCCTTTGTTAGGTAATGCACAATGTAAAATAAAGCATAATTCTGTTATAAATTTAAAGCATGATATAAGAATGAGAATTTAGTTTTTAACAATGAGTTGTGATGATGGTTGGTTCAGTGTTTGAACGACTTAATTGTTTTATAGTACCTAGGTACCTAGATCATTTAATTACACTGATTCACACTTTCGTAGACGTCAGAGAGTTTATTGTTTCGGATTGTCTATCTTACATTAACTTATTTTATAGGTTTTACGTGATCACGGCGCTTGAAACAGTATAGGAAATTCAGCACATTATAAAAAACGAGGCAAGTTGGTAGATATTACGAAACTACTAAAATTTACTTGTTCAAATATTTTAGCTTAGATTTGACTAGATGTCTCAAGTAGGCACTAATTGTATAGTAATCATGTTTCAGTGAAATATTACATTACCATTAGTTGACGCGTTAACCTTTGGGATCTGCCACCCACCCAAACCAGTCTGGAGTCTGGACGTATCGATCGTCCGATATTGTAGGTGTTTGTTACTTAGCCTGTTGACATTCACACGTTATTAAACAGTACCAGGATGTTTACATATATAAATAAATATGCAATCTTATAATATGTTCGCATACTTATTTATTTATCGGTGCACAAGGTGTTAGGGTGTACCGATGTACCTGACGGGCACCTAGGCTATTTTATTACCAAAGGCGTCTCCCGCAAGGGCAGTGGGCACTGAGACGCCAGAAAAATAATTAGTGTTTCCTAAATTGATGAGGCCTAAAATAAAACTAGGTACATATACCTTCCATTCATTATAGGTAGGTACTGCGGCAATCACGTTTTTCACATTTATGGTTTACACTGTTAATGTTGCATCTAACGCATGTCTAATTCATAACTGCCTATTCTTACGGTTATTAAAAATAGGTATACGAGTAGTCCAGTGAAATTTATATGCGCTACTAATTTGTCAGCTCGCTTATTTGGATAACCATTCGTGGAAAAGGGAACCATTTGTAGACAGTTAGTCTTTACGGTTGTTCATAGTTGAATTTCGTAAACATTGTGTCTGGGATAATCAGAAACTTGATGACTGTCTTACTATCAATAATTATCCTGCCTAATCAGTTTCATTGAGTCAACTTAAAATAAAGGAATTTATTAAGCCTGTGATGTAGTAATATTCACTTTAAAAGTCTACATTACATTTTTTTAGAGGTACTTAGGTACCTATGCATAAGTTTTAAATTAATTTCATCAAAATTATCTTTAAAATATACGCTACGTCTCTTAAGCATGGTCAAGTTTTCATGTAATATTTTGTAGGAGGTAGGTACCTAGGTTATCTATTGATTCAAGATGATGATAGTACAGACAACGGCAGGTCAGCCTACCCAAAAAGTTAAAGGTCATTTATAACTTTAAGTCCAACAATTAGAGATCAATATCAATTGAGAAAATTTGACGTTTTGTGGTAGGTTGACGTGCTGTTGTCTGTACAATTGTGGTTTTATTTACAGTAACTGATAAAGACGTATAATTTATTCTAACTATAGTTTATTGCACTTTATACAATTATTTTATGAATTGTTGGGTATTTTTATAATTTATAGATAATTTTAAAAATTGATTCATATTATGCGGTTACGAAATTTGAATATAACACAGTCAGGTCTATTTAAAACAGTAGTTAAAATATTGTAAATAAAATGTTTATTTTACATCGAAAGTACTAAATTAAAGCATTATTTTTCTTATGGTTTTGCCGTGCTCCAGAAATGAATACTATGACGATTCTATGTAGAACGGTTTTCCTCAAAAAATAACTGCTCGTTATATTCGATTAGTTATTTATTTGGGATATGATAAAACGAATCAAAGATTAAATTCACAAGAAAATAGAGATACAACTAAAAATATACTTGGAAGAGCTGTTAACTGATGGATGTACTTAATCCAGATTCTCATGTGTACCGTGACGGGGTATAAAAGGCTTTGAACTTGAAAATTAGTATAATTCTATCAGTTGATACACTAGATATAACATATACCTATCAAGTATCAGCTTTAGCCCCCAAGCCTTGTGTAACAAGAGTATGGTGTGTAGATTATGTAGATGCCCATGTAGAAAACTACGTACAAATTAAAAGACACATTTATAGCGGAAGGGATGCGGTGATCCAGACATCCTGTTCCTGTGCGATATAAAACGATTTAAATCGCAAACTCTGGAAGACAATCAAAGTTAAAAAATGTTTAGCAAATGCTATTTTTGTGATAATGATCCAAACCATCGAACTCAATGTTAAAACTATAAAGAAGTTTACATTCATAGACTAACATCGTGTAAAAATAATGTAAAATTGATTAAATGCAGCATTAAGAATCAACTTATTTATATGAGTTGTTAATATGATATGGGAATGTTAAAATTTTCACTAGTAGATAATTTTAATTATCACAGGAGAGTCAAACGATAGTTGGTATTTCAAAATGGATGCATGTAAATACTATGACGAAGTCGAAAAGATGTGTTTGATATTATAAAGACTAAAGTCGTTTACTATGGAAGCATTTTGGAGGGAAATTTTAATACCTACACCCTTATACATCGGGTAATAGACAGACTCGGTCCAATATTTGCAAGATGGTAATTAAAAGATACACAAAACCCTGACCAATTGGTCAAACTGAAACTACTATTAAGAAGGCATGTAGTAGAAATATTTGAGTTATTTGTCCTTTATACCTTAGGCTCCTATATCCAAATCTATGTAAACATCACTTCGGCAGCTTTATAATAGCATTTCGCCGGCATCCAGCGCTGGATCGTTAATCTTTGGCTCGTCGTTTGGCAGATAGTGGCGATTCGAGCGGAAGCGTCCTACGCGAGGTGTCCGCTTGACACAAGGGGAATCCGACACTCGGCAACCACCACCGATATTGAACGCGGAAACCTCACTATGTAGATCGAATTTTTATTTCGATATGCACACTGCTATCTGATAAGGAATGTTTGTTGTTGAAATTTCAAGGTATCGCAATCAGCAGTCTTGTTCCTAAAGCGTTGTTGCTTGAAGGTCGTTTCATTTGTTATCCTATCAACGTTTTTCCTTTGGGGCTATGAATGTATTCTATATCTAAAAGTGCAGCTGTGTATAATAAAGAGGATTCTGGAATAATTCGCGTATCTACACTATGAATAGCCCTCAAATATCTTTTGTAAGGATCTAGAGGGGTAAAATTAAATGAACGTCCATGACGGACCCCTATCTAACAGCCGCGCGGGGTTGTTACTCGTATCTCTGACGATAATCGGTGACGACTGTTCGTTTGTGATAATCGTGTAAGTGTGCAAACATGCAGTACATTTATAAAATTCTGAAAATCATGGTATTGTCATAAGCAAAAAAATAGAGAATCTTCTGAACTAATGTCGTTGATCAAAATGTTATCAAGGCAGACTTTAAGCAAATATATGTTTTATGTGTAGGTACTGTTCAAGTCTTAATGCATACATTTTAAGGGAACTATCTTCAGAAAATAATGTTCTTATAGTTGTAAATTCAGTAAAGCTAAAGCTGTTGGCGTCAAAAATATATTTAGTTACGATTTTCTAATTATAACAACAAGTGAGTGTAAGCATTTCGCGTGGGCGATTGGAGAGGCACCGAAATAACTGGTGTTGGCACTCGCTCGCTGGCCGCACGGCCACGGCGGCCTAATCTTACTGTCTGTCTACAGGGTTGACAGATACATCAGGAAAATATCTAACAAAAAAAAAAATAAACAATATGCGATATAAAATACGACACAGAACAAAAGTTACCTAAAATTTATCTCTCAGAAACTGTGCAGATATCAGACTTCTTAAATGTCCAAACATTGTATTGACACATTTGACAAATTAGTTAAACTAATATCTAATAATTTTAGTGATGATTACAATTTTACCATTCATAACTATGTGTTTTTACTCATAAACATTATTAATAACACTCGTGGTTCAAACAAAGTCGGTGGTGCTTTTTAAACCATACAATCTATAGACAAGAGGTGTACACCGGAGCGTACTTATTGAAACAACGCTCTTATAGATGAAATACAGAGAATTTCTGGAATAGTGAAACCTTGACGTAAAAAACTAAAAATAAACAATAGATGAAAAGACGACTGCAATTAGTATTAGCATTCATATCTTACTCCCACCATTACAAATTGCTCTCAACAGTAAAATTAGGTTCAAGATCTGGAAGAGAAGACTGATAGGTATTTTAATTAAAATAAATTGTGGAAGGTTTGTACATTTGGCAGCCCTGCTGATACTGGCTGTCGTCTAGATTTTTCACTGAAAACAGACATCTCTTTATCGAATCTATTTGTGAGAGTCTATGATCTCTCAGATGTATTTGTATCAGCTGATTTGTCGGGACGAAATTAAGTCCAGTATTCGTAACAGTAAAATAACTCGTCACAGACACGACAAAATAATGTGTTACTTCAGAAGAAATCACAACACCACAAAACAAAACATTAATAAAAATAAAAAGTAATATTTTAGATTTGAGGGATTCGCGAAGAGTTAATTGTGCATAGTTTTTTATTTACTTGTTAAATTACAAAGGATATACAAACAAAACACTGACTTGATGGTTTTGCTGTTTTTACTGTTCCACGATCTTTCTTGCAGGCTTTTGTTAGTGATTTATTGCTGTAGTTGATTGAGATTAAGAGGTTTTTACCTAAGCAGAGATGGATAGTCTACATTTTCAAAAATATTATTATTGTAAATATATAAAAGAATCTACAGAATAAAGTATCTTAATATATTATTTTGTTGATTACATACCTAACAAATCTGACGAATGATAAGAATCATTATTATTGTCACCAGTAACAACAACACATACCAACGACAATGTTGTGCAATGAAGAGGCGAGCGAGGTTGGCGTTGCGCGTGCGCACCTGGGTGCAGGAGGTGGGTGGGGTTCGCCTACTTACCCACCTTTCGACGCCGAACATAAATATCAAATTGCTCACGAGACATTGCTTTTTACCACGCTTTTATTAGCTTGGGTTGTATCTATGTAATGGAATCTTTGAGCATAAATTTGACCGATTTCCAGAAGTTTGATTAATTTGAAACTTTGCACACGTATCAAGGGCCGATGACAATGCAATAATTTAATAACAGTTTTCCCAGTTTTCCTCTGTAAGAGGGAGTAAAAGAGATAGAGCTAGCGCGCGATCTGTATCAATTATGTTTCCTGCATAGGTTTGGACTTACAGTCGGTAAAGAAGGAATCAAATCTTATAAACTAAACTAAAAAGTAAAAAATAAATTATAGTTTAAAAAACTAAAAAACCACGCTTTTAAAACAGATTGAACTAAAAAATTAAAAATAAAACTGTAGTAATCAATTGAAAAATTCATATTATTGTACAAAAAGCGTGGGGGCTTGATTTAGATTGTTGTAAATATTTTATCAATAATTTACTATATCTGTGGATATCATAACAAGCACCCCACGCTTTTTGTACAATAATATGAATTTTTCAATTGATTACTACAGTTTTATTTTTAATTTTTTAGTTCAATCTGTTTTAAAAGCGTGGTTTTTTAGTTTTTTAAATTTGAAAGATAAAACCTATTTTTAACCGACTTCCAAAAAAAGGAGGAGGTTCTCAATTCGACTGTATTTTTTTTTAAGTTTGTTTCCTCAGAACTTTTGACTGGTTGAACGGATTTTAAAAATTCTTTTTTTGTTTGAAATCTGGTGCTTCCCATGTGGTCCTAATTTTAACGAATTCATGATCTGATGGTGGAATCCGGGGAAATCGAGGGAATCCCTCAAATTTTATAAGCACGTATTACGTTTTTGCATATCTTTCTTGAGGTTTTTTCAGTATATGCGTCTGGTACTCATCATTTTATGTTGATGAGCTTATGATGGAAGGTACAACTCCTTAACGGTTAGGAGTAAGAGGATTATTATTTAAATATTATATGCGCGTATAGTCAGATAGTTGTCTTCCTTCAGGTTATTCACGTGAGCTGATGATGGAAGGTCAAACCTCTAAGCAGTTAGGAGTTGGATGATGATTCTTAAGATTCTATAGCGATGAGGGAGGGAGTTTCTCAAACAATTCATACATTTTCATCTAGAAGTCGTCATCACTATTTATGTAGGTTACTGTTACCGGCGAACAGAGGATTAATATTTGTGTAATTAATTTAACACTAAAAAGAGAAAAATAAATTATTTTTAAATAAAAAATTGAACCGACTTAAAAAAAAACACTAAAAAGTACGAAATAACACAAGAACAATGTTTTATTTTAAAACCTATTTACGTACTTACTATATTATTTTAACTACTAACAACTTAACAGATTGAAGTCGGTGCCGAGCGATATAAAATAGTAGTATAATCACTACTGAATTGATTGCCGCTCGCCAACATAGCATTTTTTTTAAATTCCATATTTGATTTGTTTGTTGCAGAATTATTTATGTATTGTTTGGGCTCGGCACCGACTTCAATCTGTTTAGTTGTAAGTAGTTAAAATAATATTGTAAAAATCAAATTAATCACGAACATTGGTTTTTTGAAAGATAAAACCTATTTTTTTTTTTTTCGTTTCTTGGGTCATATAATTATGACTGTAATGAAATGCCTGCAGGAAATTTAGGCTACCTATTCATCATAAACCGCCACAAATATTCCTAAAAAACTTTGCTGCTTCACATTTTATGTATGTCGTAGTCTTAGTACCTACACTGCACGGAAAAATTTAGGCACGATCTTCTATTTTCTTCAGTGCGTATTACTCGTATCAGCGCGATGTCTTAGCTGATTCTACTACAGGTCCAGTACCTGTAGTATCAAAGAACTATACTTACTAAGACAGCCAAGTCCTAAAAATTAGAGCAGAAAAATATTCTTTCGATCTAACTAAATGTTTTCTGCAGATTTCGTATTCGCAATTAAAAAAGATGCGGGCTCGTCAGTTAACAGCTATTTAGCTAACGTATAGGGAAAACAAAGCAATAATATAATTTAAACCCTGTTTGTTGTGTTTTAATAATTATCTAATACCATTTATGTTTTGACTGGATTTTGATTTAAATGAACCTGTATGATGAAACGGGAAAATTTGAAACAAATCCAACTTTGTGTTTTGCAACCTTTAAAACTAAAGATGATAGATATATTTGTCCAACATGTTGTTTTTAAATTACTTAGTCCCAAAACATAAATAATAATCGTTGTTATCAAACTGTGACTTGAAATAATGAATCAATTTAATTTTTATTTATGTCGATTTGGTTTCTTTTATATATCTTTCCGGATGCATAAATATGTTTAATAAACTCGTAATATACATTTATACGTAAGCTAACATATTGACGTGTTGATTTTATGAATGTCTTAAAGTACTGTAATAGTTCCAAAATATGAGCTTTGTATAAAGAGATGTTGAAAGTTAAAATAAAATACATAAAGCTCAGCATGGAGCATATCAACTCCTGTTGTTTTCTATCATCATCATCATCATCATCAGCCTATTGCAGTCCACTGCTGGACATGGGCCTCTCCAAATGCACGCCACTTAGGTCGATCCTCGGCTTCTCGCATCCAGCTCCTGCCAGCCACCTTGCGCAAATCATCACTCCACCTGGCCTGAGGGCGTCCTACATTACGTTTGCCGAGACATGGTTTCCACTCAAGAACTCGTTTATCCCATCGGTTGTCGGTTCTGCGGCTAATATGGCCAGCCCACTGCCACTTCAGCTTGCTAATCCGGTGGGCTATGTCGGTAACTCTAGTTCTCTGCCGGATCACCTCATTTCTGATTTTGTCCCTAAGAGAAACTCCGAGCATAGCTCTTTCCATAGCCCGCTGAGCGATTTTAAACTTGTGGACTAGCCGTACCGTCAGTGTCCACGTTTCGGCTCCGTATGTCATGACGGGTAGGACGCACTGATTGAAGACTTTCGTCTTGAGGCATTGTGGGATTGACGATGAGAAGACTCGACGTAGTTTCCCAAATGCTGCCCAACCCAACTGAATTCTTCTGTTCACCTCATCCTCAAAGTTGTTTTTACCTAACTGCAGTATCTGCCCAAGGTACACATATTTCTGAACAACTTCGAGGACGGCACCGTGGATCGCAATCAGTTGCGGCAGTACGTGTTCATTGAACATAACCTTGGTTTTATCCAGGTTCATCCGCAAGCCGATGCGTACAGAAGAGTCAGCCAGGTCATTCAGCATCTGTTGTAGGTCCTGCAGCGTTTCTGCCATAATGACGATGTTGTCTGCAAATCGCAAGTGAGAGATGTATTCGCCATTGATGTTGATGCCTCGTCCTTTCCAGTGCAGCGTCTTGAACATATCCTCCATTGCATTTGTGAACAATTTCGGGGAAATGACGTCCCCTTGTCTCACTCCTCGATGCAACGGTATAGGTTTTGTTTGCTGATTCTGTACTTGGACGGACATGGTGGCGGCTTTGTAGAGACATCTCATCACTTGGACGTACCGCCAATCTACTTGGCAACGCTGCAGGGACTCCAAAACGGACCAGATCTCGATCGAGTCGAAGGCTTTCTCATAGTCCACGACTGCTAGACACAGGGGCTGATTATACTCTTCGGTCTTCTGTATAATCTGCCGCACTGTGTGGATGTGGTCTATGGTGCCGTATCCGCTCCGAAATCCAGCCTGTTCCGGTGGTTGGAATTCGTCGAGTCTCTGCGCAAGGCGTATAGACGTGGTTTAGAAGGGAAATGGGTCGATAGTTCTTAAGCAGGGTCTTATCTCCTTTTTTGAAGAACAGGACGACCACACTTCTACTCCACGCCTCCGGAGTTCTCCCTTCAAACAGAACAGCGTTAAAAAGCTTTTGAAGCTCCCTCAGTACGGGTTTACCTCCAGCCTTTAGCAACTCTGTTGTAACGCCATCCTCTCCAGGGGCTTTTCCATTTTTCAGCTGTTTAAGAGCCATCTCGATTTCGCCAATGCTGACTTCTGGCAGGTCTTGAGTGTAGTGGCGTGTTAACGCGGCTCTAGGGTCCTCATTTTCGGGATCAGGTCGAGATGCATGCGAAGCGTATAACCGGCCATAGAAGCGTTCCACTTCGGAAAGGACTGCTGGCCTCGAAGCAACGAGTTCTCCACTTGCTGTGGTCAGTTTCGTCAGGTGGCTTCTTCCAAGAGATTGTACGAACACTTTCGACCCCCGATTTTGCTCGATCGCTCTTTCAATCGCAAGAAGCTCAACATGGAGCATATCAACTCCTGTTGTTTTCTATGCTCCTACTGTTTCAGGACAATTTTAGTTGCTAATATAATTTTGACTGATACAAGTAGTCTATGTTTATAGTTAAGCTACTTAGAAGATGAGAAGAATCTCTAGACAAGAAATATGTGATAAGTAGTGCACTGTTTCGGTCAGCCTGCACGATGATTAATAAGTTTTAGTACGTGACTTAATCTGTTTAGCTGCGTTTGCATTTCCATATTCGTCGCCTTGCACATTTTTCTCAGAATCATTACTTATACTTTGTTTATTACACATAACATATTTGTACTGCTTTTAGAGTAGCGGCTCTGTGTGTCTAGGACTGATTGTATCGAAACCGGTCTACTTAAAAATATATTATTGAGGTGGATCCCGCCAACACACTTCTGTGCTAGGTGTGCGCTTACGCAGACCATCGTTTCTGTGGTTTTACCACAAAGTCATTAATTGTAGTGACGTGTTTTCTCACAACATGATGTGCAAACGGTATACTTTCACTTTATAAAATGATTCAGCTCATACCGTTTTTAATAATTAAGTTTGTCATTCATGGCGATTTGATTTTGAAATATCATGTAATTTAATTTATATGATGTGAAAAATTGCATAAATAATCAATTTATGCTTTTCAAAACTAATTAAAATAATAAATTATCAAAGGTATAACCTCTTACTTAATGTCGGACTTCATATTTATATTCATATTCATATTAATTTAATCACATTAAATTTGTGACTATGCTCTACAATTAACTTTATTATTTACATTTCAATGTTCTTCATGTAACATTAGTAAAAAGGTACCTGTGTGTTTGTTTGTATAATTGTCATTTCACGTGGTCGTTGTTTGTTTACATGCAGAGTGCATCGTTCCGGCAGCTTATAAACTGGAAAGCAGGTTCCGAATGCGACCCGTCGATACAGCCGCTTAGAAAGTTACATTTCTCCAGCCTACACACACGATGAAATTATATAGGTAGTACGTTATCGACGTGTCGTAGTTCAACTCAAGGTCGCTTGTGTTTATTTCTCTAACAAACAGTGTTATACGTACCTTTTCTTTTGAATAACGTGAAATTTTTGGTTTCTGGTTGCGTAAAATCCAGTAATCCACATTTAAATGTTGCTTTATCAGACTATTCACAGTCGTTCGTGTCTTAGTAAAATTCAATTTTATAAAACTACTAGCAGTAAATACTGCTACAAGTGATTTGTAAATATTGGTATTCAAATGAGGTTAGCTCCTCAACTTTGGCAATGACGTGTTTGTGTTTATGCAAACATTAAATATGATAGTAGGTACTTAAGCCTAATATTTTTTTTTTAGAAAAGGAAGTGTGATTATTGAAAACAAAAAAACGTATGTTTGCCTCCATCAAAACAAACATTTGATACCACATTTGTGGTTGATGACTCGTTAAAGGATATCTTGTGGTCTCATTGGTGATTGATTTGTTGTAACGACAAACCTGCCAAATATGTATTTTTTCGGTTACTGCATGTGCTCAGGTTTCAAAGCAGGAAGAAGAAACGGAATACGAGTACCTATGTACCTTTGTTGCACACGACAATGTTTCTAGCGTACAATGAATGTAACTTGATTCTAAGGTAACTTCGTAAGGGTCAATTTCAAAGGCTTTCGAAGACAGCACATTCCACAAACTATAAATATAAATGCAGAAAGGTGAAGCTTATCGCTCGCTAAAAACTATTTCCGAAAAATTGTTGCAAATTTAATGTTAAAACGTCAAAATATTGACATCAAAAACATCAATGTGTTGTAGTAGGTACCTACATAAATCTCAGCATAACTGAAAATAGCAACTGTTTATTCTTAACCAAGGTTTTTTAAATAATGAAAAATAAACGAGATAACATTGAGGCTGTCGCAGTATCATGCCATGTTTTAACCTCCTCAAAATTTGAACATCGGCCAAAAGCGACCCAACTGCTTGCAACAAGGAAAAAATAACTTGTCAAAGGTTACATAACAGGAATTCTTTCTTCAATAACAGGTAATGGATGGATATTTGATGTATAATATCATTAACTGATTCAAATGAAATATTCAATTCAATTCAATTCAAATTGTTTGATGCGTCTTAGCATTCTGCAGGTGACACTTAAATTACAAGCCATATTGTTTAGAATAAATTATTAAGTTCATATTTATGCAATCATATTAAATTTTGGTATTGAACGAAAAATATGAACGTTTGGTGGTTAAGTGATATTAAAAAAACTTAATCCTGTAAGATCTTAAGCGCAGTTTAAAGTCACCGACCTTAAAGTCTTAAGAATTAAGTTCAAGCATGTTCGAGCGATAATTCTTTAAACTAATGACTCGAAGAATGTTTCCGGGTGACCCGAATTGGAAATAGATCTTCTTAGCTTTCTGATACATTGTTTGGTGCTTTAGCTTATAATCTATGAAATTACTTAGCGTTTCTTTCTATTTCATATAAATTGAGAACTGAACCATGAATAAGTTAGTGGTTTTTTAAGTAAATTACTATCTCCA
This sequence comes from Anania crocealis, assembly GCA_949315895.1. Taxonomy (NCBI): domain Eukaryota; kingdom Metazoa; phylum Arthropoda; class Insecta; order Lepidoptera; family Crambidae; genus Anania; species Anania crocealis. Next base: position 12,305,888 of record OX438864.1, read on the forward strand.
TAACCTGTTTCGAGATAAAAACCACTTTCACGGCAGATTTCTAAGGTATCAAAACACTGATGATACTATTATGAATTCTCTTCTACGGTTCGCATTTCTAAATCTTAGACATATAGGAGCTATGGTTGTAATCACTGGAATACATTTATTTCACTTGTTTATTTACAACCATGACATCAGCAACTATTTGTAGATATTGTGAATTAATTTGATAAACGGTGTATGTTTCGAAAGTATTCATGACTTCAAATATCGGTTGTTTCATTTTGGGTAATCTGAATGGAACCAGGAAAACATCTGACACGAGTGTGTGCTAGTGACCTCCTTGCGGAAGAGTGAGTGATTCCAATGTTTCGCAGTAAAGCGAGTGGTTAGGTGACTTTTCCGTTCGGTCGCATCTCAAGTTGGTCGGCCGCGACATTGACCCGGCATACATGATCGGGCAATGCACTGAGTGTCGCAGGCTCTTTGTTTATATCCTCCGAGGTTCACGTTCGTTGTCCTCGACTAAGAAGTTATCTAGCCAGCAAAAGCTAAACATTAAACACCGATATTATGACACCCGTGTAGGATGTTCTGCTATAGCAAGCAAATTGTGATTTTTTTTGCAAGACTCCGATATTCATTTGCATCTGCCAAGATATTGTATTTCTTATAAGACTTGAGAAATGCGATTAATCTAATTTTATTGTTAGGAATTATCTTGACTCTATAGGTACTTATTTTCATTCCTATTGTGATTTTTTGCATGAAGGTATGTATATTTTCCTATAGCTTTTTAAGAGGTATTAAAAAACCATATCCGAGTCTTAGTTTATTACTTTTCTAAATATTAAAAAATGTTGTATAGGTATATTTAAGATATTTCAGTAAAATTCCCAGGTTTGGGTGTTGAAAAGTCAATAGATCGTTTAATTTAACTATGCTAGAATGTAATGTGTTAGTGCCCTATATACATAAAAATGTCCACAGTGCAAGTCGACATCGCTTTCGTAAGTCGTTAATGACATTCCACTTGGGTTGAGCTCACTGGGTGCGTCAGAGCGTTCGTCACGGACCTGCAGGCATTGCGGGAATAGCAACATCCAAGATGCATTTCACGTAGACACCAAAAGCTGAGCAGTTTCCTGAAATATGGGTTTCATGGTGACGTAAAGACGGACGCCCGCGCTTTCAGCGGCGCCTGCGCTGGACCCATTTTAGGACATGACTAACGGAAATTCGACTCCTCTCTCTCTGGCTCGTTCTCTCCCGTGGGACGCGACGTGCGCACGTCCCGCTCGCACGTAAAGCTCCAAGAAATCTTTTAATAGTGTCCACGGCCGCGATCTACTTACAACGGCGGGAAATGTGCACGATTAACTTTGAATTTTTGAATATACGCGCGGATATCCGTTTGAAAATACTTTTTTTTTTAAAATATATGTTTTCAAATTTTAAATACTTCATGAAGTTCAATGGCACACAAACATATACCTGGTAAAATTTATTGGTTCAGAAATATAAAACTAGTCTTCTTCAATGACATGTTGAGGCTGCGCACTAAGAATAGATTCATAATCCGATTTTATTACAGCTCTGCTAATTCGAAGACGAAATAGCTCAGACAGATATTTATCAACTTGCGCATTTTTATAAGCAGTTAGGAGCCTTCATGTGGAAATTATTGATGATAGTGAAAAAATTGTAAATACACAAACATGACTCACGACCAAGATAAGGTTTTCCTGTCGATACGTTATTAAGTGCGAGCGACATTGCTAAACAGTATTGTTAAAGAGACGGTATTCGTTTGCCTACCCCTCTTCTAGTCTGTCAACATAGGTGAATGGAACTGACCTTTTTCTGTTGTTTCTCCCAAGCCGGGTCTAAAAGACCCTCACGCTCCCACTCCTCCTCCTGTTCCATGTACCCGTCCCCGTACTCATAGTTATTTGTTATCACCCCGTTGTCCATCATCATGGTCATCGCACTGACCGTCGATTTCGATGTTCGTTCGAGCCTATGACCGCGAACTCGCGTGTGATGGTTCGCACCGCGCACTGCAACAAGCAGCCGGCCGCACGCCCGCTGCGAGAACACTGGCGCACGAGCGCTCTCTGCGGCGGCGTGAGGAACTTTTTATGCGTTCCGTTTTACAAAGGTGCGTGACTGTCAAATTTTAAAAATTTAAAAGTTTTGGTGTTTCATTCGGAGCAGTGTGGAATGGACTAAAATTAAGGAGTGATTAAAAAGCGCCCGGTGGAACATGATTGTTAGAAGGAAGAGAATTATTAATGAAGAGATTGATCACGCTTCTATTAGATCTTCTATTAGTACTCAATGATGATTGATCCATTATTTATTCAAAAATTTGTATTTTACTATTTTGTAATTGCAGTAAGGCTAGCTACGACAGTGTTATTTTAAATTAATAACAGCTAGGTTCATTTTTGTATCTTTTCTAGTATAAATAAATTTGACTCTCTAACTCTGTCGAAGACGTACCTACGCCGCACGCAGTCAGTCAGTTTAGCTGCGTATGCCGTTTAAAAGATAAAATAGCATAATTTTACTATGTACTAGGTTATAAATTTACCTTTCCTTCTCAATATTCAGGCTACATAGTGTGGGAAGTTCGTACCTATACGCGACCTTAGAATAAGTACGCAACATTGTATTCGAAATTTACCAGACAGTTGTTGTACGTGAACTAGGTACTTTAATAACATGTCTGTCACCGTTAAATTGTGAGATCAGTCAGTTCACAAAACAACGCGAGGGATTATAAACTAACGGTGGGTTAGATTAGGTTAGATTGTAATCCATCGACGTTAAATTATGAACTAACGAAGTTTACAATTTTACGGTGACATGTCTGTCCATTGTTTTTTAGGAAGAATGTGTAGCTTTGTACATGTATTTTTGTGTAATGATTAATACCTACTTCACTATATTATAGACAAAGTAAAAGAGAATGCAGTATAAAGCTTTTAGGGTTCTTATAATTAAATATCAATAGAACTATGTGAGCGTGCTTATTTCTAACCTCAGAACAATAGTCTGCTTGCCATAGATAACATAATCATATTTTAGGTTCATACCACAGATTAAACATATCCAAGTCTATACTTTACATCTCCCTTTCTTTGTAAAGAAACTAAAAACATTAGTTTACAAATTTAGATACATTTTTGTTGAGTATGATTATACATTTATACATCCATTTAATATATATCCATAATGCAAATATTTTACTTTTAATGGTTTTACTCTACAAGACAATTTGCTATTTAATCATAACTTTAGAACAATATTATTACACAGCACTAATTACTACAAATTAAGTTAAGTTATATTAAAGATCAAGTCTATTTATTGGTTTAATTATTCTTCCAAACCTTGATGATCGTGGTGCTGTCACTGGTTGCGCTGAGATTGGATTCTGAACTTGATTGGTAGTGCTTGTTGATGCTGGGATAGACATAGTAACAGATGGTGACTGAGCTTGCTCTGGAACATGTTGTATGGTTGGTTCTTGATCATATTTAGACTCCGGTACTACTACTCTGTTATTTGTTATGTCTGCTTGTGTCTTATGCAGATGACTAAAGTTTCTTCGTAAAACTTGGCCTTTATCTGTCTGAATTATTACTGATCTTGGTAGACCATCAGGTTTTTCTATCACTTTCGCCCCTTCCCAATGACGATGAGAAACTTGGCGTCTGACTTTATCATTAGTATTCAAACTTACTGGCTTTGTAGTATGTTTATTACTGTAGTTAACTTGTTTCTCTCTTAATCTTTGTAGTTCTGTAGTCACTCCTTGTATTATTTTGGGCTTTAAGCTATTATCACTTGTAGGTAATGGAGATCTTGTTATTCTACTAAACAGTCGTTGATTAGGTGAGCCCAAATTATCATTTCGTGGTGTATTTCTCCAATTTAATAAGGCAAGTTGAACATCTGACTGGTCAATGCTACATTTTTTTAGTATGTTCTTTGCTGTTTGAACTGCTCTTTCGGCAAGTCCGTTGCCTTGATGGTGATGAGGACTGGATGTGACATGGTTAAATCTCCATTCTTTTTGAAAGTTCCTGAATTCTCTAGACATATATTGTGTTCCATTGTCAGTTTGAAATTCTTCTGGAACTCCATGTACTGAGAACCATTTTTTTAGTTGCTCAATTACTTCAAGTGATGACTGACTCTTTAGTTGTTGAAAATCTAGATATCCAGAATAACTATCACAGATTACTAAGTAGGTTTTTCCTTTTAATTCAAATAGATCTGATGCAACTATTTGCCAGGGAAGTGTAGGAATCTTCTTTATTAGTACTGTATTTTTAATGTTGTCTCTTTGTGTTTGTTCACAGACGGAGCAACCTCGGACTAGTTTTATAATGTCATCATATTGTCCTTTCCAATAAAGAAATTGTCGTGCTCTTCTTAAACAGCTTTGTATTCCAAGATGTCCTTGATGAATATTCTTTAACATTTTAGGTATTTGTGATTTAGGTACTACAATTTTATCACCTTTGTAAATAATTCCTTAATAACAACTTAATTCTTCTTTAAAGTTAAAGTAATGTTGTATCTCTTTAGGTAGGTTGTTGATATTATCTGGGAATCCTTGCATTATTGTTTTCAGTAGTAATTGTAAATATTGGTCTTCTTTTGTAGCATTAATTAGTTCTTGTTTAGCGTCTAATGACATAGGTAGTATTATAGCAATTTTTAAATTTTCTTCTGGGTCATATTTCAGGTTAGATGCATCACAGTCTCGGCTAAGAAAGTCCGCTAAGGGTATTTCTGTGCCCTTTTTAAATGTGACTTTTGGTGAGTATGGTGTGAGATTAAACATAATGCGCTGCAATCTGGCTGGAGCAGACTGTATATTTTTCTTGAAAATTGTCTCAAGTGGCTTATGGTCTGATTCCACTGTCAGTTCTTTGCCATAAACATATTCATGAAACTTCTTACATCCAAACAGTATAGCAAGTGCTTCTTTTTCTATTTGTGGATAATTCTGCTCGGATTTGGATAAAGTTCTAGCTCCATATGCTATTGGTTGTCCTTCTTGTAGTAATGCAGCTCCGAGATTTTTTGAACTTGCATCAACTGTCAAAGTTACAGGTTTGTTTACATCATAAAGTCTCAGTACTGGTGGACTTTGCAGTACTTGTTTTATTTTGTTGAATGTTTCTTCATGGTGAGCTTCCCATGTAAAATTAACATTTTTATGTAGTAACTCTCTTAATGGATTTGTTAGTTCCGACATGTTAGGAATGAATTTATTTAGGTATGTGATCATCCCTAGCAGTCTCTGAAGCTCTGTCTTATTTGTTGGTGTTTTCATGGCTTGTATAGCCTCCACTTTATCTGGATCTGCTTCTAGTCCATTTGCTGAAACAATATGTCCTAAGAATTTTATTTTTTTAGCTTCAAGAATGCACTTCTGTTTGTTAAGTTTAAATCCGGATTTATTGAGTATTTCTATAACATCTCTTACAGTTTCACGTAACTGATCTTTAGTTTTCGCATGTATAAAAATATCATCGATCGATACCTTCACATTTTTAAATTTACTTAGTAGATTTGTCAATATTTCTTGAAAAATTTCAGGTGCTGATGATACACCAAAAGGGAGTCTCTTAAAGGAATATCTCCCCCAAGGGGTTGCAAACGTCAATATCTTTTGTGTTCTTTCTGATAGTTTAATTTGCCAAAATCCTTTTGTGCAATCTAATAATGCAAAGAATTGAGAACCTTTAATGTCAGCTGATATCTCTTCTATAGTGGTGAGTGGAAAATGACGTCTCATAATATTTTTATTGACATCTGATGGATCTATACAGATTCTTATTTTATCCTTTTGTCTGACTACCACCATTGGGCTGACAGCAGGGGTTGGCTCTGTTTCTGGTTTAATGACATCCAAGTTTACCATTCTGTCAAGTTCTTGCTTTACCTCATCTCTTATGGCATGTGGTATTCTTCTAGATGGTTTAATTTCAAGTTTTGGATTTTCTATCAGGTCGATATCATATTCATAGCCTTTGTAACAGCCTAAGCCTTTAAATATATCTTCAGAGCATTGACTCTCTTTCAATGTTTTGACTCTTGCGATTAGTCCTAATTTGTCACAAGTAAAAATTGGTTACATCTTCTTGAACTACTTTGAATGTAATTATGGATTCTTCATTTTTTAGTTTACACAGTAATTCTGCTTCACCTAGGACTGCCATTTTATCATCTGTGTAACTTATAAGATTTTTTGTTCGGCTTGTTTTAAGACTTGTTTTTGTTTTGTCCAACAAATGTTTAGGTAATACGTTGCATTCTGCCCCAGTGTCTAGCTTCACAGTAAACTTTATAGTACCAACTTGTACTTTTTCAGTCCAGTTTTTCTTTTCACCGGCACTTACAGTAGATACATACATGTCATCTTCAGAATTAGAGTTTTCTTCTAGTACATTAACTCTATTTTTTAGTTTAGTGTCATATTTCTTCTTAGTTTTACACATTTTAGCAAAATGACCATTTTTATTGCACTTAATACATGGTTTGTTAAAAGCGGGGCATTCTCTGCGTTTATGGTTTGTACCACATCGTCTGCAGTCAAAATTCTTGTTTTGTTCTTTTTTCATGTGTACATTTTTTACAATTGAGACCTTATCTACTTTATTTTTATTTTCAAACTCATCCAGTAGTTTGGAAGCCTGCTCACTTGTTTTACAGATCGTTATCGCTTTTGTTAAGTCTAGTTGATGTTCTATCAGTAGTTTTTCTCTTACTTGATTAGATCTAATTCCAAAAACGATCTTGTCTTTTAACATTTCGTCAAGTAAATTGTCAAATTCACATTTGCTTGCTTGAGTTTTTATTCTGGTCAGAAACTCGTTAAAGTGTTCGTCTTCGTATTGTTCGATCTTGAAGAATATATCTTTCAAATGAAATATTTGATCTTGGCGCAAAATACTCTTTAAACCTATTTTTTATGGTTTGTATGTTGTTTTCTTCAGTATCGCTTAGATTAAAGCTATTGAATATCTCGATCGCGTCTGGACCTATAACAGCCATAAAAGTCGCTGCTTGTACCTTAGCTGGCTTTTTGTCTAATTGAATTGCTGTAGCGTACCATTCGAACTGTTGTAGCCATTTTTTCCAGCACGTTGGTTTATCAGAATCAATTTGCAGGTTACCAGGCGGCTTTATTCCAGATACGGCATCATTTGTGGCCATTTTACAACTTTCTCACTAAATACGTTTCTAATTTATTTAAGAACACTTCTGACACCATGTAGCGTTGTTTTTAGGGTTCTTATAATAAAATATCAATAGAGCTATGTGAGCGTGTTTATTTCTAACCTCAGAACAATAGTCTGCTTGCCATAGATAACATAATCATATTTTAGGTTCATACCACAGATTAAACATATCCAAGTCTATACTTTACACTTGTATTGTTAAATACTTATTTTCTGTTAAACACATTTCAAAATATTTTCTACCTTACATAGTATTAGCGCTTGATATCAGTCGATGTCATTGTTCCGAAGAGGTACCTAGTAAGTAGGTGGTGAGTGGTGGGTAGGTAGTTTAAAAGCACATTGTAGAGCGTGCTTGTAAAATAAATAAAAATGTTTGTAAGTTTACCTATATACTTTTTTTAGGGACAAACAAAATGAAACATGACTAAAATACACAAAAAAATTTATTCACCACATAAAATTTCATTGGATAATAATCTTGCTCATGCAAAATAACAGTTATAATTTAATATTCTTTAAAGATCCCACATATTAACATACTTATAGCAACGTACACGATCACAGGAAGGTTAAAATTTCGGAATAGAAAACTTATTTCACCATTTAAGAGCTTTGCCAAGTTAATGTATTGGTGTTACTACAAATAAATCTATTAACACGTAGGTATATATTATGAGTATTACAAGCATAAGTAAACTCATAAGATACTAGGTTCCATGCAAGTTGTAATACAGCTTCATTTAACATCCATTGAATTATTATATTTATACAATATTCATAAATTTATATTCACGGTCAATGGCATAATATTACAATGATAATAAGTATAATCCACAAAGCTTTGAGCAAAATCACAATAAACTAAAGATACACACCGTTCCACAATAAGAAGATATAAGTATTTTTGTATATTCTCATTAGTATAAAAACATTACCGACGATTCAACTTTTTAATTTATGCCTTTTCCAGGATTTAAGAAACGGTTAAAATTTTAGGCTACATATTTTTTTATATTATTAACACTTATTTTTTAAACAATTCTTTGATATTGTCGACCCGTTTCGTACTTGATGCAAATAAAAATGGAAACTACTTCCATGTATATAATAATAAATACGCTACATAGGAAATTGCTTAATAAGAGTTTCTCTGATGGGATAGCAAATGTGCCTACACCATCCTATTTATAATTATTTCTCATTTAGACACTTATATGCTCGATTTGGGTAAAATTAAAACTGCGAGCCTACCTTACACCATTATAATTGTATTATCATAGTCACAGATTTGATCATTTTAGAACAAGTGACTTCGTCGTTCGTGGATCCATCTCAAAAACTTACACAACTATAAGAAAACGTAGGTATACGGGTAAATTTAACCATTTTTGACAACGATTTGATATTTTTGACTGACGAAACGGGTCTCTGTGTATTTATTTAGTTATGCGACTTAAGATTGATACAAATATTACTTCAGTTACTTAAGTTCTTAGTAACGATATTTTATTAACATATCAATACATGTCTTACAGTTAGTTAGTAGTTATAGCATAGTAATTACGTTGATAGTAGTACCGGACATTTTGATGACAGTAATCCGCGTCGCAATGAAATTTATAGCACTTTTACCTGCAGCACCTTTTTTGGGAATGAGTATGGTGATACAGATAAAAGAAAATGTTCAAACAAAAAAAATATATAGATTACGTCGAGTCGCCGACGACAAGGATAAAACTAAGAATTTCTAATTAATGCCAAACAGTCACCATTGAATCACTGATTTAACCACTTGAAATTTGGAACTCACTTAAATTATTGTTTACGCTAGGTAACATATTTTTGTCTTATACAAATCTGAGTGTACTATTCTTTAGATATGACAGTCAAAAACTTGGAATTGGCATTGTATATATAGGTATTAAGCATTTAATTTATTATTATCGGAATGCAACGCGGCTTACCATAAACAATTGGTGCATACACATGCTTTTTTTCATAATTACTATGATATAGCTAGAAAAGCTAGAATAGCTAGAGATTTAGTAGAAAACAACTAAATACTGACAGTTACAATAGTAATTACAAACTATAGCTATGCAGTCGGTGAACATCATCATCAGGTAGGTTTCGAACTTAAAAGTATTAGCACAGACCATAAAGTTAAAATAAAATCAATTTATAAATTGCATTTTCAACTTTAAGGACGAATATAATGAAATAATTATTGTAGTAAAGTAAATAAATAAGTACCACTCAATGATTCAGATCGATATTTTGTTTTCATTCATCCAGGATTTGCGGATTAAAAACGTAATAACTTGTGCGACTGAAAGCTAAAGGACCTAAGTAATTTAATATATTAAGTATTATCAATATTATTTTGTAAACATTGATTTGAAAGTATTTATTTTGCACAGGAAAAGATGCAGGAGGCATATACATATCTTGTGGTACACGACGTACATATCATACTTATAAAATATTTTCCAACATTTACCAAGGCTTTTAGCAGTTCAACTATGACAACATTATGAAGACATCCGAAGAACCAGATTTGCTATACATTTAATTATATTTTACTATTCTACAAACAAATTTTCTAAACAATATATATTTTTACATTTTATTTTAAGTTTTGTGTAGTTAACTAGATCAACATTTATTACTGAAGTTTTACACTAATAATATTTTTAGAATAATTCCACTACATGATTTACGAATCAGTCATTTTTATAAGAGGTTGTGGTATAATAATAATATGTGGAATTGAAAATTAATCTCGAGTACACCTTTTAAAAAAGTGATATGAGGTTCAGGTAAATGTCAACAAGTTTACCAGATTTTGTGCCACATCTATAGGAAAAGATAAATTGTTTTGGAAAGTCTTACAAACTGTATTCAGAGTCTAGTATTATTTTTAAATTTTCTAAAGAACAACTACTGGTGTAAAAATAAAATTTTGAAAAATATTGGTTTTTATTCATTTATTTACCAAACCAATTTAAAATTACACTCTCACTGATCACAGTAGGTAATATTTTTGTACCTGGAGTAAACTATTGCCAGACTAAGTATGATTACACATCTCTTTGGTACCAAAAATAGAGACGATTATGCTGAACACATCTAGCTAGATGTAAAAAATATAGGTATCAATGAACAACAACAAGAAATAGGTATCCGAGAAGTGTACAAATATTTCTCGCACCTCTACTAAAGTACACCTAATAACAATAATACTTTTAGAAGGCGTCAACATACCACAATTTAAGAAGGACCCAGTCGAAACACTTCATAATCTATCTAATACACTGATAATCCTCACAGCGCCTCGTTTAAATACCATAGTCAAAACTTTCGAATTCTGAGAACCTTGAGTCTTGTTTCTGTAAGCGTTGCTGGCAGGCTTCTAGGTAGCTGTCTTGGATCCTGTACATTCCTGAGTTGGCCTGATACATCAACGTCTCCAGGATACGCTCGTTTTTGATAGCTTTTGACGGGAGGACCACTTTGATCAATTCCTGCGGCGAAATCCTATACAGCTTTAGGTCTCTAGCTAACCTCTCCATAATGCATTTAAATTCATTTTTGGCATCAGTCTTATTAGCAGATTTGGATTTGATCTTGTTTCGGGCCCAGCTGAGCATAGCCTCAAACTTCCTCACCTCGGGGACCTCCAGACTTCGGCACATGATCATTTGGACCATAGACTCTGAGAGATTGAGGAATTCAGGCGTCTGGAATAATGCATAAGCACGCTGCTCGATGAAGGCCTGGATCATATTTACTAATTCCATCGCTGACGTGTATCGCCAGTAGTAGTTTTCTAGAGATATGAGCATGGTGCATACCTGAAAAGATGATAATGTCATCAACATATACATTATAATACACAATCAACATAATCGATAGAAGAAGTCCGGTAGTTGAAATTATGTAATCAAGCTTACAAAACCATAATAGGTAAATGAAAGTGCTAGGTTTAATTTTAGTGGGGTTCATATTTTGGATTACACGGTAATAAACCGCAGCTTCTTATGCAATGTCCGGTATAACACGTAGTTGTAATCCTTCGAAATATTTAATGGTTTCAGTTATTATCTGTGGTTGAGATTCAAAAGATTTATTATGAAACATTTTTAGCAAGATAGGGTAGGTTAAAAGAAAATTAGATCTTCGTTTTATATCGAACGGATATTAGCAGTAGGCTACGCTGAATTTCTGATTTTGCCGTTCGGAACAAAGAATAGCTTCCAGTTTACTTACGACTTCTATCCTAAGAAATTGTTTGGCATGGTGGAAGCAAGCTTGCAGTAGTTCCGGTAAGTCGTAGTGTTCTGCTGCACAAATGAGGCCTGGTATAGATGCACAAGTCAGTGGACAGCTGCCGGTGTGGAGGTAGTCGAGCAGGATGCGGAATGTCTCCGGATCGAACTCGATTATAGAAAACTGGATGGACAAACAACGAAAATTGTTAATCAAGGTCTCTATGATACGAGTAGTTTTTATTTAAAAAGACTCTGTAAAAACTTGTATTTAATAAAAAATAAAAAAAGCGAGGGGTAAGCCATCAATTTAAAATTTGTAGCTTATTTTCGACAGTTAAATTTTTGTGAAAAAGTAGAAAGAAATTGGTTAACCTTTTGAAAAGTAATGCGTGATTCTAAATAAAAAAAAAACCCTGTTTCTACGAGTACCTTCGAAATTAATAATTCTAGAGTATACATGAAACCGCCAAATGATTGTAATTATATGTTTGGGTCTTTTTAGAAAATTCTTTTTCTAACGATATTCAGCTACGTGTAAATGACTTACGTAAGTATTTTGTTATTATTCGCAATTTAGTGATTAAGGTTTAGCGTTACCTCAGTCTGTGCTAGTTTGGCGCGATCCACTTTTTGTGCGTCTGCGCATACCGACAGTCTTGGTACTGCTAGAGCTGCGTTCTTGTCTTTTTCTTTATCTTTTCCTTCTTTATCTGAAAAAAAAAAAAGTTTAACTTTAATTACCTAAATATGGAAAAATTATTTACGTTAGGAAACATGCCAGTGTCTCTTTTGTTTCAGAAGTGTCAAATATTGAGTTTAGTTAGCCCTTAACACTTAGAATTACATGTCATAAAATATACGACATGTACAAGTGCTTACCATAAATGTAACATCACCCAAAAAATGTGACAAGTACCCTATGTCCCTATTCAAAGCAAAAAAAACAATGAAATTGAATTGTATTAAAAAGATATCGTTGTACCTATATGTAAATACCACGTTTGTGCTTCCAATACAAAAGTAGATACACATCGTTAGAGCCATTTCCAAAATTCACAAAATAAATTTACCTACATATGCTACAAATGCTCATTTAAATAATATATAATGTAAGAAACTTAAAACGTCATTGATGTTCCAAACATGTTCAGAAACCTGTAGCAATGACGTTTTAATCTCTGATATCAAATACCATTCAACAAAACCTGCCGTTGTGCTGTAGTGGTTATTTCAAAAACTACGAATGGTTTAAAGTCTTATTTACCATCTATACTTACTTGAGCAGTCCTGCGAGCTGGCCCACTTCTTCTTGTCATCCGCGTTGAGCTGCGAGTGTTGCTTGCGTATGGACCGACCCCAGCCCGCCGTTATCGTACCGAGCCGGGAGAATGCCCTTTTCACCATCGGGGAACTTGGCACACTTTTGGGTCTGGAATTGTATTGAATAGCAATAAAAAAGTTTAGGTTAGGTTAGGTTTTACAGCGAAGAGCAGATACAGAATTTACGGTACGGTATAGCAGCATATTGTTTATAAGGACAGGTTTATATTATATAAACAGGGTAAAATTTTAACCACCTTCCAAATTTTAATTTATCACTAGAGTTATTTAATTCGGGGTTTATACCATGTACCTTATTTATTATATTACCGAAATATCGGAACTCATAATAAATAAGGTACATGGTATAAACCCCGAATTAAATAACTCTTGTGATAGTGACCATGAAAGTTTAAATTTAATATATCAATCTACGAGGCGAAAAACAAATGACGTATTTTTTTTTGGTATAGTCCAGTATAAAAATGTCAAGATAAAGCACTTAGAAAATGTCCGCCAATAAATCTAAAATTTTTGATACGGCCGTCTAGCAACACTTTTTTTACGCAATGCACATCACATTCATTTATTACGACACTAGTCATAAGTTTTTGATTTTCCCTTTTTACCTAAACAGGCCTAAAACTGTAAAAATGTAAAACTATATTGCGAAAAATATTTTCGGGTTAAAACATGATTTACATTTTTTACTCCATACTGAACACCTAAAAAAATTTTGGAAAGTGGTTAAAATTTCATCCTGTATAAACTTAACTAGATAAGGTCTTAAGGTACTCATATGAAAAACATGTTTATCAACCAATAAATTATTTTGTAGTTTTTTTTTGTATGTGTTTGAAATTTTTTTCCGAAGTACACTTATATTGACTTATCTACGGAAATATTGAGGAGTATATGGATACACTATATAGGTTGTTATATTAAAAAGACGGATGTGTTCATCAAGACAAACATCTTTTATTTTTCCACTAGCTGTTGCCCGCGACTTCGTACGTGTCAGTTTATATTATTATGATCGCGATTATTTTTGCAACATTTTTCACTGATGCTTCGCTCCTATTGGTCGCAGCGTGAAGTTATATAGCCTAAAGCCTTCCTCGATAAATGGACTATCCAACACAGAAAGAATTTTTCAAATCGGACCAGTACTTCCTGAGATTAGCGCGTTCAAACAAACAAAAAAACAAACAAACAAACAAACTCTTCAGCTTTATAATATTAGTATAGATAGAAATAGTTACTGTTTACGCGTGGAATTTAATTTTAGACTACCTGAACATCCGTACATTTTTTCGGGATAAAAAAATTGCCAATTATGACCTATTTCAAGACTGTGACAAGAGTTTTTTTTATAAATAAGATATATATATATATATATATATATATATTATGTAGGTATGCATTATTATAAACTAGTTAGATTTATTAATATGATAAACAATATTTTCACTGAATGTTAAGTAAGTAAGAGTAAGATCCACGGATCGGGCAACCAAAAAGTTTCAAATTTCGCATTTGGCAAGCGTGGTGATTATGCCTGTACCCATCATAGCTAAGTAACTTGAATTCAATTATGGAGGCTTTTGCTTTGCAGCGGGGTAATTAGAGGCCGGTACTTTTACCCCTTCTCGTCCTATCCTAGGTTTTTAAGAAGAGGGGTAGCATTGTCCTCGCTCTAAGTAATATCGCCAACCATCCAGCCAAGCTTAGTAAGTATAGAACTTAGCAGCGTATTACTGTGGGCTGGTGATGATGATTGAATTATTCGAATATGTGCTTAAAGGAAGAAGTAGCAGTAACGATTCAGAAGACCAAACTCACCTTGGTGATTCTATATCGGGCACTTGTAGGAAGTTACTACTTTTTTGTCTTGCTGGCGTCGGTGATAATAATGTTGGTGCTGGCCTAGCTAACAACTCTGCAACTGGCACTTGTGGAGATCCGAACCCAGTCTGGATGCCATACAACATCTCTTGGAAGACTCTGCAAGAGTAGAACAGTCGCACATGTAGGCGCCTACATGACTATAATACTAAACATTTTAAATCTATAAAATCTCTTGTCAACTTTTGTTTTATGATTTATTAATTTTAAATGTCTATCTATTATTTCTAGTCAGGTATGTCGCGTATTCTAGTCAGGTAGTAATTGATGAGTAGAACCATATTAATATCACATAATTTTAAACAAGTTTTAGTTCTACCTGCTTCTAACTCCTAATATTGCTCGGACTCCTATAAATTTCGTCTTCTGCTTAGATTGCCCGACGAGAAAAACGACATCAAAAAGCTGAGCGTTCTGGGCTATATTCAGCTCGTTGTTCAGGAACACGCGGGTAAAGTCTTTTGCGAGCTGGTCGTAGTCTTCAAACTGGTCTCTGACGGAGTCGAGGAGAGGAGATGATGGCCGCATGTGGCCAATAGGGCGCCATGAACCTGGAATGTCACAATTACACTAGATTACAAACCTATTAATGAATGATCAATTGACGAGCATGTTAGTGTAGTGGTGTGGTAGTTCGGATACTACGCAAGGATCTCGGGTTCAGATTCTGGTCGGGTCAATTTAAAAATAATATTGGGTCTGGAAAGTGTTGGAGTTTATAGGCGTTCTTTGGAAGGCACGTTAAGCCGCTGACACGGGCTTCTTATTTTATAAATGTATAAGAAGTTCATTCACTCTGATATCAGACTATACTTGATGGATAGCCATACGATAAGAAGAAAAATGACGAAAAATCAAGACGAGAAAGCGAGAAACGAGAAAGAAAGAAGTTTAGATTAAGTCTAGTACTCACCCCTCCTGTACGGCTTAGGTATTTGTCCAGTTTCGGCATGGTTCTGCAAGTTAGCAACGATATCTTCTAACATCTGACTACGCGTTCTTTCTTGCATTCTCGCGAATTTTGGTGCTGAATATGACGCTCTTTCACCGTTTACTATTTTTGTAAGCAGCCACTCTCTGAAAAAAGTTTGATAAAAGTCAAGGACAGTTCCATTTAAATTTATGATACCTTTCACTTTTGCGCTCCTTGTCAAAGTTTATAAAGCTATTATTATGCATTGCGTCAAATTTGTCATTTAACTTTGGCTATTAGACGTTTTCCCCGCTTAACTAAACCTTCTTAAAGTTACCTTGCTAAACTGAGCGGTGCACTCAATCTAAGTTCCATAACTTGAACTGCATAGTTGATGCATAGTTATCTGAACACCGGGCCTTTTCTGGTGAAGCTTTTGTAGCAATTGACCTCAGACTTTTATATGTATACACTGAATTCTATATGTAAAAGTGGGCCTATTTTTATCTCAGTAGGTCTCAAGAATAAATGTTTTGGTATGACAATGTATTTATATTTAAATATTTCTACTAATACTTTTTAAACTTAGTAACCGTTTTATCTAAATTTTAATAGTAATGTGTGTATACCATTTTCCGCTCTATATGAAATAATTATCTGAAATGGCTAAAGTTTCTGCTGGATTTTATTGCAAAGACAATTTTGCTGTATATTCGTAATCGAACTGGTATATTAAAAGATCCCAACTTATTACTCGTACATTACCTGAACATAGGGCCTTTGTCAAACACACTCTGCTCCCAGAGGTATGGCTTGTAGGCGCCGACTTCGTCCCTTGTCACAACCGACACTTCGTATCTCGTCGGCCTCCTTTTGATTTTTGCTGATACTCGTACTGGAATTTTTTGAACTACTTGAATATAATGTGTTATGAAAGTAAAAATGGGCTTGATGTAAAATTAAATTATATGAAAATACTGAATTGGTTTCCACGACGAGTAAAATCAGGTAAAATGTGTTTTATTCGTAGGAGATAATGCAAAAATTGTATTATGGTACTTTAGTAGATGACCGATGTGGGCTAACGTTATAACAGATATTGTTTGACGAAATGGCGTATGAAGTTGACGTACAAATTATAGCCTTACCTAAAATGAAAGTGTGCAAGAAGTGACTCTTTATACATGCAGGTGAGAAAGCGGTATTGTCAGCTTCCAAGAACACCACGCAGACAATGTCATTCCCTATGTGCCGCTTCCTCTGCAGCTTCTGAGGGTCGTGCCTCTCGTACGGGAGGAGGGTGGATACGTGGAACATGATCTCGATGCCTCGCCAGTTGGTGTAAACCGAGTATAAACCGGTCAAATCGTGGACGGTGTCCAAGCCGCCTTTGTATTTGTCAAAACCTGGAGATTTGGGGAAAAAAAAAGGATTTATTCATCTATTTCATTAGGTATGTGCTGCGTATCAAATAATTTTATTGAAGAGACGGTAAACTTTTATAACATTTTGAGTCAAAGCATAACTGTTGTCGTTGTGTTTGTGCTGTACATCGACTTTTTTTACAAAATTATATTTCTTAAGTGTTTATGTTATTGAAAGTTTTTGTTTTAATTTTTTGGTCTCTTAACCTTATCTAATTTTCACCATTCAATTTTACCCTATCAAAACGAATTCCGTAACATACTGTAAAAGCTAAACTTTTTAATCGTTTCGGTTATACTTACTAAATTTAGATTATTTAAATAATGTTAACGCCTCGTTGGTCTTGTGGTTTATATACCGGGCCAAGATCTCGGGGTCCCAGGTTCGAACCCGGGTCGGGCAACAAAAAAGTTTCGAATTTTCGAACGTTGCTCAGGTTTGTGATCACTAACCCGCATTTGGCAAGCGTGGTGACTATGCCAGTACACCCATCATTGCTGTGGTAAATTGAATTCAATGATGGAGGCCTTTTCCCTGCAGTGGGATGATTATAGGCTGTTACTTTACTTAAATAATGTATATTCAGTAAATACAATGTCTATCATCTGACTTTCGTTATAGCTATTATGGGTTTCATCATACATTATGATAAGTATACAATGTTAAAGTTGAAATCAAATTTTGAATAAGTGTATAATTTTATTTATAATAGGTAATTATGAATATTACCATTTTCAAAAGATAATTAATTAATTACAATTATTTTAATTGAAGCTTGTTGCCCATGCCGAACATCATCTCTAACTAAGTAATTTGTAAAATTACAAAGGAACGCACACATATAAAATATATTGGCGGAATTTTAATCTGCCCATAGAGCTTTTACTGAACAAGTTAACATTCATTAAATTAATTACAAATTTTGCTCATATTCTCGGAGGTAGAGGATTTTTTGAGTATTAATAACATTAATAAAGATATAAAGCAAAATTTCAAATTATTTTACTTAACAAGATGTTAAAGAGATTTGGGAAATTTCTATATTTAAATTGAAACACTAATCTTAAACTACATAATATGTTAAAAAGAAACGAACATAAAGTAAAGATCTTTGGTCACTACGGTTCAGATCCTTCTTAAATTTGGTATCGAGAAGGAGCAGGTAGGTAATTGACCTCTTATGTTCTTGACTGTCTTACTTTACTAACTCATACGGTTTCCCTTCTAATAACAAATGCTGTAAAATAACGTACCTTTCAATCGGACCTTTTCTCCTAAAACCTGCAGGAATTCGTCAAACATCGGAGAGTTTTCATTATTGTCCAGAATCTCTTCTTCCGTGTATTGGTTCTCCTTCACATAAATGACTCCCACTTTTAGTTCGGACTTGATGAAAACCTGGAAAGAGAAAGATGTTTTATGTAAATATCATTAAAATAAGGTTATTTTCTAGATAATGCTAAGGAGTTTAATTTTACATGACATGCATACAGGAATGATTGTCCATCATTTCAAAGAAAAAATTACGTTTCCAAATTCATCAGTGGTGATAACTAAAAAACGCGTTACACGATGAAAGAGAGTTAATCAAGACTAAAAAAAAACACCTCAAATTATATTTGGTAGAAAGATTTTTAGGCATAAGTACACGTATGGATATTTTTGTACTACACCGTTAGACCTTAGGTAATGTGGAGCTCCTTTGACAAGCGACGAATTACTCGAGACGATCTAACTACATACGTGCTTATGTGTGTACGGTAGGCATCATTCTATGTTCTGTGATAGGCATACACTCGGAAATCTCTGCATTTACCTTTGGCCTCTATTATTGCGACAAATGGATTGCTTGTACCTAGTAAGGTAGGATATATGGTACCTTTGGACAGTTTACTGGAGAGCATTCATTAAGTATAAGTGTAATCTTACTCAAATTGTTATTACGAATATTTGGAAGGATGATTATTCAGTCAGGTAGGAAGTCTGAAAAGACCTGGATAAAACTTGGCACGCAGATCGATAACATATACTACTAATAATATGGGCTGGAATGATACTAGTATTTTAGCTACTTAAACTAATTGCTTAAACTTTAACTTAAATATTTCATTGATAAATAATACTTAATAAAATATAAAAAATTTCATGTACTGACCTTTATTGAAACTCAGTTCTAATTATAAACAAAATAGTCTACTTTATTCTAGTTGAAGACGTTTCCGTGCGTTGCGTGCCCGACCGGGTAACACTGGTCTCTTATACATCAACGTAACATCTTTCATGGTTTTGCAATAAATTATTGAGTATTGATTAATTAAATCAGAAAAAAAAATTTGGTTACCTTGTACGAATCGTGTCGTGGACATCAACTAGTTTCTCGAAGATATACCTACTTCAAAAAAATATTTTCAATAGCTAAGGCAGTTCTAACTATTTATATTTATTTAAAAATAGCTGTCCGTCCCCGCTTTGCACGGATTCACAAATAAAGCAAATGGTCTAGTTATGGCCATGTTTACCCTTTACATACTTTTCATAGTTAATGGATATTTCTAAACCAGATTTTTTCATACAATTATCAAATATTCTATCGGGGCAGCCGATCAGAAGTTAAGCGCGTACATATGTGAATAATTTCAATCATTAAACGGTGATCATTTTTATTTATATGGATAGAAAATAATAAGTATCTACTTCTACATAAAATGAAATATAAATTATTCACTGCAGAAATATGGTCAGCCAGATGTCAGTTAATACTTACAAAACCATAAACATTTTTTGTTACATTGCGATCGAATAACCTCATAAAATAATCTTGTATTATTGAAATTATTCTTAAAACATGGCTACATTTCTCAGTGAGACTTCTTGAAGTAAAATAGTCATAATATGTATAGGACACGTACATAATCATTTACATTAATAACGCAGCCTCAAATTATCTGAATAATATTCCCACTTTTATTTTGGTGTACCTATACCTCAAAACAGGCGTCAATATAAAGTGATTTGCTACAATGTTACAATTGATGACAAATAAAAGAGAATATATTCTTCATTTCTAGTCCTGAATGCAATTTCTGGAAAGATACCTTTCTGTGGTTGAGTTTGGGGTGGTGGGATCTACCTCCTATCCGGCTAACAGATCACTCTGCGGTGGTAGGCTTTGAAGAGGCCGCCTGGATGCTACCAACCTCCTGCCGGAGCCAGCGTCAAACAGTTTTTCTGTGTTCTGCTGGTGTGTGGGAGAACCAGTACCTCTGGGTAAGCTCACGCCATCTTAGTCTTCTTCTTAACCGTATAGTTAAGTATGTAGTCAAGAGCAAGCCCATTATTTAATAAAAAAAAAAGTTGAAGCTTCCAATGCAGCTCAGGTTTCACATAATGACGATTTGATTCTCCGAAGGGGTTAACAGCTTTCAAAACGAATTTAGAATTGTCACGTTACCTAAGCTACTATTAGGATGGTTTTATTAATGAAAACTATTAGAATTATGTGAAAAATCTAAAATATGCTATTGTAATAGTAAATACAATTGAAAATATAAACACAATAAAGCAAAAATTGTTTGGTATTTTGTAAAGTCTTAATTTTTACTGTGTCTTGGTTACTTAAAAATAATTAATCAAAATATGTCACATGATAACGTAATAAGCAATCTGTGTACTCTTAATAAAGGCAAAAATCTATCAGTTTTCTATAGGGACTCAATCTATTTCCACTGGTCTATAAGTGGGTACAGCCACTCGGGAAAGGCTTTCATTATCTTTCCCATCTAGAGGTTAAACAGGCTCTAGTGGACCGGATAATAAAAATAATGTCCACTTTGCTGATGAAGCTAACTGTATTAATGAGATATGTGTCACGAGTGTAAAGTTTTATTGTAAAATAAAATGAGAAGGACTTTTATATGGCGAGATCCTCAGTGGCTTTAAATATCTTGTGATTACGTTATAGTTTATTGATACTAAGTATATGACACTTGTTAACGAAACCACTCGAAAGATATTAAGCAATGTTTTCACTACACCTTATAATATTAGTAAACCGTTCGCCATGATCTAATATTAACGAAATTACTTCATCACTATACGATTGATTGGCGAAGTTTTCGATTGAGAGAGATTACATCAAATCTGGTACAATTTTTTATTTTTATTTTTTTTATTGGCCTTTACGACCTCTGCTCTGCCCCCTGTTATTTTTATACAGGGATTTTGTCTAACTAGGGGTTTTCTTTATATCTCAATAGTACATGTTATGTATCTCATTCTAAAGTGATTATATACTGTATCTTTATTTCCTATTTCAGTGATTATAGTCTTGGAATCTGGTACAATTGTACAGTAGTAAGTATTGTACAGTACAAGTTAAGT
The DNA here is from genome assembly GCA_949315895.1 of Anania crocealis. Taxonomy (NCBI): domain Eukaryota; kingdom Metazoa; phylum Arthropoda; class Insecta; order Lepidoptera; family Crambidae; genus Anania; species Anania crocealis. The sequence goes on from OX438864.1 coordinate 12,327,355, forward strand.
AAATAAAAATACTATTTAGGCACTTAAGATAAATGTCTCGAGTTGGGATTAAGAATATTCATTGCTTTTTTCGTTTTTGCGTTCAGTGGCAGTAAACATTGCTTCTAAGCCATTTGTCGCAGGTTAGATTCTCGCACAGTACAAATATTTGTGTGCATGAACATATCTATTTATACTGATCTAGGTGTTTTTTAAGTATAATAAGTGTACTTTATTTGATATTTTAGCAACTTAATTGCACTTATAATATCAGTATATAAACTTGAAAAATACCATTAGGCCTAATGGTATGGCGCCCGCCCGGCATGCGAGGAGATGCGGGTTCGAGTCCCGCCTGAGACAAAATTTTTCAAGTTTATATACTGATATTATAATAAGTGTGTTTTACAAAAACAAAAAAGTATACAAATAAGGATATCTGTTGTCTAGTACCTATAGTAAAGCTAACTACAATCGATGTAGTTTAATTTGTGACAAGATCCCTCTGTGTGGCTCTGTGTGGGGCTTTTCATAAAAAAAATAATATATATGTATTACATTATTAATGTTTCTAGCTAGCTTTGTTACTGTTAAATTGTTTTAAAACTACGTCTGTAGATCAATGGAATTAATCCACATTGTTATTCCGTTTCAGGATTGTAAAACGTTAAATTTATTATTTCAATATGACTCAGGCAACCGGCTAGATCTATTGAAACCCGATTCATAGCGACAAATGTCAAACGAAATTGGGCCGACACGGGAATCCACTCCGTTTTACCGAATTCAGACAAAGCTATTTTAGACTCGCCTACTATATGAGGGTTTTTAGAAAAGGAGAACAGGTTGAATATACCTTGTTTAAACTAGCTATCTTTGATAACAATGGGTCGAAACTTTAAGTCCGGTAGGTACATGTAATCAATTCTCTTATCATGATTTCGCGTCCCGCTAACACCTCAACGACCGGTATTTATAGCTCGTATTTTTATAACATTTTATCGATTTTGTTATTTTTTTTTTACATTTGGTTAAAATTTCATTGTTACGGGATGGACTTAGTCTGAAATTAACAAAAATAAATTCTACTCCATTCTATTCTGTCTTCCATTAACACTACTCTTTTAACTACGTTGCCGAAAACATATTTGTTTTACTGAGTATTTAATTTTGACGATAATGTTATTAAACGCTTTAGGAGATCATCACAAGCACCATAATTGCTTAAAAGCATTTATAAAATTAAAAACAACCTATTGTTCGCTTTTCCTTTGTACAAATATTATATTTTGCATTATACTTATTCTTAAAAGAAACAGGGGCATACATAATCTCTCATAGGGTAACGATAAGTGACAGATTTCACCTAGAAAAGAAACAAAGTGAAACTGACGTTGGGAGAAGCAGCGTCTTGACTTTTTCGTTAGAGATATTTGTCACGCTACATTTGACGCATAAATATTTACAAAAGACGAAATATAATACAAACAAATAACAGTATATTATGTTTTCATCTTAAGTCGATTAAGTTAGGATTTTATTACGCAATTCATTATTTAAATGAGTATTAAAGTGTTGCAGTTAGTTCATCCTTTAATAACTTTTTGTAGCTACATCGACTATTTAATTATCCTTACTAATTTTATGAATGCGAAAACAACTCTGTCTGTCTTTCTGTCATAGTTTCACGCCGAAACTATTTTTATGAAAGGTACAAAGACAGATTACATCTTGACAGAAGTCTCAATAAAACGTGTAGTTCACGTGGCGTTCACTTCAAATGAATCTTTGCTACGCCGTAGCCTTCTTCGTAGCACTCTAGTAAAATTAAGAATTTCACGACTGCACAATCGTATCATACATTAAATTAGGTACCAATGCTGATATACAGTATCTGATGCTTAAAAAAAATAAAATTAAAAAAAGGTAATCAATTCCATAATATATTTTGTAGCGCTTCAGATTTTGACTGCGCCACCAAAGTACCAATTTTAATATAAATATGTTTTATATTTCCTTAAATTCTACTTCCAACAGTCCCATCCAGGATGTAACATTTATACATTTTTAGTTATTTTGTCTTTAAAATAAATAAAATATTTATTATCTTTTTGACGTAGGCTGGCTTATGCCATTCTACTATTTTTACTTATATTATAAATGCATAGTAGCTCTGTCTGTCAGATACACTTTCACGGCTAAACTACGGAACCGATTTTAATTTAATTTGGTCCAAAGATAGACTAGACCAGGAAAAAAGGATTTAGACAATTCTTTATCCCACTGCTGGGCACAGGTTTACGCCCGCGATATAACGTGTTGTTTACTCAGCAAGAGTCGCAGGGAAAAACCTAGATAAATATACATGTTTTATAAGGGATTCTGAACATAATTGAGTCTATAAATTTATAAAAAAAAAATAATTAAATCGTTGTAATTCGACGACCATTTGGATCAGTGGTAGTAAACGCTACTTCTGAGCCATGGGTTACGCGGGTTCGATCCCCGCACAGTACAAATATTTGTGTGCATGAACATGCCTGTTTGTACTGGTCTGGGTGTTTTTCTATGTATTATAAGTATATATTTACAAGTATATATGTATAAGTTTGGTTATCGGTTTTCTAGTAGCCAATACGACAAGCTTCGTAGTAGTTGCTTAGTTTGGGACTAGATGGCTATGTGTGGCCCAGTGTGGCATGTCTGAAAATATTCATATTTATTTATTTATAATCGTCCCACTGCAGGGCAAAGGCCTGCATTATTGGATTCAAGTTTCCACAGCAAAAATGGGTACAGGTATAATCACCACGCTTTCCAAATGCGGGTTTGTGATCACAGATCCGAGCAATGTTTGAAAAACTAAAACTCGTTGCCCGACTCGGGAATCGAACCTGGACCCCAAGATCTTGACCCGGTATTTACCCACTTGACCGACAGAGCGTTATGATGGTAGCTCTAAGTTTATTATTAACCTTAAGATAAAATCTGACAATACCTTACTACGAAGCTTTTTCCCAAATAATCAAGATCTCACTCATAAAAAAATACATCAGACATATGTGGCGGTTCGTAATCATGTTTTGACCTCTGCTCGCGATAGGATAGAGTTTTATGTCGACCTCTAGTAAATGAGCTAAAGATTTTATGACGGGCTTCCAGCAGATGTAATATACTAGGGAATAAAAAAATACGCCAGTATAGTGGTTTGCACATCAAGCTATACATTTTTGTTGCAATCTCGAACCTATGACAACAACGTTTAGATGCTTCGATGCATAGCTGCATGTGCTGTCGTCAACGCTTTAAATCGATAAATTACTGTTTTTTTTTGGGTATGAATCACGTTTTTTTAAATAACATTGAACTTTTCTGATATTACATATAAGTATATCGCACATAGGTGAAATTGAAATCTGGCATTTGTTTAGTACCTATATATACGTTATAGTTACACAGTACAGTGTTGTGTGGTGTCGGCATATTAAAGGAGTAGTACCGATCTTTCTCTTCCTATGAAGTCGTAAGAGGCGACAAAAGGAGTATTGCCAGAAAAAAGATGGGTGGCAGTGTCTTTTCTTAACCATTGACAAAACTACGATCGCCAAACTGTCTGCCAAGCGTGACGGCTTGGTCTATATCCTCAATTAGCAGAGGCACAGGAATATGAGCAAGTTATTATAAATGATATAGTAAAACATTAATTAATTTGTACTATAAAGGTTAAATATTTCTCACTTCAGCTTTGTAACATAACACATTATTATTGATAAGGCTATATATTGATAAAGCTATTCTAATACACACCAGATATTTACATCCATCATATCAACGTATACCAATTAATCTCCAAATTTTTCAGTTTTATATTCTCTAATTCTTAAAGTAATATTACAATATTTTCTTAAAAGATTACAGCGTGAACATTCTTATTTATAAAAATACAATTACATCTATACTTTGCCCGTGATTTCTGTACGTCTTTCTCGATGTGAAGATTTTTCCAGATGAACTGGTTTAGTGTTGTCATTCGAAAATTTGAGTTTACTATACAAATATCATTTATATATAGAACATAACATTCAGAGAGTGTCCTCCTGTATTATTTTTAAATAAGCAAGCATTGTGTTCGGCTTGATTTAATTGATTCAATTTATTGTTAACGTGACATGACATTGATTTATTTAGATATACAATATATAAAATAGAAACTTAGAATTTATGTACATTTAAGCTAAAGTTATTTTTTTTAGTAGTTAAACCGCTTCGCAATGCGTTTATAATACTTTTGCGGCTAGACTCTAATTGTAAGGTTTGCTATATCATAATAATTTCAAATGTAAAGATGTAGATCGTAGGTTTCTCAATCAACATCTTTTGAACGTATTCCTGTTAAGGAATAGGGAAAAGTGATACGTAATTACCGATAATTTTAATATGTTTGTCATTACGACACGAGGAAAAAGTGTTTTGAAGTTTTAATAAAATTCTTCGTCCACTGATGTGTGTATCAAAAAATATAATATGCACTAAGAAAAATGCCTGCCAAAGTGGTTAGAAAATGCTGGACACTTATAAACGTGCAAAGGAAAGCAAAACGCTCGTTTTGTTTGTGCTATATTTACATGAGTTCTTATTATATTTATGACTATTTATTGACTATGCCAGCATGGTATTTGGTTCAGGTATAATCATACCAGAAAGGTTACTAATATGCGTACATACATTGTTAAATATTCAGATACTAGATCGAAAGACGACTATCGACGCTAAGACCACACTAGTTAGGATTGGGTATTAGAATGCGACACTCACCGGTCTAGCCACTAATGGAATTGGATATTTGTAGCTGTTTTTTTCTATAGGTCCAGTCACAGTGATAATATTACAAAGGCGAGATGGCGCAACCTGAATTCCTAATAGTGCTAGGTGATTCAAGTTTCTTAGTTATTTACAGTGTTTTCTTCTCACACAAAAAAATCCAACAACTATATAAAGTAGTAGATACATTAACTTTATTTTCATGTCTTAATAACGGTTTTAAAAGTGAGACTAAGAGTTTAACTTTAGGTACTTATATGTTTTAATTATAGTTTGTGTCTTAATTAAAACGCTCTTGCGGCCATGTGTCTATTGTAATAATATTGGATCAACTTAGATGATATTTTTTAAAGAATTAGAATCCTAGGAAATGATTAGTAATTACTAGGAATTATTTTTTAAGAAGTTCAAAAGTAGAGTGGAAGTGTTTTGGGGAATCATAAACCTTTTAAATAAATTTATATGACATTACGATGTGGATTTTAAGATCCTAAATACTACTACTATGGGATAGGCTTTGTCCTAGACATCATCCCTTAAAAGGGTTAAAAGGGACAGGAAATCTGTGTGAAATGACATTAACACATAGTGATTGCAAAATTTTAAGTGATCTCCTTGGAGAGCTGTGTAACCAGGAGTGTGTACCTGCTTCCCGCGGATGGAGACACGGGCAAAGCACTAGTTAATAATTATTTTCATTTACAGAAATATCCATAATTAACACCCGTAACTCGATATTTATTAGGAACATAGATAACCTAAATTGTACTTTAATTGTTATTGTTTGTAATCTATGTTGACTTAAATCAAAATAGTAGAAGCGTTAGGAAACTGTTATAAAGTGCAAAACGTGTACCCGTCACACGAAATTTTAACGTGTCCGCCCAATTTGTCATGTGATATCAAGCTCCCTAAATCGATGTTCACGTTAAATAAGTATCGATGCTGCTTCGATACAAGTTTATTATTATCATGTTTGACTTTTCTTTCTCATATACTCGTAGTATAGTTCTGTTTTTACCTGGTTACCATGATTCGAGAAGAAGAAGAAAATCAAACCTTTTTTAACAAGACCTTTTTTTAAAGCCTGTTTCCTATAAATCAAATACATAACTTGTTATTTTATCATTGAATGTATATGTAGGTAGGTATATGTAATTGCAAAAGATAACATGTGATTGTAAAGTTTCAAATATTATTATGTTAGTGGGTCTCGGGCAACTTGGGAGTTGTTATGACAGACACTGTGTTCTATAAAATACTTATTTCAACTGGGCGAGGCATGAAAAGTTTACCGACCCATCCGCGACCAACTCTTCTATAATGCAGCGACCACGTAATTATTAAGTGGCCCTTTTGTGTCCATAGACCATCACACGCAGCTGTTAACAAAAAGGTTTACTCTCTTAAAATATTAAGGTTCTTGTTGTTTGTATGCTTTTTGGATACGATGCTTAAAATGTTCTGAATAGGAACCTATACTTAACCTAGTAACATGTCACGTGTGGTAAAATTTATTAAAATACTCTGGAGGCATATTTTTACGATTAAAATGTCAAGAGGTGTAAAGCAATTATAGTAATTAAAAATTTCGATTTGAGTATTAAAGCAGGCAAGCAGAATTAAATAATGTATAAAGTTTAAGGGTCATTAAAAATATTATTATTTAGTGACTAGCTGTTGCCCGCGACTTCGTCCGCGTCAATATGGACGCGACTATTTTTGCAACTTTTTTCACTCATACTTCGCTCCTATTGGTCGCAGTGCAATGTTATATAGACTAAAGCCTTCCTCGATAAATGGACTATCCAACACAAAAATAATTTTTCAAATCGAACTAGTACTTTCTGAGCTATTAGCGCGTTCAAACAAACAAACACTTCAGCTTTAATATTTGTATAGATTATTGCGCATTTTTAAAATAAATCGACTACTTAGGTAGTCGAGGATTTTTTGATTAGTCAAAGGAGGTTATTATAAACTATTTGATATTATTCGAGGTAGGAACGTAAGGGCGGGAAGCGACCAACGAACACAGTAGCTAGATTCATACTACTTTATTTTATAACGGCCTGAATGTAATGAGTACATAACACATAAGACATACATAACACTATTAAAGCACGCAGCTAAACATATTCAGATAAAAAAAAAACTTTATTGCTTTCTTAAAATTTTGTTAAAGGAGTTTTTATGTAGACTTAGCGCGCCCAGCGATATTTTGAATTTCTTTTTATTCAAGTATTACTAATGTGATTTTATCATATAAAGCTTGGCACAACTTAAATAGAAAACACAATTCCTTGAACAAAAATTTCGTCTGCCTGAGGTGAGACTCGAACCCACAACCTTGTCGTGATGTGTTAAAAAACCTCATCATTCAATAGCATTAAAATATTCCATTAACGAATCTCGCGTAATTTTCAAATGTGAACAATTTGTGTAAAACAAGACACAAAACGTTTTTATTCAACCCTCGCAGCTATGATTTCATATTGTTATCAAAAATATTTTGGTTGCTTAAATATAACAGCATCACCAAACGCAATATCCGCGGTACGTGTTTCAAAATACATTTTTGCGTTAAAGCCAATTCCAACATCCATTCCATTTCGAGATATTAATTCGCATGTGTGAGAGCCACGGTTGTATTCACGAAATCCGACGTTTCACTGAATCCGAAATGCAAGGACGGACAGGGCTCCGAACAAAGTTGCCTTACGTTAGCTTATAAACGTAGCTCCGACGGGCGCCTAATGAAAATAGGCAGTTCACTGGATCGAACAAACGTGGCCGTATCAACTACAGCGGAAACTGAGCCGTATGGTGAAGCTCGAAGAGTGATCCACTGCATTGCCGAGCTAATTTTATAGGCGCAAAGCGAAGAAAATGTATTCTCGAGGAAGCTTATAAGCGTCCCCGACTAAATGTTTGTTGAGTTGCTAAATTTGACTGTGTGGATATTTAAGCCGAAATCATAGCATGAATGTTCCTAAAGTAAGCGTGTTCAGATTTAGGACAACCAGGAGCGACATAAAAAAGGATCGAAATAAGTTTCAACTATTGTGACCCTAAACGCATATTGTTTTCATTTAATGTCTAATTAAGGAGAAATGTAGGTACCTCTTAATTATATCTTAGCAGTGAGCACCTTTTTTATATGCTAAAGAATTTGTTTAGTATCTCTTAATCATACATGATCATTTTGCTATATTAGTTACTGGTATTCAAGATTTGCCAAATTTTGCATAAAGTATTAAAATATTATTAATTAGAATACACGTGTATTAAAGACGAAATCTTAGTAAGTGCCTCGTTATGAAACAAGACATGCTAGCTAATATTTAATACTACTCCCATCAAGGAGACGTGAAGAAGCAAGTTTCGTACAGGGTCGCCGTCTAACTTGTCATTAGTCCATTACCCTGATTACTCACTAGCGAGAGACAAGGATCTCCCCTAGAGGGAGGCTGCCTACTCACTAACGCGCTTCATCAATGTTTCACGTCTGTAAGCGTTGGCATCGTCTATTCGTAATTGGGAAAAAACAATCACGGGCCCAGTAAAAGGTTTTACTGCTAATTTACCTGCAATACTAAAGCCGCGTGTACATTATTGGTCGCAATACACCAACAATTCAGAAACCATTTTAAATATTAAAATAAATTAAAAAACTCTGTGTAGTGTTGCGGTCGCCCGCGTACTGCCCAAGGGTCCTAGGTTCGATTCCCGATCAGATCAATTTAGGAAACGGTTTTCTCTAAAACGGTATTCTGCGCAAGTTAAGCTGTTGATTCTGTTGCAAGACGGAAGTCGTAAAACGTCATGTTAGGAGCCTTCCCTTGGCCGCTTAAAAAAATCTGACACCAAATCATCATTGAAGGACAGGTATTCAAACGACAAAAAGCCAATCGAAGTGTTCCTAAAACAGTACAAAAATCACTTTTTTCATTAGAATTGTTGACATCAATTGAGGGTTCGATTAGTAGGTGGTCCACCGAACCAATGGGATTGTTATTAACATCCTCATTTTCATCAGCCCATATGCGTCCACTGCGGAACATAGGCCTTTCCAGGAATTCGCCATAAGCTACTCCTACCTGCAAAACGTGGTGACGTTTGGCAGGTAGGAGTAGCTTGAGCTGCTGCCCGTCTCCTTCTGGCGGTAATTTTTTAGTCGCTTTTATCTTTTACATATAGGATGAGAACAACTGCTTATGTGTCTATTGTATTGTATTCCGCACAGAGTGAGTGCATCGCTGTCTCCAGTCAGCCTGTGACCATGGTCGGTGCACCCGATCGAAACGTCAAGCAATATAAGGTATGATCGCGATTAATTCCCGTAAAAATTCTAATGCTTATGTGTCGTTTTATAAAATGTTATTGATACAGTATTCTTCTTCGCCAGACCGCTTTGGTACCGTACGATGAGACATAAGCCTAAGTTCTTAGCGGGTGAATGCTAAATGAAGTGAGACGAGTTTCGCTTCTTTCGGCCCTGTTTGTTTTATTGTTGAAATAAGGTACTCCGATTTGGGCGGTCGGGCCGTAGAATACTTAAATAGCCTCCCATCGTACAGTTCGGTGGATCCAAATCTTGTCATTGTATTTGAAGTGCTTATTTCTATTTTGTATGGAACATACCAAATTATAGATAGCAAAATTAATTTAAAACATTGTAAGTTTATAAGTATTGTTAGTATAAAATTAATTTACTGCTATTAACCGGCAAAAGAAAGAGGAGGTTATCAATACAAGTTACAAGTTGATACTTTTCAAATTTTCAAAAAATCCCCCCAAAAGTGCATAAAACGTCAATACTTTTAACAAGAAATTTTAAAAATCATATCATATTTATCTTGAAATATAAACGCAAATTTTGGGATGCATGTTTGACACTCAATCACTAAATCATGATAAACTGATTGGATGAAATTTCGAATAAAGATTGTTAACTGGAACATGCAGGCTGAAGTAGCACGTAGGTAAACGTTCGTCCCGAATAAAAAAATACGGTTCCCATTCGATAAAAATTGTTAAGTCATATTTAAAGGTCTCAGGCAACAGCTATATAAAGAATAAAACTTTTTTCACATAAAGTTGAACCTAATCAAGATTAGATAGCAGAATATCGGATAACGCTGATAAGTATTCCCGATTCCTATTTCAGACCATTGAAATGCACTGGAAAATGTAGCAGCTTCTTTTATGAAGGGAAATTGAAATGAAAGAACATTGAAATTAAATAATACTTTACATTATATTTTGGTTTATCCCGACGTTTCGAAGACTTTACAGCGTTCAATCCATAAATTTATCAATAATTTAAATGTATAGTGATCGCGTAAACTCAAGAAAAGAATATGACGGAATATTGCTTTACTTGAGAAGACTTTACAAAGGTGTTGTTGCCATAATACAAACGAAAATGAACATTACATAATATATTTCGGTGCAAACACTTATTATTGAAACTAATTCTATGTATATTTTTGATTTATTATGTCAGAAACAATCAAAGTTTCGCACTGAAATTTTGCAAGTCATCGAAAACCTTCTTGGGAATGTGCCTACATTTTTATTGACCCTGTCCCAATGCCTACAATGTGTAAAAAAAGTAGCAGTCCTCCTGCGAATTTGTCCGCGTGGATTTTTTTTATATCTTGTTCTAGGCTAGATTTCTAAGTTTACATTAAATTGAGTCTTCAAACGGGTAGGACGCACTGATTGAAGACTTTCGTCTTTAGGCATTGTGGGATCGACGATGAGAAGACTCGACGTAGTTTCCCAAATGCTGCCCAACCCAACTGAATTCTTCTGTTCACCTCATCCTCAAAGTTGTTTCTACCTAACTGCAATGTCTGCCCGAGGTACACGTATTTCTGAACAACTTCGAGGACGGCGCCGTGCATCGCAATCGGTAGCGGTAGTACATGTTCATTGAACATAACCTTGGTTTTATCCAGGTTCATTCGCAAGCCGATACGCACAGAAGAGTCAGCCAGGTCATTCAGCATCTGTTGTAGGTCCTGCAGCGTTTCTGCCATAATGACGATGTCGTCTGCAAATCGCAAGTGAGAGATGTATTCGCCATTGATGTTGATGCCTCGTCCTTTCCAGTGCAGCGTCTTGAACATATCCTCCATTGCATTTGTGAACAATTTCGGGGAAATGACGTCCCCTTGTCTCACTCCTCGATGCAATGGTATAGGTTTTGTTTGCTGATTCTGTACTTGGACGGACATGGTGGCGGCTTCGTAGAGACATCTCATCACTTGCACGTACCGCCAATCTACTTGGCAACGCTGCAGGGACTCCAGAACGGACCAGATCTCTATCGAGTCGAAGGCTTTCTCATAGTCCACGAATGCTAGACACAAGGGCTGATTGTACTCTTCGGTCTTCTGTATAATCTGCCGCAATGTGTGGATGTGGTCTATGGTGCCGTATCCGCTCCGAAATCCAGCCTGTTCCGGTGGTTGGAATTCGTCAAGTCTTCGCGCAACGCCTACCCGTCATGACATACGGAGCCGAAACGTGGACACTGACGGTACGGCTAGTCCACAAGTTCAAAGTCGCTCAGCGGGCTATGGAAAGAGCTATGCTCGGAGTTTCTCTTAGGGATAAAATCAGAAATGAGGTGATCCGGCAGAGAACTAAAGTTACCGACATAGCCCACCGGATTAGCAAGCTGAAGTGGCAGTGGGCTGGCCATATTAGCCGCAGAACCGACAACCGCTGGGGTAAACGAGTTCTTGAGTGGAGACCGCGTCTCGGCAAACGTAGTGTAGGACGCCCTCAGGCTAGGTGGAGTGATGATTTGCGCAAGGTGGCTGGCAGGAGCTGGATGCGAGAAGCCGAGGATCGACCTAAGTGGCGTGCAATTGGAGAGGCCTATGTCCAGCAGTGGACTGTGATAGGCTGATGATGATGATGATGAGTCTTCAAACAAACTTAGTTGTCTGGACGAGATATCTTTTCGCTATAAACGCCTTAGTGTACTTAAAAAAATGTTTCATTTGTAAAAGTTTCATCACTTCTGTTTTGTGCAATGCAGTTTAATTAATTAATCGTACTTAGTGACACATGCCCTTCTAACATCCTCTCCTCCACCCCTCTTTGGATTTTTAAGCAATAATATTGCTAGTATAAATTGAAATAAACGAGAACACGGTGGCCATCTTAGGTGATCTGTCCAAAAATCCAAAGTTTCAGACAAGCCAAAATAATCTATTACCTGGTCTAACTTGAGCAGTTCTTCGGGCGTGTCTGGCAATTGGCCAAGCATGAGTGGTGGGTTGATGTTGACCTCCTTGCCTAGAGATCGCACCACCTCTTCTCGGTTGTACCGGTCCGCGAAAACGCATGACGCCGGTATTAGCCCGTGCACCGTGTAGCTTATTGCGCGAACAAGGATCCTGTGAAAATATTAGTGTTATAAATTTTTATATATTTTATGCAATTAAATTGCAACTAATAATATTTTATTAACCGTGATGTGTCGTGCGGTCGGCACTTTCAAAGAATCACCACACCTTCCTTTCCTATGTTGTAAGAGGCGACTAAGTAAAGGAGAATTGCCATCTTGTTCCCTTTCGGAGGGGCCTCCTTGCCTCCTTATGGAGAGGCCTGTGTCCATCAGTGGACTGCTAAGAGCTTCAAGTACTTTTAATCCAGCTTAAGCATGAATTCATTACTAGTTTTTCAGAAACTAATTTACAAACTTATATATCTGCTGAATTCTGAAAGGTTCGTTACCTTACCTACTACATTTTAATTAACAAAATGTTCATTAAGATGATACTTCTGAAAGCTGCCGTGAAAGTAAATATTTTCTTTTAATTATTATCGAGTCTGAAGTTTTTAACGTGAGCCCGACTCCACTGACCGGTATTTCTAATTAATAGTTCTTTTATTCTCACTTCAGATATTACAAAATCCACATCTTAGACGCTTGTGTTCCGTTGTTATTATTTTAGTTAGTAAGGAAAAAACCTATTCCTTGGTTGGTTATCTACACTGACAGTTGCAAAATTTTTGCCACATCCAGCATGTAGGACACTTTTGTTGTGTCAAATTTGTTATCGTTAGATTTTGCTTTAAAATCTCAAATAATAATACAAATCTTGTGTTACGGTGTTTGTGGTTGAACTTCTCCTATTTTTTTGTGTAGGTATATTTGATAGATCTGAGACAGAAGACTTCAACTGCAGGCAATGCTATTGCACGATTTTTGTCACAATAAATATGACTGTAATGAGATAACAAATCAGATAAGTTTTAATGTGCCGCTCAGGCCAAACATGCGTACGTGCCGCGTCACAAAAACATTCTACTTAAAAAAAACCGAAATAATGCGGGCAAACGTTCACCCATGTTTCGCCTGACCGATAACTATAACAGATATTTTAATAACATAGACATATTCGCAACTACTATCTCAGCCTTTAAAAAAGTCGCATTAAGCAAGCTACGAGTAAAGGAGATTAGTAAAAACATTAACGTTTTGTAACTACACATTCATGTTCCTTGCCAGTAATAAGCTAGATATAGTAACTATGTTAGGTTTTAGAAACTTTTTCTTTTTTTCCTTGTCTTCGTACGTAAGCAAAAATAATAATAATAATATTAATTATAACTATTGTATAACGCCACCTGTCAACTAGTACATGTATAATATATGTGGTTAACGAAGTTGTAAGCCTGTTATAATTATGTATTGTGAAATTGTTTGTTTATCCAATAAAAGAAAAAAAAAAAAACTGAGAATAGTAGATTATTTTTCATCCCATAAAATATAAGTTTCAAATAAAAAATTCCGTAAGTATGAAATCGCATGCAACATTTTAAGTAAGTAAAGTCCATGGCACTTTGTTTTTACTTGATTAAAAAATGGCGTTTTGACTATCAAGCGGCTCGATATCCGACTAAATATATTTAGAAAACAAACATTACATTTTTCAATTTGGACAAGCCTGTTTCCGGCAAAATATAGTTTTCATAGATGGCACTGTATCGATACATTTGTTTTCCTAATTTATCACGTTTACCTTTCGTTTATTCCGTTCTTCAACTTATTTCTTACTTCAATGTTTTTAAATAGCGTAACCTTTCATAGATTGTACCGATACATATATATTTCATGGGTACGTTCAGAAGAAGACTTTGCTTGATTTATGATGATGGATGTTTGAAAGACAATGAAAATGGATTTGCAAAAATGTATTATTCATACCGCTTTCATTTGGGGTTACTTGCTATGGACTAGATATAAGTTAAATCTGTAATTAAAACGAGCCTCATGAAAATAATTCCTACAGAAACAAATTTTGGTTTACATTTACTTTAGAACATCGGGATGTTTAAACGTTTTTGAATGAAAGGGCCAGTATATACAACGGCAAGGTTGGAATGTCAACAAACGGCCGGGGGTAAAGAAATAAGAGCTGACCCAAGCGTTTTACAATGAAATTTGGCTAAAATTGGATCGGACGCGGTGGTTGAGCAATAATGATCACTGCAGAAATAGATACAGAGTTGACTAGGGTTTGATAGAGTCTGTTTAAAGTAGATAATAGTTACAGACGAAGCATGTGAAATTTGAATTTTGATTGTCTGTTGTTTTAGTAGTTCTGCACTGAAATAATTATGTATTATTTCTGGTTGCTGTCTGAAAAGACAGCTGATGTAGGTACCTACTATAGTTATACACCTACTTTAGTCGAAAGGTTAATTTAGCGTTGCTTCTTCAGTTCTTAGTCATAATATTGTTTTTGTATAGGTAAAGAGGGGTCTAGTCTTACTAAAATTGTTGGGAAACCATACCGAAAATACATAGTGAGGGTGGTATATTTGTTTTATTTTAAATCAGCGATTACTTCTGATGAAACAGATAATAGTTTCAAAGTAACATCACCTCATTGGTATGATTTACTTGATCTCCAATTATATTATTCTCTATACGAGAATAACATAAAGAAACTTAACGATTAAATTGAAAGCCATTCTAACAAAAGTTTTCGCAAGACTTGTGCGTCAATAAAAAAAACGTGTGGCACTCGGAGACTGCCGCGGTAAAGCTATGCATAGCATTTTTTATCAACTTATGCCGATACAACAAATGCCACCTAAAGGCGGGTTGCTGAACTAAAGAGACAAGCGTGATATTTCAAAAAGTCATTCATAGTTCTGCTATTCATCGATAGATGGAAAAACTAAAAAGTATCACCGCTGTGCCCGTCAGAGTGGGGGGGGGGGTGTTAGGTTATTTTCGTTACGGAATTTCTGGATTCGGTCTCCACGCTCAAGGCCCGCGATAGAAGCTATGCAATAGCTTAATTTTATAATTTTATGTATTTTCTAATTTTGACTTTTGTAATTAAATTTTTCTTTTTTTTTGCAGATATGGTTACCATAGGCAACCATACTGTCAAATCCTTATTTCTTTTAAATTCTTTTAAATTTCGGAAATTCAAAATTGTTCGATAGTGCCTCGCCCCGAGTGTTAGGTTAGGTTATTTTCGTTACGGAATTTCTGGATTCGGTCTCCACGCTCAAGGCCCGAGATAGAAGCTATGCAATAGCTTAAAAATATATTTGGTAAATCGATTCCAAAGGGAATTAATTGGACTGTTTAATGCCAGAAAATGTCGAATTAAAGATTTTTTATCCTAAAAAAGTTTTTATATTCTGACATTTATGGTATGCAAATTTCTCGAATTTAACTGTAGTCTTCGCTGCAGCTTGGGAAAATCTATAACCAGTTAATTATTGAAGGATAATCACATGATATTATTATCGAAAATTATTCCTTAAAAGGTTTTTTCAGCAACGGGTAAGCAATGTACTAGTAAAATAGTGGTCTGAAAAACCTGTTTTTCAACATTTTTAAACGTAAGCAGCAGACTTGTTTATAAACGTTACCTAATTTGCTCCAAAGTGGCAATGTTTTTTATTCTACCATTTATCTTTTAACATCTTCGTCATCAGATATTTAGATTTTGTATAAATAGTTTAATGTCTCATTCCTACTAAGAATTTCGCTCTTAAAAAATCTGTACCTACCTAAATAAATTCCGACTAAAGTATTTTACTGAAAACACGAATAAGCAAGATGTTATGCTGAAATCGTCTTTACCGTTTCTACCAAAAATGCAAAATCCACAGTCGTTTTTTAATTAAATTCTTCTCTCGCTTCAGTTTTACTATGACAGAAAATGAAAAACAGGCATTTAAGGTGGGCCGCGGTATCTTATTTCCATGTAAAAAGAGGACATTTTCGAGGCGTGTTTCGATTTTATATGGGGCCATAACCTCCTTTATCGGTCGGTTGCTCAGCATGGACGTAATTACAATGACAGATATTTCAAAGTTGTGTAAAGAGGGCGAACTGAGATGACTTTAAGGAAACATTTTTTGTTATCTGCCTTTTATTGTCAATGGGACATTACGTCCTATTAATAATAAAAGGCAGATAACAAAAACAAGCTTAAAGTTCTAGATATGCATAGGAAATGTAATAAACGAAGTTGGTTTCTTCTGTAATTATAAGTAATCAAGTGAGAGTAAGGCAGATAAGTGATAAGTGGTCCTCCGAGTTATTTATTCCTGTCAGACAAAAACTATATTATTTGTAATGTGTAGGTATAGGCGCAGCCCGCGCAGCAGAACAAATCCAGCGATTTGACTTTTAAATAAACCAAAAAAAATTCTTTTTTGTATTTCTTCTCAAAGCATTTAGACCTTGAACTAAGATTAGCAGAACAATCAAGTCAGTTGGCGATCGACGTTTGTTCGATGGTGGAAGACAGTGCCTAAGGCCCGTCTTCTTCTGGAAGCCCTCCATAAGTTGTCTTACTACACTTACCATAGGAATAAAATGGGTGCTGATTTCAATAAACAACATAAAAGCTATTTTCCACAAAATTTGACAACAATAAAAAAACACATTCAATTAAATCTCTTGTAATAGTATTAGCTAATTCCATTATTTTCGAGATAGAGTAAACGTCGCTACTTAATTCAAAGTAGGTATATGTTCTCGGACTGAAATAAAAGTACCTACTTCGAATTGAAACTTTTCCCCACACAAATTTCACGCGTGACTTGAAATCCCGGGAAACGTGCGCGACATCCCGTTACTTATTCATTATGTCTAATGTGAAGAAACTGTAGGGCGTAGGGCGGTTTATAAGCCACATTAATATAAAACACGCATGGCTCAGGATCTTACTTTTCGGGAATACGTGAAACGTTTGCTAGGAATGGGTTTAGCAGGTATTTGAATAAAGTATGTTTAAATATAGGGACGTTTCAGGCGGCATGATTTCTTTCAAGAAGATATAACCCGTGCAATTAATAAAATATTGTTACAAGACTTTTATTGGTTTACTTTCGTCGATATGTGTGAATTTCATAACTGGATATCTTTTCGAAAAAAGAAGTAATAGTCAACAGACTACCTATCAGTTTGTGCAGACTTAATAAAAATCATAGGATTTTAAAAAAAATACGGTTTTATTAGTTAATTATAATCAATTGGGCTCACATGATCAGCAGACAACTGTTTTTGCTAAAGACGACTTGACGTATGGAGAAAAGTTTACTGTAAATCCGTAAAATGTTATGCCTACATATTTTAAAAAGATACGCGCAGAAGACAGCAGATCCCTATTCTTTTTTGTCAGTCAAGAAAAATAACAAATAACACAATTTCTATAGAAATAAAGTTACATTACAAACATGCTCCAAGCATTCAAACTTTCTGTACGTTCGTCGTGAGGCTCACCGGGGTTCACAGATTTACGGGATTTAGGGGACTAAGAGACAATAGTAGGGATCCTGCCAAAGATATATTTCTTGTTAATTTAGATGGAACCACTGCGGGATTCGCCCCGAGTTTCGAAGTTTAATGAGTGAACGCGTATGAAGACGATAAACATTTGAATGGGATGTTTGCAGTTTTGAGCCTTTGTTTAATTGAGGTACACCTAGACTGTGCCCTCCATCTAATTGGGGCTGAATGCTCAGCTCATTAGGCGAAAGTGGTTATTTTAGCGGTTTCTAAACCTGTCTGCAAATAGAGGGATTATATTGTTGCCACAAAATTACTGCGGTGAGAAAATTGGATTTTATTCACTGTAATACTTGGGAACGCAACAGACAATTGACTGTGTATTGTTGTAATAATGTTCTGTTTGCGCGTCATTTACTGAAAACAATATAATATATAACTAGAGGACCCGGCTAACGTTATCCTGCTCGGAAAGCGTCACGTACCTGGTCCAATCGTGGTACCAAACTTTTCAGGAGTCCATTGAAATATAAACATTAAATTTCACTTAACCAGTCACACCGTTAAGGAGGAGTTGGATGACAAACACACACACCAGACTAATTACGTATATTAAGATTATAATAACAAACTTTCTAAGCATTTAGGTATTTTCTAAGTTTCAAGTTCTATCATTAAAAAGTCGTATAACCAGTAAAATTGTTGGCATAGACAATAATCTTTTGAGATAGAGAGATTTACATAAGGAGCGATCGCGAACTGTAAGACGCATGGGTAGGCCAGGCCACCCATCTATGTATGAATGGTGAACTGAAGACCTGGTTAAAATTGCGGTAAGTCGCTAGAGCTCTAAATGGACCTCTTAATTGCCGCTGCTGTTGCTGCTGATGATGACAATAATGATGTTGTTCATGTTGAGGATGATGACGTCAAATATTTGTTAGATTCACCGTTATATCACAATGAGACTCCTGGAAATCGATGAAGTATCCATACACAATAGCAACCAATGTTTAAACCGAATGTCATTCACGGAAGATGATATTTCCTCAAAGACATTACCGATAATGGAATTCTATTACCGGTTATGAATAGGCTTATAGAGTCAAACAAACAAATCGATAGCGAATTCGTCGCCAATCTCCACGATACCCTAAGGTTAATGCGGTGGGGACATGCTACAGTTCGGTTGCCCTTTTCTTACGGAACTATGGATTTATTGAACGAGGCAATTATTGAACAGGTTTGAAAGTGTTTATTTTTTTACGAACTAAATATTTAACTAAAGTCTTTTGGCTTGTAAATCTTTGTTGTTATGAATATTGAATATTATTACTCTTCATATCACTGAATAAAAATTACTTATGTGAAAATGAATGTATGTATGTACTTTTAACCCTTTGATTGTTGAACGTTTGGAATCGATCAAGCAATTAAAATAAAATTTTCATTTATTTTCACTAACTCTGTTAGAACATCTGATGTTCAATATCAGTTTGAGCAATACAATGAGATAGGATCATAATAATATGATTAAAGTGTTAAAGTTAAAACTTTCCGACATTCATGATTGAGGTACAATAATTTAAAAAGACACAACTTAATGTCTTTTTCATTTATTGTACTTCAAATAATTAAGTGTATATATTTTTATTGTAAGGTAATATGAATAACAAAATTAGATAAGCATTGAGTAGGTATTGAAAATGCACTAACTTTACTTACTCTTTATCAAATGTTTTCGTATAACAGTCTGACAAGGTATTTTTAATTAAAGACCAATTGACCTTCTTTCATTCAAATTAAATTACATCGTTGTTATTTAGAGCACGTAACCCTTTGACTGCCGAATAAAGCTAACCCGTTAGTTAAACGGCATCCAAGTTTAATTTTATGGACAATTTACTATATCATGTCTTTTGGTTTCCAGTTTGGATTAAGGATACATTATTTTGATTCGATTAAGACTTTGATATAATTTTTCATTACGATAAACAGGTGGTGGTATAAAAATATTTCATTATTTACATATGAAATACTCGAATACCATAGAAAAACTCGACAAGATTATTATACAAAAAAGTCTGGTTTTTCTTATTAAGTCTTTATTGTCTGCATTTTAGTTTTATTTGATATAAGCAGAACTAATGAAATTAAAATTTGTCATAGAATTAGTCAAGTGCTAACAAGTTTTTTTTAAAGTGTGTGCACTAATAGCAGTAAGTTACAGATAGTTTACTATGTCAACTAAATGTTATAGAAGTATTTCACGTATTGACATGTTGTTTTTTGTTCAAAACTAATTTAGTCAAAATCAACTAAACAGCTAATGTAACTGCGGGACGCATCGCAGTATTAGGTATTCCAAAAAAATTAAAGCCTTTTGGGAGTCTCACACCTTCAAGTACATTAAACTAATTGGATTCTGGAGTTTACGAGAAGACAGAGCCGTAACTAGGGTTTCAGTAGATCTTGGAAAATATTTTAAATCCCATCACCACTAAAATATAGAAAGATAATTTTTAGATACGTTATCATAGGTGACAAAGATTTACATTGCTAGTGAAAAATTGTTCATATTCAAGGCCCCATTTGTCTAAACGACCACATGCCACCCGAGTTGCCCCTCCAGCAGTTCGGCCCTGGGCAAGAGGGTCGGTCGGCAAACAGGCTGAGGTCACACCCACTGCCCAGGTAATTATAGCAACGGCAAACATTTTACACAACCCATTCAGTTTTACAATACCTTGCTGTTTTTAATGAATCTGCCTGCACCCCTTGACTAAGAGCGTTGCATAAGCAAATTTGCTTGAATAAGCATATTACATGGAGAAGCACCTAAAAGGCTTGGTGGAAAATTTTGCGATGTACCTACAGCAGATAGTCAAGAACGACAAAGTTGTTGGAATGTGATTAAATTATTGTTAATATAGCTGTTTAAATGAAATACTTAATAATTTTTCGCTGGTGAGCTTGAGAAGGATGTAGTTGAACTTGACTATGCCCAACTACATCCAAGAAATATAATAGTACAAGGTTTATTTAATATCAAATTCATTTAGCATGCTTATAAATTGCTTCTAATATTTCATCGTGTTTTGAAGGATACGGACGACAGACCGAGCGACTAACTCAAAGTGCCTTTGGTATTACCGACTTACCTCGGGAATTTCATATTTTGCCCGCCGCCCGGCGTTGTACGTTGGAATAACGCACGTTTAATATTCTATTTAATTAAATTCTCCCAATTAAATTCCGTTCCCAACTGTTTTCGCGAGATGAGATTCGGTACATTCCGAGAGTCAATAGTCAAACGCTTGAATGTCGCATCAATTTAGTTACCGGTCTCGTAACTGTATTGGTTTGAGTTGGAACGTTACCTTCGCTTCCTCTTATTAATATTGTGGTGAGTCTACACAATGCACACGCCAATAGTTGAAGTTAACAATGTGTATCAAACATAACTGTTGCATTTCCCAAACACGAAATGAATGCGAACACTGAATAGCTAATATTCATTGTTTTGAACGTATCTAAGAAGCACCTGCGATTATGTTTTGTGAAATACAATCCAAAGTGAAATACAGCTGTACACACGGATCATAGAATTATGATGAATTGCATCAAGGTAGTTACGACATTAGCTGCTTTATATTTAAACTTATGTTTTATGAATTGCGTAAGGGATAAATAAAGTTATAGATCCAAATACGAAATCATACCTGAATTGATCTCTTGCGTTAAGCGTTTCTTGTTTGATGGACAGAATCACAGGCCCCAAATCCTCGTCATTGGTGAAATAGTTCCAATGTTCCGTTCCGTAGAAATATTTTTCATAAGTCTCTTGTTCCACTGAAGTGAGTTCGAAGCCACCTGATCTTTCCCACTGCTCTTCAATTGCGGTTTTTTTCTTAGGTGTGCTGCCACCGTTGTCGCTGCTGTCTTCTGCTGCTTCGTCAAGAGAACCTGATCTTCGATGACGGTCTGCAGACAAACAAAAATATGTTTCAGCTACTATAAAATTTACTCACACATAAATAGCATGGCAGTACTAGGTGCTAGGAATCCTGAAATAATTAACTCTAATGATAATGCCAAATGCCTATTCAATCAACAGATTTTGTTGCATGACTTCCAATCTTGTTTACTGCAAGCTGTGTACCAACTTTTTATAGTCTCGCTCCAAACGAAAGACCTACAACATGTTGAATAAAGATATTTTCCCTTACCGCATACTGAGCATGTTACATCTAGTTTGACGTGCGAAACTTTTATTTGCTTGATGCACGCTGCGTTTCATCATCGTACATAATCAAATAACTTCTCTCTTTTATACGTGACTTGAGGCTCCTAATTTTGCAGTAACTTATAAATAAAGAACATTGCAGCGCCATAAAACAGTAGGTCGTCTATGCGGTCCTGACGAGACAAGAATTCCGCGCGTTATTATTTCAAGGCGATGCCGGGAATAATATCATTTTTAATTCACGTCCCGGAGTCAGCTTAATCCGATTACTAGACTATCCTGGGCGAGATAATGCCGCGATATTGTAAACAATAAACTGCTGTCGACAGCTTTGCGTTCGTTAGGTAAGTTATGAAAGAAGAATAAGTATACCTGAAATAATTAAACTTTCGGCAATCAATAATTAAAAAGTAATTCCTAGAAAAAATAACAGGTTTTCTTGCATGCAGGTAGAATTCCTGCAAGTAGATTATGATGATAAATAGCCTTATTTGACTCGGCATGAGAAAAACGAAAATAAAACTTACGAGGGTTAAATGAGTAACGTAGATACTAAATATTAATGATTATAGGCAATTTACACACAAACTAAAGTTTACTTTAAACCGTACTTGTAAGTTTACAAGTAACAAGTAAGGTTTAAAGTTAACTTTAGCGGAAATTATGAAAGGTATATTAAAAAAAATTTTAAATTACTTAATTTTACTTTTTACGTAATGGATATCGTATTCTTTCCTGTTTTTAAGTCAACATTCACAAACTGACTTTGGCGTCAATTTGAAGCAATGCTGTATGAACGTCACTATATTATTATACTTCTTTTTAGAAATGCGATATCATTTAAGTCATGTTGAAGTAATATCGAGTATTTAATAAAGATGTTTCTTGAAAAAAAAATCTGTGAAAAATATCGCCTTTGAGCAACACTAGAATTGCTTATGGTAAAATATATCATGATTCCAGTCACCGGCATCAATATTAGGTCACTGCTGGAGATATTTCGAGGCGGCGGCTTTCCAGATTTTTCCATGATTGGTAGTTGGCGATCTCAGTTAGGCCAATGGTAGAGAAAAGACGTTGTTGCCCGTTTGTCCAGGCAGTACTTCTTTAGTCGCCTTTTACGACATCCATAGGACAAGAAAAGGATAATATGTTATGGCATAATTGAAGTAATAAATTAAAAGATATTATGCTTGACTAAAAGAAGACAGTCTGAGAGACTGAATCATCTAATTAGAGTACTAATAAGTTTATATAGGTCCTCTTTTGGACTGCATTTCTGAATTAGTTTTCTAAGTATACACCTAACGGCGCTGATACCTTACTCCGCAACATAATGTCTTACTCTTACTGTATATTCGAATCCATATGTCTTTCATAACAATATAATTGAATATGTGAAAGCGACACATGTATCCGTATATACGGACATCGGTTGCGTAGTAGGGCCACTGCTTTCCGCGATTTGAAACCGTGGCGTAAAAATAAAAGGATAAAGATACACGTATAGGTTGTACCAACAAATACGACGTGAATTTCTACATATATGCTGGATACAGGAAGCGTTATCTCCCGCGCAGGTCCCGTGTCGGCTGTCGGCTGTCATCCATCGGCTTACCTCGTCGTTTCCCCTACACTTCACACAGACTCCAAATTTAATTTCACTTGGAAGTCTGGTTGTTCCTTACGTCGTGTCACTGTAATTTCGTTTTGATGCTAATGCATTATTCTTTTTTTATTCTCTATGTCATTACTTCAACAAGAAATGTAACTAGAATTATTTAAAAAGAATTGAACCGATTTAAAAAAAAACTCACTAAAAAGTACAAAATAACGCAAGAACAATGTTTTATTTTAAAACCTATTTACCTACTTACAATATTATTTTAACTACTAACAACTAAACAGATCGAAGTCGGTGCCTGAAGTACTTGTCTGGTTACGACACCAATAGGAGGAGGAGTGTTGCTATTCTAGTTTTAATCCGCTGTACACAGCATAATATTTTGATATATTACTCGTATTATACAGGATAAAATTTTAACCACTTTCCAAAATTTTGATAGGCGTTCAGTATCGTGTTTAGAGCCTATTTATGAAGTTAAAAATGTAAATCAAATTGTCACCCGAAAATATTTTTCGCGATATAGTTTTAATTTTTACGGTCCAAGACCTGTTAAAGTATACATATAGGAAAAAATCAAAAACATATGAATAGTATCGTAACGAATGAATGAGATGCGCGACGTGTAAAAAAAGTGTTGCTAGGCGGCCGTATCAAAAATTTTAGATTTTTGTCGGACATTTTCTAAGTGCTTTATCTTGGCATTTTTGTACCGGGCTATACCAAAAGAAAAAATACGTCATTTGTTTTTTTGTCTCGTAGATTAATATATTAAAATTTGGATGGTGGTTAAAATTTCACCCTGTATACCATTAAGTGGACAACATCTCAAAGTAAATTGTTCTGATCCCAAAGTTAGAATGTATTTAAATCACAGTCTTTAGCACACCTAAACGCTAGAAAATATTAAAAACATTTTTTCCACTTTGACCAGTCCGGGCATCGAACTCCAGAGCTAGAGACAGAATTGTATGTACCTGCGTGTACGCCACTTAAACACGGTCGTCGGCATCATTTTAGATTTCAGTATTTCGTGCTCTCGAACTTTATTATAAAGTAAAATCTAGTTATATTCATGCTATAAGAAAACTGAAAAAAAAAGAAAACGGAACTGTACTAAGTCTGCTTATAACATCCTTAATCTGTACGGATATAAATAAATAGCTAAGACCTTTAAAGCTCCTAAATTGTAGTGGCATAAGCATTTTAAACTCGCACCTGATTAAAGGCTTGTGGGTTTTTCTCAAGGGAGGCTTTTAGGAAGAGTGACGTCACAGTACTGTGGGTTATTCCTTATTCATCCTATGACGTCTCATCCAACTCATTATTTTTTCCCTACTCAACCCACAACAAATATTTCATTTTAAGTTCCTTACTCATCCCAAAAACATTCCTAACTCATTCTATTGCAAAACCACTTAAAAAATATAAGACTTTTGTGAACGGTCGGAATAAACATATAATTTTTAGAAATTTAAGCGGAGTTAACTTTTTTAACCTCAACACAAATGTTGAGATCAATTTATTGAATAAAAACTGCAGGACTTCTGAATAAATAATATATTTAAAAATCATGTTTTTCACAAAAGGATACAAATCAAATAATGTTACACATAGGTACACATATAATTATAACAATAAATTTATTTATATGTATACAGGGTCTTTTCTCGGATATGAAAATACTCTGTTCTTCAGATTCTGCAAAGCTTCTGTCTCAACATTTTTTATTTCACTAGGATATAATACTTCATACGGTGCAAAATAAACAGCTCTGTCATTTTTTCTCTCGCTCACACGTTTTACAACTGTTTGTTGCAAGTGCAAGTTTTCCTATAAGTAGTTTTTTTAAATAAACGTATTCATTTTTATTTATAACTAGCTTACCCCGCGAACTTCGTATCGCTTCAGAATAATATAATTGGATTTTGACGTAAGACGTCACACAATGTCATTGACATCAAATATGGCGTTTACCTTATCATATTACACAGAAAATTTGCAATAAAATAATATAGCGACTATAAATTGAGATGTAAGCTATCCTATCTTTCAAGTTGGATCAAACTGCACACGGTGTGCAAATATTACTAAAATCGGTTAAGTGGTTTAGGAGTCCATCGCGGACAAACAACGTGACACGAACTTTTTATATATTAAGATAATAAGTATTAATATCATATCTACTTAATAACTTTCTGAAGAATATTAAACATTATTTTGCTATCCATACTTATTTTTGTAATATTTCGTTGAGTTAGGAATACTAGTTTGGGATGAGTGAGGAAATGGGATGAGACGTCACAGGATGTACCCAGTACTGTATCTTAATTTAGGTTTAAGCAGTTGTTTTCTTTAAATAAAAAGTTTCTAATTTATATCTTTGAACGACTTACTGTGGGCTATCTTTACCAGAACTATTTGAATGGTCATGATGATTAAGGGAAAGGCTAATGTATGTTTTTAAATACAGCTTTATTTTTATAGCTATGTGAATTTTAGACGAACAATAAAAATAAATGTAAGGTCTTGAAATATTCCTGAATGTAAAACTTAAGTGAACGACACTATATGAAGTACAACTCATAAGATACATGATATGACTTTTATTGCTATAGGCAAGCGATCACGTAGAAGTGATACAACGCAATTATTATACCTCTCAAGTGCTGTGTTCGCCCTACTTACACTTTTATCACAGCCTATATGGTCGCATATAATATTCTATACACGATAAAATAGAAAAAAAAAATACTTGAAAACACTTTTAGCATTTACTGTTTTTGCTTGTAAAACAATATCAATTTTAATATTAAGTTGTTTTTATTCGTTTTAAGTGCTGTTGTTAA
Organism: Anania crocealis; assembly: GCA_949315895.1. Taxonomy (NCBI): domain Eukaryota; kingdom Metazoa; phylum Arthropoda; class Insecta; order Lepidoptera; family Crambidae; genus Anania; species Anania crocealis. The sequence continues at coordinate 12,353,667 of OX438864.1, forward strand.
CAATCACACGTTTTTTCAACAACTCAACATACTCTTTTATGGTTCGAAAAGGTATTATAGGTCTGTAGTAAGGTACGGAAAGGTAGATTGATTACCAGATATACCTACAGCATAAGCTTAGTAATACGGTCCTCTTTTTACCTTTAAAAGTAGGTAATACTTGCTATTTCAATACAGGTTAACTAAGCATTTCTAGATTTCTAGAGAAAGTATTTTTGGTTTCCCGCTCTAAAGTTAAAGCAACTTCAATTATTATTTTTCATTAACGCTTCCATCACAACACAAGGCTGCCAACATTCTAGTGTCTCGAAATTGGATGGCAACAATGGTGACAGTTTATCAGAATAAATTATCAAAAACTTCGACGACCGAAAAACAGTTTTCATTCTGTATCATTCATCTTGTCAATTAGCAGCTATAATTTGTTTAGTAGAAATTATTTATATATAACCTTTTTTTGCATAAATGCTCGTGAAAATCTGATCACAAACTGAAACCGATCAAGTTTAGTAGTGATTTTTTTATAAACATATACATTATTAGCCAATATACGTCTTATTAAGCTGCACTGAAACAGACATTTCCCAATGAAAGCACTGAGCCCTCCTTAGCTATTGATTTCCATACACCACAAAACACCACAAATTTAATACTTCAAGCGTAAGTATGCTCATAAAATTTTTACCATTACCTACTGCATTTATCCGTTGTCTGCAAAAATTAATGAGGTATACTATTTCAATAGTATCGCGGTCGCAACGCAAAACAAAGGTATTTCCAAAATCGAGTTCTCATTATTGTGTGTGCATTAGTCACGAGTTACCAGCCTAAGTAGATTAGTGCGAGATCTGAATGAAGGCGGCTCAACAAGGATTAAGCACAGCTCATGTGCTGGGATGTCTCTGTGATAAATCTTGAAACGCTCTTGGTGATATAAACATTGTTTGTAATGCTTCAAAACATCTATATCTTTGTGTTATAGATAAGTATTTAGCTAGCAAGATCGATCAATACACCAACTAATACACTAAATATTGTCATCAGTCAATTCAAATATAATGATGAAGAGTTACTATGTATTTTTCATCAGTGTATACAAGTCAATCATTACTTTTTAAGAACATCACAAACCATAGTAGTAATAGCTTGGATTGCTTGGCACGGTTGTCGATAAGTCAAGATGAGATTCTGAAAAGGCTTAAGGGTTTGGATACTTTAAAAGGTGCTGGTTCTGATAACATTCCCTCGTACTTTATAGTGAACTATGCTGATCGTTTATTGACACCCATATGGAACATTGTGAATACATCATTAACAAGTGGAATGTTTCCAAAAAAATGGAAACTTGCTGAAATTGTGCCGGTTCACAAAGCAGAATATGAACAAGATGTTAGAAATTACAGGCCAATATCGATCCTACCTAAGCTAAGCTACTAGAGGCTATACTCTGTCCCTATATTCAGAACCACTTCAAAAAATATATTTCCAGTGACCAACATGGATTTGTGGCTGAAAGGTCCACTTCTACCAATCTCATTTGCTTTTCTGAAAGTCTTATCGAAGCTATAGATAATAATCGGCAAGTGGACGTAATTTATACTGCCTTCAGCAAAGCATTTGATACTGTTCCTCACGAGATGCTCATCCAAAAATTAAAAACATATGGTCTTGCTGGACCTGTGTTACAATTGCTAGAGTCATATCTAAAAGACATATCGTTTTATGTAGTGGCCAATGGATACCAATCAGACAAATGCTTTATCTCCTCCGGCGTTTTACAGGGCTCTCATCTGGGCCCAATACTATTTAATATATTTATCAATGATCTGCCAGGCCACTTTCTCTATTCTTTTTCCTATATGTTCGCTGACGACCTGAAGCTTATGAGAGTCGATAACGAGTCTGATACAGAAAAGCTTCAGGAGGATTTAGACAACTTGAATTATTGATGCGCTCAAAACGGACTTTAAACTGAATGTCAAAAAATGTTCACATATTAAATTCACAAGAAAACTCAACAGAATTTCCTCATCCTATTCAGTAGCCGGTACTGTTCTAAATGAAATTGAGGTTGTTCGAGATTTGGGTATCTTGTTTGATTCAAAACTTACATTCATACCTCATTTGGAACATACGATTAGCAGGGCATTACGAATGGTGGGTTTTTTGATGCGTAATGGCAAGGAATTCAGGGAACCAAAAACTAAAAAAAATCTTTATTACAGTTTAGTCATAAGCATTTTAGAGTACGGAAGTGTTGTCTGGCGGCCGCACTACGCTACCCACTCATTGAGGTTAGAATGGATACAAAAGCATTTTCTTTGGTATCTAGCGTACACTGAGAACTTTCTTGGCAAGCGTATAAGCTATAACACTCGCCTAAAGCGATTTAACATGACCAGCTTATCGAATCGAAGAGAAATAATAGACTTGTTATTGACGTGACAACGTCTTATAAATTGGTTTGCCGGGTGACACTTCAAGAAACTGCGTTACGCTCCGCTCACGTTATGCGCTCACAATGAGAGCGAGTGAGAGGCATGGTTAGCCCGCCTAAGAGCGAGAGAGACAGACATAAAAAGTGAAAGGCACGCGTCCCTTCCACTCGAGCACAGTTAGCCCGCCTAAGAGCGAGAGAGACAGAGCGAGAGAGAGAGAGTGAGAGAGATAGGCATACACACCGGTTCATGTCTTGCGCTTCTATAAAATCCAGTTCAATAAAATTTTGTTAATATGAAATTCAGTGCGAGATTCTTTGTATAAATTAATGTTTTAAATATAATTCTTTGTATAAATAAATGTTTTAAATTGTTACTATTATTTCATCCTTCTTCCTACTATACGAATGAATATTCACATTAAAATTATTTTACCACTCAAAGTCGTTGTCACGTAAAACTTTCGCCCGTATACCGACTTTACAGGCAACCAATTTTTTAAGTTCAATTTAGCTATCCTGGATTGAACTTACGTATTCAAAACTAACGAGTGACAACTGCCGATGTCCTCTTTAGTTGGTAAGCTAATAATGTTAAAGCAGAATAGAAATCATTGTATTATTTTTATATAAATTACTTCACAACTACGTAGATTGTCCAGAGCTTTTGCAAAAAAATAATTTTAGAGTTCCTTTTGCACCTAGAAAGCCTATTCCAACTTTCTGCCCTCCATTACGACGCACTGTTTTAGGATCAAACTCACCGGTTTTGGGATGGGTAAACTTTATAACCAAATCAGCAATCTCATCGATATTAACCATGTTTCCATAGGAACATACCGAAGGCTTCTTTTGGAAACACTTGAAACATAGTTATTTGAATTTTTTTTTATTTAGGTACTTATTACCTTTTAAGTTTTTAGTTTTAATCGGATTATTTATAGCTAATACTTTTTTATTGTTCAAGCATTACTTAAGCTTCACGCTATATTTATTATCTGCGGTCGTATATTACAAAAGTCTTGCTAATTATTTCATATGTATAATGTATGCGGTGTTTGCTTGTAATTGATTTTGTACTTAGTTCCTATTTTATGTTAACTTAATTTGAAATGTTTTAGTGCATAAAACAACTTATGTTTACCAACAGATATACTAACCAATAAAATAAAATAAAAATAAATGTTTCAGATACCTAAATACCAGGTTTACCAGGTAGGTACTACAAGTGTCTACGAGTAATATCCTTTCTTTTTAAATGTTCTGTAAGCAATAAAAGAAAAGCAAACTCTAGAATTCTATGTATTGATAGTTTATTGTGGACATAAAACAAATGACGATGTGTCACAGTTTTCATTTTTAAACTGAACTTGACAAACAGCTATAATAAAAAGATAGTTAAGTAGATATAACGTAAACTAGGAGAAACTTGATTGTAATCAGAGATATTTATGTACAAACAATGTTAAAATACCACTAGCGAAAAAAACCTACGCTTATAGTGATTGATGACCTCTCGCGGGCTGCAGAATAGGTACTTTTGGGATTTAGAGAATGAATTAGATATCCAATTTAGGAAGGTTCTAGTGTTGTTCAAAGTCAATCGATTTATTGTGATGAAATAAAATAAAATATAATTGTTCGTAATCGGATACCTTTAAACGAGCAATTCTTGTATATTCTTCTTATGCAATAAAATGAATCCCTTTTTCCCTTGGTCACGCACGGCATCACGCTTGAATGCCTGGACCGATTTCGCTAATTCCTTTTTTAGAATATTTTTTGAAGTACGAAGATGGTTCTTACGCAGAGCAAATTTTTAAAAATTGCTTCAAATAGTAAAAAAGCAACGCTTTTCTATACTCCCATACAAACATATTTTTTTCTAACCCCGCCATATTTAATAACAACGACATTTAAGACGTCAAAATCAAATAGGTATCTGAGGCAATACGAAGTTCGTGGGGTCCGCTAGTATGTAATGTGTATACAAATAACCTGAATTTCCGAAACGGCTCTAAAGATTTAAAAAAGTTTTATACGCAGGGTGTCTCGGTGGCGATGAATCGATCTAGCTAGGTTTAGTTTTCAGAAAACGTTATTTTATCCGTGTCTGAAAGGCAATGAAAAACTGCTACAATGAATACAAGGGTAAATTTCGCCACCATTTACAAGGTTAGGTATATTACTCGTAGCTTAGGTGAGAAGTCGGGTGGTCCCGAAACCAAAAGACCCTGGTGCGAGTCCAGATGATAAGTTTTTTCTTTATATTTTTCAAGTTATATTTTTTTGTATGTTATTATTTGTGTCTAAATATGATTTCCAGAAAACATAATTAACACTAAAAATAATCCAGGTCATCCAGGTAGGTACTTTAAAATAATAGACGATGCTAACAAACTTAAGGGCGCAAATAATTACAAATAACAAATATTAACAGTTTAATTAGCTTGTAATGGTATAGCTTACTACCTCCAGTTTATCAGAACTTTCTATCCGAATACGGAACCAAAATCATTTGTCCTCCTGATCGTCATAAACTGAACTCATGATGATGAAAAATAATTTGCTATCACTTGAATCATTATTTGTCTTAACTTTGGGATAAAATACATTGTAAAAAATTTCTTATTTTTTATTTTATTTATTTATTTAAAACAAAGTACCTACCTAAATCCAAATCCTAAACTATTTGTGAATCTACGCGCATTTTATCGGTATAAAACCACTTACACTTCTTTTAGACCGATACAAAACACACAAAAGTATCCTTTACGTGGTCTAAGCTTGAATTCCAGTAGCTACGCTATTAAATAAAACATCTTACTTCTGCAGTATGTTCATCCCTTACCCCAAGTGTGAGACGGATAATATATCTTAGGTATCGTATAACGATGCGAACGAGATTGCCCTGTAACTCATATACAGGGACAATTAAAGTTTCAGTTGCCCAGTCGTAGCTCGTGCCCAGAAGATGCTATTAAGTGGCCTCAACACGTTCTGGGTCGTGTTGGTCATAGTAATTTTTCTCCTGGTAACGCGTAGTTATGTAACAGTATAGAAATATACTGATTTAAACTTTCATAGTCACTATCACTAGAGTTATTGGATTCGGGATCTATACCGTGTACCTTATCTATATCTATATATAAATTAATCCCTATTTCCCTTGGTCATCGCATCACACGTGAACGGCTGGACTGATTTCGCTAATTCTTTTTTTGTTTTGTTTGTTATTGTCAGGAGAATGTTCTTATGAAAGAAAAAATTGAGAAAATTACGCGGAAAATTTAAAAATTTAAGATAACTTAATCACCATACTAAATTATTTGTAATGTAACCTTATTGTTTTAGACAATTTAAACTTTTTTAATGTATGGTGTTTGACATAACATTGACAGAATGCGTGCTGCAAATATTGTCAAAGGGTAAAAAAAATATGAATTTTGCACATGGCCAGTAATGTCGTTGGTTCCCGTGTCAGAATACCAACAAAACTATAACCACATATAAAAAACAAAGAATGTTGTGTATCATATAGCCTAATTGTAATAAACAATTGGTAACATTTTTTTATTATACCATTTCGTAATCAATATTTATTATTTTATCAATAGTTAAGACAGGACAACGTCTGTCGAGTCCGCTAGTTTATTATAAGTTTCCTATATTTCGGCACTGTTGCAAGCGCCATGATCACAGGAGAACTGTTGGTCAATACAGGTCAACAGTCAACAGGTCAGCAGTTCTCCCGTGATCATGGCGCTTGCAACAGTGTCGAAATATCGGAAACTTATAATAAATAAGGTACATGGTATAAATCCCGAATCAAATATTTATTATAAGTTTCCGATATTTCGGCACTGTTGCAAGCGCCATGATCACAGGAGAACTGTTGGTCAATACAGGTCAATAGTTCAACAGGTCAGCAGTTCTCCCGTTATCATGGCGCTTGCAACAGTGTCGAAATATCGGAAACTCATAATAAATAATGTACATGGTATAAATCCCGAATCAAATAACTCTAGTATAGAAATATGTAAAATTTAGTGGAACGCCCACCTTGGTAGAATGGCGTACACACCGATTTTCAGGACAACACGTAGGAAATACTTTTTATATTGTCTAGGGTCTGCGTGTTTGAGTACCTTCCTTGTTTCTTATTACAAAAACAAGTGCTACAATAGCTATTTTAGAATTATTCATTCAATTTTTTTTACACTTTTCACACACAAAATGTATGTAGTACAAAATGACAGGAGTATTCTCTGCCAGACAAACAGAACTGCTAGGCGTTGCAAAAAAGAGAGAAGTAATTAAATACAAATCGTTTGAAAGAAAATTTGAAAACCGGGTTACATTTGTACAATCATACGCAAGTATAAACATTTATGAAATATTTATTTACATGATTTACTAAATTATGCCCAGTTCAAAAATTTCAAGATAAACCACCTAGAAAATGCCAGCCAAAAATCTTAAATTTGGATACGGCCACCTCGCAACGCAACACACTTTTTACGCGATGCGCAACTCATTCATTCATGATGATATTATTCATAAGTTGTTGATTTTCCCTTCATACCTTCACAGGCTTAGGACCGTAAAAATTGAAAACTATGTTGCGAAAAACAACGTCGCATCTAATTTGCACAGTTGCCTAGAATAGAACAGAATATCTATCTATCTATATATATAAAAATGAAAACTGATTTAATGACTGACTGACTGACATATCAACGCACAGCCCAAACTACTGGGATTTAAAATCTGAAAATTTTCACCGTGCTTCCTATTATAGTGTAGGTGAGCACTAAGAAAGGAATTTTGGAAATTCCGCCTCTAAGGGGGTTAAAAGGGCCCCATAAGTTTGTATGAAACTCCCTCAGTTTTGAAGCTATGTCGATGAAAATTGGTATCCAGCTACATGATTAGAAATTAAGAATGACGTCTTTCAGGATTTTTGAAAATTTAATCTTTAAGGGGATAAAAAATGGGGGCAAAGGTTGTTCGGTTCCGCGTCATATCCATACTCTTTACATATTTGTACTCACAGACTTTACTTAGTTTGTTATGACATTCAATGTGTCAATCAGAAAATAAATAGGTAATTTCTTACAAACAGAATGGAATTATTTTAGAATTTAATAATTGGCGCCGAAATGGATGAATTAACTAAATTAAAACGTGTGGAACTTTAATAAAAGGCTGCATTACAAAATTCTGCATCCAGATACAAACCCAACGAGAAATTTCTGATTATGAATTGAAATAAGTGAGTGACCAGTTGGTGACCAGTGACAAATGAACAAAATTACCAAGAATAATTTGGAAGAGATACGACTACAAATAATATTACTGATGACCCACAGTTGGAATCTGAGATTGAAGAAAAAAATAACCTTCAGGATATTACAACACAGCTTAAACTAAAACTGCAGAGTTTCAATTCGATAGCACGCAACAATTCCATGTATGCAGAAGGTACTGAGGAGCAAAGGTCGGTCACAAACAAATCTAAGGACATCTAAATTTAACTCAGTACCATTAGACAAGGACGAAACATTCAAAAACATCATTAAACGGTTGTATACTTACTTAAAACTGAACAGATGTGATGATATTATCGATACAAGGAAATACACGTTTCTGACATCTTTGAGCCCAGAATTACTTCATAAAACGTATTATATTATATTTATGTACTCCACGGGATCCTTGTGAGTTAGAATTTGAGGAGTTAGTTAAAATTCAGTTAGTAAATTATCAACAACTCAAAATTGGACAGATTATGAAGATTTAACAATGGTGTTTGACGGAACTCTTGTTTGCATATCAAACTATAAAGCTCAATTAGTGCTTCAAGAAATTGTGACACCAATTTTGATTTAGCTGCGACGTATTCCATACACTTTTAAAACGTGAAAATAAAACGCTGAGAAAAAAAATCACCTCACTTCAGAATTCCGTGTTGTTTAACTTAGGATTAGCTACCACCACCCACCCACTAATGACCAAGCAGCAGTAATTAATGATGTTTTGCTGACATCATTTGAAGTTGAAGAAATATAACAATGTATAGACACAGTGGTCAGTACAGACGAATCAGTTCTCTATCCTGTCAAGTTTCTGAACACTATTTATCCTACTGATCATCCTTTACCATTCATGCCTCGAACCCACATCCCACATGAAAGTTTTGTGAAACTACGTCAGGTTTTTGGTATAAATTTTGTGAAGTTATAAGGATTTTTTTATAATTTAATATTTGAGGGGGTGAAAGCGGTGGAAAATTGTGTGGTTAATTATTTGTGTTTAACATCATATTGAGGTACTTGAAACTTCGTCTATCGATCATGAAGGGAGAATGACATAGGACTGCCTTTTCCAGAGCTCTACATCGATGCTGGTACTACACCGTCTAGCGGCCGGTCCTAATAACCTATCTATCTTCAGTTTTGGTATATCGGAGATAGAAAACAACTTCTGTCATTATTTCTCTGGACGGAAAAATCAGAGATAGAAACTGTTTCCTATCTCCGAAATGTCAAAACTGGCGATAGATGGATTATTGGGACCGGCCGTAAGTCGTCGTCCACCTAGATGTCCGGTCTAGGTCTTTTATCCAAACGTAGTATGCAAGCAAATTGTCTTTGTAAAATCGCCTTTTTAACGCTTATGGATCGAGAAAAATTGATTTACCTACTTGTTTGGAAATTAATAATGTGGTATTTTACACAGGACCACTTCTTCCAGGGCTCTACGCCAGTGTTGACCATATTCGAATAAAGCCTTGCAAGCTGCTTTGAATGTTTTGATGTACTACAGTATTGACAGTTTTTAAATTTTCAAATGATATTGTACTTTAGATTTCATGTAAATGAAAAAACAGATGTGGTGTGAGCTCGCTTGAACCACGGTACGCTAGGAGAACCAACACCGGATCCCTAAAACGATAGTTTAAATCGGCCCCTTTCAATCCAACTATTGTACGAGTATCAACGGGCCCCGAACGACGTATCGGCTCCCACTAAGTGCCCACCACCACCTTGCCCGAGATGGGCACCCTCGGCACCGTAGGCAAAGGAAGTGGAGGAAAAGAGTGGAGGAGAGGGGGGTGAGTCGTGACGAAAACTTTGTAACAGATAAAAACCCACGCGTGCGAAGCCGCGGGCATCAGCTAGTACCTACTATATATATAAAAGAAAGTCGTGTTAGTTACACCACTCATAAGTCGAGAACGACTGGACAGATTTCTATCATTTTGGTGTTTTTGGATTTGTCTTCGCCGGGAATAGGATAATAACTATTAAACGTTTCTGAAAGTTATCGTTAAAATAACTAAATAAGAAACTATATTTCTTCATATAAATTTCTATCGCCGCCATATTTTGATGACAATGACAATTAAGAGGTCATAATCAAATACTATTCTGAGCATTGATTTAGTATACTAATAGATCGACTGACAGCCCGATGATGCGTGACCAGTTTTGATTTGTCAATGTGTGTGTTAACTAGTGACGTACCTTTAACATTTTCAGACTATCGATAATAATTGCAGTTTGTCGTTTGGAAAATATGTTTACTGTCACACTGTTTTTATCGCGAAATTAGGCACCTACTCTGCGGCATACCTAACCGCCCTCACTTCTTTCAACTATTATAGAGGGCAGTTAAATTTGCCCGGTGAGTAGGTATATATTTTTTAAAATATAATTTAAAAATAAATAGTTTTAAATTATGAGAAATTAACAGTCATTGTTAATTATTTTTATTTATTTCTTTCTTCAAAAGATTTTCCCGTGTCATCTGCCGTGCCCTGTGAGCTCATCAATGGCAGTAAGTGAAAAAGAACAAGTAAACAAAACCTGAACAAACATTAACATTTTGATGAATCAATCCCTGATTATTGTTGACCTTTAACAGGATTATCTTAGTTATGTGATTCCTTACAGTTCCTTCTTCAAATTGTTAAGTTGACATTCATTTGAGACGCTAAACGTAAAATAGCATGTAATTTCTCCGGAATCATTCAAGATAAATGTCGACAATAGTATCGATAAATTTGATTCAAGCTATAGCGTACATGTAAAATATTTCGATGAATTAATTATCCACCAAAATAATGAATAAATATAACTTTATTTATACAAAATATTAAAGCGAACAAACGGACTGAAATAATTTTATATGTACAACATAACAAAAAGATCAAATTCAACAAAAATAACGCGTTTTTACGATGATGCCTTTCCACGTATTTACTTGTTAAATGAGCAATTTTCTGGATTATTTTTGTGGTTGACACATATACACACACCACATACACACACGGAACATGTGACAATTGTTAAAAAAAAAAAATCTAAGATGTAAGAAATTACATAAAATGTTGAAGCTTATATCGCAGTTGGCACTGGGTGTAACTGCGTCAATTAAGACAGATCACAAAATGAAAAGATTACTTTTCTTTTTCTATCTTGCTAGATTTCCATAAGAGGTTTTCTTCTATCTCGCAGGCTTTGTCCGTCTATTATATCCTAAGTTTATGATTCTGAGGCGATACGAAGTTCGCGGGGTCCGCTAGTAATAGAATATACTCGTAGATAGATTGGTTAAAAATCTATTACCTAACAGGTTGTAGAAACTCCGTCTTAGTAAAGGGAATGTTTGCTGTCTACATATATCACATAGAAACAAAGAAATAAATAAACAAGCCAAGCTTAATTAAACCGTTTTAAAATGAACAAGATCAAGAGCACTTAATTCGCCATACTAAACTGGCTGAGGCTAAAAAAACAGAAAGTTACTAAGGTAAGTATATTCTATACAATTTTTTTAATTAGTTGACTACTTTGGGTGACACGTTCGGTGGTCAGTCAAAAGGTTAAAAAAATAACGACTAGGTGCTTAATTAAATCAAAATATTGGTGCTTAATCCCTCGATCGTGAGTTATTCCAGACACAATTGAATTCAATTGTTATCGCGGCACGCGCGTGCCTCCTGGGGTTGAGGGATTAATTAAACCCGAGTAAAATAGGATTCTGAGGTATCATTCTATAAGTCACTACAAAAATTTTTAGAAGATTTTGGTATTAAAATACCTAAATTGATTTATAGAGTTACATGTTCTAATACGAGAATAAAATGAATGTTTTAATCATCTATGTCAGTAAAAATATCAGAAACTTCATTTAATTCTGCCCAGCATAATTTGGTACATATACCCTGTCGTCTTTCCTTTGGACATATTTATAAGCGCACTGAATATTGTTTGTTACTAAAAAACCTCAACAATACCCAAAGTGGGACAACGGAGTGTGTTCTCTTGTTCGTTTACAAAACTTTTCGATTAAACGTCGAATGTTTGCCCAAGAAAGAAAATAATAGTGAGTGAAGGCTGTTAGCGTCGATTTCGGATTACTTTTTGGGAAGTGTCTGGAAAGTTAGAAGTGATTGTATTATTGGGAAGCGTTGGTTGTCCACTCGAAAGCGCGCGCGAATAATAAATAAGTTTAATTTTTTTATGTTCATAGTTTTCTGGCATTTATATTATTTCTCAAATATCACAATATTATGTCAATAAAAATATATTCTCTGGTTTGAGGGAAGAAACCTTTAACTGTAATATTTTACCACTGTGTCAGTGATGCACAAGAAAAATGGCACCACCCCTTCGCTTCCTGTGGATGTGGTAAGAGAGTTTTTCAAGAAGAAAGCGGACTCTGATCCCCTCTCCATTGCTTTGGCATTTATATTATTTCTCATCCAATGCCATTGGCTAAACTACGATTGTCAACCCGCTTGCCAAGCGAGGCGTTTAGACCAATACAATTCATTTGGAGAGGACCGTATCCAACATAAAACATGTCATAACAAAAAAATATGCGTCGATTTAAGTATTTATATTTTTCCTTTGGATGAAATACAATTATTCTCTGTGTATAAACTATATAAACGCACATAATTATATGGATTCATCATTTAGATTGACCCAAAATGACGGTATTAATAATAACGATGTTACCGCTGGGTCAACAGCCTACCCACACGAATGCCTTTAACATAACTGTGATCCAAGTTCCAACCCTCTCGTAATAGGGCTATAATGTACATAGGGATGACTCACAGTGCCCGGATATAAATTTCATAGTTAAAATTATCAGCAAGTTGGCTGTTTGTCAGTTGTGTACCTAAGTAGTTGATGATGATTAAAGAATACAGTGCAATTAATTATACTTAAATGTAAAAGTTTAGACAGACGTTTGTTACTAAATCGACTCACGGTGGAATATAGTACAAAGACAGCTAATGGGCTCCAATACAGGCAATTTTTATCCCGGATATAGACATATTAAATTCGAAATTCCACGGGTACGAAGTCGCGGATATCGATTTTATATCTGATGTAGACAGATATACGAGCTTCGTGTTGCAGGATAAGGCATCTGCCCCGTACTGCTTACGTTCGTCATACCGGGTAAGCTAATTAATTAATGGTCTTACATGGTTAAAAAGGATTTCAAGTCCAATATAGAAGGTTCAAATTAATTCAAGTAACACCTTACTCTGCTAGTTTACGTAAAATTTGTCAAGTTGTTTGAATGAAGTGTGAATCATATAAAACGCGAATTCAATCCTTAAAGCATAAGTATTGGTGTCAAGGGTTGTGTATATATAGCAGTAACTTCTGAACAGGAAGTCGTAATCTTATGTAAAAACAAAAGTCACTCTCTTCCAGGCCATCATTCCATTCCCTATTATAAATCAATTCTAAAAGTCATTTTTTCTTAATTGTCAATGTTCTTTACGAATTGAACATTAATTGTCTTTTTCTTTTCTTCTTCATTTAATTCAACTTATTTTCTGTGCGCTTCATCTTTTGCCCTTTTATTTCTACTTCCAGCATTGTTTTTATCGGAGTGTACATTAAAGAAAAAGGTATCCTTATATTTCTCCAGATTTAAATTACATATCTACAATAAGAATCTTTTTTCAATAACCATTACTAATACCTCTTCGATCACCTTCTCTTCATTCCAACTCATTCTTTTCATAATTTAAACATTGGTAAATTAAATTTTCTTTCGTATGACTGTACTTGCATTAAGCAGTTAAAGTGACACACTAGTGCTTACACACTAGAGATAAAATGTGATTGTCCCTTAAACATTTGGGACCATCAAAATTTAGAGGTATCATTTTCTAAGTAATGAGGTTTCAGTTGACCAATCCTAATGACTACGCACCAACCCTAGAAGGGTGGCATAGATAGGGGCAGTATCCGGTTTGACCACTGCACAAGTTTAATACCGCAGTACAAATTTATGTAATAATAATTTATGGGTACCGATTTGTAAGAGGTTATTATCAGAAGAGTGCTATTTTTAATGGGCTCTCACATATTGAAGAGTAATAGCATTGTGACTAGCAATGTTGCATCATCATCCTCGACAGTCACACGATTAAAAATCTTTTCGGAGAGCATTTTGCCAAAATCGCTATATGCTATTTCTACTTGGCAGGCGGGTCGCCTATGATACTTGTCAGAAATCCCGAACAAGTCTCAAATATCTTTTTGTATCTATTTGTAAGTACATTCTGCTGAAATCAACTTTTGTAAATTTCCCCCATCAGACTTGGATATTGCGCGACAATTGCATTTATCACAGAACCTCATTTGGTTGGTCGATGTTAGTTTATATCTAAAACGGTTCAATGGGTGTAAATATCCCCCAGTTACATTTACTAGGACACAGAGAATGGAGCAGGATGACCGGGTCACTAGCGGAACTGTATCGCGGTACATTTGAGCGGGACGTGACTTTTGAATGGTATGGCAGATAAGAGACGACCGGCGCCGATGTTCCTGACGTGCGTCATAGTTAACAAAGGGCGGAATATGAGAAGGTATGCTCGGAGGACAAGATGCTAGGGAGACCTCTTTTTGAGATGACCGTTGCGATTGAGATTGAAGATAAATTATACGTAAACACTGATTTATATTTATTTATACTAGATGAAAGATACCCATACAAACCCCTCCTATAGCAACTTTAACGTTTTTTGCGTGAAATGGAGAATATGTTTGAAAAGTACCTGCTTGGTTTTGTGTCATACCATCAACGAAGACCACACAACACCGCCCGGAGGTTTCGCCCGGAAAGCAGAATATTTTGAAATTAAGTCCTCACCAAAGACAGTCGAAATTTTTATTCTAGGAATTGTAATATCAATTATTATTTACAGTAGCAATAAAATTTCTATAAAAACTAGTTTAAAGAGAAGTTTATTAATTATTATTTTTTGCGAAAAAAAATATTTTTTTTATGCTTACCTACTTTTTTGTTACTGTCCGTTGACTGGAATTTTTCTGGTGACCCTGATTCGATGGACAATTCTAGAACCGATAAATTGGAAACGTGTGCAGAATGACCAGCGCGGTTTTATCTCGTGTTGGCTTTTATTAAATAATTTTGACAATCTTTGGCCGATTTGACTGGCCGAGTATTTTATTTAGATTACAAGTCATGCAGTAGAAAATAATAAGAATACATGTTATAACTGACTGTCAAGTCATTCTGTCGATACTTATTATAATTCTGATTAGAAATAGTTATTTAGTAGAGTTTACAATAAAAACGTTTTACTTTCTTTGATTTCGTTAATGTCTTTAATATACACACCCTTACAGGGTTTTGTTACATTTATTGTTAACATTATGCAATGAGTAAATAAATAAATATATAATGGAGTAGGCACTTAAAATTTGTAAAATATGTTATGATTTTTGACTGTAAAATTTTATTTATGAGAAATGTTTCATTATTATAAATACAACTTGAATTTTGTGCTGTGAAGTTCCAAATTCGACTAGCGAATCTTGTATCTTCTTTGATATAATATCCAATCAGTTATTGAAGACAAATCCAAGAGTCATAAAACAACAACTTTCACAATCAAAGTCTTAATTTTGTCCTAGTATTCCTTCGGCTGTAAGCCTATCCAATTGGCTTTTAGAAGTTGGATAACTTATATTCTGAAAAAGGGTATTTCAGACTGAAGCGAAGCGAGGTTTCGAACTGAATCTGACTTGTGAATTTATGTTTGTTGAATTAGGTATCTCAATCCTACATTAAAGGTAGTAGTAGTAGGCTCTAGTTAAAGAAACAAGTTCTACTGAACACTAAGTTCTTTTTTAAATGTCATTTGTGACGACCTCCTTAGCGGAGTAACGTACACACCGGTTTTCAAGTTGTCGCCTGCTCCGAAGTCCCGAGTTCGATTCCAGGACGGGTCAATGTAGAAAAAAAGTGCTTTTCTACATTTTCTCGGGTCTGGGTGTTTGTGATACCTTCGTTGTTTCTGGTTTCCATAATACTAGTTCTTTCAATAATTATTCAAATTGGGATCAAAACAATGTGTGTGATGTTGTCCACATTTTGCTATAAATATAGTTAAATAATAGTTTATCTAAGAGAGCTATATAAAAAATAAAATGGAACATACATATCAATAGAAAAATTAGACCAGTCGGAACGTTAAACAGTTTTGAAGGGCAATCCAATTCATATTTTCTTCCTTTTCAAAACAAAGTCACCTATACATTTTCTAGCTAAATAAGGTATGAAATATGCTTTCGTAGAAATAAAACAGTTGGCTGGTGTCGAGACGATTTAAAATCTTTTTTATAATTCAAGGTGTGGAACCAGAATTATAAGTAATAAAAACATTATCCATTTTGTGTAGGTACATCATTTTCTTTTCTTAATCATCCAGAAGAGAGCTTGGATTGCAATTAATGTAATAAGGTCACTGTTCCCACCTCTGTTACGGTAATACGAAGAATGGAAAAGTTTGTAACAACTTTCACAGATTCCTGAAGACCAAACCTGAGACAATATGTAGGTGGAAGTGATTTGGAAAGTGCCCCGCATAAAATATTACTCGGAAAAACAAAACGAAGGACCAAACTTTTATTCAATTATTGGTTTATCCGCGAAATTTATTTGATTGTTTTAAAAGTGGATTATTTATGATGAATTAATTGAATATACTGTTTTATTTGAACGCAGTACAAAACCGCGATCTAAATTAACTTGTTAAGCCGACTGGGACTATAATTTAAGTCAAACGACATGTTGTTTCCGTGTACTTACTCGTTCACTGACAATTTTGAAATATTGTATTAATTATAAAAATTGGCTGCTGTAGTGTTTGTTGCCTTTGGTTAAAAACTAAACAGTTGAGTGTTCGAATTTTGCTTAAGGCTAGCGTAGTCATTATGAGGATTGTAACCGGGTCGCTATTGGGTAAAATAAATTAAAGATGCATATCTATCATAATATGTGAAAATGGTGACGGTAACACACCGTTTTCGCATTCTCAGCATTTCGCATAATGTTCATACAAAACAAATCATATGTCATAACATAATTTCTCCATAACGCCTTTTAGAACTTTCTATAATGGCACTACGGCTTACAACAACCATGACATTTATCAGATCAATCTATGGCGTAAAGATTACAAGTCATACATATATTTTTAGGATTTTAGATTATTTGATTGGTAGTTACCTAATATTGTATTAATAGCGTGAATACCCGCGGCATGCTCAATACACTCGCTCTGCTTGGTGTGCTCACTTTCCTTTAGACCTTTTGTAGTCTTAATTACCAGTATTTAATATTTAATCATCTGTCAAGTGAGCAATGGCAAAAAGAAAGTACAATATTCAAAAGTAATTTTAAAGACTCAGAGCAAGTTATCGGTTTTCCTAAAGTTATGAATAAATCTAATAAGTAAATCAGCATCTGATGAAACAAAACATAAATTAAAAAGTTTTATTACTTACCATAACTTTGGCATCTGATTTAGCTTTAAATGATATTTTAAGCAATTAAATTGCAATTATAATAATATCAGTAATTATCTTTAGGCGTATTTCAATTCAGTACTTTAAATCATGTTTAATCAAATTATGGTAAAAAAATATGAGTAAGTTAGAGTCCGGCTTATAAAACCATCAGCATTTAGAAGACTGCATTACATACTTTATGGGAAAAACTGATCTGCCAATTTACGTTACGATTGTTACGATACTTCCCATTTATTCTCTGCGTCATGGATGTTTCACGATGTATTTTTCTGATGTCCAGTCGCCGTATTACAAAGCTCGATAATTGAAGCAATCTTTAAAAAAAACCTATCTAGCTTTACCGGCAGTAAGCAATTTAGCTCATACATTCAGTAAGGAAAACCGATACTGTGTTCTATAGGTTTTATAATCGCTGTCACAGAAATGTTGAGTTTTCGATTTGTTTAGGATTGGGAAAATGTTGGTTAATCAAGGTTATACACTAAGCGATCTGTATAAAGTTGTTTGCTGTCTAATTGTAGATAATGAACTTACTTACTTAACGAACTTACTTGCTTACTTAAAGAACTTATTAATCTTACTCATATTATAAATGCACAAGTTTGGAATGATGTTTGTTAGCCAATCACGCTAGGACGATTAAGCAAATTTGGATGGAATTTGGAATGGAGATGGAGATGAATTGGAGATGGCAGAAACAGCATATCGGCTTTTTATTGCGGAAAAAAGTTCGACTCCTGTGGGATAGTTTCTCCACGCTTACGAAGTCACGGGCAACAGCTAAAGTTAAAGTAACATTAAAAAGGTATCCATCATTGAATTCAAGTTACCACAGCAATGATGGGTACTGGCATAATCACCACGCTTACCAAATGCGGGTTGGTGACCACAAACCCGAGCAACGTTCGAAAATTCGAAACTTTTTGTTGCCCGACCCGGGGATCGAACCTGGGACCCCGAGATCTTGCCCCGGTATTTAAGCCACTAGATCAATACGGGGCAACAGCTAGTTACATCGGGTAGAAGTACCGTTTTTGGACACCTTATCACCGTTTTAGGCCAGTGGACATATGAATTAATTTATAAAAAATCACAATGTTGTACAACCATATCTTTATTGAATTTTCAAAAATTCATACTAAAATAAATCGAGTTTGTAACGCTTTATTAATATAAATTCATTTTTATCGTTTATTTAGCCAATAAATGGCTATAAACGGTACTTCTACCCTATATCCTCGAATTTGATATTTTCAAAAATATTTGTTTTGGTAGGAATTTCTCAATAACAAAATCACGGCTGTAGTTTGAAATTAAAATATTTTAATACGAGTACACATCAAGCGTCTGATACAAGAAGTATTATAATGTTATTACGTATAACGTAAGATAGAGTTAATATTTACAACACAAGAAATGTATTAAGACTACATTATCCTTTATCTTGTTGTATAGCATCATTAACGATTAAAATAATTAAACATTATTAAATATGAACGTCTCAAATTAAATTACAAGTCAACTTTTTATTACACCTCGCTAAAGTAGAATGTATAAAAAGTTTCTTGGTAATAAAGTTTATCAGCATTAGAAAAAGTTTCGTTTACGTTTCTTATTACGGCTGGTTTTAAAGGTAATATTTTCCCACGATCCCTTCTGTTGTTATAATCCGACTTCTATAAAATTTCATTTTATGTCCATTTCAGCTCACTAAAACGTTAAAACCCTTTATATTCAGTTTGGACAACGGTTTAATGATTATTTTTATTATTATGCTTGTTTACGCTACTCTATTTATTAGTCAGGAAGTTTGCAGAAGTTCTCCTGGCATTTTACATGTTTTCTGTAAGAAGACTTTGCTTGCTGTCCCTGGCGTTGCCGTTTATTCGCTAAGTCGATGTATACTGGTCTTATATCTCTTAAGATTTTCTTAGTATACTAGATCGCCTTCTCCAATCTGTTGTACCTGTCAGAGTTTATATAAATCTTCCCAAATCGGCTCTGAATATCGTCCATTGCATTATGCCATTCACACTTATGAATACTCGACTATGGAACTATAATCGTAGTCCAGCCGAGTAAAGAGGATGATTATGACGAACCTTTTATATTTTAGAATTTTGTATTTACCTTCCGTATTGAAAAAGTATATCAGTAAATAAGGTATGTTATTAACTTTTACATATTTGTTCATTCTTATTAAAACAACAATCTAATCTCGTTTTTATGGGATTAAATATTGAGTTTTTTGAATCAAGTAATCGATTTTGCGATTTATTGATCTCAGTCCGCCATGTTTAGTATCTCTTTCTTGTACCAGCTTCCTAAAGGTATTTCTACGTCCATAATTTCGTACAAGTTGGCTTTGATGAATCACCCCGCTCCACGCCGTATCTATCATCCGGAGTGACAGTATCAATATGTCTGCAGAACATTTTTGTGCAGATTGGATTGAAAACTAACATATTTAGCATTTTAATATTCTCTTAGGCCTAAAAAATTCACAGCTTGAAAGTCTAAAAGAACTAAAAATTGTATGGCTTTAAACATTGAAAAGGCTAAAATTAAAATTACATGGCTTATTTTTTGAACCTATTAGATGTGGTATAATATGTATTTAAAATCGATTCAGACATATATTTTCTAAAGAAATGGAATAAATATTTCAATGGAATCATTCTGCTGTACATCAATGCTGCGAGCAAGTACGTAAAGTTTTACGCTGCCGCGATAAGTTTTGAGATTGAAAATAATGTACAGATATACTTTTGAATAAATTAACTGTTTTTAAACCGACTAAAGAAAAAACGTTGTTAATGCTTAGACCTAGTAGCTCTGGTCTTTATTAGAATAGCACCAATTTCATGTCTTTTGAACGTCGAGCCGACTAAGAGAATACAGTCAGAAGATGGGCAGTAGCGTCTTCCCTTCGCCATTCAAACTGCGATCTGGGCCTGCCATCTTTTGGAGATGCCTGATGTAAGCTGATAGTTCAATTTGACGGCAATTTTTTTCCGTCCATTTACTGAGTTGAATTTTTTTTAATTTTTTGCATTAGGGTATTAAATGAGAGTAGTAAAATTTATACATTTTTTAAATCGGGGTGTGGAAAATTATTGATTACTTTTGCAGCACAAGCTCAAAATAAGTATGTAAACATTTTAATTTTGTCATCTCATTTTATATGGTAAGAAAGTTTTGATCAATAGAAATAACGCCATTTCTTTTTATCTTTGTCGATACTTAAATAAAAAATAAAATTGTAGTAAGCCGATGTCTGTACATTACAAATATTATAGAAAAACTAGTCTTATTGAAGCAATAAAAACACAGCAACATCTATCTCTAATTGTACCTACTTGCATGACGAAAAAACAACTGCATTGCAGTTTTCACCGATATTGCTATATAGGCCTGACGTATAGTATTCTATTCTATGATTCCAAATTCCACGCGTACGTAGTCACCGCTTTTGACCAGACCTTTTCTTCATCTTTATCTTTAACAAGCTGTTGCCCGCGACTTCGTTCGCGTCAATTAGTGTTATTATGATCGCGATTATTTTTGCAACATTTTTCTCTGATGCTTCGTTCCTATTGGTCGAAGAGTGATAAATGGACTATCCAACACAAAACGATTTTTTTAAATCGGACCAGTACTCCCTGAGATTAGCGCCTTCAAACAAACAAACAAACAAACTCTTCAGCTTTATAATATTAGTATAGATAAACGCAAGATAAATCTGTAAATTAGTTTTATATTAATTCAAACCACTGCAAAGCAAAGCCATAGCGCAGGCAAGGTTCATTTGCACCACGGATCCACTCAGGAGAAATCCTGCATTATGAGCCAGCTGCTACCGTCACATTATTTATATCAATTTATTATCAGTGGGGAGTAATTATGATTTTCCGAACGAATTTACTGCAAAAAGATGCCGAGGAAATACTTACTTAGTGGCAAGACCATAAATATAGGGTAGGGATTCACTCGACTGCATTTCTCTGAGCCCTGTAGTGCTGGACTGCCCTTTAAAAAAATGTATCACCCCTTTTTGTATACCGGTATCATAAGATGTGATAAAGGAATACTACAAGAAGACGGGCAGCGGTTTGTGTTATGGAATCACAGAAATCATGATGGTACTACAAACACCTAGAACCCAGACAACATAGGGAAAATAGTTTTATTCAATAGCTCGTGTATGGATTCATGATTAATCTCAGGATTCAGTTCTAAAAGTAATATTATACCAATAATGTATTAAGCTTTTTATTATTTATTAGATTCTGCTACCCATCAAAAGAAAAGGGTTTTTCACATTGATAATAATATGAAGGTCTTTAAGAATTGCAAGTGACTAAATTCGCACCCTTAATCCGCTTATTCATTAGTATAAAATAAAATAAACTGATACCTTCTTGAGTTTTGACATTAGGATTATTAAATAACGCTTAGACTTAAAAAAAAAAAAAAACTTTTGGCAATAGCTTAGAATAATAACACCTATTCTAAGGGCAATAGTAATAACTTTAATTAAATCATAGTGCCCTGGCGAGTCCTTACTATGAATATCTTTGAGCGTGCACTAACTTTAAAACGAGAGTTACTTAGATTATGTCTGGTCTACTTGAAATGTGCAAATAATAGTGAATTATTCTCCAAGACTTCTTACAGGCAAATTTAAATGTAAACGCGGTTTTCCCATCAAAATGGACGGTATATGGCAGGACCTTTGCGATTCCTCTTATTCGGTGTTCTCTATTAATAGGCTTATGTAATTCTGTCGACTCACCGAAGGGACGGATTTTATTTCTCGAAACTTGGTAGAGGCGATTATTTTTATGTCACATCTCTTTGTTCAGCTGTCAAGCAAGCCATGTGGAGATATCTGGCCCGCCAATTTAAACGAAGGAAGACGAATTAAATGGGACGCTCGGTAGATTCGTGGAAATTAAATTGAGTTTGAAACAAACGAAAGAAGAAATGTTTGTTCGCGACAATGCAGCAATGATGCCATGCTAAAACCGCAAAACAAAATTTGTAGAGGGAAGGGAGCGTGAAATTAATAAGAAAGTTCTCAGTTTCATTGTATAATGTATAAGATATTGTCATACATGACCGCGTTTTACTTTTTACAGAGAATAGTTATTTTATATGATGATGGGCTTGCTGTTGGCTTCGCACTTAGTCCTAAATATGAGAGAGAAATCCCGCACAACAATAGAACCAGCGGCAGAATGGTGGTCGCAAGCTAGGCGACCCCTTGCGGAGCCTACCACCACTGGAGGCATCACTTATCGTCACCACAGACCGTTACAGACTGTGGGAACTATAAAATGGTTGTATGTTTAAAAGTACCACTTACCATTGTCTTCTCTGTCAGGCCCGCTATCGTGTTCGGACTCCGATTCGTCCCATATGGTGTCAGTGGTGATCTTCTGCCGCGAGCATTCGATCCAGTAGCCTGGTGTCGGTATCAGGCTGTGTGGATACTCCTCGCAAAACTCATCTGAAACAAAGGTGAAATTACAGAAATAGGTATAAATCTGGTTTTATAGGTATATTAATATGATCAAATTATGAAAATAATCAAATTACATACAATTATTTAATTTGTATATACAGTAAAAATACATTATAAGTATGTAATATAATAATATATTTCGCGATAGTCATCCCTAAAGGGAAGTTTCGTGGAAGTTTGTATCAGAAATACATGATTTCTCACCAATTAAGATGGTATGTTAAGTCATAATTAAAAAAAACCCCTAAGTATTTAAATTAGCTTTTGTTTCAAATCCCTGAAAAGCTGTAACAATTTGAATCATGAAGCGTATTTTTTCTTACATTTGA
The DNA here is from genome assembly GCA_949315895.1 of Anania crocealis. Classification (NCBI taxonomy): domain Eukaryota; kingdom Metazoa; phylum Arthropoda; class Insecta; order Lepidoptera; family Crambidae; genus Anania; species Anania crocealis. Next base: position 12,376,845 of record OX438864.1, read on the forward strand.
ATGTAGATTTAATAAAAATAATATTTTTGCCCAACAAAACACACAACACAGAAACAAATGTGTTAAAAATGAATCCATATAAACTATATTTTTTTGAGATATTGATATTGATTTTCCAGGGTGTGCCCCTATGGAACGCGCCCCCAGGTGATGGATAGGAAAATGACCAGTGCCCCAAGTGGCACAAGAGGGTAGGAGGGAAATTAAATACCATAAGTAGTCCAACAGGCAACCCTTCGCCGGACTTATTAGGTCAAATGATGATTATGCTACTTGAATATTAGTCGTTTCTGTTGTATTATATGAAACAAATATTTTTAAAACCAAAATTATGTCAACCAAAATTAGGTCAGACAAATATGTATTATATTAATAGTTGTTAGTCTTAGTAATTAACGTTTTTCAGTAAATCGAAGGAGAACCGTAAAATTTGCACTGGACAATAACTGTGCATGAATGTGGTATAATACAGCACAAAATCGTCTACTGGTCGTCGGTTTTGTCATGCCAAAAGTGATTAAGGTACAAAAGGTGAAAAGACACCAAAAATACGTTGGCATAAGCTTTCGCCCCAAGAAAAAGATAAGGGTATCTTCTGGTATGGAAACATTATGTTTAGTCAACTTTTATCGCACTTCAGTTTGAATAAATTATTACATCACAATCAATATGGATTCAGTAAAGGTAGAAATACCACTGATGCGGGAGTAGCACTTCTAAAACACGTATTCGATGCTTGGGAGAGTAGGTTAGATGCTATAGGTGTTTTTTGTGACCTGTCAAAGGCATTTGATTGTGTGGATCATAAAACTTTAATTAAAAAACTCAGACATTATGGTGTTTCGAATGATTTGTTAGATTTAATTAACTCTTATCTCACAGGTAGAACACAAAAAGTTTGCATTGATGGAACTGGGTCTTCGGGGTCGCCCCTTATCATGGGTGTCCCTCAGGGATCAGTATTAGGACCCTTGCTATTTTTAATATACATTAACGACCTTCCATATTATATGTATATTCTTTGTGAGATGGTATTGTTTGCAGATGACACTTCAATAATTTTTAAAATTAAGAGGGGCCAATTATCATTTGACGATGTTAACAATACCCTCTCTAAATTATTGCATTGGTTTGCTACGAATAATCTTTTGCTTAATGCAAGAAAAACAAAATGTGTTAAATTTACTTTGCCTAATGTAAGGTTTTCCGCCACTAATGTTATTGTAAAAGATGAGCCATTAGACACAGTAGACTCCTCTACCTTTTTAGGTATAACTGTAGACTCTCGACTGCAATAGGGTGCTCATATCAGGTCTCTGTCTGGAAGACTTAGTTCCGCTGCTTATGCTGTGCGAAAGATAAGACAATTGACTGATGTTGGAACGGCAAGATTAGTATATTTTAGCTACTTTCACAGTATAGTGTCATACGGAATTCTGTTATGGGGCTCAGCGGCAGATATTGAGTCTATTTTTATATTGCAAAAACGTGCTGTGCGGGCTATTTACGGCCTTCGACCCCGTGACTCTCTAAGAGAGCTATTCAAAGAGATCAACATACTTACAGTTGCATCTCAATACATTTTCGAAAACATTATTAAAAGCTAGAATTTATTGTCAAAAATAGTGACGTACACAATTTCAATACCCGAAATAAAGATAAACTTGCCGTTCCAGGATTCAGACTGCGAAAAGTGGGTAATTCGTTCATGGGAAATTGTATTCGTATTTTCAACAAATTACCACTGTCAATTGCTGACCTCCTTGTACATAAACTCAAATCAGATATCAAAGTTGTTTTAATGAAAAAGGGCTATTATACTATTAATGATTATATAAATGATAGGAACGTTTGGCTTTAAATTGTACCAGCCCGCACTGGCATATATCTTATTGTAAACATGTTTATTTAAAAAGAGGCTGACAATAGTGACCGAGTTTCTTGCGCTGCTTCTTCTCGGCACTAGCCCACATTTGTCACGAAGCAGTGGTAGGTTAAATATTGGGACGTGTAAAAGCGCCTCCAGGGGCCTATTTGCAGAAATAAAACTGATTTTAACTGATTTTAACCATACCTGGATTAAGAGGAACAGAATGGGCAATTGGACGGTTGATATAATGTGGGACAGTTTTGACACAAAATTCCTCTAAACTGCTGAGGAAACCCGATATAACCACCATTATAGCGTTATCATTTAAATCTATGGTAACCATAGCAAGGTCTTACTTATAGACTTAAGTATATACTATGTATATGGTCTGACCATGTTTCTTACAGATTAATTATTGTTATCACCCGTAAAGATGACGCTATGGAACGTTTGGTAATCGAAGGTCGAATTGAAGGCAAGCGGTCACGCGGTCGATGTCCAACTAGATGGCTGGATCTCGTTAAAGCTGTTACACAATGCCCAGCAACTGTTTGCTCCAGGAAGGCTGCAGATCGCAATTCGTGGAGGGCTGTCGCTAGAGCAGCGGCCTATTGCAGGAAATCGAATCCATAATCACGCCCACTCTGTCAAGAGTGAACGACTAAGAAGAATTATTGTTATGAGTTTGACGTCAAAATATTGGCTTTGTGTTATGTTTGACGTACATGATAAGGCGTAAGGATCTTAGTATAAAATCCAATAAGTTAATATATACTAAATTGAAACGATTCTGTAATGAAACAGGCTTTGTCACAATGAAAACATTTCGTTCCTTTTTGTAACGAATGGAAATTACATTTCTTGGTGTAAAATTTCATCAATTTACAGCTAAGGAAATCTATTGTTTAACTCTGTTCCGTCCGGCGAGCTTCATTAACGCCGATTACAATTCTTCAATCACATTTTTGTTCATTATTTTCTTTTACTGACTTAAAATAAAACAATATTCAAATTAATCGCAGAAGATGTTAAGATATTGCTCAAAAGTTTTTTTTTATTACACAGACGCCAAATTTAATGATTGTTTCTAACATTACATTTTACGTGATTGAGTGCAACAAAGTTTACGCTTAACAAAATTATAGCTATCCTTCCCTCATCTCTTCACTTCTTCCAAACCTAATTAAAATATACATCAAGAATTACGTACCCTTAGTTTTGAATTCAGAAATTTTCATAGGTACTCGTATTATTGCATAGGAATCGACTGGACGATGAACTGTGGATAGACCCCCTCTAGTTAAAGGTCTCGGGAAGCTGTTGGATGCGGTCGGCGGGACCGATCGTCGTGATCCTTGGGGGAGCCCAAAGTGTGTCCAGAGATTACTTATTATAACGAATGTTTTGAAGTCATGAAGAAGAAAAAAGACAAAGACAACAAAAGTCTAGGCGAGTAAAGTAGGATCTTAAAACTTTGTTACTACTTTGTCGTTGTGAGTAAGGCTGCGACCCCTCGTCCGATCGGTGACCGATTTTTTGCAGGGAAAATATGGAACGTAAATAGTGAATAGAGATTTAGACACATAAGTACTACAAAAAATCGGTGGCAAATGTATAGGCTTCTGCTTATTATAGAAAAATAGGCCCAACTAACGTGAGCGGGTAGCCTATAATACACATATCCACGTCAAACTACAGCTTCCTAGTAGCTAGAGTATATACCTATAAGAGATTAACCGCAGAGGGCCAGACAGACATGTCGAAATACAATAGACATGGTTTGTTGACATCGGTACCCTAAGAAAGAGTTATTGGAGCTGGGTCTATTTCCTGAGAAAATATATCTTACTTACACTTCTTAAATTTGGCACACTCGTTGGCAACCCAAACAGATTTATGTAGTATGCAATTAAGTATAATAATACTGCTTTTGGACCATCTGACATTTTCATTTATTTAAAGAAGGTTTCAAACAATTTGCAATTTATAATGAGAGTAGAATGGCAGGAATGCTTGCTATCTTTGTCGCAGTCACTCTTTGTTTGGTTGTGATTAATGAAGTTAAGCAATCAACTGCACTGTACCACAGCGTTTATGTGACAATTACGGCCTTCCGTTATTTTCTGTACTAAATTTTAACTGTATTGATTGTTTACAATAATACTCTTTACTTACTTTAGAGACTTAGCTGGAAATCTCAAATCTCTAATCTCAAATAGAGGTGTTGTCTGGACGGGTTAAGAAGCTCATTTATGTGTTTAGAAGGCTGAGATGTGTGGGGGACAGAGATCTTCTTAGAAAAGTTTACATTGCGCTTGCGCAATCTCTCCTGTACTACTGCATTGATACCTGGGGTGGGGCGTGTAAGACTTTCCTTATTCAGCTGGAACGGGCTCAGAGATCTCTTCTGAAGGTCATGTAATTCAAGCATTACCTACACTCCACTGCACTACTCTACTCATACGCACAATTACTTACTGTAAGACAGCTGTACATACTTTCCGCTGTTCTAAATAAACATTCACAAACACCATTCGACGGGAAGATGTACAATTCTAAGCGAAGGAAGGATAAGGTTTGTGTAGTAAGAAGATGTAGCACAGTGTACGCGCATAGACAACACGATTTTCTTGCTTCTTTCCTATATAATAAAATTAACAAAATTTTGAATATACATCCACTAAGTTTTAAGCACTGTAAAGTCATTTTAACTAATTACTTACTAAATCTAGATTATAACGAAACCGAGGCACTTTTGTTTATTCAAAAGTAATTATAACTTACCATTTTTAATTAAGTTCTACCATAGAAAATCTATTTTTAGATGATGTAGGTAATACAAATTTCCTTTTTTTTTTTTCGCTTTATTTTCTTTAACGTTTTTGTACCATTTTTTTGTAACGCAGTCCAATCTATGACATTGGAAGTATTTAATTGCCTACGATACAGGTTTTACCTAGCGTAGGCAGTTATCGATTCATATGTATTATACTGTTATGTTTTGTGCTAAATAAATATATTTTATTATGTTATTATTAAAATAATAGCTGCAATTTTTTTTACAACAGTGATACATTTGTGTTATTTTTAAGGTAACATTTTCATATACATAACAAAATTTCAACTGTCTAGCTATCGCGCTCTTGAGATACAGCCTGGTGACAGGCAGACGGACAGACGGACATACAGCGAAGTATTAGTAATAGCACAATAGTCCCGTTAGGTAGGTCATAATCATGTTCCACGCTCCGAATTTTTAAAATGTTCCTCAATAACTTTATATGATACTAGTGTAGTGACCTATTTGTTTTACATGTTTATATAAATTTGTGTTTAGTTATAATATTTTGTTTTCATTGTGTAAATTCATTGCATTCTTATATTTTAATAATAAATTAACTAACAGGCAAAGTCGCGCTGCGCGCGTAGTATTGTAAAACTGCTGACGCTCGTGAAGCACGCGCTATTGTTCTCAACTGCGTATAGGCACGCCGTGTGGAGAGGGACACTTCGATTCTGTAACTGACGGCGAATGCACGTTCGATCTCGGCCCGCTCATTATTTTTGTACGCGCGCGTAAGCAACATCGTACCGTAGTTTAGTATTTAATAATTCTCGTATTCATCATATTCGTATCTCATCAAATTATCTTTTGTGCGCGTGTAACTGTGTTATTTATGAATTTATATATGGAATTTTTGTGTTGTGAATAAGACTATAATTTAATTAATCAGACTTTAATTTATCATTCCCGATAAGATATTCATTCCATATTTGGTGACTCCCGTAACGTACACAATTTCAATACCAGAAATAAAGATAAACTTGCCGTTCCAGGCTTCAGACTGCGAAAAGTAGGAAAATAGTTTATGGGAAATTGTATCCGTATTTTCAACAAATTACCACAGGGTATTGCTGAACTCCCTGTACATAAACTTAAATCGTATGTCAAAGTAATTTTAATTAAAAAGGGCTATTACACTGTCAATGATTATTTAAATGATAGAAATGTATGGCATTAAATTGTCCCAGCTCGTACTTGCTTAACCTTGTAAAAATCACCTTACCTTGTAAAAATTTATTTAAAAAGAGGCTGACAATAGTGACCGAGTTTCTTGCGCTGCTTCTTTTCGGTACTAGCCCAGACTTGTCCCGAAGCAGTGGTAGGTTTAAATATTTTGGGACGTGTAAAACCGCCTTCTGGGGCCTATTTGCAGAAATAAAAGTGATTTTAACTGATGTTTAACTGATTTTTTATATTTAGCTTAGTAAATAGTTTTACTTCAAGGCGACAACGATATTTACCGATACAAATTCAAGAAATAAAGTATTGTGAAGTGAGTTTGATGTACCAAAATTGAAGCTCTTACCTTGCAACTTTCTTTAAATAATCTACAAGCGGGTTACGTACGTTTATGTTTGTGAATCATGAAATTTTTTGTTTTGTTTTCATGAATATTATAGCTGTGCTTGAGAAAGAATCTGGCGCTAGTGAGTTGCCGTGGGTCTGAGAGATAAAAATAAAATATTTACATAGGTGAAAACGTAGCGGCCATGGCGGGGGTGAGCCGGCGAGATAACTAAACATGCACAGTGCAAACATTTTACCCGCTGAAAGGGTTACAAATTAAATACAATTTTTTAGTTTACCCAACGTTCTCGTGTTACACTGCAGCCCTGCCTGTAAAAGTAAATAAAACACCGACCTACATTTGTAAATTCAATTAGTAAATTAATCGATCACGAAATAGTATCACAAAATATTTTGGAAGTTCGACACTGGTATGATATTGCTATTTGTGTTTCTAACTTCTTTGTAATTTCAAGCTTTTAAACAGACAATAAATAGGTAAGGTCTTTGAAATACAATAAAATCGCAATAATTGGCAAAGAGGAGTCATTAATATAAATAAAACAAGTAAGCATTTTTTAAAAGGTTTTATGATTTTTGTGGACAGTGCACTTATATGCGTGATAATTATAAGCACTCACCTCTTTCTGGAGAACTGTCCAGACAATTGCCTAGTGGGTTTTTTATATAAAATTAATTTACATAAAAAGAACTTAGTAATCTTACTGAATAGCAGGTAAGCCAAGTTTGTATTCACCTCTTTCTGTTGGCTTCAATAAAATATTTCGCGATAACGAAACCATAAATATTTTACAAGCGTTGAACGGTGTACTGAATCAACGTTTTGGATTTATTCTTCATGGGGTCTCGTTCATATAATAAAAAAAAGTTACGTAAATGTCAGTCAATCGTTTTTTTAAATATATTATACTAGCTTTTAGCCCGCGGTTCTGCCCGCGTGAACTATACTTTATGTCGTGCGTGCTTTCCCACTTGTGCCCAACAGTGGGATACCAAATAGCCTATATTACTTCTGATACCTGTAAAAATATGTGTACAAAGTTTCATGATGATCAGCTACGTAGTTTTCGGGTGAAAGCGTAACGAACAAAATATTCACATTATATTATAGTAACGATATATTCACCCTCACAAGACAAATTACTACAATAGAGATTAATACTTAGAAGATATTTATGATATTTATAGCTATGACTCCTTATTCAAAAACATTGATCAAAATGATACAACACCTCTTTTAGCGCTCAATGTTAAACAAAACATTAAAATTTATCCAATGACATTGAACTTTAAGTTAAAAACCGTTGCATAGCTGTTTTCCGTAGTACCTATGTACACTTCCAATCATCGTTAACACCTTTAAACGAGAGGCCTTTGGGATCAATTAATTAATTAAAACGATGCTTTTAAAACGTTACTACGCAATTCTAAAAAGGTAATTTGAAAAATGTGTTTAAATACTTTACACTAGATTAAGAACCACTTTTGGTTGGGAAAAAATAATAAAATCATGTCGGCTTGCCACTTGACTTTTGTGTAGTATTATATTATCTGTGCTTTTGTACAGACAACGGCAGGTTAACCTACCCAAAAAGCTAAAGGTCATGGTCAAGGAATTGATTTTCAACTTTAAGTCCAACAAGTAGAGATCAATATCAATTAAGAAAATTTGACGTTTAGGGTAGGTTGACGTGCTGTTGTCTGTACAATCAACACAACTACAAACACAAAAAAATCTCATCAAAATTCACAATTATTGTTTAAAAAAAGTGAACTAACGTTAAGTCGGTAAAATTTTTGTTAAAACAATACATTCTATTCTGTCTGCCATCTAATAAATGTGTATGTGACAAATTAGAAAAAAGTGTTTACGTATATTCGTCAAACAATATCTAATAATATACATATAATGTTTCAAATAATCCATTGAATACCTACAATACTGTTGCAGACTCAAGTAGTCTGGAGGCAAATCATGAACGAAAAACAATAGCTAAGTAATGCTGTTTTTGCATGAAAGTGCGAAAAAACACTAGAGTTACAGTTATTTGTTTTATGGCATCATGTTTAGAAACCACGAAAACATGATTGCTAACTATCATCGTTCACAGTAATACCTTCACAAAATAATGTCTTATAAAACTACGCCAAAATCGCCTAATGTCTTATAAAACTACGTCAAAATCACCTTGAACTTTACACTTGTAATCTTCTTTGTGTTGAACATTTTCCTTTCTTCTTCTCTTCTCTCTTCCACTGGTGTCAGTCCGTCGCTTAGTTCACTGTAAGGTAGAACACCAAACTATGCAATATGCTTGGCGTTCATACTTAGAGTGAGCCAAACGGGACTTAAGTGTCTTCTAACCTGTGTTTTCCACTTCATTCCTTCGAGTTTGTAGAAAGTTATTCAATATCAGTAGGTATTTACAATAAATATAATGTAACTGAGCTGTATTGTTTTGTCATATCACATTCGTTGCATCAAATTGCTTGTCTAAATTAAAAACTTAAAAATTATGTCATTCATTACATTATTAAATCTTAGTTTCCAGCTGTACGAACATACAAGATTAAAATATAAAGCTGTCTTGTTTCCATTTTCCATTGATATTTATAACATTTAGGAAATACAAGCTGACTAGGGCAAGACGTACAATATCATCCCCGTATAACAAAGAAAATTAAGACAAACTAGAATGCTGATGTCTTGGAAAGCAAAAATCATTACCATAAATTACGTTAGATGGCGTTACAAGTTTCGCATTTAGCTCGCATGTAAAAAAATGTTTGAAATATGCAAAATATCGCATTACTATATTTAAGTTTGTCATGCTTATTAATATTTTAGTTTAAAATAGAATTACCTGTGATTATTAAAAGTCTAAAATGCTAATTCGATTTTAGCTCGTTTTATTTTGAGATGGTTTCAACATTTCGATAAATAGCACGTTTGAACATCAGTTTTAATTGCAAACATTTATACCAAAATACGCTAGATGGCGCACACTTGTTATTTTGAAAGGACGCAGTGTTATGTTTTCGGTAAAATTATGCTCGTTCGTTGCCCAGAGTTCAATTAACTTACGGGTCAGGGTTTTTTTGGACATTTGTATTTAGGTTTCATAATTATATTTTCAGAAAACTTAAAATACGTTTTCAATTTGTTTAAAGAAATTAAAAATAATACTTAGGTACATTAAATGATTCTAATTAGAAAACACAGACGTTTTAAAATACTGTAAGCATTCATTTTTAAAACCAATCATTGCATTACCATAAGCCATACAACACAGCTAGCGCAGCGTTTAGCCATACAAAACGATGACAAAGAGCGAGATAGCGTGTCACCCGATCTTGGCAGTGCCCGAAAATGGTCAACAATTAAATGAATTCGAATCGACTTTGATCTCGGTCGGTGCCGTCTTACTCTTTCAGTTGACCGCTTACATCGAAGACAGAAACTGAGATGGTCGAATGTTTAACAAAGTAAATACTATTTGCGTAGTAGTACCCCTAAGCACGTGCGGCGTAATCAAACAAATTCAGTCATGCGCCGGCGCAGCGATAAAACTATCAGTGTGTAAAATAATTAGTTCGCGATGGCTTTTCGGTATTCAAATCTGCAGTACACCGAAATGGTGAAAACATTGGCAGTGTATGATGACAATGTGGCTCTTGCGTGCAGAAATCCTTTCAGCAAGTTATATTGTATATATACACAAACAGTATAATTAATCATATCTTTTATATTCAGTTCCATACACAAAATAACCTAAATGAAATCAAGTTAACAATAAATTGTTCAAGTAACTTCTGTTACTTTCTTTCTTCCTTTCTATAGTCGAAATGTTATTTCAATATACTTCCCAACTTGTTTTTCGTTAGCTTGGCTTAAATATTTAAAACATCTCAAAATACATGGTATTAATTTTAAGGATTCAATTATTTCACAAAATAATTTGTTTCGCATGAGAATAATTATTCAACAAACTAATTTAAAATAAACATCAGTATATAAACTTGAAAAATAATGTCTCAGGCGGGACTCAAACCCGCATCTCCTCGCACGCCCGGCATGCGAGGAGATGCGGGTTCGAGTCCCGTTACTTTTATAATAAATTTAATAATAAGCAATAAGTTACTAAACTGCATACGTTCAGGCAAGGTTAAAGGTTAAAATATTTAGCATGCTGTATTTTGTTCAATATGAAACCACATAAGTACTATCAAAAAAGTACAGAGTTGTGTTGATTCCCATCAGTGCTCGCCATCAGAAATCATAAGTAGATTCTTCTGATCTTCTTATAAGTACAGTATCTTAAAAAATATTTCTTTGTTTATCTCCTTCCCCTTATTTGAGATATGCCATATTGCAACTTTTTACTTATTTCAGAGTTATTTTATTTTATTTTTATTTTACTTTATTAAGAAAACCAACTGCGTTATATACAATGTTTCATATCTAGTACTTACAACTAAGAATAAGGATAATAACAGGTTTCCCTTTGTTATACAATTCGCTTAAGACGTGCAACAAAACAATATTAAGATACAATATATACATACATAAATACATACTTATTCAAAATAAATAAATAAATAAGGTTAAAAGCGTTACATTACACAAATATTAAATATTGAAAATAAACATTTCATAAAAACATAAGTAAAATAATATAAGAAAACTGCACTACTTATTATAAAAAGTTACAATTCTAAGATTCTTATTTTTATGACGTCCATTATTATCTCTAAGTGCTGTTAAGAATTTCGATCGCTTTATGTTTAACTGTGGTTTTGCTATGAGTGAATATGTCAATTTTGTGGAAGAGTTCATTATAACTTCGTAGTAATCGGGAGGAGGGTGCGTTCCGCGCGTAGTTAGTACTTGCTTTGGGGACTGCAAACAATGGCGGTAGCCGCCGGCGGCTTCGCCGAGTTGGTGCGTTATACACTATACTTTTGACTAGTTCGGGGCAATCCACAGACTACACATTACCCTTCACTATGTCGTATAATAAACAAAAGTCCAACACCTTTCGCCTGTCTTCGAGTGGGATTAAGCCGTATTGTTTGCATCTTTCCTTGTATGTGCCTACCTCTGGTTTGGGAAAACGGTATTTTAAATGACGAATCAAAATTTTTTGCAGCCGCTCTAGGCGGTCTATATAAATAGCATATTGCGGATTCCAAATGGTGCTTCCGTATTCAATAACGCTTCGAACATAGGGAAAATATATTGTTTTAATTGTGTTGACATTCTTAAATGGCTGGCAGGTTCTTAATACAAAACCAGGATTTTTGTAACACTTGTCTACTATTTTATCTATATGATCCTTTAATAGTAATTTATCATCAAGATGCACTCCCAGATCTCTGACCAAAGAAGTTCTATGAATTGTGTTGCCGTTAAAATTATAAGTATAGATAATAGGTTTTGGATTTCTGGTAAAAGTGATACATTCACACTTACTTGTATTGACCGTAATGTTATTATTTTTGTAATAAACTAATAGTCTATTCAGATCTGATTGTAGCATTTGACAGTCAAGTTCATTGTTTATTTTCATAAATATTTTTTGTCATCTGCATACATCAAGTGTCGAGCTGATCTGAAGCAAGAAGTAATGTCTGCCACATACACGTTGTAGAGCAATGGCCCTATATGAGATCCTTGTGGTATGCCCGTGGGTACACAAATAAAATCTGATCTGTAGCCCCCCACTACAACAGCCTGGCAGCGATTGTTCAAATAGGATTTAATCCATCTGAGTAAATCACCGTGTATTCCCATCCCGCGTAATTTATTGATTAGAATGTCGTGATCTACACGGTCAAAAGCTTTTTCGAAATCCGTGTAGATCACGTCAATCTGTCCCCCCCTTTCCATATTAGGTAAAACGAAATTAGAGAAGCATGCTAAATTGGTAATAGTGGATCGATGCCTAAGAAAGCCATGTTGACTTTCAGGCAGCTCCTTACATATTACAGGGTATATGGCATCAAAAACAATTTTCTCAAAAACTTTACCCGCTGTGTTTAATATTGAAATTCCCCTATAGTTCTCTATTTTAGATTTAGTCTCTTTTTTATGTATAGGCACTATATGTGCCTTCTTCCAGATGTTAGGGAATACGCCATTATTCACAGAGATGTTATATAAGAAGGAAAGATAAACAATCGTATATGATGCTTAAACGAAACATGTTTAATTAAGAAAACTATGAAAGTTGGCAATCATACGCTCGTTTCAAGTTTACGTGAAGTCGAAATCATGTTATTCTTATCTATTTGTTTCTGTCAGTGGTGATTGTGTAATCTATCGCTCGGTCATATCATCACTGTTACAATTCAGTATTACTCAGTATTTCCTAATGCTATTCAACGCCATCTCGTGACTCGCATTTCATATTATCTTGTTAGATGTTGGAGCTGTATCAACTTTTCGTTAGATGGCACCGGGTATTTCACACTTCAGCGTGAACACTAACTCCATCTAGTATTATTAAATCGAACCTGGAGGTACGAGCGAAGATAATAAGTTTTACGCGAGTTTTTTATTTTGTAGGTATGACATTAGCATTCTAGTTTGTCTTAATTTTCTTTGCCGTATAAAGAGAAAATAAAATGTCACGGTTTTAAAAGACTAACTAATTCACAAATTTTAATGAGCAAGATACAAATGTCAATCCTAAGCCAGAAAAAAGAAAAGTCTCCTGGTCCAGACAAAATAACAAACAAACTTATGCAAGCAACCATGACTGAACTAATTCCACCCTTAACAAAATTATTCAATGAGATCATGAAAAGTGGTAATATCCCAGAACAATGGTTTCAAGCTTTTATAATCTTAATTTGCAAAAAAAGGTGATAGAGAGGATATTGAAAATTACCGACCAATAAGCCTGATATCAAACGTGTACAAGGTCTTCGCAAAGATTATACTTGAAAGAATAAGCCACATATTGGAGGACCAACAGCCAGTTGAATAGGCAGGATACAGGAAGAACTTCTCAACTATGGACAATATTCACACAGTAAAACAAGTTCTGGATAGGTACAAGGAGTACAATAAAACCATCTACAAAGATTTTATTGACTACGCAAAGGCATTTGATAGCTTAAGCCATAAATACATTTGGAGGACCCTTAACCAACAAGGAGTACCAGAAAAATATACATATATGAAGATTTTGAAAACTCTTTATAAAAACATTACTGCAAAAATTAAATAAGAACCTCTAGGAGATGAATTCCATATAGAAAGAAGCGTCAGATAGGGAGACCCTCTCTCCCCAAAACTGTTTTCCGCAGTACTTACTTACTTACTTCGCTGGCTCAGCGACCCGAAGTGGATCTTGGCCTCCGACATTAAAGTGCGCCATTCTTTCCTATTCTGTACCAAATCTGACCAGTCGGACACTTCTAGCTCTTTTAGGTCTTTGGCGACTTCATCCTTCCAGCGATATCTTGGGCGTCCCACCGGCCGGCGCCTGGAAGGTTGGCCAAGATAAGCTCTCTTTGCGGCTCGATCCTCTCCCATCCTCTCCACATGTCCTAGCCAGCGAAGTCGGGAAGATTTTATTTCTCCGATGATGTTCGGCTCAGACACTAGCTCTTCTATCTCTCGGTTGTACCTCCGCCTCCATGCCCCATCTTCTCCTCTTTTTGGTCCCAGAATCTTCCGTAATATCTTTCGTTCTGCCACTAAGAGTTTGTTCTCCTCCTTCAAAGTTAGCGTCCAAGTTTCGCACCTGTACATTAAAATCGGCCTAACGACTGTTTTATAAATCCGAATTTTAGTAGTTCTGCTTATCAACTTGGACACTAACACCTTGTGAAGGGCTGCTGTACATCTTAGGGCCTTGACTATGCGGATGTCAATTTCGTCCTCCCTCTGATTTGTGTCAGTTATCGTACACCCGGGATATTTGAACTTGTCGACACCCTTGTAAGTTGTACTATTCACATGAAGATCTTTTCTCCTGGCCCTTCCTCTTTGTACCGTTTCATGTGAAGATATTCAGTCTTCTCACGGCTGATTCCGAGACCCACACGCTTTCCTTCCTCCTCCAGTGTCTCAGTCATTTTGACTACCTCCTGTTCACATTGCCCAAGGATCGCAAGGTCATCGGCATACCCTACAATTTTGTGCTTTCTGTTCAATTCTACTCCCCTATCTATCAGTAGGACTTTTCGGATGATGTGTTCGAGAGACAAATTGAACAGAAGTTTTCCGCAGTATTAGAAACAATTTTTCGGAGTCTAAATTGGGAAAATCATGTAAGATTTGCATATGACTTGGTAGTACTTGAGGAAAATCCTGAAAACCTATCCAAAATAATACAAAGCCTTAGTGAAGAAAGCCAAAATTGTGTCTTAAATCTTAAATTCTTAAGAAACTTTTTTTTAATATATTTTTTCTTTGGACTTATAAGGGTAACTAGTTTTATGTGGACTCGATCCCATGTTTTTGAATAAACAGCCTCCCAGACATCGATTCTAAGGTAAGATTTTGCTTTTTTTAGTATGTAATAGCGTCTTGGGTGTTCTAAAGAACATCCTATTAAATAAAATAACGAAAGGAGTAATACTTAATTAGAACTTAGTTACAATATTTTCAGAGGAGCTCATAAAGTTTTTACTCTAAAATCGTGGCACTTGGATTCGTAATAAGGCTTTGCGATCTTTTGTCTTGTGCAGAACCCTTCTATGAGGAGGAAATGAATATTTCCTTTGTGGGCTTCACAAAGAAAGCTGATAAATGGGTCACTATTATCTGTTATTGTAGTATTAGCTAAATTAACTTTATTTTTATTGATAGAATCAGATTTTGCTAAAAACCTTAAAGTGATCGCCGAATGTAGTTTTTTATTTAGGTTTTTAAGTTAAGTTAATTTTCAGTTAGGTTGATAGTAAAAATATATGGTTTTAAACACAATTTACAAAGTAAACATTATGTTACAATTTAGATCGTCGCGTTTTGAAAAGACAAATCGATCACAAATTGTCTAAAATATTGTTTACTGGTTATTTGTAACTAGGTACATTATCGATAAACATTTTGAAATTTTCAGTATATCACGATTTGACAGTCAGCCCTTTTAAAAGACTCATTCAGTTGATTTATAGGTATTAGTTAATCATATTTTCCTATCGATGCCTAACTATGCACAGTAATTATCATTGGATCCTAAATAGGGCACTTCTGTTTATAAACACCAAATATTATAATAATTATCTAACCAAACACATGTGATATTGAAAAGAAAAACAGGTAAACATACTAAAGTTTGAGTGCTACTGGTGCAAAATACATGGAACTTTAATATTTTCCTCTCAAATTATCCATTGGTTCCACGGATAAAGTTGATAATCATCATGATGAACATGTCACATTGTAAAAAGATTTTCAAACTCCCTTTTAGGTAAAATCTCTTTATGATAATATTTTAGGTCGTTGGTTTTCTTAATGTTATAGCTACTTGTATGAAAAAGTTTCAACTTAGTCAGGCAAGACACGTTTAGTTTTTTATAACAAAATAAACTATGTTTTCTAATTATAAGACGGCTCAGCAGTCGCTTAGGCAAAGAATAATCGTAATAATGTTACTAGAATAGGTCGAACAAAATCTCAGTTATTGATCCTCAACAAACATTTTTTTGTATTACGTTCCCAAAAAATATTTTAGTTTCTCCAACGTTCAAGTGTTACAGCTCAATAATAACCCGGCTATTTCTTTTTGCGCTAGTAAAATCTTATCGAGATGAACAAAACATATCTTTCTTAGTGCAGATATTGGGTTTAGTTTGGCCCAGAGAAAGCTATACTTATCTATTTTAACGGCTATCGTCGTTCCGTCTATACCCTAGACGTGTTTTTCTTTAGTGGTCAAATACATTTACCTTTAAAATAAAAGTTTATAAATTCAGTGTTATAAAAATAAAAACAACTTTATTGAAAAAAGGATTACCTACGAAATATTATGATCACGTAACGTAACTTTATTGTAAAACTAAAAATTAAAACTCATTGAACCTTTTTTCACTTGGTAATTGGTATCACTACGATGTATCACGTCGTGACTATGATCATTATCAGGTATCGTTGCAGTGGTCACATTCGTAAGTGATCTGTATTTGCCCTTATAAATAGAACATAGACATCAACGAATACACTAATAAAATAATGTATAATCAAATATACATAGTACATACATGAGAACTCAAGCCGCTGGGATCGAGTATATATTACGATAAATAATTTCTCTCACGGTCAGTCCGTTCTGAAACTTTAGGAACCGGAGTGAATAACTTTTGCGGTTTGATTTAATACTAAATTGGAAATGCAAACGTGAAATAACAGAGCACTATTTAAACGATGTAATGCTAATATTATTGTTGAAATATCTAATTTGGTTATTGTATGAAGCAATTCCAAAACCTGAATATATTATTCATTCTTACCAAATTTACCCCTTTTTATTTATTTTTTACTTTGTTACGCACTTCTTTCATTTGCATATAGCGTTGTCAAAGATTTTACGCGATGCGCATGTCATTCGTTCATTACGATACTATTCATAGGTTGTTGTTTTTTCCTTCATATCTTCACAGGCTTAGGACCGTTAGAATTGAAAACTATGTTGCAAAAAATATGTATTTCGCAACACAGTTTTTATTATTGACCTACATTTTTTACTTCATTAATGGGCTCTAATACTTAACGGCTACAAAAAATTTAAAAGGTAATGACAAAGTCATTCTGTATACCTTTGATTAGCTTCATAATTGGTAATTAATTATTTAGTAATTATTGTACAAAACAGTCACAGTTTGATAATCATATTTGCAACTAAATGAAGTTCCTTGCTCGTCATTCACTGCATTAGTTCAGCGACAATTTGAGTAAGTCGCAGACCATCCTACGACCCCGGCGTCCATATTCTACGTACTGTATGGGTCATTTAGTCCCGGGTATTCACGTGTGTGCAGGGATGGTAAGTGCCGAAGTTAGTTGAGGGGCGTAACGTAAATATATTAGGCCGCAAAATTAGCCGCACAAACAGCTTTATGCTATACTACACTTTGTATCGGTAAAGTTATAAGTAAGAGAAATGTTTTGAGCAGACACAGAGTATTTTAAAAAAGACTGTTACATTAAAATCAGTACAAAGTAGCGGTAGGTACTCTAGACTTTAATATTTTCAAATTATTATGAACATACCTACTTAAACAAAATATTTTTATATCTGTATCTGCGTTCACACAGATATGTTTAAATTTAGAGCAATATTATATAAAAACAGACTAATTGAATGGGTTCATTATTGCTAAATCAGCTACTCTTGCATTTCCAATTAGTTATTATGACACAACTGTCTGAGGCAGCAATAATTTGTCAGGCGAGGTAGTTTTTACCCAGGACTAATTGTGTAACAGAAATACTTTATTCATCGATTTAAAGTTTTGTTATTTTACATTCATACTAAATCTATGATTACATCAATGACTTTATTCTACAATGTATAGTCATCATACTGGTCATGTAGACAATTATAGCTTTTGCTCTGCTTTATGTAGTCATAAAAAAAAATGATACATTTTACAGTCCTTAAAATTATAAGATTCGTCAAATGACTTATACTCGTAGGAAAAACATGACGATACAAACAAAAATCGTACCAACATAGGACAAGCCTGAATAGTGAAAGGTCGTTGTCAAAACTAACTTGATGCAGTAAAAAAGTTTTGCAATGACAATATCTACCTTACCTTTTTCACATGTTTGATTTAACAGATACGATCAACAGCGGATAGTAAATAAGCTAGCCACTTACACATTTATTGGGTTTTTACATATACTTTGAAAACTTTACTTTGTGGTCACGGGTACACATCTGCAAATATACATACCAAACTAATCGTAAATAAATATTTAATTGTAAATGTGTAGTGTAAAACCAAAATAGCTACGATATAATCAACCAGATTACATAATTATTGAGTTATCTTGTCTTTCTGTTACCACTTTACATTTCAACTGCTGAATAGATTCAGTTCAAGTCTTGGAAAAAGACGTAAGGTGGTTGTTGTTGCAGAAATCAACCTTTTGGAATGAAAATTCTCTTTCTTTTTTGGGTAGTCAAATTTTATAAGAGTCAGAGTAAAATTCGAAGTTATTTTTGAGACCTTGAAAACTGCTCGTGTTTGATAGTTTGGTCCTTCAAATTATCCTTTAAAGGAAATGGGGGTAAAAGTGTAAATAGAGTACCTACGAAATGGTGATTGGAGTAGGTAACAATACTTTCGTATTTAACTTTGTATTATTAGGGGTTAAAGTATGAAATTGCCGATTTGTACTGAAAATCAAAATTGTTTATTTTTTAATTTTTTACGCGCCCCGTTGGTCTAGTGGTTTAAATACCGGGCCAAGATCTCGGGGTCCCAGGTTCGATCCCCGGGTCGGGCAACAAATAGTTTCGAATTTTCGAACATTGCTCGGGTTTGGGATCACCAACCCGCATTTAGCAAGCGTGGTGATTATGCCAGTTCCCATCATTGCAGTGGTAACTTGAATTCAATGATGGAGGCCTTTTCCCTGCAGTGGGATGATTATAGGCTGTTACTTTTTTTAATTTTTTACAAATTTATTTAATCAAAACAGTTACTATTATTATCTATACATTGCTGCCATCTAATAGGAAGGTCATTTATGCCTTTGTGATAGAACTCTAAGGATCTAGACTGTACAAACTGTGTGAAAGCATTTTGTACTGCCTCCTGGGAAGAAAACTTCTTGTCACGTAGATAATTGTCCAAATCACGAAAAAAATGGTAGTCCGTTGGAGCAAGGTATGGCGAATACGGAGGATGTCGAATGGTTTCTAATTGCAGTTCCTGAAGGGTCAAAACGGTTTCTCGTGCTGTATGAGGTCTCGCGTTGTCATGGAGCAATAATGGTGAAGATCGATTCATGAGTCGGGGCTGTTTTACTGCTAGTTTTGCCAACATTGTTTGGAATTCGGCACAATAGACATCTGCCGTTATTGATTGACCAGATCGGAGTAAACTATAGTGAATAACACCATGCTGAGACCACCAAACAGTTACCATTACCTTTTTATTGGTAAGTTTTGCTTCAGGACACTGTTGTGGCGTTTGACCTGGGGTCAGCCATTGCATTTTTCTTGTACGGTTATCATAAAGAATCCACTTTTCATCACATGTCACAATTCGATTTAATATTCCTTCATTTCTGTACCGATTCAACAAGGCAACACAAGTTTCAACACGCGTTTCTTTCTGCACATCAGTCAAATCATGAGGCACTCATTTTTCGTATTTTTTTATTTTATTGATTTGACGCAAATGAGTCAATATTGTGGGTAAGGTTACGTTAAAACATGCCGCTAATTCCTGTGTAGTTTGACTAGTATCGGCTTTCACCATCTCACTTAATTCATCGTTAATCACATGTGTGGGCGGTCTTCCTCGTGGCTCGTTCTTCAAGTCGAAGTTTCCATCACGAAAGCGTTTAAACCAAAATCGCACGGTGCGTTCATTAGCAGATCCCTCTCCAAACGCAACATTGATATTGCGGGCTGTTTCTGCCGCGTTACTTCCGCGTCGGAACTCGTATTCAAAAATCACTCGAATTTTCGCAGTATCCATCTTTCTTGTCTAAGTTAAATAACAAAAACAATTGAAAGTCGATATTCAAATGTTTCACATATTTTAACCTATTACAATAAAATGGCAATTTCATATTTTAACCCCTAATATATATATACTTTATTTGATATTTTAGCAACTTAATTGCACTTATAATATCAGTATATAAACTTGAAAAATTTTGTCTCAGGCGGGACTCGAACCCGCATCGCCTAATGGTATGGCGTCCGCCCGGCATGCGAGGAGATGCGGGTTCGAGTCCCGCCTGAGACAAAATTTTTCAACCCTAATATATATATTATTTTTATAAGGTTGGATATAGTTCAAAGGTTGTTTTAAATTGTAGACAGATTATAGAAAACATCATAAGGTCATTATTTCATCTGAAGGCGACCAATATGACTTCGTCAATAATAGTTATGGTCGTATGACCTTTAAAAACACACAACACAAGTCTTTTCTTTCACCACCATCAAAGATTTCACCAAATGTGCATCTTTGTCTGACGTTAAAAAAATTACTTGAGTGACGTTTATGCAGTAACTAAAAGTTACTAAAACAAAGATGTAGCAACAGAAAAGTATATTTTCTTCTGGCAGTATCCATTATTCGCCTCTTACGACACCCATAGGAAGAGAAGGGATTGTGTTTTTATTGTGTTTTTTGTGCCTTCATGACACTGAAATAAATGGCCATTGGGCACAGTTTAAGAGAAACAGCAATGTTATTCCGCTTAATCATCTTTATTTCTTAATTGAAAAAAAATAAATAGCTTTGTATCTTGCGAAAACGTTGGCAAATATACAAGAAAGAGAGATAATTAAAAGTGTACACTTTATAGGTTTAAAAAATAAATAAACCTACCTACTTAAGTTGTCACTGAAAAGTAATATAAATTCAAAGCTTTTATAAACTGAGGCCACTTGCGAACTAATGAAAAGATAAATCCTCAGTCATATTACATTGAAATATCAATTTCTCAGAGACATCTTAAATATCAAAGCGTCTGACTAAACGGGCACTAATTTTGCGGCAACTCGAGAAAATCTTACTTTCATTGGAATTAAAGTAAGACTGAACGTAATTTTCCTTAAGTTTAACAACAGTTAAAAGGAGAGTAGCGAATGTTTGAGTCGTTTAATCTTGTCAATTATCCAGAAAATTGGAACGAGACCCTCTTTAAATCCCTGACACGACATTACTACGTTTTTACCAGTGGGGTGTTTGTTCGACGGTTAACGTAATCTTTCCGAAACCTCGCCGGATTTAGGGCGTTTGTGTGCGCCAATTTGTGGTACTCGTACTATTAGTATAGGTTTCATGTAATTAAATGGGTTTTTGTCATTGATATTCTCTACTATCCGTATTCACCACGATATGCATACTATCACAGCTACTACGTACAGTCATGATGAAAGCACGTGACAAAATATCGTGACCCGCTATTTGGGGTTCGTAGTCAGACAAGGAACCTTTATATTTCCGCCATGTCCGTCCCTGATTAATATTTTCAGAAACTGTTGTACTACTCGTAACTAGAATGTTATAATTTGGCATGGATTGTGTTTGTGCCTACACATCATCAACAGCCATTGTCCGTCCACTGCTGGACGTAAGTCTCATTTAATTTACGTCAAAAAGCTCTATTCTGGGCTTTTTCCATCCAGCCGCTATCCAAAGTTCTCCTAAGGTCTCAGTCCATGGAGTCACAGGTTGTCCTACACTACGCTCATGAAGCAAAAACTTCTGCATAGAAACAGTTTTCACCGATGTATTCTAACTTACTAAAAATTAAATTGTTCTAAACTTCACTTAAAATAGTTGATAATAGAACTTTAATGGTATCGCAGCAAAAATTTACCCGAGGTACCTTGTATAAGATTATCCCTGAGTACTGAAAATGTCATAGAATACTATAAAAAATACCTGAACATGCCTATAGAGGCAGCGGGAAGATAGACCTACCTTAGATTGGTTTAGGTATCCTTTGACACGGAAAGACATCTTAGAATACTACAATAAATACCTGAGCAAGCCTGTGGAGGCAGCGGGAAGATGAGAGTGGTGGAGGACTTGCGCCGGGCGACGGCGCAGCCCAGCGACTGGGGTTTAAAACTGCGCAGCTGCTGCATGAAGTCGCTGCACTCCATCAGCGCGACGTCCGCGAAGTGCAGGTCGCACAGGATATGGTTCTTGAAGCGGCGCGCGCGTTTCTGGCACATAAGAAGAATAACAATTAAGTCACCATTTTCTTCTGTCAAAATTAGAATAGCACCACTGTGTCTCTTTATGTGGGTGTCTAAAGAGGCAACTTAAGAAGTACCGGAAGAAGACAGGCAGCAACGTCACTTTACTGTTGACCTAGTTGTGATGGCCAAAGAGCCAAGTGTGGTGATTATGGGATAAAAAATAAGGAGAAAGTTATGTTCAGTAGTGTGCTGATGTGGAGTGATGATGATGACATGAAGAATGTTTTCACCGGATGTTTTAACTTTTCTGGAGAAACATATATTAAAAAAAAGTATAGAAATCTCGATTTATTTATCGGAAAATTTTACGTGATTAATGAAAAGAGTTATTTATGCCTTTCAAACTTTCATACCAGGAAAGTATAAAAGTTTTTAAATAGTTATTAGTTAAGGGTTGAATTTCTAAAACTTAAAGTTCTTCTTATTATGATATATATTAAATTCCAAGATTCTCTAGCAATTTCGTTATGAAGGAATAATTAATTGATTTTATAATGAAAAGTTGCTAATAATAACAAACAATATTTTGAGTCAGCTTGTTTTGTACCGATTAAAATGTTGGTAGTTGGTTTAATGATTGTCAACGAAGGTTTCATTAAAAAAGTATTTATTTTTAGTAGCTTTTCCACCTTATGCCTATGTCCTTACTCAAGGTGTAACCTATATTTGCATAAATTTCATTAAAATCGGTTTAGTAGTTTAGGCGTGAAAGCGTAACAGACAGATAGATTTACAGTCGCATTTATAATATTAATAAGGACTAGTAAGGATTTAGTAACCTAATTAATCTCCGTTCAAAGTTTTACTTGTGCAGAGAAGGCAAATCGGTTATCTAACACTTAGTAAGTAGGTTAATACTAAGATAAGCTCCAAGAACAAAGCATCATTGTTCTCATAGAAAGGTACATTGATTTATTTGGAGTTAGGTATTTACCATAAATATGAGCTTCGTTAATCCTACGGCTTTTGGAGATTACGGTATAAAAACAATTTCCTAGAGGCATAATGCCAATATAATGGATTTTTCCTCACTTTTAAACAAATAAGGTGATAACAGTATATTTTTGTTAGCTATTCAACCAATAAATAAATTTGAATTGCTGTGATTTTAAAATAATGGGAGGTAAACCATTTACGAAAAAAAAAACAATGTGACGAGAATGCAACTTATTTTGAGTCGAAGCATGACCATCGTCGGTTATTGGTTGTATGACGCCGATTCAAATTTGGTAACTTAATTTATCCTTGTGCCGTGTGATGCCAGTATCAAATAGAATAGAACTACTCCTTCTCATCCTATAATGATGTCGTAAGGGATATTTAAAGGGGTGCTACCAGTAGATGGGCAACGTCTTCTCTTTAACCACCTAAGCAGGATGGTTCCGAGGATAGTCAGAAGGGAAGGGGGGGGGGGACTTCCCAACGCACACACCGTGATCGTATTTTTGTAAAAAAGCCGTGTCATGTAAATTGAAAAGTTAAAACGGTCGGAAAAGGCCAGGTAGATGTTGTGTAAATCTGTCCCGGGAAAGTAAAAGGGTAAACGTACTCGTATAATATAGACGCGTCACCCTGCGATTGCGTTGCGTGACATGGCGCAGTCCCACCGGTTTTTCCATTAAAGCGTGGTCTAATATATTATACGGTAAGGAAGGAGCACTTTGAGATCTATAGACTGTAACTAAGTTATTTAACAATTGGATTGAAACTCATTATCTGACATCTTGTATACCATATTTGACGCAAATAAATGATTGATTGATTGATTGATTGATTGATTCAATCAATTGACTTATTTTATATGAACTATTGAAAAAACACAAATTATTACGGGTTAGGATTCAATGTAATCAAAATCTTAGTATCAAAATTATTTGAAATACTCTATATTCAGGCCCTGTAGGCGCAATTTTGAATAATGTGCTTTCGATATTATTATTTTTTTCTAGAAGAGCTCTAGTAGAGTTTTAGTCAAATTTAATTGAATAGGATTGTTAAGGATGTAATCGAGGGTGAAGGAAACCAGAGCTCTTGATCGTACCAAATATATTTTCAGACTGATTTATAATTTTATGTCATTTTTCTAAAACATTTGCTTACAATACTAAATTCAAAAATACTGTAAATTTAGAAGTATAGAGGTTGGTGTTGCTTGTCGCCAACAGAATCTACAAAACAGAGTTATCAATGAAAAGTTAGTATGTATTGTTTTTATTATTATAAAAATTAATTAAAAAGATATTAATATGATTTATTATGTGAAACGTGATAAAATATGTAATATGAATCTCTTCCATAACATTATGATTTCGTACGGATGTATTGACGTAATTGAACCAACAAAAAATTTGTAATAAACCTCTAAATTATAATGTGACCACTGTATTTATGTAGGTATACCATACCTATCATGCAACATTCAGCATCGTAAGTCGCTGAGAACTTTAGTACAATGTTGAAGTAACAAGTTTCTTTGTTTGCAAGTGATCTCAAGGGGGCTGGACAATTTCTTAATCTGACATGTGTACTCAAGTGTTCAGTAACTTCCGATGCTGACCGTACTGATTTAAAATTGTGGGCTCATCTCAATTGTCAATTGTGTCTGGAATAACTCACGATCGAGGGAGAGTGTATGATTCGAGAGTCAATGTCACAAATGGGCTCAGTAGCAACGGTACCGTATAAGGATGTCGTTGTATCCTAAAATAATAACACATTTTTTTAGACAATTAGACAAACGATCATGTTTAAATGAAACCGGAATCATAAAATCAATTTAAAAATGCGTTGTATTGACTTTTTTTAAAACACGACATTCCTCCATTTTGGAGTCAAAGCATAGATAACTTATTGTGTCAAGTTCTTACTATAAAATCCGTGTAAAAGGATCGTTATAAAAATAAAATGAACCGTTTTAGGTAGGATAATGTTTAAACCACATTTTATCTACTTTTATTTATTCTAAATAAATGGAATCTCAGTAAAAAAATTTTTTAATTAAATTTTTAAGATTTTTGCTAAATTTGTTTAATTAGTAAAGCCGTGGAACGGAACGCAATTCCGTCTTGATGTTTGACAGTTATCACAGACATTGACAGGAGTGAGTTGAGTGTGAGTAATTTATTATCATACTCACTGAGCAAGTAATCACTACGTATCAGTAGTGATTACTTGCTCAGTGACGTATCATACTTTCCGTTTGTTTCGAACTGAGTATTTATGTTCTACGATTTTTAACGAAAAATAGAGGAAAATGGCATCAAGTACAGCTCCTATTCCTCTAAACCGTTGTGCTGTGAGATTTCAATGGAATGTGCAAAGAAAATTACCTTCAGAAACGACTGAAAATGTGCTTAAATTGGTCTGAATAATTATCTTCTTCGTGGTAAGATACAATCAAGACAAGACACTAGTCGAATAACGTATTATATCTAGGATTCTAGATGACCCTATATAACCAATCAATTTCTAACAGAGTTGCACTTGCTGGATACTGTTGCAATGGGGGCTATCGCTAGTGAATTTGCCACTAGAGGCGCTAGTGTCGCGTGAGGTCCAATATCATTCACTTTGTACTGGTTTTAGCGGAATTTGTTGCATAAATTATAATTTCTTTAATTTACCTGCTGGAAAGTGATTTCCTTCGTAAAATATCGCAAATATGGATTATTTGGCGATTAATGTGAACGCTTTAAAAGCGGAATTAAGAAAAAGCGCAAAAATAGGCGGCCTCAAGAGCAACTATATCAGAAGTTAGTTTGTTGATATCAAGATAGTTATTTATAAATAATATAACCTTAATTAGATTCAAGATAACACTTTGTTTCGCCGCCAATCGCCTTTGACAGCTATACCTCCGGACCTCAGTCTACAGTGGCGCCAACTGTTGAGCAAAGAAACGGTAGTCCCCATTGTCTGGAAGGCAGACGCACTGTCGGTTGTTGTGCACATGTGATGTCCATTGTATGGTCTTTATCTTTGGCATGCTACCAGATGAGGTACTGTTACTGAGAGACGATTTCGAAAATGATGATTCTTAGAATTAAATGTATTTTGGTTTGATTTCTCTGTTGTTTTATTTTTATACTTCTCCTTCTAAGTACACGTATATGTGGTTAACCTGTAGGTACATAATATTATTGTTATTGATCACTGATCCTTCTGAACTCCATTTAGAAAATTACGTATAGCTATATTTTTTTATGAAAAAAATATGATTCACCTTAGTCAGCGAAGGGCTGGTGGGTTCGATTCCTAGCTAAGACATGTATATCTTTGATATAAATAGCATTGTGTATGCAAATAATCAAATAAAACCAGTAAGTTTTTAGGTTATGTTATTTAAGTTTGGATTACTTTCTGAATATTCCCGTTAGATAAAGAAATACTAATATTGCTAATGTTTTCTAGACATTATAAGGAACAATTTGGTATATGTTTCATTACTACCTATACGTCACAATTTTTTGGTGGGCCCATTCGCCATATAAAAAAAATGTCTCCTTTGAAATTTACTTGCTTATGTTTAGTAAACGAAGTCAATAACATTCGTGTTGTTTATAATAGGGTTTCTTTGAAACGCTTCGTCCTTATAATTTCAGGCGAAATTGCGGTTTTGAGTGTACTTTTCTACCTAAGTGAGACTACAAGAGACGTATTTTGAGGCATTAGAAATACGATTCGCATACGAAATCCCAAGAACCATTCGTAACTTCTAAAATTACTACATTAGAAATACTTATTCAGGGAACTCTGCTGAGGTTATTCAATAAATCGTATTTCTGATCCAACCCACGAGTTTACAATCGACAAAAAAGAGGAGATTAAATATTCCAGTAAAACATTAATATAACAGAAGCTCCATTATCAGGTACCTAATAATCATTTATTAAAAATTGATTGAAGAGGATTTCTTTACTTAAAAACAGTTTTTTTTTAAATTTAAGGAATCATATTTTCAATACCAATACTTGCACCGAGCAATTTTAACCGGCTGACAAACGAAGCCCAGAATATGTAACTATTGGTATAGCATTTAAGCAGTTATATTTATTTTATTAATAAATATTATCTGTGAAAAATATAAATTATTATTTAGATAAATATTCATTTTCAACACGCTACCCATGACGTTTAAATTGGAAATACTAAATATTACCACTGTTTATTTATTTTATTTTTTAGGGAAACAAACAGCTTAATAATAGGGGTTAAAGTATGAAATTGCCGATTATTTTCCCACTTTTTATTTTGTTTATAGCTCTTAAGTATAGTCATATTATTGCGTAATTCTTTTTGTATTGTATCAAAAACTAATTAAAGTAACTTTTGACTAAAAAAAAATGCAATACTAGTGCCTATTACTTCAAAGGAAGTCGTTGAAAAGACCCCTTACAATGTGTCAGCTGACCTTCTTGCTTCAATTAAGTATATTTGTATTATATACTTTGATTTTCAGAAATTTAAATACTATAATGCGTAGCTTTATAACCATCTAACTTTCACCTTTAATTGCATCGAAAACGGTTCAGGCGTTTTTAAAAAAACTAAAAAATTGTTAGTAACGAAAAATGACTTTTCTCGATTTCGTCCATACAAAACGGCAATTTCATACTTTAACCCCTATTATAAGACATTATGACTTATTAAATACAACTAACTCACTAGCCAAAGTAGTTTCCACTAGTAGGTTTAATAATATAAAAATATTGACCTGAATGTAGAGTAACAAACAACACAGGTTCAAGTCGAATAAAAGTTGTTTATGTTGACCACTTATCAAACTTTGCTTTGATCTTAAACTAAATGTATGTTAAAGTGCTTGTATTGAAAATAACCTTTGTTTTTAAACTAACATACAAGAAACAAAATAAATAATAGTTTTTACGAATAACTTAAAGTTAATTTAAATAATATGTTTGTTTATGCACCACTACTTTTTAACTATATCTAAAAAAGTAAAGGGCGTATATCTACCCTTAACTAACTATATATGTGCAGTTAAAAGTTAAAAATTTACATATGTAATTAAGTTATTAAGGTTTATTTGTGTCCCATACTTTGAACAAAATTTTAGACTGTGCGTTTGAATCTCATTCATTAGTCGCGCGTAAAATCACCGCGATAGAGTACATACATGCTCTTTCGCTCACACCCTTGCCCCGCCCACAATAGTTAAAATAATATTACTTAGGTAATAATCATAACATTTCAAAGACAATTTTATATCATTTTTTTTTAAACTTTTAACTGCACGGATATGTTCAGTAACGTGTTCCGATACTCCCATTTTTTTTAGATATACTTAAAAAGTAGTGGTGTATTAGCCATTGGTACTAGCTTAAAAACCAATTTTTAACCTGATAATGACATAGAGGAACCATGACGTTCATAGGTTGAAAAATAATTAAACAAATTTTTTAGAAACACTTATAAGTATTATAAAAACAAATTTTACTTTCCGTTTCCATCAATTCACTGGCACTCGTTTTCGTTTAATTTGCGATGCAAACAGAACATCGATATAGATTTCAGTGTACCGATACGTAAGACCGGGAATAGCAGGAATACATTTCGCAGTTTTCACACGCTTCTTTTCGTACGTGAATTCAGGATTCATTTCGAATGCTTTGAAAATAGGTCTTTTAGTTTCTTATATGTGCGTGACTTTTTACCTATTGCCAGAACTTTAGATATACCTGCTATTTCGAAGTTTATATCGATGCTAACAGGCAATAAACATTTCAGAATGAAATACACAGCCATGAATATATTTGCGTAATATTCCTTTTGGTTAGTATTAGGCAGTAAAGAACATAGGTTATTATTGTGATAGTTTTGAGCTGATTCGTGTGCCCGGCTCCCTAGCACAAATGAAGTACCAAATTTTTGCCATCACCGATCCATCATAAGTAGCCTGTTGGACATAAACCTCTTCAAAATTCTAGCGTAAATTGACTAATGGGCGATATAAGATACTGCAGCCCGTCTTTGTCTGACAGTATTCTTTTGGTAACTTGAAAAACCTATCAGCACCTTTAAGTATACCATTGGACGACTAAGGGTTATGCTGTACCATTCACAATTTGTTACAGAGCTAAATACTCGTACATAAAAATAAATAAATGTGTCGTTTGTAATTTTAAATTCACTGCATTTTACTAAAAGAATATAAAAGTATAAAGGTACAGTATTTACATTAAAAATATTTAAATAAAACTTTAAGACAGCTTTAAGTATTTCTTTTTTTCGATTAAAATATTTTGTAAACGACACAAAAAAAAAACTTGTTGCTTTAATGCAAGATTTTTTCATGAAGAAGGTACCTTAGATGAAAAGTTCAAAGACTCAAGAAGGGAATTGTATTAGATTTTATCTTAGACTTTGCAAGCATAATTTACCTTGAAGATATCTTCAGGTGGTTAGTTCATTAAATGTTGAAGTAGCCGTAATTTTAAGGGGACAAGACTTAATTTAGATCGAAGATAGCGAGCGAGAGAAAAAGAAAGATGAGCGTTTTAATAAATTTATTGAGATTGAAATCAGTACTGCAGGAAAATTACAGTTTTATGAGTTCGTGAAAAATAAAACGATTGAGACATTTAAGACCAGCTACTTTATTAAATGAAAAAAAATGTGACTGTAACAAGATTTTTCTCGTGTTTCAGTAGCTCGATTTGATTTTAATATTTTATTTGTTAAAACCTTCTTTATAAATAATTGTTACTACTGGCCTGGTTAGATCAATAAAAACATAACGAATTGCCACATTCATACGCAACGTGATATTATATATAGGTAGGCGAAAATCTATTTGGTGGAGTTATACGTGCTATGTGGTGCCATGTGAGTCATTAGATAACGATAATAACTATTTGGATCAGTAAATCCCTTTTTAAAATTATGTCAAATAAGAATAACAATAGGTCCTGTTGCCTCTTGTTCAATTGCCATGAAAACGCCTATTAATTTCTAATACAATTAAGAAGTGAAGTTTATCCCCGTATACGACAACTACATGTCCATTGAAGTTTTTTAGTAAATTTTTACCGTGAACAAATTTAACCGATCATTCAGAAGATTGGATTCTGTGGAAACGATTAGTTAAATACGATCGCCAACTTAAGCATAGTGTTAAAAGTAAAAACCTGATTTTAGGGAGATCTATGTCCAGTGTATAGTGTATAGAGATATATGTATTTATGCTGGTGATGACATTATATTTAAATTTGACAATGTCTATTGATACTTATCAGCAGAGCTGTAGTAGTGCTCTTCTGAGAAGTATTATTACAAGAAAAAAGTCGTTTCTAATCAACGTTACCTATTTGTAGGATAGTTAGAAGGCGTGAACAATGTATATGCTTCAGTTTGGTGGCTTGTGATTGATTCATTCGCGCAATAACCCCGAGACGGCTTCCGTGATTCGTCTTTGATTAATTCCACGGCCCCCACTGGCCTTTCGTACCCCTGTTTTTCGTCAACTTCTAGATTTGTTTGACACATTTCAGCTGGCGTTCCATTAACTTTGAAATTGGAACATCTTCTTTGACAGTAAGTACTTACTTAACGTTGTGAAAAAATATATCTGGTAAAAATCAATTACCAAAATATATGAATGCTGACTGATATTTATTTTAATAACAACAACAGTAAAAGCATTTGAATGTATAGAGACGATGAAAGTATTGTTTTTTTAAGCAGCCTCTTTAAGAACTACTGAATTGTTAATAAGTTAAATAATTTCTGCATTGTTTTTAATGCAATGAAATAAAATAAATTTATACCAGGATAATCTTCTCGTTTTCCATTTCGACAATTCTAGAAAAAAAAACTCACTTAATTTACCGGCAGATCTGTTAGGTACATTTTATGATGGTAGAACTACATAAACCTGTACGAGTTAAATGTAGAATCAAATAATTAATATATACAATACAATATAATACAATACACTTTATTGCACATAAACACATGACAAAAAAGAAACATTTAGAATTACAAAATTCGTACAAATAGGCGGTCTTATAAAATATGTCAAATGCATGGGTTTGATCCCAAAGAACAAACATCAAGACGCGAGAAAATATGAAAAAGTGGTTTTCTTTACTGACCCATCCGTT
The DNA here is from genome assembly GCA_949315895.1 of Anania crocealis. Lineage (NCBI taxonomy): Eukaryota > Metazoa > Arthropoda > Insecta > Lepidoptera > Crambidae > Anania > Anania crocealis. The sequence continues at coordinate 12,408,132 of OX438864.1, forward strand.
AACGAAAACCGGAAGATCTCATTTATGGTCACTCTTTAAAATCCGGTGTTTCGGGCACCCAAAAGTCGTCTAACTAATATTAATTACCTTACTATCTAATAAATCAATATAGGGTAGATGATAGTAAGTGTAGCAATTACGTAAGTAAGACCAAACAACCCACCAAACCGAGGCGGTGAAACAAAACAGAAGTAGTTATTTCACTGATTGATAGATCGATAATTAACTTTTTCAGTTCACTCTGAAAACAAGAGCACAATACTAAGTTTAAGAAAAGTTCGTCTTCAATTCTATACAGTATTGTTAGATAACTATAAATATCAGTTCTAATTGGGGAAGTTAGACATTTTGTCGTGGTATGATTATTTGCTTTGTTGTATTCATTGCCTCTTCCTCTGCTTTGTTTTTCCAAGTTTCTTGAACAAGATGTCGATTGTCGAATCATCAGAAACTGCCTGGTTTCTTCGGGTTGGTTAAATTTTGGGCCTTTACCAAAGGTCCGGAGTCGATAAGCTTCGCGAGGAATCGGTATTGTCTCGTAGATCTATATGTTCTTGCCCCACGACCCAGCGTCAAGGTCAGATAATGAGCGTCGTTATTAGTTTGGGGCTGTAACAACTCTAATTGATGTTCTTTTTGTTACGTATGCATCAAGAACGATGTCAAGTATTATGTCATTTCTATCTTTCTTCTTATTTTACGTACGAGTAAACAAAGGTAGGTAAGTGATGCTTTAAGTACCTAATTAAGTAGCTACTGCTACTGCTATGTGATTTTTGGATTGTTATTAGGATAGTATTAGGTAGTATAAGTATAAAACAAAGTTATACATTTAAAACCACTGTGTACCTACCTACGCATCTCCACTTGGTCGATCTCCAGATTGTTCCTTCATTCTAATTAACAGTCCACGTAAAAATTAATACTTCTGATTAAGGCGTTATATCAATTTCAAACAACTTATTTATTTAACGTGAAACTTAAATGCCTAAATATTTTAGTTTGATCGATCGTTTTGTTACTAAATTTAGAATAAAGCTTAAAAAGTAACGCGTAAATTGTGAACTTTAGAATGACTTTTGTCCATCTGATTGACAATTGTATTATTAATTCAAGAGATTAAATAAGACGACTTTTATTTTCTTTCAACATACGGATTAAAATTCCTGCATACTCGTATTTAACAATCTGTAGCGATTTTTCTTACAAGTTTTAGTGTAAAATTAGTATCTTTTATTGCCGTCTAAAATTAATTAGAACTAATCTTGGATCCTACATAACAGTCCATCAATCGTTACACCGTTCCCGGCCACTCTCCCCGGCCAGAACGTGGGCCGATCCGGTGAAAATAGGCTATAAAAGACCGATAATTGAACCGTTGATGGGTCATCCCTTAGATTTATTTATTCATTTGGCTCACGAAATAGATTTTGAGAAGGCGTTCTTGTGCCCTTGGTGGGGAGTGATATACCAAACCAAGTTATCTGTTAAGGAGATTTGTTTGTGCCATACAACACCTGATTATTACAACTATGTCGCATTATCTTCCCTTCCTATCAGGGGCGTGCACAGCAATTCTGTGTATGTATTACCTAAGTTTTAAAAACTTAATTTAAGAGTAATGCCGGGATCGGTATTTTATTTAGTTAGACGTGCTTATTGGTTACAGGGCTTGGAAGCCCTGAAGAAGAAAGCAATTCAGCAAGCACTCCAGTGCTTATAGACATGTATGTATGCCATTGCTTTCTATTGGTGTCGTTAGAGGCGACTAAAGAAGTGCTGCGAGGAGAGGACGGGCAGCAGTATCTTCTTTCTACTTTTGGCCAAACTTCATCGCCAACCCGCTTTCCAAACGTCGCGATTATGGCAAAATCCTCAAGAGATGCCTGTGTCGAATAGTGAAGTAATTTAGGCCGTCGATGATGATGATGATGATAATGATGATGATGAATATGATGATGGGGATATAAAAGCAAACATACCTACAAGCTGTAACCATTCGATGTAACTCGGTCGAAACGTCAGGCCACGTTAAACTACATAACATTCTCTTGCAATAATTTTAATAAAATATTCTAGCACCCTATTAACTAAATTACTCAACTGACGGTTTTTGAAAGACTTAGCTTGTAAAAATTAAAAATGTATTAGTAATGCTAAAGTAGCAAATCAGCATCGGTTGAAAAGTCGACGATATGAATTAGAGCAGATTAAAAAGCAATTTAGACAAATTAAACGACTTAAGTATTATTTCAGCGTTGAAAGCGCGGGTTTATCAAAGTGACACGAGAGTCGATACAAATATAATGGCAACTTAGTTTAGTTTAAAGTTCCCAAGAGCGAAAATTTGAACACCCAGAAGATGCACACATTATAAATGACTTTTTCTCCCTAGTTATCCTTCTTGTCTTATTTACAAGCTAGAGCTGGTTATTTTTATATTTATGAGGATAACTACTATCCATAATAATGATGCGATTTGCGAAATCGCTATTAGGTAAAAGAGGTGAACCTGGCTTTCGTAAATAACTTCAGCAGAGTTTTGTAACCAACCGTTCATGCTTCATGATATCAGACAATCCGTGATAATGCTAGTGGTGATCGATCCTGCTTGGAATTCAATAGTGTACGAATTTCTTGTTAGAGTGATAATCAAAACATATAAAATGGGTTCATTCAAACGTCCATGTTCCAAATGTTTTAGGTAATTTTAAAATAGTTTTTTCGTTTATCAAGCCATGTTATTGCTTGGTTGAGTAACTATTTGGCTTATATCACATATCCAAAGCTAGTATCAAAATCAGTTATATCAAGCAATCAGAAACAACGAAAGTAATACAAACATCGTCAGGGGATTGAGAACCTGGAACTTCAGAGCTGGAATCTAGTGAACCCCATGAAAACGCAGAACACGGGGCTTCAGAGGTACCTAGAACCTGCTAAACCCCATGAAATCGCGTGTGTTTTGGTACTAGACCATGAAGGTCGGTAAGGAGTCTAAGGAGTGTACTAGAATAAAATACCTAAAACACTTATGATAAGGGTACGCTTGTTTGCGATTGACGGAGCCAAATACAAGTGTCGCATTGTGTGCCAGGAAATGAGTAAAAGTGGATGTCTTTTCCAACGCGCGCATATTGAAGATTGCTGTTTGCCAGCGCCTCGACTGTGTTAGCATCTAGCTGATATATTACAACGTATAACATGAAAGTTGAAGTATATTTTGCGATTTTCTGCTGTCTTTTAAACTAAACGGTAAAATGGTCGGTCGATATACTTCTAGTCTAGAGTAAATATATTTATCAAAGAAAATTTCAGAAATATATATATATACGGGATGGAACGATTAAATGATATAATTGTTTTTTCACAATTGTAAGAAAACCCTACCCCGAAAGTATCAAAAGAAGTTTATAATTTCTACAAAATCTTACAAAAGTATTTAATTTAATTTTATTTAAAAACCGACGAACAAGAAAAGGTGCTATTTGTATGTCAAACACTCACCGTCCAGTCAATAGCTGTTATGTGCCTCAAAATTCCTTTAATATGCCTCTTCCTAGTAATTTCTTATTGGATAAACTTTTTAGAATTAACGCTTTCATTTAAAAACGTTGATTAGATTCACAAGAAAAATCATACCCTAGAATATGGCTGACAGTTAGGGTACCTATTCAAATGGAGATTAATTTTCAGCATTTGCGTAGGTGCATAAACAAAATTATGATAGAGTACGTATATAAGTACTTTGTAATGGACAGAAGCCTGTAAAATTTTGTTACTATAAAGGTAGATCCTTATTTTGTGTAAATGATTGTAATAATTATTTCGAATCGTTAAATGCCTACCCCACGCAAGTAGAACCAAAAAGTTAATGTCTCGTAAAACGTTAAATAAGCAATAAACCGTTTATTACCCACTTTTACATCGCCCGATTGGTAGATACTAATGTAGAAAGAAACTTTTAAAAAAAGTATTCATTTGCAGGCATTTTTTTTAATGTTGAAACAAATGAAGAATAAACTTGCGGAATTCCGTACTACTAATACCTATATAGTGTAGGTTTTACTATTGAGACATTCTTATCATCGTAAAGTAATTTGGCAATCTCATAGGTTGACAGGGCTGATAGTGAATTTTTCTGCAGCAATGGTAATGTTAAGTTTCTTATTGAATTATTACCACACATTTTTATGCAAAATTGGAGTTCATTACACTGATTGACAAGTAATGAGTTTCATTGAACAAGAATAACATGCCTCTCTCTGTAACTGAGTCAGGGTAGATTAATATATTGAAAGTGTATTGCTTTAATGACCCTTCTTTTAACATCAAACCATCGATATACAAGCTGAAGGCACGGCAATGCCCTCACCAAGTCCAGTTAAAAAGCAGCACGGCCGTACCATCCTTTTCTCAAAGCAGTTCAGAATATTTTCGACACCCCAATTTTTTTTTGTAATAAACCTAGAACCCTGAATTTTCAGTAACCAAGCAGGCATTCTATGAACACGGTATATTTCAAATGTCATTTAATTTAAACCAGTACTTTAATCAATTTTAGATCAATGCATCTAACTGACATGTTTAAAACATGTCTATGGTAAACAATGCAGTTGTGTGGACTGTTTGTTTAACCTTCCATTGTACTTTAGTATAAGTACTGTACTTTAGTATAGTAGTTTACAAGTTACAAGTACTTTATTACAAGTATTGTTCTTTAGTACTGTAGTAATTTAAATGTATTATTATTATTTATCAAGCAAGAAATTCCGCACCCATCTTGTATGTCCTTCTTTTTTAGGGTTCCGTGGCCGAATGGCAAAAAACGGAACCCTTATAGTTTCGTCAAGTCTGTCTGTCTGTCTGTATGTCACAGCCACTTTATTCTGAAAGTAGTAGCATTACACAGTTTAAACTTGGTAGGTAGGTGTATCCTGTTGACCGCTTTACGATTCTCATATAAAAAATTAAAAATAATGATATTTAAGGGGGGGCTTTCCATACATGGAACTAAAACAAAAATATTTTTTTTACTCAAACCTATCTATGGGTATCTGTGGATAGGTCTTTTAAAATGACATAGAGTTTTCTAAAACCATTTTTTCCAAAAGTCTAACATTTGGAAGATAGACACTTTCAAAGTGGTAACTTTTAAACTAAGCAAGTGATAATTTTGAAAGTAAAAACATAATGTAGATCTTAACAAATACTTTCAACGAAAATTGGTTTAAACGAGATCAAACCAGTAGTTATTGAGATAATATAGTACATTTTCAACAACCGCAAATATATCAGTCATTCATACAAACACTATGAAAAGCTAAGTTATTTTTGCAGCCAACAAAATATTTTGGTATTTTGGCTAAGTGGAAGTAAGTGGACCCCTAATTCAGTTAAAGTTGGTACTGAACCCTCAGAGCGCGAATCCGTCTCGCACTTGGCCGGTTTTAAGCTATTGCATAGCTTCTATCGCGGGCCTTGAGCGTGGAGACCGAATCCAGAAATTCCGTATCGAAAATAACCCAACACCCCCCACTCCGACCGGCACAGCGGTGATACTTTTTAGTTTTATAATTGCATAAGTTGATAAAAAATGCTATGCAATAGCTTTACCGCGGCATTCTCCGAGTGCCACACGTCTTTTTTTTGTTTAAGGGACCATAGAACTTCTTATTTTGTGATTATTCACTGTCTAGGAACTTTATGACGGTATATCAAAATGCAGTCCACTGACAGACTAAGCATTGGCAGATGTTAGAAATCAAATCGCGTAGCATTTTTAAATGCGAAATTCATGTAAAGACCATAAAGGACAAACCCGTTTCCCATACAATCTCGGGCCTGACGTTACAAGGCTGGGAATTGGCCATAAATTAAAGCATATTAAAAAGATTCATAAGCCCTATTTTCACAACTTTCTGCAATGGGAAAGTTACTTAAATCAACCAATGAACTTATTTTATTTTATATCCTATATCATGTATTATTTGACTAAAAAATACCATTTCGGTACTTTAACTGGATAAGATCTAGGTTCCTTTTCTATCTATAGGAGATATAGGTAGTAAACAGAGCAGTGAGAAAAATACAAACCACATTAACTTGCGCACGAGTACGGAACATGTTGAACGAAATGTGAGTGAATTGGAGTGAATAACAAATGACAAGTAACTGTCATTGTCAGCTGATATTCTTAATAATAGTGCAGCCTGGCAGCCTGTTACATCAGGATTAGAACTATTCAAAATGTTCAGTTGTTTTATCAATGATTACTTATTGAACTGCAAAGCTCGTGGAAAAAAAAATTAATTACATTCTCTAAGTTTTTTATATCTATATCAGGCTTTTAAAACTAACTATTTAGCTTATTCCTTAAAAAATGCAGTTGTAAAAAAAGTATTACTATGAATTTCCATTGTTGTAACGTCGGGCACAAAAATGGGGTTCTCCTTTGCCTTTCCTATACTCGCATTATTATGCATAGCATGTTGGGTACAATGTTAGTATTATTCGAGCTGAAGTAACCTCTTCCTTCAAATCATATTAAGGGCTCTTAGAATATACAAAGAGGATATGTCACACAAGAACAAAGCCTGCATCCTCTTGTGTAACTTTACAAAGATACTTTAAATATCACTTTTGAAAATGGCCAATGGCAAAAGGCTTGAGTAAATAAAGCTTTATGGAGCCTGGGAAAATAGAAAGATACCTGAATCTCGGATGGGCAATTCTAGGATTTTCGTTGCATGAATGCTTGTTATAAAATAAACCATAATTTTTTAAGGAATTCTAACAGTTATACACATACATATTTTTGAGCTAATTTTACGATGAGCCGTGCCAAAAAATAAAATAAAAAGTAAAATAATTTTAGAAAATCAGGACACATGCCAATTTGAAAAGCAGAGAATCTTGCTAGTTTATAAAATATGAATAAAGAATTCAAAATACAATATGAGGTTCTCTACAAAATAGCACCCGAGGGATAGCTTCGAAGGTAAACGAGGGTTGACAATATTAGTACGTCGAAAGTAAAAATGTTTAGAAATTGGTGCAGACAAGACTAGTCCCTTACTTGAAAATAGATCCCAATGCCTTTTTGTGCTTTATTGTCTCTATACCGTGTAAATAAATTCTGAAGACAAGATGACACTCTTCTTTACAGACGAGACGAATTAGCATAATATTTTGTATCCTCAAATCGGAAAAAAAGTATTTTTGCTTATTTTTATATTTTTGACGAACTATTAAGAATACTCACGACAATTATAGAGTATACGAGAAAAAACATATTTTACTTAATTAAACATAGTGTGATATTTGTTTATTTAACAGATTTTCTTAAATTATACACCTAAACCTTGCCGAGGCAGAACGACATGGTGTCACTATATGGACCCTGACAGTACGGAACCTACATTATTATATTCGGAGTGGGAAATAATTCCAGGACTATTAAGGCAAACCAGCAACGACAACCTGTGCAAAACCTCAGGAAGGTTAATCTGAAGTTCCTGGAGGAAAAATAAACAGCCCACTGCTGGACACTGACCTCAATAGGGTCCACATTTGGCGGGCGGGTTGGCATTCGCTGTTTGGAGAGGTTAAGAAGACGTTGCTGTCTGTTTTCTTCTGGTGGTACTTTTATAATTGGCTCTTACAACACCCATAGAAAGATAAGGTGTGCTATTCTTTTTATGTGCCAACACAACAGCAATCAAATTACCAAAGACAACCTAATTTGTACTATAAAAAATTAAATTGATGTTATTATAACTTAGTGAGAGACCAACATCATAATCGTCTTTAAAATTGAGACAAAAAAAACAAAGGTGTGTGTTTGTAAGTGTGTTAAAGTGTAACTAGTAAATATATATATATCAATTTAAAGCTACTTAGATAGCTATAAAACATTGATGTTATAGTAAAGTGAAAGAATATTATACTATTGAGTCACGTCCAATAATTTTGTGTACATCCTTTAAACAAGATCTCAACCATATAACTAACAACAGCACGCCAATTCTCATATTTTATTTGTCGACAGAAATCTTTTATCCATTGTTGTGAAAGTCATGCAAAAAATATCAGTTTGTGAAGAAACCCCAAATAGGTAAGCATCATTAGCGCCGGAACGTAAACAGAGATGTAATCACACGAGGGACTTGATTTTTATTCATTGTTCAAGCGACTACAAATTTTAATGTGCTTTCGATAATAACTTTTTATTTTCAAATTGGTCCTGTAAAAAACAAAAGACGATGTAAGTAACACAACACTAACTTCTAAACTACACCTTCAGAGATGTTCTAGGTATTTAATGGAAAATGTGATGTTTAGATATATAGCACTTTCGTCGTTGGTGACTTAAAACATAAATATTAACATAAACTTTTAGTTCTTGGATACTTAATAAAATAAATTATAATGTATTAAAGAGTAATTCAAGGCAGAAAAGAAAAGCCTTTCTAATAAACAGAACTTTCGAAACTGCTAGAAATCGCGTAATAGACATGGGGTATTTTCAGGAACGCACAGGTGAAAAAAAATAGAGACCAAAAGTCTTAAGTGTATTATTTTACTAATACAACTACATCTACTAGATAAATACAATATAATATAAAGAGTAATTACTTAAATAAATAAATATTGACGAGGTATATAGTGCAAGCAAGGTTCAAGATGGAGATTTCGGTTGAATCAGAAAATGAGACCGAACATGATTTTGAAAAGTTCTTTATCAAAATCATCCATGTTAGGTAATTTTGGGAAACGAATTTCAATTCAATTTAAGCCACGGGGATTGAAGAAGAAAGGAATTAGAGATAAAGATGGTCCGGTGAGAAGGAGGGGAGGGCCCATGTGGAAATAGATAATTCCAGGAAGAGAGAGAGAGAGAGAGAGACAAGAAGACCTTGTTTATTTGTTAACCAGTGTATCGTTAGCACAGCGGTACTCACAAAATTACTTTATTATTATATTTTCGATGAATCTCTGGTCCCAAAATTATGACGAGACTTTAGGGAAAGAGATTACAAGTTACGCAAGTTTTTGTAAAAAAAAATTGTCTATGGCATTCCGCATATTATTGATCACATAAAAGATATGAATAGCTATAAATAAGTACACTAAATCAAATGGGAAAAACAAATCAACACTAACCTGATTCGGCCCGGTGAGGTTTAGCCCGCAGGAGTTGCAGCGAAGGCATTCCTCGTGGTAGTGGTTGTTGTCGTACAACGGGGATGGCTCTGAAATGCATAAATACTTGTATAAATTGAATAATAACGAACGAAACTTTAATACATCAAATCTTTACAATAAGGATCGAAACTGCTGAAATAAAAAACTTAACTGTGTTAATCTGTCTACGTTCTTTGCAAAAGGTACCAATATTTTTTAAACCGTTACTCCAGCACCTTGAGTTTAATGTATCTTTGTCCAATATAATAATGCAAATTCAGTGATCTATCTAACAAAAAGATCACGTGAGTGCTAAAAAGTGAAAGGTTTCTTTTGGCGTAACGCCAAAGGGCTTAACTCTAAATGGGAAAGTTGCCAGAAGGCTGTACTTTCAAGTTCAAGACATTGCAACTCGGATCACATTGAAGACTATTTTTTACAGCTATCGTCAGATGTCAGTCATTTGCGTAGGCAGTTTGGACTAACTACTTATATGAAAATAGATTTCTGTTGTAAAATTAATAGGCATTAAGTATTTTGAGGAAATCCATAATATAATAATGGATTGAAAATTATTTTGCTAATGTTTCCAGCTCGTTACTGGCCTAGGTACCTACCTCCTCAACTGCAATACCCACACGAGTGAGTGAGCAAGCAAAAGTACATGCAAAATATGTCCTTCTAATAGAAAGGCATTGCGTGCGTTATTGGAAAAGGGGTATTTCTTATGCTCACTCGGTGTGGCAAGTATAAATTGGTTTAGTAAGAAGATGATGATTGTACGTCTATCAGATTTAGATCTTTTTTTCTTTTTAGATGGTTTTCATTGCAGTGTATCTGCTTATTGCTTTATCCTTTATTGCTCATTTAAAAGCAATTTTGGGAAATTCGCCACATGCTAATGTTTCTATGGTCTCAAGCTGGCAAAATGTTAAACAGACAATACTTGTTACTGTTCCATTATCATAACCCAAAATTATTTTGATGTAGGTATATTTTTTCTTCCCGGAAGAATAAAATTAAATGTTATTTTTATCCGCCTTTTCTTTTTTCATTTCCTTGATCAGTAGCGGAATTACGATAACCGACAATGCTAAAAGAATTGCTGAGCTGAAGTAACAGTGGGTGGGATACATAGAAAAAGCCGTTGGGGCGGAAAGGTTCTGGAATGTCGAAAAGACATCAGTCGTCGTGCACCAGACGACGATACCTCAATAGGTTCTCCACCATGTGAACCGACGATCTGGTGAAAATAGCAGGAAGCCACTGCATGCTGGTGGCAAGGGGCCAATCTTCGTGGGGATCCTTAGGGAAGGCCTAGGCCCGCTTATGCGTCGCTTGACTCTGATGACGAGTCGAATCGAAGATGATGATTTGTCTTTACAAAAGTAAACAATATCGATGTTTAAATTGTCATAAAATAACATAATTTTATGACAAAATGACACTTATAGGATTTTTAAAGTAGCTCCAAGAAGATATTCCTCTAAGTGTACGCTATTTTCATACTCAATCATATTTAAAATTAAGATGCCGATTGCCGTGAAGTCTAAAATTTGTCAACTGCACAATTGCACTGAATGAACGATTTTTGATTCATCTGAATTCGATTATTGTCTTCGCCAATTAAAGAAATAATAAATACTAACATTAAATATTGATTCCATCTACTACTTTTGAGAATAGGCTAATTAGTCCTGTCTCATTAATCAAAGTTCTCTGTATAAATAATATCAAAATAATGGAAAGGAATGGAAATAAATGGAAACAACATTAGAAATTTCCTAATTCCCGTTTAAACAGTTAAGGACTTTACAAAGTTATAAATTTCTTAAAGTCGTCTATTCAAAGTTTTTAGGGACTTGTCATAAGTACTATATTAAAATATTGCTGATAACACAGGAATACTAAAGGGAAGCAATGTAGAACTGGTCATAATTAACGTAGTCGTGCGAGAAGCAGTAAAGTGGGCAGTAAATATGTATTTTCATCATTTTTATAGCCAGGGGAGTATATTTCCTGCGATAATATTAATGTAACGGGCCTTGGAAACAATATTGGTACAATCTTCTTCGCTTTTATCGTCATCGTCAGCTATACGGAAGGAATAATTGAATGACGCAACGATGGCTCTTACGCTCGGAACTTATATGTGTAAAAGACATACATATTGTAGGCACATAGGACATGAATTGATGGATATACTGAAAGACTTAGTTCTGCTGCTTATGCTGTGAGAAAGATAAAGCAATGAACTGATGTTAGAACGGAAATATTAGTATATTTTAGCCACTTTCATAGCATTATGTCATATGGAATTCTGTTGTGGGGCTTAGCGGCAGATATTGAGTAAATTTTTTATATTACAAGAACGTGCTGTACGAGCTTTTTAAATTAATATACTTACAGTGGCTTCTCAATACATTTTCGAGAATATTATTTACATTTATTTCTTAAGAAAAGTAACGTAAACAAATTCAATACGAGAAATAAAGATAAAGTTGCCGTTCCGGGTTCAGACTGCAAAAAGAAGAAATTCGTCCATGGGAAATGGTATTCGTATATTCAACAAATTATGTATGGCATTAATTTGCTCGTACTTGCTTACACCTTTTGTAAACATTTATTTAAAAAGAGGCTGACAATAGTGACCGAGTTTCTTTCGCTGCTTCTTCTCGGCACTAGCCCAGACTTGCCCAGGAGGCCTCCTAGGGCCTGTTTGCAGAAATAAAACTGATTTTACTGATATTTTTCATGGGTATGATATAGGTATGGAAATTATTATTATCCATATTATTCTATAGATTTATTCTGTCAATATTAAGAGGAAACACAAGGGCCGTTTTTCCATACAAACGTAGTCCCCTGTTTCCTCCCTGGATAAAGACAGTAGAGCAATAATTTTTATTACAAAAATCTATAGCCACTATTAGCATGTTTCTATGTTTTCTGTTTTTTCATAAATTAATTAATAAAAAAGATATGAGCCCTCAAAAATCGAAAAAATTCGCCAGATTTTCCGCTGTGTTCAAGCACCCAGAAAACAAATTTTGCTAAATTAAAAAAAAAAGGAAAACATACGAACACGGCCAAAGCCTTTCTTTATTTTTTAATGAAAAAAGAATTTAAATCGGTCTACTTTTGGAAAAGTAATCGGGGGACTACAAAACGCTGATTTGGTGTGCTTTTAGTAACTATTTTCGGTCCAAGAAGCAGTTGTCTCTATTACACTCTGCGGTGAAGGCGTTTGGCACTGCGCAACAGCAATAGATTTTACAAATACCTATTTTGCAATTCTCTCGCCCGTAGTGTTTCCTCTTAAATAGCCGGACGCCATTCAATAGAAAAAACAAAAAAAAAAAATTTTTTAGGACAATTTTTACCACCTGGGGACCTATATTTTTGTTTACATTGTTATTTTTACGAGAAAATAAAAGTTTTGTTTGTGCTATTTTCCTCTCAAATTTTACGTTTTTTTCCATAAGAACCTTTCTTGTAATCTTAGCAAAAAATATGTAAATAAAGATTTGGCGAACTTGTCGAGACGTTTTCGAGTTTTGCGCTTAATTACATAATTAGCGATTAATTTTTAGTAATTTAGATAGTTAATATATGAGATTCTAAATATTTTTGATATTAATTGTATTTGACTCCAATGTTTTATACGTGTTCCGTTTCAATACGTCCAATTAGGTACTTAAATCATAATTAGCTATCAAGCATGTTAACATCACTCCTCCTAAAATAATGTTTTATCCAAAATTCACAACGATTACATACTTACTTGCTGAAAACAATTTAGTTTTCCTCGTTAAAATGAAATGAAAACGTGTTTCTTTTTGTTGTGAGATGTGCTTTTTTAACGAAAACTTTAGCTAATTTAAATTAGTTGTTCCGGTGTCATAGTAAGTTAACAAATGACTGTTTGCTTTTTTAAAAATGTTGCTGTTGTAAAATTACAAAAAGCTTTTGTATTTATTTTTTGTATGAGTAGGTACTGTAATTACATCGTGTGGATTATTTCATCAAACGTGTAATTTTTTTAATATCTTATTTTAGTAGGCAATTTTCCGATTTCTGTGTAAATGTACTACGGGTGTTAAAGTATTAAAATAAAATATTGTTTTCTTTATTTTATGAACATAAACTACAAAAGATTAATTTGATGATCATTATCTTCATCAGCTTCATCAGCTCACGTCTCTCTCGTCTCAGTCATTTAGAAAATGAAACAATTTTCAATTTTTTTTGGATATCGCCATAATCGCCACGTTGGAACCCGCCTAGGGTTGTAAGAAATCTCACTTTGGTAGTTTAAACAAGAAAACTTATGATGAAACCCATAAGATAAGTTAGGGGAATGTAATATTATATTTAGGGCCAACAGGATAAATAAATTTAAAATTTTTAGGCACATTCTGCGTTTTGATCTTTGTATTAAACGCGGTATAATATATCAAAATATAAAATATTAGCAGAGTCACTGGCCGCATAAAGTCTGACATGTCTTTTCATGGTTACTTTTTAATTGACGTATGATCTTAAAACTTGGTAGATTTGAAAATAGAAGTTGGGATTAAAGTATAAACTAACGCCTCTGTGGATAGGATAGTCGTTAAAGGAGAGAACTGCACATAGCATAAACATGTAATAGCATTTCTTACGAGAACAGTTTTACGAGGAACCCAGAATGTTCCAGCTATAACGTACTTTGTACTTTTAAGTACTCCCAGACACTTTATATCTCCACGTGTATCATCAGATTGCTTGGGAGCTTAATAGTTTCTAGGTAAAAAGAAATTGGTTAATACATCATTAATGTATAATTATGTATTGCGTCTCTCTATGATTATAACGTTAAGTTAGTTTAAAATCAATCAATTTACATGTGGTTGAAGTGGGAGCTTATTATGGTGAAAATGTCTATCCAAAATGTACATGAGCATGGAACAACTGCTTTACAGAGTAATAAGTAAGTACATTAAAAATGTATCATATTTTATGATGTCATTTAACTCTTATTTCATTATTATTAAAAGTAATTGTGAGTCAGAAAAAAATAGAGAACTTTTCCTAAAAAAAAGTCAAACCGTTTTTTTAGGAGTTTGGTATTCACATATGTACATACTGATAAGAAAAGAGACAGAAATTTGTATTTGCTTTTAAAACAGACATGAGCAATGTACTATATCTCATGAAATGTTAACTCACATGGCGTTTCATTATATGTATTTTAATTTACTCAAGCGAATATGAATAATTGTGTTATTCGTATGTTAATTAATAATATAGTAGCATTATTAGCTTCCGAAACTGAAATTGGGATTATGGTATCAAAGATTCTAGCTAAATCAAGTTACTCTGAGTGAAGTACGTTTAATGTGTAACTACTTTCTTCGAAGTAAGTAAACGAATAATATTATTTATTTGACCTTTATCGAACTCCCAGTCCCAGACATTATTTTCGACCTTCTAATGTAAATGATATAAAAATGAAATAAAATTTACTGAATGATATAGGCATAAATAAGAATGTCTGTTAATCTAATTTTATTTTGTACCACTAATGCTGCTCTCTTTCGGAAGAAGCTTGGACTTCTAGTGAGAAGAAGCAGGGCAAAAAAGCTCTTTGATTTATATTTCAATAAACTGATCGATGTAGAGACACTTAAGCACGGCTAGACGGCTTTCTTTTTTTAAGCTAAAATTTTTATGCAAATTAATAAAATAATTATTATGAATGAATTTTATATGACGTCATCCTCAGTTCCAGTATAACGTAAAACTATTGCTCGTAAATATATACATATTTTATATAATGTGGGTTCGGGATGATAAATCGATCCAGCTATTGTACTAGGTTTCATTTTTATAAAACGTCCTTGTATCTATGTTTAAATTTATCATAAAACGAGAAAGTCACCCAGGTATTAAATTATTATAAGCGACAGATTGATTGTCTTGGCGGAAATTTCATCATGTCTAAAACGTTTTTACTGGAAGGAAACTTGTTTTTAGTAATTTGTAATCTGGAATCTGTAATAATAGCGTTTATACCAACTCCGCATAAACAGTTTTAGCGGGGTTGATAAGAAAAAGCTAGTAGTAGGTTGATCTAATATTGATGTTGAGAGAAAAACACATAGGTCATCGGTTTTAATATTGTTGTCATGAGAAAAATCCAAGTACTTTACGGGATTTTTCCGCTAACGAACGTCGTTACTAGTTGAACTTGCGGGGAGAAAAATTGAAAAAGTTTTATGCTGTTTGAATACTTAGTTGGAAGTCAGATAGGACGTCTTTAGATGAATATTTTGGCAGCAATTCAGAAACAAAATATATGAAATTGCGAACTGTGTTAACTTTAATTGTTAAATGATACTTATGTTTCAGTATTTATTAAGAATCAAATTTCAATCTTACCATTGCGACACACGATGTTTTTGAAAACTTGGGTAAAAAGTTATTGGCGTTTTATATAGTTTGTTTACAGCCTAAACACAATCACACTGAAGTTATATACTATTTTGGTGTATTGTTATTGTTAATTAATGACCGATGAAACTACATAGGTTATGTATATTATTTACACGTAAGTGTTTACTGTTTCTTTTCCACACTGCTTTTTGTCCATTCAATATTATGTTATCAAATACGTGCACTTCACTAGAATATTGTTTTTATAAAAATATATACATAGGTTTATTCAACAATGTGAGAACTACAAATAATTTGGACAACACAATAAATTCTGCGGCTATTAAACTTCCAGGGCAATATTTCTTTAAAATTGAGATTCGTTGTAGTTCTACGTTGATTTATTTCCGCGAATATTCCGCTGTTTTTCGCGATTAAATATTATAGTGAGGTTATTCGTTGTGTACGGCACGTCACTTTCGTTCTAGTAAACATGGCAGCGATCGCAACAGATGACAGGGCGCGGGCGGGCGGGCCTGCGCCTGACGACTTCGTTCATCTCATCTCGCGGTCTGTGCGAAGTACGAATGCTTTGCGAAAAGTGGCTCACTCAGGCCGCGACCGATAGCGGCGCCACTGAGCATCCTCCTGAACCTCGGCAAAGAAACATCTGACCCACGAACCCTCTCCCTCCTGTCGGTAAAACAGTTTCGGCGGAAGCGAGATGCCAAACCTTGGAGTAAATCGATTGGCTGCTGAAAAGGGGCGGGGGCCGAGCACGTGGCAGTATCTGTTGTCGCCGTGAGTACTGACCGGGTAGTGGAGGAGTTTATTGTTGTGAATGCATTCCACGTACCACTAAAGCTTTTCGTGTATTTTGTTGAAAGTTTCTAGCACTCGCCGTCAACTTTAGATCGCATCGATATTGGCTTACTGCAGCAAGGAAAGGACACTTTAATACATTTGTCCATTGTTGCTTCGTTTCTGCGATGCCCTGACTTGAAAAGTTTTTAGTATAGCAAAATGTTATCGTAAGTAGTTACGAAAGTTGTCAATGTTCACGAGTTACGAGTTACAACTATGTTTGGTGCTGGAGTACGGAGCTTTATTCATACGTCACTAAATAAACTTTAAAACTTGAGAGCCATACGGTACGAACGTTGTCATTTAATCTAGAATTAAATTAATAAGAAATAGCAATGAAATTAATTCGCTAAAATGTTTAAGTTAAGTAAGATAAGTACTTACTTACTTAAGCTACCTACATATCTAACTTAATACTACCTACGCTTTATATGAATGTATGCGTAGATGGTTAGTAAACCATGAAAAAGGGATTAAGGTGATATTTGCTTACCAGTTTGTGTGCTGGAGTCAAAAAATGTGCTCGTAGTCTCCACTGTCATGGTACCGATTGTGCCGTCCAAAATCTGAGTTGAAGAGTCGCGCCGACCGCGAGCTCGCATGCAAGCGTCATCACTTTGTGAGCTCTGACGTCTGAAATTACGGCAGCGAATCATTTCCTCTGTGGTAGATTGACGGCGGAAACCTCGAGCTATTAATATTTCTTCTGTAGTAGATTGTCGACGGATTATTGTCCTTTCTGGAGGGCGAGCACACGGACTGGGATCACGGCTCGAACAAGAGCTGGACTCCGGGCTGCGAGCTCGGCCTACTCTGGCGCATGACGCTTGCCGTCGCAGACGACCACGACGCCGAGCTGCAGACGGGCTCAGTTCACCACCACCAGCTCTGTCTGGGCTCAACTGAGAACGGTCACGCCTCGGACGAGCAGCGGAGTCTGGGCTTAATGAATCTCTCCTAGCTCTGCCTTCATCATCTGGCCCCAATGATGGTCCCGAATCACGTCGGCGGGGGCCAGGTGGACCATTGTGATCATCGAATACAGTAGCTTGACGTTGCAACCTTCCTAGTCTTCGCTCAGGACTAGCAGCTGCTCGAGAATCACGCCTTGCTCGTCCACATTGCGTTGTGGAGTCGCGACGTCCGCCGAGATTTGGCGGCGTTCGTCCACTGGGTGTAACTTGAACTTGGGTGGTCGAATTAGCTTGAGTAGACTGAGTTGACTGTGATGTTTGCGTAGTAATAGGTATTGTAGGTGATGTAGGAGATGGCGTAACAGCGGAAGTGATGATAGTCGGCATTGTCATAGTAGGTTGACATTCTCCATCTGAACGACTCGGTTCGTGAATTGCTACTACTGTTACACTCGGTAGTTGCGTAGTTGGTACAGGATCTGATGAAGCATCAACAAATGAAGGAGGGGCTGGTGTTGGTGGTGATGCTCGACGTTTTCTATGTGTTGCTACTATCCTTGGTGGTTGAGCTACAGAATCACGTCTGTGACGATGTCCGTCAACGGAGTCACGTCGCTCTTTGTTTTCGTCACCTGAGCCGCGACGCTTAATACGACGATCTCTTGACGGCATGATTGTAATAGAGTCTTTACGATCCCAGAAGTTTGGAAACTCTGCATGAAAATCTTGGGCAGTAGCTTTGGAATCACGGCGTTTCGTTGACATGGTTTTTACGCCCGAGTCTGCAGAGGAGTCTCGCCTGCGTCTGGGTGGTGGCTCATGCCGTGTCCATGGTAATGAACGTGCGAGATCTGCTAGGGTCTCCCGTCTGGAGAGTGGAGCTCGCTGGCGTCGTGGCGCGCTGCCACCACCGCCCCACTCACGGAGTATGTCTGTGAGCTGGGCAAGGGACGACCGGCGGCGACGGGGACCACCTAAATATATTATTAACATTAGTGACTCTATTAGAGATGCTTGTATCGTTTAATGGCTTTAGTAAAACCTACCTCTGGGCTGATCTGAAATGTCGGGTTCTGGAGGAGAGAGGCATGAGACTTGTGCAGCCGAGTCCCTCCTGTTGCCAAGCCTCTGTCGCAAGGTGTTCTCTTCGAGCGTAGAGCGTGTCATCTCGTCCCAGCCATTGCCTCCAGCCCACACTAGTCCCACTTGGTGAGACAGTATCGGTAGATTGCAAACGAAACATATTGCGGTCATTGTCCTGTTGGAAATAAAAAAGTAATATTACAATTTTGCATTTACTTTATAACTGAGTACCTAATTAATGGAGAATGGCTGTGAAAAAGTTGGTGTTGGTTATATGGATGGTTTATGGCCCTTTTTAGTGATATTTATATTGTGACAACTCACGCTTTGTTATTTTGAAAATGCGTTGCCGGATACATGTCGCTAGTTCACGGTTCCGATGGCTTAGTGAATAACCGTGAAACCGTATCGCACAAGGGCGTTCGCATCGTCGAGCTGATAACCGAACTACTGATGTGATATTAAGTAATAACCGCACCCATACTTGTCACAAATATTATCTATAAACTATTCGCTCGGAAATTGTTTTGTCTGAGCGTAACCAGTTAGTGAGGAAATCATCAATTTTGGCACTAAAGCGGTTTTTAAGCTTTAAATATTCAATGTAAAAATTATTTTAATAAATCTCCATAACAGATTCTTGAAAACAGACTGCTAAATACGAAGATAAATTGAACGCCTTTAGTTTGTAATTTATACAAGCAGCTTTAAATCAAAACAGTTATAATGTTATACAAACTAATTCTAGAAGAGATCTAATATATCGTCAGCTTTTTATCTACATTAGATAAATTTTAATGACAGTGTAAAATTTGATTCACAATAATTATTTGTTACTTGGTCAGTTTCTGCGATTGCTTACGAGTACAAGCTGACAATAGGCTCACCGAAATTTATCGCGCTAATATTGTGCATCTTCGGATATATCTGCCGGTAGTTCGGATGAGTGAGTAGGTACGTATGATGGATGATCAAAGCTATCTACTAATAACAATTCGTGGGATTGAAACTGTTATGTGCTCATCATCGAGGATTATCTGATTCCAATACATATTAGGTAATGTGATAATATCTAATTTGACTTAAATTAATATTCGGCGCATTATCTTACGTTGTGGTTGAAATGTTTTAGCAAACAAATTTAAATTGGAAATATGTTTTTTAGTAAAAATATATAAATATAAAGTAAAATAATGCGCTTTTCTACAAATACTCAAAATTTTTAATTAATATGATTCTAGAAATTAAAATGAGAAGGATTTTTGGATTATGCCATGAAAGTTACAAAAGACAAAATATCGCCACACTTGACAAGCTGGTTGTTGATCGCAGATTATCGCTAGGAGAATAGATAAGAAGACGCTGATGTTCTTCTTTTGGCGGTACTTAAGAACATACAAAAGAAGTGGCTCTTCTATTAATTCCATTTAAGGCCGGCACAACACGAGACAAGCAATTTAAACATAATAGAAATTATGAAATTCTCCTCTTTTTTGTTCAATTTTCAAGCGGTTGAGAAAGTTTGATGTTTTTAGTAGACTGATAGATAGGCTGTTTCAATTTTAATGTACCAACCAACGAAATGTTTATGTTTTTGTAAAAATTGAAAAGATCCGTTTTCTCACTCATTTTAATATTATTATGATAGTTTGATGTGAATGCAGCATTAATTTACTTAGAAATATAATAACTACCTTTATAAATGTGCACTAATGTTAAACCTTACCTATGTTACATTCTACCTGAAATTACTATTTAGGTAATTAATTCTAAAGTTGTGTATGTTTACTATCTAAATTGAACTGATTTCTACCTAAGTTGTAGGTAATTTGTTTTATCAACTACAGTGCAATTTAATACTTAATTACTATACAGTGTTTGTACCTACCTACATGTGATGTGATCGGGTGTTTAGATGGTAGTGTTTTGTGTTGTAAATTTGATTTGTGATGGTCAAAATGGAAATCCTATTAAAAATTAACAACGGGATTTTAAAAATGCTTTTAAACTGGTTTTACATGCAGATTATAATCAAGCACCTATGTCAGTCTTTGTTAAAACCTAGCCATGCTAGCTACTTTTAGTGTTCACGCGTTGAAATATAAATTATAAAACAATAACAAAGCCTATCCTTAGGTCTACATCATGCTTTGGCTACGGAATTTTGAATTGTAACAAGCATGACAATGTGAGTTCTGTGTCACTCTAGAATAAAAAAAAAATCTCAATAGCAACACAGATTTCGCGGGACCTCTACTGGTTTTGTTTTAGCTATAAATATTTTAAGAGGCTTTGTTATTGTACATACTTTACTTTATTCTCTATATACTCTTAATAGCTGCACGGATAGGCTCTAATTTGATATAACATTGTGATATAGAATTACCATAATAAAGGGTATGTACAGGCTTGTATTTTATTTAAATAAATAGTATTATATTTTGTGCAATCGATCGGCATCACTGTTAACGCATATTATTTTTAAATATTTTATATATTTTTTGGTTTTGTTGTCTTTATAAGAACTAAAATCGTTACGTCTCATCATTTGTCATCAGTGGTAGGATTTGAATTCTAGAAGAGACTGACTATTTTGATTAATGTTTTTAAATTTGTTTGTCTAACATCCATAGGTAAATAAAATTAAAGTACCTACTAGATACACAGATATTTTAATGCAAATTATACCTTACAAGCATGACTTACAGCTGATTAAAAGAGTACTCAAACGTTTAGTACCTATGTGCTCATTTGGTAAAGACGTTTTTATATCATCGATTGAGTCTACATATTATCAAAATTTTTATATTATAATTATCGATGCCAATATTCTACAAAGAGCAGTTACCCGGAAATCGAAAGTGCATGCGTTTCAATCCTATCTGAGACAGTCGATTCTTTTTCAATATTTTATCTTTGAAAAACTTCAAATATTCAATGCAAAGATAGCGTTGACAGTGATGCTGATTGTTTTATTTAAAACGTGTATTTTACTTTTCACAAGAGGCCTTTATTCAGGTAATTCGGACATGCAAGTAAGCTATAGCTGGGATGGCATGACTTTTTGAGCGATTTAATTAACCAACAATTCTTCACCAATATCTGATGAAGTTACAATATATCTAAGTTATATTTTAGAATTTGAATAATTTAACCTTGTTTTTAAAGTTATCTCTGTTTTGAATTATAAGCATTTCCGATTTGTTGCCCAAATAAATTAGTTCAGTCCTCGCTATGTTCTTCCTGCTCTATAAGTAGATTATAGAAAAATTATGTGAATTTTCCCAGTTTCGTTGAAAGCCAATAAAGTTTGAGCTAAATGAAAAGTCATATTAAATTTGAAATGGACCATGCGATGGCGCTAAATGATTTCAGAGTCTCGCAGACTTTTAATACAAACTTTTCGTTTTACATATTTTTTTAGGTTTCCGCAGCAAAATAATGATATTATTATGGCAAGCCCAAGTAGAGTTTGTTTTCAAAACTCACTTGGTAGTTTCGTTATTACAATTTTGTTAACTCCTTTTATATTTGTATTCATATCAGTCCTATTGGGGTGGTGGGATCTTCCTTCTAGTGGTCCACCCTGGGCAACGGCATCTTTGGTTTTCTAACCAATGATAAGGCTGATAGGCTTCTTCTTAACCGTAGAGTTAAGTATGTAGCCCAGGGCAAGTCCATTGATTGTAAAAATGTTGATAACTTGTTTCATTAAGTTGCTTATGATGCTTTACAATGATGGTAATGAAAGTGCATAGAGGCCTTATCATGATCTCATAAAGCAGTAGCAGTTACTTCAACCATGTTATTTTGACGTAAGAATCGATATTGCTCACACACTGCTTTGGGTACATGGTTAGACCCCTAAAGGATAAGCTTTTAAGGGTAAAGTGCAGGTTCATGCTATCATGCTGGTAATTCTGGGACCTGTAATGGCGAAGACGAGGTGAGGGGGATTGCGGCATGTCGGAAGCCGGGTCATTGGGGTTCAGGGCGCTAACTGAGGCTAAATCCCACATTTATTATCACATCAAACACTTTGTACATCTGAAACAACGGTTAGACATTAGTATTTTATTATTAAGCCTTGTTGGATTATGCGGCAATTGGCATGCATTGTTAGTGTACTACTGAGTTGACGTTGAAAACAGTATGTTTGCTGTTTGCTTAGCTTTGACACAAAGTATAATTTGAAACCAAAATTCTGAAATAACACTCAAAAGACATCAATTAATAATATAGATTGCAATCACATATAAGTATTGTTCTGATTCCAAAGTAAGTAGTTAAGAGCCCTTGTTTATTGGAATCAAAAACAACCAATGTATCACAACCACTCAGACCACGAAGAAAAAATATAAAAGTGTTGTGTTTTCTACATTGATACGTCCAAGAATCGAATTCGGGACTTTGGATCTGGCGACACCTTAAAAATCCGGTCTGTACGCCACTCCACACCGTATATTAAATGTACCATTAGAATATAGTGGATTGTGTCGATTATCAACATCAAAAGCAGCCGGCGTCCGTTTATTGCTGGACATCTCCTAATGCATATCATTGAACTCAATTCTCGTTTTTTTTTCTGCCATTGCCACTAGTTTTTGCGCTTATCATCACTCCAGTTTGTCGGTACTGTGGCAAAAGTGATAAGCCTACTGCCAATTCACTTAGCAAAAGCAAGCTGACAAGACAATTAATTGCTTCAGCTCAACCGTTCGCCTTTGACGTATATCAGTTACTTGTCTTGTCTGCTTGTTCATAAATCTCAACGTCATTCTAATATTACGACATAGCACGACAACAGAATGAACGAAATTTGAGTGTAATTTCAGTGTTTGGTCGTGTGTTATGTAAGGTTAGAAAGTAAATTGAATTCTATTTGATTTAAGGCTTTGAATGCTCATTTCGTCAAACTAAACGTATTCATTATATGAAAAGAGAAAATATTTTCAAGAGAGCTTCATAACTTTTTTCTTAGCTGGCAAATATATTAACTAACTATTTATCTTTAATCTGTTGCGAGCTAGCAAAAGAACGGACCATGTGGTGGAATACTGATTACATATACGAAATTAAGAAGATGTAGAGCAGGCTTCAGTCAGTTGGACAGTCTCTTCTTGTGTTAAGCAAAACTAGATCAAACGTTGTGTTTGTTTTCAGTATTTGGCAATCCATAGTAGGTAATCAGAATAGGATAGTCATTAAAACTATCTCTATAGGTAGCTATAATAGTAAGAACTATTACAATTTTGATATTGAAGGATAATTTGATTTTAAGAAGTTTTATTATTTAATGAGTAAAATTTTAAACCATCAACGCTCTCTTGTCACCCAATGAGTAACCAGTGAAACTCGCTGAATTTATAAAAACACCTGTAAGATATTTATTTAAGCTAGAATCTTAGTAGATGTTCTTACTATCTAGTATGAGTTGGTTGGGTATTAGTTTTGACTTAAAAATAAATATTTCCTCCAAAAATAAACAAAGCTGGATGCATTACAAATTAAGTAAACATCTTAGCTTAAATGAAAGATATATTTATGGATTTAACTTGCGAATTAAAATCGTAAATATGCCTTTCATTTCAATGTATAGTTTGCGCGTCAATTCAAGCTACCAACCATAGCTTAGCTAGGGTTCGTAAGGACAGTGTAAGAATTAATGTAAAGAAAATCATTTTATATTGTTATATGGATAGGTAAGTGTATATTATCATAATAGTGAGACGCTTCAGTGGTTGTTATTGTAACTCACAGTGAAATAGCTTTGCATATCTTGAAATACAAAGTATAGGATTGTAGCGCACTAGCGCTGTTTATTATTTTGCGGAATCACACAAGAATTACTTCCATTTTCCACATTTCACCGAGCTTTTACAAACGGCACTAGAGGTCGCTATACGGCGGAGGCTTTAAGTACCCTCCCAAAGGAGTCGTAGCTCCTTGCAGCCAGTCCTCCCAGTGTGGTTCTAGTGAAAATTGTAGATGGCGCTAAACGTTACGAGAAAATGCTTGGATTTACGGTGCGTGCGGCAGTCATCGAAGCACGAAAACTGTTTTAGAAAAAGTCGAAGTACCTTAATTAAATGTGCATCTACCGTAATAAGTAGCCAGTTATTATTACAGTAGTCAGTAGTTATAGATAATAAGTGATAAACAAATAAGATAATATATTTTATACTTAACACTGTTATTAATTTAAAGTATTGTGGTAGATTTAAAAACATCGTGATTTAATAGTTTATTTTTGGTCAAAACTCTCCGTGAAAGCGGCTGCGTTCATTTTATATCAGCTTCTAAATAGACGACAGTTCAAGATTGTTTTTCGAAACTATAGCGTGACACGCTTCTAATACTAAAACAAATATCGCGCTTGAATTGTGTTAAAATGATTATGAATGATAAAATATGCACCTGATGCGGGATTAAGCTTTTGTAGCTGCCGCCTGTGAAACTCTTTATATCGTTAAATATTTCTCAAGTATTTACGGCTGTAGGTAGGTGTATGTATTTCTAAAGCAGTTACCCCCAACAGGTGAACTGACGATCTGGCGAAGGTCGCAGGAAGCCGCTAATGCGGGTGGCGAGGGACCCATCGTTTGTGAAGATATTATTATGTTCATAGCTCTCACAGGCGTTAGTCTTACACAAACTATCTTTAAGCTAGCATGTATAATGAAAATGATTATAAGTAATTTTCTGTGATGAGAGAATAAATTATTTATATTTATGTAGTAAGCGTCATTTTTCCGAGATGATGATGATGATGAATCGCATTTAACTACTATTACTTATTTGCTACAGATAAAATTAAATTCATAACGAACAGTAACTTAACTTTCACAGTAAAGAATATTATACTATTTTGAGTTCAGAATGAACTGATATACGTTTTCGCCGGGCTTCCCTAACATCCTATCCAAACAAATTTACGTTAGCTAATGTATTAAAGGTTTATGTTGATAGTAGGTGAGCTCTCCATATTATTTTTTGTGGAAAGCCACGCTGCCCAGCAATATTACCAAAGCAGATTTCATTAACTTAATTTTTCATTTGTGTAAAATATCATGGCATGGAGTGTCCTTTAATCGGTGTTTCAAAGATGTTGTACATTTTGAGAACATTGTTTTGCAATTAAGACTTAAATGTCCTACATAATGACACGTTGTCAGACGTAAAAAAATTATAATTAAGTCAACTGGAAAACAGGTTTAAAAGTTACGGTATTTTTGATAATCTTATAAATTGTAATAACTACTTACGTTTAAACTGTCGCGTTGCATAACTTTTTAAATCCTGTTAAACATTTTTATAAATTGTACCTACTTAAAAAAGAAAGCTTTCTTAATAATTTTATTGAAAAATTATAAATTAGGTAAAAGTAAAAAAGTAAGTAACAGCCTATAATCATCCCACTGCAGGGAAAAGGCCTCCATCATTGAATTCAAGTTACCACAGCAATGATGGGTACTGGCTTAATCACCACACTTGCCAAATGCGGGTTGGTGATCACAAACCCGAGCAACGTTCGAAAATTTCTTTTTTGGTTGCCCGACCCGGGAATCGAACCTGGGACCCCGAGATCATGGCCCGGTATTTAAACCACTAGACCGTAATTAATTAACGGGGCGTAAATATAAATTTGCAGAGTTTGAAAATGTATGGTAAATTGAAATCATACCTATAATTTGGCATTTTTAACATGCAACCACGGAATACGCTCTTGGCCAATTTGTATTGTTTGGGTCCGGAATTTAAAAAAGTGTTTTATATTTCCGTAATTCGAATCCTTTAGAACTTTCCAAGTTCCTTGTTCGTTTGTTATCAGAAAGCTTCAGACTTCTTGATAAATTGTTACAAAATACGAAACGTACTCATCTTACCTACGAACACCACATTTTGGAAATGAAACGAATTTCTCAGCAGTAATAATTACGCCGAACGTAAGAGCATTAGGTATGTTTCACATAATCAGTATCACAATTGAGGAGCCTGTACAGTTGCGAACTACATTAGTACAATTAAAATACGCATATGTACCGTTAATTTTAATGGTTTTCAAGCAGCAACCGTTTATTCCGTGCTCCATTTGGTTCATTTACAACAAAATCTTTTACCAGATAATGATATAATGGAGAAGGATATATAACAAACTTTTAGTGGGTCTTGTATGTTTGGATACAACTGAGTGTTGGTATCAACCAAGTTTATCTCACTTTTTAACATGAACTTGTGCTCCAATCTATTGACGTGAAGTCATTTAAATATTATGTAACAGTAAAAATAATAAAAGGCTCATTTAAGTGGTTAAGCATGACTTCGTGTTTAAGATTTTAAGAAAAAAACCAATCACAAAATAAAAAATACATTTTTTTTATATGATCTGAGAACTATACTAATATTATAAAGCTGAAGAGTTTGTTTGTTTGTTTGTTTGAACGCGCTAATCTCAGGAAGTACGGGTTCGAATTGAAAAAATATTTTTGTGTTCGATAGTCCATTTATTGAGGAAGGCAAGGCTATATAACATCACGCTGCGACTAGTAGTAAAAAATGTTGCAAAAATAATCGCTATTATAACAACAGGCCCCCAATTCCGCTAATTTACAAATGGCTCAATAGAATCGCAATTGCATCGCAATTATATATTTTGACACATTTAATATAACAATGTCAAAATATATGATTGCGATGCCATTGCGATTCTATTGAGCCATTTGTAAATTAGCGGAATTGGGGCCCAGAAATTGACGCGTACTAAGTCGCGGGCAACAGATAGTATAGTGTAACATGAAACAAGCGACTTACAATGCTAACAAACTAGAATACGAAACCGTGCTTATTAAAAAAAATATAAAATAATAAATCATCATCACTATATATAGCCTATAGCCACAACTGGAAGAAGGAAGATTTTTCCATTATCGCCAGGCTTGGCAGGTGGATTGGCGATCGTAGTTTGCCGAATGGTGTTCTTGCCCATGTTCTTCTGGCAGTACCGATTAGTCGTCTCTTTCGACGCCCATAGGAAAGAAAGGGGTGGTGCTATTCTTTTATTTTTATTTATTTATTTAAACTTTATTGTACAAATTAGTAAAATGTACAAAAGGTGGACTTAATGCCAGATGGCATTCTCTACCAGTCAGACCTTTGAGTCAAACAGAAATGTTTTGTAGGCAGTGCGATATTTAAAACAAAAAAAAAACTTTACATTTGATAGAAAAAAAAAATTAAGATCTTTTACAGTCTCAGCACTGCATGACACGACAAATAAAAATACTTTACAAACCTAAATAAAGAGCATCTCTTCCAGAAAGTTGCAGCGCTGTGAGTCAGGTGGCTTCAAACTGAATATTTTCATTCCCATAATGTGAAACTGACTTTTAGTTTTGTTTGAAGAGTGTCAGTGTACCTACGAGTAAGTCCTTTGTCAAACAACCGAACGTTTCCCTTTTACATTTTATAAGTTTGCTTCAAGGTTGTTTTTACTAAAAGTAAACCCATTAAGAGGTCCGTTCAATCCTTTGGGTTTTTTTTTGGAAAACCGTCCGTGAACAAACTGGAATGTTGTCCAATTTAGATTGGTTTTTGATTGATGGGTACCGGAAAAGTTTTAAATGAATTTCTGCTACCGGCGAGCATTCGGTCCGCTCATTGGGTTATTGTATTAGATCTCGGTGGACAGGTAGTCCAAGTTACAATATGTTTAAAACAATTTTACCATAATCGGCACGCTTTAAAATGGAAAATTGTCCAACGAATCGTTACTATTCCAAAAAATATTTGTCTCTATTAAACTCAGAAACTATTTAATATTAAAATATTTGCTTTCGGAATAATTATAATATCAAATTTTTACTTTGTTTACAGCGTTTACTAAAACGCTGCTTCTGAGCCATGGGTCGCAGGATCGATCCCCGCACAGTACAAAAATATTTGTGTGTATGAACATGTCTGTTTGTACTGGTCTGGGTGTTTTCTATGTATTAAAATTATGTATTTACAAAAAAAAAGTATATGTAAGTTTATCGGTTGTCTAGAACCCCATACGACAGGGTACTTAATAGTAGCTTAATTTGGGACTAGATAGCTCTGTACGGCCCAGTGAGGCATGTCTTAATTATTATTTATATTAATCAAACTCACTCTTTGCAATATCTACACTGTTTGTGTGTTTGTTGTGTTGCCGTGACTCTAATTTAACCAGTAAGTATAAGATATTAGAATATGAATAAATAATAAATGTGGAGAACATCACATACATTGTTCCGATCCCAATTTGAGTGACTACTTAAAGCACTCGTGTTTTGGAAATCAGAAACAACGAAGGTACCACAAACACCCAGACCCGAGAAAATGTAGAAATACACTTTTTTCTAAGTGGTGGGATCTACCTCCTAGTGGTCCACCCTGGGCAACGGCATCTTTGGTTTTCTAACCAATGATGACGGCTAACTGAACCCTTTTGGTAGGCTTCGTAAGAGGCCGCCTGGATGCTACCACCCTCCTGCCGGAGTCCAGCGCCAAACAGTTTTTCTGTGTTCCGCTGGTGTGTGGGAGAACCAGTGCCACTTTCTGGGTAAGCGCGCTCCATCTTAGGCTTCTTCTTAACCGTAGAGTTAAGTATGTAGTCAAGAGCAAACCCATTGAATATAAAAAAAAACATTCACCCGTTCGAACCCGGGACCTCGGAGCAGGCGACACCTTGAAAATCGGTGTGTACGCCACTCCGCCACGTCAATAGAATATGATGATAATAATCTACATTCAATAAATTCAAACGATTAATATAGTACTGAAAACCTTATTTGAAGTGTTTCGTTTTATTAGCGCAAGTTAAACCTTATCTATGAATGCTGACGTTCTCCAAGTATGGCGCGCGGCACATCTAAGTTTGTACAACTGAACTCAAATACCGAAAATGGTAGTTTAAATAAGTACCAAGTGAAATAGACTGAATTTCTGAAACATGATGATGTCTACATGCCTCCCTGCATTCGTCGCTGTTTCGTTCCAGTCAGGAATTCCCTTAATTTGAATTTAACCAGATATCGTCCGGGCAGGGTTAGCAATATTATAATTTTATAATAAATTTGTTGTTTGAAATTAATTTTAAAAATGTATTACGTATAATCGTCTAATAGCTACCTTTTATTTAGACGATTATACGTAATAGATTTTTGGAAGTAAGGTCGTTTTAATTATAGGCCGTGTCGGCGTTGCTTTTTACTAATCTTCAATGGCACAAGTATAAGCATGTTTTTTCCTTGATGGTTAACTTATGACCTATAAGTAGATCAATATAGGTATATCGATATCAGATCATAAAATATAAACAACTTGTATTTGAACTTTTTGCTAAATAAAAAATACAAGTAAAAGTTAAATGTTACATAAATCTTTCCTAAGTTAGTCACTAAAACTCTCTCTCGCAATTTCATGAAAGTAAAAATTAAATGTTGTTCTTGAAGGCAGTTACATAGGTAAAATAACAAATATTTTAACTCGGTTTGCTGTTTATATCCTTCACTAACCCCACTTAAACAAACCCAAAAAGGATACAATGACATATTGTTTAGCATAGATATTGTATTAGTAATTATATTTTATTATTCTCCACGATTAATTTGTAATTCTGCATTATTTTGGTTGACATTCGACAATTTGATTTTGATTATATTGTTTTGTATTGTGTTTTTGATTTCTGTGACTCTAATTGACTGACAATTTGCATATTTCATTTTATTATTGGATTTTGACATTATAAAATTTTTATGTAATAAATTTGGCATTGCTTACTTCATATAGACAATGTAATTAGTCTTTTAAGCGCTTTGGAACTTGCATTCTGTTAGCTTTTAAGATACTTGTAAAAACAAATAAACAAATAAACAAATTAGCATATATGTATTAGTAATTAACATAGAGCGTTAAAATTTGCGATCCACAATACAAAAAAAAAATATTTTAATTCACATTCGAAACCGTTAGAAACTTGTGGCAGTCAGTCAACTCAACATTTATTTAACATTTTGAATATCGGATCCAAAATAACGGAGCATTGAAATTGGCAACCCTATACCGGCGCTCGGTTGGCTCTGAAAGTATTGTTAGCTAGTGAATTTTCATTATCATACTGAAGAGGAGTGCACACTTGCAACCGGAGCTTAGGTTTGTGTTGCTAATTTGATGGCCGTTGTTCTATTCGACGATCGTGTTCAATGTTAACATTATCAAATAACCAGTTTGATGCGACCAAAATGTAAACTGAACCCATACATCATTATTGGTACATGTAAAGTTACAATCAGATAGGGATGTGTTTGGGAATCATTGCGAGTCGTTTCCATCTGCTGGAAGCTATATTATTTTTGACGTTCTCCGTGTTGGAGTGGTATTCACTCACACCGGTTTTCAAGGCCACAAGTCCGTAGTTTATTATAAGACGGGTCAATTTAGAAAAAAGCAATATAACTGTCTCCAGACAGGGTGTTTCTGGTACCTTCGTTGTTTATGGATTTCATGAATCTATTGTTATAATAGTTACCTTCTTGTGTTAGACTATGTAAGAATGTAATG
Organism: Anania crocealis; assembly: GCA_949315895.1. Taxonomy (NCBI): domain Eukaryota; kingdom Metazoa; phylum Arthropoda; class Insecta; order Lepidoptera; family Crambidae; genus Anania; species Anania crocealis. Next base: position 12,439,178 of record OX438864.1, read on the forward strand.
TTGTACGTTTTATAATATATCTATTCAGCTTCTACATGATCTAATAAAAAGAAGTAAAAAAACCCATTTTATTTAATATAAATATATTATTGGACGTACCTATTCCTCTACATATAAAAAGCAAATATGATAGAACATGTAATGCTGGAATTGATACCAAAGTAAGAACTATTCAGTGTTCTTGGTACACTTACAAATAGTTAGATTAGAACCCACTCATGACTTATAGTTGTTTTTTTTATATTTCATAACTATTAGAATATGCACAAAATTATAGCTTTAGTTTAAGTAAACAATGTCCTGCAAAACTGTTGACACAATTCGCCTATGGGATCAGGTAATTGTCATAAATTAAATTACATACCTATTTAATTAGGTAAATGTGTCCCTTCGTATATTTTCAAGTAACTAAATTGTTTAGAAAGAGAAGTAAACGTTTTTAAGTTTTACAGTGGCCTTACAGTACCGAGAGGATGAATGAAAGCAGGTTGACTAAAAAGATATATATGGCGAGTATGAATGGAAATGTTGGAAGGGGAAGGCCTCGACGAACTTATCTTGATCAAATCGGGAAAGTTCTAAAGAAAGGTCAGGTCAGGAGTACCCTAAACCGGCGAGCGTGTATGAAAAGATTAATGAATGTGGATGAAGCGAAAGTAGTCTGTAAGGATCGTAGCAAGTGGAAAGATGTGGTCTCTGCCTACCCCTCCGGGAAAAAGGCGTGAGTGTATGTATGTATGTATGTGTATGTACAGTACCGAATTACTTTCAAAGGCAAATAAATGCATACTAAAATTATAATTCAAAGAGCGACCGTTTTTCTTTTTCAATTAAATAGCAACGACCACGACAAAAAGTTTTGAAGTTTGATACATCTTTGCTTTGCTATTATTAATTTGTCATTCATATTAGGTCCTATAGATTTGGTAGGTATCCACTACCTAATTCGACGATCACTCAATCAGTTTAGAAGCCATCAGCACGCCCTACGTTTACAATACAAAATAAACTATCACACGTGCAAATAAATTTAAAATCATAAATAAACTTTAATTAATTAACTCCGAAATTAACTCCGGCGCAACTGTCGCGCGCAGAACACAGCGCCGCGGGCGTGAACGGTAATTGAAAACAGAATGTGTTTAGAACTTTAATCCTCTTCCTTCCAGATCTCAGTTAAAGTCAAGCAATGCTTGATCATGGCTCCAGATCTGGTAAGTCAGTGTGGGGCCGATACAAAATAAGATTGCATTACCTTTCTCTTCTCTGGCGGTTTTAAGAAGACTACCGCCAAGAAAAAAACGACCAGCAGCGTCTTCACACCACCATTGGCCAAACTGATGATGACTAATGATGACGGAATCATTTACATTGGATATGAATCACACTGTAACCCCTAGGCAGGCGCCGTAGCAACGAAATTTAAATGCCAATGTCAAATAACCTGTTTGTTTTTAAAGGCGATCTATGTAATCAATTATAATATTATTAGTTCAAAATAGTTCAAAATTCGGACTCGCGCGCGAAGGGTTCCGTACCATTGACCTGTTACCATGTATTGATATCAGGAAAAAATTGGAAAAAAAACGTTTTTTGTGTGTGAAAAGTTATTATTAAAAAATATTTATTTTATTTTGTTTTTGCAACAGAAATGCACAATATGTGATATTTACAACTGTCTAGCTATCGCGGCTTTTGAGATACAGCCTGTTGACAGGCAGACGGACAGACGGACAGACGGACAGACGTACAGACGGACAGATAGCGAAGTCTTAGTAATAGGGTCCCGTTTTTACCCTTTGGGTACGGAACCCTAAAAAGGACCCCAAACACTCGGACTTCATTGACCCGTCCGGTAATCGGGCCTGGGAGTGGTTTAACACCTTAAAAAACCGGTTTGTGTGCTCTTCCACCGCAGATTTCGGTGTATGTAAAATGAAGTAAACAATAACACTGACACACATTTGCAGGCTGGTCTCATTGCAACAAGCGATCGGAGCAATAATAGACTTGTCAAGTCATTGTTCCATTAACTGAACGAAGATCTGATAAATTCGTTAAGGTCTGAAATATTAAATTCAAAGAAACAAAAAATTCTTCATTCCGCAGAGATCTCCTAAAACGATATCATTTAAAACAATAAAACAATATTACAGCCGCCTAATATTTACTTAACCATTTTCCCGGCAAATGAAAGCAACGTTAGAAGAAAAATCTCTCAAAAATGAATTCTAACTTTTGACCTCTCGAGCCTGGGTAGGGTACGATACAAAATGAATAATGACCAAAGAAATTTCCTTTGTTCGAAGTCGCAAGTCATTATTTCTAAATGTTTGGGCCGGTGTGATAATGACGAAGCTTTCTCACCTGCCCTTTTTCGATGTGCACCTCAGGGATACAATTTGATTTTGCTAACAGTTTTTGATGTCTCTACAAATATTTGTAAAGGTTTAGATTATGATTCGAGAAGGTTTTGTATATAAAGGGTTGCATGGTTTTGATGACCCTTTTTAGGGTTCCGCACCAAAAGGGTATAAACGGGACCCTATTACTAAGACTTCGCTGTCTGTCCGTCTGTCTGTCAGCAGGCTGTATCGCAAGAGCTGCGATGGCTAAACAGTTGAAATTTTCACGAATTATTTATTTCTGTTGCCGCAATAACAACAAATACTAAAAAAAAAACCCTCCATACAAAAAACGCCATTTTTTACTCGATATCAATAAATGGTAACAGGTAGGTACTACATTAACTATATTTATGTACCTACTGTTGTTTACCTAGTCAAAGGTACCCTTCGTGCGCGAGACTGACTCGCACTTGGCCGGATTTTGAAGTAGGTAACACTACTGGACAAAATCCTCTCCAGAAGGAGGATTTCGTTATAGTCACCACGGTTTGGCACGTGGGTTGGCGTTTGCAGTTTGGCCAAGTGGCGGTGGCGAGGAGACGCTGTTGAACTTCTCCTTCTAGCCTCCTTTGGTCGCCTCTGCCACCATTCACAGGAACATTCGTTTTCTTCCGGGATGTGCGAGTGGTGTTATTATTTTGTAGTTATGAATTAAAAATATTTAAATAGTTTTCATTAGCTCTACAAAGACAATATTATATAAATAAATCATCAATAGTATTGCAAACATGATTGGTGATTAATTTTATATGAAATTTAAGCAATTTAATTGCAATTATAATATCGGTATTTCAACTTGAAAATTTATGTCTCAGGCGGGACTCGAACCCGCATCTCCACGCCCGGCATGCGAGGGCACTATGCATACCTGAAATCATGTTTTTTAAAATAAGTTGTTGTTTTGCCCTTTCCTAAATAATAGTTATCATTAAACCAATATAAATGAACCACGCTATAAACGATGGAGAAAGGGTAGACGGATCCAATAGCACAAAGTTTGTATAGACGAAATTTGCTTGGTAATTCGGAACCTGGTTTTGTGACACTAGTAGTCACAGTTTCAAAACCGCCAATAGCAAAGTTGCTGTTTATTTTGTTTTATTCATCTATACTAATATTATAAAGCTGAAGAGTTTGTTTGTTTGTTTGAACGCGCTAATCTCCGGAAGTACTGATTCGAATTGAAAAATTCTTTATGTGTTGGATAGTCCATTAATCGAGGAAGGCTTTAGGCTATATAACATTACGCTGCGACTAATAGGAGCGAAGCATCACTGAAAAATGTTGCAAAAACGGGAAAAAATATTGATGTTAATTGCAATCATATAAACAGATATTGACGCGGACGAAGTCGCGGGCAACAGCTAGTAGTAAAATAATAGGGTTTAAAGTTTGAAATTGCCGATTATTTTCCCACTTTTTATTTTGTTTATAGCTCTTGAGTATAGTCATATTATTGCGTAATTCTTTTTGTATTGTATCAAAAACTAAATAAAGTAACTTTTGACTAAAAAAAAAAAATGCAAAACTAGTGCCTATTACTTCAAGGGAAGTCGTTAAAAAGACCCCTTACAATGTGTCAGCTGACCTTCTTGCTTCAATTAAGTATATTTGTATTATATACTTTGATTTTCAGAAATTTAAATACTATAATGCGTAGTTTCATAACCATCTAACTTTCACCTATAATTGCATCGAAAACGGTTCAGGCGTTATAAAAAAAAATAAAAAATTGTTAGTATGTAAAAATGACTTTTCTCGATTTCGTCCATACATAACGGCAATTTCATACTTTAACCCCTAATAGAATAATAAAAGTGAGTACACAAATATTGTCTTTTAGAACATTTTAGACTACGCTAAAATTTGCCAATATGGGTTATTTTTTTATGATACTCGTATGTTTATTTTTACTTTGTTTTTACTTCATCAATAGTGACAACGAGAAAAAATCGTAGCTATGTCATATTTTATTCTGTCCGATTTTGTTTTATTGAAATCTCATAAGCGGTAACAAAACCTATTTAATAAGAATTCGCAGATGTAACCAAACTTTTAAACAGTAATGGTTAAAGCTAAATCAGATTCTGAGTAAATACATTAATTTGGAAATTTCATTCAAACACTGTTACCTTGTTCATTGTTACACATAATAGAACCTGTTGAAATATGTCCACCAAACACCTCCACCCTGTATATGTTTCAGTAAAGATTTATCAGTAAGTCATCTACATACCTAAACGTGTTTGAGGCCGACCCTTGCCCGGCCAGTGCTTGTTAAAACTTACTCTTCATCGACTTCTCTCGAATTTCCAATTTCCACGATCTCCTAACGATGCCCCATCCTTTAGTCGGCGATATATGCTTAATTATGTCTTCGGTTAGACAAACTTTGTTGCCAATTGTATGTTCTAACTATTAATCCTTTGATTTTGATAAGCCTGTTAAAATATAGTTATTGACTATATATTATGGGCTTTGAACGACGAAAAATTGAGGTGATTAATTGGCGTATCTTTTTTTGTATTTTTTTATATGTTATTGGTTGGGTTTATTTATAGACAAAACCAAAATAATTCAGAATAAAGTTGGTGGGCTTAAAGAACTTTCAAATTTAAACATAAAAAGAATGAACAAGTAACTCCGCGGTGCTCCGGCATGCGGCTATACATGGGATTAACCTACAACTGAGTCGATTTACTTTATGTGTTGTTATCTAAAATGATAAGTAGTCTTGGTAGATAGTGGTAGGTGGTAAATTTATAATTATAGTCGACTATTATAAGACAAATACATGTGTAATATTATGTAATAGTCTGACGACGGTGAAGAAGATTTTGAAATTGTAACGTTATGTACTTCTACGCCATTTCATATTCGGTGGAAAAAAAGGATACATTAGCACTCCTAAAAGCTGTAGATAATAAAACCCTGTAAACGTTGTAAAGACCAAGTTTTTAATCGTGTCCACATGATATGAGGATATTATTTTACACTATTTATAAAAAAATGGCGGACATATAACTTTAAAAATAATGTACCTATAATAATATGACATTTAGACCACGAAACAAAAGTTCTTACTATTCAGAGATTCGAGACAATACCCACAACTCTATCTAGCTCATCTCCACTGCCTTAGTGGCCATTCCTGCCAATCCATATTTGGTACACGATCTTACTAATTCTGCTTTATTTTCATTTATTTTACGAGTTTAAAGTACTCACAAATATAGATTTTGCTTCTTGAGTGCTTGTGGCCCGATCCACTTCAGTTATTGTAGTTTAAAAACATTTCTTAATATTCAATCAGCTCAAGAAAATGCCGATTTACTTCACCAGAGTGCCCAGCTGGAATAAGTATGGACCCGACTTTTAAAGCTAACTGTGTCGTGTCGTAAGATTTAATATGAATTCAGACCAACCATAAGAATATATAAAATAATTTTAACTGTAGCCTCTGATTTTCCCATCATTAGCGTAAGTTCTCAACTGATTAAAAAATTCATCAAAGTGATATTAAAAGTAAGACAAAGTAAGACAATACCAGTGTAGTGAATACTTATTTATGAAACTGATGAGTCATTGTTTATCCACAATAGGTTATCTATAAGAAATCCTACATTGATGACCATGTACACGACTACCTCTGTAGAAGGCATGTTTCATGGTGTGGCCAGTTCCTTCCCGAACGCTACCCACAGGAGATAGATTCGACGAAAGATCTCTTTCTCTAAATTATACTTATCTAGCTGGACTATCAATTCTAGGTATACGTAATAATAAACAACTTCAAGTTCAGTGTTCCCGATATAAACTAGAGCGGGTATGAAAAAGTCTTCCAACATGATTTTCGTCTTCTCCATGTTCATATTAAGACCCACTCTTTACATTGTTTATTAGGTACTACTAATATCGATAACGAGATATTATTCACTAGCTGTTGCCCGCGACTTCGAAAGCGTGGAATTTTGAATTTAAACTTTGTATTAAAATTATTACACGGGGACTGTACCTTTTTCCGGGATAAAAAAGTAGCCTAATATGTTATTCCAGCCAATACACTACCACCGTGCCAAATTTTATTCAGATCCGTTGAGTTGTTCTAGCATAAAAAGTAAAAAACATCCATATATAAACTTTCGCTTTCATAATATTACTAAGGATTAATCATCTTTTAAAACAGCAACGGCAAATAGTTCTGTTGTAGTGATATAATATACATTACTAGGTAATTTTCGATGTCCTACTAAATAGTCGTCTGAGCTCAAAGGTAATCTTCCCCGTATAAATGAGCCTTCGGGGATCAGGAATTGGGGAGAGAAGTGGATCAATATGTACGCTTAAATAAAGCTGCTTATCGGGAATTATATAAAAATTCAGTACTTTTCCTGATGTTTCATCCGTCTTTAAAAATATAAATATAAAACGTATTATGTAGGTAAGAATTTACTTTTAATACCGGCTTTAGAAAATATATGATACAACGTACGTTGCTTATAAATAAATGCGTAATATTATGTTTTTCATAAGTTATAACACCGCATCGTTGAAATCTATAGCAAGAAAGGCTTTAAATTCTCATATTTGAAAGTAGTAAGATATATTTATTTAAACATTTAAGTATATGTTTATGATTAGTTATTTGTAATAAAGGTTAAGTAGTTTTTTTTCTATTCTATTATTTATATTATATTAAGTTTTGTTTTTATCTGGATGAAGTGGGCAGTTGAAACAACACTGCTGACGTACTGTTTTACATTTTTAGAATTTGATATTGTTTATCGGCTGTGATAACGTTAATGCGGGTACTTTGTTGAATCGCGACCAGTTGAGGTGTAGTTTTCCTCTTTCCGGACTTTCCACACAAACGATTCAATCGCGAATTAAAATCTAGCATGATAAAAGGTTTCTTAACTTTTCTAAGTCACGGATTTTGTATAATGTAAGTAGGTACCTGCTTACGTTGGCTATTCACGTTCTGGTTGAAGCTTTACACTTGCTTTGTTTAAAACTAGCGATAGTATTGTTATGGTACTCGTATACAGGGTGAAATTTTAACCACCTTCCAAATTTTAATATATCAATCTACGACACAAAAACAAATGACGTATTTTTTCTTTTGGTACAGCCCAGTACAAAAATTTCAAGATAAAGCACTTAGAAAATGTCCGCCAAAAATCTAAAATTGTTGATACAGCCTCCTAGCAACACTTTTTTTACGCATTGCGCATTTCATTCATTAATAACGATACTATTCATAAGTTTTTGATTGTCCCTTTATACCTTGACAGGTCTAAAGACCGTAAAAATTGAAAACTATATCGCGAAAATTATTTTTGGGTGACAACTATATTTACATTTTTTACTTCATAAATAGTCTCTAACTACGATACTGAACGCCTATAAAAATTTTGGAAAGTGGTTAAAATTTCATCCTGTATATAGTGTAGGTTTTGAATGTATCCTTCCGCGGCTTCCTTTTTAGCGCAAAGTTATGGGTTCGTGTCTCACCTTGGGCAGACGAGATTTTAATTCAAGGAATTGTATTTTCAATGAACTGTTTTATATTACTATATTATTGCCTAAGGAACAGTTTTAAAACCATAACATATTGTGTTTATTATTATAGATCAAATAAAATGAGATCTAAATGACGGCTGTTTGAAACCAATTTGACTCTATTCTAGGTTTAAGTTATAATTTTTAAAATTCCAGTATGTTGGCTGTAATTTAATGTATTTTTTATAGCTCATAATTATTTATTTTCTTGATAGTTTTGTTAAGTCTATTTCTTCAGACAAAAAATGATGAAGATTTGAGAATGATGTAGAGTTTATGTTGATATGTATAAAATAGCTGATAAAATATTATAATACTAATTGAGTAAAATATTTATAGAAAATTAATTTAATCATAATCATCAACAGTCTAAATTAGTCTTTTGCTGGACACGGCCTCTCCAAAAGGAGAGGATTTGCCATTTTTGGAAAATCGCCACGCTTAGCAGGGGTTGGCAATGGCAGTTGGTTAGTGGTATAGAGAAGACGCTACTAGCTGTCTTCTTCTTGCAATAAACATTCTTTTAGTCGCATCTTACGACAACTATAGAAAGAAGAGAAGTGGTGCTATTGTTTTTAATTTTAGCAATTTATATTCACTAATTAAAGTTACGAAAGTAACGCTAGCGAATAAATGAAAATGTTCATCTATGATATCAAATGTATAAACCTAAAGTAAATCAGCATCTGATGAAACAAAATATAAATTAAAAAGTTTTATTACCATAACTTTGGCATCTGATTTAGCTAAATTAGTAGTATTTAACAAACTACTTGTCTTTAAAACTTTGAACATAGTAATTACTCAGTGTTGCCCGTTCAGTTTTTGTTTATTACCAGCTTAAAGATCCAAGTGGAAACTTTCTCGAGCGGCTCCGCTAAGCACCGCACTAATTGAGTTTTATGTTAATTTATTCCGCCTAATGACTGCCGCACGGACCGGGTAACCAAGCAACTGTATTTAGTCTCGTTATAGGAATGGCAAGAATAGGTAATGCTTATGGCGACCTTACTCTACATACCAAGATTTATTACAGGCGGGTTCACATAATCTTTGTGTCCATTTAGGTACTTCTGCTGAAAAATAGTTTACCGTACAACCCTATTTGTAAAAAGAAGTAATGGAAATGGCACCTTATGGACATACTGTGGATATTGTTATAAATTTATCAAAAGTTTGTTCACATAATTTTTATCTTTAAACAAAAACACTTCATAGCCTGTTTGTTTGCAAAAGTAACGCTATGATGCTTCCTCTATAAAACGTTTTAATGAAATAACGTTAAACCTCTTAGGTAGTAGCTTAGCCCATGAAACTGAACATTATTTTTTTCTGAAAATGCCAAAAATAAAATTTGTATTATCATACAAATTCACTCGATCAATATACATTTTCGGTTTCGTTAAAGTTGTAGAACAAAAGTTGATCAGTTTCATAGGCTGAGCCATCACCTGAGAAGTTTTGCGTTATTTCATTAACACGTTGTATACTAAGATTGTAAGATTGTTGTAGAAAAATGTGTTCATTGATATATTGAGTAAAATAAATTTCAACAGCGATTAGTATTCATGGAATTATAACGCAATTTCTGCTACTGTTGTGTTTCAAACAACGTTATCAAAAGTTTTTCTGAACTTTTATCATGCAACTGGATTGTAATCAGATTTTTACATGGAAATTACAATCTAAACTTTTACCAGGTAAGAAAAACTTACGGTATCACCTTTTATGTGTTGTGTTTTTAAATAAAGGTGTCTAAATTAGAATATATTGTGAAATTGTACTTACATTTTGTAATAAAAAATATCACCAATATCTTTCCGCTCTTCAAGAGTATTGTCTGAGACAGCATCTGCAACAATACAAAGAAAGGATCACTTCTTCTAACCTCGTGACATCTGATGGAACCACAGAATATGAAAAGCAGCCAGCAGGCTTACTCTTGACAAGTTCGAGTTACGATCAAAATCGAATCGACGTCGAGAATTAGTGATTTGGTACTCTGAAAAGTGAACCTAAACCTTTCAGTCGATGGTGATTACGTTATCAACCGAAAATGTTTAACGGATCGCCATTTTAGATCGATCTTGACTTGATTTTGATTTCGATTCGATTGAGTTTGTTCAGATTTTGGCTAGGTTGAATCGAGATCGAACTTAAATCAAATTCAAGAGTAAGGGGGCTGGTTTATTGACGATTAAATAAAAAAAATATGTGGACAGCGTCAAATACATCGTTCTGACCCCAAATTAAGAAATCGTTCCCGATTTCTACAATAAAAAGCCTACCCTTGTTGTGCGGTGCGCCGCGCCTCGCGATTTTAGTAATTTACCGCCCTAACGGCCATCGGGTTTTTTTTACTATGTGTTCCGCTTAGACTCGCGAATATATAGTAGATTTTTATTCTACAGTGAACCGTCTGAGAATAGAACCTGACCCCGGAACAGGCGACCGCTTAAAAGCTTGTGTATACGCCACAGAGGCATAGGTTTGGATTTACGGGCATCGCGTTGCGTAGTGAAAACAAAGAATGAAATCCTTCACAAACCGCAAAATAAGAGCCTTAAGCCTGAATACTACCGTTTAGAATGCGCTGATAGATACCCTGAACTTCTTTATGAAAGATTGGATTCAGTGTCAGTAGTTATTGCAAAAGGCCCACCAAGATTGCACTTCTTAAGTAAAAGTTGGCTGAAAGTCGAAATTAATCAAAATTTCAGTTTGGCACTTGAGACATAATCGTTTAAGAGTTCATAATAGCTGTTCGTTTCATCATCCTAATCATCTTAGCCAAACGATGCCCACTGCTAGACAAAGGCCTCTCCTGAGCACGCACACTCCTCTCTTCCACAGCAATTGGTCCCGTGCCACTCGCATCCAACTTTGACACCAGACTATCTTCCAAGAATAGTCATGCGATAAGAAGAATATACATTGCTATTTCGGAGTTCAAACAGATAGTGTGAGTTTTAAATGAAAAGAACTAAAACAACAGGTATTTTTGCGTAATAGCTGAACTACGAGTACCTTAATGTTTTACAAAAGCAATATAACAATTTAAGTAATATCGGCAATAATAAAAAAAATACAATGTATTGTATGTATGATGTTATCACACCAGTCGTTATAAATTTATTTTAGCTTCATTGGCTATTTCATTTGGCCAAATATTAATAACATAAATACTTCATTTGATATTTTAAAAATTAAATTGCAATTATAATATCAGTATATAAACTTGAAAAAATATGTCTCATTAATAACATAAGTTGACTTGTACGTGCGTTTCCGCTTGATTATTTATGTGTGTCCATACCAAGTAGCTGAAATTACTTTAAGTGCTACTAATAGCAAAAAATCATTATTATGAAACTGATAGTATTCAAAATAATACGTAAATACCTCGTAGAGTGTACACATAGCGAAGTTGCACGGATAAATTAAACAATTACTTTGATGCAAATTTCGGGGAAACAAGATTTGATAATGAGTTAAGGGGTGACGTTTAATCTAATCGCATAGTCTTTGCGACTCGCTTGATGTATCAAATCAAACCCACCCTTTGTTATTAACTGTTCCAAGTTCTGCATTTTAAGCGTGGATACTAGGTACTGGCTGTTTCATTTTAGCGATGTCGTAATATTGTGCCCTGAATATTAATGGATTGAACTTCTAAGAAATTACTTTATTTTCGCCCAGCGCCTCTTGAGTTTGTTGTAAGATGAAGATTATTCATAACCACACTTTGATTTTAGTTGATTCTTATTTCGAATTGAGATATGAAAAGTAGACACCAATATTTATTTCGATGTTTGTTTTACGATGAATTATAGTGTGATACACAGAGGTGCTTAGGGAGGTTAGTGATGCTTAGATGATACACGAGGCGTTTGAACAGCGCTTAATCACAGAGTGTAGATATATGTGTAGAAGAACTTGGAAGGATAGCCCAGAGAGGTCAGCGATGTTAAGATGATACACAATTTATGGACGATAGTACAAATAATTTAACAATCTCTCAGCATCATCATCATCGTGAGTCCATCAGTCCACTGCTGGGCATAGGCCTATCAAAAAGGTGAACTGGCCATAATCTTCACGTTTGGCAGGTGGGTTGGCGATCGCAGTTTGGCTAATACTGGTAGTTTGGCCAATAGTGGCCAAGTATTATTTTGAGAACCTACTAGTTTTGTCGTTCTTACGATACCCCTAAGAAGAGAAGGGGTAGTGTATTCTATTCAAACATCATTAAATTTTGACAGAGGCCGGTTAAGTATACATTTTGTACCACATTGTATCTTTATTAGTTTACTATAAAACTATTAGAATAACTGATTAGGAAGCTTAATGTTTTAAACCTTTTTTATGTTGAGAACGGTTGGCTTGTCATTAGTAATGTCAATAAATTATCATTAAATATCACGAAATGATCATGAGATTTACCCAATAATTTTCAGGTAAAACTACCAAGTGGCTTGATTCATTACACTTAACCCAATATAATCAGATACGACTGAAAAAACATTGGCTATCAAAACCACGAAATGCTCCTACCATTATTAGGCTTTGTAATTTAAAGGAATACTAAATATTACTCCCATCACGGTTTTTGTTCGTAGCTCGTTTACAAGAAAAAAATCTGACATACAGTCTTTTTTCTTTTAATTGGTTTGTTAGCAGTTGCCAACTTTTAAAGGTCTTTTTTCAGGATCTCGGGACAATATGAGCCGCCGAGCACGCGGCTGTGATAGGGCCAAGTTCATTTAGTTTTAATAAATGTGTGAAGTCAAATAATGGTGATATCCAACAAACTAAAAACTTGAAAATATCATATTATTTAGGTCTCTTCTTTAACTTATTAAATATACCTTTACCTTTTTTGGTTTATAGTAGGAAAATACTTCATTTTAACGTTTAGTTAAAAATACTTTTAGTTCGATTAGTATTAAAAACTTGTCATGTACATACAACATTTTTGCAGTAAGTTGCTAAGTATTTTATTTTTTACATTTCTTATAAAATATCCTAAACAAACGGTGCTAGCAATCACATCCTTCTTGGCTGGTAAACAATTTGTATAAAAACATTTGTGATAGAACATTCTTGTAAAAATTCTTGTAAAGATAGAAAAGAATGAATAACAGTTTCAAAAAATCATACTCAACACACTACTAACACTTGCACTTTTTAAAATCTGCAACCGTTAGCTTGATTGTCATGAATAATTTAATCAGACATTCATTAAATAGGTCACATGGTACATGCGTGCATGTGGTTTCCTGAACTTGGCCTAAACACTGCTACGTGTTAAGTTAATTGTGTTTACGGCAGCTTTGCTCTGCAACGGCATTTCATTATCTAACAAAGTCATTTCGGAGTCCATTGTGTTTTCTTGTCACTGGCCGTAAATTAATCATTTCAGTAATTATACTCGAAAGTTAATATTATGAGTATCTTCATTATGAGTTTGGTTTCAAAGGTGCAAAAAAAAACTTTGATTTTAAACTAATCATCTTTAATAGTAATATTCGTAGTCATAATCTCTGCTACGGAATGCCCAGTTTGTTATTTTAACGCTCTAGTGATCTTTGTAATAAATGGTCTTTATACTGTTTTGTTATAAACACAAATTAAAAACCTCTGAATTTCAATATTCTTATTTTTATTGGTCAGTAAGATATGCAAATAATATATTTTTGAATAATTAATAACAAGCAAACAAGATTTTGATTAGGCTTCATGGTTAGTTCCTGGGGGCCTAAGTATGAACCCTTTTTTTATTTCTGAACAGTGTTTGACCGAACAACAACATTCCCTAGCTGTTAGGCCGTAGCTCGCCTGGATAATTATGGTCATCAAATTATGGTCAATCGGCTAAGTGAAATACAGTGTAACGCAATAACATTTTATAGGTTTCTCTGAAACTATGAAAGTAAACTTTCCCTTAATACTAACGTGACGCGACTTCGTTCGGAGCTAAGTGTGTAGCAAGTCTTTGCATTGTAACTTTATGTTTTATTCATGAAAATGGTGTACGGTGCCTTTAAAGAACGACAAAGAAAATTAAATTAAATTTCTTAAACATTGTCTATCAAGAAAATTGTGAAGGAATATTATATTTTAAAGATGCACCATTTCAAAACCATCATCTTACATTATTAAAATAACACTTTACGTATAGTGTAGGTACTCTTCTACTCGTAACACACTTTATTTTCATTGACAACAATTTAGTTTAAAGCGAGAAATATTTACGTATACCATTTTTATCAGTCTAGAAAGTGGCTACATGAATAAAAAGTTTATTCAAGTATATAGAACAAAATACGAATATTCTGGTTTTCGAATTTTAGTTCTTTTGCCATGTCAGTTAATCTATAGAGACTATAAGTGAATTGCATCAATCAGACCAAAGTCTTACCAGAAAATATTGTAAAATATTTTTATAGATTATTTATTACCTCATATTTCTTTGTAAAGTGGAGTTGAATTATTTTTTTACATTTATCGAGTGTCGTGGTCTTTCTAAAATATCTGGTACGAACCTGCTAATGCAGCTTAATACATTCGCTACTACACACAAGAACTTCCTGCGGTTCTGGCCAAGCCAAGGTCTTTCAACAGGATATAGAGAGATTTTGCTGGTATACCTCTCGCTTCTACAGCATATAGACTAACTATATAACCGTTTTTCGTTAATTCATTCAGGAGATCATAGTATTTGTTTTCTTTCATTGAGTGGTCTTTAGGTATGTTAGTTTCCTACGGCACGGTAAGCTCTACAAGTACAATCCGTTTTGTAGATCTAGAAAAAAGAAAAATGTCCGGTCTGGATGATGAAACACACACATGCTCTGGGATTTTATAGTGCTTAAATAAACAATTTTATATACGTAAAGCAGTATATATAAACTTTAGAACGATGTGCAATTATCCCACAACAAAATAAAGTAAAAGTAGGTCCGCATTTGCCACGTTTAGCTACGGAACCCTTCATTGGGTGGCGCGATACGAATTTGGCCAGTTTTGGTAAAGTTATCTTTATAAATATTATACATATCTCAATATCAAACTTCAAATTTATTTTCGGTGCTATATCGATACGGCTAATTTAAACGAATGAATAAAATATTCATGCCATACATAAGTTTAAGTAACAAAACAAAACAAATAAAATAGAATGTTATAATTTTTTTATTCGACTATCTAAAATAGGATTTGAACACATGATTTTTAAAATTCAAGAGGGTCTTGAAAAATGTTTCTGATTGTTAAAAATAGCCATTCATAGCTAAAAACTTTATTTTGATTCATTATTACAATGATTTGTTAAGCAAAAATTATGACACTTAAATGTTTTTACTTGTGACTCTTTATCATGTTATGCAGAACGTGTAAGTTTGAGATCACCCGATCTCAAACTCGAATGATGTTCAAAAATTTGAAGTTTATTTGTTGCCTGACATGGAGATCGAACCTAGGACCTCGAATCGGGCGGTATATATACGCCTAAGTTATGATAACAATCAGTGGTTTTAAAAAGCCAGGTTCATCGTAACAATTACATACATGACCGATCATAGTACTTGAAAGTGTATTTTTATTATGTTAATTTTTTTACTCCTTTTAAATGTTTCGTCCCTGAAACTGAGTAAGGTTTTCGCAGACGGTTTTAATTAAGTATCAAAAGATATTTCATCTCCTTCTTTTTAATCGGAACGCATTAGTTCCGTACGAAATGATGGGAGAAACAACATGGCCACTTGCTTTCTGTAAATTAAAATCGTGATATTTTCTCTTCAAGTACAAGTATTACAAAAGGCAGTTTAATGATGATCGTTTTACCAAACGAACGTAACGTGTTTAGTTTTTAGGATTTGTAAAGAAGAGAGTAGAATGTTTAAGTATAATATAACACATGTATAATAGTATACCAATTACATGCTTACTTTAACTACTTTAGCTAGAAAAAAAAACAAGTTCATTATTTGAATCAACTTCATAACGGTTTTTTTTACAAAATGGTGATTTATTTATAGTATTTTTAACGAACTGTGTTATTAGTCCTGAAGGTATTTTTAAAAATTACTTCTTCGGACAAAACCAACATAAGCGCCTTATAATTTAATATACACTGAATATGATATCAACAATGGACTGCTTTATGAACAGATTAGCTAATTACAAAAAAAACCTAATCGTGTTGCAGTATAGTTTAACTTTCTAGCATTTAAAACATAGAGTTTGAGTCGGCATTCATCGTTCATGCTGAAAGAGCAAACAGATTAACACAGAGCTTATCTCTTTACCAGTTTCCGGACGAGCTTTAAGCAACTGCAGAAACACTTGGAATTCAACAGGTTCAATGCAGACCGCAAATTCTATTTATTCATATACAAAGTTGCATTTTGATTTTAATACTTAATAACAGTTCATATTTTGACTACATTGTCATTTTCCTAAGCGCATACTTTGCTTTAGTTTTTTTCTTATGTGGCTCTGAAAATTGTAACAAGTATGTTTCTGCTATACTAACCGAAACCTTTTGTAAGGCCCTTAAAGAGGTCGCTATTAAATTTTAAATTAGACCGTGTGGTACATTAATGGCTGCTTCCGCTCTTTAAGTGACCTTATAATTTGCCAAAAAAGTTTTTCTTGGGGTGTCTTGCTACGAAAGATCGGTGTGAAGAAGAACAAAGATTTTTCCAGTTTGAATTACGATTAAACAAATTGGGACAGAATTAAAAAACTTCGACCAGAAATTAAAATTAATAAATTTAAAAAGAAAAGACTTTTGTAATATTCTTAGTCAGTGTCCTTTAATTATTTTTAATTTAATGGTGCTCGAAGAATGATCTAAAAGGTCCTCACTTTTAGATCATTCATCGATCAATTTGGAGTGCCATCGATCTCATTGAAATATGTTACGTCGACGCTTCGTGCTTGGCCGTTTCCGTGCGGAGATGTAACCGGGACACGATTGCGTTAATGCTGATTGTCAGTATCCATAGTCTACCAATATGTAACAAACAAACAAACAAACTCTTCAGCTTTATAATATTAGGGGTTAAAGTATGAAATTGCCGTTTTGTATGGACGAAATCGAGAAAAGTCAATTTTCCATACTAACAATTTTTTAGTTTTTTTTTAAAAACGCCTGAACCGTTTTCGATGCAATTAAAGGTGAAAGTTAGATGGTTATAAAGCTACGCATTATAGTATTTAAATTTCTGAAAATCAAAGTATATAATACAAATATACTTAATGAAGCAAGAAGGTCAGCTGACACATTGTAAGGGGTCTTTTCAACGACTTCCTTTGAAGTAATAGGCACTAGTATTGCATTTTTTTAGTCAAAAGTTACTTTATTTAGTTTTTGATACAATACAAAAAGAATTACGCAATAATACGACTATACTTAAGAGCTATAAACAAAATAAAAAGTGGGAAAATAATCGGCAATTTCATACTTTAACCCCTATTATTAGTATGATATAGATCTTGCTTCTTCTTGCTGCTTCTTCGCAGCACTTGCCCACTTTTGTCCCGATGCAGTGGTAAGTTTAAATATTGGGACATGCAAAAGGGGCGCCTCCAGGGGCCTAACACCTAATTTAATTAACTCAAAATTGTTTCAAACCTTCGACGCAAAAAGTAGAGTGTTTTATGATATATAAGCTATGTATTAATAGCAACAGGTTGTCCAGTATCCATTTCAATGGTCATTGTTATCTTTTGTTTGCGATTACAATGCCGCGATTGTAGTCCAAGTATCGTCTTTACCAATTATACTAACAAGAAAGGAAATACTCGGTTGATTCATTGTTGAATTGACTGAATAAGCCTTTAATTTTTAAGTCGGGTATTGTTTGTATTTCATTCAATTAAGGCTAATTCGTTTGATAGTAAATCACCAACTGATCTCTTGGTCACTGAACAGGATATCAATTAGTATTTTTTATTTGATACCAGCTGTTATTATGATCGCGATTATTTTTGCAACATTTTTCACTTATGCTTTGCTCGTATTGGTCGCAACGTGATGTTATATAGCCTAAAGCCTTCTTCGATAAATGGACTATCCAACACGAAAATATTTTTTAAATTCAAACTCTTCAGCTTTATAATATTAGTATAGATTGTATTTATATTTTTCTTGTATCGTAGCTTATAAGTAGTTTTTTACTTGTTCTTTTAATCGTCTTGCTGATAGTGTTTCAGACTTTTATTTTTGCTAATTTATTGTTATCCTTTTATTATTGATGTCGGACCGCCTACAAACATTTCTGTTTAGCGCAATGGTTAACTGGTAGATAATGAATTACATATTTAAAAATTCGATCTTTTAAGACTTTGATTATGGGTGTTAAGTAAATGGTATAATCCAGCCATACGCTTGTAATACGCTAAGCAAATTGAAATATTTTTTTAACTAAAATACAAATGTTGTCTTTTTAAACTTTGCTGTCGTTTTTATATGCGTTGGCACATAATATGTTGGTTTCAAATTGTAATACCATTTTCCTAACGCCCTGACAAAAATGTATAAACAGATATTAGAAAGTCCTCCTATTCAAAACATCCCTAGGGTCAGCACTTCCTCCCGTCAGTCTGGTTAAATTAGCACAATGGGCCACCACTGCCAATCGACAGACAACCCTGTTCGCTAACAATTGAAATAGGCTTTCCAATTTCCTTCAGTCAAGCGGGGAAATTGAGGTCTTTGCATTTTCACTGAAATGTACACTTTTGATGACACGGGAGACATTTATAATGGTATGGCAAGTTATCAATACAAAATAGAAAATCATCCTGGTGAGCGAAAGGTGGTTCGAAACTACGGCAGTGGAAACTGTGATTTTGAATTTGAAAATATATTTTAATTTTACACCAAAAATTTCATTGCTCAACATAAATAAATAATAAAAAAATAATACATAAATAAATGTGGACAACATCACATACATCGTTCTGATCCCAATTTGAGTAACTAAATATTTAAAGCACTCGTATCTTGGAAATCAGAAACAACGAAGGTATCCCAAACAAGCAGAACCGAGAAAATGTAGAAAAAAAATTATTTCCACATTCCGGGAACCTTAAAAACCGGTGTGTTCGCTCCTACACTACGGAGGTCGTCAAAATAGTGTATGTAAGGTGTATTAATGGCAGAAGTGTTTAGGTACTTTGTTAGTTGTTGGATTTAAAATGAATTACTAAAAACAGATGTATTTTTACAGATATTTTTGTGGCAGTTCTAATTAATGCAACAGATTTTAAAATGGTATTTGTAAATATTGTTCATTAATTAAAGTAGATTTGTTGTCTTTCTTTAATAAATTCCGGGAAATAGATTTAAAAGGTTTATGTATAAGGTATCGAAGTAAGTCGTAAGTCGACACCAACACAACACAAAGCTTTTTCACATTTAGTATATCCAGACACGGTTTTCCAATAAAAACAGAACCAGTTTTATTTAAGCTTTAAAAAATGTAATCGGTGCATCGTTTTGTAATAAGACGGGAGAACGTTAATACCTTGGGATCCCCTAACAAGCCTGTTTATTTAATTTTTTTGTTTATTGTTACACATTACAGATTTACATTGATTACATGATATAGACACAGAAAATATTAGACATATTTGAGACAAATTGTAACACCACTGATATGTGTTTGGTTGCTTAGTTTTTAACATACGACTAATATACAGGTTGAAATTTTAACCTCCTTCCAAATTAGGGGGGCGTCCATAAATTACGTGAGGTGTTTTTTTTAATTTTCTGTTCCTCTCTCCTTCCCTGGTTAGATATCGTGAGATTTTATTCAACCCCCTCCCCCATCCCCCAATCTCACGTGAGATTTTTCAAAATGTGGGTTTCTTACGTAAACTTGAATGAAATTATTTTCTTTCGAACGAATTAGTGAATCTTAATCGTATTACGATTACGCTTAAGATTAAATCTTAAGCATGTATATGTACAATCTGGATTAAATGGACCATAATAGTATAATTTTTTTTTGTTTCAATCAGAAAAAAAATGCGTGATATTTGCCGAGACCCCCCCTCTCTCCAACGTAAGATTAGATGAGATTTGACTCGCCCCCTCCCCCCCTTAAACATCTCACGTAATTTATGGACGCCCCCTAGCCCAGTACAAAAATGTCAAGATAAAGCACTTAGAAAATGTCCGACATAAATCTAAAATTTTTGAGACGGCCTCATGCAACACTTTTTTTACGCGATGCGAATGTCTTTTATTCATTACGATACTATTTATAAGTTTTTTATTTTCCCTTCATACTTACCTTAACAGGCTTAGAACCGCAAAAATTCAAAAATAGGTAGCGAAATTTTCGGGTGACAACTTCATTTACATTTTTTACTTCATAAATGGGCTCTAAATACGATACTGAACACCTGTAAACGATTAACAAGTAAAATAATTAAGTCAGTACTTATAAGAATTATTGAAACAAATTATGGTTATATAATAAAAAATAATATGAAACTTATTCAAGAATTATAATTAGATTCAGATTATGATTGGCAGTAATGATATGAATGAATACTAGAACTATCACTTTAATAAATTAAACAGGATTTTTGACGTGTAGGTAGACCATACCGCAGAGTACTACTTAGCTTAATACCTGCAGGCTTACTCTTGACAAGTTCGAGTTACGATCAAATCGAATCGACGTCGAGAATCAGTGATTTGGTACTCTGAAAAGTGAACCTAAACCTGTGAGTCGATGGTGATTACGTTATCAACCGAAAATGTTTAACGGATCGCCATTTTAGATCGATCTTGACTTGATTATGATTTCGATTCGATTGAGTTTGTTCAGATTTTGGCTAGGTCGAATCGAGATCGAACTTAAATCAAATTCAAGAGTAAGGGGGCTGTTAAGTTGTTGTAAGTACATGTTGTAGTAGTAGTAACATCCTATAATCATCCCACTGCAGGGAAGAAGCCTCCATCATTGAATTAAAGTTACTACAGCAATGATGGGTGCTGGCATAATCACCACGCTTGCCAAATGCGGGTTGATGATCACAAACCCGAGCAATAATAAAAAATTCGAAACTTTTTTGTGGCCTGACCCGGAATCGAACCCGGGACCCCGAGATCTTGCTCCGGTATTTAAACCACTGGACCAACAGGGCGTTGTATATGTACAAACAACAGCAGGTCAACCTACCCAAAAAGTTAAAGGTGATTTAATTGATTTTCAACTTTATGTCCAACAAGTAGAGATCAATATCAATTGAGGTTTTGTGGTAGGTTGACGTGCTGTTGTATGTACATGTTGTACATTGTAATAATTGTCATATTAAACTGTCATACCCGTACTACTACGTATGCTATCATAAGTCGTATTCTTTGAAATAAATCACAAAACTTAACAAATAAGTTAGACATGATATTACATCAAAGATTCGACTCAGAACCTGTCCGTAACAGGTATTATGTCAATAACTTGTTCGGAGGGAAACTCGCAACTTAGTGCAAGTTCACCCCAATCATACCTCTTTGACCGCTAAATACGATTCGAACTATCTGAAAGTGAAACAAACATTATTAAGGCTTAGTGACTTTCCTCGCTTTTGATGATGTACCCTTTTCATATTTGGTTTGTAATATTAGCAGTATTAGTTTATTGTTCAAAAGAGTAAATCTAAGTTTTTTTTAAATATGGCTTTTGCCGTTCATTACTGTGGTCTTTGACAGAAAGTTAAGTATTTTTATTAAACTTGAGTTACTTTCTTTTAACCCTTTGACGATCGGATATTCCAGACACAATTAAAATCAATTGTTATCGTACCAACTGGTTGTCTCTTGGGGTTCGAATGTGGGTTTTAAAGAATCGACGGGACGGACCTGGCTAAGCTAATATACTATCAATTAAACAATATCGGTTCGCACTGCAAAAAGCCATGCGTTTCTTAATCCCTCAACCCCCAGAGGGACGCGCGTGCCGCGATAACAATTGATTTAATTGTGTCTGGAATAACTCACGATCGAGGGATTAAAACTCGTAGTTTTGATAAAATTATTCTATATTGTGATATCACACCTGTTGTGACGATGGCATTGAAAAAGCAAAATCATCGAATCGATTTAATAACATAATTTTTGGAAAACTGTAAAACTCCTCATAACAATATTTATATTTTATATTTTTTTCGAAATAATTTGAGCAACACGAGTAAACTGAATCTGCAACTACTTACTTTAAACTACAGATCTAACGTTCCTATTCTCGTAGAACGTTTAACGTGCAGAGAATTGAATCCCAAATCGCACTGACAGATGTGGGTCAACCCTGTCGCGACTGTTTCGACATTCAGACACACCTCTCTGGTTAATTTAGTAAAGCTATTGCTTCACTTCATTTTCAATTCACTATCGTATCTACCTGTATTTGATATCAAAACAACGTATTTATGCTTAGTTTACTCTAGCTGTGTTTCAATCTAACCTTTCACTGTCACCAGTTCGAGATCAACCTGCACAACTGAATAAGAACTTAGTACGTTCACCCACCCATCATTACTATGGTAACTTGAATTCAATGATGGATGCTTTGTCCCTGTAGTAGGATGTTTATAGGCTGTTACTTTACTTTTACGTTAAATTTAGTTAGATTTTGCCATATTACACGTACGAAAGAAGAATTGGCCATCACAATTTTGCAAATGGGAGACAGAAGACGTTGTTGCCCGTCTTCTTTTGGTAGTAGTCGTTTAGTCGCCTTTTACATACTCTTAACCTCTCGATTGTATGTTATTCCAGACACAATTAAAATCAATTGTTATCGCGACCGCCGGCGATTATAGAAACCCATAGGAGAAGATAGCATACACAAAACGCCGGAAAAGTTATGGGTAATTCTCTGTTTCAAAAAATTTGGTATTAAACCTCGTATTACAATAAAGTAAAATTGTTTGCCTTATCATTTCAGCATAATATTATATTAGAATGTAAAAAAAAATATGTATCTAGGTATTGATATAGTTTGAAAAACTTTGATTTAGGTTGGCAACAAATTAATAAACTTTTTAATTTAACATTCCTTCTTAGTATTAGCACCGTTGATTTGTGGTTTGACGCTGATATGTAATCTACTGGTGATGATAAATAAATAATATTACAAATTATTTACTCCACTGACTTAAAAAAGAAAACAAAAAAATTGCAACTACTTTAGAAATAAAGCATCTCTTTCAATCGTTTAACTCTATAGAGGTAAGTATAGTCATAACGACTCAATTTAACCTGATTCATCTGTGTCCTTTGCAGTCGGTGACCTGTCAATTTGTTGTATTAGACGGGAAATGATCCTGCAAGAAATCGAGACAAGGAAAACTGTCTGTAATTACAGTTATTCGTTTGGGCTCGGATAACAGAAAAGCTAGTGTTGCGATAAAATAGTGTATCGATATTATTGCGGTAATCGATAATACTGTGATTTCATATATGTCTGCACGTGTAATGTGTTGTTGGCTTACGTATTGCACGACAAACGGTATGATAACACTCGAAAATACTTTTATTCAATAAAGCCGAATATGCATTAGTCCATATGGATTGTTTATTATAGTAGTAGTACTCTGTAGTAGTATTACAGGTCGCGGGTTCGATCCCCGCACAGTACAAATATTTGTGTGCATGAACATGTCTGTTTGTATTGGTCTGGGTGTTTTCTATGTATTATAAGTATGTATTTACAAAAAAAAAAGTATATAAGTAAGTTTATCGGTTGTCTAGTACCCCATACGACAGGGTACTTAATAGTACCTTAATTTGGGACTAGATGGCTCAGTGTGGCCCGGTGAGGCATGTCTTAAATATTTATATTTATTTATTTATTATTACAACAAAAATATTCGATCTGGAAAAGAATAACATGAAAGCAGTAATGTAACGATTTGTATAGATAAATATACCCGCACCACAACACTCGAGAGTTGTGTTAGCCACACCATCACTAATGAGTGCAATATCTCGTAATTACAACAGAGATAATGTTTCCTGTGACACTATAAAGATTCGTACATATTTTACCAAAGAGACTAGAATAATCGTCTTCTTTCGACATGTCATTGTAACGTTAGTAACATTTATTGAAAAGATTTGTTACATACTTAGAATACTAACACCTCTAAGGTTACATATAAGAATATAACTGATTTTAAATGTAAAAGTGTTTCTATATTTGTACATTTACAGCAAAAGTGTTTGTATGTTACTTCTCGATAGCCAGAGTATTTTTGTCTCGAATAAACATAGTTGTAATATTTGATAAGAGATCGTTAAAGCAAAAACAAATAAAGAGATAACCAAGAAGTAAAACGAAATGTCATTTAACAAATCGATTATCCCTAAAAGCCAACATAACATTGAAATAATAGATACTTTTGATACTTAGGTATTCATTTCTTAGCAAAGTGCAACAAACAATCGAAAAAACAGTGAAATTTTATTATAATTCTAACATATCTTAAAACGTGTAAAAGAATCAAAGGTAATTTAACAATTCAGCAAACATTTTCCAGCTACTAAGTAAATTTAACTTTATATGTGCACTGGATTGATTTTCAAGAGTCTTTGCGTATGACCTTTGAAATTAATAAGTCATAATGACATTTGGTGTCCTATAACGAATTGGGTTGTCTGTCATTCGCGAAATCGTTCTAAACGCCTACGATAAGAATTACAAATACGAGAACATTCCATTATTGAATTAACGAGGACAAGTTAAAAGGATGTAAATTATGATTCATAGTACAGAAGTTTTCGAAAGATTATAGTAAGACTTCACATCTTTTAAAATTAAACTGTCAGATCCAGAATTATATTGACTTTTGTAGTTTTTATTAAATTATAAATAGCAAGCAAATGTACAGCCCAAGCTACCGTAACAGCCTATAATCGTCCCACTGCAGGGAAAAGGCCTTCATAATTGAATTCAAATTACAACAGCAATGATGGGTACTGGCATAATCACCACGCTTGCCAAATGCGTGTTGGTGATCACAAACCCGAGCAATGTTCGAAAATACGAAACTTTTTGGTTGCCCGACATGAGGATCGAACCCGGGACCCCGAGATCTTGGTCCGGTATTTAAACCACTAGACCAACGGGGCGTTTTAAGCAAAATTACCGATTAAGCTTTAATTAATGGCTTCAGTGAATCAGTAATTGACAAATATTAAGTCTTGGTTCCATTTGCTCCGTGGGGTTAGTAGTATTCCATTACTACTAGTAACGATTTATCGATAGTGATTATTTAAGCGTATCATTTGAATAGTTGAGTCCTGGTTTTAGTTCTGAGTAATTGAAATATGCCGTGTAATATGATTTAGTTCTATACAGATATTTCACTCGTCTTTATCTAATCGCATAGCCTGAGTTAATTAATTGAATGGTTTCTTGATTTCACGCAAACATTAAACATTGGAACGAAACTGTTATTTACGGATTTAACTTCAAACAAAGAATTTGCAAAATCTCAAAGTATTTTACTCATTATTTTGATTTATTCCGTCGCGACTTTTAATGCTTTTCAGAATTCGTGGTCACTAGTAGGCTTAGATTAAGCTTAGGTCTATAATAATATCTACAGTTTACTTGATGCTTCCAAAAAGACGGTTGCATTTGGAAGAGAAAATAAGTCTAAAATTTTTAACACAGTTGTTAGGCACTAGATACACTGTGCTTTTCGGGAGATAACTCTACAGATATGCATTATTATTCCATTTTTAAAGGGTTTTTATTCGATGAGAAATTATTTTCGTTTTTTAAACTTAAAGCCTAACATTTCGAAAATTTTAATTCTTGCGTAAGTATTTGACTGTGTATTCGAATTCAAGATTCGTTTTTAATGCTTCAAAGACACATTTTCACTACCTACACCTCAAGTGTTCTACGCACCTACGAATTGAATTATACATGCCTCTACAATTACACAACTCAAAGCTCAAATAGGTGAATACCAGTATTTCGTATTCAATTACGTAGACCTGGAAGCGACAGTGACATTTGTCATGTAACTTTGTAAGCTCAGTGTCTAATAATGTGCCTTGACAGTTATGCGAGAGGTCGCAAGCGATATCATGTTTTGTTTAAGCCTGTTGTCTCATAAATTAGGCATGACAGCGTATTATCCGTTGTTGCTATTGACTTGTTGCCGTATATCGAATTACATGTCCAACACATACATTTTATGTAGTTCCCACCTTAACAAAGCTTATCTTAAGACAACTAAATTAATGATAAACATACTTCCTGTATACTTTATTTTTATTTTTATAATCAATGGGCTTGCTCTTGACTACATACATAACTCTACGGTTAAGAAAAACTACTGTTACTACGGTTACTGGTTCTCCCACACACCAGCGGAACACAGAAAAACTGTTTGGCGCTGGACCCCGGCCGGTAGCATCCAGGCAGCCTCTTACGAAGACTACCACCGCAGAGGGATCTGTTAGCCGTCATCATTGGTTAGAAAACCAAAGATGCAGATGCCCAGGGTGGACCACTAGGAGGTAAATCCCACCACCCCAAAAATTTTAATTAATCTGTGACAGACAGAATCATGAATGCTTTGATTATTTTTATTCAATCAAGCGGTCTCGGTTTCGGAATTCTATCCCACTGGTTTTGAAGTTTGTGTTACACACCATTAGACCAAGGTTATTTATTTTCTGCAATATTATACCACAAGAATTTTCAATATATACAATACCTACCAAGCCTTTGAATATTTCAATACCACCATACCCTCGAGTAGTAACTCGAGTTTAATATTTTATTAATAAGAGTATATCGAGAATTACGTAGTTTAGGCAAATCAGCCCAAAGCCATTTCATAATGAAATTAGAATTATTATTTTAGGCAGAGGTATCAAAAATAATTATGTGCATGACTTGTAATATTTGGATAAATGATGCATAACTTTAACAAAGATGCTTTTCAGGACATATCATCTTTATTAAAACAGAAGAATATTAATTTAGTACCCTGAATGTTATTATGAATTGACAAATTTTTCCACCACCCATCTTTTCCTGAAACTAAATTAATATAGCCGTCCTTTGCTATTGTCATGTTAAATAGTATTCTACGAATAATTTAAATTCATAAAGCTACTCGTACTTCTTCATGTTTTTTCAATCAACGAAAAAAAGAGAGGTTCTTGATGTTTTTATGCACAAGTATGACCATACATTGTTTCGGTATAATGAACTAAAATTGGTTAAATTTAATGTTTAATGAAGTATGTAATCTTTACGTTTGTAATTGTCAAAGTGTGTATTATATAAAAAAAAAACTTTAAAAGAGTTTACATGTTCATGTTTTTTTTTTATTTAATTAAAAAACTACGGAGGCTATACCTAATAAAAAAAACTGATATTACATATATATATTTGAGATAAGTAATTATTACGAATGCTCTACCAAGACATTTTACATGTCAACGAATCTATTAAACGCTTTTTTCGCTGTAAGCAGACGGTGTTTCATCAATATTTTTGGTTATACTTAACCCAACTTTGAGACCCACCTAAGATAAAACATTTATATTCAAGAAAAAAATGACAACTTTTTTTGGAGCCAAACAATCAATTTTGACAACATAATAAAATACTTAAATAATAATATAGTTTTTTTTTAAATTTATATATCATATTAACAAAATTACATGAACATAAAGGAAATATTAATATCTAAAAACCACGGAGGTTTACTATGATGCTTATGAGTTAAATTTAGGTCACTAAGTAATTAGGTATATACTTTTTCTTCTTCTTCCTCCTTGCCACGCCCCGTTACTCAGGGTCGACTTTCCCTATCATGAGGCGCTATTCACTACGGTGGTAAGCATCCTCAGTATAGGCCTATGCCTATCCCTTTGGTCATCCAGGTGAAACACTTATTTATGACCCATATACTAATTAACTTATAGAAATAGGAATTAGATTAAAAGAATCTTGTGATAAACTCACAATTTACTATCAAAGAACTATCAATTTCAATGAAATTTAACTTTACCTTATTTAAAATCCCGACAGCATAGCGAGTTCGGGTCCCCAAACCGAAATATCGACTCTGCGCCGGTCGTCTTTGTCCCCAGCTCCCCATTTATCATAGTTGGCAGGGTAAATGGGAAAATATTGCGCCATTAAGTCTAAAGACTCCTTTGGAGCTCCTAATCCAGACGGTCTGTTTCGGCGGAGTAAAGAATTGAAATAATTACAGAAAGCAATCCAAGCACTCGTGGAGAAATGTACATTATACTTTCGATCTGCGCATAATGGTTAACAAAGTAGTTTAACTAAAATTTCGCTGCTCTAAATTACAAGAAAAAAAAGGGCAGAAATTTATGCTTGTATATTATGTCACCCCGTTGGTCTAGTGGTTTAAATTCCGGGCCAAGATCCAGGCCAGGCAGGCAGGGTCCCAGGTTCGAATCCCGGGTCGGGCAACAAAAAGTTTCGAATTTTCGAACGTTGCTCGGGTTGGTGATCACCAACCCGCATTTGGCAAGCGTGGTGATTATGCCAGTACACCCATCATTGCTGTGGTAACTTGAATTCAATGATGGAGGCCTTTTCCCTGCAGTGGGATGATTATATTATGTCAGCGTTGAATAACTTTTTAATTTAATTGTATGTATCGTGTAGTGCTAGCACACAAAAAATTTGCTAGCTACACCCCTTTTCTTCCTATGTGTGCACTGACAACATGCTTAAAATCTATGATAAAATATATGTTTTACAGTAATAATAATAAAGATTTTATTTTTAAGTTATTACGCTTAAAAAGTTATGAAATGAAACTCAAAGCAAGTTCGAAGTGAAGTGGAGGCCGTTGTTTATATTTAAGTACCTAGTATTTTATTTATATAAAAGTATGACATAATCGTTAATATTTTTCAAAATTTATATAACATTATATCTTTACCAGGGGTCCCTTGCATCCCTATCAACTTACGACCACGAAAAGTTTTTGTAGATCAGTAGGTACGAATTGAAAATGGCACGGTACAGGAGTATAAAAACATTAAAACACTGTACTGAGACCCTATTACGCAACGCGATGCCCGTAAATGCAGAACTATCTGTCTCTATCTCTGTCACATAGTTTAATACATTGGCATGAGTAACAGAGGCAGATGGAGTTAAATAAACGATCATTGTTTTTACCGAGTGAGCCCCAAGGTTTGGGCAACACACACAGTACAGTAGTACACAGTAGTACACAGTAGTTATAAGTGTATAAAACACAGTAAATGATTAGTTCGGTATATTAGAAAAGAGTTACAGAATACATACAAATAATACAAAATTACATAGCTGGTTTATAAGTTCTGTTAAGTAAAATAGCCATGTTTTGCATCGCAATTTAGTCAGTGAACGGGTGAAGATGCTGCTACCCGACTTTACTAACAGTACTTCTTTAGATGCCTCTTACGATACCCAATTCCCATAGGACGACAAGGGTGGTGCTATTCCGTTTTACTTCGGTACCAAACTGTATATGAGTATATACTCTGTGTATAAATCACTGTGCGACAGCAATAATTTTGACACAGCGAAGCAATATCTGGGGACGCTCATCGCGGGACAATTTGTAAGCGTTGTAACAGACACCTGTGACTGCGCCATTGATCCTTCAGGCTGAGTGTGATAAATAGGCACTATTTAGTCGAAACACTCAAGGCAATGGAGATCAATAATTTTATGTGAATATTTACAGAGTGATTTTATTTGCAGTACTGTAAAATTTGTCACAAAATCATAAGAAACAGAATACATTAATTTAATAATCACGACAGTAAGATTTAGAAACTGAATTTTGGACTTATTCGCATAAATTTTAGCTTTGAACGGATACTGGATTAAATTTGTATACAGGATGAAATTTTAACCACTTTCCAAATTTTAATATATCAATCTACGAGACAAAAAACAAATGACGTATTTTTTCTTTTGGTATAGCCCAGTACAAAAATGTCAAGATAAAGCACTTAGAAAATGTCCGTAAAAAATATACAATTTTTGATACGGCCGCCTAGCAACACTTTTTTTACGCGATTCGCATCTCATTTATTCATTACGATACTATTCATATGTTTTTGATTATCCTTTTATACCTTATCAGGCCTAGGATTGTAAAAATTAAAAACTATATTGCGAAAAATATTTTCGGGTTAAAGCTTGATTTACAGTTTTTACTTCATAAATGGGCTCTAAATACAATACCGTACGCCTATAAAAATTTTTGAAAGTGGTTAAAATTTCACCCTCTATACTTATTACAATAATAATAACTGATGAATTTAATAATTTAAACGAAGCGTTAGTTGTTACGGGCATTTTATCATGTACTTTGATTTTATTGAGTTTCTGAATATTGCGGCACTGTTGCAATAACGAAAGAACCGAGCTTAGTTTAAGTTTTTAGACTTAGGTATGTATAAGGTAAACACTTCAAAATAGAAACCTTGTTTAATTCAGTCTTGTACTAAGAACAATAATATTCAATTTCTAGCAATTTTTGAAGCCGAAGAAAATCTAAAATGTTTTTCTTCTCACAACAAAGTTGCTTCTACTCCTCTGTAATAACCTTAAAACTACGATGAAGAATTTAAAATGAAAGTAAGTAGCTACTTATAATAAAGAGATACATACTGTCGTAACGGGAACATTAGGCAATTTTTTTATTCCCAGAAGGCCAGATGGGACGAGACAGCGAGTTTGTAAGACGAGGCGATTATGGTCATAGATGTTGAAACATACCTACCTACATGACCGCTTGCAGGCGAGATAGCTTTCTCAGTAAGGCCTATATAGTCACGAAAAGACTGATGCCCGTCTGCTTCTGGCAGTTTACCTTTAGTCACCTTTCACGAGATCTATAGGGCGAAAAATGTGTATAGGGAGTGCTAATACCTATATTTATGGTGTTACTAAATTCGGAGAATAGACTTCATTTATGTCTGTTAAAATGTTTTAATAATGACAATTTACTCAATTTTCCAACGCCGCAAAATCTTTAAGGGGCTAACAATGTTACCTTAACTTTGGTGGACTATAACGATTATGATATTAACGACCCCGAATTCCCTAAAGCCGGATTTACAACGGATCATCTGGAACCTGTTAATGAAAATGAATAAAAGATTAGGACGTTATAACGTTCTTATTTATTGGAAAAAAAGGGCAACTAACAATGTTTATTGAATTTTTATATTCATAATGGCAGACTTCAACATAGAGAAAATATGCAAGGAGTTTTAAGCTCTATTTTCAGATTATCAAAAATAGTGAGCGCGTTCTTCGTATTAGTTTCTTCTTCGTATTAGCTTTATTTTCTTTGGTATTAGTTACTTGCTTCAAAGCGGTATTAAATATATTTTAATACAGCATGTCTCAGATTTTCTATGTAGTGTTTCTAAATGAAAACAAAGATTTGCAAGATAAGTGGCCTCATCACCATCATACTTTAAAAAAGAAATGACATTCTATTGCTGTGCTGAACAAACATTTTCAAAGATTTTTATAAAATGGAAGTGAAAAAAGAAATTAAAAACAAATCAACAATTATCCCATAACTCTTTTCACTTTTTGTAAGCCTTAGACCCAGTCGCTTCACTGATATAATTTAGCTTTGCCAAAGTACATTTACTTCTAATAAACTAAGAACCAACCAAATACCTTCCGTGGCATTTCAATAAAACTTTATGTTTGTTTTGGAAGCCGGCTTCAAAGGAAACTAATAAGATGATAGACAATATGCATACAGTTATATGTGAGAATGGCTTTTCAGGGTTGCTTGTGAGTGTGTCTATTTATTTTTAATTTAATCACAATATGACCGGACTCTTTAAATATCTCTTCTGTCATTATGAATCATTAATTGCTATCCAGGATATTTAATGGCATATTTGCACAATCAGAAAACAAAAAAAACTAACACAGATATTTGAGATTTTTCAGTAAAACCTAAAAGAATTTGCGTAGTCTTTAGAGAGTCAAGTGACTGCTTAATACTACTGTATCATGATCTGGCTGGCCAAGACAACAGCAACAGGAGCAAACGATGAATTAAAAACTAAGTGTGTATTTGGACAGTTACTGTAGATAACCTATCACAAGTTCTATATTTTTCATAGTTAAAACTGATCACTATACGTTTGACTGTAAGTTGATAATCGATTGGGGAAATTTGAAATTTGTAGCTCAGTTTATGTGCTGACCACTTTTACTCACATTAGAGCCGACTATATAATATACTAATGTATAATGGATATTCGTATCCATTCGTATCCTGTACGGTGTTCATATTACTAATTCTTGCTAATCTTACTTAAAAATATAAATCTGACAGTTAAAATGTTTGGTACTCAATCTCGCCAAAACAGCCATTTGTGTGAAATTAAGCAAACGTTAGGTTGTAAATAGACTAGAATAGTAAATAGGCTACTTTTATTCCGTAAAAGCGGATGATTCCCCTGGATAGTTTTACGAGTATTAAGTCGATTATTTTTGTTTTTGATCTGGTTATTAGTAAAAAAAGTATTACAAGAGAACGAAGTTCAAACAGTTGCCAATGTCACCAGTTTAGTTACGTATATTACGTACATAAAAGTAGTTTAGTAGTTCTAGTCAGACACACAAAGACTGACAGACTGATGAAGCTTTTGCTTCTGCGTGATTCGTGTCCATACAACTGGAACGCCACGTGGATGCATAAGGTTACTCATTCCTGCATAAAGTGATTGGAAACTTCTTAATCCAGTTAGCAGTCTACAATCCAGGATACCGTTAACTGTATAGCTTACATAATTAAGTTCCGTTTAGTCCAATAATTAACATATTGTTATGTTTGGTGGCACAAATCACTCAGGAATAGGGTTATTAAGAGCCTTACAAAGGACGCGCTCCTGAGAATTTCGTGTGTATTGTAAGAGGTGTGCGAGCTTAGCCGGACCAATATAATGATTGAAAATAATGACTTTGATTGCTCATGCTTGTGTACTTATTTCTCACACTTTCGGTCACCCCTGTAAGCTCAACCCAAAGTGAACGTTGCACCTCTACCTTTTGATTAAATAAAATAGTTCTACGACATTCTAACTGGCATTGCATCAAACGAAGTTCGACTATTTAATAACGTAGCAAAAGTAAATACCTACTCTAATAGCAATAAACTCTTTTAAAATACTTCATCTTCAGTATATTGCAGTGAATATATATTTTTTGTTTTGAAAGGTTCTCGCGACGCGAATTTGCATGCTTAAAACGTGCCCAAACATTTAATTGGCATAATTTTTTACGTCTAAAATATGGTAACGTCGTGAGAGATCAAAGAGAGACAGAGAGGAAAATACTTAACGTAACAGCAACCTTACAAAGGTTTCTCATTTGATTTGACATAAACCACATAACAAATACCTTAACTTTCCTTCTTGAGACAACAATAATATAATGTTATTTTATTTTACAATAGTAATATTGACATTAGTATCTGTAAGTTGAAAATTGAATTCCTTGAATTTAGACTTTTATTGCCAGGGAGGTCCCATCTAAGGTATCTAAGTAGATAAAGTAAATTATAATATGAAATATTTTTTTAAAGAATCGATTATTTTAAATCAATACCAGCAATTTAACTGTCTAAAAACGTTCAAATCTGTACTTAAAGATTGTAGCTTGACCAAAGCTGTAAATAATTATGAAATTAAATTTTCAGCCGAAAGTCCTGTAACTAATCAGCCATTTTCTTTTTCAGCTATATGGGGCTTGCAATGTTTCCTTTTGCCTTTGTTTATTTATATTAATACTTTATCAACATCCATTCACAATATTAACGTCTTTCTTCATACAAGGGTATCAAAGAAAACATATTTATTTTTTCAGCCACGGTTACGAGCTGTCGTGAACAAACAGAAGGCTGAAGGATCGATCGAAAGTTGTGTATTAAACCTCTATTTGGCTTATGACAACATTGACGGGCTCTACCGCAAATGTAATAGAGTGTGATAATGTGACATTTATAATTCCTGTTTGTATCACTAAATGTTTTCAATTTTTTTCTGTTACCAACTCATAGTGAGTCAAAAAAAAAACACTACAAATCGATATTTTAATTCAAGTAAGGAAACAAACATGTTTCATGTTTAACTTACGAGTAAACTGTTACGATACTTGGTAGTCATGTTTTTTAGACTGCATTCGAGAAATAACTTGAACGAAATGATCCGTTGAAATCTCTCATAAAGTTTTGAATAACGTTGTCGACATAAACAATGTAGCAGTCGCTCAAAAAGCGGAAAATTGTGAGTTTGTATTTTCAAAACGGAATATACTTACTTGGCTTATTGTACAATTACTACCGAGTTTAATTTAGCCAGCTGTTTTCTTTTTGTTATTCAGAGCATAATAACTGAATAAAAATGTATTTCATCGTTAGTCCACATCAGTTTAAACCATTGCTGGACACAGCCTAAAGGAAAGCTTAACCTAGGATCGTTATTGCCAAGCTTGGCAGGCTGATTGGCGATTCCAGTTTCGGCAATCGCCTCTCACGACCATAGTACAAGAAAGGTTGGTAACAATTAGCCGGCACCATAGGAAATCGTTTCACCAAGCACTTGTTTCATTTCACCGTGTTCAATTAAATTCAATTTATTGCGATAAAACTGTGTACATATTTTGCAGGTTACATTGCAAATAATACATAAAGCATGAAAAATTATAACATATTATTTTCGTTTTCTGCCCAACGAATTCAATATTCACATATTATGTATATTCGAAATGAGACATGAGTTACAGAGACATAGTAACTGCTGTTTGCCCTAAGTGCCTTACATTAAGGGAAATGGTGATGGACGTCCGATTTTTACTCGAGTGTAGCACGCAATCATTTCAGTATTTTTCCCGCTGCGAAATAATCTACTACTCTTTCTAGGTTTTGTATTATATTTTTTTTTAAAATAAATGGGATAAGATTTAGTTACAGGCAAATCTTGAATACAGGCATAATGATTTATGACCGCATACCTTGCTGATTGATTACAAACTTTAAAAATAAATACTATTTTTTCAAGTTATTAATACAAATATATTAATATAAATTAACTGTACTGCATGCATTTTTGAGGGAGGGCGGGCGGTTTTTCTGCATGAAATAGTGCTTGCTCAATCATTGTTAGTGCGGGTAGTGTGGTGAAGGTACCTAGGCCGGTGTTAACAAGCGGAAATCATATGCAAAATAATTTTCAAAACCCATATTTAGTTATGGATTTCCGCAAAGTAACGCCTGAGTCTATTAATTTTTTTGAATATATTTGTATGGTTAAAATTTAAACCCGAAATATCTTAGGTACAGCTCATAATATGCTTGCACTCAATGTAAAAATAATTACAAATCTATCTTGTTCCGTAGTAAAATGCTTACCTGAGTATTAGTCTTCGCAGTTTGTACGTATATTCGTAAACAATTACGTATTAACTTAGGGTAATCATATTATTTACTCTCTCACTTCGATGCAGGCCAGGTTTTCATGAAAGCATTTTTGTCTTCAGAAAAGTAAAGAGCAGGTACTCGAGTAGGTCAGTCCGGTTGCATGAGAAAAAGCCAAGTATATGATTATTATAAAAGAAATGTAGTAGTTACTACATGAAATATCACTAACGAGTGTGATTCATCAGATTCTTAGTCCTCAAAAAGTATGTCAAAGCGTCGAGAATCACATCCATTTTGAGGGATGCTGACGGTCTTCATTGCTCTGTAAAATGCATTTTTAGGTCAAACTTCACTATTTTCGAACGACTAAAAAAGATATTCCGATTTTAGCACTGACGTCAGAACATATTGATCTACTACTCGTATGTACCTACTTGTGTACGCTGTTTTATTTGTGTTTTCAATCCCAGTGGGCATTAAGACATTAGTTGGGGATTTTTCCATTATATTCCAAAATCATAATAGACAATTTAATGTGAAAAATATCAGAAACCAATCATTAGAAATATCAGTTTCTGTTTATTAAAAAGTTTTTTTTTATCAGGGTGGACTAATTTTAGATAGTCATTAGTTTTATGCCGACTTCAAAACGTCTTTTGTAATTTGGATATTCCTTTGATCATTCTTGTTAATCAATAAAGCTTACAATCACTATTTACAATGACAAAAATTACTTATTTATGTGTTTATCCTTTAAACAGGTATGATCTGATGTAAGAGTTTAGCGATTTGCCTATTATCAGTCTCTGACAAGACATGTTCGACTTCTGTCTTATTACTGAAGACGGGACCGACGATTTGACGTACCTTCTATAGCACTCAACAATCCACCTATTTTAGACACAAGCCAAACCAACCTAACCGGGAATCAAATAGGTAGGTACTCGAAATAGGTCATGAAAATATTTTGATCTTAAATATAATTAAACATATTATGTAGCTCCAAATGGCTCAATCTAATTACTTTACTAACAAGCTTGCGAATACAATTAACTCCAATGAACTTGAGTACGCTCTACATAATATTGGCATCGACTAATTATAGTGATTATTGCATCAATAATCACTGATTATTGATGCAATGCCTAGGCCGGAACTAATATTGCACAGAATATGTCGTCGTATTGACTGTCCAATAGTTAATGAACTGAAAAAATCATTTGCATTCCAGTTAACGATGGCGAAACTTTGTTGGCTTATTGTGGTCTGTAGAATTTGACTGTAGTTTAATTGATATCAAAATAATATGAACAGTTTTCGTTCCTTTATGCAGATGGTTAATTAAATTTAGTATTATGGAGGGTCAGACGCACAGAACAGATAAATTTGTCTGTTCTGTGGTTAGACGAATTGACAGCGCTGTTTTTGTTGTTTTTGGGGTTCCGTACCACCAAGGGTAAAAACTGGACCCTACTACTAAGACTTCGCTGTCTGTTCGTCTGTCCGTCGCTCTGTCAAAATAAAATATAAATTTAAGGGCTCCCATACAACAAACGCGATTTTTTGGCCCTTTTTTGCTTGATATTAATAACGGCAAAAGGTAGGCACTTGAAATATTCAAAACACACTCAGTTGTGTTTAACTTTAATAATAAATAATAAGATTTATGTTTAAGGGGGCTTTAGTAATAAATAATAAAGTTTATTTAATACAAAAAACGCTATTTTTTGCCAACTTTTGCTCGATATCAATAAATGGTAACAGGTAGGCACTACATTAACTAAATTAATGTAGCTACCATAAGTAAGGTACCTACTGTTGTTTACCTAGCCAATGGTACGGAACCCATCGTGCGCGAGTCCGACTCATACTTGGCCGATTTTATATTTCTACAAAACAAGTACTAAGTATAGTAGTACTTGTTTTGTGGAGTTTTTGGGATCAGAACAATGTTTGAAAATTATTTATATTATTAAAAAAAAAACCACGGATAAATATAAATAATTACATTTTTTCCAGCTTGGATATACGTATATATATACGTACTTCACCATACTCTACACTATCAAAATCTTTCACACTAATTAATATCAATATCAGCACACAATTAGCAAAACCGCGAACATCAAAATACCGATCAATACTCGAACATATCAAACGGATGACCATTAAGCTTTGTGTAGTGGCTTTGAACACTTGTGTGGTGTTCACTCCGACTAATTAGTTGGTTCGCCGAATACCCGCTTCCTCGGCAAACGCAGTAAGCTCACTCCAACGAATTCATGTTGAACTCGTACGCAAGCTTAATGTTTACAAAACTATTCAATGAGACGCTTACCTTTTCATAAAATTGTGTGCATGCTGCACGCGAGCTAAACGTTTACAAAAGTAGTCATTCAGATGTTTACGTACAATTACTTATGTGCTTGTTCCACGCAAGTTAAACGTTTACAAAGTGAGTCATTGAGATGTTTACCTTTAAACACAATAGTGTGCATATTATAGTTTGACAGCTAAACGTTTAAAAAGCTAGCCATCGAGATGTTTACTTATATGTACAATCGTGTGCATGTTGTGCGAGAGCTAAACGGTTTTAAAGCTAATCATTGAGATGTTTTCCTTTACGTGCGATTGTGTCATTTTTTGCTTCTACGAAAGATAAACGTTTACAAAACTAGTCATTGATACGCTTACCTTTTGAGAACAAGTTTGTTCATTTTGTACGAGCTAGACGTTAACGAAGCGATTCATTTAGATGTCTACCTATACGTACAATATGGTGCATATTCCATGAGAGCTAAACGTTTAGAAAGTTTGCCATTGGATTTTTTACGTTTACATACAATTGTAGACATGTTGTACGCAAGCTAGCAATGAGTGAATGATATTCAATGAGTCGTATACCTTTATGTAAAATTGGGTGCATGTTGCATGCGAGGTAAACATTTTGCAAAAGAAGTCTTTCTGATGTTTACGTACAATCAACTATGTGATGTTTATATTGTTATAATTTTTGCCGATCTAGGCCTACTGCTCGCATTTGTTTTATGAGCTATTTGGAGATTTAGTGAATGCAAAACTGAAATTTGATATACTATTCGGGCTCCATCGGATTAACTACGCTTTTGAATTCCGACATCTGCAATGTATGGATGGGGTGATGTACCTTTTGTTCACGTGTAAAGTTCCTTTGTTCTCTGGGAGAGGTATCGATTTATTTACGGTGTTGTATTTTTGATGTATGATTTTACAATTTTCATGTTTGGGCTATGAGAAACAAATAAATGAGTGCTAAGATTTTTAATATATGAAACGACTACCCTTTTTTAATATGGGATGCGTGGTTTCAAACTTAAAGCTAGTCGACCCATTTATCATCTTAAAGAAAGGAAAGACTCCAATTAATTTATTTCAAAGTAGTTACTAAGTAGCAAATTATGATAAGTATTGTAAAAGATAAAATTATGGATACATATTACCTATATTAGCATACGTATGAAATCATAAGTTGCCGTATATACATAACTAATTTTGCATTATACTTTTTATCATATAACAGAAACACATTTTATTTCAATAAAATAAAGTTCTTACCAATTTCGAACCTCAACATTCTCGTTTAAAACACAGGCGCCGAAACCCACAACCTCAGCTTATGTAAAGCCTATAAAAATGACAAACAATAAAAAACTTATACGAAGGAATACAAGCAATCCCGAGAGATGAATTTGCATAATAAAGAACGGTTTGGAAAGGGTTGGGATACAAATATACGCGCATAATCGAGCGCTTTGTGTGATTCTACTAAATTGAATTCTAGTTTGCCGCAGGTTTTGGCTGTGAGTGATGTAACGCCCTTTAAATCTTCAGTAAACTTCGACAGAAAAAGATAATGCTATGTAAAAGCAAAGAATACGAATTTAATATCTCCGAGAATAAAGGTAAGTATGCGTTTTGAATTTAGTACGTTTTTGCGGTCGCAAAAATGCACAACACACAAGAGTTTAAATTTAATGGGGTTAAATAAAATTACGTTCATTTTTCAAGAACTTTTAAAATGGCTTAAAATATTTAACTTAAATGTCTATATTCAGACTATTCCAAAGGTGTGTGTTAGTAAAATAATGTGTTCCTCCGGTAATCTAGCTCGTCAAATATCTATCTAAATC
Source organism: Anania crocealis (assembly GCA_949315895.1). NCBI lineage: Eukaryota > Metazoa > Arthropoda > Insecta > Lepidoptera > Crambidae > Anania > Anania crocealis. Next base: position 12,478,809 of record OX438864.1, read on the forward strand.
TAAATTACTCTAATAAGCCTGTATTAAGTGTTATTAAATTTATCATCATCTCAACCAAACAACACAGCTTCCTCCAGGAACTCTACAATGACCGGAATTGAAGTATTTCTAGCTTAAACTAGCTGTTGCCCGTGACTTTGTCCGCGTCAATTTCTGTTATTATGATCGCGATTAATATGAATAACTTTCTCCGTTTTTACAACATTTTTTACTGATGCTTCGCCCTTGTTGTTGTCGTGATGTTGAATAGCCTATAGCCTTCCTCGATAAATGAACTGTCCAACACAAACATATTTTTTTAATTCGAACCAGTACTTCCTAAGATTAGCGCGTTCAAACAAAGAAACTCTTCAGCTTTATAGATTATCTATACTCTACGTGCACACCCATTTTCTGACTGTAAAGTGATTTACAAGTGAAACTCATAAAAACATGATTCAAGGTATAAATCTTGCACTAATTAATTATTACTTACGTAACAATACTGTTGTAGAAGTTGTTGTAGTGTAGTAATTAACTTAATTACGTAGTCTTAGAAGTGTCTTATTCTTTGGTATATCTAATTGTAGCTTGAGCAGTGCTTCAATTACTAAAAGTTTTGAATATATTTGATTTTCTTGTTGCTAAAGATTAAATAACTTTAAAGTCTTTGGGCTAATCCAATAATGCTTATTGTTCGTTTTAACTGTTTCAGTATAATATATGTGACATTACTTAATATCGCATCTTCACACTCTTATTTATGCTATGAGCGTCGGTATAGTAACCAACTTTGCTGTGTAAATGGAATTTCGAAAAGTCTGGCAAAGTGTTGCTTGTTAAACTTGTTCATGACGTATTCCAATGTACCTACTTGAATCTTGTTAGATATTTCATACTTGGTACGAGAGTTGGAAACTGTTACAACGCATATTTATTCAAGTTGGAATTATGTAAAGTATTCTGAACGATCACAAGGGACCAGACAGAAAGTAGGGTTCAATTTTTTTTTATTGTTTTATATTGTTTATGATATAACAAGTGGTTTAAATAGTCACTTACTTCGGGGTCTAAACAATGTTGTCCACATTTATTTATTTAATTTCTTACATAAGTATGACTTAAAATAATAATATAATAATATTTTTAAGACATGCCTTACTGGGCCACACAGAGCTATCTAGTCTAGTCCCAAATTAAGCTACTAATTTGTACCCTGTCGTATGGGGTACTAGACAACCGATATATACTTTTTTTTTCAAATAAGGTTTAAGGTTTAAAGATTCTTTATTTCTCAATAAAAACATATTGTCACTTACTTGAGAACAAAAATAAACTGAGTATGATTTACATTTGAATCGTTCGCACCGATATGTTTTATAATAAGCATTGGCTTTAGTAAATTATACCATCTGATTGGCAATAAAAAATAAATAAGTATAATATAGTTTCATAACAAACAAAATTTCTTAATTTATAAATATTAGTTTTAACATAAAATTTAATAAGTAAGGCTCATTCCACAACGTCATGAATGTGTAGGGCAAGTTTCTTTTTAAAAATATTAAGGGAGTCAATGCTTTTTATTGATTCGGGTAGTTTATTAAACAACTGTGCTCCCTCAAAGTTAAGCATTCGCTTGCCGTAATTTGTGCAAATAGATACTTATAATACATAGAAAACACCCAGACCGGTACAAACAGACATGTTCATGCACATAAATATTTGTACTGTGCGGAGATTGAACCCGGGACCCATGGTTCAGAAGCAGCGTTTACTGCCGCTGATCCAAAATATAAGCTTTTAATTGATCATTTAGGTATATTACGTTAATGTGTTACGGTCAAGCAAGTACGACGAGCTATTAAAAATACATAATAAATTCGCAGTACTGGCTAATATAAGAAAACATGCATGAAACTAAATTGTGAAATCTTTTTTGCAATTCCAATGCTAACATAGATGTTAACTCAGGCGAAACGCATAGCAAACTTTTGGTAAGCAGCTATTACTTTTTATTAAAAAACAATATCTAGGTTATCAGCTTTCTAGGCCGTAAAGTGTCGTGTGTGTGCTCAGTGACCTGTCACACGATTTTACGCAAGCTTGGTCTGAAACAACTGGCCAATACGTACGCAGGACGATCAAAGGGTAGCCGCGCTACGGAAAAAGGTCCGGTTAGACTTAATTTCACGAAAAACAATAGAAATTTAAAATAAAGAATTCTAAACGGTTCAGTTTAAATGTTATTCTACGTAGAATAATCTGCTTCTGTTTTGTTTTGCAAATTTTCAAATTCAAAATATAAATTAAGAGAGAAATTTTAAATTTGCTTGACTTATTGTAGAAATTTCTAGACTATTTTATTGTGCTAGCTTAGGCCCATTGCATAAAGCTTTGTAACTCCTTGTAAGTTACTTGTGCGTGTCGGGATGATATCGGGTTGATATCGAAATAATACGCGTAACGCCGTTTAAACAAGAATCAATCTTTATTTAGTTTTCGCATTAATTTATACACAAGTTGCGCGTGCGTCACTACAGCTGACGCTTACTTAACCTAGATTCCCCTACAGCTTTTTTTATAATATCACTTATTAAAATTGTGTGTACTTCGTGTTATACAGCAAAACTTTTGATAATTATCAATCATCCAGTTGACTGTTCCACCTTTCCTGCATCATATCATATCAATAAACTATAAAATTTACCAACTTATACTTTTATGTTCACAAGAGTTATTTTTTTAGGGTTTTATACCACTTATACCTTAGAGTTTTTATATGTGTAAGCAAAAGTGTCGTAGCACTGTTGCAAGTGGCATATATCACGGAAGAAATAAACTAAACTAAAAATTTATACCTCATTAATTTGGGCTGATCATCAATGATCGAATAATAAATGTTTGTGTATCACAATAAAACATACAGGGTATCATAATAAAATTTTGCTAAATTACAAAGAAAATTTTACTCCTAAAAGTAACAAAAAAGTAGGGTTTTTTTTTTATTAATGGCTTATATTCATGCTTTTGATTTTAACAGCTGAATATTACGGTTTTACCTACATTTATTTAAAAAAAGTTTGATTTCTCATAGCCTCTCCTATATGATAAATATTTTTTTAATAAAATAATATAATTAAGCCTATTGATCTCAATAGAACTAAAAATGTGACGTCACAAGTCCATTATGGTTGCAGGCATGCCCATCGGGCCCACAACGGTATCCGCGCTTGTAATGCTAAAGTGGAGACGCTTTTTTCTGGCAGTACACCTTTTGGCATACGACTTCCATTTTGAATACTTATTATTTTTCGGTAAGACCTACAAAAATCAGTTTAAAATCAGTTTTATTTCTGCAAATAGGCCCCAGGAGGCGCTTTTACACGTCCCAATATTTAAACCTACCACTGCTTCGGGACAAGTCTGGGCTAGTGCCGAGAAGAAGAAGCGCAAGAAACTCGGTCACTATTGTCAGCCTCTTTTTAAATAAATTTTTACAAGGTAAGGTAATTTTTACAAAGTTTAAGCAAGTACGAGCTGGGACAATGGTAATTTTTTGAAAATACGAATACAATTTCTCATGAACGATTTTCCTACTTTTCGCAGTCTGAAGCCTGGAACGGCGAGTTTATCTTTATTTCTCGTAAAAAAAATGTGTACGTTATTTTTCTTATGAAATAAATGTATGTTCTTACGAACGTAAATAATATTCTCGAGAATGTATTGAGAAGATACTGTAAGTATATTAATCTCTTTGAAGAGCTCTTTCAGCGAGTCACGGGGTCGAAGGCCGTAAATAGCCCGTAAAGCACGTTTTTGTAATATAAGTAAGTAGAATTGACTCAATATCTGCCGCTCAGCCCCACAACAGAATTCCGTATGACATTATGCTATTGACAGTAGCTAAAATATACTAATCTTGCCGTTTCAACATCAGTCAATTGCCTTTTTTCTCACAGCATAAGCAGCAGAACTAAGTCTTCCAGACAGCCTCCTAATATGAAAGTCTACAGTTATACCTAAAAAGGTAGTAAAATCTACAGAGTTTAGTGGTTCATCTTTAACAATTATATGAGTGGCAGCAAACCTTACGTTGGGCATCGTAATTTTAACACATTTTGATTTATTTGCATTTAGTAAAAGATTATTTGTTGTAAACCAATGCAATAATTTAGAGAGGGTATTGTTGACATCATCAAATAAAGATTTGCCCCTCTTAGTTTTAAAAATAATTGATGTATCATCTGCAAACAATACCATCTCACAAAGATTATGTAAATAACAGGGAAGGTCATTTTTATAAATTAAAAATAGCAGGGGTCCTAATACTGATCCCCGAGGGACACCCATAATAATTAGGGCCGACTCTGAAGACTCAGCTCCATTTATGCAAACCTTTTGTATTCTGCCTTTAAGGTAAGAACTTATTAGATCCAAGGAATTATTCGATGCACTATAATGTTTAAGTTTTTTAAGTAATATTTCATGGTCTACACAATCGAAGTGTCACGTTGTGATTTCTGAGCTGCGCACTAATCTCTAAATACTCACGTTTAGTTAATATATTCATTGTTTCATTATTAAAACACATTTAATTTCACTTCAATAATAATCGAGTTTTGTTGTTTTGGTTATTGATCTGTCAATGACAAGGAGCTGTCAGATGCGCATGCAACTGTCCGTATGCTCCGAATGACTAAAATAACGTTACGTTCGTTTGTCTACGTTTAGCAAACGCACGGAACACATACTCATTTTACAAAGGTCGAGAATGATTTATTTCAATAAATATAATAATATTTGTTTTCTATATTTTTACGATTTGTATGTTAAAGTCATAACTTATTTAATGAAACTTCACGCAGCCGAAGTAATTTTCATGAGCCTGGCAGAATGACGTTTTTGACCTTAGACAGATGTTTAAAAAAGTTAATAAAAATAGTAGTGTTGCAGGTTTACAAACATTGGGAATTTATTTGGGAAAAATACTTGTCTTACGGACTGGCTGGTAAAGAAAACAAATTAATTCAACGACCAGTCTGTAGTTTATAATTATAGTTAGAATATTAAAATAATGTAAATTAATAACCTAAAAAGTTTTAATGTTTTCTTGTTAGTTTAATATCTGTTTTACAAAGAAATAGTTCTTTGTGTTGTTTCGATTGTTTTGGGGAGATTTGAGTTAGTGAACTGAGCACTCGGAAATTCCTTCTTGAAAATGATTTGCAAATTCGATTTCATTGGATTCGAGTTTCGGTTGATTTGCAAGAATGTCGAGGAAGACACTTTCTTGCTGTTGAAGAGGTCGGCCAGGAAGTCGAAGGAGAAGACGGTGGCCGTTACCTCGCCTTTTGATACCGGCTTATAATCGCCGTGTTTAATATTTTGATTTTGTTCCGGTTAAGTGCCGTAAGTATATTTGCTGATTTCGGAGGATTTCGTTTATTTGGTTGCTTCATGCAGTTCTGTAACATAAGTGGTTTCTTTCAGATCTTTTGATGGCCGCTTGGTTTGGCTACCAGGCTTAGCACATTACCTTCCGCTTTACGCTGACTTTCCGCTGATCAAATGAAAGACGCAAGAAGCTTGTCTCGATGAGATTCGGGTTGGTACCACGCCACGTGGATGCATAAGGTTACCCTACCCTATCTTTGTTGAAGTAAGTGGAAACATCTTCTTAATCCAGTTAGCAGTCTACATTCCGGTTGCCGTTTATTAGTATTCCGTTCATAATTAAATTCAGATTATTCCGTTTAGTATAATTTACATGATAATTTTGGTGGTACAACTCGCTCAGAAGTAGGGGTAATTCAGAGCCTTACAAAGGACTCACGCCTGAGATTTCTGTGTAGCTTTTTAAGAGGTGGTAAGCTTGGCCGGAGCTAATAAATATATTCTGTTAATTCATGCTCGTCTCTTTATTTACCAACTCATTCTGATCATCCACATCACCCCCAACACCCTCTCCAACCCCTAAACGTTGCAGAAGGCCTTTGAAAGGTCACAAAATACACCTAAGGCATCCAGTTTACTCTCCCAAACGTTAAACACATGTTGTAGGAGTGCAACTCCAGCATCGGTAGTATTTCTACCTTTTCTGAAGCCATATTGGTTGCTATTTAATAATTTATTTACACTAAAGTGTGATAAAAGCTGATTTAACATTATTTTCTCGAAGATTTTACTTAGCCCTGGCAATATAGATATAGGTCGAAAATTGGAGGGGTCACATTTTTTGCCAGACTTAAACAAAGGAATGATTTTGCTAAACTTCATTAAGTTACGGAATCACGAGGGGTGATACAAGGGGTAAGAGAAGCCAAGCCTACTAGAACGGGGACCAGATAAAAGTCCTCACAAACTTATGAGAATTAAAAAAAGAACGGGGAGCGGTCTGCCGTACACACCAGTCTGTAATGCAGTACCGAGTCATGACTATTCGGATTCACCTATTATTTTCAAGGAGACGTCCTTGTGACACGGGCACCCCTTAGCACTCGGCACGGTCAGATCGCGGTAGCGGGCACCCGGGCGCAGACGACCCTTGGACTTTGCTTTCAGAAGCATTAGACCCTGCCCGCGCTTGATTTATTTCCTAGCCGGCCGATTTAGGCTAAGTGCCTTCCGAACTCACCCAATCTGCCCGGTAAAGATGTCTGGCCGTCAGCCAATAGCGTAGGTCTATTCAAAATATTTTTGGATCAGTTAACTAATCTATCAGCTTACATTACTCTCGATACGTGCCTTTTCAAAAGGTGAGTTGTCTTAATCACCAAGCTTGACAGGCGGTTGGATATTTTCTTAATATGCCAAAGTCACACGACACAATATTATACTGTATCTACGCAAAATTATGTTGAAGTCATTAACTTAGTGAACCCGACCTACTGACATCACAAATTTTAAAATATGCAAATTTCTAGTTGAAATAACTCTGAAGTTACTTTGGTGTGTACAAGACGAACTCGACAAGAATTATTACCCACGTGTAACCACGAATTATGTTATAAGCTGTTGCCTAAATAATTTGCTTGCGGTCCCCAGTTGACCCTCGTCATAGAGATTTCAGTGACGTACAGAGGGAATTTTTAAATAACATAGGTACAAGTGGTTAGCAAAGCGCAATATTTTATCAACAAAATTTTATCAGATACTAAGAAGGCTTTTACAAGGCTTTTACAACCTCGTAAAACTAATAATCTCTTATTTATTTGTTGAGAATGAAACAGGACAAACGGAAACATAAACCAATAATAATGAAACCATTTAAATTTTTATGTCATTGTTATTCAACGACAATTCGCCGTTTACTGTTGATTTTAATAACCGTCCAGCAAAAATTTGAAAAAAAAAATTTATTGTTCTATCTTTGCACAAAAACGTCGCGCTCGCGATGAGGCTTAGGCGGTCGCATGTTTATTTTATTTTTATTTTACAAATCTATGGAAAACTATAATAGCTAGAAGAAGAACTACGATACAATCAAAACAAATCAGATACAACCAGTTATGTATAAGTTTTCACTTTTTTTTGTTTTGGCCAATGGCGGAAATAAGATACTGGCCCATTTTGCAAAAGGTAAAGTTATTCTGGAAAGCGTGCAATGTAAATAATGCGAAAACAATGACATAAGAAATTTTATTATATTATTATATGGTATCCTTCAAATCTTACATGAGCCAGTCGAAAAAATTATTTCATGTAAGATGAAGATATTTTTAATAAGTCATTGAACTACATTGATGCGAGAAAATGCCATTAAAGGAATACTGACGCAATAAATACATTTGATTCGATATAAGACATTCACCGTATATCTGCACTTCCCCTTATCAGGTGTTTATCGATTTCTTACATATAAAAAAACCATCAATATGCTGTACGAACTTTTCTTTGATAGACAACGCTAATCTTTGATCAGTAAAGTTTATAAAGTTTATAGGAATGAGCTCAACTTTCCCAGTACCGACTCATAGCAACTCGATTCAAAGTAACTAGTACAAACAATTTACTTAGTGAAAGTCAAGAAAGTCAATAGTTATTATATATAAATTAAGGAAACTTGAAGGACGTTTGCCTCTGGCTAAATGACTGTATGCTGTGACGATAACGATATTATGGTTCTATTAAAGTTTAAAACTAATACGCACATAATTTTTACAAAGTCAAGCTATCCCTAAAAAATGAAAAGAAAGACAATATAATATTATCAGAGTAAAGCTATACTGAAATGAAAGACAAATTTGACAATATTACGATCGTTGCTGATAGTTTTATTTAACACCATAACCATTTTGTACATTAATTTCATTAAAATATTTTATTATTCTTAATGTAGTGTAACTATCCCTATTTTGGTAAGGGTTGTGTATGGGTAATATTTAATTTCCAAATTAAGGTAGGACCTAAAGATACTTATCATTTTGGGAATTGTCAGTGTTTTCTTAGTTTCCAAAAAAAAAATTTTAAAATTAACTACGAATGTTTTGGATTTTTTGGACGACCATTTGGATCAGCGGTAGTTAACGCTGCTTCTGAGCCATGGGTCGCGGGTTCGATCCCCGCACAGTACAAATATTTGTGTGCATGAACATGTCTGTTTGTACTGGTCTGGGTGTTTTCTATGGATTATAAGTATGTATTTACAAAAAAAAAAAAAAGTATATAAGTAAGATTATCGGTTGTCTAGTACCCCCATACGACAGGGTACTTAATACTACCTTAATTTGGGACTAGATGGCTCTGTGTGGCCCAGTGAGGCATGTCTTAAAAAAAATATTTTTACCGATCTTACTTTAGTTATGTAAATGAATAATAGTTGGTTTAATACTTAAATTTTTCGCAAGCCAACACTTTCTTGGACAGTATTCCAAACACAATAGATAATGTCTGCGAAAGTGTTAATGCTACATTGACGACTCAACTTGTGCCAGGCAGGCTACTGACACCACGCTACGTTTTACATATTTAAATGTGATCTCAAGTTAAATTGTACGTACTTAGCGTTTTGTATGAATAAATTAGAATATCGCTATGTTATTTTTAAGGTAAAAAAATACTGTTACTGTTTTTATACAGCGGCCGTGGTTGCTACTATGTTGTTCTTTCAACGGATGCAAAAATGAAGACATTTTCCGAGCTGAGTTTTCACGGCGTTAGCTGATTTCGATGTATTTTAGAATCGTTAGTCATGTATCCTTTATATGGTATTGTCATGTGGTAGGGTATTTATTTAAAAACAAAATACCAAGTCTAACATTTTAATAATGGAACTTTTAAACTTAACCGAAAGTGTCAATAACAGTAACCACAAAATAAATTGGCAATTTTGGGTAGGCGCCAAACGCAAACGAATAATAGTGATTTAAAATTGTTTATTAATTTTGTCGGTTAATAACTCAATGGGTTTCCCACGACTGTGTTACTTTTCCGGTAATAGAGGTAGGTAGCTTATTTTGCTATATTTCAGCTAATAATCAACAAAAAATTCATATACAGGGTGTTAGTTAAATAGTATAAATAGCCAAAACCAGCCTGTTAACATGTGTACATAATACTATGATGAAGTCAGAAATATGATATCAAATTTCTGAATTTACCTTAGTAATATATGTTAACATATAGGCATGTTTCGGCTTATTCTACCATTTTCATAACACCCTGTAGATACGTTCAGCCGTTCTGGCTTGATTGAATAACAAACATCCATCAAAACTATTGTAATTATATTGTATTGCATTTATAATATTAGTAAGATATTATAAGAAAAAGATTGATTAAAAAAATAGTCGTACAAACATACTGAACCTGATTATTAAGGTTATTCTTTTGCTATTCGGACTCCTAAAACTGCAACGCCAGTATAATCATTCATTCGCTCAGATTGATGATAGTCGGCTCTCTGTACATATAGTTTTTCTTTCGACGTCTAGTCGTTTGTCATTGTCGAGTCTGTCTTTATTATTCCCGTACTTTGATTGAAATCCATGAGTTGTCTGGGGAGATGGAAATCGAGCTAGACTTCTTTATTAATATTTGCTTTGCATTCTTTGAAAGGATACAGCCATTTTATGTTTATTTTTTTGTAAACAAATGGTTTATTAGAGACTTAGGAAACTTAGGTAATAAATGAAAGTCTGACTAAAACATTGCAGATTTAAACTGGATTTCATTAACTATGAAAGCACTTGACATAGTCTCAAATTATAGTAGGTATGATTGATAAATGAGTTATATGTTGTAGTTAAAATAATCATGATTTATATCGGCATATATTATTTTATGAAAATTTAGGTAAGAAATTAATAAATTTAGCAGTATCGCATAAGAAATATGTGATATTTTTTTCCCTTAATCAACCAATTATAGTTTACTATCGTTTCCGCGACTACGTACACGGGGATTTCGAATTAGAATTTTCCAAGAGAACCGTCCTTTCCGAAAATAAAAGTAGCCTATGTGCTAATGCAGCATAAAATGTATCTGCGTTCCATATTAAATTTCAATTCGTTCAACCATTACTAAAATTATTAGTGCAAAAGTTTGACGTTTGTTATTCAATCATGCAACTTTTGCATTTATAGTTTTAGTTAGATTGTAATTTCGAAGAAGTCACAATACTCGTATATTTCAGTGTTTTATCAACAGTTATTACAAAATCGAACGGTAATGTAAATAAAACCTCTGTCAAAGAAATATTGCTGCTAATAAACAAGTCGATATTGAGATTCAACAGGTGGGGCGGTATATTGATTTGGGTATTCTGGGACAGAGAGCAGAGGCTGTTTCAGACTGTACTTATTAATGATTTACGTTCTCTGAATGGTTGCTTCATCTAGCCAGTATACTTATTAATAACTGGGAATGTTTTCCCCAAACTATTTAAATTGAAACATTACACAAACACAACTCGTTTGACTGATGCATTTTTGGTCATGGCAAATTTTGTAATTTATGCCTAATTTGTCTGCTCAATAGGTTAGCAGTTGGAGCCAATAATAATTATTTTGTTGGGCAAGACTATCTCGCACCTTTAATAATAAACTGAAATAATTCAAAATTCATGATTGTTGGAGAAACGCGTATAAAGTTTTGCGTGTGTGACCCGGTCCACATTTTTACAAACTAACAAAAGAGCGAATACGTTACAATGATTCTATTATGTGATTTAAGTAACTAATGAATTTATCTATCGGAAGGTATAGCAATGTTGTTAATACTGTTAGTATTAATTTAAATGTAGTACTATGAAGATAACATTGTAGACATATTTCGTTTTATGATTAAAAGATTGCATATTATCTAAAATGTTATGTGGCATAAAACACGTTAGTGCACTTTGATATTAAAACATTAATTTATTATATTTGCGTATTCAGGTTTAATGCCTTATTAATATATTTAAAAGAAAATGCTTTGCTCTATTACTTAAAAAAGCTGTTTATTATTGAAAGGATAATGGTGATTTTTAAGAAAAGTCGTTTTTATTAGGAAATAATTATGGGTTTATTAAATAAGGAGATCTTTTTTAAATTTTAGTTTTCCCTTATTGAGAAACTGGAACAGAAAATAGTTTTCTTTTGTTATAAATTCGTATTTGTACTCGTACGTAAAACATAATTTAACATTACTTAATACTAATAGTATGTTTATTCTCACTATCACATTTAGTTTGCACTTAATTATTGCTTAAGATAAATAAAATAGCAGTGAAACTGCAGTAACAAAAATAAATCATCTAAAAAGGAACCTTATCGTGGCATCTACTTTCCTAATTATTCAGTCTTCTGTTAGATCAATCTCTAAAATATAAAATTACGAATTAGGTACCAGTATTTATATAACGTATAATAAACTAGGGCTATGCTCCGATAAAATAAAATAAATCACAAAGATACAATGTACCCTATTACTAGAAACTATAAAGATCTGACAAAATGTCCCCTAACATACTAAAAAAATGAGATCTTACAAAATTGAGCTATAAAAAAAATCATAATAAGAAGGAATCAATCCTTTTGTAAGAAGTTCCTTTAGATCCTTCTTTTTGTTAATACTTAATATTTGTCTTTCCGTGTAAGCCTGCTTAATTACTATGTCGGACTCATTCTTCATTTTCTTTCTTTTATTTCTTACATCTACTTCTTTAAAAGTTGAATTCTCATAGGAATCTTTATAGTAAAATGTAAAGGGATTTCCCTTGAACATCTGAAGCTGTTTTATGTCGTTCCAATTGACAGTTTGCCCGTCAGTGTTCATATTAAAGTTATATCCCCATTCTTCTTGTAGATTTTTAAGATCCATAAACATATTGTACGTCATCGCGTAAACATTAACAGGTGGGTTACTTTTTTTGGCAGATTTAATTAAAGTCACGTATTGGTCCGGGGTGTAAATTGGCCCCGATTTCAAATTTTTCTTTACTTCCTTTTCAATAAGGCTGTGAACACTGTCAGCCTCATTCTGCGTATGACCTTTTATTAGGAATTTATGAGTGATACTATTTATATTCAATGTTTGTATTGCATATAAATAAAGTGTTGTAATATATATTTTCTTTAAAAATTCCCAAACACATGTACCTATTTCTATAGCTCCACGTTTTGCCTCTATTTCCGTCCAAAAATAGCAGTGGACGTTATTATACGCATTTTTAGTGTCTTTATTATTGAGTTCCGTCATCGTGAGATTGTAGCTATTAATTTTTGATTTATAATAAAAAGCTGAAGTATCCCCTCTAGGACATTGTAAGACAGCTTCTAAGTCATAGACTACCACTATATTATCATTATCAGCCTTCATTCTATCATTTAATTTTTCCATTCTACTTAACTCTTTTTCTTTTAAGTGGGCACGGTATTTGGCTTCTATGAGCAATTTTTGATTGTGGTCAGAATTCTCATAACTGGTGCATAGATCACACTGATCTTTTTTAGGACAGTAAAAGCTTAAGTTATACTCAGTGGTAAATATCTTGTAATAAGTTATATAGTTTCCGGTGTCTTTACCATTTTCCGCTTGTGACTTTGAGAAATCTCTATATAGATCTTTAATGGTCTTTCCACCGGGAATATATTCTTTGGTAGTTTGTGCTCTTAGGTAATGGGATTCCATTCGAGGAATGGACTCGATATGCGTCTTTATATCTGTCACTAAATCTGGACTTAGTGTTTTATTATTGCCGTGTTTACCACGCCGTTCTTCCAATACAAAACCATTCTCATTAGTATTTGTCCTTATTGTATGAATCATACGGTCTGTTACGTCTAAAGTATTCTTGTAAAAGGTTTTACAGACTCTAATCTTCTGGCCTTTTACAGTCAAGAAAAATGCTTTATTAGGACGACGTGGATTTTCAGCATTGGTATATTTATATTTAGGCTGAATATCGATCATACAAGAATTGATAAATAACCTTTGCTTACTCAGATCTCCCAGTTTCCAGAAGTTACTAAAAATATCATACCGCTCCGTATCATCTATTTTTTGAGAACAGTTTAGCTTGCAATCGATACATGGAAGTTTTAAGTGACGAGCTGAGATGATTTTGTTTGACTTTGCTAAAGATCTGTAAGATGCACCTTCATTGCGTAATTTCTTAGCCCGGTTTTGTTTCCATTTGTTAGGGTTTTTCTGCCTTTTGCGTCCTTTTTTGGTATTTTGATCAGATGAGTCAGTATCAGAACTCGAGTGGTTTAAATTAAGCGGGAACAAATAGTTACGAGTGTGGCGAGAAGCATTAGCAAATTTATCCTCGAAATTGTAAGTCGGATCAGTTACGTCGTCGTCAAGGTCACTCTCATCTGTGTACTGAGGAGATACTACAATTGGTTCATGTGTTGCATAAATTCTTTCAGGTCGCCTGCTACTTTCATACTGTGTCTGAAAATAATATATTTATTACGTAGTAGTATAACGTAAATTCAAAGGAATTAGATGTCTATTAGATTTAAATTTATAATAATATTACGAGTACATCAACTTGGCTGTCCTCTTGCGTGGTGGTTATCTTGTTAACGTCTGATTCAGGGGTACGACTAATTATATCGACTTCATCTGTTTGTTGTCCGCCACTAGCATGCGATTGTTTAATAGGTTCAGGTTCCGATTCAGAAGATGATGAGCTGCTAGACTCTGAAGAAGAGCTGCTGGAATCTGCAGTTGAGCTCGATGAATTTGAGGATAGAGACGATCTTTGCGTAATTGGTGCATTTGTGATAACTTCATCAGCATCAGAGGAAGTGTCGCTATCATAGTTCGGCACAAGACTAATTTTAGTTTCAATGACTGTATTTTGTTCATCCTGTAATAGAATTAATATTCTTTACTCACTAGTAATACCAGAGCAGGTCACAAGCCGCTCCGGCTTCGCACGGAAAAAAAGATTGCTGAAATGGTTAAACATAATATGGCCTAAAGCTCTCAGTGTTAATGATATTAATATAATGGTAAAAATACTTCTGAAATCGGTCGTGTAGTTTGTGAGTACGTATTCGTTACAAACATATTATAATATAACGATGAATTCGCGTGGTGAAATACTTTACTAAAACAATTTCGATACAAAAAGTTGGAACGCCTTCTGAGATTACTGAAAACTTAACCTATTGAGTAAATTGGCTTTATAGACGGTACATAATAATACTATTAATAATTTTCCTTACAGCGTTATTGGTGTCCTGTTCAATGCATTCCGAAATAGATGGCGCATCAATTATTGCTTCCTTTCTGTGAGACGCATCATCCTTTGTTATTAGCTCAACAATCCTTCGACCTCTCCACGACGACGTCATAACTAGTGAAAAGTGGTATCTGATTAATACAAAAAAGAATTAATTTTAGGAAGTGAAACAAAAAGTTACCTTTAATTTACAATAAAATGCAATAACGCACAATTTAAATATGAATGTACAAAATATTTTGTAACAAACTGAACTAAACCCGAATATATTATTTGATTTCGAAAATGTTTAATAATAAAACGTAACAAATCATACAAATACGAACAACATGCCATATTCTTTAATCATATAATGAAATAAGTCTAACTTTTGTGTATTGAAATTAACAATATTTAAAAAGAAAACGCAATATCTCGAAAATATTCACTTTAATATTAAATTACAAGAAAAGCAAGCGCTTACCTGTTAATGATAAAACGCACTAATAGGTTTTACACAGCCACGTACGTGTCCTTCTCGAAACTCTGTCGGCGTAACACTGAATGGCGCCACTTTTCGACTAGCTTATTGGCCGGCTCCGTCAAAACGAAAGAGACGAACGATCACTTATTTCACTTCTACATGTGCAAATCGAGCGCTTGTAAGACTGATCGTATTTGTTCACCGGTTTTATTGCGTTTTATGATAAAAAGTCAAAATTCAGTTTTTTTTACTTATTTCGGTTTATTATTAAAGGTGCGATCTGTTAATCGAAAAAACTTCGAATAAAAACTTCAATAGTCTATCTTAGGATTTTAATCCATATCTTATAGCTATTTATATTTTTTATCTTCTGCTTTTCCCAAGTGACATCGTAGCACGTAAACGAAAACTTTAGTGAAAGAATAACCTTGGTAGATAAACTGGAAAGACTAGTCGCCTGGATAGCTTAACGTTGTGGGCACTAATCCTACTTATAGAAGTCGAAAAAAAAGGAAACGCTTTCAATTTACACTCGCAGCTTATGGTTTTTTTTGTAAGTGCAACTTTTATAATCTGTTTGGATATTTTTTTTTATTTAGTGCTTCTTAAGTCTAGCTCTTAGTAGGCCATACTTGACCGTGATGTGATGAAATATGCTGTTTTGTTAATAATGGAGACAATTATATCTGATGGTAAGAGCTCTGTAGCTCTTAATGAGCCTAATCCACATAAAAATTTTTGGCTAATCCAAATGAAAATTTAATACGTATAGGCAAATATTATAGCACATATTATAACATGTGGGTTTTTTAATTTTCTTGTTTCATTACTACACAAAATATTTACCACGTAACGTTGTTTATTTATTGTATTAATTATTTTAATGTAAAAAATAAATAGGATTTACCTTTCCGACATTTCGATCCGAAAGCACGGGCTGTCTGCCCGAGACCATGATTCGTGCAATCGGATCAAAACGTCGGGAAGGTAAATACTATTTCACATATAACATGTATTCTTTAAATTTCTCTTTCTCTTATCAATTAGTCATATATATATATATATGTTGTACCTCCAAAATGACGGGTCTACTCGTGACCACAAATGCTGTAAAGTGTTGGAATCGTCAGGTTTAATTAAAATGTAATGAAATTCGTAAATTTATCTTTCGTTTCAATGTATAATGTTCGCGTTAATTCAGAAAACCAATAATATCCGCATCACTTCTGCTACAAAAATACCAACCTCTTCCAAGCTAATGCTCTAAAAGACTTCTGCTAGAAGAATACCGACAGCAGCGTCTTTTCTTTACCGTTGTAACAATTGCAAAAACCTCCATTTAGAGATGCTTAAAAATGTCTACGTAAACAGACAAACAACAAAACGCCCCATTGTCGATACTTAAACTACTACCACAGTCTATGAACCATACAGTCGTTCGACGAAGACGTCTAGACAGGGCAATTGTGCGGGGTGTGAGGGGCGAGACGCGGGAAGGCCGAGCCCGAACTGCGAACAAAACGATGTTAGCAGTTCGGGACACAGCATTCAGGGCTAACAAATGTTTGTGTTTTAAATTATTTTATATTTGTTTGTTTGAATTTATTGGAATGCTGATATCGAATGATTCGAGATGGTGAATTTTTTTAATAAGATAAATAGTTGTCAATTTCGAGGTTAATTGGGCTGCTGATTACGAAAATGCTATCCTTTTTTAAATTCAAGATGGCAGACGTAATTTTTTTTAATTTGATATGAGTGTCAATTTTGAGGTTCAGTGGGGTGCTTCGGATATGCCATCCTTTTTAAAATCCAAGATGGCGGACGTATTTTTTTATAATCTGATATGGGTGTCAATTTTGAGGTTCATTGGGATGCCGATTACCAAAATGCCATCCTTTTTAAAATCCAAGATGGCGGACGTATTTTTTTATAGTTTGATATGGGTGTCAATTTTGAGGTTCATAGGGGCGCCGAGTACCAAAATGCCATCATTTTTAAAATCCAAGATGGCGGACGTATTGTTTTATAATTTGACATGGGTTTCAATTTTGAGATTCATTAGGGTACTGATTACGAAAATGCCATCCTTTTTAAAATCTAAGATGGCGGACGTATTTTTTTATAATTTGATACGTGAAACTAAATGTTCACTTTTGAGGTTCATTGGGGTGTTGATTACGAGTGTTTATCTGCAATAAATTTTTTTTTTATATATTGTTTACTTTTGACAACCCTGGCCGTCACGATACTGTCTAGACGATGTCGGCATTTTCTATGAGATCAAAGGCGTCGAACGACTGTATGGATCATAGACTGTGCTACTACGGTCTTATTCATAAAAAATATTTGCAATTTAAAACAGGTTTACTAAGGGTTTATTAGACGGTCAATAAAAATCTTATTCATAAACAATAAATAGAATAGAATAGAAAAGAATTTTATATGTCTATGAACAGGGTATACAGTAGATTTAAATAATTGTAACATAGGTTCGTTCGCCTATCCAGCCATTAACAATAGCATGCAAACACATGTGTCTGCAATACAATACAATAGGTAATTTTAAACATAAATAATTTACAATGTTATAAGCAGTTGTACAAATGTTACAATATTTATATTAATCAAATCATGCTTAGAACCTATTTTGATAATAAGGGCTTTACAGTTTAAATGTCGACAACTGTTGGAGCAGACAAATTCTGGAGTGGAGACCGCGTCTAAGCAAGCGTGTGTACGAGTATAACGCCCTGCGACTCGATGGACTGATGACCTTAGGTGAACTGTTGGCAGCGGCTGGATGGGGAAAGCCTAGGATATAGAATTGTGGCGTTACTTGAAGGAGGTCTACGTCCAGCAATGGACGGTTAATGGCTGTTGATTGATTATATAATAATATAATTCTTAAGACATGCCTTACTGGGCCACACAGAGCCATCTAGTCCCAAATTAAGCTACTATTAAGTATACTAGTAATACTAGACAACCGATAAACTTACGTATATAAGGTTGTCTGGAAGAGATCGCTCATAAGCGATAAGACCGCCTATATTGTACATATTTCTGTGTAAAATCATCTGTTAATAACTTTTTTTATTTGTGTACAATAAAGAGTATTCATTCAATCATTACTTTGTTTTTTGTAAATACATACTTATAATACATAGAAAACACCCAGACCAGTACAAACAGACATGTTCATTAATTTTAATGATTAATGATTGATTTAAGTATCGGGCCAAGATCTCGGGGTCCTAGGTTCGATCCTCGGGTCGGCCAGCAAGAGTTTCAAATTTTCGAACCCTGCTCGGTTTTGTAACCGCGAATCCGTATTTGGCAAGCGTAGCGATTATGCATGTACCCATCGTTCGCCCTGCAGTGGGATGAATATAGGCTATTTTTCTTTAAGCAGACTGATGTAAACTATTTACACTGTGTTCCGCTGGTGTGTGGGAGAACCAGTACCTTCGGGTAAGCGGGTAAGCTCCATAGTTAATGTTGTCAAGAGCAAGCCCATTATTTATAAAAAAAAAAGATGAAGTTGATAATATTATTCATCTGTCTGTCTGACATTGGTTTATTTTTTGGAAAGTATCTTCTTTTATCAAATGTCAATTTTGTGAAAATCTTTAACATAAAACGGTTTTCTTGTAAAATACATCTCAAGAGAAACGAATAAGCAATTGGGTTACTTACTCTACTGATAGCAGGTGGGTAGGCGGAAACGCTTGTCAGCTCCTAGCGTTGACAAGGGTGCTTTCGAGAACTTTCAACTTGCTCGGCACTGTCTTTATAAATTTATTGAATCATTTTGCGGCGCTTTGAGGCGAGCTACGGTTTTTAAGGACTATTTACGCATTTAATGTTATTGTAAGATAAATAAGATTTAATGGGACTGCTAATAGCGGATGCCTTTGGAGATACGTAAATTGTAAGTAAAAGTTGACCACGCTTGATACTATTGAATCATTCAACTTTAGCTTTGCCTTAGGTACGTGCCTTGTGGTTCAGACCTAAAATATAATAGGACTACCTCTTATGGTACCGTAATATTTGGTATTTCCCTGCACGATATAAACGGACAGTAATAAGGCAATCCGTAAGAAATCTAAGATACCGACATCGCCCAAAGAATTGCTGATCTGAAGTAGCAGTGGATGGAGAACACAGATCGAGAAACTGATGGCCGTTGGGGCGGAAAGTTCCTGAAGAGGAAGCCGCGCACCGGACGACGATCTGTGGTTAGACTCAATACCAGGTGGATAGACAATCTGGTGAAGGTCGGGGAAAGCCCATCTGGAGCGGGATCGAACTTTGTGGAGAAACTGGGAGAGGTATAGGTGGTGGTCCAGCGATGAGAGTAATTTAGCTGAAATGATCATGATTTTAGTTTTATAGGTTTTGTAAGGCTACTAAATGAGTACTTCCAGAAGAATCAGGCTATGGCATAATCCTCCTATTGGAGAGGCTACACAGCTGTGGACTAATGGGGGCTAACAATAATTTGCTTTACATGATTTTATTCACATTCATACTCACTATTTATAAACATAATGTTAATATGGGCTGGTTTTGGCTTTGTAATAATCTTTAACCTAACACAATGTAATTGTTGAAGAATCTTTATATTTGTATTCAACAATAAAAACGCCTACTCGTACAGTATCTAGCGCTCGAACACTGGTCAGAAAAAGCTGCCTTTTTTAAAGCGCAGTTACAAAAAAAACGTAATCTTAAAATACATTTTAAACTGATTAAGAAACGGTGGAAACGGTGTCGAACAAATAATCACCAACATTTAACATTTTGTCAATCTCCATAATGTAATTTATGAAAAAAAACACAGATGAGGAATCGAAAGATATTTGTAGAATTTTGTTTCATGAAGTCTTTAAGGTATAAATAAGGTAAATAAGGTATAATAAAAACGGTGGCAGAGGATCCGCATGCACCTATTTTGGCATTTCTTGCGGACAATGACCGAGTTAGCTAGTGATAGCTTTGCTGGTTGGTGTCCGCGGGAGATGCCTCCCAGGTACATGACTTATTAAAGTAAGATTAAATTAAAATCATCATCATCATGTCGTCCACACCGTATCCGGTGACGGCGACTCCTATAAATTACGCTGGTGGGCTCTAATATGGCTGGCAAAACCGAATTTGGTTTTAAAGACTCGGTTGCAAGATGCACAGTATAATTGGCCAGCTGAATCGTATGTATAAGAGTAGGTGGGTTTTTGCCTAGTCTTCCGTATTTGGCGTTTCGCATCAAGGTCTTCTAGACGCTCAGATTCAAAACGGTCAACACTTTTGTGAATGGTTCGACGCCATTCCGGTCTTTGACATGCAAGACTCTCCCAACTCCCACTTGGTATATGACAAGCCACAAGATTGCGTTTGAGTACGTCTTTATAGCGAAGGTATTGCCCGCCTCGTTTCCGTTTTCCGTTTGAAAGCTCAGAGTAGAAGACAGCCTTCGGCAGTCTGCTATCGGGCATGCGTAGGACGTGACCGCTCCATCTCAGTTGATGTTTCATTACAAGAGCTTCAACTCCAGACATACCTGTGCGACGCAATACCTCAGTGTTTGGAATTCGGTTCTGCCACTTAATGCGCAAAATGGATCTTAGACATCTGAGGTGAAATGTGTCTAACTTCTTGATATCTGCTTTATAGCAGCACCATGTCTCCGATGCGTATAGTAATGTAGGCAGAACAATCGCTTTGTACACTAATATTTTAGTTTGCAATTTGAGGTCGTGTGAATTCCAAACACGGGCCCTAAGTTTGCCAAAGGCCGCTGCAGCACCTGCTAATCGGGCTGGTATTTCTGATTCTAGTGTGTTGTCATGCTTTAATCTGCTGCCTAAGTATTTGAAGTATGGTACTTCCTCCAAAGTAGAGCCATCCAGGTTGATAGCGGATTGGTCAGCAAGACAACCACGAGCAGGTTGTTTTAAAACCTG
This sequence comes from Anania crocealis, assembly GCA_949315895.1. Taxonomy (NCBI): domain Eukaryota; kingdom Metazoa; phylum Arthropoda; class Insecta; order Lepidoptera; family Crambidae; genus Anania; species Anania crocealis. The sequence goes on from OX438864.1 coordinate 12,499,903, forward strand.
AGTTTTGCTGGTGCTTATTATCAGGCCAAACCTGTGGCACGACGCGTGTAATGAGTCTACACAGGCTTGAAGAGACTCTATTGAGTCGGCCATAAGGCAAACATCGTCGGCATATAAGACGTCCAGAACAGAGAGCCTGGAAACTTGTCTCCTAGCTCTGAAACGGGATAGATCGAATATGTTCTTATCGGTTCTAGAGCTAATTTCAATTTGACTATTGCAAGTCCTAACCGCATCCCGCATAACAAAGGCAAAGTATAGAGAAAACAGAGTGGGAGCCAATACACAGCCCTGTTTCACGCCACTGGTTACTGGTATTTGGTCTGAAAAGTCATTTTCATGTCGAACTTTAACTGTCATATTGTCATGAAACTGACGTATCAAGTTTAACAACTTTTCAGGACAGCCAGTTTTCTTTAGCATTATCCACAGGGCTTCACGCGGGACTCTGTCAAAGGCTTTCTCCAGATCTACAAAGCACATATAAAGAGGACGGTATTGTTCCAGGCTCTTCTCTTGGATTTGCCTCACGACAAAGATAGCATCCACCGTACCTCGGCCTGGGCGGAAACCACACTGGGTCTCGGGAAGTATGGTTTCTGCGTGCTGGGATAGACGAGTGTTTATAATATGGGCTAAGATTTTTCCAGCTACTGAGAGTAGAGAGATACCTCTGTACGAACTGCAATCAGCGATGTCGCCTTTGCCTTTGTACAATTTACAGATGGAGGCATCTCTCCAATCTTGCGGAACTACTTCATTCTCCCATATTTTTAGGATAAGTTGGAATAACCTGTTCTTAACGTGAGGGCCGCTGTATTTGTATAATTCAGACGGTAAACCATCTACCCCAGGTGCCTTGCGATTTTTCAGTCTCCTCAGTGCCTTCATAAAGTCATCAAAAGATGGTGGTTCCGCCAAGTCATCAAGTACCGGTAAACCTTCGAGGCTATCAATAAGCAACAAGTCAGCTGTCTGTGTACTAGGGTTAAGAACGTCATTAAAATGTTCTGCCCATCGGGCAAGAACATCTTTCTGTTCAGTAAGCCGTTGTGTCTTGTCCTTGTTGTAAATTGGAGCTACCTTCTTAGTTTTTGGGCCGAAAATAGCTTTGAGACCCTCAAAAAATCTACCAGACTGATTGGTATCAGCATAGCGCTGGATTTCATTGGCTTTTTCTACCCACCATTTATCTTTGAGAGCACGTACTTTTACTTTTAGACTATGATTAGCATTTCGCCGCTCAGAGATGTCTGACGAAAGAAGAGTACGTCTGTGGTCCTCAACGAGCTTTTTGATTTCCACTTCGGAATCATCAAACCAATCCTGATTTTTCTTTTCCGGTTTCCCAATAACTCGTGAGGCACAGGTGAGAAGGTTGTCAGCATATGAACGCCACTGCTCATCAATAGATATACCCTCTTCCGTCTCTGGCATACTAGTGCAGAATGCATCATCTAGCTCTTGACTTAAATGCGAGTTGCGAACAAGCTTTTCACAGTGTATTTTTGCCGGGATCTTGTGAGATGCTCGACGTGGTGCTTTTAATTGGAATCGTAGTTTTGATCGGACTAGCCGATGATCGGTCCAGCCCTGAGCACCCCTCATTACTCGAGTGATAAGTACTTCACTGAGGTCTCTCTTGCGTACTATCACATAGTCTAGGAGGTGCCAGTGCTTAGATCTTGGATGCATCCACGTGGTCTTGAGCTTTTCTGGCAATCGGTAACAGGTGTTAGTAATTGTAAGATCAAATTCGGCACAGAGAGTAAGAAGATCGAGGCCATTAGCGTTGCATTTACCAACACCGTGACGACCAAGAGCTCCACTCCAAGCCCTATAATCGTTACCAACTCGTGCGTTAAAGTCTCCGAACAAAATTATCTTGTCTGTGGATGATATCTTAGTCAGGACTTGATTCAGCTTGCTGTAGAATTTGATTTTTTCTTCTTCTGGAGAGGGCAGTGTGGGGGCATATACACTTATGAGATGTAGGTACCGCATCGATGACAACGGAAGTCTAAGTGTTATTATTCTGTCATTTATGGCTTTCGGTAGTTCTTTGAGTGTTTTTGCCAGTTGATTCTTTACAGCAAACCCAACCCCACTAGCCGCTCTCTCAGTACTTGGCTTCCCGCTCCAGTAATAGGTGTAGCCTCCCAGCCGTTCGCATAGCTCTCCCGAGTCCGTAAGATGGGTTTCGCTTATTGCGGCTATATCTATGTTATATTTGGCCAATTCTCTTGCGATTAGGGCCGTCTTTCTCTCCGGACATAAGTTTATGTCATTGTCTAAAAGAGTACGAACGTTCCACGTTCCTATAATAAGGTCTTTAAGTTTAATTTTTCGACCGCATTAAGATGGTGAACAAATGACCGCGGTTAGCCATCTGCTTTGAGAATGAGACGGGCTATTTTTAGGCCACCTTTTCTAGGCCCCTCCCCGGATTGGGGAAAGCAGAGCGCTCCCTGAATAGGGCTGCTTTGTCATTGTCTGAGCTGCCGAACCGGTCCCTCGCCTCGATCGGGACCCAGAACGACCATCACCAGACAACCGCCTACGTGCAGATGCCAACTAAGGTTTGGACACACCGATCCTCCCCCCACCATCGGCTCTCCATCGCCGCAGGGCTTGCGCTCAAGACCAGGAAACATGCAGGAGTCATCTGCGCGTGAATATATTTAAGTGCATAGGCAGTTGCGCAGGTGCGGATCCACTCTCTCGACCTCAGCCTCCTGGTGCCAGTGGACCGGATGGCCGATACGACCGGCAGAAAGCAGAGGTTGCAGGTGATTGGCCACACGCCACTATGCGGATCCTGGCGTGCGCCCTTTGAGGCACTTCCCCTGTGCCTTGCCACATCGCTGTAGAAACCGGATGCGTTTGTCTACGAACAGTGCTCGCCTCCTACACCGAAGTGGTCTTGTGTAAAAGCATGGCGGATCAACCACAGACTGACTGCACTGGTAGTGTAACCTACCAGCGGGCGGTGGGGTCGTCACTTTCCTACGCCTAAAAGCTAAATTAAAATATGTATATACTAACACCTACTTTTAAGTTTCTGAATTAGTACTAACCCATGGACATATGTTGCCCGCAATAAATATATAATAATAATAATAATAACCCCGCAGGGCAGCTTGTGGCGAGCTGTTGGGCAGTAGCGACCCCACGAACCTGATTGCTCCCGGGAGTATCCCTGTTCCTCACCTCTGGCTTGCCTTCATTGGTCGGTCGGAGTGCACACTGACGAGGAACATATCTCCCACCTCTTGCTTGCCTTCATTGGCCGCCTTGAGTGGAGAGTCGCTAGAGAAGAAATGCTCGGAGGAAGGAAGTATTGCAGTAAGATGCTTGTAGGGATCTTGAACGGATTACCGGGATTGTCCTGAGAGCCGTGTAATACCTCTCCACTCCTCAAGCACCTCAGGCTATGTTGCCCCCTTGTCGCTACGTCACTATGTGCTAGCGGCCGTTTTCGGGGGCCCATTAAACGAGTGTGCAAGTCACCCTCTGCCATTTTATCCGTGTTAGTAACATAGGTCAGGCAGGGGCCATAGTTCTTCCATAGTCCCAGTTACCCAGTCCACTAGCACCCAAACCCATAGCCCAGTATCCTTTGTATCCACATTCTACAATAGTCCTGCAGTGACCGGGGGTTGTCCTTGGACGCATTTATATAGTGCGTACAGGAATAATCGTCGGTCGGTGTCACATCACATCGTAAAGATAAATGTTGTCTAACAGGCCTCTGCGAGTTGGCTTCGGCCCCTCGTACGCCTTCCAAATGTCCGGGACTCCATAGTCCCGTGATCGGAAACAGACCAACATAATAATAATAATAATAAATATTTTAATTATCCCTGTAAACTTATGAGATATATGCTGTGTAAGGCAACTGTCATTTCATAATAATGTTGCCTCATTATAATGATTACACTCATTCGATAAAAAAATGCCCAAAAATAAAAATATACATGACGTGTTTCTCAGTTGTGACGGAATATTACATCAAGTAACTGCAGGAATATGTAAAAAACTTTAAAATGCCGTGTATGTGACTTGTAAAATTATTTATTTGCAGTGGATACATAAACGGATTTTCGAATTATGAATAGTTAAAAAAACTTAATTAATAATATGTAGCATCAAAATTTTATTTAACAAAAATAAAGTTGTAAACCTATTTTTGTAAAAAAAATATTTGAATTGAGTTAAGTTTTCATGGTGCTTGTTGTGGTTGCGAGTATTATAATTAAAATCACTTCAGTGTAGTAATAACAATTCATAAAGAACTATCTCTGTAATCAAGATCATGTAAATCTTATATTCGATTACTATTCTTTTAGCCCTTGGCTGCATCTATAATATAATTAGTGGGACAGCAACATGTCGTCAAGATATGCTAATGAAATTGTCGTCAATTCGAAGGGGAGCTCTGAAAGCTGAATTAACGACTGTTTTAGAGCCTTAACGAGCCATTTCTTACTTTTACGGACATGATTTTAGTATTTCATTCCGAAATCGATCTTATTCCATTAGTCATAGCTTTTAATTTTGAAACTGTTTTAGAATTGCTTTTTGAATTAAGTAATGACATGATTATGAAGACAATATTCTCTTCTTCGTAACTATACAACGTGTTCTCTTTGTCATAGCCTAGTCGATTCCCCTTTTTGATTTTAGGCTCAAATTTCTGTGAAAAAAATATTATGAGCAATGTTATATGTTATAAACACACAGAAATGTTAAATATATTGGAGACACAATAGTTAAACATTTATTTCAAACATTTTTTTTGTCCTGATCAATAATTCACGTGAATTAGAATTAGAAAAAAAATTGTCAGAATTGTGATAATAAATGAAGAACTTTAAAAAGAACCTATTGATTGTTAATTTAAAACTGATTTAATTAAAATATGGAACATGATAAATACTTAGTTATCCGGTAAACTTAAAATATATTTACGTAAAATAAGAAAATACCATTGAATCGTTGTAACAACAATAAAATCTTGAGAATTTAGCATTCATTTGTAGCATGACAAAATAATACCGTTGAAGGCAACATCTTCCTCAGATCTAAACTTCAAGGTTCTCGTTTTCAAGTCTTGCGTTTTCAAGGTTTGCGATTACAGTACATCAAAGACGAGGCTTCATTAGGACGATGTGTAAACATTTGGAGGACACGGCAGTAGCTATTTTTTCCTGATATTTTATAAAGATATTTTTTGGTACGTACCTACGGTAAGGACATTACATAGGTACCTACAGCCTAGTGATGGAATTCTCGGAGTTCACTTAGGGCCCTAAGTTCTAATTCCAGTGTTAGCTTCTAGAGCTGGGGTTCTAGGAACGGATTCATACTAGGTAAGTAGGTTACTTGTTTGGCGATGAGAGATTATATCAAGAAAGGGAATTATTGATATTAAAAAAAAAAAAACAAAGCAACTTTAGAATAGGTTTATTCTGGCTATCTCAGAAGTAAATATTTTTCTCTATGCAAGCTACAAGAATAAAGAGAGAGTATGAAGGTACACTAGTGCCTACAGTTCCTTAGTGAAAATATTATCTGAAATTATGTAAAACGGCTCGAAAAGAACATTATAATTCCCGCATGCACGAAGTAATATATTTATATATATTTTAAAGTTCCGTTAGTCTATTATTTTAAGATTTTGTTGATGTTATTCCTATACTAGCTGTTGCCCGCGACTTCGTAAGCATCAATTTCTGTTATTATGATTGCGATTATTTTTGCATCATTTTCTTCATCTTTTCTCGATAAATGGACTATCTAACACAAAAATAGTTTTTCAAATCGTACCAGTACATCCTGGGATTAGCGCGTTCAAACAAACAAACTCTTTAGCTTTATAATATTAGTATAGATGTAGTTTATTTTATAAAAATATGTGACCACTATTAAAACAATTGGTGACAGTTTAACGCTTCAAAATTTTCTTCTCATCTTCTTATCATCAATGGATTAATAATTCAAACGTGCTGATTGGCTTCATTGCGTTGAACGATTACTTGGAGTAGTGTCAAGGATTCGTTGTCTAGTTGGACGTTTGGTGATGTTTCACATAGGTACTCACGCTGTACTTCTTACTCCACTGTTCAAGTACTTCTTTGTCTTAACAAATTCGGTAAGACAAAGAAGTAATAATACCTACCCCTTTCGATATCCCTAATAATGGTAATGTGTACTTAATCCTATATAGACTTATTATTTAATTGGGTTGTTATCTCGTTTGTCACAGGTATTGAAAATCCTTCTAATTAGGCTCAACAGTGTAGATATTATTCATAACAACTTCCATTCATGTTATTAATTAAACACATTCCGTACACGCGAAAAGCTGAAATATCCGAAACAGCAATTGAAAATTTGTTCGCCGTTGTTTATGCCGTGTTTATTCGACAAAGAACGTCAAAATTCATCGGCGTGTTTATGAACAACAAAATATTTAAACATTATTTGAATGAAATTCATTTTGTAATCAAAATACCTAGAATTCATTTGGAATTAATATTTAAATACGAGTATGATGAATTGAGGAACGAATTGCAGTGGATTTGTTTATTGATGTAATTTTTTATTTTTGGTACCTATATCACAAGAACACAGCTAAAGAAGGGTATCAATAAAATATATTATGATCTGAAGGTATACGTCCTTCCAACCGTTAAAATATAGGCTTCGGTCTTAAAAATAAGTTAAAACTTATTTATTAATTTAACATGCAATTATTTGAATAAAATAGGTACGTTAAGTATTTTTTATACATTGTAACACGTCAGAATTACCTAATTTTATTTTAAAACTTATAGTAAGTCAATTTTCATCTGAATTAAAGAGATTTTTATAGTAATTGCCTCGTTATTAGAAAAACTTTTACAAAATCATGCGCGATTTCGGTATAGGTACTCTGTAAAATTTAATACCTAAGGAGGATGCTACGGTAGGCGATCTATTATTAGATGTACTACTGCGTCTTAAATACTAGCAGCCACAGCACAGATAAACTTCTTTATTTGTTCTCTGCTAGTAGCATACTTAATAAGAACATTTGAAAAGTAAGGTTTTTATCATCATTTAGCCTACGTAAGTCCACTGCGAGACAAGGGCCACAACAATAGGAGTTTTTCACCAAAATCGCCACGCTTGGCAGGCGGGTTGGCAATCGAGGTTTGGCAATCGAGGTTTGGCAATCGAGATCACGCAGCTGCCAGTCTTCTGGCGTTATTCCTTCAGTCGACTGTTACGCACCTTCTCTTGCTATGGTCAAAAATTCTCAAGCTTTTATTTTGCTAATAGTAATAAGCCTCGTGTCTAAAACCACTAACAACCACGGACTAAAATAACTACTAAAATGACTAATAAGAAACTGTTGTATTTGTTAACATACGATAGGAAATAGGAATTCACATATCTTATAATACGTATTGGACTTAAACAATAACCAGTACCTATATCATACGTATAGAGTCTCCGACACCTACGATGTTTCTGAAGGTCGCTCTAGAATATTGTTAGCGCTTTGTTCTCTGTAGCCATTGGTTATTTGTTGTATGCACATACATTATAACATGGTTTGATACATAACTTTACTAAAAGTCATCTTTTTTTACCTCGCTTTTATTAGCTTGGGTTGTATCTATCTATGTATCTATGTATGTAATGGAATCTTTGAGCATAAATTTGACCGATTTCCAGAAGTTTGATTAATTTGAAACTTTGCACACGTATCAAGGACCGATGACAATGCAATAATTTAATAACAGTTTTCCCAGTTTTCCTCTGTAAGAGGGAGTAAAAGAGATAGAGCTAGCGCGCGATCTGTATCAATTATGTTTCCTGCATAGGTTTGGACTTACAGTCGGTAAAGAAGGAATCAAATCTTATAAACTAAACTAAAAAGTAAAAAATAAATTATAGTTTAAAAAACTAAAAAACCACGCTTTTAAAACAAATTGAACTAAAAAATTAAAAATAAAACTGTAGTAATCAATTGAAAAATTCATATTATTGTACAAAAAGCGTGGGGGGCTTGATTTAGATTGTTGTAAATATTTTATCAATAATTTACTATATCTGTGGATATCATAACAAGCACCCCACGCTTTTTGTACAATAATATGAATTTTTCAATTGATTACTACAGTTTTATTTTTAATTTTTTAGTTCAATCTGTTTTAAAAACGTGGTTTTTTAGTTTTTTTAAACTATAATTTTATGTAATAAAATTAAGTAAAAAACTATTTTTCCATTCAGTATAATAAAATAAACCGATCAAGTGCGTCAGGCCATTACGGTCCCGTATTATAATAAAATTTGTCGTTGCATAATTCCACAATGATCATAAATTTCCAGGTACCTGTTTTACGTATCTAATGTGTTTATCTGACTAATTTTTAAGGGAATTTGTCAGACAATTTCCTACTTCAAATACGTTTTCTAAGTTGGTCGACTGCTCCTAAACATGCAAACCCTACTCTGTAAGTTTTTCTGTAAACCACTTTACATGTGTGGGTGGTACCCTGAAATAATATGTGGCAAAAATTTCAGTAATAGAGTTATTTATCGGAAACTCATAATAAATAAGGTTCATGATATAAATCCCGAATCAAATAACTCTAGTGATAGTGACCTTGAAAGTTTAAATTTCAGTAATAAGTTTAAACTTCAGTACTAAAAAAAAAGTTAAAATACAAAAAAATAAGGCACAGATTATAATGCAGAAAATATTTTATATGCCTTTTAACCACAGTTATGTTCGGGTTTTAAAATAGTTACCTATTCAAGCTTCAGGGTCTCAGGGCTAGGCTCAGGCCTGTCTCCTCTCCCTCCACGTGTTCCAGTTCAATTATCTAGGCCAGTCCCTCGATCCCTATTTCTTTCCTTCCCGCCATCTGCGTCTTGGTCTACTGCGCCTACTATACTTCTTCGTTTTTATGTTAATAAGACAAAAATCATTAATGTAACATGAAAAAAGTCAACGATCTTACTGATATGCAGTGATTTTGTTAGAGTACTTCTATTTCATATTTGCTAATAATGAATACCTACATCTTTCTTTTATTATTATGAGCTGGCGAGGTGACAGTTTTTAATGGAAATCATCTTATAAAAAATGTTCTGATCGTTTTCTAAATGAAAATAGTTAAGACCTAAAACCGAATTATGCTCCACATAATATTTAATAATGAGTAAACGAAGCAAGATGAGAGAGTTATCAAATTTAATAAAAATAACTGGTTACACTTTATAAATATACAGATGGTTATATAAACTTGAAAAATTATGTCTAAGGCGGGACCCAAAGCCGCATCTTCTCGCATGCCGGGCCCGCCTGAGACATAATTTTTCAAGTTTATATATTGATATTATAATTGCAATTTAATTGCTAAAATATCAAAAAAAGTATACAGATGGTTGTCAAATTCCATAAATGAAGAATAAAGTATGTAACATATTGTGTCATGTGGTGCTGCAACATAAAAAAATGGCACCACCTCTTTTATTTATTTGGAGGCAACTAAAAAAAAAACTTTTAAAAGTAGACAGGAAGTAGCGTTTTTTTTTACGTAGACTGAAATTAGTAATGATGATGTATGAACAATCTGTCTGTGTACCAACAATTTTAGAACACTTTCTTATCTGACTGTACTACAAACTGGTTACGCTTCCAATATAACACCTGGATTTGTAAAATCCGAAGATTATTGAAAAATGATCCCCGGTCCGCTTCAAGAAATGGTTTTCGATTTGACGGAAAACCCGGCAAATCTTTTAAGGTTGGATTTGCAACGAAACTCCTATAAAATCTTATAAAAACACGCCTGGGGCGATTCTTTATAAATGTATTTCTGACTAAAACGGTTTAAAGCCCGAAGGTTTGTTAACATGATTTTAGGGCAAGATTTAAGTGGTAATTGTAATACCATTTTTCCTTGTACGTTAACGAAAAATACATTTCAGTATCTTCTCTTACTTCAAAGAATTCATTGTTTTATTACACCCTACAAATGACATACAACTTTATTTACATGATTTTTGAATAGCAAATACTATATTCATACCAAAAACTATTAATGTTTTGAAGATTGAAATTAAACTGTTTCTTTCAATATCTTGTAAAAAGTTTTTTTTAGTAAATTTAAAAATGCAAATTGAAAATTTTACCTACTGAAATGGTTTGCAATTACTTTTAAATTTAAACAGTACTTTTTTAACCTATTTTGTCATACTCGTATTTCATCTTAATATTTTTTAGGATTTTTGAAACATGGAATCTTTTTACTTCAAGTCAAACTTATCTGGATTTAATGCAATTATTTAAAGGTAATATCTGTCTGCCCGCCATCATGATTCGTTTAATCGAGTTGGAACGTCAGGATAAATACTATTTCAGCTTTAAATAATTGCATGGAAATCCAGTGTAATGTTCAGTTTTGTGTAAAACAATGCAATAAAACAAGATAAATTTACTATAAAAACCAAATCCCGCGTTAAGACGCGTAAAAATTACTTGAATTCCTCACAGAAACCTTAAACTGATATTCGAGCCCAAATCAAAAATAAACAATATTACTTCTCTTATAGTTTGTAGTGGATTTTTGCTAACATTATGCCTAATGATAGCAAAATTTGTTTTAAGTATTTTTTTACAATACGTATCATATCATTATTATCATGAGCATGCCGAAGTCGGTGAACAATTAACTACTTCGCTAAATTTGATAGTTGTTACATTTGATAGTAAACCATATCAGCTTGAAATTGGTAATAGGCAAGTAAGTACCTACTTTCCATATAACCTAACCAATTTCCCTACCACGCCGTTCAAGGAAATTGCTTTGCATACAAGTGCTGCAGAAAGCAAACAACGCGGTCTTGACCTGCTGAAATCATATTATGTCCCCATCGATAACCGAGTTACACCCGTAACGATGCCACCTTGACCTATATATATAGCCTTGAAATACATCTAGATTAAATTGTTATTGAGGTATATTTGTCTAAGAGAACATGTGTTAAAGGAATTACAGGCAAGGTTTGACTAGGATTGAAGTCGAATACTTAACAAACCAAATTCTCACTAAGAATTAACTGATAGGTACACAGAAAAGCCTCAGTATACCTATTATGTAAAAATGTGTGTTTTTGTTAACGATTTTGGTTCCTTGAAATGATGCGAACACATGTGAGTCATACGTTAAAATGAAAGTTTTGTTTACGGATTAGAATGGCATTCAAAAGGCAGGATTTTGGCTCAACACACAAATCATTAAATTATGATTTGATTAACCCTGATATGTATTTTACAACTATCCGTCCTTTCTTCTCCTAAAATTGTTTGTCCGACAATCGTTATCCATAACAAGTCTGAATTTTGTTTTCTTGTAATTATCTTTATTCCTAAAACTATTTTGTTATAAAATCGAGTAAGTAAATTTAAAATGAAATAAAGAAGTACCTATACAGGCTTTCTTGAGTATATTGCGCTCCTTAAAAAGCACTAAATATTTTTGCTACCTGTAATTTAAAAATTGTTACATTCCCGTTCCAATTAACTTCCCATTCCTTTTCTAGTTATTTAAAGGAATGACTCACTAGGTAAGAACTACTAGAGGATCTTTTCAGGGTCTCAAACTGTCTATATATCTAATCTTATCCAAATCGGTTTTTCTTTACTCAATACACATAACTTTCAGTTAGCATTAGTTACTCATGATAGTTACTTGTGATAGGTACTCCTACCTACTCTAAACATGAATCAACAACTTTTTTTTTAAATATTGCGAATCCGTTAGGTACATTAGAATAAAAAATTGACAAAAAATATTAATAAAACCGAAGATTTTATCAATTAATTTAGGATGTTTGGTGTCAGAGTTTTCAAAGTGGCCTATTACTGGCATCTGACGAAACTTTTTTTTATGACTTTCATCTTGCGACAAAAGTCTGGACCAACTGCTTAACGTGTCTTCCCTTATTGACCCACATCATTTAAGAAAATATCGTTTTCTGAATTGACATAATCAAACTCTACGTAATAGGCGGACAACCCCTCAACTAAATCAACCGGGTCGTCACAAATCAAGTTAACTTCGTATTTATATCTTTATTTTAATAATTTAATTTTTCTTTTGAATCACAGACCAAAATAATGTTCCTGTATCGAATTTGAAGAATAATCATTAAAATGCTACATTTCATTTGAAACTTACTAACACTTTTAAGATTATTCAGTATGGAGCTTTAATTATTCTTTCTTTTAAAGAGAAATAAACGCCATATTGGAAAACTTAAGATAAATCTTTTGATGGACAGTTCTGTTTATAATGAACTTTGCTGGCTTTCCACAATATTTTGGATTTTCAAATTAACTTCAATTAGCCGAACAACAAGTTCTTCTTCCTGTGATCACGAATACAGTTAAGGGTTCAAAAAGGAACCAGAATAAAATTGCAGAAACCATAATTCCGTTTATACTTTCATAAAATTGGTTTTCACAGTAAACAAAAACCCATCCAAGTAGACCTTATCTAAACTTGCTTCAGGTTCTTTAGATTTATTGTAGTTCTTTTTAAACCTCTGGATTAATACGGAAAAACACAACCTACGACGATTGAACAGATTAAAGATTTGCTGTCTCCCAAATTAAGGGAATGTACCGTCGCGTTTTCCTTGTCCCAAAGGAAAGCCATTGTACATTGTGATTCCATGATTAAGGACGGTATAGAACCAGCATTTTTATTAATTCGAAGCCTCATTAAAGCGAGTATAACGAGTAGGTACCTAATCAAATACAGACTCGCCGAGATTATGACGAAACGGATATATTTACATGAACGTTTTTAAATATTGTACGGATATGCTAACCAGCTAACATTAAATTAGGGAAAAATAATAAATTGGAAGTGTCAATATTTATCAGTACCGTCGTAATAGAATATGAAAAAAAGAGAACATCGTAAGACAACATGGACTAGGCAGTGGACTACACTGCTGGTTCAACAATATGGTTTTGCTGTAATCAAGCGTAGCGATTAGGGCAAAACTCGGTAGAAATTCGACCATTTGCCAAACTGCGGTCATTAACCCACCTGCAAAGCTTAGAAATACTTCGTTTAGAGAGGCACGTGCCTAGATAAAACAAAATCATGTAATTTTTTATAAATAAATGTCAATAAGTTGTATTTGTTGCTATTGGGAGCAGTACGACCGTTTTTAATGCGTGTTACTGAAAATAGCCAACGCTAAATATACAATGTCCTTTCTGAGACACTGTGGGCAGATTCAATTATCCCGGATAATTCGGTATCGTCAGGGAACCGAACCGCTTAGCCGCCTCCCGTGCCGCCTAACCCAATAATTGCAGTGAGAGTACACACGAGCTGTGTTTATTTGGGGCTCATGATGCTCCGTTTGATGTCAAGCTTTATTGGGTATTTGGGTCTGCTAAACTACAACTAGGTACCTAATTAAAAAGCCAAAGTAACTTACTTGGGCTACTAAGCAGGTGTATTTTTTCATGTTAATTACCTATTAGCCATATTTATCGTGGTGACGTGATATGAGTTTGTAGCTATTTGCAAAACATACATGTAAATGTTTTATTATCTAATGAAAAGACAATCCCGATAATCTTGTCTGGGTAATTCAAAAGTTGTAGGTATGATTAAACTTATCTTCCTTTCATGGAATGAAAATACTTAGAACTTGCACTCTCAAAAGAAGTACTACTACGCGAAGTCGGGAATCAAACGAATTAATTTCCTCTTAATTAATTAGAAATGCTAATCCTTGTTAACAAGTTGTACAGCCAAATGCCAGATTATCTCCAACTAAATAAAACCCTTGCGATAAAAGAAACCAGAGATTTGGAGGATCTGAAGAGTGTAATAAAAATAAATCATTTTACGCTAGATTGCAACACCAACATCAGCCGGTATCACGCGATTTGGGTTTCATGGATTCTTCGGTATTGAAAATAGAAAGTAAAGTTGAAGAATTATGGTTTAATGATTTACAAGCACGTGGTAGATAGATAATTATTTATTGCACAAAACAAAGGTAACATAAATTATAATGTGACACATGTGTACAATAAGGCCGTCTTATTGCTAAAAGCAATCTCTACCAGACAACCTTTGGGTAAAAAAAAAAAGAAAAACTACGTCTCAGTGGAGTAGGGGTGACGTGGTGCAAAGTAATAAGTATGAATCTAACTTAATACAAATAAATATACTTAACATAAAATACATACGATCCGGTTAAAGGATACGGTTCAAGGCATGTTGGAAGTTATACCTTTTCATCGCAGATTTCTGTTGTTATGTTATGATTTTAACTGTATCGTGAGATGTCTAAGAGGTTAACTAAGACATCTCACGATACCAATGCTGGCCTATATCTGGGCCAAAGAATAAGTTAAGCCATTCAGCGTAACATTGTTGCTAGCCTGCTTTTCAACAACTGATTTTTAACAATCAGTAATTAAATCTTTAATTATATTTGTGGTAGAGTATGAAATTAGAGCAGTGTGGCAATTTCTAATATAAGTTTTATTCATATTGTGGTTGATAATCGACGGTACTAGCGACTATGTACATCACTAGAGCACGCAGTCTTGTACCTGCCCTCTGTAAACTAAAACCCGACTTTGAACAAAATTCTTCATTTTGTTAAAATATCTAGAGGGGGCTCTTAGCGGCCTCAGTTTCAAATAACAAGTGCTTTCTTCGTAATTGTTCAGTTGAAAACTGATATTTGACAATCACGACGTTTTTGTGTTTGCATGTGAATTAAATGTTTTGATAAGTTTCAAAAACTTATTTCTGTTTAGAATTTGATTTTAAATTGTATTAGAAAAATGTTGTGAATGATTAAAAAAGTTAAACTTTCGATTAACTTTAGCTATTTTAATTATTGTATTCCTTTTTTATGATGATATTTTCCTTTATACCATTACTAATAGGTATATCCTACTGAAATGTGTAAAAATCTAATCTCTAATCTATCTTGTACTCGTAGTTTTTGGTAGCTTACAAGAGAAAAGAAAATTTCAGCAGAAGCTTATAATGGTTATGTTTAAGCTACCTACCTACGTAGGTGCTTACATTGCCAACTAGTCTTGGAACATAAGCACCACGCGCATAGTTAGGCTACAACATGCATAGTTGTTGTTGTCAATTAATTTGTATAATAAAATACAATCGTAATCCTCCCTCTTGAATTGGCTTTAGCTTAGTTTGATAATGTATAGAATTCTAAGATAATAATCTCAACAACCCAATATAGTAATCTAACCCATGTGTTCCTCTCCTGGATAGATATTTTGCAAATCTTTTTCTACACCCTATAGACACCTGTTTGCTTAATTTATCTCAGTTACGTTTAGTAGTTCATAGAGCAGTCCGTGGGACAGCCACTTTTGTTTTTTTATATTTAAATTGGCTAAGGTTTAAATCACATTCCACTGTCCACCTGCACGCTTTATATGCCATATTTCATGTCTTCACAACACCTAATTTCGTGTAAATTCCGATTCGATTAACTGAATTAACTTTGTACTATTAAAACTACTTTGAACTATTTACAAACTTTAACTATAAAAAAGTTTGAAAATTTTAGTAGGCAATTATTGCAAAAATATACAGGGAGACTAAGTTTCCGATACGGATACTCGCCTTTTATAAAAAAGCAGTCGCAAAAAGAATTAAGAATAACGATTTTTACTCATACGAACCAAACGTATACGCTGTTACCAACGTATGTTAGCCGAAACATAAGGTTCAATTACTCTTCTTTCCAACTCATCGCACGCCCAAACCACAAATTGACAAGTACTCTTCGCTATGTTTAATTAAGTGTGCCGATATTAATATCTTGATGTTGATAGCTCTTGAATTTAATTTAATTGCGCGAACCAATGAATATAGATGAAGATAAGACAATATTGCATAATTAATTGGTTGGCTTGCATAATCGCTTTTAATTATACGAGTACATCTATTATTGTATGATAGTCAGAAACTTTACATTATCATTTTGACATGATTGCTTTACATATTCATTTTCAACACAATTTCGTTATTGTTTATTTTAGGACCTCTTGTTAATCAAATTTGGGTAGTAGACAAAAATTCTAAAAGCAATCTTTAAAAACGTAACTAAAATTCTGCCATTTATATTTTTTAGCACTCGTGTTAAAATCATTAAAAATGAGTTTATGATGTCCATATATAAATGCACATCACGTGTAGGCATTAGTTATTCATAACTTAGTTACTCGCTCGAGTGATTTTTCCCAACCTTGTTAGGGATGTAGGTACTCGTAACACCATTTTTACTTTGTTTTGTCCTAGTTTACGAGTATACTCATTTGTTTGCGAACTGAAGTGTTTTTTATTCTTTGTATCTACGTGCATTAATATTGTTCTTTTTAATTTGTTTGAAAAACCTTTTGTATCCGGCAAAAGCCGAAAGAAGGGGTAAGTAGTAACTTGACTAGCATGTAAGTCAATTTCATTTCTCGTGAACATCACTTGAAGCAGTGAACTAGTTACCGATTTTGGATAGTAAATAGTATATAATAAATGTGAACAACATCACATGAATTTTTCACCTGTGAAAATGTGGGAAAACACTTTCTTCCTACATTGACCTGTCCGGGAGTGGAACCCGGGACTGCGGATTAGGCGACACCTTGAAAACCAGTGTGTACGCCACTCCGCCACGGAGGTCATCCACGTACCACTTTGAGAGTTGATTACAAAGATAAAAGCTATCTATAATACGAGTATATAAGCTATATATATAAGCTACTCGTATATATAAATATTTGTAATTTTTAAAGTATCAAACTATCTCCTGCCAAATTTACATAAAAATTCTACCCTGCCTATAGATATTATTTTTCAACGTCAGTTTGTAGGTACCTACTCGTACTTAGCAAAATGGGTACGTAACTAAAAACTGAAATAGTTTGAAAATAAGTTAATATCTTTAAGACTAATTTATTAAATACATCAATTAAAATTGATAAAACTATTAACGAAGGTGAATTCAGGTATTATGTGAGTGTGAGTATTGTGTGTGCGGCTCATTTCATTGCAACAAAATATTTGCATTTCAAAACATTTTTTTCTGACAAAACACTTAGTAAAAACTAAACTAAGATTTTGTTTGTTCTAAGTTTCTATTATTTATCATATTTTATGAGATGGTAATTTTCAGACAGTTTAATCTATTAATACGATAACGATATAAAGATTCTGAAGGTATCGTGTGAGGACTCCCTCACTCACTCACATTATAATTTCTGACGTTATTCACTGTACAATCATTCTACCTTCAAGAGTGTCGATATCAACGTATGTATTTCCGATAATTCGCCCTTGTTGTAAGGACGAATGCTATAAATAGAAAGGCGGGAGAGCGGTATATGACCTTAATTGCACAAATGGGTCATACGATACCGCGTACCATAATGCTGTTCTGAGTGGATTGTAAAGCTTATTTTTTATTGGTAAAATTATTAGAACTCTTCCATTTTTATATAAAAATTTTACGTACTTTGGATCTTATGAGAAAATCCTTGGGGTGGCAAACGTAGTTTGGCCAATGATTATGGTAGGTAGTGAGGAAATATGGACGCTGCTGCTCGTCTTCTTGGCAGTACTCCTCTAGTCGCTATTACGACACCCATAGGAAGAGAAGGGGTGATGATTAACTCTATTGATGTGCCAGCACCATAAACTACATTTGTAAAATAACAAGGTCCAAGTAAAGGTAAGAGACTTGCTAACGAGGAAGTACGTATTACTTTTGAGTAGATTCATAAGTATTTAATTTCAGTTAAAGTATCAAAGTAGCTACTCGTTTAATGTTATCGTCATTAGTTTTTGTTTTTTGGGTTTTTCAACCAGTTTAAATATTAACTTCGACTTTGACGGCTCTGGGAGTTGATAAAGAATCGTTTGAAATAAGATATACCTACCGTAGATACATCTGTCTATAATATCACGTTAAAAAACTTGCATATAGAGCTACATATTTCAGACGATCTTAAGTATAAACGCGATATCTTTTGAGACCACCTTCAAACAAAAAGGCAAAATGTATAGAATTTATATCCCGGTAGAGAACCCATATTTTAAACCTTGTAATGTATGTACAGTACAAACATGCACTTAAGGCGAGCTTCTTTTGTTATACTAACCATTTCTAGCTGCTTGTGTTATTGATATTTTAATGATGCACGCCATCGTCACCCGTTTGATCATATTATAGTTTTAGATCCATTGTTAGTATCAAACTGTCTTGCTGTTTAAAAACAAAACAAAGTAGAAATTTATGTAATACTTTTGAAGTAAAAGCCACATTATGCGTGTATAAATTTATACTCGTATCTGATATTAGAAAATATGACAAGTCCAGTAATTTTTCTTTGGTCGCATGGTACATATAAAAATAGCATCATCCGTTCATTTCCCATATATTATTATGTCGTAAGAGGCTACTAAAGGGTACTGCCAAGAGGCAGCAAATCTTGGTCCCATATTTAAACCACTAGACGAACGGGGCAAAAAAAACAAAAAATTACGCGACTTTTGAGCAGTCTTGAAACGTTAAGAAGAACAAGTTTCGAGTGTTCATTTCATTTTTTTTAAAGTAAATGCAATAAGCAGACTGAAGACAAATTAAAAATATTTTACGGTGATTTGGATGGATTTATTGGATGGTACAGTTAGCATTGTAGGTCGCTGAATACTAAACATGTAAAACTAAACAAGTTTGTTTATTTGCAAGGGCAAAGGACGAATTGTTACTTTGACATGGTGCTAAAATATCTAGTGACTTTTGATGCTTACCCTACTAAAGTGGATTGGTTTTATACGTTATACAAATGACGCCTAGTCTTTGAGAAAGATCGATTGAGGTCACCAAGTTTTGTTTTTGCCAGCGAAGATATATACTCAGTCGATCTGTACAAATTGGCTCAAAAAATTTCACTTTCACAGAGCTACTAACAATTCACGTTTATTTTAATTGTCTCTTGTCTAAATATGTGGTTCTGGCACGTTAAATATTAGCTTTCTCTATGAGCGTCCTCTCTTTACCTATGAGCGTCGTAAGAGACGACTGCAAAAAGCACTGCCATAAGAAGACGGGCAGTGTTTTCAGCGGTGTTTTCTCTGTATTGGCTTAACTTTTGACGACCTCCGTGGCGGAGTGGCGTACACACCGGTTTTCAAGGTGTCGCCTGCTCCGAGGTCCCGGGTTCGATTCCCGGGCGGGTCAATGTAGGAAAAAAGTGTTTTTCTACATTTTCTCGGGTCTGGGTGTTTGTGGTACATTCGTTGTCTCTGGTTTCCAAAATACGAGTGCTTTAAATAGTTATTCAAATTGGGATCAGAACAATGTATGTGATGTTGTCCACATTTATTTATTTATTTAACTGCGATTGTCCAGTCGCTAGCAAGTATGGCGATTATGGCGAAATATTTTTAGTTACATTCTTATTTAATTTTCATCACACATCTTTAGAATGTTTAGTTCACTGCATTAATCTAATATAATATTATAATATCATATTATTAGTTTAATGTAAAAAAAAAACAACTTTTCTACACATATTGGTGATGTTTATTAAATCTGTTTAACGGTAAATAATCAGTCCCTTTAACTATTTCAAGCTTTTTTCTCCAAATCAAACGCTATGTAAATATTTCCCAACAGACATTGGTCATAAATTCAGTACGTGCGAATCGGAATCGCGAGCTCCGATCCATGAATAAAATATCTATTTAACTTACGCATTTTTCAACCCGAATCTTTATCTATAGACAATTTATAAAAATAACGAGTAGTAGCGGAAAACGATAACAAAATGGTAACTTCAAATGTACATTTTATTTATTTATTTATTTAGTTAGAGTACAGGTTTCTGTAAAGAGTCTACAAGGGTGACTGAACTTATCCCATAAGTAGTAGTATACACAGCTCGATAATTATGATGCCAATAAGATGAATAGTATTCCGTGGGTTTTTAGCGTCGTAACTCATTCTGTTCTTAGTTTAGTTTAACCTTTGAGTGTTTTCGAACCTCTTATGTAAATAGACAATAATATGTCAGACAAATGTTTAGAAAAGAGTCCTTGACCTTTTAAAATGTAGCAACACATAAGAAAATGTGTCTTACTTTCGGTGCATGTGTTTTGTTACTTGTGTACTACCAGTGTAGCCGCAGATACCGTAGCCGCGTAGTCATCTACGAAAACTTGCTACGAGTTACGGCGTAGCTGTTTAGTAGTCTACAAACTACGGTGTGGTGATACTCGTATAAAAGCATAAACTATGGTGTGAGTGGTCATATAAAAACATGATTATAAACAGGTTATTGATAAACAGACCTTGTCTCCAACAACAAAGTTATGAATAACTACGAACCATTGTTCAATATGGTTCATTCATACAATACCCGGTCTATTTTGCTTTTACAGGCTGAGTAAGTTACACAATTCACAAATGGCAATGTGGCTTTTCGCAGACTGAATCAAATAGTTTTGTTCAACTTGTAAACATTTTTATTTGTGTTACAGTTAAATAAAAAAAACTAAAAAGAGTACTAGATTCGGAGTTGATTAAGTATGTTAAGGGTTCTGTTATCAGCATTGAACACTTATAGTTTCGCCATGCCAGTCTGACTGTCTGCCTGTCTACGGTTAAGCTCTTAGTACTACAGAGTTAACGTCAGAATTTCATTTTCAAAGTATAATTTTTTTCGAATAATTTTCTTAATTTTTTTAAGCTATTGCATAGCTTCTATCACGGGCCTTGAGCGTGGAGACCGAATCCAGAAATTCCGTAACGAAAATAACCTAACACCCCCCACTCCGAGCGGCACAGCGGTGATACTTTTTAGTTTTATAATTGCATAAGTTGATAAAAAATGCTATGCAATAGCTTTTTAGCGGCAGTCTCCGAGTGCCACACGTCTTTTTTTAAATTAAAAAAAAAACTATCATGCAGGATTCCTATAAAACTGTGTAATAACGTTTTTTGAAACAAGAAATTTTGTGCGGAGATACGAGTTAGTCCTTAAGAAAGGACATAGGCGATTTTATATCCAATTGTTTCTAAAAAAGCTAGTTCTTGATTTTTCTATTGCAACGTAAATACTTGTTGGTTACACTCTTTCTAGTTGCTGAACATATTAGGGGTTAAAGTATGAAATTGCCGTTTTGTATGGACGAAATCGAGAAAAGTCATTTTTCCATACTAACAATTTTTTAGTTTTTTTAAAAACGCCTGAACCGTTTTCGATGCAATTAAAGGTGAAAGTTAGATGATTATAAAGCTTAGCATTATAGTATTTAAATTTCTGAAAATCAAAGTATATAATACAAATATACTTAATTGAAGCAAGAAGGTCAGCTGACACATTGTAAAAAGACCCCTTTTCAACGACTTCCTTTGAAGTAATAGGCACTAGTATTGCATTTTTTTTAGTCAAAAGTTACTTTATTTAGTTTTTGATACAATACAAAAAGAATTACGCAATAATATGACTATACTTAAGAGCTATAAACAAAATAAAAAGTGGGAAAATAATCGGCAATTTCATACTTTAACCCCTATTATTATCATCCATTTCAATTCCGTGGATGGTCCACATACCGAATCATCAGTGATAAAATAGCTAATAATAATGTATCATCATAACAAACACAAACAATATTTAAGCTCTTTGCGTTAATGTCTGATTCGTTATATTGTCTATTTTAAAGCCATTATCGCGAATTTCAAATCAGTCGGGACTCCATGTAAGCCTAAAAGAGTCCTTTATCCGTCTTCCCTCGGAGGGAGATGAGGGATTATCGGTGGGACGATATCAGGTAATTCAAAGCCAGACCTACCTGCTGGGAGAATTTATCAGATTATTGTACAAACTGATTTGTTTATAAGGTATTAAAAATGAATAAAATATTTTACACAGAGTGTAAATAAATATACCGCTTTTACTGCACGAAGGTTTTATACAAATTGATGTGTAATCTGTAAACCTTTCCTTTTGTACAAAAATATTTCATTTTATGTTACAAGAGTAAATAAATAAGTGCAGTCCAAAGAGTAATTTGTTTGTTGTTATGAGATCACCAGTAATAATAAATAATAAATAATTTGGGGCATGTATGAAACTATCAGTTAATTTCCATTATTTTTTGTCATCGTAATTTATCTACCTACATGTTAATTATAAAAACGGGACTGAACATGATATTTATTGTGAGACCACTATTAACATTTACTTCTATGACTTTTCGGTCCCGTTACGGCGGTCGTTATTATAATAAACAGTTATAATCCACTTGATCGTTCGCTTTTATGAAGTCAGTAACGAGTTGTAGGTCCAAAAAAGACAAAAAAATTTCCTAAGGTCATCACAGTAAACAGCTTAAGCTTTACTTTTACCATTAGAAATTTTATCAATTTGTGTTAAGTAAAGTTAAATATTTTAGTAAATAATGTGTTTTTTAATTAAGATCGGCACCTCTCTGTCAGTGAGTGTACAGAAGGTAGTAGGAGTAAGTATGCCTATTTAAAATAAGGTTTCGATTGCATCACCACCGCAATACCTGTTAATTAAACTGTGGTTAATGTTGTAGGTGACACAATAACACTGTCTTACCATTATTATATTATTTAATCTATATGTATTGTGTTCACTGTTTGTTAACATAAATAAAAATAAAAAAGACAAATTAACCGACAACAAGTTCTTGAATGGAGATCACGTCTCGGAAAACAAATGTAAGACGCCCTCAGGCCAGGTGGAGTGATGATTTGCGCATGATGGCTGGCAGGAGCTGGATGCGAGAAGCCGAGGATTGACTTAAGTGGCGTGCAACTGGAGAGGCCCATGTCCAGCAGTGGACTGCGATAGGCTGATGATGATAATGAACCAACAACATGTAAAAAAATTTAATCGTTATGCAATTTCTTTTTGTATATATTTAACTAAAGATGTCAAATCTACAATTGATGTATCAATCCGATAAGTCAAGTCAAGACCCACAAGATTATTTAAACCACATATATTTTAAAATAAACTCTTCTAATTTATTATTTGTGTGTATTTTATCATGAGAAGACGCTATATCAAAAATATAACTTTACATTGCCTACTTTAGCTAAAAGCTAAAGGGTCAACGATAAGCTCTAGTTTTACTTTTTTAAAGCCATGCTACACATGAGACTAATCATACTTGCAGTCCAAAGAGTAATTTGTTTGTTATGCGATCACCAGCTTCCCTCATTTTACATGGAAATGTAGTACCCAATACATACAACGTTTTCTTCAGGGAACTACAGTGCCCAAGACGTAAGTGGTAATCAAAAGCGAAAGTCTAAAATCTGATAAAACCTTCAATTAATTTATCTTGATAAGAAATACAAATTAGAAATACTTCCATGCATGGTACTTACAAATCTCTCATATTTCTCTCACGATATAATATCTGTAACAAAAGAATAACAGGCGCATTACCAAAATGAGTCATGGAATCACCCAATTACTCGTACAAAGTAAACAAGTTCTTTTTCGAACACGATTGACCTTGTATAAGAATTTGATATTTTTGTCCCGATTCCTTAGAAAAGTTCCTAAGGAATTTATTGCAAAACTCCTCTAATTAAACTTCGGGAACCGGGAATTTTATGAGTCAATCACGGCATTCACGACCGTTTCTTGGGAACACTTATTCAGTGTCCATTGAGTGGGCATTCGATACCCACGTCAGCCCATTGTCTGGGGTTGTTAGCTGAAGTTAGACCCTTCGTCAAACCCGAATAAACCTTTTACATACTTTTAGTTTTTCTGTCTTCCTTTGCACATTTGTTTTGTTAATCTAAATTTATTCTTTTACGAATTTTACTTTTTCCAACTAGAACTTTTTAAAAAAAACCTGTGATCTTCTTAATAAATGAAGTGTAAGTCTTGTTATACAGGGTTACCGGTAATTCGATACATTCCTTTCGGTAAAAAGTAGAGCTCATTTGCAATAGATTTCGTCATGATGTACTCTAGCCGCGAGTGATTACTTTTTAAGATATTCAATGTTTTGTGCTGTTATTTTTGAATTGCTCCTGAATGTCTCATTTTGATGCTACTTGAATGTATGATCTGATACATAACATCTCAACACTTCCTCCAAATAACAATAAGATGTAGAAATAATCTAAAATTTTATGTAATGCACTTTTTTATGACAAATTCTATTGCAAATGAGAGCTCTACTTTTACGCCTCCAAATGAATGTATCGAATTACCGGTAACCCTGTAAACATAATTACTTCTGTATAACTCGTGTGTAGGTAGTTATACCTATAGTTTTTATATCTAATATTTCTTAATGACACAAATTAATATTATAAACTAAATGATTGAAATTTTAGAAAAGACAAATATTCCGTTGAAATTTTTTTGAAAGATAAGTATTTACTCAATGTAATTGTGATTTTATAGTATTTACTCAATGTAATTGTGATCGAAGTTTATAATTATTATTATCAATTTAGACTTATTTACACTACCAATCTATTTATTTGTTAATTTTATATTTGCATGCTATTGCATAGGGCTAAATAGGTGCTACTGTATATTTTACTTAACATCGAAATATTTTTTGTACCATACCCTGTTTAATGGCAAATAAAGTATTTGAATTTGAAGTTACCACAGCAATGATGGATACAGGTATGGACATGCGTGGTGATTACCACGCTTGCCAAATGGGGGTCGGTATATCAGTATTACGTAAAAAAAACAAGGTGTAAAATTATAAAACAGCCGATTTAAAAACTGTTAGATTGACTAAGAAAAATCAAACAAGGTTAATGCCGTGACTAATCGTGCTAATAAATATTATAAATGCGAAAGTATTAATGGATGTTTGTCACTAAATCAAGCCAAAACTGCAAAACAGGTCTGACTATGAATTTGTCACGGAGATAGATTGTAGGCAGGGTAATGGAAAGTGGGCTACTTTTTTTTCAAAAATGCAGTGTTTCAATCAGTTTTGGTTTAAAACTTGTGTTTTGTATCACCACAAAACAACAGTACAATAACACTGAATGTCTTAATTAAGTAATATGTATAAGCGAAATGTCATACAATGCAAAATTGACCTTGCATCTTATCTTATAACTAGACATTAGGTAAACTTTGCAATGTTTGTTTTGTAGTAACATCGTATATAAATAACAGTTCCATAAACAATTTACATAGACTTAAAACTGTATAAAATATGCAATACGATTCAGTATCTTCTTCTGTAAACTTAGTTCACGTCAGATGATTATAGTAGGCGGCTTGACACCAGATCATTGGTGAAATGCTTATAATCATATAATAATAATAAAATACAATTTATGTGTAATAAATTTGGCATTGCATACTACCTATAGACAATGTAATTAGTCTTTTAAGCACTTTGGCACTTGCATTCTGTTAGCTTTTAAGATAATTGTAAATACAAATAAACATCATCATCATCATCATCATCAGCCTATCACAGTCCACTGCTGGACCTCTAGGCCTCTCCAAATACACGCCACTTATGTCGATCCTCGGCTTCTCGCATCCAGCTCCTTCCAGCCACCTTGCGCAAATCATCACTCCACCTGGCCTGAATCAATACAAATAAACAAATGAACAAAAAGAATAAACTAATTATATTCTTTGATATTTATTAAATTCTGATAACTCCTTCTATTGAGTAGCATCGAGTGTTGGCACGGAGGCCCCATCTTACCCACGTCTGTCAAGCTATTGTCGGGAGTTAAACAGAATTTCAATAACCCACCTCTCATTGATCTTTTACCCACTTTTTGTTACCAAGTTAAGTACGGCGTTTGTTTAGGAAAAACGATTTCATTAGGAGCATTGCAGAGATGGCAACTTTTCCGGGATCCTTACACAGGAAGTCAAAAACATGATTTCCGATATAAGAAAGGACATTTTATGATTTCCCGTAACCAAAAACATTCGTGCGGAGTTTTATTTGAATTACTTGTCCGCTAATTACTGTGTTGATTTTTCATATTATTATACCTAGACTGTCACATTACGGTTGAAGTGTCACGACGCAACGAGGCATAGTGGTTACTTTATTGGCATACCTACTATCATTCTTGCTGATTACCTTATACTAATTTCATACTTTGTAAGGTTACTTTAAGTGTTCAGCGTAAAGTAAGAAAACAATGTCATCTAGCGTTGTTTCAGTTGCTTTGCTCTGAGTTGATATAATTCAACCAGTGAGGACTGGGAAGGCATTTGGACATCAACCGTATTGTGCTTTGTAAAAGAATAAAAATACAAAACGAAATAATACTTGCCCTAGCTAGACCATTCGAAAGTTAAGTCGAACAAATTTTGTAATTGGTAGGTAATTAAATAAAACTAGTCTTGGATTTGTCATTTTAATAGATGCCATAAAATAAATATTTGAGATGCAAATATTTCCAATGTTGAAATATGTACGCTCAGGTGGAGCGATGCAATCGTGTACTGCGAAATCTTGTGCTACATATTTGGATGTATGTAGAATTCCACTGTTCGTTCGTATAAGGTCGCGGGGCACTCGCCTTATTATAGCGCTGAGCTGTAGTCGGGACTGGTCTGGGCGCAAAACGCAAGGGCATTATTTGTTACTGAAAGCACGTGTTAGGTACTCTGTGCATTTCTTGTCTCCGACATACCTCAGGCCAAATTCTGTCTGGATTTTAAGAATCAGTGCATACTTAAACAAATTGGAAAGTTTATTTTGCTTTAGACTAACAATGAACAACTGATAGGCCCTTCACAAAAATATTAACGTCTATTGTTGAAGTCAATTAAACTTTTGTCATAATAACAAATCAAAGGACTTTATTCCTCAAAATTTAATGGCAAATTTTTGGCGCAACCGAGGAACACATTTCATAGATACATTTATAGAAATTACTAGAAAAAAGACTTGTTTATTAAATACATGTTACATTAATTGCTTCATGTACGCGAAGTATCGTAGTCATTAATAACATTATGCGTATGATGTTAGTACAAATAACAACTATTCAACATCAGTCGGTTAAAGTTCCTAACTAGCCTCAGGGGGACATAATAGTTTCTGCTCTGAAACTTTGTGAAAACTATTTCATTTGGTTCTCCTCATAACTTGACTCAATTTCGACCGATAGATCACTTTGTTGAGGCTATTGTTATACCTAAGCTACGCCATCAATATACATGCGTTCAATCTTGTTCATGCACAAAACGTATTATAAGTATAACCAGAGGACGGAACAAGATGGTAGAATAGTACTAGTATAAACATTACTTTTCTGAACTTTTACAAATACTGCCAACAATCTTACATAATTATAAGTAGATATCAAGTTAAATACTTAAATACAATATATTGTAACATTTTTTTTTAAATAATACCAGTAATAACTAAACATTTATCTGAAGTTCTGATGGTTTGACATTTGAGGACTAACCATAATTCTAAAAAGGCTCTATGAATCGTCTCAAGTGCTGTACAACGCGAATCAAGATTTTAATTAATTTTCGAAGGGTGTGTTTTGTTTTAGAAAGTGTTAACTCAACGGTCCAGTGAAGTGAGACGCGGATCTCAAAGTCAGCGGCTAAGAGTTCGAATTCCACAAAGAGCAAATGTTTATGGATTTTTTTATAATAATCACAATTATTGAACTAAATGGCCCAGACCTTTAACACACAAGAATCTTTTTTTTTACTTTTGATTGTACCTAATATAGTTTAAAGCTTGAGTGTCAGTGATTGTTTATTATCGAGTAGTATGTGGCGGATCATTTCAAATTCGTCCGTTAAATTTCTTGTAAAATCAATAATAGTGATAGTTTCTCAATTTTTGAAACTTTAACGTTATAACGATATTAAATTTTTCTTAATTTTAAGTACCCCTACAAATGCAACCAGAGTCGCCCACCGGGGGTTCCATACAAATTTTTAGGCATATATTTTGAGCGCGTACACCGATGCCGAACATTGATAATTGATTACAAAATTTAGTTGCAAATGTACAGTGTTCAGATTTTTTCCTTTACTTGTAGAATAAAAAATAAATGCCGACAGACGGATGAAAGGACAGAAAAGTGATTTTAAAGGTTACGTATTCTTCCCTTTGAGATACGATACCCTAAAAACCATCTAAATCATTCCATCCCGCAACTAGTCGCATTAAGAAACTCGCCTTTCTTTTTTGATAAAATGTTGCGCAGATAATTAAGACCTTTTACGTACTTTTTGATCATACACTTGGAGTTAAAGCAGTTCCCGAGTTCTGAAGCACAATGAGTTTCCACAGAAAGGTTTCGATTTATTGCTTGCCAGGGTCATGGAGGCCACCTGGGGTTTTACGAGCCATAACGAGGAAACAGTTCAACTTTTCGCATTTGTAAAATTCATGAATGTCTAATTACGCACACCCATGGATGACCAAAATGACAAAGACTAGAAAAAATACAAGATGCATGCTGGAGTATTAGGAAATGACAGTGAAGTTACGTAAAATGGCCGACTTTAGGCCGTATTTAGTAAACCCCTATATTGCCTATGTCAACACTGGACGATCTTTTCATTGCCCTCATAATTTTTTATAGGTGTTAAATATCGTATCGTATCGCCTTCTACAGTATAGATGAGTATATGAACTGTTCATTTTCTAATATGCTCACATGATTTGACTCCTGTATTGTTTGTTTGTTTGTCATGTATTAGTCAATTAAATTATGTATAAGATAAATTAATTGTAAATTTTGACGTACCAATGTTATGAAATGTAACGAAAAGGTGAATAAATAAATTGAAATTGAAATTGAAATATTTAGAGCCCGTAATTAAGTAAAATAATGTAGGTAAAGATTTTTTCGCAACATAGTATCCGATTTTTGCGGTCCTGAGCCTGTGAAGGTACTCGTATGAAGGGAAAATCAACAACTTATGAATATCAGTACATAAACTTGAAAAAATTATGTCTCAACCTTAAAACCGCATCTCCTTGCATACCGGGCGCGGCGCTTTTACCGTTTACCCACCGAGACACTACGTAGTAGAAACACAGGCGTAAATTTTTCAAGCATATTCTTATCACTCTAAGCCAGCGTTGTATCATCAAATGTTAGGAGTTTTGCACTCTTAACACCCGAAAGAAACATCTTTACAGATATTTGACAGTCAGTTAACTTTACATGATATTTTTATCAATTTAATTGCAATTATAATATCAGTACTATTTGATATAATATGATGTTTTTATGAATTCAATTGCAAACATAATATGAGTATAAATTATTTGATCCAATAAGATGCAGTTAGTCCAATTAAGCATATAAAGAGG
The DNA here is from genome assembly GCA_949315895.1 of Anania crocealis. Classification (NCBI taxonomy): domain Eukaryota; kingdom Metazoa; phylum Arthropoda; class Insecta; order Lepidoptera; family Crambidae; genus Anania; species Anania crocealis. The sequence goes on from OX438864.1 coordinate 12,529,353, forward strand.
TAAAATCTGAGTGTTATGTGGCTTGTTACACTAACTGCTGTCCAATCTATTGACTGCAAAGATATATGTATTTGTCATTAACTGCTGTAAGCGCCTGGCAATTCTGTTGGCGATCGCTAATTCCACCCTAGGGATGACTGGATTGTCCGTGACAGTAATGCTGTTATAAATCGCAATTGCGGAGTATATAATTTGATGTTTAAAAACGTATTTTGGTGTAAGTGCAGATATAGAATGCTTGGCTTAAGCATGACTGCCATTTTTGATTTTCCCTTCATACCTGCATATGCTTAGGGCCGTAAAAGTTGAAAACTAAAAAATATTTTCGGTTGAAAACTTGACCAAAATTATTTTACTTCATTACGGGCTCTAAATACAATATTTAACGCCTATAAAATTTTTTGACGTTGAAGAAAAATTCATCCCTGTATGTATATGTAATCACAATCAATCCAACTCCACTTTTCTCTGTTTTGGAGGAAACGCACTCCTGAAAAGAATAATCTAAGATCGAAATACAATTAAAATTAGTCCAATTTCAATCCTTCTTGCATTAAGTCAGGAAATTTTACTTTAATCCATCTATACGACCGGATTACCAAACATTATTTAAAAGTATGGTATTTACTTGTATTTAATCAAAGTAGATTAATGATAGATATACTTACTAAATATTTTTTTACATATGAAATAAAAGTAGCCAGTTATGAATAAGTAAGCTATTCTTAAAGTCCAACGTTAAAACTATCAACTGTATCGGCGGTTTTAGTCTAAATTGCTTACCTCGTGCACACTCACCTTCCGTCTCCATTAGACCTGTAATTCTGTTGGCTCTAGCTAATTCCACCTCACGGATAACTGGATTGCCGATGACACTAATGCCTCACAAGCTGTATCTACACAGATGTCTTGCAGGTTGAACACAAACAGAAGGGGTGTATACAGTGGGGTCACTCTCAAGTTGTTGTGACCAAAATGTTCACAACTAGAAACTCATACAACAATAATAATTAAAACCCGCAAGCGCGTGCGCCATTGTTGTATTAAGTTTGCAACTGCATTTGCAACGTGTAACTTAGAAACTTAGAAAAAATTAACTTCTCTTTTAATTTTCACATTGCTTGTAAATATGTACTATTATAACTCGTATAATATCCTAAAAGTCATGCTCACTGTTTGGTAGTTGATAAAATACACAATCTAATATAGTTTTCTCGTAGGTACACCAAGCGTTTGTGAGATTAATCCGCTTATACCAGCTAAACGGATACTCCGAAACAATGTGGTCCTTATTAACTACGACATCCAAAAATGGACAGTTTTGGTCTCAAGCTTCAGTCATGGCCATGGATTAGAAGACGTAGCGTGAATAAGCCTCCCATTTAGTGAACTGATGACTAAAATTCGCTTTCGGGAAGCCGTCAGACACTAGATCAGTGTCGCTTGTGTTATTCTAGAAGAAATACCTATGTTCGATAATACAGGGTGATTTTTTCATCACTTTAAAAATGTTTATAGGCTTCTAGTATCGTATTTAGGGCCTTTAATGAAGTAAAAAATGTAAGTCAAGTTTTCACCCGAAAATATTTTTCGCTACATAGTTTTCAATTTTTACCTATTAAGGTATGAAGGGAAAATCAAAAACTTATACATAGTATCGTAATGAATGAATGAGATGCGCATAGCGTAAAAAAAGTATGTTGCTAGTAGGCCGTATCAAAAATTTTAGATTTTTGGCAGACATTTTCTAAATGCTTTATCTTGAAATTTTTGTACTGGGCTATAACCAAAATAATAAATACGTCATTTGTTTTTTGTCTCGTAGATTGTTATATTAAAATTTGGAAAGTGGTTAAAATTTCATTCTGTATATCAAGTGGGTAATCGTGTTCTTCACGATGAACTTTATAAATAGGTTCTTGTTACTAGGTATGCAGAATGAACGCTAGCATTTCGTATAGTCTAAGAGTATTTTTATCGGATTAATGACAATTCAATTTTGCCGAATTAGAAAATATCATTAAAAAACAATTACAACCAAATGATGTTGACTAATCAGTTTTGATGAATGAAAGAAAGTGACGTGAATCTGTCATACAATTAAATAATTTGTACATGCTTATTTAAACAGCAGAAAACATAACTAAGCTGGACATTAGTGAGTAGTGAGCCTTCGTTTACCTCCTGCATTATCATGAGTGAAACCATTCGGAAGATAAAAAGTATTGTAGGCGTTAAGTGGGCGAGAATTGCTCTCGTCTAAAAATACTTGTCTAATCGCTGCACAAACACTGAACTTATAAACAGGTAGTAACTAATGCTTGCGCAATTATATTTAACGATTGCAGCTATTATGAGTTAATTAAGGTGTGCTTTTAAATGCTTTAAAGGTGCATTATTAGGAAAACGTTATAAAAGAGTACTAGCGGACCTCGCTAACAACGTATCGCCTCAGAATAGTATGTGATTTTGACATCTTACCGTAATTGTCATCAAATATGGCGTGGTTGATAAAAAATATTAAGAAATACATATTTTTAACGTTGACTTTCCTATGGTAAAATACATATTATCTTATTCCCAACAAAGACAAATCGGTCCAGCCTTTCTCGAATTAAACCTAAGTGGTGTAATTAACACGAATTTATTTTACGTAATAGGATTAATATGTATCTTAATTCATGTTTTTTTTAATTTTCTTTATTAGGGAAACAAACAGCTTAATATAACACATTATAACTTATTGAATGCAACTAACACACTAGCCAAAGTAGTTTCCACTAGCAGGTTTTACATTTTTTTTATTTAGATAGTACCTTTTTGCATTTTGTTTTAAAACATAAGAGGTGCGTCTTATCCCGATAATATAAAATCCTGATTGTGGGTTTTCGACGGTCGGTCACGTCCCAAATCCCCTCATTTGGGGAATAGTCGTGAATACTTTATGCAAAAGTGCCTTTCCCTGTTCGGGTTTTTGTAAATAATAAGACCTGTGTCTTGATGCTGCATTTTGGATGTCATAAAAACATTAAAATATGCTGCAACCTTATAAGACATAAAAAAACATATTATTATAACGATATAAAACAGAAGATTTTTAAAGACTCATACCTCTAAAGATATGAATAGTTATTTAAAAGTTAATTATAAATATAGTACTAACCTATACTGCGTTCCAAGAAATTTGTAATGGATTTTTTATGAATGAAAATTTCTATGTTGTATATTTACTATTTTGTCATTTACTTTTTCGTATATTTTGTCCGTTTTCTACTTCGCATGTAGTTTTTTAACTCTTCCACATGGGACATGTTTGACACGCGCTTTACTAAGGATTTTACAGACAGTTTCCAGTAAAATTATTCCTATATGTTTTTTTGAATTAATCAGTAAAATACAATTTAAGGGAAGGCTCTTAATCACTCAGTTCCCAAAAGGGACTATAGACCGAAGTAAGAGTGGAAAGTCGAATAATATTCAACTGCAAATAATGCCAATCAGGTTTCCTACTCCGATAACATTTGATCAAACACGTGCCCTAAATACCAGTGAAAACTCACTCGCCTTACCTATATTGCATGAAAATGTCATGAATACCAACCCGGGGCGCATTCCGCAATCCGATTCGATGTTTTGAAGTAATTGATTGCTAAGCTCGAATATCCATTAATGTTACATAAAAAAAAACGGTGTCGTTATGAGTTCTCTTTTCTGCTTTTTATTCTATTTCTGATAACTCTCTACAGTTTCAGTTATTACTTTGTTTGATTGCAGTATAATAAATTGCTAAATGATTTATTTTACTTTTAATTTCATTGAGTTGATCTCTTAAATTGCAGGTAGAAAAAGAAAGGTTTTTTTTTTAAATTATGGTACGTTTGATCAAAATTTTAGATGTGGCAAAACCAGTTAATTACAAAGACTAACTTGATAGCTCATTTTAGACCCTTGATCAAGCTAACTGTCGCGTGGTGCTAGCACATAAAATAACAGCACCACGTGTTCTATGTGGTGATTAAAGAAGTACTGCTGGAAGAAGAGGAGCAGCAGCGCCTTCCCTCCAACATTGTCCATACTGCGTCATCGAATTGTTAATGATTCATGTAGGTCTTGAGTCCTGTAAGAGCAGTTTTGATTATCTAATAAGCACCCGCTTTTACATTGCTGATTATTAAGTACTAAATATACCTACGCTCCTAATGGCTAATATTATTGAATATTATTATCTGTTTTATATTTGTTTAAACAATGAACAAAACTAGTAGTATAAAATAATATCTAACTATTAGTTTATATTGTAAGATTTAAATTTATTTACGCCACGTTGGTCTTGTGGTTTAAATACCGGGCCAAGATCTCGGGGTCCCAGGTTCGATCCCCGGGTCGGCCAACAAATAGTTTCGAATTTTCGAACGTTGCTCGGGTTTGTGATCACCAACCCGCAATCGGCAAGCGTGGTGATTATGCCAGTTCCCATCATTGCAGTGGTAACTTGAATTCAACGATGGAGGCCTTTTCCCTGCAGACGGGATGATTATAGGCTGTTACTGTACTTTGTTTTAAATTTATTTATGAATGTATGTATACCTACGAGTACGCTTATTACTTTAAAACTAACACCTAGGTACTTATAAGCTAACTATTTTGGTTGTAACGGCCTATAAATCATGCAATGGCAATTCATAGGCACCTATTCTTGAAGACTACCCTAGCAATGATGGGTACAAGCATAATCACCACGCTTGCCAAACGCGGGTTGGTGATCATATATCCGAGTAATTTTCGGAAATTCGAAACTCTTGTTGTCCGAGGGAATCGAACCCAGAATTCTGAGATCTTGGTACGATATTTAATCCACTAAACCAACAACGGGGTGGTTTTTGTTTGGTTTGTACGAAATTATTCGTATTATTAAAATATATGGGTTAAATTTTTTTATACAAAAACATATGCAATGAGTTTGGAAGATGACATACACACGTGACGAGACGGCCACTAATTTTAATATTATCGTTCCAAAAAATCTGAAACAATCACTTAAAGACTTTGATTATGCTTGATGTTGCCGAAATAAAGTTATTTCGTTCAACGAGTTTAAACTCTTTGGCCCAATTTAACCTAAAATATGCTCGCAATTACTTAAGAAATAAATTTATTTAGGCAAAAACTCGCAGACATCTTCAAACCTTTGTAAAAAGAATCATTCTATCGAAACCCTTTTCATTCTTGTTTGCCTTAGGTATTCTATTGACATTGCCAATCTTATTAGCTTTTTTTTTTATCTTAAACGTTACTTAATTATTATATCAACCAAATAACTTGTCGTGGATCCAGAAATAATAAGAGAGAATAATCAATCGCATATCTTGTCGATGGTAAGTGTATTTTGGAATCTATAATATACGAAAATCATCCAAACATTCAAAATAATAATATTTGTGTTTCCTAATGATCTGTTTACTATATTAATATTGTTTATTACTAATGAAAATAAATGGTCTTTGTAATTGAACAACTTTTAAACGACTATCAAAGTCACAGTGCGTCTTATAAATCTGCAAAATCTCTTCTCTAAGTCCATAGAGACTGAAGACTACTCACTTACAAAGCAAACACCAAAATAATTGGGGAAAAAGTGGGACAGGGATGACAAAGTACATTTCAAAATAATTTTATGCGACGAACAAAATTGACAATAGCGGTTCCCTTCTTGCCGTTTGTTGTTTAAATTAGAAAACACAAGGTCCTTCGTAAGAGGAAATCGATATAAGCCCTTTCTGAAACGGTAATATAATTTCCCTTTTGGTAAAAGTGAGGCTTAATGTATTGGTGTATTTTCGCGGAGTTGTTTTTGCTTGTCATACCTTTGATACGAAATGATAAAGTCAATTAGATTTTTATAGGCGTTGTCAGACTGCACAGAGGGTGTTTTTAGCCGACATTGTCTTTCCATTAAGGTAAGCAAAGAAGTGTGTATTTTTTTATTTTCACCATCAGTGCTTTTAAGTAGAAGCAACAGCTTGTTTTAACATCAAGTCTCCTTAAATAGGTATAACAAGGCAAGAAATGTACTTTAATGGCACTGTCGTTGATAAATAAACACAATAGTGAAACGGAAATGTTTCTTTTGTTCGTTTATTTTTAAGTTTGTTTCTAAAGTCTTGACGCGCCAACTTTTATATCTTGTTCACACATGAATGAGTATACATAACCTATTGGAAATAATGTTTTGATTTTAATATTGTCACTTGATTTATGGCATTGAATATCGGACACTAGAAAGTACCTCAAATACATTTCAAAGTACCTACAGTCGTATTGAATCAAGCCATTTTCCCACTGGCCCAACTTGCTTGCATTTCAGTTGGTCCAATACTGCCAAACCTAGAGTTTACTCGCAGGTATGCAAAATTAACAATATTGAATGCATCAACATCGGAATTGCCACAACACGACCATTTTTTCGGTAATATATTCATTAAAATAGGAACTGCTCGAGCAGGAAATGTATGTTTTTTAATTGTTTGACTGATATTCGTCTCTATATTACTTGCATTATTTTTTATGCATATTTTATAATATGTTAAGGTTAAATTACCTATTTATAGTAAACTGAGAACAGGATTTCTAGATTTACAATTTAGCTTTTATATTTTAAATAAATCTAACTTCGTCTATAAATAGAATACCTTTTAATGCAGCTTCAGCGAAGCCGCTTTGTATTATTGTAGTTGAAAATTCATACTTACAAATTAAAGTGGGAAGAACTAAATCACGTCTAGTATGTTATGCGTAGGTTTCGTCACAATATTTAATTTCTCCGTCAGGGATAAACATTTATAACCTTAAACAATTTTCCAGTAAAGGTATCCTTTGAATTTAAATAACCAAACAACTGATGAGTTTGTATGATAAACACAACATCTTTTGTTCTATTGTATGAAAGGTTAAGCTGCTGGTAACATTGTATTCTGTATTCTTTTATGTATTTTGTTTGAACACGAACGTGTGTATTCCAAATTGTATTTATATTTTTGTGTTTACAAAAATCCATACTTAATATTATAAATAGGAAAGTGTGTATGTCTGTTTGTTTGTCTATCTTTCACGGCTAAACGGAGCTACGAAATGAAGTGATTTTTTAAATGAAGATAGTTAAAAAGATGGAGAGTGACATGGGCTACTTTTTGTCACTTTCTAACCCCCCACTTCAATAAAATGGGGGGCGGAAGTTTGTATGGAGCATTCTGCAATTTTTAAAGTAGAAAGCTAAAAATTGGTATGCGGACTATTTGTGAAAAAAACCGTGCATAAATTTTTTTCGAAATCCGCCTCCAACCCCTTAAAAGGGGGGGTGAAATTTTATTGTTACTCTGAATTTAACACAAAGCCGCGGGCAAAATCTAGTTAAATATAAATTCCAAATTGTATTTTTATTTTGTGTTACAAAAATATAGATACAATTTGGAATATACTATGTCCCATGAGGTATTGACTCGAACATTGAATCACACCACCAGTACTGTCAGAAGATGATGATGATCCAAGAGTGATTGCCAACCCTTTCAAGTGTCTTTTATTGGAGAGGCCTGTGTCTAGATGTAGACGTAGAACTGATGTAGGGAATGACGAATGAACTCTTCAGCATCATCAGAAACTCTTTCATTTCTTCCGATTCTTCTCGGCACTAGCCCAGACTTGTCCCGAAGCAGTGGCAGGTTTAAATATTGAGACGTGTAAAAGCACCTCCTAGAGCATATTTACAAAAATAAAACTGATTTTACTGATTTTCAATCGTTTATAACGACACCTAAATGAAGAAAAAGGTTGTGTTATTCTATTTCTATGCTTGTACCACATAGCAATCTTAAGGCATATGAGTTCTTGATGGTTCTTGACTAGTCACGAGGTAATTGTCAAAGAGTATTTTCTCAATAAGGATATTTTTATTACCACACACCGCAATAATCTTAGCCCGAGAGTTTGCTGGGCTAAGTAATATGTCAGCGGGAAAAGCTCTTTGTACCAAATCACCAGCACCCAGGTCACGGGATCTGTGACGTCATCCTTTTAAAATCGTTTTAGCGTATTTCATTATTATTTGGTTTCAAATAATAATGAAATACGCTAGCTAAAATTCAAAGTACACATTTTTTTTTAACTTACTGAAAGAACACTTAAGTTGTTAGGATAGGTTATGATGCCAAGTTTTTTTTTGTGTGTAAGCTTTGTCGCTGTCGCAACGTCTGGCAAAAGTCTAATGGTAGACTGGTAATTATATAGTAGGCCACTAGCATTACGATCACTTTTCATACATTTTTTTTTCAAGTTTGGCAGCAAAATTTTAGTATTAATTTATATAATCATCTCCGAGCAGAGGTTCTGTATTTGACAGTTTGTGGGCGTAAAGTGGGTAAGGGAAAGGAAAGCAAACTGCGTTTCATAATTAACACAGCAGAGCAATACTAATTTTTATTTAGCACAAACACTGTACAGTTTCTATGAAGCAAGTATTGACGTAGCGGCGAACAAACGTAAAGTAAGTCCACTCGTCCGCACATCACCCCCTGCCCTAAATTCTGTGTTACGCTACCAGGTGGCGTTTATGTTAATGCTTTCTTCTACTGATTTTAGTAGACATGTAAGCAAAGGTTTTTTTTTATGATGACCCGAAATATTTAATAAATAAATAATACATTTACCTTATAGTCAACACAAAACGGTATAATATTTTACCGATTCACCGTCATGTTCGTCTTTGATGCTTTTGGTTTTTATGCAACGTATTTTTATTTATTAGTAAAAAGATAAACGACGAGACAGCTATTGTGTGTGTGTGAAAATCAGAAGCAAAGACAGAGTGCAATCACCTTTAGATAATATTTAACATGTAATACTTTCATATTTCAACGCAACTGCGATGGAATCTTCAAAATTTGAGGATTCCATTGCAGATGATTGTTGACTTAATCATTTTCATACGTTTAAAGCAGTCCACTGTCGGACAGGAGCCGGTCACAATAATCGCTTATATACCCTATATTCAAATTGTCCATCCATCCATTAGCTTCTGTTTCTAACGTTATACAACAGAGATTCAAAGTCATCAACATAGCACACAGGACAAGCAATCAGAGGCGGGACAATGAACTGGTAATATCTGTCGAAGAACAGATGGCCGTTTGGTTAACTAGTTCTTGAATGGAAACCGCGTACAAATGAAGAATAGGTGTGTTTGTTTTCTTTATGCCAAGGTGGAGTGACGATTTGGCAAAATAAAAACTCCCAGTACTAAACTGTGTTGTTAACGAGACAGTGAATTTTGGTAGGTCCTCAGTAACCATATTCAAATGTAAGTAGGTACTTTGTTAGCCGTCTCGTATTAATATACCATTAAATTTATCGTTTCAAGCAAATCTTTGTGCCTGTACGTTAAACGGTCAGCAAGTAGGTAAATTTTGTAAGCCTATAAAAAAAAACAAATAAAATCTTCTCTTGAATGCAAAAGATCCATTACATCCAAAAGCATTTTCATTTGAAGATGGGATTGAACCAATAAGTTTTGCTTCTCGTATCTGTATGCATACGTTTCAATGTGGTACCTTCACATGCTATTTTCAGTTCATATAATTGCACACTTGACATTAAAAATGATTATGCTGTGCCCCGTGCAACGACACGCTCCACAAACAGCTAGACCGCCTCAATGTTTCAGTTGTGCCACTTGCTTTGTTTATCGCACAAACAACTTGACTCCAGCGCAACTATTGTTATCACTTGATTCTAAACGACAGCGCCGCGCGTCAAACTATAAAGAATTTGCAGTGTCTTCAAACCATACGCAGTTATGAGTTTCGAAGTAGACGAAAATTTGCGAACACATTGGATTCCCTACATATAATAAACTGTTTTTTTTAAGAGACTCAAATATCCCCTAATATTTTGGGACATCTTTTATAAACACACACTAAAGACATATCACCAGGTAATTTTACAGGATGTGCATGAAATTATATCAATTTGATTTGATTTGATTCCTTAAGTACAACCTTTGGTGTCCTGCTGTAATAGAGTTGTTTAATTAGACTTTTAGCATTGATTGGTTTAAATAATTTTGGTTCTAAAAAAGAAGTACGGAACCCTCAAAAGAACAGCGTGTCCTCAAAGCCTCGTCTCATAAAATTGAGTATTAGTTAGAAAAGGCGAGCTGTCTAAACAACATTGTTAAATGTTTGAGTTGTGACACGCAAACCAGTACGTTGTGGACAAAAGGTTTGCACCTGCCGCTTTCACACAATTTGGGATTGCTTAGGTTGAACTTTCTTATCTCAAATACACAATGTAGGTACATACTTATGTAATTTATTCTACTCTTACTAGCAACTTAAAATACTATTAACTGTTGTGACACTTCGGGTAGGGCTTAGGTAGACTGGTGGGTATGTATTTTATTTATTGAATAAGTAGAGCCAAGTATTTAATAGGGGGTGTAAACACCTCTCTAGCTCGTACATATGAAACCCGTGGGCCGCAACCCGTGTCCGCAGTTTTTGTTTTACTATTGAGTACATACAGGGTGAAATTTTAACCACTTTCCAAAATTTTTATAGGCGTTCGGTATCGTATTTAGAGCCCATTTATGAAGTAAAAAATGTAAATCAAGCTTTCACCCGAAAATATTTTTCGCAATATAGTTTTCAATTTTTACGGTCCTAGGCCTGATAAGGTAAAAATGGATAATCAAAAACGTTTGAATAATATCGTAATGAATAAATGAGATGCGAATCACGTAAAGAAAGTATTGCTAGGCGGCCGTATCAAAAATTTTCGATTTTTGGCGGACATTTTCTAAGTGCTTTATCTTGTCATGTTTTTACTGGGCTATACCAAAAGAAAAAATACGTCATTTGTGTTTTGTCTCGTAGATTGACATATTAAAATTTGGAAAGTGGTTAAAATTTCATCCTGTATTTTGTGGCGGCCTACCTGCTATGTAAGGTTGGGTTCGCTTCTCAGTCGACTCAATTTTGGAAAAGATCTTTTCTAATTTGTCATGTATCTGGAAGATGAGGGTTAAGACCAGGCTTTAGAAGGCAAGTTAAGCCATTGTTCCCGGTTTCTATTGCAAGACAGAATTATTAAAAATGAGTGAGTCACTTCAGAACCCTGTATACGATGATTTGGAAAACGCTTGACACCAGATTATTCTTGAAAGAATAGTCATACGAAAAGAAGGAAGATTTAAACTATTTGAATGGAAAAAACACACAGGCAAGAATAGTATGCTAAAATACACAGACAAATAACTAGCCTGACCTACCAGCCTAGCCGACACTCCTGGCAATGCATCGAGCGAAAATGAATGTTGAAGCTAATAAGTCATTTCGAATCGGTATTCAAAAGATAATACCTAGTTGTATATGTTACCGACAATCTGTATTATTCAGGTATTCTATACAATACCTAGGTAATGTATAGAATACCTAGGGCGTCCAAGCAATGTATGAAATATTATGAATATTATTTTCCATTAAAAACTTTACCTAGGTAATGTCTACAATTCCTAGGTATTAATTATTAAATCAATTTTATTGTATGACTATGGATCTTGTGTTATCTGAAATAAATTAATTTGAATTTGAATTGAATTGAATTGTATAGATTACCTGTTGATCCACCGGCAATATGTAAAATAACTGTTTGGGCCTGTATTTATCAATGTTATGTATGTAAGTAAGTACATTCGCGCATTCAAAAGTATGGAATCACTTACCAGGAATTGACTTCGCGCGATTTTGAGTACATAATAACTATAGTTAAGAATAATAAAATTAGAAAAACATGGCGAGGCACTTGCTATACTTATCGCTTGACATATCGAAAGCCTTCGGCCGGGTTCGGCATGCTAGTTTGCTAAGCAAACTTCCAGCATACGGTATCTCTGCGGACTTTTGCAACTGGGTTTTAGATTTCCTGAATGAGCGGTCGGACAGAGTCTTCATTGATGGCTGCTGCTCTTCTCACCTTGTGGCTATTGATGCCGGAGTTCCTCAGGATCCGTTCTCTTTGCGACTCTCTTTTTGCTGCACATCAACGATCTGCTTCTGCCCGGAATTGTTGGGTATGCAGACGACAGCATAGTCACAGAAAGATATCTATCCAGCGCAAATGTCAGCAGTGTCCATTCTTTAAGAAAATTATAATCCTAAAATTTTTAAAGCGACAGTGAATTGGCTGCTTCTGGGTAAGCTCGCTCCATCTTAGGCTTCTTCTTAATCTTAATAAAATTCATTTTAATCACATCAGTACATATTTAAGAAGCTATCCCGGATTAAGTGAAGGTGTGAGGAAAACATAAGGAATATGAAAAAATAATAAATGAACAAAACAACAAAAAATTATTAATAAATTCAACTTTCGATGATGGGCTTGTTGAGCCTTAGAAAGTTGATGTTGTGTCTGAACCAGATTGTACTATTTCTGGCTTGTCTCCCTTCCCTGCTATTGTCTGTAACACACATTGCCGGCAGCGTATTCGGTATTGTATAAAATGCCTAGGCAATGTATAAAATGAAAAATATTTCATACATTACCTTAACGTTTAGGTATTCTATACATTGCCTAGGTATTGTATAGAATACCGTATTATAAAGATTGCCTATAACATATATGTATATACTTGAAAGCATGCGTTCAAAAATACTAGTCATACATAATATTGAAATGGCACCTAGTTGGGAGTTGCCGTCTCCAATGCTCAAATAGATTCGACACTATTTCAACAATTCTAATACTCTACTCTGATTTTGACTTAACCATGTGTTTAGGTGGTTTTATTTCATTTTATTTTACTGATGTCAGTATCGGAGGCCGCTAGACCGATTAATCATATCTGTAAGTGATAATATGTCCATTCCCCTTAGATATATCTAACAAACACACAATCTTGTTACTTTGTTATACAGGGTGTAAAACAACCTAACGCAGATCCTGAAGCTACGTAATTTAAACATCCAACCAAGTCATATTATACAATATTATCGCTGGGAAATGATTTTTATTTTTAGGACTCAAAAAATATAACAATTCATGGCACGCAATGTGCAGCAAAATCACCACTGTGCTACTGTGTATACGTGTGTAGGTATGTATAAAAGCGTACGAGTTAACGACCGCGGCGGCCGGCCACGCGAGCCGCGACGCTCGAGGCCGGCGACATACACAACGTTAGGCGGGAAGACAATTTTTATTGCAATTCAAACTGATAACTTTATACAAGAATGATAGGTTTTTTATACGTCTCAATCACTCTAATAATCCTTTCCGAACTGGTCACTGTTTTAAATCTTCAAATCCGCCATGATAACATTTTCACGATAAGAAATCTTACAAATCATACTAATTTTCTGGCCATTAACTAAGATTAATTTCACTTTGGCCACCGATAAACATACATAAACACAAAAATTTATACGATTTATATATCCAATCATAATGCGTTAAATTGTAGGCAGTTCACAATCTTGCGGAAAATATTATAATAGCGAGAATAACTAGGTATTCATAATTTTACGGTAACATATATTATGTATATTACATAAAAATCAGCATCACACTTAATAAGTTTATGGACTACGAGTAGTTATAGACTGCAAACCAAATTTTATGGGATTACTATAATATGAATTGATGGTAAAACATGTTTAATAAATAGTTAGGTACTTTTTTTAAATTAAGGGTAACTGATGCATTTGATAGAGACGTCCAACGTTAGTGTTGCTTCTTAGTTTTTCGGTACTTTTTAAATATAAAAATCCTGGGGCATGTCCATATTAAAATCATTGTTTGAGATCATTGACCCCGAATCCGAAAATTATCGAACCCGCAACCACTGTTTTTACAGACCGAGTCACGTATCAATAGACCTCACGTAGGTATCTATCTAACTACAACTAAATTAACATCATCGTCTGCTTGACACGGGCTTCTCTAAAATTTTATAGGATTTCACCATAATCACCATCCTCCACAGGCGGGTTTTTTTGATACACTGTCTACCTAGAACTATTGCCCATACCTTTGAATGATGTGGTCACTGAAACTTTGCCGAATCCGAAGAGCTCTTGTCAGGCTCAGTCAGTCTCAAAACAATCCCGTGATTTGAGGGAATTCACTTCAGAAGCAACATGTAGGTAGAACTCCATGCAAATAAACCATGTTTACAACACTCAACACTTATCCACATAACATCCACACACATTTCACAAATACATTAAATAGCTGATAGCACAAACCGTACTAGAAAACTATTAAAACCTAGTATAAAATTGCAACAATTAGCGCGAAATGCGCATTCGATGTCGTAACAAACCGAACTGAGGCCGGCGCAAGCGCCAGGGTGGGCGGCGGCGGCCGGCGAAATCAAACGACTTTTCTATTTCTTTCTCCTTCATGCGCCGAAGAGTAGAAGTAGATGTGTTGCTGTGCTGCGTACGTACCTAGCCTGCGTTGGTTCATAATTGCGGCTTACATTTTTGTACTTCCAATAAAACAATTTACAAAACCAATGTAATTTTACTACGAAACAGAATTTTAAAATGTATCATTTTTTGATTCACAAAAGATTGCTATTCAGTTGTGTTACATATCGAAAATTTAAATATCTACGTGCTAAGATACAATAACTTTCAAGTTGAATCGTAGGTACCTAACTTTTGTATACGAGTAACTGAACTACAATAAAGTAGATATGAGGGTAGGTGAAGGTACGTATTAGATTAAAAACTCCAAACCAAAACAAATTAAAATTTTAGGACGACGAAAGGCCCGACCTTTTAGTCCTTGAACTCACAGCTTGAACTCGTATGACCTAGTTCTCTCAGCTGAGGGGCGCGCGTGGGATGGCTCGCCGCTGCGCGGTGCGCTGGCGCATTCATTGCGTATTGTAAATAAAAAAGCTTTATTATGAATGATATAATGAAAATTCTTATTATGTTTGTATGGAGAAAACTTTTAAAATAACCTTTTACAACAGCTTTTGTAATAAAATGTAAAAAAAAATTGACACTTTGACTCTCAATATCTTTGGAACCAGCAATTTCCCAGGTATGGTCTAGAAGAAAAAAATGATCCTAGTGATAGGGACAATACGTGGTTTTCGGATCTGCGTTTGTTTTTTTTACACCCGTTATAAAAGATAGTAAATTTTACGCGCTTTATGCTGATGACGTATCTATAGTAGTAAGTAATGACAGTACTGTATGACAGTAATGTGACTGAAGTTAATAGAATAGTAGGACTATGCATAAATTGGTTGACTGAAAATAATCTTAAAGTTAATGTTTCTAAGACTAAATACGTACATTTTTTTATTAGGAAACCCAAAACTGACAAATTTAAAGTTAGTTATAAAGGTGAAGAAGTCTCAGAAAGTGATAGTGTTGCATTTCTGGGAATTGTGTTGGATAGCACTTGCTCATGGACACCTCATATTAAATTCTAAATTAAATAGATTTGTTTATGCACTCTGGCGATTGTCGAGCATAACGGACCGCTCTACTGCTCTTCTGGCTTACCATGGCTATGTCGCTTCCTTGCTTCGATATGGGTTAATATTATGGGGTAATGGTGTGAAATGTAATAATATATTTATAGCGTAAAAAAAGTGCTTACGTGCTATTTTTAATGTACCACCATGGACACCATGTACTCCTTTATTTAAAGAATATAAACTCTTGACTTTCCACACATTTCAAATATATACAGAATGAAATTTTAACCACTTTCCAAAATTTTTATAAGCGTTCAGTATCGTATTTAGAGCCCATTAATGAAGTAAAAAATGTAAATCAAGCGTTCACCCGAAAATATTTTTCGCAATATAGTTTTCAATTTTTACGGTCCTGTTAAGGTATAAAGGGAAAATCAAAAACTTATGAATAGTATCGTAATAAATGAATAAGATGCGAATCGCGTAAAAAAAGTGTTGCTAGGCAGCCGTATTAAAAATTTTAGACTTTTTGCGGAGATTTTCTAAGTGCTTTATCTTGACATTTTTGTAATGGGCTATACCAAATGAAAAAATACGTCATTTGTTTTTTGTCTCGTAGATTGATATATTAAAATTTCACCCTGTATATATTTGAAATGTGTAAATTTGTAAACACTTATTTGAACTTATTTACTAAATTTGAAGACATTTACAAGTTTAGTGGCAGGCATAAACACAAGCTAGCGCACCCAAAGACGCGATTTGCATTGTGTCGATGTAATTGTTATGTAATGTCCACTAAAGTATTTAATAAATTACCGAACGAAATTAAGGATCTTAATGGAGGCTTATTCAATAGGAAACTATTTAATTTATTAGCTGACAAATGTTTTTATACAGTTGAAGACTGTTTGACACACAAATTTTAATATTAATTTTAATTATATTACTTAATATGTTCAATTCTAATTATTGGGAATTTTAATGCCTATGACAATTTGATTTAATGAATTAATTATTATTAGTTGTTTTTGTATTTTGGAAATTATGATTAACTCAATTGATTAGTTCTATTTGTACGGACATTTTAATATTCATATGCCAGCTGCGCTGGTGAGATAGCTTGTGCCACATCTAGCTGTAACATCTGTATTGTTTTAACTTTATCTCCATGAATAAATATTTTGAATTTGAATTTTGAATTTTGAATTGTATACCTACCATTTATCAAGATTAACTAAGTCACAAACGCAATAAGTGTTTGCTAAATATGCAAATAGTCCTAACCTTTTAAATCAGTTTCACGTCTCCAAACTCGTTATTAATGTATCTCCTTTCAAGAAAATTACTGAAGATGTTTTTGAAAGTAATTCTAATTCTTGACGCGAGAACTTTAATCATTTATTAAAGTTTTAGGGCACGGAGGCAGATCAAAGGGCTTTGGTTTGGTATTTTTCGGCTATAATTTAGCTGATCTTTAAAGGGATACTGTAAATATATTTAATGGAATCCATTTTGTTTTGTATTTCATATTTTGGGCAATTTTTAACTCCTTGTTTTAGTTTGTTGGTGTTGCATTGTATTAAACTTTTAATTTAATAAAATATTTTATTTTTGGTAAAAGACAGATATTTTATTCAAGATGCACTGAGATATTACTTGAAAAATGTTTGCCAAACACTTATCAAAGTGTGGCGAAAACACTATTTCTAAGACTAGGGACCTAGAACGTTCATATAGCAAGTTTCATCGTTGTTTTTCCAAAAAGAGAACAATTCACCAATGCAGGCATTTACACTAAATATTTATCTTTTATTAAATTTTTTAAAGCATTCCTTTACTTAAACAAGACAAAAAACAACTGACGTATTTTTTCTTTTGGTATTACGATACTATTTGTTAGTTCTTTATATGATACTTTTAGCAATTTAATTGCAATTATAATATCAGTATATATACTTGAAAAAATATGTCTCAGGCTACAAATGTTTAAGTTTAAGTTTAACATGTTTCAAGATTTTAATTATGTACCTAAGCACATAAAAGACTATATACTTTGCTAATTAAATATAAAGCTGTCAGCACAACACGTAAATGCTCGCAACTTCCCGCACCATAAGTATGGTACCGCAAATTACTGAAAATAGCCGTGGGCGAACCGAACCCGCTCACCAAACCGTTGATATTGTACTCATGTTTTTTGATACTCTATGCATTTTCCTATATTTTATGATTTTTATTTGCAAGTTTTTTTATCGTACAATGCAGGCACAAAAAAAATAGCACCATACCTTTTTCCCTTTAAGGGTTATTTATGGGTGTCTAATAACGCCAACAGAAAATGGGCATAAGGCAAAACCTTCCTTATGAGGGGACTATGTCCAGCTCCGGCATGACTTTAATGATGATGATTAACTATTTATAGATTTCGTAAGTTTTTGAAGTCTTCATCCTGTCAATTAAATAAATATACTGTTTCACCACTACAGATGATATTGGAAAATATAGAGACACAATTAAAATACTAACGAGATTAAAGATAAAATTTGAATGAGACAAGAATGCTAACAAGAAAAAAACTAACAGAATGCATGTCGGAGTACATTTATAATAAGTTACTCGACTATAAATCTAACTAGTAAACCCTTTTTAGTTTTGATAGATTTCCTTTCAACTTCGTTATCACAATCACGACTTTTTAAAAGTATCCAAACACAACCGGGCAATGCTAGAAATGTATCCTTAAAACAGATTTTACATTTTAGAAAAATATCTGAAAGTGATGTACACACAACTATTTTTTTTTTTAAATTAGATTTACGTAAAAATGCACCTTACATTAAGGGGAAGTGCCTTCTAAAAATTGAGTTTAAGATTTTATGTAACCCCATTCATATAAACATTTAGTTGAATCCATGACTTAACTACTTTGTCTGGGTGATTGGATGATTAGTATAACCCAGACCAAATTTCTATTACTAAAAAAGCCTCGGCTAAATCGTAGACGCATATTGTAAGGTTTGATTTACTCTGACAAAAAAGGGTCCAGAGGTGCGTAAGTGTTTTTTGGCGAGCGGGGCAGTCTGTTTTAGGGCGCTGAGAGTGCCGAGAGTCTTAGGATTATCTTTATTCAACAAAAAGTTTTTTGCCTGGAGCTCTGTCCACGTATCATAGGAACCACATTCTGGAGGTTTGATTTATTTTTGTATCAAACTTCATCAAAATTAGTTGGTAGTTTAGGCGTAGAGACAACGCGTAACAGACAAACAGAGTTACTTTTGAATTTAGAATACATGTTTTAAGGATAATTAAACGAGGTATGAAAAAAGAGCACAACGAAACTTTAGTTTACGGGTTACGAGTTATTTCAGTTATTTTAATTAAGTATACTACCACCTGGTGAACTCGACCACATAATTAGCATTCCGAACGTAAATATTGTTATCCAATCCTACCACAAGTCACAATAGCGTCACAACAGGTTGGTCAAATATATTGCTTGCCGTCGAGTTAATTTGCGGGGGCAAGCGATTGCTACAATAAATAGCTAACGTGATGAATTTTATCAATAAATTAATGCTCTACGAAAAAATTCTAATAGTATTCCGGAGGTGGTTAAATATAAGTTTGATTGTCCATATCATTTCTAAGTTACGAGTAACTTGAGTCTGAAAAGTTATTCTCTTGCTTTTAAAGACACGTTAAGCCATTAGCTTCAATTGCTAGATGCAAGGCATGAACATAAGTCATGTTACTGGAAATGCCTATGTGAAATATAGGCTTTCGAGTATTTTTTATTAAAATTTTAATAAACATGATATTTTTAAGACGTGTCACATTCGGCCACAAGGAGTCAAGGAGTATTAAATAAAGAAAGCACCCAAACAGATATTATGTCAGACAAACATTTTTATAATAGTGTGCGGGGATCGAACCCACAGCCCATGGCCCACAAAACGGCGTTTAATACCGCTGAAACAAACTAGTCATCTAACGTTACCAACTTAAAGAAATCGGTCAACATGATAAAAGTAATTTAATATGCCTACATACATAAAATGTTACACGCGTCAAATTAGGCACCATTTTTTTAATCGGTTAAAAATACGTGACATTTCATTCGCTAGTTCTCGAAACAAAAGATTCAAAAACAAAGTCAGTCCATTCACTCCGTTCTCACTTGATGAAGAGTACCCTGAGGATTTGCGATTACAGCTTTTACTGCCTGTGGTAAATACGCCTCAAGTGATTACACCGTGAAATAGGCCGCTATTAGTCTGTTATACAGTGGCCAAACGGTAATTGGCATGCGTCGGGTGGCAAGGTGACAGTGAAAATGCCTAATAAAATGAATCCTCTAAGCGGCACTGTTAACGTTTCGCTCGTTTATCGTCTTAATGTAGCATCGACATTAACTATTCAAGTGTGACAACACCCATGTACGATACACTGAACATTTATTCAACCGTATGACTATTGTTATACATCTACAATACAATATGAACAAGATTTCTGACAGCTATTTAATGAGAAGTGTTAGTTTTTAGTTTTATGAGTTAATAATAGGTCTTTACCTATGAAATTGCCGTTCTGCAGTACTGGACATTTCAAATCAAAATATTTTTTGTTAGAATTATAATTTCAAATTAATTTTATTTTAAAATCATTGAATTCTTTATCCAAAAGTAGTCATTTGTTTATTGATTAGTGTTACATTTTCATCGCATTTCAATCTTTTTCGGCATCATGGATACGTTAAATTAAAAAATTAAAAAACCACGCTTTTAAAACAGATTGAACTAAAAAATTAAAAATAAAACTGTAGTAATCAATTGAAAAATTCATATTATTGTACAAAAAGCGTGGGGTGCTTGTTATGATATCCACAGATATAGTAAATTATTGATAAAATATTTACAACAATCTAAATCAAGCCCCCCACGCTTTTTGTACAATAATATGAATTTTTCAATTGATTACTACAGTTTTATTTTTAATTTTTTAGTTCAATCTGTTTTAAAAGCGTGGTTTTTTAGTTTTTTAAACTATAATTTATTTTTTACTTTTTAGTTTAGTTTATAAGATTTGATTCCTTCTTTACCGACTGTAAGTCCAAACCTATGCAGGAAACATAATTGATACAGATCGCGCGCTAGCTCTATCTGTTTTACTCCCTCTTACAGAGGAAAACTGGGAAAACTGTTATTAAATTATTGCATTGTCATCGGTCCTTGATACGTGTGCAAAGTTTCAAATTAATCAAACTTCTGGAAATCGGTCAAATTTATGCTCAAAGATTCCATTACATACATAGATACGTACATAGATAGATACAACCCAAGCTAATAAAAGCGTGGTAAAAAAAATCGAGTAATTATGGAATATGAGTACCGTCGTGGCAGCAACGCGGCACAAGCGGCACGCAACATCAATGACGTTTACGGAGCTAATACTACAAACCAATGCACCACCTGTTATTGGTTTGCTCGTTTCCGTTCTGGAAATTTTGACCTGAAAAATGAACCTCGCGGTCGTCCGAAGACTTTGGTCAACAATGACGAATTAAAGGCGATTGTGGAAGCTAATGATACACAATCTACGGTTGAATTAGCAGCAGCTTTCGACGTTAGCGTCAAAATAATATTGGTCCATTTTTGTCAAATTGGCAAGGTAAAAAAGGTTGACAAATGGGTGCCCCACGAACTCAATGATCGCCAGCGCGAAGTAAGCATCGAGACGTGCCTTGCACTGCTCAACAGACACACAAATGAAGGAATTTTGAATCGCATTGTTACCTGCGATGAAAAATGGATTCTGTTTGACAACCGCAAGCGATCAGCAAGTTGGTTGGATCCTGGTTCAGCAGCTAAACAATGCCCTAAACGAAAACTTACCCCTAGAAAAGTGATGGTCACTGTTTGGTGGTCTAGCGCCGGTGTGATTCTTCACAGCTTCTTACCAAACGGGGTGAGCATTACTGCAGATGTGTACTGTGAAGAACTGAACACAATGGGAATTGCGTTTTTTAAACAAACAAAGAAGCGACGTATTTATTAATTTGGTAAAAAGTTTTAACAGTGATTTATGTGATCATTTTAGTACACAATGCTATTTACTTAGAGTTTTTGTGTTTAATGTAATTCGAAATGGCGAATAATAATCTACATATCTATTACCAAAATGTTAGAGGTCTTAGGACAAAATGTAATGAGTTAAGACTTAGCATTTTGAATAACGATTATGACGTGATTATTTTGACGGAGTCTTGGCTGCACGGTGGTATCTATGATGGTGAGTTGTGCGACGATAGGTATGATGTTTTCAGGGCCGATCGGGATTTGAATGCCACTAGTAAGTGTACCGGTGGTGGATTAGTGATACTAATACGTCGCATAATTGTTGCTATCGTTCGTGATCAAAACGTCATCGCCCCGGCTGAGCTATTGTGGGTTACAGTGCCGTCCCAGTTCAATTCTAAACCTAAATTACATTTTTGCGCAGTATACATACCCACCAACTTACGCCAGATACCCTCCGTTTTACAAACGATAAGAAAAACTGTTAAGGACGCAGTCGACCTCTGTCCTGAGGACAACTTTGTACTAATAGGTGATTTTAACCTGCCGTGCTTGTCTTGGGACCAGAATGGATATTCGGTTTTGAAAAAAGGGTTGGTCGAAATTCAAGAGGCTAGTTTGGAATTTTTGGAAACCGTTGCATACTGTGGATTAAAACAATATAACACTATAAAAAAATCCTATGGCAACACATTAGATCTTGTGTTTTCTAATCTTCCAATAAGTATTGAATCGGCGTCTACGCCACTCTTAAAGAAGGACCGCGCACACCCATCCATTTACTGTTCACTTTTGGATATAAATATCGTACCTTTACGAGAGGCTCCCACACCAAAGCGGAATTTCTACGCGGCGTGGTATGATATCGTAAATATCATACTTCCATGAACGGGACTGGCCATCGCTCTTATGTACAGGCACTATCGACGACGCTGTCAATGTTTTCTATGATATCATTAATAACTGTCTAAATTTATACATTCCTTATTCTATTAAAAATAATCACCGGTCGTACCCTAAATGGTACTCGCCAGCATTAATAAACATAATCAAAGAAAAATCAAAAGCTCACTCACGCTGGAAAAAATACGGAAATAGATTAGACTACGATGAATTCTCACTATTACGCTCAAGAGAACGACGCGTACAAAATGAGTGTTTTAAGCATTTTACAACATATAGCGGAAACAATATCAAAAAACATCCCAAGGCATTTTGGACATTCATTAAGGCTTTGCGAGGTGGATCGGCATATCCTAAAAAGTTTTATCTAGAGGGAGTTGAATTTACGGATGGAAAAAATACATGTAATGCGTTAAGCTCATTTTTTCAGAGTGTATTTGGCACACCCACTAACAGTTACTCTCCAGTAGTACAAGAACAATATTCATGTAACACAGTATCAAATATACAAACTTCCTTGTTAGTTGTGGAGAACATGTTAAAATCCTTGGACATTAATAAGGGTGCTGGGAGTGATGGGTTGCCGGCTGTTTTTTGGATGAGATGTGCTGAATCGCTTGCCCTTCCCTTGACTATATTATTTAACCGCTGTTTACGGGAGGGTATTTTTCCACACAGGTGGAAGTCCGCCCTAATAGTGCCTGTACATAAGAAGGGGTCGCGAATGGATATTGTAAATTATAGAGGCATTTCTATATTGAATACGGCTGCAAAAATGTTAGAAAAAATTGTTTATAATGAGATATATTCTACGTTGGCACAATCAATACCTGAAAATCAACATGGTTTCTTAAGGGGTCGCTCAACCATTACAAATCTGGCATGGTTTTATGTTCTGGAAAATATGGATGGGGGTGGGCAGGTTGACGTGATCTACACCGATTTTGAGAAGGCCTTTGATCGGGTAGATCACGTGATCCTATTAAACAAGCTACAAGTCTTGGGAATTCATGGGGATTTACTGCGTTGGACTGAATCATACCTTACAAATCGTTCCCAGGCACAGTGATGAGTGGTTATCGTTCAAATTACATTAATGTTCCTACAGGGGTTCCACAGGGCTCCCTTTTGGGTCCTCTCTTTTATAATGCCTACCTGTACGATATAGGTACGTGCTTTGAGCATTCTCTCTATCTCATGTATGCGGATGACAAAAAGATATTTTATAAAATTAATAACTTGCAAAAGACAGTGTTTCTATGCAGTGTGATTTGAATCGCCTATATGATTATTATATTAAAAATAATATAACCGTTAATGCGGGTAAATGCGAATGCATAACATTCACTCGAAAGACAAAGCCTGTCGTACAGAATTATAATATCAACGGAAAACAAATAGAGAGAAAAACCTATGTTAGGGACTTAGGTGTATATTTTGACAGCAAAATGCTACTTTTTCTTACACGTTGATAATACTGTTACGAAGGCATTTAAAAATCTAGGCTTTGTTCTCCGTATGTGCAAGCCATTTTCAGATTTATCAATCGTTAAAACAGTTTATAACGCGTATGTGAGAAGTGTCCTCGAATATGCTAGCCCTATATGGTCTCCTCATTATTCTGTATACAAATCCCGTCTGGAGCGTATACAAAAAATTTTTGTTAACCACCTAAAATATCGTAGTCGTAGGACTTTTAGAACTTATGAGGAAGGCTGTAAAAAACATAGTATCTTACCTCTGGAGCAGCGGCGCATATTGTTTGATATGGGTCTGCTGCATGACATAGTAAATAATAAAGTCGACTGTCCGTATCTGGTATCCAAGATCACATTTCGTACGCCTAAATACCGAACCCGTCAAACCCCACTATTGGAAACTATGCGGCATCGTTCGAAATTCCTTCAAAATTCAGTTTTGTTGCGTCTGCCACGTGAATATAACGCGCGTTTTAAAGGTGTTGACCTCTTTTCGAACACTAAGCGCAAGTTTAAAAGAGAAGTAGGTGCATTGTTGGATTCGGGTGTAGGTGTGTGCAGTAACAAATATTAACAAAAATAAAAAATAATAATAATAATAATAATAAAAATAAAAAATAACAAAAAGTAACATTTATTAGGAATAAAATTAAATAAAATTTATATTAGATCAAAAATTAAAAATAAATAGAACAATTTAATATATTCTACATTAATTTCCTGTCTCAAATGACATTGAGTTGGTTGTCGTGCTGATTTCTGTTTTGTTGTGTATTGTGGGTGTTCTTTGATAATGCGTGGATATTGTTAGCATTTCCATCCTTTACTTGTGCTATTGATAAGATAAGGGAAACCTGTTATTGGCCATATTTACTATCAATTAATGTATGTTAACATTGTATATATACGCTGTTGGTTTTCTCAATAAAGTAAAATAAAATAAAACAATGATGGAGAAGCTGGGACATCTCCAACCAGCATTGGTCAATCGCTCGTCTCCGCTGCTCCTGCACGACAACGCGCGACCTCATACTGCACAGCAAACGGTCTCCAAGTTGCAAGAACTGGGGTTGGAAGCTCTCTGTCATCCGCCCTACTCATCAGACCTTGCGCGTTGTGGTATGTAGATACCTTTTGATATATATAAATACCTTACCTTTCATTCTTGTTACATCTCATCATCATTATCATCGTTTAGTTTATAATTTCTTGTAATTTTATTTATTTACTAATTTTGACACTAATATTAAAATTTTCTTGTTATTTTGGCAGACATTGTTACCACTGGCAACCACCTTGACAAACGTTTTTTTTTTTAAATTCTTCTAAATTTCGGTCCTGAAACTCTTTATTTTTGCCAATTTTAGATTAAACTGACCTTTTTATGTATTTTTTATAAGCTGCTTGTTAAAATCTAGTTATAATTTTGAAATATTTAAAAGTAAATATTGTTCTATCGTTTTGCCTATAAAAGTCCATACTTGATGCGGCATTAGAAAAGACAAGAACAGTTTAGATTTAGCTTTCGAATACTATATTCGGCATTAGAAAAGACAAGAACAAGTAAATAAGGTGTAATCCGCGTAAATTGTCAATTCAAGTAATGGACCCTGGCTTGGTCAGATAGACCGCCGGGCCACCTCTTCTCACCTGAGTGACCGGACCCTGGCGTGTTTAAATAGACCGCCTGGTCACCTTATCAATCCGGTGCTACGGGACCCTGGCACGGTCAAAAAGACCGCCGGGCCACCTCCATCCTGCGCAGCTGGACCCCGGCATGGTCAGGTAGACCGCCGGGCCATCTCCCCTTTGCTGCGCAGTTGGGTCCTGGCGTGGTCGATCGCCGAGCCACCTCTACTCCTCTCACCAATCGGGAGACCTTTTTATTTTTAAATTTAAGTTACGTATACTTTATCTTTCACCTTATGTTCAATATATATTCTTAATCTTAATTATTTTGTATTATTTTGTGTTATGTTTAATTCTTAGGGAATAGTTATAGAGAGGTAGGTTCCCTTAACTTTTCCCCTATCTTAATTTTCTTTTGTAGCGTAGCAGAACCTAGGTTTCTAGGGGTATTCCTCTTCAAGGGTACCCCAGATTTACAGACTACTACTTTTTCCAGAATTTGGATAACTTCTTGGCGGGAAAAAAATGCAATACCCGAGAGGCAGTACAAAATGCATACAGAATTTGTTGCCTCCCGTCCAGCTGATTTCTTTAAGAAGGGCATTAATAAACTGCCACTGCGTTGGCAAAGATGCATTGATTGCATGGGTGATTACTTCCATTAATACAAATAAAAAATACATGAAAAAAATTCGTTTAAATGTTTTCATACAAAACGGCAATTTCAAAGGTAAAGACCTAATATATTATTATATTTGGTATAAACATTTATATCAAGATTCAGGGAATTATAACATGAATTAAAAACAAAAAATAAAATATCAAACGGTTAATGTAGGCAACATTTTAATAACTTCTGAAGATTTTCTGATTGTTCAAGTTTTTTCCTCCAGTCAGAGTCCTTTGGAAATTAAATGTATTTAACAAAATAATTGTATAATATTCGAACATTGATGAATATAATTATATTAATCATAATTTATTTAGTACTTTCATTGCTCTCTGCAAGCTGTAGAAGGTACCTGTATTGATGTTTATATTTCAATATTTTCATTTGGCAAAATTTAAGAAGGTTTACCTGCAGCTTCTGTACGATTATTCTGTAACCTTAGAGCTAACAAGATGCCAATGAACCCTTATTCAGGATGGAAGGTTTGCGTTTAAAGAACATCAACGATTAATTTTGGCTTGAAGTAGGTTTATGCTAAGCAAAACTTTAGACACGTTTGTTTTTTTTGTTTGGTTATTGCATCATCCTATATTATCACAGGTATCTCTAAAAAGAGGATTTAGCCGCAATGGCCACGTTTGTCCGTCAGGATTGAGATCTAAGTTTTGTAAATGGTGGAGACAATTTAAATTCGATATCTATCAAGTTTTTTTATCGGTTCAGTCATATTATACGTATTTTTGAAAAGCCTAACTATTGTAATCAAATAAATTCAGTTTCGTTGGTCAACATCCAATTTGGGGACAAAACTATTTTTTATTGCCATATTCCCGAGTTTGTTTAACGATCCCACTAATCAATTTACCAGTCCGAATGGAACCTTGATTAGACTATTGACATAGTCAATTGTTAATTAATTTAATTACAGCTACATTTTCGGTAGATAGCATTTCATTTGAGTCCCGCCTGAGACATAATTTTTCAATACTGATATAATAATTGCAATAAATTGCTTAAATATTATTATATAAAGTACCTAACCAAACTTTTGCAGTTATAATATTAGTAAGATTAGAATATAGTAACATGATATTACTCGTTAGCATACTGTTACAATACGATCCAAGTTAAAACCAACAACTGTGACAGCTAAATTAACCTTTGTTTCGTAAAAATGCGAAACGAAATGTGGGTACCTATCTACTGACAGAAAATATATTTTCGTCTGTGTAACCCAAGCCAGCCTGCCACGGAATATTAACTAAGTAAAATATTAAACTTGACACTTGGTTTTTGTGCTCAATTTATTGCTTTTTATTCCAAGGAATCGTTGTGGTTCTATTTTTGCGGATTACATGTAAACCCTTATTGATGAAGGCTTAGAGATCGAAATAATAAAAAAAAATACACAATAATGGTTTGATTAAATTTCAAACAAAATTATTTTCTGATAATCAATTATCTATACATATTATAAAGCTAAAGAGTTTGTTTGTTTGAACGCGCTAATCTCAGGAAGTACTGGTCCGATTTGAAAAATTTTTTTTGTGTTGGATAGTCCATTTATTGAAGAAGGCTTTAGGCTATATAACATTATGTTGCAACCAATAGGAGCGAAGCATGAGTGAAAAATGTTGCAAATATAATCGCGATCATAATAACAGAAATTGACGCGGACGAAGTCGCGGGAAACAGCTAGTTATAAAATATACTAGCGGACCCGACAGACATTGTTACATTAAAAAAGTTTAAATTGTCAAAAGCGCTAAGGTTACATTACAAATAATTTAGTATGGTGATTAAGTTTTCTTAAATTTTCTAATTTTCCGCGCAAATTTCATATTTTTTTTCTTTCATAAGAACATTCTTCTGACAATAACAAACAAAACAAAAAGAATTAGCGAAATCGTTCCAGCCGTTCACGCGTGATGCGATGACCAAGGGAAATAGGGATTAATTTATATATATATATATAATATATATATATATATATATATATATATATATAGGGTGAAATTTTAACCACCTTCCAAATTTTAATATATCAATCTACGAGACAAAAAACAAATGACGTATTTTTTTTTTGGTATAGCCCAGTACAAAAATGTCATGATAATGCACTTAGAAAATGTCCGCCAAAAATCTAAAATGTTTGATACAGTCGCCTAACAACACTTTTTTTACACGATTCGCATCTCAATCATTCATTACCATACTATTCATAAGTTTTTGACTGTCCCTTTATACCTTAACAGGTCTAGGACCGTAAAAATTGAAAACTGTATCGCGAAAAAAAAATTTGGGTGACAACTTGATTTACATTTTTTACTTCATAAATAGGCTCTAAATACGATACTGAACGCCTATAAAAATTTGGAGAGTGGTTAAAATTTCATCCTGTAGATAGATATAGAGTGAAAAGCACGAATTTAAAAAAGTCACTGGTCTGAATAAATAATTTAGTAGCCTATTACGAAACTCTGATAATTTTATGGTTGATAGGCTGCCCACTGTAGATACTACAAAAGCAAACAAATTTATAAGTCATTACACCACAAAATATGTACATTTTTAAGACCACATAAATAAATTAAGAAAAAAACAAAAAAAAAACTATATTGCTTGTCTCCACTCTGTATCAGTCCACTGCTGGACACGGGCCACCACAGATGGAGAAGTACCTAGCCTATGTTTTTGAAAATGCAGATATAAATGTAAACTTAAAAGCGCATTTAAAAAATATTTACTGAATAAAACCTATCTAATACAAAACAATAGTGGAAACATAAAAAAAAAAAAAAGTTTTATAAATTGAAGGGCTTTTTCCCATCAACAGGTTATAGGTACAATCGAACCAAAATAAAATCAATTATAAATTGTATAGTATGTACTGTGAAAGTAGCTATTTGGCAGTTTTTATTGGTTATTAATTGTTTCTTTTCAATTTAGACCACTTCCACGTTCCACGTGAGTGCGTTTAAGGAGAGATTTTAATTAAAATTCTTTGTGCTCCCTCGGAGACTTCGGGGAGTCCTCTGTATCGATACAAAGGTCAATTTAGTGCTTCATATTTAAACTTACGTAACGTGCACGTGCAGTATTTATATTTAGAAATTGATGACTTAATTATTTTTAATGTACGAGTAGGTACGTATAGGTTCTTCTGAATCGCACCTGTATTCTTATCGGAAGCAACTGCAACACAAAAACACTTTTGAAAGTAGGTACTTTTAAAATAGTAGGTAAAATAATATGAATAGAGAATACAATTCCTTGGATATAAATTTCAACTATCTGAGGCGGGACACGAACCTACAACCTTCTGGCCAAAAGCATTAACAGTTTTATTTTTCTAATTAAACTGTCCTCTTACCTGGGTTGTATAGAGCGATGCTTAAGGTCCCAGAAGCAAGTGGAAAATCGCGATAAAATATCGGTTTTATATAAAACTAAAGAAGCAGTTTTCTATGAGTCTGATCAATTATAAAATTTTATTCTAAGATCGTTTATATATTTAGCAGTAGACAACTGTGACCGGAAAAGACACGAAAAGCCAAACGATGATTCAATAAAGAGGATAGAACAAATAAAATAGGAATGGCGCGCTAAATCCGCAGCATCCGTCGCGGCAGCAAATAAACGACAGAATAACTGTCTCAATAACATAGACATTGAGACCAGGGGATAGACAATGTTTTTACTGCGTGAAGTCACTTAGAATCTCTTACAGCATGGGACTGATGTATGCTGCTACACAAGTCCCCTGCTGAAGCCACTCTATTTTGCCATAATCGAACACACTGGGTGGGTTGGTGATCGCAATTTGGATTAAAGATTCTACTGCCTTACTTCGCATATTATTTTTAATTTACCAAACTAAAATTGCACAACAGAGCTAATGTACGTAAGCCAGTACCTGGTTACACTAAAATGATTAGGCTCAAATGCAAGTTACAGC
Organism: Anania crocealis; assembly: GCA_949315895.1. Classification (NCBI taxonomy): domain Eukaryota; kingdom Metazoa; phylum Arthropoda; class Insecta; order Lepidoptera; family Crambidae; genus Anania; species Anania crocealis. The sequence continues at coordinate 12,559,558 of OX438864.1, forward strand.
AGTTCGAGGTAAACAATATCAGCAAGACAACAAAAAAATGTATTGAAGTGCGTACTTCAATACATTTTGATTTATATATAACTTAATCTATAGTTATCTAAGAAAATAATCAGTTTTACAATTATGACTGTAAATATTATGGATACATCCATTATGCGCTTCGTATTATATAATAAATTAGATGTAGACGTAAAGCAATTATGTTTTTTACTTTTTGCGGATTAAAATTATGATAAAGTCAATTATAGTAAGTTGAAACCATTATGGGTTTATAACACTCTGCTTATCACAGTTTATGCAAGAAAACTTTGTGCTGAAATTGTTATGCCAAACTACATAATGACAAAAGAGATTATGCGACCGAAAGGGCTCCCAGTGTTAATAACTTTGTAGATGGTAGCGAAATTAACCTTCGTATTTCTATGATATTTTGGCAGTTTTTGATTGCCTGAAAACCTGATGTTATCTAAAAACCTAGCCTACATTAATTTATCGCATCCAAAACCTCTTTCACACCAAATTTCATGAAAATCTTTTAAGCCGTTTCCGAGATTCGTTGAAACTTAAAAGGTTTAGATTAGTAGTAGTAAACGTAGTTTTTGTTTATTTCAACGTAAAAGAAACTCGATAGACATCGCAACAAGATATCTGTCTCCTGTAGTATGAAGCAACAGATTGCTACGTTCGCCGCGAGGATGGGACGGCCGCGTCGGTATGAAATCGATATTGCACGATTATCGCAACATAATCCCGTCGTAGGCTTTGGTGAGATGTATTTGATACAGTTTGCTGAAATACTCGAAAATAAATACGTATATGGTCTTGTACTGTGTCGTGTTCTTGATCTAATGATAGAATAACGCCACCTCTTTGTCGTCCCATGGATTTCGTAAGAGACGACTAAAAGAGTACCTATTGCACTAGAAGCAGCGTCTTCTGTATTTGATGAATATGTCTTATTTAAAGCATAAATCTCTACCTTCTTTGCCTCTTTAGACTGACTCACCAGTAACTTAGTCTTATTAAATATATCTAAATTCTATAGTATATAGAAGCATTATTATGATAAGTAAAATGACAATATCATGACATTATTAGCCATAAAAGGTAGTAAAAAGTAGCTGATAGTATAGATTTTTTATGTTACGTTATGTTAGCTATATTGGCAAGTGGGCAGCTACAAAAGCCTTGATGCTGGTTTTCAGTGGACACCCAGTGTATTTTCGAATACAAAAGTTCATATAGGTACTTTAAAAATATCGTTATTCGAATGCACTAAACCAATTTCTGAATATACACTTAATTTTTATCGTAATGGGAATTGGTAACAAGCCAAGCAACACGTTGTGTGACATCGGCGTGGAATGTGGGTATGAATCAATACGTTCTATGATAGCGCCGTAAACGGACCCAGGCTTGGCCGTTATTACGGCCCCTCGTTTGTCTTCACAATGATATCACGTGTCATTTGTCATCCCTAGTTATTTTTGTACTTGGCCAGTATTTCATTCAGATAAATTGATCATAACATAACACTATAGGCAAGGTTGTGATACATAAAATGTATGACTTTTATTTTATATTTAGGTATGTTTTACATTTAGTTACTAATAAGATGTTGAAATCGAGGATTTGTTAAAATAAAAGAAACGATAATTATGAAATTAGGTTTTCAGCTCAGCTTATTTTTAATATTTTAAAAAAATGACGCCTTTTACAGTGTTTACCGATTAGAAAAAAATCTCAAACTTCTTTCGATTTCCACACCAAAGCAATTATTTTAATTTAATTGGAAAATAGGCGTCGAAATTATAATGAAACTAATTACAGGTAATTAAAATTAAATTAATAGCAGCTCTTGGAAAAAAAACCTAAAGCAAGAAATCAGTTAACAATTCATCAGTCGGTGTTTGACATCAACCATAATGGCTATGCTACGAATTAAATAGATAACACCTTTTTTGTCGTTTAATTATTGCTGTTTTTAATTTAGAACTAAATTAATGTGTGGATAAAGCTTGTGAAATAAACTACGAAAAGTTTGATTTACTTATTTTGCTTAGACAACTAAACAATACATCCGACTCTACACTATTTTCGCACAGCGATTAAACCACTCGTAAAGGATCGCGGGTAGTTACAATTTTTATTTTGGTAGATACAAGAGCGTCATCCACGCGGAAAATCTTGGAGATCTCTTTTGGACAGGTTAGACCTTTTCAACTTAATTTCCTTGTCCGTGAAATGTGAAGTACCTGCGTCGGCCCTTTCCGAAGTGGTTTGGCGCAATCTCTAAAAGCTTTGTCATTGAATGACAACTTTGTTGAAAATGTTAGTTTGGACAAAGCTAAAAGAAACTTTAAACGTGTCTATTAGACTAAACTAGGGGTGTGTCGTTTGGCTTTCGTGTCTTAGAGAAATGTGCGCAATTTGAATTCGAAGAAACAATAATATAATAACTTAATACAATTATTGTTGGGCACAGCTCTGCATACCTATCAGTTACTTAAGAACAGCAAAAACAAAAAATAGAAACCGAAAGTAAACAGAAAAAGGCCTTTGCTATCGAAACATAATCAACTACTTATATATAATTGTGATAAATTTTTATTTCACGTTGTTAATATTTCCAAGATCTAAATCCCACGTACTTTAAACTTAACCCCTTGAATGTGGGTATTTCCAGACACAATAGAAATCAATCTTTTTAAATCTTAAATATCAGATCTGCTCCTAAGCAGCCAAGCGATTAAACCTCTAAAATCTTACATTTAAAAAGAATATTGGCACGTTAAACATGAAGCCATTTACTTATTAAAATATCTTATTTCACTTTTCAATCTCATCAAAGTAGGGACCAGATGAAACAAGTCTCGTCGGGTTGCGATAGTACAGTTTCAAAAGCTTCTAATTAGTATATGGGTTAGACTATTATTTTTTTCTTTAAGCGTTTTTGATGATTTTATTAAGGTAAAATGATGGTTCTAACAACAAGCATGGCTTTTCGGTGTAGAGTTTCGGTTTTAGTTCTATACCCTTATTAATGATTTTAAACTCTCGCGATTTGAACACATAATATTGTTACTAAGTTTACTAACGGGTCTATTTATAAAGGTATAAAGGTATAATATTTATAAAGGTATATATACCTATTTATTTACCCGACGTTTCGGCTGGATTGCACCAAGCCATGGTCACGGGCCGACTGATGACAGCTTAACGACGTCTACGTGAAGAGCGGGGTTCAACACCTACCCCCAATCGATCTTCATTATTTTTGTTTTTTAGGTATATGTTATACCTTTAAAAATATTATACTCGATAACGACCCGTTAGTAGACTTAGTAACAATATTATACCCTTATTATTTTTAATTATAAAGAAAATAAAACAACCACAACTAAGGCTAGATTAACAAGCTTTAATCGCCTGCTTTAAGGTCTCGGGCTCGACTCTCGACGGAAAAAAAAGCTTGTTACTACGTTTTCTCGAGTCTGGGTGTTTATGTCACCTTTTTTGTTTCTGATTTCCACAAAGTGCTTTAAATAGTTAGTTACTCAATTTGAGATCAGAACAATGTATGTGAAGTTTTCTATATTTATTTATTTATTCTTGATAACTCATGGAAACCTAAAAAGTTTTAATTGTGAAGAGACCTTTGAAGTCTCTAACAAACAACCATCATTCTTGCACCAGTTCAAAGTGACCTAACGTACTAAAAGTTTTTAAACCAGCGTTTTTGTTATTAAGGTTTGAGGTATTTTGCATTATAATCAACCGCGACGGCGTCCTAAAAGGTTCTGATTACGGAAAAGGTTATTCCTGGTTCAGAATCTGTATGCAAATGTCGGGCGGTGATTGTGCCACGATAGCGCTCGATCGCTAATGTATATTGAATTAAACCAGGAATAAACACTTTATGATAATACGAATATTCCGCGTTTAAACAGTTCTGTGGTTAATTAGGTATTATGTACTTTAATATACACCACATAATACGGTATCTATTATCTGTATTTATATAATATTTCATTAGAGATTTTAATTTTTAACCTGCAGAAAGACTGTTTATTTTTTAGATAGTCATAAAGAGTCAGAGTCAGAGTTTACAATCAACAATTTCTTGAATTAGATTAGTTTAGCAGTTTTCTCAAAAGCTACAAAAAATATATCAGAGGTGTTGAAATAGCAGTCGCCCTTAACATAACATAAATACTCTTTATTGCACACCATACAGGTTACATTGTTAACATGTAATACATTTTAAGCTGTACAATTTAGGCGGTCTTATCGCTATAAGCAATCTCTTCCAGACAACCTCAATAAAGGACAATTAAATCGAAATAAGTGGGGAAGGCGGCAAAGAGTTATTTAAGGTAAATATTAAATAAATAGGTTACGAATATATAAAATGAATAAAATAATCAAGCTACAAATTAATTTTAAAATACATATTCTACTCAATCAATAAACATACACACAAATGCAAATATTAAATACACATAAACAAATAAATACATGTAAAATATGACCCAACAATACTTTGAAAAGAACCTTGTTACTAAAAGTTTGAAAGGAAAGAAAGAGAAATAGTAATACTATAGAGATAAAAGATAGGTTTTGAGTTTGTATTTAAATGTTATTGTTAAAATTTATTTTAGTTTTTGTTTCTTTTGTAAGTTTTTGTATTAGGTACTTATTATAAAATTTCATTGTTTTGTATATTTAAACATATCAGCTGCTCGTAATGTATTATAAATAAATAAATAAATAAATATTTAAGACATGCCACACTGGGCCACACAGACAGAGCCGTCTAGTCCCAAATTAAGCTACTATTAAGTACCCTGTCGTATGGGGTACTAGACAACCGATAAACTTACATAAATATTTTTTTTTGTAATTACATACTTATAATACATATAAAACACCCAGACCAGTACAAACAGACAGGTTCATGCACACAAATATTTGTACTGAGCGGGGATCGAACCCGCGATCCATGGCTCAGAAGCAGCGTTACTACCGCTGATCCAAATGGTCGTCAAATTATTGAATATGATATTGTCATCAGTGGAGACTTTATTGGTATATGATCTAAATTTATGTTCTTATTTATATGTAACTATGTACTGTTTGTTTCCCTACAATAAATAAAATAAAATAAAATATAATTTAAACATTTTGCCCAATAGAATCATCAGTCAGAGTGTCAAGAATTAATTTTCAGGTTAGGACACACGATCAAGACTCCTGATGCTCCTGATGGTTTAGGCCTGTTTTTTACAGGAGTTGACCTTATTAGATATTATGTAGCTAGAGCTACGAAGATGAAGTGTAGTAATTTTTTGTACCGTGACGGTAATCTCAGGTCGCAGTTTATCCAACGGTAGAGAAACGATGCTGTTTCCTTTTTTTCTCTGGCAGTAGGCACCTTTACTTTATGTGGTGCTGGTCTAAAATAGAATAGCACCGCATATTTTTTTCCTATGGGTGTCGTATCAATACGACACCCATATCGTAAGAGGAGACAAAAGGAGTATCGTCAGAAGAAGTTAGCAGCTACCTATATCTCTACCACTGGCCGAATTGCGATCGCCAACTTGCCGCCAAGCTTAAATATTATGGTAAATCCTTCTTTTGAATAGATATATGTGTAGCGTTGGATAAACATTACTTTAAAGATACTTATTTGATGGTGAATAAATTATATTACTGATCGTTTTAGTTAACGACTTCGTGTGAGTTTAAAATTTACAGACAAGTTTTCAAACTTAGGTCCCGTGTGAATTCATTTATATGACAACTTATGCTACGTAAAGGCTAAATAAACTTCAAAACGGTTCGAATTGATAAACTATGTCGTTTTTTTACACTTACTTTATAAACTTTTATTATAAAATCTTTATTTACTGTAACCCATCAGTGCTGCCGTAACATTAACTTTAGTGTTCTTTTAACTAATATTACAGATAATAAAGTACAAAATACAACTTTTATAGTTGGTTGTCCCGTATTTTCTGCCGTTAATCTTCTTAAACTGCGGTTCGCAACAAAGGTTCCACTAGACATACATGCGGTAGGTATTCACTTGGAAACTTTATAATAAAGTTAAACATTCTTTTAACTCGGGTTAAAAGCTCAGGAAAAATTAAAATAGCATGGTTGAAGTAATACCATATGATAGTTTGTTTGTTTTGGTTTTAGTGTTTTTTAGTGTTTTTAGTGTTTTTAGTCCGTTATTGTTTCACTGTATGTTTTCCGAACAAAATAAAATAATAAAAATCAAAATAGATTGATTATGATTCCTAATACATATCCTAGCGCTGCGCGGGTATAGTACTAAGAATCTAGAATTTGATCAATTATCACTTTGCTTTCCCTGCTTTGGCCTTTTTGAGTTGAACCCGTACTCGTCCACAATAAACACATAATACACGCTCGATTTTATATGTTTTGCTCGTGTAATTGGGTTCTTATCGACTTTACAGACTAATGTGAAATTTTATAAATCAGCAGCTAAATATTAAACTGTTCTTTATATATGTAGGATACTACCATATCCTGGATACGAGTACTTTAGTTCTCTTTAAATGTATAATATAATATTTCTGGATCCTCCTGAATCAGGGACTAATACTTGAGGATTCCTTTAAGGATACTTCGAGTGTTTATGAATGTAATTTTTGGTAAAATGTTTATAAATTATTATTTTTTGCAGGTTAATGGTATTTTCGTTAAAACGCTACTAATTACATAATTATGTCCATAAAAAACAAATATAAAACCTTAAATAAGTATATTGAACTCAACAAAGATAAGTAGTGACATAATTTCGATTGAGTAAGTCTTGTCTGTAGTTTTTGGAGTTTTTGGCGAGTAGAGAACCTACTATAAGCATTTCTATATTAGAATATGTAAGTATGTTTTAGCAGACAACTTTATTTTCTACAAACTTTTTAATTAACTTGCATAAACAAGTTAAAGTAGTTGAAAGAAAATCGCGATTAGCTTTGAATTTGTAATGACTCTAATATTATGTTTAAAACGAGATTGATAAAGTCTGGCAGCAATCTCCTGCCAACAAATTAAGCATTTTAATGTGTTCTACACAAATGAATTGTACGCTACACCACCTACCATGTGTTATTAACCTGTGGTCTATACCACAAACAATACAAGGAGAATAGTCATAAGGTAATTGAGAACCAAAAAGAAGATAATCGCAGTTTAACAATGATGACTCTTACGACGAAAACGAAAAGAGGTGGTGCTATTTGCTATTCTACAGCTACTCTTGGGACAGCATCACTAATGGCACAGCAATAGTTTGCTATCACATAACTTTATTGTTACACTAGCTGTCCCTGAGTATAGTTTTTAAAATTAATATATTATATGTATAGTACTAGCTCTTCGACCGCGGCTCTGCCCGCGTGAATTCCACGTCATATCGCGCGGTCAGAAAATGCCTAGCGGTGGCATATAGAAAGATAGATTAATAGATTCGTGTCTGTGGAACCATGGCAATATACATAAAAAGATTCAACCCAATCGGTCAAGCCGTTTAGTAGTCTACATATCGACAGCCACCTACCAGGGCCGCGGTAAAAAGTAGCCTACGTTCATCAGGGATAATGTCGGCTTCTAATGGTAAAGGAATTTTTCATATTGGGTCAGTAGTTTTGGAGCCTATTTAATACAAACAAACAATCAAATCTTTCCTCTTTATAACATTAGTGTAGATAATTTTAGCGTATTACTTATTCAAAAGCAATGACAATTAAGATTACATTAAAATCATAATGTTCCCATGATGTAATCCCAAAAGTCCACAGGATCGGAACCCGAAATTTGAGCGTTATTGTAACCTCCCTAGGGCCCGCCCAATAATGGCGTTAATTAATTTACCTATGTTTAAGATTTAAAGCCGCCGTTGTCATAAAAGAATTAACTTTTGTCTATTGCTAGTTTTCATTTAGATGCTTCATTAAAATTAATTTACATTGCTTGTGTGTGTCTATGTTAAACATTTTTATTTTTAAATCTGGCAGCACGAATTAGTGTATGATTAGGAAAAGTATTTTTTGAATTCTATGTATTTACGGGATTTTTTAGCGCACAGCGTCAATGTCAATCCCTCATTCCCTAACCTATTAAAAATCAGCAGGTCACCTTTAAAAAATAAATGAGTACAAACTCAGGTTATACAGATTAGACAAATCATTTGATTTAAGTCCTTGCAACTCGCTAATAACATAACACAGTATTCTATACAATTTATACCTATATACTCTTGTTTAACCTACCTCAATTAAAGATTATGTACTTAGGTACTACAGTTTACTATGGAACCTTAGATATTCAAGAAAAAGTATATTTTAAAAGCTAACAAACAGGGTTTTATAAAGACAAACCTAGGTTTACATAATCTATGTTTTATAAACAAACGTTTTCACTAGCTTATAGTGAATATAAAAGCTTATTAGGAACCGGTTTAAAGCATTAAAAGAATATAGATTATATATAATTGAATTTGAATGAATTTCTAAAACGTAAGAGTGTAAGAGGGTCCGCTTCCTAAACCCACTGAAACAAATAAAACCAGAACATCAATTATTCAACCTACAAAACAAAAGGGAAAATGTATGACTCACTAAACATATTCTTATAAAAGAAACTGACATTTCCCGAGCTCTCCTAAGGGAGCGTTTGTGTGTACAAAGAGATGAAACTAAATATTAATTACAACTGCTCTCAACACATGTTGTCAACCTTTGTTCTCGGCGAGCCAGCGATAATTCACACCGCCTTTGAAGGTTCCGTTTAGGAACGTAATAATTTTACCGCTGAAATAAGTTTGCAACCTCTGGAATTTCACTTTCGTGATTAAAAAAGATGCGGCTGATTCAAGATTCAACACAGTAAGGTCAAAGGAATGTTGCTGACAAAAGTGCGAAGTATCTTCTTTGTATACGAACTCCAAAATACTTAGGTCTATATATTTTTGCCACTGGTAGTAGTAGTATATTCGCAACAATAGAAGGCTAGGCAATGATGGCTAGAAGTGTATTAAATAAAGTTAAAGTTAAAGTGTAAAATGTATTTTGACTTAATGCATTATGTAGTTCAATTCTAAAAGAGACTTTCATCTAGTATTAAACATAGAGTATGGCCAGACTCTGTGTTTTATATTACATAACAGATTTCCCTATAAATAACCAGCAAGTAGGTACTTTGGAAGTTAAAATTTAAAAGTGACATTAAATGAAGCAATTAGTTAATAAGAGATTTGAAAAACGTCATGGGTAGACTAAGGTGTTATTCGTCTTATGGAAAATGTTTTTTTTTACAATTGTCGTTTTTAACTTAATCGTTAGTTTTGTTTCTATCCACGCAATATGACCTATGTCCGTAGTCCTTGCAGTTTTGCTATGATTTGTGGACTTCCATTATGGCATGGTGGAGTCCAAAGCAGCAAGTAATTTCCCATCATCTCCTCTATTTGAACTAAGGTGTTTTTAAATTTTTATAGCTTCTCATATCATTCTAGATACGTAGCGTTTCTTTAGCTACAACGTAAGTTTTATCGAATCTATTGAAAGGGTTGGGCTTATCAAACCACAGACTTTTGGGGTGGTGGAATCTACCTCTAGTTGTCCACCCTGGGCAACGGCATCTTTAGTTTTCTAATCAATGATGACGGCTAACAGATCCCTCTGCGGTGGTAGGCTTTGTAAGAGGATGCCTGGATGCTACCCTCCTGCCGGTGTCCAGCGCCAAACAGTTTTTCTGTGTTCCGCTGGTGTGTGGGAGAACCAGTGCCATTTTCTGGGTGCTCGCTCCATCTTAGGCTTCTTCTTAACCGTAGATTTAAGTATGTAGTCAAGAGCAAGCCCATTTATTATAAAAAAAGACTGCAGATTTTGTAACACGCATGTTTTTACTATTTCGTAAATTAAAAATAAAAAGCTGATCAAATTACCTTTTCTTTTCTCTGCCAGTGACCATGACCGCTGTAAAGTATTCGAAACGTCAGGTATAGTAAAACCCTAATATACGTCAGATAAATCAGTCAATTTATTAGTCTTATTTATCCTGTCTTTGCTTTGGTAACTTTAATTCAAAGATGTAGGCTCTTGCCCTGCAGTGGGATGATTATAGGTCGTTATTTTAATCTTTATTTTATCTAGCCTGTGTCGACGTACATTCATAATAGTACATTTTGCCTCTATTCGAATAGCGCCAATAGCGACTTGGTATTGTGGAATGGCTTTTCAAATGGCGCGTTGTAAACGGTTCATTAGACGAAGTAGACTAATACCAATTACGCTCGCCTATTTGTACAATTAACACAAGGACTGGTATAAATTGCTCCCAGGGGTATAATTATACAATTTGAGGTAAAGCACAGCAAACGCCATTGCATACTTGGTGTCACATTTATTATAGTTAAAATGATGTAGTACACAGGTATTGACGGTATGTTACTTATCACTATATCATAGTGTACTATTATATTGATACTGAATAATTCACAAGTCAGAATATTGGTTTCTGTTGTAGTTTTTACTCATGTTTTTACTCGCCGTGTACAAGTCGATAACAACCTCCTTTTAGTCATCTTGTCCTAATAAGCAATGTTAAAACATTTAATATTTGCAAGGAACATTCTACAATGTTAATTTTACGAGATAGAAAACTCTTACGCCATTTTAGTTATTAAATAAAAAATACTGTATAAGAAATACCATTCGCAAAAGCGTTATTTTAAACCTTTTATTCCGATTGTAAGTAAAATATAAAACCCTGCAACATGATATATATAGCACCAAAACTTTTCCGACTTCAGAGATAAAACGTATAAAACGCAATATAACATTGATATTTACGGCGAAACGTTCTCTGAAATCAACTTGGACGTATTTCCGGATGTAGACAAAAATAAACATTGCTACCCGATCGGAAATTCCCAAAATGATGATAACCGAGCAATTGAAAATTCTCAAGCGCGAAAGAGGATTGCTTGCGAAAATTAAATTATTTTAGGCGCCAAAACACACCTTAGTACGTGCGTTATGAATATTAAAGTGAGTACTTTAAAGTCAGACCGTATGAAATTACTTAAGTAGATGAGCACGCAGTTTGGAACATCATATCTTTGTGCAAACAAGGTAGGTGTTAGGTTACATGTACCTAAATTTGTAAAGCTTAGTAGTTAAAGTGCTTTATATTTGGATTATATTTCATAGATTTAAAAGGTGTCAATGATTAGGTAAACATTCAAGTTGCATTATTTTTCTCATTATGGTTTCGCAGAACACAGTTCTCTTAACAGGAGGATTGTTCGTCGCCATGTTTGGGAAGTATTTGAGGCTGAAAAGGAAACGCTGCTTAAATTGTTTTTCTGTCGGTACTCCTTTAGTCGCTTCGTGCGACACCTATACATTTCCTTTTCTTGTTGTATGAACTTACGTGGTACTCTTTCAAGAATATTCAAGTGTTAAAATTTTCTTTTTCCGAAGTGACTTCCGAAGCACGACTTATGACTATCCTCCCCACTAAAACCTACCTGAGCCATTAAACCTGAGCCAATTTAGGAAAGATTGTTGCTTAAATTAACCTGACCGGCAATCGAACCCGGGACTCTTGTGTTTGGAGGTTTTAGTGGTACGGTTAAACTATAGCAATTGGAAATCAGTCCGGTAAGTTCCTCTACAGACTGCGTAGTTAGGTTAAGTTTCTTTGAAACGTTCATAATCCAAAACAAACCACTTAACTACGAGTACATATTACCATCGCCGTTTTAGATCCCATTAATCAAATGCTCTAAAACTATTTACTTTGGAATCATGGGTTATGTGAGACCTATTGAATTAAATAAATAGGCACGTAATAAAATTGTTATAAACTTACTTCACAGCCCAAATTTGTTAAAACTTTGTCACCGCAACACTGTTAGTTAACAGCCTTATAATAACAACTAAAAGTTTGATATAACGAAATGTAACAAAACGTGAATTTCAAATTTATTATGTAAAAACTTAAGTCTTGTCAGCTCAGATGGACACTTACTGCCCGTGATATTTCTAACAAGCTCAATATTACAATTTAACCGCTTACGAGTATAAAGATTTCAAATCTTAGCTCTTTCTTTCTTTATTTATTTGAAGCTCTGAATATTTAATAAAAATGAAAAAGGAAAATCATTTTTTCGAGACTTAAATCCCAGTAATGTAAGACCGACCGCTCATCAGTCGTTAATGAAAATAAAACTCTGTTGGTAAATCTATTAAAGTCAAAGCGAAAGTTAATTTACACGCTTTAAGAGTTTTCGCAACCTTGTTAAAAAATAAACGAAGTAACTGGCAGTGGCAACAATATATAATCGGATAGTATGTGACTTGACAAAGAGGTTTTAGGAGTATAACTATGTTTGGTACCAACTGTACTGCGATAAGAGAGGCAATTTGTCTAGTATGAACACAACAACTTTCGATCCACAAGCCAATTAGTTTATACTGGAAGCTCAACATTTGTTGTCACAAACTACCACAACAGGAAGCGAATAAATTGTTATTTACAACAATACCTATTTATATACCCGTGTTGTGTTACACTAGTAAATTCCAAGTAAAATATATACAATACTAGAATACTACTACTTTTTTGTTTTCAAATACTAGGCTGTCGCCCCCAATGTCAAATGCGTGTAATTATGATTATGAATCAGAAACTATCCCAATAATAAAAATAAAAATCTGCGCGATTTTTATTTTTATTATTGGTATAGTTTCTGAAAAATCGCGCATTCTTAGATCGGTCCAGCTTTTCTGGTGTGATTTCGTAACAAGCATCCATCGAATATTTTATATTTATACTAACTTGAATAGGATTAGTAAAATAATATGAGTAAAAATAAGATAAAGGTGGTTATTATAGGCCATTTTATGACAAATAGCCGGCCGCTGTAGTTAAACAACTAAAGGACTAATATATAACAAAAGGAAGATTATATTTTGGGAAATACTCCAGCTTGAATGACGGGAACGAATATAAAAGTTGCTATAAATACGTACCTTATAAGGAGTTTGCCATTGTAAATATTCGTTAGTTATTGAAACTTTAAGTAACATTATTTCCATTTGTTTGGAGTGGTTTAAATTTCAATTTCAGGTGCTTACTGTACAATCAATGTGGAAAGTTGTTCATGTTTTATACGCTCAGTTATTATCTTCACTGATTGTACTTTATTTTTTTGTTTTTAATTACTTTGAGCCGGTTTATGCGAGCTTTTATTATTCTAAGGTTTTTTTCTTCATTGCACTTTCCTTTGACTTTTTGTAACAAGAACCAACGTTACAATATATTAATAATTTACAGTAAAACCCACAGGTGAAACCGATCAGGAAACGATGCCACAATATTTTTTCAGTTCTGCAAAATACATACATTAAACATCCAAAATGGCAGTATTATTTTTGCGCTTCGTATGTTTTTAATAGATATTTTTATTCATGTTCCAATGGAAACAAAATTGCATATGAATCTGAAATCATAAACCACAGGGTAATATTTTTTGATTCAATAGGCTAGCTTTTAGAAAACAGTCAGAAATACATACATGTTTCAGTTTAGTATTTTAATCCTTTCTGCATTTCCATTCTCGTTTACGCTTGACCATGATCATTCAAGTTTTTATTTTGTACTTAGAGTGATTGCCGGTAAATAGATATTTATTTTGTAAAAATAAGGTAGTACAGTAGTACAAAATCGATCAACCTGGTAACAAGTTGTGCGTGAGAAACTGCTCTTTTTTTCGTCTGTTTTATTTGCCGTCCATTGCTATCTAATTTTAATAAATCAAAAACGTATAAAGAAATATTTAGAGCGCTTTACTTATAGGGACAACTAATACAATATCATTTATATTTTACATTCTTCGCAAATAAAAAAAAACGTGACACTTTTAACGCCGTCTATTTGGTTCGAAACCAATTCCGTTAAGGGTAACCATGTCGTAACGACAATATAACAGCCGTGGAATAAATGTGCCAAGCTTGCAGCTCCATTTGCATGTAAAACAGGATTCGCGTTTATGACGTAACAACAAGCAATATTCGGGACGTGACATGAGACAAAAAAGGATCAAAGCCAATCGTATTCTTTCCGATGCAAATAATTTCAATTTCACGTTATGACCTTTATCTAGTTCCTTGATCTGAGGGTCGCTAAAGTCTATAGAATTCTAGCAGAATATTTGTCTGAACCAGGTCAATCATTAATCCCTTAATCAAATCATATATTAAAAAGAAACATAAGTACTTAAGTATCTAATTTCTAGTCATCTTATTTCCCATCGGTTGTAATAGGCGATAGTACAATCAAACTATAATTATGTTGACAATCAGTATTTAAACTTGAAAAATTATGTCTCAGGCGGGACTCGAACCCGCATCTCCTCGTATGCCGGGCGCGGCGCTTTAACCATTCAGCAACCGAGACACTACGTCATAGGCGTCAGTTTTTCAAGCATATTCTTATCGCTGTAAGCCAGCGTTGCTTCATCAAATGTTAGGAGCTTGCACCCTTAACACCCGAAAGAAACATCTTTGCAGATGTTTGCAGAGGAGATGCGGGTTCGAGTCCCGCCTGAGACATAATTTTTCAAGTTTAAATACCGATATTAAAATTGCAATTGAATTGCTTAAAATATCATTTCAAGTTTAAAATCGGTTTTATTTCTGCAAATAGGCCCCAGGAGGCACTTTTACACGTCGCAATATTTAAACCTCCCCCTGCTTCGGGACAAGTCTGGGCTAGTGCCGAGAAGAAGCAGCGCAAAAAACTCGGTCACTATTGTCAGGCTCTTTTTAAATATTTTTTTACAAGGTAAGGTAATTTTTACAAAGTTTAAGCAAGTACGAGCTGGGACAATTTAATGCTATACGTTTCTATCATTTAAATAATCATTAACAGTGTAATAGCCCTTTTTCATTAAGATTACTTTGACGTTTTTTTTTTTTTGAAAGGACCTATGCTGTGGCAGAAGGCCGTTACAGCTTCACCGGGCGGGTTTTAGGCGAGTGCGGAAGGCACTCAGCCCAAAAGCGGCCTGCTAGCGGGTACCTCGAGCGCGAGGCGAGTCTTAGGCTTCGCGTAGCGAAGCCTAGGGCTCGCCCGCGCAGGGGCCCCGTACTAGCGGCGCGATCGGACCGTGCCGGGTGCTGAAGGCACCCGGCCAAGAGGTCAACCCGACTAGTGGTTGCATCGCGTAGCTCGGCGCTGCAACACAGACTGGTCTGTGCATACAGACCGATCTACGCGAGCCCCGTTCTAGTGGGCCCGATCGAGGGGGGCAGACTAGGCCTCAAGGGCGCCTCTGTAGGCTCGGACCTCGGCTTGGGCCGTCGTCCGAAGGGCGGACTGGTGAGAAGCGGCCAGGTACATGTCTGTACCTGCCGAAATGATGCAAGGGTCCTCGCACTCGCCGGCGAGTGCGCTGATTCGATCTAGTGCTTGTCGGGTGTGTACTGTTGTGAGTGGTGAATTGTTTTAAGAACGATGTGATTTCGTCGTCGGGATCTTCGAGAACGTTCCTTCGGAAACGGGCTTCGACATCTTTTTGGCACGAGTAGGTGGCGGCTTTGACTATAAGAGGATTCGTATGATTGACGGCTTTATCAAAGAAGTGTTGAGACGCTTCTTTCATAAAGCTGGCAATCGACGGAATGTTAAGGTCGCGATGCAAATTGTCGTTACGCACATACCACGGGGCGTCCGAGGCAGAGCGTAAGAATTTGTTTTGGAGGATTTGGAGACTTTCTAGTTCTGAGGGGCTGGCATGAGCGAACACTGGACTAGCGTAAGTCATCACGGGTCGAATACAGGCTTTGTAAATTGTCAACTAATTTCTAAGTGACATTTTACTCTTCCTGCCGTTATAGTGGTAGAGCCTTGAAAAGTAAAAGGCTGCAGTCTGACGGACGCGTTTGATGTGAGGTTTAAAGCTCATTCTACGGTCTAAGGTGACACCTAGGTATTTGACTGTCTTCTCCCAAGGGATCGGACGGTCGTATAGGGTGATTGGTGTGAGACATCGTTTAGGATGTTTTGAAGCGAAGAAACCTCGAGTAAAGTACACTGCTGCACTTTTCTCGGGGTTTACCTCTATTCGCCACATCCTAAACCAGTCACCTAGGGATTGGGCTGCACGTTGTAGTGCCTTAATGATGTAACCGGCATGGTAGCCAGAGTGATAGAGGGCTGTGTCGTCCGCAAATAGAGCTAGCTCTACTTGCGGTGACCTGGGAATGTCGTTAATGAAAATTGAAAAGAGAAGAGGAGATAACACGGAGCCCTGAGGGACTCCAGCCCTGATGGGGCGGGGAGATGAATAGGACCCCTCTACGCGGTAGCGAAAGGTACGATTTGACAGAAAGTCTCGAAGGATGAGCACGAGATTGTCGGGCACTTTGAGTTGGTACAGCTTGTAGATCAAGCCGTTGTGCCAGACTTTGACAAATGCTTTCGCTACATCGAAGAAGATTACCATCGGTTTGGGTCTGTTGAGGCCGTCGAGAATGTGCTCCGTTAGGCGGTGCACCTGTTCGACACAAGAGTGGGAGGCTCTGAAGCCAAACTGTTCGTTGATTAAGAGATTGTTCGAGAAAATGTAATCTCTTAGGCGAGAGACGAGAACACGCTCGTATAATTTGCCCATAGTCTTGAGGAGACTGATGGGCCTGTAGTTGGTGGGCTTGGAGCGGTCCTTGCCGGGCTTAGGGATACCTATGACGTCTGCTTCTTTCCACGCGGTTGGAAAGATGCAGTTTGCCATGGCACTATTGAAGATAGCAACCAAAAGGCAAATCAGTTGGGCGGGGAGGACTCGTAAGACTCTGTTGGAGATCCGGTCCGGACCGGGAGCCTTGTTTGGACGGAAACCTTTGATGATGGTTTGCACCTCATCGGCGGTGGTGGGTGTAAGGGGGCAGGTTGGAGGGAGGGCCGAGAGACGTTCGACTTCGCTGTCCACCATACTAAGGTGGGCATCGTCTATGGCAAGCGTGCTAGGAGAGCACTGGGCCTCTAGGCTGTCGGCCAGACATTCGGCTTTCTCTTCGTCGTCGAATACGACGGAGTTGTCGGGTCTAGAGAGGGGAGGCATAGATGTGACTATATCTGACTTGAAGGATCTCGCCAACTTCCAATAGGCTTGGTGAGAAGGCGAGATCGTTTCAAGTAGGCTATCCCACTGACTTTCCCGAAGAGCCTTAATACGTTCCTTTACAGATGTCCGTAAGGTGCGTAGAAGGGTTCGGTTATATTCAGTGGGATAGGAGTCATAAGCTCTGGTCGCAGCTCTCTTTGCCCTTAACAGCTCTCTCACGTCATCCGGCAAGTTCAATCTATGCCTAGGCATATCTGGAACTTGCCTAGACGAATCGCTAATAGCGGTCGTGATGTGGCTAGTGAGGGCATCGATCGCTTGGTTAGTCTCGTGAGGCGATCCTAACCGGTCCGGGATTGAGTTCAATACTGAATCGGGACTAGGTCCGAGATTGCTCTCGAGCCTGTGCCAGTCCAGTACTGTTTTCATGGATATCGGTTGGTCAGAGGGACCTAATTGGAGGACAACGGGGCGATGGTCAGAATCTAGGTCATGGTGGACTTCTTTTGAGCGAAGGCGCAGGCCTACATTCTTTAGAACCGCCATGTCCAAGATATCGGGTCTGTGGTTTACGTTAAATGGATAGTGGGTCGGAGAAAGGGGGGCGATGATGTCAAAATTGAGGTCTTCAGCGAGATCTGCTAACTCTCTACCATTGCTGGAGGTTGTTAAGCAGTTCCACTGAGTATTTTTGCTATTGAAATCTCCGCCGAGAACGACGGAGGGTCCCATAGCAAAAAGAGCCTCATAGTCGCTCCTTAAGGGAGTCTTGTCGCCAGGTTGGTAAATGGAAGCTATTATGACTGGTTGGTGGCCGGTCATGGCTAGCCGACAGACAGAGGCCTCAACGTTTGTGAGCGTGGGAGGATCGAGGGGAACGCAATGCAAGGAGCATTTGTAATAAATTAGTGTGCCGCCACCTCTAGTAGGCCTATCGTTGCGAACTACGTTATAGTTAGCAATTATAGCACTACGAGGGAGGATGGAGGGTTTTAATAAGGTTTCTAGTACCAAAAAGATGTCGACTTGGTGCTTCATAAGGAAGAGTGATATCTCTACCTTTTGCTTTTGAAGACCAAAGGCATTAAAAAATGCGATGGTAAGGGACCGGGGTTTCGTTCTAGAGGGTGTATTATTCATGGTGAGGAAATGTTTCTAACTTTTTGGAGGAGGTCGGCGTGCTTATCTAAAAGACAAAGCATTGCGCATGGGTCTTTTTGATACGCACGGATTTGGGCAGCTACATGTCTAATTTCAGCCGGGTTGATTTGGCTGAGATTATATATGAGCATGGCATCCTGCTCGTACGTGACAATTGGCGAAGCGAGGCATTTGATCGCGGGTCACGGAGGGTGACCGGGGCATTTGTAGGAATAGAAGCCTGCTGTGCCTGAGGGGCCTTAAGGACTACTGGTGGTGCCTGAGGGGCAATAATGGTGGCCTTAGGGGCCACAATGGGGGCCTTAGGGGCCACAGTAGGGGCCATAGGGGTCATATTTGGGGCCTTAGAGGCCGCCGGGAATGCTGCAGTTTGGCTTAAGGCCGGGACCGGGGTGTAGGCATTCCTTGCCCAGGATAGTGGTCAAGACCACGCGTTGTGTCCGTAAGGACGCAACTCTGGGAAGGCTGCGGGTTGAGCCTGAAACTGGCGAAAAGAAGGGGCTGGGAAGTGCGCGGCCTTAGGTGCCTGCACCCGTGAGTTTACTCGCGGAGCACGGGGGCAACCGCGATAATTCGCGGTGTGTCCCTGCTCTCCGCAGAGTACACACGCGGGCGGGGTAGTCGCCGTGTCCTTACAACGAGGACAATCGGCGGTACCGTGGTCGCCCAGGCATTTCACGCAGCGCGGGCGTGCGTGACAATTACGGGCAGAGTGCCCGTACAACTGGCAGCGATGACACTGGCCAGGGGTGAGTTTTTTATGAGGGGTCTCGATACGGAGGCCGGAGATATGGCATATAGATTTTATATTAAAAATCTTTTTGCCTTCAGGGGGATTTTCTAGTACGATTTGTACTAAATCGAAAGGGGCTTTGCCACGCGCTTTGAATAAGCGGTGGACTTCCAGAGCTGGAAGCTGTTTCGACTGAAGGTCGGTAAGGATGAAGTCTGTGTCGACTTCTTTCGGAATTCCGCGTACAACCACGCGGAGCTTCTTCTCCTCAACGGGAGTGTGCGTATGGAAGTAGATCTTCCTTACGTTGAGGTAATGTTGGAGCTGCCTGTAGGAGGCGATGTCCGGCGTTTGCACGCGGATTCCGTCGGAAGCCGACTTTGCGTGTGAAAACGCAATGTGGCGCTCATTGAGAGCAGCCGAAATATTTGTCCAGGCAGACTTGTCCTGGACTACGATGGGCGGGGGAAGGGGGGCCTTTTTTGTCTGTGAAGCAGACTGCGAGGTTGGGGCTGGGGCAGGGGCGGAGCTGGCGGCGGATGCCTTGGCCGGTCTGGGTTGCCCGTGGGAGATTTTGGCGGTTTTCGCCGGGGGTTCGGAACGCGCGGGTTTACGCGCTCGCTTTCCGTGGGTCACTGGAGTGAACCCTTCGGAATCTGACTCCTCGGTTTGAGACGTTTCCTCCGAAGAGGAGGAGCCGTCACTAACGGGGGACTCATTACTATCCTCTGATGAGGAGCTGGAGGGTGTGGGAGGAGAGGAGGAGCCCGAAGGACTTTCCTCTTCCTCCATGGGAACGGGCTCTGGGTCTGGGGAGGCGGGCGAGTCTTCGGAGGCTTCGCGAGCGCGACGAAAGGCATTAAAGCCTTTCAACGCGTCGCCTCCTAACGATCGGAGGTACTCTAAAAAGAGTACCTCCATCGTGGAGGGAGGACCTTAGGTAGTAATTTTTATTTACCACCGATTCGGAACGCACCTTCACCGAGAAGAATCGGCAAGAAACTCGGTGACGGTGAGTGATGGGTGTCTGTGTGGTCCAACCTGCCACAGGAAGGTTGGTTGAGTTGGGTGTGCCTAAAAAGGATGTGAGGTCCCTAACACTGGGTGGTCCCACGACGATGTGATGTCGCCGCGGGGTGAGTGGCCTACGCCTAGCAGTCCTTCGGGAGGGACCGAGCCACCGAAATGGCCCGGGATACGCTCCCTAAGGGATGGAATATAAGGATGGGTAGGGTGGGTCACGCCCGGCAGGGAAAGGACTGCAGTTTCTAGTGTCTCTAGGGCGAGGAGGAACGTCTCACCCTCTCAAACGTGCCTTCCAGGAGGCCTAGACTTACAGCCCGATATACCGGCGGCGGAGGGAAATTTCAGCGCCTTGAAAAAGGCACTGTCTGTCGCTCCCTATCGAACAGAACCGCTTTGAAAAAAGCGTTTAACTCAACAAAGGTCAGTTGACACCGTTAGGTTAACCTTTGGAGAGCCGCGGGCGAAACCACGTAGAAAGAAATAAGATAGAAATGCTGCGAACAGCGAGACGGATCGACAGCGGAGCGAGCGTCCGACCTGTGCGAGCGCTGAGAGCGGAATCACCATTTCTTTGACATACGATTTAAGTTTATGTACAGGGAGTGCAGCAATACCCTGTGGTAATTTTTTGAAAATATGAATACAATTTCCCTTGAACGATTTTCCTACTTTTTGCAGTATGGCCTGGAACGGCGAGTTTATCTATATTTCTCGTATTAAAATTGTGTAATTTACTTTTCTTAAGAAATAAATGTATGTTCTTACGAACGTATATAATATTCTCGAGAATGTATTGAGAAGACACTGTAAGTATATTAATCTCTTTGAAGAGCTCTTTCAGCGAGTCACGGGGTCGAAGGCCGTAAATAGCCCGTACAGCACGTTTTTGCAATAAAAAAATTGACTCAATATCTGCCGCTGAGCCTCATAACAGAATTCCGTATCCAAATCTTGCCGTTCCAACATCAGTCAATTGCCTTATCTTTCTCACAGCATAAGCAGCAGAACTAAGTCTTTCAGACATCCCCCTAATATGAGCACCCCATTGCAAATTAGAGTCTACAGTTATACCTAAAAAGGTAGTAGAATTTACAGAGTTTAGTAGAAATCATTCGAAGAAAATTTCGTTTGTTTGAGAATACTTGTTAGAGAAACTTTGTGAATTTGTTGAGTTTATGTGAAGTCACAGCTTGTGATTTCCTTGATACAAAAAGTTATCTAGTCTCTTTGATTGCATATTTTTTCAAAGAATCATCCAATCTTTTTACTTTTCCATCAAATTTTCTCTTCTCGAAAACGTAGAACTCGTACCCGAATAGTACAAAAATGGGTCAACTTGGAAGTATCTACAATATTGTACGGTGCGAAATTTTGAATTGATATTATTTTGTTCTTAATAACGAGAACTGGTAAACGTACCTTAATGAAATTTGTCACATCGATAGATTTTAGCTGGAATAGCACAAAGGCTCCTTTTTGTTCCGAAAAATAAACGGTTCCCATGAGATAGTGTCGAGAGCTACTATATACGCTTTGCCCGTAGCAAGCAACTTAAAATAGAGTTCAATAATGATGCTTCTGAAAAATATATTTATTAGATTGTGTTGAAGAAAATACTTATTTCATAGAATATTATCCCCTCGCCCACAATATCGCTCATATGAGAAACATCCATCTGTAATCTGACTGTGTAGATCTATTTTTACCGCTACATAAAAGGAATCTGATATGTTTTATCCTCCTTCAGAAG
Source organism: Anania crocealis (assembly GCA_949315895.1). Classification (NCBI taxonomy): domain Eukaryota; kingdom Metazoa; phylum Arthropoda; class Insecta; order Lepidoptera; family Crambidae; genus Anania; species Anania crocealis. The sequence continues at coordinate 12,581,401 of OX438864.1, forward strand.
TCCTTTAATACCTTTTTTAAAATTTAAGAGAAATGTATGTGGGTGGTGTTATTTTGTACATATTGAATTTACCAAATCTATATTCAACTTGAATATCAACTCATAAACATCAGTTTCAATTGAAAGACTGTCATACTACAGTTAAGTGTTCTCAATTGGAAGGTTGATCTGTTGACGTATTTATATAATCGTTAAGGTGGTTTAAATACCGGACCCAGATCTTGGGGTCCCGGGTTCGATCCCCGGGTCGGGCAGCAAATAGTTTCGATTGCTGTCATGGTAACTTGAATTAAATGATAGAGGCCTTTTCCCTGCAGTGGGATGATTATAGGCTGTTATTATTGTCTCCATGATGTTGAATCGAAAATTAATTTAAAAAAAAGATCACTACCCTTGACGTAAAAAAAATAACTACATAGTGGTCTAAAGTTAGTGGACATAAGTTAAAAATTTAACAAATTTGATGAATGTAGGTATTTCATATCTGTGAACATGAACGAGAATTTGGTAGAAAATATATTTCTTACAAATTTTTAACAAACCATCTTTAAAGAAAATTAATTTTGTGTCCGTAATTGTTTGTATTACAGCGACTCAAAATCGTACTCACTCAATATTTTCTTCTGTCTATTTTTTTAACTATAGACATTGGTGAATAGAAAACGCTGCTGCTTGTTTCCTTTTAGCTGCCTCTTACGACACACATTGGTCTCGTATAGGTGGTGATACTAGGTATTTATATTAGGGGTTAAAGTATGAAATTGCCGTTTTGTATGGACGAAATCGAGAAAAGTCATTTTTCCATAATAACAATTTTTTAGGCTTTTTTAAAAACGCCTGAACCGTTTTCGATGCAATTAAAGGTGAAAGTTAGATGGTTATAAAGCTACTATAGTATTAAAATTTCTGAAAATCAAAGTATATAATACAAATATACTTAATTGAAGCAAGAAGGTCAGCTGACACATTGTAAGGGGTCTTTTCAACGACTACCTTTGAAGTAATAGGCACTAGTATTGCATTTTTTTTTAGTCAAAAGTTACTTTATTTAGGTTTTGATACAATACAAAAAGAATTACGCAATAATATGACTATACTTAAGAGCTATAAACAAAATAAAAAGTGGGAAAAAAATCGGCAATTTCATACTTTAACCCCTATTATTAAAGACTAGCGCCTAATCAACAGCCGATAGAAACAGTTCACAGCTAATAGAGAAAGCAATTTCACTTAGTAAATAAGTCATAAATACGTACTTTAAGTTTTTTCATGATACTGTTTACATATTATCCGTACTTTTACTTGTCGACGTGACGTCATAAGGTTTCATGTATACGGCTATATTAGTATGCCACCACAGGAGCGGCAAAGGGTTTAGGTGCCTTCTGTGCAAATTCATTTATTAGTACTTGACACGTTAATAGTTTGTAAAGCAGTTTTTGGGTTGTGGGTGGTTTCATATGCTTCTATTACTATGAGTACTATTAATTAATTGTTTGACATATTGGACATAACAGATATTGCTTAGAAATAGTATCCCACCAAAGAATTGAACCCGTTCAGGTATTTTGAATAACAGAGTTATTTGAACAACAGAATCAGAACAATTGCCGATGCAAAAAAAGTTCGTCTTCTAAATATAAAATATAATGTTTGAAAACAAAACATATAAACTTTTAATTTATATATCTACATTACTTATAAATGTATAGCAACATAGCACAATACTGCAAAATGTAAGTAATTATGTAATTTGCGAAATTAAGTACCAGGAAGATTATTTTTGCATCTGTTCTGATGAAGTATAAGACGATTGTAAATCCCAGCCTATAGAAATAAATACTTTTTTTTTGTTGGATCTACCTCATTTGAACTCTTCATGTTATTTCCATACTATCATGTGTAAAGTACTTAAACTCATCTGTACTTCTAAGATTACACATTATATGTGTTCCTGCGCCGTCTCGGCTACGTCATTAATAACCTGTCATCATCCAAGACAGCTTTAACCACGCTCTGAAGTCAGAACGTACAGCTATAAATTACCATCTCTAACAAACTAGAAACCCAACATTTATAGTATCGGCGCAGGCTGGGTTGAGGAAAACAAAAAGTTTTCTTCTTTTACTTTCTTTTCTAAATTGTAATGTATTTTACGAGGAAAAATTAGGGGTTACGCAGTGCAAGATGTTACTATGAGTGTAAAAGATACAACGATGTTTAGATTTAATTAATCAGTTTCAATTCATATGACATGAGCAAAACGACCATTTTTCAGCGTTTTATGCATATTATACACTAAGATTATACATATACCTTGCCAGAATTCATCTAAATTCATGTTTTAGTAACTTCTTATCCTTTTAACCGACCAAATATGCCATCTATATTCGAATCATCTGATCCATAGCATATTTCTTTCTATGATCGCTTCCTGTTATTATGATGCTTTTAGGACAACATGGATCCCGACCCGAAAGCCCTATTGTAATGTAAATAAAGCCTGGACCATGAGTAAAATTAACACCATTTCTTCTGCAGTCGATTCTTACTACTTTCATTTAAAACCTTTTTAAAATAGATATAAGGTAGGGACAATATCATCATCGTCTTAGCTAAAACACGCTTACTGCTGGGTATGGATCTTCTCAAAATACTGTTTTTTGGCTGATGTTAACCAACTAAATATTAAAGTTTCTTCAATTCTATAACTTGCTGGCCTACCAACTTTATATTGCCTCAGATTATTAGGGTTTTGATTTGATTTTACCGTCCTAATTAATTAAATGACTTCGTTATCAAATGTGAAGTGGTATAGGAATAATATTGATGGAAGAATATTTCCCAATTTTTTTGTTCTTTATGTTAACTTTCCAATGTTTTTATGCTATTTGGGACGGAGACAAATACAACAAATCAAAAACCATGAAAATTGGTCTAACTGTTTTGGATAAATAGTGTTCTAACAAACCTTTGTTTTACATATTAAGTTATCCTGTACCCAAGACCTCCCAAGTTGTACAATTTTCTGTGATCATTAACTGTTTTTTTTTGTGCAATAAAGAGTATTCTATCATCTATTTATATTTATAAAAGGCGAGCTGTTTCCCGCTACAAAGTTTATCGTGACGTTAAGTCGCCTATGTAGTAAATATATCAACCTATTTTAAATCACTGTGCTAAAATTTACCCTGATCCGTTCGACCGTTTTGGCGTGATTCAGTAATAAAAATCCATTCAAACTTTTGCATAATAATATTAGTAATATAAGAATGGTCTGAATAACAATCTGGTCGATAAATCTTTCCCAACTTAGTTACCGCTATTCAACGAGCTCTATCAACGTCTACATTTTCCAAGGCCCGCTTCACGTCGTCGTATTTTTTACCTATTTATTCTTAGTACCGACATCAAAGTGAATACAGGTGGGCACAGAGCTGTCACTCCTCAGATCCGCGGTGCGTGATAAACGACAGGTGGCTGACGGCCTTCCAGGGCTACCATATCTTCAGTTTGTTGACGGCGAATCTGCGTCTATGGACCATCGCGGGTATTAGGAACCTATTCTCTGTTTCAAAATAGTTGCCTAGATATTTTTTGTCGGCGTTCTCAATTTGAAGCGTACTTATATTTTTAACTTTTAAACTTATTTTACGGATTTTTTGTTTGCTTAATTTGAGAAATATAAACACCTTGAGGTGTTGGAAAATAGGGTTGCCAGACTTCAAAAATTAAGAAAATATAACTGTTTTCACAAGTGAACTGGCAAAAAGCGTTTGCAAAAAACGGCTAATTTTAAGGCGGTGCTAAACAATTAATTTTTGTTCTATAATGTTTTTAATTATTAAATGTATAGTAGGCCTTTTTTATCAGAATTGCTTTAACATATATGTCGTTCTTTTATATGATATTTAAGCAATTTAATTGCAATTATAATATCAGTATTTAGACTTGAAAAATTATGCCTCGGGCGGCGAGGAGATGCGGGTTCGAGTCCCGCCTGAGACATAATTTTCAAGTTTAAATACTGATATTATATTATTATGTCGTTCGTCCCAGCTAAAGCTGAACCACACTCCAGACCACAGAACATACAAACTAGATTTATCTGTTCTGTACTCCAGACCTGTTCCGTGCTCCAGACGATCTAGAAGGACCCAATTCCATAAGAAGGACTTTAAATCATTAGAACGATAGAATTTCACGTTCAACGAAGTTTTAGTTTTAATATTTGAGTTTACATACAGGGCATGCAATTTCTCATGAACAAATTTCTAAACTTCAGCAGTCTGACACCTTTCTTTCTTTAAATAAATTGAAAAGCAACTGTTATAGTAATTCAGTAAAAAAGATGGAGAGCTTTCCTTTAACGTTTGGTTACATTATGGTCGATCAGCTTATTGATTCGTATAGTCCACCTGCCTATAATTTTGATTTGTAATTAATTTTAAGTGTGTGGATATTATTTAGAAAACCTAGACTTGTAAATTACCTCATACCAGAACGGTATTTCCGACCCTTTTTTTTTTGTTTACATGGTAATAAAGGCCTAAACTTTCTCGTATAGACTCAGCTGCTCCTTGCTTTGGTACACGTTGTATTTAAAACTGACTACAAAGCTATGTACGCGTGCAACTTGTAAAGCAATTATACCAGAGTAACTTTAAGACTCTGAACATCCATTATAATACGTGGAACACTGACGTCTATGCAGTGCTTGCTAAGCAAAAAAATATAGCCATTAAAGATTGCAATGAAGGAAAACTCTAAGAAAGGAGACATCAGAAAGGATAACCTATCCTTATTTGTTGTTTGTTATCGCATAAGCAAACCAATGAGCATTACGCATTTTGTTAACATATTAGGTTCATGATTCGAATTAATGATTAATCATGTTTTGATGTCCGGTTTACTAAGTTATGTGAAGGTTAAAAAGACAAAGGCACTTCATACAAATAATACAATAAGAAGTTATTCAAGAGTTTACATAACATATGTTTATGAGAGTAATAACCAATTACATACTCGACGGAATAAAATGTATTGTAAACGAACGAAACGAGGGTATTTTTTATTCAATTTTAATAAACTGTATCGTTTCAAGTCTGAAAGGTTGATCGAGACATCTCACAATACGAAAGCTGGCCTGTACCTAGGCTAACGAATAAGTTTAGATATGTGGCTAGTTACCTATTCTCAAGGCAGTGATGTCAAATAGCTATAAATTCCATCTAAAGATTATTGACATAAAGATAGAATATTTTTTCTGGGTTCAGTTTTTTATTTTTGATGTACGGAACCCTAAAAACACCACAATGTTCGTGATAAATATGTGATCCTCAATGCTTTTATGTCAAACTTAAATTCATACTAATCCGAAACTATAGTAAAATAAAAATTTGTAATTACACTGCAAGACGTGTTCATGGATACCCTGGTAACATTACTACTATATTTGGACGCCATTCATTTTATTTCATTACTAAGCAGAGAAGTGCCAACCAACCCTAGATTTAACCAACCAGGTGTAAACCAACTTGTCTGTCGTACGCTCGCTCCGCATTCAGCTCCATTGATCGTCCGTAAGCCAATAATGTTATATATTTTATTCAGTCTCTAATGGCAAGGTAAAGGTTTTATAAATCATATTTTACCGGGTTTTTTGCGGAGGATCATTCACCTAATTTGACATGCTCTACGCGAGCTCAAGATGTTACTGTCTGATGTGGATTTTATTTTTGTGACTGAAACTGCGTTGTTTCAACGATACTATGGTTAGCCGCATACATCACACTAGTCCATTTTAGATGATAAATAGTTAGTAGGTTTAAAACTATCTCAACACTCTAAAGGACAAATCCATATATTTGACAATAATCTACATACAAAAGAAAGTTTTGTTCGTTACACCACTTAGAAGTCGAAAAAGGCTGGACGGATTTTTATAATTTTGGTTTTATTGGATTTGTCTTGGTCAGGAATAGGATAATAATAAGTGTTAAAAACATTGGAAAATTAACTTTAGAAACTATATTTTTTGAAGCAAACTTTCAACCCCGCTATATTTGACAACAATGACATTTAAGACGTCAAAATCAAATACTAGGCGACTCGAAGTTCGTGGAGTCCGCTAGTATTAAATTAAATAAATTAAAAAAACTCTAACTCCTAAAAAGAAAGAAACAAGTTAAGTATTGTATCGATTGCTTCCATGTTAGCAAATGCTTGTGCATGCTGTGGGTAGTGTGGGTGTTGTAAAGACTGAGCTCCACTTAAATCTGAACAGATTGTCTAAAGCAATAGGATCTGCCAGCTCTCTTTGCTAAGGGAGGACAACTGCATTACACACGCACGATTTAACAAAACATAGAGTTTGTTACCCGGACTATAAGGAATCAATTGATACCTCATTTGCCAGATTCCACTCAGTAGTTTAGCCGAAAATGTGGAACTCACATACATAGGCTGCTAAAATCATAACCCTTCCTTTTGGCTTTGCCGTAGTCAGGTAAAAATAAATTTAAACTTCGTACCATCATGTAGTTAGTAAACACTTCATTACCTAGTAATTTTCATCTTTGCGCCGTCACGAAACCTTTCATAAACAATCACTCAGATAGACATGAGGTTAGTCAGTTTTATTTTGATGACTCATTTAAAGCACAGATACTTAGATCCTACTCTTATTTATTTTGATTAAGGAATACGTACAGAATAAAAAAAAATTAAATGGTATTGATAGAGTTTAAATATTTCTAATTATTTGATCTTACTTTTATTTCCAATTTCAACAATGTTTACGTAAACAGGAAAAACCTTGAACTATAAAAAGTATTTTATCTAGAGGACGGAGCCACAGTCTCTCCGGGTCGCAAAATATGCAATGAGTAAAAGAGACTTTTTCTCAATATTTTCAACTTCTGAACGAAACGGGCGATTCTTCGTACACAAAAGGCTCGTAGATCAATACATCAAGTAAATGAGTGCTCGGACTGTGACAAGAGACGTTTTATGCTGGGTCGGGGCTCTCATAATACCTTTGAATGGGTTTCAGATCGTGACTTATGTAATGAAGTGTACCGAAACCGCCTTGTGATCGCGTATAAGGTTTGATAGAAATTTGTCATCGTTTTCGACACAATCAAAACTCTTACTAGTACGGGTCAAGGTTTTCTGGTCCGTCGGAAATCTAAAAGGATGTTTTATTAATTGAATACCCATTTCATCAAGGTTATATACGTATTTGGTTGCTTCTATTTTTGAAAAACATGGTGTAAGCGGAATGTATTTTGTGTAGTAGTAATTTTATGCAACTAAATACAATATGGTCTAAATACCGGGTCAAAATCTCGGGGTCTTTTGGTCGATCCCCGGGCCGAGTAACAAAAAGTTTAGAGCATTGCTCGTGTTGTGATCACCAACCCGTATTGGCAAGCGTGGTGATTATGCATGTACCCATCATTGCTCTGGTAACTTGAATTCAATGATGGAGGCCTTTGTCTGCATTGGGATGAAGACTGTTACTTTACTTTAGTTTTTATAAAAAACAAGAGAACGACGATGGCGCAGAAAAAGTCCTTCTATTTTCAGTGAATTCAAGTTGCCACAAAAATTAAGGGTTTTCACCACAAGCATTATCACCACGCTTTCCAAACGCGGGTTGGTGATCACAATAACCCGAGCAATATTCGAAAGCAGTCTGCCCGTGACCATGAACGGAACGTCGGGTTAAACCATAACAAACACGGATTAAAATCCGTAAATAAGTATTTATAGGTATCTTTAATTTCAATGTTTGAAAATCCAAAAGCTTGTTGCCCGAGCCCGATAGGTACGTATTGAAAAGAAATCTCTCCAATATTACTTTGTTCCAAGAATATGAATCTTTACTAATATTATAAAGCTGAAGAGTTTGTTTGTTTGTTTGTTTGTTTGTTTGTTTGAACGCGCTGATCTCCGGAAGTACTGGTTCGATTTGAAAAATTATTTTTGTGTTAGATAGTCCATTTATCGAGGAAGGCTTTATGCTATATAACATCACGCTGCGACCAATAGGAGCGAAGCATCGGTGAAAAATGTTGCAAAAATAATCGCGTTCATAATAACAGAAATTGACGCGGACGAAGTCGCGGGCAACAGCTAGTATAATATAATTATAGGTATAATCTTAAGCTACAAATTAGAACTACAGCCTATTCTGCGCAGCTATTGTTATCATGTTACACAAATTCAATTAAGTGGATAGTAATTTCATTAATTATTAACGACCGACAAATAGTACACCACCTTAATGAATAGAATACAAAAGCTAGTAATTGTATCCTTTTGTTTTGGTCCGATATTGGTTACAGGTTGAAACACCACATTAGGGAAAATTATTAAATAATGCTCACGCTTATGGGTTTTTAATGTTAATAAATGTGTATAAGTTTTGATATGAAAAAACAAATTCTGACTAAAATCATGTAGATACTAAATCGTCAAGAACCAATCCATGATTAACTTTACAAAATATAACGGCATAGTAAGTAATTGCTATATATTTTCTAGAATAGTAAATTTTTTTTGATGGTAGACATAAAGAAAATCGTGCTAGTTAATAATAATTTGTCTGCATCGAATTTTGTTTTCTAGGATTTTTTTGATTTGTCTCTGCCTCGAAAAGCAGCAACAGTAAAAAAAAGAAAAAGATCCATAAACATTTCTTATATGCCACAATGCCACACTATCTTTGACGATATGTCGGCGACTTCAAAAATAATATAAACATATGACCAAATGATTACGTACTCATCAGGAATCATAAAAATTCGACCTAAAACTTTTTTCTGAAAATCAATAATAAAAATTTGCAGCTTACAAAATTTTACTTTTGTTCAAATTCTAATCATTATTGGCTCTCAGTTAGCAAAAATAAAAGACTACAAAATTTTATGGGGTCGGTTTAAAAAGGTTGTTGGAAAGGTTTTTAATATCTCATCGTGAAAGCTTACAAAATTTTACCTCTAACTTTTTTATTATGTAATCTATTAATTAAATGAGCTAATATGGGTCATCTTTGAATCTAGTTAGATTTAATTATAGAACACATTTGATCGAACTTAAACTTTAATTATTTCTTTCATTGTTTCGTTTTAAGGAGAAAAAAGGTACCGTACTTTGACTTCCAGGGTTATTTTGACCGAGTATGGGGGCTACTTTGACAGAGCGCCAAATCGCCAAACGCCAAATTCCCAAGAATGCATGAATCTAACGCCTTTCCGCGATCTTTACCAGATCGTCTGTCTACCTGATGGTGGGCCTACCCACAGATCGTCGTCCGGTGCGCGGTCGCTATTCCACATTATTTCCGCCAAAACAGCCATCGGTTCTTCTGTGTCCCGCCCACTACCACTTCAGTCTATTTAGAAATTGGACTCACCTAGCTGGACTATATAAGACTAGAGTGGATACACTATGGGTATTTAACATAATTTTCGTCTTTTCCATGTTTATATTAGGTCCCACTCTTAGGGAAGTACGACTAAGATGTGCGAGCATTGTATTCAATCAGGTCTTCAAAGGTTTTATTACAGGAATAAACTTATTTTTATTTATATTTTCGATACGTGACAGATACAATCAACAGTCGTAAGTACCATACATCACGGACCAAAGCCGACAATAATAGGGGTTAAAGTATGAAATTGCCGATTATTTTCCCACTTTTTATTTTGTTTATAGCTCTTAAGTATAGTTATATTATTGCGTAATTCTTTTTGTATTGTATCAAAAATAAATAAAGTAACTTTTGACCAAAAAAAAGGCAATACTAGTGCCTATTACTTTAAAGGAAGTCGTTGAAAAGACCCCTTACAATGTGTCAGCTGACCTTCTTGCTTCAATTAAGTATATTTGTATTATATACTTTGATTTTCAGAAATTTAAATAATATAATGCGTAGCTTTATAACCATCTGTTTTTACTGTATATTAATGACCTTCCTAAAGCCATCAGACACGAAACAGTTCTTTTCGCAGATGATACCACTTTAATAATTAAATGTGACGATAAGGATAACTTTGAAAAAGATGTGAATGAAGCTCTTAGGGATATAATAAAATGGATGAAAAATAACAACTTGCAAATTAATATTAATAAATGTAAACAAATTCAATTTCATTCATACAACTCTCGGCCCCGACCGCTTCAAATAGAATTTGAAAATAATACAGTAGATCTAGTGAACCATCATAAATTCCTTGGAATCACTATTGATAAGCATTTAAATTGGAAGGAGCATATAGAGCAAGTATGCAATAAGTTAAACCGATTTGTTTTTGCGTTGCGTAAACTGAGACAAACAGTTTCTGTCGAGGCAGCTCTAACAGCGTATCACGGCTATGTATCAGCTGTTCTTAGTTACGGCTTGATACTATGGGGAAACTCAGTGGACGTTGACCGGGCTTTTGTACGAGTACTACAGAAAAAGTGTATACGAGCAATTTGCAGTGCTAAATTTAATGACAGCTGTAAACCTTTGTTCAAAAAACTTGGTATTTTGCCTTTGCCATCGTTGCATATCAGAGACGTTTGTTTGTTTGTATTCTCCCATCCAAAATATTGGAAAAAGAGATCAGAAGTAAATTCGAGGCCAACTAGGGCAAGAGTTATGAACAGATTGTACCATCCTCCTTGTCATAAACAAATATACAAAAAAAATATTTTTAATATGTGTATTGTGTTGTTTAATAAATTACCAGATGACTTGAAATTAATCCATGACTTAAATATATTCAGAACTAAATTGACAAAATGGTTACTGTATCACTGCTTTTATAATGTCAAAGAATTTCTTGAATATAAAAATAAAATGTGACAATTTCTCAAATATATTACTGTAATTGTTTCGAGTTTTTCGTTTTTAAAATTATTAAATGGTTGTTGTGAGTTGTTAAGATTTACTATATATTTGCACGCTATTGTTTGGCTGGATGCACAGGACTTAGGATATTAACATCATTATGATCTGATGTATTGAACTGTATTCTTGCAAATAAATAATTTTTACTTTACTATCTAACTTTCACCTTTAATTGCATCGAAAAGGTTCACCCTGGAAAAAACGGTTCAGGCGTTTTTAAAAAAACTAAAAAATTGTTAGTATGAAAAAATGACTTTTCTCGATTTCGTCCATACAAAACGGCAATTTCATATTTTAACACCTAGTATTTGGTTCTGGTTTATTTTAAAATGCGTTCTAGTGTTTGAAACTTACGTGGCTTCCTAATAGTACATAATAGTGTAAATCCCTGTAATGCCGGCCTAAAGTAGTAAAGTAGCACCATAATTCTTCTCTTCGAAAGTCGAAGAATGTGACTAAAGGTGATACCAGAAAATAGACGGACCAGAAAGAAGTGTTTTTTTTCCTCACTGGCCAAACTGCGTTTGCCAAGCCGCCTATCAAGTCTAGTAAATATGGCAAAGCCCTCCTTATGGTCCGAAAGTGGACTGATTCAGGCTCCTAGTTAAAAAAAAAGTAATAAGCTATGCAATACGATATTCTTAATGTTGCTAATGTTACTATTAAATTTTATTTTTGTCATTTTGTTCGATATTTTTCATATTAACAGTTAAAAGTTAAGTAATATGTCATCGGTTTCCACCGATTTCCATAAAAATACTTTGTAAAGGTACGTACTTAGGTACATCTCTGCTTTACAATTATTCTGTCAATATCTCTGCTCTAGATTGTGTGATTTTTCTTTTCTAAAGTTAATTGGTTCGTGTGATTCAGGCAGGATTACTTGTAGGTATGTATATATATAAATATACATATATTTGTTTCTGTTTAAATGTTTTATTCAGCTTCCTTTTTTATCATATAATTTGATTATTTTGATATTGATGATATGATACTTATATTTCTTCACTTTGAGACTTTTTTCTATCCTGTCCCTTTCCCTAACACTAAATATAAGGCTTACATAAAACTATTCATTGCAAATTGCTTGATAATGGCCTCACATTCTAAAAGACGTCCATGTAGTGACAGAAACAGCAAGTGTACCTCCCTATTCATCGCTACAGAGACCCAGTTTGTTAATGCTCGCTGAACACTTACACGTCTCATTCTGTCTGTGTTTCTGAAGTCGCGTAATTTACGATGATTAACATTACCATAATTTCTTTGGTGATAGCATTATTTAATTCGTAATCTTAATAGAATCACTATGAAAGTATCCACAAGTATCAAAAACTTTGTTGATCGAAACTGTATCTAAAAACCATGTTACTGTGTCATGTAGGTCACTTTTTGTAGTGTTGTAGAAATAGAAGACGGGCAACAGCTTTTCTCTACTATCGGCCACAATACGATCTTTTCTCAAATTTTATTGCCAATTTGTTAACTTGCCTGCAAAGCGTGGCGGTTAGATATGGCAAAATCCTTCTTTTGAAGAGGCTTGTGAATGGTGATGATGCTGATGACGATGTATCGAAACAATGTAAATAAATACATATTTTTTTGCGAGTTTTTTGTTTTTGTTGCTTATTTTTACTGTGTGTTTAATCAGTACTTGACGCTGAATTATTTGAATATGAAAGTTCTAAGACAAGATAAGATCTGTTCGTCAAATATCAAAACTAAAAACTCTTTACTTGGTCCTAATTACGGAACTAAAGTAACAAAATTAAATCTGAATTTGTCAAAGCTACTTCTGTAATTTTTAATTACTTCAGGATTATTAAACCTTTGCAGATTAAAAACGTTTCCCACCAGAAGATTGGGGCGCTCGCGCTCCAATAGCCCAGAGCGGGTTGTTATAGTATACCTCAATGGTTCTAATTAATTTCACTATCCGTTTATTAAAAGTTCTCTGTCTGCTCGCTAGTTTTAATTTGGTTGATATTAATTCGATTTGACTATATCATTATCTGCAACTTCATAGGTAGGCATGGAATTTCGAATTAGAAGTGAAAAGTAGCATATGAATTATTTTTTTATATATATACCATGTCTAGTGGTACCAGCACATAAAAAAAATAAGCACCACAACTTCTCAAATTATGTATGTCGTAAGACGCGACTAAAGGAGTACCGCCAGAAGTAAATGGATGAATGGATGAATGGATGGACAGCAGCGTCTTTTCCCAACAATTCCTTATTTATAGTGATTTACATATTAATATAAGTACTTCGAATTGAAAAACTGAATATCAAACATCTGTAAGGAAGTTCTTTCGGGTGTTAAAGGTGCAAAACTCCTAACATTTGATGAAACTACGCTGGCTTACAGCGATAAGAATATGTTTGAAAAATTTACGCTGTGACATAGTTTCTCAGTGACTAAATTGGTAAAGCGCCGCGCCCGGTATGCATCGTGATACGGGTTCGAGTCCCGCCTGGGACATAATTTTTCAAGTTTAAATACTGATATTATATTTGCAATTAAGTTGCTAAAATGTCATAGAAAGTATTCATGTGAAGATATCGGTTATGGTAGAATTACTGGCATTCCCCAAACATTTTTTTTTTTATAAATTATGGGCTTGCTCTTGACTATATACTTAACTATACGGTTAAGAAGAAGCCTAAGATGGAGCGAGCTTACCCAGAGGTACTGGTTCTTCCACACACCAGCGGAACACAGAAAAACTGTTTGGCGCTGGACTTCGGCAGGAGGGTGGTAGCATCCAGGCGGCCTCTTACGAAGCCTACCACCGCAGAGGGATCGGTTAGCCGCCATCACTGGCCAGAAAACCAAAGATGCCGTTGCCCAGGGTGGACCACTAGGAGGTAGATCCCACCACCCCAAAAAGGTAGTGTTGTTTTTTGGGGAGTTCCCTGTTCAGTTGGTCAAACTGCGATCGTCAACTCGCCTGCCAAGCGCGGTGAACTGGTGAGTATTACAAAATCCACCTTTCGGAGGGATCAGTGTCCAACAGTGAACTGATAGAAGCTTTCGATGATTACCACATTAAAAACATAAATAATAATAAGCAGGTATGTAACTTAGCATGGCGAAACCATAAAGATTTAATTTACTAGCCATTCAGTTACTATTCCAGCTTTTGTTAAATTTTATCTAGATACATCCAGCTGTTCCGGATTGATTAAGTAATTCCCATTTGTATTAATAATATTACTAACTGTAACCCCTAAATTACCACTTTGCAAAGAATTTATGTACATTCTTTTCCATACAAAAACTAATAACATTTATCACACGACAGCCAAACAATTGTCTGGGATACAAATTTGATTAAATGCTATTTATTCAAGAGAAAAATCTCATTTTCAACTTCCATCCAGATCCATTTGGCTGTACTACCGTGATTACGTAAAAAGCATCCATTTAAATTTTCGCATTTATTGTATTAGTGACGTAACGTAACAGATAGTTAACGTTATTATAACTGAGTACTGTTAACACTCAAAACAGCAGTTGTCTGGCCAAAAATAAAACCGACATGACTATTTTTGTCTAATACACGTCGTGTTCGTTTTGGTTCACGTACGGAAAACAAAAAGGAACCTTCAACGTCATAGCGTTCGTTATTTTTCAATATCCCTCGCCACGTTCCGGACTCCACCTGTATTTCAATTTTGGTGCAATTTTTTATGGAAGCTTCCATGTTATTTTAGATTAACATGGTTATCCCAAAAAACACAACGAAATAGTTTTACAGGTATTGAAAGCAAGGTTTTTATTTATTAAAAAGGTGAGACATTTCAAATTCTTGTATTCTTAAGTTAGGAAAGACAAGAAGTAAATGCTCAAGTTTTTACTACAAGTCACTACTGGCAACACAAACACTGCTTTAAGACTCGGCCTTAAGCCCGTATGGCATAAATATTATGTCCCGGATTAGGTAAAAATTGTACTCTAAAACGGTTGGTTCCACCCCGTCAGTGCCAACTTCGTACAGAAAGCCCTGTTGAAACAAAGCAAATGGAAAGAAAACAAGCACCAAGTTACTTTAAAATACTCGTATTCTCAAATATTAAACTTGAGCCAGTCAAAAATCTTTAAATACAATACCTTTATTGTTATTGGAATATTAAAATTTCTTAAACGAACTCGCTTTTACCGTTCCAATCTCTGTTGCTAGGCTGAGTTGAAAGGGACAAGCACAAAATCTTAATATCACATAGTAAAATGAACAAAAAACACACAAAGTTCAATAGACCTTTTTAACTTTATTACTTAGGTTATAATAACCATAACTCTTACATTCCTGCTTTGTTACCAATTCATAGACACCCGAACGAAATCCCATTTATACAGATATGATTTCCTCTTTGTTTTTGGTAAATTAGGTGAGATGCACAACCCTGAGGGTCGGGAGGAAATTGAATAGAGATCTACTTAATATACCCACGGGCGGGAGTGCCTACCTATGATAGCTATCCTTCCGTGCAGGGTATATCAAGTAGTGCAGGCATTATTTAAGTTACACAGAGATTAGGAACTTTGAATATATTTAAATTATTAAATATGCTCTGATTAAATTGTAAATGTACCCTACATTTCTATTTTAGAGCTAAAACATATCGCAGAAAAAACTTTGACACCTTCTAAGCAAGGTGTTAGGTGTATGGTATATACGCCAAAACCAGCCTGTTTTGGCTTAAGCGTTGTATAAAGATACTATGGCGTAGGTATGTATGTTATAATGTGATGGTGGATGCGTAACTAAATTTAATCTTTTGTAATAAATGGCAGGGAAATTAACCACATACACTTTTCAAAACTCCCTATAAAAACTTTGATTCTGCCAACATCTTGAGGTGAAAGTGACTTATTAAAAATTGCATTAGCTACAGGGTACTTCATTTTTCCAACGTGCTGTGGATCAGGAAATTATAAATTAAAAGCGCTTTGAGCTGTGTTTTCAATTTACTCTGGCGACAGTTAGTAGGTAAGTACTTAAATATTAAAAATATTTTAACGACTTTAAATACTTTTAGGTAGTATGTGATAAAGAGTTTTCTTTATTTTACAACAACTATTGTGCGTTCTGAAAAAAATTTCGTCTTTAAATCCTCTACGTTAATTTTTTTAATGACTTTTTCTTTCTGTGGATACTAAATGTTTTACGACATGTTTATTTTGTCTTTTTATTTGAACAAATAAAATAATATAAGAAAAACATATTTCTAAGTACCAAAATTAAGCTAATAACGTCTGTTATGATCATTTGCATAACAAGAGTGATAAAAAAAATTAAGTATCGGGTAAAAAGTTTATTCCAACCCTTTTTGTCTTATTACGAGGGACCTAGAATGTCCCTTGTTCATTCTACGACATTGAGCTCAAATTATGACCATGGTTGGTTATATAAAAAAACCGTTTATTTTATTATTCTTCAGCATATTTTAAAATAATTTACAAAGGTGTTTTAGAGAGAAAAAGTTTGCTGTTTCATCATACCATAAAGAAACCCTTTGTTTTTAAAATTATATAAATCCTTAATTGGTACCTGCTGTGTCTGCCGTGATGTGTCTACCTAATAGGGAAGCACCATCCTTTTTCGTCATAAGGTACAAGGGTTGCCAGAGTCTTAAAAACCGAATAAAAGAGTACTATTACAAATTTATAGGACAAATTAAAAACCCCAACCGCAAAAATAATACGTATCACAGAACTAATTAATTCGATTGAGTATCACCTATAGTCTATAGTATACCTATTATTTAATAAATAATAATAAAGTTGATAGAAGGCACTATAAGGTTTGCTCGTTGAAATGGCGCTATATGTCGCGTCGGGGTACCGAAAATGTAAGTCAAACCATTCATTTGAGTAGGTAACTAATAAAAAACCGGCCATTGACTAGGTAAACAACAGTAGGTACATAAATTTAGTTAATGTAGTGCCTACCTGTTACCATTTAATGATATCGAGGAAAAATAGGCAAAAAATCGCGTTTGTATATTTTATTTTGTTTTTATTTTTTTTTGTTATTGCATAATTATATATATACATAATTTGTGAAAATTTCACTTTTGTCTGTGTCTACACCTACTTTGTCATTGTCATTTCATTTTATGTTTACAATTTCATTTTAAACTAGCTGCTTCCCGAGACTTGATATGCGTGAAAATTTAAATATAGGATGAAAGTTTAACAACCTTTCAAATTTTAATATAACAAACTACGAGACAAAAAACAAATGACGTATTTTTTCTTTTGGTATAGCCCAGTACAAAAATGTCAAGATAAAGCACTTAGAAAATGTCCGCCAAAAATCTAAATTTCTTTAATAAATAAACTAAATTCTATTTAAATCAATGTATATAGCCCAACGATCCATCATTTAAGTCAACATGACATCACAGCGTTAACAATGATTGGACATAGAATTATAATTCTACGGTATCCTAAACAAATTCTAAACGTGAGCAAATACAACGGAATATTTGTTCTTTTTGTAACATGAGGAAACTCAAGGAAATACGATAAATTGTATCACCTGATTGGATCCCTAATATTGAGAACAGTTTGAGAAGAAAATTCTAAGTATGTGTATCAATATATTTTTCCTTCCTCTGTGTACATTATTAATATAGTATTATTTTCGAGTATTATATGGGTAAAATATTCTATTTTGTGCTCCTTCCATGGATAGGCATCTTATGGCAAAACAGCAAACATTTTCTCTCTCTAAAACACTTTCGTAAATTATTTTTTATTTTAAATTGCTAAAAATACAAGGGAAGTATATTTTAAAAACAAATGTTAAATATTTAATAATTGTTATTAATTATAGAAAAGTACCTATCTTAATGTTTTCAAACATATATCTTTAATTTAGCTAACATTACCTTAACTGTTATATTTCCCATATTACTTTATCATAGTATCTATGTATGAATAGACTTCATAAATATTTTTTAAATAATTATAGTATTGGCGTATAGCGATAATGTCCTTAAACATCTAATAGACTCGTGAAAAAGCTATTACTACAAATTCCTTGAACTTAGCACAAGATAATTTACGTTCTTCTATACAAACTTCTCATTTGTTTGAATCATTGCAAGACGCATTATAAAATACAACACTTCCAACACATTGATTATTTAATAAAGTTAATCATCAAATTTCAACTTTCATGGTCATAGATTTTAATGTCCCAAGGTTTCTACCGTCTACCCTGTTTTTTTGAGGTTCCGTACCCAAAGGGTAAAAACGGGACCCTATTACTAAGACTTCGTTGTCTGTCCGTCTGTCCGTATGTCCGTATGTCCGTCTGTCCGTCTGTCCGTCTGTCCGTCTGTCCGTCTGTCCGTCTGTCCGTCTGTCCGTCTGTCCGTCTGTCCGTCTGTCCGTCTGTCCGTCTGTCCGTCTGTCCGTCTGTCCGTCTGTCCGTCTGTCCGTCTCTCTGTCACCAGGCTGTATCTCAAGAGCCGCGATAGCTAGAAAGTTGAAACTTTCACAAATTATGTATTTCTGTTACCACAATAACAACAAATACTAAAAACAAAATAAAATCAATATTTAAGGGGGGCTCCCATACAACAAACTCGTTTTTTTTGGCCTTTTTGGTACGGAACCCTTCGTGCGCGAGTCCGACTCGCACTTGGCCGATTTTAATGAATTGGTTATTTCGGCAGTGGTTGCGCCATATCAGTAGAAGAACGACATACTATTCTTCCGTGAACTCATAATAAACAAGGTACATGACATAAACTCCAAAACTAATCACAACCTAAACTATACCCCGACGTGCGATTATAAATATGGCGTTACATAAATTTAATCTAAATTGTAACTGATTTAAACAATAACGTTTCCTCCACCTGACAAGGCTAAATGCATTGAGCCCACAACAACTTTGCCAAAATAGCAGCTAGCAATTAAGCCGAGGATCGCAATAAGTAGCAACACAGAAAAGCACTTAAAACATTAAATATGGACGCAACCGCCGGTTCATATCAACTGCCGAAGGAATTAATGCCTGGACGAGACGCCCCCTTCGCCCTTTTAGGGAAGTGAATTAAAAAAAATATCGATAACTTATTACGGTAAGATTTTTTACCAAATATCTCTTTCATTAAAATATTAAATCTGACTAGCCTTTCATTAATGTTATTATTTAAAACCAGTAAAGGCAAAATAAATTGCATTTGTTTTATTCTTCATCGTTGACATTTGAAAACGGAAACTCTTTTTGAGATATTTCGATAATAACAGTAACCCAATAGTATATTTTAAATACTAGTTCAAATCGCAACTTAAAAGCGTTTTTTCTTACCTTGAGTATCCCCGCTCCATAGTCAGCAGTCCTTAATGTGCACAGTTATCAGATCATTATCGATATAGGTACATTACCAGCACTAATCAACAAACAATAAATATTGAATTCTGTCCCATTCTGTTTGGCAAGTTTCTGTATTGGACATTTTGTATTAGTTTCTGAGTAAATATTATTTGACTTGTGTACGGTTGGCCATTGGAGAAGTAATTAAACTTTTTTTAATGATCTCAAGACCGCAAAATGATCCAATATTTTTAAGGTATTTACTTCTTTTAGTTAGGCTTGCGAATATAGTAAGACTAATGTGTTTTTTGTTTTGTTATTGAGTATTGAGTAAATTTTTGTAGAATCAACCTTTTTATTTGTGAGACACGAATGTTTACATACAGATGGTACAATAAAGTCCTACAATAAAGATAATGAATAAAAATAACGTTTGAAAAAGAAATTACATTGCGATTTCTAGGGTTTGCGCTTTTAACTTCAAGTCAGTATTTCGACTCAACAAACGGCAAATCGTAAGCCTGCGAGTATAGTGGTTAAGCAAGAATAGTGATAGGGGCAAAATCTTTTGCTAACGCGACCTAAGTCTAGCATTAGACTGATATGGGCTTTTGATGATGATGACAAATGACTATAATCCGAAGCGCGGCTTTTGATACATTTTAATTTAAGGAACTCAACATTAACTTTATTTAAAATAGAATCAAAAGGGCAATTACAGAAAAAAAACATTAATATTGTTTTGTATCGAATATTACACATTTTAAAAATAAATCGATAGTGGGAATTGCGTAATCTATAATCAGACTAACTGTCCAACTCATCTTATGCCGTTTTTATGAACCCATTAATCAAGTGTGCAAGTCGCCCTGTCATTTTTAGGGTTCCGTACCCAAAGGGTAAAAACGGGACATTTTACTAAGACTTCGCTGTCTGTCCGTCTGTCCGTCTGTCCGTCGCTCTGTCACCAGGCTGTATCTCAAGAGCCGCGATAGCTAGACAGTTGAAATTTTCACAAATTATGTATTTCTGTTACCGCAATAACAACAAATACTAAAAACAAAGTAAAATAAACCCGTTTTTTTGGCCGTTTTGGTACGGAACCCTTCGTGCGCGAGTCCGACTCGCACTTGGCCGGTTTTATTATCCTTGTAAGTAACATAGGTCAGGCATGGGGCATAGTGCTTCAATAACTCGAGTTACGTAATCTACTAGCACCCATTCCCATATCCCCATATCCTTTGTGTGTACCTTCTGCAATAATCCTGCACTAACCGGGAATGGTCCTTGCATGTGATATGGAAATGGTTTATAGTGCACATGGATATTTTTAGTTCGTCCTTATACACCTTCCAAAGATACGTCTACTAAACGTTCCATAGCTTTGAATTTTGAAAAGAACAACAATCATAATTAAATTAATTATCCAATTTTCTCTATTTAGTTAAATGAAACAAACAAAGTAACAGTTACTTTAGTTGTTTCATTAATTTATATCTGGGGTTAGCTTAACGGCTCAAAATTGTGTTTATGGATGTATGGATACTAGAGTGTTGTGTTTTTATAAGAGCAATTCAGAACTTTTCAAAGTTAGAGAACACCACTATCAGTACAACCTTCGCCATCGGAATCCTCAGATCCATACTGATATCTATAAAACAGCACTGATGAGGAAAAGTGTCATTGTAATGGCACCAAAATTGTATAACAAGTTACCCGAGAATGTGAAATGCTGTAATTTGTATAAATTTAAAAATATTTTGACGAAATTTTTTGTGGATAAATGTTATTATGATGTTAATGAATATTTTATAGATAAATTTTAATTAAATAATTATTTATATTTTACACGCTATAATAATAATGTATTAATTTAATAATATTTTGACGAATTTTTTTTAAATTTATTTATTTATTAGACAAACAGAGTTTTACAGTAAAATATACAGTTGTCCCACAAAACTATTTACATAGTTTGTCTGTGGGATCACGAGTCTCTAACATATCAAATTAAAACTTGAATAGGTACTAAGCTAAGTTAGCTAAAAAATACTTTTTAAGTTTTCTTTTAAAAACATTTTTATCTTGTTCCCGGCGTATATCCCCGGGCAAACTATTTAATAGGTATGGTAACCGTTTCTTTAATGTTCTATCACCAAAGTAGTTATTTACTTTAGGTACCTCAAATTTGCCCGCAGACACTGACCGGGTACAATGACTATGTTTGACCAATGTTGGGCTATTCTCCTGACTGTCATGGTTATTTGTTACTAATAGGTATTTGTGTTTTAAACTGACCGGGAGAATTCTACAAATCTTAAATAATTTATGATAATTACCTTTGCAATTTGCTTTCGTTTTGTTATTTACTAGTAGTTTAAGAAATCTAATTTGCAATATTTCAAGCTTATCAATGTATGTTTTAAATGTTAGTCCGTAACTGTCAAGAGAGTAACCCAAAATTAATTCAAATTAGATAAATGTTATTATAATGTAGTTAAATATTAAATAGGTAAACAAGTTTTTGACAAAATTTTTTGTAGGTAAATATTATTATAATGTTAATGAATATTTTTATGGATAATGTATAAATGTATATTTTGAATTTTCAAAATAGCTAAATAGGTTTAAGTGCTTTCCAAAAATGTATAAACACCCACAAAATGTGAAAATTTCCCTATTTAGAGCAAATAAATGATTGATTGATTGATTGATTGATTGATTGATTGATTGATGTATTTTATTCTTGCACGCTAAAACGATGTATGGATGTTTGTTACTCTTTCACACTAAAACTACTCAGCGGACCTGAATGAAATTTGACACAGTGTTAGTTTATTCGCTAGAATAATATACAGGCTACTTTTTATTTCCAAGAAAGGTACGGTTCCCGTGAGATATTTTTATTACATAGTCAATCCGACTGCAAAGCGTAGCGATTATAGCTAAATTCTCCTTTTGGCATAACCTATTTCCAGCTATGGATATATTAGTTGGTGGTGATGATGATGCTGATGACCTTTAAAATACATTTGCATTTAAAAGATGATTTGAAAATACTACAAAATTACAAAAGCAATCGTAAGTAACACATTTTCGTAAGTAATTATTACACAAGTGTAATAAAAAAGGATCCATATTACAGCTATAATAAAAAAAAACAAAAAACTGATCTTATCTACTGGTTATTTAGTGTTTGTGCCTCGGTGTCACCATGTGTCACGTAAAACAGCACTTGAAAGATATCGTTGAATAAGGCTGAACATATTGGATGATTCCAAATAGCTATACCAACGACATCGTACAATGGCATACGACCTCCTAGGGCGTGAATTTACGTCAAAATAGACCTACTTGAGAAATTGGAACGAGTGTTAAATTGTATTAAGCCCAATTTCGCCTGCTTACGCTCCCCACAAAACCCGCAACCCCGAAAAAAGTGATTACATGGCAATTTATTGTGGATCTCTTTTCCTCTACAATTTAAGCACAGATATGTTCAGAGCTGATTTAACATCTAGAATGAAAATTTCCATTTAACGGGTTCAATATTTACTGTACCTACATTAAAAATAATATTCCCAAGTTTCGATTCCTGTTAACATAAAATATGTAAGTAATAACATAAAATATGAAAACAATTAACTTATGTTCAAAATATCAGATCAAAAATGGTTCTTAAGTAATATTTCTAGGTAATAGAAATGTATATTTACATAACAGAAACGCTTGACGCGATATTACAAAAAAAAGGAATATCAGTATATAAACTTGAAAAATTATGTCTCAGGCGGGACATTTTTTTTTAAGTTTATATACTGATATTATAATTGCAATTTAATTGCTAAAATATCAAATAAAGTATAAAAAAGGAAGTCACCATTATACTCGTACCTACTAAAATTTAGTTAAAAAAATATTTAAATTAATTTAAATTCAATAAATAAGGCCGTCTACATTGTGGTACCTGAAATTCACCTCACGTGATTTATGTGTTCTACATTTGGGGAGATATTTTCGTTTTTATTATTACATTTTTTATTTTGTGTTTTAAATAGAATTACAAAATCATGTAGGATCTTTTAAATAAATAAATAGGTTCTCAATAAAGTAAAAACCTTATTGTGGTTTGTCATGATGATTGTTGTCATTATCTGGCCTATGTTTAACTTTTATAATTATTTGAGTTCCAATAAATTTTTATAAAGTTCATTTGTCAATAACAACAAAACTAAGTTGGGTTTCTAACTGAACATGGTAGCTACAATTGTATTCTGGGTTGAGACATTTACTTTAATTTAAGTTTTCCACAACAGCTCTAATCAATCTTTAAATATTAACTTTAAATTTTTTTTGTTTGGGTTTGGTTTGTGTTCGTTTCCCTGTCGGGTCCGTTTAAGATTATCTGAATTGGCTTGGGACTTAATATAATAGTACATACGTATTAGTTTTTATATTTACAACATAATCAATCGTTATTTAGGTTTTTGTAGTATCATTGGTACAATACGTGACAAGTAAATTTGCTTCACTGATTTCTGAAGCCCTAGCAGTTTTAACTATTGTGTGCATTCAGGCATCGGAGTCGTGAAAGAGGTTTAATTCGCTGTGCGCGCGTTCGTGAAATTAAAAAATCAAAAAACTACCCTCAATATGGCACCGTCAAAACTACCCAAATGTGACCTGTGTAATAAGTCTATTACAAAGAAGATTCCTGGAGTTGAATGCAACAAATGCGGTATGATGGTGCATGCTAATGGGGAGTGTGCAAATCTGACCAACAAGCAACTTGCCGCCATAAAGGCCTCCGGAAAACTCGAATGGATGTGTGACGATTGCCACAGCAGATCTCCGCGACGGTCTTCTTTGATAGTTCCTGAAGACGATGAACAAGAAGACGATGATGCAGACGAGGTGCCGCAAATCAAGTCGAAAACGGTTTCAATAGATATAAAAAGAATGACGCAAAACATTACGAGAGATATAGAGAAAGCAATAAAGAAACAGCTGAGTGAAATAGAAAGCGCGATTGAATACTGTAGTAATAAAGTGGATGAATACGGAGAAGAGATGACGGCGTTTAGAACAAAAGTGAAAATGCTAGAAAAGAAAAATGAAAACCTAGAAAACGAGAAAAAACACCTTGAGCTCAAAATAATGGCTATAGAACAAAAACTAAACGAAGATCAGCAAAAAAGTCTAGCACTGCACTTAGAGATTGCTGGAATCCCGTATGATCAGAACGAAGACCTAACGACTTTAACTAAAAAGATAGCAACAAAATTATTTCAAAATATGGAAGATTTTAAAAGTATAAAACGAGCAAAAGGCAAAAATGATGGAATCATTCTTGTAGAACTCAGAGAAAATTGTAACCCCGCTGCGTGGGTAAAAGCATCGAAAACTGCGAAAATCCAAGTATCTGATGTGTTGCCTACATCTAACAACGACACCTTAAAAAACCAAGTAGTTGTTCGACACGCGCTAACTACATACAACAAAACCCTGTTATACGAAACGAAGCAGCAACTAGCAGATAAATATAAGTACATCTGGACCAGTGCAGAGGGAAAAATCCTAGTGCGACAGGATGACAACAGCAAAATCAAGGTGATTCGATTCCAAGAAGATATAAAAAACCTGTTATCCTAAGGTACCTACTTATCGTCTAACACAACTCGGTTTATATCTTTAAGTGGAATAAAAATGGCTAACACAACAGACAATTCTGAAATGTTTAACTGTCCTAACTTAGACACCTACTTTTCATGTATACCAAGAAAAAACAACTTTACTGTGTTGCATACTAATATTAGATCACTAGTTAAATATTACCCTCAATTAATTTATCATATAAGCAAATATCAAAATCAAATTGATGTCATAGCACTAACTGAAGTAAATATCTCAGATAATCTCAGTTCTATGTTTACTATTAAGGGCTACACAATGTACACTAATCTAAGAAAAAAACGTAAAGGCGGGGGTATTATTTTATATATTCGTCAAAACCACTCATTTACTACATTCACACACCACACTTTACATAGTGAATGCTTAATAGGTAAAATCACAACATCTCACGACTTCACTGCTATTATATGTGCTTTGTATAAGCCCCCCGACACTAGCAAACATATATTCACAAAAACAGAACTTCCTAACATACTTAACAAACACAGTTGCGACGAAAATTTCATCCTTTTAGGAGACATAAATATTGACCTAAAAGACAATAAAATCATTTCCGAACGTTACGTAAACCTTTTATCCGAGAAAGGCCTCCAGTGCACTATTTCTGATTACACAAGAGTGGAAATGGTCAAAGGTAAAGTGACCAGATCATGTATTGACCATATTTTTATTCGCAGTAGCACGGAAGAACTTTACTTGGCGGCGCTCGGTACTGTACTAGCGGATCATAGAATGGTAGTAGCCACAATGGCCGGGGTACGACATATACAGCATGCTCCAAAATTGGTAACCTGTATGAATAGGAAACCTTTGCACGAAAAGTTAAATAAAGTGGACTGGGAATCAACTAAGTCGATGAACTGCCCAATCCAAATATACGATTTTATTCAAGGTGAATTTAATAGAGCGTATGACAGTTCTAAATACACGAAAAGAATTACTCAGACCTCGAGACGTAATACGAAAGGATGGGTTAATAGCAAAATTAGGAAAAAGTGCGCTGAGACTGATGAATGTTTTATTAAGTGTTTAAATGATCCGACAAATCGAATAATAAGATTAGAATTCAATAGATTAAGAAATAAATCTCATAAATTAGTCCAGAAAACCAGAAACAAATATATTGCTGATAAACTAATGCTAAATAAGAATGATTCTAGGAAGTCATGGCAAATACTTAATAATCTCTTAGGAAAGATTACCAAATCGATAGAAGATATAATAGAAAAGGCCTTCAGTAAATACACAAATAGCAATAAAATTTTAGTAAAAAACTTTGCTGCGGAATTTCAGAACTCCGTCAGTAACATTGTTCCCAAATGTAACCAAGCTATGCTTGATAAAAAAGACTACCTACCTATTGCAGATACATCAATGCTCTTTAGAAAAGCTAAAGAGAAAGACATTTCTAAACTCATTATGTCTCTTAATCCTAAAAAAGCACCTGGGTTAGACAAAATACGAGTTAGGGACATTCAATCTCTAGGCGACCGGATCACAAGTGCAATAACAAATCTGATTAATGCAAGTGTGGCGAAAGGTAAATATCCAGCAGACCTCAAAAATGGAATGGTAAGGCCAGTATATAAAAAAGGTGAAAAAAATAAGTATTCGAATTATCGCCCCATCTCACTCTTATCTATCATAAATAAAATAGTAGAGAAATATATTGCAGCTGAAATATATTGCTACTATGAGAAGAATACAATTTTGAGTAGCTCACAATTTGGTTTTCAGCCTAAAAAAAGCACTACCCTGCTCCTCACTGAGTTTACTGATTCAATTAACTTTCATCTTGATAGTAGAAAACATGTGCTTCTTCTCTTTATAGATTACAGCAAAGCTTTCGACACGCTCAAACACGACCAGCTAATTGAACGACTTGACGCAACTGGGATTCGCGGGCCATTGCTGGCATGGTGCAAGGACTACCTTACAGATAGGGGATATAGAGTTAGAGTTGGTGACGCAACAAGTGAGGTTGTTGATGTGAAAATGGGCACTGCTCAAGGATCGGTTCTTGGTCCTTTGCACTACCTAACGTACGTGAATGATGCCAAGAATGTTATAAAATACTGTCAAATATACCAATTCGCGGACGACACGTGCCTCATCTCAGCCGATAGCAATATAAAAGTGGCAATGCAGAAGTTGCAAGATGAATTTACAGCGCTAAGCATGTGGTCACATGATGCTGGTCTGGTCCTAAATGCTGACAAAACCCAACTAATCCATGTCAGATCTGCGCACAACATTCGTGACTTGGATAGTGTACAGTTAGTAGCACACGACCACGCGTGCCTACACAGGTCTCAAGGAACTCGGTGCACCTCCACTACCACTAGTTGCAATACTATTGAGCAGGTTAGAAAAGCCAAATATCTTGGACTAACTGTTGATGATAGATTCAACTGGGCGCCTCATGTTGATATGATCTGCGATAGGTTGCGACTTCTGTTGTCTAAGATGTACCAATTGAAATACAAAGTGCCGTTTAAAATACTTCGTAACCTTTATGTTTCGTTGGCTGAGTCTATTATTGCTTACGGTATCACTAGCTACGGCCGTACCTACAAAACTTACCTCGATAAAATATATGACTTACAAATAAGATTGCTCAAATTAATAGTACCAAAAAAGGTAAAAAATAGTTTTAGAGATAATTATCATGCATTATTTAATTACTGTGAGGTCCTACCGGTTCATGAAAAGGTTGAATATGCCCTACTAACCGAATATTTCTCCGGATCACAGCAACAACAGTTTCTTCGTCCAATAAGCCATAATATTCCTACTAGACGAGTCAGGAAGAATGACATGGATACTAACACGTTATCAAAAACTACCAATTTCTATGGTAAGAGGACACGTGAATATCTCATGCCAAGATTGTACAACAAACTGCCTGTGGATTGGAGAGAAACACTAAATGAAAAAAATGTAAAACATAAGTTAAGGAAATATTTCATAGAACGTATTGGATCTAATAATTAGTTTTTGTGTAATTATAATGTACAGGTATATATATATATTTTAATTATTAGTAAATGTATTCAATACACCCCATCACATTCCAACTTACAAAACATACATCATCCTGTATGTACCTACAACGTGCATGCAGCTAAACTTGTCTCCGTGTTGTTATCAGTCGGCTCGGCCAGTGCATGCGCAGGGCGCGTGGGCTAGTGGACAGTAGCGGTGATGTGTTGATGTGCGAACGAGACGTAACTATGCGTAGGTACTGGCCGGGCCGCTGCGCCCGCCGCGACTTGGTCAAGTTTTTACATCGACTTGATAGTCCCTTAATTTTTACTCCCTGATTTATGTTCACCAATTTCGATAGTACCTTTTTTGCTTGCATTTTGTAGCCTTTACAATCTGTTGAACGTTATTGGGTTTCGTGTGTTGGATGTTAATTATTCCTTTTTTCTTTATCTTACTTTATTAATACTTACTACTAAATGTTCGTTGAACGATGTAATTAATATAAATTTTTACTAATTGTAGCTTCGAATGTAAATGCCAATTCAAACCTAATCAGGTTTCATGGTATTTTTGAAACTGTATTGTGTTTATATTGTTACTGTCATTTAATAAAAAAAAAAAAAAAAAAAAAAAAAAATTAATGCTTTCTTATCAATAAAAATTATAAATCAAAAGTATAAAATCGTTGCAATGTTGCTACAGGAGTAGCCATTTAGTCAATTTATATTTCAAATATTTTTATGCCGTCGTCTGAAAGATTAAAATACAACATGGTACAGATATCACAAACACATTTCTTTATTTGTTTGCAACAAAGAGGATAATACAATCCGTTTATTGTTTATAGATTAATGACATACAACACATAAGACAAAATAATTTAAATGGTAAAATTATTGTCGATAGTAAGAGTTACAGCCTTTTATTCAGAAAAATATATTTTGAAATCAAAATGTCTAGTACCTACCTAGCCTAACGTCTAGACAAGTACGCGATAAAAGTAGAAAATAGGATAACATAAGCACAATAAAACGTTATAGCCAACGCTCTCATAGAACTCTCGCACGTACACAATAGGGACCGGAGTCAAATTGAAAAACCGTGTAATTTCCACCTGGCACACACGAATGGCTTTTTATATAACCCCCACTATTTTCAAACGTAACTCGGTAAAGTACTGACTAAGTATGTTAGTTGTGTTACTTTGTGAACACAAAAGCAACGAAATTATACCTTAGCAGGCCTAGGACCGTAAAAATTGAAAACTATATTGCGAAAAATGTTTTCCAGTGAAAACTTGATTTACATTTTTACTCCATAAATTTAAATACCATACTGAATACCTACAAAAATTTCAGAAAGTGGTTAATATTTCATCATGTAGACAAAGAAAAAAAAACAATAAATAATTCAATGTGAACAATTTATCTACACATATTGTATTGATCCCAAAGTAAGTACATATTAAAAGATTTGTTCTGTGGAAATCACAATGAAAGATACCCTAAAACTAGTGTGTACCTATGCCAGTCCTCGGACTTTGACATATTATCATATTATTATACCTACTCTTTATTGTACAAAACAACACAATGTATATAGAAGTATATAGAAGCTGACGGTTCCTTCGCTAGAAGCGACAGAACTTCTATCCCAGTTAGCTAGAATAAGAAGACATATTTTTTCAGCTCAAAAGATGGCGCAATGCATAGTAAAATCTGTCCTTCCACTCCGAACAACTGAACCGACCAATGTGATGTACGTACAAATGTTTGTTTCGCACTGTGTACATCACTAGAAAGGAAGGAAACTTAAATAACTTATTGAACACAATAACAGTTATAAAATTTTAATTAGAAGTTTCTAAATCAGCGTCATAATATTAGTTTGAATAAAATCCTTGTGTGGTTTTCAACATTCTGTACATTGCATTTTACTTTTAATTTATTACCTCGAAAATTTAATTTTCGTCCTATCAACAGGCCACAAACTACACAGTTAAATTATCAACAGTTCGATTTAATTAAAACTAGGAAAACCAACAGTGGACTTAAATTTACGAAATAATAAAGAGGTTGTTGATAAATTCACTTCTCTCATATTTGATGTTATTTTTAGCAAGTCCATAGAAGTTTATATTTTCTATGTCTGTTTGGGGTGGTGGGATCTACCTCCTAGTGGTCCATCCTGGGCAACGGCATCTTTGGTTTTCTAACTAAAGATGACAGCTAACAGATCCCTCTGGGGTGGTAGGCTTCATAAGAGGCCACCTGGATGCTACCACCCTCCTGCCGGAGTCCAGCGCCAAACAGTTTTTCTATGTTCCGCTGGTGTGTGGGAGAACCAGTACCTCTGGGTAAGCTCGCTCCATGTTAGGCTTCTTCTTTACCGTATAGTTAAGTATGTGGTCAAGAGCAAACCCATTACTTATAAAAAAATGAACCCTGTTCTCATTAAAATTTTCAATGTAAGTATATAAAATTTTAATATTATGTTACTTTGTAGATCAATATGACACTAGCATACCTACTTTTGCAGGTTTTCAACGTCATATTTATAATAGAGAGACCTAAAAATTACAATAATCTTACGCTATCTGTAATATAATTCATATCAAAACATAGTAACTAGAGTTACTGATTCGGGATTTATACCATTTACCGTATTTATTATGAGTTTCCGATATTTCGGCACCGTTGCATGCGCCATGATGACGGGAGAACTCAAGAGAGAAGTTCTCACGTGATCCAATCAATCCAATGCAATGGTATAAATCCCGAATCAAATGATTGTAGTAATTGTGACCATGGAAGTTTAAATCAGTAAAAGATAGTAAGTTTCTTGATTATTAGGACGCAAAATTAAAAACATCTTTGCTTTAAATGATTTTAAACTCTCGCGATTAGAACAGATAATATTCTTATTAAGTCTACTAACGGGTCGTTATCGCGTATAATATTTATCAAGGTATAAATACCTATTTATTTACCCGACGTTTCGGCTGGATTGCACCAAGCCGTGGTCACGGGCAGACTGATGACAGCTCAACGTCGGGTAAATAAATAGGTATATATACCTTTATAAATATTATACGCGATAACGACCCGTTAGTAGACTTAATAACAATATCTTTGCTTTGTACTTGAGTAACAAAACGTTGCGAAAATTAAAGATCGTGCTAATTTTATTTAATAATATCAATTTGTGATAGGAATTCAAAAGGTTCAAGTTACTCAAATGATAAATAATTCCTTGAGTAGTTACCCCTTTGCAATAATTAGTCAGTTCAATCTGTTTTGAAGAATGAAGTGCAATATTGTAATATTGTATTTTCCCGAATCTTACATTACTTACGACAATATAAGAATTTCATTTAGTAGAGATGTAACGCCAAACAATACCCTCGTCTACCAGAGAAGCTGATTGAAAGCTCCTCGGTTGCCGTTCCTATTGTGTGGTCAGGTCAACGACTGGTACTAGAAATCTACGCATTTTTCCTTATATTTGTTTCTTGTTCATCTAACTGACGAAGTGTGTACGAGTACTTATAAATATTCTGCCCTTTTTATGTTTTACTAGCTGTTGCCCGCGACTTCGTCCCCGTCAATTTCTGTTATTATGATCGCGATTATGTTTGCAACATTTTTCACTGATGCTTCGCTCCTATTAGTCGCAGCGTAATGTTATATAGCCTTAAGCCTTCCTCGATAAATGGACTATCCAACACAAAAATATTTTTTCAATTCGAACCAGTACTTTCTGAGATTAGCGCGTTCAAACAAACAAACAAACAAACTCTTCAGCTTTATAATATTTTGGTATAGATATATTTGCTCCTGTTTAACAACATTTTTTAGTGTCACATTTAATAATACTTGTTTTGAAGTACAGAAAACAGCACGTCAACCTATTACAAACCGTCAAATTTTCTCAATTCATATTGATCTCTACTTGTTGGACTTAAAGTTGTGACCTTTAACTTTTTGGGTAAGTTGACCTGCAGCTGCTGTTGTCTGTACATACCTTAATATTACAGTTACAAACACTACTAGCTTTTTGGCCTTGGCTCTGCCTGCGTGAACTGCAAGGGCGGAAACCTGTCCAGCATACAAAATAGTTTCTTTTAATTTTTAAAGGTCTAATCTAACTTTTGTACCAAATATCAACAATATAGGTTCTGAAGTTTAGGCTGAAAAGCCGACAGAGAGAATTACTTTCACATTAATAATATCAGTGAGGAAGTAAGGGTTTTTTAATACTGATAGATACATATTTGATTGAAAGCAATTATGTGTTACATTGATAAAAATGTTAATTGTACCGTATGACTATTTCATAATCTTTTGCTAAAACGTCATTTTTTAACCCAACTCTTAAATATCGGGTTGGCATAATACAATGACATGACTTTCGAACAGTCGAGACCCGCTGGCATTATATAATGTCATGGCTCCCGCAGTCGACATTGACTCTGATTATAAATCACCCTTGTAGGTAGATTTCATAAAACCACTATTTTACAAAAGTGTTAAACTACACTATAAGAATAAGTTTTATAATGGATTTTCCATACACCAATATACAGAAACAAGTATCAAGTGTTACCAATATAACACTTAAAGCTATAGTAAGTAAGAATCACATCCAAAATACAGCCTTTATACAGCTTTAATGATAAATCTGGCAATAAAGTATCACAAAATACTTAAAGTTCTATAGTAAAACTAGCTGATGCCCGCGGCTTCGCACGCGTGGGTTTTGATCTGTTACAAAGTTTTCGTCACGACTCACCCCCCTCTCCTCCACTCTTTTCCTCCACTTCCTTTGCCTACGGTGCCGAGGGTGCCCATCTCGGGCGAGGTGGTGATGGGCACTTAGTGGGAGCCTATACGTCGTTGCTGACTTACCGGGGCCCATTGATACAATAGTTGGATGAAAGGGGCCGATTTAAACTATTTAGGGATCCGGTGTTAGTTTTCCTAGCGAACCGTGGTCCAAGCGAGCTCACACCACATCTGTTTGCATTTACATGAAATCTGAAGTACAATATCATTTGAAACTTTCAAAACTGTAAACGCCTTAGTACAACAAACCATTCAAAGCAGCTTGCAAGGCTTTATTCGAATATGATCAACACTGGCGTAGAGCCCTGGAAGAAGTGGCCCTGTGTAAAAAACTACATTCTTAATTTCCAACCAAGTAGGTTACCATTTTTCTCGATCCATAAGCGTTAAAAAGGCGATTTTACAAAGACAATTTGCTCGCATACTACGTTTCGATAGAAGACCGGTGTAGTACCAGCATCGGTGTAGAGCTCTGAAAAAGCCAGTCCTATGTCATTCTCCCTTCATGATCGATAAACGAAGTTTCAAGTACCTCAATATGATGTTAAACACAAATAATTAACCACAAAATTTTCAACCGTTTTTCACCCCCTCAAATATTTAATTATAAAAAAATCCTTATAAACATCATAACAAAATTTATACCAAAAAGTTGACGTAGTTTCACAAAACTTTCATGTGGGATGTGGGTTCGAGGCATGAATGGTAGAGGATTATCAGTAGGATAAAAAGTGTTCAGAAACTTGACAGGATAGAGAACTGAATCGACTCTACTGACCACTGTGTCTATAAATTTTTATATTTCTTCAGCTTCAAATGATGTCAGCAAAACATCATTAATTACTGCTGCTTGGTCATTAGTGGGTGCGTGGTGGTAGCTATTCCTAAGTTAAACAACACGGAATTACGAAGTGAGGTGATTTTTTTTTTTCAACGTTTTATTTTCATGTTTTAAAAGTGTATTTTTTTAAATATGGAGAATATTAAATAAAAAAGATAATTTGGATGCGTTAGAAAGGCAGTTTCACTAAACAAACTTTGCCAGGCCCCCAAAAGCGGTGCGTCCTAGAAAAAATAAATCGTTACTAAATGGAAGTTTATCAAATTATCTTCTAAATGGAAGCTTGTCAAATGGTCTACCAGTCTATATTGATTTAATCCACCAGTCAGCTGCTTAGTGTTGTTGCAACACACCTGTTACCTTTTCCTGCCTGAGATACGGGTCTATGCCCAGTTTAGGAATTATTTTTGTACTGCTTAATATAGTTGATAATGTCATAAGCCGTGGTCATAAGGTACAACAGTGTAATTCTATATTTTTGATTTCCCAACATTTGTCTCTACCGTATAAACAAAAATCGGCCAAGTGCAAGTCGGACTCGCGCACGAAGGGTTCCGTACCATTGACTACGAAAACAACAGTAGGTACCTACATTAATTTAGTTAATGTAGTGCCTATCTGTTACCACTTATTAATATCAAGCAAAAATAAGCAAAAAATTGATTTTTTTGTGTGGGAACGTCCCTTAAATATTAATTTAATTATTTATTATTAAAGTTAGAAATATAACTGAGTGTTTTGTGAATATTTCAAGTGCCTACCTGTTGCCATTATTAATATCAAACAAAAAAGGACAAAAAAATCGATTTTTGTCCCTTCAGTATTTGTTTTATTTTGTTTTTAGTATTTGTTGTTATTGCGGTAGCAAAAATACATAATTTGTGAAAGTTTCAACTGTCTAGCTATCATGGCTCTTGAGATAAAGCCTGGTGACAGGCAGACGGACAGACGGACAGACAGCGAAGTCTTAGTAATAGGGTTCCGTTTTTACCCTTTGGGTACGGAACCCTAAAAATGATTAAGTTCTAAATAATACCATTCTTATAGTAAGTACCGATATTTATTTTCTGAATATGTACCAATCTACATATAGATAAGACATCCAATAGGAATTTTCAAGTTTTGTCTTTTCGTTACATAGCCTCCTTATTTCTTCGTCAACTTTGTCCTACATGGCATATGGAATACGTCGCGGCTAGATGAAAGTTGGTGTCACATTTTCTTAAAGCACTAATTGAGCTTTGTAGTTTGATATTCAAACAAGAGGTTCGTCAAACACCATTGTTAAATCTTCTAGTAATCTGTCCAATTTTAAGTTGTTGATAATTTACTAACTGAATTTTATCCAACTCCTCAAATCCTAACTCACAAGGATCCCGTGGAGCACAAAAATATAATATAATACGTTTTCTGATGTAAATCTGGGCTCAAAGATGTATGATTGACGTGTATTTCCTTGTATGGATATCATCACATCTGTTCAGT
This sequence comes from Anania crocealis, assembly GCA_949315895.1. Lineage (NCBI taxonomy): Eukaryota > Metazoa > Arthropoda > Insecta > Lepidoptera > Crambidae > Anania > Anania crocealis. The sequence goes on from OX438864.1 coordinate 12,616,501, forward strand.
TTTATACTTTATTTGATATTTTAGCAACTTAATTGCACTTATAATATCAGTATATAAACTTGAAAAAAATTTTTTTTCCCGCCTGAGACAAAATTTTTCAAGTTTATATACTGTTCAGTTTTAAGTACGTATCCAACCGTTTAATGATGTTTTTGAATGTTTCGTCCTTGTCTAATGGTACTAAGTTCAATTTAGATGTCCTAAGATTTGTTTGTTATCGACTTTTGCTCCTCAGTACCTTCTGCATACATTGTTTCGTGCTATCGAATTCAAACTCTGCAGTTTTAGTTTAAACTGTGTTGTAATACCCTGAAGGTTATTTTTTTCTTCAATCTCAGTTTCCAACTGTGGGTCATCAGTAATATTATTTGTAGTCGTATCTCTTCCAAATTATTCTTGGTAAATTGGTTCATTTGTCACTTCGCCAGCTGATCACGCACTAATTTTAATTCATAATCAGAAATTTCTCGTAGGTTTTGTATCTGGCTGCCGAATTTTGTAATGCAGCCTTTAATTAAAGTTCTACACGTTTTAATTCAGTTAATTCATCCATTTCGGCGCCAATTATTAAATTCTAAAATAATACCATTCTGGTTGTAAGAAATTACCTATTTATTTTCTGATTGACACATTGAATGCCATAACAAACTAAGTAAAGTCAGAGAGTACAAATATGTAAAGAGTATGATATGACGCAGAACTGAACAAACTTTGCCCCCATTTTTTATCCCCTTAAAGATTAAATTTTCAAAAATCCTGAAAGACGTCATTCTTAATTTCTAATCAGGTAGCTGGATACCAATTTTCATCGACTTAGCTTCAAAACTGAGGGAGTTTCATACAAACTTATGGGGCCCTTTTTACCCCCTTAGAGGCGGAATTTCTGAAATTCCTTTCTTAGTGCTCACCTACACTATAAAAGGAAGCACGGTGAAAATTTTCAGATTTCTAATCTCAGTAGTTTGGGCTGTGCGTTGATATGTCAGTCAGTCAGTTATTAAATCAGTTTTCATTTTTATATATTTAGAAGATAATAATAAATATAAAATCTTTATTTTCCTTAATAAACATTATTTTTACATAGCTAGATGCAGCAGTCTCCTTTTAAGCATGTATATTATGCCTGTATCAGAGACTACACTCTTTCACCTTACCTTATTCAAGTAATAATTAATTAGTTAAGTACTAGTTCATGTTAATAAAGAATTTAAGATAAATTTAAAAGGTAAGTAGTATATTAAAATTGTGTGTGTGTGTGCGTGTGTGTGTGTGTGCGTGTGTGTGTGCATGTGTGTGTGTGTGTGTGTGTGTGTGTGTGTGTGTGTATGTGTGTGTGCGCGTGCGTGCGTGCATGCGTGTCACTTTATATACTGAAGAACGGATTCTGTTTTCTCATAGTTAAGCCCATGCAGCCAATTAGTTAAAGCAATTTTACAATCAGGATAAAATTTTGAGAATAGATCTAGCTCCATATTAATTTTATTGTATAGAGAAGCAGATCTTTTTTGAAATTGTGTTTTTGCAAATGCGGTTTTTGTAAAAGGAACGATAGCTACATTTTTCCGTCTTTTTTATATAACTCTGGGTCATGAGATATACTCTTGTGAACTTTTAGTACCGTATGCATTATATATAACTTTCTTACGGACATAAGATTTGTCATACTGTATAGGATCTCAGTAGAGAATAATTGTTTTTTAAAATACATAATTTTAAGCAAGGATCTTTGTGCTCTCTCTACTTCGAGAAATTGTGTTTTAAGTGCTCCACCCCACACAGGAATACAGTATACTAGTACAGACTGAACCAAGGCAACATATATCTGGTTCAGAAGGTTAGTAGAATTTTCATATTCTGATTTAACACCCTAAGCTTTCATTGAATCCATAATACAGACTTAATACACTTAAAGCTGTATAATAACTTAAAAATCACTCATATAAAGATAAAAGCATTGTTTGACACCCTTGTACATCTTTAAATGAACTTCAAGTTCTAAATGAGCTGATTCATTGCTGTTGAAAACACTTGATTGCTACTTGGGAGGTGATTTACAGCAACTGTATTTTTTTCCGATTATGGCAAAACAAAGAAAGGTAAGTCGCAATTTTTTTGCTATGTTTTATATTTTGAGTTTATCTAACAAGATTTTCATTATTTCTATTTGATTTCTTGCAAAATTGTATAAAAATAAGGTAAACTAACATGTGGGGAACATATGACCATAACCTGTGGAGTTGTTAAATTTTTGGGAACTATATTTCCCTGCCTGTTCTAATTACCTTCTTTTGTGTAAACTAGCTTATTCACCCTACTTTGATTGTGTGTTTTTTTACTTTTTGAATATCATATACTCTAACTCTAACAAAATATAAGTAAATAAAGAAAAAAAAGTAAAATAATAAATAAATAGATTATGAACAGACTAGCCTTCACCATTTATATATAGATATGCAGATATGAGTTGTCTCTACCCAGGCAATGGGATTATGTTTTCCCATAATTTTTTCAGCTTTAACAGTGTTTTTACAGAAATTTGTTGATAAGGAATCGGAAAGGGCGTTATTCAAAACCTGAATCCTTATACAACACTTAATAAACAGCAGCGGTTCACCGGGGCCTGTTCAAGGGATAACTGACAAAAAGAGAAGGGTAAGGGACAGAAAAATTTACGTATCTCTATTATTAGTAAGAAATTAACGACCATATTATTCATGCCATAAGTATACAAATTAGTAGCTTATTTAAAAAAAAGTAAGACCAACTGATGATGCAATTACAGTAATTTTCATATTTTTCCTAAACATGGCGTCTTTGTACTTTGCTCCTTTCGTAAATATCGCAAAATTTTCGCGTTTCAATTATGTATCTGCAATTGTATTTACATCTGACGGATGCGCGGTGCTGGAAATTCAATTTTATGCGATGGATTGCCTAGGAAATTGCATGCAACTGGAATGTCGTAGTTCTGTCTGAAACATAGTTTTACGTTCTTTTTCAGGTTATATATTCGAATGATAACTCAAAAAATGTATTGATTAGGCAAACAACGAAATTTACATTTGCTTAAAGTAACTGCGTATAATTATCCAAATATGAGCTTCGTCCGCGTCAATTTCTGTTATTATGATCAACCATTTATTTACGAGGATATTAGGGCTAAATCCTCTTTTTGGAGAGCCCATGTCCAGCAATGGGCTACATATAGGCTGGTTATGACGATGTGATAAAGTTTACAGTGCAATACTCTTTTTTTTTAATATTTGGCATTTAAATTGTAGAACACAAAAAAGTAAATAAAAAATTGACAGGTTTAGGCAGATTACAAAATACAATAAATAAAATATACTCCCGCTCAGCATTTGTCGTGGCCCCTTAAGGCTTGCCACGTCGCTGTTATTCTGCGGGTGCCTTATGTTTTTATAATAATGAAATTTATAAAAAAAAAACAAATGGTTCGAATCAAGAAATTAATTCTGCTAAATATACAGAATGAATTTCTTGACTCTAGGTGTTCTACTCATAATTATGTTCTCGGCTTTACGTATTAACGTTTTTCCGCGGGATATTTTTCCTTTTAATTTACATTTTCTTCTAAATTTTGCTCAACGTGGAACTTGTAGACTTTGCGAAATCGAGGACGATAGAATTAAGTCTGATACTCGAAATAAAAATCAAAGTATCACTTGTTACTGGAAAACATATTTTAGAAATAAGCACTTAGCTGAAATTATTTTTATAAATTAATGTACTATGAACGTAATGTAATGGCTTATGAATTTCTTGTTTGTTGATAATATTTAAGTCTGTCGAAAATTTACTATATGGGGTACTGTTAACCAAGTTCTAAAACATAGCAATCAAGTTGGTAAATGTTGAGAACCAAAACTAAGTCTTATCCTTGAGCTTGATTCAAAAATTGGTAAGTCATGCTGAAGCTAGATATAAAATATAAACCAATATCAAAGCTTAGCCAATATGTGATTGGCTTTATTTGTACCGAAAAAAGTTGAGGTAATAAATGTCATATAAATGACACCCTATCTTATACAAGTGATTAAAAAGTCACTATCGTTTACGCTAGACGAATAGATGTAATATGTATGAAAATGACATAAGCTTCCGATCATTCGATCGTTTGTAAGTGTCATTTTCATACATTTGTTATCTATTCGTCTGGCGTAAACGATATTAGAAAGCTACTTGTCTAAGGGCGAGTAATGTAAGAAAAAGGTTTACGTACGGCCGGTCCCAATAATCTATCTATCGCCAGTTTTGACATTTCGGAGACAGGAAACAGCACAGACAGTTTCTATCTCTGATTTTGCCGTCCAGAGAAACAAAGACAGAAGGTATTTTTTATCTCCAATATGCCAAAACTGAAGATAGGTTATTGGGACCGGCCGTTAAACAAAGTCCTGTTATCACATTATGTAGATGAAGGCAGGTAGCAAAGACTTCTCCCAACCACCGACTAAAGTGCGATCGCTAACAAATGTCAACCGAAACTATTCTGTCAGAATTATTTTGTAGAAGCCTGTGATCAGCCGTAAACTGATGTGGCTGATGATTATGAGTAAATCGTGAGCACGAGTACCTACTTACTTACAGCAGAACTGACTTACTTCACTATATAACAAGAGTTTTTAAGATTTACTTTCTGTTTTCATTTATTTCAGTAAGCCAAGTGCATAAATCAAATATTCTTGAAATACTTTGATAGCTCAAATTATAATTTTATGTAGGTATAGATACTTTAGATTTTTGTCAACTAATTTGATATTTTAAGTTTACGCCAAATAATACTTAATTGATCTTATGGCCTAATGTTTTACAACAATAATGATAGTAATATTTGGGTACAAATCAAAACTCATTATCGTACCTAAAAAGGCCTCTTCGTGTTAGATCCGTGTCCTCACGAACGCCTTCCAAAAGGACCGGCCTCCGCGCCGTGCCGTGATTTCCCGTAGGAGAGATACAAATAATAATATCGTTTACTTCGAAGAATATTGTACCTGTCTCAGAGCTAAGCACGTTCAACACATTTTGCCTTTTTTGACTTTGATAAATAAATAATCACATGAATTTGCTTCAAAATTAACTATTATTCCCACAAATAGTAATGATGAAACAACAGTAGGACAGCAACAAAATGATGCATAATGTCCAAGTTCTTATTCTGTTATTTATTAAACTAGCATCATATTTAAATATCATCACTTTCCAATATCTGTGAATATCGGTTAATGATAGCAATGCTTATAATCTTCATAAATTAATTTATGTGTTTAGTAAATAAACACTTTTATTCGAGGCAGACAATTTCATTTTTTTTTATCATAGCTATATCTATTTGGTTTTTATGCAACCCAATGTCACACAAGGGAATAAGAACAAATACGTGGAGATCCAAGACATGCTGAGCTGAAATATTGATAGATATCAACCACTTTTATGATACGGAGCTTATTTTGTATTTATATGTTCATTCTATGTAAACTAAGTGTCCTAGTAAATATAATTAGTTCATAACAAGGTGGCTGACTAGATCTATTTAATTATGAATAATGTTTATTAGTTTTGGACCAGCAGCTTAAGATACTAGCTGATCAAGATTTATAAACAAATCAAACCGTCAAGCTATGAAAAATAAAAAATAAAATTCAAAATGTTTAATACGAGTAGAAATGGAATCGCTCGGCCATTACAAAAAGCGTGCACACGCGTAGCACTCGTGACTAAAATAACAATAGGGCTAAGCGGCCTGGACCCTTAGAGAGGGTATAAGCTGTAGCTAGTGATGTCCAGCTATCGATAGTTAACCTTCAGGACAAGCTTATATAGTCGCAGAAACAGACTGGCAGAATCCTCTTCTGTCCACGATTGTTTGGCCCAACTGTGATGAAGTCCGTCTCTCAAGCATAGCTATAATGGTAATATTAAAAGGATAAGCAGTCGATGGTCTGACTAATTAGCCAGCAATATACAAACAATGGGTACTCACAGTACACACAATAGCCTGGCCCATTAAGTAAGTAATTTGTGTGTGGTAGCCGGCGGACCGGATCTTTCCAAAATTTGAAAAAAATATAGACTTGTAGGCTGGAATACATAGGCTACTTTTTTCAAGAAAAATGTTTCCGTGGCATACAGGATGAAATTTTAACCACCTTCCAAATTTTAATATATGAATATACGAGACAAAAAACCAATGACGTATTTTTTCTTTTGGTATAGCCCAGTTCAAAAATGTCAAGATAAAGCACTTAAAAAATGTCCGCAAAAAATATATTTTCTTGGATACGGCCGCCTAGCAACACTTTTTTACGCGATTCACATCTCATTCATTCATTACGATACTATTCATAGGTTTTTGATTTTCCCCCTATAAGGTATCAGGCCTAGGATCGCAAAAATTTAAAATTATATTGGGAAAAATATTTTCGGGTGAAAGCTTGATTTACATTTTTTACTTCATAAATGGGCTCTAAATACGATACCGAACGCCTATAAAAATTTTGGAAAGTGGTTACAATTTCACCCTGTATATCTAGGTACGTGTGCAAAGTCGCGGCCATCAGAGTTTTAGCTACATAGTTGCCATCGTAACCAAAGAAATATTTAACGTTTCTTATAAAACGCCTTGTAAATTTGTGAAGCACAAGCAGCAAACCAGAGCCGGTTCGTTTATTCTATTTTCAACCTTAATTCATTAACAATAATTTGATTCCCGACTGTTCGAAACGATAATGCGAAGTTTTCAACTTTAATACCGGGCAATAAAGACCAAAACTAGACGGCATACCGCATCAAAAGTTTGTTTTGAAAGACAGGTGGAATTAAGCATGACACACGCCAGATTTATCTTAACTGGGATACCCAAAAGTTTAATAAAACTTGAGACTTCAAGGTTCAAATAAAATAGGTCGACTCGGCATACAATTAGATACTGTGTTTTATTAGGGTTCCGTATCTTCAGAAAAAAAACGTAACCCCTATAGGATCACTTTGTTGGCTATCCTTCCATCTGACCCTATGTTTGTCCGTCCGTCTGTCTGTCTATTAAGACCATTTATCTGGGCATAGCGTGGAGGCGTATATATCAAATTAAAACTTTATCCACAAATCTACAGTCTCATAAAACTTTGACAAAATTTACGTACAAAAACCAGATACAGCCATTAGGCAAAAAACTTAAGTAATACAATCTCAAGGGAATCAAAATGTACTGGGCTTTTCCTGTTGACCTAGAACTATGAACTTCGGCAAGTAATACCGTCCTCTACTAAAAGTGTTGAAAAAAAATCTGAAAAATTTACATTTGCAATTGAATAATAATAAAATCGAGAAAAACTCAAAATAAAATGCAAGACCTGACTCCTGGACTATTCATTGTTTCTACAAATTTGTACGGATCTTTGATTTCGCACTTGTGTGTTTTATATGATTCGCTTCCTTTCTACATGTTGGTACCTAAGTTTTTTGCCTGAGAGATGTTATAACTAAAATAAAATAATTATTATTTTCTAAGGCATCTGTATATGTACTGTGTATCACCATAAGGTTAATCGCAAAACACATTAAGTAATGCTACTCGTAAGATCATTTTATTTTGAATGGTTTCAATCTTTTAACTAATTTATACATTCAAAACTCTTCGAATTTTAGGTAAGTACTTTAAAGATTTTTGAGAATTTCTATATATATATATATATTTCTTTAACAAGAAAGACTATAAGTCAGGAAATAAAAAAACGTTGGTATTTAAAATTTGTCCGAATAACATCCAGTCCAATTATTCGTCCAATTTACTGTGGGAGACCTTTGAAAGATGAAGTTCCACTTATTGGATAACCCGGTCAAGATGTAATTTATCGCCAGGGCTTCAAATTACAGTCAGAAAAACAAAGTTTTACAGAGCATTACGCCATGGTCATAAATTAATTACTTTTGAAATCTGTTTATTTAAAATTTTGTTTAATAAATAACTACTGACTGTCGGAAATGAATACATTTAACATTATTTATTTATTTTATTACTACTGTTGCCCGAGACTTATTTTTTTGAATATTTTAAAATATCTCACGGGACTCGGGTATTTATCGGGATAAAAGGTAGTTAAAGTGCTTTTTATAATTGTATCCTTTTTGTCAGCTTAAGATCTACCTTCGTAGGCACCAGATTTCAGACATTTGTTCAAACATTTCGGCTTGTTTGCATACTATGATCCATCCAAACTTTCACATTTGTAATATTAGTAAGATTATAAAATATGACGCTAAATTTTATATGGACAGCGCTACCTGCGTTGTGGTTGAAGCGGTACCGTTGGATCGGAAATTAAAAATGATTGTTGGCTCTTATATATCCAGGTCACACTTACGAGGGAAGGCCTGAAAGTAATCTAAGAAGGTAATTAAAAAAAGTACATTATGGTTGGTTTTTTTTATTGTACACACTTTCAGTGCTCTTGTTTGCTTTAGCAAATGAGTTCATGTTTATCATATAGTCTTCTTTTTTTTCTTTTTAACATATAGATATACTGGTAAGTTAGTATCAGAGTTTTCCAAGCGGCGCGTTAAAGGCCTTTCTTTGCCCTGACATATTTTATGGCTTTCTTCTTGCGACACAAGCCGAGACCAACTGTTTATCGTGCCTCTCAAAGCACGGCTATACCTAATCTCCTTTTTCAGACATAACCAATTTAGAAAAGTACGTTTCCTAAATTGACCCGACTGGGAATCGAACCCAAAGTCGTATCAGATAGTAAGTAACCGACGCGTCAGTGTTAGAAAAACAGAAAAATAAATAAATAAAGTAATACACACTGCTTAGAGTGTTACATAGACGTATGCCTCGTAAGTATGTATTATAATATTTTATTTAAGTACTAGTTACCAAGTAAGTTTAAAAACCGGCCAAGTGCGAGTCTGACTCCCGCATAAAGGGCTTCGTACCGTGACTAGGTAAATATCAATAGGTACATAATTTTTATGGTTCATGTAGTGCCTACTTGTTACTATTTATTGATATGGAGCAAAAAATCACGTTTCTTGTATGGGAGCCCCCCTTAAATATTCATTTTATATTGTTTTTAGTATTTATTGTTATTGTGGCAACAGAAATACATAATTTGTAAAAAAATCTGTCTAGCTATCGCGGCTCTTGAGATACAGCCTGGTGACAGGAAGACGGACAGACGGACGGACAGCGAAGTCTTAGTAATAGCGTCCCGTTTTTACCCTTTGGGTACGGAACCCTAAAAACTTATAAGTATCAATATTTATCTATTCTAACATAGTATGAGAGGTGTATTAAATACAAATCGCATTTACGCAAACAAATATTGAAATTCTAAACTTCATTTACATTTAACTAATGGCAAGCAACATCAAGCGTATTTGAGTAATTTAATTTGAATGGGACTAAGTAATGCTATAGTAAATTTAGCGCATAAATTGATTTGATGGATTTTCTCATTTATTACATTATGTAATATGTTATTAACAAACTAGTATTAATATCTAGTATAAAAAATTGAACAGCGATTTTCACCTATTCTTCTAATTTTAGACTGTTGGTTTCATTAACTATTTACCTACTTACGTATTTCTTGGTGAAGTATTTTAATTCCAGTTTTAAAGAAATGCTCCTTAAAAGCTATGACGTTTATAATTAATAAAGATACAAGTTTAAGAAAACTTATAATTTATTTGAAGCACAAATAAAAAATGAAAATATCTTGTCCTATTTAATTATTATTCATTTTCTTTTGGGATAATGGATACTATATTGCTGACGAGGCATTTCTGGAAGTCTTACGGTAACCACATAAGTGTTATCGTTATAATAATAAAAGAAAACAATATTTTTTTGGTAAAAAATAACCAAAATTTAAATAGAACAGCAAGGAAAAGTAGAGAAAAAAATTACAATAATAATATTAAAAATATCGAGGATTTAATTGATACTTTAATCCCTTGAACTGGGTAGGCAATTAAAAAGATTGATATCTTCAAAATGTTACATGTAATGATACAAAATCGTTCAAAAAGTCCTCTCCTAACTTGTACTACCTGTTACGGACACACGTCAATCTCGTTTAATTTAATATTTAGTTTATGTAATTAACCTTATTATTGTATTATTTTAGCTTTGAATATGTATGTATGTAAAGACTTTATATTTTATCACAATAAACGTAATTTCTGTTAGGGCCTTAGTTTATAAGGAAATGTATTAGCGCAGGGCTTGTTTTATTTCAATAAAATAGCAAACCGGGTTCTTATTTCCACTTACAATAATCTAAAGTATTAGGTAGGATCTGGTATGGTTGTTTAAAGGTACTGGGGTGAAGGAAAATAACTATAGGCCGTCCCGCTCACGCGCGGCGGAGGTATCCTATAGGCTGTCCCTGTCCCCCTAACAGATTCTGAAGGTCGGTAGAAAAAACCCATGTAGGTAGGATTGTAAGTACGTGCGGTCCTCCGTGGAGTCCCCATCGAACTCCAGCCTGATGAGATCAAATCTGATCTCATTAAACAAGGCTTCCCAGCCGAATCCGTCCACCCTATGTTCGACCATGGCGGCCGCCGATTCCCTCTTGTCTTGGTCGCAATGACCAATAGCCCCCGAGCTAGGGATCTGTTCAGATTCAAAGACATAACTGTCTGCGGTCTGTCAAAGATCCAAATTGAGCCCCCACGAAGCCGCGGAGTCCCCGCCCAATGCCACCGCTGCCAACTCTATGGGCACGCGGCGGCGAACTGCACAGCCCCGCCAAGGTGTGTTAAATGCCTTGGCTCTCACTTCACCAAGGAGTGTGAGCGCACGCGCGACTCCCCCGGTGAGCCGGCGTGCGTCAATTGTGGCCTTACTGGCCATCCCGCCAACTGGCGGGGGTGTGCACGCGCCCCGCGCCCGAAACCCCAGTCCCTCACGCAAGGAGGAACCAATCAGCAACCTATTAAGAGGTCGCAGGCTGGCCCTCCTTCTAGTGACGCTCACAACTTCCCAGCCCTCCCGAAAGCGGTTGGCAAGCCAACAGCTCCGGTCACTAGACCGGCAGGGAGCTGGGCTAAGTCGCTCACGACCCCGCCCCCCGCCCCCGCCCTGCGTGAGCGCTCCCAAACGCCACCGTCTTCGCCGTCTCAGGCTATAAACGCCTCTGGTGAGGGCGACATAGGCTTTCTCGGCAAACTCACAGCTGACATCGACTTTGACGATATCACTGTAGCTGCCTTCAAAGTCAGGAATGCCCGCTCCTCCTTTGACATTATGAACGCTTTAGATCAACATCAGAAAAGCCTAAGGGCTATTCAAAGGATCTATAGGTCTCAACAGGCATCCCTCTGCTAGGCAACCGATTAGTTACTCAGTTAACTACTCGGCTGGTAGGCAATTAGGATATTGATTGACTAAATAGTTGCCGAGTGCAACTGATTAGTTAATTTAATATGTTAGGTTCTTCCTCCCCTATGATAAACACCGGGGCTCCCAGTGCCGGTCGTGTCAAACCAAAAGGCTTATCGCTTGTTAGCTTTAACACCCGTTCCCTACGCTTACATATTTCCGAAGTAAGAGACTTCGTAAGCAAGACGGGAGTTGACCTTCTTCTCCTCCAGGAAACGTGGCTCAAACCACGTCTCCGGAAGGGATTCACAATCCCCTCGTACACCCTACTACGTAACGATAGGGTACCAGACCCCACTCCCAGCCGTACTAGAGAACCGAATGGAGGCGGTACAGCCATTTACTATAGGAGGAGTTTGCATTGCTCACCTATACCAACCCCTCCACTCTCCAACATGGAAGCCACGGTGTGTAGACTGGCTATGACCGGTCACCGCACCATTATCATAGTGTCAGTCTACATACCGTCAGGCACTACTCCCCTCCTGAGTGACTTTCAAACACTCCTATCCCTAGGCGAGTCAGTTATCTTCTTTGGTGACTTCAACTCAAAGCACACCGATTGGACGTGCCGCCAAACCAACACCTCTGGCAATAGGTTATTAGAAATCACTGAAGCCCTTGATTTAACTGTTATTTCACCTTATGAGCCCACACACTACCCCGATCGACTAGATTGCGAACCTGACGTACTAGACTTTGCGCTAGTTAAAGACGTATCCCTAGACCTTAGATCGATCGAAACCCTCCACGACCTTGGCTCAGACCATAGGCCGGTGTCACTCGTCCTAGGACACCGTGATCCACCTCAGCCCCTTACTAAAACCATCACCGACTGGGACGGTTTTGAAAAGTCACTCAAGACGGCAATGGATGCCGAAAACTCGCCGTACGCTATCGAACCCGACTATCTTGATAGTCAGGAAAAGATAGACAGTGCGGTGAGCTCCCTCACCAATCTTATTCAAAAATCAATTGAGGAGAACGTAAAGTCTGTCCCAGCGAAACCTCGCAGTGGCATTCCCGCGTCCCTCAGGAAATTGATAACGAATAAAAATCGAGCCCTTAGAAGGGCAGCCCAATACCCCACTCCCGAGTATAGAGCCACTGCCAATCGCCTTCAGCGCCAAATCCAAACCCAACTCAAGGAACTGAGATCCAATCAGTTCAACGACCTCATGGCCGAGATCACCCCATCCCACCAAGCGTACTACAAAGTGGCTAGAGCCCTTCGTACCGACGCTGTTACCTATACTCCCCCACTCATCCGCCCCGATGGCTCCACAGCCTTCGAGGACGATGAAAAAGCGGAATGCTTTGCTGACAGCATTGCTTCTCAATGCTCAGTCAGTACCCAACCCTGCGACCCAGCCCACATCCGGAAAATAGAGAAAGAGCTCAGTACTCTGAACTCTGCCCCTCTATCTCCCGACACTGACCCCATTTCGATCTCTACTGATGAAATTAAAACCTTCATCAGAGAGCTTAAAGTCAAAAAAGCCCCTGGAGCCGACGGCGTCTCCAACATGGCGCTGAAGTACTTCCCAACACAAGTCCTGACTTTCCTCTCCCTCATCTTTAATGCCTGTTTCAAACAGAGCTACTTTCCGGACTCCTGGAAAGAAGCTATTGTAATAGGCATTCCAAAGCCAGGGAAACCCCTAAACCAACCGTCGAGCCACCGCCCCATCAGCCTCCTTAAAGCCATGGCAAAGCTTTTGGAAAAATGTATTCTGGCTCGTATGAAAGAGCACCTCCACGGTGAGGATCAAATCATTCCCCACCAATTTGGCTTCAGAGCTAAACACTCGTGCCCCCAACAAGTACATCGCATTGTCGAGTTTGTCCTAAACGGTTTCTGGCCACGCAAGTACAAGACCGTAGCAGTCTTCTTTGATGTTGCCAAAGCCTTCGACAAGGTCTGGCACACCGGACTTATAGTCAAACTGTACAGACTCAATCTGTCAGTTCGGTTAGTCCGGCTGATCGCCTCCTACCTACAAAATCGTACTTTTCGGTTTAGGCACGAAAATACGCTCTCCTCTCCTAGGGCTATTACAGCTGGTGTCCCGCAGGGCTCGGTCCTGGCGCCATTACTGTACATAGCCTATACTAATGACATCCCCATCCCGACTAAAAAAGTCGAATTATCCCTCTTTGCCGACGACACGGCCTTATATGCACGCGCATCCTCCCTTAGTGGAATCCGCCCGAGGCTTCAAGCCTCAATAGACAAGCTAGGAGAATGGTTTTGTAAGTGGCGAATCGAAGTTAACCCGGAAAAGTCTTCCGCGATTTACTTTGATTCAAAACAACACATACTACCTCCCAAAGACCGCCCCCTGACCCTACTAGGCAAAGACATCCCCTGGGAAAGCTCAGTAAAATACCTAGGTGTCACTTTAGATCAGAGACTCAGTTTTGTGCCTCACGTTCAAAAAGTGGCACGTAGCGCCCGATTCTATCTAAATAGATTGAACCCAATGCTAGGTAGATATAGTAAAATGTCCCTTCTAAACAAGCGCACGCTTTACAAGGTTTGCATACGACCGGTACTGTCATACGCATCAGTCGTATTCGCTCATGCCAATCCAAACACACTCGAACAACTTCAAAGAGTGCAAAACATCTTTTGCCGCCGTGCGGCCAATGCCCCCTACTATGTCCGCAATGCGGATTTACATAGGGACTTTCAGCTTCCCACACTCCAACAACACTTCCGGAAGGTCTCCGAGCGATTCTTCGAATCCGCAAAGAACCATTCCAATCCTCTGATCAAATCCGCGGCGGACTATGTCCCACCCACCTCCTCTGATCCTTCACTATCCCGCAAACCCAAATCAGTCCTAAATGACCCGCCCGATGAGCTCACGGCCAACCTGAACTGCCTATTGGAGGCTCAGGAAGCTGCAGAAGCGATCCTCTCTCAGGACCCTTCAGGTCAACCCCACTTAATTCCACAGGACCCTTCAGGTCAACCCCAGTCCTCTCAATCGGCAGTCACCCCTTCTGGGAGTCAGTCGAATTTAAGTTAAACTTATTTTCATTTCGGCCCACGTCCACTCTGGACACAGGTCTATCTTTAAACTCACTTACGGCTGATCATTCACACATCGTCGATCGATGTGTGAATGATCAGCCGTATCGATCATCCACACCCCCTCCAGGGGGTGTGGTCGCTCAGATATGCTATAACACCATTTGGTGATAGCGATTATAGGTGGTGTTTAGTGAGTAGGAGTCTCACATAACCTCACAGCCGGCTGTGAGGTATCCATGAGGATTCACCACCTCCTTCCCCCGTGGGAGGGTTGCCGTTCGAGCGATCGTTTCAATAGGAAACGATTGGTCGTCCGTGTGCAAAAAAAAAAAAAAAAAAAAAGGATTGTAAGTGGAAAAAATGTTAAGAAGCCTGTAGGTAGGTTAAGAATATGTAAGACAGAGATAGCAATACACATATCGGACCTCTCTTTTCTCCGAAGTTATTATGTGGGTGGATTGAGAAAGTGTCCAAAGAGTAAAAGAGACTATGTGTGTTCTATCTTTGTCTATCTAAGGAAAATCACGAATTTTGTATAGCCACTAGGCTAATTTAAGAAATGTAAATAAGAATAGGACGTGATTAGGCGAAAATTGTCCCTGCTCTCACGGTCACCTTCAAGAAAGAAAATAAACTCTGAAGAAATTAACAAGTGTTTTCGTCCGCATACAGTCCACTCAGGAAGTCCATGGTCGGCTTGTTCCTACAACCTACACTACCGTTACAACGTTCACACGAAATATAAAGTATGCATAATTTTGATTAGCACGGAGATTGAGTTGAGTTCACAAGACTTTGTATGAAATATGTTCTTAATATCCTAAAGATTAGGAAGTGCTTGAAAACTCCGTGGCCGCGTATACTTACTTTGATAAGCTCATTACTTTACTTTATAAATATATTGCTTTACTATTTTTTTAAAAAGCTGAAATTAGCTGGTGTACGACAATTAATACATAGGTTTTTTTTTCCTTTATAGTATAGTGTACGCTTTACACAACCAACGAAAAAAATGGTAGGTTTATTCAACTCTTTATTTAAATATATGAAAACGCAATAACTTTTACCTAATTGACCGATTTTGATGATTTCTAAAAAATATTTATTGCAAAATAGCTTAAAATTGGTCCCTTATTTTAATTAAAAAGACCAACCCGAAGTGTTGACAACCTTACAAAATCGTAAAAAAAACTTGCTTCACAAATAAATTTTTGCTTCGAAAAGCTTGTGAAAATATATTTTTTTAAACTCTTCGTATCAATGCAGAATCATATTAAGCTATATTATATGCCAAGGCTATAGATGTAAACAATCAGACAAAATAATAAAAATGACAATATTTTGTGATAATTGCATCGTGTAATAATAGTTTTTATAAAACTTTTGAAATCATTTTGAAGTGAACAAATTTATTAATTTGTATACTATAATTAATTTTGCAATTTAACCAAATCATTGCTACGGCAAATCCGTTCCGCCCAAACTCTGCGCGCACAAATAAACGTACAAAGTCAATTGGAGCTGTTTGCACGTACGCCCTCCAATCTCAAGCTAATTTTCTCGCAGATACCAGAGTGCCCTACATATTTATACAGACAGAAGCATACCGTGCGTTCCTTAGTACACAAGATATAAGGTTCAAAACGTTTAGCGCTCGCTGCCGGCTGTACGATTTTGTATCGTGGTACTCACATTCGGACTTATACGAATGTCCGATGGCCCGATTGTCACGTCAGATATTAATACTATTATGAGATTGATTTGATTTACATACTGCTCGTTATGTGTGAGTGACGTAGTGTCTCAGTATCTAAATTGGTAAAGCACCGCGCCCGGTATGAATGGAGATGCGGGTTCGAGTCCCGCTAGAGTCACAATTTTTTATACCTATACTTAATATGATAGTTAAGCAATTTGATTGCAATTATAGTATCAGTATTAAAACTTACGATTATTAAAATTAAAATGATATATTAAAATTATGTCTTAGGCTGGACTCGAACCCGCATCTCCTCGGATGCCGGGCGCGGTGCTAAATGGTAAACTGTGGCATGCGATGAGATGCGGGTTCGAGTCTTGCCTGAGACATAATTTTTCAAGTTTATATACTGCTATTACATTTTATGTTTTAATACTGATAAAACACATACTCATAAAAATTAATTACGGCCTGCTTTATTACAATCTGAATTATCAAGAAGTTCTAATTCTACTCATGACAAAAAAAAAATACAAATTATCACTCCTTAAAAAGTATCTCAAATAGTTTCATTTGCTTAATTGGTACTTTGCAAATGAACTCGGCAAAAATAATTGCACGGCAAACCATTATCTTTAGCATTTAGCAAATGAAACATACAAGCAATAACTTGCTGATCAATAAATACTTATATCAATTAATGAAGTGAAATGTTTCAGTTGGTAGGTATATTTAATTTAACTCATGTAGGTAAAGTAAGCCGAACATGAATAATATGTATCGTCAGTTTTCAATTTACCATTTCTATTCAGTCATTGCGTATTCAATTACAAATGAATTGCTTCTTCATTCATAGCTGTGTATCTGTAACAAATTTTTTTAACATGCAATAATCACTGAACAACTCTAAAACAATAAGAGAACCAAAAGAACATAAATTATAGGCCTCTAAAATAAACGGGCAGTTTGTCATTAAACTTTGGATTTTAGAATTAATTTTCTATATTTGACCCAAACAATCTGCATACATTGAAAGTTGAATTAGATCTTTTAATAGGCAAAGACTCTCAATTCAACTGTATATTATAAATTTTATAAAAATTACTTTATGTTTTATTGCAAAACATATTTTTGCAGTAGTTTAAATAATGAGTACCAAATTCATCGCAAAATGCAAAGTAACAGATAACTAAAAAAGATACGCATGTTTTAAAGAACGCAAGAACTGTGATTAATAGTTAAAAAAAACTTAAAAATTACATCAAAAATAAAAGTTCTTTATTTAATTAAACATATGAGAATGAGAATCCCTTTTTTAAGTAATTAAAAAAACTCGTATGTATAACTCGCTACTTCCCAATCAGTAAACAAAGGTTGATAAGAACATTTATTTTAAAGAACTTAAAAATAAACATATGTTTGTGTGAGTGATATGTGTTTGCATATACTTTATTGTTAAACTATTCAGTTAAAGGCTAAAAAGTAATGAAACATTTTTTTTAAATAATAGATGTGTTCGGTTTCTTTTTTGTCAAGACTCATGACCATGAAAGATGACACCCTTACTAGATGACATGAAATGTCTTTCATTCAACACATATTTAGATGGAATTTTTCGTGGCATTTTTGATACAATAGAAACTCTATCAACTCGAATCTAACCCTCAAGAGATTCCACTGAATGGCAGCTGTCGGATTTTTTAAAAGGTAATTTGGAGAAATTTTAATTTCAGCAAGAAAATGTTCTCCCTATTCTGAATTTTTTCGCGAGAATCAAAACTAGAGTTAAGTTAACAC
Source organism: Anania crocealis (assembly GCA_949315895.1). Taxonomy (NCBI): domain Eukaryota; kingdom Metazoa; phylum Arthropoda; class Insecta; order Lepidoptera; family Crambidae; genus Anania; species Anania crocealis. Next base: position 12,634,453 of record OX438864.1, read on the forward strand.
TTTGCTATGCGCGTTCGGTATGCAACATTATTTGTGAGCGATAATATGTATACAAATTATACATCCTCTGCACAACCTACAGCCTGCAGCGTGTCTTGAATTTCATATATTTTTAATTTAAAAACGTAATGTGGCTAGCCTATAACTGGGTACCTTATTTTTATTATTTATTTGATAAGGCACACCAACAACATATACATTAAACATTTACAATAAAACATGCTATTATAGACATTGCTGATATATAATGTCAATTAAAGGTGACCTTTCCAGAAGATAGTGATCTTAAATAGAATTATCTGTTTGATTACACATATATGTAAGTAGTATAGGCTTTGTTATGTAAAAATTTATATTTTTATTATTATTACTCGATTCTTTGTAAAATTTTCTGTAAATAAATAAATTTAGTAATTTTTATAAACACTATCTGACTTCATGTTATGGTCTTCTTTAATTTTTCGTTAAGCTAATAGAATTGAAATTTTTGTCACAGACGGGAATGTCACCAACATCCCCATGCAAACCGGCCATGCAAAGTCTCATATGTATTGACCGGTATCAGATTTTTCCTTAAGGACTACTTTCGATTATAGCCTGTTGTTATTTTATAACCTAACATTAAAAAAATACTTTTTTTTCTGTTTCCCTTGCCTTCAAATTATACTAACAAATATTTTTCAGATGTTTAAGAGTTAAGTGTTAAAAATGTAACAAGATAGTTTAAAGTTCTAGTTTAGACTATAATTATTATAGAGAAGTAAATATTTATTTAGGTAATACAAATAAGTGTAAACCAACTATGTATATGAAAACTGAAATGTAATTATTTTTCTAAAGCCAAATGGGACATTTCAAAATTTTTAAGACTGTAACAATCAGGATTGCAATTTCAGCGTTATTAAAGCAAGAGATAAACGAAGTACCTCTATTATTATTAAAAATAAATAAAAATATTTAAATAAAATTGGTAATATTAAAGAACCTTTTTTTACTGTGCCCTTTAAGTGATCTCTCATCAAATAATGTAATATTGCAAAATTCTTTACAAAATTAGCTGTATTACCAGTCTAGACTGCTTTTCGATCTTTTCTCAGAAACAATACTTGAATCCTCCAAAAGTTCAATGACAGTTTGACATTCAATTACCTTCTTTAAAAAAATATAATGAATCTAAGTCAACTAAACTTTGTAAATATTAGTTGCAGAAACTTATGAGAAAATAAGCTTATTAGAACATCATTAGATCAGTAAAAGGAATTCAAAAGTGCTTTTTCCTAAGCTTTACAAACTTAACAACTCCGAAACAGTAGTCTACATTACGGAATTATTATTGATTTATTAGCAGATTTAGAGAACAAAACCTTTTTTTTTTTCGAATCCCCGGAAGCACACTTTATAATAATATATTAGCTGTTGCCGCGACTTCGTCCGCATCAATTTTTGTTATTATAATAGTGATTATTTTTGCAATATTTTTTCACTGATTCTTCGCTCCTATTGGTTGCAGCGTGATGTTAAATAGCCTTCCTCGATAAATGGACTATCCAACACAAAAATAATTTTTCAATTCGAACCAGTACTTCTTGAGATTAGCGCGTTCAAACAAACAAACAAACTCTTCAGCTTTATAATATTAGTATAGATTATCGTAAAATAATCATCGATATAATATAACACGACGATATATAATGTATGAGTTAGTCTCTTACAATAGAAAGCACAATAGTACCAATTACGAATAAATAAATGATTGTCACCTTTTTTAGGGAACTTTAGCGAAAAGTTTTTATTTCAATTCCGTTTTGCGTAGTGATTTTCGTGTTGTCTGTTTTCATTAGTCGTCGCCGGTCGGGGTGGCCAGGGCCGTCTCCTAATGTCTGGGTGGGTGCGCCTGGGACAAATGTGGACATTTGGGATGACCTTTTTTCATGCACGGCGTGTTATTATTATGTAACAATAGAAGGGACGAGGATCATGAGTGATCGATGCCCGTTATAACTAACTGCTCAATATGTGAAAGGGTTAATATTAAGGATGTGTCGTTTGACGGTTATTATCTAGATTTGTGTTCTCTAACCTACCTCGTTGCTTGTTTAAGTATATTCTAAACTTACTTTAAGCCCGCAGCTCTTCCCGCATGATCTATTAGTACATCGCGCGGGCGCAAACCTGTGCCAGCAGTGAGGTACAAAATAGATTATGTCCTTTTTCAACGTCTAATCTACATTTGTACTAAACCCTTTAACGATCGGTTATTCCAGACACAATAAAAATCAATTTTTATCGCGACAGCCGGCTGTCGCTTGGGGTTCGAAGCATCATCAAAATCGTTTTCGTAGTTTAGACATCAGCCAAATAGGCAGACAGAGTTACTTTCATCATGCATTTATAATATAAGTGAGGATAAGTATAACTACTGCATGTTCGTTGAGTACCTCCGTATTATTTTCGGTCAATATTAAGAAAAGTTTTTAATTTGTGTAATTTATTCAAAATTTTCCTTTTTTATACGCGATGCAGACTTTATGAAAAATATTTAGAGAACAAAACCTTATGTTTGTTATAGTGCACTAAAGTACCTAATCAATCTTGTAAAAATACATTTAAAGACTAATAAATATGAAACTTTAATTATTAAAATGCATTCAACAATTACATATTTCAGTTTCATTTAAATTTATCAATTTACATAATATAGCAAACAGTGAACATTTACTGCAAAAGAGAAATAATTCACTGTGCATGCATTACCATCGCAAATTCGTGATTCATTCAGACAAGTAATATTAATATTTAATATTTTCGCAATCATAATGTTCGATGGTTACTCGTCAGATGTTAAAAGAATATTAATTTTTCATGCCTCTATGATGACACAAAATATTTATGAAAATCCTCACTGAATACCCAGCCCTCATCTAGTGAGGAGATAAAATCGGCTGCTGTTTTCGATGTAAAGCAAACATTCCATTTACCACGGCACCCAAAATTTGCAAGTACTTAGTAATAGCTATTTACTTTTAGCAAGGAAATCAAGTCCAACATACAATGGATCATACGGTCAGATTAATTTCTTTCTAAGTCGGTTTAAAATAAGAAATTTTAATTAAAAACCATGTTTCTGACCCATTTCGTCTTTTGTTTTCTTTTATATATTATGATATATTTTAGATATTTGCTTACTACCCTTCAATATATAACAAGTAAATAGTTTAGCATATTATGTTTCCAGTCCGTTTTTAAGCAAATGGAGCAAATTGAAAATACAATTACTTGAAAATAATAAACGGCTATCTAGTTTGTTAGTTTATACCTCCTAGTACCTATAGCTCAGTATGGAATCAAAAATAAAAAATAAAAATAGCGAGTGCAAATAAAAATCGTCTAATTAATGTTGCAAAAAAGCCCAACCATGTGTAACGATGTAATTTATTACAGTAGAGAATTATATTACATACATCTGGCAGTATAATTAAATTTCATACGATACACACATTCCAAAATTCAATGTGATGGCTCCGCACTTCCCATTTTTGTGGGTCGTGTTTGTGTATATTTGACCTATTTTAAAAGGTTTGCTCACGCCCGATTAGATACGCGTGATGACGAAAAATTGTGTCTGCAAATTTGAAGGCTCTTAAATTAAGTACGTATAACTTTTAATAGCTTTTTCGTCATGAACGCCTCAGATTATAAACAATCGCAGTGTGGTAAAAATGCGACAAACCTGAAGACGAAGTCAAGCTTATAAAAAACAAAATATAATATGGTTGATATAAATCCGTTTTAGGCATTATCTCCTCAGTATATATTTAGAAATGATTAAAATTAAAATTTAAGTTAAAACATATTTTCGACAACTGTGCTGCTATTTCCAGGTTACTATACTTAGTCAGTTTTTAAAAAAGCGATACTAATTCTATCTATTCTAAAATTAATCGAAAAAATTTGCAACATTCAACAAACCGGCTTTATTTTTACTAAAAGCTTTTAAGATTAATTAAAGCTCTTTGCACGTAAAGTAGCATGCGTCTATGCAAAAGATTAACAGCAAAACATCAATAAAGTATAAAACAATGGATAATGGATAATTTGAAATTGTCGCAGGAGCAGACAAAGCCTCAGACGGTCATGATAATTAATTCAGTTCCATTAGATTGGAAACTAAAATAAAGTGCATTGAACCATCGTATGAAAGATATAATTTAAACAAGAGATTTGCTGAGTCAACGTACAAACCCTTTATAGAATTATCTTTACATGCGCCAGAACACACAGGCTAATACTCATGTTCTCTAATATTTGATAAAATATATTCAAAGCTAATTTTGCAACCACGAACCGGTCAATGTATGTTTAACATTTGAATCGGTTTTCTTTAGTTTCACAACCTTTGTGCATTCAAAGTTATAAAAATTTAAGAAAGTATTTGTTTCACTCTGATAAAATGGTTAATGTCTTATTCGAAGCGAATGTAATAAAATATATTTACTCTCGGAAGGTTAGTTGTGGTTTTATATTATGCTAAAAGTTTAAATTCTTAGGAACTTATGTATGTATAGGTCCACTTACTCTCCCTTGATTATGTTTAACGAAAGATCCAGAAAAACGCCTTTCAACCAAAAAAATTAGGGAGGTTTTAACTCAACGAGAGTACAATGCAAGTGTATAGAAAAATATATAATATTATGTATGACCACACATTACTTTTTACTAGATGGATCAAAATCGTTTTTTTTTTTCTGCTATAAAGTTTCGAGCTCGAAGTATAGAGTTTTGAGCTCAAAGTTGGTCTTTTTAGGGTTCCGTACCCAAAGGGTAAAAATGGGACCCTATAACTAACACTTCGCTGTCTGTCCGTCTGTCCGTCGCTCTGTCACCAGGCCGTATCTCAAGAGCCGCAATAGCTAGACAGTTGAAATTTTCACAAATTATGTATTTCTGTTGCCGCAATAACAACAAATACTAAAAACAAAACAAAATAAATATTTAAGGGGCCCCCCTTACAACAAACGCGATTTTTTTGCCCTATTTTGCTCGATATTAATAATGGCAATAGGTAGGCACTTGAAATATACAAAAATCACTGAGTTGTATTTTAACTTTAATGAGAAATAATAAAATTAAAATAAAATTTATATTTAAGGTGGGCTCCTATATCAAAAACGGCATTTTTGCTCGATATCAATAAATGGTAACAGGTAGGCACTACATTAACTAAATTAATGTAGGTACATACTGTTGTTTACCTAGTCAATGATATGGAACCCTTCGTTCGCAAGTCCGACTCGCACTTGGCCGATTTTTAAATTTGGAAAGCAATATCCACCCCACAGTTTGAAAAAATAGGTCTGATGACGGCCTGAAATAAAGGAACTACGTATCTGCATCGAGTGAAGTTGTTTCCAAACGAGAAATTACCGATAATTATCTTACTACGACTCAATTTTTATTTGATGTTAATAATGTTATGACTTATGGCATACGCTTTGTAGGCTAAATTTTCACCGTACTTTTTAAAAAACTGTAGAGTATAGATATATATCTACTTCATATTGAGAGTCTGTTATTCTGTACCAAGTCTTCAACATCCTCTTTTTTTAAATTTATTACAACATAAAAAACTTAAATCACAATAATTAGGTAAGTATGTAACTTAGCAAAGCAAAACCACTAAGGATCGAATTTCACTAAGTATTTAGTTTTCGTCAGTCTACATATTAAACAAATTTTATGCTTATTAAACTTAGGAACTAGGAAGTATAGCCATCAAACCGGCTAGCAGGTAGGTTCTTACAAAAAGCAAGACAAAATCTAAATCTGTCCACAGATAATAAATAATAGCGGACCCGACAGACGTTGTCCTGTCCTAACTATGAATATTGATTACGAAATGGTATATTTCAAAAGATTTTTTCAATTCAAAACAGTACTTCCTGAGATTAGCGATTAACATACAAAAAACAAACTCTTCAGCTTTATAATATTATATTAGATATCTGTGAGCTTGTCGCGTTAATTTTAATGTGGGTTTTCATGGTGTCGTGTGTAATGACAGTATACCATTGAAGCAAATATTGTTAACGGTTGAATGAATACATAAATAATATTAATGGTTCACTGAAATGTCATATCATTAGTGAGAATCGTTTCGAGGATTGAAATTGATTGACCTGCTGACAGGAGACTTACCTGATACTGATTTAGCATTTTTTCAACCTACAAAAAAAGAGTAAGGTTTCAATGCGTCTATTTTTTATCAATGGCCACTCATATCTTTTTGCTAAGTGGACTGTTTTTAATGTGTTTTTTATTGTTTGATAAAATTTAGCTCAAAGTGAAAGTGGCAATATTAAAATGGAACCACCATTTTCATTATTTCTCATCCAACATACCCAATATACGGTTGAGAGACTTTCAATTTTACCAACGAAAAGCATACAAAAGTGACAAATTAGAGGTAAGTTGGTACCAATAGAGAAATAAATTTCAATATTCATGTATCAACTCAAAATTTAAAGCTTATTGGTGACTTTCCTTAATACAAATTTTCGTTGATTTTTTTCAAATATGTTCATTTCAGGCATCAATTTTGTAATAAAGACCCTTACTACAAAAACTGATAAATCGTTTTAGAGGAGACGTCGCTGATCGCCACATCAAATGTTTCTTTAATAGCTGTCCAGATTACGAAGCTCGCCAAATAGACAACCATTATGGAAGAAAGATTTTTGAAAGACGATTTCTAACTGGAACAGGCTTTGGCGTTCCATGACAATGATTGTATTTCTTATTTTTAAAAAGCATGAAAACTTAAAAATATTGCTTCTACCATGTACCATGAGTACATGACCACGGAATAACTGAACAATTAGGAGAGCTATCAAAGTATTGTTGTAAAGATTAAATCTTTCAACTGTTAATTTTGCCCGGAGATTAGTTGGTGATAAAATTTAACGTCACAAATAATTATGGTTTCTCTCGCAATCACTTCATATTTCCATTGATATCCTCATATTGTGTGTTCTTTCAGTAAATGTCTTTTTTTAACAGCTATATTAGTTAAACAGGTCTTTTACTTTTACTGAGCTCTTTGAACTTCAAAACTATGAAGTTCAAAGGCACCAATGGAGAACAACTGACATAAAACGTCACTCCATTACAGTTAACAACATTAACTTTTAGTAGTTTTAAACCAAACTTTGGATAGTTACTCTATTGCAGCAAAGATGCGGACTAAGGGTACAAAAGGGCTATATCGGAACAGAGATATTATAGCATAGAAAAACAGCTCCCTAAAGTTTAATATTTATTTAATACTAGCTTTTTGCGAGCGTTCTAAACGTTATATTGTGTGGGGTAATCTGTTCCCAGAAGTGGGATGCCAAATAGCCCTTTTTTGAAGGTCTAATCTATGTTTGTACAAGTTTCTTCAAATTCGGTTATTTATATAGGCTCGAAAGACAGACAGAGTTATTTTAGCATTTGTAATATAAGTAAATAAGTAAGGAGTTTTATAATTACAACAGCAGTCTTACGAGTCTTAGTTTTGACGAGTTATAACATAATTGGATTTTGTTTTATTCTTTAGTTTAAATAAATTAGTACAATATGACGTTTAAATGTTTGTTTGACGTGATGTTTAAATAATAAAAAGGTTCGTTGCACTCATTCAGTTGAAATGATCTAGGTAGTTGAAGTTTTAAGAGTTACACATTACAGCGATAAATAATGCCCTTGTTAAATTGTGTACGTCTCTGGCTGTTTTAATAAAATGTGTTTGGCGAAACTGGGAAGTTAGACAAGCTGTCTGTAAATTTTGGCCAAGTTTCGTTCATCTCTTATTACTGAGTCCTTGGTTTTGTTCCTTTCGCAATACTTAGTCGAACGTATTGTGAATTATAAAGTAGATCGCTACGACAGCGCCTAGTTCTTAGAGTTAGTTTAAAATATGAGTGACAGGGTTACGCGTAAAATAAATGAGCTACGGCCTTAGAAAAGTGGCTTTCTATTATCGACGCCGGACGAATAGATAACAAATGTATGAAAATGACATTAACAAACGATCGAACGATCGTAGGCTTATGTCATTTTCATACATTTGACATCTATTCGTCTAGCGTAAACGATATTAGAAAGCCACTTGTCTAAGGCCGCTTGTTAATTTTTTTACTTTTCAAGAAGACAAAAGTAGCAGGCTTTTAGTTACACCTAAATCTAGTAAATCTATCAAGTCTAATACTTGCACTTTTATCATTTGGAGACTATGTTTTTCTTTATTGTAGTTAAATTCTTAACTTGTGACGTACCCTAAATCATCGCCAAAAAAGGCTTTGGCCACGCCCGCTTAAAGAAAAGAGATGGGTTCGACTCCTACTTGAAGCAGTGCATTTGTTTAAGAGTTTTATTATCCTTTGAAGAATTATCTAATAAGAGTTTGTATCGCGCCATGGTATAATACCTCGTAAATCATGATTGATATAGTCGGCCCCCATGTGGTAGGAACCATCCCTCTTCCATTTAATATTTATGGCAAATGGACAATTTTGTCACGCTTGGAGATAATAAATTCAGGTTAAATATAAAGGTACTTGCATGGCGGCAAAATCAATAACCTTTGCCAAATTTCCTGAACAAAATGATTTAAAAAGCCTTTTGTGAAAGTCCTGCTCATCGATTTATAATACCGTATTATTCTTTGTTCAATGAAAACGAAGCGTTTGAGAGAGATATTTGAATTGTTGTTGATTTTACCAATTATCTAATTTAAATTAAAATAACTTAGTTAATAACTAATGTAGATATAATAATATCAGTAAATCATTACCTAATAATTTTGGATAGAGATGAACTGCTGAGATGTTCGAATTCATTTTTGGTTTCGTGCACTTATAGCTGTACTCTCTGCGTTCGACTTAATTTAGTATGTTCCTGTAAGCAAACTTATTGCAACGAACCCAAGTGCAAAATTAGATCGTCAGCTTAGCATATAATGGAAAAAGAATTCAGAGTATACATTTATAAATCTATCGTTTTTGCAGTAACACTTTTAGAGCATTCGTTATTAAAATTTATTGAATAACGCGTTCAATCAGTCTAATGTAAAGTTTGTAAATCAAAGTATGAGAATATTGTTTGCAGAAGTATACTCGTATATACTTATACCTACGTACTAGAGTTTACTCTCCGATCCAATCGTAAATAAACATAGTAAACTACGATTTGATGAACGTGGGCCAAGACGGCTTTCTTGTATCTACATATATGTTCGTACGAAACATGATATTGCTTTTGTTTATAGTATGAAGTCAATAGAATCAATTGCGTAACGTCAAACCATAATAACAAATACGTTTTTATTGCTGTAAACCAGCGTAATTGTATCAATGTGAGTACTTTGCACTTTTAAATTAACACTTAACATCTTCGGGGCTTAATGCAACAAACTACATTATTTAAAGGTAAATAGTAATTTAACTTCCAGACGTTTCCATCCGGTTGCACGAACCACAATCTATAATCAATTTAAATATTTTATTTTATTTTATTTATATGGCAATTTAGCAATTAAATTGCAATAATAATATCAATATTTTCTGCTATACTGATATTATTATTGCAATTTAATTGAGAGATCAGTATTAAATTAAGAGTGCAAACTCCTAATCTTGATTTAACGACGGTGGCTACAACAATAAACGCATACTTGAAAAATTAACGGAGTGACGTAATGTCTCGGCAGCTTAAATAGACAAAGCACCACGTCCCGGTATGCATGGGGATGTAGGTTTGATTCCCGCCTGAGACAAAGTTTTTCAAGTTTAAAACTGATATTATAATTGCAATCAAATTGCTAAATTAACATATAAATCACATAATAACAAACTCTTACTTTACCACCAATAAAAATACAACAATCTAGAAAGTAAATTGATTAGATTTCTCTCTCAAAATTATGAACCGCAAAAGTTAATGTACAACAAAAAGTGCTTATCCTACGTCGAAAAAAAAAAAACATTTGTGAACTCTGAATAGTCCCGATGTCCCAGTGCTCTTTCTGTTTGACACAAATATATGGCGGTAATATGCTAACCGTACCGATCCTACCCACTCAAGTGTAGGGTAACCAGGAGTTTTGGGAATAACAAACATATATAGGTATATATATACTTTACTTTGTACCATTAACCTAAATCCAAACGCATCAATATAATTTGACAAAGAAAAAAGTTGGATAAGGTTGTCTGTGCTTAGTACATGTTTTACATGTAATGACAATTTAGTTAAATGGTTTGAATTGAAAACCCAATGGTAGCGGTTTGGATCCCACAAGATAACTGATTTACCTAAACCAATTTATAAATTCCATGTACCACCTAATGATTTTAAAGTCAGTCAGTTCTAATAACATTACCGTAGTACTAGGGCTACATAAAATGTTTTATATATGAATACCTACATCTCATCAAAACAAGTATAAATAAAATAAAACTAGGAATTTTATTTTCAAACAAAAATTGTTTATCATATAAGAAAAGTGCTTGTAAATATCTTCTGTCTTCAAAGCTTGAAGCTGAACCTAATTTAATGGGTCAAACAAAGTCATCCAGGCTGCATCGGCTCGGCCATATTGACAGATTGGTTAGATCGAGCTACGAAGGTACTCGTATCATACTTGGGCCGCACAACAGGAAACCGAAAGGCCAGGTTGAGAAGGAATCTCAGACTTCAAGTTTACTAAACTACCAACACGGGGAGCAGTTAAAATGCGAACTATCGTATCGAAGGTCAAGACCCACTTTAGGTCGCAGAGTCTAAGCAGTGAATAAGTAAGTTATCATTTTCACTTCCTTATCATTAATTTTATTGCAGCCGTGCTTTGGATGGCACTTTCAGGTTACGTCAGTCCTTTGATAAGCACCTTTGTAAACTGACGCCAGATAAATACGATCAGGAGAATATAATTTTTTAAAAGCTGTAATCACTCTTGTTAATCATATAGAAGGAAAAAATGTTTTCACGTTAATTCGAATTCGATGGAAAAAGTGCTGATGATATTTTATTGTCATGGTTACCCTACTTGGCCATAGCAGCGCAACAGGCAACAACAGCTCGGGCCAATGTACTCACTTCTTTATGGAAAGCTGTATTTATAAGGCAAGACACTATTATAAGTTAGCTAGCGTGCTTTTCTTAATTTTAAAACAAAAAAGCTTTACCATACTTAAGGATATAATTGAAGGAATAAAATTTAATAATAATGGCCCTTCTTCGAAATAAATAGGAAACCATAATTATATCGATTTGGTGTTAAAGATTCAGAAGATATTTTGGTCCATAATAACTAGGAACTTAAGAAAAATCGTTTAAGTTTATTAGTACAACAGTAACTAATTTTTTCTGACGTTTCGATGTATGTAACATCGAACGTGGTCAGAGGCTATATTCTTCTTCATTTTTGTATACCTCAAGAAATCAGAAAAAAAACTGTTGTTGGGCGTTAAATTTGACCAGATTCATTCTGCACGGCAGAAAAAAAATACAACAAAAAAGATGAAAATTCTTTGAGTGTGGACATCCTTTATCTCGAAAATGTATTGTGTTCGCAAACATTACGCAGAGTACATTTTAATATAAGCACTACGCACCCGTAGAGTCGTAAAACAAAGTACAACCTACCAGGTGCCACAAATCTTTTTGTCGAGTTATATTAATTTAGGATCCGTATAAATCACCGAAAGGAGCCATTTTCTAGATTTCAGATCTCGGGTAATCTCGACTATGTACAGTAAAAACCGCTAATTTATATCTTTCGGTTGAGTTTGTGACAGCTTTTTAAATTTACTGCGTGGGAATATGCTTTTCTGAAGGAGTCTTCGGTTATATAAATCACCATTGATACTATGGAATAATAATAACGCCCTGTTAGTCTAGTGGTTTAAAACCGGGCCAAGGTCTCGGTTTCCTAGGTTCGACGCCCGGGTCGAGCAATAGGAGTTTCAAATTTTAGAACATTGCTCGGGTTTGTAATCACCAACCCCACCAACCATTTGGCAAGTATAGTGATTATGCCTATCTATCGTTGATGTGATAGCCTAAATTCAATGATGGAGGCTTTCGCTATGCAGTGATATAATTATGTAGGCTGTTACTTTACTACTATGGAATATATTTCCATTTTACTATAGCATCAGCAAGTTTTAGCAATCGTGTTTAAGCCTGTATAAAATGCATGCCTACCCTGAAAGTCCATTAAATTTCAAACATTATTATTTAATTCAATTCAATTAAAATATTTACAAAGACAAAAGACAGTAGAACCTACTTAAGTACTGCAAAAAAAAATTTGATTAGTTTCCTTGAAATCAAATTTACAAAATTTACGTATTAAAGCACTTACAGCATATCCAAATGAAGAGGACCAATCATTTCTATAGCTGCTATTTATTTTATGGTCACATCAGGTACTTAATCTGTTATTTAATGTTTATTAACAGTAATAAACTCAAGAATCCAACAACAAAAGTTATGACTAATGAAAATTAAATTGCTTTTGTCCATCATGAATTACTAATTTATTCACATTTCAACTCCTATTAAAATTTGGTCGTGCATTACAAATATTCGAATACGATATAATCATTTTTTTGAGGTAATATTGATTCCATTAATTTTCACTTTTTCATTTGGCATTGGCATCGTACAAAGAAATATTCGGCTCAGTGAAATCTGTATAGAAATAACGGAAGTGCTTTTTTATTTGATATGGTGAATATGTGAAGTACTGGAGTTAAAGTTACCACAGCAATGATGGGTACAGGCATAATCACCACGCTTGCCATATCGGGGTTGGTAATCCCAAACCAGAGCAGTCTTCGAAAATTCGAAACTCTTGTTGCCTCACCTGGGAATCGAAGCCAGGACGCCGAGATCTTATCCCGGTACTTGAACCACTAGGCCCATATGGTCTAGTTTGTTTGCTAGCTTACATGAAAATATTCTGAATGCAAGTGTCTAAAGCTGCATTAGCAGGTTCGTACCAGATTTGGCTAGGTAAGGAGAGAAACACGAGTAGTGGAGATGACTGTTGATGTACGAGTATGTCGGAAAGGTGCCCCTTAGACCTACACCAGTTTCACAAGTCCTGGAAGCTACTCGGAGTTTCTCTTTCTGCCACACGATGGATCCGGCACCCGCACGGTGAATCCATGGAACGCTAAGAAGTTTGTCTCTCTCTTATGGTTTTAGAACTTTATTTTCGCAAAATACAATTATAGTTCAAGAGTCCATGACAACCGGGCCTTAGTGATTGCATGAAAGCCGTTCAAGCTTAGGTAGTAACTATGGTTAACTATGATTTTTGTTTGGGTCATAGCTTTGGAGACCAAAACCAGGCCGAAATTAATCTTGATAGATTGGAACCATGTATCAAATGTCTGTTAAATTCTAACGTATTTTCGATTATTAAACGAATTTTTTTAGAAATGTTGAAAGAAGGAACGTTATCTTGAACACTTATTAAGTGTGTGACCATTACTTGCTAGACATCCTCAAACCTCTCAAATTCTTAGTATCAGGCCCCTAATTCAGCTAACCAAATTTTATCACAATCGCTTGAATAGCAGGTTTTCGACAGTTCTAGTATAAAAATGCCAAAATCGCCCAAATCAATCACGATCGAAATGCAATAATTGAAATAGCTGAATAAGGTCCCTCTACTTGAAAAGAGCACTATTAATGTGTTTTACTTACCGAAAAATCATGTTTCCGATAAAAAAGTTATTAAGAGTGCGCAGACTACAGAAACTTAGCATTAAAGACCAATTAAAAAGAACTACTTTTTGCAAATTCCATTTGAAAAAATGTTTCAATTGCGGTTCCATGTGTAACCCGATAAACCTGCGATTTATATTATTTTCTAGTCTGCACTAGTTTTTCATGTTTCCCTTGAGTTTTTATTTTATTAGGGGTTAAAGTATGAAATTGCCGTTTTGTATGGACGAAATCGAGAAAAGTCATTTTTCCATACTAACAATTTTTTAGTTTTTTTAAAAACGCCTGAACCGTTTTCGATGCAATTAAAGGTGAAAGTTAGATGGTTATAAAGCTACGCATTATAGTATTTAAATTTCTGAAAATCAAAGTATATAATATATTTGTACTTAATTGTACTTAATTGAAGCAAGAAGGTCAGCTGACACATTGTAAGGGGTCTTTTCAACGACTTCCTTTGAAGTAATAGGCACTAGTATTGCATTTTTTTAAAGTCAGAAGTTACTTTATTTAGTTTTTGATACAATACAAAAAGAATTACGCAATAATATGACTATACTTAAGAGCTATAAACAAAATAAAAAGTTGGAAAATAATCGGCAATTTCATACTTTAACCCCTATTATTTCTCTCTTTTCTACACTGCCTATGCATTTCTGTCTACCCCGCATGTTGAACTGGTAGAAATTGTTTGCAATAATGTATGAATAAAAACGAAACAAAATGTCAGGCGAGTATATAAAATTCGGATCCGGTGAGTTATTTTTTTGGTCCATTTAACACGGATTCTTGGCTGAAATCTCGAAACGCGAGTTTGGGACAAAGGGCATATTTTTCATAGTTTATTTGAGTTCTCTGTCGGACATTCTTGGCATTTTGTACGATACATTCGTACAACAAGGGTTAAAAAGCCTAATTTTCGTTTAGAAAGTTATTTATGTTCCTTTGTACTTTTTCATAATTGTTTTTTTTATTTATGTTATGATAACTGTTCGCACAAACATCCTAGTTGAACTGTTTGTTGTAAGTATTAGTCAGGTTATATGCGTTGTTTGTTGTTTAAGCAACATAAAAATAATATTAAAGCAAGAAATAATAAAAGCGGCATAGTGTAACCATTTGATAAGAGTAAATAAATATTATGCTCTATGTTTAACATCTGTAAGAGTATGTTTAGTAAAAGTATACTTTTAAATAAAAATTCCCGTACTTGCGCCTGAAAACAATATATGACACACAAAATAATTAAATACAGGCAGAATGATTTAAAATAAGGTTAAATAATTCAACTTACCAAGTATTCAGGAATGCTCCACGTCACAAGTACATTACAGCGACAAAAAGTATTTTTTTTAAATACAGAAACGGATACAAATATACATTACAAGTAAAGTAGTCAACAGATAACACAGATACGAGTATTTAACAACAGTTTTTAAATATTTCAAAAGTTACAACAAGTTAACCGCGTGCTCGCATCATTTAGTCGTCCGTAACAATAACACCAGGAAGACAGGAAGCGTATATAGAAGTGGAAAGAAGGCAGAGCTAAGAGTAGGCATCACAGGTTGTTCAAAATAAACAGTTTAGAACATAAAATAATTTTGAAAGCAGAAGTCGCGCGCGTCGTGCCTCGGATTGAGTGCTGGTGTGAAACTCTGAAGATTCAACAAGTGGTTTGCGAAGGCGGGCGGCGCGGGCTGAGTGCGAGACCTCTCGGCGGGAAGGTTCGCCCGCCAGTGTCCGTGAGCTCGGGGCCCGCCGCCAGCGGGACTGCGCGTGTGTGCGTGCTCTAGGCCAGGCTGCGACTTCATTGTTGGCTGCCCTGCTGTGTGCGTGAAGGGCGACGTGCACAGATGTATCGGGACGCGGCTGCGGCTGTGTGGGAGCGTGACGCGCCTACGGGTCTCGCACAGGTGAGGCGAGCCCGGCGCACGGCCCCCAGCCAGCTCGTCCCTATCTATACCGCTTTACAATGAAATGCCTCGCTGAGTGACTACCTGCGTGCTACATTAGCGGACGCATGTACCGACCCATTGTTCTATTTTGTTTCACAAATTACAAACGGCAAGATATTGTTAGCCGACGCGCCGTTTTCTGTAACTTTCGCAAGCCATGTTGCTTCTGCACATATTTATTTAGTTTCCCGCTCGTACCCGAATAACTTACATAGTTCGCATTTCAACGCAGCAAATTTTATATTAATTTAGCTTGTTTAATTAAACAGAGGTGGAGTTAATCACATTATAACGCGCCTATCAGCGGATAAGGCTTTCTCGTTAATAAAGTATAGAACAGGTACATAATTAGTAACTTACTCTGCTTTTTGCCGTATGATATTATTTAGATAATAGGTAAATATTGGTTTAATACGAGTACATGTTTTACTCGTTTTGGGGAAACCACAACAGCTCATAGAAATCATGAACTTTATTAAAATAATATCAAAGTGTAAAAACCAATTTAAGGTGACCTTGCCAAGTTATACCTAGGTAGGTAGTTTGCCTAAAGCAAATTTTCTCGGCATCAAATTGACACTTAACTACTTGTCAAGTGATGTTTGCTCGACCGACAAGCAATTTAGTTCGTTACTACGGTGGCGCTACGAAAAACTCGTAGCATTCGTAGATACTACGGAGCTACGAATGACTACTGTGATACGAAGTTAGAACTTTACCAAAGTTCTGTCGCTAAGAGATTGGTTACGTAAAATTCTTACTATTACGAGTACATCCATAATTCATTCTTTACACAGTTTGATTCATGTTTTCGTTTCAAATATTGTGAATGCAATTACTTAGTCAAATTTAGCTTTAAAATCACAGGCAAGTGCGTTTCGGTCTACACGAAGTGCAGGGTTCCGTAGTTGTCCGTCACTAATGTACGTAAGTTTACAGTCACCACCAGGTTAATGTTTCATCTAACAACTTCTTCTAACTAATTTTCGATAGAATTAGTACGATTTCTTTCTTCTCCAAGTTTATTTTATTAGTCAGTCGATAACTTTTTAACTTACTATTTCTACTCTAGCTTTATAGAGTTCCTTTTCAATTTGTTAGATTCTGCTATTTTTACATACACATAACCCCAGCGGTGGTCGGTTCTGCGGCTAATATAGCCAGCACCCTACCACTTCAGCTTGCTAATCCGGTGGGCTATGTCGGTAACTTTAGTTTTCTGCCGGATCACCTCATTTCTGATTTATCCCTTAAGAAAAACTCCGAGCATAGCTCTTTCCATAGCCCGCTGAGCGACTTTGAACTTGTGGACTAGCCGTACCGTCAGTGTTCACGTTTCGGCTCCGTATATCATGAACATCAGCATAACCAGCTTTTATCAGTCTACAGCTGGACACAAACCTATCCAGAAGATTACGGTAACACTTCTGCAGCTCAGGTAGCTGTCGAGTAGCCTCCTTAAGTTTACCGGACACTTTTCCTCAGCCAGTCGGACTCTAATAGCTGACCACCAAGCGCTTTCGAAGGCTTCCTCTATGTCCAATGAGATGAGGCAGGCTAGCTTCTCTAGCTCGATTTTGCCTTATGCTCGATAATATGGTTCATTAGACAACAGAGGGCGTCTTTGGTGCTTCTCTGCGGCATGAATCCAAACTGGCGAGTACTAATCCTCGGTACAAGATACCATTTAATCTTTGCTACTACCATCTTCTCCAAGATCTTCCCCGAAACAGGCAGGAGACCTATCAGTCTATAAGCCTTGGGGTTCGTGTAATCGTCCTTGCCCGGTTTTCTGAGTACCACGACAGTGGCCTCCTTCCAGATGTCCGGGAAGTGCGCGATCTGTACGCACTTGTTGTACAGGGCAAGGAAGGCGTCCGGATCTTGGAGTATAGCTCGGCTGCAGATGTCAGCTGTGGAGCCATCCACTCCTGGGGCCTTCTTTGGATTAAAACTCCCCAGCGCGGTCTTTAGCCCTGCCATTGTAAACGGTGGGTCGTGTGGGTCACCACACTCCACGACGTTTACTTGCTTTGCCGTTTGTCTGACCCGGCGATGGTCCAAGTTATCCGTTTCCTCGAGGTCTTCAGGGTAGAAGGTATTTGCTAGAAGGTTTGTCGATTCTTTGGGGTTCAGATGTTTTCCCTCATTGGTTTTTAGGGTCGTATCTTCTTCTCTCCTGGCAGTCCTGTTTATGATGCGATATATTCCTTCCCAGACTCCTTCTCTGGTCTGCTTCCCGCAGAACTCTTTCCAGCTTGCTGTTCTGGCTTTTTTGGCTTGGCACTCATATTCTTCTTTTTTAAGCAGGTATTCTTCGACGAAGTTTGCTTACTTATATGGCGCGGCGCTATGGATCCTCCTTCTGTGGTTGACCATAGTTTTCTTTATCTGGGCGAGTTCTTCGCTCCACCATGGGACTGTGATTGTCTCGGACTTCTTCTTCGTAGGCATACTGCCTTTACATGCCTCGGAAATTATTTTGCTAACTTTCAAAAATCTCAATAGTTGTCCTACTTTTATAAAAAGCTTCACGGCATAAAAAAAATTACTTACTTTAAAGATTTATCTTAAATTTTTGTAAAAATATTATTTGTTTTATTATTTTCTTTCAATCCATTTCAGCCTCTCAAAAAATGTGTTCTCACGTCAAAATTTCCTTCAAAAGGATACTATCTTATAAAATACTAGCAAGCATTTTAATAAGGGTTACAAAGCATGTCACTATCACCATTATCGCCAGCCTATTATATTATGTTCAATGCATGCTGAACACAGGCTTCTCCAAATATTTTCGTAATAATCGCCACGCTTTTAGTCCAATGATAGAGAGAAGCTAAATGTCAAAATCATCCAATTCAAACGATCGAACTGCGATTGAAATAACTGAATAAGGCCCCTTGGCGCGTACGTGTTTGATGGCCTCCGCCGGGACTGCGCTCGCGGCGACGACGAAGCGCCTGCGCTCTGCGCAGCTGCGGTGCCCACTCATCCCTGCGCCAGTGACTATAGCGGGATTCATTTGGCATAAGTACGTCTTAGCACAGGCCCCCAATTCTACTTATTTACAAATAGCTCAATAGAATCGTAATTGCATCTCAATTGTATATTTTGACACAATTATTAAGGTAGTAATGTCAATCGTAATTGCATCTGAATTGTATATTTTGACACATTTATTAAGGTAGTAATGTCAAAATATACGATTGAGATGCAATTACGATTCTATTGAGCTATTTGAAAATTAGCGGAATTGGACGCAGTTTGCTTGTATGATGCACTATCAATAAGTACGTCACCGTCAGAATTTTGTAGACTGCATAGCATCAGCATTCAGGCATACACCTACAGTCTACCTAACCATCTAAAGGGGGCTTTACCTATATCTGTTAAAATTATTAAAATAAAAAAATCTAACTGCTAAAACAACTCGATAAAAACTGAATAGAAAAAACAAGCTCTACGACCCCAAAACTCAATTCACAGGTGGACAATCACCAACCAAAGAGACAGCGGATTTAATGGGGACTACCGTTTCTTTGCTCACCAGTTGGCGCCACTGTAGAGTGAGGTCCGGAGGTATAGCTGTCAAAGCCGATCGGCGCCGACACGAATTTTTAAATCTTGATCTAATTAAGGTTTATTATTTATAAATAACTATCTTGATCAACAAACTAACTTCTAAAATAGTTGCTCTTTGAGACCGCCTATTTTTGCGCTTTTTCTTAATTCCGCTTTCAAAGCGTTCACATTAATCGCCAAATAATCCATATTTGCGATATTTTACGAAGGAGATCACTTTAATTTAAATTAAAGAAATTATAATTTACGTAACGAAGCCCGCTAAAACCAGTGAAAAGTTAATGTTATTGGACCTCACGCGACACAAGCGCCTCTAGTGGCAAATTCTTTAGCGATAGCCCATTGAGCTAGCCACGGTCGCTTGGTTGATGAATGTCCCTGTATGCGAATTTTTGGATTTGTTTTAAATTTTTTGGTTAATCACGATGGATACAACGGTGCCAGCGCGGCACCCGTAAGTTCCATAGACTCGGACTGCCAACTTTACACATTCCGGATATTTTTAGTTTTATAATAAACTGACGGTGCTGGCGAACCTCGTATCGCTTCCGAATAGTATTTGATTTTGACAGATGAAATGTCATTGCCATCAAATAAAGCGTGATTGGCAAAAAAAAATCAAGAATTACATTTAACTTATTTGTAACGTTAACTTTCCAACGTTTTTATAAGTACGAGTATTTATTATCCTATTCCCGGCAAAACCAAATCCAAAAACACTAAAATCATGGAAATTGGTCCAGCCATTCCTGGCTTATAAGTAGTGTAACTAACATGACTTCCTTTTATAAATAGATTGATTGTGGAAAACACATACATTCCCCGTCAATACAACCCATACAAATCTAACGACACCTCATATGTTAAAATCCACCATGCTGTTTGGGCTGTAGGTCGCGGTGTGCCAAACAATTTTACATACAAACTCTCAAATAACATAACCTCCTTCTGATGCAGTCAGGTAAGAAATTATGTCCTGTCTATTTTACTCAAAAGTTTTGAAAAGGAATCTCAGATTAGATTTTGCACTGTGTGACATTAAATTTTTCCAAAAATAAGTTTTTTTTTCTGTTTGTCGATTTTGAATGGTTAAAGAGATGAAAATAGTTGTAAACGACCATTTTGACTGCGATCACCAAAAAAAAGATTAAAAATGACACTAATGGATAATAAATTCACAATTAAAATCTATTTGCAGGGGATAACAAAGAAAAATCCTTACTAATATTCCCTTACGTATAAATCCTGAATTAAATAACTCTAAAGATAAATTAGACCTTGATAAAGGCTATTAGCTTTTTGTATTCCACTACTGGGCTCAGGTTTCCGCCCGCACCATATAATGTGTAGTTAAGCCTTTAACTGCCGAAGTACTAGACACAATTAAAATTTTATTAATATCAGTATATAAACTTGAAAAAAAATTTTTTTTTTGTCTCAGGCGGGACTCGAACCCGCATCTCCTCGAGCCTGCGAGGAAATGCGGGTTCGAGTCCCGCATGAGACAAAATTTTTCAAGTTTATATACTGATATTATAAGTGCAATTAAGTTGCTAAAATATCAAATAAAGTATAAAATTTCATTGTTTGGAGGTCACCACTGAATGCGCTCAATGTATTAAAAGGAAAAAAAAATAGTTAAGGGGACTACTAGAGCTATGTGCTGCCCCCAATTGATTTAATTTTATTCTTTTCAAACAAAATCAGTTCTCAAAATCTAGAAAAGTATCATTTTAGCATGTACCTCTAGCTTTTATTAGGGTTCCGTACCCAAAGGATAAAAACGGGACCCTATTACTAAGACTTCGCTGTCTGTCTGTCTGTCCGTCTGTCCGTCGCTCTGTCACCAGGCTGTATCTCAAGAACCGAGATAGCTAGACAGTTGAAATTTTCACAAATTATGTATTTCTGTTACCGCAAAAACAACAAATACTAAAAATAAAATAATAAAAATATTTTAGGGGGGGCTCCCATGCAAGAAACCCGTTTTTTTGAGCTTTTTGGTACGGGACCCTTCGTGCGCGAGTCCTTCTCACACTTGGCCGGTTTTTTAATCACAATAAACTTTTCATTTAGTTGTTTATAAGGTCGAATTTGTCTCTAACGCCAAAAGCGGCCGCTTTTAGCAATAAGTACAATACGAGAGAATGCTAGAAGGGAAAGCAATTAACAGTGATTCAATAAATACTAGAGATAATTTGCTAAAATGATACAGTTCTAGTTTTTTGAGAATAAATTTTGTTTAGAATTAATAATATTTAATCAATAGCTTTAGTAGTCCCCTTAAAAAATAAGTTATCCATCTATGTACTTTTTAAATATATTGGTGGATTACTTTTCAGCGTCCCCTTGTATATCAAACGAAAACGATGTTGAGAAACTCGCATTTATAAAGCTACGCCTTTGTAGATAGTCACCCTTACTCGCCCATGACATACTTGTATAGGTAACATGAGTAATTACATATGGGGGGCCACCGCCTGTTCTACATAATAACAGGGAATCCAGACATTTGCATCATAAAAGCAAGTGACTTTTTAGGTCATGGCTACTATCTTATATATTACTAGCTGTTGCCCGCGATTACGTCCGCGTCAATTTCTGTTATTATGATCGCGATTAATATCAATATTTTTTCCCGTGCACGCAACATTTTTCATTGATGCTTTGCTCCTATTGGTCGCAGCGTGATGTTATAGCCTGAAGCCTTCCTCAATAAATGGACTATCCAACACAAAAATAATTTTTCAATTTGAATTAGTGCTTTTGGAGATTAGCGCGTTCAAACAAACAAAGAAACAAACTCTTCAGCTTTATAATATTAGTATAGATAGTATTATATTATCTGTGGTATAGATGAGAACTATGTGAACAGCAATATCAATATGTTAGGAAATGTTTGTGTATTAAGAAAAAATGTGTGGTAATGTGCGCAAAATAATATTTATTTGATAGATTAATTACTCAGGTGATATCAACATTTATCATCTCTAGTAATTATTATCAAAAGTGGTTCGCTTTCTTAATGTTTCAATAGAGAATCACATATGTATTACGAACACGAATCATTATGTTTCCTTTGGTAAAATCGTTTGGCACCCAAATATCGAGTACCTTTTACGAATGGGTCAAAACTTAACTTGGGTAAAACGTAAGTTTCCGTTTATACCGTTGCTACAAACATGTCGATCTTGCACCACCTTTTCAAAAATATTATCTTTTTTATCCGTATGAGGGCGAACGGTGCGAGATGCTTTTTTGTCATCAAAACTCTCGGATATAAACTTTTTTCGGCTTTCATGCGATTTTTATTGTTATAAACGATACTGATATTTTTATCATTCGATACTTAAGGCTACTACACACAATGCATGCCGCCGGTTCGTTAGGCAGCATGCCGCGTAACTAGGGTATTTTGCCGCATAAACGGAAAGTTCGCATTTACCGCCGGCTTTGCCCGCATTGTGTGTAGCAACCTTAACATTACAGCTGAAAGTCGCTATTTAAATACAGAAAGACGATTTAATCTTTAGAGGTAGAATAACAGAGTTAAAAGGCCATATAGAATAAAAATAATTATTAAGATAAAAAAATGACTCACACAAAGGAATGCGGACAAAGAAATTCCTTTGACTGTACTGTAGCGTCAATCATATACCGACAGTTCGACATCATCTTAGGTATTTGAATATATAATACGAGTATAATTGTGGACAACATCACATACATTGTTCTGATTCCAATTTGAATAGCCATTAAAAGCATTCGTATTTTGGAAACCAGAAACAACGAATGTACCACAAACACCCAGACCCGAGAAAATGTAGAAAAACACATTTTTTCATCACAGGTCCCAGACTCCCACCGTCTATTTAAGAATTCTTAATAGTAGAACGGTTATTGAACAAATCAACGTTTACTATGGACTCCACAAATTCACGTTCCACTTTTGATTATTGAACATGACCGACTTGTGAATTCGCCACTTAAGTATGTAGGTACTTGAAGTAATTAGCTACTTTACGTACCTACAGTAATGAGTAGTAAGTTTTTTAAACGACGACAAAGAAGTCCTATATACAATTTTTTGTCGGATTTAACAATCCCAGGCAAAAAAGCTATCCTCAAAATTGTATAGGCATGCGTACCGCAATAATTATGGCACCTTAATTATTACTCATCTATACCACAGATAATATAATACTAGTCTATACTAATATTATAAAGCTGAAGAGTTTGTTTGTTTGTTTGTTTGCTTGAACGCGCTAATCTTAGGAAGTAGGTACTGGTTCGAATTGAAAAAATATTTTTGTGTTTAATAGTCTATTATTGAGGAAGGCTTTTAGGCTATATAACATCACGCTGCGATCAATAGGAGCCAAGCATTAGTGAAGAATGTTGCAAAATTTAGGTTTAATGTTTACCCAATCGTATTAAGGATAACCCTCGAAACGGGTCACCTAATGTACTTTCGTGAGGGAGACCAACAATCCCAAGGTGGCTTTGGGTTTCTGGTAAAAATAAGTCCCTTTCTGACAACATTGTGGAAGCGTCCAGTGTGTCGAACAGGGTAAAGAACCTTATTGTTAAGCTCACCTAGAAGTATAGCCTCAAGGTGGTTCAAGCGTACGCACTGACCTCAAAACACTCGGACGAAGAGGTGGAGGATATGTTTGATGACATATCAAAGGCCCTCCACTTCACCACTAAGACTCACTACAGCGTTGTTATGAGGGACTTCAACGCTAAAGTGGGAGTACAGAATTGCAACGAATCGGTAGTAGGATCCCATGGATTTGGATGCAGGAACCATAGGGGGCAAATGCTTGTCAACTTCCTCGAACGGGAGGGGCTCTTCTTGAAGCCCCAAAGGAAGTGGACGTGGCAAAGCTCCGACACTTTGACGAAAAATGAGATTGACTTCATCATGACCAACAAAAAGCATATAAATATTAAGAGACGTATCCGTGATTAACAGGTTTAATACCCGTAGCAATCAACGACTCGTTCGAGGCTCTCTGAATATCGATTTTAAGGCTGAACGTGTCCGTCTGATGAAGTTATGGCTCCGACTTACTTTGCTCCAAACCATGATAGGATCTGAAACGTTCCAGTCAAACCTGGAAAACCGACTCGCTGCCGTGAAAACCACAACAGACGTAAACCAGAACCTCGATCATGTGGTTCGGATCCTAAGGGAAGAAGGTACGAGATTTTGTGAAATGCAGCGTAAGCGTCCAAGCTTTCGAAAGAGACTTTAGGGCTAATGAAGGAACGACGTGAAAACCCAGCCGTCACTTCGTCGGGAAAGCGGGCTCTAAACCAAGAGATCAGAAAGCTCGTACGACACGACCTCCATTGCTCCAATACTCTTTCGATTGAAAGAGCGATCGAGCAAAATCGGGGTTCGAAAGTGTTTGTACAATCTCTTGGAAGAAGCCACCTGACGAATCTGACTACAGCAAGTGGAGAACTCGTTGCTTCGAGGCCAGCAGTCTTTTCCGAAGTGGAACGCTTCTATGGCCGGTTATACCCCCTCCCCTCCGGACCTCGTACACGAGTAGACGTGCCTAAAATACCGTATCACGTTTTAATAATAAAATAATTTAAGTTATTTACATAATAAATTGAACAACAAAAATAGGAGTGCATAAAAACGAGGAAGCATAGCTAATCTACTTGCCACAACTACGATTCCGCGCGAAAAGTACAAAACAGGCTGCGTGCTACGTTGTGCGAGTGATAAGGACAGCTATACAGTGCATCATTCGCCTGCCTGCCTAGTGCCTACGCATAGAAGCTACAGGTATAAAGGACAACTTCTAGCATATTATGCGCTCCTGGTACTTGCAATGATATAAACTTAACGATTTTGTTAATATTATTATAAGTAAATGCTGTACGAGCTCAATTAAGAAAATAAGTAATACTACCTACTGAACATTCTGAATTCACACTGAAGTAATTACCTAAATATTGAACATACTCTCTGGATATTCTGCGAGCCTAGTACTTGGAACAACTCAACTCAAGCCAAATTTAGCGCGAATTTTCAAAAATTGACCTATGTTTTATTGTTTGCTCTCTATGCATATTCTTATGCCCTGGTAATTGAAAGTTACATTTATTGAAGAAACACGAAAGTTGCGGTCCTTGAAGTTACTATATAATACAAGCATCCACTTACCTCTTTTATATTTCTGTCTGCCTGGTACCGAAGATACTTATAATGCCGCTCAAGCGTACCCCACCTTCTACTCCAACTCTGGACGTGACGTCACGATCACAAACCGACACCGACATCACACATTCTACAAATGAAACCGTCAAAAGTACTTCAAACTTACCTACGCCACTGAAGCTGTCACCTTCTATTGAGATCTTACTGTCCCCTAGTGTAACTTTAACGCATAGTGAATCCGTTCCATCTCTAACTTGTAAGCCAGCTACCCCGGAAAATTATGTAACGCAACGTAACAAACGTAATTTGAAGGCGACGACCAAAATGAAATGCGATCATTCATGTCAGAGATGAGAATGCAAATGAATAATTTTGCCGTCAATCAGGATAAGCAGTTGGCCATATTGCAGGAGACTGTGGCGGTAATAAGGGAGCAAAATGCTGAAATGGTCAGGTCGGTGGAATTTGTTTCACAGAAATATGATGAATTAAGCAACAAGTTAGAGAAAATCGAGAAAGAACGAGACGACTGTATAGACTATATCGCCTCACTTGAGCAAAAAGTGGACATTTTAGAAAAAAAGACTCGGGCCACTTATTTGGAAATTAGAAATATTTCTTCACTTCATGGATAAAACAAGGAACAGCTTTGCTCGTTGGTGAGACAGCTGGGTGAATTTTTGAATATCCCCATTGATCCATCCAACATCCGCGATATATACCGGACCTTCTCTAAAACGGAAAACAACAAACCAATCGTTGTAGAGCTTTCAAGTGTGATAGTAAAAAACAAATTACTCTCAGCGTACAAAAACTTCAACAAATCAAGGGGAGGAGAACGATTTAACACACAACACTTGCATCTTCCAGGAGTTCCTAACGTAATATACATGAGCGAATCACTGACCCCTAAGCTGAAGCGGTTATTTTACTTGGCACGGGAAGTCGCCAAACAAAATGATTATAATTACTGCTGGACCTCCGGTGGCAATGTGTATCTTCGAAAAAGAGAGGGATCCACTCATATCCGCATCAATTCTGAGAAAGACTTAAACAACATTGCTGAAAAGCAATGACTAAACCTTAAAGGAAAAACGCGACTTCTAATCTTAAGTTTAAATTTCTCTTGTTTGCACTCATTTTTTCTATTTTTGCTATTTTTAAATGCATCACATATACATATACACTTAAACACAAACTTCACACACACAATCACACACACGCTAAAACCAAATTATGGCATTAGAGTTTCATTATTACTTCCCACAAGTCATGCTACAGATTTATTAAAACAACAAAAAATGTCTGCAATGGACGCACCTTCAAACCTAGCTTCAATATCCATCCCTCACAACCAAGCATACCACACACTATCTCAACTTTGTATTCTTAAATTCGTATTACACTTCGTTTTGAACCCAGTTTCCTTAAAACTATTCAATAATGACGGATAATATAAATATTCTCAGTGAGATTGAACAGGTTAAAGTTTCTGAATCTTATCGTTGCATTCCCGAAGAATGCCATACATACGTGCTGGATAACGAGAATACCTTGAATATCCTGCATGTGAATGTTCGTAGTATAGGTTGTAATTTCTCTGCTTTACTGGCTTTACTGCAACGTATTACTATTTCAATGGATGTTATATTACTGTCTGAATGCTGGCTGAGTAAATCTCCTACTTTACCAATACTAGCAGGATTCGTGTCATATAAGTCAACATTTAGAAATCAAAATGACGGTGTCGCTGCTTACGTCCGGGACAATCTAAATCATTCATTTCAATTACCAATAATCAGTGACGCAAACTGTCTACTTTTAAATTTTTCTAACAGACTGGCAATTCTGGCAATATATCGCTCACCTTCAGTTAAAAATGTGGATCCTTTTGTGGAATCTCTGGACTCAGTATTGAAGACTCTAAATAAATACAATAGTGTTGCTATCATTGGAGATATCAATATTAATATTTGCCCCTCAACTAACTCAAATGTAGATACCGATACTAAAGCAGATATTTACCTCAATGCAGCTGCTTTGAGTGGAATGTTACCTGCCCATACTTTTCATTACGAACCACCTTGCGCCAAGACTCGACGAATTTCAACCACCGGAACAGGTTGGATTTCGGAGCCGGCACCATAGACGACATCCATACAGTGCGGCAGATTATACAAAAGACCGAAGAGTATAATCAGCCCTTGTGTCTAGCATTCGTGGACTATGAGAAAGCCTTTGACTCGATCGAGATCTAGTCCGTTTGTCCCAGTCCCTGCAGCGTTGCCAAGTAAATTGGCGGCACGTCCAAGTAATGAGATGTCTCTACGAAGCCGCCACTATGTCCGTCCAAGTACAGAATCAGCAAACAAAACCTATAGCGTTGCATCGAGTTGCACTTACGTCGGTTAGCAGGAATCGTATTTGTATACGTCTATCTACCAAAATTGGTTTCCTAAGTAACGCTTGAAGATACAGGAACATCAATTAGACCGATCGATTCGTCTTCAAAATTGTTTTAACTAGTATTATTTCTTTCCCTATGCTAGTATGAATAACTCATTTTGGACGAAAATACAGATACGTCTATTAGAAAGATAAGCGACGAATTAATCAAAGTCCTGTTAATTACACCATTTATACCTCAAGGTACCTCAAGGAAGAAAGATTCGATAAATTTTTATTTGTATTTGTCTTCATCGTGTAAAGGCATAAAATGTGCCACTCACAATAAAAAAATCGGCTGTGTTGTAAACCTTGTTCATAAATAAATAAATTAAGCATCCGATTAAACGTTTGCCGGGTTATCTAATTATTTTACTGATCAGATGTAAGAAAAAAATACTGATTCCATGCAAGTTCCTAAAGTTTATGAGGTTAAAAGCGCCATCTATTGAAATAATATAAAAACCAATACTGAGAGAAAAGCTCTACGGTGCTGTTCCTTGAATAAAAGTTCATAAAGAAATGTCAAGATGGCGCTGTTGAGTAGTGATGTAGCTGTACTTCGAAATAACATCAATAATGACAATGTACAGCCACAGATAATATAATAATAAGTACCGCAAAAGCTAAATAACGTTTAAAACGAATGCCTAACAAAAACGTAATAAGTACGGGTACCACATAAAAAAATATTTTTTTCCCAAAAATTCTAAAATTATTGCGATGTGACTTTAGCGCTTGCACCGTGTCTCGCACGAACTCTTTTGCTGATCTGTCACTATATTAGAGATCATTCGTATTAGTAATAAAATTAGTAGGTAATCGTAATCGTATCGTCTTGACAGGGATAAAAAAAAAAAATTTTTTTTAATTTTCTAGTCAGTTTGTTGTTCTACGTATTTTTATGGGAAACGTTTAATAATCACACATTCCTTCAGATATTATTTATCCAAAATAATTACATAAAGACAGGTCACAGGACATGTTAGCTACAGGTCACCGTTCCTACTAATAATTAGGTAGCTCTCTTGCGTATTTCTACAACTAACGTCTTACTGACATTCATGCGCCTGAATGATTTGTTTCGCTAGTACCTACATCAAACTCAAGCGAATTTAAAAATGTTGATGTCTGAAAACAGAACAAATACAAATCTACAATTAATAAGTAATACATTTTGGGTCAACGTTAATTTCCTGTTATAAATAAAAAAATTGTACGTTTTTGTTTTCCTTTAATTTTGATATCAGACTTCATAGTTATTAGTTGTTCATTTAAATTTATTTTTATCCCTCAACCCCCAGGAGGCACTCGGGTGCCACGATAACAATTAATTTCAATAATTGTGACTGGAATAACTCACGATCGAGGGTACCTTATAGGTCGATTTTTACAAAACTACCGTCACTAAACAAGAACTGAATATGCCAACCTCTTCAGCGTGTATTAATAATATGTATTCAGCTCAATAAAGTTCTCTCACTCACTAAATCGCTACAACGTTGCGCATCACTAGGCGTCCGTCCGTCAGTCAAAAAAGTCGTCGTCTCGATACGTCACTGTGTCGTGTTCGCTCGCCAATCATCTGTCATTCGACCTAAATCGAAAGCCGCTTATTACTGCGGTTTTATTTTAAACTTACATACATTTTGTTGTGGATTAAACAACAACAATGAACTCATTTCACCAGCAATACTGAGCTCAATCGGGTGTTGTGTAATAACAGTGAATTTTCACCGTTAATAGTATCGTGACAATAAAATGCCTTTTGTTAATATCAAGAAGCAATATTTAGCATTCGGGATGTTGGTTTTCGTGTTGTTATTTTTCTTCAACAGCAAGCCTACTTTCCAGTGTCAGTTTAACCCAGAAGTGGCAACGTTCCTTCCTACAATTTATGGAATTACACCGACTTACGCCAGGCTGGCCCAGAAAGCGGATTTGACAAGGTAAAATCTTGTATTCGTGAGCTTCCTGCCCTTGATGAGATCGATTAATCTTACCTCATATTTGGCCAACATTGAATTTGGCAATGATACTATGTGTAGGTACAATTAATATTGTGCATTATGTTCCATTACACTTTGGCAAATACTTGTATAATTATAATCAAAATAGTTCAGTTTCTCTGTAAGAACATTTTTATTTAGATGACCTGCAATAGGAATTAGTAGGAAATATTTTTTTTATAAGAATAACAAATGTTGTTTGCTACACGTACGTACAAATTTGTTACCTAATAAACAAAATATTTATTTAAGTATTTCTGCCAGCTCCTAACAGTTAGCCAAGTAAAGATAATTTATAATAATAATTAACTGATACTAAATAAATCCTAATTTATAATTGCCAACAGGTTATCACAGACTCTGATGCTTGTGAAGAACTTTCACTGGATCATCATTGAAGATGCTGAAACAAAATCAAATTTGGTAGAAAACCTGCTGAAGGAGTCAACCCTCAAGTACACACACCTCAATGTAAAAACACACAAAGCCAAACATTCTACAGTAAGTAAAACAAAGTTTACACCAAAATTTAAATCTGTATCAAGGAACTGTTAAATATATGATCTGCCTCGACTTAATTAAAGATATTTTAAGTATGCAGCACTGAATGTCAGTGATATCAGAGAATTCATAAGTTAAATTTATATAAATAAAAATGAAACAACTTCTCACAAGTAATACTGGTTCTATGCTTTATTTACACGGAGGGTTGCAAACTTTGTTATGCCATAATAAGTATTTCTAGAAAGGCTTGAAAATGAATTGTATTTTCAATTTTCAATTTGCACTTGTAAAACAATAAAGTAGGTACTATCAGATTTAGTAGCTGCAAAAATACGTGTTCCTTTTAATATCCCATAACTATTGAACAGACCATGGTAAAGAATCAAATTGCATATAAACTATTTTTCAATTAAGTAATAATTTTATTTTTTGTTAAATTTTTTCATACAAAATAATTCTCAAAAGTCATGACTGTTTATCTAAAACACCCTTACCTTGTTATGAATGAACTTTTGAATGAAAATGATTTACTCATACCTACTTATCAATGAAACACCCACTCGTCAATGTTTTTTACAAGGTACACTCTCCCGCTACTTTACTACTACACTTTAGTGTAAGTTTGCAAAACTAAGGATTCGCCATACTGGTTACATTTTTTTAACAAATTTAACTAAAATTGATGTTATTTTCGAAACTATTGATTTTAGAACTACATGTTCTGGGCGTTTTGTATAATTTTTACCTATAGAACATAACCTTAGAGTGGCTTAGAGTTACGGGATATCAAAAAGAACATGTTGTATAGTAGATACCTATTTTAGTAAAAAGAAGTTTGAGATCATAATATTATTCCTTGGATGTGTTTCATTTTACTGTACGTGAAGCTGATTAGCGACTTTGCTAAAAATGTATTATAATACCACAAGCAAGCAATTACAGGAGATGGTCACCTAAGACAGTACAATACTATATTTTATAGTAGGATAGGCAACTAAGTTTGGAACTACCGAGGAACTAGACACAATTAAAATTGTATTGTTGGGGGGATCACCGGTGACCCCCATGGTGCTATGTGTGTTAAGAAATAGTAGAAGCTAAGCTAAGGAAGGTTCAGATCATTCCTATAATATGGTTAAAGTTAATCATTATACAAAGTTTCAAACTTGATGTGATTATAACGCAAACTCTGTAGCGAAATAACAAGTATTTACAATGGTCAAGTGTGCATTGGATTCCACTAGAAATCATAATCAGCGTTGAGTCTTGCTCTAGTGGCTCCATTTTTATTGAAAAAAAAGTACTATAATTATAAAGCATGGCAGTAAACAATGGTTAAATTTACTATAATATAAATGATTAACATATTTAGCTAAATCTTCATGATTAATATTTCGATATCACGAAATGGTTATCAATTATGTAACTATATTGGCTTTTAAAAAAATAATTACATGCTAACGATAAATATTTCAGGTTTTGGACATCAATGTTTGTCTGTTTAAAACAGAGTACTTCAACACTAGTTGGTATTGTGTATGTTGCAAAATTATAGTTATAAATATACGTTTTAAGAAAAGTAATATTAACACCCAGATATGCCTAAATTACTAAAAAACTACCTACTTACAAAAATAATGTAATTTTTTGATTTGATTAATTTTTATTTATACTAAAATATTTAAGCATAAAATTGTAATGCTAACTATTAGATCCGATCAGTGCCTTATTTATATTTGCTTTTCTTTTGTTTTTATTAAACATTGAATCAGTGTATCAATAATATCATTGCAGTGTATGTTAGGTTTTCAAAATAATTAATTAACAGTAGCTTTGAATTTTATAATCTGTAATTATTGATATAATTCACCAATAATTATATTTTAAATTTTGTACCTTGTAATTGATAACAGTTTTTGAATAATAAATTTAAATTTACTTGTGTGTTACGAGGAATATAATATAGTGATGTTTTAATAAACTAATAAGTAATATTACACTAAACAAAGAAGAACTAAAATGTGAAATATGTTTTTGTATCTGATTATAAACTAAGAAAAACAAAGTAAACTAACTAAATAGATAAAAATTTGGCCTGCTTTTTTAAATATTTGATAAATGTGTGTTTATTTGTATACTTTGAGTTTAACATTTGAAGTGAAAAAGTTGTAGACTCTTTGATTAAAAGTCATTGATTTTCCAGGCAAGTGGGGTTGAGCAAAGAAATGTGGCATTAGAATGGCTCAGGGAACATCTAAAGCAAGCAGAGGACACAAGAGGAGTTGTATACTTTATGGACGATGACAACACTTACTCTCTGAAGGTGTTTGATGAGGTATGATTTTGAAATAACTTAATGATGACGAAAGTACTGCTACTTGATAGTTGATTTTTGTAAGCAAATAGGTATGTAAGGGCATAATAATTTTGTTATTGTTCATTCATTTATTTATTATGAACTCATTACATCAGATAACAAGATCCATAATTAATTTAAATACAAGTTTCTTAAATCTAATCTATTCTTTAGGACCGAAAAAACCGACCAAGTGATAGTCGGACTCGTGCGTGAAGGGTTTTCCTTACCTTATTATTATTATTTTTTTTAAAGTATGTAAATGTATAACTGAAAATTTATTCTGTGTATACAAATATAAAGCATCTTCCTGTTGCCCTTATCAATATCGAGCAAAAACAAGCAAAAATTTCGTTTGTCACTTAAATATTTATTTTAATTTGTTTTTAAAGTAGAGGTTGTTATAGCGGCAACAGAAATACAATTTCAACTGTCTAACTATCATGGTTAGTAGTTGCGAATAGACAGACAGACAGATGGACGAACGGACAGCGGGTCTCGTTTTACCCTTTGGGTACGGACTCCTAAAGAACTAAAAAGTTTTTCACTTCATATTTTTATGAACCACCTGAAATTTATATTGTTTCACATAACAACCAGAAACTTCTGCAAAAATTTAACTGATGAAAAGCGTGAAATAAGCCTCTAATTTTGAGCCGCTACATGATGATACACAGATACATAGGCTAGATTAGCTGACAGCACATAAGTTACTATTTATGCCATTAAAAAATAAAACCGACCAAGTGCGAGTCGGACTCGCGCACTAAGGGTAAGGGATCCGTACCAAAAGGCTAAAAAAACGGGTTTGTTGTATGGGAAACCCCCTTAAATATTTATTTTATTTTGTTTTTAGTACCTATGTGTTGTTATTGCGGCAACAGAAATATAAAATTTGTGAAAAATTCAACTGTCTAGCTATCGCGGTTCTTGAGATACAGCCTGGTGACAGGCAGACGGACAGACGGACTGACGGACAGACGCACAGACAGCGAAGTCTTAGTGATAGGGTCCCGTTTTTACCCTTTGGGTACGGAACCACACGGTACGAAGACACACGCAACTACTAATATATTATGTTAAACTCTGTTAACTTATTGAATCAAATATCGTATAATATATCTTGATAAAAACGGAGCCTCACCTTACTGTAATAATTTAATAATGAGTTTGTGTCTTTCTAGCTGTTATGGTAAGTATCGAATTATTATGACTTAATTTATTTCAAAGTTCAACAAACTTCCCTTGATACAACATCAGGATGTAAGTGTCATTTATTTACAATCAGAGCTCAATTAACTGTTTATTTTGAGATTCGTTTATTATCATTGACGAACAATGCAAACATTGCTTTGTTTTGTATTAATAAGTTATCATTCCTTGTATCATCAACAATAATTATGTTATCCAATTTGTAATGCCTAACTATGACCACTTTCCAGTGATGTTTTTATTTAAAATACATACTAATTTTATAAATGCGAAAGTGTGTCTGCCTATTACCTTTTCTCGCTTTGACAGCTGAACCAATTTAGATGAATATTGGTTTAAAGATAGTTTAGTTTTGAGAAAATAGATAGTAGGATTCTTTAAAAAAAAATTTGATGGCAGGCAACAGCTTGTTAAATATATAAATGAAAAACATATAATTATTTTAATATTTGAACTGGCAACTTGACATTCTTTTTTTTTGTTAATCATAAGGCTCCTATTCTTAGGTCATCATTCCTCTGAATTCTGACTCATCTGAGTTCTAAATAGGTATTTTGAATAAGATGCTTAAAGTTCAAGCTACTTCACCGCCGATATCACAACATCTCGTTATGCAGTACAGCATGCCGTAGTAGGATACGTTTACTTTCCGTGAGAAACTAGCATACTGCCGTATTGCCACTGGAGATTTTGGCATAGAAATTGTTTGAAAAATATTTTTTTTTTATTCTGCAAATTGTCGGAACGGAAACGTCTGTAATGTTATCTAGAGAGTTGAATGCGACCTTGACACTGTTTTGTTGATATGTTATAATATGTGATAGACAAATTACAATGCATTGACCTCGGAAGATCATTTGCGTGTAATGTGTTTCTTCATACATTCACACATAGCTTTGATTATCCTCGTAGTTCGTGCAATATACTAACAGGAAACATTATGTAATACTTGATACAAGTAAAAGTTTACTTATGGGTACTCTAACGTGGCTATATTATTATATCACCACCACCTTTTAAAATATATTAGGCGTTTTTTGAAATTTACAAGAATTAAATGCGATACTATTATTTTGCTTGACGTTTAGAACGGGTTACACCGTCGTAGCATAAACGTACTATGGTCGGTAGTCACAGGCTGACTATATTGCGATGCACTATAGTCGATAAAATATAGCTTGATTAGAATGACAGTATAGTTTCACTAGTTAAAGGCGAGGCGATGCACTAGTGAGAGTTACATGAATCTACCTTCCATACGGAGTGCCGTATGGAAGGTAGAATTATGTAAACCCATGTTTATTTCTTTAAGCACCGTCGTACTCTACACTAGCTGTGTCCCTCTTCCGCGAGACAGCTTTCTCGTCCGTATTATACTAAAGTAACTCCCTTTAAGGCGACTACTAGAGCTAGTTGCTGCCCCCAATTGAGTTAATTTTATTACTTCTAAAACAAATCTCAAAAAACTAGAACAGTATCATTTTAGCAAATCACCTCTAGTATTTATTGAATAGTAAGTAGTTGTTTACAAATTCAAATTGGCTTACGCCAAAAGCGGCTGATTTTTAGCAATAATGTGCAATACGAAATAAAGCCAGAATGAAAAGCAGTTAACAGTGATTCAATAAAATACTAAATAGTAATTTGCTAAAAAAAAAAACCCTTAATCATATAACTGAAGGGCAAATGCCTCCATTATTGTACGTATTATATTGCTTACTTTATTGTGAACTAAAACCATCTTCCCGTGGTATGATCTATCGTTTCATTCCCGTTAATATTCAAATAAAATAAATTGTACTAATCTAAATCTTACTCATGTGTTATTTTTCAATTTTATGGTGTGCAATAAAGTGTATCTATCTATCTATCTATCTATAAAAATAATATGCAATGCGAAAGTTTAGAAGATAAAATTTATTTATTTCAATTGAAAAACAAAACATCTGAACAATATGAGTGAAAGCAAAATATAAATAAATGTACCATTTTTTTAATCTAAGGAAATTGACTTGTTTTCCACTAGAGCTTGGCGAAGTTTAAAAATGTATTAAGTTTCATTAGTTGTGTAGTTGATGAGAATGATGGTGATGATTATGAGGAGGAATAATAGCCACTGACCTTCAAATAAAACAGTACCTGAACAAGGCCCTTTTCATCTTTCAGATGCGCAAGATCAACAAAGTCGGCGTGTGGCCAGTAGGTATAGTTGGTGGCATGCGAGTGGAGATGCCACTGGTCAAGGATGGGAAGGTTCAAGGGTACAACGCCGTGTGGAAGCCGTTCAGACCTTTCCCGATTGACATGGCCGGCTTCGCGATTAACGCAACACTCTTCTTGCATGTACCCGCTGCGAAGTTTTCAAGGAAAGTGCAGTCTGGATTTCAGGTAAGTTCGGCTTGTAGTATTATGGACTCTGTGTTTTTGTGTTGTGACTCTAATGTTTTTTACCTTATCTGATAATAGGTTAATTATGTTTAACTGTTAGGAGTTTCATTGCTTCATTGTATAATATCGACGAGTAGATAAGGTTTAAAATGTTGTGGATCCAATTTCGGCATAATTAAGGGTTGAAAAATACTGTCCTATGTGATTTTCGGATGGATACGTTATTTTGATATATATGAGCCTGCACTTCCTACAGTTCAAACTAAGTAATGGAACGTTATCAACCAAGTCATACCTTCATTGGCTGTAGCAAAACATAATAATGAACTTGTGATAGAACAATGTATGTATATACCTACCACACATTTTTGAAAGAAAAATTAATATGTGAGTTAGTTCTAAAATTTTTTGGCTATTGGTCTGTCTAGCTGTCCGTAAATCACACAAAAACTATTGTATTGAATTGAATGCAGTTTTAATCGACGCATTACTCAAATTAAAACTCAAAATATAGACTCCTTCCTTGCGGGATGAAGCTATAATAAACACCCGGAAAATGCGAGTCGGACTCGCGCACGAAGGGTTCCGTACCGTTGACTAGGTAAACAACGGTATGAACATAAATTTAGTTAATGTAGTGCCTACCTGTTGCCATTATTGATATCGAGCAAAAAAGGGCAAAACAATGTTATATATGGGAGCCCTCCTTAAATCTTTATTTTATTTTGTTTTTAGTTTTTTTTTTATTGAGGCAATAGAAATACATAATTTGTGAAAATTTAAACTGTCTAGCTATCACGGCTCTTGGGATACAGCTGGTGACGGACAGACGGACAGACAGCGAAGTCTTAGTAATAGGGTCCCGTTTTTACCCTTTGGTTACGGAACCCTAAAAACTACGAATCAGTTTGCATTAATCAGTAAAGTGCATAAAATTTTAAAGTATGAAGTGTGCATATTTTTTTTAAATAAAAATATTAAACATTCAGTTCATCTCGATACACTGTAAAAGTAAAAGTAAACCTTTATAACAATAGCGTTCCTATTATATTTCAAAGCGTATCGCATTAATCCGAGATTGTTTGTTGCGAAATATTAGAATAATATTGTAACTAATGACCAATTAATGGACCGTTGATAAAATAATATAAATTAGCTTCGTTTCGATCATAAATTACGAACCTCCTACTATGAGTGTGATATCAATTCATGCCTTAGAAAAAACGCATTTTACCAAAAACACAGCATAATACTTCTTAACGCTAATTATGACATTTTTTAAGCAAATAAAATGAATGAAATACTTAAATTTTAATTATTTTCACTGTTTGCCATAAACAATAGAAGCCTGACTAAGTAAATAAAAGTTGGCATGAACCATGAACCCTTGGGCTTGGCGTGAAAAAGGGGCATCCACCACGGCTCGCCAGTCGAGCAGTAAAAGAACGTTGTTTCAAGGAACATTAAGATGCACTTGCAGCAAGAGAAGAAATACCGGTAAAAATATGTCAAATGGCAATGAAAGATGCATTGAAACAAAATGTTAATTACATTAACAGATTTAACCCGCTTTTATTAGGGTAGACTACCCGAGACCTTGAACGCTGTAAAGTAATTATTTCGCATTCCCGAAATAAACCAAAGTGATGAACAAAAGTACCTATAATGTAAAACCCTGTTAGACGCGAGTTGAATCCGTAAAATGTATTTATCACTCATTTCAATGTACCTATAGTGTTCGCGTAAACTCAAAAACATGTTAAATTTAGTTATAGCGAATTGATGCAGATAACGAATTACACTCTTTTGTTGTTGTTCTTTTTCAATGTTATCATTAAAGTGACGAAATGGTTTTTTCGATCCTTTTTCTAGTTAGGATAGAAATAAATAAATAAATAAAAATTCATTTATTTGCCAGAATATGGATATAAAAAGTTCGTAGTAGTTATAGGTTTTCCAGCATATTCTATCGCAATGCGACGTGCAAATATTAAGTCAATCTATTATCACACATACAATCAAACTAAAATTATGTCAAATTATACAAATGTCACAAAGGTATTACAATTACTACATTAAATGTCAAAAAATATTAAACAACATTTATTAGGACAGCAACATTTCAAACATACAATTAAATCAAAATTATGTGAAAATATGAGGTATGCAAATGTCAAATTTTAAATTTTATCATTCAAGAATTCGTTAATTGAATAATACATCTTTTCTTTTAAAAAATTAAGCAAATTATATTTAAATTTCATAAATGTCATTATTTTTAAATCATCAGGAAATTTATTAAATACTTTTATAGTCATACAGTAAACGTTTCGTGAGTACAGTACCAACTTTTGGGGTGGAATCTTTAAATTTTCTCCTTTCCTGCCTCTGTGGGCTCTGAAGCTTCACACGCTTTTTGTTTAGCTCGAAATGAGTCAGATGAATAGATATTTAGAAACTCTTAACAAAAATGATACAGTGCAGCCTCAATGACACGGTAACATCAATATATAACGTTTAGTGTTGCCCAAATGCAAGAACAAGACGAGACTTGGCCAGTCTTGGTCTTGCATCAATACACCTGGTCTTGGTCTTGGTATTGCACTCCCAGTCTTGGTCTTGGTCTTGCAGCAAGAGTCTCGCAAGTCTTGCAATTACCTATTAGCTTGTCGCTATTTATTAAACGTTACTTTAGATATTAGAACAACGCAACAGAGTAGGTACATTTTGAGCTCGAATTAACATTGCCATGGTAAAGACCAACTATAAATTAATAAATGTCTAAACATTTCATGAGAAATTTGAAAAAACAACTGACACCGGTTGGGGTTTGAACCCACGACCTAAGCGGTCAGTGCCGATGCTCTAACTAACTAACTAACCAACTGAGCTATCAACTGTGTCGCGCGGGAGTCAGTCTGTTTTTAATAAACATTTAATAATCTTCAATGTACTAAAACACGGTTTTAACATAGAAAACCAATTAATGACATTAACTTGACTGTATTTTAAAGAACATTATCTGTCTAGAAAGAGATTGATAGACCCTCACC
Organism: Anania crocealis; assembly: GCA_949315895.1. Classification (NCBI taxonomy): domain Eukaryota; kingdom Metazoa; phylum Arthropoda; class Insecta; order Lepidoptera; family Crambidae; genus Anania; species Anania crocealis. The sequence goes on from OX438864.1 coordinate 12,673,917, forward strand.
TTATATGAAATGGAAAAAAAAAATCTGATAGATCGCCCGAAGTTAGTTGAAATGACTTTTAGTTTTCAAACGGTCAGGCAGGCCAAAGCCGAGCCTAGATCATAATACAAAAAGTTACGGGTTTGATTCCCGACTTAAGGCTTAAATCGTGTTTAAGTTACAGTATCAGTACTACTTTGTGTCATTAAAACAATAAAAAACGCTTAATTTTAATAAAACATGTAGGTATCGTTCGTTGGTGCGGCGCGCGTTAGTGTTGGAGGCTTACTTCGACAAACCGACACTCGAAGGGGTCTACTGTGAAAAACGTGATTGTTTTAAAGAAAAATATGATTGCTTTTAAAAACATATTTTTATACCAAGTATATTTAAAAAAAAGTCCTAATTGCAAGACGCAAGAGTCTCGCAGGCTTGGTCTTGTTCTTGCTTAAATCTTGCACAGTCAGTCTTGGTCTTGGTCTTGCTAAAATTAGGCGGTCTTGGTCTTGCAAAAATGCAAGAACAAGACCAAGACCGATTTTGGGCAACACTAACTTGGTTGAACTGCGATATAATGGCAAAATTCCCCTTTTAGAGTGGCTTCTGTCCAGCTGCTGACTGAAGGTGGCTGATGATGTAACATATTTGTGAAGCTGACTGTACTTCCAAATGGTTTTTAACAGACGTTGCTTATCTCATCCTGTGCGCACGAGCACTATACCAAACATATTTAATTAGTGAAAAAAATGAACGGCAGCAATAAAACAGCGGCTAGGATTATACAGGGTGTCAATTAAGTCAAATGATATCACAAGACGAATAAAGCGGTCAAAATTGTTTTGTTATTACAAAACAATTTTGACCGCTTACAGCTATTGCTCTCTTAGCATATCTATGTAAAAAACCGGCCAGGTGCGAGTCGGACTCGCGCACTGAGGGTTCCGTACCTTTTTTAACTGAATTTGGGGTCCTCTTACTTCCAATTAGCTAAAGTACCACAATATTTAATTGACTGCAAAAATAAATTTGTTTTTTATAGTATTTGTATGAAGGACTAAGTTATATTTGCGGTAGTTAAAAATATACTATTCCTCAAAAACTACCGGTTTGATCTCGTTCAAACCAATTTTCGTTGAAAGTATTTGTTAAGATATACAAAATGTATTTTTTTCAAAATTTTCACTTGCTGAGTTTAAAAGTTAGAGGGGGGGGGGGACACCCATTTTACCACTTTAGAAGCGTCTATCTTCCAAATGTTAGACTTTTGGAAAAAATGGTTTTAAGAACCTCTACGTCATTTTAAAAGGCCTATCCATAAATACCCCATACACATAGGTTTGAGTAAAAAATATTTTTTTTGTATGGGAAGCCCCCCATAAATATCATTATTTTTTATTTTATGTATGAGAATCGTAAAGCAGTCAACATGATGAACTGTGTAATGCTAATACTTTCAGAATAAAGTGGCTGTGACATACGGACGAACAGACAGACAGACTTGACGAAACTATAAGGGTTCCTTTTTTTGCCATTTGGCTACGGAACCCTAAAAATGATAAATAAAAATGAGGAACATCGCAAAAATTATCCCAAATATTTAAAAACTTGTTTTGTGGAAAAAAAATTTTTACATTGACCTGTCCGGGAATCAAATCTGAGACCTCGAAGCAGACGACATATTAAAAAAACGGTATGTACGTCACTCCACCTCGGAGGTGGAGCGGCGGTTAATACCAATGTGAAGTCAAAAATTGACTTGTCATAATAAAATATTTTCATTCAAAATAGCTTCTGAGTTTTACTTTAGCAATGAAAACATTCATAATGCTGATACCCAATGTTTGCCATCGCTGCAGTATATTATGGCTGTTTTAGACCTGTAATACTATTTACTTAACACCCTGTATGTAAAGATGTTGCGTTGAATATATTTTTATGTGTTGGAGATTATTTTAGAAACTATTTTATTATTTACTAGCTCTTGCCCGCGACTTCGTTCGCGTCAGTTTCTGTTATTATGATCGCGACTATTTTTTGGAACATTTTACACTCATGCTTTGCTCCTATTGGTCGCAGCGTGATGTTTTATAGCCTAAAGCCTTCCTCGGTAAATTAACTATCCGACACAAAAATAATTTTTCAAATCGGACCAGTACTTCATAAGATTAGCGCGTTCAAACAAACAAACAAACAAACAGACAAACTCTTAAGCTTTATAATATTAGTATAGATAAAAGACAATTATTTCTGGGTTTCTACCATGTACAGACAACGGCAGGTCAACCTACGCAAAAAGTTAAAGGTCGTTGAATTGATTCTCAACTTTAAGTCCAACTAGTAGAGATCAATATCAATTGAGAAAATTTGACGTTTTGTGGTAGGTTGACGTGCTGTTGTCTGTACCTTATTCTTTTCGAGTTTTCGATATTTCGGAACTGTTACAAGTATTACTCCGTAATAATGGGTAACAGTTCAGTAATTTTCAGATTTTTCGATTCTGGTGTCATAACTTCCTAATTTACTAACGAAAGAAACGCTTAATGAAAAAATCGACCAGGGGGGCTAAAAAGGCCACATTGGCAGAATCATATTGTGATCCTATTATGAATTGTATTAGAAATCGCAAAATGGCCACTTAGAGGCAATTCCTTTAATGAATCATATTACGATTCATTTCCGCAATTCATCGTTTTGACAGTTTTCTATGGAGATTCGTAAAATGGCCTATTAATATGAATTGCTTTTGTGTCAAATAGCAGATTCATAAGAAGTTACTCTCGAGTAACTTTTTACAATTCATATTCACTAATTCAAGACTAAAAATTATGAAATATTGTTAAAATTTAAGATTAAGGACTAAATTAAAGCTTTTAGAGCATCGAGAGCAACTTAGAGCATCTTTTAATGTTAGCAAAGTGAAAATAACCTCTTTAGACAAGACTGAATTTGTCCAATTACACAAAACATAACAAAAGTGTGTGCGTGCAGTGATTAAAACGAGTTGGAGCCTTATATTTGCTTACACATCATCGTAACGGAATAAACTATGGTGAGTCATATTTTCAAATCACAAATTAATCAGATTCAAAAGTTCATAATACGTTCGGTTGTCTAGATATTATTCGTACTTAGAGCGTCGTATTCTACTTATCTCACATTGCATTGTCTTTGCAAGGTCTGCAGAGTATAAAAAAAGATTCTTCAATAGGAAACTGTATCATACTCTACAAATACCTAGTAATTCCCTAGTGTATATAAAACAGAAACTTCTAACAAGGTGAGCCTTATAATAAATAAATACCTAACCTTATATAAAAATACTTAGTAAGAAGGGCGAGAAGAGGTCGTGCTATTCTGCAGGTGCATAGCACAAAAAAATTATAAACAATTGTTATAACAAAAGGAAAACTTACTAGCAGAATATCCTACTTATATAAGAAAGGAAATAATAAGCAAGCTTTTATTAAGAAAATTATTTATTCGTTTAAAATTGAGTTTAACTCCTGTAGACTTAGTAGGAACAGCCATTAAGGATATAAAAAAAAGTGTTTCTTTTAACTTATATAATATACAAATACTTCTTTTACACATTATTATTATGTACATAATTTTGTTTCAGGTTTGTGACTCCAACTCCCAATATTTTGATGATACATAGATGCCAGCTGTGGTGCAGCAAACCAAAATTCATTTGTTTGGAGAATTCATACAGTAAAATTCCATCTGGAACACCTCCACTATCCTGAAAATGAAACAAAAAACATTATTTTTAAGTATGTACTATTGATATAAATATTCATTATATGAGTAATGATTCAAATTACAAACATACATGCTAGTACTTTCCTAAATGTATTTGAATGTGTTACATTATTCTAAAATTAAATTTTAATTTTCAGGCACATGTACAGACAACCCGGACAACCATGAAGCCGAAGGTACCGCAGTCAGAAATATCTCTGTACGGATAAAATCTAGTCAGCTACACATAAATTCCTGTGTTGTTTAGGGATTGTGTTTGAAGTGGTTAGAATAAAATATGAAATTATGTTTTTATTTAAAATAAATATGTACATTTTTAATTTAAAAAATAGTTTAATTTTACTTACCTAAGTACTAGTGTGTAGTGTGAGTCTAATAAATTTTAGCTGCCTAGTTTTCTATAGTGGTCCTAAGGGTGACCTAGAAAAAAGGTTTTATATTAATATAATAAATAAATATAAAAAAAATTACAGTTTCTCTATTGTTTAATTTTAATTATCGAGTATAACTCATTGACAATTTGTTTAGGAAAATGTGGTGCAGCAATGTCTGTCTCATTATTATGGATTAGTGGTTTATGAAATTATACATATTGATGAAAGAATTACTTACTTTTACACGAAATGAAAGTCTTGATTTAAATAAACCAAAACATTAATATTATCCATTGAAATCTCTCTATTTAAGCCACAATGCAGCTCCAGCATAAGGAATAAGTGTTTTTATATTCGTAGGATAAGCATTCAATTCACTTATCTAAATATATCCATCCTAAACAATACAAATTATTTCCTAGTTCAGTTTTTGTCCAAAACATTAATATCATCCAATGAAATGTCTCTATTTTAGCCACAATGCAGCTCCATCATAAGGAAGGACTAAGTGTTTTGTTTTCATATTCGTAGTTTATGCATACAATTCACGTAACCAAATATATCGATCGTAAACAAATAAATCAAATTATTATTTCCAAATTTAGTGTTGTTTTGAGAGGTTATAATTACTTTTTTTTTAAACAATGACATCAAATTTATTGCCAGTGTGATGAAAAAAATAAGTTTAAGTCGTAAGTAAATGAGTTTGTTTAGCTCTGAGAATAGCCATTATAGCAAAATATATATTTTTCTTATCTTATTTCATTATTACAAACTCTTAAAAGTCATTAAAGCTAGTATAAAAATATTGAAAACATTTTTTTCTAATACATTCGTTCACTCGTTCTATGTTTTTTGCATGTTACAACATTTTCGTCAAATACGATTCATTTAATGAATTGAATTGTAAGTGATTCATCCCAAACTTAGGCCATTTTACAAATTTTAGAGGAATTGCAACGGAATTGCCCAAAATTCAGGATATGAATTGCTAACGGATGAATTGCTCAATGTGGCCTTTTTAGCCCCCCAGGTGTTTTTATTGTAGTGTATTGGCTCTCATGGAAATCGCATTGACGAGCTGTAGTTAGATCAAAACGGCCTCTAAACGAATTTCGTGTTCGGTTAGGGTATAAAGAGAAAATCAAAAACTTATGAATAGTATCGTAATGAATGAATGAGATGTGCAACGTGTAAAAAAAGTGTTACTAGGCGGCCGTATCAAAAATTTTAGATTTTTGGCAGACATTTTCTAAGTGCTTTATTTTGACTATTTTGTACTGTGCTGTACTAAAATAAATAATATGTCATTTGTTTTTAGTCTCGTAGATTGATATTTTAAAATTTGGAAGGTGGTTAAAATTTCATCATCTGTAGTGCTCTCCATTAGAAGAGCCAATGTATTCTGGATGGTTTTAGATACCATACCTAAAACAAAAAACGCGTTTCAGGCATTTTTAACGCTTAATAAAAGCATCATTTCTATTTACAGGAAAGTGAAATACTTAAGTACTTCACAACCAAAGAAGAACTCGAGCCCCTAGCAGAGAACTGCACCAAAGTATACGTGTGGCACACACGAACGCAGAAACCATCCATACTGAATACGAAGAAACTCAAGACTCCCGTTATTCCTGACGACAACATTGAAGTGTGATCTGGCAACACTTAAAATGGCTGAGTATTAAATTGTTTATGAAAATGTTAACCTTTAAATAGGTGAAAACTACAAAGACCTTGAAATTGAAGAATGGTATAGCTTTCTAAATTTGGCATTCGTAATGTCATATTAATGTCAAATTTGTAAGAAACATGATCTTCTTTGGCTACTAAAACTTGCAGTACACGTATAAAGTTTATGACATTGTTTTATGACAAACGTCATGCTAAGGTTTGGTATTGAACCATGTAATAGCTACTGCTTTGGTAGCATTTACAAAAAATAACTTCAAGCAGCAATTTTGATGGCAGAAGTGTCCTCATTAATAAGTTTGTGGTATTTAATAAAATGAATTTAGGTTTAGCGAGGTTAGGACCATATGAGGCATCTTTACATGTCCCATTTTTTTAATTCTCCCATTACTTAGGCACAATTGTGTAGTTAAGTATTATTTAAATTGAAGTATATGTTATTTTATTACTATTTATGCTAGAATGTGTGAAGTAATGCCCCATACAGCAGACATTCAAACCCGGACGGACTTTTACTTCAAGATATTATAATATGATAATTTATATCATCCTAACAATTCGTGTTCGCTACAATGATTAATTGAAGTTTGTAATGTTACTGTCATTTAAGTGGATCGAATAAGTAATATTTGTCATCTGGTTAAAAACCGATGTAAGACTGTAAAGTCATTGAAAATTTAAACTGAACATGATGCACAAATGTCTTCAACAATTTTATATTTATAAGGGCCTTTTAAAGTCACAGATTTTAAATTAAAAAATAAATAAATCAAAAAAACAGTTACGGTTAAATTTTGTTTTGTAGAGCTCATTCATCGCTCAGTATAAAGCAGCGATAGTACAAAAAATCACGATTATATAGAATATTATAGATTTCGAATTCCTGATGTAATTGTTTTGATGTTTGTCCTTGTGCCAATTTTTTCCTCTTTTTTTTTCATATGTACTGTACTTAACTACCCCTAAACGGTGGGCCCCTATTTGATGTAATTTCTTTGTATTTGGACGCCTAGATGGCTTAGAGTCTCATTTTTATCGGGTAGGTGGCGCTGCTGATTTGAATATTTGTGACGCTGCTTTCCCCGAACAGAATGACGTCTGCGGAGTGTGCAAATACCTGTAGAAAATTAAACCTTCTGTTTATAATGATAAACCAACACTAAAGCAATAAACTGTACATTTTATATCGAAGTGGGAAAAAGGTTTTACAAGCGAATGATAATAGCGTAAAACCTAAATTTAAAAATAATGTATAAAATGTTTTCAGAACTTCTAATGCTTTTGTCTTTCAATTATATGAAAAAAAAAAAACAACTGACGTTGTTACAAAACCTGCTCGAAACTCTAATAATATCGTATTCTATAGAAAAAAAAAAACACTGAGAAACGGACTGTACCAATACAATACAAATACGGATACGAATTTGAAAAAAAAAACGACCTCGAAAGTAACACAAAAAATGCGGCGACAGACGTAATACGAATGACTACGCTCTGCTGTGCCGAGTCTCTTTCTAAGGGTGATCCTTCCCTACCCTGGGTTTAAATGTCGAATGTTTTTATTAGGAAATATACTAGCCACGACGGCGTGATAAATAAAAACAATGACTCTTTTGGTCAGATTTATTGAGGGCTTCTCTCAATACTAAATCTGACCGTAGATAAAATTTAATACTCGATTTAACTCCAATGTAAAATTATATATATGAATACTGTACAATTAATGGTACGATGACGTGACTTAAATATAGCTTTTAGGTTATATTTAGTATTCGCGACAAGGTTTAGGTAACCCAGGGATTAAGTAACCACATAATCACATATTCATTATTATACTATAATAGATTTAAATATAAGTTAGGCAGCAAATAAATTATGCCCGTTTTCACTAACTGTCTCTTAATCTTAAGAATTTTATAAGCAGCTGGTAGCAGTAAAACAATTTAAAAAAAGTTTTCACCAACGCAAACATTGTACCCTAGTCCTTAAAAGTTGCTATTATTATTATTTTTAAAATAGACTAGTTTTTGCACGTGCCTATCTAAGATTAGCGGACCGAACTATCTACTCTAATAGTTATAATCATCATTCAGCTATCGGTCAGTTTGTATATAGTAGAATGAAATGATGTATTATTCTTGTACTGAAATTAACTTGTTGTGCGTTGTTGTATCACATGACTCTTGTCTGCTGATGAGCTACATGTGTAGCCCAAAGCCAAATGTACTCTTCTCATTTAATCGGTGAAATTCCCATAAGCTCGTTCAATTTAGTAAGAACGGGTAGGTAAAAGAAATATTTTAAAACAATTGGTATCAAAATCAAATACAAGTGTCGCAGGTCTCCTGAACTAGAAGAATTTGCGCATTTAACAAAGACGGCACTAATCAGTGATTCTGCGTCTGAAAGGTTAAGCAATTAATGATAGATGACAGTTGTCTACTCTCATTTCGATAACACAAAAAAAAGTGAAAGTTACGTAATCAGCAATAAAAATACATACATTGTTACTTCTATTTGTGGAATTTTTTAGTCGACTACGATTGCAGCTAACTTCAAACATAGTATTGTACGATGGAGTTCTTTATTAGGTGACACTTTGCGTGGTGAAAATGATTTTTAAAGTATTTGGTTTGGGAAGTACTTAGACGTAAGAGATATTTACTAATATAGGACAGATTTAGGGGCTTGTTAGTGAAAACTAGCGAAGGTATCGCTTACATTTTTATAGGATGTTTGAATCTGTAGGCTACATTTTTATAAAACGGCAGACTAGTAATAATTTATAAAAATAACACAGCGTAATTTATATTGTTATTAATAAACATTCATATTTATCGTTTTCTTCTTTGGCTCATAGTGTTTTTACTGCTCAGGTCTATTATAATAATTGGATTTTTTCTTGTTGTTTTGTTTTGTGAAATTATAATGAACCTTAGTGTGATAAATTTTGGTTCATTTTTGTGACGTGACATTTTGATATTTAAGTCATATTTAATGACTTCAAGGTGAATATTCCATCACAGCTAAATAATAAATGACTTCCCTTATAAAATTAATATATTCCAATAAAGTCAGTATTAGTGGTTTAGCTATTATTTTAGACAATCTACTCAAGTTAAGGTATGCTAGAATTTTATCATTACCGTACGTATATGTGTTTCGTATTATATTTTGTAATTAGATATAATTTGATTTGTAATTTAAATTAATCCTATTTAAATACTAACTAGTCTTGTAATTTTTTGGTCCTGAATGGATCTTTATTTTTCATCGAACAATATTTCATATTATACATTATACATAAATCATAATAATTATAATTAGTCACAAATTTATTATTTATTAAAAAGAATTATATATTTACTTAGGTAATTGAGTTATTTTATTATGCAAAATGTATAGTATTCCTTTTTGTACATGATTTTACTAGAGATGTACAATTTTTTTACTCATGCATTGATTTTCTATTATCAGATTAATTATTTTAAAGCGCTTTAAGTATCGAGAATTTTCTATAATGTTCTATTTTTAGATGTAATTATTTTTCTCGTAGCCCTCATACCATTTGTGTTATTTTATTTGTAATAAGTTGAATTGATTGTATCTATCTTTACTATAGTCTTAGAGGTCCCTCACACTAACGTTTCTTCAGCGTAGGAGTTGATTAACGCCTAAGACCGCGTACCTACTATGTGGTGACAGCAAAGTCAGTACTTCAAGAAAGACGGACATCAGCATTCGGCTTTTGGAGAGATCTATGTTTGCCTGTAGACTGATACGGTCCGATGATGATGAAATTGAAACACCTCCATTTGAATAATAAAGCCACGCTATAAGCTGCATTACTATTATCAAAACGACAAAGTGGCAATGTGGGAACTTTGTCTACAGATAGAATGTATGTAGCAGCTAGCAATAAGATCTATCATATCTCGAGGCTTTATAACTAACTCTCAAAGTCGAAAACGTGGGAAACGGAGAAAACAATTTTAACAAGCCTTGCCATGCAAAAGAATGTCACGTTAGTCTCAAAATCTATAATAGAATTTTTCTAAAAGCAGTATCGGCCTATAATCATCCCACTGCAGGGCAAAGGCCTCCATCATTGAGCTCGAGTCATACAGCAATGATAAAGTTCAAAGTTCTTTATTGCATTATGTTGTTTACAAGATTTTAGTTATGTTGATGGCAGCTACAAATAAGTTATTATTAGGTAGGTATTTTAACTTGGTATAAATATCAGTATATAATTTTTTTTAATTTTTTTAATTATATAAATTTTAATTGGTATAAATACCTTAAATGGTTCTTACCTCAGCTTTATTACTGTAAAAAATCTTTCGTCATCCAGGTTTGCTTGTTTCCAATGTTTTGAATGTGAAGTTTGTATGAAAAGCCCGTTGACGTTGACGCTCTTAGCAAACGGCTACGCTAAAGTGACGCTACAGTGAAGGTTCTCTTTATTCCTGATTTTCTAATTACGTTTACTGGTCTGTTTTGATCTATAGAACTTAAAATGGACAAGTAAATTATGATCTGGTATTTAATTTCACTTGTTTTTCGTAAAGTTGCGTAATAAGGAACAAGGGTTTGATCACAGAACATGGAAAAAGGTTAGAAAGGCGATGTAGGCGGAGCAGGTGCGCCTCAGGTTCTGAGAAAATGCTTGAAAGTGAGCTGCGCTATGATTGGTTTCTTTCGACGTCGAGTGACCCTATTGGTCGCGCGACGTCATTCGCTTGATTGGCGTTTTTCGAACTCGTTTAGTGGGGCGCAAGCGGCGACATTAATTGTCATACAAATGGCGCATGACAGCCTTTCTAACCTTTTACCATGATCTGTGGGTTTGATGGTGTATTATTATGTTGTAGTTTTCCTGTATTGCCATTATGCATTTATCGAAACTCTGCCATGTCAATAGACTACAAAGAGTTTTACCTTAAGTGATGAAAGAAGAATTTTACCCTAATGACAACTACACAATTTGACACCAACGCTTTAATTCATATTTTTATTTGCTTCGTTTTAGTTTCAAGATGTATGTAGTTTCAGGGCATTTTATTTGGTTTCTTGTGTGGTTTGATCCAGGTTTTGAATGTACAGAAAACAGCACGTCAACCCACCACAAAAAGTAAAATTTTCTCAATTGATATTGATCTCTACTTGTTGGACTTAAAGTTGAAAATCAATTCTTTAAATTTTTGGGTACGTTGACCTGCCGTTGTCTTTACCAGAGTTTTTACATATTATGTATCTAGTATGATGCCGACCGAACTAAAAAAAGTCAAACCAATTTTATGGTTCATAATTCTGTCAGTTACAGAAATATCAAAATTGTATTGTAAAGAACACCTTTCTTAATCGCTCGTCATTTCTTTGTCTTGTGTTAACACATTGTCGATAAAAGACGTTGAAAACTATCGATAAGGTGATCAAACTAACCTCAAATGCGCAACACATGGTAGCATCACAGTCTATGAACCATACAGTCGTTCGACGCCTTTGATCTCATGGAAAATGCCGACAACGTCTAAACAGTATCGTGACGGCCAGGGTTGTCAAAAGTAAACAATATATAAAAATATGTATTTATTGCAGATAAACACTCGTAATCAGCACCCCAATGAACCTCAAAAGTGACACACGTATCAAATTATAAAAAAATACGTCCGCCATCTTAGATTTTAAAAAGGATGGCATAATGGTAATCAGCACCCTAAAAGTAAAGTAACAGCCTATAATCATCCCACTGCAGGGAAAAGGCCTTCATCATTGAATTCAAGTTACCACAGCAATGATGGGTATACTGGCATAATCACCACGCTTGACAAATGCGGGTTGGTGATCACAAACCCGAGCAACATTCGAAATTTCGAAACTTTTTTGTTGCCCGACCCGGGATTCGAACCTGGGACCCCGAGATCTTGGCCCGGTATTTAAACCACACGACCAACGGGGCGTTCATCAGCACTCTTATGAACCTTAAAATTGACACCCATGTCAAGTTATAAAAAATTACGTACGCCATCTTGGATTTAGAATAGGATGGCATTTTCGTAATCAGTACCCTAATGAATCTCAAAATTGAAACCCATATCAAATTATAAAACAATACGTCCACCATCTTGGATTTTAAAAATGATGGCATTTTGGTAAACGGCACCCCTATGAACCTCAAAATTGACACCCACATCTAATTATAAAATATACCCGCCATCTTGGATTTTAAAAAGGATGGCATTTTCGTGATCGGCACCCCAATGAACCTCAAAATTGACACCCATATCAAATTATAAAAAAATACGTCCGCCATCTTGGATTTTAAAAAGGATGGCATTTTCGTAATCGGCACCCCAATGAACCTCAAAATTGACACCCATATCAAATTAAAAAAAAATACGTCCGCCATCTTGAATTTAAAAAAGGATAGCATTTTCGTAATCAGCAGCCCAATTAACCTCGAAATTAACAACTATTTTCTTATTAAAAAAATATGTTCACCATCTCGAATCATTCGATATCAGCATTCCAATAAATTCCAACAAACAAATATAAAATAATTTAAAACACAAACATTTGTTAGCCCTGAATGCTGTGTCCCGAACTGCTAACATTGTTTTGTTCGCAGTTCGGGCTCGGCCTTCCCGCGTCTCGCCCCTCACACCCGCACAATTGCCCTGTCTAGACGTCTTCGTCGAACGACTGTATGGTTCATAGACTGGTAGCATGTTGAAATTAGTTTTAAAGTATAATTGATCTGATTATTTAACGTAAATTTTCTCAATTGATATTGATCGCTTGTTGTAAATCAATTCAATGACGAAAACTTGACAAAAGTCAGTTTTTAAAAATTTTTTTTTACACACGACAGCAGATCCGTTTACCACAAAATGTGTGTATGTTGTGGCCGCTGTAAAGCGGTTACGTTGATAAAGTAGACAACCCATACAAATATTTGTCTCGTTTTACCTAACAGCTTGAAGATTATGTTAAGTAAAAAAAGGATGGCGTTCTTAATAATTTGAAAGGCCTAAAAATTTACGACATGACAACGATTGTTTATTTAGCAATACATGCACACAGCAATTTATGCAAACAAATATATAACAATAATAGGAACAAATATATAAATTGAATTTAAGCTTTAATTTTAATCGTGTATTGTTACAAACGAGTTGTCTTAAGTATTGAATGAATGAACTTTAAAGTGTATGAGGAAACAAATTACGCATATCGCTTATGTAGAGTTAAACGACGTTAGCTTAATTATTCGTCAAGTTGAAAAGTGCGTTAATAATGAGGTTTTTTGGTTTGAAATCGAATGCAAACAACATTTTATTTTCGATTATTTTGACCATTATGTCGACGATCCTATAAAATAGAATAGAAATGTAATAACAGGTGATTTTTAAAATGTTCTTTCCTTTATACCTTGTTTGTAACAAATTATATGATATTGTATTCATAAAGCATAATAATAATTATAGTTAAAATAAGTGTTCAAAATCAAATCGGTCTAATCAAAATAATTTTTGTATGTACTTAATTTTTTTCTGTCTAACTAAAGATCTACAGTTCGTTTTAATTATTAATGTATATGTCAATCTCGAGCAATACGTCAAGTGAATATCACAATAATTATTTTTTAGGATAATCGTCTTAAATTAATATTATAAGTAAACAAAAATATGTATAATTTACTGTGTTATTCAAAATGTGAGTAAATAGTCTACGCTTCGATACTACATTGGAAATTTGATTCGAAGTTTTTTAAAAATACATTAAGAGGAAACACTACGGGTGAGAGAATTGAAGAATAGGTATTTGTAAAATCTATTGCTGTCGCGCAGTGCCAAACGCCTTCACCGCAGAGTGTGATAAAAACAACTGCTTCTTGGACCGAAAATACCTACTAAAAGCACACCAAATCAACGTTTCGGTGTCCCCCAATTACTTTTCCAAAACTAGACCGATTTAAATATTTTTTCCATTAAAAATTAAAGAAAGGCTTTGGCCGTGTTCGTATGTTTTCCTTTTTTTTTCTAAAATTTAGCCAAATTTGTTTTCTGGATGTTTGAACACAGCGGAAAATCTGGCGATTTTTTTCGATTTTTGAGGGCTCATATCTTTTTTATTAATTATGTTTTGAAAAAACAGAAAACATAGAAACATGCTAATAGTGGCCATAGATTTTTGTATAGAAATATTTTTGCTCTACTGGCTTTATCCAGAGAGGAAACGTTTGTATGAAAAACGGCCCTTGTGTTTCTCTTAAGTAACTTGTGGTAAAGTAGTATGGTATAATTACTTCAAAATATCACATTTTACGAACGAACAAAACACCGGTTTTCTTTGTCGCCAGCTCTGAGGTATCAGTTTCAATTCCTAGAGTCAATAGAGCAAAAAACCCTTTCTATACACGGTGCATTTTAAACCACCTGGAAAAAGGAAGCCCACGTTATGTGACCATTATGTATAACATCATGGCAGTGTTATTTAATCTATCAATAAAAATATTTTTTTTTTAAATATTAAATATTTATTCAGACTTTTAATTTTGTAACACGCTGTGGCGCGCACAGACTTAATATTTTGCTGCGGTACCGGATGAATAAACCTTACACAGCTACATCCGTCCACGTCACAGCGTGTTTCAAAATAAATACTTATCTGAAGCAATATTTAATAATCCTTTTATAAAAAAAATTTTGATAAAAAAAATTTAATAACACTGCTAAGATGTGATACATAATGGTTACATAAAGTGTGCTTCTTTTTACAGGTGGTTGAAAGTGCACCGTGTATAGATTCGGGTCTAGGTGCTTTTTCATCGCTTTAAAAACTATAAATATTTAATCAAATGATTATAAAAAATCTTCTAAACTTGTTATAGCTAACATCCGGTATCTACTTTTTGTCCGTAGCTTATTTTCAATGAGCCAATGAGCAATATTGATGCTTTATTTGTATGTGTTTAATTATACCTATGTGCAATAAATTAAACCACATCTGAAATTATTTAACTAAAAGATAAGTAAACCTGCTATATAAAATACCTTTATTTGTACGAAGCTAATAAAATATTTTGTAGTTTACATTTTTTTAGGTATAAATACGGTTGGGTAGGCAACTCTTTATGTGATGGATTTTTAGATTTCTATTTCTGTAATTGTGTAAATACTTGTGTATGGTTTACAATATGAGATAGTAAGAATAAAAAGTTCTAAAGTATATTGTTGTATTATTGACGGTGTGGGCACGTGATCGGATCCAGAGATTCACTAACCTATCTATCTTCAGTTTTGGCATATCGTAGATAGGAAACAGTTTCTATCTCTGTTTTTGCCGTCCAGAGAAACAAAGACAGAAGTTGTTTTCTATCTCCGATATGTCAAAACTGAAGATAGATAGGTTATTGGAAATGGCCGTTATAGGATTTGTCTTGACAAAACCCATAAGAACGCAGGCTGAAACCAGGAACTGCAAGATAAGCTTTAGTAGTGTTTTATTTCACCTTTATTATTATCGCTTAATATACTTAATACTGGTAATTTTCCAACCTCAGACTAAGGAGTCCTAGCCTAGACCTTTAAATGGTATAGAAGGGGCCGAAGCAAATACGCAGTCCCGTTGAAATGAAATGAAATGAAAAGATTTATTTCTAAGAAAGTGGTGGTACAAGATCTTATTATAAATAGTTCAGCACATTCTGCTACTAATAGCGTGGAAATATTAATTTACAATACGTTATATATCATTAGTGGAACCATGCATTAGACTCGCAGACATAGAAATAAAATATACAGTATCTATTCAATTAATAAAAATTAAATGATACAATTAAAACAATAATAGTCGTATATCCTCGTTAGTCGTCAATTAATTTATACGAAGTCATCCTTTCATGTGCATAAAGTCACTTATAGAATAGAAACACTCTTTTAATGGCCAATTTTTAAGACTGTATTCAAATTTATGTAATGTCATATCCCTTATACTAGGAGGAAGCTTATTGTATATTTTTATCGCATTGCAGTTCACATTATTGGAATACAATTTCAGTAAAGGTAAGATTTTAAGCTCTTTGAACAGGGGCGTACAGTGGTCTAGGTTGGAAATTTACTTAAGCACATCATGAAAGTTAATACTGATACAAACGCCTGTTAGTGCAGGGCTATTGCTGAAATCGGGTGTGCTTTCGCTCAGCAAAAAGTATCGCCTTTTCAAGAATTGGATGATACAGATAATTAGTGCTTTATATCGTGTAAATGTGCCCGAAATTTTATATTTGTGCGTCAAACAGCTTCAGAGTAATTTAAGAAAAACGGATTCTGCTGCACGAACGTTCGCCCAGCAATTTTTTTTTTTAATTGATGGGTCTAGTTGTATGTTAAATATGCAAAAAGATAGTTAACTACGAGTATAAATGTGCCGTAAAAGCCAAATTTGTGCCTCTTAAGATTTCAGACTTATTTAGTTTTTTGCTGGGCGAACGTTTTGGTAATATTATATCGGAAACGGTTTAACGCACACTCATGATTTTTTGTATAATCTGAAATCTTAAGAGGAAACACTACGGGCGAGAGAATTAAAAAATAGGTAATTGAAAAATCTATTTACTCGAGTAATAGACCCCCCCCCCCCCCCCCCAAAGTGCCCTTATTGTGCGATAACAAAAAAGAGGCATCATAGCCTGAGGTGCTGAGGACCTAGAAGTATTAGACGGCTCTAAGGAGCAGGACAATTTCGGTAAACCTTTCTGGCCTAGATCCATACAAGCATTTTACTGTAAAACATCCTTCCTCCGAGCATCTTGCTCGGTCAAATCTTTACTCAAGCCGGCCAATGAAGGCAAACAAGAGGTGAGAGAGATATGTAACGTAGGTACCACGACACCGTTCATGCAGCCCTACCATGAAAGAGATGAGAAACCGGTCTCCTCCTGAATGCAATCAGGTCTGTGAAGTTGCTAGTGCCTAACAGTATGCCTCAAGCTGCGGTAAGCTATGATAATTATTATTTATGAGAGGTACTTTACTTATTAGATACATTAATCCTTAAATAAATTCAAATACCTATTTTGAAATTATTCCGCATTTACTTCGATATTTGTCCGTTTACTTAGCTAAACAGTTTCATCAACCGCATATCGAGGTTCATTTCTTTCCGATCTGGCTACCTATATAAGTTTGAGAGATTATGACAAAGTTTTTGTGGCATTGTTTGGTCATGAGTTTTGAAAAACTTAGACATTACCGACATTTTCCTCTTCAACTTGTTCGCTGTGACTTATTCGACCAGGCAATGAATGCCATTATGAAACTCGAGCTACCTACGTTTCTGTGTTGACTTAAGTCTTAGTTTTCGGGGTTTCAGAATGTTGCATTGCAATTTTTTTTTTTTTAAAGGACCTATGCTGTGACAGAATGCCGTTACAGCTTCACCGGGCGGGTTTTAGGCGAGTGCGGAAGGTACTCAGCCCAAAAGCGGCCTGCTAGCGGGTACCTCGAGCGAGAGGCGAGTCCTAGGCTTCGCATAGCGAAGTCTAGGGCTCGCCCGCGCACGGGCCCCGTACTAGCGGCGCGATCGGACCGTGTCGGGTGCTGAAGGCACCCGGCCAAGAGGTCAACCCGACTAGTGGTTGCATCGCGTAGCTCGGCGCTGCAACACAGACTGGTCTGTGCATTTAATTTTAGACATATAAACCCTGATTTAATTATAAAAACTTTTGAAAAAAACTGAAGATCATTGGGGAATTTCCGTTCATATTATCAATACAATTATAAATTCAATAGCCCCTCATCTCGCAATAATTTTCAACAAATGTATTGATAGACAGTTTCCAACTTTAATGAAGTTTAGCAAAATTATTCCATTATTTAAATCCGGCGAGAAATGCGATCCCGCTAATTTTCGACCAATATCTATCTTGCCAGTACTAAGTAAAATATTTGAAAAAATTATGTTTAGTCAACTTTTATCGCACTTTAGTTTGAATAAATTATTACATCACAATCAATATGGATTCAGGAAAGGTAGAAATACCACTGATGCGGGAGTAGCACTTCTAAAACACGTATTCGATGCTTGGGAGAGTAGGTTAGATGCTATAGGTGTTTTTTGTGACCTGTCAAAGGCATTTGATTGTGTGGACCATAAAACGTTAATTAAAAAACTCAGACATTATGGTGTTTCGAATGATTCGTTAGATTTAATTAACTCATATCTCACAGGTAGAACACAAAAAGTCTGCATTGATGGAACTGAGTCTTCAGGGTCGGCCCTTATCATGGGTGTCCCTCAGGGATCAGTATTAGGACCCTTGCTATTTTTAATATACATTAACGACCTTCCATATTATATGTATAATCTTTGTGAGATGGTATTGTTTGCAGATGACACATCAATAATTTTTAAAATTAAGAGGGGCGAATTATCATTTGACGATGTTAACAATACCCTCTCTAAATTATTGCATTGGTTTGCTACGAATAATCTTTTGCTTAATGCAAGAAAAACAAAATGTGTTAAATTTACTTTGCCTAATGTAAGTTTTTCCGCCACAAATGTTATTGTAAAAGATGAGCCATTAGACACAGTAGACTCCTCTACCTTTTTAGGTATAACTGTAGACTCTCGACTGCAATGGGGTGCTCATATCAGGTCTCTGTCTGGAAGACTTAGTTCTGCTGCTTATGCTGTGCGAAAGATAAGACAATTGACTGATGTTGGAACGGCAAGATTAGTATATTTTAGCTACTTTCACAGTATAATGTCATACGGTATTTTGTTATGGGGCTCAGCGGCAGATATTGAGTCTATTTTTATATTGCAAAAACGTGCTGTGCGGGCTATTTACGGCCTTAGACCCCGTGACTCTCTAAGAGAGCTATTCAAAGAGATCAACATACTAACAGTTGCATCTCAATACATTTTCGAAAACATTATGTACGTCCGTAAAAATCTCGAATTTTTTGTCAAAAATAGTGACGTACACAGTTTCAATACCCGAAATAAAGATAAACTTGCCGTTCCAGGATTCAGACTGCGAAAAGTAGGTAATTCGTTCATGGGAAATTGTATCCGTATTTTCAACAAATTACCACTATCAATTGCTGACCTCCCTGTACATAAATACAAATCATATATCAAAGTTGTTTTAATGAAAAAGGGCTATTACACTATTGATGATTATATAAATGATAGGAACGTTTGGCTTTAAATTGTATCAGCTCGCACTGGCATATATCTTATGTAAACATGTTTATTTAAAAAGAGGCTGACAATAGTGACCGAGTTTCTTGCGCTGCTTCTTCTCGGCACTAGCCCACATTTGTCCCGAAGCAGTGGTAGGTTAAATATTGGGACGTGTAAAAGCGCCTCCAGGGGCCTATTTGCAGAAATAAAACTGATTTTAACTGATTGATTTCGCACTCGCCGGCGAGTGCGCTGATTCGATCTAGTGCTTGTCGGGTGTGTACTGTTGTGACGTTGTGAGTGGTGAATTGTTTTACGAACGATGTGATTTTGTCGTCGGGATCTTCGAGAACGTTCCTCGGTCGGCGGAAACGGGCTTCGACATCTTTTTGGCACGAGTAGGTGGCGGCTTTGACTATAAGAGGTTGTATGTATTCGTATGATTGACGGCTTTATCAAAGAAGTGTTGAGACGCTTCTTTCATAAAGCTGGCAATCGACGGTATGTTAAGGTCGCGATGCAAATTGTCGTTACGCACATACCACGGGGCGTCCGAGGCAGAGCGTAAGAATTTGTTTTGGAGGATTTGGAGTCTTTCTAGTTCTGAGGGGCTGGCATGAGCGAACACTGGACTAGCGTAAGTCATCACGGGTCGAATACAGGCTTTGTAAATTGTCAACTTATTTCTAAGTGACATTTTACTCTTCCTGCCGATATAGTAGTAGAGCCTTGAAAAGTAAAAGGCTGCAGTCTGACGGACGCGTTTGATGTGAGGTTTAAAGCTCATTCTACGGTCTAAGGTGACACCTAGGTATTTGACTGTCTTCTCCCAAGGGATCGGACGGTCGTATAGGGTGATTGGTGTGAGACATCGTTTAGGATGTTTTGAAGCGAAGAAACCTCGAGTAAAGTACACTGCTGCACTTTTCTCGGGGTTTACCTCTATTCGCCACATCCTAAACCAGTCACCTAGGGATTGGGCTGCACGTTGTAGTGCCTTAATGATGTAACCGGCATGGTAGCCAGAGTGATAGAGGGCTGTGTCGTCCGTAAATAGAGCTAGCTCTACTTGCGGAGACCTGGGAATGTCGTTAATGAAAATTGAAAAGAGAAGAGGAGATAGCACGGAGCCCTGAGGGACTCCAGCCCTGATGGGGCGGGGAGATGAATAGGACCCCTCTACGCGGTAGCGAAAGGTACGATTTGACAGAAAGTCTCAAGGGGTGAGCACGAGACTGTCGGGCACTTTGAGTTGGTACAGCTTGTAGATCAAGCCGTTGTGCCAGACTTTGTCAAATGCTTTCGCTACATCGAAGAAGAGTGCACCGTTTAACATCGGTTTGGGTATGTTGAGGCCGTCGAGAATGTGCTCCGTTAGGCGGTGCACCTGTTCGACACAAGAGTGGGAGGCTCTGAAGCCAAACTGTTTGTTGATTAAGAGATTGTTCGAGAAAATGTAATCTCTTAGGCGGGAGACGAGTCGAGTCGTATAATTTGCCCATAGTCTTGAGGAGACTAATGGGTCTGTAGTTGGCGGGCTTGGAGCGGTCCTTGCCGGGCTTAGGGATACCTATGACGTCTGCTTCTTTCCACGCGGTTGGAAAGATGCAGTTTGCCATGGCACTATTGAAGATAGCAACCAATAGGCAAATCAGTTGGGCGGGGAGGACTCGTAAGACTCTGTTGGAGATCCGGTCCGGACCGGGAGCCTTGTTTGGACGGAAACCTTTGATGATGGTTTGCACCTCATCGGCGGTGGTGGGTGCAAGGGGGCAGGTTGGAGGGAGAGCCGAGAGACTTTCGACTTCGCTGTCCACCATACTAAGGTGGGCGGCGTCTATAGGAAGCGGTCTAGGAGAGCACTGGGCCTCTAGGCTGTCGGCCAGACATTCGGCTTTCTATTCGTCGTCGAATACGACGGAGTTGTCGGGTCCAGAGAGAGGAGGCATAGATGTGACTATATCTGCCTTGAAGGATCTCGCCAACTTCCAATAGGCTTGGTGAGATGGTGAGATCGTTTCAAGTAGGCTATCCCACTGACTTTCCCGAAGAGCCTTAATACGTTCCTTTACAGATGTCCGTAAAGTGTGTAGAAGGGTTCAGTTATATTCGGTGGGAAAGGAGTCATAAGCTCTTTTCGCAGCTCTCTTTGCCCTCAACAGCTCTCTCACGTCATCCGGCAAGTTCAATCTATGCCTAGGCATATCTGGAACTTGCCTAGACGAATCGCTAATAGCGGTCGTGATGTGGCTAGTGAGGGCATCGATCGCTTGGTTAGTCTCGTGAGGCGATCCTAACCTGTCTGGGATTGAGTTCAATACTGAATCGGGACTAGGTCCGAGGTTGCTCTCGAGCCTGTGCCAGTCCAGTATTGTTTTCATGGATATCGATTGGTCAGAGGGACCTAATTGGAGGACAACTGGGCGATGGTCAGAATCTAGGTCATGGTGGACTTCTATTGAACGAAGGCGCAGGCCTACATTCTTTAGAACCGCCATGTCCAAGATATCGGGTCTGTGGTTTACGTTAAATGGATAGTGGGTCGGAGAAAGGGGGGCGATGATGTCAAATATGAGGACTTCAGCGAGATCTGCTAACTCTCTACCATTGCTGGAGGTTGTTAAACAGTTCCACTGAGTATTTTTGCTATTGAAATCTCCGCCGAGAATGACGGAGGGTCCCATAGCAAAAAGAGCCTCATAGTCGCTCCTTAAGGGAGTCTTGTCGCCAGGTTGATAAATGGAAGCTATTATGACTGGTTGATGGCCGGTCATGGCTAGCCGACAGACAGAAGCTTCAACGTTTGTGAGCGTGGGAGGGTCGAGGGGAACGCAATGCAAGGAGCGTTTGTAATAAATTAGAGTGCCGCCACCTCTAGTAGGCCTATCGTTGCGAACTACGTTATAGTTGGCAATCATAGCACTACGAGGGAGGATGGAGGGTTTTAATAAGGTTTCTTGTACCAAAAAGATGTCGACTTGGTGCTTCATAAGGAAGAGTGATATCTCTACCTTTTGTTTTTGAAGACCAAAGGCATTAAAAAATGCGATGGTAAGGGACCGGGGTTTCGTTCTAGAGGGTGTATTATTCATGGTGAGGAAATGTTTCTAACTTTTTGGAGGAGGTCGGCGTGCTTATCTAAAAGACAAAGCATTGCGCATGGGTCTTTTTGAATCGCACGGATTTGGGCTGCTACATATCTAATTTCAGCCGGGTTGATTTGGCTGAGATTATATATGAGCATGGCATCCTGCTCGTACGGGACAATTGGCGAAGCCTTATGGGCATTTGATCGCGGGTCACGGAGGTTGACCGGGGCATTTGAAGGGATAGTAGCCTGCTGTGCCTGAGGGGCCTTAAGGACTACTGGTGGTGCCTGAGGGGCAGTAATGGTGGCCTTAGGGGCCACAATGGGGGCCTTAGGGGCCACAGTAGGGGCCATAGGGGCCATATTTGGGGCCTTAGGGGCCGTCGGGATTGCTGCAGTTTGGTTTAAGGCCGGGACCGGGGTGTAGGCATTCCTTGCCCAGGATAGTGGTCGAGACCACGCGTTGTGTCCGTAGGGACGCAACTCTGGGAAGGCTGCGGGTTGAGCCTGAAACTGGCGAAAAGAAGGGGCTGGGAAGTGCGCGGCCTTAGGTGCCTGCACCCGTGAGTTTACTCGCGGAGCACGGGGGCAACCGCGATAATTCGCGGTGTGTCTCTGCTCTCCGCAGAGTACACACGTGGGCGGGGTAGTCGCTGTGTCCTTACAACGAGGACAATCGGCGGTACCGTGGCCGCCCAGGCATTTCACGCAGCGCGGGCGTGCGTGACAATTACGGGCAGAGTGCTCGTACAACTGGCAGCGATGACACTGGCCAGGGGTTGCCCGAAATTTTATATTTGTGCGTCAAACAGCTTCAGAGTAATTTAAGAAAAACGGATTCTGCTGCACGAACGTTCGCCCAGCAATTTTTTTTTTTAATTGATGGGTCTAGTTGTATATTAAATATGCAAAAAGATAGTTAACTACGAGTATAAATGTGCCGTAAAAGCCAAATTTGTGCCTCTTAAGATTTCAGACTTATTTAGTTTTTTGCTGGGCGAACGTTTTGGTAATATTATATCGGAAACGGTTTAACGCACACTCATGATTTTTTGTATAATCTAAAATCTTAAGAGGAAACACTACGGGCGAGAGAATTAAAAAATAGGTAATTGAAAAATCTATTTACTCGAGTAATAGACCCCCCCCCCCCCCAAAGTGCCCTTATTGTGCGATAACAAAAAAGAGGCATCATAGCCTGAGGTGCTGAGGACCTAGAAGTATTAGACGGCTCTAAGGAGCAGGACAATTTCGGTAAACCTTTCTGGCCTAGATCCATACAAGCATTTTACTGTAAAACATCCTTCCTCCGAGCATCTTGCTCGGTCAAATCTTTACTCAAGCCGGCCAATGAAGGCAAACAAGAGGTGAGAGAGATATGTAACGTAGGTACCACGACACCGTTCATGCAGCCCTACCATGAAAGAGATGAGAAACCGGTCTCCTCCTGAATGCAATCAGGTCTGTGAAGTTGCTAGTGCCTAACAGTATGCCTCAAGCTGCGGTAAGCTATGATAATTATTATTTATGAGAGGTACTTTACTTATTAGATACATTAATCCTTAAATAAATTCAAATACCTATTTTGAAATTATTCCGCATTTACTTCGATATTTGTCCGTTTACTTAGCTAAACAGTTTCATCAACCGCATATCGAGGTTCATTTCTTTCCGATCTGGCTACCTATATAAGTTTGAGAGATTATGACAAAGTTTTTGTGGCATTGTTTGGTCATGAGTTTTGAAAAACTTAGACATTACCGACATTTTCCTCTTCAACTTGTTCGCTGTGACTTATTCGACCAGGCAATGAATGCCATTATGAAACTCGAGCTACCTACGTTTCTGTGTTGACTTAAGTCTTAGTTTTCGGGGTTTCAGAATGTTGCATTGCAATTTTTTTTTTTTTTAAAGGACCTATTCTGTGACAGAATGCCGTTACAGCTTCACCGGGCGGGTTTTAGGCGAGTGCGGAAGGTACTCAGCCCAAAAGCGGCCTGCTAGCGGGTACCTCGAGCGAGAGGCGAGTCCTAGGCTTCGCATAGCGAAGTCTAGGGCTCGCCCGCGCACGGGCCCCGTACTAGCGGCGCGATCGGACCGTGTCGGGTGCTGAAGGCACCCGGCCAAGAGGTCAACCCGACTAGTGGTTGCATCGCGTAGCTCGGCGCTGCAACACAGACTGGTCTGTGCATTTAATTTTAGACATATAAACCCTGATTTAATTATAAAAACTTTTGAAAAAAACTGAAGATCTTTGGGGAATTTCCGTTCATATTATCAATACAATTATAAATTCAATAGCCCCTCATCTCGCAATAATTTTCAACAAATGTATTGATAGACAGTTTCCAACTTTAATGAAGTTTAGCAAAATTATTCCATTATTTAAATCCGGCGAGAAATGCGATCCCGCTAATTTTCGACCAATATCTATCTTGCCAGTACTAAGTAAAATATTTGAAAAAATTATGTTTAGTCAACTTTTATCGCACTTTAGTTTGAATAAATTATTACATCACAATCAATATGGATTCAGGAAAGGTAGAAATACCACTGATGCGGGAGTAGCATTTCTAAAACACGTATTCGATGCTTGGGAGAGTAGGTTAGATGCTATAGGTGTTTTTTGTGACCTGTCAAAGGCATTTGATTGTGTGGACCATAAAACGTTAATTAAAAAACTCAGACATTATGGTGTTTCGAATGATTCGTTAGATTTAATTAACTCATATCTCACAGGTAGAACACAAAAAGTTTGCATTGATGGAACTGAGTCTTCAGGGTCGGCCCTTATCATGGGTGTCCCTCAGGGATCAGTATTAGGACCCTTGCTATTTTTAATATACATTAACGACCTTCCATATTATATGTATAATCTTTGTGAGATGGTATTGTTTGCAGATGACACATCAATAATTTTTAAAATTAAGAGGGGCGAATTATCATTTGACGATGTTAACAATACCCTCTCTAAATTATTGCATTGGTTTGCTACGAATAATCTTTTGCTTAATGCAAGAAAAACAAAATGTGTTAAATTTACTTTGCCTAATGTAAGTTTTTCCGCCACAAATGTTATTGTAAAAGATGAGCCATTAGACACAGTAGACTCCTCTACCTTTTTAGGTATAACTGTAGACTCTCGACTTCAATGGGGTGCTCATATCAGGTCTCTGTCTGGAAGACTTAGTTCTGCTGCTTATGCTGTGCGAAAGATAAGACAATTGACTGATGTTGGAACGGCAAGATTAGTATATTTTAGCTACTTTCACAGTATAATGTCATACGGTATTTTGTTATGGGGCTCAGCGGCAGATATTGAGTCTATTTTTATATTGCAAAAACGTGCTGTGCGGGCTATTTACGGCCTTAGACCCCGTGACTCTCTAAGAGAGCTATTCAAAGAGATCAACATACTAACAGTTGCATCTCAATACATTTTCGAAAACATTATGTACGTCCGTAAAAATCTCGAATTTTTTGTCAAAAATAGTGACGTACACAGTTTCAATACCCGAAATAAAGATAAACTTGCCGTTCCAGGATTCAGACTGCGAAAAGTAGGTAATTCGTTCATGGGAAATTGTATCCGTATTTTCAACAAATTACCACTATCAATTGCTGACCTCCCTGTACATAAATACAAATCATATATCAAAGTTGTTTTAATGAAAAAGGGCTATTACACTATTGATGATTATATAAATGATAGGAACGTTTGGCTTTAAATTGTATCAGCTCGCACTGGCATATATCTTATGTAAACATGTTTATTTAAAAAGAGGCTGACAATAGTGACCGAGTTTCTTGCGCTGCTTCTTCTCGGCACTAGCCCACATTTGTCCCGAAGCAGTGGTAGGTTAAATATTGGGACGTGTAAAAGCGCCTCCAGGGGCCTATTTGCAGAAATAAAACTGATTTTAACTGATTGATTTCGCACTCGCCGGCGAGTGCGCTGATTCGATCTAGTGCTTGTCGGGTGTGTACTGTTGTGACGTTGTGAGTGGTGAATTGTTTTACGAACGATGTGATTTTGTCGTCGGGATCTTCGAGAACGTTCCTCGGTCGGCGGAAACGGGCTTCGACATCTTTTTGGCACGAGTAGGTGGCGGCTTTGACTATAAGAGGTTGTATGTATTCGTATGATTGACGGCTTTATCAAAGAAGTGTTGAGACGCTTCTTTCATAAAGCTGGCAATCGACGGTATGTTAAGGTCGCGATGCAAATTGTCGTTACGCACATACCACGGGGCGTCCGAGGCAGAGCGTAAGAATTTGTTTTGGAGGATTTGGAGTCTTTCTAGTTCTGAGGGGCTGGCATGAGCGAACACTGGACTAGCGTAAGTCATCACGGGTCGAATACAGGCTTTGTAAATTGTCAACTTATTTCTAAGTGACATTTTACTCTTCCTGCCGATATAGTAGTAGAGCCTTGAAAAGTAAAAGGCTGCAGTCTGACGGACGCGTTTGATGTGAGGTTTAAAGCTCATTCTACGGTCTAAGGTGACACCTAGGTATTTGACTGTCTTCTCCCAAGGGATCGGACGGTCGTATAGGGTGATTGGTGTGAGACATCGTTTAGGATGTTTTGAAGCGAAGAAACCTCGAGTAAAGTACACTGCTGCACTTTTCTCGGGGTTTACCTCTATTCGCCACATCCTAAACCAGTCACCTAGGGATTGGGCTGCACGTTGTAGTGCCTTAATGATGTAACCGGCATGGTAGCCAGAGTGATAGAGGGCTGTGTCGTCCGTAAATAGAGCTAGCTCTACTTGCGGAGACCTGGGAATGTCGTTAATGAAAATTGAAAAGAGAAGAGGAGATAGCACGGAGCCCTGAGGGACTCCAGCCCTGATGGGGCGGGGAGATGAATAGGACCCCTCTACGCGGTAGCGAAAGGTACGATTTGACAGAAAGTCTCAAGGGGTGAGCACGAGACTGTCGGGCACTTTGAGTTGGTACAGCTTGTAGATCAAGCCGTTGTGCCAGACTTTGTCAAATGCTTTCGCTACATCGAAGAAGAGTGCACCGTTTAACATCGGTTTGGGTATGTTGAGGCCGTCGAGAATGTGCTCCGTTAGGCGGTGCACCTGTTCGACACAAGAGTGGGAGGCTCTGAAGCCAAACTGTTTGTTGATTAAGAGATTGTTCGAGAAAATGTAATCTCTTAGGCGGGAGACGAGTCGAGTCGTATAATTTGCCCATAGTCTTGAGGAGACTAATGGGTCTGTAGTTGGCGGGCTTGGAGCGGTCCTTGCCGGGCTTAGGGATACCTATGACGTCTGCTTCTTTCCACGCGGTTGGAAAGATGCAGTTTGCCATGGCACTATTGAAGATAGCAACCAATAGGCAAATCAGTTGGGCGGGGAGGACTCGTAAGACTCTGTTGGAGATCCGGTCCGGACCGGGAGCCTTGTTTGGACGGAAACCTTTGATGATGGTTTGCACCTCATCGGCGGTGGTGGGTGCAAGGGGGCAGGTTGGAGGGAGAGCCGAGAGACTTTCGACTTCGCTGTCCACCATACTAAGGTGGGCGGCGTCTATAGGAAGCGTGCTAGGAGAGCACTGGGCCTCTAGGCTGTCGGCCAGACATTCGGCTTTCTATTCGTCGTCGAATACGACGGAGTTGTCGGGTCCAGAGAGAGGAGGCATAGATGTGACTATATCTGCCTTGAAGGATCTCGCCAACTTCCAATAGGCTTGGTGAGATGGTGAGATCGTTTCAAGTAGGCTATCCCACTGACTTTCCCGAAGAGCCTTAATACGTTCCTTTACAGATGTCCGTAAAGTGTGTAGAAGGGTTCGGTTATATTCGGTGGGATAGGAGTCATAAGCTCTTTTCGCAGCTCTCTTTGCCCTCAACAGCTCTCTCACGTCATCCGGCAAGTTCAATCTATGCCTAGGCATATCTGGAACTTGCCTAGACGAATCGCTAATAGCGGTCGTGATGTGGCTAGTGAGGGCATCGATCGCTTGGTTAGTCTCGTGAGGCGATCCTAACCTGTCTGGGATTGAGTTCAATACTGAATCGGGACTAGGTCCGAGGTTGCTCTCGAGCCTGTGCCAGTCCAGTATTGTTTTCATGGATATCGATTGGTCAGAGGGACCTAATTGGAGGACAACTGGGCGATGGTCAGAATCTAGGTCATGGTGGACTTCTATTGAACGAAGGCGCAGGCCTACATTCTTTAGAACCGCCATGTCCAAGATATCGGGTCTGTGGTTTACGTTAAATGGATAGTGGGTCGGAGAAAGGGGGGCGATGATGTCAAATATGAGGACTTCAGCGAGATCTGCTAACTCTCTACCATTGCTGGAGGTTGTTAAACAGTTCCACTGAGTATTTTTGCTATTGAAATCTCCGCCGAGAATGACGGAGGGTCCCATAGCAAAAAGAGCCTCATAGTCGCTCCTTAAGGGAGTCTTGTCGCCAGGTTGATAAATGGAAGCTATTATGACTGGTTGATGGCCGGTCATGGCTAGCCGACAGACAGAAGCTTCAACGTTTGTGAGCGTGGGAGGGTCGAGGGGAACGCAATGCAAGGAGCGTTTGTAATAAATTAGAGTGCCGCCACCTCTAGTAGGCCTATCGTTGCGAACTACGTTATAGTTGGCAATCATAGCACTACGAGGGAGGATGGAGGGTTTTAATAAGGTTTCTTGTACCAAAAAGATGTCGACTTGGTGCTTCATAAGGAAGAGTGATATCTCTACCTTTTGTTTTTGAAGACCAAAGGCATTAAAAAATGCGATGGTAAGGGACCGGGGTTTCGTTCTAGAGGGTGTATTATTCATGGTGAGGAAATGTTTCTAACTTTTTGGAGGAGGTCGGCGTGCTTATCTAAAAGACAAAGCATTGCGCATGGGTCTTTTTGAATCGCACGGATTTGGGCTGCTACATATCTAATTTCAGCCGGGTTGATTTGGCTGAGATTATATATGAGCATGGCATCCTGCTCGTACGGGACAATTGGCGAAGCCTTATGGGCATTTGATCGCGGGTCACGGAGGTTGACCGGGGCATTTGAAGGGATAGTAGCCTGCTGTGCCTGAGGGGCCTTAAGGACTACTGGTGGTGCCTGAGGGGCAGTAATGGTGGCCTTAGGGGCCACAATGGGGGCCTTAGGGGCCACAGTAGGGGCCATAGGGGCCATATTTGGGGCCTTAGGGGCCGTCGGGATTGCTGCAGTTTGGTTTAAGGCCGGGACCGGGGTGTAGGCATTCCTTGCCCAGGATAGTGGTCGAGACCACGCGTTGTGTCCGTAGGGACGCAACTCTGGGAAGGCTGCGGGTTGAGCCTGAAACTGGCGAAAAGAAGGGGCTGGGAAGTGCGCGGCCTTAGGTGCCTGCACCCGTGAGTTTACTCGCGGAGCACGGGGGCAACCGCGATAATTCGCGGTGTGTCTCTGCTCTCCGCAGAGTACACACGTGGGCGGGGTAGTCGCTGTGTCCTTACAACGAGGACAATCGGCGGTACCGTGGCCGCCCAGGCATTTCACGCAGCGCGGGCGTGCGTGACAATTACGGGCAGAGTGCTCGTACAACTGGCAGCGATGACACTGGCCAGGGGTTAGTTTTTTATGGGGGGTCTCGATGCGGAGGCCGGAGATATGGCATATAGATTTTATATTAAAAATCTTTTTGCCTTCGGGAGTATTTTCTAGTACGATCTGTACTAGATCGTAATCTAGATCGATTGCCACGCGCTTTGAATAAGCGGTGGACTTCCAGAGCTGGGAGCTGTTTCGACTGAAGGTCGGTAAGGATAAAGTCTGTGTCGACTTCTTTCGGAATTCCGCGTACAACCACGCGGAGCTTCTTCTCCTCGACTGGAGTGTAAGTATGGAAGTAGATCTTCCTTAAGTTGAGGTAATGTTGGAGCTGCCTGTAGGAGGCGATGTCCGGCGTTTGCACGCGGATTCCGTCGGAAGCCGACTTTGCGTGTGAAAACGCAATGTGGCGCTCATTGAGAGCAGCCGAAATATTTGTCCAGGCAGACTTGTCCTAGACTACGATGGGCGGGGGAAGGGGGGCCTTTTTTGTCTGTGAAGCAGACTGCGAGGTTGGGGCTGGGGCAGGGGTGGAGCTGGCGGCGGATGCCTTGGCCGGTCTGGGTTGCCCGTGGGAAACTTTGGCGGTTTTCGCCGGGGGTTCGGAACGCGCGGGTTTACGCGCTCGTTTTCCGTGGGTCACTGGAGTGAACCCTTCGGAATCGGACTCCTCGGTTTGAGACGTTTCCTCCGAAGAGGAGGAGCCGTCACTAACGGGGGACTCATTACTATCCTCTGATGAGGAGCTGGAGGGTGTGGGAGGAGAGGAGGAACCCGAAGGGCTTTCCTCTTCCTCCATGGGAACGGGCTCTGGGTCTGGGAAGGCGGGCGAGTCTTCCGAGGCTTCGCGAGCGCGACGGAAGGCATTAAAGCCTTTCAACGCGTCGCCTCCTAACGATCGGAGGTACTCTAAAAAGAGTACCTCCATCGTGGAGGGAGGACCTTAGGTAGTAATTTTTATTTACCACCGATTCGGAACGCGCCTTCACCGAGAAGAATCGGCAAGAAACTCGGTGACGGTGAGTGATGGGTGTCTGTGTGGTCCAACCTGCCACAGGAAGGTTGGTTGAGTCGGGTGTGCCTAAAAAGGATGTGAGGTCCCTAACACTGGGTGGTCCCACGACGATGTGATGTCGCCGCGGGGTGAGTGGCCTACGCCTAGCAGTCCTTCGGGAGGGACCGAGCCACCGAAATGGCCGGGATACGCTCCCTAAGGGATGGAATATTAGGATGGGTAGGGTGGGTCACGCCCGGCAGGGAAAGGACTGCAGTTTCTAGTGTCTCTAGGGCGAGGAGGAACGCCTCACCCTCTCAAACGTGCCTTCCAGGAGGCCTAGACTTACAGCCCAATATACCGGCGGCGGAGGGAAATTTCAGCGCCTTGAAAAAGGCACTGTCTGTCGCTCCCTATCGAACAGAACCGCTTTAAAAAGAGCGTTTAACTCAACAAAGGTCAGTTGACACCGTTAGGTTAACCTTTGGAGAGCCGCGGGCGAAACCACGTAGAAAGAAATAAAATAGAAATGCTGCGAACAGTGAGACGGATCGACAGCGGAGCGACCGTCCGACCTGTGCGAGCGCTGAGAGCGGAATGACAAAAGTTGCATTGCAAGCATTATGATTACTGTTTATGTTTGTTTAATTGTGATGGTGTGTTACACTGCAATGTGTGTAAGCCAGCCACAATAGATGGTTAAAGATCACGGACGTGTCTCATTTTAGCAGTGGTGATAAGGTTTGGATAGTAAGTAGTACCTAGTAATTAGTAAAGGTTCCAAGATTGCTTAGTAGTAAGTACCTAAGTTGCTAAGAAACGACAAATCGAGCATCATTCACGACGCTAACGTCAGAAGAACCATAACATTTTATTAAAATCTAGGCTTGTTTTGTTTTAGTGAATGCCAATTCATTGACTGTTTTTCTCAAGACATAAGTATACAATATCTTCATCTCCCATTAACTGTCTCCAACAAGAAGCTAAAATTACAAAAGTTAGCGAGTATTTTTCAGCTGAGAGGCGGCGCGGTCCTGAGGAGTTCCGAACTTATGCAATTTGTTTGACTATGCGCTAATAGACTTGACTCCCGGCAACATTATTACAGACGGGGACAATTTGCTGCAACTAACTCTATGTAATGACTTGGTAAGTTTTCTATTTATAACTTATTAACGTGTAGTAGGTACCTAAAGCCTTTTTTGTAGGACACAGATGTAGGCCATATGTTTCACATGTCGATTCCTGTGGCAAAATTGTTAATTTTTTTAAGCACACTAATCCTAAAAATGGTAAGCATGCAGACTTTTACGCGCTTTATAATTAATAGGTGCTAACTTAACTAAAGGCTTGATCATACCAAACGCAGGTCAGAAGCGTATCGAACAGCAGTAGTTCGTGAGGGCACACTAAACGCAGCAGCAGTTTCAACGCTGGTGCAAAGAGGGACTTCAATAAAATTGCTTACTTGCCGCCCGGCATGCGAGGAGATGAGGGTTCGAGTCCCGCCTGAGACAAAATTTTTCAAGTTTATATACTGATATTATAAGTGCAATTAAGTTGCTAAAATATCAAATAAAGTAATGCTTACTTAATTATGACCTCTTATGACATAGGTTGTTGTTGTAGCCTGGCAGCTAGTTACATATTTATTAATCGGATTCGGATGAAAGAATGTGTGCACTTTTTTCTAGGCGTAATAAATGAATTTGTCTTCAAAATTCAATTCTATGTGCTACTAATACAATCTTACAAAAAATGCATTGTACCTACGCAACACCTATCTGCGCACCTCAGGAAGAATGATTGGTCCCTATTTTCGTAATTTACATACAACAACCTTTTTGACACTTACTTCCTTTTTTTATGTTTGTGCTTTGTGTTTGTTGTTGTTTTGTGTCATATACCTAAATACTTATTACCTACTTTCTTTCCTTTTGTCTTTTTAAGTGCCTAAGAACCATTACAGTTTTCATTGTAGGTTTAGTTTTACATAAGTAGTTTGTGCTTGCCTTTGTAGGTAGGTATGTCCCCTTACCCTTTTTTTTAAATAGGGTTTTAGATCGCTCGTCTTAATAAACAGACATCGATTGTGACCCGAAATGGCTGTCAGCCATGTTCGCCCTGCGGCAATGGTCATGTTTAGTAAACCGTACGAAATAAAAAGAAATTTTTAGAAGAAAACTTTATGATGTAAAGGAAAATAGATATAGTAAACATTTACGTCTATAAGATAATCTATGCATGTAGGTAGATAAGATAAAGTATAAATACATGATATCTTAAGCTTCAGTTACATACCTACCTAATTATATTTCCGTTCGGAGGGTCCGTACCTACTTAGATCCCTTGACTAAGGAAAAACAAAGTCCTTTCAAGGCATACAGCTATAATAGTACTTATTAAATACCTACTTTTCTTTGTTGAGCTAAATAATAACAAAATTACTGCAACACAATTTATGTGAAAGTACTACCGACCTTCGTTATTAAGCCACATATATCATTAGACCGTTTGGCACATTCTTTTATTGTACTTAGGGGTAGTAGTTTAAAAGAGACAGGGTGTAAAATATAAGTAATCATAAAATATTTTTTGCTTGCAAAAAACGTTTATTAACATCACAAAATAAACCACAACACACTTTTTCGTTTGAAACAAAGAACAAATGATTCTCTCTAAAATTTTTATTAAAGCTCGCACAAATTAAAATGATAAAAGCTTGCCCGTCAGTCTTTTATGAAACAGTTACTTTTCTTTTAAAATTTAAAACTTTTCGTTATGTGTGAAATGAAACTATTTTCTAACGTAAAGTTATATATTTCCTTTCTCGCTTGGTGCACGAAATATGAAATTCAGAAATGAGATATCCACTGAAATATTGTATTACTTTATCTACGTACCTCCTCCATACATTAACGTCATTTTCTATGTTTCGCTGCCCAAATTGGCTTCCTCGTTATTAATTTTGTTGGATAAGCGCAACGTTGCATATGTAATACCTACTACTAGTTATTACCCGCAACTTTGTACCAGTTGAATTTTAAATTTGAACCAATCAAAGTGGTTGCAAAATGTATGGTACATTTTTCAGTTTAACGAAATTGTTATTTATTTAGGAAAAACCCGGGCAAGTTCATACCGCACCATGCCCAGCGTAGGGTTTCATAGTTGCACGTCGCAATGCCAACCTAATTGATTTTTGTCGCATATCTTTACATAATTCGGTCAACTACCTGTTTTACTTATAAGTACCTAACAATTCTATGAAACTAAATTTTTTTGGAACTTGCACGACTTTTACTACTCCGAGTTTATAAATTCGTTGATACAATGTCTTGGCAACTAGCTAATATATCGGGATGCCTAATTATTTGTACTCCTAATTGTCATTGGCGCACAAACTATTAGCCTAAAATTTTTTTTTGCACATTTTTACTATTCCTAAACGTGTTTAGCCTATTTTTAATACGTTTAACTTTATATCGCCGTATTATAATTTCCCAATTGCGACATTTAGCCGAATAAGTATATCATAACACCTACCCTTTTGCAGTTCCAAATTTTTATTCGCAGAAAGTTAAAAACTTTATCAGCATGCATTCATGCTTGCAAAGAAGTAAGCATGCATTCAAGCAAGCAAGCAAGCATGTATACAAACAAGCAATCATGCATGCAAACAAGCAATCATGCATGCAATCAGGCAGGCATGCATGCAAACAAGCAATCATGCATGCATCCAAACAATCAGACTTCCGTGACGGCTTCGGCGCTGCGGGGCTCCGGCGGTCCCACGCGTGCTTATCGTCGCAGATAGCTTACGCTCACCACCTCCACCGCAGCTTCGGCTTTCTGGCCGGCTGCGCCGGCCAGCCTCAGCCGCGGCGCCTCGCTTACAGCCTCCTGCTTCTCAGCCCGCGGGCCGCCTCGCCCCTCCGCGCCTACGCGCTTTTGAATTACACTCTAGGGGTAGGGCAGACAAGACTGCTTGGGGTCGGTTTGTGAGCGATTCGTATCTTAAACTATTCGGTTTAAAAAAAATAGAGCGTAATGCCAAAAAAAGATGCTAATACATTTTAGTGCTTTCGATATTAGACATACTGAAATTAGGGTTTTCAATTTTTAGACCAATCTATAATAGTGCGAAAACAACTGTTATAGATTGGTCTAAAAATTGAAATTATTAATTAAACGTTATAAGTTTAGGCCAATACGGTTCGGCCAAATGAAATTAGGACTTTAAATTTTAGGCGAACCGAAGGGCACCCCAACTAGCTCAGTAAACATCAGTGGATCATGATTTTGATTTGGGAGCGGCTAGACCTAAGGTTTTTTCAAAAAAGTAGTTTATTACTCCCGATAGTGTAGTTACTGGAATTCAACGGACAAAGATGCTTCTGGGGGTTGGGCTGAAAGTGCTGGAACCCCTTAGCCCCCTCCCCGGATCTGCCATCGGTCAACATTATCAGATTAGTTGCTTGGTAAGGAAAGTTTTTGGGCTCGAGTGCTACATACTTAAATTATATTACCTATTAAAACACAAACCCTAAAGATCTTAAACAAACCCGACACTATGAGCTAGACACTAAAAATAGACAGCCCTTTCCATGTTAAGTTACAGCTTTCTAGTAGGTACTAAGTGTCAGAGATTATCAGCAGTCGGACGGATAGTCGGCCATGGCGAAACAATAAGTGTTCCTTGTTGACCACGGAACCCTCAAAACAAAAGCTATGTCTAACTTTAACACATACCAGTGACTTTACAAAAACAAATTGTTCAAGTCAGTTAATACATAAGTTTTAATTTAATTACGCAATCTAGTTGAATTTCTAAACAAACCGCGGGATAGACACTTAATTAATTTCAGCACACAGGTTGTGTTTAGCCACTCGATTTACAAATATTGAGCACTCTGATAATGGGATTTTGTGTTTAGTTATACGAAGAAACGAAAATACCACTATTAACTACTTATTTCAGAATAAATCTGTTGTTAGGAATAACATTGAAAAATGACTTTTAGTTATTCCATGTTTGTCGATTTTCGGTTACACTTTTCAAACATTTCAAAAACAAAGGAGATTACTCAACATTTTTTTTTGTTATTTTAATATGGATAAAACAAAGAGAAGAGTAGCAGTTTTTAAGATGAATATTTAGGTAGGTAACAAGCTTTTTGTGAAGAAATTTGAATCTACTACATTTATTAAGTAGGTTAGGTATTTCTAAAAGGCAGCAAACAAGTTCTTAAAGCAGCAACGCAATTTTATACACATTAATTTAATAAGTACTTAATCGTACTGTGTCCGGTATACTAAGCAAGGGTCTTAAGACCAATTTTCAGTAAAGACAATTCAGGAAACGATCTGTTCCTTATTGTTTCGGTTCTAGAACTGTGGAGGTTATGGTTTTGCATGGAATGGCACGCTAAGCCGTTGGTCCTGTCTTCATTTGTGAAAGTACTAAAATACCTAAGTTACACAAACCGGGTCGTCAGTGTGTAGCTGGTCCGCCTACTACTCAAGGTCAATTTAGGAAATCATCTTTAAAAAAAATCTAGTGTCTGAAAGGAGGCTTCAGAAGGCACGTTTGTTAAGCTTCAGTCATATAGATGAAAGTCGCAAAAAAGTTATGTCAGAGGCTTGAAAATTATCCAACCGATAAGAAGGAGAAGTACCTGAGCATATTAAATATTAAAAGCGGTTTCTTTCCGATAACAACCTCACTAGTTTTAAGAATATGAGACATTCTACTACTTTTGTTCTCTCATAACCTTATTTCGTGGTTTTGCGTTTATATGATTAAGTAGTTTCTTTTTTACATAATGAAATTTAATTCTAAATGTAAACTAATTAACAGAAGCTTATCCAAGTAACCAACTCTGTTAACCCTATGTGACATACTTCAATAAACTGCAATCCCTGAACTCGAAACCTTCCTACTTCAGTCAGATGCTCGCATTAGCATATAAATTAATTTCCTAATAAATAAGTTTTGCGGCGCCTGTGTCCTCTAATGAATTTCGATTGGTCTGTTTGTAGAAGAGAAACTTAACTTTTAGACGCTACATTTTACTAAATATTTAATCATTCATGGACAAAGTGCGGTCTACTGTTACGTACGTGTTTTGGTAATTCCGAATCAGGTCAATATTTTCGAAATTAACACAGACTTCAAAACACATCAGTAGGTACCTGTTATTATTTTTTTGTGTTTTGATGTAGGGATTCTTTAAGGCGTTTTTTTTATTTAAATACATTTTAGAGGTACCTACTATAACTATTATCATCCGCTAAGAAGTATCATAAGTATATATATATATATACTCCCCAGCCGACTCCGGCTACGGTGACTGCTACTAATTGTTGGTATAGGAGCTAGGATGGTTAGCTCTCGCATGTGCCCTTTGGTGGCTACTGTATCCAGACTTTTTAGAAAACGTGCGCGAGCACTGGCAACACGTAAGGACACCGCCGACATAATTGTAAAAGATGGCTGCTGGTGATTTAGCCTTAAGAGCATCGCGTTTTTCATCCAGTTCGGATTTTCTCTGCTCTTCAAAGTCATTGACTTTGTTATTTACCAGTCTCCTCCACTCAGGGCGGCAACTGGAATTTTTCTCCCATTTCTGGAAATCAATATTACACCTCTTCATGTGTCTTTTCTGAACGTCCTTAAAACGTAGGAACTGGCCGCCTTGTTTTCGCTTGCCGTTCTGGAGTTCAGAAAAGAAGATGCGTTTAGCCAACCCTAACATCATCCATTCGTGAGACGTGTCCACACCATCGGAGCTGTCGCCGCATCAAGTATGCTTCAATACCGCAGACTTTCGCGCGTCGGAGCACTTCGGTATTTCTAACTCGATCCGACCATTTTAAGGATATCTCGTAAGCACTTCTGATGAAACCTGTCCAGCGCTTTTATGTGTTTCCGGTAAAGGATCCATGTCTCCGAAGAGTACAATAGGTTTGGGAGAACTATGGCCTTGTACACGGAGATTTTTGTTGAGAGCTTCAAATCATGCGAGTGCAGAACCTTGGCTCGTAATTTGCCGAAAGCGATTGATGCGGCGCCTATGCGATGATTTATTTCGGCATCAAGGACGCACTTAGATGTGATTGTACTGCCCAAGTATTTAAATTTATCCACCTGTTTCAGCTCAGTATTGCCAATGTACACCTTGATAGGGTCTATAGGTCCAAGAGAATCTATCGCCATAACCTCAGTCTTCTTTACACTTATTTTGAGACCGAAGCGGCAGACTTCCTGAAGGTTCGTAATCAGGCTCTGCAACTCTTGTGGCGAGCTAGTCACAAAACACAGATCATCCGCATACATAATCTCCGTTATCAGTGCATGTGATACCTTAGATAGATAGATAGATAATACTTTATTGCACAAAACAAAGGTAGAATAAATTACCTTACCTTAGTACTAGCTTTCAATCTGGCCAGGTTGAAAAGGTTTCCATCAGTCCGAAAACGTATTTGGATGCCAGCAGAAGCTTGTTTGAGTGCCTCACTGACAACAACAGAGAAATAAAGTGCAAACAGTGTAGGTGCAAGCACACAGCCTTGCTTGACACCACAACTGACCGAAAAGAACTCAGACTGATCGCCATTGTAGGTCACACAGCAGGTCATTTCGTCATGAAGAAGACGAACCATTCGAAGAAACTTTTCAGGGCAACCCAATTTTGCCAGTAGGGTCCAAAGGGCTTCCCGCGGTACACAGTCAAATGCTTTCTCCAAGTCCACAAAACACATATACAAAGGCTGGTTTTGCTCTCGACTTTTTTCCTGGAGTTGCCGTATGGAGAAAATGGCTTCGCAGGCTATTAGGACGAAACCCAAACTGGGTTTCTGGCAATATATTCTCGGAGACTGGTAAGAGCCGGTTGAGAAGAACTCTGGCGAATATCTTCCCAGGTACGGAGAGAAGCGATATACCCCGGTAGGAGTTGCAGTCAGAACGATCCCCTTTGTTTTTATACAGAGTCTGTATGCGGGATATGTCAGTTGCTCAGCAAGTGAATCATGAGGCGGAAGAGACTGAATATTTTTTATATGCTCCAGATCTGCTGAGCGATCAACATTAAGCAGGTTGTGAAAGTGTTCTGCCCAACGATCGAGTATATCCTGATTAGCAGTAACTCTTTGAGAGCTATCCAGGGATTTTAGTGGTACGCTATTTTTGCCTAGCCTAGTTGGTGCGTGTCTGCAAGCCACTGTATTTTTTCAGCTTTTTCAAGCCACCATCTGTCTTTCATATCCCTGGTTAGTCTTCTCAAGGAAGCGCCGCTAGTTTTTTCTACTTGAGAGAGACTCCGATTACGTTCGGTACGCTTTAGAAGTGAACGATGTTGTTTGAATGCCTCAGTCAGGATCCTATCATTTTGGTCAAACCAGTCCTCATTTATACGTTTTTTAAGTCCTATTACTTCTGTAGCCACTGTCAGTAAAGAGGACGAGATCCGTTGTCAATTAGATATTAGGTCACCTTGCTGGGCGTCAAACGCATCTAGCGTGTCTGCCAGTCTTTTTTGGTAAACTCTTTGGAGCTCGGTACAATTTAATCGGTCTAAATTGAGGGATTTTGGTTTGACCCTGCATGGTCTATATGGAACGCGTAGACGGAGTCTCAATTTAGTTACCAGAAGTCTGTGGTCTGACCAGCAATGTGCGCCGCGCATGACGCGGGTGATGAGCACCTGAGAGACGTCTCTTCGTCGGGTTATGGCGTAATCGAGGAGGTGCCAATGTTTTGAACGCGGGTGCATCCAAGTAGTTTTGTATTTGTCGCGAAGCCTAAACAGAGTGTTGGTAATAGTGAGGCCAAACTGGGCACAGAGCGTAAGCAGTAACTGTCCGTTACTATTCATATTACCCACACCATTACTCCCAATCACGCCCGGCTACGACTCTGCATCTCTGCCAACCCTAGCGTTAAAATCGCCAAGCAACAGTATCTGCTCGCTTAGACGTATATTGCTAAGGCACTGGCAAAGTTCTTCGTAGAATTGATCTTTAACACTGTCCTCGTTACATATAGTTGGTGCATATACGCTTACTAGCTGATGCCCGCGGCTTCGCACGCGTGGGTTTTGATCTGTTACACAGTTTTCGTCACGACTCACCCCCCTCTCCTCCACTCTTTTCCTCCACTTCCTTTGCCTACGGTGCCGAAGGTGCCCATCTCGGGCGAGGTGGTGGTGGGCACTTAGTGGGAGCCGATACGTCGTTGCCGACTTACCGGGGCCCGTTGATACAATAGTTGGATGAAAGGGGCCGATTTAAACTATTAAGGGATCCGGTGTTAGTTCTCCTAGCGAACCGTGGTCCAAGCGAGCTCGCACCACATCTGTTTGCATTTACATGAAATCTGAAGTACAATATCATTTGAAACTTTCAAAACTGTCAACGCTGTAGTACAACAAACCATTCAAAGCAGCTTGCAAGGCTTTATTCGAATATGATCAACACTGGCGTAGAGCCCTGGAAGAAGTGGCCCTGTGTAAAAAAAACACATTCTTAATTTCTAACCAAGTAGGTTACCATTTTTCTCGATCCATAAGCGTTAAAAAGGCGATTTTACAAAGACAATATGGTTGGTGCATATACGCTTATTACATTAAGGAAGTTATTATTTTGCAGGTGAAGTCGCAATGTAATAATACGGTCCGAAATAAATTGTGGACTTTATTTAATGGCAAATCCTACGCCAGCTAACCTTCTTTGAGCCTGGGGTCTTCCCTTCCAGAAAAATGTATAGCCACCGCCAACTTCCTCGAGCTCGCCTTGGTCAGGTAGACGTGTTTCGCTTAACGCAGCTATATCTATATTGTAGCGACCAAGTTCGCGTGCAACGACAGCAGTTTTACGCTCCGGACAGAGGTTTCCGTCGTTGTCCATTAAAGTACGCACGTTCAATGCGCCGATTGTCACGATTGATGTTTTAATACTATTTTTTCTGTGGCGTCGACCGCGTTGTGTGGGGTGCTTAAGCAGCCGCGGTTGCTACTCCCCCAATGACTGAGAAGCATTTTTTAGGGCACCTTTTCTAGCCCCTTCCCCGGCTAAGCGGGGGAAGCAGTGCCTCCCTAAATAGGGCTGCTTCGTTACCTAAGGTGCTGCCCAATCCACACTGTTGTTCCAAATGCAGTGCAGAAACGACCACTCTCCTTAGGCCGCCATACGTGCAGGCTTCAGACAAAGCCGGGTGTGCACCACTACCCAACCTCTCTACCTCAGCCCATCGCCGTAGGACCTGATCACGTCCGGTAATCTGCAGCAGTCAGTTGCGCGTGACATATTTAAGTGCGTAAGTGATTGCGCTGGCACAGACGCACTCTCTCGTCCTTCCCCTTTACTCCCAGTGGAACGGAGAGCCGCTACGACTGGAGAAGGGTGTGGATGCAGCGGATGGCCGACGAGCACTTTTGACCTCTGCCGTCGCCCCAAGCCTTCCACAAGGCTTCACTGCCCCGCCTAGTCTACCACTACCGGTTGCTTATCAGCGTTGGTGTGCTATCTTTACCGGAACAGATGCTACGCATAGAGCGGGAGGTATCCGCAAAACCGGTGCTAAAGCATCCGGCCCCCTTCACCGGGTCTAGCCCACGAGTCGACGTGGTTGACCGGGGCGTGGCCGCTGTATGCGTTAGGTAGCTGACTTAGAGCCACCGGTGAGAGTTTATGGGCTGCCGTTCATTTAGTGAGTTACCTTTCGGTCGACTAAACTACACAGGTGATTGGTGCCCACTACGCCCCAAAATAACAAGTAATCGGCAAACATAGATATTAAAAATAGTTTTTTTTTTGTTTTAGCTGATTTTTAAAAAGCTTAGACTTAAATTAACTATAAACTTAAAAAATAAAACAAAAAAGAAATGAATGACGTTAACAAATATTAAAAAAAAACTATACAGTCGAATTGAGAACCTCTTTCTTTTTGTAAGGTAGAAAATGTCGACTGGCTTGGGGAGCACTAGAACCCAAAACTTTTCGTATAACAGACGACTATAATTGAGCTAGGAAGACAATTACATAATCATCAATTAAATTAGCACTATTGGTGTCTATTGATTAAACTACTCTATGGCTAGCGTAAATCACTAGAGAGTTATTTTCAGGCATTTTAATTAATTTGAACTCCTGGTTTTGGCGGTGGTTAGCGAAACAAGCTCAACACTGATTCAATTAATGTTAACATTTCGGCCAATTTAACACTTAGCTGTAATTACTTTAGTGACTATTCCGATAGCAAAATAAATTACTTATTATTTGTTTTTGTCACAGCTCATTGAAAGATCATGGCCTGTACATCGGTGCATACGTACATTGTTTCAAAATCACATCTATTTCAACTGTATAAGATGCAACAGTGTTAAACCTGGTGTGCTGAATACTAATGGCCTGAAAGTGGACTGATGTTGACTATCAAAAGACTTTTACCAAAAGTGTTTATAAAACGGACGGACGGCCATTTGGATCAGCGGTAGTTAACGCTGCTTCTGAGCCATGGGTCGCGGGTTCGATCCCCGCACAGTGCAAATATTTGTGTCCATGAACAT
This sequence comes from Anania crocealis, assembly GCA_949315895.1. Taxonomy (NCBI): domain Eukaryota; kingdom Metazoa; phylum Arthropoda; class Insecta; order Lepidoptera; family Crambidae; genus Anania; species Anania crocealis. The sequence continues at coordinate 12,716,129 of OX438864.1, forward strand.
GTCTGTTTGTACTGGTCTGGGTGTTTTCTATGTATTATAAGTATGTATTTACAAAAAAAAAAGTATATAAGTAAGTTTATCGGTTGTCTAGTACCCCATACAACAGGGTACTTAATAGTACCTTAATTTGGGACTAGATGGCTCTGTGTGCCACACAGTGAGGCATGTCTTAAATGTCTTAAAATTAAGACCGCAAATATTACATAGATGTAACGTTTTTTTATCCAAGCTTTTTATCTAATATTCGTTTCGCCCCATGCATTTATTGCCGAATATCGGACAGAGGTGCACAGTCCATTGTACTTAGTATGCAAGTCGCAAAACGTAGTGATGAGCGCTCTTGTTCGGGCTGGGGCATTCTCTCATTACTCCTGCTTGTAAACGTAGGTAGCGCTAGGGGCTGTTTGGTCTTTTGACTGTATCTGAAAACAAAATAAAGTTTATTCATGGCCTCATGATAAATTTTATCCAGCGTTACTTACAGATAAGCAATGAAGCAGGCGCGCGAACTTAGGTAAGATTTTCAACACATTTTTTCGCAGTGCGTTACTTAATTCAATTTTGTGCAGCCGTAGCGGTGCTGGGGCTGGGGGGAGAGTCAGGTTAGTTTTCAAGCTAATCAATCAGTGTCCACTCGCTCAATGCCCAATTTCGGGGGATTGCGTTGGATTTTAATAAAATTGTCGCAAATGTCTGTTACTTTGGCAATATAGGTACTGATACACAAACTTTTACCCTATTTGAGTGATCCGTTGTTTTGTACAGACTTCTGTAATCACAAGAGGATTCTCTCTCTTTTTTAATTCAGTGAGTATAATATAATAAATGTGGATAACACCACTACATACATTGTCTACAAACATTCTGATCCCAAAGTAAGAAACTGTTTAAAGCTTTAGTTTTGTCGAAATTAGAAAAAACTAAACATATAAAAATCTCTACTGATTTCTTTTAAATAATAAAAAAAACAAACAGAACAAGCACCTAAAATTCGAGACAATAAACAAAAAAAAATGTTTCAACACTGAATGGACCCTGGACCTTGAAGAAGCCACCTTGAAAATCAGTATTTACGTTTCTACACCACGGAAGTCGTCAAATTAAAAATATTATAAATAATTTGATATTTGTGTTGAATTGAGAGTCTCTAAAATTTTTTGTTTTTTATTAATACGTAGGTATTTTTACCGGGCGGATTTTTGTTCCATTGTGTACAAACTCAAAGACGGGTAGAAAAAAAGGGTTGCCTTAGTTTAATCCCCTTCATCACTGAACAAGTAATCACTACGTTCCTTCATCATTAAGTTATGAGTCATTCATTCGTGTCATTTTTATGTCATCAGTTCTTAAAACCCGGCAAAATTTTACATTGTAAAATTAGGTAAGTCTGTTTAAAACAGTCAAACTCTTTTATAATCATCATATTATATTAATCCACTGCAATTTACAAATAAGCCACATGTACGTATAAATACCAAGAATAAAGATAAGATTTAAAGTATTTCTTATATTATATCACAGTCTATGGATTCATAGACTGTGATTATATTGTCTCTGGTCGCAAACTTATAAAACATTCACATACTTAGACCCCTAACCCTACCCCTTAAGGGTTAAATTTGTACAAACTTTAAATTAAATTTTATTTATATCTTATCAAGAACCTTAAAAAATAAAAGCTATAAAACTGACGATACTTCTAAACAACATTTGAATCTTTTAATTCATTTTATTAAATCCTTTTTTCGCATTATAAAGTAGCCTGTGTCGTTTCTCAGGCTCTAGAATATCTGTGTACTGTACCAAATTTCATTTAAATCGGATCGGTACTTGTGGCGTGACAGAGACAAAGTTACTTATATATTATAATATTAAATTAGTAAGTCTTCATTATATTTATAATATAAATACTAGCTAACGTCAAGTGGGTGCGTTTTTATACTTTTTTGACTGGTAACACAAAAAAATTTGTAGACTATTAAAATCTTAGATATAATAATATATACATCTATGATTAAAATTTACATAGGTACTTGCAAGCGTACAAATTTTTGAACTTAAAATACTCGTACTTAAGTATTTTCTGTATTTTGATGTTGTAGGTATCTACTGCTAGTTTTAGGATATATGCGTACTCCCGATTTTTTGACGCATAATCGTGAAGGATAGAATGTTATCAAAGTGCGCGCATTGCGTTGAAAAAACGTATTCTTTTTGTTTGCTCGCTACGGGCGGAAAAAACGCAGTGCATTTCTATCACACAGCACGCTAGGCCTTACACAGACTATGAACTAACGAAACATTATATATTTCTATAGGTGCGAAATCAATATTAACAAAGATAACTGAATCTATTAGTACTCTATCTACCATCAGGTACATTAATTCCATAGTTAAAATTAAAAATTAATGACTAATATAATAATACTAGCTGTTCCCTGCGACTTCGTCCGCGACAATTTCCGTCATTACGATCGCGATTATTTTTGCAATATTTTCCACTCATGCTTCGCTCCTATTTGTCACAGCGTGATGTCATATAGCCTAAAGCCTTCCTCGATAAATGAACTATCCAACACAAAAAGAATTTTTCAAATCGGACCAGTACTTCCTGAGATTAGCGCGTTCAAACAAACAAACTAACAAAGTCTTCAGCTTTATAATATCAGTATAGATAATTTACGCGATTTATTTAATCATACATTTCTAAATTTAATTCATCAACAGACCTATTTTCTATAAATAGAAATCGTACCAATTATAACTTTCTATCTCATATCTTATGCAAACATGTCAATAGGAGCATCCTCCGACCCCCGCTATGCAAAATTATCACCAGTGAAAAAGGTACATGCTCGAGGGAACAGTAATTTAAATAAATATTATTTTGCCACATACTTTATGTATGAATACTCGGAACGCTTCGTAGCGTAGGGATGACATAGTACGTAGTTGGTCAGCCAGTTTATTTCTTAAAACCTAAGAAATTTTGCGCTAGAATTAATGAATAATACACTTTTATTATGTACAAAAACAATTTACTATAAAATGTAAAAACAGGAAATAATTACAATATGGCGGTCTTATCGCTATTAGCATCTCTACCAGACAACCTTTAAATATTATAAATATTTTTTTAAATTAATTTGCAGTAAGATAATCCAAGACTTCGCATTCTAAAAAAGAAAATATTGAGTTCAAATCTATTATAAATTTCTTGTTTAGATACATTTTACTGATCACATTTCATTATCATACAATGACTAAAAAAAAACAAAGTGGGTACCACTGACAGTCCGAAGTAAATCATTTGTTAATAGTTTAGTTTCATGAGGTTTAAAGAAAAAGTTTCTGTGTTGAACTAGTTACTGAAACAGTGTTTTTGCGACCATAACTTTTCTCTCGCCTGGCGGTTTTTTTTCAGCTGCGGCGTAAGTCTAATGTGAAAATCTCATGATACGCTCCATCCGTATTATGAATTGTTATGAAGGTGTTATCCGTTTAGGTAATAGGCTGCTATGGAAGCAAAAGGGCTGCTAATATTATCTGTGTTTATTACAATCAGGCGTAGGCGTTAAATTTAAATATCTATATATATATAAATGAATCCCTATTTCCCTTGGTCATCGCATCACACGCGTGAACGGCTGGACCGATTTCGCGAATTATTTTTTGTTATGTTTGTTATTGTCAGGAGAAGGTTCTTATAAAAGAAAAAATTGAGAAAACTCGCCTTAAAGGGGAGATAGGGAACTCTTATAGAAGCACTTTGTTGTCCGTCCGTCCATATCTGTCTGTCATAACGTCGTAAACGTTAATTTCTGAAAGTGTGATTTTAAATTAATACCATAATATTATCAGGTCTACAGTCTTTTGAAACTGTGGAATAATTAAACTTCTATAAAAATACGGCCATTTATGCCGCAAAAACGTTTATTTATAAACTCCACAGGGAATCAAAATTTAGGTATAGGGTAGGTAGGTATTTCTAGTTAACCTAGAACTATAAAATTTAGTAAGTAACGCGTCTTAAACTCCAAGTGTAGGGAAAATATAAATTTGTAATTAAATAATATAAAAATTCGGCAAAAATACTGAAATTCCGGAAGGATTACTGAAATAATTAAACCAACCAACCAAGTTTCTAGTCCGGCTTGCACTTGTCTAGTTTTGTTTTAAAAATTGTATTCCTTACTCCGTCTTAAACATTCAACCAAGCAACATCTTATTCAGTAAAATGTGACATAGTCAATTTATGTTAGTAGGAGTCATTGATATGATTCACCCTGCATATTATAATGCTCGTAGCGTAATGCACGTTCGTTTCACCCCATTACTCGTAGAGCTGCTGGCACGTTGTCTTAGTACGTTACTACGTGCTAACTCGGACTTGTGATTTTTTTCATGCTTTGGAATGTACTCGATACGTGATCGAAGGATTTCAAGATTTAACATTGATTTTATTTTATTTATAATAGTTTTTTTCTTAATATTTAAGACTAGCTGTTGCCCGCGACTTCGTTCGCGTCAATTTCTGTTATTATGATCGCGATTATTTTTGCAACATTTATCACTGATGCTTCGCTCCTAATAGTCGCAGTGTGATGTTTTATATAGCCAAAAGCCTTCCTCGATAAATAGACTATCCAACACAAAAATAATTTTTCAATTCGAATTAGTACTTTTTAATTCGAACCATTAGCGCGTTCAAACAAACAAACAAATAAACTCTTCAGCTTTATAATATTAGTATAGATATAATCAAAGTCTTTGCTATTAAGTTAGTCGGTTAAGAGTAATTTTAAAAGTTCTATACTAAAGTATATAAATAAATATCATTTTAATTCATGTTTGTAATATTTAACATCATATACATATGGATTAAGGCCGTGAAAGGCCGATGAAGACGAACATCGTAGAGTTTTTGTAGTGATAACAAAAAAAATTGTCAGCATAAAAATAAGTTAAAATTAGCTGGCGACAAATAAGAGAAGGGCAGGTAGACCGCAAAATATTTGGATGAAATTAATGGCCGTCAGGACAAGCAAAAACTTGACCTAAAATGATAGCAATGCTTACCCGTGTATTAAGTACTTCCCTACTTAAAGATAAAAAAGCCGACCTCGCGTAACGAGATGTGAGGGCAAAGAAGAAACTTGAATCAGTTAGAACGGATCGCACCTCAAGCTGCTTACAAATGGTGGGAAGTGGGTCTTTGATAAATTTTCAATCCCAACGGTTTTCTATCTTCGACTCTACAAATTAACTATCCGCCTGGAAACGAATCCGGTCGAATGAATTAAGCGTGGCTAACATCACAGTATAGGAAGATGAGTAAAATAACTAAAAGTAATCATTCGAAAATTGCATGTTCTTCTTAAAAAAAATACATGATATTTATTTCTCTTCTCGTTTTATTTAGGTAGGTATAGATAGCTCATTTAGCTTGAATTGTCAAGAGTTGACGGAATTTGATTTCACTCGAATTGGCCCCCACAAATTAAAGATCCACTCAAATGCGGGTAAAACTAGGGATAATATATTATATAAAATTTTCACTTCCCCTGAACTGAATAGCGCTTGTAGTAAGGCTGCGTTGCTGTTCTTTGTTCGCCATGCTGCAAGCGAAATAAATTGAGAGTGCTCAAAATTGATAGATCACAGATTTCGATAACTGTGATGGATCAATTCAAGGTCCGCTCTTTTCTGCTTTGTGCTTCTCTTTCGTGTAAACGCCTTAGGTCCCAAGGCGTTGATTCTTCTAGCCTGCCGCCCACATGTTACCTTTAATTTTGGGTCTCTATTCTAACACCTAAGTTACCAACCTATCTGTTTTTACTGTGGTGACACCGGCTAAAATCTACCGGGTTTCTATCGCAGCCTTTTGTCGGACAGCCATTCGGTGACGTAATCAAGAGCTGGGATAGAGCAGAGCTCCTGAAATTGGAATGGTTGTTACAAGATTTGGAACGCTGATAAAGCTCCAGTCAACGCTAAATTAGCTCGTTCAGTTACTGCAACGTACCATAATTATGATGCGTATCAACTTGTGGTGGAATTTTGTTTTATCTTATTCAAACTAATAAAACTTTAAAATATTTGTACTTACGTCGTAAATGCCACCGAAATGCATAAATGATTTTAAACACTCGCGATTTACTAACGGGTCGTTATCGTGTATAATATTTATAAAGGTATATATACCTATTTATTTAACCGACGTTTCGGCTGGATTGCACCAAGCCGTGGTCACGGGTCGACTGATGACAGCTTAACGACGTCTTCGTGAAGAGCGGGGTTCAACACCTACCCCCAATTGATCTTCATTATTTTTGTTTTTCGATATGAAATCGGTATGACACACAACACTGACAGTATCCTCCCGACGGTGAAATGAGGGGTTTCTTGGCCGTGCAAAATGCATGTTTCCACAGGTAACCTAAAGCAAAGTTTCTAAGTGAAGATAACGAATAATTAAATTATGTATATTCTGAAGCTAAATTAACTCAGTAAGTCGATACTTCATTTTAAATTAAAAAATTGAAAAATAAAGACCTGGAGAGATTACAATTCTAATGAAGTAATTAACAAGTACCTAGTTGTAATAGTATTACTTCATATTATTATTTTTTTAAATTAAATGTGGACGACATCACGTAAAGTACATTGTTCTGATCCCAATTTAAATAACTATTTAAAGCACTCGTGTTTTAGAAACCAAAAATAACGAAGGTGCCACTTACATCCAGGCCCGAGAATATGTAGAAAAACACTTTTTTCTACATTGACCCGTCCGGGAATCGAACCCGAGGGACCTCGGAGCAGGCAACACCTACAAACGGTGTGTACGCCACTCCGCCACGGAGGTCAGTTTTTATTAGGTATGTTACATATAACATTTATAAAATACAAGTGTGTTAATAAATTTAAATATACGAGTACAATTACTTCAATTTGCTTATTTTATTAAAAATAACAAGCAGTTAAAAGTATTATGGTGTTAATGTACAAGATAATTTAAAAAATTCTGCATCGAAAACAATGTATACTGGGGCATCTTACCATAGTTGACATAGGTGCGAGTTTACAACAAAATGTGTAGTCTGATCTGCAGGCCACTTGCCTGTACTATGTTAAAAAAACAACAATTCCTACCATGACTTCAGCAGCTAGCTGGGTCGTGGAAGGTTGAGGGATTGAATTCCACCAATGGCAGTCAATATTTTTTAGAAACTAAAAACAGAGTAGATTTTTTAAATTAACATTTCAACAATTCAAATTTAAAGGATCCTGAAATAATTTTAAAACGCTCTTAAAAACATTATTAAAAACAATTTTATAAGAAGAGTCATTACGGATGATTTAGCCAGAAGTTCGACCAAGTTCCTTTTCGTAATTTCTTCTATGGACAAAGATTCTAATTGGACCGCTCAATTTAAACTTACTCCGAACTCGACAAATCTCGACCAGAAAAGTATTTTCAAATACTTCGAAACATTTTAGAGTTTATACATCAATTATTATGTTTCGCAATTTCTGTAAATTATCAAGAAAAACTTAGGCAATAAACAGTTGTTTGTGATATTTCACCAAACAAATATTGATAGACTAACTGTACACCCGAAATTTCGTTTGCGTGATATTTGAAAGACAATTAATATATTTTCTACACTGCAAGAATCTTTATATTGAAGTTTATTAAAAACACAATAGAAATCAATTGCCTTATAGCACAGATAAGTATTATTTATTTTAATTACAATCTTTTTAACCTTTTGAACTGTTTTATAGGTAGACCAGGTACACATTTCCTAGACAAACAGACCAATACTCTAAATGCAAGGCATTGCAAAAAAAGCATGTGATTTTTCGGCAGTTTTTCTTTTAACATTTAATACCTACTTTGATGTCACAGACGAATGCTTTAATTTATTTAAATCACCCAAGGACTAAATCTTGACAGCAGACATTATATTATAATCTGTATACTCTGCTTTTCGTAGTTGTTGGGTATTTATTTCTTAAAGAATATTTATACACCGTGAAATTTTAGTGGTTGTTTTCCCGCAGTAAAATGATTCTATCTTAGTAGTACAATAGATTTGTGCAGTTTTTTTTATTCAAATAAAAAATAGCAGTTTCACGATTGTGATAAACGAAACTCGAAAGCAACCTCAAACCAATGGTACTAGCCGCGCCGCAGCCGGTCACCGGCCGGGGTCATTGCCCCTCGTGCGGTGCAGTTTATGCTGTATTACTTAGTTAGTAGAGCTTCTTTTGCTTTGAACATTGATTTCGTGCGGCAAGCAGTACCCAAACACGTCACATTTTGTGAAGATACTATCGTATCTCACGCTTTTGAGTTGATGATTATTTTTTTGATTAATTGAGAACAACAATATCTTTATTTTCAAAAAATAACTCGCACGATTCGATGGTGCTACGAAAGGTAAATCGATCTGTTGCGGGAAAACAACCACTAAAATTTCACGGTGTATAATACCATAACAACACTAAACGTTATAAAACTTAATACCTAATGGGATTTCCTACATACCAGTTAATGGTTAACCTTCCCGACGTTTCGATTTGCTTGCTCAAATCATGGTGTCGGGCTTACTATAAAATAAACGACAGGAAGGTCAAAGGAAGGTTATATCTACCTTTAAATTATTAATTCGGTTGCAGTAAATCCCGTAAAATGTTAAATTTAATCGTAAAATATGCAACAGGAATGTCGAAAACTCTACCCTAAACATAATGCAAACAATACGTTAACTACGTTTCTGTGAGGATAATTATCTTTAACACGTACATCTCCGGGCATTGATGCTGCAGTTGGCAAGACGTATGCGGCGTACGTGTGCTGGCTGGGATCTCTGCACCTAATATTGCACACACGATTAATTACTCGATATCGCGCTGTCTACAGCTTGCTGAGAAATGTGGTTTAATTTGTGAAGTTTTTGAAAAGAAATACTGGAAATCGTTTGGATTGTTAAAAATCATACTAAGATAACGTCGCGTTGGTCTAGAGGTTAAATACCGGGCCAAAATCTCGAGGTCCCAGGTTTGATCATCGGGTCGGGCAACAAAAGTTTTTAGATTTTAGAACGCTAGAACTACTAAATACATTTATTTCTATTCTATTCTATTCTATTCATCACCAGCATATATCAGTCCTCTCTGGTCTCCAACAAGAGTATTTCGAAATAATCGCCACGCTTAGCGATTGCAGTCTGCCCATGGTGGAGCTATTGCTATCCATCTTCTTTAAGCAGAACTCTGTTATAGTCCTTAAAATATAGCTTGATTAGAATGACACCTGTCAAGCTGAGGTGACTAGTGATGGGACTGACTCGATTGATCAAACGAAAAAAAACAGATAAGGCATATAAAATAAAATAAAAATCAGTTATATAAGGATTTAACAGTAAGTCAGTGTCGTGATCATTATGAGAATAATTGTAACAATCATGAAATCAATAAAAAAAAAATTAACGCATATAAAACTAATAAATTTGAAAATTTTTCGTCAACTATTAATAATTGCAATATGATGTTCTAAGCATCAACCAATGCTCATTAAATCATTTGTAACATTTATGTTACATTACTTCGATTTTAAAATACTGTTAGTCTGTCGATTTCGATTTGTCGATTTTACCTCATCACTAGCGATTATGAAAAATTACGTAACCTTGTAAAGACGTCTTTTCAAGTTAGGTGTAATTTTTGTGACTGGATCATTTTAATGTTTTTAACTTTTAATATCTATTTTATATAATTAAATTGATTAATATGTACGGCAATGTTTAAAAAAATATTTTTAACATGCCAGTTACCAATATTTTTTCGTGTGCAAATGTGTTTCACTTGTGTGACGCTGGTACAAAGTTACGTCGTCTCTTTCAGTGAGAACTGTCATTCTAATCAAGCTATATTTTAAGGACTATAGTCGCCTATTACGAACGTATAGGCCGAGAACGGGTGGAGCGATTTATTTGTAGGTTGCCACTAAAAAGTATAGTTTTCACCAGAAAATATTTTCGCAATATAGTTTTCAATTTTTACGGTCCTAAGCCTGTTAAAGGTATGAAGGGAGGGAAAATCAAAAACTTTTGGATAGTACCGTAATGAATGAATGAGATGCGCATTGCGTAAAAAAGTGTTACTAGGAGGCCGTATCTTACTACCAAAAATTTAGATTTTTGGCGGACATTTTTTAAGTGCTTTATCTTGACATTTTTGTACTGGGCTATGCCAAAAGAAAAAACACGTTATTTGTTTTTGTCTCGTAGAATGCTTTATTAAAATTTGAAAGGTGGTTAAAGTATCATTCTGTATATTTGTAGACAGGTTGACGATTTTCGTCTCTACTCAAATTCACACATTTCCCTCCGTCCCAGGACAGATTTGATCGGGATCTCTTAAAGCCGTAAGTGGGACACAATAAGATTCCAACGGATATTGCAAGTCACGTGGCACGGATATTGGAGAACCATGAAGCGAATCGAGATATTTCGTAGCACCATTTCTATTCAATGAATAGGTCACTAAATTTGATTTTTGCAAGTTTAATCGAGCGATAGCTAAGTGCGGAGGGTATTTGTGATAAGCGTAATATTGAAATTATTTTTTACACTGATGAACAGAAATTAAGGGTTCATAAAATATTTTACTTGGTGAAAACTTTTCCGAAAACCTTATGTAAAATGTGTATATTTCGAACAATTGCTATTGTAACGATACTTAATCTAAAATTTGTTGCGTACCTAATTCGTGCTTTCAGTCAATGAATGTTTTTTGTTGAAAAGATTTTAAGATTATACAAAAAAAACTACAGTGACCTAAACTCATAGCTCTAACTAATATACTCGTAGATATATAGTAATTTTAATATCAGTATATAAACTTGAAAAATTATGTCTCAGGCGGGACTCGAGCCCGCATCTCGGTGTCTCGGTGGCTTAATGGTAAAGCGCCCGCCCGGCATGCGAGGAGATGCGGGTTCGAGACCCGCCTGAGACATAATTTTTCAAGTTTATATACTGATATTAAAACTTCAATTTAATTGCTAAAATATCAAAAAAAGTATAGTAATTTTAATATTCACGGCACTTTTAAAATATGTTAATTTTGCACTCCTATCAAAAATAAGTTCCAAAAGTAAAGTTTTATTCCTAATCCAATCATTTCCGAATGCAAATACCTATCGAGAACTGTGGAGTCTGCGGGTATACCGGTTAAACTCCCATTTGCAGGAAAAATTTCAAAGTCTCTGAAATTAAACTAGGACGAGCTAAAGCCAAGAAAAGTTGATGTCAGCAGTTGCGGCCGCGTCGTTTTAGATTGTGTGCGCTCATCCTTTGCTATGGTTTAAATCGTAGTTTAACAATTTGCGGCTAGCTTTAAAGATATCGATGTTACGCTGGAAGAGTTATTAAATTCTCAAAGAAATTACGTTGCCTAAACTATCATTTAAATGGTTGGGTTACCTAGAGGTTGTGAAAACCTACGTTAGTCAAGACGCTACCAAGGCGTTTCTTTATTCATCAGTATGCAGAAACACACAATTTTTTTCTGCGGCTTCTACAGGTTACGTATCGTAAGTTTGTGTGAAATAACCAACCTTTTGGTATTGTTTTTTTCTAGTTAATCCAAACATCATTCGAATACACATACATGCTGCAACATTTTAAGCAATACTTATCAGAAGAATTTTTAAATCCAAATAGTATGTACTATTTGGATTTAGGAAAAGAAAAAAAACTGAAATTAAATATCACAGACCTGGAAAGGCAATTCAATACTGACCTCCCATGAATCAGTGTTAATATGCCAGATTTTAAAGTTAACAATTAAGTAGTTTGCATAATTATACTGGGTATTTTTTTAAAGATAACTCTTGAGGTGATTTTACAGCTTGTAAAACAACCAATTTATTATGTTCAATATTTGTTCAATGCACATATAATATACATAGATTTGTGTGAGACTCAAAAGATCTAATAGACTATTGAGGTACATGGGCACAGTGCGAGTCCCTTTAGCGGAATGTGGTGTGAAATCACCTTCAAAAAGAAATTAAAGAAGATGTTAAAATATTTCCTCTTTAAGTCTTTAAAATTAATTCATTTTTGACGTGATAACGTCTTTAAAATCGTTTTAGTCGGGTGACATGTTCAGAAACTTGTGTCACACCAAAACCTCACGAGCGCGATCGCAGGTATAACGAGAGAGAGAGACGGACCGATCTCCCGTCTCATCTCGAGCGCTGCCAGTCATTCCGTGAAACTTGTCACGCGGAATCCTCACGAGCGGAGGCTGGCATAGCGTTCGAGTGAGTGGACCGATCTTCCGTCTCTCTCACTCTAGCGGCATACAAACGAATGGAGATTTTCTCGTGCGGTTAAGTTTTCGTTGAATGTTTAAGATGTAATTTAAAATTTGAAAAAATTGTTATCTTCATTAATTCCTTACTTCCCAAAAACTTATATCACCAATAAGACGTTATCACGTAAACATCTCGATCGTAAACCTACTTTACAAACAACCAATTTTTTTTTTTAACCTGTATAAACCTGATTATTACTCTAGTCTTTAAGATTGTTTTCATCTACTTAAATGGTTTTGGAACAAATAGACCTATTACAGAAACTCGGCAATGCTGTAGGTACTAAAAACGTTTTAGATTTTTTCTGATTTTGTGACTTATTGCAGTATACATGACATCTCGGAATAGTAATCCTTGCATACATTATCTATAGCACAATTGCTCATGGCTATGACTCTCATTAGGCATGCTACCGTTAGTTTCTATACTTCCAGAATAATCTAATTCCGCGTCCCCACGGTCCAGTTCAACGTTTAGTCAGACTATTCACCGAGTGTAAACGTGTTTAGAATGTTCCACCGTCCACTTTGTTTTGTAAAAGCATTTGTAACGATTTGCGAACAAAACTCAAACAAAACCTCGTTCCTCTCCATGGCTACCACTCATGTTTTTGACAACACCAATCTAGAAACGGAAATAGCGCTTATTACAATGGACAAAGATACACACAGTTTAATGTTAAATATATTATCAGTTAACAATCGTGTGCATTTATATGTGATCTCATTTCTGCTTTAAAAGCAACCCCAGGCTCACAAACTGTTTGAAACTACATTTATAACAATGGGAATTTAATTTTCTCATTACTAGAGAGCAGCTTTTGCTAGCATGTTTAAATACAGGAATAGAATTAGGAGTACTTAGTTTTGGTAATTTAAATGTAGGTACACTTTTGTCAGCGCTTTTAATGCTAAAATTTATCTCTACTTTACTTTACAGAAAGAAAGGCTTATAGGTAAGTGTATACTGGGTCTTTTATATTAACCTGCTTAAATGTTCAGTCACCTTAGCAGTATGCAACAATACAGTTTTCTTAAAATTTGTATTGTACTCGGTTTGTCAAACTTTTGAATAAGTTGAGAACATTAATTGGTATTTTGGTAGGCCGCTAATTACTGACGTTGACCAAGCACTTCTTGATTCCCATTTTCTATTATTTTCCAGACTTAACGTTTGTCGGACTTACCCGACTTGTTGCGAGATGCTAATGATGAGACGCTGCCTTGATTTGGCCAGTCCACGAAGAGGAGTCAGTTAAGGAGTTAGGAGGTGATTTTTGCTCAGAGGTAGAACAATGCCTTGTTTTTTTCAAAAATCTGTTGGAATTAATAAGTTAGGCCGCACGTTTTGAATTCAATTTGTAAATATTACAAAATTTCATATTGTATAAAATATGTTGAAAACAAAAACAACTTCAAAATCCAACATCTCGCGATTTAAATTTGTTTACATTCAGTCTTAATTAACTCTGACAGCCGTATTTTGGCGGTACATTACTTTCCTTGCAAAAGACGTGCAAGAATATAAATCAGTCATTTTAATTAAAGTGTTAAGACTATAATTTATTTGAGGAAAGGACACCTCCAGTAATTAGTGTGCACCGCACCTCCCTAGTGATTTATGATGAAAAAAGCATTCCAAAAGGAAGAGATGGTCGGACAAATAAAATTCCAACTCGTAGAATTCAGAATGCTTACCGAGCCCATTCGGATTTATTTAAAAAATCTTATTATTGCAGAAAAATCTCAAAGCTGGAAATAGGTATTATGTTAAATGTTTCGTCGAAGAGTGGAAAGTGGCACATCTATATAATAGTGTTATAATCGATATTGTGAAAACAAAACGTGCCAATAAACAGCTGTTAAGACATCTTAACCATAACGTCGCTACTGTATAGAATTAACATCGATTGTATCTCTTCGAGAAGCCTCATACAAAGTTTTGTCAGTTTTAGGGTTATTGAGTGATTACTACACATTCAAAAGATATAATAATATAGTAAATCGAAGGTCGTTATAAACCACGAAAATAAGGAGTAATGCTTACGAGTAGGTATGAATTAGTAAATATCATTGAATCATCTTTACCATGATGACTTAGTTGGTGTAGTTGTGCGGTGGCAATATCGCTTCCTATATTGGCTTGACCGGGAATCGAACCCGGAATCCTTACGTAGTAGGCAGACCACCGGGCCGGGTTGCCAGTGTTATAACTACTTTTATTAAGATTGGGCACTATTGTGAGGCCTTAGCTGTGATCTATCTATGACGTGTTAGGAGCTACTTTACCAGTCCACTGCCCTCACATTGCCATGAAGAATGCGCTGGATCGCGGCGCAAGTGGCACTTCCCACACGGAACAGCCATTCGGCGGATTTATAGGCTTCCAACTGAATGGCCCAGGTGCCAATAATAGCTGGCCGTTCCGACAAACCTAGAGGATTAAAAGTTGCAGTTGTGTTTTTGAAAGTACCAATGCGAATAGTGCGTGTGTTGTTGTAGTTAATGTTTGGCCAGTTTTTGTTACCATTAAAATGTGTGCAGTTACTGTATTTCGCACAGGTATACTTATTTTTTTGTAAACATAATTATTTAAATAGAGTTTAACCATGACTCGAGCGAACAATGTTCCCGGAGCCGAACAATGATCCGTGGTACACCCATTGGACACGTAAACTAGACCTATTATTTTTCTTACTATAAAATTAAATAAAACTATTTTAATATAGTTTAGAATAAAAATTAATCAAAAGATTGATTTAAGATTAGAATTGGGATACCATTATATGCTACAATTTTGACCACAATTTGAAATAATTATGTGTTACATTTTATTTAGCCCAATTTTGTATGATTTATTGGAAATCCATGACTTTATTGCAATGGTATGGCAATGTGTATTGTAGGTACCTTACGTGTAAAAGTTGCAAAGGAGCTTGCATAAAGAAAATAGTACGTATTAAGTATGCCTATGTATTTGAACACTGCTACGATAGTACCTACTCCTTCGAAAGACATTTAGATTTAGCTTTAATTCTAGAAGAAATTATTTCTTCTTTTTTAGATGTGGTTTGCCTCACTATATTCTAAGAAATAAGGTTTGTCATCTTTGACTCGTAGAAAATAATAAAAAATGGTTAACAGATGGAGGACACGCCGTGCCTACTTACAGTTGAGTCATGCGACATGGCGCCGCGACACAGAATGGATTCATAACTGGATCAACGCCGAGACGAAGTCTGCATTTAAATTGATTATTATAATGTTCTCATACAATAAAAGTAAATTGAAATGGAGATAGCATAAAAATTGCTGGTTAAGATTCCAATATAGTTTCTCGTAGAGGAAGAGCATTAACGTTAAATTCTTAGGTTAATATAGGTATCAGTATATAAACTTGAAAAATTTTGTCTCAGGCGGGACTCGAACCCGCATCTTCTCGCCCGCCCGGCATGCGAATTTTTTAAGCATATTCTTACGCTGTGAGCCAGCGTTGTTTCATCAAATGTTAGGAGTTTGCACCCTTAACACCCCGAAAGAAACATCTTTGCAGATGTTTGACAGTCAGTTAAGATGAAACAGCTATTTATATACTTTATTTGATATTTTAGCAACTTAATTGCACTTATACCTAATATCAGTATATAAATTCGAAAAATTTTGTCTCAGGCGGGACTCGAACCCGCATCTCCTCGCATGCCGAGCGAGAAGATGCGGGTTCGAGTCCCACCTGAGACAAAATTTTTCAAGTTTATATACTGATATTATAAGTGCAATTAAGTTGCTAAAATATCAAATAAAGTTAATATAGGTAATCAATGTCTTTCATCATCATTATCCCTTAACCTCTCTGTCTTCTGCTAGACACAGGCCTGTCAACTCAAGAGAAGTTGAATCTAATAAATCCAATTTTTAGCTACCTATTTTTTTTTGTAATTACTTACTTTGACAGGTAACCATAGTTACCAAACGGTGCGTTCATTAATGTTTTTGCAGTTACAATATCCCCTTCATAATGTATTATTTCTCGGGTTTTACAATAATTTGATAAAGGTTCCAAAACGCAATCATCTCTCCATAAATATGAGAGAAGTAAGTACCTTCTTAGTGCCGAGAAATGAAAACGAGGTTTAATATGGGACCGTATGTTCGGAGAAAAGTATTATCCTAAAATAACCGTGCGCAGAATATTTATGTGTAGCCCGTTCTTTTCATCTCAGTTCAAATATACAAGCCTCATAGATATGATAGCATGAAAGAATTACAATTTCAGCAAAACGCGGCACTTCAAACGTTTAATATCAAGGGCACAGGTGTACACAGTAATTTATTTTCTTTTAAGCCGCGACAAATTAAACACTAAAAAGATTTCTTCGGAAAAAAGAAGAAGTTCCAAATTCAAGTTTAGCTAGTTTTAAAAAATATATTTAGTGTTTGACTGTTTACGTTTTTAGATTTTTTTAGTTTGAAGGAGTACCTGGATTAATTTTTTAATTTCAAAACTGAAACCCTACTTCTTGAAGTAAAAAATAGAGTAGACAGGCTTCAAAGTAGGTGCAAAAAGGCATTCAGCATTGTTACTTGCCGATTGATTGATGATTCATTTCTACTGAATGCAAATTTCATACATTTTGATTTTTACCACGCTTTTATTAGCTTGGGTTGTATGTATATTGTATGTATGTAATGGAATCTTTGAGCATAGTTTTCACCTATTTCCAGAAATTTGATTAATTTGAAACTTTACACACGTATCAAGGACCGATGACAATGCAATAATTTAATAACAGTTTCCCAATATCCTAACGGAGGCAGATACTTTTTTTAGGCTTGTTGCATTTTCACCGCATTTACTGCTACTTTTTAGTTCGATTCGCTATAAATGCGTGTTTTTTTTAGTTTTTTTAAACTGTATATAATTTTTTTGGTATTTATTATTTAACTTGATGACAAAATCAAATAGTAACACCATAATTATGATGTCTAAGGAATATTTTCTTTCATTTTTGGTATTTATCCTAAAGTAAATAAATCAAACCACGAGAATATTGGCTTTACCTACATTCTATTAAGTACTTCATCTGTAATTAATTTTATGTAAATATGCTCGTCTAAAAAGTAGGATATTCTCATGTATATTTTTTGCGCAGGAAGATAATTATGCAGCGGTGTTGTTAGGATAGGAATGAGGTGAATCTAGTGCAAAGTCACGAAATGGCAGCTTTTAGCCATTAAATTTTAAACATTAAACAAAAAATAAAGAACATGTAGGTAATTCTAAATGTATTTAATGTTGTACACAATTATATGTTATCTTTGGCAATAAAAATAAGAAGCTATCACAAGACGTAGCCTTAAATAAGAAACAGTTATATACCTATAATTAATAAAGAATACTGTAGATCTTTTATAGTTTTTGCTTTGAACATGATATATAAAATGTTGAAGACTAAATAACACAAAGTTTACTTGCAGGATTAAATATAATTTTATTGAAGTATTAAACAAATATTTAAAATAATTCTTACTAGAATATTATAAAGTTTCTAAAAATATTAATAAAAAACTTATAATAACGTAGATATTTACATGACCGTAATACTTTCTAACAAGTTATTTTAAATAACGGTTTATTTGTAATTTCATTTATCAAATGTCATTTACCCTAATCATTAGATCCCCCACTAAATACTGAGTTTAAAAAACGATATAACGTGATAAAAAAAACAAGACTTAGAAATTAGTTTTATAAGGGATTTTAAATAATTCAGGTATCGCACCACTTCATATTTTTTGCCCTTGTGTAATTTAGTGATAAGTACAACTTATATTGTGATTCAGACTGTAAACAAAAAATAAATCAAATAGGTAAATAGAATATTTTACATTAAAAATAAAACATAAAATTAGTTAGGTAATTTTTTCACAACATTATTGTGATCGGTCTCCGCGTAAAATTATGTCAGCATTTTAGCTATAGTCAAAGGAATTACCAAAAATTTGATATATGTTTTTTCTGACAGATTTCGATTTTAATTGAATTGTCAATAATTTATTTCTTTGGTGTGCAATAAAAAGTATTATATAATTTTTTATCTTGATCTAGATATTTTGTAGCTTAGAATAATAACGCTTAGAACGATAGTTTCACATATAATTTCGCTAAACATTGAAGCCACTTACTTATCTTTGTGTGTGCAAACATCACGTAATTACGTCAGTTGGCACACACATAAGCGTTGATATAATGTTGCAAGTAAAATGTCATTGCACTAAAAAGCGGGGAAATTATTGCAGTGTTCCAATTTTGTCCCACTGGCCTAAAATGAGTCGCTTACTTCACGCTGCATTCGATTTCATACAAAAGTCATGTTTGTGCTACACGGCGACGCAAAATGAGTTTTCTGCGGCTCAGAATATCTTTTGATCAAAAATCACAACTCAAAATACGGTAAAATTAATCATATGACGGTCGTTTGGCCTCAGCTTTATGCAAATTGTTTTCAAAATGTGTCGTGAAATAAATCGTCAGAAAATAATCATTTAAGTTAATAAAAAAAAAACGATCGACTGATTCAAAATCTAATATATAAAATTTTCGTGTCGCGGTGTTTGTTACCAAACTACTCCGAAAAGGCTGGACCGGTTTTCATGAAATTTTGTGTGCCTATCGGGTAGGTCTAAGAATCGTTAATGATTTATCTTTTATGTTTTTTTTTATCCCACGACAAAAAAGTGCAGTGGGCATAGCCACGACGGGACAGCTCCTTTTCTTATAATATTTCACTACACTATATCACCTGCCAATAGGTAGAGGTTTTCATGGATGGTATATGTAAATAGAAACAAGTACGAATTAAATTAGAAATATTTAATAACAGAACTGAAACTATCAGTACGTATTACCTACTTACTTATCAAATGGTACATAATTAATGCCACACAAAAATGTAAAGAAAATAAAAATGAAAAATCTGGGAATTTTGTCCTATACCTGGCAACATTTTCATTGCAATGGCGGCTGTTTTGTTTACATTTTACTTTCTAGTTTTGACGAATGTTTAACTCAGAATTATAAGTTGCAAAACAGTAGTTACGGGTGAAATGTGATCTTCGTATCCCTATAGTTATTGTGAGACGCGTTGTGACATCCTTTCACTGTGCAGTATGCACTTTTTAAATTAAATTACAAGAGCTGTTGATAGTGAGACTTTATAATGACGACTGACGCGACGTCAAACGTACTAAGCCTTAAAAGGCCGACTTGAAACTGCATCAATACGCTAGGGCCTACTAGGGTTCTGAGCGTTATTATTCTAAGTTTTGTAGTTCTATTGTGTATTTTATTTTATAAGAAGTCTCGCAAGGATACAAACACTAATCATATCTATAAATGTTCGGACATTTAAGGAGGCAGCCAGAGTTGCGTCTAGAATACAAAAAATGCACTTTAAATTAAGCTTGCACTTTTTTACGCCAGCATAATATCTTCAACAGTAGCACAGCGTTAGCTAGATACGTATTGTATTACATTATTCTAGATGGAAACACATATTATTTACTATTATTTTAGCTAGCATACAATAGATAAATAGCGTACCAATTTGACCGCTCTCTGAACTCGAAATGATTTTAAGACATGACGTATATATAAATCAGGTTGATTCTGAATAATCTCTATCACAGACATCTCCAATAAAGTTAAGATTTATGTTTTACTTACACAAATCATTTGACTGTCGTAGTGTAGCGGTATGAAGGTCAAAAAGACACAATTCAAAATTATGTACATTTCAAATAATTATCATCTGTATTGTAATTTAAACAGCGGAATGTCTTCCTGTGATGATCCCAGTGGTTTTATTGTACTCGAACTCTTTGTGCCTATTGTCGGGAGCAGTCTCTACTTCACGGTTGTCGTTCAAAAGTCCTTTTTTGTCGCTGAAATCAATGGAGGTCTCGTCATTTTTCAGATAATCTTTGAAGTTTTTGGATTTTTGTTCTCTGTGAAAGTACCTACTCGGAAAGATGAGTGGAGTTTGAAATAAGTTAAGTTAAAAAATATAAAGGTAGGTATTTCGTTAGCAAATAACAGTTCGTTTTTATAGTATGTCAAATTTGCAATGAATTTTGTTTGAAAAATATTTAAAAGATTAAATTTTGTTGATATTTGTTTTAAGTTCATATCAAATGTAGGCATTTTTAGGTACAAGTATTGTTGACTGTAACAATTATGTTTTATTACAACTAACTTTTTCCTGCGACTTCGTCCGTGTGAAATAATTATCTTGGGTAGCCTAAATCCTTACCTACATAAATTAAAGTAAATTTAATTCTGGCAGTAGCATTTAAAAAGTACCTAAATACAAAAAGTTCTTGATTTTGCAAACTATTATGAAGGTTCTGGATGGCTCTAAAATAACTCTAACAAAAACGTTTCTTCTAAACTGACAAAGGATGTACAGATTATTTTTCTGAGAGGGAGTTTTCTTACAAACAACAAGAGCAGACTGAATCAATTTATATTTTTTACTAGCTTTTGCCCGCGGCTTCGATTGCGTTTAATTCAGGGTAACAATGAAATTTCACCCCCTCTTTTAAGAGCTTTCCAAAAAAAATGATGCACGATTTTTTTGTTAGTCACAAATGGACGCATACCAATTTTTAACTTTCTAACTTGAAAATTGCGGTGTGCTCCATACAAACTTCCACCTCCCCCATTTTAGGGAAATGGGGAGTTAGAAATAGACATCAAGTAGCCTATGACACTCACTCTCCATCCCTTCAATTATCTCCACTTAAAAAATTAACGTTAATTCGTCGCTCCGTTTGCGGTGAAGGACGGACAAACAAACAGACATACACACTTTCCCATTTATTATAATATTAGTTTTGAAGTATGGATGATAACAGATATCTTTCTTTAACCTTACCGAGTTTGTAAGTTCTCCTCTGCCTTGTTCTTCTTCTTTTTCTTGATACAGCAGCTGGCAATTATACCTTGCTTCATCCACATCAGTAGTAAAAGGTCCAATAGCAACAAACATATGAATACTATCACCACTGATATGCCTATAATGGCACCCGCGGACAGAAGTGAAGCTGCAGATGCAATTTCCACTAAAAACAAAGGATAATTTAATGAGATTTTCTATGAAAAATATAGTGTTTGTGGTTTCTGACCCGACTATCTATATATCTATCTATCTATCTAACTTCATACCATTGATATTTTATTAGATCTGGTTGTGGTCGGGTCAGGAGCCGTGATCCCCAGCCCGAACATAATCGTACTCCTATTACTCGAAAAGTACAAGGCACAAATTCCTGGGATAAGTAGCACAATAATACACAATTTAAATTACCATTTTGTGCCAAAGTAAAAACTCCGTTCCATGCCGTGGTCGGGTCAGAAATCTCAACACAAAATATACGATTCGTTAAAGAAACATGTAAAATTACCAGGAGGAAAAGATTTTCAAACTGTTTTTTTTAATAACTAATCATCTTCGACCTGTATTTTCAATTTCCATTAGCATAACTAATTACTTAAGTTTAAAAACATTATGAAAAGCTAGTTCATCTGAACTGATTGTTAAATATTTGAACAAATATTAATCATAAAATTCCGTTGGCTGACAGCTTAAAACCTTTAAGAAATTCGTCGATACAAGCAAATACTTGGTAGTTTAGATTATAGCAATAGCTCTGATAGCGGAAGGTTTTAAGTTCGAGTCCTATCTTAGGCAGGTGAAACTCATATTCAAGGAATATAACATAAACGTAACCTTTGATATGAGACCTATTTTGGCAATACCAGGTACTACGTAGTATCAAAGCTAAAGTGACTTACCTGACATTAATACTGTTAAATTGGCCGGTTCAGAATCACCAATATAACTGTGCGCTTTTACTTGTATTGTATATGTGGTGTTGTAGTTCAATAATCGGATATCTATTTTCAATTCTGAAGTCGCTTCTATCCTTTCTTCAATACACAAATCTTCATCATCCACCTAAAAGTAACAATTTATGGTATTTACTTTTTGAAATCCTTATAATAAGGTCTATTTGATTAAAAATACGTATCTAAAGTTATCTAGAATAATTTATCTTTTTTAGAATATGTGTCTTCTTAATTTGTACTCAATTTTTCAGAATAAATATATAACAAAATCACTGCTTGCCTGTTTATTGAAAAACATCTACAGAAATACCTCGCTGATAATAATCGATTATATTGTCAGCGAGGTAATTCTGCAGTACTTGATTTTTAACCATAAAAAAAAAAAATTTTGCGAACACATTGTTCTACTTAGAAAATTCAAATTCATGAAACATCATCTTGTATAGTACTTGGTATATTGGTTTTGTTCTCAATAGACTAATATGCTAAGTACTGAAGAAGATGGTCTAAAATATTGTAAGTATCCAGCAGAATCACGTAAAATTTATTGCGGGGTGAACTTGGCCAGAGCAAAGACAATTCACATATTTTATTAACGCCTGAATAAAATTAAAAGTGTAACTCAGACTCGGGAAAGAATAATCGAGTCTCATTAGTCACCGTACAATCAAGTTATCCAACTAACACGAAGTTTTGGTCGCTCGCAGACCGCATTGCAGCGAGGCATTGCGGTCTGCGGTCAAACTACCCATATCTACCAATGACTGTTGAAATAAACTTAAATCACAGTGCTACTCGCGTTGAATTAATTAGCTCGTGGAATCTATAGACATACATGTGATAAGTATCCCACGCAATAGATCACTAAACATATTTTATGTGAAACTCTCCCGGTTAGTTTGAAACGTAGAATATTTTATCAAAAGGCCAAATTCCTCATTGTTTGAATGGTTTGAGTTAGTTATTGATTTTGGATATCAAATTTCTGACTTCATCATAGTATTTAATGCATAAGTTGTTGGCTGGTTTCGGTTTGTTATTCCACTTACCTAACACATAAGAGTATTTCTGATTTATATTCTGCTTTATTTAAAAAATATAAGGTACTTGATACAAATAAGGCCTACCTAATTTTAAATGCTTGTATTGCAATAAATATTAAGGTTAATAAATAAAAACAAGGTTAATTAACTTCTTTTATTCTTTAATTTTAGCAATCTAACAAAAAATAACACAATTTTTAACTAAATCTAATCAAAATAATCAAATTTCGAAACCACTGATTTTGGCTTTAATATATCGCCTACACATATTAAGGCCTATATAACTCAAAGGCCTCTAGGCCTTAAAATTGAGGTTATATAAAACAAAATTCAGTCTCATAACATTAAACACGTCGATTTCTTTGCGGTATCAAAAGTTGAACATACAAATTAAACAAAAATATGCTGTAAATCTCTAGCCAGACTTAGATTTCACTTATTAAGAATTACACATAAATTATCAATAAAATTAAATATTCATAATAACAAAGTAACGATTCCTTACATATTTTATCAAAAAAATAATCAAAAACAAACATTTTTCTTTTTTTGTATTGGCCTTATTAAAACACTGTGTTCGAATAAGGCCTACACAAAAAACGTTATAAATAATCAGTTGAGGAACTTAATAATCAATTCTCATAAATTAAATGAGATCTCAATTTTCATTGCAATCAGGGCATAAAAATGCTTCTGAATCATCTTTGGTTATTCCTATGCAATCTTCATGATACCACCTAAAGCAGTCTTTGCATGGTCGCATATCTGCTATTTTGTCTTCGAGACAGGCATGACAGTACCAGCTTTCATTCTCCTTTCCTTTAGAATTATAAACGGCTTTTTTGTTTTCTTTAATATTAGTCTTTTTAGTTTTTTTATTGGTTTTGTTTTTTGATCCTTTTTTTACAGGTTTTGTAATTTTTTTCGATACTGTTTTCTTTTTCTTTTCATTCTTATTAAATAAATCTTTTGTCACTCTTTGACCCATGTAGTTTAATGCTTTTTTTCGTGGTCGAGTTTTAATTTGTCCGTAATCAGGTGTTGGCATGAGTTTCTGAAAAGAAGATTTTGATTTTGAACTTAATTGTCCTAAAGGAATATTATCTTCATCTGATGGATCTTGATCCAGAGATAAATTTTTTGGGCTTGTAGAGATACGCTGATAGTCTATTCCTGAATGTTGAGGCAGAGTCTCGTTTTTTGAGCTTTCATTCACTGGGTCAGTTGCTAAATGCTGAGGTAGAGACACATTTTTGAAGATTTCATATACAGGATCTATTGCTAAATTCTGACGTAGTTGCAGACACATGTTTTTGGGATTTTCATTCAACAGGCATATTTTTGAACGCTGAGGCAGACACACGATTTTGGAGCTTACACTCTCCGAACTGGTATCTGAACTGGAAGAAGAATATATTCTTAAACGACGAGCTGGCATTCTCATTTTTGTCATAATTTCAGATTTCCAGGATTCGTCATCGTCAGTTTTCTTGCGTGGTTCATCCAAGTCAGAATCACTATAATCTACAAGATGGCGAGCATTGAATAAACCACTAGGTCCAGGCTGATTTTCATCATTTTCTCGACCCCTAATACTAGCATTTGTTGGCGTGTGACAAGTAGAAGAATAATTTTGCAGTACTCGAATATCTGGTGTAGCAGGTGTTGTGGGCAAAGATTCTGCCGAAATCAAATTTCGAAGTTGTTGTAAGGTGGCAATCGGCGACGAGCAGTGAGAATCGTCGTCAGTGTCTGTAGCAGTGTCAGAATGTGTCTGTAAAATAGGTTCTTGTGATGGCTGTACAGATTGTTCATTGTCATTAGGCAGTATGGAATTAATTGAACGTTCGGTTAGAATGGATGGAGCAAATGCAGTATCTGGTATTGCATTAGGGTTCAATGGGTAAAGGCCAGTAGCCCTGAACCCACTCAAAATGTTTGTAGATGTCATACTCTTGCACCATACTCGTGTTAAAATTTTGTTAAAATTTCGTTTTGAGATTGTTTTTGCATGATTTTCATAAAGATATTCTAAAACTTCTTGGTCCCAAAAAGTTTCAAATGGCTTGAAACAAGACTTATCCATGGGCTGAAGCTCATGCGTTGTGTTTGACGGCAAGCAGTAAAGCACTATATCATTTCTTTCCGCTTCCTCAGCGATGCGGAAATCCAGATGACTTTTTGCGCCGTCAAAAATGAGCAGACATTTACCGTACGTCTTAAATTTAGCCAAGTGTTTAATGAAGATGACAAATAATTCTGTCGTCATGCTGCCTTTTGGAGCCATATGGACAATTGATCCTGGAGGTAAATTGTCCTCGAACTCCGGCTTCTTCCTTTTTCCTTTAAATAAAATCATAGGCGGTATAGGATTTCCAAATGCATTAGCGCAACCAACAACAGTTACGTTTTCTCCATGTTCTGCTACTTGCATATGCACTCTTTTTGCACCTTTCTGTGAGACCACTGTTTGTTGATGATGCAGAGTAAGCCTACACCCTTTTTCATCCATATTATAAATTCTTTCCGGTTGGCCAAATAGATCTAGTTCATCGTAGAGTTTTCTAATTTGTTCGAAATGGTGGGACACAATTGGTTTATTAAGCTTTTGGGCTCGGGCTGGATTTAAAAATTGTGCCTTGCGCTTTGCTAATTCCGGATTTCTTTTAAAAAATAATCGCAGCCATCCTTTTCCAGCGAGTCCTGTTTTGTTGTTGAAATTATGAGGTATATCAAATTTCTGACAAAAAGCAAATGCCTGAATTCTAATCATTTTTGGCGTCATAGGTATGCCTAGGTCAGAAAATCTTATGATACGTCTGACGAAATCTTTCTCTTGCCATTTTCTAAGTGGTTTCTAAGGGTTCTTCGCGGAATGCCATATTTTTTCGAAGCTTTGTAAGTTGACAATCCATTACGTACCGCACAAACTGCCGCTGATAAGCTGTTTTCTGTCCACGTAGCTCGTTTCTGTTTTAAAGAAGACATTGGATGATGTTGTTAGATGTTACACATATCTGTAATGAATGAAAAATAAATAAATAATAAGTATGTCTATCCGTTATCCTAGTCGCCAAAACAAAATCTGGAGCTTAGTTTGGGGCTAGGTAATTGGTGTAATTGATGGAAATTAAAAATAACAACAATCCTATAGATAGATACATTTTATAACCTTGATCTTTGAATAAGGTGGGTGTATCATGGAAGGCATGCTTCTTGTAAGGCCAATCATCCTAAAATGGCAGGTTTTCAATTCATTGACATTTTTAGAGTTTGGCGTTTTAAACTCATCTGCCATTTGACTAAAACGTTTAATAAGTGGAAAACTATAGAATACGATTTATAAGAAAAAAAAAATTTTTTTTCTCAGGTTAAGTTAAGTTAAGGACGTTACCTATTATTTTTTCAAATAAGTAGGTAAATAACAAGTTGTTTTATTTTCTCGGGAGACGTGAATAATAAATCATCTAATGTTTTTGCTTGTTTTGTCTATGAATTCATTAAATCGACAACATAATAACGCTAAAGTAGCCCAGTTTGTACATTTTATTAAATACAATACAACCTACCTACATTTACGAATAATGAAATTAAAAGCTAAAGTAGAGAAGAAGTAACTTAGTTTAGGATAATTTAATGTATAAATAACACTAAGTAAGTAGTTACCAATATAAGTAAGTAGCGGGATTCTCATTAAAGCCTATGGTCACCAATATGGCCTACCATGCTGAATTAAGGCCTAGGCCTTATTCGATATCACGCTCCAGTTGTCTTTAAAAAATTACAAATAATGCATCTATAACCAGTAGAACAAATAAAGGTAATATATAGCCAATAATAAATATTTAGAAACGATTACTAAGAAAAGCTTAATCTAAAACGGCGTAATTTTAACCGAAAACTTACCACGAAATCGCCAGATTTTTATAAAGGAGTACGATATCACCCACCACCTTTGAAAGACGCGTGCCAACTGGCGCGGGGATCGCGGAGCGGGACGCTCTTGCACTCGACCGGGTTATAAGACGTGTGAGTACATGTCCTTGAAGTATTTTCCCGGTTGGATTTATTTATCTGTGTTTTCTGATGTATAGGCCGTATTAGAACGTAGGCCTTATTTGTATCAAGTACCTTATATATATATTGTATTTGTTTTAGTACCTACTATATTAAACTACCTACACTTAATGTTTGTCAATTTTTAAAACTTATACCATAGTCCCACTAAAAATGGTGGAATTTATTTCATCCATTCAATAGTGAAAATGAAAATCGATTTTCTTTTCGATTGCACAACCCATCCTTTCCATCATCACTTATGGTACGATTAGCAATGAAAGTCTTACCTGACAATATGTTACGGTGTAGTAATCAACAGAAGCCCCATTGCCTTCAGCTGGATACCATCCAATTGTTTGATCCGTATCAGTTATATTGACCAGCTCGCCGTCTGACATCGTTTGCCATTCTGGTGGACTTGGGATCGTCCTAAAATTATAAAGAAATTATAGTTAATCCCTCGATAGTGAGTTATTCCAGACACAATTGAAATCAATTGTTATCGCGACACGCGCGTGCCTCCTGGGGGTTGAGGGATTAAGCCCTTGTTTAAAGTCCATTATATAAATTTATCATTCAATCGTCTACTTTCGGCTGTCTGAAGCAGCCTTATAAAAGTGAACAACCTTTTCAAAAAAATAACGATTACAGCATTTGGGAGTAGATGAGAAGAGAATTCACAGGATCATGAAAGTTTTAAATATTATTTCAGGTCCGTTTTTAAAATAAAAAGTTACCGCGGCTGGTATGAGAGGAGATGCGGGTTCGAGTCCCACCTGATGTCATCATGTCTCAGGTATATTATACTGGAAAGTTTATTTACTGGTCCAACCATTAAAGTGCAAAATAAGGGGATTCTACATTTATGTTTCGATGAGAAAACATCTAAATCAATGTTAAGCAATGGTGAAGGTATATACAGTAAGTTCCACTTTTTCTATCAGCATAAAATTGCACGTTTTATTTATATAGGTTTCTTTGTATTCCGTTTCAAGGTTAGGGAAGGTCCAAAAATAAAGTAATTCTACCTGAGGCAGACCATTTTTTCATCTGTTTACTGAACTATGCAACGGTAAATCCCTTGGTGTTGTAATGCTTAAAGGAGACAATTTTTTTTAGTATGGCGAATGGGCCCACTAAAAAATTGAGACGTATAGTAATGAAACATAATATATCAAATTGTTCCTTATAATGTCTAGAAAACATTAGCAATATTAGTATTTCTTTATCTAACGGTAATATTCAGAAAATAATCCTAACTAAATGACATAACCTAAAAACTTCTTACAAGTTTTATTTGATTATTTGCATACAAAATGCTATTTATATCAAAGATATACATGTCTTAGCTAGGAATCGAACCCACAGGCCTTAGCTGACTAAGGTTAATCATATTTTTTCAAGTTTAAAAAAATATAGCTATATTCTAAATAGAGGTTAGAAGGTTCATTGTGATTTGTGATCAATAACAAACAATAATATTATGTACCTACAGTTTAACCACTTAAACTTGAAGAAGGAGAAGTATAAAAATAAAACCACCGATAAATCAAACCAAAATACGTTTATTCCTGAGAATCATCATTTTCGGAATCGTCTCTCAGTAGCAGTACTTTCTCGTCTAAGAAAGATGTAGGTATTTTGACCGAGGTAGCGTGCTTAAGATAAAAGCCACACAATGGACATCACATATGCACAACAACCGATAGTGCGTCTGCAGTATCACTATAAGTTGAAATCCCACTGCACACTGATACAACGGTTCAGAGGAAAGGAGCTGTACTTGATACCATTTTCTTCTTTTTTTCGTTAAAAATAAGGAAAAATCCTGGAACATAAACACTCAGTTCGAAACAAACGGAAGGTATAATGTCAGTGATAACTATCAAACGTCAAAACGGAATTGCGTTCCTTTCCACGGCTTTACTGAATGAACATTTTAGCAAAAGTGTTATAAAAATTGAATTAAAACATTTTTTACGGAAGAACTTCCGCGATCATGGCGCTTGCAACAGTGCCGAAATATCGGAAACTCATAAAAAACAAGGTACATGGTAGAAATCTCGAAATAACTAACTCTTACGATAGTGACCATGAAAGTTTAAAACAGTATATTTTTTACTGAGTTTCCAATTACTTAGAATAAATAAAAGTTCTTAGATAAAATGTGGTCTAAACATTATCTCCTAATTAAAATGGTTGATTTTGTTCTTATAACAACCTTGTAGTTTACACGAATTGTAAGACCTTGACACAATAAGTTATTCTATGCCTTGACTCTAAAATGGAGGAATGTTATAAAAAAAGTCAATACAACGCATTTTTAAATTGATTTTATGATTCCGGTTTCATTTAAACACGATCTTTTGTCTAATTGTCTAAAAAAATAAGTTATTATTTTAGGATACAATGACATTATACGGTACCGTTGCTACTGGGCCCAAAAAATATTGTCTCCTTTGTTGCTAAGCCGTATAGAAACAGATGTACTTAGAGGATTATGCCTTACTTTTTTCAATTTAACAAATATTGAGATTAAAGAAAATGCTAAGTATATTTAACATTTAAGCGTTGTAAAAAAATAAATGTGTAACATCCGGTTTCTATTATTTAAACGCAATTTTCCATATGACACTTTTATAAATATTTACGTCCAAGTGAGTCGGCTAAAACACATCTATGTACCAGTTGTAAACAACTGAACATGTCACATCCGGTTTTCAGTGTTTAATGAAATAAAACACTCCATCAAATCTCCGTTCTGCCAATGTTTATTCTTAGTAGATAGCCTTTCAAAATTACCTAAGAAAAGGCGTTTTCCTTTTATTATTTAAGAAAACAAGGGTCACGCAGCCAAATTTCTTTTATTAAAGTAAAATAAAATTATTTCAGAATAAATTATAGTTCTTCAAATCCATTCATCTAATCTAAATTTGTGAATTTATAGTCAAGTAAAATTATAGTTGAGGAATATAAATAACTGGCCAAGTGCGAGTCGGACTCGCGCACGAAGGGTTCCGTATCAAAAAGACCAAAAAAAACGGGTCTGTGGTATGGGAGCCACCCTTATATATTTATTTTATTTTGTTTTTAGTATTTGTTGTTATTGCGGTAACAGAAATACACAATTTGTGAAAATTTTAACTGTCTATCTATTGCGGCTCTTGAGATACAGCCTGGTGACAGAGCGAAGGACAGACGGACAGACGGACAGACAGCGAAGTCTTAGTAAAGTCGGGACCCCCGTTTTTACCCTTTGGGTACGGAACCCTATAAAGAGTTATTGGTATACATCCTTTCATACTAATGGCATTGCCATCATCCAACTTACGGTTCAAGGGTCCAAAAGTCCGTCATCCATGACCATGGGCCTTTACCAACTTCGTTCAAAGCTGCAAATCTTATGAAGTACGTTGTATTTGGATCTAAGTTCTCTATTGTAAACGGTCTGTCTGTAGCCCATGTTCTGTTCATGTGGATGTCTGTGACGTTAGCATTTGAATATTTGTCATACTCAGCAGTGTAGCCAAGAATGGCTGGACCTTCAACAGTATCAGGGCCTTCAATATTGAAGGTTACAAATGTTTGGCCTAGTGTTAGTATTGTTGTCTGAAAGATAAATAAAAAAAAAATTAAGGTTAATTTTGTGTTATTAGTGTGTAGTGGTCGAAATCATAGGCCTATCGTGGTTAGTGAATTCGAATCGAAGTGACCTATGGAGTATTGGAAGTGTTTGTATTAATTTATACCGCTATATCTACGGTGATAGTAAACATTGTGAAGAAAATTGCACATTCTGTAGCAGCTGTGTGTATCGCCAATACCAAAAAAGTCAGTTTCCTTTGCCTAACGGCGTTATCTGTATCAGATTTGTATTTAATTCGTGTTTGATAAGTTAAAAAACAGACTGAAAATGTATATGCCGACTTATACGTATTTTATTCTTATTAGAGACGATTGTAATATACCTGTATCATTTTCGTTGATATATGAGGTTTTTATTGCTACCATTTCAACTGGCTTTTGATCTTTCGAAGCGACACGAAATGAGAATTTTGGAATTGAAACCACAAACACGAACGTCTATGTAGTAGTTAAAATTACCAAACAGGATCATAAGCACTACTTTGTAACGCGAAACCCGTATATATATATACGTATATACTTGTCTCTTACCAATACTCTGAGACATTTGGCATGAGTAAAACTGATGGATTAAGTCGAACATTGTGTTGCGGAGGAAGTCTACAGAAAGTCAAATGAATCGGATTCTACTAAGTGCGCAAACATTTCATTTCATAGGTAGGTTTGGTTTCATAGGTAATAACTAAGTTTGTCATGTTTAAGACTAAGACATCGTCAAGATGATCTTGGCAACAAATCAAATGCTGAATAAATTACATGTTAATAAAATTACTCACGTTCTTGATCAAATCAGGAACAAACCCTTCTTTGAAGGTGATGATTTTTATGCTCTCACCTAAAGGATTAATGGCTTTACATTCATACACTCCAAATGGAAATGGGTCCGCGGATACATTTACGTTTATGTATGTATCGCCATTTTGGTTTATTGGTTCTAGGAGTTTGTTGATTTCCACTTGCTCTGTTGTCGGTATTTCATTTCCTTGATATCTGTGGGATTACATTATTATAACTCAATTAATGCCACAAGCAATAGAATAAATATTAGAGTCTTCAAGAATAGTACTTTCCCTCGTATAGGTATGGTATATTTTCAGTTATGAGATGACACAATATCAATATAACAATATACAATCAATATAAAATAACCGGCTAAGTGTGAGTCGGACTCGCGCACGAAGGGTTCCGTACCAAAAAGGCCAAAAAAACGAGTTTGTTGTATGGGAGCCCCCCTTAATTATTTATTTTATTTTGTTTTTATTATTTGTTGTTAATGCGGCAACAGAAATACATAATTTGTGAAAATTTCAACTGTCTAGCTGTCGCGGCTCTTGAGATACAGCCTGGTGACAGAGCGACGGACAGACGGACAGACGGCCAGACAGCGAAGTCTTAGTAATAGGGTCCTGTTTTTACCCTTTCGGTACGGAACCCTAAAAATAGCGAATGACACAATATCAATATAACGTAAACATTTTTGATTTATGTCACTATTTTTACGCGATCTACTGCTTCAGTTGAACTTAGTTTGAATTAATATTGAAATATTATGTTTAATTAAGTGAAAACATATCAATTTATAGATATTCAGGAAAAGTAACTTTTTTTAGAGTGTTTACTTTGGTGTTCTCTCAAACTAGGGAAAATTTAGCTCAATATTATTATGCTACCACCGTCTGATATTACAAATATTTAGATTCTAGTAATACCAGTATGATGCTTATTCCTATGTTTTATTAATTGAAGTCTTAATTGCTTTAGACAGATGTATTGAAGCATCATAATCAAGAAGTTAAATTTATACCTCCACGTCAAAATTGAAGGCGGGTTGCTCTCATGTTCACAGCTTAAGTTGACCTCGCGTCCCCGCCAGCCCCATACCACCTCTGCCACCGTCTCAAAATGTGGTTTGAACTCCACTGACAGAAACATCAGCCGCGTTTCGAAGTCCACTAAAAGCAAATTATTCTAATATCAGTCACAACATTTTTGAGTAAATCTCGTATCTCTTATAACATATTTGCATGACTTGATCCATTATCAATAACAGACAAAACCAAAGACTATAGAAATGTTTTGTTTTGTCCGGTAATTGCATTAAAATAAATATAGTAGGCCATTGTCCTGACAGAACTAAAATTACCTTCATTGCTAGCATTACAGGCGTAGATTCCCATATGAGTTCTGTCAACTTTGATAAATTCCAAATTCTGAATTACATCATTGTCGTATAATTCACTGTCAATCAACAAAATACTGTAAATACATTACACAAAGTAGCAAAGTTAGGTCAGACATATGCCAGGAGAACAAATAAATATTCCTTAAAGTAGACTACAGGAAAATGCATCTTGTGTAACACAGATTTTTTTCAGTAACTTATGTAGTAAGTACTAGGTTAAAGTGACTTAAAGACAATCAGATAAGATTACTTTTCCATTAAGAATATTAATGTAGACTAGTTCGAGCAACATTATGCACTTAGTTGGTTTGGTAAAACCTATTCTAAGGGTAAAACATACTTCAAGTCCGGATCCTTGTCAACAAATATGATGGAGATGTTGGGAGCTGGCCTTCCTTCCGCATTGCAAACCAGCTGCACCGTAGATCTTTCCTTAGCAGTTATGTTCTCAAATGAGGTGATGCTTGGTGGAACCAATACCTGTTCACAAAGGAAAAAAGTTACAACATGCAATGTTCTGGTAAACTCAGCTAAAGGAAACTGTACAAGGTTTAAAAGATATTTGTTATATTTCATTGGTGGAATTAATGGAGATAATAAAATAGGATCTAAAATAAAACGTAGACAGACAAATCGTTTTCTTAAAAATAAACTTAGGTGTGGTAAACGAACTTCTAAGATCAATATCAAACTGCGAACGACAATATGCCTGAAAACCGTTGCGTTTAGGGCAAACTCCTTCTTTTGAAATGGCCATCAAATAAATTTTACACAAAACACCGCTTTAGTTTTAAAAAATCATTCGTTCCTATTTTTCTGTGAAAAGAGTATCCTAAAATCCGGAATCCTGGCTTTGAATTAGTTTATTTTTTCGTTTGGAACGCCATTTATTTTTGGTTTTCGCATGACTGATCCATACACGTGGGAAATCATAAAAGGTTTGCAGAGATGTACCGATGCAAAATTTCGATCAATATTTTTTTTATTTGTATCTAAAACATTATTGGCAACCTGTTTTACCAAATGCAAATAAAATTGATAAAAACTAGCTAAAATTGACTCACTAGCTAATGTGTGATTGGTTTTACGAATCAAATCAAATGTGTTTGTTTGTTGAACCGTTTTTTTTGGTTAACAGACAGAACTTACAAACAATTATTAATCTTATATCGATTTGGTATTTCCTTTTGATGCAACTACATACCTGAATGTTAATAGTTTTGGAAACCACCCCAGCGTTGCTCTGCGCAATACATTCGTAGGTGCCATGATCTTCAGATATGATGCTCTTAAAAACAATTGCATTGGTGTGCTGCTCCCACCGTGGCTTTTCTGAAGGTGGCTATAAAACACTTTCACTTAATTTTACTTAATGTTAAATATTAATGAAATATAAATATATTCCCGATAAAAATTTCTGGAAGAAGTTTAATTATTGTGCGCTTTGTTATTTACATAACATCATCTAGCCGCTTCCCGCGACCTTCGCCAGATCGTCGGTCAACATGATGTGGTGCCTGCTCAGAGAACGTCATCCGGTGTGTGAACGCAATTCTAGAACCTTTCCTCCTAAACGGCCATCAGTTTTTCTTACTAAGTGTCCCACACACTGCCACTGAAGTTACGCAATTTTTCAAGCGATATCGACTAGATTATTTTTCTTACCGATTTCCTCATTTCGGATTCTATCACGCAGGGAAATATCAATAAAATTTCTCTCTGCCGCTGTACGATTTGAGATTTCTTATGAGAGCTATTTAGGGTGCCTAACACGTTTCAGTTTCATAGGTTATCATTGGCAACACACAATGGTCAAATAACTTCAAGTAATGTTAAATAGGAGAAAACGATTGGGACAGGTATTGTGTAATTTGTGAGTCAAAAATATTTGACAAAGAAATTCGTTATGTTGGAGGCACATAGGACAGTTATAATTTTACGTAACTAACGTACGCAAATTATTTTTATCAGCAGATTTAAGAAACATTTGATTTTCAAGCTTCTTATTCAGTAAATAATAATGCCATAAAAGCCGCTTTTGCTGTGTTAAAACATTGTAACGCTGAACAATGCATTGCAATTATATTGCCCATTAACCCAAAAACACGAGAGCAGAATTAAATGTCATGAGTCACAATGATTTTACACTATTTATTTTACTTCACAACTGCAACGCAAATATTCGACACAGACCTCATTAATGGTGTTGACATCAATATGATTATTAAGATTCAACTCTTCGATATGATAATATATGATCCACGCTCATAAGCATAATATAGTACCTACATAAATAAACTTTGTTCGATAACCAAGGATATTAAAGACTAAGTAATATCGCAATAAGATTGAAGTAATATTGTAATAAGAGATCATAGTAAACTTTTAAATATGAAAATAGTTGTAAGTTAACATGTATAAGGTATTATTTACATTACAGATTTTATATGAAATCGTTTTAAAATAATGTTTTCCTTTAAGTCTCGTTTACCATAGCTGTGGCATAACCAAAAAACAAAAGTATTTTCTAGCTCTCGAATAGATCATCAGAGCGCCAAACCATAATAAACAAATAAAAAATATTGGCGAGGCGGGGCGTGGCTATTAAGGCAGAATCCTATGGATGGGCTGAACTTATAAAGGCTAAAGATGTTATATTATATTTTCTTACCTCATTGACTTTCTTCCATATGTATTCAGGGTGAGGCGTGCCCTCCGCCAGACACTCAAGTACTAGTCGATCGTTGACTGTTACTGTTTCTTCTGGTATTGCCCGGATTTTTTCTATAACTGGCATCGTTATTATCTACAATTTAACTTATAAATAATTTTATAAGTTCGAAGTTTATTAATATATACGTTTAACTATAGTTTTATCAGTTTGTAGACCAGACCGGAAATCTAACATAGGTTTGGAATGAAAAGGCGATCTCAATTCAATGCGTAGTTTTTAGTGTAAAAATAAAAGTATCATTTCAATATTTGATAAGTAAATTCATAAAATTTAGTTTATGCTACATTTTATGTTTTCACGTTTCAAATATTGAAGCACGGTTTAACGGTTTTACAAATAAATCCAAACAAGCAATCAGCGGCCTATTCAAAGTTGGTGGCTTAAATCATGTTTTTCATTGATCAGATTATATGTAAAAAAAAGGTTGTTGACCCTTACTTCTACGTGAATATTCGTGTCCACTTCATCAAACGTTTCTTTTTCCAACACGGTGCAACTGTACGTGCCTTTGTCCTCTTCCTCTACATTGTTTATGTAAAGTCCTTCAGGTGCAATTGAATATTTTTCATTCGGCGTTATCTAAAATGTAAATAAGTCTATGGGGTTTACCCGAAAGGTAAAGGTGCTCCTTCACCGGGAGCGTGTAATGTAACGTTGCAGACTCGAGCATTGCAACAGTGAAGGAGTAGAACCGAGCGTTACAATGCGCACTTTGTAATAATACAAAATGTGTTTACATCAGTGAAGGAGGAAAACCGAGCATTACAATGCCCACCTTGTGTAATGATATGATACAATGTGTAATATCACAGGGTAACCGTCACATACTTAAAAAAATATTTCCAAATTATCACAACAGGTGGTGATACTGGTATCTATTTACTATTGATGTTGCCGCACTCAGCACAATGACCGCTTCGTCTGACATTATGGAAACAACTAGATCAGTTTCGCAAATTTAACTAAATGTTACTACATTACACGTGAACGCTCGTCGGTCAGGGAGGTAGTATTGTAATGTAATGCTCAATGTCGCATCTGTAATGTTACATTACACACGAATGCTTAGCTGCAGCACTTAATACGAGTACTTTAGTTTTGAAATGTTTCATTGACATGCAAAATTGGCAAATAAATAAAATAAATACCTTTATTAATCTATCCCCCACATCTTTGTGCCAGCTAACAATATGACTAGAGCCAGGTTCTGCGTGTACCTCACATCGAATTAGAGATCTGTTCCCCAGAAGAATAAATTGGTTTACTGGAGGGTTTATCGTGATTGGATCTGTAGGACAAGATATTTTAACATTACGACAATGTCTTCAAACCTTTTCAGGTCAGAAGTTGTTTTAGGTTGGACAGGGTCAAAATACAATTGATATTTAGTAATTTAGTTATAATATTATTTTTGTATTCTTACCATCGACTTACAGCAAAGCTAAACAATAACCCAATTTGTTTTCAACGTTATTAAAGGTTTGATAATATAATAAATTATATTTATTTCATGATCGTAAAATACGCCAGTCATAGCACTTATTATTGTTCCCAGTACCAGGGTTGAGTTTTGTTCAGAATCAGAAATCCTGAGAAATTGGAGATTGGATTGGAGAAATTGAAATCAAACTACCTATAAGTTACAATGATTAAAATATATAGATAAAGAATTTCCTAGTATAGATTTCGAAAAACAGAATAGGCACTTAGAGTTATTGTTTAAATTGGAGTAACTTTTCTTTGTTTTAAAATACATAAGTACCATAAGCTGTGATGTGATAAGTCTGGTTGTACACATTTCCTTCGAAGTTTGTTTGGCACTTGTAAATCCCTGATACTTTTTTGCTCATGTAAGGGATGTGTAAGCTGACGCTGTTGCTCTGCTTCTCCGTATACACACTATCTTCTGTACCTGGTCTTATGAAAACAGTATTAGATTAACAGCAAATCAAGAACGGTAAGTAAAACAGAGATAATTTAAAATCCAAAAATGAGGATTATCTTTGTTTACCTATATTTTAATAAATCTGTATGTAACTTAATTTTATTGTATAAAGAAGTACGAAGATCAAAAACCTGCACAGTAAAGTCATTTGGCGGGCTAATTAAAGTACTAAATTAGTAAAATATAAGGCAAAAATAAAAAAAACTGATTTATTGCAGCAAGTAGGTCCCAGGAGACGTTTTTACTCGTCCTAATATAGGTAGTACATATAAAAAACCTTCTACTGCTTTTGGACAATTGTGGGCTAGCGCACTGCAGAGGCAGCGCAAGATACTTACCCTGTCGCTATTTTCAGCCTCTTTTTAAATAGGTATGTTACAAGAGAATACATAAAGGTGCAAGCTTGGTAAAGTAACTAAGTCTTTTTTTATTAAAACTAGCGACCCGCCCCGGCTTCGCACGGGTGCAATGCTGATACTAAATACACTACAAAAAAACTGTGAACGTTGTATATAAAAAAACATAGTGGCCCGCTCCGGCTTCGCACGGGTATGAAATATGTCACTGAAAAAATTATTAAAATCGATCCAGTAGTTTTGATTTATTCATTACTGCCCGTGGCCCGCACGTGTTAAATTTGGAGTAAAACAATTCCCCTTTCCCTAATACCATGAAGATTTCCTGCTGTCTTTGGAATATCTAAATTCCGCGCCGCCGCCGCCCTGGCCGGCCTACCGCCGCAAACGCTACGTCCCGTAATTTTTAAATCTGTAATATCTTCGAAAACATTTATTTAAATCATATTCTGTAAAGGGCCATATGTATCAATATTAAATCAACAATGTATTAAAAGTATTTAATTGGATAAGGATTAATGCTGTATTGGTTAAAATCGCTTCGAAAATTAGCCATTATTTGTCGTAAAAAGTAAATGACAAAAAAATGTTATTGTGGGATATCCATAACAGATAGACATACACCATTGCGGAGTTTTCTGTAGACTTTTTCAATATGTACAATACTTAGTACATTATTTTGATAAATTTTGTAGGGTTTAGCCTGCGTTTGCAATGTAAGCGGAAAATAATGTGAATATTTACGACATCATATTAGAAAACTCAAAAATAACAGTATTTTCCACTATTTAATGGATGTTATTACACATACGAACCATTCTCTTGAATCACTCTATCTATTAAAAAAAAACGCATCAAAATCCGTTGCGTAGTTTCAAAGATTTAAGCATACAAAGGGACATGGGGAAAGAAAAAGCGACTTTGTTTTATACTATGTAGTGATTACTTTTTAACATGTACGTGTAATTTGAGTTTACTAGTTTTTGCCTGCAGTCCTACTAGCTTTTGCCTGCAGCTTCGCTCGCATTAAATTCGGGGTAACAATAAAATTTCACCCCCTCTTTTAAGGGGTTGGGGGCGGATTTCCAAAGAAAAAATGATGCACGATTTTTTCGTTAGTCACAATTAGTCCGCATACCAATGTTTAGCTATCTACCTTGAAAATTGCGGATAGCTCCATACAAACTTCCACCCCCCATTTTAGGGAAGTGGGGGGTTAGAAAAAAACAAAAAGTAAAAGACTAGTCACTCTCTCCATCCTTTCAACTATCTTCACTTAAAAAATCACGTCAATTCGTCGCTCCGTTCTGCCGTGAAAAACGGACAAACAAACAAACACACACACTTTCCCATTTATAATATTAAGTATGGATTTCTAGTTCAGCAATACTATTATACCGTGATAATTTGTTTAAAATTCAAATACGATTTCTTATGAACGAATTTCCTAGATATTTTACAGTCTAAAACTTGAAATGGCTAGTCAATGATATTTAAAAAGTATAGATAGGTTATGCCTTTACAAAACTATCGAAATATCTGTGCCGCTTGCGAACAACTGCACACATGCGTAGTTCTTATTTTGTCCTTGTCATACTCGTGAAAAGAACAAT
The DNA here is from genome assembly GCA_949315895.1 of Anania crocealis. Classification (NCBI taxonomy): domain Eukaryota; kingdom Metazoa; phylum Arthropoda; class Insecta; order Lepidoptera; family Crambidae; genus Anania; species Anania crocealis. The sequence goes on from OX438864.1 coordinate 12,756,009, forward strand.
TACTTTCTCTTTCGCCTTGGCATCCATATTGTATGAAGACGTCACAATTGTGACGTTTTAGGGACGCATATTGAGAGCGCATGTAACATATCTATTACTTTTTAAATATCATTGTGGCAAGTATAACTTTTTGTCTAGTGTTTTTATAACGTATTTCACTATTGTTCATGTACCCACCGCTGTTCGTGGATGACTTTATCGTCGATATTCTTCCATGTGATGCTCCTTATGTCATATCCCAGAGCATTACACGTGCACTCCACGTAGTACGATGTTCCTGTCTTTACATATATTCCTGGGTAATCATCGGAGTGGTCGAAACAAGCTTGGGCCTCTGTTAAAAGAAACGAAATAGGTTAATGGCTTTAGTCCGTATTCATTCCGATAAAATTATTGGCCGGATCATTTAGTGGGCCGACATAGTGTTTAAAGAAGAAGGCATCTTAACAATGATTATTATCTAGAATGCCTGCAAAATATCTGTCTGAAAAGTTAATTCTTTACAATTGTATTTTTATCGTCATTAGCAAAACCTGAAATTATATCTGACAATCAGTTAGTGAAGTGACGACCAGTTGGTGGAGTCCATCTACAAACTACGCAAAGTACCCGGGTCTAGGACTGATCGAAAGTTATTTAAAACTTTAAACCATTTACTATCATGGGCCATTTCAATGATGGTTCATTTCCTCAAAAGGTCATGTGAGCGTAACTGAAATAAGTTTTAAACCAACAATAATCAGAAAAACAATAATTTATATTTCTGCGCAAATACTAAACTTTAGTGACTCATTAGAATATCACTATAATTCGAAATCACAACTTAGCTGTGTGATTGCTTGTTAAGCTCCTGATTACCGCTAAACCCAGACGACGGATTTTAAGTGTTGCAATGTTTTTAATTAAAAGATTTTCACAGTTAATCGTGTGAAATGTAAATGAATATCTGTATTTGTATCATCCAGTCTGATATTAATTACCAAAATGTTTGATATTTACTGATACACCAAATAACCTTTGATCGTGTGAGATCTTGGTAAACATTTAGAATTGAAGATGGAGGTCGACAGTAAAATTCAATAGCCTGGAAATAGTTGCGGAATATGAAGCAATAGGATTATACGAGCAACGTCATAACACTAAGCATCTACCAGAGATTATTATCTTGCACTATGGTTTTAACAAAAGATTATTATCTCGATTTAATAATTAAATCTCTAGAGTTAGTTGATTCGGGATTTTTATCGGATACTCATAATAAATTAGGTACCTACATGTTATAAATCCCGAATCAAAGAACTCTAGAGATTATAATCTCGTTCTATGGCCGTTAGTACGAGTACCTACTGTAAAGGACTGATACTGGGATGACTAGGAACTTGGGATTATGGAAGGAAGAAAAACCATTACACGTACATAGCCGCTCTGTCATAACAACTTATTTATTTATTCAATTATTAACAGTAGATAAACAAAAAATAGACAGTAAAGTTATTAAAAAGCATAAAAGAATACAAAAGGAGGTTCACTCAGGAACAAGTAGGTACTATTAGTTTTTCTGTAATAAGGTGACTCACGGATTTCTATGCAGGCTGACTTTTCATTATCTTCAAAAAATTTTATAGGCGATCACTATCGTATTTAGCCATTCATAAAGTAGGTAAAAAATGTAAATCAAGTTTTCACCCGAAAATATTTTTCGCTACATAGTTTTCAATTTTTACCGTCCTAAGCCTGTTAATATACCTAATTATGAACGGAAAATCAAAAACTTATGAATAGTATCGTAATGAATGAATGAGATGCACATAGCGTGTAAAAAAAGTGTTGCTAGGAAGCCGTATCAAAAATTTTTAGATTTTTTGCAGACATTTTTTCTTTATCTTGTCATTTTTGTACTGAGCTATACCAAAAGAAAAAATACGTCATTTATTCTTTGTCTCGTAGATTGTTTAACCTATTAAAATTTGAATGGTGGTTTCAATTTTATCCTGTATATTTATTCTGCAGTTGACTGCTAAGCTGGAAGGTATGGGTACTGCGTAGGTGCACCGCGAATATTAAATATTTTACATATAAAAATAACCTTTGATAGAGAAGCGTCCCATTTTCTTGTATTTTTTTGTAATCTTGTCAAACTGATGTCCAACTAACTAGTGCACGTTTGTGTGCAATTTCTATATGATGTCACTTTTATTTTTACCTTAGAGATATTTTGAGTAACAGAACATTATCTAAAATTAATAAAACTACTTCATGAGGTTTTGGCCTGGCGACAGCTCACCGGGCAACTATATCTATGGGTAGTCCCACTATTGCGTGGACCGACTATACGGTGATGGTCGTGGAAGTGCTAGGGACCGATCGACGTAAGGATAGGCCACCATGTCCAGCTGTGAATATCGCTCGAAAGAGATGATGATAACTGTATATTGAGCAATCATCTAAGTCGTTTTTAAATATTATAAATATTCGGTTTATTCCAACCAGGTCGTCTTTAAATACAACCTATCGACTTATTTATACAACGTGTTCCTTTTGATATCCCATAACTCTAAGGTTATGTTCTATAGGTAAAAATTATATAAAATGCCCTAGAACATGTGGTTCAAAAATCAATAGTTTCGAATATAACATCAATTTTAGTTAAATTTGTTAAAAAAATGTAACCAGTATGGCGAATCCTTAGTTTTGCGAGACGTTGGCAAACTTACACTAATGTGTAGTAATAAAGTAGCGGGAACTTGTAAAAAACATTGACGTGTGTGGGTGTTTCATTGAAAAGTAGGTACGAGTAAATCGTTTTCATTCAGAAGTTCATTCATAATAAGGTAAGGGTGTTTTACATAAACAGTAGTGACTTTTTAGAATAATTTTGTATGAAAAAATTAAACAAAAAAAAATATTGAAAAATAATTCATATTATGCAATTTGATTCTTTACCATGGTCTGTTTAATACCCTAGAGTTATTGGATATCAAAAGGAACACGTTGTATATACATTTGCACGCTAAGGTATTATAATGGCTTCAGATAAGGTTAAGCTTACTAAAAGCACTTTTGACTGAGAGTGCTGTAACATAATTACTAGTCTCTTGATTACAAAGTGGCGTCTAACCCCCGTATTTATAAAGAAGTAATTACCTATTGCTTAAGAAAGTCATAACTTAAAGTGTTCACATACCTAGACTAGTAATGGAGACTAGCAATTTCTTTCCTTAAGTGAATTTTTTTTATTTTATTTTTTTTAAAGGACCTATGCTGTGGCGGAAGGCCGTTACAGCTTCACCGGGCGGGTTTTAGGCGAGTGCGGAAGGTACTCAGCCCAAAAGCGGCCTGCTAGCGGGTACCTCGAGCGTGAGGCGAGTCCTAGGCTTCGCGTAGCGAAGCCTAGGGCTCGCCCGCGCAGGGGCCCCGTACTAGCGGCGCGATCGGAACTAGTGGTTGCATCGCGTAGCTCGGCGCTGCAACACAGACTGGTCTGTGCATACAGACCGATCTACGCGAGCGAAGGGGGCAGACTAGGCCTCAAGGGCGCCTCTGTAGGCTCGGACCTCGGCTTGGGCCGTCGTCCGAAGGGCGGACTGGTGAGAGGCGGCCAGGTACATGTCTGTACCTGCCGAAATGATGCAAGGGTCCTCGCACTCGCCGGCGAGTGCGCTGATTCGATCTAGTGCTTGTCGGGTGTGTACTGTTGTGAGTGGTGAATTGTTTTACGAACGATGTGATTTTGTCGTCGGGATCTTCGAGAACGTTCCTCGGTCGGCGGAAACGGGCTTCGACATCTTTTTGGCACGAGTAGGTGGCGGCTTTGACTATAAGAGGATTCGTATGATTAACGGCTTTATCAAAGAAGTGTTGAGACGCTTCTTTCATAAAGCTGGCAATCGACGGAATGTTAAGGTCGCGATGCAAATTGTCGTTACGCACATACCACGGGGCGTCCGAGGCAGAGCGTAAGAATTTGTTTTGGAGGATTTGGAGTCTTTCTAGTTCTGAGGGGCTGGCATGAGCGAACACTGGACTAGCGTAAGTCATCACGGGTCGAATACAGGCTTTGTAAATTGTCAACTTATTTCTAAGTGACATTTTACTCTTCCTGCCGATATAGTAGTAGAGCCTTGAAAAGTAAAAGGCTGCAGTCTGACGGACGCGTTTGATGTGAGGTTTAAAGGTCATTCTACGGTCTAAGGTGACACCTAGGTATTTGACTGTCTTCTCCCAAGGGATCGGACGGTCGTATAGGGTGATTGGTGTGAGACATCGTTTAGGATGTTTTGAAGCGAAGAAACCTCGAGTAAAGTACACTGCTGCACTTTTCTCGGGGTTTACCTCTATTCGCCACATCCTAAACCAGTCACCTAGGGATTGGGCTGCACGTTGTAGTGCCTTAATGATGTAACCGGCATGGTAGCCAGAGTGATAGAGGGCTGTGTCGTCCGCAAATAGAGCTAGCTCTACTTGCGGTGACCTGGGAATGTCGTTAATGAAAATTGAAAAGAGAAGAGGAGATAGCACGGAGCCCTGAGGGACTCCAGCCCTGATGGGGCGGGGAGATGAATAGGGCCCCTCTACGCGGTAGCGAAAGGTACGATTTGACAGAAAGTCTCGAAGGATGAGCACGAGACTGTCGGGCACTTTGAGTTGGTACAGCTTGTAGATCAAGCCGTTGTGCCAGACTTTGTCAAATGCTTTCGCTACATCGAAGAAGAGTGCACCGGTTACCATCGGTTTGGATCTGTTGAGGCCGTCGAGAATGTGCTCCGTTAGGCGGTGCACCTGTTCGACACAAGAGTGGGAGGCTCTGAAGCCAAACTGTTCGTTGATTAAGAGATTGTTCGAGAAAATGTAATCTCTTAGGCGGGAGACGAGAACACGCTCGTATAATTTGCCCATAGTCTTGAGGAGACTGATGGGCCTGTAGTTGGCGGGCTTGTAGCGGTCCTTGCCGGGCTTAGGGATACCTATGACGTCTGCTTCTTTCCACGCGGTTGGAAAGATGCAGTTTGCCATGGCACTATTGAAGATAGCAACCAATAGGCAAATCAGTTGGGCGGGGAGGACTCGTAAGACTCTGTTGGAGATCCGGTCCGGACCGGGAGCCTTGTTTGGACGGAAACCTTTGATGATGGTTCGCACCTCATCGGCGGTGGTGGGTGCAAGGGGGCAGGTTGGAGGGAGGGCCGAGAGACGTTCGACTTCGCTGTCCACCATACTAAGGTGGGCAGCGTCTATAGGAAGCGTGCTAGGAGAGCACTGGGCCTCTAGGCTGTCGGCCAGACATTCGGCTTTCTCTTCGTCGTCGAATACGACGGAGTTGTCGGGTCTAGAGAGAGGAGGCATAGATGTGACTATATCTGACTTGAAGGATCTCGCCAACTTCCAATAGGCTTGGTGAGATGGTGAGATCGTTTCAAGTAGGCTATCCCACTGACTTTCCCGAAGAGCCTTAATACGTTCCTTTACAGATGTCCGTAAAGTGCGTAGAAGGGTTCGGTTATATTCGGTGGGATAGGAGTCATAAGCTCTGGTCGCAGCTCTCTTTGCCCTCAACAGCTCTCTCACGTCATCCGGCAAGTTCAATCTATGCCTAGGCATATCTGGAACTTGCCTAGACGAATCGCTAATAGCGGTCGTGATGTGGCTAGTGAGGGCATCGATCGCTTGGTTAGTCTCGTGAGGCGATCCTAACCTGTCTGGGATTGAGTTCAATACTGAATCTGGACTAGGTCCGAGATTGCTCTCGAGCCTGTGCCAGTCCAGTATTGTTTTCATGGATATCTGTTGGTCAGAGGGACCTAATTGGAGGACAACTGGGCGATGGTCAGAATCTAGGTCATGGTGGACTTCTATTGAACGAAGGCGCAGGCCTACATTCTTTAGAACCGCCATGTCCAAGATATCGGGTCTGTGGTTTACGTTAAAAGGATAGTGGGTCGGAGAAAGGGGGGCGATGATGTCAAAATTGAGGACTTCAGCGAGATCTGCTAACTCTCTACCATTGCTGGAGGTTGTTAAACAGTTCCACTGAGTATTTTTGCTATTGAAATCTCCGCCGAGAATGACGGAGGGTCCCATAGCAAAAAGAGCCTCATAGTCGCTCCTTAAGGGAGTCTTGTCGCCAGGTTGATAAATGGAAGCTATTATGACTGGTTGATGGCCGGTCATGGCTAGCCGACAGACAGAAGCTTCAACGTTTGTGAGCGTGGGAGGGTCGAGGGGAACGCAATGCAAGGAGCGTTTGTAATAAATTAGAGTGCCGCCACCTCTAGTGGGCCTATCGTTGTGAACTACGTTATAGTTGGCAATCATAGCACTACGAGGGAGGATGGAGGGTTTTAATAAGGTTTCTTGTACCAAAAAGATGTCGACTTGGTGCTTCATAAGGAAGAGTGATATCTCTACCTTTTGTTTTTGAAGACCAAAGGCATTAAAAAATGCGATGGTAAGGGACCGGGGTTTCGTTCTAGAGGGTGTATTATTCATGGTGAGGAAATGTTTCTAACTTTTTGGAGGAGGTCGGCGTGCTTATCTAAAAGACAAAGCATTGCGCATGGGTCTTTTTGATGCGCACGGATTTGGGCTGCTACATATCTAATTTCAGCCGGGTTGATTTGGCTGAGATTGTATATGAGCATGGCATCCTGCTCGTACGGGACAGTTGGCGAAGCCTTAGGGGCATTTGATCGCGGGTCACGGAGGGTGACCGGGGCCTGCTGTGCCTGAGGGGCCTTAGGGACTACTGGTGGTGCCTGAGGGGCAGTAATGGTGGCCTTAGGGGCCACAATGGGGGCCTTAGGGGCCACAGTAGGGGTCATAGGGGCCATATTTGGGGCCTTAGGGGCCGTCGGGATTGCTGCAGTTTGGCTTAAGGCCGGGACCGGGGTGTAGGCATTCCTTGCCCAGGATAGTGGTCGAGACCACGCGTTGTGTCCGTAAGGACGCAACTCTGGGAAGGCTGCGGGTTGAGCCTGAAATTGGCGAAGAGATGGGGCTGGGAAGTGCGCGGCCTTAGGTGCCTGCACCCGTGAGTTTACTCGCGGAGCACGGGGGCAACCGCGATAATTCGCGGTGTGTCCCTGCTCTCCGCAGAGTACACACGCGGGCGGGGTAGTCGCCGTGTCCTTACAACGAGGACAATCGGCGGTACCGTGGTCGCCCAGGCATTTCACGCAGCGCGGGCGTGCGTGACAATTACGGGCAGAGTGCCCGTACAACTGGCAGCGATGACACTGGCCAGGGGTGAGTTTTTTATGAGGGGTCTCGATACGGAGGCCGGAGATATGGCATATAGATTTTATATTAAAAATCTTTTTGCCTTCAGGGGTATTTTCTAGTACGATTTGTACTAAATCGTAAGGGGCTTTGCCACGCGCTTTGAATAAGCGGTGGACTTCCAGAGCTGGAAGCTGTTTCGACTGAAGGTCGGTAAGTATGAAGTCTGTGTCGACTTCTTTCGGAATTCCGCGTACAACCACGCGGAGCTTCTTCTCCTCGACGGGAGTGTACGTATGAAAGTAGATCTTCCTTACGTTGAGGTACTGTTGGAGCTGCCTGTAGGAGGCGATGTCCGGTGTTTGCACGCGGATTCCGTCGGAAGCCGACTTTGCGTGTGAAAACGCAATGTGGCGCTCATTGAGAGCAGCCGAAATATTTGTCCAGGCAGACTTGTCCTGGACTACGATGGGCGGGGGAAGGGGGGCCTTTTTTGTCTGTGAAGCAGACTGCGAGGTTGGGGCTGGAGCAGGGGCGGAGCTGGCGGCGGATGCCTTGGCCGGTCTGGGTTGCCCGTGGGAGATTTTGGCGGTTTTCGCCGGGGGTTCGGAACGCGCGGGTTTACGCGCTCGCTTTCCGTGGGTCACTGGAGTGAACCCTTCGGAATCTGACTCCTCGGTTTGAGACGTCTCCTCCGAAGAGGAGGAGCCGTCACTAACGGGGGACTCATTACTATCCTCTGATGAGGAGCTGGAGGATGTGGGAGAAGAGGAGGAGCCTGAAGGGCTTTCCTCTTCCTCAATGGGAACGGGCTCTGGGTCTGGGGAGGCGGGCGAGTCTTCGGAGGCTTCGCGAGCGCGACGAAAGGCATTAAAGCCTTTCAACGCGTCGCCTCCTAACGATCGGAGGTACTCTAAAAAGAGTACCTCCATCGTGGAGGGAGGACCTTAGGTAGTAATTTTTATTTACCACCGATTCGGAACGCGCCTTCACCGAGAAGAATCGGCAAGAAACTCGGTGACGGTGAGTGATGGGTGTCTGTGTGGTCCAACCTGCCACAGGAAGGTTGGTTGAGTCGGGTGTGCCTAAAAAGGATGTGAGGTCCCTAACACTGGGTGGTCCCACGACGATGTGATGTCGCCGCGGGGTGAGTGGCCTACGCCTAGCAGTCCTTCGGGAGGGACCGAGCCACCGAAATGGCCCGGGATACGCTCCCTAAGGGATGGAATATAAGGATGGGTAGGGTGGGTCACGCCCGGCAGGGAAAGGACTGCAGTTTCTAGTGTCTCTAGGGCGAGGAGGAACGCCTCACCCTCTCAAACGTGCCTTCCAGGAGGCCTAGACTTACAGCCCGATATACCGGCGGCGGAGGGAAATTTCAGCGCCTTGAAAAAGGCACTGTCTGTCGCTCCCTATCGAACAGAACCGCTTTGAAAAAAAAGCGTTTAACTCAACAAAGGTCAGTTGACACCGTTAGGTTAACCTTTGGAGAGCCGCGGGCGAAACCACGTAGAAAGAAATAAGATAGGAATGCTGCGAACAGCGAGACGGATCGACAGCGGAGCGAGCGTCCGACCTGTGCGAGCGCTGAGAGCGGAATATGGTGTGTATGGTATCCTGATTCCTTAAGTGAAAGAAATTGGTCGCCATTTATAGTCATATTATTTGGCTGAGAATGCAATATTTTGGAAGTTACAACTTCTAGTAATTTCAAGATTAAGGCATACAAATTGTCTCTCAAGTAATTACTTTTAGTCAAGTAATTACTTTTACTTGTTTATAAATACGGGGGTAAGTAACTAAAGTGACACAAATTTTAACGACGTGCCTAATCTATACTAATATTATAAAGCTGAAGAGTTCGTTTGTTTGTTTGTTTGAACGCGCTAATCTCTGGAAGTACTGGTTCGAATTGAAAAATTATTTTTTGTTGGATAGTCCATGTATCGAGGAAGGCTTTAGGCTATATAACATCACGCTGCGACCAATAGGAGCGAATCATCAGTGAAAAATGCTGCAAAAATAATCGAGATCATAAAAACAGAAATTGACGCGTAAGAAACCGCGGGGCATAGCTAGTTTTAATATAAAAAAATACACTTGAAGTTATTTGCAAATGAGAAAAAATCTGTGACGTAATCGTCACTTATCCGAGATTAAAATCAAGTCCGTAAATTCAATTCGTTCAATTGCCTACAGAGTGGGTTCGTCTCTAACAAGTGTAACTTGATACTGGAACAAAGTAAGTAACAAAATGCCAGACCAAAAACTCTTCAATTGGATGTGAAGATTTAAGAAAGTATTAAAAAAAATATACGTATACTTGTAACTGTAACATAATTAAGGTATTCTGCTGATAATCTAATACTAAATTTTCATCAGACCAAATAGCTGAGGTTTTCAATTTGGCGCGTAGTATACTAGATATACATATATTTGAATGTATGACAATAGTTACTTTTTTACTAGGTCTATAAGATCACTGACCATTAACATGCACCGACTAATTGGTGGTTTATGTCACGCTTTTTGTCTATTCAATTGTTATAAAAAGTTTTACTTACACTTGAAAATAAAATATCTGAACTAAGCATCGATTTATGATCTAACTCTACTATTATCACCAGCCAGTGCTAGACAACAATATCCCTCCTCTCTTGGACGGCGCAATACCGAGAGACTTAACGCCGTTGCAACAAACTACATCCTCCCTCTAGCTTAATTACTGGACCACAAGTGACTCTGATATCACTGCTATTTTAACTCAAGATGACGGATTTCAGGACGTTATTCCAACAAACCGTGTTGTAAATAAATATAGTGTATGTCGCGAATTAAACGACTTTAGTGGGACGCAAGGTCGAAACTATTAACTGTTACAACACTGCCAGTTTGTTTTGCATTTTGTCTAATGATAGACAAGTGTGATGACATATGATACTACATTATACTCGTATCTATAACTTACTTACTCTTTGCACTTGAGTAGACACGGTGTATGGGTAGCGTAAGAAAGAATGCATAGTTTCAAAATGGTTGGTTTTAATTATAAAAGTGTACCGGACCTGACAATTGAGCCTCTTTTTATCGTATGACTGTCCTTGAAGGATATTCTGGTGTCAGAGTTATCCAAGGCACCTATTGCAGGCCTCTTATGTGTCTTGTTCTTACGATTTCCATCTCCCGACAGAAGTTAAGAAAAACAGCTTAACCTGGGAGGTTATATTTCCTTTCTATTCCAAATGCATGCCGATCGAAAAAGAACCCGGGCCCTTGCGTAGTAGTCTACCTTACTGCTACACAAACCGTGTCCATTTTGCTACTTATAAGTTGCTTGACAAGAAAGTCTAACGTGAGAACGTACCATTTTGTTAACACATTCCGGGACACAGTGCTAAACACACAATAGAAGTTTTATTGTTATCACGTTAGTGTTAAGCGAATCAAAGTTCCTGGATTCCGACGAATTTTTATAAGGATCCATTGTAAGCTAAGGTACGTTACGAGTAACTTATCAGTTATCTTGTTTTTTGGTTATGAACTCACAACATCTTGGACTTGATTTGCGTCAATTCGAGTTACACAACAGTAAAAAAATATAATTTCTTAAGTGGTTGTTGGGTAAAGTTACGTTTGGTAGACGTGAATAAGGCCAGGTTAGAAAACTTATTATTGAATTCATTTTTATGATGATATTTCATTGAAAAAACCTACCTAAAACGTTTTACTACCAATTATCAATTTAAAATCAGTCAAATTAAGAACTAACAAGAAACAACATAAATTTGATGATTTTTACTAAAAAAGAACTTTAGTTTTCATCTTATTTAGAAAAGTAGGTGTCGAGTTGGTAGATATGACAAATTTAAATTTACTCTCGTAAATAAGAGCAGGATTCTGAGGTTAGAGGTGTCATTCGATCATAATAACAATACGAGGTTATCAGATATAGACATCTGTGTTCTATTCATAGTCGAAACCTACATTTGCATTTTATGTGCGTAGCACCAATACAATTGAAACTGTGTTTTATAAATATTTTTAGACATGCCTCACTGGGCCACACTGAGCCATCTAGTCCCAAATTAAGGTACTATTAAGTACTCTGTCGTATGGGGTACTAGACAACCGATAAACTTACTTATATACTTTTTTTTTTGTAAATACATACTTATAATACATAGACAACACCCAGACCAGTACAAACAGACATGTTCATGCACACAAATATTTGTACTGTGCGGGGATCGAACCCGCGACCCATGGCTCAGAAGCAGCGTTAACTACCGCTGATCCAAATGGTCGTCAAATTAAACATAGAAATACATAAAAAACATTCCAGATAGGTTAGTGTCATGAATAGGTACCTACATCATTGCCATTTCGTGCCACCACCTAGCTTCTAGTCATGACTCATGCAGGTGTCGTGAAAAGCGACTAAGGGAACATCATTAAGTATGTATTATGGCAGCGTATTTCTTATGGAGATGCCTGTGACGAGCAGTGTATTGATGTAGACTGATGATGATGATGATGATAAAGTCATTAATTAATTTTTTTTCGAATACACAATATTTTTATTAAGTCAGTATAATACAACTTTTAATCAATATCAATGTGTTACTGATTTTTCTACTGGTACTTACTAGCTGTAATTGGTCACGGTCTATGATCTAGTAGCTTATAACATTTCGATTGCTTGCCATGAGATCACCATAATTCTTAAATAGGGTAAGTAGACTGAACATAGATTCCGATAAATCTAAAGCTACGTGCTTCGAGCACCCAAACGACGAGAAACAAGAGTGATTCGAACATTTAGAATTTAGACTGGCTTCTATTTGTTTGTTAGTGGTAATGCATTTCTTTATTTGCCAATAACAATCAAGTATATTCAAGCCTTACGCGTGCAGATCAAAGAGGTTTCTCCCGTGTATTGATAACCTTACTTTTAAAATACACCTAATTTTAATTATTATAAAAACGACGAGTCATATCTTAGGATGTGTGCTTCCATAAAATTAAAAATAGATTAAAAATAACATGGGCTAAATAATGTAGTATCATTTGACCCTCTCAAAACAATATCGAGTGATCAATAAGGTAAAAGGACGAATCAACTAAAAAAAAATGTGCACTCTTCATTTGCAAAGTTTTTAGATTAAAAAAAAAACTATCGTAGCCTGAAATACAGGATGAAATTTTAACCACCTTCCAAATTTTAATATATCAATCTACAAGACAAAAAACAAATGACGTATTTTTTATTTTGGTATAGCCCAGTACAAAAATGTCACTTAGAATGTCCGCCAAAAATCTAAAATTGTTGATACGGCCACCTAGCAACACTTTTTTTACGCGATGCGCATCTCATTCATTTATTACGATACTATTTATAAGTTTTTGATTTTCCCTTTATACCTTAACAGGTCTAGTATCGTAAAAAATTAAAACTATATCGCGTAAAATATTTTCGGTTGACAACTTGATTTAAATTTTTTACTTCATAAATAGACTCTAAATACGATACTGATCGCATATAAAATTTTTGGAAAGTGGTTAAAATTTCACCCTGTATAGCTAAAGTACTTTAAATTTTGGTTTCTTGTGAATAAGTATTACGTTTTATCAATAATATAATTTAAATAGTTGTCGACTCAAAAGCTTTTTTCGTAAGTTTATCGTAATAGTAATAAAAAAAGCATTAGAGAGCAAGAAAAGTAATAAAAATTGATTTGTACATATTGTTTTCCTGTTCTCATTACCTTAAAGAGGAACAAAAACACTTCGAACAATGAGTGCTCTCGTAAAAATCGTGAATGTAAGGGAAAACATCCCCTTGAATTATCGGTTCGTTAGTGAAAGTATCGAAGCGGCCCGCGATTTAATGTTATTTCTCCCCAGCGTCTGAAATTATCACATGGAAAGCATGTGGGGAGGCCCACGTTCACTTTTATGGGCAGTGTATACGGAGATGTAGAATTATAAATCATAACCAAACACTATATCTAAGTAAAAAAAAAATAAGGCTAAGAAATTGTTTTAGGAAAAAAAAAATGTGGGACTAGCACCTCTAAAATTCTTGGAATTGTAAAAAGCGCATCATTAGGTCAAGTGAATTCTATGGTTTATTACAAAACCTTTGAACGGTCCTTGACAAATGCTATGTTGTAGGAGTACTAATTGTGGTCTTCCTATCTAAATTAAGAGTGTGTCCTTGTAACGCATAAGTAATTTATGTACTCAAAAGCTATACCTATACATGACACATTTGGCGTCCTTAATGAACGTCCATCAAAATAAAAACAAAAATAGCTTCGGGAATTACGCGTGAGAGCGCTTAATATAATGGTTATTACGGTTTAACACTACAATCAAATCAATGTTGGTAAAGTTTATTTTAACTAGGAATTTACATTACCCGCCGGTTTATATTGGTGACGTAGGTATTGTAAGATCAGGTGGCTCGTAAAATACAGATTAACATTTTTTCGCATTGGAAATGTTGGCTTTGTAATGAAATCGAGTAGGAACATTTTTAACACTCCTCCACATTGCTTCCTTGATGTTGTACGCACGCGTACATATTAGTGATTAAAAACTGCTTCTGTTAATAATTTTACTTACAACCTAAGCCCCTTTTTAAAACCAGACTTAAAAAAATGGCATTTTATGAATAATTCACAATATACTGATTTAAACTTCCATGGTCACTATTACTAGAGTTGGATACTGTAAGTGTTGTGTGTCGAGAACAGAAGTGTAGTAATAGTGAGTTTTCAAACAGTGGTACCGGTATCGTGTGTAATAAAAGACTACGACGGAGGGTAGACCGATTTGTCTGCTCTTAACAACTACCCACCCGCATAGACATCAGTTCTCCCGTGATCATGGCGCTTGCAACAGTGCCGAAATATCGGGAACTCATAAAAACTAAGGTACATGGTATAAACCCCGTATCAATCAACTCTAATAATTCACAATGTTCATTAAATGGTTTTAAACAAAAATCCGTAAAAACAATCTCATGAATGTCTTTTTGTTTATTGAACTGACGAAAAAAAGAAGGTTAGAAATTACTTAAAGCGTATGAACACATTCTTTATAAAAGTAGTTTTTGAGATTTATGTTAATTACAAGCTGTTAATGCGACTTAGTACGCATAGTTATCCTATCTCATGGGAACCGTACTTTTATTTGGGATAAAACTTTGTCTTTATGTTATTTCAGTCTATAAGTAGGTAATCCGTCATCATGCCAAATTTCATCTCGATCTGCTCAGTTGTTTTGGCGTAACTGAATCCATCCATCCATCAGAAAAGACATCCATCAAACTTTCGAATCTATAATATTTGTAAGATTACGAATTGTTCATTTAGGTTACAAAAGTATAATTTTAATACATCATTGTCATGGACAAATCTAAGGAAAACGATCTGTGATTTCTACAATCTGCCACAATTAATGAGTATTTCAATTGTTTAAGTTATAGGTTTATTAAATCTAATTATACAGGGTGTTGATTTCAATACGAGCAGAATTTATAAAAACAACTCATAATCGCATAAAAAAAACCCTAAACAAACATTTACATTATAAATATTTCAAAAAATCATAAGTTAAAACTAAGGAGCGTAATTTCAGTATTACTAATTCGTAAGTCGAATTGATGTCAGCAGTGTTGAGTAAGAATAGAATAAAAAAAAAACTTGTTACGTAAAAAAACTTTCAAAATGAGAGAAACGTAATCCACGAAACACCGAAAATTTAATATTCAACTAGCCTTTTCCTCAGCTTTCCCGTATGGGAATGATTTGTCACAGAAATTGGTTTAATAAATACATCCATCATCATCATGAATGTTTAATTCTTTTTATAGTCTATTTGATGCAACTAGAACTTTCAGTTTTGGAAGTATATAGGTGTAAAAACTGTAGGTCCACTCCTTCTCTTTCTATGGGTGTAGACGACTAGAGGAGTATTGCCACAAAAAGACAGACAGCGTACTCAAATGCCAAGCAAGGCGATTATTGCGAAATCCTTCTTCTAGAGAAGCCCGTAAGTATCAGGTGATGATGATGATAAGGAAAACTTCGTTTTATTTAAAGTTTTTGTCATTTAAATATTATGCATGTTTCTTTTAGAAAAATAATAGGGAAACGCTAATACCTAAAACGTTAAGTGTCAATAAGCAACTTAAATTGCAAGTGAAAATAATATTCCTTCAGCAAAAATGTCGACTGCCTTAGGTCACTAGGTGGAACGTGGAAGAATTTAACATCGTTAATAATATAAATATAAATGTAAATATTTTCAGACATGCCACACTGGGCCACACAGAGCCATCAAGTCCCAAACTAAGCATCTACTACGAAGCTTGTCGTATTGGCTACTAGACAACCGATAAACAGACTTATATAATTATTTTTTTCGTAAATATATACTTATAATACATAGAAAACACCCGGACCAGTACAAACAGACATGTTCATGCACACAAATATTTGTACTGTGCAGGGATCGAACACGCGACCCGTTGCTCAGAAGCATCGTTTACTACCACTGATCCAAATGGTCGTCAAAGGTACTCGTAAGTATTCGTTTATACAGATAATGTCTTCGTAGATCATTAGTTAGACAGGCGCAGGGAAGCGGATGGATGTGAGTTTGACTCCTACCTTTTCAATCATTCTCTTGCCCATTTTCCCAGTTTATCTAGGGTCAGCGCAGTATGTTTTTCTCTTCCACACTATTCTATCACTCGTCACTGAATCATCCACTCCTTTCACACTCACATCTTGTTTGACACAGTCCATACAAATCTCTTTTTCGGTCGGCCTTTTCCCTTCCAGCCATCTACATTCATACTTATCACTCTTTTAGTTACATGACTTTCTTCGGGTATATATCGGGTTGCCTAATTATTTGTACTCCTAATTGTCATTGGCGCACAAACTATTAGCCTAAAATTTTTTCGCACATCTTTACTATTCCTAATCGTGTTTAGCCTATTTTTACTACGCTTAACTTTATATCGCCGTGTTATAATTTCGCCGAATATATCATAACACCTACCCTTTTGCAGTTCCAAATTTTTATTCGCAGAAAGTTAAAAACTTTGTCAGCATGCATGCATGCTTGCAAAGAAGTAATCATGCATGCAAGCAAGCAAGCAAGCAAGCAAGCAAGCATGAATGCATGCAAACAATCATGCATGCATGCAAAGAAGTAAGCATGCATGCAAGCAAGCAAGCAAGCATGTATGCAAACAAGCAATCATGCATGCAAACAAGCAATCATGCATGCAATCAAGCAGACATGCATGCAAACAAGCAATCATGCATGCATCCAAACAATCAGACTTCCGTGACGGCTTCGGCGCTGCGGGGCTCCGGCGGTCCCACGCGTGCTTATCGTCGCAGATGGCTTACGCTCACCACCGCAGCTTCGGCTTTCTGGCCGGCTGCGCCGGCCAGCCTCAGCCGCGGCGCCTCGCTTACAGCCTCCTGCTCCTCAGCCCGCGGGCCGCCTCGCCCCTCCGCGCCTACGCGCTTTTGAATTACACTCTAGGGGTAGGGCAGACAAGACTGCTTGGGGTCGGTTTGTGAGCGATTCGTTTCTTAAACTTTTCTGTTTAAAAAAAATAGAGCGTAATGTCAAAAAAAGATGCTAATACATTTTAGTGCTTTCGATATTATACATACTGAAATTAGGGTTTTCAATTTTTAGACCAATCTATAATATTGCGAAAACAACTGTTAGACTAGACAATAATTATACGTTATAAGTTTAGGCCAATACGGTTCGGCCAAATGAAATTAGGACTTTAAATTTTAGGCGAACCGAAGGGCACCCCTTTCTTCCCTTCTCATTACATGACCGTACCAAGACAGACGATGACCCACCATCTTCTCGGTAACCGGTGCCACTTTCAGACTTCCTCGTATATTTTTATAAACATGGGCTTGCTCTTGACTACATACTTAACTCTGCGGTTAAGCAGAAGCCTAAGATGGAGTAAGCTTACCCAGAGGTACAGAAAAACTGTTTGGCACTGGACTCCGGCAGAAGGGTGGTAGCGTCCAGGCAGCCTCTTACGAAGCCTACCACCGCAGAGAGATCTGTTAGCCGTCATCACTGGTTAGCCGTTGAACTACGGGCGGCCATTGACCTAATTATAGAAACCAAAGATGCCGTGACCCTGGCACGGTCACGTGGACCGCTGGGCCATCTTTATCCGGTGCTTCTGGACCCTGGCGGTCACGTAGACCGCCGGGCCATCTCCATCCTGCGCAGCTGGACCCCGGCTTGGTCAGGCAGATCGCCGGGCCATCTCCTCTGTGCTGCGCAGATCCTGGCGTGGTCGACCGCCGGGCCACCTTCATTCTTCAAATTTATCATTTTACATCAAAATTAAGTTACGTAATTATTTATTTTTATAATTTAAAATTGTAATATAGGTATTTACTTTATCTAATCTTGTTCTATATTTTATTTTATTCTTACGGAATAGTTATAGAGAGGTAGGTTCACTTAACTCTCCCCCTTTCCGTATTTTCTTTTGTAGCGTAGCAGAACCTAGGTTTCTGAGGGTGTTCCTTTTTAAGGGTACCCGAGATTGTCTGCTACGTTATAGGAGGTGGATCTCACCACCCCAAATATATACTCATTCCTTATCTTGTCCATTCTTGTATCCCCACACATCCATCTTAACATTTACAGTTTTGAGTCCTACCTAAGGCAATTAATATGTCAACTACACACTCCTATTGCGTAACAAGATGGCAACAATCTTAGTAGTAAATTATGTGAGATTTATTTAACATTTTAGCTTTATGTAATTATCATGTTTGAACAACCTACATAGAATGAGGAAGGATGAGGCAATTTAATTAAAGTCATGTTAATTTCAAGACACCGAGCTGCCTAGAGACAAGCTAGGTGTCATGTTCAGCCTCAATTTGTGGTCGCCTTTGTTGGAGTTTGGTGTCCTACGACTTTCACAAAATACCCACATGTTATAGGTGTTAGCAAATATACTTCAAATATTGTGGATATATTACAATATCTACCAAAACTACTACTCTAAACTAAGACCCAGTTAAAACAAGTCTTTAAACATCCCCGGATATTTAGTTAAAAATTGCTTATCTTCACTGTTCAGTCAGTCCGCTTATGGAATTACCATTAACTATTAGACAATCCGAGTCACTTCCTATTTTCAAGACCAGGGTCAAAACACTTTTCCTGTCGCGATCGCAGCATTAGGTTAGCTATGTCGGTTCGTGTATGTGTGGATGGTTATTTTTATTTATCATTATTTAAAATATTATACTGTTCTTTAGGTAGGTGTATGTATTTTAAGTAGGTATATTATTTTGTATTATGTGTATTGTATATTAGGTATTGGTATGTAGGTATATGTGTATTGTATTTTAGTAACATGTATGTTATTGTATCTGTTATACATCGCTTGTCTTGCACAGTGCTACCCCTACTCTACTAAAACTAAATTTCCTCTACCCAAAGGTTGTCTGGTAGAGATCGCTTAAAGCGATAAGGCCGCCTATTTGTACATTTTCTCTTCTTTGTAATTTATTTGTTTTCTTTTATTTTGTGCAATAAAGTGTTATCTATCTATCTATCTATCTACATCTACATCTACACACTGCACTTACTTATTACATAAACTTATAATATTATGAAGAGGAAAGATTTGTATTATTGTGTGTGTGTATGTTTGTATTGAATAGGCTCTGAAACTACTAGAACGATTTCAAAAAATATTTTACTATTAAAAGCTGCCACTATCCTTGATGAACATACGAGTAGGCTACTTTTCACCGCGGGACCCGGTAGGTGGCGCTGCTGTCGGTATGTCAACTACTAAACGGCTTGACCGATTGGGTTAAAATTTTGTATGTGTATTTTCATGGTTTCTCAGACACGAATATATTAAGCTTACCTAATTTACCTTTCTGCATGCTACCGCTAGGCACAGATTTAGGCAGGCAGAGCCGGAAGAGCTAGTTACGATATAAGGTGTAAGGTTTTTTTTTAAGGCAAGTGCATAAAAATACTATGGCCGAGTCATTAAATAAGGTCAATTGCTCGGGAAACTTTTTGTTAATTAATTATATTCTATTTTAATTTGAATATTATATTTTGACAACCGTAGTATTTACGGGCTGGTTGCAAATCGTTTTACCATTTACCCAACGCCATGACTGCATTGATAAAATAGGTAAATTCTTAAAAAACACAATTTTGTTTCTTGTAAATACTTACCCCCTTATTCATAATAACGCAAACAGTTTAATAAACCTTTTTTTATCTATTACACTGTTTTGTCACTTTCTTTCAAATTATGCCAGCGCTAAGAAATAACAAGACAAAACAGTGTAACAGTTAAAAACAGGTTTATTAGATTGTTTGCGTTATTATGAATAAGGGGGTTAATCTTTATGTCGGTTCTCAAGCTCAGTTTTTTTTAAAATTTATTTAGGAACTCCTTACTTGACATAATAAAAAACCATCGAAAGTTTATTTTTACCTTAAGATTTAATAGAATTAATGGCCTCCTTTATTATTCGCAAACAACGCAGAAGCAGAAAATAGCACTAGATTAAAAATAAGTTGATTTGTCAAAGCATAATTATTAAAAAGCATTTTTTAATAGGTACCTACAACTACTTACTTATATAGTTGTAGCAATCACAAAAGTCCTCAAACATTTCTATGTAATGTAACGTAATGTTTTTCCAATTACTCCACCCTATCGTTAAAATAAATGCTCGAGGCAAGTAAGCCTTTACATTATACTTTCCTGTTCTGTGTTTGCTCTTCTGTCCGTGTACTCTACTTTGAGAATATTACATGAATAAGAGAAATAGATAAAGCTGAATATTGGCGTCGTATTGCAATTCAGATTCTATGGATTCTATATATTGTGACCTGTCACAATGGAATTTCACGCAAATACAGTAGGTACCTAGTGTTTTGCTAAATAGCCCGTTTTGTTTTGGACACATGTTTTATGTTTCTTTTAAACGATGAAAAATATGAATTTCTCAATGAGCCGCTTATTGTTTTAAATTTAATATCATATATTTTAACAACTTTGAGTGTTTTCGTATTTTTATAATATATATTCAATTTGAATTTGAAATAAAAACATACCAATAACCACTCGAAATAATTTTGAGTAGGTGCTAAACAAGAATCATCGTCATTCAAATGACGATTGTCGGGGATTCTTGTTGATACTTGATACTTAAAAAAAGGCGCTATAGAAACTGTTGATTTGTTTGTAAAGGCTGTTAAAAATTTTGGTGAAAAATACTTTAAGGATTCTACTGAATGTTCTGATAATTTGTTACTTCCTATACGAAGTCAAACTGATATGTAAAAGTAACACTGTTCTAGAAAGGTAGCCGATTAAATAAATAAATATGGATACCACCATAAAGGCACTTCGTTCTGATCCCAATTTATGTAACTTTTAAAACCAATTGTTTTCAGCAACAACGAAACAGACAGGGAACATACAAAAATACTTTTTTTCTACATTGACCCGTCCGAGGATCGAACCTGGGACCAAGGTCCCAAGGTTCAAGGAGCAAGTGACTTTAAAGACTGATGTACATGCAGCTTCACCATGGTCGCCTATTTCCTTTCGTGTTTTTAATGTACCGAGTGCTTTTAAGATGATGTCACGAAATTATTGTACATAGTAAGTTAATCGTTACTATTTTTTTATTACGTGCCAATTACTTATGCTTACCTATTATTGGTACTAGTGTTTTTATACCTTCCTCATTATTAAGCTATTAATATTCCCTTAATAGAACGTGTTGCCTTGGAGCGGAGACGGTGTGTTGACATCATTACATCTACATGCTAGTTAGTGCTCGAGCCAATATAATTAGGGCAAGCAAATACTATTAAGCTTCTGTGGTAACAATATTAAAAAGCATTGAAAAATGAAGTTTTCCGTATTAAAAGTTTGTTATTTGTTATTTTTATTCCGTTTTTACAACACATAAAGAATGAGTTGGTAAAAAATATGGTTAGTGTATTATGTAGCCTTGCGAGTCTCTTAACAAAACTTTTTTTATTGATATATGTATGCTGAGAAGTCTTACTTACTTATTACTTTATAAAAACTAAATCGTTTCAACATCGTACATGCATAGTAAAACTGTTTTGAAGCATATAAAAAGTAAATGAAGCTATACAAGAGGATAAATAATTTGGTGATAGATTGCAAATTTAAAATAAGAGTTACTTTTTCTTAACTCAGTAAACAAAGTTGATTATGAAATCTTATCATTTAATAAGACAATATCCTGTAGAAGATTTCGTATCCAGTCCAGACGCAGCCTCATTATCCAATTGAATAAATTTGGTATTTGAACCAACGATAATAAGGACAAAGTCGAAGACGAAATTTTAATAAATGTAGTTTTGAGACGTTTCTATTTCACCTGAGAGTATAAGTTTCAGTAAGGGAGCAATGCAGTTTACCGTGTTAATAAATAAATAAATGTGGACAACATCACATACATTTTTCTGATCCTATTTTGAATAACTATAAAAAACATTCGTATTTTGGAATCCAGAAACAACGAAGGTACCACAAACACCCAGACCTGAGAAAATGTAGCAAAATACTTTTTTTCTACATTGACCCGTCCGGGAATCGAACCCGGGACCTCGGAACAGGCGACACCTTTAAAACCGGTATGTACGTTACTTCGCCACGGAGGTCGTCTTAATGGAGCTGATAATAGTGCCAAAATATTTGAAACTTATAAAAACAACTAAATATTTTGGTAGTAAATTAGTGACTGGAAAAGCTTGAAAATGCCAGTGCTAGTTGAGCATCCGATTTATCTCTGCAGAAAAAATCTAAATAAATCAAAAGTAAGTTTCTCCAATGCGGAATATTGTGACTATGACTGTAAGTAGTGTCAATGTAACAAACATTCACTATCGCATACCAGTATCAGATTGTCTATTCAACCTATTTGCCGGCACCATGACATCAATGCGGGAATAATTTTAGGAATTGGTACGCCACTATACTAACGAGCTTAAATGGTTGGTAGCCGCACGCATCAAATTGCTGGTGGATGCGTGTCTCGTGTTCTGCTATGCTTTTTAATAATCGTTGTATCGTTTTAGGCTGGGAGACAGGAACCGATATTGATATGACGTCAGAATGAGATCGTTTTTAAGAGTTTGCAGCTCCGTACAATACAATTGGTAACAATTTTACATGAGTTATTTATTATGTACTAACGGTGCTGTTGCTTGTAGAGATTTTTTCTTTATTTGAATTTATTAACATATAAAACTAATATTAAGCAATCGTTATGTTAATCATAATTTAAAACAAAACTTTTAGATTTAGTTTTACAGTAGGTACCTAAGTAGATCGGGTGAAGACGGTATAATCTAAAATTTTAATGTACAGACCTACCACAAAACGTAAAATTTTCTCGTGACACGTAATTTATACATATTATTAAGATTAAGACAAGATAAGATTAAGATAAGAAGATTATAAGATAGGATAAGAAAAGAAAAGATAAAGTTAAAGCTATTTCTGATGCCTTTCCGTAAAAAATAATGTTTAGTTTTGAGTAGAAAGATGATAAGTGCATAACTAATTACAGTCTAAAAAAGATCGTGTCAATTCTAATATGAAAGATATCCTCAGAAAAGGTGATAACCTTTTGAAAATATTGTGTGGAAATAAAGTCATAAAAAGGTGATATTTTCTGGTTTCATTCATCGCTGTCACAGCATAGCACCAATCAATATATTATACACTCAAATTTATTTCAACCCTGAGGGATACATTTATATGCGAGAGATATTTGGTGGTTAGCCATATCCCGTCAAAAGCAATCGACTACATCAATCAATAATGAACCCATACAACTCTCGAATGATTACTCCGTGGTACTCGAGAAGCCGTAGAACTAGAACTGTATTCCGAATTTTGCCGAGGGCAATGCATCCAATTGACTTAATTACCTATACTATATCTTCAAATAAGTAATTATTTAATTTAAAATTTTAAACCAGGTCAAAAACCACCAGCAGGTAAAATTTTTGAAAGATGAAATATTATAAAAGTGAGTGATTTATTTGTATTTTTTTTTTATTAAAAAGTATTACTATAAAATTATATTTTGTGTACCAAAACGTACGGCGAGTACTAAGTAGGTACCTAATTACAGGAAACACCTTATTGTCATTTTTGTTTAAACATAATGATGATATGATTTAAACTTTTATGGTCATTATCGAGATACCGGTGAAGAAGTGGTTATTCCTTGGTAATCCTTGGGCGAAAATAGCGTAAATGGTAGAAACTCAGAAATAAATAGCTCTTACCTTTTAAACATCCATGATTTTAGTAGAAATTTAATCTTTCTCTCCCGGGATTAGCATTTGCAACGGTTGGCAACGCTGCAATGGTTATCTAGCCCGTTGTTCATCATTAGACTACAGGGAATATTCAAAGCAAAAATAACCGAAAATGAGCATACCTGCTCATTTGGAGAGTAACAACAATTATCACGGTTTTTGTACTGATGTAAGCGTTCATAGCTCTATTACCTTGACTTGTCTCGGAATGTAGTGTTTTATTCAAGTTATGTTTAAAAATAGTTTTGAGTGCGCGTTGAAGTCACAACTCGACCTAAATTTCATAAGTTTACAATACAGACGTTGAGTTGCCTGATGCTACCTAATCTTCATTTATAACAAAATTATCTTGATGCTTACACCTTTTTTGACTTTATAATGTTTAAGCGTCTCAATCATGATGAAATATCTTATAATCATAAATTAGCATCATATCAAAATCTGAAAATCTTGTAAAAATTACTACTATGATATAAATTTTAGTTAAAATACATACGTAACTTTCAATAATAAACAAATGCCTACCGATGTCTATATCACGTAATCTTGTATGTGTATAATGTCTTATAAATAATCAATCATGCTTATAATTTATTGTAAATCTAAATGACATTAAACAAGGTAAAACCTACTACAATACCCGTGTTTAATCAGTTTGTTAGAAATATTGTAATATTGCCAGCTTCTTTAGCTAAACAAACATTTTGTTCATGTTGCGGTCTTGCAAAAGGTAAAAAGCGAATGACTTAATTTTATAGAAATACGACTGACGAAAAAAATAGGTACTGGAGGGTTTATAATATTCAAACATTACCTATTCAAATTGGATGTTTACCTTCTATAAGACTTTCCGTAAAGAGTTTGAGACGTCGTCGTGATAAATTAAAATATGTCATAGACCACTAATTAAAATTAGTTTCTCTCTAATTTCAATGTAGTTTTTGCGTAAATTCAAGAAACCAATTATATTATAACCGCAGATCAGTGATCACATCTTTTGGTTTTGCATTTATGTCTATCTAATAAATAATACTTGTTGAGTATTTAATAATTCCATTTTCATTAAATATTAAGTCAACATGACCCGAAAATGTAAGGAATACATTTCATGACAATACTGTCTCCTAGTCTATATAGAATGAGCGTGTATATGAAACAATTACGTAACATTAAGTTGCTTTGTTCTCGTAGCTGGCGAAGATCTGAGACTAAACAAATCGTAATATAATTTATTGACTCAATATGGTGGCATAACAACTATATCTACTACAAGTGTTGCTTATACGAGTATGGTTAGTACATTTTACTACTATCAAAGTGTGACAAGAAACAAATTGGATATTTTTTGTAGACCGCAGGCGTTTTAACTATAGGCATTTTTTACACTAAAGCCGCGTAACCTCAAATGGTGCTTATGTATCAAAAAAGTACTAACAAATATATATTATGTTTATAAACAGGTAGGACCACTAAAGAGATAAATTAGTTAGCTTAAAAAACAGTACCGCGCCGAGCAACCTGTTACAAGTATTACATTAAAAAATGTAAGCAGTCAATACGTTTATGCATCGATATTATATTTAACGGCGTGTCTGTATAACGATTTTGGCATAATGTTAGTAAATAAGGAAAAGCTAAGTGTGCTTAAGTAGGTACTTTTTTACATTAAGTATTTTTAGGCTTCAACATAACAGCCTCCCGTAAACAGTAACATCCTTGTTCCAAAAAAAACCAACCTATTTAAAATATCTGTCACATTTGTTAACATTTCATGCACATATCATGTTTTTTTATTCGTTTGGGTAAAATTATTCCTGGCTTCTATATTTTTTGGATAAGAGAGGGACAGTTTTAGTTGACTGTACTACCAAACATAGTTTGATGGTTTATGATTGAGTCGTGCCGGGAAACTATGGCGACAAAAACAAAGTAAGTAGATTACTTTTCTTTGACTGCTTGATAAAAAATATTTTTTTCTTGAATCATCATTATCATCATCATCATCAGCTCATCTTAGTCCACCGCTGGACATACTAGGCCTCTTTATTAAGAAGATGTTGCCATAATCAGTATCCTTGGCCGGTGGGTTGGCAATTTATTTATTTATTAAAAATAATATTTGGTGTAGAAAAAACTTAGTACCTACTTCTCTATGTTGCAACTTTCTCTTCTTACTACACCCATAGAGAAGGGGTGGTGCTAAGGTCTGCCATTCGGCGGTTACTTCAAATAGTGAAACGAAATAGTTTCGTCTATTTTAATAAATAAAAAAGTGTTTGATACTTCCCTTACAAAAGCAAAGGGTAGTCACATAGTAAGTAAAAGGTTGTGGGTCATGGAATCATATTTTCTTCAATCGTATCTAATTTGTTATTTTGTGGAGGCCGTTAAATTAAATTATCTTTAAAAATTAAGTATACAATTATATTTTGCTATGACAATGGCAACAAAATATAAATTATAATAAAAACTTACCTTTCAACACCAAAACAGCAATAACGAATATAAAAAAGACGCCTCGCTTCATGATTATCAATTTTAATTTACGGCCGAAAAACAAACACAAACGCTATTCAAAAGAATTCAGTGTTGTCCAGGCTATTTTCCCGCCTTTTTCATTGAAATGCGTCCGAAATTCGAATCGAGAGAGCGTTCCGAAACACGTCCTAATTGATTTGTGTATTTGGTTTTTACACGCGTATGCGGCAAAGGCGTGTTGCCTGCGCCACTTGCTCGTCAACTGTATGTTCAGAAATGGGACGCACAGTGGACTGTAAACATCACGCTTATTTTTAGAGGTTTCCATAATGGAGAGGAATGTCGTTCTTTATGGTGCAGCAACTTGGCTCTATAGCACAACGCCTTTGCACTGAGCGTTCACCGTAGGTAATTACCAATTCAAGTAATTGTAGTGAGAGCTTAACACGTGTAATTTGACTAAATCTGCATAACATTTGGTTTAAAAAGATTACATTTTCCGTTATTTGGTAATGTAGTTTCTATTGTTGCTTAGACTTCAACGACGTTTGTTATGAGATATAATTATGATTTAATTACATTAAAATAAGTTAAAACATTTGATATGGCACTTTTCTTAAAGCAAGACTAAATTTAATTTACCTACGTTTCAATCTTAGAATTACAATATCATCCTGCCCTTAAGTGGTTATTACATTAATTTATGATCCAACTTAACAAAATGGCGGTGGCGTATTGTTCCTTATCTATCTACTTAATTTTCATTCACTTTTAATGCGCTGTTATTTTGAAATTTTTTCATTGTTCGTTACCCTTCTCGAAATTTAAGGGTGGATTTTTTTTATTAGGTACCGTGTCGACTTGAATGACTAAAATATGTTCTAATGCTTAGTATTTTTTATATCATCAGTTTGAAAAAGGTTTATACATACTCGTATCAACTTGTAGTTGTTGTTGCCATCGCAAATTTTTCTTCAATTATGTATATTAGATAATGTTGTTTTTGTTATCCAACTTTTTAAAAGTTATAATACTAAAAGCATCCAATATAGATCACATAGGTAAGTCATGAAAAATCGAATTCTAAAAGTACAGAGTTTCGGGTAACAAACTAATAAGTGTAAGTCTGTGGAGTGAAACAAAAGAGAACAGTAAAAATATTGTTAAGTTACTCATCATTACATTAATAAATATGTAAACTTTCTCACTAAATTGCATATAGCAGGAGCAACCAAAACAATGTAAAGAGTTGGCTTCAATATTTTTTCATGGCATGTTGCTTTACAAACACGTCAGGAGTTACAAATACATGTCTCACTTGCTACACTAGTAGACGCTAATCCTAATCAGGGGCGATGAAACAGCAACGTGTTTTGTCTTCCCGGTTGAATAAATCGCATCTTATTACTAAAAGAACGGCATTAAAAGGCAAAGGAAAGGGTTGGGAGAGCAACGTTGCTTAATCGTCTGTTTGAACGCATTAATGGATTAATCGCGAGATGCGACGGTAGATGGGTGCTTGTCGAGTAAACAGGAGGCCTAAACTGATGATTCTTAAACGTATATATTTTATTGTTTATACTTAAGAAAATTAGATACAACAGAAAGAGATTCTAAAGTAACTAGTAACATATTTTATATTATCTATAATCCATTTTCTCAGATTAAGTCAAAGAAAAAAATAACAGTATACAGAGCATAAATTGAGAATATTAACTTTTTTTAGTGTATTATGCGTTAACGCAATAAATAGCTATAACAATACCTATAACATAGAATAATGTCACTCTCCTGAACTATCTACTCGTAATCTAGTTATTACGCAAATGGACCTAATAGGACTGCCTTAAGCATGAGTGTTGATCACAGAACATGGAAAGAGGTGTTGATGGCTGAAATGTAGGTAGGTATGTTAGTTGCTATTTGCAGTATAATTTTCTTGTAGTAAAGTGTTTCTTTTTTTTACATTTGCATTATTATTATGGATGGACGCAGGGTCACCAAATAGAGCAGTTGGTTATAATCGCTATTGCTATTCTTGGCAATTGCAGTTTTTACCCGACTACGGCTAAGCCAACAGGAAGGGTTATGATTTTAGCTGTCTATTTATGTGGGTATTTATGAAGGTTCCACATTTGCGGCTACACTACTGAGACGATTTTTAATCGATTCCTTATTATAGTCCGGGTAATATAGGCTACCTTTTGTTAGAAAGTTAATTAGCGAATGCTACAATAGCTTAAAGGAGTATTTAAGGCTAAACTCGATTGGTTT
This sequence comes from Anania crocealis, assembly GCA_949315895.1. Classification (NCBI taxonomy): domain Eukaryota; kingdom Metazoa; phylum Arthropoda; class Insecta; order Lepidoptera; family Crambidae; genus Anania; species Anania crocealis. The sequence goes on from OX438864.1 coordinate 12,784,416, forward strand.
ATTTTTATACCAATATCACATGGCACTTCTCTGTAGGTATATTATCTACATGTGTAAGTAAGTACATATTATTCTAAACTATAATAATATTTTGTTGCATTTTTAACACCTAACACTTAACACTACACGGGGTTTACTGCAACCGAATTAATTATTTAAAGGTACAATAAAACTATTTACCATCAAGACGTTTCAATTCGATTGCACGAATCATGGTCGCGGGCAGACTTAATATATTTTACCTTTAAATAATTCATTAAGTTGCAGTAAACCCTGTGTAGTGTTAAGAGTTAAATACATATTCTACCACCTATTATTCTGCTTTCATACTGTCTATATTGCAGTGCAAAATTGCAAATTTTCGATCCACTAAGCTAAACTATTTGGTCTAACGTTGAGCCGTACCCAAGATGTTTACCCACCATTAGTGGGGTGGCCAAATAGGGTAACCACTAAAAGGGAAATTGTTTTCCCTCCAAAGCTTTACTTCGTTTCCCGAATTATCCGCTTTCACCTTCATTCAGAAAATGTTGTATCGGATAAAAGGACGTCCTCAGATTACTCTTCTTTTGAATATTCGATATTGATTATTTGAGTAGGTACCTATGTTAGTCAACCTTAATAACTTTAAGCAATGACGGTGTTACTAAAGTTTTTTTTTTTCATGTGAAACTCCATACGCAATTGACAAAACAAGGTCGAAGACAGATAGGTAATCATAAAACTTTCCATTAAATAAACATCAGTCAACAAACTTATCAACAAGTCATCCTTATCATGTAAGTAGGTACTCTTAGTAAAAGCCCTATAATCATCCCACCCTGAATACAGGTTACAGTAGCAATGATGAGTACAGGCATAATCACCACGCTGGCCAAAGGGGGTTGGTGATCACAAACTGAGCAATGTTCGAACATTTGAAACTCTTGTTGCCTGAGCCGGGGATCGAAATTAGGCCCCGAGTTGTTGGTCCTGTATTTAAACCACTATACCAAGCAACGGGGCGTGAAATCGAGAGAAATTCCTAGAACTTTGATTTAGCTGTAGGTTTTGTTAGCTTAATACGTTTTATGTGAACAAAAGGTTAACAGGGACTAATAATGTTCATACTTAACTGATATTACTACACACTTTACCTACAGCTCGTACTACTGATACGTACTTTACGCCCTCAGGCCAGGTGGAGTGATGATTTGGGCAAGGTGGCTGGCAGGAGCTGGATGCGAGAAGCCAAAGATCGATCTAAGTGGCGTGCAACTGGAGAGGCCTATGTCCAACAGTGGACTGCGCTAGGCTGATGATGATGATGATGATGATACGTATTTTGTACAGACAACGGCAGATCAACCTACCCAAAAAGTTAAAGCTAATTGAATTGATTTTTAACTTTAAGTCCAACAAATAGAGATAAATATCAATTGAAAAAATTTGACGTTTTGTGGTAGGTTGACGTGCTATTGTCTGTACAATGTTAGCATTATTTAGCATTTAAATGTAATATTCAAAATTGTGTAAAATATCATTAAAAGTTTTATTTACATCATGAATAAAGTGACATCGTGTATCTAAAGTTCAGCGTCCTTAATAATTTGACAGAGCAAACTCCAATTCTTCAATAAAGAGCGATGTGATTGTCGTCTTATGCCGCATTGCTGCCGCCTTGTATATCGCGCTGTTTCCGCGTCGCTTAGTTGTTAAGGAGTATTTCATCATCAGTCAAAGGCTGGGCTGGCTAGGCTGCTAGATCCACTGACAGTTTCTCCTAAGAATTTCCACAATGATCGTTCCCGTGCCACCCGTATCCAGCGGCCTCCCACGACCTTCATCAGATCGTCGGTCCACTCAGTGAGGGGCCTACCCACAGATCGTCAGACCGTCGTCAGGTTCACGGACGCTATTCCAGGATCTTTCTGTCCCAAAGGCCATCGATTCTTCTTACTATGTGTCCCGCCCACTGCCACTTTAGCTCCTCAATTCTTCGAGTGATGTCGGTTATCTTAGTTCTTCTACGGATTTCTTCATTTCGAAACTATCACGCAGGAAAATCCCAAGCACAGCTCTCTCCATTGCCTGCTAAGCGACGTTGAGCCCTCTTATGAGACCCATTAAACAACCACGTTTCATTTCCATAATTCATCACTAGCAACAAGGACTGGTCTAACACAGATTTCAATAGAAGAAACTCTACCTGGAATAGCTTGCATTCACAAATCTAAGTGCAGCCCCGGGCCAAACCAGTGTAGACACTAGTTCACTGCTTGGCCGGGTGCCTCCATTACTATGCAAGCTTCGTGAGCCCTAAGACTTGATTTGCGCACGATTTCCACCTTATACAAAAGATAGTAGGTTGAATGCTACTTTGAAAAAGCATCGAATTATTCTGATGGCGCTTATTAAGCGAGGACGTTTTCCGTGACGTCCCTGATTGTGTATTTTTTTTAGGCACACGGAGAGCAAAAATAATATATCCCTCCAAGTCTTCGATTCCACATTTGCCATACGGATAAAATTGATTTGCCTTCTGGCGGTTAAGCTGTTATGGGTTGAGTTCGTGAGAAATAATGTTTTCGAATATAACGCGAATATTGTATAAGAAAAGTTTCTTTGGTCTTTAAGCTTGTTGAAGGAATATTATAGTATTTCGATACCATCAAAGCGAAATCACAGAGTAATGTTGTAAGGTGCTTGTATACTTATGATGTAGGTAAGTATTAAATTATGTTTTCCTTTATATTCTTACGTTTTACGACATGAAAGTAAAAAGCTTATCTGTTCACAATCTTTTAGAAACTGTCTAGACAACACACAAAAAGAGTTTCGTATCTGATTCCTACCCCCTTACATATTATGTCGAAATACTTATTTTAAGTCACAGGATCCTTTCTGTTTGCCTTTAGTACATATCATTACAACGTATGGTTCAATTAGTAAAGAAACACTGACGGACAATTATTTCAGACACGACATGTCGTGTAACGCCGGCACATTAAAAGAATAAAGACACTATCCTTTTATGGCTGTCGTAAGAGCATAAAAGAGTACTGCCAGAAGAGGACTGGTGGCAGAATCTTCTCTTCACTATTGGCCAAATCGCTATCACCAACCCGTAGGTAGTATATAGAGAGTAGGTATATAGCGATTAGTGCAAAATCCTCTTTTGGAAAGGACTGGGTCCAACAGTAGATGATATAGACTGGTGATGACGATGATGATGATTTCAGACGTAAGTAGTTGTTTCGAAATCGAGTTTACTTTACTTTCTTCAAGATTTCTTTCTTATCGGATTCGTATTACCAGCGAAAAATCCGTAAAAGCAAAACTCGATCAAACAAACAATTGTCCCTGCAAAATGAGGGTTCGACCTTCGGCTTCGTCGCGTTATTACTTCTGGAATCAATTTAGTTTTCCGGAGCGCGCTGATTAAATTTTAAATGTCAGCCGCGAACTAATATCTCTAACCGACATCTGCGCTGCCGGTTACCGAACGCCGTGCAATGGACCTGGGGTATAGGGTTGAAAAAATTTTTATACATGCCTATAAGTTGGTAATAACTAACACGATTGGCGTAAATATAATAATTTAAAAGTGTTGGTATTATTTTTTCAACCAGTTTACGAATATTTTTTTAAATACAGCAGTTATCATATTGTTGGGGGCAATTCCAATAATCGCCACGCTGGGTAAGCAAGTATTGGGGGTGATTGTGCCTAGCTGTGGACTGCTACTATAGGTATGATCATAATCATCTTAAAATGATCGAATTCCAAAGTGCCTCCAGGGGCCTATTTGCAGAAATAAAACTGATTTTAACTGATTTTAACTGAGTTTCAGCATATGTTTCAAATGCTGAATTCGATCATTTTAAGATGACATCAGACAAAAATGTAATATCAATAAAAAAAATCTTTGAAAAATATTATTTTTTAAGTATATTTGAACACGAAATTCGTAGCGTAACTGTTACTACTAGAACCATACCAACCATAGATTTAAATAAGTCTATGACTAGAACACTTACTTATTTGACGTTTCGGTTGTGTCAAAGTGGTGGTTGAAGTAACATGACCTAGCACTACAAACTAGCTGTTTGCTAAACGACTATCGGAGCGCGGTAGAACATTACCAGTGACTTTGTGACCACAGCCGAAACCGCAAACGAAACGTCAAAGAAATAAGTAGTAGTCATATCTACCGATTACCCAATGAATATTGTGTTCAGTACCTTTTTATAATTAACAGATCGAAAGTTTAATATCTAAAGTTTTTTACTGATTCCACTAGGTGATAATGATGGGTACGGTAACTTCATAACGTATCGTTGTTGTGGTAGTTAACTTAAATTTAATAATCGAGGCCTTTGCTCTGCTGTAGGATAATTATCCACTTACCAGGTGGTAATTGAATTTATGATCTTTCGCTGGTTAAGTGCTAAAAAAGCAATCAACATGCGCAGACTTAAAATGTGCAACTATCCTTTTTGTGTCAGTTATATTTTTTGAAAACAATATTTCTAATCAATATTATTTTGATTATTAGTGTTACTATATTATGCCACAACAGGTTGAATTGGCTACATAGAGTATCCAACTGCAAGTCCGGAGACAGCCCTGGGGACACATTATGCCGGCTGTAGGTTATAACTTTGCTAACGGTCCAACTTGCAAGCGATAGTTACATCGGTCAAAGAGATTTGGTCAATGATTACACCTCGACATATTCGTATGTGAGAACACAAACAACACTTTCGTTACCCGGACAAAATCTCTTTAGACTGAGATAACGGGCACATTTTTGTTTATCCATCAAATTTCATTGTGATTCTTGTGTTAAAATTACACTATAGGTATGATTACAAAACAATATTTCAAATTAATATTGACTTAGTGGTGACTTATTTATAAAATGGGTATAAGTAATTGTTACTTAGAGTCTTTGAGTAGGTCTTTCTTTTAAAGATAATATAGGTTTGTATCAACCATTTTTTGATTCCTAGATTCATGTGTCATGTATAATCTGTCCTCCTCGGCCAGCTAAATGATTATTTGCGGGTTTGTGAAAAAACTACGGCAGTAGTAAGAACACTATCAGATAAGTGGAGTTTGCAAGTTTAAGGCTTTAAAAAAAAAAGTATTTGACGTAACTAGGAATATTTCTCAAAAATTGCGGTAAAAATGAGTAACATGCAGTAGTTATTAAATACGTAAAGCAGATCAGGACTATGCCTCTTTAACATTTAGATGTTGAAAAGATGTCGACAACATGTGATGCCAAGAAATGACGGACAGCAGCGTCTTTACTCAGCCAAATTGTGATCATTTACTCAGCAAAATTATATTTCTGGTGAGTGGATGATGAAAATTGATTAGATGCAAAGAATACTCTGTTCTATAAGCAGTATTCAAAATAAAAAATGTTCATGACCGCTGATAATTATTATTGGTTTATTGCAATTCGCCATTGCATGCATATTTTAATCAATTTGTTTCGATATAAAACTCTATTTGAAGTTAAACACATAAACTGGCACTAAATACTTTCTGGTGCTACCGCACTGATAATATTCAATCACGTCAGGATATATCGGAAAAATGAAAACCAAACATTTTCGATATCCACGCGAATTCTATTTGCGTATTCAGCTGAAGAGGAAAAGCATGTTCCATATATTTTAGTTTGCTCCTTGGCATTTTTCCGTTCACTTACACAATATATTGACGTTGCCACTTTTTGTATACCAATTTTCATACAGATTTCAGTAGTTTTCTTCTTTGGATGTTTCTTTGTAACTAACTTAGGACAAATTTTGTCAGAACTACATTGGAAATGATTATATTACAACACACAGAACCACAAGGTATATTATGACACAAACCTTCTATAACCAGTCTTCTGCTGTCAATGATTCCTACTGACTAAGACCTGTAGCGAATTTTATTACTGGAGTAAATTTTAAGGTAAGGCATATCTAAAAATTTTAACACTAGGAACTTGACAATAAAAACAAATAGTCTTTATTTCAAGGACTGATTCCGATTGTTATAGGATTTTAAAAAACTTCTTCAATAATGGGAAACAATGTAGTTTTATCCATTTCGCAGATAAACTAAGTATCTTACAGAATCTTTGTGCTAACATTTTATCTTTATCTGTTATCTGCGTAAATCGTTCATAAAGCTTATAAACTTTTATGAATAAAATTAAGGTAATATATAAAAGTAATATTATTTAGTTCACTGCATCAATAAACCATTATTTTTGCATACCTTTTATGCTTTTCCATTATGTGACCCTCGACAAAGAGTACAAAAATGGTTCTTTTGTTCCCGCAATAATAACCATTGGCTGATTGATTGATGTTCCGAAAAATGACACGTTACCAAAAATCGCAGTACAGTGTTCCGCGGAACACAAAATGGCTTTTAGATTAAAAGCAGAAAGCGTTTGATGAACATGACCGATCCTTGGGGAGTATAAAGTCCTATGGGAATGTAAATAGACTCATTGATAATGCGTTCAGTGTATGCAACTATATTGTTGTGAGGCATCTGCACCTTTTTTTTTTAACTTGCACATGCATTAACAGATGCAATTCTGCATAGTTTCTTACAGCAGTAATAGAAAATACTCAAATAATTTAACGATATCTGTTAGGACATACATAAAACAGTTTAATAAAATGTTGAGCGACACGTCTTATAGTCGTAAAAAACATTCATTATAGAAGAAGTGCCCAAGATTGTTGTGGTAGCTTGAATGTAATGATAGAAGTCTTTGCCTTGTATTGGCATAGTTATAGTCCGTTACTTATTGTATATAGCAGAACGGAGAGCTTCGACTATATAGTACTTAGATTGCGATTATGAGTAAATATATTTGCAAAAAAACACAATTATACTCGCAAATAAGGCTAAGCATGATGTATCGGAACAGGCGCAGTAAAATGTTCCATTGTGTTAGTTAGTACGAAAACAAGTGCTACGTAAAATAACAATGATATTGTATATTTTATATACATTGAACTCTAAATCATAGTCCATTTTATCAAATAGGTATAGATTTCAAAACAGCGATAACTGCTAGTATCCAACGCAATCGTTAACGGTATTCATATAGTTGTTCTTGTTCACGTTATTATACAACTGGCACATAGTGTCCCGAGGGGAGACAGGGCACAGATGGTCCACTCATATTACCGCAGAAGTTGGAAACTAGCTATATCGGTAATCAATACAAATATTGCACGTAGGATTTAGAAATATGGCTTAAATAGATTGCAGATGTGCATGCGTTGGTTATTTCTAAACTCAACAATGTTTTAATCACCCATTTAGATTTATTGCTAACCTGCAATATTAGCTCTATTTCTAAGAAAAAAATCAATACGGTCTTTAAGAACGAATTTCAAATCTAAACATACACTTTTTCCTGAAAAAAGTAAATCGCGGCAGTACAATAAACAGGTAGATTTGGTGCCTTATATATGTAAGTAATCATTTTCCTTAATGTGTGAAATTCTTAAGGATTCATTTATTATGCTTAACAGCTCAACAACAGCCAATGCTGAAATGTTTTTTTATTTGTAACATTATATAATGCTATAAATTATTTGAATTGAATTAATAATAATACCAAATACCTGTGACTTAACGTGCATCACTAGTACAGTCGCCATCTCACTGACCAGTATTTCACTAATGTCTATTGCCCCTATGATACGAGTATAAAGCCAATATGCAAAACTAAAAATTATTCAATACAAATGCGTCACTGTTACTGAAACATTGCATTTTCTTGAGTATGCAGTGAACAAAGTATCGACATCTTGCAAATTGAACACTTGGATGCAACTCTGTACGTGACTAATGCGGTCTACGAGTGTCTCTGTGCAATCCGATTCGATTGTGATCCGATCCGATGTACAAGGAGTTTGCGACAATTCATACAAAATTAAGAAACAGGAGCATAGCGTTGTGGGCTACAAAATTATTATAATATTCTTATTTTTTCAGTCAATATTTTGAACGTGTTTTTTTATGCTCCAAATAATAAAAAGTCGTAAGAGATGGATTGAAATAAAATGCCTATTTTTAACGGATATTATTTACAGATATAATTCGCATTTATTAGGGTTTTACATTTATTTTGGTTTTGCCAGACGTTTAGAACATTTACAGCGTTCTTGGTCACGGTTAGACTGACTTACTACGAACGCTAAAATTGTACGTTGATTACTTTTAGTAGTTCTCCCTGCACTATTTTTCAACCGCGGTGGATCGGTAGCTCTCGACGGTTAATACTTTGGAACCTAAGTCACATAACACTTGGAAAACGACAGGAAATGCGTGTAGCTATAGCTTAAAAATAGTCTGGTTTGAAACAGAATTACTGTACGAGTAGAAGTTGAGTCTGTAGTGTTTGGGTCTGTACTCAACTGTAGTTGTAGTTGTACCAGACCTCTGTAGGGCTGATGGTCTTTTTTTCGACTACCTCCAACATGATTGGAGCATGTTTTTTCAGTTTAATATTTTATATCTTATCTATCTATTACATCAATTACTCAACTTATTTTATATAATCTTTCAATTTACCTTTCAGGGTTTCTTCTACTGTAGTCTACTCTGTTCCAATCAATATTTTATGTTGTTCTGTGTTCTTATCATTTCCAACTTATGGTCTTAAGCCTTCTACTATAATTTTCAATATTAATAAATCTGTAACATATTTACTATAGGGCTGATGGTTGAGTCCAATTACAATTGAGCAGACTTAGCACATCGATTCGTTACCAACCACCTCCCAAGTAAGAAGGTTACAAAGCGATGGGAGAAAGTCCTTTTAATGCACCTACCTTTTTAACCACATAAGACGACGTTTTAGTTTTTGTATGCATCATGTATATGTAAATCCAGACGTTCTATTAATCTAGTGGTGTAAGTACCTACACGCAGTGATTATGCTTGTACCCATCATTGGAATGGTAACTTGGATTCAATGATGTAGGCCTTTGGCCAGCAGTGGGATGATTATAGGCCGTTATTTTTATTTGTAAATCAGTTATCAATGTAAACAGTTTTTTGTTAAGATAATAATTATTAACAGGCTACTAACAGCCCTTATTTCTATAAAAAATAATATAACATACGATTTTAGTTGATATACAACTCATGCAGCCTGTGGACAACCGAATATAATTTCTCATGAACGAATTTCCTAAATAAATATTATATACAGATGCAAAAGTTTTTTTATAAACAGAATTCGCCAAGAGCGAAGCACAATTTTCATTTGAAAATAAAATTATTCCCCTAAGTGAAAGTAAGGGATGGAATCGTTTTACGGTGGGAACATCTTTGCTAAATGTTATCACCATTTTGATGATTATTTTTATGTAACAAAATTCATCTCGAGGCCTGTCCCATACAAATTCAAAGAAAAATCTGGTTACCAAAATAGATATATTATTATGTTCAGATAGAGAGTTAGCACAGATATGAAATGAACCATCTTCATCCGCTAAAATTTGATAACAGTGAAATGAAATCATATCAATAAATCGCACCGTGTTTTCTTTCTAATATTTGCAGTTTGGCAGCAAAGCTATTTCATCAGGAATTCTTCTCGCGCTTACAAATCACTGTCGAGTCGCAGCTGCGCTCTTATATCCATTCTAGTAGCAAATTTTACAAGTTCGACACTAGCATAAATACGGACTAACGCTGTAAAACTTTTCAGCGAACGCTAAACAAACTTTTGGGTCTGAAATAAACGAAAACTTTTGAAATATCTAGAGCTATGAATCTATGTCTTGAGGAATACGAGTTTTAATATTCGAAGGTTACTGCGTAATTGATTGCTTAACTTCAAAACTGCCACTCTTACTTAAAGTAATGTTAATGGTGAGTGAGTGAATATTGACCAAACTACTTTTAGGATCCTTTATCACATAAATACCATGGCAACGCAACTCATACAAGTATAGTGCTACGAACTAGTGTATACAGTTCCTTAAAGGGTAATTAATTTAGTGTCCACTTAATGGCGCAACTAGCATTGAGGCGTGGCTAAGATATTTGGAAATGTGTGAGAAGTGTTTGTTTGAAGAGTGGTCGGCAACGAAAGGATGCCTACTTCTATTGTGTTTTTCTTTTCCATCAATCACAGAGCACATGCAACATAAGTATTTAATTAATAATAATAACTAAGTAATGATAATTTTGAAACTTATGTTTAAAATTGTAATATAGAAACTTGTCTATCTTTTGCTTTAGTCACACAGAGACATTAAACACGTATTTGTTTACTGTAGCTTATGATGATAATTTAAGATTTACATAAAAAACCGACTGACAAAGTTTTAATATGTTGCCATGATTACTTGAGACAATGAATAGCATCCATAATGCTATAGTTTATAAAAGATATAGTTAGAAAAATAACGCCATTAAATTAAAAATCTTGCCAAAGCAATCCATTTCTATAGAAAAAGAAAACTTAAAAAGAATCCTTTCACAAAATAATCGTCATTGAATTAATCTTGAAACCTTTTCCAAATGACTTGTAAAACAAAACCCAGGTTTGGAAGTCGCAAAAAGTCTTCTCTCATTAATATCTTTGGACGAAAATAAAGCGACAAAAATAGAACATTGACGAATGAGAATTTTTTGCTCTGTCTATCCCGATTAATCACCACTTCCGCGTCTGGCTTTGTAGTTTAAGAACTATTAGCTGACAAGGGAAGTTGCTAAGTTTCTTGTCGTTTAGTTTTTATTTGCAGCAATGATGTCTACATCAAAGCTATTAGGAATTATCTATTATAATGAGTTAAATTATGGGCTACGATATTTTTTTTACACTTACAAACTACAAGCTTACCATGCTTATAAAATAACCAAATAATATTTCTTTAAAAAAAACACTGCAATTGAGGTGCCTACTAGAGGCTATCTGCTGCCCCCAATTGATTTAATTTTATTACTTCTAAACAAAATCAATTCTTAAAAAAACGGCCGCTTTTGGCGTTAGCGACTAAATGAATAGTGGGAGCCCTTTCGGTCGCATAATCTCTTTTGTCATAATGTAGTTTGGCATAACAGTTTTAGCATAAAGTTTTGTCGCAGAAACTGTGACAAGCAGAGTGTTATAAACCCATAATGGTTTCAGCGGCATAACGGTAACTTACTATAATTGACTCTATCATAATAAAATTACGTCTAAAACTAATTTATCATAAAATACGAAGCGCATAATGGATGTATCCATAACATTTATAGTCATAAATGGCGCTGCGGGAATAGCAGCCTCTTCGCCCTTACGTAACGTTAGTTTGGCTCAGTAAAAAGTATGTTTAGGTAAGCTTGCTTGGTCCCGAATCAGGTAGACCCCGACTTGCCGTGGTCTCCTTGCCGTGGTACTTGTCTGCCCAATACTAGAGTGTAATTTAAAAGCCGGAGGCGCGGAGGGAGAGCAGTCTCCGCCCACTGTAACAAAGCGCAGGCGCCCGTGCGAAATCCAAATGCTCGCATGCATGCTTGCATGCATGCATGCTTGCTGCTTGCTGCGTGCTGCTTGCTTGCGTTTGCATGCATGCATGCTTGTAATAATGTGATGCTTGTAGTAATTATAGTGGATGTATCCATAACATTAAAAGTCAAGTCAAGTAAATACTAGAGGTAATTTGCCAAGTGATATCTACTGTTCTTGTTTTTTTTTTAATTAATTTTGTTTAGAAGTAATGAAATTAAATCAATTGGGGGCAGCACGTAGCTCTAGTAGTCCCCTTAATTTTATATTGCGCCAGTTTACTTAATTCTCAGAAAAGGTCTGTCTGACCTAATTATCTTAGCCTTAATGGATGAACCATTGGCTAAGATAATTAATGATAATGACGAAACAAGTGGATATAGAGACCAAAATACATGGTTCTTTTGTTATTATCTAGTATTTTTAATATAAGTTATTCTTAGATTGAAATGTAATTTGTACTTAAAATTCATCATATCAAAGTCTACATGTGTGATAAAACATTTTCGATAAATCAGAACTATTATTGATTGCATCGGTAAAATAACAGTTTATAGTACTAGTTCATTATTTTGCTGAAACCAGTTGTTCTGCTTCCGTCGCGAAATGAGAAAGGAGTGTGGTTGGCACCAAAGTCTCTGAATTGAAAATGCATATTTCATTAAACGCAGTTTTCAGCACAGTAAATCTTAAAAACGAGCTCTTCATACGTAAAAATAACTGTAAACCAGATTTTAGATACTATTAATAAAATTGTCTTAATAATTGTAGGTTGTAGGAACAAGCCGACCATGGACTTCCTGAGTGGACTGTATGCGGACGAAAACACTTGTTGATTTCTTCAGACTTTATTTCTTTTCTTGATAGGTGACCGTGAGAGCAGGGACAATTTTCGCCTGATCACGTCCTATTCTTATTTACATTTCTTAAATTAGCCTAGTGACTATACAAAATTCGTGATTTTCCTTAGATAGACAAAGATAGAACACACATAGTCTCTTTTACTCTTTGGACACTTTCTCAATCCACCCACATAATAACTTCGGAGAAAAGAGAGGTCCGATATGTGTATTGCTATCTCTGTCTTACATATTCTAAACCTACCTACAGGCTTCTTAACATTTTTTCCACTTACAATCCTACCTACATGGGTTTTTTCTACCGACCTTCAGAATCTGTTAGGGGGACAGGGACAGCCTATAGGATACCTCCGCCGCGCGTGAGCGGGACGGCCTACAGTTATTTTCCTTCACCCCAGTACCTTTAAACAACCATACCAGATCCTACCTAATACTTTAGATATTGTAAGTGGAAATAAGAAACCGGTTTGCTATTTTATTGAAATAAAACAAGCCCTGCGCTAATACATTTCCTTATAAACTAAGGCCCTAACAGAAATTACGTTTATTGTGATAAAATATAAAGTCTTTACATACATACATATTCAAAGCTAAAATAATACAATAATAAGGTTAATTACATAAACTAAATATTAAATTAAACGAGATTGACGTGTGTCCGTAACAATCTCCCCCCGGTGCAGCGCTGCGCAGTGCGGAACCTCTTCATTCTTCTACCGGCAGGACAGCCAATCTCGACGTCGGTCGACGAAACACGCCGCCCTTGGTCCTTACTTCAACATTTCTTACTCCTCCGTCTGGTCCGGGATGAACACGTGTGACGACCCCTCGGGGCCACACGTTGCGTGGAAGTGTGTGGTCCACCACGATGACTAGATCGCCTGGTTTAATAGCGACCTCGTTGACGTCACGAGCCCCTCTTCTTGGTATGAGCTCGGGTAGGTACTCCTTCAGCCATCTGCGCCAGTACTCGTCGGCTAGACCTTGCGCGGCCCGCCATGTCTTCCTCGACGATTGCTCACACGGCCCGGGGATGGGTAAGCCGTGCGAACCACCCAGCAGGAAGTGATTAGGGGTTAGCGCCTCGGGATCGTTAGCGCTAACCGGTACATGTGTGAGTGGTCGAGCGTTCATGGTGTGCTCGACTTCCATCAACAGCGTCAGTAGAACTTCTTCTTTCGGCGCCTTCTCGTTAAGCGTAACACGTAGCGCGTTCTTGACAGTCTCGCCATCGCCGAAAGAATCTTCTTGTGCTTGTTTCACTAGCCACGTCTCTGCCTTTTCTATATGTCGTATAGTCATTTCTCTAGTACGTTTACGACATTTCTCTATGAAAAGTAATACATATGCCATTGCTCTCACTAGACGTTCATAATTCGAGAAACGTCTCGCATCTGGCACGCTCCATAAGTCATTTGTAGTTACGTTACATATGACTTCGTTGTTTTCTTCATTATCGCCGTCTGCTGTCACATTCGGTGATGGCCATAGCTCTTCGTTTGAGTATAGAAACGACGGTCCGGTGAACCATCGGTCTTCTCGAGACTTTATATCGTAGTCGACTCTCGTTGCGTCGTCGGCTACATTTTCTTGCGTCGGCACCCATCTCCATTGGCTAGGATCGGTCAACTCCGTAATTTCACTCAGTCGGTGCGATACGAACGGGGTGTAACGCACTCTCTCGTTCTCTATCCAATGTAGAACCGTTCTAGAGTCCGTCCAGTATGTAACTCTATCGGGTTGCCATCTGTGCTCTCTCGTTATAATTGACGCAAGTCGTGCGCCGATCAGACACGCCTGTAGTTCCAGCCGTGGTATCGTCTGAGCCTTTATCGGCGCTACCTTTGCTTTAGCGGCGGCTAACATCACTCGTTTCGACCCATCTTCGTATTCCACGACCCAGTATGCGGCCGTAGCATAAGCAGACTCGCTGGCGTCGCAGAATACGTGCAGCTGCTTTCTAGTCACTCCCCCCGTCTGAGAGTATAGACGGGGTAGACGCAAACTGCTTAGAGCGTCCACACCACTCAACCATATCTGGAATTCATTGGCTATTTCCTCGGGTAGCGCTTCGTCCCAGCTTGTGTCTAGGCGCCACACCTTCTGTATTAGTATCTTCGCTCGGATGGTGTAATAACTCAGTAGTCCAAGTGGATCGAATATTGACATGACTGCGCTCAGTGCTTCTCGCTTCGTAGGCGTTCGTTTCAATGTCTTCACTTCTTGCGGCACTTTGACTAGCACCGTGTTAAAACTTAGTTCGTCGTTGTTAGCGTCCCACATAAGTCCCAGCGTTCGTCCATATTGAGTCATAGCGGCACCGAGCTGTTTCGGTGTCGTGGCACGGCTATCAATTGGCAGCTCACGCAACACGTCCGGCCCGTTTGTATTAAAGGCTGTAAGCGTGAATCCCGCCTGCGCGTGTACATGACGAACTTCTTTGATGACGTTACTTGCTTCTTGTTGTGTATCAAAACAGTCGACCCAGTCGTCCATGTAATGGTTCTTCGTTATCGCTTCGTGTGCTCTTGGGTACGTACTGGCGTGTTTCTGAGCGTTGTAATCACGTACGCTATGTGCTAAAAACGGTGAACTCTTCGCTCCGAAGATCATTGAAGTCATTTTATAACGCTTTGGTGGTGACGTTCTGTCGTCGCCTCTCCATAAAAACATTTGCGCCGGCTGATCTCTTTCTAAGATTTTTATCTGTAGAAACATCTCACTGATATCCGCGGTCACTGCTATGGCTCGTTCTCGGAATCTAAAAAGCATTCCCGCCAAATCTCTCAGTAAATCGGGACCTTCTAGTAGTGCGTCGTTCAGGCACACTCCATTGCTTCTAGCGGCAGCGTCGAACACTAATCTCAGTTTACCGGGTTTGTTCACATTGGTTACTGCGAAGTGTGGTAGATACCAAAGCCGTGGGCTATCTATCTCGTTGTCTTGGCTCTCTTTGGCGTAACCTTTTTCAAACATATTATTCATCTGTTTCGTGTATGCTTCTTTGAACTCTTTCGATTTGTCCATCTTTTTCTCGATTGCCATGAGTCTGCGCCGTGCTAGATCGTAGCTCAGTGGCATAACATTCACATTTTCCTTCCATGGTAATCCGACTTCATACTGTCGTTTGACATATCTTACTGAAGTTTCAAAGGCTTCTTTGGCACGAATCTCATCTGGATTTTCACGTTCTTTCTTTAAGATACCCAATGAATCTATTTCAAAGTGTTCTTTCACCATATTGTGTAACTCGTCATCCATGGCACGCGTCGTGCACTGAGTTAAACTTTGCTTGCCGTTGACATATAGCACAGTATTTTTCTCCTTTATCACATGAGACGGCGCTATTCCATGAATCACCCACCCCAGAGTGGTAAGTGATGCTACTGGTTCATGACGTTTGCCTATTAGCAGCCTTCTGCTGACTATCAGGTGCCAATTATCCGCGCCGATCAGGATACGCGGCTTGGCGCTTACATAACATACGTCTTCATTGTTTAGTATACGCATGTGTTTATATCTCAAACAACTTTCATTTATCGTTTGTCTATGAAGTTGAAGATTCTCCATTGTTCTCGCTCTCACCGCGTGCTTCTTATTGCCTTTAGCGATGATTTGAATCTCCACTTCCGTACTTTTATGTGACACGCTCTGTGCATTCACACTGCAAATGTGTAAGTCTCGAACTGGCCCTTCTGCGCCGACGTAATCTGCTAACTCTTTATCGATCAGTGTAATTGTTGACCCCTCGTCAACTAAAGCGTACGTACGTACTCTACCCATAGGTCCTTCGACAGTGATCGGACATACTTTTAACAATACCTTGGACGCGTCTATCGAATGATTGACAGATGCGACCACCTCTTGGTTTTGTTCTGGACTCTTGCTGTCCCTTTCTAATGTATGTTGTGGACTCTTGCTGTCCCTCTCTGACATATGTAGCATTCTGTGATGACGTCGACCACAACCATTCTCATTACATACTTGCGCTTTGCATTTGAGACGCCGATGTCTATCTGATAAACATAGAAAACATAATCTTTCTTCCTTTAACCAGTTCCATCTTTGGTTAACTGTCATAGCTATAAACTTTTTACACAGTGACATCTCATGGTCTCCACCGCAACACAAACAGGGTTTCTTTTGTGCCGTCCTCCTTTCTTCGGCTGTGACGTACACTCCCGTATTTTTCTTTCTTATGTTTGTGTTCGGTTTGACTGACACTACTTCTCTTTTTGTAGCGGAATAGTTCGACTGCGGCGTATATGCGTAGCGTAGCGCTTTGTTAGCCTCTTCCATTAGGAAATGTGACAAAGTGATTATCTCTGGCTCCGAATAGCTTGAGTATTGTACTGCATAGTCGCACCATCGAGATTTCAAATGCGGGCTAAGTTTATCAATTATCTCCCGTGTTAGCAATGGATTTCTCAGGTATCCTCTGTTGTCTATGGAGTCCAGCGTGCAAACAATATTCTGTACTTTGATTGCAAATGTATTCAAGTCACTGGCAGTCGGTCCTAGGCGCGGCAGACTCTTCAATTCATTTAGCGTTCGATCAATTATTATCTCCGGCCTTCCGTAGCACTGTTCTAGAGTTTTCATAATTATGTCCGGATCGAATGCGTATGATAATAAAGCCGCTACTGCTTCTTTAGCTTCTCCTCTTAGACAGCTTCTTAATCTAGCCAGGTTCTCAGCTTTAGTGTATGCGCCTGTCATGGTTGATTCTTGCATTGCTGCCTTAAAAGAAAGCCAGTCTGTCGGTGCCCCGCTAAATATCGGCAATTCTATTGCTTGTCGTGATGTCGGTCGTCTTGACATGATTTTCTCTAATGTCGCTGCGAGTACCTCCGCCCCGTCCATCTTCATTCGAGGCTCTTCCTCCTTTTTATTCTCTTCCGGAGGTTGTGATGGATTCAAATGACGGTTTCTAACCATCTCTGTCATTTGAACATCTTTCTGTCTTTGTCGCTCTTGAGTAAGAATGTCGCAAGGCTCCTCTGTGGTGGGTAGCTGCGTTTCTTCGCGACGCCGGGACTGCGACTTGTCCAGCCAGTCGTCCACTCTGGCTTGACTGTCACCGGCGGGTATGCTCTCACGGTCATCGTCGTCGGTTTCCATAATTGTAGCTATTTCATATTCTAATCGTTTTTGAATTAAGCTTTTCTCCAGTGCGGCGAGCTTCTCTGCGGCCAATAACTCCGCTTGTCTAATTCGTGCGGCAACGCTTGACCCCCTCGATGACGGTGCCTTTGTCCGTGGCACGTCTGTGTCGGCGTTGGCATCTTGACGCTTTGCTATCGGTGCTGGGTCCGTCTCCATAATATATCCGCCTTCTGCGGGTACTTGACTCCTTGATGTTTGCACCGATGGCGATGCAGGTGGCTCTTCAAAATCACATCGTCTTGAGTTTTCCATTGCTCGACTCCCGGCGGCCTCAGCTTGTCTTCGCGTTGTTGGCATCTTCTTACTTGCAGCCCCTACTCCTAACAATCCCGGACAGGTACGCTACCGTGGGGAGCCTGTCTGGGGATGGATGGTCGTGCAGGAGTGGAAGGGGAGGAACCACCCAGCAGAGAATGTACGCAGCCGTAGGGTGCTCTGTCCTGGCTGGAATCACCAGAACCCTCAGCAGTGCCTACAGTCCGGCCCCTACGCTTGCGCACACCGTACTGGCGTGGTCGGACTAGTTCGCAATCGTTTGCACGATATACGGCAGCTCGTCCGTTGACTGCACCGCCTGGGAACGGCGTTAACTCGGAACAAACACCGTTTGACACCGTTAGGTGGTGAATGCCCGAGCCGCGGTACACCCGCGTCTGGTTACACTTTCTTCTCTTCGTTACACGATGAACGGTTACGACGATGTTGCTGTCCTTGTCTTGCTGGCTTCACTGTTGCACTGATCTTCAGACTGATCTTGTTATCTTGCTGGCTTCACTTATCCGGATCGCATGGACCAGACCTTGTAGGTTGTAGGAACAAGCCGACCATGGACTTCCTGAGTGGACTGTATGCGGACGAAAACACTTGTTGATTTCTTCAGAGTTTATTTCTTTTCTTGATAGGTGACCGTGAGAGCAGGGACAATTTTCGCCTGATCACGTCCTATTCTTATTTACATTTCTTAAATTAGCCTAGTGACTATACAAAATTCGTGATTTTCCTTAGATAGACAAAGATAGAACACACATAGTCTCTTTTACTCTTTGGACACTTTCTCAATCCACCCACATAATAACTTCGGAGAAAAGAGAGGTCCGATATGTGTATTGCTATCTCTGTCTTACATATTCTAAACCTACCTACAGGCTTCTTAACATTTTTTCCACTTACAATCCTACCTACATGGGTTTTTTCTACCGACCTTCAGAATCTGTTAGGGGGACAGGGACAGCCTATAGGATACCTCCGCCGCGCGTGAGCGGGACGGCCTACAGTTATTTTCCTTCACCCCAGTACCTTTAAACAACCATACCAGATCCTACCTAATACTTTAGATATTGTAAGTGGAAATAAGAAACCGGTTTGCTATTTTATTGAAATAAAACAAGCCCTGCGCTAATACATTTCCTTATAAACTAAGGCCCTAACAGAAATTACGTTTATTGTGATAAAATATAAAGTCTTTACATACATACATATTCAAAGCTAAAATAATACAATAATAAGGTTAATTACATAAACTAAATATTAAATTAAACGAGATTGACGTGTGTCCGTAACAATAATATTATTATGTCAGTTTAATGTAATTAGACAACAGCTCAAATAACATATACAGTTAACTAAGGAAAACTTTGCGAGTCTTACATATCAACGAAGTATAGTGTTTGCTCAAATCTTACAATTTGATGCCGTTGAATACTTTTAAGGGTTCCGTAGCCAAAGGGTAAAAACGGGACCCTAATACTAAGAGTTCGCTGTCTGTCCGTCTGTCCGTCTGCCTGTCGTTAGGCTGTATCTCAAAAGCCGCTATAGCTGGACAGTTGAAATTTTCACAAATTATGTATTTCTGTTGCCCCGACAACAAACCCGATTTTTTGTCCTATTTTACTTGATATCAATAATGGCAACAGATAGGCACTTGAAATATTCATAAAACACTCAGTTGTATTTTAACTTTAATAATTAATAATGAAATTAAAATAAAATGAATATTTAAGGGGCCTCCCATACTAAAAACATCATTTTTTGCCTATTTTTGCTTGATATCAATAAATGGTAACATTATCCTACTGTTGTTTACCTAATCAATGGTACGGAACCCTTTATGCGCGAGTCCGACTCGCACTTGGCCGGTTTTTATTTGGTTGTTGCCTGTAACTTCGTATGCGTGGGATCTTCACTTTGTTTTAGAAAACCATAAATATTTATAACACATCACATTTTATCACCTTAATCAATGATTTAGGAACGTATTGATGTCAAATATATTTCGTTTTTTTCCATATATTCATTCATAAACCCGATTATGGATTAGAGCGAACGTGTACGCCTATTAATAACTTCCAATTCTATTGTCATGAATCAATATTACTAAGTAACTGTCTTTCTATTTATTCCTAATAGCGCAGTTTCAATTAGCTTTGGATATTGGGCTCCTTAATCCCTGCGAGTAATTGATATTAATAAATCATTTATCGCCGTCCAAGCTTCAGTATTAAGTCTATGTAGTAAACTATCAAAATAATAATCTTTAAGTCAAATAAGTATAAAAAAAGAAATGTTAATTTATTTTGGTTGACAGGTTTTAAACTACATATTTCTTAAATTTAACCAACGACAACCATAACCATGAAATAAATTAACTTGAGTCGTTGTAAGATAATTATCAGTGCTTTCTTGTTTGGCACCGACTTGCGATTGTCCTATTTCGTGCTTTTCATTAATTTTTTTATAAATCCATTTTTTTGTATTCGTCTCATAAAAAAGAGACATTTTTTTATCAAATGGCCTATTACCTACATAGTCAGTGCTTAATGAGTTAATGAGCTTCACAGAGAACAATATTATGATGTATGTTGAACGCACTTGATTTTAAATGGTGTAGTAAAAATTTATAAAAATTGTCTGAGAGCTTTTAACCACCCTTCGTAGTAGAGACCCTAAGATGAGGAAGGTTGCTGATTATGCTGATTATCATGCAAGTCATCGGAAAAAGATAATAAATCTTTCACATAATATGTAGGTATCTATTTTATCCCATCATTCCTCATTATCATGTTTGTCGATATCTTAGATATACGACACAGATAGAAGATGAAATTTTAGTTTTTTAGGATTAACCACAAACTTAAGTCACACTGTGTATTTAGACAATATCATAGATTCTTGTTAAGTAAGATTTTGGTTTTAGTAAGATTTCCGGCTGCATTTTTTTTGTGTTAATGATTTTGGTTAACTCAGGCAAACATTTAAGAAGCTTGTTGATTTTCAGTTGCCGTATTATTTTGCTTTTGCTACGGCGTAGACTATTTCGTAACGCTACACGCTACGTACCGGCGAAATATAGGGAACTATTTTGACCCATTCCATTCTGTGTTGTTCTTATTACTTCTAAACAAAATCAATTCTCAAAAAACTAGAACAGTATCATTTTATAAAATTATTCCTGGTATTTATTGAATCACTGTTAACTGCTTTTCATTCTAGCATTATTTTGTATTGTACATTATTGCTAAAAGCGGGCGCTTTTGGCGTTAGCGATAAATTCCACTTTATAAACAACTACCAGTTCCTTCCACGCTTTGCTGTGGCACATTGTGATTGAATGGTTTTTGTTTTTATTGTTTTTTATGGTTTTTTTGTTCGCGGTCGCGGATAAAAAGATAAAAACAATCCTTGAAGCGGATTATATATCATGTTAAAATTTCAGTTCGATCGATCTGCATCGAGTTTTTGAAGCGTACAAAACCAACATAACTTTTTTATACTTTATAGACTAAATGAAGAGTTTACTGTGATTCAATAAATACTAGGAGTAATTTGCTAAATTTTTTTAATAAATTCAATCAATTGAGGCAGCACATAGCTCTAGTAGTCCCCTTAAATATTTTAATCCTCACTCATATTATCTATGAGAAAGTTTTGATGGATTTTTGTTGCTCAATCATGCCCTAACAACTTAACTGATCCGAATGGGCAAATAGATAGATTAAAATCCGAATTAACATATGGAGTAGGCTACTTTTGTACTGAAATTCCATGCGTCCATTCGTAAATCACTGAAAACAGCTAGGTTTCTATAAATCCTATGCATGTAGAGCGACAAACAATTGACACACTTTTAGTCAAATTCAATTTGATTAGGTCGCCGATAAAGCTACTACAAATCATCGAATGATTTATTCGTTGGATCAAATTCGTGTATTTGATTGACGTTTGCTGATTGCACGTTTGCGTCATCGGCGACGCTTTTCACACGGAATTAAATAAATATTGACTGGTCACCCTATGGTGGCTACTGACGAACGATAGCAATTATTACAGTGGCCTATTTGTTATGAAATAAGTACTAAAGTTACGTACAAAACTGTCATTTTATTTAAATGAAGTCAATCTATGCTCCTAACATGTTTTTATGAAACGTTTTTGCTACAAATGATGTGTAAATTGTATGAATAAAGATATTACTTAAATGATGCAAAAACATAGGTATGTAAGACGTCATGATCGATTAAAAACTGATGATGGCAAAGTCATCAAAAAAATGGTTAGTTTTTTGTGTGTATTATAAAAGCAACCTGATTTGTTGGGTTCTTAAGAATTTATCATTAAAACAGCACTAACTTCGTTTTACATTTTTAGTAGTTAACTGTATACTAGATTTGGTCTTGCAATATCTACAGTTGGAAAACAAATAATTTCATCAAAAAGAGAAAAAACATCTATTATAGAGTTTGCCTTGTTGGCAATGATCTATCCAATGATATAGTACCTTCAAATAAAATTAGGTTCTTTTTTACATAATTAATCCACATTAGTCTACTGCTCGACACAGGCCTGTTAATTATTATTTTTCCATAATTCCATGCTTGGATCGGGGAAGGGGCAAATAGTGGAAAGAAATCGCTGCTGCCCATTCTCTTGGCGGTTATTATTTAACCATCTTTTACGATACCGACATACATTAACTTTGTGCCGGCACTACATAGCAAGGTCAAGTCACGTCACAACTAATTAACATAAAGGCTACGTAAACCTCAATACAACCCCGCGTCCATAATTTGACGACTAGGGGCGACTAATCCCGGTCCAGCGATTAGGCCGTTGTCGTGCATTAGGCCGGCGCGGGATTACCGGGATTAACAACTCTTCCTGATGAGAAATTGTTAAGCTTTTATAAACTGAGATTAGGCGGACCAAGTTTGATTGGATTGGGACGTGATTTTAAAGGTTCGTTCTCAAAGGACGAAACAGAAGTTCTGTTGCTGCCACTTTTCCGTCTGTGTATGGTCTGTCAGTATGTTAGGGTTTTTCGGGCCTGTGCTTTTGCTACTGTTTTGTAAATAAAAAGTAAAAGTTAGGGAATCAATTCAAAGCAGCGGCTCGTCTGTGTAGCCGTTCATCCGTATACCAGGATTTTTTCAAGGCTGTACTTTTGCATTTGTTTGTAAAAACAGTAAAAGTTACGGAATCAAAACAGAAGCAGTAAACTACTACGCAATCAGTATATACAGATCAGTTTATCTCTGTCACAAACTGAAATATATTGGTTGGCATGACTAAGAGAGACAAATAAAGTCTTATATACGGACATGAGTGGAGAAATTTCTTGATTATCCTTTACATTTTTGTTGTAAAATCACACTTAAGTCAACCACTTACGGTGCTTCAGTATTTAACCTGTGGTACTTTGCAAACAGTTTCATTACAAAATTAAATACTTGTACTAATTGCAGTTTACCTACGTCGAGAATTGTAGTGTAGTGTATAAAGCAATTTGGACAGTTTTAAACGCTTATAGCGTGTGAAGTAACCGCAGCTGACAGTGTTTAGACAGCTGACGACACGCGTAACTCGCAACTAGTACTTAGTCTAGAACAGGAATTAAATAAAATTTACTAGGTACAAGAAGTAATAGGCGACGAAGTGAAACTAGTACGGTAACTAGTATTTATCCTGGAATATTTATATTGTTTCGACAAACAACAAGACATTTAACTTAAGGTGTGCGACATACTCGTATATTCCTGTAAAAGATACATAAAGTCATAAAAGGCAGCTAATTGAAATTTTGATATTTTAATATCCTACAGCAGAACCTTACAAGAGTGAAAAAATAAGGATAAGTGCGTTTCGGACTCGCCCACTTAGGGCTCCGTACAATTTTGTAGGTGCAAATTAACTGATTTTTCCCAATACTTATAGTTCAGGAAGGTATTACTTGCCTAATTTCATAGTTCGAGGTGAACGGAAACTAGCTACATCATAAATTTCATTCCCTTGAGTGTTAAAGTACATGAACGTTACCTTTTATATACTTACATAACGGTATTTAAAAGATTGTTTTTATAAGGGACTGTGAACCTGAGTATTTTCCATTTGAGATACGGAATTCTAAAATAGGTAAAAGTTTACTTAATTTTAAGCTCTAAGGAATGAATTGAAATCATCAATTAAACATTATAAATAACATTATCATCATAATTTATATATAGAGATGATTCCGGACATACAAGAGTAAGACATTTTCATAGATCTAGTATCAAAAATTTAATATTTATTAATAATATCTTTGTGTAGGTACGGGGACTATAAAAGATACATTGTCATGTTCACACTTAGGTTTTTAACCGCCTAGTCTATCACAAAAATGACAATACGTAAAAAAAATAAAAAAATATTTAACAAAAAAGTGACAAAACAAAGTATTGCAAAAAGTCACAAAAAGTTCTTAAAACACAAAATGTCGAATTTTCTAATTTCATATAGATCTTTAGACGTCAGATTTAAAGTTGGAAATCGAATGGGGAAATTTGACAGTTAAGGTTTCATGTACAGCAGACAAATACCAAGGGTTAGTAACCCGTGTGCTAGGGTTGCTATGCGACGTCGAGAGGCGGCGCGACGGCGCGACGCGGTGGCGCGACGCGTGATGCGTCACGAACGCACCCTTAAGCTGCGGACGAGGTCCATTTGCTTCCGGACTAATTGGTTCAGTTTAATGGAAATTTACTACAATTTTAATATTTTGCTCAGTTAGGTAAACGAATAATTTATGATACAATGAATTTGATATTAATATATTATAGGATTTTAAAATAAAAATTCTTTTTGCATTTTTAACACTTAGAAAATCCGTCAGCTGGGTCTGTCTGCGGCCATGAATCATGCAATCGGATCTAAACGTCGGAAAGGTAAAATACAATTTACCTTTAAATAATTAATTCGGTTGCAGTGATTGTACATACAATTAAACTTAATTTTGACTGATAAACCATTTTGTCATACTTAATTACTTTACAAGCTTGCATTACAATGTAATTACAATGATTATTCCGTTACTCGACATCCTTGCTCCCATTATCACGCGAATTTTTAACTACTCCTTAAGCACTTGCACCTTTCCTGCAGCGTGGAAGGATTCTCATTTAATCCTCTTCCTAAGAAACTGAATCCTTCTTCTTATACGGATTATCGACCTATTTCAATTCTTCCCTTTTTGTCCAAGGTGATGGAGCGTATTGTGCACCAGCAGCTCAGCCATCATATAAACCAGTGTCATCTCCTTAACTCTTTACAATCTGGCTTTCGTCCAGGGCACAGCACAACTACAGCTCTCGTAAAGATTACTGACGATATCCGCCATGCTATGGACAATAGGCATCTCACGGTCTTGACGCTGCTGGATTTCAGTAATGCTTTTAGCACCGTGGACTTTGACATCTTGATTGGCATACTGCGTTCTCTCAACATATCTCCAACGGTAATTGACTGGTTCTATAGTTATCTGCATGGGCGTCGACAGCGCATCATTTCTGAGGATTCTTTCTCGTCATGGTGTGACGTCGAAGCTGGTGTACCGCAGGGTGGCGTCTTGTCTCCTCTCCTTTTTGCTATTTTCATAAATTCTATTACTCTTGATCTAACTTCTTCCTACCATCTCTATGCAGACGATCTCCAACTGTACTGTCAGGGTAACCTTGATGATCTACCAAAAGTTATCTCCACAGTAAACTCTGACATACGTCGCATTTTGGAGTGGAGTAAATCATTTGGGCTTAAAGTTAATCCTACAAAAACGCAAGTGATGATTGTTGGTAGCCCCCGGCTGATCTCAAAGATTAATTGGGATTCACTACCCTCAATTGTATTAGACGATGTCCAAATTCCATATAGTAAACATGTAAGGAACTTGGGAGTTCTGTTGGATAGTTCAATGTCATGGGACAAACATATCAGTGAAGTGAGCAGGAGGATGTTTGCATCAGCTAGTTGTCTGAATAGATTACGTAACTTTCTACCAATACCCACCAAAATTGCTCTGGTTCAGGCTTTACTTCTGCCAATTCTAGATTATGCTGATTGCTGCTATCTCGATCTCAATGAAAAATCCCTCGATAATCTTGAGCGCCTTCAAAATTTCTGTATACGTATTATCTTTGGCTTACGGAAGTATGATCACGTTTCCATGTTTTGAGCTCAGCTTAACTGGCTCCCTATTCGTCGCCGTCGTGATCTGCATGTTCTTTCATTACTATACTCTGTATTATTTAACCCGCGGACTCCTTGCTATCTCAAAGAACGTTTTAAATTCTTGCAGCCGACCAGTGGTCCAGATAATTTGCGCTCGGGTCGTAAACTATTACTATCTTTCCCTTCCCATTCTTCACAGTTCTACTCACAATCCTTCACTGTTCAGTCTGTCCGCTTATGGAATTCTTTACCATTAACTATTAGACAATCCGAGTCACTTCCTATTTTCAAGACCAGGGTCAAAACACTTTTCCTGTCGCGATCGCAGCATTAGGTTAACTATGTCGGTTCGTGTATGTGTGGATGGTTATTTTTATTTATCATTTTTTAAAATATTATACTGTTCTTTAGGTAGGTGTATGTATTTTAAGTAGGTATATTATTTTGTATTATGTGTATTGTATATTAGGTATTGGTATGTAGGTATATGTGTATTGTATTTTAGTAACATGTATGTTATTGTATCTGTTATACATCGCTTGTCTTGCACAGTGCTACCCCTACTCTACTAAAACTAAATTTCCTCTACCCAAAGGTTGTCTGGTAGAGATCGCTTAAAGCGATAAGGCCGCCTATTTGTGCATTTTCTCTTCTTTGTAATTTATTTGTTTTCTTTTATTTTGTGCAATAAAGTGTTATCTATCTATCTATCTACAACGTCTAGTTAAGTTATATGAGTTAAGTACTAACTATTATTAGATAAGATAATTTTACTTTTATTTTACTGTTACAATGTTTTATCTTAATATTTCCTGTACCTACGAGACTGAACTAGCCTTTTGTAGGAATTGCATAAAATATGTAATTTATTTTGGAGTATTATTTAACATTAAAATAATCTTAATTTCAATGTATTTTAAATACGTAAATAAGGTTTAGTACCCTGATCGATATCATCAATTTATTTGTTTATATTTTTTTTACACTTACAATAGTATTACATACCACAATTTTGTTGAGATATAACATGATATTTGAAATTGAATCTATAACCAGTTTTAAAAACACCGGCAAGTTACATAACATTAACAATAAACGTTAATTTTATATTCCCCTGGACTGTCACAATGGTGATAGACAAACTGACAGCATTTAATGGATCGCAACGATTTAAATAATCAACATGATTTGAAATTCACCCGGTAACTTAACACCGTTTAAAAACACTCCAAATTAATCGGCGGAGTTTCCATTACTGTTCTATTTGACTTTATAATCTATATTCTTGGTTTACTTAATGGCATTAAAAATCCATTTAGGTAATACGCCTTGGAGGCAATTGGGGATTGCTTAATGAAATGAAAAAATAAAACTTCGACATCCTAAATAAATGAAATCTCAGGAATTCATGATAAAATTCAACATAACTAAAGTATTCACGAAGTGTTTTGGTGATCAACAAAGTCAAGCAAAGCACACCGT
Organism: Anania crocealis; assembly: GCA_949315895.1. Lineage (NCBI taxonomy): Eukaryota > Metazoa > Arthropoda > Insecta > Lepidoptera > Crambidae > Anania > Anania crocealis. Next base: position 12,811,920 of record OX438864.1, read on the forward strand.
GGTTTCAAGTTCAGTCACTTATCGTCATCATCACCACCAGCCCACATTAGTCTACTGCTGGACATAAACCTCTCCAAAAAGGTTGTTTTACCACAATCCTTAATATTATAAACTAGCTGTTGCCCGCGACTTCGTCCGCGTCACTTTCTGTTATTATGATCGCGATTAATATCAATAATTTTCCCGTTTTTGCAAAATTTTTCACTGACGCTTTCTCCTATTAGTTGCAGCGTGATGTTATATAGCCTAAAGTCTTCCTCGATAAATGGACTATCTAACACAAACATAATTTATCAATTCGAACCAGTATTTCCGGAGATTAGCGCGTTCAAACAAACAAACAAACAAACTCTTCAGCTTTATAATATTATTTTATAGTATAGATGTGTATGTAAGTTTGTTTGTTATGCTTGCACGCAAAAACTAATTAACCGATCATCATGAAACTTTATGCACATATTCTCGTAGGTATTAGAAATAACATAGGCTATTTGGTATCTCTCAGTTGGGCCACAGATAATATAATACTAGGTTGGGCACAAGTTTTCGTAAGTGCGAAATTCCACGGGCAAAAGCTAGTTGCAATTGTTGCAGTTGTTAAGTTGAGACATGACATTAGCTAGGTAGATTTAGTCGCGGATATTTCTAAGAGTTACTTTTATGTAAGACTTTGTATTTAGTTATTATTTTTTATGGTGTTAATACTTACATTGCAAGTAAAAAATAACACCGTAGAGTAGAATGACTTGTTTAAGGTACCACAAATATTAACTACTAGCTGTTCCCTGCCACGCTTCGCTGTGGCACATTGTGATTGAATGGTTTTTGTTTTTTATTGTTTTCAATCCTTGATGCGGATTATATATCATGCTAACATTTCAGCACGATCGGTGCAGAACTTTCTAAGTTTTTGAAGTGTACACAAACCACCATAACATTTTTATATATATAGATTACGTGGGTAACACTGTCCCAAGAACTAAAGATAAAATTCGAGGTATTCACTTTATGAGCCCTAAAGATTTGTAGAGAGGAACGTAGATTACTTCGAAAAACAATAAAAGTATTGGCAACTTTCTACATTAAGCCGTTTTTCATTTTCTAAACATTTTCAGTGTTACCTAGGTATATTTAAAACTTGTACAACAAATTAGATGCTTACTGCAGAATAAGTAGCAACTGAAATTATCTAAGATAATACTATTTAGTCTACTTTATAGTTTTGCAACATACTTAATTAACCTAACACAAGATTCCTCAAAAGTCAATTTGTATCTTATAAAATAACATCATTGGCATCAATTTTTATACATTAATCTATACCTAGTCGTTTTTATTTAGACGATCATGTAACAGTTTCTTTGACACCAATCAAAAGATCTAGAAACAGCCTTGAGATGTAATTTTACTATCTATTACTCGTGACCATCAATTACATCGTGAGTTTGTGGTTCATGTTTGTTATTCGTATTATTAAATGTACACATCCTGGAAAAATATTCTTAAACCTTCCTAATAAATCGCTGAGTGAATTAAAAATCGTTACTTTACTTTGTAAGGTGAACTTTATTTTTTAACCTTTTTCTGTATTGCCGGTTTTAAGTACATACATCTTTCCTGAATTCATTTCAATTTAAATCGAAATTATTCTTCAATTCTTTATGCATCAATTAAACTTCGATCAATCAACGTTTAACCCTTCCGTTGTGCGCTAAGTGCTTACTCAGCGCAAATTAAATGCTCATGGGACATTTATCACTGTTTTTAGCAGTTTGAAAATAGAATCCAAGAATCGCTTGATATTTTTCTTTAAGTTTAGTCGGTTGTTTGATGAGTCAGGCGAAAGGCTTCTGTCCCTAACAAAGTGTTAGTTTAAAGTAAGAAGGATTAAGCTTTGGTGCCTTTTTGTTAATGCCCAAACTTGATCTTTTCTGATCGTCATAGATCTGGAAGACATCCTACGAGTATCCTAAGTACGACATTGACCTGTTCTTTACAAGCACTACCTCTATTAAGCGATTAATGACTAAATCATATTTTGAGATTCTCAAACTTCGTAGATAAATTGGACTAATATTCCCTAAATGTTTTGTTATTTTTTGTATTGTGAGATTATTTTTTCTTTCTTTTGGATTGTAGTTGCCTCAATCGGACCTTATCTTGTTATCTGTCTACTCATATGTGGAGATTTATTATTAGTATCGATGTTAAGTATTATGTTATTTGGATATAGTGATTATTAAAACTGTAAATCTTCCAAAGAATAAATAAATAAATAAATGGATGTCTTGATGTATTGATGCATGGATGTATGGATGTTTGTTACATATTCACGCTAAAACAACTCAACTAAACAAAATAAAATTTGGCATGGTGTTAGTTTATTAGCTGGAATAACATATAAGGCTACTTTTCATCCCAAGATAAGGTATTTTAATTTAACGGATCAGAATGAAATTTGGCATGGCGTTAGTTAATTAAAGGCTGCTTTTTATCCTGGGAACAGGACCAGTTCCTGTGGGATAGTGGGATAAACGAAGTCGCGGCCAAACTAGTGGTATAATAAGGAAAGAATCGACCATATTATTTAATTTTAAATAAGTACAGTTGACTCAACAGCAATAACGATTTACAGATGTTTTAATCTTTCCACCTTTTAAAACAGCAGCGTTTTCTGATAGTTTTAAATATTCAGCATCGAATATTCGAAATCACATCCCTCACATTAAATCTTTTAAAATGAAATACAAAATCATGAAGTCACGGATACTCAAGAAGCTCAAAAGGCTGTAGGTACGAGTATCAATACCGTATAACAATTTTCACTTACAAATAATAAAGTTGATATGTTAAAATATTTTTCGTTATACTTTTATATTTATTTGCTTGTTTATGGTAGTTATTATAGAATAACAAAAACAAGGAATGTGCGCTGTCATCTGTGGTCGAATGGTAGTCCGAATTCCAAGGTGTCTCTCTCTCTATAAACTTCTAAAATCTCGAGTTTTGATCCCAGGACAGGTCAATGAAGATAAATCTATTTTGTAGGGTTGGTTGTGTAATTTTGTTACGCACACAAGTTTCTTCCAATATTTCTGATTCCACAAAAGAACTGCTTCACCACACAAACTATAGTACTCGTACTTAGTAGTAACTCTGTAATGAAGTTTAAATAATTTTCTTTGTTGTACTTTTGATTTTGTTCTTAGCTTGGACAAATTATTTTACGGTGTCCGTCGAATACTAGCATAGTGGCAACTTAGAATATGATGACTTGGCATAGAGATTCTAAGTGGTTACTATATTAATAGATATATATAATTATATATATTTGATTGATTTTGTAATATTTAACTGTTCCAAATAAACGTTATCTTAGAAAAGTAGAATAGATACCACAAAAGAGCATCACAATTAATACACAAAATAACCGAGATAACGTGCATATCCATACACCTAGCGGATAACATCACTCTTTCTCCTCCCATAGGTAAAACTAAGTTACTAAAGTACTTAATGATTTAATCTCACGATTTAAAAGAGTTTGAAGTAGAGATTGTGCTTTAAAAAACAAGTAGAGGAATACTGAAGAGGACGGGTATCATTGCAACAGTCAAATCTCTCCTCATTCAGCATTGGCCAAATTGCGATCGGCAAACGCCTTCTAAGCATGGCAAATGTGTCAAATCCTTCTTTTGCAAAGGGCAGTGTCTAAAGCATAATACTCACTTCTAGAAGTAATCATACATATGCTTTTATAAATTAACAATTTATTTATAATTTTAAAAATGGTATTTTTAAACAACAATACTTCATTCTCTCATCGTCCACAACAGGCAGCCTTGTAACTGTAAAAGAACTGCAGTCAATACAGAATTTTCCCAAACGAAGTTCAACACTCAATTTTTAAACCTGAAGTTCAGTGTGAAAATTGAATTAACGAAAATCCCCTGTGTATTGTTAGTGATATTCCATTATATATTCAAATGTTAAAATTTCTCTTTGTCTCTTTTGCACCGGTATTGCTCTTTGTGCTCACACTATTAATGTTTTGCATTAAAAGATAAATAATTCTGTTTTTCTTGCATGTGTTCTGCAGATCGGGCACGCTTTGTGAATATGTTTCGGAACGTAAAATCGTGCCAACGTTTAAGGGTTGTTGAAACTCTAACGGTGAGGTCTTACAAGATTTCCTTTTGAAAACAATACAAGTTCATGTCAGCCTTGGGACCAAGAAGCAAGTGTGTTTATGGGAAATTGTTTCTTGGGTTACTGGTGTATATTTCTGGCGTACAACTTGGGTTGGTACCGTAACCGGTGCATCTAAAACGCGGTTGAAATCTTATCACAAAATAAATTTTCTTACGAGTGAGTTATATTTGTATGTGAGTCGACAGTGCAGGTGTTTAATTTGCATGTCATTTATTGAAGGTGCCACTAAAAATAGACATCCCAAAACGTATATAGAGATCCTAAGTGTAACAAGTAAACGTAAATGGAAGTTAAACAAACGATTATCTTCGCAAACAGCATAGTAAATTGTTGCAATGCGTACATAGTAATCGGACTGCAGGTGAGTAATACTAGACGAACATGCTAAATTAACTCCTGTCACAGGACACCGACTAGCACATTTGTATTGTCAACTCTATTAGCCCATTAAACCTAACTGGGAGATAATGCGTAACGTCTGCAATTCTGCATTAAACATTCGTTCGAGTTAGGCAAGTCACTTCAATCAAGTTCTTTTGTGTAATGAATTCGCGATGCATGCTTAATTCCTACCGTATTAATAGCAGTGGAGTTACCTGTTCATTTTTAGACGTATAAATAAATAAATCTCGGGGATTAGGTGAGTTAAGTGCTGCTCCCAATTGATTAAATTTTATTACTTCTAAACAAAAGCTATTCTCAAAAAACTGAAATAATAGCAATTTAGCAAATTTACTCTTGTATTTATTGAATAACAGTAAACTTTTTATTTAGTTGTTTATAAAGTAGAATTTGTCGCTAACGCCAAAAGCGGCCGCTTTTAGCAATAATGTACAATATGAAAGAATGCCAGAATGAAAAGCAGTTAAGAGGAAACACAAGGGCCGTTTTTAAACGTAGTCCCCTGTTTCCTCCCTGGATAAAGCCAGTAGAGCAATATTTTTTATTATAAAAATCTATGGCCACTATTAGCATGTTTCTATGTTTTCTGTTTTTTCATAAATTAATTAATAAAAAAGATTTAAGCCCTCAAAAATCGAAAAAAATCGCCAGATATTCCGCTGTGTTCAAACATTCAGAAAACAAATTTGACTAGATTTTAGAAAAAAAAGAAAACATACGAACACGGCCAAAGCCTTTCTTTAATTTTTAGTGAAAAAAATATTTAAATCGGTCTACTTTTGGAAAAGTAATCGGGGGACTACGAAACGTTGATTTGGTGTGTTTTTAGTAGGTATTTTCGGTCCAAGAAGCAGTTAAATTGTCTCTATCACACACTGCGGTGAAGGCGTTTGGCACTGCGCGATAGCAATATATTTTACAAATACCTATTTTTCAATTCTCTCGACCGTAGTGTTTGCTCTTAACACTGCTGCTGACTTTTATGTAACATAATAAACTAGATATACAATCAGTGACAGAAAAACGTCCTAACTAAATGAGCACCCTCTGACCCTTTGGGTGCTTCTTTACTTTAGCTTAATTCGTCTTTAAGTCATATGAGTAAGGTTGAATTTGCATTACGGTAGGTAGGTACATATTACAGATGATATTAACTGTTTCTGTTTTTAAACTTAGAAAGCTTCAAGTATCATTGTTGGTGTAAAGGTGTGAAAGAACAAAACTCTTAATAATTGAGCTTCAAATGGATTGCATTTCAAAATACGCACATTTTTAACAGCTGATGTCTTTGTGTTATAATAACGGAATCAACATAGTTCATGAGGCGATTGTTACTTTCGTTTATTATAAATATTGGCACTAAGGTCATATTATTACCAATATACATTTTAATTTATTTTATTCTTATTTGTACCCAGATCAGCATTGGGCACCTAAAAACGCCTCTATCGGATACAAGAACAATCAAAAAAAAAACGTGACTCCATCCTTAGCAAGTGTTGGCTTCAAATCTTATAAGCGATTCTTTTAGAATAAAGAGAGCCTACGGCGACTTTTTCCGCTGTTATGCTATTTTCAGCTAACAAATTAGCTGTCAAAGAGAAAATTTCTAGTACCGCCACAATCACGGCCATTAGTTAAATATCGTCGTGTATTATTAAACTATTATTGTTTGTAATCAAATAACGTATACAGAGTTACAGACAGAAAGGTTCGAAATTGATTGTGTGAAGCTAAAACTATTTTTCTGGATATATTTGTAAATGTAAAAGATTAAAAGTTACATAGTTAAACAACGCAATAATATCATGGCCAGCTGTATGACAAAGAGTAATCTGTTTTTAAAAAAAATACTAGTTTCAAATCAAAATGTCAGCATTTCCTTCATCAAGCTATGTAGTGTACAAATGGTAAAACTGAGACACATCTATACCATATAATATTATAAAGCTGAAGAGTTTGTTTGTTTGTTTGAACGCGCTAATCTCAGGAAGTACTGGTCCGATTTGAAAAAAAATTTTTGTGTTGGATAGTCCATTTATCGAGGAAGGCTTTAGGCTATAACATTACGCTGTGACAAACAGGAGCGAAGCATTAGTGAAACATTTTGCAAAAATAATCGCGATCATAATAACGGAAAAGTCGCGGGGAACAGCTAATTAAAATATAATAAAGCTAAATATTATTAAAACAGTTTGCATACTTAGTTAAATATCTAATAACGTGAACCAACCAAAACCAGACTTGTGTATAACTCGTAATGAAACTATTTGTTCTCTTGTTTTCATGCTAACCAAATATGCCAATCATACATTTTAGTAAATTGGTTTGATTAATTAACGTCAAAAAGAAAAAAAAGCTATAGAATGAACTCATACATATATTATATTTTTTTAAATATGAGTATGTACAGACAACGGCAGGTCAGCCTACCCAAAAAGTTAAAGGTCATTGAATTGATTTTCAACTTTAAGTCCAACAAGTAGAGATCAATATAGATTGAGAAAATTTGACTATGTTTTGTGGTAGGTTGACGTGTTTTTGTCTGTACTATTACTTAGCCTACCGTTAATTATTAATTAATGCTTTAATAATTTATTGAATGCTCTTACGATAGATTTCATACCCAAAACTTCCAATAACTGTTATTCCATCCAAACGTTTGACGTGTGCCGCACATTCCACCAGTGGCAATTACTTGCGGTAATAAAGGTAGTAACACTTACAGGAGCGTTGAATTTGGCATGTAATTACTGGGATTGATTAAACGACTGACGCGAAATTTTAGCCCAATTAACAGGGTGTGTCTGAGGCCTTACTCCGCAACACAATGTCCGTATATCCGAATCCATTTGTCCCTGTCACTTATACCGATACCTTAGAGTATCTGAAAGAGACAGATATATCCGTAAATACGAGCTTCGTGTTGCAGACTGCAGAGTAAGGCATCAGATACGAACGTTTTGCCAACTTTACAATATACCGTGTGCTGCTGGTCTAAATAACATATCAACTCATCTTCTTGTCGTATAGGTGTCATATGAGGTGACTACGAGTAATGCTGCCAGAGGAAGACGAGTGGCAGCGTCTTGTCTCCTGCATTAGCCAGACTATGATGAACAACCTAGAGAAATTAATCATTATTACTAAGCTTGGTAGACCAAGCTTAATAATAATGGTCATTTCTTTTTTTCGGAGAGGTTTGTGTAATCAGTCGACGGATATGGCCCTGATGTCGTAAAAGTGTTACTCCTTAGTAGTTTAAGCCTATGAGCTACTTATATACGTCTGTGGCAATGTGTTTTAAATAGTTAAAACACATTAACACAAACAAAGAATGGATTTCCATTCCTTGTTGATATGGTGAAACACTGACTACATAATAAAACAAATATGAAATGTTAATCACCATCGTACAATAATCTACGAGACTTTTTATGCGATACGCATCTCATTCATTTATTACAATACTATTCATAAGTTGTTGATTTTCCCTTCATAACTTCACAGGCTTAGGACAGTAAAAATTTAAAGCTATAAATATTTTCGGGGGAAAACCTAACCTACATTTTTTTAGTCATAAATGGGCTATAAATACGATACTGAACGCCTATAACAATTTTTAACGATGATGAAAAAATGATGTGATGTGATGAAAATGTGTTGAACCATGTAGTTGTGTCCTAACTGCTATTTGTGTGTGAAACATACCTTATCTGATTGATATAATGCAATATCGATATGCTAGGCCTAATTGCATTATCCACCAAGTAATACTAATATTCCGTATAATTGTCTAATAATGTATGGATAGTAGGTAAATAGATATTCGGAACATCAAATGACCTTGCGAATGTGCTATATGTTTCTATAATTAGATTACCCATGTCATACCCACTCCAGTTTATTGGGAATACTACACTTGAAATTGTTTGACATTATGTATGACATTAGGACAGATAGTCCAGCTAGGTCAGTCCAATTTCGAGAAAGAGATCTCTCATCGAATCCAACTCGGATGGGTAGCGTTGGTAGAGCAGCTACGAAAAATCTTCACGTCCAAATAACCTCAATGTCGACGAGAGTCTTTGACCGGTGACCGATGAATCGTGGTACTTAATATGGGTCCCATAAGGAGGCGGGCAATAGCGAGAGCAATGCTTGGTATTTTCCTGATAGAATCAGAAATGAGGAAACCCGTAGGATGATTTAGATTTGCAATCAATGTACAACATAACACTTGTTACAATATTCTATACAACTTGCGGTTACCAGTGACTTTCTAGGCGTGGAATATAGAATCACGGGATCCATGCCTTTTACCGAGAAAAAAGTAGTCTATATGGTATTCTAGCATATTCAGCTTTTCTTGTGTGATTGAGTAACAAACATCTATCTAAGCTTTCATATTTATAATATTAGTAAGATAAGATAAGATAAATTTTACCCACTAAGATATTAGTTCCTTCTGACGCATTTATAAGGATGGCGTAGACAAAAATAAGCCCAAGTTGATCACAAACATTTTTTTTCTTCTTACCTACAATACATAAGTGAGTCACTAGAGAGTAATACATCTGTGAAATAAGTAATTTAAATTAGTGAAATAAAACAGAATAACATTTCACCTAATAAAATCGTCTAAAACCTACATTAACACTTACACAAATGCATAAATCGTATGAAACTGCAGTTTCCGTACCATAACGAGCTGATGAGGCAATAAACGGGGGTGGTTGAAAAAATAAAAGCATTCCGTGATTGTCCCGCTGGACCCCACCACCCCCCACTGATATACGACTACTGAGGCTGACCCTCTAATTGTGACCCACGGACCACCACAATGTCCCCACCTTTCAGACTGTTGATTGTAGGGCGAGCGCAATTGTTTTTAAAACATTGTGGCATACACAAGCTTGGGTATATTCTAACCCAAGCTTTTGGAACTCCCTGTAAAACAGTTTTGGTTATGATAATTTAGTTGATAAAAAAAGTTTTCTTACCTTTTTTGCTTCCTTTTAATTACAGATATCTTCATAAAATAAATACTGGATACAGGCCTCTCGAAAAGGAGGATTTTGGCAAAGGAATCGCCACGTTCGGCAATAGTAGTAGTAACAGCCACTACTACTGGAGGGCAAAGGACAAGTAGTCCCACAGCAGGGCAAAGGCCTCCACCGTTGAATTCAAGTTACCACAGTAATGATTGATACAGGCATAATCACCACGCTTGCCAAATGCGGGTTGGTGATCACAAATTCGAGCAATGTTCAAAAATTCGAAACTTATTGTCGTCCGATTACTAGCCATTGCCTGCGACTTCCGTTTGCGCGTGGAATTCGATTTTGGGTTCAAAGAGTTTTAGGTTCAGATTCGAGATGTTTGCTTAAAAAATTATACGGTAACCAACCGTCATCTATCTTCTGTATCACGTGACTTAATCTAAACTAATATTATAAAGCTGAAGAGTATGTTTCTTTGTTTGTTTGTTTGTTTGAACGCGCTAATTTCAGGAAGTACTGTTTCGAATTGAAAAATATTTTTTTGTGTTGGATAGTCCATTTATCGATGAAGGCTTAAGGCTATATAAAATCACGCTGCGACCAATAGGAACGAAGCATCAGTGAAAAATGTTGTAAAAACGGGGAAAATTATTCATATAATTTGACGCGGATGAAGTCGCGGGCAATAGCTATACAAAATATATCTGTTATGCCGTGTTTATGTAGGTACTTCACGAAATGATAGGATAATTTTTAGACTAGGGCATATTTTTCAAAACTGTATCTACAAAATCCGTTGCGTACTTTTTGTATGAAAGAGTAACAAACTTTCGTATTTATGATTTTAATAAGATTGACGACCTCCGTGGCGGAGTGGCGTTCACACCGTTTTTCGAGGTGTTGCCTGCTCCAAGGTCCCGGGTTCGATTCCCGGACGGGTCTTTGTAGAAAAAAAACATTTTTCTAGATTTTCTCGGGTCTGGTGTTTGTGGTATCTTCGTTGTTTCTGGTTTCCAAAATACGAGTACTTTAATTAGTTATTTAAATTGGGATCAAAACAATGTACCTATGTGATGCTGTCCAGATTTTTTTAATTTTTATTATTATTGCCAGTTGTAAACCTAAAATACATCTATAGTTAATATGCGCATTAATAGAGCCAAATGTTGATGATACTTTATAGAGCAGTGACCTCGACGTGCAATAAATCACAGCTGTTCGCTATAATGCTTTGACCAAAGCAATTGATTAATTTGATGCCCATTAACATTCGATAATAAGCAACTAATTGCTACACAATAACATAATACTGGAATAATTGGCTGAATTCAAAAACAATTACAACTACAATAATTACGAACGGAAAACACTCTCAAATAAGTGACTTTGGCATAATTAAAATTAAATTTACGTATGAAAATATTAAATAGGTAATGTCAGCGGTTTGGTTGAACTAAATATATGAAATATAACATTATGTTTTCGAGTTGTCACCAAAACATGCAATCATATTATCTTCTCGTACATCTATCATTAGTTTAAGATAGGTTAGTGTAGGCTCGAATCGTAACGAAAATAAATTCCAAACAGTGTTATTAACTTGTCGCTTGTAGGTACTTGTCTTACGGCCGGTCCCAATAATCTATCTATCTTCAGTTTTGGCATATCAGAGATAGAAAATATCTTCTGTCTCTGATTTTGCCGTCCAGAGAAACAAAAACAAAAGTTGTTTTCTATCTCCGATATCCCAAAACTGAAGATAGATTGGTTATTAGGACCGGCCTTAAGTCACCAAAAAATAATTGCGATCACGACTTAGTACTAGACTTAGACTTATCACGAAAAGTAGACACTCCGAAAGAACACACAGTCAGCTTTGTGAATAGGAACATTACTTTCAAAATTAAATATAAGTAAAGGCAATTTTATTTCTTTTATGCAACGCACGCTTCAAATAGTTTAGAGATGACTGTTTATTTTGATAACAGATGTAAAAATCCTAATTTAACGTTACTACAAATGTTGGGATATAGGAAAGTGACGCCTTTCATTCAGTGAGCTAGCTCATAATATACTAGTAAATCCATCTTTAAAGAAATTATCATAAATTTATAAAATTCAAACCGTTCCGATGCCTGGCTTTTAAAAATACTGAACTAAACCATAGTTTCCTTAATCCAATTGTCAAGCTCACCAGAGACAAAAGTTCTTAAAGAACAATTTAATTTAAATCCAAATCTATTGGTATGCGCCCAACGGTTTGACAAATCAGCCACCAGTTAAAATTCACGTCTCGTCTGACTCAACCCTTTCCTCACAGTTCATTTCTTTCGCAAAATCGTGATTTTATTCCCTCTGTGTAAACGAAATAAGAGATCAATGAAACAAAACAAAAAATCTAACTTACGTAGGCTTTCAGCATTTGAACGAAGCAGGAATAATGAATCTCCAAAAATGATGCCAAATATCAAGTGGATGGGTGTTTGTCGATGTTTGACTTTACTTTTTTTTCTTGCATTCTAAAAAAAATATTTTATAATATCTTGTAATTTGCCATATAAGACAAGATTTAGTACGCAGAAATGTTACATGGAGAGCCTGTTTGTACAATCGTGAGTTAAATTTTATTACGGTTTTTTCTGTGTACAGTTTAGCCAAAGTTACTATGAAAATTTTTGGCGCTCATGGTTAAAACCACGCTATGAGATTTACTATCATCTTCATTTCCCTCATCACTGATTCAAGAGTTAAACTCTACTTAGTTCTTTCTTAACTATACCCTGACATTCTGGACCTCCTGATAAACATATGGTAGGTCTATATTTTTTTGAACTTAACCAATCAAAAGTGTTTTGAACATTTCAGTATTGGCAGCTTAGATTAGACAGTGACCCAGAAAGATAGAGAAATAATTTATAATGTCGTCATTGGATAGCAATATATATTAAATTGAAAGATAAACTGAAGCATTTTTGCAGATAATCAAGAAATATGCTTTTAACCATTGAATTTAGAAGTCGAAAGATGCTGAGGTAATTGATAAGACACGAATGTGAACTTACTGGATGGGCATTACCAGTTTGACCTCACGCACTTCGAATACAGAAATGTCTATAATCTTATGACGAAAGTAATTAATTATGTCTAAAATGAACACCCATCCACTAACGATTGACGCAAAAGGTGAAATAAAGCTCAAAAAAGCTCAAAAGTAATAACAACCAATAACGCAAAACAAATGAATTTTATGCTAGACATGTTTTTATTTTCAATGATAAAATTATATCTGTCGTGAAATAAAAAGCACTGGCTAATTTATAAGACTCGATAAAACCGACATCCCAGTTCATCACTAAAAACGTAAACCCTTCGCCGCTAAAATAACAGCGAGCGATGTTCAGTTATTGGTCGGGTTGTCCAGATCGTGTTTCCCGTTTGTAACAACCACGACCGCCTTCCAAATTAATTATGAAGGGCTGTAGCAGGGTTGAAACCCTCTGGACGTCAGCTGCACTCCCAATTGTTTCGCCGTGTGTTGAAAGGGTATTTTATGTCCCCGTACAATTTGGAGATGTTTGGCTAAGTCGATTTATGAATTATTATTTTGAATATGAACCTCATGTAAATTAGGAAATTATTGTTATGGAAAAGTATGTTAAATAAATGTTAATGTTATACGTGATGATATGGTTAAAGTTTGCAATGTAGTTCGGTTGATATAAATAATAAAATCGTATTTTAGAATATTAATATAACAACATAACACTTTCAAAACCAATCGACTGTTCTCGAAACTAAACTAATAAGACTTTTTCTTCAAGCGTTTCGTTGTTGAACTCAATTATGTATCTGTATTATGCTAAGGCTAATTTTAATTTAAAACCAATAAATAGCCACCGTCAACAGCCTTGAACGTTAAAGTAAATATTTTTACATAAAAATACAGACAAGCAACCGAACAAGATTCGAATATACCTAGTAAGAAGCTAGGGATGTGAGCATCTTTAAGTTCTTGAGCATCTCTAGCTAGAGATGTGAGCATCTTTCTCACTTCTCATTCAGTATATTGATAACAGATGTTACTAGTTTACTATTAGTAAACTAGAGAGAGGATATAGTGAGAACCTAAAGATGCTCACATCTCTAGCTAGAGATGCTCAAGATTGAAAAAAGTATAATATAACATCATTCATCACATATACTTTTTTTTAATTAAATTTTTATTAACCGTTAAATTAAGAATATTGTTGCGTATCGAGTAAACTATTCCTCCAATATTGATAAAGTAGCTAGAGGGAACTGACTTTTAACTAAAATTAAAAGTAGAATTACTCGTGTATCAACATTTTACTTACAGTATGAAATTCATGTTCATTCGTTTTTATTTTAACTGGCTTAGCAAAAATTAAAATCCAGTTGCACATCAAATGATTTCAAATCGAAGTATATCTATTTATAAGGTAAGATGAATCATGAAACCCTTATTTTAGGATGTGTAATTGTATTTGTTGATAATGTCTTATTTTTAAAGTATGTAGATGGTACCTAAATCAGCAACCTATTTCCAAAATTAAATAGACTTATCCGTGATAACGGTCACATTTCTGAATCTATTTTTAAACTCAGAATACAAAGCAGTGTAATTTTTTTTAATATATTATGTGATTTTTTTTAAACCGACACACGGCGCTAAGGTTCATTTTTTTCTTAAATACTGTCTGTAATATTAGGTATCATGTTGACTTAACACTTTCACGCAAGCAACGTATGTATAGGTCAAATTGTGGTAGATGTGGTGAAGCACAGCGTATTAGTACGTTCAGCTAATAAGTGTTGTGTTGAGCACAACGTAGTAGCACGGCGCCTGTTTATACTAATCTCTATTAGTTCGGTTGCTGTGCGACAACGCACCAAACTCTTAAAAATGTAGTGCTACACCGTGTCGGAAATTTTACACATCTTTGAAGACTCCATACACTGGCAGTGATTCGCTCCTTGTAGACGCACAACGTTACTATACGTCAATCAGCGCAGGTTACGTCATACATTCCGTTGACCTGTGCGAGCCGCAAGGGAAGGAGCGCGTGCGTTGCTGTCCACACACAGCCCGCAGTGAATAATATTACGCATAATCGTATTTTTTTACTATTTACGTAGTTATTACAATGTAACTATTCTAAAATCACTTCAATGGTCATTGATTTCTTATTACTTTTCAATATTTGTAAATATACGTCAGTATTTATACGTATATGCTCCGTTGCAAAACGGAAAAGTGAAGCAAACAGGTGACGACTTGGTACCCAAGGGACGGCACTAGAAGCAGAAGACGTAAAGTAACAAGATGAGAGGATGACTTAAATATTACCTTGAAATAAGAGTAGCGGCAGCCAGAAATCAGTGGAAAGAGTTGAAGGAGGCCTTTGCCGTAAAGCTTGCCTAAATAAGATACATTTTGTAATAGGTGTAGCACAGTATAATGTAAATATTTTGGAAATAAACGCTTTATTGTTATATGTATACGCCAACGTTATTACACGTTGTTGGGAATTGCATAGATGTTTATCTGTACTTTTTGGCACGACGTATGTATACGTTGACGTCCTATGATGTAAGTGCTTTATAACATAACACTAAATTCACGTGCTCTTAGCAGACCGTCTCTGGGCGTCGATCCAGTTTATATGAAAAAAATATGTGCGTAATCGCATCGAGCTCAGATAATAGCAAGTTCGCATGAAAGTGTTAAGCAGGTTATACATAGAATGCACCAAAAGTTATTACTGTCGACAGTTAGATCGCGGATCGCTTATTTGGAATCTCTTAAGGCGACTACTAGAGAGCTAAGTGGTGTCCCCAATTGATTAAATTTTATTAATTTTATACAAAATGAATTCTCAAAAAACTTAAACAGTATCATTAGGTATAGCAAATCACTTCTGGTATTTATTGATCCACTGTTAACGGCTATTCATTCTGGCATTCTTTCGTTTTGTATAGGTATTATTGCGTGGCCGC
This sequence comes from Anania crocealis, assembly GCA_949315895.1. Lineage (NCBI taxonomy): Eukaryota > Metazoa > Arthropoda > Insecta > Lepidoptera > Crambidae > Anania > Anania crocealis. The sequence goes on from OX438864.1 coordinate 12,827,555, forward strand.
TTTTGGCGTTAGCGACAAATTCGACTTTATAAACAACTAAATGAAAAGTTTACTGTGATTCAATAAATACTAGAGTTAATTTTTCTAAAATGATACTGTTCCAGTTTTTTGAGAATTGATTTTGTTTTAATTAAATCAATTGGGGGCAGCACTTAGCTCTAGTAGTCCCCCCCTCAGAAAGTTTGTTGTCCATATATTGAATTTTTCAATTCTTCTTTCTTCCACCTTTAAATATTAGGTGTTAAAATATGAAATTGCCGTTTTGTATGTACGAAATCGAGAAAAGTCATTTTTCCATACTAACAATTTATTTTATTTTTTTAAAAACGCCTGAACCGTTTTCGAAGCAATTAAGGTGAAAGTTAGATGGTTATAAAGCTACGCATTATAGTATTTAAATTTCTGAAAATCAAAGTATATAATACAAATATACTTAATTGAAGCAAGAAGGTCAGCTGACACATTGTAAGGGGTCTTTTCAACGACTTCCTTTGAAGTAATAGGCACTAAGTATTGCATTTTTTTTATGCAAAAGTTACTTTATTTAGTTTTTGGTACAATACAAAAAGAATTACGCAATAATATGACTATACTTAAGAGCTATAAATAAAATGAAAAGTGGAAAAATAATCGGCAATTTCATACTTTAACCCCTATTAAATTGCAATCGCCAACCTGCCTCCAAACGTGGCGTTTATGATACAAAACAGTTTCCCTTAGAGAGCCCGATGTCCAGCAGTGGGCTAATACAGGCTGATGATGATGCTGTGTGAAATGAATTAACTAATTATATTTACGTACTATCATGTTTTTATTATCATATGACTAAATTTAGTTTATTTTAAATCATTAAAATAAAATTTGTTTTGATTATACCCTTTTTAAACTTTAGTAACATACCTACAAGTAAAGCCATCGATTGTAGAAAAAAAAAAAAAACAACTTTTCGAAATGAAACAAACTGAATACCAACACGCCGTATTTTGTCGCATCCAAACCGAGTCTTTTGTTTCGTTAAAATGGCGGTCTGGGTAACTAAACATTTTTATTTTCAGTAACACGGTATAGCAGAGTTTTACAATAAAACTCTATGCATTATTCAGGCGCGTAATAAAAGTTTTCCGTTGCGTTTTGTACGGATTATGTTCAAGCATATTTACATAAATGCTAATGTATCATCACACTTCTTTGTACATTTAGCATCAAAGATGTAGATGGCAAGGTTCATGGAACGAAAAAGCGTATACCGCTTCTTTGTTTCATCAACCTTACTACCTTGTGTTAAGTGTCTAAGTTTCTTAAAAGTGTAAACATACTTGCGACGCTGACTGTACTGTGTCTGCTACTACGTCTGGGTTTTTGAGGTGCGTTTACACTTATTTTTTAGCTGAGCAATAGCACCGGAAAAGCATAAATATCCTAATACACATTCAATGCATAAACCCAACATCGCTAACCAAGTGCCAAGCGAGTCGACGTCGGCAGAATCCCCCATGTGGAGAACTCATGATGAAAGATTTTGCTATTTAAATCAAAAATGATGATGATGATGACGAACGAAATATTCAAATGACTTCTGTTAACATATTATTATAATCGATTCTGATTACATTTTGAAACGACATTTAACACATAATGTTTAATACATATAATGTTGCCTCTTTCTTAACTTATACCTACGATTTCACATTTTCAGGTCAGGAACAATGGATTTTGATATTAAAAATCTTCACTAACAATTGACTTATTCGGCACGTACCTTCTAAAGTGACAAACATTGAATATCGAGGGCTCGGCCATAATAGAAATCAACGCAGATGCTCCATTCCCGATTATATTTGTACGTGTACTTTATATAAATAGAATAGATGGAATACTCTTTACTACACTAAAAAAAAATACAGTCAATGCTTACAGAAAGATGTACAATTTGGGCGGTCTTATCGCCCAGAGCGATCTCTTCCAGACAACTTTAGAACCTACACTACAAACGCATCCACTCATTGCTTCGTGACATAGCTACAATATCCTTTATAAAAAAAACTTCCGTCTCAGCAACGAGATAAAGCTATCCATTTTTAGAGAAGTGACGTTACTGATTCTTAAAAACGCTTAAGCGATATAATTTAAGGTAGGTTTTTTCACCTTTTTATCACAATGACCTCCATAAGTTTTAGCGTCTTCTTTTTCTTGCCGTATCATAATTATCTTTCGAAAATATTCTAGGAGTATCTTATGTCAGCGTTGTCCAAACCGCCTATTACAGGTCTCTGACTTGACTTTTCGACAGTTCCATCTCGCGACATAAGAAGGAACTGATGGCTCAATTTATTGTCCCAACCAATTCTTAGATTGATTATTTTAAAATACACTGACTTTTAATGTGAATTTTATGTGCGAGCTTCTTTTCGCTTACTAGATCAATAAATGGTGACCCTACGGTATTCGTTCCAAGTGGGGACCAGGCCACACGTACTACGATACGTCGAGAATCTTTTGTCATATTCAGCAGAACGCCACAAAGGAAATACGTGAGCGTAACCTTAATACCCTTTAACCTAGACAATCCATACTTTTATTATAAATGCGAAAGTAGGTCTGTCTACCTGAATGTTAAAACGAGTTTTATGGAATGTAGGAATGCTAGATTAAGATTCTGGACGGGCCAGCCCGTTAAGTTTGTGATTTAGGTACTTACTGGGCCAAGATCTCAAAAGTTTCGAACCTTGCTCGGGTTTGTTGTGATCACCAGCCCACATTTTAGGCATGCGTGATTATAATGCCTGTACTCATCATTGCTGTTGTAACTTGAATTCTATGATGGAGGCCTTTTCCCTGCAGTGGGATCATTACTGGCTATTACTTTACTTTCATAATGTAATAAAGTAAAATGACGCGGAGTGAAACGCTTGTCGTTTATATGTAAAAATCTACCTCCTAGTGGTCCACCCTGGGCAATGGCATCTTTGGATTTCTAACTAATGATGACGGCTAACAGATCCCCCTGCGGAGTAGGCTTCGTAAGAGGCTGCCTGGATGCTACCACACTCCAGCCGGAGTCCAGCGCCAAACAGTTTTTCTGTGTTCCGCTGGTGTGTGGGAGAACCAGTTCCTCTGGTAAGCTCGCTAAATCTTAGGCTTCTTCTTAACCGTATAGTTAAGTATGTAGTCAAGAGCAGGTACATTATTAAAAAAAAAAGTTTTAATTGAGTTATCTGAAAATCTTAAATCTATTTTGTTTGTTTTGTGCACGTTCTATCGAAAAACAGATATCGAAACCTACAGTAAAGTTTTTGAAACTTAAAAAAACTGCTATTGCATTAGGTATGTTGAAATTAAGTTATATGTAACGACAGCTAAAGACATAAGCCAAAGGCAAAGTTGGCTTGATGTCCGCGGATCCGTAGAACGAACTGTCAGGTGTAATGACAGTATCACCTGTCAATGTCATGTGAACTGTCAGGTGTGAGTACGGTGGTACTCTTTGAGTACGGCATGCCCTTCGGCGTTTAGGCAAACGTACTGAACCACTCGTATTTAACTTTGTTAACGTTTTTAACTTTGTTGGAATACATCGCATTCATAATGTGTTCTCCGAAATATTTAGACGAGTTGTGTCTAATAGTCAATTAAGCAGGTAAAATAAGAAGTAAGTTGGTCAGAAAAGTTTTCCTTTTTTTACTACTAGCTTTATTTATAGCTTTGTAAGATTTTTATTCGTAACAAGGCTTTAACCATTTCCAAGAATGCTACACACTTTGCAAGAAGCTGACTATAAAAATTAAAATACAATGAAAAGACAGCATTAATATAATATTTATAGCTATGTAGGTACCACGAACACGGGCGTGTATAGACGGGATCCGGTACACCTACAGCCCTACCTAGACTAAAAAAAAGCGACTAAAGTTAAAGTGGGCGCTCTGATGAGAATGTTTTTCTGTCACTTAAGTACTGTGTAAGTATCTAGTTTTTTATTTAATATCTATCATAGATAAGGCTAATAAAAAGGTAGTAATTAAATAAGTAACAAGAAAAATTCTTCTTTTCTATTTGAAATAACCTTGTCGTTAAAGATCTTGATTACGACAATTAAAAAAAAAAACTTCATGAATTGGAATCGAGAAAGGAAAGTAACATTCTAATAATCCGATTTTCAGTGGCCAACATTCGAACGAATCAGTTGTCAGTTAGAAACAGAAAAATTATACTTTAACTGAAGAGGCTTCATTTTTATCAGCGCAAAACATTAAGTTCTAAGCTTTAAAACCATTCTTCACGAGAAGAGAATGCAACATTCACATTTTCTTTTACCTGTCATAAAAAGTGCGGGAAAATGCACCAAAATTAAAAATAAACAGACAACAAATTCTTAGTGGCCAGGACTAAAACAAACGCGAGGGTAAATGAAATAAGAAACGTCTCCACGATGATTCATTGTTAGTGCCCTCAAATCTCGATACGGGGCTGACCCTCATAAACCGGGATTGGGTGAGATGACCAAATTTACTTAGACACGAACTGTGCACAAATTTTCGCACTTTTGTAGGTACAGCTAACACGAAAATATTGATAACATACGCCCTTATTTAGAGAATCAATTAGATAGAAGTTGGAGAAAGATATATTTTTTTAATAAAATATGCAACTTGTTGTATTTTTAATAGTCGTATGACGTACAAGTAATATTTTCTATGTGAGGTACGATAAACAAATAGTGTAAAAATTATCATATTACTGAAATTAATTGTGTAACTTTAATATTACCTACTCAAATGTTATATGATGAAAGATTTATTTTGCATAAAAAAAAGAATCTTAATAAGTAAATCCATAAATAAATATTTTAAATCTATGTATAATGTTTTATTCATAAAGCACCACGGAGGGTTTTCTATTGTAACAACAAGTCACCAGCAACAGTGTACTCCAGAAAGAAAACTAAGTCAATAAAACTATTTTTTCCCAAGTTTAACTCAAGATTCTTAAAGAGGTTTTATTGTTTTCACGCCTTTCGACGTTTATTATCTGCTGGATTGTTAAAGATTTTAAGTATGCAAATTGATATTGCTAGATATTAAATAGATAAATAGTTGCTTTCAAGTATATTTAAGACAATATTTGAATAGCTAAAAATATATACGCTATATACTTTTAAACCTTGTGTTAGGTATTAAAAATATTAGTTTATTAAAACAAGTCAATTTGAAGCCCAGAAAAAACCATTTCCATCATTATATTTTTTATTTGCATTTGTTTTTAATAATTCATTGCAAAGTATACAGCCCAAGTTTACGAGTTTCCCTGCAAAATTATTATTCATAAAAGTGAAATTTTAATGACACCAACTTGTGAACGTGACTGTACTCCTGAGGGCTAGAGCAAACAAGCGAATGAATCATGAAAACGCACAATAGTTTACGAGCCAAGAGTTTTATGAGAACGGAGCACATTGCTCTTAGACTTTTATTGATAAGGTTATAGTTTATTATACAAAACCGAAAAGAGCTTAAACAATGTGTAGTGAAAATACCCACTCAATATTTACAGGCACTAACTGTAGATAATAAGCCAAGTAAAGTAAGGGCCTATAATCATTCCACTGCAGGGAAAAGGTCTCCATCATTGAATTCAAGTTACCATAGCAATGATGGGTATAAGTCTAATCACCACGGTTGTACAATGCGGGTTGGGGATCACAAACCCAAGCAATGATCAAAAAAATTCGTAACTCTTTTTGCCCGACCCGGGGATCGAACCCACGACCCCGAGATCTAGGCCCGGTACTGAACCTATAGTATTTTGAAAAAACCGTTAAAAGCTTTATTTTGCCTATTAAGCTTTATTTTGAGAATAGTTAGCAAATCTTGTATTCTTTAACTATTGTTGATTATTTTAAAATCCAGAATCAAAGATATCTATTATCCAATACTGAAAATTCTAAAAGTTCAAAACAAATATGTGTAGATATCTAAGTAAACAAACAATCAGGCTTTTTCGGCGTGGAAAACGTAGTCCTTATATTCTCGTTCCTAAAAAAGTTCACTCGGTTCTAAAGCATGGCAGTTTGCCATGAACCCTGAGCTAAGAGGTTACGTATGGCGACATTATCTATTTGGCTTTGTAATACTCTAAAAAGAAATTTCCGAACTGACCCAGTACCCAAACGGTACTGTATGGATGCTAGGATGTAATGTTAAATATTATGTAACTCTCTTGTGAATGATCTACAGTAAAATACTTACTTATTATTGAATAAGCTGCAGTTGTTGAATAATATACATACTGATTTTCCTTTCCAGAAATTCTGTTATGGTATACGGGAACGCGACTCCGGCCCCCCGAGCTACTACTGAATTATCCCTAGCCCTCCGAGACAGTAGTATCCTTTACACCTTCTTCCTGTCAATGTTCATACATTTCCTATCTTATGCCCCCATTCCTGTCAGGGTCTCCCTTTCCTATCCTCTCCGCCAATCCAAGGTCTGCCGTGCCGATGGATGCGTGGCTAGGGGCGAGCCTAGTCAGTAGCGTGCTGAGGTGCGCTGGGGCCTGGTGACCCCAGAATAAGGCTAACCCTTGTCTGGTACGCGGGGCTCTGCCAGGCTCGAGTATATTTCCCTAGCTACTCGTGGGAACGCAATGGGCTCGACGAATTTTAATACCCAAATAGGCGACTGTGCGGTTCGCAACCCATCACGTCTCGTTTCCAACGGGAGCGGAAAGCGGGCTGAGGAAAGCCGCTTTGCTACTTTGAATGTTAGAGGAGGATTGAATGTTAAATTAAATGAAGTATGTCAGATGATGGATGACAGGAAAATTGATGTTCTGTGCGTGAATGAGACGAAGCGAAAGGAATGTGACACCACAAAGCATGGACCCTATACGGCGTATTGGTCTGGTGTACCCAGCGCCAAAAGAGGCTGTCAGGGTGTCGGTGTCATTTTGTCTGCGCGAATGAATGATTGTATGATTGAGTATGAATGTGTGACCCCTAGACTCCTCTGGATTAGTATCAGTATATAAACTTGAAAAATTTTGTCTCAGGCGGGACTCGAACCCGCATCTCCTCGCATGCCGGGCGGGCGCCATACCATTAGGCCACCGAGACACTGCGACACGGCGCGAATTTTTCAAGCATATCCTTACGCTGTGAGCCAACGCTGGCGCCCACCCGGCATGCGAGGAGATGCGGGTTCGAGTCCCGCCTGAGACAAAATTATTCAAGTTTATATACTGATATTATAAGTGCAATTAAGTTGCTAAAATATCAAATAAAGTCCTCTGGGTTGAAATGGTTAAAAGTAGGGCTTACCCGAATGTTTGTCCTAGGTGTGTATGCACCTACGGATTTGGGTGTAAGCGGGTCTACAATAGCCAAAAAGGAAAAAAGAGAGGAGTTCTGGGATAGCATGAGAGAAGTTTTAAAGAAGTGTAAGGATAATGAAAGGATTATCATGTTGGGCGACTTTAATGGATGGGTAGGTGTGAAGCGTGATGGGTATGAAAGGGTTTTGGGCACGTTTGGTGATGAGAGAATAAATGAAAATGGTAAAATTTTGCTTGAGGTATGTTTGAAATGGAATCTTTTAGTAGCGAACAAAATTTTTGCTCATAAAAGAATCCATATGTATACAAGGGATGAATGTGGCAAAAGAAGTATGATTGATTTTGTGATCGTAGACGAAAGACTGAAAGGGCAAGTTCTGGATATAAGGGCGTACCGCGGTGTCGGTATTGATACAGACCACTTCCTGGTGATGTCCAGGATAAGTGGTCTTTTCAAACGATGGCGACATAGGATAGCGGAGCCCAGAACTAATCTAGAACGCGTGAAAGTAGAAAATTTGTAAGAGGAGAGAGTGAAAGAAGAATACGTTAAAAGGTTGAAAGAACGATTTGTTACTTTGGATAAGGAATGTGAGATAGAAAGTTTTTGGCAGTCTTTTAAGGAAGGTGTAGTGAATGTTGCAATTGACGTATGTGGTGTCTGTAAAAGAAGAAATAAAGAAAAAGAAGAAGTAAAAAAAGAATGCAGAAGAAAGAATGGGTGGATAAGGAAGTGCAGAAGGTTGTAGGTAATAAGAAGAAAGCATGGCTGGATTGGTTAGCAACTAAGGCTAACCAAAGAGTACAAAAGGCGACATTAGAGAATGTGGATAAGGCAAGAAAGGTTTATAAAAATATGAAAGGGCTAGTGAAAAATGTGATCAGTACCAAGAAATAAGAGCAAAAGGATGAGTTTGATAGAAGACTCTCTGATAATAATTTCCAAGACAATGTTAAATTGTTTTGGAAATCGATTAGATTAGCTCGAGGGAAAACATCAAACTCGGAGCTATCTAAAATCAAAAGTAAGCATGGGAATATTATAAAAGGAGAAGAATGTGTGCTAAGGAGATGGAAGGAATATTTTGAAAGTCTTTTTGAAAGTCTTTTTGAAAGAGAAGAGGGCCCAGCACAAATGCAAGCACCTCCTCTTGAAGTGAACGAAAGTGAGCATGAAAGCGATATTAGTATGGAAGAGATTATGAAAGCATTGAAAATGATGAAATCAGGTAAAGCTGCGGGATATGACAGGGTTTCCGTTGAAATGCTGAAGGCTGGACAGGGAGTGGTAGCAAGTCAGTTGTACTGCCTTTTCAACTTGTGTTGGAGGAACGGTCGGGTACCGGGAGACTGGTGCAAGGCTGTGATCGTGCCGTTGTACAAGGGAAAAGGGTCACAACAAGACTGTATAAATTACCGCGGAATAAGCCTCCTCAGTGTTGTCGGCAAACTGTATGCTAAAGTGATGATTGATAGAGTTATGTTAGAAACAGATGACAGAATATGGGATGTACAAGCGGGATTTAGGAAGGGAATGGGATGTACGGATCAGGTCTTTTCCCTGCGATGCATTACGGAACGATATTTGGCAACAAACCAAAAAGTCTTTTGTGCATTCATAGATTTGGAAAAGGCCTATGATAAAGTGGTGAGGAATGAGCTGTGGTCGGCATTAGCTATGAATGGGGTGAGCAGTAGGCTGATACGGGCATTGAATTCCCCCTATGAGGATTCTAGTGCTTGTGTCAGGATAAACGGAGCGTACACTGATTGGTTTAATATCCAAAAGGGTGTTAAGCAGGGATGTCTCCGTGGCTGTTCAACCTTTTCATGGATAATTGTCTGACAGATCTGAAAGAGAGTGATTTTGGTCTAAGAATGAATGAGTTACGCGTCAAATGTCTTCTTTACGCCGATGATCAAGTGTTACTTGCATCGACGGCTAAAGATTTGCAGGCGATGGTGACTATTATGAATGAAGCTTTGGAAAGAAAGGGAATGAAAGTGAATACAAAAAAGACGAAAGTTATGGTGATTGAAAAGGAAGAGAGAATGACAGAAGTACGTATTCGGATTGGTGGTAATGAACTGGAGCAAGTGAATGAGTTTGTATACTTGGGGTCGATGTTTACTAGGGACGGAAAGTATGAAAGTGATATTGAAAGGAGAGTAAATGCTGGTAACAGAGTAAATGGTGCGCTGCGCGCCTTTATGAATAGCCAGAAGATTTCTACGAAAGCTCGTCTGGCTGTGCAAAGAGGGGTGTTGGTTCCAACACTCATGTACGGAAGTGAAAGTTGGGTATGGCAGAAAAAGCATGAAAGTAGAATAAATGAGAGCGCTTAGAAATATGTTAGGAGTGAAATTGAGTGACAGGATAAGAAATAGTGTGATAAGAGAACGTTGTGGTGTGAAAGAAGATATTGTCACACGGATTGAGAAAGGGATGCTTAGATGGTTTGGGCATGTAGAGAGGATGAATGAGAGAAGAATGACTAGACAGATCTATAAGACGAGTGTGAAGAGGAAGGCCTAGACGAACTTACCACGATCAAATCGGGGATGTTCTAAACCGACGAGCATTCATGAAAAGATTGATGTATGTGGAAGAAGCGAAAGATGTATGCCAGGATCGTAGTAAGTGGAAGGCCTTGGTCTCTGCCTACCCCGTTGGGAAGGAGGCGTGATAATATGTAATATGTATGTTGAATTCATTCTGCTTATTTTTGTTGAAATCTATGTTGCATTGTATATTGCACAAAACAATAGCTTTTACAAGTAATAAACAGAGACAAACTTCTAAGCGTTCCATGAATGCACCGTGCGGGTGCCGGGTCCATCGTGTGGCAGAAAGACAAATTCCGAGTAGCTCCTGGGACTTGCGACACGGGTGTAGGTCTAACGGGCCCCTTTCCGACGTACATCAACACTTACCTTCACTACTAGTGTTTCTCTCCCTGCCCAGCCAAATCTGGTACAAAGTTGCTAATGCTTTAGACTAGAATTTTAGACACTCGCTCTATTATAGAACTTACTGGAGTTCTGGCCAAACCAAGATCATTCAACAGGTTATAGAGAAATTTTGCATTCGCTCCTACTTCTACAGCTTAAAGACTTACTACATAACCGTTTTTCGTTAATTCATTTAGGAGATCATAATATTGGTTTTCTGTCATTGCGTGGTCTTTAGATTATGTTAGTTAGTAAGGTAAAGCTGACACATTTTTGCAAATATTAAGTTAAATATCTTACTAATTTAACCAACGCAATTAGCAATGAAATCTTCAAAATGTTTTCGTACCACAACCTTCGTTTATCGGGCGAAAGCTCGAGCCAAATGAGCTATCAATATTAATTATAATTATTATTATAATTTTCTGTGTCGACAATTTATACTGAAAAGCAATGAAAACATTCCTTTGGAATAATAATACTCGTAGAGTTCAAATAAATCCTTGACATTCACAATGTTGGAGCGTTCGTTTCATAAAACACCCTCTTCAAAGTAATCCCTATAATGCGAATAAAACGCCTACAAGCAAAGGGTTCGATGTTCCGATAGCTTAATTCCAATAAAACTGAAGACGTGCGACGAATGAGGATTCGAGCCGGTTTAATACGATCCGTGTATACCTACTTTTGGGTCTGTCTCATTCATAAACATTATATTATAAACCTGGCACCCAACATGTTGCTAATACTTCGATCGCTAATATATGTCACTGTAAAATTATGAGAACCGCAAAATAAAACAACGCGGAAGAGTATAAACTAACGGTAGGTTAAGTTATGTTAGTTTACAAATTTCCTAGATACGAGTATTTATGAATTTGCGGTTCAAGTTATTTTTAGCTGACATAAATTTTTTATAACTTTACATAAATTGTTGTAATCCCAAGTTATGCAGCTATGACAGCACTTATTTAAAATTAGAAACAAACCTTACCACAAAGACCCAGACCTAAGACAATATAGAAAAAAATATTTTACTATAGCAACCCGGGATCTCAGAGCTGGCGCCATCTTGCATATGCAATGTCTCGCCACTTATAGGTTCAAATTTAATTTAGTAGTTTGATAATGTTATTTTAGTCGTATTTGGTAACCATAACAGGGCTTGTCCTCATGGACGTACTCAACTGTAGTTTAAAAAAAAAAAAGTTTTTTATTTATCGTGATTATTTCACTAATACTTTCCTATGAAATATAATAGTATCACACATTCTCGTTCTATGGGCGTTATTACAAGCGAAGAATAATGCCAGAAGAAAACCACTGATAACGATATCGTATTTTCTTCATCATTAGACTATTGTGATCGGAGAGGCTATTATTCGTAGGCAAAAACTAGTGCGCGCTCTCTTCAATCTCATACCTTGAATCTGTTTGCATATTTTAGTATGTGTTTTTTTTCCAGAAAACACTGAGAGTGCTTTCACATTAATTTACAAAGAGATAGTATTGACACATGAGTAAATTGGTATTGACAAGAATTAATGACACATTAAAACCAATAAAACTTATATTTCGAATTATCCAATCACATTTATTTTCACAAAGTAAATTTATGACATAGCCTTAAGATGCCTTTTATAAAATTTAATAGTTATGATGTAATTATTAAATATTCAAAAGATAAATCTAAAAGCAGAGACCGTATCTACTGAAAATCACAAAACTCATACATTATTAAACAAATAGTGTGATTTTTAAAACCATACAAAATTAAAAAACCAACTACGTTCACCAAAAGTAAGTAATTAAGTAACTTATCATTGCTTGAAACGTCCGTTTTCCCTTTTATATCTTCATTCAATGAAATACGAGTCTAGTATCATTTAAGCAGACGTAAAAGTAGTACAATGAAATGATATCACTTCTTGAAAATACACGTGAAATTTTAGGAAACTCAGAATAAAATCAACGAGGAAAGTAATGTGCTAACAGAAAAGTAGTTTTTCTTTTCGTAAATGAGGATAAAAGAAAAGTTGATTCAGCAAAGCCTGAATGAGATTGAACTTACTTTTTGCAAAAAACAGAATCCTTTGGGTAGGCAAAAATGTTTTAATAAAAGGAGAGACGTTCAATTTTCTCCAGAAAACGAAAACACAGCGTCAAGCTGACTAATGCAAGAAGCAATAAGAGCAAAACATATTTTTTACGAAATTCAGTACGTGTATGGCTACACTGATAGATCCCTGTCGTGTCACTTTTTAGTCTATAAGTACAACATAGAGCTGTGGCTTGATGAAAGCGGTAAACAATATAGTTCCACCCAATGTATAGTACCCTTTGTGACTAAAAAGCAAACACACTGGACCATTTTTTATCTGATAAGAAAATAAGACGCCTAGAGATTCGATTCATCTAATTACTTTCACCTCATTTCGATACCGCGGCAGTAACAACTACGGGGAGGAACACTAAAGTTCAATTAAGTTAGTTCACAAAAGTTTAAAACCTATGCTCTACAATTCACAAAGTATGATTTGATAAATTTGTAGGTTATTATTTGTAATCAAGTTATTTCTGTGTAAAATTTTCACGCTTTCATTGAAACCCCATCTCAACATAAGACGCCATAATGAAATGCTGGTGCGCCCCTTGCCTACACCGACGGAATACTGATGCAGCTGCAAATTCGAGAATGCCTCCATGGCTCCATGGGGCTGTCAACGAAAAAGTCAACTCCAAGTGACAAATACTCTGCCTATAATCTTATGGGAAGTGTAACGAAATTCATCATTCATGCTGTGTAAACTCATGTCGAAGATATAAGGAAAGTAAGTAGCTGTCGCCTGCAAATTGGTGCGCATGGAATTTTGAAAATTTGAAACTATTTTATGGAAGAAAGAACTTTTTTGTTGCAAGTTTAACACTTTTTTTATCCGACGGAACCATAACTTTTTCATCATAAATCAGTATAGTAGCCTATGAGCTATTCCTGTCCATAATATAGACCAATACTTAAATTTTATTTAGATTTCTTTACCGTTCTGGCGTGATTAAGTAACAAACATTCATTCAAACGATCGCATTTATGATATAAGTAAAAAATAAGATTATTAACACATTCCGGGACACAATGCTAGAAGTTTTATTGTTATTACGTCGACAGGCGGTTGGTGCCCTGGAAAGTGTTAAGATAGTATGCATGAAAATCTACTAGGACATATTCAAACATGTCTTGTACGTACGGCTGATATACATAATCCTATCCGTAGATAGATCACTGTACAAAGGTGGAGGACTCTGCACAGCACACGCTAGAGGCACATAGAGGTATGCCCAGCATGGCTAGCAGAGCGCAGGGTCCTGGCAGAGGAAATTGGGCAAGACCTCTCTATTGGGGCGGTAGTGGCTCGTATGACGGAGAGCAGGGATGCATGGCAAGCGCTGCTTACCTTCTGCGAGACAGTGATCTTCCAAATGGAAGCGGCGGAGAGGCTTCGGCTGACGCCCCGATAATCCGCCGCCGACGCCATGGGCGCCGCAGAAGGCAGTATGACCTTCAATTGCCCCTTCCTGATGGGCCTCGAACAACCGACACGGGGGTGTCGGTCGTTCGCAAATGAGGCCCGCGGTGGTGATGCATGTGTCCTCGCACGCCACTGCTGGAGACCAGAGGGAGAACTTCTTCCTCTGAAGCCGGGTAGAGCTCAAGTGAGCCACAGCCAGAGGTGGAACTGCGGATGATTGCCCGGGGTAATAACGCCCGGGGCGCTAACCCGTGGTTCCAGCTCACTAATGGCACCGGAGGACACGGAGGGTGGTTTAGTGGGTAGGGTCCACTGATACCGGTCGAGTCCTACATAACTTCGATGGCCCCCGCCGACGCAGAGTATGCGTTAAAGCATTCCCACGCCTCATAAAAAAAGGCCTACCAGAGTTTTTGAAGTGAAAACTTCTTTAGCGGCGCTGAGCACTTTTTGTTGGATGGGTAAAAACTTCCAAACTCGCGTCAGGGTCACGTGATGCTGATCGAAAAAGCGTAAGATCGAGGGGAAGGGAGAGGAACTAGTATCTCCCACTCTTTCTACCGTGCCTGAGTGTGCTGTTTTCTATTATTTTTGAAGTGAAACTTCTTTATCGGCGTTGGAAAAAATTTACCGTCACGTTTTGCGTCAAATTTTCGTCACATTTTTCGGTTACGCGCCATCTTTTTCTTGCCCCTACCACGGTTGGTTCAGACGATAGCAAAAAGGTAAAGTGAAATAATATTTAACCAATTTAACCAATTTAACCAATTTAACCAATTTAACCAATTTAACCAATTTAACCAATTTAACCAATTTAACCAATTTAACCAATTTAACCAATTTAACCAATTTAACCAATTTAACCAATTTAACCAATTTAACCAATTTAACTAATTTAACCAATTTCTGGAAAGTTGCGTCAAATTTTCGTCACATTTTTCGGTTACGCGCCATCTTTTTCTTGCCCCTACCACGGTTGGTTCAGACGATAGCAAAAAGGTAAAGTGAAATAATATTTAACCAATTTAACAAATTTAACCAATTTAACAAATTTAACCAATTTAACCAATTTAACAAATTTAACCAATTTAACCAATTTAACCAATTTAACCAATTTAACCAATTTAACCAATTTAACCAACTTAACCAACTTAACCAACTTAACCAACTTAACCAACTTAACCAACTTAACCAACTTAACCAACTTAACCAACTTAACCAACTTAACCAACTTAACCAACTTAACCAACTTAACCAACTTAACCAACTTAACCAACTTAACCAATTTAACCAATTTAAACAATTTAACCAATGTAACCAATTCAACCAATTCAACCAATTTAACCAATTTAACCAATTTAACCAATTTAACCAATTTCTGGAAAGTTGCATGTAGATCATTTTTCGAAAAATAAGGCCATAAAGAAGTTTCACTTCTTACGTGTGTACACTAGTACACGCACAACTTTTTTTTTTTTAAATCTATTAACAAGCAACAAAACCAAGATAAATGTACATCTGACCTAAGAGAAGTTATTAATATCGACTTAAAATCGTGTTCGTAGTAAGTATACCTATGTCATAAATATTTTTCTTAAATAAGTATTTTTACATTTTGGCTTGATGCTTATCCGCAATGTGTGTTATGCAATGATATTAAATGTCGTTGGTCTTAAGCATGAGATAAATAAGAGTAGACCAAAATAACTGTAGGTACAATATAATGTGTTGGGAATAAGTCATTTCATAATTTTCCTAATCGAATTAAATTGTTCTGAATGTTTAATTGAATAAGAGCTGATGAAATTTAAGCCGGGTTCGATTAAATAGCTAAAATTTACAGATTTGAAACAAAATCTTAAGCATTAATTAATTTATATCGTCTCCGCCTAATTGCAGTTACGAGTTGCTCCCACTTGTATTTCGATTTTGCGATGATATTAATTTTAACAAGGGAAAATTTTACGGCGTGCCTGAACATTTACTTTTCAAAGTTTAATTTATCAATACGAAAGCTCAGGGTGAGTTCATTTAAGCTGCGATGCCCAGTACTTATAAGATAGTTTCTAATAGGTAATTATTTGAACGCCCATTGTTCGAGTGATTTAAGTACCTACCGGGTAAGATTTAGGTGTCTTGGGTTCGATCCCCGGGTCGGGCAACAAGAATATAGAAATTTCGAACATTGCTTTTGTTTGTGAGTGCCAACCGCATTTGGCAAGTGTGGTTATTATGCCTGTACACCTTATTGCTGCACTGGTAACTTAAATTCAATGGTGAAGGCCTTTAATTAAACTTTAGTTGGATGATTGTAAAATGTTACTTCATTTTACTTTCGCTTATTCCGTCCAAAATTGTCTAAATTCATATATGAAGGCTTTTACTCTCTAGTTGGATGATTGTAGACTGTTACTTTACTTTTGCTTGTTTCGTCCAAAATTGTCTAAATGTATTTAAAAAATCATGTTCACCGACAAAATAAGTATTTTTGTTTCTTTTTATTTCAGGTAGGTTAACTCTATTTTCCACTCTTCGAGTTTGAAATTTCATTTCAAATTAATAAACAAGAAAAAATAATCAGAATAAGATGTGCCAAAAATATTGGTATTTCTGTACAAAAAATATTAAAAAAGGACGTGTAATTGAACCTCTAAAAACTCTTTGAAAATATAAATATGATGTATATTGCAAAATTGTCAGATCAACAATCAAAACAACAAAACTCGATTATTATTGAAGTGCAATTAAATGTGATTTAATAATTAAACAATGAATGTATTATTACCTAAATGTGAGTATTTAGAAATTAGTATGCAGCTCAAAAATCACATAATATTTAACGCGATAACGACTTGTTAGTGTACTATAAATAATATGTGATAATAATAGTTCTTCAAAAAATATACCAAAATTTGGGATATATTCATCTGGAAATTCTAAGACTTCATTAACTAACAAATTTATTTCAAAAACTTAAAATGTTTTTAATTCAAAAATTACAATTATTCGACGCTTATTTTATTCCACGATTTTCTTCCTTCTAATAAGATTTAAAAATAAATATGCCATAAATAACTTTAGAGAGGATTGTTGGTCCAATACAGTTAGGATTCGTGTCATTGCGTCGACCCACGTCATACGGGCGAGCATTTTATTATGACTGGTGTTGTAACCCTCTTTGCAATAAACGTTTAAGTATTGGGCAAAAGATTTGGCTGGTTCACAAATATTACTTTCGACAATCCTTCCTGAAATAAAGCTGTGCCCTAGCATGTCATTTTAATATAATTTAATATTGTTTAGACCTCAGATTATATAAAGAAGGAGATATGAAATTACTCGTAAATCCTTAGCGAACCCGTGTCTCCGAATTATTTATGTGTGCAACGCAACTACAATAACAGTGTTGTAAGCATTAGGATCACACTATATCAATTTACAACGCTCATTGGTGCGCACACAAACATGGACCCAATCACAGCGGCTACCACTTACTCGCTTACACAATGCGTCATTTGGTGTGTGCAAATTAGTGTGTCGCTACAAAATGTGGTCGCGACGCACACGTCGGGCAGTGAACGCTTTGATTAAACCTCGATACATAGCGCAGTCGCATAGTACTCACAACACAGCTAATTAGTATTAAGCCTTTAATGTATGCAATAGTTCTGTTTGCCCATATTGGATTCGCACGCGCCACGCCCCCATTTCATATCTATTTCTTTATATGATCTGAGCTTTAGACGGAACTTGACAAACACGTAAACATTCACAATCTTAGTGAGATAGATTACCAGCCTTGTTGTAGGTAGGTATATTCTTATGTAATTAGTAGGTATTACCCATTTGCTAATTTCTTTTTAATTGATGAAGCTTTCTAATAAC
Source organism: Anania crocealis (assembly GCA_949315895.1). NCBI lineage: Eukaryota > Metazoa > Arthropoda > Insecta > Lepidoptera > Crambidae > Anania > Anania crocealis. Next base: position 12,845,248 of record OX438864.1, read on the forward strand.
TGTATAGAACTTCTAATATAATCGGAAAACTGTGTAATAATTGCATTTTACACATTTTCTAGAAACTATACACAGTTCCTAATTGATAGAGCTCTAGACAATTGCTGAATTTAATGGAAAATTTGGGCATTAAAACAAAACATCCATAAATATTTGTCGCGCCAGAACAGCTAAACGGTAGATGAAATTTGAAATGTATTAGGATAATAATCATAAATAATACACAAACATTTTTATCCCGGAAAAGTATATAAGTTTATTATTTTTGTTTTTCATAGAGCAAAAGATGGAATGATTATTGTATTATCGGTAAAATAGGTACTTTATATGATATTTAAGCAATATAATTGCAATTATAATATAAGTATTTGAACTTCAAAAATTATGTCTCAAGCGGGACTCGAAACCGCATATTTGCTAAATTGGTGCTACACCTCCGTCATATTTTCTACGTGAACTTAGTCGTGAGCACTAGAACGGACTTGTAGCAAATAAATAAAAGGTTGTCTTTTTGATTAAATTTCCTTCCACTTCTACTGACTGAGTCACGGTCACATGCCTCCCCTAGGAGATAATAGGCGTAGGACGACAGACGCGAGATGACGCATAGATGATTAATCGTGAACAATAAACGTTCCTGTGTCCTTGGGTATAATCCCCCAAGTAAAATAGTACTTTTCTGAAGTTGCAGATGCGCAAGCAATCTTCTATTCTCGGATTTAACTTGCAAATTGAGCATAATTTATTATGTTTTCCAAGTGGACTCATTTCTAATTCTGTTTTTATTTAACCATACCGCGACCTGCGTATTGATTTTAAGGCCGGGTCAGCTAGTTTATTATTAATATTTAAAAAAAAAACAATAAGACATGATTTTACAAATAGGAGGAATAATAGCGATCTTTATATGGAAATAAAACTTTGTATCCAGTATCATCTTTAAATTTTCCATTTATTCAGACGGAATGTAGTCACCGTATATAAATAAAATTTAAGATGAAAGAAAAATACATCAGACTCGGCGATTGCTAACTACTTTAACTACCTAGCATCAGAGACGAGCTCGGAACTATAAGTTAAGAATTCACTTGGAAACTTAGAAAAACTGAGCGCTCAGGCGGAAATATAGTACCAAGGAATTTGGCATGTAAAGGTTTTTAAACGGGTTTGAGAGCGAGACTGGCGCGTTAGAAACAGGAATACCGTACCTACTTATAATTTAATCAGCGCGTTTTACAAGGTTTTTTTGGCGGATTTTTTTCACTGAAATTGAATTTGTTTGAATAGTTTTTTAATGCCACGCTTTTTTATTTTTATTTTCTATTAATTGATAAATTTCTTTCCTTAGATGATATCAAACAACAAACTCACAGTGGGTGTCGAAGAATTGCGAAGCTGAAGTGTTAACTCGGCAATTATTCTAGCGATGTCGGTTGCCTTAGTTTTCCTATGGGTTTCCTCATTTCTAATCCTATCACGCAGGGAAATACTAGTCATTTCTCTCTATATTTCCCACTGTGTGACCTTGAGCCTTTTATAAGATCCATATCAAGCGACCATATACATATTTGCTCCAGAAGTCATTGTTTCTTCCCCTTACGCAATATGGATATTAGAAACCGATTCTGTTTTGTAATTTCCATGTCGGAACATGAATTGAAAATAACAATAACTCAGACTTTCCAAGAGTTTTTCATCTTTCCGATTCGAATTTCTCACAATTTTTAATAAGCCTTACTAGGTATCATGCGAAAAAAATTACACTAAAATCTCACACCATAAGCTATAATGTCAATCCGAAGTGTTTGTTACTGTTATATGGCAATTACAAACAGTAATCATCCTTACTTATAACTAACTGCACTAGCTACTCGACACTAATTTTATGTCAAAACCTAGGCTGATCAAATTTTTTGCAATTAAATTTAAAAATACATCTGTCCTAGTTGGATGAAACCCGTTTTCATGTAAAAGACTACGCTGAGGGCAGTAGGTACTCGCGATATACAGCCGAAAAACATTGAAATGGATGGAATATTGGTTTTTCTATAATGAAACTTGCTCGTCAGTGCAATGACCCATTTGATCTGGTAGCACATAAATACGCATCAAATATAAAATCTCCTCTTTTTTCAAGTCTTTAAACTAGAACATCGTGCTAACAAACCTGTATTAGATTTAACCGTTTAACAACTTGTTATTTCACACTGAAAAGTGTAAAAGAAAACACACACACACATACCATTTTGTGTGACTATGTTTTCAATTTTTTGATGTCATATTGACATATTTAAATGATACAGTTGTAAATCTTAGATTAATATGTCTTTTCAAGCAAGAGTATTTTAATATGTATTGCACTGTTAATGAAATGGTTATCGTTATCAATTATGAGTAGCCATCGAAGAAACAAAGAACGTGAAAAGAAGGTAAAGATATTATCATTACTAAAAGTTAACTCGTAAAAAATAAATTTACGTAAGTATACATAGAGTCGTGAAATAAAAAATGCGAATACCTAAGCAACAAATTTTGAGGAGCAATCGCGCGAATCCAATTTCTTAGGGAATAGGTATTTATCTGCTCGATTTTCGTTTGGCGCTTTATAGCCGAAACGTGACGCAATCTGATACTTTAATATAAATAACATGGTAATATTAGATTAAGATTAAAACTGTTTTTGACTATAAATACACAATAAATACACGGATTGGCCTTCTCCTGCCAGATCGATATATAAATACGGTCAACTTCAGTATGCTTAACTTTTTTTACTGCTCAAACCCGCCGTTCACGATGGTAACACTACATTATATACTAAAAATAATAAAAAAAACCGCGAATGTCTCAGAAATACGTGAAAATCAACACTCAATATACAAACTCAAAAGAAAAAAACAAGCACAGTAGTTTAGAATTAATGGGACTGCCACTAGTGAACTAAAGAGTCCGTTAACTTTTTTTAAATTTTAACCAATTGGCCTTTTGTAGTCCCGTTGGTAACGTATAAGCTTTTGTCTTTGTGAAATTTGCAAGGTTAAGACTAATCGATTGAATTAATATAAAGAATAGTCAAAATCGGCTCTCATCTCTAGAACGCCACATAAAAACAAACATACATGGATTGAAAAACAAATAAATTAATCCTATCGACCGGGCGTAGCAAAGTTCGGTAAGAAATTTATAAGAAATCACTAACTTAAAGAAATATTTTTTTAAGTATAAGTATCTATGAAATTTTAATAAACTTTAATATTATATTTCACTAACGTCGTATTTCGCTGCATTTTTGGAAACAATAAAAAAGCAGTAACTCACTCTTTTTCAGCGCTTTTCTACAAACAAAGTATATGTTTAAATACAGTTATTTTACTACATTTTTTTAAGTAGTGTTTATCTGTTAATCAGCCTAATTCAATGTCTGCGTAGTGTAATTGCTGTAAAAAAAGCAATCTTCTTGCAAAAACCGTGAAGTATTTCTTCAATTTCAAGCACGAATTTTCTGTTCATAAATGTTACCGTACAAGTAATATTCTAAATGCTAAACTGCATGTTATTCTTTATGTGTATTACCAGAACACAATAAATGCATAAGGAATATTTATTATTATCGCAAACGAGACTTTTATAGGGAGTGTGATTTAGTGGCAAACGATTCGGTTTTCGGAACGTCCCGCTATTTCCGATTTTCCGCTCCGGTACATTTTTCCGGTCTTATTTCATTTTCGGAATGCGCGCTCGTGCTAAAATATGTTTTTGGGCTTTAAGTAGACGGGGGGTCACGCCTAAATTTTCAAATTTTCGAACGTGATAAATTGTATTGTATGTGTGATCCTAGCTCCTGTATTCGTTTGGTATTTCAAAACATACGAGTACCTCTAAGTTGTATTATAGGGTTTTAAATTTTATAGGATTTTTAGTTTTTATACATTATGAATAGGATTCTAATTATGAATATTTATAATTCGTAAAACTCTTGTACTACTTTATTTGATATTTTAGCAACTTAATTGCAATTATAATATCAGTAAATAAAAATGGAAAAATTATGTCTCAAGCGGTAACTCGAACCCGCATCTCCTCGCAATCCGGGCACGGTGCTATACCATTAAGCCACCGAGACACTACATAGTAGGCGTCAATTTTTCAAGAATATTCTTATCGCTGTAAGCCAGCGTTGTTTTATGATATGTTAGGAGTTTGCAGGGTGCAAACTAACTAACTAAACTAACACCAGAAAGAAAAATCTTTGGAGATGTTTGACAGTCAGTTAAGATGAAACAGCTATTTATATACTTTATTTGATATTTTAACAACTTAATTGCAATTATAATATCAGTATACATATAATCTTGTACTACCTGTAGGAACTATTCTACACTTTTACAGCCAGGTATTTAAGTACGCGCTATGTCTTAGTTAATTACAATTTTCTTTTTTATATATATTTTTTAATTAACACACTAAAAGCAACTGTCTATTGTTTTCCTCAAGGCAAAAACTTATGTCCTCGATAAATCTATTTATAAAAGAAAAAAAACGAGTAAAACCCAAATAAATGAGAAATAAGCTAACGCTCTCGCTTTTCTCAACATACTTTAAATTTTCTTCACAAAACATAGTATGAAACATCGCAGCATCAATTTGAACTGCAAAGGGGTACAACAAACGATTCCCGAGACAAATAAAAAACAAACGCAAACAACAGAAGTGGCGTTACCTCAAACGATCCCTTTGATATGAATTCTTTATCTAACCAAGGTTATCGCGGTGGTACTCAATGTTTAAAGTAGCCCTTCTGACATGGGGGTATGGCATGTGTTGGAAGTTTCAAAGGGTAAATTCAGAATATTTTTCGGAATGACTATCTTGTGTATTCTACAGTGCTTCTAAAGGTCTTGAGACATTGTCATTGCTTTAGTCTTGTGACAAATAATAAATAGTCAAGTTTTCTTTGTCTAATGTGGGTACAACTAGATTGTTTCATTATAGAGTTGTATTTATAGAAAGCTTAGGTACTCTTTTAATTTAACTTGATGACATAGTATAACATTGACACGATATAACAGTCAGTAAATATGCCGCCGGACCCAAAATACACTGAGATCAAATGCTTTTGATATATTAGTTACCGAATTCCTTAAGGGAGTTTTCATAAGTTTGGGAACATCTGGTCTTAGAATAACATGTTCCGTTGGTGTAAACCCAGCTTTACTGGTCCCTAACCAGTCATTTTTGGGAGCCTGGGATCAGCGTAAAATAAAATTGAAGTAAAGTAGGGAAGGCAGTGCATTTCGGAACGAGAGACAGATTTTATTATTATACCACCGCGGTGTTACTCGTACGAGTTTATTTACTATTTACAGTTCAAGGCATACATAAGTAAATTCTTTAGCCTTACGTATTGTAAGGTTAGTTAATGCTTTAAGATATATGTTCACTGTTAATATAATGTTAGTTTCTGTAACATCATATCTTCTTATACATATTATCTTTTTACCTAGCGCCTTGAAACTATGAACGATGACGTTTGTAATTTAGTACTAATTGGCCTTTATTGAGAAGTAGTTATGCTGTTTTATGTATGCCGCTACCGCAAAGCTCCTTGTTATCCTGGTGATAAAGGGTACAACGTTAGATCATATAAAGGAATAGATATGAAATGGGGGCGTGGCGCGTGCGACGTCTTCTGTCTTCCATTGGCCATTTCTTTCTATTCGTTCTCCAAAAACATGATATTGCCATGATCCATTCGTTAGTAATGTTAGACATACCGGCCGCTGCCTTTGTCCAGTTGTGAAATAATGTAAGCTGATGATGACTTTGGTTGGCACCCGCACTTTAGCTTCAGGTGGAGAGAAGAAGTAACTGTCCGTGAAGACGGCCAGAAGAAGTTCTGGCCGTACTTTTTTGGTAGCCTAATTCGACACCCAAAGATTGATGAATGTAAATCTCATGCCGCCCTTAATAGCGGGAACCACACTGCATGGGTTTTTTCAAGTACCCAAACTGTATATGCCTCCGATATCTTACAATATTGGCTTTGAGATAAAGGCTTAAGTTTTAATGCCTACTTGATGACATAAATATAACTACATTTAATTGTTGTATAAACTAAAGAAAAATAACCCAACAACCAGTCTATTAACACAATGAGCAATGAAATCCAAGTTTTATTCATAATTCTGATCTCAAACCATACCTTTTAATAGAAATCCTATTACGAATTCTGCCTCATGTATATTCAAAATGGAATAAAAATAATAGTTTTCCGTGATTTATTAAATATGCTTGGTTCTTTTTGAAAACTCTGGACTGTTCTTTTATCTGGAAATCCGTTGGAAATATTAGAAATTTCCTGTTATTTAAAAGAGGGTTTCTAGAATTTGTTAAAATATGTGCAATTCCAAACACACTTCAATAGTCCGAAGCTAAAATAAAATTAGTATGAATATTGCTTCAAAAATTATGCATATAAATTTAGTTTTGATTGAAATATTTTTACTAGTTTGCTTTACACATTTGAAATATAAAAACTAGATACACAATCAGAGACCGAAAAAAGTTCTCACCAAATAAGCGTCCAATTAATTAAGAACAAACATGTGCCTACGTGAGATTGTATTTCCATATTCCACCTAAGTATAAAAATTGACAATAGCTACGCACGAGTAGATTCAATCACTGAGGTGAGTCAAATCTTGATATTTATGTCGTGTGGTGATGGCACTTCAAGAGAGTAGCACCACCTCTTCTCTTCAAATGGGTGTCGTAAGAGGCGACTAAAATAGTTCTGCCAGTTGAAGACGGGCTGCTTCTTCCTTCCACCGTTAAGCAAACTGCAGTCGCCAACCTGCCTGCCAAGTGTGCCGAATATGGCAAAATCCTCCATTCTTTTCTCCAACCTTTTTCCAGAAAGGGACTGAAATTGGCTGGGTATGATGATTTTTGTTATATAAGTTGAAATTTCTTTACTAAAATAAGACCTTCCACTCATTTCACCCTATTCGACCAGCGGATCCCATGGGTCAAGCAGGTCAAATATTTAGGTGTCATCCTAGACCGACGACTATCGTTCGCAGCGCACATCAATCGCGTCTGTAACCGAGCGAAGTTCTACACGCACCGACTATACCACCTAGTCGGCCGCAAGAGTAAAATGTCGCTTAGAAATAAGTTGACAATTTACAAAACTTGCATCCGCCCCGTGATGACTTACGCCAGTCCGGTGTTTGCTCACGCCGCCCCATCCCTCCTTAAGAAGTTTCAAACACTTCAAAATCTCTTTTTGCGTCGGGCCGCGGGTATCCCGTGGTTCGTACGCAACAATAATATCCACCGAGATCTCGAGATCCAATCCATTGCCCTCTATATGAAAGAAGCCTCTCAACGCTTTTTCGATAAGGCAGTGAATCACCCCAATCCGCTCATAGCGGAAGCCGCCACGTACACCCCCCAGAGGGATGTCGCCTTCCGACGCCGTCGGCCCAGGCACGTGCTGAACGACCCCGACGATCCGATCACCGCGTATGTCACAACAGCCAACACCGCCTTAAGCACTTCAATTACTGCACAACACAGTAGTTCTCCACACCGCACCCGTCGGAGGCGGGTGCGTGGTCCCGCCTTTCATTTCGGCCGACACAATCATGTGCCTGGCCGGTTCTCACCTGCCCCCCCTCGGACGGCGACCCAAGCCGAGGTCCGAGCCTACAGAGGCGCCCTTGAGGTCGCTGTCCGATCCCCCCTCCCAGATCGGGCCCGCCAGAATGGAGCCCGACCGTGATCCGGCATGCCACGGCATCTCCGGTTCCGGCGGCGCCACCACTGATGGGTTCGCCATTTGGTAGGGTGCCCTTAGCACCCCATACTGGCCCGATCACGCCCGCTAGTATGGGCCCCGGTGCGAGCGAGCCTGAGGCTTCGCTTCGCGAAGCCTCACCCTCGGCCGCACCGGAGTACCGCTAGCGTGGCGGACCTAGGCTGAGCGCCTTCAGCGCTCGCCACACTCTGCCCGGTTTAACTGATTAAAGCCTCCCATATGGGGTTTCAGTGATAGGTCCGTCCAAAAAAAAAAAAAAAAATAAGACCATTTCCTTTTTTTTGGGGTAAAAGTTAACATCGACTGTAGAAGAAATCTATCACGATTATTAAACTATTTGTACGAGTAGCAACATACTGACAACCGCACATCATGCTAAGCTCCTAATTGGTTGAAAAGGATGCGATGTAAAGTCTCATTTGCAGGCTGCACTGTACAAACAACGTAATATAAATTATTTGTTGAAGTTATTTTTATAAGTCGTATAAATTGTTATGTGTTTCCGAACCCAGGGTAGGTTCTAAATTATAAAAAATAAAGTGTCAAAACTGACACTTCCTCTTCCTAAATAAATGAAACGCAATGGACGTGTACGCAAAGGCTTTTATTCAATATCGACCGATAACTTCTCCTCTGGACCTCTTTAAACCTGAAAAACCCAACTCTAAAACACTAAAAAAGGTCTTCTACCACTCCGATTTGAAAAATTTTTTCTTCTACAATACTTCTAATTTGCTGCTCTTGTCGTTTGCTATAGTCTTTTTTGGCTTTTAACTTTTCCTTCATTTAAATTTTCATTAAAATCGTAGTTTTTCCTATATTTTCCAAACTTTTTACTCGGACGCCTACTCTTCTTCCTCTTCGAGGTTGACTGGTTCGCTGCTCCGCCTGCTCCCGCACCTATCTGGATACCCTGGAAAATAATTCATTCATTAAATTCATTTATTTTCATTAATGTTTATTAACAATTTCAGTTTTTCACACATAATTTTAAAATTTTATACCGGCGCCACCTCTTCTCTGCACGCAGATTTGTAGAGGGTGCCGAGACCTTTCATTCGACAACCCGTTCGCCGCCCTCCGGCAAAGGGAACTTCAAAAATTTGCCCCCCCGCCCACCCAGTCTCTCTTAGCTAGGTGGACGAGACGCCTGGGACAAAAATTTATCGACCCCGATTTGGCTAAAAATTTAAAAATAGATGGTCAATATATGACAAATAGTAGAATAAATATTATTAAAAAAAATGTACTTACCCTTAACCTAAAAATAAATAATTAAACCTTTTAATAAATACTTTTAAAGATAGTAATCACTTACCATGGCATCAGACGACGAGGGGGGGGGGGATTCTTCTCCCCGGTGTACGGCACCCCAACACCCTCGGTTATCGAAGAGTCGCCCTCATTAGCTTCTCCTAGCCACAACCCCACCATCGCTAAGGTTCTCAAACTGCTCGCCTCAGTTAATGCTGCCACCAATGAAGCTGGCAACATTAAGAGGACATGTAAGACGACCATTCCACAGAGCACTAAGGAAATTGAAACCCTTTTGCTTACTCACCCTGAGGCCACCCCAACCAACTCAATTGATCAGTCAGCGACAATAGAGGCAGTGCGCCAGACTATCAGAGAAGAAATTAAAAAGATAAAGTTGCCCAAAACCGCTCCTGCACCAACCTTCTCGGAGGTAGCTCGTATGCAGAGACAGGACCTCTGCTCCCCCGGCCCCACCCAAAACCAAACCAGCCCTCATTATCGCCTCCAAAAAGAGCGTCTTGAACCCAGCCGAGACACTCAAAAATTAGAAGAGCTCTGTGTCCTTTAGGGACACAAAATTCGCACCGGCTGCGGTCAAATTCGTCTCCAATAATAAAATCAGAGTTGAATTCGACTCTGTCGAACAACGCGACGCCACTCTCTCTAAAGTTAACCAGCCCGACTCGAAGGTGCAAGCCGAAGCCTCTAAGAGCCTGCGCCCTATGATAATCGTCAAGGGTATACCGGCGGATATACAGCCGGAGGACCTTAAGGACTTTCTAGTAGGGCAAAATGAATGCATCCAAAATACTATCACCCAAAAAGATGACTTTGAGTTCCGTTTTAAAAGAGCAAACCGGAACAAAGAACTATATAACGCTGTGTTCATCTCGACCCCAATAGTCTGGCGCGCAGCCACCACCACAGTCAAACTAAATCTTGACCACCAACGTGTTCATGTGGAAGACTATGTGCCCCTACTGCAGTGTTTCCAATGCCTGCAGTACGGACACACTAAGGCGAGATGTACACAGGGGACTACCATCTGTTCCCACTGCGCCACTCCGGGACATGAATATAACACCTGCCCCAACAAAAAAGATGCCTCAAAAGCCAGCTGCCATAATTGCACACAACACGCCAAGAACACAAATACCAAAGTGAAGACGAACCATAGTGCAACATCTCACGAATGTCCTCGACACTCTCTAATGCTTAACAAGATCCGCTAGCGCACCGACTATGGCAACTAGAAATCATGTTACAACAAATAATTCCTCTCAACACACCCCTCTCCGCACTCAAAGTAGACACTCAATTAAATTCGCCCAAGCAAACCTCCAGCGTTGCTACGTAAGCCAAATGGAGTTCATGCGTTACTTCAGCGCAAACAATTATGATATAGCTCTGATTACAGAGCCGTACATTGGACAGTCAAACACCTTTCAAACCTACCCTGGATTCGACGTCTTTCAATTCAACACCACTGGCACCGTGAAGGCGTGCATCGTCGTCAAGGCAAAGACAGGCCTCGCACTAGGAGTAACCCAATTCTCCACATCCAACCTGGCCGTAGTACAACTAGAGCTGGGCCAGAGAAAACTCTTTGTTGCCGCAGCTTATATAGAACCCGACCACGACACCAACAATACTCTGGTAGCGGTCGACAAATTTCTCACTTCGACCCGAGGAAACTACCGTATTCTTGGAGGTGACCTAAACGGAAAACATCCCGAATGGGGGGAGTCGAGCACAGATAGCCGCGGTACCGATATCGTGGACTTAGCAGCCGCTCACGCCCTCTATGTCTGCAACGTCGGCTCCACTCCGACTTTCGAGGCCGTACGCCACGGCAGGCACTGCTCGTCGATCGTGGACGTCACTATGGCTTCCGACAACCTCGTACACCTGGTGAAGGGCTGGAAAGTCAACCGAGCACTGTGCCCAAGCTCCGACCACAACGCTGTAGATTTTATCATTCAGACCCGGGACAATCTATCTCAACCCAAATCGACGACGACCTTCAAATACAATACCAACAAAGCAGATTGGGACAAGTTTCGCACTGCACTCACGACCAAACTGCGCGACAGCAACCTCCTTGATAGCACTCCTAATGATTTTGACAGCTCAGAAATAGACGCCTTTATTGCACATCCAAGCCGCTTCTAGAGAAACCTTCCGCAAAAGACCACCGACGGCGGTATTCAACCCATGGTGGACGGACGACCTAGAAAGCCTGAAGAAGGAGGTAATAAAGGCGCATCACCGCCTACACGACCTGAAAGCGTCTGGAAGACCCATTACCGAAGCCATCAACACCCACAAAACGCTAAAGGAAACTTACGCCAAAGCACTCTCAAAGGCTTCAACTGAGCATTTCAGGGAATTTTGCTCTACGCAAGGGAAAGAGAATGTGTGGAGCCTAACGAATCGTCTCATAAAAGAAGATTCCAAAAGGCGACCTCCACAAACTCTGCGAGTTGGAGCAAACTACACCGACAGCCTCACATCTACGGCCAATGCTCTCCTAGATCACTTTTACCCGGACGATAGCGATGACACAACCCCTGGTCAACAAACACTCCGCAACCAGATAAACCATCAACCGGACACTAACGACGATCTACCATTCTGCAAAGATGAAGTACGTGACGCTTTAAAGTCCATGAACCCCTCTCGAGCGCCAGGCCTAGACCACCTGACATCAGACATTTGTCTGCATGCTTTAGACACCATACCAGACATCATGGTGAACCTCTACAATCGGTGCCTCGATCTAAACTACTTCCCAGATGCCTGGAAGAAGGCGTATGTAAAAATACTCCCGAAGCCTAGCAAGACCGATCCAAACGACCTCTCATCGTACAGACCTATAGGGCTACTACCCGTTTTCAGAAAACTCTTTGAGAAGCTGCTATCCAAACGGATCACTTACCACCTTGAGCTCACCGAGCAATATCATCCAAATCAGTTCGGGTTCAAAGAGCAAGTATCCACCACGGACGCTCTCCAGGCAGCCATCAAGCGCATCACCGAATCGAAGGCAACCGGAAAACAAGTTATCGCAGTATCCCTCGACATCAAGGCGGCGTTCGATAATGCCTGGTGGCCACACCTTCTGCACCGCTTACGGAAGCTCAACTGTCCCAAAAACCTCTACAACCTGACAAGAAGCTATCTGGAGAACAGAATAGCCACTCTGGACTATGGAAATGCCACGGCTACTAAAAACACCACCAAAGGATGCATACAAGGTTCTGTAAGCGGTCCCATGTTCTGGAACATTATACTCGACGAACTCCTTGAGACTAAACTACCACATGGGTCCCACGTACAGGCCTTCGCAGATGACGTCCTGCTGATAGTTGAGGCTCCAACAGTGGATGAGATTCAAAGCATCACAAATCAAGCCCTTCAGGCTATCTTAAAATGGGGAAACGAAGCGAAACTCACGTTCGGTCCAACCAAGACAAAGGCCATAGCCTTCTCTGCGTCCTCAAACCGTGTCAACATCACAATGAACCAAGTGCCCATACCCTTCTCTAAGGAAATCAAATTCCTTGGGGTTATTCTTGACAACAAACTCATATTCATTAGTCACAGCAAACAAGTTCTAGAGAAGGCCACGAGGATTTTCAAAAAACTCGTCCAATTCGTGAGACCCACATGGGGCGCACACCCTGAAAATATAAGAACCATATACAGACAGGTAATACAGCCCATGTTCACCTACGCCGCTAGCATCTGGGGGGGGGGGGGCAACCAAATACCAATGCGTTCGCAATGCCCTCAGGTCGTTCTAACGCCAATTTGCCATCCGTGCAATACGAGCCTTTCGTACTGTTTCGGCAGCAGCAGCCATCGCACTTGCCCAGTTTATCCCTCTCCACCTAGCTATCGACGAGGCTAGAGAAATTGAGTTAGTCAAAGTAACCGGTACACTAACAGACATACCCAACGACATAACCCTACGACAAAAAACCCCTGTAAGATAGGATTTTAAACTTTCTTGTTGCATTTTTACACTAAACACTTAACACTGCCCGCGACCATGATTCGTGCAACCGGATCGAAACGTCGGGAAGGTAAATTACTATTTACCTTTAAATAACGGTTCGTTGCATTAAACCCCGTAAGTGTTAAGTGTTTAACCCCTGTAAGAGCTCAGCTACACCCAGCAAATCGAGTCACCATCAATTACACTGAAGCCCACACACAAGAAGAGATCGATGAACACTCGAGGAACACCCCAATCAAAATTTATACTGACGGCAGCAAGCTTGATGGAGGGGAGGTAGGCTGCGCTGCCGTCATATACTTACCCGACAATCGGACCACTCTTCTCAAAACCAAACTCGGACGCACCACGTCAGTATTCGTAGCCGAATTAACGGCTATCGAATCCGCACTCCAGTGGGTAAAAAGAGCAGAACGGCACGAGAATGTGTTGGTGGCCTCGGACAGCTTATCCTCATTAAAAGCACTGCAGGACCGGAGCAACCCTGACCCAACAGTCGCATCGATCCACAGTGTGCTTAGAGACCTAAGGCAGAACCACGGCAACGACGTGAGCTTCACCTGGGTAAAAGCACACTGTGGAATCATTGGCAATGAAGAGGCGGACAGGGCTGCAAAGGTTGCAGCTGCCCAAAAATCGGCAACAACTAATAATGAATTCCCCATATCCTACGCGAAACACACCATACGACAACGCACCCTGGCCAAATGGCAGACAGAATTCGCAGCAGATACAGCCAACTCCGAAATCGCAAACTGGTTCAATACAATTGGAGAAATCAAAGAACTAAGGAAACATCTTGCAGCCACGTTTGAAAGCACCCAGATTTTTAGCGGACACGGCTATAATAAATCTTATCTGCACCGATTCAAGATCACTAACGACCCGTACTGCCCATGCGATGGCTCCAGTACGCAGAATACGAACCACCTAACCCAACACTGCCCCATCTTTGCCAACCTCCGCCACAACCAAAATACACCCCTATAAAATCAATGAAATAATAACCAAAAGTCAACCAATCCAAACTTTCAAAGACCTCATCAATAACATAGTCCGACGCCTAAAAAAAAACCATCAACCAAACCTGAATAATGAAATCTTCTCAAAAACTCTCAATAAATCAATAAAATAAAACAACACTTGTATACTATCTGTATCCTATAGTAGAAAGTAAACAAGTATCACTAATGTTAACACATGTTTATAGTTAAAAAAAAAAAAACCTGAAAAACCAACATTATTATGACACAGAAACCCAGCAAAATAACCAACATTATTAATTTAGGGCCAAATATGATACGAGTACTTACTGTCTAACAAGGTTATGACATCACATGACAATCCCCATCGCACCAAACAGGGACATATCTGCGCCCCCTCTAGCGGTGAATAAAAGAAACAACTGTCAATAACATCAGCAGGTATCCCGCTGGGAGGTCGTTCACCCCGGCTAGCCCTTTATTAGGGGTCGTGATGAAGGCTAGTTTTATTACATGATGCTGTTTTGATAAGGATAGTAAGGTAGATTGTGTAAGACATTTAGGTGCTGGATCTGTATTGTTAATTCTATGCACATTTATTCTTTTGTTTATTAGTTTTTTTAATTAGCAATAAGCTGATATAGGTACCTGATTTATTACGTTTTTTTTATTTTAATAGCATTATCATCACTGATTCTGATAGTATGCGGATTTACATAAGCTGGTAATCCAGCCTATGTCAATCCACAGCTTGACTCGGGACTCTCCAAAGCTTTAAAAGTTTAACTAACATGAAAATCATGCTGTAGTGTGTGAGTCGCCTCATTATTTAAATACCTACATTAGTACGTAAGGTTGCATATGTCACCGTAAACTTCGTTAGTTTATAATGGAACGTCGATGGATTATAATCTAACCTAACCTAACCCACCATTAGTTTATAATCTCACAATTTTAGGTGACATGTATAAGCTTAGGTTAGTATCAATTGAATACACATTTTAGGTAATTGAGACGAATATAACATCTTTTGCTATTTACTTATTGCATTTTCAATCACTTGAATTTTCCAGGCGTCTGCTGTGTCCCTTGAGCTATCAAGACGGCAAAAAAAATATTATAAGATGTCCAGGGTAGCTTATCCATGTTTTTGGTTATTAATTTCTCAAAAAATTTAATTGATTGGAAATACTATTCATTGATAAAAATGAATTACTCGTCGAGCCTAAATATTTTTAAAAACATACAAATATTTACCTAGCTTTGCATTACTGCTAGTTAACACTCTAGTATAATCGCCGTGCTTGCATATTGCTTAAATTTTTAACTTAATTGATACCGTCCGTGCGTCCAGGCTCGAGATTTATCCACCGCTTCTAGCGAAATTTTAACTAACTTTACAGGAACAAAAACTAAAAGAACGTTGGTTAATTTGCATAGTTAAATTAAAACTGCAATGTAATTAGTTTTGCATGGGACCTTAGTCTTTGTAATTAGTTTTCAGATCATTATTACTGTATAAATTAATTTACTAAAATGTTAGAAAATAATAACATGACTTACAGTTAGTCGACTCCAGCTCTTCTGTCCAAGTTTGTTCTTCTAATATTTTTATTACCTACATGATCAGTAGCAGTTTTATTATTAAAATTTTAAGTGTGTTACTGTAACGTTTTAACCTTATAAAGTTTTTTGTTGTGAAAATTTATCATGCTATTTCCATTACGATATCAAGAAGTATTTAAATAATTTAAGTATATTTTCGAAACAATTTCTGATTTAAAAAAAACTGTATTTTAACCGCTAACATAAAGTAAATATTTCCTTAATTAACGGCAATATGAAAGATTGGGTTTGTTTATTTAGGTACTCTTCAAACATCAAACTACGAATAAAACTTTACCTTTCACCGTTCCAAAAAGTCCATCAAAGTCGGCACTGCGTATGTAATCTGCCCAATAACACTATCTATTTATAACATAAAAACAAAGTATAAGAGAGGAATTCCCGTGGGACTGTGGGACGGCGGGACAGTGGACCGTCACCGACCCATAATACATTCTTTATTCCCAACCTCACTATCTACGTTTCTTTTATACTCTCTTTAGGACGTAGTAAAGTGAAAAAGATTTTTACAGGTGTTATTGTTTCGCCAAATATATTTACGTTACAAAAATAACTACAAAAACTTTTACTGAGCTTCAGCTGTTTTGGAAACTATTATTCGTTTTATACCGACTTACCTAACCTAACCTTTGCAAAATTTTATGAAATGGTGTGGGCACACCAAGTGACACCTTTGACATAAATTCGTTTTATAACAGATCGAAATTTGCTGGAACAGCGAGATAATAATATTTTAAACTTGCAAGCTGTGACCGTTTACCAAATTTAAATATACTTAAGGCAACAATGCTATTAGTACAGTCACCCTAGACCTGAAATTAAACAGTCCGAGATGATAAAGTATCGAACATTCATTTTCATTTCAAAATTGTCGCGGAACTAGTCGGAATAAAAGTTTTAACGACTTTAATGAGTCACTGGCCGGTTGCGTTAAAAATAATAAAAATGTGTCAAACGTGTGGTAAACCTTAAAATTACTACTGATATAAAAGATAGTTTCTGTAGTATACATGTATACATGCTTATAATACTATTTGTACAATTAAAAGTGAAAGGTCACTCGACACGCAAAGTCAGAAACCACTTGACATACAAAGATGAAATTTTGGCGGGAGGTTAGTTCATACTTAGTAGACGTCCTTTAAGAATGGATTTAAATACAGGGCCAGATGAAGGGATACAGAAAAGAAGAAGTAAATAAGGGATTTATCGATCTCTTGCAAAACTTCACCACGATAGCAATTGATTTTCATTGTATCTGGATTTTCGCGGGGTTAAAAGATTTAAAAAAGGAAACAAAGGTAAAATAGCATGATCATACTATCACTAATAGATGAAAATATAAGAACCAGATCCACCGTTTCATACAAAAATGTAATTTCAAACTGTCAAGCAAAGTCCAACCAAATAGGTCTTTCCTCGGCATATTATGCAAAGCACCGAGAGCTGAGACGCAATTTTTCTGTGGACTTCATAAAATAAAACGTGATACGCGAACAAACATACAGACAGACAGACAGACGAATAATCTAAATTCTGTTTTGACTTTTGTTGGTCTACTAAGGTTAATAATTGTATGTATATAATTGTATGTATATAATCTAACTATCTAACAAGTGGCTAATAATTGTATGTACTAACTAACTCACCTTTAAACAAATGTATACATAGGTGTACTATGTCTGTTTATCTGGCCAATGTTGAAACTTTGTCTAAGCTTGTTTTAAAACTAATTTAAGGTTGTTTGCTTATACCCTTACAGGGTTTTGTTACATTTATTTTGTAAACAAAATGCAATAAATAAATAAATAAATAAATATAAATATGTATGTTCCCTTAAACGGTTTTCTTCAATAATTTTAATGTAGGTACAGATATCGGCTTGTTTAAATTTTATAGTAATACAAATTATCAAATTTAAATTCCAATTAACGTTCATAATTGTTGCTAATTAGAAATTATAGCTACAAATTAAACTGGCGGTCGGCACTTGGCAGATTATGACGCGCAGAACAAATTGCCGACTGTCTCGGTACGCGATACCGAGCTAGTTGACAAGTTTTGCCTCTGCGTTGGCAAGGAGCTACGAAGAAGATCTAGTAAAAAATAGGTATAGTGCTTTCCCTTTGGGGAAAGAGAGTGAAGTGTATCAATAAAATATTTATAAAAAACTATTATTCAAACACACTTCGATAGGTCTGTTACTGTTAAACACATTTATAATAAATCTAAAATCGGAAGTTCCATCATCATCGTCTTGATGATATTTGCCTAAAAACGGGCTTGTCAGGTGAGTAGTGAACGCAAAATTGTCTCGGAAAAAGGCTGTACGAGTATGAAGCCGCAAACTGGACGGCCGCGGGTGCGGGCGCGGGGGCGACTGCGGCGCGGGCGGCGAAGCTTGTTGCCAGCCGCCCGCGCCGCGGCCTTCCAGAACGGTTAATACCTACAAACTTAAGCATAAATATAAAGTCGCGCGAGCCGCGCGATGCACCACGGTCGCCCCCGCGCCCTCACCCGCGGCCGTCCAGTTTGCGGCCTTAGTGGTAATTTAATAAAAAGGCTGCAATGGGGACTACCGTTTCTTTGCTCACCAGTTGGCGCCACTGTAGACCGAGGCTGTCAAAGGCGATTGGCGCCGAAACAAAGTGTTATATCTTGAATCTAATTAAGGTTATATTGTCTATAAATAACTATCTTGATATCAACAAACTAACTTCTGAAATAGTTGCTCTTGAGGCCGCCTATTTTTGCGCTTTTTCTTAATTCCGCTTTTAAAGCGTTCACATTAATCGCCAAATAATCCATATTTGCGATATTTTTCGAAGGATATCACTTTCCAGCAGGTAAATTAAAGAAATTATAATTTATGCTACAAATTCCGCTAAAACCAGTACAAAGTGAATGATATTGGACCTCACGCGACACTAGCGCCTCTAGTGGCAAATTCACTAGCAATAGCCCCCATTATAAACGCTACTATTTGTATTTGTGGATGTTTGTTACTCTTTCACACCGAAACTACTAAACTTTTGATGAGACTTTTGATTTTTACTTTGTAAATCACACATTATTGGTTTTCTCTGAACCCTATTCCATAACCTACGCGAATAAAGTAGCAGGAAAAAGCTTGTAAACATATTTTGTAAATTGTCAACTCTTTAAATTAATGGCTCCATGTTCGTTCCGCGTACTCTTCGAAGTTTAGTGGAACAAAATATTTCATTCTCTGTCAGTTTAGAGACGATAAACGAGACTGAGACAGTTCCTTTGTGACGACTACCGATATCACCCATGAAGATATTGCACTAATTGCTTTAATAGTTTGGGAACACTTTAGGATAGTTTAGTTTTAGGACACGAGTCTTTAGATTCAAATTGTTAAACAGTTACCTACCTCGAAGCTTTTTATGAAGAAAAATACCTTTTCTATGTAAATATTAATCCTTAATTCACCGACACGCATTCTACCAACAAGCCAACATTCTTTTCTAGAATCGTTATTTCATAAAAAACATTCTGTAGGTACTTGAACCGTTTCAGAAACGATTTTTTTTTTGTTATTTAATAATTAAATGAAGTAGAAAGACATTTATATAATTATTAACTTTAAATTCAACCTTAAAACTTACAAAATAGGAGTGAAATAATTAAAATTGTTTTATAATAAGTACGTAGTTTGCTTAGAAAATTATGGCGGTTGTTACAAAACTTTGATATATCGATTCTTGAAAAGTTGTTTTGCTAATACCTTTTGTTTCCAATACTAATTTAATATTAGGCAACGTCATTTAGCAAACGAATCACAATCAAAGTCACTCATCAATTTTGATAATGAACTTGGCTCATGGCGAGTCGGTTGCGATGGATAATTAATTAGTTGACAATGCAGGGGAGAGGCCAGGGGTCAGCCGGGTGACCGTGACGAATCGAAGCATTGACGAGACGTGGTTTGCCCTGATGTTAGGGGGTTCCATTCCCGGTCGGGTCCCGGTAGCTGGCCCAGAGTCGATTTTCTATAGAAACCTTAATCGATGTTATGCTATTGTATGAATGAGTTATAGAAACTTGTATATGCATTATGCATGCCTAATGGTCATATAAAGGATATTGACCATAGTCCGAATAAAATTGTTGTGTTAGTCGGAGCAGTTTTCACATTAAACAGACCATGGTAAAGAATCAAATTGCATATGAATCATTTTTTCAATAATTTTTTTTGTTTAATTTTTTCATACAAAATAATTCTAAAAAGTCACGACTGTTTATGTAAAACACCCTTAACTTGTTATGAATGAAGTTTTGAATGAAAACGATTTACTCGTACCTACTTAAAAATAAAAAATAAATGTGGACAACATCACATACATTGTTCTGATCCCAATTTGAATAACTATTCAAAGCATTCGTATTTTGGAAACCAGAAACAACGAAGGTACCACAAACACCCAGACCCGAGAAAATGTAGAAAAACACTTTTTTTCTACATTGACCCGTCCGGGAATCGAACCCGGGACCTCGGAGCAGAGGACACCTTGAAAACCAGTGTGTACGCCACTCCGCCACGCACGGAGGTCGTCAAATCTACTTATCAATGATTTGACTGATTACTTATCAATGAAACACCCACACACGTCAATGTTTTTTACAAGTTACGCTCTCCCGCTACTTTACTACTACACTTTAGTGTAAGTTTGCCAACGTCTCGCAAAACTAAGGATTCGCCATACTGGTTACATTTTTTTAACAAATTTAACTAAAATTGATGTTATATTCAAAACTATTGATTTTTGAACCACATGTTCTAGGGCTTCTTATATTATTTTTACGTTATTATGTTATGGGAAATCAAAAGGAACACGTTGTATACCTATATTTTTTTAAATTATTTCGGTAATTCTGACTTACGATTCTTATGTAATTTTCTTAATAGAAATAGTTAAACTTATCACAATCAAAGTCACTCATCAATTTTGATAATGAACTTGGCTCATGGCGAGTCGGTTGCGATGGATAATTAATTAGTTGACAATGCAGGGGAGAGGCCAGGGGTCAGCCGGGTGACCGTGACGAATCGAAGCATTGACGAGACGTGGTTTGCCCTGATGTTAGGGGGTTCCATTCCCGGTCGGGTCCCGGTAGCTGGCCCAGAGTCGATTTTCTATAGAAACCTTAATCGATGTTATGCTATTGTATGAATGAGTTATAGAAACTTGTATATGCATTATGCATGCCTAATGGTCATATAAAGGATATTGACCATAGTCCGAATAAAATTGTTGTGTTAGTCGGAGCAGTTTTCACATTAAACAGACCATGGTAAAGAATCAAATTGCATATGAATCATTTTTTCAATAATTTTTTTTGTTTAATTTTTTCATACAAAATAATTCTAAAAAGTCACGACTGTTTATGTAAAACACCCTTACCTTGTTATGAATGAAGTTTTGAATGAAAACGATTTACTCGTACCTACTTAAAAATAAAAAATAAATGTGGACAACATCACATACATTGTTCTGATCCCAATTTGAATAACTATTCAAAGCATTCGTATTTTGGAAACCAGAAACAACGAAGGTACCACAAACACCCAGACCCGAGAAAATGTAGAAAAACACTTTTTTTCTACATTGACCCGTCCGGGAATCGAACCCGGGACCTCGGAGCAGACGACACCTTGAAAACCGGTGTGTACGCCACTCCGCCACGCACGGAGGTCGTCAAATCTACTTATCAATGATTTGACTGATTACTTATCAATGAAACACCCAAACACGTCAATGTTTTTTACAAGTTACGCTCTCCCGCTACTTTACTACTACACTTTAGTGTAAGTTTGCCAACGTCTCGCAAAACTAAGGATTCGCCATACTGGTTACATTTTTTTAACAAATTTAACTAAAATTGATGTTATATTCAAAACTATTGATTTTTGAACCACATGTTCTAGGGCTTCTCATATTATTTTTACGTTATTATGTTATGGGAAATCAAAAGGAACACGTTGTATACCTATATTTTTTTAAATTATTTCGGTAATTCTGACTTACGATTCTTATGTAATTTTCTTAATAGAAATAGTTAAACTTATCTTAAAAGTTAAACACAAATGTTACCGTTCCGACTAAGATGAAAAATTCTACAAAAAAAACGATTACCATAGATTTTAATTTTAGCATCTCCTAATTATGTAAAAGATAATTTTGTAGGTTACTTATACTACATACAAATCTATAGGTTAGTTCGTTCATCGATATTTCTATTGCCAATGTCCTATATCCGACTGATCATATTATAGAAAACCTTCATTCATTTAAGAACAAACCGTTGCACCTCTAAAGGGCCTTAAATTATTTTAAAATATGTTATCGTATGTTGTTGCTGAGTTTGTGACAACATTTCAGTCAATGGATATAATTAAATTTTATCTCTCAAAAATAAAGGTTGTGATAGATTTTGTATGGCAATAGTCACCTATGACGTTATGGACTCATCCTGTCACCGTACTTGTTTAATAATAAAATATAGAATTTCACGTGATTAGCAATCTTTTAAAAGTTAGAGGCCTTAATCCAGCAGTAGCCCAAATAATCACTACGTCAGTAGACTTCCAAAGGCTAATGTCAAGAACATTTTCCTCAATCGTTACCCCTTTTTGATATCTGTGTCAGTTTTCATAATGACAAGTTTTAGCTGTTTACGTGACTTACGAATATAGGAGACGGGCAAAGTATTTGAATGGCTGGTCATCAAAACAACGAACATTTGAAAAGATTAAAAAGAAAATGATCATAATTTTTATTTTCAAGTTAACAAAAGTGTAAAACCATTAACCTCCCAAAGCGTTATCTGCGTCCCAAAAGTAATTCCCTCAAAAGTTTCGCGATAATCTTTGGCGAAAAGAGCTATAAATAAGTATAATAGATGCACAGCATAAACGAAATGAATGTAGGAATAATATTTTCTTTTTCACACTTTTCTTAGGGTGCGTTCATAAAAAGGTCTGATACGTTGATATCAGGGTGAAATATTGTTAGGCGGTTATGAACGCATATTATATGACCCTTCTGATTAAAACGTGTTACATCTAGAGTAACATACCTATATATCGGGGGCACAAAAATAAGAATAGCTAATCCATATTCCCTTATTGTCCTGCGGGTGTCGTAAGAAGCGATTAAATGACTACAGCTGGAATAAAATGTTATTGCGTGTCGAAAATCCTCCTTTGTGCTGTGATTAGCAGTGATATGCAGTCATAGACTGTAATAAGTCGAGCTAGGAAGTAATATTTATTGTGTCAAATGTCCTTTTGTCCTTTTGGGTTTTCGCAATTATTTTAATTGCGAAAACCCAAAAGGACAAAGTGTAGTGAATTTAATTTTACTTTTTATGTTACACATGTAAATTTTATATCTTCTCTTGTAGTCATAAACTTTCACTTGCTAGGTTCTTGGAATGTCCTGCTAAAACAATTGCACTTGTAAGGAGTCTCGAACAAAAACTTAATTCGTTATGCAAGACCCCTTAGATGGAAATTTCTTAGGGAGACGATATCTGCGCGTAACAAATCATACCATTGTCCTACGAGAGCCCCGCTGCGAGTTTTCCACTCCATAAAATTAAATATTGCTGTGGAAAAAGAATAATTTTATGACGACCTTTTAATTTTGGTTTGAAGAACTGTAGTAAATTTATTTTTTGATGTATTACATTAAATATAAACGAAAAAATTAAGTGAGTTATTCAGTAATACACCATAAAACTAGCTAATAAGCTATACTTATTTCAAGCTGTTTCTAAGTCTACTTGCGATATATTTTCAGACAGACGGGAAAGACTGTATTTTACTGCAAATAAATTACAAACGTATAGGTATGACTGTAGTCACTTAATAATTTCGTATTGTAACTACAGGCTAACTTTTTGATACAAGTTGGGAGAATTATAAGAAATTTCTCAACAAAATAAAGGAAAGCTATATTGCTTAGAACGAAAAAGTAAAGAGTCAAGACAAATCAATGATAATTACTCACACACAGTTTTCTTGTAATTTACCTACTCGTAAAAACTGTAGGCACTTAAATTTATGGTCTAAACGCCTGCAGTTTTCTCACTAGCAAACATTTTCAGATCAACTAAATTAACTGTTTATTTTAAAAAGGATTGTATTTTAGGTATGTGGTAATTGCACTTAATAATAATAAAAGAATCAAGCTAATTCAATTACTCCTAGTAGGTAGTGATAATGAGCGCGTGTAACAAAAATCTTTAGCTCCTACATCTACTTAATAGTTGAAACTAATCCCGCACTAATTTTATTATGGTCGTCTCGACAGTAATGAGGAAACTTCAATAGTAAACAAACTCTCGCTTACCTTTCCAACAGTCTCCATTAAGTTACATTACAAGTTCACCTTCTGGTAATGCACCGTGCAGTCATCCTGAGTCAGGGTTGCCATCAGGATGTTAACAATTTTTTTTTCTTTTTCTTGTTAAAACTTAAACATTTTTGATGAGAAAAAAAAAGTAAATTAATGTGTAACTGTAAATCTACGTAAAACTAGTAAAATATCCAGAGTGACATTAAAACTGCTTATGAATGTAATCCCTTCAAAATGCAATTCATAATGTCAAAGATCATTTATCTAACAAATTAGGCTTGATTACAACGTGTTCCTTTTGATATCCCATAACTCTAAGGTTATGTTCTATATGTAAAAATAATATAAAACGCCCTAGAACAAGTGGTTCAAAAATCAATAGTTTCCAACATAACATAAATTTTAGTTAAATTTGTTAATAAAATTTATAAGTAGGTAGATACGAGTAAATTGTTTTCATTCAAAAGTTCATTCATAACAAGGTAAGGGTGTTTTTCATAAAGAGTCGTGACTTTTTAGAATTATTTTGTATGAAAAATTAAACAAAAAATAATAATTGAAAAATAATTAATATGCAATTTGATTATTTACCATGGTCTGTTTAATACCATAGATTTATGGGATATCAAAAGGAACACGTTGTATATTATTATTACATTTTGAGAAGGGTGAATAATAAAAATTCATATAAATCTATGAAAAAAAAGTAATAACTAAACTATTCATCATCATCAGCCCATATCGGCAGTTCACTGCTGGACACAGACCTCTCCAAAAGGACAATGTTGCCATCGCAATTTACGTCGACTACTAGAGCTAAGTGCTGCCCCCAATTGATTTAATTTTGTTACTTCTAAACAAAATCAATTCTCAAAAAACTAGAACAGTATCATTTTAGCAAATTACCTTTAGTAGGTATAGGTAGTCATCACCCATAGAAAGAGAAGGGATGGTTCTATTGCTTTTTATGTGCCTGCACCATACGACACATTTCAGGATTCAGTTTAGTTTGTAAAAGTGAAAGCGTGAAAGTGTTGGCTACAAATAAAAAGACGAAGTTTTTTGTTTAATGCAACACCAATAAATTTATCAGGCCATGTTGCCCAACCTTACTTTAGATGTGGCAACCCTAGTAAAGACCCCTGCGTAATAAAGTATCCTCCCTTTCGGGCCCAGCTGTGAGACTCGGCGGAGAGTGTGCAGGGTCGTTTAGCCGAAAACTCTACACTTGGTGTAAACTGCCCACCGTCTGCCCAGTTTTGTGATATTTCATTATTATGCATGTGTGGTCACTAGCAAATAGAGCTGAAGCATTAATATATAAACTTTATTTGATATTTTAGCAACTTAATTGCACTTATAATATCAGTATATAAACTTGTAAAATTTTGTCTCAGGCGGGACTCGAACCCGCATCTCCTCGCATGCCGGGCGGGCGCCATACCATTAGGCAACCGAGACACTGCGACACGGCGCGAATTTTTCAAGCATATTCTTACGCTGTGAGCCAGCGTTGTTTCATCAAATGTTAGGAGTTTACACCCTTAACACCCGAAAGAAACATCTTTGCAGATGTTTGACAGTCAGTTAAGATGAAACAGCTATTTATATACTTTATTTGATATTTTAGCAACTTAATTGCACTTATAATATCAGTATATAAACTTGTAAAATTTTGTCTCAGGCGGGACTCGAACCCGCATCTCCTCGCATGCCGGGCGGGCGCCATACCATTAGGCCTAATGGTATGACATTAATATATAATTTTTAATAATTATATTAATCACACTCTATTGACTAAGTTTTGTATATTTAACTATGTAGACACTGACAGGACAGCTAAGGTGACTAGCCTCTTATGGACTTCAAATACTAAGAAGATGAAGAAAAAAAACATAGGTACTAAAACTACATTTTCCAACTATTCTACATAGTAATCATATTGAGCTAAAACATAGCCGTTTCTTATCTATTTCTTGTGTATCTACTTTGTCGTCTCATCACTGCTAATCCTTCAACTTAACTATGTTTCAAACAAAAATATCCACAGTTTGACACTTTTATCCTGTCATCGCTCTGCCATTTTTAGTTTTGGCGACAAAACCTATAGTTTACCTGCCGATAAGTGTGACGTTAACGATCGCAACTTTTCAACTGTGACATTGTGAAACTAGACTTTTGTGGCGAATGCCTGTTAAACTGTCAGTGAGGCGGTATCATTCGAACATCGACCCCGGATAAGCTATGGTTCCAACCATTTTGAATAGAGTATTAACAGTCGCGTCGCAATTTTCGAGTGTTCTCTCTAAGCTGTATGCTAGATTACAGAATATAAGTATAATAATGTTTCTTTAATGACGGTACGTGCATTTTTAGTGTACGTATTACCACAGATAAGATAATACTAAAGTAGTATTACCTACTAACTCTCCGGCCCGGCTTTGCACGGGATAGACCGCTATCCTTTCATGTAGATATTTCTAAAACTGTTTGTTTTTCACATAATTATCAAGTTTATTATCATTATCTTCCATACAAACCTTTTTCTGACAATTTTATCATCAACTTAGCTAAACGACGTCCACTGCCAGACATGGGACTCCTCTTATGATCGGCACAACGAATTTGGATATTATGTTTGAATTATTTCAATTAAATTAATGATGACTTAAAAGAGCAATACCAATATTTAATCCTTAACACTATGTTCGTACCATTATCGCAACATACTTTTTGATACTATTTATATTTTGTTTATTAAATATATTTCTAGGTTATAAAATGCTGCTATAATCGTCTAGTTATACATTTATCCCAACATCACGGACAATGAGTCCTAAGGGCGTTGTAATTAAATTATAAACTTTTACAGCCCTGCTAAGGGTCACCTTGTACGTTAAGTAAACGTCCTATCGTAAAAGTTTACAACGTGCCAAATAAAAGGGGTGTATTTGTATACAACTGCCACAAAGTAATTTTGTAAACTGCAGAAGGCTTAGTCCTAGAACCTAAAAGCTGGCTGTTATCTTCAAAATCGTAGTACACTATTTAATTGTAGCAATTGAACATTAACTGTTACAAGCACATTGCAATGTTCTATTTGTTTATGAATGAGAGAATTCATACGAACGTAAACATTAAGCAGAATTGTAAATTTTTACTACTAGATGTCTCTACAGTTCGAATATCTTTTCGAATATTGTAATATTACAATGTAGGTACTAATTAAATTTCTCAAAAAATGAGACATCAAAATATTATTCACAAAATAAAGAAAACTTGAAAATTAACACGCTTACAAAAATGGAATCGGTATAATTAAGTAAGTTTTAATATATTTCTGTATTTAAAAAGAACCTTACACGTTATCGTAACACACGTTTGAGTTGATTATACCCAATCTCATCATGAGATCACAACAATCTACTGTTGGGTCTCAACAATCTACCCTGAGAAAAAGACGATTTTTCCAAATTCACAATTTGGTATCTAAAGCAATTTCTGACACTGATAATGTCAGTACTTAATAGGTTTTTTGCTACATCCTTACAATATGAAATATTGCTATTAACGCTTATGAGAATAAAGCTACTTTCTCTAATTTAATTGTGAGCCATCATCAACAGAGATATTGTAAAAATTAAATTTTATACAAAACGTCTGTAACCATTGTTTGCGAGTAGTTAAAATTCGAATTACCGTATCTTTTCTTATCTTTAATGCTGTTCTGTTTGAGTTTTTAAATAAATTTGCTTACTTTGGGCAAGTTATCTTAATTAAATTTCGAAAACAGTTTCTAGCTCCTGTTTCTTGCAAATCACATATCGAATCATTGTAAAAAAAGAATTGGTAAGAAAAGCTGCACTACACATGATTTAGTTAACCGGAAGACAAAACGGCAAAGAAGAAAAAGTTCGTAATATCAATAAATTTTTACTAGTTTGAGATTCACGTGCCAAACTCTGTGGACCATTTCACCTTTTTAGGACATCCCTTCTTTTATCTCCTAAAAAAATATTTGTCGTCGTAGCCCATAAAATTTTCTACTCAAAGAACATACGCTCCACGTAATTCAATTTGAAACTCGCCGCTGCCCTTTCGTTAAATACCGAGAAGTTTTCTACGTGAGCCTTTAGACGTCCCAGAGGCCCTTTATGTTTCCTTTTTATTCCCATTTTCATCCCGCAAGTAATATGTGAGCCGTGTTTTATTACCAGCTTTGTTTAAGAATACAGTTTTATGGACCGAAGATTAGTTGCGATCCTATTTACTTCCAAGTAAAACTAGGATTTATGAGGTACTGAGCATTATAATCTTGACTAACATGACTTGCAGGCCAAGCATCTTGCCAGCTAATAAGGTAAAGCATTAGACGAGATCGTCAAGTATTATATTATCTGTGGTTTTAGTATAATATTAGCGAGTTCGTTTATTTCAACCGGTAAACAGTTTTGTTGCGTTGTGATAGAAGGAGCGGATTTCTTGAGTCCACAAACATACTCGCATCATTCAAGAAATACTAAAAGATTACAGTTTAGCAGACAATATTTATATAATAATACATTGGCAGTTGGTAGAAGTAAAAAAAGTGTAACAGGTACAAACAAGCAACTGTTGATCTGGCAGCTAAATAATAATTACAAATAATGTATTGACTTTACCATTTTCTCTACTACTAGGTACTTTTTACTACTTGAATAGTCTTTTAATCCCTCAACCCCCAGGAGGCACTCGGGTGCCACGATAACAATTGATTTCAATTGTGTCTGGAATAACTCACGATCAAAAATGGAAATAAAAATGTATTGCGAATAACTACTTGTCCTACAAGTGTCCATTTGAATTTGATTGCTGAATTGACATGGCCTTGGCTTAGATTCGTTAAACAAACTCCGCCAATTACCTATTGAACGCCAAATAACATCTGTCGAACAACATATTGGACTTCGCACAATCAACTAGGCGCGTACCAAAATTATGTTCAATACTATTTAAAGGACCCCATTTAATTTTTTTCTGTATAGAAATTGTCGTAAAAGCATATCGCTTACGTCAAATTTGGCGTTTATGGTACACGGGTGCAGGTTAATAGTGCGACCATCTGCGTCAAACACTCCAATGGGTCAGATTACTTTGGTCACGGTTATGTGTGCGCCCGTATTTCCAGCCGATCCCAAATGAAAATAACCACCATTTATCAAGTGGTAAGTTGAATTATGCGTGAAATAAAATCAGTTTGTTCATGTGCGAGGGTCAGTAAAGCCGTCTATAACGATATTTTACAATTCCTAAAAGTATACACTGATTACATTATACATCTTTCCACAATTTATGCCATATTTTGAAACCATGAAAAAAGAGGAGTATCTCAATTCGACGCTAGTTGAAATTTAAAGCCATATGCCCTAGGAGTATATGGTTTTTTACAATCCCTTGAAGCTCTACATAATCAAACTCTTCAGTTTAAAATCAAAGAAAATATGGCCTATTATGCCGCAAAAATACGTTTTATTAAAAAAGTAGTAATATACTAAAATTTTATACGGTATTTATTTTTTCTCTTTGACCTAGAAATTTAGCAAGAAATACCGTCATATACTACAAGTATAATAATATGGGAAAATCTGAAAACTATTAAAAACAGAAAAACTCAGAAAAAATTATATTTATGCGACTCGATTTCTGGATTATTATGTTGATCAAACTGCATTTATCAAACTTCGGTGTCATAAAGACGCGTCTTACTTTGTTTCTATGGTTAAACAACATCTAAATATCCGTAATTATTGTTATGAAAAACTACTCAAAATGTATCTCTTTTCAAATTTCTTTGTAATTCGGTTGTTAACGTCAGTGCGATAATTACGTTAGCAGTTTAGTTTAGTCAGGGCTTAAGAGTGGTAGTGTGCCAATGCGTACTGCTTGTCTATCTAACTAATGCAAATCCTTATACCTAAACAGGGCTGCTAATACTAATCAGGATGCATCAGCACGGACCGAGGGTTGTTTATGTTTTGACTTGACCACTGCCCAGAGAGAACAGCCAAGTATATCATAACTAGATAGAATGCAAAGTTCACATACGCAGTTAGGTTTGTATACATATTTTTATGTATATGTTATGGACCAAGTAATTAATTGAGCATTATTCATAATGCCCGGTCATTATGAAAAATGCCCAAAATGAGGGGCAATTTGATAGTGATTATTCAAATAATTAAATTGACCGGGCTTTATGCATAATGCCCATCAGCTTTTGGGCAGAGTAAAACAATCACCTTTAATTGCTATTTTCATTATAAAACGGAGCGACGAATTGACGTGATTTTTTAAGTGAAGATAGTTGAAGGGATGGAGATTGACATAGGTTACTTTTTGCCTAAATCCTAAAATGGGGGTGGAAGTTTGTATGGATTGGATTCCGCAATTTTCAAGGTAGATAGCTAAAAATTGGTATGCAAATAGTCCATTTGTGCCTAACAAAAAAGTCTTTTTTTTTTAAATTCGCGCCTTAAAAGAGGGGGTGAAGTTTTATATGGGACTTTTTGCAGTTTTTAAGGTAGAAAGCTAAAGATCGGTACACAGACTCTTTGTTACCAACTAAAATAACTGTCATATTTTTTTTTAATCTTCTTTTAGCCCCTAAAATAGGTGATGGAAATTTGTGTGAGACTCTCCGCAAAATGAGTACCTACAGGTTCTATGATACAAACGAATAATAAAATAATATAATTAAAACAAATTCATACTACAGCGCTTCATACTTCAGTGCATACGGTACCTATACTCTTTTAAGAGTAGGTGTAGGTTAGATTAATTTGACTATTAATTTACACATTGATTTAACTGCTTTCGACTTTTGGCTATTCGTGTTTAGCTTTGCGATTTGGTATTGTTGTCTTGGTTTTGTTTTCCGATTTCCGAAAACAATCGGTTTCGGGTTCGGTTGTACCTTTGTTGTTTTTTTCGGATTGGATTAATTCGTTTCGTTTAGATTTATAATAATATTATGTTCCGAGTTCTCTTTTATGTTCTAAATCAAGCGTGTTACCCCGAACTTAACGCGAGCAAAGCCGCAGGCAAAATCTAGTATTATACGTACATACACGGTACATTTTAAACCACTTGGAAAACGAAACCCACATTATGTGACCATTATGTATAACATCATGGCAGTGTTATTTAATCTATCAATAAAAATATATTTGATATTCAAACTTTTATTTTCTAACACGCTGAGACGCTTACAGACGTATTATTTTGCTGCAGATGGGTCCCGGATGAATGAACCTTACACAGCTACATCCGTGCGCGTCACAGCGTGTTTCAAAGTAAATAGCTGAACCAATATTAAATATTTAAATAAAAAATTGTTAAAAAAAAAAACTGCCAAGATGTCATACATAATGGTTTCATAGCGTGGGCTTCGTTTTACAGGTGATTGAGATCGCACCGTGTATAATCAGACTCATTATTTGGAAGGATTCCAATACTAAGAATTCACTAGTATTTACATTTAAAACTTGAAGATAGTCATATTTAAAAGATAGGTAACACAAAATATGCAAAATTCGAAACAAAAATGTAGCAACATATCCGTGCTTTATAAAACTTTTGACATATTATTTTATACCAGATGAAAGACACTGAAGTTTTAGTAGTTTCAATCATACTCATTATCATTAGCTTTTTATCAAATTGCCCTATTGTATCGTAGCAATATAATAATGACCGGGCAATGTGAGAAATAATGATGTTTCGATAGTGATTAATCATTTCGCCCAATAGAGCTAGGCATTATTCATAATGCCCGGGCATTATAAATAAGTCCATCAGCACTGATCAATCCACTGCTGGATATAGGCTTCTTAAATAGAAAGAGGCTTCTTAAATAGATTTAGCATCTTCAGGCCTGGCGATCATAGTTTGGTTAATGGCGGCGACAAGATGCTGCTATAAGTCCCAACCCTTGTATATGTATGCTACTAAGTTAAAAGAGTACCGAAATTTCCCAGTCGCACTCATTTGGTGGGGACGTTTTTTCAACCCTTGATTGAGTAGTATTTGATTATACATACACCTATGTGATCTTTGGGGTGGTGGGATCTACCTCCTAGTGGTCCACCCTGGGTAACGGTATCTTTGGTTTTCTAAACAATGATGACGGCTGACAGAAGATCCCTCTGCGGTGGTAGGCTTCGTAAGAGGCTGCCTGGATGCTACCACCCTCCTGCCGGAGTCCAGCACCAAACAGTTTTTCTGTGTTCCGCTGGTGTGTGAGAGAACCACTACCTCTGGGTAAGCTCGCTCCATCTTAGGCTTCTTCTTAACCGTATAGTTAGGTATGTATGTAGTAAAGAGCAAGCCAATTATTTATAAAAAAAATAACGTTGACAACGTGCAACGTTTACGTTTGTATATCCACTAGCCAATTTCCTGGCTGTTTAATATGAACTAGGGTAACAATAACAGCGTCAATTAGAGTAACAGCATAATCCTGCCCCCCGTTTGCCCACGGTCCGACCGAAGTGCAAACAAACCCGAACGATTAGATTAATATGTGCGGTGTTCATTTCCGATGGTTACTATGAGTGAGATATCGCGTGCCAGTTTTTAATGCAATCCCGTTTTTGGTGATAATGAAAAGCTATTAACGGCTAATAGTAAAAAGGCATGTTATTTGTTCAAGATATACAGTTAGAGCTAAATTCAAGACGGTGCAGTGGTTCAAAAGCGACTTTAGAACACACGAAAAGTATTTTACATTCTAAAAATCATTCAAAAAATGCTGTTATATGTAATGTAAATCTTAGCCACTTTCCAAAAAATTTTATAGTCGTTCAGTATCGTATATCGTAAATGTAAATCAAGTTGTCACACGAAAATATTTTTCACGATATAGTTTTAAATTTTTACGGTCCTAGACCTGTTAGGGTATAAAGGGAGCATTAAATTAATTTATGAATAGAATCGTAATGAATGAATGAGATGCGCAACGCGTAAAAAAAGTGTTGCTAAGAGGCCGTATCAAAAATTTTAGATTTTTGGCGGACATTTTCTAAGTGCTTTAACTTGAAATTTTTGTACTGGGCTGTACCAAAAGAAAAAATACATCATTTGTTTTTTGTCTCATAGATTGATATATTAAAATTTGGAAGGTGGTTAAAATTTCACCCTGTATGTGTGTTAAAGTTTATAATAGTATAATTAAGACAGGGTCTACTATTTTAATGACTCACAGTCTTAATGAGTGGCCCATAAATTGTTGCATGTACGTACAGTGTTAAAGAATTTCTCGACAAACATTTTGCATGATAACTATTTTTAAGTATCCTAACTATCACCAAATATTTGCATTCTATTAATATGGCTAAGCAGGTCATGTTCCTTCTAGTTTTAACATCAAATTATACGTACCCTACTTATTAGCAAATAAATGAATTTAATTGAATACAAATCTACCGAAAACAAATCTTCAGAACGTATATTTTCTTAATAATTTTAACATCTTGTTTTAAGAATGTTTAATACGTGCTGTATTACATCATCTTGCTATTATAATTACCTAAAAGTAATTTCCAACCAGCGAAAAACAAGATTTTCAATACAATGCGTACCTATCTCTTTTGCTAATGTTAACTCTATTCTTTGAATTAGATTTAGCTTCCAATCAAAACATCTATTTATATTTTACGTACATGACGTGTCATTGCAATACCTGACATACTTTTAAATCGTAATCAGATGGAGACCCTTTGGGTGAAGTGACTCTACCATACCACGACAAGTGTAGCGTCTAGACATCCCCCAATTATCTCGGCACACCGGTCAACAAGGAGGTTCTCTAACTCGACAAAAAAGTCTTAAAGTGGAGAACTTATGACGTCATTACCATCGGTAGAAAAGGACGTTTTGGCTCACATGCACACATTAATAATTATGTATACTTACGTAAGTTCTCCACCACGTGTGCGCCAGAGAAAACGCGCAGCAAAGGCATTTAAACTAAGTACCTACTCTTTAGTTTTATACTGTTTCTTTATTTTTGCTTTTAGAACACTCACCCCCAACGGTATGCAATTATTATAAACTAGCTGTCCGTCCAGATTTTGCACGTTTAGCAATGAAGATAGTGCAAGAAGGTGCAAGCAATGGTATGTTTACGTCTCTGTTTACTCTTTACACACATATCATGGTGATATTTTCAATTTTTTTTTCATATGTGTAGTTTAAAAAAAAATCTTCTATACAAACCTTCTCCTGACCATAGTAACCAAAAAAAAAAAGAAATTTGGTGCAGGCAATCGGAAGTTATGCGCGTACATATATTTCATTGATTCATCTTAATAATTTGCCTTAATTTATATTCTGCCTGCCTCAAGTCTGCCACAAAGTGATTTTTGATAGAAAGAATGTGTCGGTGTTAGATTTAAAAAGGAAACTTCAAAAATGAAGCCCTAAACATTGTCAAACTACATACTTAACACTAGCAAAAATGATTCTACACGCTTGACCATTGTTCTGAATAGTTTGTGTTCTAATATTTACTTATAAACCGACAATCTTTACGAGTTTTGCAAAAATCTCAAGAACTTTCCGATATAATACTTATAGTTGGCTTTGTTTCTTAAAGAGTATTTTATCTACCAGTTATCAAAGTTCTATAAAATGACCCTCAAAGATCCTGTATCGTTAAGGGGATAACTTTATCTCGTGTTACGAACCATGGCAACAGAAAAATCGCAATGACACTCCCTAGCAGAAAAATCGACGGTTGAGTTTCCTGTTCAAAATATGTGGAAAATTTACAGAAATCTGAGGTGTAAAATGTTTGGGTACAGCTAAATTATAATCCATCGAGAGAATTAAGGTATCTTCAAATGGGACATAACTAGGTTACTGATATTTTTGTATAAAATTTGTGTTTAAATCATAAAATGATATCAACGAAGCAATAATTTCAATGTTTGAAATTATGCAAAGAAAATTTAAAAGAGAATGATTTTGACCCTAGCGAAGTAGGTGGGACACAGAACCACTGCCTACTGGGTGCGATGCTGGTGGCACGAGACGAATCGACGTGGAGATCCGGGAAGTTCACACCGAGCCATACTCGTATCATTTAGATGAGACGAGATGACGCGACGAAGAACATGAGAGGACAATCAAATAAATTGTATGCAAATACGAATATATAGATAAGAAGAAACTCTTATAATGTGTTTCATGTTATAATCTAGGTACCTATGACGGTGCAGGCAAAGTTCAAGGATTAACTACGAGTAGCGGCTGTAGCCGGCGGAACTTCAGAAAAATGAACCGCCATTATTTATAGAATCAGATGGCATGTTTGAACCTGATTTCAGTAACCTTTTTTTTTTAGCGAAGTACATAGTCATAAAGCTATTTTTAACCAACAAGAAAAGAAGGTTCTAAATTCATAGCGTAATATATGTGAGATTTTTCACTGAAAAATAGTTGGTTTCACCTTATTTCTTTTAATTTTGCAACGAATACCATCATACTCTTTTTCACCACATATCCGACAACCTTCAAAAAATCACATCCTCTGACATTACAATCTTAGGGTTGCTATTAAATAAAATAAAATAACAAAATAACGTTACTGAAACAAAATAAAAAACTTTTAACTATTCGTTATTCCCACATATATATTCATATATATATTTTTATGTTTTCATACATATCTTCTTTTTGCCAGGTATACCGACTACGATGATATTTTCTTATTATATAGGTTATAGGTCACAAAGTTGATCCAATTTAAATTTGAAAAATCAAAACGTCCCGAAAGACCCAAACGGTAGTTAAATAGTCAATATTTTTTTTTTACATTATTTTTATTAAAAACATTTTTCACTATACCACCCATTTTGTGTTGAGAAATTATCGACAATCATCATCGCGCACCAACTGAAAACTGATGGCTCTATGTCTCTTTTGGCGATCAATATCTATATATTTTGACAAGTGTTCATTATTAACTATGGTATTTTTATCATTAACGCTGAAATTGCATGCCATTCATCATCATCAGCCCGCCGCTGGACATAGGCCTATCCAAAAGGTGGATTTTGCCAGACTCGCCACGCTTGCAGGTGGGTTGGCGAACGCAGTTTTGCCAATCAAATGGTAGAGAAGATACTATGTCCGGTCCACTTCTGGCAGTGGACTTTTAGTTACTTCTACCACCCAAAGGTCAAGAAGGGCTGGTGCTATTATGTATTGTGCCGTCACCACATGCCTACATCATTCATATACTTATCTTTTCAACGGAGGTTACTGAAACGCGTTAATTTAATAATGGCTGCATCAGAGCTAGCATAAATTAAATCAAAATTCTATTTTAATTGGTAACATTTTCCAATTTAAGTGTATTTGGCTCATTAGCCAAAATACAAAACAATGGATGCTGTTAACACGATGAAATATCAGAACAAGATAAGTACGTGCTTCATAGAGCACACAATAATCATTGAAATTGGTGAATTGTTGAAATTTGACCACGTTAAAACATTGAATATATTAAACAGTGATCGATCAGTCGTGGTTTTAGACTCATGTTTGCTAACCAAATTACATTAAATGTTAAATTTTAAATATCAGTAGGTATGTAGTTTTATCTGTAATGCTTTGTTGTTCTCGAAGTAACAAATCAAATAACGACAAGAAAAACAGATTTTGTTCGTGCTACTTATTTATCAGTATCATCACTTTTATCTTACTGGCTGTCAAACATCTGCAAAGATGTAGCTTTCATAGGGCAAATCTCCTAACATTTGATTTAACTACGCTGGCTTACAGCGATAAGAAAAAGCTTGAAAAATTGGCGATGTGACGTAGTGTCTTGGTAGCTTAATTGATAAAGAACCACGCCCGGTATGCAATTTAAATAGCTGTTTCATCTGAACTGACTGTCAAACATCTGTAAAGATGTTTCTTTCGGGTGTTAAGAGTGCAAAACTCCTAACATTTTATAAACTTTGCTGGCTTACAAGCGATGTGCTTGAAAATTGGCGCTGTTTATGTGTGATGCCTAGTAGCTTAATTAGAAAAGTGCCGCACCCGGTATGCATGGAGATCGAGTCTAATATTATAGTAGCAATTATTAAAGAAATTAGTAAATTATTAATAATTAAGTTACTAAAATATCATATATAACATACATACTCATAAAAAACATAACAGCTTTTATTGCAACACCACGCGTTTAAATTTTAACGTTACATTCTGGAATTAAATATGAACGCAGTAATGAAGTTTCGTTGGAATGGTCAAACCAATTCGTTTTCATAAAATTAACAATCTGTGGATTCTGTGTAATTTCATATGTGATTTCATCTTGGTTACTGCGCGAGTGAATACTGTGCATTCACTTGCAGCATTAATATTTTAATAACATTTCTGCCGTTACTTACTTAAATGCGGCTGTTGTAAGTACCAATGCAGTTGAAGGCAATCAGAATAAAAAATTTATCGAGGTAAAATAACACAATTCTGATTGTCTGCTAATCAGACATAGTAACTACCTACTAATAAGTAGGTACCTACTATGTCAGATTGTGTGTGTTACATTACTTAGAAACGTTTGGAAATGATTTGTTAAGTATGTAACAGACAAGTGTTACTAGTATAGACGCTATTATTTGAAATTCTGATATTAAATCATATAATTTAATAGCATGCTAAAACAATTTATACTTATTTCATAGTTTAATTTGCATGCTATTTATATATGGCTGAGAAAGCTGAACCTTGCAATTATATTACCACCAAAATGCACCCTTTTTCAAGAGCAAATAAATCATTTCATTTCATTTACAGAGATTATTGTTTGCTTTTTGACAAATATTTGGAAAATACAAATATTTTTCAACTTAGCTTAAAACAATGCAAACTTCACATCGGGTTGGTTTGTCATAATAAATTGCCAACCATTTAACTGTAGTTTAATTTATAATATTCCTATTTGTGCTAAATAGAAAAGTTACTGTGTGACTTTAGTATTAATTGTGAATGTGATAGTATCAGTATTATACTAGAGGATGCATTTCACATTTTAAAAACAAAATCGTTTATTGTTGTCTATTTTATTTATTTGTAATTTAAACATATTCTGGTCAAAGTTTTTTAATATCAATCAATCAATTAATCATTTATTTGCTCTAAATAGGGTAATTTTAAGTTTCTCGGTCGTGTTTTAGACCCTAAAATGTTTGATGGAAAACTTTCAAATGTTTTCCATTGTTCCTTATAAACATAGATAGATTCTGTACATTCCTCGGCACTTTTATCACCCTTGCCAGACGTTGGGGTCTAAAGCGTCAGCGTGATTGATGAGAGCCATTGGACATCAATAGTGCAAATTGATAGAGCGCGATTCCAGTAATGTTTGCTAAATTAGAGGTTGATTTTAGTTTATGATCTACGAGAAATTCCAAAGTAATAGGTTAATAATTAGCTTCTTATAATCTGTTCCATTAACTCTTCCAGCGTAGATTATTCCAGACACGATTTAATTAAATTTTTATTGCGACAGCCGGCTGACTACTATTTGCATATGATTTCAGCATATAAATGTGTTATATTATCGAAGATATAAACGAACCATGACTAGAAACAAAATGCGAGAGAAAAAGAAGCAATTTATCTGCGTATTCGTTTAGATGTCAGTAGTTATTTCTAACCAGAATTAGCTACACAGTTATTTTCCTCTGTAATTAGTCCTCCTACCTACTGCTGTTTCCTAAAGGAGGTATTAACAAAATAGCCACTCGCAATCTTCGACTCGGCAAAGCGTCAAGCTAGACGACTGTCAGTTGTGATATTTCACGAGAGATGGGACTCTCGTGAAATACCTACATTTCCACCAAACAAATAAGTCGGTGAAAGAAAGGACTCTCGATTGTGTGGTTATTTAATGTCACATTTCTATTTACAACCCTTTGGTAGGTACTTAATGCGATGATTTTCTGCAGCAACCAAACTTAATTCAATACAGAGCCCATAAAATTAAAATAGAAGTATTTTTTAGAGAACTGTACCAAGTAGACGATTACGACGAATTTTTACTAAGTGCCTTATAGTTTAATAATCTAAGATTTTTATGGTAATTTTCTCATGATAGTAAAATTCTTTAAACGAATATGATGTTCACCATGCGAATAGCAATAGGTATCTTCATATGAACTTTTTTTTATTTTTTTTATTCTAGATGTTTTTGTGACTCGAGCCTTTGACACACCTCTCGAACTGTTACATTAAAAATTTACATATTTACGTGAAATGTTATTATGATTAAAATGAGTACCTCACCTGCCTAACAAGACAATAAAATATCATTTAAAATTTACAGGGTAGGGTTTTTGGTCATCGTTATTCTCTTCCCTTACTTTGAAAAAAAAAAGGAGTAACAAGGATTGATAATGAATACTAGTTATTAAAAAAAGTAGCATACCTACTAGTTGTTTACGATCATCAGACATCGATATCTTCACCCTAATAAAAGACCAAAAATGTGCTGCATCAAAAAAAAATGTCTTCTGCCAAAATAAGCTTTATGTCAATTGAATAAAACTTATGATTTTATAGGTTAACTATCAGAAATTCGCATGGTTTTGAATTTGGAGCAGTAGTTCCCTCGCTAGCGCGACCCACATTGTTTGATACTTAGGGTAAATTGCGTGGGGTTATATTCTTTCCGGGGCTAATCCGCATCATCTGCTGGGTAATTATTTAAAGGGACCGCATGTAGCCGCGTGCTGGGCCTAATTGTTGCGTCCGATAACCAATGAGAGCTTATGGTGGGGTGACAGTGATATTAATATAGGAAAATACTGATAACTAATGGGATATCGGTAGTAAAAGAGCACTTCAATTAAAAAATATACTTGGATCTAAAAATCAACTAGTGGACCCGACAGACGTTGTCCTGTCTTAACTATGAATATTGATTTCAAATTGGTTAGTTAAAAAAATATTTCTGATACAAATTTATGTATCGACATTGCAAATGCTAACCGCACTGGAAATTGTAACCGTTTGCAGCACGCATTCTGTCAATGTTGTGTCAATCAAACGCCATAATGTTAAATTCAAAAAGTTTGAATTGTCAAAAGCGCTAAGGTTACATTACAAATAATTTAGTATGGTAATTAAGTTTTCTTAAATTTTTTAATTTTCCGCGCAAATTCCTTATTTTTTTCTTTCATAGAACATTCTCCTGATATTAACAAACAAAACAAAAAAAGAATCAGCGAAATC
Source organism: Anania crocealis (assembly GCA_949315895.1). Lineage (NCBI taxonomy): Eukaryota > Metazoa > Arthropoda > Insecta > Lepidoptera > Crambidae > Anania > Anania crocealis. The sequence goes on from OX438864.1 coordinate 12,885,628, forward strand.
GGTTCAGCCATTCACGTGTGATGCGATGACCAAGGGAAATAGGGATTCATTTTTATATATATAGATAGATAATAATTAAAAACGCTTTATTGTCATTAATTGACAAGGATAAATTAAATTATCTCTATAAAAAAATTTGGGAAAATAGGTACAAATAAAACTACTGTTTATCTATACTAATACATATTGGACTACGTCCTGAAATAAATGAATTTTAATTTAATTATAAAACTGAAGAGTTTGTTTATTTGTTTGCTTGAAAGCGCTAATCTCAGGAAGTACTGGTTTGAATCGAAAAATTATTTTTGTGATGGATAGTCCATTTATCGAGAAAGGCTTTATTTAGGCTATATAAATAACATCACGCTGCGACCAATAGGAGCGAAGCATCAGTGAAAAATGTTGCAACAATAATCGCGATCATAATAACAGAAATTGACGCGTACGAAGTCGCGGGCAACAGCTAGTTTAATTTATATGCCGTGTGGTAAAGGCCTAAAATAGAATGGCAACCCTTCTCATCTCGTCTCATCTCATCAGGTCTCGTAAGAGGAAAACGGCCAGAAGAAGACTGGCAGCAACGTCTTACGTCCAACATCCTCATTTTGTTGTGGGTGGGATCCGCCTCCTAGCGCAGAAGCGCGAGTTGAGAGGAAGAGCCTTTCTGGGTAAGCTCGCACCATTTTTTTTAAATTATTTATTTAAGGAAACAAATTTTCAGGCTTACAGAGTGATCCAAAGCGCCTGCAAATTTAGTCATACAATACACAATAATAAAATTTCAACTAATTAAATTACAATCAATTCGTGCAACAATCAAATTACGAGATGTCAACTTCAAAATGAGAAATAATTATATAATATGTCAATAGAATAAAAAAATAATTAATATAGAATATAATTAATAATTAATAATGATTACAATAATATTCCATGTCAAACAACAATCAAATTTTGAGATGTCAATGTCAAGATAAAAAATAATTATTTAATGTATATCAATTGAATAAAATAAAGAATTAATAATGATTTCAATAATATTCTATGTCAAACAATACAATAAGAAATCTATAAAGGTACAGTGTTTATTACAAAAGAATATCATTGGCAAATGCGTAAACTCTGTCATATAGGTATCCCAAACTATCGGCGAATATGATCATTGTAGGCTTCCTCTCAACTCAAGGGTTAAATGTGAAGCCAAGAGCAAATCCATCATAAAAAAACACTGCTCGACTATAAAGGCTAATGATAACGATGATATTTATTCAAAAGTTTTCTACATAATATCAATTTTTTTTATCATTGTTTCATTCAATTTTTGATGAAGATCTATTTGGGCATATTCTTCTAAACCGCTTTTTTTACTTTATTCTGATCCATTTTTTAAAAATCTTTTTTATATCTTAAGTATTTTTTGCCACCTATTACAATTTTTTAACCCTACTCCTGCTACATTTTGCTCTCAAAACACCCCATAAAAATATCTAAACAATAAATTTCCGTCGCCATTCATCACCTACGTCACTATCCCGAAAGATACGACACGTATGCGCCCCCTACCGGCCGCTACATAAATTACTCAACGCAGGGTGTGTCGTTGTGACCATTCCTCAAATGTATTAAACCGCAGCGATTGACTGCAGTAGGTAGTGTATAGGGTCTATGCACACTTAATGGAGTCAAAAACTTATTTGTTTGGCTCTATATACCCGTATATAGTACCTATTGGCATCTTGGCTTCTCGTATAGCTTACAAGATAATATGACAAATTGCCTTCTTTAAGGTGAATAGACAATCAACAAAATAGACGATAACATTTGATTGATTGAATTGAAGTTGAATTTTAAAAAAATGCGTCACTTTAGAAGTAGGTACTTAGAAGCGATAGTTGTGTTTACGCATTACTCTGACCCTCAGTTTTTCTTCTTACTTGCACATTTTGCGATTAATACAAATTCAATAAGGAAATCATGATGATGATAATAGATTAGTTAACCTTTGATTGTAAATCACGCTTGATTAAATGATGTTGAATTTTCTTAATTTTTCAGGTTTTTTATTGTTACTTTTATTAACATTGAGGTTATCTTTTTGAATCTGATTGCATGTGTTGTAGGTATGTAATATTTTTCTGCGCTTTAAATTTAATAAAGTGAGAAGACTCTTACTAAATCAGGAAACAATAATTAAAAGCAGTTTCGGCATCTAAACTCAACAGGTCTTTCAAATCTGGGATAAAATAATAAAATTTCTAGTTTTTAGTCCTATACTCGTTACGAGTGTGCAGCAGCTCTTATATATTCTGGACAGCATACATGATTGTAGCCTTTCTCTATTGTGTTTCGCCGAAGCTAATGCTATAGTCCTACCGTGACGCATGGCTTTTGCGAAAATTGTCCTCAATATCCCAAAGGGGAGTGTAATAACGTCAATATGTCGAAAATATGTGTCGCGTGGTGTCGGCAAGTTAAAAGAATTACACCAGCCGTTCTCTGCTATAGGTGCCGTAATAGCGACTAAAAGAGAACTGCCACAATTAGACGAGCAGCTTCGTCTTCCATCCACCATCGGAAAAACTGTGATCGCTAGCTCACCTGCCAAGGGTTGGCATGGGTCCAGCAGTGGGCTGAAGCTGCTATCTAAACTCAATCAGTCTTTCAAATCTGGGATAAAATAATAAAATTTCTAGTTTTTAGTCCTATACTCGTAGTGTGTGCAGCTCTTATATATTCTGGACAGCATACATGATTGTAGCCTTTCTCTATTCTGTTTAACCGAAGCTAAAGCTATAGTCCTACTGTGACGCATGGCTTTTGCGAAAACGTCCTCAATATCCCAAAGGGGAGTGTAATAACGTCAATATGTCGAAAATATGTGTCGCGTGGTGTCGGCAAGTTAAAAGAATTACACCAGCCCTTCTCTGCATAGTTGCCGTAACGGCGACTAAAAGAGAACTGCCACAATAAGATGAGCAGCTTCGTCTTCCATCCACCATCGGCAAAACTGTGATCGCTAGCTCACCTGCCAAGCTTTGGCATGGGTCCAGCAGTGGGCTGAAGCTGCTATCTAAACTCAATCAGTCTTTCAAATCTGGGATAAAATAATAAAATATCTAGTTTTTAGTCCTATACTTGTAGTAACGAGTGTGCAGCAGCTCTTATATATTCTGGACAGCATACATGATTGTAGCCTTTCTCTATTGTGTTTCGCCGAAGCTAAAGCTATAGTCCAACCGTGACGCATGGCTTTTGCGAAAACGTCCTCAATATCCTAAAGGGGAGTGTAATAACGTCAATATGTCGAAAATATGTGTCGCGTGGTGTCGCCAAGTTAAAAGAATTACACCAGCCCTTCTCTGCATAGTTGCCGTAACGGCGACTAAAAGCGAACTGCCACAATAAGATGAGCAGCTTCGTCTTCCATCCACCATCGGCAAAACTGTGATCGCTAGCTCACCTGCCAAGCGTTGGCATGGGTCCAGCAGTGGGCTGAAGCTGCTATCTAAACTCAATCAGTCTTTCAAATCTGGGATAAAATAATAAAATATCTAGTTTTTAGTCCTATACTTGTAGTAACGAGTGTGCAGCAGCTCTTATATATTCTGGACAGCATACATGATTGTAGCCTTTCTCTATTGTGTTTCGCCGAAGCTAAAGCTATAGTCCAACCGTGACGCATGGCTTTTGCGAAAACGTCCTCAATATCCTAAAGGGGAGTGTAATAACGTCAATATGTCGAAAATATGTGTCGCGTGGTGTCGCCAAGTTAAAAGAATTACACCAGCCCTTTTCTGCTATAGGTGTCATAATGGCGATTAACGGCCGGTCCCAATAACCTATCTATCTTCAGTTTTGGCATATCGGAGATAGAAAACAACTTTTGTCTTTGTTTCTCCGGACGGCAAAATCAGAGACAGAAGAGATTTTCTATCTCCGATATGCCAAAACTGAAAATAGATAGCTTATTGGGACTGGCCGTAAAAGATAACTGTTTTGCTGGATAGCTTCACACGAACTGCCACAATAAGACGAGCAGCTTCGTTTTCCATCCACCATCGGCAAAACTGTGATCGCTAACTCACCAGCCAAGCGTTGGCATGGGTCCAGCAGTGAGCTAAAGCTGCTATAGTTACAAGATGAGACCAAAGAAGTAATGTCCGGAGAAGGCGGGCAGTATTGTTTTTTTTTTCACTATTAGCCAAATTACAATGCCACCTGTATTTATAAAGAAGTAATTACTTATTGCTTAGTAAAGTCATAACTTTAGGTGTTACTACCTAGTGCATAAGTGACGGAAATGGGTCACCATTAATTGTTGTATTATTAGGCTGAGGATGCTACTTTTGGTAGTTTTTACTTCTAGTAATTACTAGATTAAGTAATAAAAATTATTTCTCAAGTAGTTACTTTTACTTGTTTATAAATACGGGTGTGAGTGGCAGTAAGTGAGTAAGTAAAGTAAGTGCTAGTAATTGTATCATTGCAAGTAATATTTAAAGCCATTAAAATAAAATATGAACTTACGTACCTATCTAATTATAATATCAATTTTATTTTGCATCCGCGGAGTCTATCGAAGTAAAATTTAAGACAGAATAACACAAAAAAAAAATAGGCGGAGGACAACTAGAATCAAATACAACAAAAGTAAAAATGTCGAACTGTTTAAACTTTTTCTTACCAAAATATGTTAAAACGGAAAATCGTATGGAAAAAAAAGTATTTCGATGTTTTTTCTATGGGGACTACCGTTTCTTTGCTCACCAGTTGGCGCCACTGTAGACTGAGGTCCGGAGGTATAGCTGTCAAAGGCGATTTGCACCGAAACAAAGTGTTATATCTTGAATCTAATTAAGGTTATACTCGTATTGTTTATAAATAACTATCTTGATATCAACAAACTAACTTCTGAAATAGTTGCTCTTGAGGCCGCCTATTTTTGCGCTTTTTCTTAATTCCGCTTTTAAAGCGTTCACATTAATCGCCAAATAATCCATATTTGCGATATTTTACTAAGGAGATCACTTTCCAGCAGGTAAATTAAAGAAATTATAATTTATGCAACAAATTCCGCTAAAACCAAAGTACAAAGTGAATAATATTGGACCTCACGCGACACTAGCGCCTCTAGTGGCAAATTCACTGGCGATAGCCCCCATTGAAGTAGTTGTCGCACCAGAGGCGTAGATTTTACACTGAAACCAGTTAAAGATCCTGATTTATATGAGAATTTGGTATTTTACAGATATAATCGCTCAATTCCCAAAAACTAATTAGTTATATCCAAAAAGTGACAAACGTCCCTTTTGGGAATTGCATTCCATTAATTAACTCACACGCTAATTGGTTAATTATTATGTTTTTTGATAGTACCTATAGTATTAATTTTGATTCAGTGGGATCTGGTTAATAGGTGGCTCTATATGTGGCCTAGTATGGCATTTTATCTAAGAAGTATATTCCCTTGAAATATCATATTTTATTGTCTTTACTGTCTGTCTGTTACGCTTTCACTATATTAAACTAGTGAACCGATTTAGTTTAAATTTTGTTGTACCTAAAAAAAACTTTGGGAAAGTAATTAGGTACTTTGTATCCCACAGGTAGGTACAGGTTTCCGCCCGCGCGACATAAAGCGTAGTTCATGTCAACTAGTATGTACTGAATAAATTAAAATGAAAGCGTCATGAAATCAGGCAGGAATCGCAAGTTTAAAGGTAAAATCCTATATAATATTTTTACCGACCCCTCAAAACACTTTCACCCTACACCTCAATTTAATATGCGCCTAAACGTTGTTACGCAACATTTGGCCTATTGTCATATGTCTGCGTGTGCCCCTGCGCATCGCTACAAAAGGATCACACCACAATAACCATTAAGGAGCGTATCACTGCACAAAACATTTCTCGCTAACAAGTATAAATCAAGTCATTGTCGACAAATTTTTGGGCGTCCCTACCTTAATAACTTTTTTATTTGCTATCAATATAGTTAATTAGGATTGACGGAGCGTGACGGTGTTGCTATTAAATAACATGATGTAAGGTATTATTAGGATTACCGAAGTTAATTAGTAGGGTTTTTAGATCGATAAAATGTTTAATACATTTTTTAATTTTGTATTAAATGTGGTTACCTTATATTATAGGTTCTGTTAATAGGAAATAAAAACCTTTATTCGGTGCATATTAAGTGTACGTTTACGTCAACCCGGGACCTCGAGATCTTCGCCACCACTAGACCAACAAAGCGAAAAAAAACATTACGCCTCTCCAAATGGATTTTTGTATAATGCTATCACAGCTTGGCTATTGGTGGAATCGCTACAGCCCATTCTCATCTGGCAGTACTGCCATTGTAGTAGTAGTGCTATTATTTTCTTGTGGCAGCACCACTCGACACATAATATTTCGGTATAACCTAGTTTTTAACTAAGTTTAAATGTGGTATGTGTAAAGTAAAATAAAAGAGAAAATGTTTCTTGACACATTTATTTTATAAAAAATGCGCTCCTCTTTGCGGTTTTCCCCCTAACTTCGAAAGCTGATAGAAAATTCCTTAACGTACTCGTACATTCTATAGTAATAACATTCAAGCTTGACGTAATGCGTATCTTTTTCGCAATAAACAAATTTCTATACATAGATGTAGGTACCTAACAAATTTCGTAATAGCCTATTGATCTTACTGGGCGAACAAGTACAAAATTTGATTGTCTTTAATCTACTATGCTTATAAACAACCTAATGTAAGGTACCATGTTTGTAAGTACACAAAAGCAGCATGATTATGTATTCATCAGAATACAACTTTAATCGGGTATTTCACTGCACAATAGCGTGCTTTATTAATTCTATCAAATCTGGTGATTTGGAACAATTGCATACGGCATACGAATCAAATGGCTTTGTGACCTTATATTCAAAGTTGTTTTGGTCCATCTATTATAATTTAGTGTATTAAGCAACTGGCCGTTAACAAATTGTGCGGTTTCATTGGGTTTTGTTGACTGATTAATATTTAACGAATCGACATCGGTTCCATCCATTGGTCTGACAGTTATAAATCGATGTCAGTCTTCTTCGTAACTGTTATGCCGTATTAAAAATATATAATACAAGCAATTGATGGTAAATGTCTACCTTATTAATTTGTTTCGCTTGATCGGTAAGTACTTTTGTGTAATCTTAAAAAAAACTAAAATCTATACACTGTGTCAATATTAAACCATTAAAATATGATTTTACAGCCCTAACATACGGTGGTACTTATGAGATATTATCGATCATTTCTAATTGAAATATACATATAATTTTGTATATAGATGAGAAGCGTCGTACATATACAAATTATGCATGTATATAAAGTTGTGTATACCGATATAAAATTGATATATCCTATATTAAGTTAACTTTCCATCAAAGACACGTTATTTACCGCGTGAATAATCTAATATAAAATTAAATAATATGCTAACTAAACCTATAAGTAGCTTATTATAAGCAAACATTTTAATAATAAACGGGAACTTATTTTCGTGATAAAATATAAAACTATGCATATCAATATTTATGTTATGACTTTAACAAATCTTATTATATGAGAAATGCTTGATGTTTTTTAAATAATGGCCTATTACTAATGCATGAGACTTTAAAACTTAAGGGAAACATAAAATATATTTACAAATGTCTTATGTACAAGCCTTATAATTAAAAAGTGAGCCATATCAACTCAAACAATTATGCATTTAGTTAATTTAAATGCCAAGCACGGAAAATTTTCATCGCAGCAAATATTGAAACTAAATTCTGTTGAAATACATTTTCGCTCTAAACTCACAACGTTTATTATAGTCAATCTATGGAGCATGAGGTTAAAAACAACACCAAAGTGACATTAAAATATCAATAAGGTACAGAGAGATAGTGGTAAAGCCATGAAATAAAAACGAAAATGTTCTTCCATCTAACTAACGGTGTCATCAACAAATAATTAAATTAAAGTGTGATATTTATAAGTGATGCAATAAATTAGTAACTTGTGACATGAGCGTAGCTCTATCTTACATAGATATATACACTTACCTATCCTATACCCTCATTAAGAAGTAGATACACTAGAAGGCACATCCTGTACCTAAGAAGCAGCATACGAGAAACTAAACGGATAGATATGGATACAACATACAACAACAATAATAGAGATACTAAAGTAGGAGTAAACAGTATACAGGGCGTCAATAGGATCACGTATGATATTTATTTAGATAAATGCACATAAACTCGCAACCACACTAAGGTTTTAAAAAAAAAGTTTTCAAATTTTTGTTCTTATCAATGCGGACATTTGTCTGTATAAATATTGTAAGCGATGATTTTATTACCCTGTATTTAAGTTAGGTCTAGGAAATGTTGATTATGTGGACAGTAATCTTATAATTTGGCAGTTTCAAATACTGGTCGCGCTCATCACAAATACACAAGCATACTCGTTAAACTTCAGATACGTCCAATTACATGTCTTAGAGTAATAAGATTCTAAAGCCGTAGATCGACTGACCTAGAAGTGCATGTTCATTATTTGATTACATAGAAAATTTGTTTTAGTAATAGTGTGTTCAAATTTTTAGCAGCAGAAAATTAAGAAAGTTATTGTAAACTATTGAAGTGGCCTTATCATATTCAAAATCTGCAAATATGAACATGGTGATGACTACGTAAACGCCAACAGAATCAGCTTTAAAATGTATTCTAATATATCAATACTGGATATGTCAATGCTTGTAAACTTAAACAAGATCGCATGCTATTCCTTGCCAGTAGATACACGGTGTAACAATAGTATTAGTCTCATTGTTATTCGCTTAGACGGCCGAGTTCTTGCCTATGATTGGCCCTCCACTTGTAGCATACACGCGACGTCCGTCAAACTCAACTGACGAGTTTCTTTTTATAGCATCATCCGAGGTGTCTTTAAGTGGCTCTTTCTCATCCCTGTGAAGAAAATTATATCTTAATTACTTATAAAAACTAAAGTACCGTAACGCGTTATTTTACAGCGAATATTTTACATTTACTGAGCTACAAGTACAATCCACCTTATATTAGAATATTATGAAGACAAAGGTTTTAAATTAATGTGTCAATCATAATTGTGTAAAGAAAGTTCGGGGTTAATTGAATTTCTACTTATAAGTTTCGTTATTTTCGAAGTAATAAGAAACTATGATTACCACTGTTTACAGACTTGCTAAATATACACTGACACATGTGACTAAAACAAGACACAAATAATAATGAAAATGTGTAGCTCGGAGTATATACAGGAAAACAAAAATAAAAGCGTAAAAATTTGCAAAGTAAATATTTACATTAATTTCGCAGCGCAATTCCATCAAGCGAACAAACGTTGAAATAATTTGGTTAGCTTTACCTACAACTTCTTTATTAAGCATTTTTTTCTTTATTCGTTCACTCAATGAAACTAGGCACACAAAAGCAGTTAAAACAAACAGATGCATATTATGATGAATGATAAAAACCGTATTCACACTAGGTAGGTATTATAAAAAGTATCTTACACTGGCGTGGTCGGAACATAGCTACATGTGACCAATCGATGGAAGGCAGCGTGGGGGAAAGATAATGATAATATTGTTAGTAGTGGTTGTGCTATGAATTAATACAGTACAATGATCCAATTCCATGAAAACAGACAAAAATAATACAAAGGATAAAATAAACAGCAGGAGCATACATCGAAAAAATACCGACAGGTATAAAATACTAATAAAATATACGGTAAATTATGCCGTAAGAGATGTTCCAGGCAAACAGAACTTGCTCGACAGTGTAATCATGTTACAATCAAAATCAGGACAAGGCGAGGCGCCTACGCTTGAATTCGTTCTCGTTTTGTATAGTTATGGGTTCAAATATTACGTTTTCATTTACACTAAGTACCTAATAAATTCAAAGCTAACATTGACTTTCACACTTCTAGCTACAGAACGTGATCTTAAAGCACGGTGTTCTATCAGCATGTACAGGAGGCTAAGCTTATTTACATCATCCCCTGCAGATTCAAAAAGTACTTATGGTCTTTCGTTGGAGCCATACGGATGCTGTATGCACAATCAAAGCATGCAGGCAGTCTATGTGGACTGTGGTGCCTTACGTTGGGGTCGGCACGAGCTTGACGGGCGGCGGCAGGGGCGCGGGGGACGGAGGCGCTCGCGGCTTCGTGCTGCAATAAGGGAGCGGGAAGCGCCAACCGTACAGACTAGCGGGCAGAAACATCTCTCATCGACACTAACACTTAAATGTAACAGGACAACAAAAATGGGAAGATACGGAAGGGAATAGAAAATTTGATTTTTGTTATGATGTCGATGATGTGCACACATGTGGTATTAAAATGACATTGAATATAAAAATTAAAAGGATTGATAAATTACCTTCCCAGTTTGGCTTCGTCATCTTCGTGTTTCTTTGTCCGCTTTCCACATATAGTAGCAATGACTCCTTGACGTTTAAAGCAGAAGAGAAGGAGGTCTACTATGACTAGGCAGATGAATACACCGGCTAAAGCCACTCCAATGATGGCTCCGCTGGACAAGAGTTGCGGCGGAGCAAATCCAGAGCTCTTGACACCTGTTGATATAAAATGTATTATACAAACTGTTTTTAACACCTTAAAATAGATCTTGAAGAGCAGCGGAAACAGCTTTATTTGTTCAAAGTTACAAAGTCTTAGTTAGTCATTTAATAATCACTACTGCTTTAGTTTCTACTGCTCTCAATACTGTTAGTTTTATGCATCATGTCACAGAAGCCGAAGATGTTAGATGACATGACAGTGATTGTAACAAATGCAATCTTAGAACATTTGCGTGTCGGAAAGTGATTTAAGGAGATTGTAGTAACATTTAAGCAATAGTTTAAAACATTCATTACAATCTTTGGTGACAGTAGGGAGTGCTTTCAATTCAATAAACGTGCACCCAATCACCAATAATACATTTGCTATTTCTAAGATAGAAATAATAGATTTGAAGATACATAGTCTGAGATAGAAAGCTCTCCGCTAGAATGAAATGGGGTTTGAATGATAGAAATGAAGAATGATGAAAATGAAAACGTGAATGATGCATAAACAATAACATTAGAATTGATAATAATGATGTAAAAAGAAAAGTTGTCAAGATGCAAACATTCTGAATAATTTTATCAAAAACAAAAAAATTCAAACCCCAAATCATAGTTTGATACTATTCAAAGCAGTATGGGGATCTAGAGGTACAAATGATATTATTTCACAACACATAATAACATAGGTTCTACATCGATGGAATAATATACTACTCGTATAAACCATCACCCTTAAAAACTATTCCAAATTTCGATCCTTACTTATAATAAAATTGTTGGTTGCTTCCTAAAATGATTGAAGTTAGCGATATGTTGATATTACTACACGAAATAAAGTGGGCAGTATCATTTGAAGAAACACAGACGCTACTAGCAAATCTTATTACAAAATTCTAAAATACTGATAAAAATTAAGTAATTCCATACATAATATTGTATACTATTTTATAATCCTACGCCTATGTTATAAGGTATCTTTTCATGCTTTGGGTAAATAAGTAGGGAAATTACTAGGTAAACAAAAACTATGAAAAATATTCTAGGGTCATCTAATATGACTGTTCTATAGAATCACGTTTTTAAATATATAGTTCACCTATATCGTAGTTAGTTATCGACCATGCTAGTGGGATAGTGTATAATAATTATCGTTTTCTTGAAGGGTGTACACATAAGATCATGCAGCGCATAGGTAATTAGTACATTCCAAGGAAACTATGTAGCAAGATCATTAATGGATATAGAATATTATTAATATAAAATATATTTACCCAAATCTCAGTCAGGGCGACACAAACACACTTTGCGAGCAACATTAAGGGGGATAATGTATTGGTATCTTGATAAATGTTGATAAGCATCTTGACAGCTTTCTTTTATAAATTTTGAGTAATTACTTAATATTGGTACAATGTATTAGGTATAGGTTAATTTAATAGATTCATTAAGGATTTAGGAGGTTGTAACATTCAAAAGTAAAATGAATAAAATATTCTTATACAGTCGTACCCTTTATTATGGTACTCATATTCATTTAGAATATTTTATCCATTTATATTGTTTTTAAACAGTAACTACAAACGTGTTTTCAAAACATTTATTACTTTTCACATTGGTCAATTTCATCTCGCCTTAAATCAGATCACAATAGAATTCAGTTGCCATAGAATTCTAAACTAATTAACTTTCTTATTCTAACTCCGCGTCTTACAACAAATCGTTTTAAATCTTTTTCTTGTCTTCATACAGGTATATCCTTTATCTCTGGACGACTTTTTTCTCGAGGCCATATCCTAATTTATTATTCTATATTAAAAAGACAAAATAGTCGTCAAAAAGTCTTACATAAGTTTTCAAAACTCTTATACAATTCACTAAGAATACCAAAGTCGTATAACATGCCTGTATTTTTTGGCATAGTTTGATTAACCCTAGATTATGTCTTTATACTTTGGCAGTGTTAATTTATTAGCCGATTATAATCTAACTACAGATGTGTTCATATAACGTTTCATAAATTAACATTTGATGTCACTTAAAATATATCTCGTATCCTAAATTCAAATTAACTCGAACATCTTAGAATGTATTTATTTACTACCTATTTTATATAGAAATCATGTAATAGGCGAATAAAGATTTGACACAAATGGTTTTTGAAATCATCTTATGATATTTTTAGAAAACAATTTTAAATGTATTTCTTTACATCAACAAATATTTTTATCACAACGAGTATTTTTCTAAATAACAACAGTCGTCTTGGACTAGTTTGATGTTTTTGTAAAGTAATTCTGTTGATTATATTATGAAGGTAATTAGTATAGCAATTATTATATCCATTTTAGTGTGAGCCCATTTGAAATTGCGTGGACTTCCATTTGGGTTACCTAGAAAACATTTATTGTATAAATACACACAATACTTAAATTGCCATAAAAATATTTTATTAAATGAAAATAAAATTTAATCAAAAGAAACTTACCAGTAATAAATTAACACCAACAAAATAATGTATAAGCCCAATTGTTTAAATTAAAATACGATAACATTAAAGCATACCTACTTAAACGTATGTGAATGTAACTTAAAATAAAACCATAATTATGAATACAGCATGCCAAATGTCTTACTAAATTAAATTTGAACACAATTTTCTTACGTAATTTGCACATTGTTAATATTTTATGTATCTACAAAATATCAGTCGGTCGGTATTGTATCTAACGGCAAGAATACAAAAATAATCATAACATTTTTAGGTGAAACAAGTAGTTTGACAAAAAATAACGTACAAACGAAAGTTAAATAGAGAGCTGATTATATTGTAGTAAAGTTGTCACCTAAAAACTAAGCTTGTACTTATCAAATTATACAATATGAGAAATAAATCACTGGTGAAAAATTTTAGAAATTATAAAAAAACATATTTTACAAAGCTCATTTAAATACTGCAAGCTCTACAAAAGTAGGAGACATTACACAAATCACAAAACAAAACGGATTGCAAATAAAATGAGAGGACTGACGAAATGTGTGATTCGGATAGCTCGTGATGCTGGAGTCGATGGTTCGGGGGCAGTGTAAACATCGTAGAAGCCGGCTCTAAGCGGCACTTCGTTACTTTCTTGGTTGTACTCACCGAGAGCGGTTTGGACGTATAGTTGGGCCGGGATGGAGTATCCCAGGATGTTGTGCGCCCGGAGCTCCATTTGGTATTTAGTGTCGGGCTGGAGACCGCGCAGTTCGTAGCTAATCGTCTCAAACGATTTTAGCTCTTCCTTGTGACATTGAGTGTCCGATGCTACCTTCCATTCTCCTACTACTTTGACTACCTGTTAAAGCAATGACAAATTCATGGATTTTTTTACATTAAAATACTTACCAATTATTATCACTTATTTTATCATAGAAACTAACAAAAACTTAGAAAACTTTACCTATGCAGATACTAATTTCAAAGTAGAATGAAGTAAATAAAGATTTAAAACGTAAATGAACTTACCGGGCAGTAACTGATTTCATATAAATCGATAGGTTCTCCGTTATGAGCAGGAATTTTCCATTTGAGTTCAAATCTGTCTGCGTATTTGCCATGTATTAGCGATTCAGAGCTTATCGCCTCCCTCCACTTGGGCTGCTCCGGAGCCGACCTTGAAATGAATGGGTCCATTAGATTTTATATGATTTGGTGTAATATAAACGTTTAGCAGACTCAACAGATTTTCTATTCAGCAAAATTGGTACAACCTTTATGCCGATTTCTTTCAACATTTTCCTGCGAATACTGACTATTACAGGGATACTTATTTATCGGACAGCGTGAGTTCGGTGTTTTGCCTAAAGGGGCGTTTAACTGTTGCTATACTACAATTTTCTTATTGTACAATTGAAAACCGCATCAACTGCTTAACTTCAAGCTTGCTGGCATTTGTACGACGAAGTTTTTCTGTAATCCACCCACAATTTTGGGGAAAATGCAATCTTCACGTGAACAACTGAACTAAATGTAACTGAAGACTTGACAGTCGAACACGTTAGGATATAGAATTCCAATTCACTGTTAGATACATTGCCAGCCTTTAGAAATTGTTTCAAACTAATATATAATAAATGTGTCTACCCATGATGTCATTTACTAAGTACTTTCTAAATAAATCTATTTCGTCGTTAGCACTTTTATACTTTCCTGTGAACCAAATTACGCTGCAAACAATGAACAAGACAAAATACGATCTCAATTCATATTTGATTACAAGTTACCTTCTCGGCATGATGACAGTAATCGGTGCGCCCCAAGATCCGACCCCGACCTGGTTGACGGCAGCGAATCTGAAGTCGTAAGTGAACATTGGCTGCAGGTTCTCTACAATATACGGAGAGTTAGCAGACCAAGTCCTATTTTTGGCTAAGTTCCAGTCGTAGTTGCCATTCTCTTTGTACTGGGTGGTGTACGCTAAAATTGGAGGACCCATGTCTTCGGCTGGCCCTACAATACTGAATGACACTGATGTCGCTGTGATTGTTTCTTGTCGTGCCTGTAAAGGTATTATCCTACATACAGAAACAGTAAAAAAAAGACTAAAAGTTAAATTTTTTTGGTAGCTAGTTCACAAGTAAAAAATAAAAACAATAAGTTAGCAAACAAATATAGTAATAAAATACACGACTTTATATTAGGCATTACCTGTGCGACGGGGCCTGGTGGGAAAGCTTCCCTCAACTGTGTGAGATGTTCTGCTTCACCAAGAGTGTTAGTGGCGATGCACTTATAATTGCCGTACAGTTGACGATCAGTTGGAATTACGGTTACATAGCTGATTGGTCCTGAACCAAATATTTTCACTTGTGGAGACTCAGTAAGGTCGTATTCTTGGAACCTAAAAGATGAAATTTATTAAAAAACATGTATTTTAAACACAACTACTGAGTACAAATCATGTTTAACACTTACCTCCATTTAATAGTAGCATTAGGTATACTTTCAGCGATACAAGTAATGTTGACTGGTTGTCCATTCCAACTCCAAATGGGCACATTGGGCATGTGTTTGAAAGAAGGTTTGAATTGAACAGTCAGATGGCCATTTTTTCTTGCTTCACCACCTAAGAGGTACCAAGTTTTAGTATTATTACAAGGGAAATACCATATAACCAAAATCACTTATTATTGAAGGTTTATAACATACCATCGTTCTCCGCGATACATTCATAAAGACCATCATCTGTCCTGTTGAGATTGGAAATAGTTATAACGGCACTGGACTGCATCTGATCTCCTGTTTGATGATTGGTGGTTTCGATAATAATCCTGACAAAAAACAAAATTTTGCTAGGTTACTAAGTATACACATACAATAATTATAAATTATTAAACATTGACATTAATTTTATTCTGTACTTACCTATTATTGTCATTAGGTCCATTAGTAAACGGTTCAGCATTGCTAAGTTTTCTAAAACGTAGTCTCGGTGCTGGTCTTCCTGTGGCTTTACATTCCAATCTACCTTCGCTCCTCTCTGGCGCTGTGATATTGTAAAGTTCGAATATTCTTGGTTTAACTAGTACTTCTACTTCTATTTCAGTCTCATTCTGGCCTGCTTGGTTGACGGCATTGCAAATATATTTGCCGTAGTCACCAGCCTCGACGCGGTCAAATGTAAGTAAACCAGTGTTTTCGTTCACACTAAATCTGGAGGTGGTAGCCAAATTCTGTAAAATAACATTTCATGTCAGAACTGAAGAATGTTATAATTCTCAAACAAGGCACAACGGTTTGCGTGCGTTCTTTTGGATTTTTAGTTACTCATGTACAAATTTAATCACGGATACAGTAAAAAAGAAATGCAGTATGGGAACAACTGCACATTCTGATGATACATACACCAGTTTACTCTGTTTCTTACGTAGTCAGATATTTATCGCTTTTGTCATATTATCAAACTAGTCAGTTCTATCCAGATCAGGGACGAATAAAGAAACAATAATCACATTCCATATCCAATCTTACCTCTCGTGTAGCAGCTTTGATCCATGTGTAAGTTGGAGGAGGCTTGCCTTTTGCTTTGCAAGTAATAGCTGCTGACTCTCCTTCTTTGATTTCAACTCTAGGCTCACGTTCTTCCATTTCGGGGGCAGTGTAAACCTAAACAAGGATACCAGTAATATACATTCCCCAATTTGGTCAAATATTTTTTTATGAATAAATATTTATAAAACGGTATGTAACATTTTGAGAATAAAATTATTTAATATCACACCTCTAATTTGATATTTCTTTCAGCCAGCTCTCCCGTTGGGATGACGACTGCACGACAAGTATAGGTGCCATCATCACTTTCTTGAACATCTTTAATCATCAATCCATTAGCGTGAATTACGTATCTATCTCCAGTTGATATCTAAAACATTGATTACATATTAGTAATCATTTCTACAATAACGAGATCCGTATCACTTTTGCTTCTTTTACTTACAGGAGTCCCTTCCTTGAACCAATCTACTGATGGCGCAGGCTCGGCAGTTACTTCACACATAACTTTGAAATCCTTCCCTTTGGTCGCAAATTGGTTTTCATTTGCGTTTGTCCATGTAATGGCAACTAAAACAAAAACAAATGTATTTAAAATCAGCTTTATTTCTGTTATAATTGAATAAAAATGACTATTGATGGAGTATTGTTTATACATTCGTTTACTCATACATACCAAAGGTTTCCAAAACAACACTAGCGCTGAAAGGTATGTTAGTGTATGCAGCCTCGCAGGTGTAGTTGCCGGCCATCGCCTGAGTGATGGAGGATATGTACAGCAACTGCGATTGCTTTGTTGACAGCATCTCTGTGTAGATCTCTGGTCGCGTGCCTGACCTGTTAGACAAACAGAAATAAAGTACATTTTAAAGACGTCTTTTTTCTGACAATTTTATACTTCCGCGGATTGTGATTACTATAAAACTATACTTACATATATTTTTAAAGAAAAATTTAAAAAAAGGAAGATTGTGTCAAAAAGTGTATTTAATCCTTGGCATATCGGGTCTGTCTGGACTCGGATACTTATAATTAATCACCTTTGCACTGACTAAGAAATGTAGATAATACAGAATCAGCGTCGAAAGTGTCCCGACTAAAAGTGCACCCATTTGACATAACGGTGCACTTTTAGTACAACCTATATTAAAATGTGACATAAATATCATAAGACATAATTTGTCCAATTTATAAAGGACACCTAATTAAGGTGTCATTTCTATATCGGACAGTGCATCTAGTTCTTATTAGAGCGTAAAATTAAGTAAGTAACAGCCTATAATCAATCATTCCACTGCATGGAAAAGGCCTCCATCATTGAATTCAAGATACCACAGCAATGATGGGTACTAGCATAATCACCACGCTTGCAAAATGCGGGTTGGTGATCACAAACCCGAGCAACGTTCGGAAATTCGAAACTTTTTGTTGCCTGACCCGGAGATCGAAGCTGGGACCCAGAGATCTTGGCCCGGTATTAAATAACTAGACCAACGGGGCTTTATTAGAGCGTAGCAAACGATAAATTAATCGTGAAAGAGTAAAACATCCGTTGTGATGTATGCGTTTTATTTAACCTAAACTAACCATAGCAAAAATACTTTATCAAAGCCCGTAGGTACTTACGCTGCATCATTGATCACTTGTCCCTTGGGGTCCCTCCACTGAGGCTGCGTCATTAGAGACGGGTCCGGGGCGTCCGCTTGGCACGTGAGCACCACAGACTTGCCCACCGCCACGGTCTGGTGCTTCTGCATCGGGAATATCCTGAGGGTCTGCGCCGAACATCCTGGAGGCAAACAGAAAAATAAAAGTTAGTTATTTTATATTACTAATCTTAATCCATACTAATATTATAAACGGGGAAAGTTTGTGTGTCTGTTTGTTTGTCCGTCTTTCACGGCAAAACCGAGCGACGAATTAACGTGATTTTTTAATTCGATATAGTTGAAGAAATGGAGAGTGGCATAGGCTACTTTTTGTCTCTTTCTAACCTCCCACTTCCCTAAAATAGGGGGTGGAAGTTTGTAAAGAACCCAGCTGAATAATTTCCTAAAACATTTGACGACAAAACAGCTTGATGATACCATTAAATAATTAACGTACGTTTTATGTACGTTTTTATTTACATTATTTACTAAAAACCAAAGCGATTCTCACTTCATGTTCTCTACAAACTCTAATGTCCAAATATCACAGTCAAGTTTTAGCTTCTCTAGCTAATATTAGCAAATATAAACGCGAATAATAAGGGTGTTTCTAGGCAGAGTAAACCCTGGAGCACACTAGACTGAAATCCCGCCATAACGAGACGTGCTCCCGTGAATAGGCGAGACAGTACTCGAGATGGTGTCGTAGATGTACCTACACTCTGGCCAAAAGATAAGGTCGCCCTTGCCGCACTTGAGTATAACTAAAATGATACTCAAGACAAAAGAAAACTGTGTCCTTTTTAGAGACTGTCGAAACCCTCAAACTTTCCTTTGGATAACACGGAAAACAAATAAAAAGGATTTGGTATGTTTTATTTGCTTTAGACTGCTATATAGAGAATTTTTAATTAAATTAATTTGTTTTTTACCAGTGTAAAAAATAATATTAGTTCCTATTAAAAATCTAGTTTGGATTCAAAAACAAGATATTCGCATAAGTATTCCAAAGTTATGCACCGTAATCTTAAGATAAATTATTTTTCTTGTCATTAAAAAAAACATCCTAATTACATTGTTACAAAGTACTCAATAATATGCTTAAGTATAGAACAGCTCTTTTTAATTTTTAGGGTTCCGTACCCAAAGGGTAAAAACGGGACCCTATTACTAAGACTTCGCTGTCTGTCCGTCTGTCCGTCTGTCCGTCGCTCTGTCACCAGGCTGTATCTCAAGACCCGCGATAGTTAGACAGTTGAAATTATCACAAATTATATATTTCTGTTACCGCAATAACAACAAATACTAAAAACAAAATAAAATAAATATTTAAGGGGGGCTCCCATACAACAAACTCGTTTTTTTGGCCTTTTTGGTACGGAACCCTTCGTGCGCGAGTCCGACTCGCACTTGGCCGGTTTTATTTTCACTACTGAGCCAAAGGCAGGACACTAAATTCAAAGTTGGAACTTGCTGTAAGGTAACCTGTGTACGTGTTTTATTATTTTACATGTTTGTGTATAATATTATGTTATGTTTTTTGTTTCCTTTGACTATATTACCAAATTAACCTAATATTTTTAGCTGTTTCAGCTTAAACGAAGAGAAAATAAGCGAAGATAATGTTATACAGGGTGAAATTTTAACCACTTTCCAAAATTTTTATAGGCGTTCGGTATCATATTTAGAGCCCATTTATGAAGTAAAAAATGAAAAATCAAGCTTTCACCCGAAAATATTTTTATAATTTAGTTTTAAATTTTTACGGTCCTAGGCCTGATAAGGTATAAAGAGAAAATAAAAAACGTATGAATAGTATAGTAATAAATAAATGAGATGCGAATCGCGTAAAAAAAGTGTTGCTAGGAGGCCGTATTAAAAATTTTAGATTTTTTGCGGACAGTTTCTAGGTGCTTTATCTTGAAATGTTTGTACTGGGCTATACCAAAAGAAAAAATACGTCATTAGTTTTTTTGTCTCCTAGATTGATATATTAAAATTTGGAAGGTGGTTAAAATTTCACTCTGTATAGTGGAATGTGTTAAATTTAGTACGGCTTAGTCAAATGCAATTAGCAAATGAGTTGGCTTCAGAGTGTGAGTAATGTAAGAATATCTACAGCATGAACAGAACAATCGAGTCAATTCTCACAACCTCAAATTTGGCCACTTTATTTAGCTGGAATTATATTCATCTATTTATTTTTATAGAATTATATTTTATTTACTTATCTGTTATTGTTAAACACAAACAAATGATTATTTGTAAAAAGTTGAACCGATTTCGAAGAAATTGTTTTTTCAAAGAATTGGTAGTTATATAGTATTTCAATTTGAGAAGTAAAATCAACCCCTAAGTTACGAGTACCTTATGGACAAAATTGAAATAAATAGACTACAATAAAACTGTTTTTAAAATATGTTAACCAAAAAATTTACAATTAGAGACGAAATAGACCACAAAATTGATATAATAAGGAAAATAATTTGTTGATTTTTGGTTTAAAGTAAAACAAGATGTCATTACACCATAATACCGAAACTTGTGTTTTTATTTTTTAGCAAACGCTTGCTGTTTTCTTTGCACTATGACTGCATTAATAAGTAGCTCGTCACGTGGCTCTGAATAAATTGTAAGAGACTTAATTAAAGAGTTGGTCGGTTTCGATGCAGGACCATCTTCAAAGGCTCTCTTTTACGTGCGCCTAATTTTAAAAGCTTAATTATTTCTATACAAATGAGGCGACTATTGTTAATGGCAAAAACCCTTACTTCACTATAGAATCAAAAAAACATTTTACAAAAAAATCTTGCCGACAAAAATGATTGTTCATGCTGCAATTCATAAAATTAGTAGTAAAAAAGTTTTATTACGTTATACATATACTTTCTTTGTTGTGTCCTATGATTTCTACGAAAAGTCCTTGTTACTCGTACGAGTAAGGCTCATAAAAGAAACAGTTCGAGTAACAACTAACCACAGTTGCAATTGTTAAGGCTATGTGCAAGATAGACGCAACGAATTTTTTATCTCCCCTAAGTATGCAGACCACGTAGTATGGACCCCTTGTAGGCTACCTTCTGCGGCTGCGTACAATGATAAAGGTACAACAATAGAACGAAAATGAACAGCTATACACGCAATTTTTTTTCTATATGCTAAAGAGGAAAATTAAGTCAATTCCAACTCGTATACAAAATTCCTTGAAAACTTGGAATTTCGTAAATTTGTTGAGAATTCTAGCAATTTTATCAGGAAAAGTATTTAAAACAATGTCCGATATTATGTACCAACGATGTACTTGGATGGATGGACAGGTCTAAAGAAAGATCGGACGCGCTGAAGACCACAACCTGAACTGAACACAATGCTTGTGCTAAAACAGGGACTTATTAAAAACATGAATATTTATTTATATTACAATAATTTGCTACATAGTGTTAGTTTAATATTGTATAATTAAGTTTTAGAAGACAACTTAATCATTTGGAGAAACAGTGGAATAAAATCAATTAAATAGCTGTTTAATTGATTTTATTTCACTGTTTCTCCTTTACTTCTCCTAACTGCTAGAAATTGAAGTGTCACATTCATACTGAAGGTTGGGAACGATTTTTCCTTTACTATCACTATTGGTTACTCAGTAAAACACCTTACTAAAACTTAATTATCTTGCAAAGTCACACTGTACAATAAAATATTAACATAACTAGGTAACTACAGCGTAAATAACATTATGTATATTATTATCTGCTGGTATACATCCACAATTTACAAACATTAATAGTTTGTCTAGTGTATCATATGAGGGAAATACAACCCAAGTGGATTTGTGATGATTTACAATATAAAGTTATGATGAAAATAAATTCTCGGCGGGATAGCGGGGCGGTATGGATTCTATAATAAAAGTAGGTTGTAGGATTCTTGTATGCAAATTGCTTGGGGGAGTTTGTATTGAAACCTCATAGGAAAACGAGCTTTAGAACTTTAGTTCATTCAGTTAAAATAAAGATATATGGTTTCGTACTAGGTCTTGCTAGAATAGCTATTCTATTTATTATCTTAGCTTGTATAATCGATCATTATATTACTTAATAACATCAACAACTTAGAGTATAGATATAGGCAGGTTAACTAATCATGATTAGTGAACATGGTGTTTACTTCAATTCTAGGATGTTATATGAGTTAATCAAAAGGTACATTCAATAAAATATACTTTACGAAAATTGTACCGTTTATTGTATAATATGAAAATCTAATATTGCTGTCTACGTTGCTGGCTTAGCTCCGTCGTACAATCTAATAAGACAATGTCTCTTACATCTGCTAATCCCTCGGGCTCCATTTCGCGAAAGAAAATAACTACACCTGGGTTGTGTTATGTAAACATCGCATCAAAAGCTTACCATGAATTTTACAGTCTGTACCTTGAGGCATCGCCAAAATTTCATCAACTATGGGGTGAGGGGAGATCGGGCAAATGCGCCAACGAGGGACCAAGTGAAATAAGCGAGCGAAGGATTAAAGGGTTTGCGGAAAATTTGTATGTTCCATAACGGTCCCCGCTCGGTTTTGTATTACCAATTATGTTCACTTAATTCGTAACAAGCGCTTTTCATACTGTATTGTGGGATTCATTAATAATAAAGGAGTGAAATATTTGTGGTTAGTTGCTTTTTCTTTTATCTATTTCTACTTGTTATTCTTTTTTGAAACTTGGTTATATTTGACATTGCGTACTTATTATATAACAAAACAGTCACCTCTAAGGAACAGAACGTACGTCATACGACTAATATGATGAGTAAACTAAATGACGGTATATTTCGTAAATACGCAAACCCGTTTACTTTGATGCCCATTCATTTTATTTAAAAAAAACTTTTTGTCTGCGCATAATATAACACTCAAACATAAAAGGTTTAGGTTTAACCCTTAGCGAAGTGATTTGACTTTTTACAACAATACGTAAATAGAAGAAGGTTGTGTGAAACGAACCGTAACGGTTTCCGGTCTAGTGGAAACGTCTGTCCCGTTCCTTGTCCCACTAGACATCATTCTGAGACCACACGATTGAGGGCGCCATCTTTTAAGCAGACTGTCTGCGGAACTCCACATGCAGGGGTATTGTGATTAATCGCTTAGGCATTATTTCCTAATTAAGCCCACCTTCCCCTGCGATGCGAATTTAACGCTCGGGGGGAGTGCGGCGAACTTGAAACAAATACAAATATACTGACTGTAACGGGAGGAGGAAATCCGAAAATCTGTTGAATTAACGCTTTGAACTCAAATCATGCTATATAAATAGGTGAGATAACAACATAGAGACAAAATAATAAACAAATACCAGGACTTGGAAATTCTATAGACTCACGTATCAACATACATGTTTATTTTGTATAGATATGTACAGACGACAGCACATCAGGCTGAACACTGGGGCTTACTATGTAGTTAAAAAGGTGTGTTTTTGCAACGAAAACATCGATGTGCAGGCCACTGTACCTTCTATCAATTGATTTTGCAGTGATATAATATTAATTTAGTTCTATAATAGAAATGGATAATAAGGTAATTTTTTATTTTATTTTATACGGTTATACAAATAGGATTTTCTACCCAAAAAACTCAACCCAATTAGATTCCCCACAGCCAAATTACTTATTTATATCGAACCTGACATTCTCCCGTCACCCTATCTGACATGACTCCTCGCTGAAAAGAGCGTAATTGAGGGAAATGATATAAATTACTCCTACGGAGTGTTTACGTGAAGAAAAGGGATCAGCAAGCCAGGGGATGCACAGACTGAATCACGCCAAATGAGGATTGATGTCTGTGCCGATAATTGGAGGTTCATTCGATACTCACTCATTGAATACAATTTCGAGTCAACATTTACAGCTACAAAAACAATCCGAATCATTGGATAAAAATCGATTTGTATTTTCAAACATTTCATATAATTCAAAGCTGTTTAGCACAGTGGTATTAATTTATAATATTTTCTGCAAAAAAGTTGCATTTGACGGTCTACTAATAGGTACTAACATAGGTATAACACCAAAACTAAAAGTTAAAATGTCATTAATGAAAACATCTTTGGTGCATTATTTACATAATAAAAGTAAGCTCAAAACTAAATAAAGCACGCATTGACAACAAAAACCTATTTTCCAAACAAGAAGGTGATCAATTTACATCAATATAACAAGCGTTTCAACTAACTTTAGCACAATGTCGGTCCAATTTTAGCTGATTGTGAACATTTTAAATTGGCTAATGACCGCGTAGGTGACGGGCTAACAGGTCCCTTTACTGAGATGGGTGCGAACGGTGACGTCACGGGTCAACCGCATCATAAGAAAGGTGGTTTAGACAAGCACTCGGGCATTTATAACACGTTTAGCGATTCAAACAGATTTAGATATGAAATATGAATAGAAAATCTATGGCTAAAATTGCGGATAACCCATCAATATTCATCCAATTGAAAACAATTTCATTTTAATTTGTATTCATACTAGTTATTGGAAACTATTAGTAAAATGTGGGTCTAATGGAAACCAATCAACCGACTTAACG
Organism: Anania crocealis; assembly: GCA_949315895.1. Taxonomy (NCBI): domain Eukaryota; kingdom Metazoa; phylum Arthropoda; class Insecta; order Lepidoptera; family Crambidae; genus Anania; species Anania crocealis. The sequence continues at coordinate 12,910,560 of OX438864.1, forward strand.
AGTGACTTTGAAAATGTTTACAGGAATTAATAATAACTTTATCTTTACTAAGCAATAAGGTGCACATTAAACATCATGCAAACGTGATTAAGAGAGTCACCCACCCAACCATATGATTAAAGTCATTCATTAGTGTTCTCACTCCTATTAAAAAACCTAACAGCTGCCTATTCATGAATGAAGGTAGGTACTAAGAAGTTGTTGCCTGCGACTTTGTACGAATGTTGTTACAACATACCTCATTTTATAATCCTGAATCTACCACTGCCAGGGGTAATATAAACTTTTTAGGATAAAATGTAGCTTATGCCTTGTTCCCACGAAGAAAATTCCTGGATGAAAAACTAATTTAGGAGCCTTACTCGAGTTCCTAAGTATCACATATCCAATCAAACTATCGCATTAGATATATTGAGATTTTTTTAGTAATAAATATATTTTAATCGCTATACTGTCAATATTTTAATATAATTATGTTTACAAACACTATGATTTCCATTCACTATCCTCGTAACATAGACTACATGTACCTGCACGTTGGTAAAAGTAATTAACTTGTCAAAATTGATTTCATATGCCTATACCTACTTATGTTACAAATTTAGGTATCAACTAAGATATAGCTTTTCTGTCTCAATTTGTAAAATTATAATGGAAGAGCAATAAAAAGTAGATAATGTGCAAATTACAACTTCAAATGTAAATTATATTTCTTTTGATGTCGTATATTACTAAGAAAGTTGAAACATGACTACCCCTACATTTGGCAATATTTAGTTTTTTCATAGCTGAAATAAGATCAAGTTGCAAAATTTTAAATTTAAATCACAAGAAAAGTCAATTACAGACGGGAAAACTTCACGAGCTAAGGTAATAAACAACAAGGGATGAGATGATGTCGGTTTGTTTGCGGGACATAAAATAAGGCGAGGGCTCAACTTGCCCCGGTAGGCATCAACCAGTAATTAATGGTCTGCTAGCAAGGCAGGGGTGAAATTGGATCAATTTGCGAGCTATTCTTAACTTTAGAGGGACCACCGAACAAACATTGATTAGATAGATTCAGACGCCGACTCAAAGAAATTCCTGATCCAACCCCTTTTCAATGATACGAAAATAAATTATTTCACCGGGAACTGTTTTGAATTTCAAGTCTAATTCATCGTGCCCTCGGGACGCCGTAAATATCTACCGCAATAAAGTAGTTTCACTCCAAAATGTTGGCCATAAAAATTCTGTGAATTCAGCAGATATCGAGTGGTCCTCTGTTTTAAGTATGGGAAATGTTGTAAGGTGGCAGCATCCGACCCTCGTGTTTGGCTATTGTTTTAAGTGGGCTACACTTCGTTACGCCCCTGCACTCTGCGCAATTTTAGAGATCGGCCTTTTTATATTTTTTCGGCGAAGAGCCCTTACTCTAAACTGATAATGACGCTAGGCGCAGGGGATTTGCCGGAGTTTAGCAAGGTTTAACGATGAAAATTTATTGTAACTGCTGTAATGCTTTTCGTTACTTGTTATTGGCACGTTAATGGCAAGACCAGGAACTTGAACACCTGGCGTGGGGGTTAATAAAATAAGAGTGTTAACGATCGCAATCTTTCTGTAGCGATTTTTTATAAAATACCATTTATGCAGAATACTGTTAACGCATGCATTTTGTTTATTGGTATGTATGTAGGCAGTGCCACCGTTTACTTTTATGTGTGTTAGTTACCCTTAAATGGATAACACAAACAACATACCTACCTAAAAATAAATAAATAAACATCATTATAAAATTTAACTTTTTATCATATATGTAGATAGATAAATATTTGAGGTAAATGCATTTTAACTTTGTTATTTGATACCGTTAAGAGCTCATAATATCCAAGAGACACAATAGGCTCTATTGTCATACACCTAGTTTAGGTGTTCAGACAAACAAGGGGATAAGTTTCGTACATACATACATACATACATATTATCACGCCTCCTTCCCAACGGGGTAGGCAGAGACCAAGGCCTTCCACTTACTACGATCCTGGCATACATCTTTCGCTTCTTCCACATTCATCAATCTTTTCATGCATGCTCGTCGGTTTAGAGTACTCTTGACCTGACCGTACATAACAGTAAGCATATATTTATTTCTATTATGTAACAACGTATCTAGTATATCCCAAAGGGGCCGAGATATTAGTACGTTACTTAGTGCTGTCTGTTCTTGGCATATTTTAAATTACCCAATTAACAACAGATGTTTTAATATCAGTATATAAACTTGAAAAATTTTGTCTCAGGCGGGACTCGAACCCGCATCTCCTCGCATGCCGGGCGGGCGCCATACCATTAGGCCACCGAGACACTGCGACACGGCGCGAATTTTTCAAGCATATTCTTACGCTGTGAGCCAGCGTTGCTTCATCAAATGTTAGGAGTTTGCACCCTTAACACCCGAAAGAAACATCTTTGCAGATGTTTGACAGTCAGTTAAGATGAAACAGCTATTTATATACTTTATTTGATATTTTAGCAACTTAATTGCACTTATAATATCAGTATATAAACTTGAAAAATTTATAAGTGCAATTAAGTTGCTAAAATCACTACATAGTATAAAACAAAGTCGCTTTCTCTGTCCCTATGTCCCTTTGTATGCTTAAATCATTGAAACTACGCAACGGATTTTTATGCGGTTTTTTTTAATAAATAGAGTGATTCAAGAGGAAGGTTTATATGTATAATAACATCCATTAAATAGTGGAGAAGTACTGTTATTTTTGAGGTTTCTAATGTGATGTCGTAAATAATTAAATTTTTTCCGCTTACATTGCAAACGCAGGCTGAACCCTACGAGTTTTTTAAAAATAATGTACTAAGTATTGTACACATTGAAAAGGTCTACAAAAAAAAGTCCGTGATGGTATATGTCTATCTCTTATGGATAACCCACAATAACTTTTTTTTGTCATTTACTTTTTACGACAAATAATGGCTAATTTTCGAAGCGATTTTAACCAATACAGCATTAATCCTTAACCAATTAAATACCTTGAATACATTTTTCATTTAATATAGATCTATATGGCCCTTTACACCGTATGATTTAAGTGAATATTTTCAAAGATCGTAGCGTTTGCGGCGGTACCGGCCGGCCGCCCGGTGCGTCAAGAGCGTGTCTATAAATAGCGCGTCTGAAGCCGCGGTTTTCCCTATAGCACTTTGAATTTAGCAGCGATCGGACGCGTTTATTATAAAAACGTGCTTTTCAGCGCGACAACGTATCAGTAATTATAAGTAAGTTACGATAAATAATTGTATGATAGTAGTTTTAAAATATAAATTATGAAAACTTTCATAATAGAGTGCACAATACTTACAGGATGTGGTACCGGAGAAGATGTATTGATTCCCCGAATCCCTCTGATACCATCGGACTTACCCTTCCAATTTAAACGTTTACAGTTTCCGGTAAAGACATCTTTTGCAATGACCATTAACAAATCGCAAGGTCAAACCTTCAACGTTGCAGGCTTAGATTTGAGCGTTGACTGTTTTTCACATGGACAACTGTATGTCGCTCTTTCAAGAGTGACCTCCAGAGAAAACATGTTTGTATTGTCTAATGACAAGAAAGCTGTGAACGTTGTTTATAAAGACATTCTGTAATATGTTGTACAAATAAAATAAATAGTTAAAAATGTAAAAAGTAAATAAGTAAAAATGTAGTGTATGAATTTAGATATTCCAAAGATAGCAGGAAATCTTCATGGTATAGGGAAAGGGGGACGCGTGCGGGCCACGGGCAGTAATGAATAAATATAAAATACTAGATCGATTTTAATCACATAGGTTATATATTTTATACCCGTGCGAAGCCGGAGCGGGCCGCTATGTTTTTATATACAACGTTCAAAGTTTTTCTGTAGTGTATTTAGTATCAGCATTGCACCCGTGCGAAGCCGGGGCGGGTCGCTAGTATCAAATAAAGTATATAAATAGCTGTTTCATCTTAACTGACTGTCAAACATCTGCAAAGATGTTTCTTTCGGGTGTTAAGGGTGCAAACTCCTAACATTTGATGAAGCAACGCTGGCTCACAGCGTAAGAATATGCTTGAAAAATTCGCGCCGTGTCGCAGTGTCTCGGTGGCCTAATGGTATGGCGCCCGCCCGGCATGCGAGGAGATGCGGGTTCGAGTCCCGCCTGAGACAAAATTTTTCAAGTTTATATACTGATATTATAAGTGCAATTAAGTTGCTAAAATATCAAATAAAGTATAACAGATGTTTTAATTAATATATAACTCTCTCTCTCTCTCTCGAGGAGATGCGGGTTCGAGTCCCGCCTGAGACAAAATTTTTCAAGTTTATATACTGATATTATAAGTGCAATTAAGTTGCTAAAATATCAAATAAAATGTTTTAATTAAGTTTTCATATTTAGCTAACGTTTTGGTCATCAAACTAATCTTAAAAAGTCTTGATTTGAAAAAATTATGTTTAACTAACTAAAGCCCATTCTATTAAGCAAAACATTGTACTTTTAATATCATTTAAGACAAATTTAAAAGAAGTTATAATACAATCTACTCCTTACATCTTAGGTTTTGCATAACTTTTCCGTTAAGTAAGTTCTGAAAAGCATATTTCAACTTGACTGGCATTCTGCCATGACGTTTTTGATAAACAGACAAATTGCTTTGAATATATTTCAACATTTTAGGTAGAGATTTAAATTAAAGCTACGCTAATTTAAGATAGTTAAATGGCGTCGGTTGTAAAATTAAAAATACAATACGATCGTAAAGTTAAGTAAAACAACAAAAACCTTTCTGTAAATAAGGTATTACTAAAACCAGCATCCGAAATTTAACTTTTTAAAGTAATTTTTTATTTTAATGAAAACTTTGACCAACTCCATGAATTTATCAGTGCAGGGTATCTCAAAGAACAGATTGCGTCGCTGTCAGAGATTTGTACTGAAAAGTCACGGGCTTACCTTATTGGCAAACATGGAGGGGCTGCGGCTGATAATTAATCTGTGCAGACGGATGGTCCGACGACGCAGCTGAATACAAATCAAGCGACGCGCCGGTGTAGTACGTGCTATATGCTGGAACTGGGCTTTACGTGGACTTAGGTTGTAAATTTAGAGTTTCATGATCAAAAAAGGTAGCCATCGTAGTCTTTTCGAAATTTGAAAATTGTGAGCAACTGTTTGAAGACGTCACAGAAAAAAGTTAAAAAATCAGTTAAAATCAGTTTTATTTCTGTAAGATTCGGGATAGGTAGCTACTCTAACCGACCAAAATCAGCTAAAAATAGACCAAATCTGTCACAGAATTAATTTTACTACAAAACAGCATCATCCTGACTTATAAAGTAAACATCTGAAAATTTCAATTTTCACAGTTCTGGGAAAACATTTTAAGCATAATAAAATTACAAGCATTAAATTCTCAAATGAAATTGGCATTCCTTTTATAGTTCCCGTTTCAAAAGTTAGCAGAAAGGATTGAGATGCTCACTCAGGATGATCTGTGTACGAGCTTGCTTTGTACGAAATAAGTCGGTTTAATTACGCTAAGCTCGAAAAGTATACGGTGTGGCTTGTAAAGATGAAAATTTCAAGCAATTTCGTGACAACCGCACGGTATAAGCAAGACAATATTTTTATGAAATCTCATTTTCTGCTGTTTAAGAAGTCAGCGCTGCATATTTTAGCGGAATTATATTTTCAACTGCTAATGGTAAACATGGCTTAGAGTTATTGGTTAGTCTGATTTTGTCCTGTTATGTGCAATCGTAGTAGTAGTAGTAGTAACATGTACGTAATGCATTATTAATATTATGAAGTAAAATCCATTCTATATGCACTATGTTATAAACAATAAAAATACTGAATTTGTTTTTATGTGAAGAACGTTTCAGTCATTAGTACTCAGTTCGTAATTAATTTCTTGATTTTACTTTTTATTTTCTTATTTATTTATACATAACATCAGATAACAAGATCCATAATTATTAAAAAGAACAGGTTTCTTAGTTCTAATGCTGGAGACAAATGATAGCTAAATTTAATTTATTATATAAGGTTATTTATTATTTAGAATTAAGGCGACATGAAGTCTTTACATGACACAACTCTTATTAAATGATCAGGAACATAAATTGAGGCGGTAGTAATAGTAACGATATAAAAATTTTAGTAATACTTATATTATGTGATTTTGTTATCAAAAATTCATGTTGTCACAAACACAAGCCGCAGTAACTTCGAGCTTATATTCGCCGCAAATTCAACAGAGTTTCCAATCAATCATATTGTTTATCTTGGGCATTGACAGCAGGGGTTGGTACGTGACATTCGCTCGTCTTGAAATATTTGAGACGTGTTGTATTTGATATAATTAAGTTATACCCTATGTTTCTACGATACATGGTGTATGTGTTTACTCACATCTTGCTCGACCGGGATTGTGCGAGATCCGTAAACACATAACACTGAGAGCTACGTGGAAAGTGCAAACAGGGGGAATAATATTTGTCAAACGTAATATCATTGTGATATATTATGCATTACTTATGATGTTTTTTACCCAAAAAAAGAGGTTTGGAACCCGTTCGTATGTACTTTCACTTTTTACGGGATTCAACTACTGCTATGACTTTCGTTCTTATTTCGGTTTTTGTTCATCGCAAATCACTTCCAACTCCTTGCTAGTGTTTATCATCGCATAATCTCTGCCTGGGTCTACTTTTTCGTCGATATGATGTAAACGGATTACAGAATAAACCAGCTGGATCGGTTTATTCAAAAAACATTTGTTAAATAAAGCACACAGTCAACCGCCATGAATTTACGCAATCAAATGGCAGATTTCGTACTTTTAAAAAGAACTAATGTGGGTTCTTTGCTATACTGCTTTTTGACAGTTTAGCACTGATGGTTATATGCTAGCTAGCGCCATGGGAACATATTGTTGTGTTGCCAACTCATGAACCCTCAGCTGTCTCTCGGTGAATGTGGCCTACCACAAGCCGTTACTCAACTGTGAGAAGCACGACACAAACTTAAATGAAGTTAAGAACTTAAAACAGCAGATGTTTTCGAAGATGAAAACTAACAGATAAACAAAGAATTACAAGTACCAACCCAAAATATAATAGCACAGCCCCATTTTATCAAATGGGATTCTTTGTTAGAATATACATGTTCAGTAGTGGACTGGTTTGGTATGATAGTAAAGTTTAAATAAAGTTATTACCAATATATATTTTTACTTCAAGTTTAAATATTACCATTATATATTTTCACTACTTTTTAAACAGTCGAAGATCAAATTACCTTAGCGTATAATGCGACTGGCACTGTGAGGTATAAAGGCACAAAAAATGATAGAACCACTCCTTATCATCCTATGGGTTCGTAAGAGGCTACTAAAGAAGTATCTCCAAAAGAAAGGGTGGCAGACCGGACAAGCCGCGATCGAAACACAACTAAATTCTCCTTTGAATGAGACCTGTTTCCAACAGTAGACTAATGTAGGCTGATGATAATACACATAAAGCACTTTGCATTTATTTTTGAAGTGCTAGCGCTCCGTTGCCGTTACCTACATGGAATTCGGTTACATCGAGTTTTTGATTGTACTGTCTGTGGCTATTGTGTGCGTGTATTTTGAGAAAACTTACAACCGCTATATCTATAACACACTGAGAAGTTATTGGTGCTATGTGTACCGTTTCAAGTAATAATGTCCTTTCCAAACTTCTCTGTACCTTACAGAGTCCCAAACTATTATCTCTGTAACAAAGTTTAACTCAATCGGTGAAGTAATTTGTTGCTAAAGTAAATCAACCTTCTACTCCTTTTTGCATCCTTTTAAGGGATAATAAAACTTTGATCTGTCCAGTGTTTTAAACTATCTTCATACCAAATTTCATCAAAATTGTTTAAGTTGTTGTTAAATTGTTAAATTCTCAAACTTCGATTCTACTTTTCATTCCCTTTAAGTGTGATTTCTGGAATAAAAATATGTAATATTTATATCCTTTACCGGATTTTAATACCAAATTTTAAAAAGTTCAGTGGATTAAGTGTGATTAAACAGAAAGAAATATTTTCGTATTTATAATATTATCAGGAATCTGGAAGTCCTATCTGGATTGTCATGACATGTTTGTAATGGATTTCCTAATTTAATCTATATAATAATGTGGGCGACAATTTCTCTAAACGCTCTCATTCCGAGGCATCTAAGAACATCGGGTTTGTCTAATTATATTTAAAATCTTCCGACGAAGCGTGAAGTCGGATTCCTTTTGTAGGCAATTCAATTAAATGTATATCTTCCACCGCGTCTTGGCTCGGCCTACGAATGAAATAACGAAAATGTCTAAAACAATCAAAATTACTCATTAAGGGTCTTATGGTTTGTTAGACACGTTACATCATTTTATCTACGTGATGAACACATTATTACATAGAATATTAAAACCAATTCGTACAATTTATACGAGTAATACACTTCTCATTAAATGATTTCAATGAACATCTAAATATAAAGTTGATTAAATTTTGATCTATGTTTTTATGCTAAAATGTCCCTTTTATTAGCGACCCGCCCCCGGCTTTGCAATGCTGAAAGTTAAAATGTCTTTATATAGAAAGTTCACAGGTTTTTTTCATGAGACAATAGTAAAGGGTCATATTGATCTATATAAATGTATGGAAATGTATTTAATGAACTTAATTGGATAAGGATTAATGCTGTTTGCTTTAAATCGCTTTGTTAATAAGCCATTATATCTCGTAAAAAGTACCTAAGGATAAAAATGGCTATTGTGGGTTATTTCCAATTCATCAGAAATAGACATATACTAAGTATTGCGGACCTTTTTGTAGAGCTATCTTGTAGGGTTCAGCCAGTAAGTTTTGCAATGTAAGTATGCGCAAAATGTTTTTAGGGTTCCGTACCCAAAGGGTAAAAACGGGACCCTATTACTAAGACTTCGCTGTCTGTCCGTCTGTCCGTCTGTCCGTCGCTCTGTCACCAGGCTGTATCTCAAGAGCCGCGATAGCTAGACAGTTGAAATTTTCACAAATTATGTATTTCTGTTACTGCAATACCAACAAATACTAAAACCAAAATAAAATAAATATTTAAGGGGGGGCTCCCATACAAAAAAAAACGGTTTTTTTTTTGGCGTTTTGGTACGGAACCCTTCGTGCGCGAGTCCGACTCGCACTTGGCCGGTTTTATTTTTATTTACGACATTGCATTAGAACCCTCTAAGATTATCACTGTTTATCTACCATATTGACATATTGCATGTAAAATGCTTTTCACGTTAAGCTGTTCTTACAATTTATTACAACTATACGCTAATGTCTGGCAGGTCTACGGCCCCAAAATATATTGAACTTATTTATATTACTTATAGGATTTTAAAATTCCTAGTTGAATTTTCACATTTCATACATAACAATTTTAGGTATAGTATTTACCTTTCCAACGATTCGATACGATTGCACGTATCATGGACGCGCACTGCACTTTTTTTTTTTCAAATATTCAATGAAAATTTAAAAATATAAGCGTTTTTAACATGGACTCGTATAACAATAAAAAGCAAGAGAGCAAAAACAAACATTTGTGAGGGAATAAAATTACTTTTCACGAATGTTAGACTTCGCGAAAATTGGAAGGTGTGAAGTGTCAAACAGCGTGACAGTATGGCTATGGGAGTGTCAGGATTTCAAATTGAATTCGGGGGTTGCAAGGTAAATGGAATTGAATCAAAATAATTTTGGCAAACAGGTGCGAGGAAAAATTCTTAAGCAAACATGTGAGTATTTTTCATTTATTTTGTGCAGAATCGGTTGACCTGTTATCAAAGCTATATCTCTAGAGTTAACTTGATATATATTTTTTATATAACTCCATGTTTTTCTGTACCTAGAATCATCATTATAAGCAGTCTTCTGCCGTTCACTTTTGAACGCAGGCCTCCCCTATGGAGCGCTACTCTACTAGGTAACGTAGATTCATCATACAGCCACCGCCAGAAGCTTTCATTAAATCATATATCTGACAAGTCGCTGGGCGTCCTTACACATCGCTTGACGTTCTAAGACTTGTCTGCTAAATCAGTGTTCGCTTCTGCGACAGACTTGCCCAGCAAAAACTTACCACAAAACGTCAAAATTTCGCAATTGGTATTGATCTCTATTTGTTGGACTTAAAGTTGAAAATCAATTCAATGACCTTTAACTTTTTGGGTAGGTTGACCTGCCGTTGTCTGTACCTCGTTAATTTGGTGGATGATTTGTCTCTATCTTTCACTCTACTATTTTCTGATTTTATACCTCAGAAAAATACCTAAACCCTTTCCATTGCTTGTTTAGATTATCGTGCTGGAAATGATGAAATCGTCTATTTGAACTTAGGGCTCTGCGGTGTCACACAGGTGTTGAGAATATTACGTTTTTTTTTCTGAGTAGTACTTAGACGTACTTACTACAAACAATTGTAAAATTAAAACAGGACTTAAATTATAATCTCGTTTGTCCTAAAACACTTGCGAATATGGTGGTTTTGCATAATCTCAACTGCAAAAGAGAAAGCGCAGTGCGGCAAATCCGTGAGGTTTTATTTGATACAGTATACTGTATTACTTGACAACATTTCCAGAAGTTTTCTCAAAGGAGCTTAAGGAAAATATGAAGTTAATATCTACATATTAATGTCAATAGTGTAAACTAAAATAAATAAATGTGGTATTGTTGAAAACTTTCAACAATCTAACTACTCTTATTAATCTTCCTTATTATACTTGAGAAAATTGTGGATGCTGTATTATGGATGCTTGTTACTAAATCACGTTAAAACGGCTACACGGATTTGAATAAAAAAAAATTACACGTATAGATAAATAATAATAATAAATAAATGTGGACAACATCACATACATTGTTCTGATTCCAATTTGAATAACTACTTAAAGCATTCGTATTTTGGAAACCAGAAACAACGAAGGTACCACAAACACCCAGACCCGAGAAAATGTAGAAAAACTCATTTTTTCTACATTGACCCGTCCGGGAATCGAACCCGGGACCTCGGAGCAGGCGACACCTTGAAAACCGGTGTGTACGCGTGTAGATAAACGTTGAAATAGCACTTAGCCTCGCGCCGACACTCATATTCAAGAAACCCTATTTTCAATTTTACACTAGCAATGTGATGGGTTAAAAACAGTTAATTAGGTAGGTACTACGTAAGCTTTTTTACTTATCGTGTTTGGATATATTTTATAATAAATTATGCGTAAAAACAAGACCTCATTTTGTTGACCGAAGGAACAAACTATTTGATTTTATGATGCTTTAACACAGATTTGTTATTATTTGAAGCCCTGGCTCCGCAACTAGGTACTTGAGACTTGCATACACTACTTCAAAGTTACGGCCCCTGAACTTTTTAAGTAGGCACCTACCGCACTTGAAGACATCAATTTCCTTCAAGTAGTTCCAAAGTTGTTGCTTAAAGCCGCTTCCCCGATAAACTGTTTAAACTAGCAGTTACCGTTGTACCTATGAAGAGCTTAAATGTCTCTCTACTTATTATGTATGGTAAGATGCAACCGTGTAGTACATCTAAAGCCATTGAAATAGACACATATTAGGTATTCACGATCATTTCGATATCTTTGTCTTAGTTGTGTAACAAACGTCAATCGCAAAAACTAATAAATGTTACTATAATTCGCGAATAAGACAGCGAGTATACAATTTCCAAGTTTGTCGCCAACATTATATATTTGATTTGAGAAATTGATAAGTTTGATTTGAGAAAATAGAGCTTCGAATGAATTATGAATTACCCGTTAATTCGACATTCTGTTCTAACAAAATGTGTTATGTTGTATGTACCTTAAATTCTCAAAAAAATCAAATGATTTTTGCGATGCAAATGTTAAATAAATGTTAAAGCTATCATTTCATTTAAAATGTTTCTGATCACTTTCTGTTTTAGGTTTTTGATATAATATAAATCTAATAATAGTAGATGTAACGAAAAATTACAATATTTGATTCTCCCAGAGATTTTTAAGCGGTGGGCATAATCCTTTGTGCGTTCATTATGAGGATACCTTCTGATCTTTCAAATAATAGAGTATAAATAACGGCTCGCTAAGGGCGTCTTTATCCGATACCTGTTACAAAGTTTGAAATAAAGCTGCCGCGTACTTTTAGATCGTATTTTATGAAGAGTATTAGAAAATTCTAGACAAAATTACCGAGGATCCTAATTAAAACGATTTTTATAATTAATTTCTTCATAATCACATTTTTTTTATTTTATTTCCTAGCCACCATTTTAAAGGGTTTTACTGAAACCATTTTAATGAGCCAATTTAAAGGCGGTAAAGTGATGATGGAACATAATTGTTAATTTAAAAACCAGTAGCAAACATCGGGGTAAAAATGTTCCGCGCTTGCCCGCGGCTCCCTGCCCATAGGTGCCCCAGCCGAGGGGGCCCTTATAATTTTCCAATTATATTTCCCGTTCAATTTTCCGAGGTGTCGCTCACGGCACTCGTCAAATGCAGCCATGTAGTTTTAATAGAACCCTCAACTTTGAGAAGTCAGGTGCACAGCAATTACCGACCTTTTGTCGGTTGGGTGATTACAATTTTATTAATCGTTTTTAACGGGTTTTAGGAAGAGTTTAATTGTTTATCTTGGCGTATAAAGTTGGGAAATTGTGTTTAAAATTAAAAAAAAACATAATATGTTTAAAAAAGACAAGGATCTGACGCAACAATTATATTGGCCTAGCTAAGAGTGTTAGAATCAATCCTATATGTGCAACAATCGTAAATTTTTATTCATGCTAATTTCATGTTGACTATTTCTTTTAGAAAGATTATGTTGTGTCATTAATTCTATTGATTTACATTACGTTACGCAAACAAAATTGGCTATTTAAATAAATTAACAATTAACAATTCCAGCACTCGTATTTTTCCAAGATTATATTTTACTTTTAGGAGATGTGAGTTGAAGCCTGTGGGCCGAGCAATTTCCTGGATGGCAATATAACTCATGTTAGAACCCTACATGACGATTTTTAAAAACGCTACTAAATAATCTGTTCTAGTCTGTCTGTGACCAAGGTTGGTGAAACCTGATCTAAACATTTGACAATTTTTTTTTTCAAGTAAATTAGAATTATGACCACCTATTCTTGTATTAAATTAAATAAAACACAAACTGTATCGTGTGGGACATCTTGTATCAGCATATTTGTTTAAAAGGGCATCATCATGTCATACAAACACAAGCATCTACGTTGCAATTGTGCGGATCTCCTTATTAATTCACATCACACACTTCTTATTTGTTTCGTATATACGGGTCTCGGGTCTTATATGCCCAGCCCCAAAATGCGCAAGCAGCATTGACAGCGAGAGGCAATCGCTCAGGCATGAATTGGCTCAGACAGAAGCTAGGGGACGTTGAATCAACTAATTTTAACCCGCAACAACTCATGCGACGGTGAGTTTGCTGAGCAAACAGAATAAACCCACTAAATGCAGCGGGAACCATAAATTAAACTTGAACTAAACTAAAAGGCGCTCTTACAATAATAATTTCGGTCGTCCAAGGCAGAAGTAGAAAAACAAAATTGCCGAATATTGAAACTGTTTTTATTCGTGTTGTGTGCTTGGATGTGTATCAAAAGGACTGAGTTAATAGTTTGTTATTACACCGTACGAACTTGCATTAAATGAAACACACAATTACTTCATACAATGCTTGGGCTTACATAGTTATATCTAATAACATTTAATTATTGATTTACAAAAATTTAAGAAAAACCTCTCTTTTCGCTCCTCTTCTAAAGTGGTTCATCAAACATAGCTAAGAGTTGCAGATTATTTTATTCAGAAAATAACACACTATTTAAAAACTCCATAGTATTCTTGTCTCTACACTTGACGGATCTTGGGTGTTGGGTCTGGTACACAAAAGCCCTGAGTATTACCCGTTCAATTTTATCCTCAAGCATTGTATTGGTCGTTGATTCAAGTAAATTTTCTGATATAAAATTTTGCGAAACTGTGTTTTATCTACATAGATCAAAATCAATTGCTGTTCGTCAGTCTCGCTAAAACTTGAGAACGGCTGGGCCGATTTAGCAGATTTTAGTTTTGAAATGTTTGTAGTAGTCCAGGGAAGGTTTAAACAGCGAGAATATATGGTAAAATTGCATGGATATAGTAAAAACGTCAATTTCATTTTCCCATATAAAATATTCTAAATCAAATATTAATCAGCCATTTTAACGAATATTGTTAAGATAGGTGACACGAAGTACACTGGGTCATCTAGTTTTTAATATACTGTGTTTGTTGCTATTTTGTGTTTATATTTCTTTGGAACAAAATTTAGATCCAAGTTACACTAAGGTATATCTTTCATTCATCAATTTTGCGATTTGTCTTGTGTAATAGCATAAAAATAATTTTAAATAAAGGCAGCATACTTTTTCGTCAAGACTGAAGTTTTTTCATCACTTTGAATTTCTACACTTATATCAAGAAGTCACGTAAGGTTGACTTCCATTTCAGAATGAAATATTTATGAAGATTGATAGATGAAATGACATTTTGTTTTTCTCAGGTCTGGGTGTTTGTAGTTTCTTCGGTGTTTCTGATTTGCAGACTAGTGCCTAAGACTCTAAGCAGTTATTTACTTTTGGGGTCAGAATAATGTACTAACCGTATGTGATGTTATCCACATTAAAAAAACACTAGTCTAGATAAAAAAGCATCAAGAAATATAATCTAATAGTATGTACTCCGTGACTATATTATTGCTAATGAACTGCTTCGATAGAAATTGTTCAAGGTGTTCTACTAAACACAATAGGACAATCATGAGATATAATAACAGTTATTTGGTGTCGTGTCATGTCAAGCCAGCACTGATTAGAAGAGAAAAACTAATTGGACGAAAGATTATTGCCTCAATGCGAGGAACAATATACTGTATTCAGGTATAGCAGAAAAAGGAAAATTTTACTATGAACCATTTTAATTATTACGGTGTTTATTGCTGCTTCACCGTCGGTCGGTCTCCGGATGAATTTGGACAAGACCAAAGTCATGTTCAACGACTTTATCACTCCGGAGCCGATCTTGATCAACGGTGAAGCGCTCGAAGTTGTCCAAGAATATGTCTACCTCGGGCAGATATTGCAGTTAGGTAGAGACAACTTTGAACGGGAAATCACAAGAAGAGTGCAGCTGGGTTGGGCAGCGTTTGGGAAGTTGCGTCATATCTTCTCGTCGTCACTACCGCAATGCCTGAAGAATAGGGTGTTCAATCAGTGCGTCCTACCCGTCATGACATACGGAGCCGAAACGTGGAACATGACGGTCAGGCTGGCCCACCGACTGCATGTCGCTTAGCGAGCTATGGAAAGATCTATGCTCGGTATTTCGCTGCGGGATAAAATCCGTAACGAGATTATCCGGCAGAGGACCAAAGTTATGGACATAATCCAAAAGTGTAGCAAGCTGAAGTGGCAGTGGGCTGGCCATATTTGTCGCAGAACCGATGAGCGTTGGAGTAGACGGGTTCTCGAATGGAGACCACGTCTCGGCAAACGTAGTGTAGGACGCCCCCCTGCCAGATGGACCGATGACCTAAAGAAGGTCGCTGGTAGTGCCTGGATGAGAAAAGCGGGGGATCGTGCACTGTGGCGTGCCCTTGGGGAGGCCTACGTCCAGCAGTGGACTGCAATAGGCTGATTGATTAATTGATTGATTGGTGTTTATTGGGGCAAAAACATTTATACCTTGATAGCTAAAAGAAAATTTTAGTCACAAAATTTCTAAATTAGCTTATTTCTTGACTATTGATACAGTTTCATACAATATTTTTAGTAACAAGTCGATCTTTGTTTGCTCGGTGTGAATAAAAGAAAAATTAAAAAAAACCGGCTGGTATTTATATGATTAAGCAAACCCAGTGTCAATTATTATCTATGCTGTAACTGGCAAGAGCTAAGCAATCGTAATAATTATAAAGCTTCACATTAAACCTAGCAAAAGGTAAGCATCAACAAAAGCTAGAATCAATGACACTTTAACTTGGTTTTAGTGTTTAACGCATATGATAAAGTTAGGCAGTGTGTGATGTCGCGAGAGATATGAAAGGAGTTCTGCCAGAATAAAGTCAAATGGCGACCGCCTAATAAGCCAATAATGGCCAAGCTTAGCGATTATAACGAAATCCTCTATTTGGATAGGCTTATGTCCGCAAGACACTATATGATCCGATAGTGGGCACTGATGTTTCAAGTAAAGATAACACAGCACCTTTACTCTCTTTACATTCATAGATCAAAATAAATAATTCATTATCATAATAACAATAACAATATTTGTAATATAATAATCCGTTAATGAATACATCAGTTGGCAACTTTATTAATATTAACAGAACAATTCAGATTATTTCAATAAAGTATAAACATTGTTGATTGTTGGGCATACAGTTAAATCGTAATACAATTATCTCAATTGCACAGCCAAATTAAAATACATCTTGTGTCCTTATACGTTGTTAATTCAGAATCCTGAATGCATAATTATTTCAATTTTTAATTGTTCAATAATCGGTTCACATTATTCCGTCGCAAGAATTAACTAGAATTAAATGATTCCAGTGTTGGATTGTTATTTAAGAGGAAACACTACGGGCGAGAGAATTGAGAAATAGGTATTTATAAAATCTATTGCTGTCGCGCAGTGCCAAACGCCTTCACCGCAGAGTGTGATAGAGACAACTGCTTCTTGGACCGAAAATACCTACTAAAAGCACACCAAATCAACGTTTCGTAGTCCCCCGATTATTTTTCCAAAACAAGACCGATTTAAATACTTTTTATTAAAAATTCGAGAAAGGCTTTGGCCGTGTTTGTGTGTTTTCCTTTTTTTCTTAAATTTATCCAAATTTGTTTCTGGATGTTTGAATACAGCGGAAAATCTGACGAATTTTTTAGATTTTTGGGGGCTCATATCTTTTTTATTAATTAATTTATGAAAAAACAGAAAACATAGAAACATGCCAATAGTGGCCATAGATTTTTATAATAAAAATTATTGCTCTACTGGCTTTATCCAGGGAGGAAACAGGGGACTACGTTTGTATGGAAAAACGGCCCTTGTGTTTCCTGTCAGACTGTTAGCACTACATGCACATGAATATTACATAAATAACTAGATAGATACACAGCAACAGAAAAATGTCCCACTGATTATTTGAGTACTCTTTAAACTTCGTTCAATTAGGCCATGAACTTAGATTCATTACGGCAGATAGATAAAAATGGCAGAAATTTCGAAGTTTTAGTTTTTTAAGAGATTGTGAGTCTAGGTCTTATTTTTATTCTATGACTTCACATGTTCACATTAACGAAGAGTAGGTAACAATAATTAAATAAAATGTGTATTACACGAAAAAGAGGAAATTCTCAATTCATTTATTTGTTTTGTATGTCCACGTACTTATACAAATTTATATTTTTTTAAAGTCACTTTTGGATGCGGAATCTGAATGCTAAAGAACTTTACACGCATTTTACATTTATGCAGTTTTCCCAAAGAGCATTTCAATACTTATATTTTTTTAATGTTCAACATTAATTTCTGAGATTAAAAAAAAAATTTAGAGTTTTTCAATATCTACCTTTGTTGCTCCGTCATTTCATGGCTTGTAGGGATTCACTTAAAAAAAAGGATTGTTCACGGAAACAGAGGAATGGGACTCATTAGTAGGCCCCCTTCGTAGCTTTCAATGAATTCTAATAAAGTTAATCGCCCCCTTTCTTAATTTATTTGTGAAAATCCTCGTACACAAACTCGCGGGGCACTTCGTTTATTGACTAAAAGTAGGTCAGAGTTTCTACAATTCCAATATCCTATTGTTTGCTTTTTCTTATAAATTATTTCCTCCTTCAAGATATTGGGGAAAAGGAAAACAGGAAGACAGGTAAAAATAAAAACGGGAATGAAGAAAAACAGAGTTTATTTAGGTTACTAAGTATAGTTTTTAAATAATAGATTTTAGCTCGTAACATTAAAAAAACCTGGATAATTTTCCGTGTATTCTGTTTCAATCTGCGGTCTAATTCTTTTTAATTCACTTTTGCACTTATTATTTTGTATAAAATATTTTGTTTTTGCAATAAATATAACTATGAACCTTTGTAGATTTAAAATGGAATCCTTATTTATTTATTACAAGTTGTAAGAACCGTTTCCGAAAAATACAAAATAAATAATAAAATTAGTATTACTCGTTAAAATGTATAAGATATTACATGATGGAACAGGCAGAGAACCGAGTTTGCCAATTAACAAACTGACATTTGCAGAAATGACATAGAAAACGTAGTTTTTCATTTCAGCCAAAGTGGAAACCCGTTGGGGTGGAAACTTCATGCTGCCCGACAAATGAAACTCCAAAACATGTCGCCTCGCAGCCAATATTTCAATAGTTTACTCACAGCGCAGGGCTGTCGATTGAAGGTAGTTTGCGATGCTCCATGGAAGCGTCACGTAGAGCTGTAACGAGGCGTGGACCCCTCGCGACATGTATTAGGGATCCTTAATTGGACATGCTTCATTGTGAAAGCACTGTCCGAATATTTGGATCGATGTGCTGAAAAGACGTATCGGCGACTAGGATTTCTTCGAAATTTTCTAAGAAAATTAAAGGATTTTATTATTATTATTATTATTTATTTCATCAAATCAGACAACGCAATATTAGACGAACATTTCATATTTACCACAAAGATGACGGCATGAGTCCAAGTACTAAGTTCAAAAGATATAGCCACATACTTACTATTTGGTATAGTCTAGACAGACAATGGGGATATCTGTCTGCAGTTTATCGATACCAAAAGAGGACATCCGTAATAAGTGAATATTTAGTTACAGTAATTAATAGATATTGATGTAACTGGCAAACTTACCAAAATGCTAATATTGCAAACGTTTGCACATGATTTGCATTGTGTAATCAATTTAAAGTTAAAACAATTACTAATCTAAATATTTGAATATATCAGAAAGCATTAAACTCTAAAATAATCAGATACGTCCCCACTAGTGACTATAAAGAACAATCCTTTCACATCACGAGCGGTAATCTCTCATAACGAATTACAACGCCCCACTCTCATCCAGACATGTCCCTGCGCTCCCCACGCCCCATATGTCCTTGTGACAGTCCTGACTCAGGTGGCTAGCTAATTTGTTACGAGAGATCACTTCACCCGTTAGATCATGTTTAAACTAACGCTTACTAAAGTTAAAGTCGCAAAGTTCCAAAGGTCTAAGCACTTGAACACAAATAGTTAGACTATTATAGTTGTTTGAAATTGTTACATTAATTATGTTGGGTATTGAAATTGTTTGTTAATAAATAATTGAGGTCTAACTTTACCACTCAAAGGTTAAGCGGTACTTGATCGCTTAACTGTATTTGTAATTTGGGCAAAAATAATACTATATAAGTGATCTACTCAATTGCAATTAAAACTTTACCATGAAATAAATAAGACTATGTATGATAACTGAAAATACATAACACAAAAAAATAGTGATGGGCCTCTGCATTTTAAAGTTTGTTTCGCTAATTCATTATCTTGAGACATCTGTTGACTGTCAGTGTTTTTATACGCCAGCTTCCGTTGGCTTCAAGGATGTTCACATGCGACCAACCTTTTGGGATTTGGTGACAAACTAGACACAGGTGGTTTGTTTTTTTACAATATCACAGCCCGCAGTCTGATCGGTGTCCCTTCTCGGAAATGACAGATTAAGTTGTAGGTCTGGTAAGCATTGTAGCCTGTACCATGTTTTTTTAAAGATTGTATTAGATATGAGAAAAATATTCTTCTTAAATACGCACAATATCTAGTAGACTTATCCAACTAAGCTTTAAAGGACATAATTGAAAAGTGTTGCTTTGATTTTAACATGGTAAGTAATCTTGCCTAATATTTTAAACAAATAGCGAATGACGAAGGCATAAAACATTAAAAAGTATTTATATCATGTCTTCATAAATCGATGTTAGTTGAGTAAAAGTAAGATACAAGGCATCTGTCCATATATTCAGCAGTGGAGGATTGCCTTTAAGTCATCATTATTTACTATCAATCACTTTTTTTGCTCGTTAGCCGTCTCTATTACTATAATTGTTTAGTTATCTTCCTGACTCTTTCTCCCACTAGCAATTAGTTGGTAATCTGTCATGCTTGGATGTTAATTAACATGTAAAAAATCATGTATCATTGCTTCCTTTAATAGATACAAAATAATCACTCTATATATGCGTCTCTTTTATTCATACCTAACTAGTAAGATCCCACATGTACCTACATATTATGTATTTATATGTACCTACTAATAATCAAGAATCAGTCAACTAAAAATATTTTTGTTATATTATAATTTTATTTATTAATAAACATAATAGTTAAATATCATAATAATCTAATTACGGATAGTACTATTTTCTATTGAATTTGATTACTATTTTAATTACTATTTTGATCCAAAATATTATTTCATTCTCATTCAATTTATTTTGACTTCCAGTACCTATTGTAGGTTCTGAAGATAATTCAACGCTCATACCTACTCTTTGATAAATGTAGGTGAAAATAATGTGAGAAACGAATTTCTTTTTTGTAATTTAGATTCATGAAAAGGTAGGTGATAAGTAGTTTTATCAATAACGTAAAAATAATTCAGCAAAACTAAGACCAAAACTGGACAGATTTTTAAAGCACGCTACATTTCAAAATCAACAGAAAGTCTCAAAAATTGTAATAGTTGTTTCAAAACATATGTCAAAATCTATACTAATATTATAAAGCTGAAGAGTTTGTTTGTTTGTTTGTTTGAACGCGCTAATCTCCGGAAGTACTGGTTCGAAAAAAAAATTATTTTTGTGTGTGAATAGTCCATTAATCGAGGAATGCTTTAGGCTATATATCATCACGCTGCGACCAATAGGAGCGAAGCATTAGTGAAAAATGTTGCAAAAATAGAAATTGACGCGTACGAAGTCGCGGGCAACAGCTAGTGTTTTATAAAAACACACTTACACAATGCCTTTTTTAAAATTAGCCGCCTATCTGAAAGCTTGTCTCAGATTGATTCAAAATTGGAAATATTAATGTACCATGTATGTTCCATGTCAGTATTTTTCTTTACAGAGATATAACTACAATGTGTGTATTTTTTAAAATTACCTTACAATACCTACGTGTTTATCGTAAAGATGACGTTATCGCATAGTACCTATGCGTTATGCGTAGGTATAGTAAGTATAGGCTTTCAGACAAAAGCAATGGGCTGAGGATATGGCACACCATTTAGAATTATTTATGTAACTCGACACTAAGGTTCAACCCTTTATTTTCATTGCCAAAAACTCTTCGAAACCTAATCTAGCCGGTATTTGTTCTTCGGCTACCTCAAACGTACCTTCGTATCGTTTGTTTAGGGATCTTGCGTAAATCGAATCTACGCGTGCGAAGCAGCATCACGTATGAATCATCGATTAGTACAGGGTTACATTAACTACTGGCTCCAGTGGTCGGTATACCTAATGTTAAGTGTCAGTACTAGGTGAACAATCACTAGAAGAACTGGGACCTCTGCGTCATCGGAATGGTCTCCTACCTATTCAAATCCACGAAGCATATTGTTTAATATTGCTTTTGTTCTGGTGCTCAAGATTTTAAATAAAAAGACTTTGTTGAAAGTATAAAACTTTGCAATTTTCACATTCAATGGCAGATTCTTATCATCAAATTTGAATGAGAAATTATTGTTGAAATTTGAATGTAAATCTTTCTGGTTCTATTCGAGTAATAGGTATATAATATTATTAATGTTTTCGATAATAAACCAAAAAAATTCATCATTTTATAATTTATTTTAAAAAGTTTAATATTTAGCTTTAAAAAATTGTTTAGAACCCTTTAATTTGGTTTTTGTATAGCTTTAAGTCTTACGTATACCGAACAAGCGCGTGTGAGGCAAAGGCACGTACTAAACATCGATAACAGCTAGTAGCCGCCATGATGGATGGATTACCTGCAACAAAAAATATTAAATGAGTGCGACAGACAAAAATAGCAAAAACAAATTTGCGGTTCAGGTAAATAAAATTAAATATTGTACGACTAGAGGGTTGTTGGTTCCTGTCATCTTAACTTAAAGGAAAAATCTGACTTGTTGGCTAACCGCTTATGTTCATTGGATTGATCATGCCACGATTGGTGGTATATAAAATATAGAGCTTTTAATATATTTTTTATTTCAGACCATGGTCCATATTGGTGTTAGTGACAATTTTACTTAAATAGCTAATGTTAGTAAATATGAAAAAAAAGAGAGAAAAAAGAGAAACGAACATATCAATTAGGTGGTCGATGATAGCACATCAAGAGCAGCCTACATACCTTTGATGGCATGCAGACTAAAGAAGAAAGACAGACAAATAAAAAATGTTTGAAATGCTATTTTGTGAGTTATTCCCATCTGATCCCCTGCATCTGATCCACCATCAATTTAAATTCCCAACCGATTCCCTAACCTTTTTAAGGTGCCAACGGATCCCCCAATTGTATTTCTGTTAACCCTTTGACGTATTTTATTGTTGAATGTATACGACGACGTTACAAACCAAAAACGGGTTAGTAAGTATTAGGGGATCATATGGGAATAAAATATTAATAATTATTAGCTATTACAATCTGATAACCTACAGGGGGGATCAGATTCGGTTGCAGGGAATAATAATAATCGGATGGGAATAACTCTATTTTGTTTATATTGACAAGGATCTTAAAGAGGTAAAAAATCTTGAAGTCCGTATTGTTTACATAGCACGTAATTTTTTTCAAGTTTTTTAAAGATCAAATTGGATCAAACAAATTCATCCGTTACATTGTTTTTGTTTTTAAATATTCTAGTGTTGATCTAAATGTAGCATACATGTTCATTTATTTAAAACTTTATTTCACAGATGGAAATAAAAATAATATTGATGGAATTAATGCGGTATAATCTAATAGTCGATTGGGCTAAGCAGAAAAGTTTTGTAACCGGCGCGACAGGCAAAACTAATTTAAACTAAAGTTACAAAATAATAACAATAATAAGGGAAATATTATTATCGTTAATGGACTAAACAAAAAAAAAACATAGGGGCTACAAACTACATATAGTAACCTTCCCGACACCAAGACAAAATAAAACGAAGTTTAAATAGGTACTGATGTAAATTTAAATTTTGCAATATTTTTTAAGTCTCTTCTGTTTTTAAATAGTTGAGAAACGGCCGGTCCCAATAATCTATCTATCGCCAGTTTTGACATTTCGGAGATAGGAAACAGTTTTCTATCTCTGCTTTTGCCGTCAAGAGAAACAAAGACAGAAGTTGTTTTCTATCTCCGATATGGCAAAACTGAAAATAGATAGGTTGTTAGGACCGGCCGTAAGTTACTTTGGATATCTCATAATCAATATAATACGAGTTCAATATACGAGTAATAACGTTTTCAGGATGATGTTGCGGTTGCCCCGCTTCTGTAGCGCATCAGCGATGTTTGCTGATGCCCATACAGATGATTTTTACGCGATTAGGCGCAAACGCATCGCTTCACTGTTGCGCAGAGTACGGGGTAGCAGCAGCATCATCCTGAAAACTATTTCGGATAAGTTCGATTGTCCCATTCAGTTATATCTTGTCAGATTAGTGATTGGGGCAATAAAATAGATTTTTAGTTTTAGTTTTTTTATTTTTTATTATTTATTTTTTCGTTAATTTGTTTAATGTCAATAATTATAGCTTTAAATATTACTGTTTCTAACCTAAATTGGATCACTGTAGTCTGCATAAATAAATGCATTATTATTATTATTATAATCCAAAATTACACATTTTTATTCTTAAGCTGAATGAATGAAAGTAGCGAGATGAGTTATTCATACATCATAAAACCCGGCTATCCGACATCCTAATTCAATTGCAGCACTTTATTTGAAGCTGTGCCTAGCCCTGACCGATGTCTCACGTTAAGGCGGCCGGTGATTTAATATGTACATGTAAGACAGTACAGTCGGTTCCATTACTCACGGACCCTCGCGTTTGTTATCCTGACAAGCGAATTATTTGGCCATCATTTCGCATTCAGGGCACATGGTGTTTGCGGAGTTTTTTTAGGTCACTGTCGTCGCGTTGTCGACGTTGTAGACGCGGGTGGGATTTGGATATAATAGACGAGCAGCATGTTGTGTTATAAATTAGAGGGATTTACAAATTAACCGATTCCCTATCCCATAGATCATGTTTGATGCAAAACAATTGATTTTCAAATGTTTTACATTCCGGACAGTGAACCTGATAATTAAGCTTCTTCAGAATATAGTATTTGATAAATAAACTACCACAATTTCGTCCATAGCTGCTTGAAAAGTGACATAGTATTTATGTCTCCATAAACAATAATAACAATTTCCCTATGATAACAATTAGATTTCTTTGATGGCACAGAAATCTAATTGTTGTTATTATTTGTTTAAAAAGTGAAGACTTCTTTAATTGGTTTATTTAAATTTTCTGAACTTTTAGGTATTTATTATGTGCTCCAGACAGTCCAGACTTATAATAATATTTAAAGATTATCTGAAGGAAGCTTACATTGACCAAAATGAACGTAATAATACTGCAGAATAAGTACTTAGAAACAAATAGTCCAACCCTTTTCATTATGTTTTAAAGTATCTAATCAAAATTTACGATTTTATTAATAACATGAGAACGTATTGCTGCCAATATAAGGTTTGAATTCCAACGTATCGTTTTTCATTTGAAGAATCGAATCCCCCAACGGAAAGCAATTTATGCTGAAGTATGACATAAATATTAGCTCGATCTTTTAATAAGGAGTAAATCAATACTTAATAAGAGCAATGTAAACGATATTTTTACAATAGTAAAAGGTACATTTTCTTACTTTTAAGATTACTTTTAATGGTTTTCTAAAATGGCTTGGTTCTGGAAAAGGTGGAAGGGTAACAGTTTTGCTTCGGAATGCACCAAAGTTGTTTAATTACGTCAGTGGCCTACAGGCGACTTGAAAATCTCTGACATCAGAATCCTGGAAGGTGTCTTACGAAAAAAAGAAGAAGATGGCGCCAAAGGGTGCTGTAAATCTTGGAATAAAATGTTGTTCAGGATAGGTGCTTATTTGCTTTTGTAATAAGGGCGTTAAACACAATCTCTGAATGCAAGGCTACATTTGTGTTATATTAAGTCCATATTGGTTAGACGCCCGCTGACATCCAAAGGGATGATAAAATTGCTATATATTTATAGAAATTAAAAGAAAACCATTAAATCTCAGTAAGAAATTTTAAGTCAAAGAGTAGTGAACCTAAAACGGGTACATAGCACATATTAATTTAATAATCGCACGAAAAATTTAACATTAGAATCAATTAAAATTAAAAATAGTAGTACCTATAGGTTGTGAATTCGAGTTTCACTTAAGATAGTTCAAATTTTTCTATGTAGATAATTTATTTGATTAAACAGATAAGGGACAGCTTTTAAAACATCAAAAACAATCGACCAAAGCGATCTTCATGGCACGAAACGCAGTTTTTATCACAGGCCGGTTTTCCTATTTAATCACCAACAGAACCGTTTACCTCACCTGGTATAAAATGTGAAATGCCATTACAAGCCGAGTGCCTACATAAATGTTTTTCAACTCTTAAAAATTCATCTGTCAAGGATAAACCTCCTAAATTGTATAAGCTGGTCACCGCACTAAAGCGGTTGGATCCGGATTTGTCTGGTTTGCCAAAGCTGAAAAGGGGTAAAAAGCTCTATTAACAGAGTGGGCACGTTCCGCCAAATAAATTCTAATAAAGTTAATTAAGCTGTGGGACGGTATTATCTCTGTCAAATTTTACCACCCTAAATTAAAAAAAAAAGTTAGCCCCCCGGTTTTAAGCTGTCGACGATGTAAGATAAAGTTACATCCTACGTGACCCGGCTTTCGATTTTTAAGGGAAAATAGGAGCAAACCTGTTTTATCACATGGGTTATTGCTCTCTGCTTTCATGGCTATTAAAGTTTTCAGAGATAACATTGTCGTCATAAAATCTAAAAAATAATGTTGAAATTAATCTATGACCGAGAGATAAGTATGAACGAAGCAGCAAAAAAATAATCGCTGGTTTATAAAAACAGCGTCAAAATGCACACATATTACCTATATTATGTAGGTATAATATAACAAAGATTGTTTTGACCAGTGCTTTCGACAGTAGAATAGGCTTTGACCTTTTTTAAACTTCATTGGGTCCCGTAATTAGAAACTTATCTGGGTTGATTAAACCACATTAAAAGGGTGAGTTTGTTATTCAATACAGCACTTATAAGACTTTCTACCACAACAAAAACCCATGCGTGATCCATTTTATTGTTTTCTTAGTTAAATATCATACCACACACACCCATGTGCTTATTTATTCTTGTATTTAGAAGTGTTTTTTTAATAATAAGATATTTGTACTAAAATATGAAAAAAGGGGTTTGAAAAGGCAACCCAGGACGGGACGGCCACATGATTCAAATGAAATTAAAAAGGGTGACCAATTATATCCCTCTTAAGTACAAATACTAAAGTAAGACATCAATTGAAACCCTAATTTAATCATAATAAGGTTTATTATACAAAAGCCACAAAAATTATATATTGAAAATACGTTTATAACGTTACGTAGGTACTTATGCGAAAATTTGGGGTCATATTTAACTTACTAGGCAAGGGCTTCTTATTATAAACTTATTAATTGAATATCCACTAAATATTAGGCGGCGTAAGATTTTCGAACAAAAAAGCGATTTTAATCATACCTACACATAAGGCATTTATACTATATGCGTCTTTTCATGAATGAGGATACCATTAAATATTTCGGTCATCAGAATGCAATGGCTAGCTAAAGTATTCAATTGGGCAGGCAGCCCTAAAAATGTGTTACCATCCTTCTAATTTTCCCGGCATTTAATCTAGCGACCAGCCGTGAATCCAGTGTAGGGTTTCCATCTTAGAGATTTTTTAATCTGAGACATTATTTAATGTATTTTTAAATAAAAACCGATACAATTGCGATCTTAACATGTAGGTACTTAGAAACATGTTAGACGATCGTATTACGAGGTCTCATATATTCTAATTGTTTTCTATACAATAATCTTTCAAGGATAGTCATATGTCAGAGTTTTCTAAGGCTCTATTGCAGGCCTCTGACGTGAGTCGTTTTTACGACATCCATCTTTGCCACAGAATCTACTAGAGTCGCCACACAAGCGTTCACCTAGCACAGGGCGAGGATTAACCTAAACCTCGCAAAAAAATTTGTTCAATAAATTTACTGCTCTGAATGGTAAAAAAATATATTGTTAATTCGGAAACATTTATCGATTTTTCTCTATAGTTCTAATCTTTGCATGTGAATGAAATATAATATGAAGATAATGTTATATATCAGTCACAAACAAAGCATGCGCATAAGCTGTCACAAAGAACATCGGTCAAATTTCAAAGAAGCTGGACCTGACACTCATTATAGATGGGCACTTTTAATTTTGTATGTCTTTGTTAGAAAACATCATTGTTAATATGAAAGTAGCAAAATATTTCATCAAAAACTTCGTTAATTGGAAATATAAATATTTTTATCTTTTTAGGTTAGGATGACATTCAATAATTTTTACAACATAATACCTAAGGTTTTGAGTGAAATTATGGTTCTTAGACAACAAGTAGCAGATATCACAGTCCAATAAACAAAATGCGGGTCAAAAAAAATAAACACAGAACAAAATATTGCACAGTACGTATCAAAGCAAACCCAAAGATCGACTGCAAGACAAATCGGACACCGGTAAAGACATCTGTCATTTTAAAAACTGACGTTCCATTACTCGCTTTCAAATGTCATTTGAAACACAATAATATTATTCTCGAATTCAAATGATAAAATCGTAAGTAATATTTTTTAAGTGAAATTATATTGTGCTACTAATTATATAAGAACGCATAACAAACCTTCAAACACGGTCAGACACGTTCAAAAGCTACAATACTGTTATCCCAACCAAAAAAAATAAATTCGGAATATTATTTTATTTCTCAAAAACTACAAGTTCTTTCGATGTATAAATAATTCATAAAATATAATTAAAAATAACTTATTTTTTAAAATACAAGTCATTAATGCCCACGTTCAGGTACGATTTGGCCATCGTTCTTTACTACCTTATAAAAATAAAATTTATGTTATTTCTTACAGTGTAGACTTTGAAAAGTTAAGTTTGATAACTTTAATTTTAAAAAACCATGACCAAACCAAGCAAATATTTCTAGTAGTTAAAATTAAAAAGCAATTTTTTCAAAGCCTTATTAGGACTAAAATCAAAACGACAGATCCTAAAATTCCCTTCAGTATAGTGAACCTCCATCTAAGAGGAAGACAGTACAAAAGAACACATAGAGGGGTAACTTAATCCTCTATTAATGACGCACCTGCGTTCTAACGTTTTTGTGCGCGACTTTCCTCAGTAATGTCGCCGCTTACTAGGATAATGTGCCCAAAGTGGCGTTGGTTTTTTTACCCGGAAGATTTTTTGTATTCAATCAACTCATGTATTTGTATGTGTGAGAAATCATTGTTGCATGATATTTTAGCGTTATACTAAAAAAAAACAGTTTATACTTTTAATATTTTCTGATGCTTTGTAACTATTACAATACAAATTTTTGTTTTGGAACCTTTAGTTTTATTTGTTACTATTTGATTAAGTAAAGTTAATAACCAAAAATATTGTGATTCTCTCATTAACATGACAATCTTTCCTAAATCAGAAAGACCTATCCAGGTTATGTTGCTACCCTAGGCCTATCTCGTTCTGTAGATAGATTGAAAACGTTAGCAACAGCTTCTTCCCGATTATTAACGAATAACGACATATAGGTAATACCGAGTATTTACCGATGTCTTATTTTATAACAAAAAGAGCCTGATCGCAACAGAACGGATATCGTTTTCAGGCGAGGAGGAATTTGCTGGTGGCATTGACAGTTCGAAGTGACGTTTCCCGGGGTACTATTGGTAACAAAAATAACAATTTATTTTTGTTACGAGTACTTAATGCTTGTGGATAGTGGATTGCCAATTATTATACCTTGTTATCTTGGATTTTTGATAGTTTTCATTTGTTGGAATGTTCTGTAGTTTGATTATAGGCGTTATTAGGTATCTTATTTGTTAATTGGAGACCATGTAAGCAACAATATTATTACTACTGATAATAGATGCTTTGATGGAATACAAGAGACCAGCCAGATTGATTTCAAAGCCGATAGGATTATTAATATCTACATCCCCCATTACTGTTAAATGCAACGACCGCACTGCTACAGTTAATATCGACATATCAATTATGTAATGAATGTTTGCTTATTAGAATACGAATATTGATATAAATTAAAAACGGGTAATTTACAATATGTAATTTTAAAACATTAAAAAAAAAACTTTAAAAAAACATCGAATTTATATGTAATGTAAAAATATAAAAGAATGTTCTTCTTTTCTTAATAGCTCTAGGGAAATCTTGACTTTATTATACTATATCGGATATAAAACGTTTTTCAGTGACGTAAAATCAAAATAAACCCCTCGACTTTTTCATTTATCACTCTTTTTGAAAGCTTCAAATCGGAAAAATAAGTATAAGATCAATAATGTATATGCCATTTAATACTAGAAAAGAAAAGCATAACTATGCTAAAATAGCATTAAAAAATAAATGGTAAGTTTAAAGTAGATTACGTATAAGAACGATGATGTCTTTTAAATATTTTAAACAAACAATTTTTATAACATTTTTGCTAAGTTATTAGTATTATTGTTTAATTCTCTTAGTCAAGCTGGTCCTGTCTGTATAATATCCGTTCTGTGGCAATAGTGGTATTAAATATTGTTATATTATTAACCAATATCAATTGAATGACCTGACATTCAGTATTGGATGTTCAAACCGCATTGAATTGTCTCATCTTACAGTTCACTTAGACATTGATATTTACGACCTTTATATAATTTAAATCGTCATTATGTTTGCACTTATTTAGTACTAGCTGTTCCCCGCGATTTCGTACGCGTCAATTACTGTTTTTATGATCGCGATTATTTTTGTAACATTTTTCACTGATGCTTCGCTCCTATTGATCGCAGCGTGATGTTATATAGCTTAAAGCCTTCCTAGATACATGGACTATCCAACACAAAAATATGTTTTTATTTTGAACCAGTACTTTCAGAGATTAGCGGGTTCAAACAAACAAACAAACTCTTTAGCTTTATAATATTAAGTATAGATTTCAAAAATGGTTGTTTATGTAAAACATTATGGAATGCAGAGCAAGAAATGAGTTCTCAAATAAGCAATTACTCACAGAGTTTTTTAGCGCAGACGTAGAAGGAGACTCGATAAAGAAGAAGAATTTAAGTAAAATATTCTAAAACAAAAAAAACAAGGTAGTTTGAAATTGGGACGTGCAGAGACTGTTTATTTGTTACTAGCTGATGCCCGCGGCTTCGCACGCGTGGGTTTTGATCTGTTAGAAAGTATTCGTCACGACTCACCCCGCTCTCCTCCACTCTTTTCCTCCACTTCCTTTGCCTACGGTGCCGAAGGTGCCCATCTCGGGCGAGGTGGTGGTGGGCACTTAGTGGGAGCCGATACGTCGTTGCCGACTTACCGGGGCCCGTTGATACAATAGTTGGGTGAAAGGGGCCGATTTAAACTATTTAGGGATCCGGTGTTAGTTCTCCTAGCGAACCGTGGTCCAAGCGAGCTCGCACCACATCTGTTTGCATTTACATGAAATCTGAAGTACAATATCATTTGAAACTTTCAAAACTGTCAACGCTGTAGTACAACAAACCATTCAAAGCAGCTTGCAAGGCTTTATTCGAATTTGATCAACAATGGCGTAGAGCCCTGGAAGAAGTGGCCCTGTGTAAAAAAACACATTCTTAATTTCCAACCAAGTAGGTTACCATTTTTCTCGATCCATAAGCGTTAAAAAGGCGATTTTACAAAGACAATTTGCTTGCATACTACGTTCGGATAGAAGATCGGTGTAGTACTAGCATCGGTATAGAGCTCTGAAAAAGCCAGTCCTATGTCATTCTCCCTTCATGATCGATAAACGAAGTTTCAAGTACCTCAATATAATGATGTTAAACACAAATAATTAACCACAAAATTTTCAACCGTTTTTCACCCCCTCAAATATTTAATTATAAAAAAATCCTTATAAACAACATAACAAAATTTATACCAAAAAGTTGACGTAGTTTCACAAAACTTTCATGTGGGATGTGGGTTCGAGGCATGAATGGTAGAGGATGATCAGTAGGATAAAAAGTGTTCAGAAACTTGACAGGATAGAGAACTGATTCGACTGTACTGACCACTGTGTCTATAAATTTTTATATTTCTTCAGCTTCAAATGATGTCAGCAAAACATCATTAATTACTGCTGCTTGGTCATTAGTGGGTGCATGGTGGTAGCTATTCCTAAGTTAAACAACACGGAATTATGAAGTGAGGTGTTTTTTTTTCAACGTTTTATTTTCATGTTTTAAAAGTGTATTTTTTTAAATATGGAGGATATTAAATAAAAAGATAATTTGGATGCGTTAGAAAGGCAGTTTCACTAAACAAACTTTGCCAGGCCCCCAAAAGCGGTGCGTCCTAGAAAAAATAAATCGTTTCTAAATGGAAGTTTATCAAATTATCTTCTAAATGGAAGCTTGTCAAATGGTCTACCAGTCTAAAAAAAAAAGTAAAGTAACAGCCTATAATCATCCCACTGCAGGAAAAAGGCCTCCATCATTGAATTC
Source organism: Anania crocealis (assembly GCA_949315895.1). Lineage (NCBI taxonomy): Eukaryota > Metazoa > Arthropoda > Insecta > Lepidoptera > Crambidae > Anania > Anania crocealis. The sequence continues at coordinate 12,942,659 of OX438864.1, forward strand.
AAGTTACCACTGCAATGATGGGAAAAATGTCTACCAGTCTATATTGATTTAATCCACCAGTCAGCTGCTTAGTGTTGTTGCAACACACCTGTTACCTTTTCCTGCCTGAGATACCCAGTCTATGCCCAGTTTAGGAATTATTTTTGTACTGCTTAATATAGTTGATAATGTCATAAGGTACAACAGTGTAATTCTATACACTTTTTTCGATTTCCCAACATTTGTCTCTACCGTATAAACAAAAATCGGCCAAGTGCAAGTCGGACTCGCGCACGAAGGGTTCCGTACCATTGACTACGAAAACAACATTAGGTACCTGCATTAATTTAGTTAATGTAGTGCCTACCTGTTACCATTTATTGATATCAAGCAAAAATAAGCAAAAAATTGATTTTTTTGTGTGGGAACCTCCCTTAAATATTAATTTAATTATTGATTATTAAAGTTAGAAATATAACTGAGTGTTTTGTGAATATTTCAAGTGCCTACCTGTTGCCATTATTAATATCGTTTTTTTTTGTCCCTTCAATATTTGTTTTATTTTGTTTTTAGTATTTGTTGTTATTGCGGTAGCAAAAATACATAATTTGTGAAAGTTTCAACTGTCTTGCTATTGCGGCTCTTGAGATACAGCCTGGTGACAGGCAGACGGACAGACGGACAGACAGCGAAGTCTTAGTAATAGGGTTCCGTTTTTACCCATTGGGTACGGAACCCTAAAAATGATTAAGTTCTAAATAATACCATTCTTATGGTACGAGTAAGTACCGATATTTATTTTCTGAATATGTACCAATATACTTATAGATAAGACATCCAATAGGAATTTTCAAGTTTTGTCTTTTCGTTACATAGCCTCCATATTTCTTCGTCAACTTTGTCCTTCAGGGCATATGGAATACGTCGCAGCTAGATGAAAATTGGTGTCACATTTTCTTGAAGCACTAATTGAGCTTTGTAGTTTGATATTCAAACAAGAGTTCCGTCAAACACCATCGTTAAATCTTCTAGTAATCTGTCCAATTTTGAGTTGTTGATAATTTACTAACTGAATTTTATCCAACTCTTCAAATTCTAACTCACAAGGATCCCGTGGAGCACAAAAATATAAAATAATACGTTTTCTGATGTAATTCTGGGCTCAAAGATGTATGATTGACGTGTATTTCCTTGTATCGATATCATCACATCTGTTCAGTTTTAAGTACTTATCCAACCGTTTAATGATGTTTTTGAATGTTTTGTCCTTGTCTAATGGTACTGAGTTCAATTAGATGTCCTAAGATTTGTTTGTGACCGACCTTTGCTCCTCAGTACCTTCTGCATACATGGAATTGTTTCGTGCTATCGAATTCAAACTCTGCAGTTTTAGTTTAAGCTGTGTTGTAATACCCTGAAGATTATTTTTTTCTTCAATCTCAGTTTCCAACTGTGGGTCATCAGTAATATTATTTGTAGTCGTATCTCTTCCAAATTATTCTTGGTAAATTTGTTCATTTGTCACTTCACCAGCTGATCACTCACTAATTTTAATTCATAATCGGAAATTTCTCGTAGGTTTTCTATCTGGCTGCCGAATTTTGTAATGCAGCCTTTAATTAAAGTTCTACACGTTTTAATTCAGTTAATTCATCGAAATTACCTATTTATTTTCTGATTGAAACATTGAATGTCATAACAAACTAAGTACAGTCAGAGAGTACAAATATGTAAAGAGTATGGATATGACGCGGAACCGAACAAACTTTGCCCCCATTTTTTATTCCCTTAAAGATTAAATTTTCAAAAATCCTGAAAGACGTCATTCTTAATTTTTAATCAGGTAGCTGGATACCAATTTTCATCGACTTAGCTTCAAAACTGACGGAGTTTCATACAAACTTATGGGGCCCTTTTTACCCCCTTAGAGGCGGAATTTCCAAAATTCCTTTCTTAGTGCTCACCTACACTATAAAAGGAAGCACGGTGAAAATTTTCAGATTTTAAATCCCAGTAGTTTGGGCTGTGCGTTGATATGTCTGTCAGTCAGTCAGTCAGTCAGTCAGTCAGTCAGTCATTAAATCAGTTTTCATTTTTATATATTTAGATGAGAAATATAAATATTCGATGAAAATCTACGAGATTCAGTAAAATTCAAGTCGCACAGCACGCAAATATGAAAATATATTATTGTGGGCGTTGCGGTATTGCGCTGGCACCACATCAATTTATAACAGTGGTACAGAAACGAAATTTTAAATCGATTTGCATAACACTCAGCAGTATGAGGAACAAAGAAAATGTTGGTTAAACCTGTATGTGAATTTCAGACATATTATTTTTAATATTTGATATAGTAAAAGTATTAATATCATCGAAAAATATTGCACCTTTGTTGGGCACCCAACCGCTTCATGAAATTTTTGACAATACTTTCAAATCTAACCTAGTCAATTTATTGAGATAGTGAATGATGAAGAATCATCATCATCTATCTATTATGCTTATGCCAACATTCGTTAATAGACGATAGCAAAGCCAATTTATGAATATGTACATTAAAACTCTACATTATAACCTGGAAGCGTTATTTCATTGCGAATATTGTACACATAGTTTTCGGCAATAAAATCCCTAATTAACTAAGTACTTCACTGGTGTAGTTCGCCTAAAGCAAGTACTTTAACCGCGAAGTTTTAAAGCGGGGTATTACGTGAACCTGTCGTTGAAGCTTTAAGGCGACTGAGAACGGTGTGAACACGTACCGAATGTTTACCTATCTTTGGGATACGCTGGCGCATATGGCTCAAGAAGCAAACAGAAAGCGATCAATGCCAACTCGATTCGACATTAAAAGCACCTACGATTCAACTCAAGTATACTTATACATAATTATTACCGAACCAGTGGACTTAGTGCGAATTTTACTTAATCAAACGCGTAAAAGTGATTTTTTATAGCACTTAACTATATTTGCAAAGTTATGAGTTAAGAGTGTGCTGCATCAGTGCCGAACCAATAAATACACGTTAACGCGTTGGATGAATTCGATCTAGTAAAACTCTTAATAAGCTACTGAGTATTTCTAAACCAGCGAAGCTAAAAACAAAGAAAATTCAAACAGAAAAAAGCTTGAAATATAAGTAACACTTTTAAAGTGTTAAGGATTTTTAAAAATCTTTTTATGTGATCAAGTAACCATTTTCTAAATTACAACATAAGAACTTAGAAAATGCTAACACTATTAAATAGATCTATTTCATAATAAACACTTGTGTTAGACAAACAGTACTACTAACGCTAAAAAAAAGTTTATAACCAATACTTGAGGCACACATCAAGATGCGGCGCGGCCGGCAGGGCTTAAGGACTCTTAGCGTTATTGTTATTTGACCTAGGAATGTTTTTCCGCAGCCACCTCTAGCGGGAATGTGGATTACTAGCAGTTTCAGCCAGTTTCATATTTACAGGGGACTTTAGAGCTATTTCTTGAGCGCTGCCTTCGTTTTGTTTTTCTTTTCTCTTTGTATTACGAACTAACTTCTCAATGCTAGAGCATTTTCCGGGAGTATTTAGCTGGTACGCGCTGGCACTGAATGCGCATGGGAAAAAGGTTGGTTGGTTGCAAAAAGGTTGCAATTACCTATGTAGTTGGTTTGTTGCATACACTGGAGCATGAATTAGCTACCTGGGGTCTATGAACCTAACACCTGATACTTAATCCTCGTTTTATCATCGTCTGGATCATCGTAATCAGCCAATATTAAATTTAGTCCACTGCTGGACAAGGGCCTCTCCAACAACAGAGGATTACGCCCTAATCGCCACGCTTGGCAGGCGGGTTGGCGAGCGCTGCTGCCTGTCTTCATCTGGCAGTTCTCCTTTAATTGCCTCTTACACCCATAGAAGAGAGTAGTACTATTATTTTAATGAGCTGTCCGTCACTAAATGATACAGATAAAGGTAGTTTGACCTAATAAACATAAAACTGTTTAAATTAGTATCTACGTAAAGGTAGGACTTTCCTACCTTTATTAGACAATAAAATGTAGTTTACACAATATTATTATTATTTAACTCATGCGTGTAATTTACACTATGTTATTTTAACAAACATTTTAGCGCAGCCGTATTGTGTCGGCACATAAATTGACTAACACAACCTCTTCTCTTCCTATGGATGTTGTAAAAAGCTATTAAAGAAATACCGCAAGAAGAAAACAGGCAGCATCTTTCCATTTAATCAAATTGTAATATTGCAATAAAATTTAAATAAATTGACCTTTCTTTATTAACTGCGTGAAAATGAGTTTGCCCACAAAAACAAGCTTTCGTAGACGCGTACCTAATTACTATTCACGCACTAGATGTGAAATAAAAACAAACTGGGAAAACAATGGCGGCTTTGTAAAACGTTTGCACGAGACCGTTAAATGGCGCAGTGTAAATGAGGACTAAGTAGGCACTAGACTGTAATAGAGTTTTAAGTCTCTATGGCAATAAAGGGTGAATTCGAAACAATAGACAAATTTTAAGGGTGTTTTTTATTACTAACTAGCTTGAAACTAACTTGAAAGTTTACCAATGAAGATAATGCAAACAAATGGTGTGTTTATGTTTACCATTTCACACTTTTCATGATCGATCAGAAGTTTCGCGCGTACATACATTTCGGTGACTCATTTTTATTTAGATATACGAGTGTCGTGTGATGCCGGTACATAAAAAAAAATTGAACAGGCGAACTAGAACATCCTCGTTTTTTAATCGGTTATAAAGAGTGGCACCGTTTCTTCCCTTCCTATGAGTGTAGTAAGAGAATACTAAAGTAGCACTGCCAGAAGGTCAGCAGCTCCAATATTGACAAAACTGCGACCGCCAAACCGCATGCCAAGAATGGCAATTATGGCAAAATACCCAATTCGGAGTGGTGCCTAAAAAATTATAATATATAGGACGATATTGATGATTGAGTACATTACTGTCAGTCTCTGTTAATAAACACAATATTTTATATACGTAAAACGTATTTCAGTTTCGTCTGTGATACAAAAAGAACAATACATTTAAATTTAAGAATTCACCCTGTATACGGTCCGTTTATTGCAGTTTCAAACAGAAATGATAATTAAGAATGTGCAGTAGATATGTTTGGTTGACCTAACTCGAATAGTTTTAGATATAGCACGGACTATACGGTCATATTCATTATTCGCCGTACACATTAGTGCTATGTCAAACTTTCAGTGCCATATCCATTTGTCTATTATCCTTAGAAATAAATCTTGGAAAAAAAACTTGGTCATAGTACCATAAGGCTTATGATTCTAACCGTACCAAGGTAGAATTTTTTTACTATGATGCTGAAGTGCCGTATAGTGCCGGCACATAAAACATGTCCATGTCCATGGGTGTTGTAAGAGGCAACTAAAGGAGAACTTAGGTACCTACTGGTAGAAAATAACGAGCAGCATCTTCTATTGACCATTAGCCAAACTGCGGTAGCCATCCCGTCTGCCAACCGTAGCGATTATGACACAATCCTACTTTAGGAAAGGTTCTTGTCCAGCAGTGGACTGATATATTATGCTAGTGATCACGATGACGACTGAAGACAAGCATGAACATTGATGTTACAGTAACAGGAAAGATTTAGAACTTATTCATGATATTTCTATGATTAACAAACACGACAATATTCATTGATTAGGATTAAATTAATAATAATGTAAAATTAAATAGTCTTACCCTTCTTCGGCTTTAATATTATAATATTTAAAATAATTAGCGGACCCTGCGAACTTCGTATCGCGTCAGAATAGTATTTGATTTTAACGTCTTAAATGTCATTGTTATCAACAATGGCGTGATTGGAAAAAATGTGATGCAATTAAAGGTGAAAGTTATATGGTTATAATGCTACGCATTATAGTATTTAAATTTCTGAAAAACAAAGTATATAATACAAATATACTTAATTGAAGCAAGAAGGTCAGCTGACACATTGTAAGGGGTCTTTTCAACGACTTTCTTTGAAGTAATAGGCACTATTATTGCATTTTTTTTTAGTCAAAAGTTACTTTATTTAGTTATTGATACAATACAAAAAGAATTACGCAATAATACTTAAGAGCTATAAACAAAATAAAAAGTGGGAAAATAATCGGCAATTTCATACTTTAACCCCTATTATATATAGTTTTGTTTGTGCCTACACATATTATATAATTTATAATTTATACATAGAAACAAATTCCTCACAGAGTAGTCTTCTTTTGTCTCCACTCTAATTTAGAATCTACAAAGATCTATTTAAGTCTGTGCTGTTTGTCCTAGATGCTCAAATAAGTGTCTGTTTTTAGAGCAGTCTGTCTGAAAGTGTTTCTTAGCCTATTACATATAGTGTTTATTAGCTTTAAAAATGGGCACTGCAAATAAAATTGTAAAATTATAACAATAATTTTAACTGAAGTGTTCATGAAGATAACTATAATTGAAATTCATGACACAATTCGGGTGAAAGCTAGTTTATGAAATAAAAAGTGTCTACTAAAGATCAGAGATTATAACATTCCTTTTAGTCGAATTTCAATTCTATGAATGCAATACTGCATTACTTAGTTACGTGGGCTATTTTCATTTCGAGGCTACTAATTTCCACATTTATTATTAACGGCCCAGTTCAATAGGGCAAACCGAACATTCCATTAATATTTGAAATCCAATTAATTCCACCATATTTCAGTGAGAAGAAAAATACCAGGATTATAGATTTCTAAATGCAATTGCATTTTTTGCATTCTACGAGCATAGCGTAAAGTAAAGGATGTTTTTCATTATTGACTAGAAGAATATGAGAGTAAAAAAACTATTTAAAAACTTTATAAGTGTAGAACCTCCGTAGCGTGTATGAGGACCTCCGTGACGAAGTGACAAACATACCGGTTAAAAAGGTGTCGCCTGCTCCAAGGTCTTAGGTTCGATTCCCGAATGTCATGGTCAATGTAGAAATAAAGATGTGTTTCTATATCTTATCACGTCTGGTGTTTGTGGTACCTTCGTTGTTTTTGATTTCCATACCACGAGTGCTTTAAATAGTTGCTCACTTTGGGATTAATGTGATGTTGTCATCACATTTATTTATTATTTTTTGTAAACTAAATAAGGAATGCATAAAGTTCTTTCAAGCATTTTACTTCTAGGGTTCCGTACCCAAAGGGAAAAAACGGGACCCTATTACTAAGACTTCGCTGTCTGTCCGTCTGTCCGTCTGTCCATCGCTCTGTCACCAGGCGGTATCTCAAGAGCTGCGATAGCTAGACTGTTGAAATTTTCACAAATTATGCACTTCTGTTCCCGCAATAACAACAAATACTAAAAACAAAATAAATTAAATATTTAAGTTGGGCTCCCATACAACAAACCCGTTTTTTTGGCCTTTTTGGTACGGAACCCTTCTTGCGCGAGTCCGACTCGCACTTGGCCAGTTATTTCATTTAGATTAGGAAATGGAGTAGGAACTTACATATTCTTTAATATAATTTTTTTTTGACAATTTGTCCAATTAATTTGTCATCATCATCAATGTCAACCTACATCAATCCACTGCTAGGAATAGGCATCTTCAAAAGGAGGATAATATCATAAGGAGGTCGCATATAGGAGATCGCAGTTTGGCCAATGTGAAGAGGAAATCAGAATGTTTTGACTTTATCTGAAACTATTACTTGCTCCTTTAATAGCCTTTAAAGACACCCACAAGACATAAAGGGATATCGATTTCTCATCATCTATTTTAAATAAGGGTCAAATGGCAAATAATATTTTCATAGCTAATTTATTGAAGTCAGTCATAATAAAGAACCGTTAATTTTAAAAAGTGTCATACCAAAGATCATCAAATCTTGAGGATTAGTGAGTAACAAGTTACTTACGAGTCATAAACCCGAGGCTGAGCCCCCGCGAATATGTCCGCTCGTCTAAGCAAATCTAATCCAGTTAAAACTTTTCCAATAAGCTTCCCCCAATGCATCTCCGTCATAACAATCGTAAAACGTACGAAATCTTCTGAAAGGCATGTCGCAGTAATTCGCGGTAATTGTGGGGGCTATGGGATGAGTAACTAATCGGGAATCCCTCATCGCTTTGGCAACTTTATTCAACCTTGTAGGCTAGCACACTGATCAAAGTGTAATCTGATATTTTAGTTCAATGTTCTTTTTTATTAACACTATTTGACAATATTTGAACTTCCGACGAGTACAGACGTGCTCACCGCGCAAAATAACAATTTCATGAATTGACAATATATACGAGTATTAATATAGTGACCTAGTTTAGTGTGTTAATCGATATAAAGCAAATATATTGTGTTGGTTTTAGTATGTGTATGATAATGCACTTAGAATAGTGAAATTAGAAAACAAAGTTAGTGAATATGTCTGCAGACAACAGCCCCTTTAATCGAAGCGCAATCACGCGCCGTAGTCCTCCTCCAACGACATCCGGAAATCAAGAACAAGACCAAAACGAGGGCTTAGAAGTTGTCTCAACAGCAAGCATCCAGAATTGGTTGAGTACCATCGAGCAATACCTAAATGAGGTTTGTAACATTGCTAACGAAGGCAAGCTAAACTCAGACCAAAAATTAAGGATCAGTAGCCTCTGCCGTAAAGTTGGCCATGGAACCGGTCAAATGGCTATCAGTTACCAGTCCCTAAAACAAAAAGCCCTGCAAAGCCATTCCGCACACCAAGCATTGAAGGAGGAGCAAAACATCATGGATTTCCTAAAAGACTTTAAGCAAACCATCCAAGAGTCGTGTAAACAACCAGCGCCGGCAAGTGAATCTTTTGCCGACATGGTCAAGAAGGGGTCCAACAATTTCATTCGTCCAAACCCAGGTGGCTCCATATCAATCTTCCCAAATGATAACAATAAAACTAGCGAGCAAACCAGAGACCTTGTCCAAAAAATCATTTGCCCAGAAGAAATAAAAATCAAAGTTCGAGGAGTCCGGAAAACAAGGAACGGAGGTGTTGTCATCAGTACTGAAACCAAGGACGACATAGAGAAGCTGAAAAGTTCTGTTCAGCTCACTAGCTCTGGCTTGACAGTCGATGAAACCCACAAGCGCAAACCTCGCATCATAATAATAGGAGTGCCCTCTTCAATGGCAGAAAGTGATGTCTTTAAATGTATTTTTGAACAAAACTTATCTGAAAAATTACCGTCGATGTCCCGAAATACGTTCATGACCTCAGTGAAACTGAGTCACAAATCAGGAAGGAAAGGGGCTGAAAATTGCAACTACGTCCTTGAAGTACCTGCAGGCCGTCCGTAAAGCACTTATCACACAAGACAGAATTTTTATTAACTGGACGTCTTGCCCAGTAAGAGACTTTACGTTAGTAACAAGATGTTACAAGTGCCAACAATACGGACATGCGGCCAAGACTTGCAAAGCCGCATTCTCTACGTGTGGGCACTGTGGTGAAGACGGTCACTTGGCTCAAGAATGCCCAAAAAAGGCTGATTCACCAAAATGCGCAACATGCTTACGATTTAAAAAGCCGAGCAACCACAAGACTGGAGACGCCGATTGCCCTGCCAAAAAAGCTGCCGAAAACAGGTACATTAACTCGGTAGATTATGAAGGCGCCTAAGAGCGCCCCCTTTATTTTATATACATTTAGAACTCTAAATACTTAATATATATGGATGTTAATATAATAAACGAGCTAGACGATTTTTCTGTATCTGAGTCAAGGATGTGTAAAGTTGAAAACTGCAAGCATTATCTTTCTGTATATCAAAACTCATTAACATTACTAACCCAAAACATTCGTAGCGTATATAAGAATATGGACTCATTTTACGCCTTTCTGCACAGGCTTGACTTTGTTTGTGACATATTAATATTAACAGAATGTTGGTTGCTCGATAGACATGACAATCTTCCCATAATCCCAGGATACAAATTATTCTTTACCAAATTAAATTACCTTCAAAACGACGGCGTGATGGTTTATGCTAAGGAATCATTAAACGTCACTGTAGAAGAACCAAGTGTAAAAGACTGCAATTGTCTTATTATTAAAATTGGAACTAGCACAGCAATTGTAGCATTGTATAGGTCACCTTCTACTAGGAACCTAGATTCTTTTCTTAGCTCTCTTAATCAAACTTTTCACGCGTTAGGCTCTGTTAAGAATATTATCCTCACAGGTGACATAAATATTAATATCAGACACGAACAACAAGATGCAGGTAAACAAAATTATCTTAATGTATGCGCATTCCATGGTCTTCTACCCGCTCACACTTTGCCTACACATCAAAGTGGCTCATGCCTCGATCACATGATGATAAAATCTAGCTTTCCGTGTCATGCACTTGTAACTAATTCATTAATAACTGACCATGACACAGTCCTACTAACACTTAATTTATCGCTACCTAGACAAAAAATTGTTTACACGAAGTCCAACTTAAATATGAATACACTCGAACGTGATTTACGCAATATTGACTTTAGCCCAGTTTACAAAACTGCTGACGCTAATAAGTCTCTATTGTATTTAATAAACAACGTACAAAAAGCAATTTCATGTAACACAACTGAGTTAACTGTAAATAAGAAATTTAAAAGCATAAAACCCTGGATCACTCCAGGCCTCATTCGGTGTATAAGGCACCGAGATAAACTACATCAGACAGCTAGGAAATATCCTGACAATTCTGTTCTACAGGTATCTTATAAGCGATACAGGAACTTCTGTAACAATCTTTTAAAGAAATTAAAACTTGATTACGATAAAAATAAATTACGTAAAGCGGGTACGAATAGCAAATTAATTTGGAAACATATTAAGGATATCACTTTTATGTCAAAACGTCAAGAGTCCAACTCAAGCAAATTACTAATAAATTCCTCGCCGCTTATGTCCACTAACAGAGTAAACAACTATTTTGCTAATGTGGGGAAAACCCTTGCGGAACGTATTTCGAACCAAACGCACAACCAGCCAAATATACCTTCTCGGAACTTAAATACTTTTGTTTTGCTAGATACTGACGAACGGGAAATATCACAGATAATTTTGGGAATGAAGGATGACTGTGCGGCAGGCTGGGATAACATAAGTAATAAGATACTTAAAAGCTTTGTCAATATTTTAGTACCGCCCCTAACGCATATATTTCAAACCTGCCTGTCAGAAGGTATTTTTCCTAAATGCCTGAAAAAGGCTGTGGTTATTCCCATCTTTAAATCAGGTAACAATGATCTAGTCTCCAACTATAGACCTATATCGTTACTTCCTTCGATATCTAAAATCCTTGAAAAAATTATCAATAGTAGACTAGTAAACTACTTGGAAAAAAATAGATATCTGTCACCAACGCAATTTGGGTTTAGAAGTAAGCTATCCACGTCAGATGCAGTCCACAGTCTCACAGAATTTGTCTCCCAGGAACTTGGAAAAGGGAACCATACTCTAGGAGTTTTCCTCGATTTAGCAAAGGCGTTCGATACGGTGTCTGTTTCTTTACTTTTAACTAAACTTGAGGCTTTGGGTGTGAGAGGAACACAGCTAAAACTTTTTGCAGACTACTTACGGGATCGGTGTCAATGTGTGAAAATAGGAAACACCACGAGTGATGACATTCAAACCTCAGGATACGGAATCCCTCAAGGAAGTATCCTTGGCCCTACGCTGTTTTTGGTGTACATTAATGACCTATGTAATCTGAAATTCAAAAATGGCAAAATAATATCATATGCTGATGACACGGCTCTAATTTTTACAGGCAAATCCAGCGAAGAATTATATGAGAATGCACAGATAGGTTTTAATTCAGTAAATAACTGGCTACACAGCAATTTATTAACATTAAATGCTGAAAAAACAAAATACATACATTTCTGCATGCGCAAACCTCACCTCAATGATACTAACTCTAAATTATATGCACACCTATGTCAAAATCCAACAATCAATGCTTGTAACTGTCCCACTATCCTCAAAACTGACACCTTGAAATATCTCGGAATCATAATTGACGAGAATCTTTCTTTCAGACCACATATTGAAAATTTAGTTAACCGAGTCCGTAAATTAATTTACGTATTCAAAAATCTTAGACCAATCTCGGACTCAAAATTGATAACTCAAGTATACCTAGCCCTATGTCAATCAATTATACAATACTGCATTACGTCATGGGGTGGAGCATTAAAGACTGTTTTGATCCCACTCGAAAGAGCCCAGCGAGCAATTTTAAAAGTTGCTAATAACCTTCCCTTTTTCTACCCTACACACCTTTTATATAAATCATGTAATCTACTAACTGTCCGCCAACTGTTTATAATGCACACAATACTAAAACAACACGCAATGCTTCCTTATAATGCAGATATAACTAATAAAAGACGGAAAGATATAGTTTGCACTAAGCAATTAACTTCGAAATATATTTTTACGAATAGGTTTTTTACAACTCTGGGCCCATTTTTATACAATAGACTGAATAAAGCACTTAATATCTATGATCTCAACTATTTTAACTGTAAAATAGCCCTAACTAAATATTTGCAAACCTTGTCCTATAATGATACAGAAGAACTACTTTTAGTACTTAAATAAAATAGATTGTTATGGTTAGTTACCTTATCTTACCTTAATTAAATTAGTATTATTTAAGTTAAATTTTATTGTTAATTTATGGCACATAAAATAAAATTCATAAGATCTTTTTCGCCTGAAGCACAGGTTCTACTTAGTTCAGGCAAAAGATACTATCTGCACTGTTTAACTTTAAGTAGGCTCATTATAATGTAATTTGATATCTTTGTATATTAAATAAACGATTTATTTATTTATTTATTATTATTATTTGGTCTACAATTATCCCAGTTCAACACTTTTTGAGGGCACTTTTTAAGGGCACCATCCTAGCTTGACTAAAATCTAAAATCTAAGAAATAAATTTACCTTAGGGGCATGAAAACACAGTTATTAGAAACACAATTTTTTAAACAAACGTCAAAAACATCGACATTTAAGCGGGAGCAGAGAAAATGCATCCGGATAGGTGGTCAATGATTGTCATGCTAGTAAATATAGTTAGACTATCGCCAAAGAGGCAGACCCGTGAAAAGATGATGTGACAATTTGATAAACGTTGCAAGAATATGGAAGACCTTAGCAATAAACACAGAGCAGTGCAATACTTTGTATAGACCTTGTTCAGCAGTGAGGTGAAATGTGTTAGTTAATAAAAAAATGCTACAGACTACAGATATTTCGGTAGGCACGGTAAGGTACTACACAAGTAGTCGTTTCCTTTTAACATTTGATTTACTCTTTGGAATTATTCTTAATAGGTATTCTTTAGCTGACGACTCGACTCAATCGTCCGTCTAGACGCACCATTTAACTAATGAGATAAATCTTCTACCATTGCAGGGGCGTTTTTCCCCGGCCTACCGAACAAGTAATCTTTCAATCTTTTAATGACTTGAGTTGGCAACAATCGCAAGTTCCTCGGTTTTGTAAAAATACTCGTCACGGGGAACTTGGGGTTGAGCGATCAAGTGTTGTTATCACATTTCGTAGGCATTTGGCGGGTTGTTGGATCAGTTCTACAAGTTTTTGTAAACTAAATTTAAACGTAAATACTGAATTATCATTTATTATAGATAACTATTTCCTCTTCATCATATAATTATTGTCAATTCATTTTATGATTTCCTACTCAATAAAGAATTTTAGTACCTAAGCTTTAAGTACCCAAATATAAAAACATCTGTTCATGATTCTGCATTCATGCACAAATTTAAGATTTCCGCAACATGTCGAATGGCATTACAAAATATTTTTTACAGAAAAAACCGTTTCACACTTGAAAATATTTTAAAAAATTGAAGTAAAATAACATCAAATGGATATCATCACTCAAATTACAGTATCCCCTAGACAATGAGAGCAGTCGAATGGAAGCGATCAAAATTGTAATCCATTTCACTGTAGGAACCCCAAGATAATACGAAGACATATTTCTCTTGAGACTAACTAACGGTTTGCTACAGTGTATTTTTTCTTAACGGAAATTATGTTCTACAAATATTGTGTCTTATAAAGACTATTGACAGTATTCTTAAGATTACGAGTTATGAAAAACCGATAATATAAGTATGTAAGTCTTGACTATTTTTATTATAATCATAACTTTTGTTTTGGTTATGGCTCAATCCTATAATTTTTCAAAATATTTTAATTCTTAAGGGATATATAGGTATGGTAATAACAAAAAAAGAATGCTTTCGACAAAAATTTGGCAGAAACCATATAAATATTATCCACAGTTGAGTAATAGATTGGAACCATACAAAGGAACAACGGCGATTGTCTTAATGCATTAACTCGAAATAAGTACGATATACCTAAATAAGCATTTCTCGGTTTTTTTTTGTAACAAAGCCTACTAAGTGAGCTCCAAGCACATTTAAAATACAAATCATAAATTTCAACTTCACGAATTCACGTGTCAATTTTGTGCTCAAATTACGTTTGTCAAGTAAAACTTTACGCATCATAGTCGCGGTTATATTTCATAAGAGAAAATAAATATTAGAATTCCATAAAACATGCTTTATTCTACCTGTTGGTGAAAAGTATTTAAAAGTAGAGCGCATGGCAATAAAATTTCATTTTATAAGTATTTGTTGCGCGTTTTTTTTTTATATTTGAATTATGTTTCTTCACTTTGATATTACACAAGGAATATAGTGAATTTTTGAATATTTTAATTACGTGTTAGACAAGTCTTGTTTCATACAAAACTAATACATTAAAAATACTGAATATATTAATCATCCCGAATCTAATTTCATTTTAAAGTAAAACTAAATTTAAACCCCTCTACAAAATAAAAATTGGACCATTATAAATGGCCAGCCTTTGGAAAATATTTTAAAGGAGTTCACAATTTTCACTGTATGTACTTTTAAATTTTCGCGAGCACAGGATACATTAATTTTGTTGAAGAATAATGGCGTTCCATTTTTCGTAGTTAATAGTAAAATTCTATCCCAATTTACAAGACACGCTTCCTTCCATATTCCGTTCATAGTGAGGCACTAAACTAGGCAGAATGGGAAATCTGACCTATGAACTGAGAGACAATGGAAGTGCATGTTCGAAGGCAATTAGACTATGAAAATAGATTTATTGGGGCTAATCTGAGGAGAACATCCTAAAATAATTGGAACCCATATACTGAGAATCTTATAGCAATCACACTTGGAAACAAAAGAGACCACAAAAATAATAATACCCGTAACATTTGAAGAAACTATAAAAACCACTCTAAATTGTAAATAAAAAAAGGGTACGTCCTACTTCGTTTTTTATTCGCATAGTTCATAAGCACCGACTTAACAAAAATCCATACACATCAGATGACTTAGCCGTTTTCATTTCATCAATTCTGTTAAGAACCTCTCAAGAGTTTTACAAAGAGCGGTATTATAGGCAATCACTCGTTCCGCCATTACAATTTGAGTGAGTGAGTGAGTCAGCCGGGGGACCCTTACGACATTACGCTTATTGCGACTGTTTGCTCTTAACAGGTCATTTGAATGATGTACAGAGGGAGAAGTTGTATTTTCATTCGAGAACGTAAAATGAAAAGTAGATACGTGGTCGCATATTTATATGATACTTTTAAATATATAGATATTTAAAAGTATCTTAATATATTAAATTTATTTAGGCAACTTTCGTTATGTTACATACCTGCCCTGAAGAGCCAATGTGCTTGAATTGTATGTTACTTTTTTTCTACATTGTGGACCAACATTAGTGGTAAATGAAAATATTTATATGTTTCTGTACAATGATAACAAAAGAAATTCAAAATTACCTATGTGACATACGTTGAATGCTATTGCAAAGTGCAATTTGAATTAGCACCCAAATATTCCAGAGAGGGCTCATTTGGTGAGGACAAAATAGAGCTAAGATAGGTATTTAAACAAGAGATATTTTCTTCGTTCTTCCAAAATTTAGTATCAGTAAGTATTTAGTGATACAGATAGGTACTCTTGACAGATTTTTTTTTTAAAAACACATCGTTAGTGAAAATTAATGCCTTTGTTACGGGAACGTGACGCGTAATAATTATAATGTTATATACCATCATTGTTCAATTACTCTCACACTTCCATTCTATTTACATTCCAAAGCTACACTTAAAGGTATAATTTATTACACTTTTTATCTCTTACAGTTGTACGGAACTTAAAACATTAGCATACAGTGGAAGTATATAAAATGTTTTGTCTGATGGTATAGTTGTTTGTATAAGTGCGTCACAAATCATAAATGCAGTCAGACCAGTGAAATTTATTACTGTATTCATAGCAATTTACAAACCTTTCACAGATTTCACTTTATCTTATATTTTACTAATTATATATCTAATACTTCCAGGTGCTTAGTTAGCGTAGTTTAAAAACCTAAAAATTACCTACTGGGTCATAATGTGAGCTACCTAGCTAATAGATAATTTTGTGCGCCTCACATGTCAAGCTTATTATATGTGATTCGATTTGGTACGTATCAATAGCAAAGTTATGATTTCTATCGAGAATGTCGAATTTACCCTAAAACGATGTGTATGTTTAATTAAATGAATCTATGGTGTAAAAACATTTTATAAAGCAGTTGGAGCTTCCGCTATGATGCCAAACATATTGTGTTATGACGTAGATATGAAGATTGGACGACATAGGAATATGATGAATAGTTATACAAATCTTGTGAAATCTTGACGATTTCAAATTGGAACAGTGAACAGATGGCATGCATATTGTACTGTTCATTCATACTAGTTTAAAATACATAAAGCAATCGAAATATATAGCTACATTGAAAATGGCAAATTCACTCCGAACGTTATAACTTTTAATACCTATATGGTGTAGTATATAAAAACTGAAAAACATTAAAAGCTCTAGGTTTCTCCAAAAATATTTTCATTAAAAAAGGCTGATACATCGCAAAGCTTCTGGTTCAATGTTTTTATTGATTGTACGGTCAGACAAAAAATGTACTATTTGTATTACCTATATGTAATATTTCACATCTAGTGGACCCTTCGAGCAACGCGGCCTTCCGTCCAGGCCGCGTTGCTCGAAGAGTGGACCGGATGGTCCACCAGGTGGACTGACAATCTATTGAAGGTCGTGGGAGGTCGGTGGATGCAGGTGTTTGTTGTGGAGAAACTTAGGTTAAAATCAAAATCAGTTTTATTTCTGCAAATAGGCCCCAGGAGGCACTTTTACACGTCCCAATATTTAAAACCTACCACTGTCACAAGTCTGGGCTAGTGCCGAGAAGAAGCAGCGTAATAAACTCGGTCACCATTGTCAGCCTCTTTTAAATAATTTTTTTCAAAAGGTTTAAGCAAGTACGAGCTGGGACAATTTAATGTCATACATTTCTATCATTTAAATAGCCCTTTTTTATTAAAATTACTTTGACATACGATTAAAGTTTATGTACAGAGAGTTCCCTGAGGAGTTGAATAACCTGTGGGGTATTGCTGAAATTAAATTACTACAGTAATTTGTTAAAAATACGAATACAATTACCATGAACAATTTTCCTACTTTTCGCAGTCCGAAGCCTGGAACGGCAAGTTTATCTTTATTTCTGATATTGAAATTGTATACGTTACTTTTCTTAACACATTGAGCGCCATGGGGGTCAACGGTGACCTCCTGATAATTCACATTAATAATTTCAACACAGGCACGTATCAAATCGACTCACAATTCATCAGCTTTAAAGTTTTTTAGAAGTATTAACTTTGAATTTGGGTAATACAAGAATATTCTCATAATTATAATATATGAATATCAATAAATAAGCATACACCTATAAAATAAATCTATGCATACACCAAATAATCATTACGTAAAAAACAACAAACAAAGTACACACCTACTAACTTAAGCTTGTAACCGCGGCTCGTCACATATTTTTCTGTAAGTAAGTACATTTAAATAAAGGGTTTTCTGATAGGCTATTAAAATTTCTGATATTACTACACATTATGAACTAAAGAACAGATTTATTAGTATTTTGATTCAGAGCTAAGTTCACTCTCGTAAACATAACTCAGACATATTGTATGTGTTTACGTTTGAGGTAAACAAACGTCTAATTAATGTGTAATAAACCGTGAAACTGTGTGTTTATTAGCGTCAATGTTGTGTTTATTATCAAGAGCCAACAATGTATTAATATAATTACAAGTATTTTGAAGCAACTTATGACACTTGTATGAAAAAATACTTATATAACTCTGATTTCTAATTATAACCATATTTATACTCCTGCAAAATATATATTAGTGTAACTCGATGTTTTGATATGGTAAAATATCATTTAACAGCAACATCAGCATGGGCTGATGATTAAAATTTGATTAGATAGACATTATGCCATAATCACCACGTTTGGCAGGTGGTCGGCGAGCGCATGTTAGGTAGGCAATGTTGGAGAGATGACGCTGTTTTATTCTGGTGTACTACCAGAATAAAACAGCGTCTAGTTGTCTTTAAGCCCATAGAAAGATAAGGGATTGTGCTCTCCTATTTCTGTGCAGATACCACCCGGCAAATTTGTTGAGATGAAAACTTTCTTAGTATAAGCAACAAAATATTTAAATTTCAAGACATTATTTCTTAGCTTTCGTGTAAAAGTGCCTTCGTGCCTATTTGCAGAATAAAACTGATTTTACTGATTCTGAGTTTAATTTTAGCTGATCTGATATTTTTCAAATTCATAGCTTCGGTGATATTCTCAAAATTCATAGGTAGGTACACGAAAAGAGAAATGAGAGAATGTAAACTAATTAGTTGATGGCATGAGAAATTCTTCAGATATTCCAAACAAAATATTGGGGTCTGACCCTAGCAGTCACTACTCACTCAATCCATTAAGGTTGGCTATATATTACCGAGGTTAATCGGTGACGGACAGCAGACATGTGACTAATCTTGGAGATGGGAAGTCATAGAACATAATTAGCAGTGGAATGCTTATTATGAGAACGTAAACTTACAAAGAAAGGAGAAGAGATTGCTTAAGGTCTCCTTATTTTTATGCAAGATATGCTGAATTTTATTTAGAGTTTAAATAGTTTGACTACAATAATCAAAATAATATAACACTTTACAACCATTTTTAATTTGTGCAATCGGGTATGAGCAATTGATAGCACAATACATTTAATTCAATAACATTTAATATAAATAAGTCAAAAACCGAATTATTTTTGTATTAATTTTCAACATCTAAATTCACCATATCCATAGTACTCGTATATCAATTATATCATGCTGCTGGTGTATTTTTTGTTATTTGACTCTTAAATAGTTTAGAAGTTTAATGTTTATTTCATTAACTGTGTATAAAACAAACATGTATATATAATCTATACCTGGGTAAGTAAGCATTCTAAGCTTGAACTTCTGAAACTATCGAGGATATTAAAGATAGTGTACGTGTTGACGTCCATTTAAGTGTAGGTACCTAATGAATAACACTGAATTTTTAAGACATCAACTTAATCTAAAAGGTATAAAAATAAGCCTTCAGTCAAACGCGTGAAAAAACAGCATTTCTTACATCCGAATTGATTACATTAATCAATCAAATACTTTTGTATTACGCGTAATTAGAACAACACCATTATTATTTTGATATCCAATGTTTCTTGGGATGACTTTAAGCAAAAAAGGTTGTTGACCCCGATGTGTTTATATTTTAGCAAAAACAAAATGTTATGCGAAGAACATCGCACATTCTGGCGCTTTGAGCTTAGTGTGAACGTAAACATGCGGGGTTTCTCTAAATAAGCGCGGCTTATTCTGGAATCGCAACGTGTTTTGCCGATACGCGCCGACTATACGTGGATTTGCACAATCTAAATAAATTCAAAAGTATTTTCTATTTTAGTACAGTAGTCTAGTTTTAATGTAAGCTGTTTATTTATTTTATATTGGTAAACCAAAACAATGGGGCTATTATTCAGCGGTTAGCTATGTTCATTAAATAAAATATAAAACTAATGCCTTACGATACTAAAAGCCCAAAAATATTTAAGTATCTTACTTTGAGTACTGAACAAAGAGGTTTGATTTAGATTTCTTTATGAATGTCAATCCAAGTGGTGGATGATGGCACATCACAGATGAATAGCTAACATTTTCTGTAAGATCTTTCCCCAGTACTTTATTGACATTATTTTATGGTAATGGAATGAAAGACTAATAACTGTGTTTGTACTGGTCTGGGTGTTTAATATGTATTATAAGTATGTATTTTAAAAAAAGTATATAAGTAAGTTTATCGGTTATCTAGTACCCATAGTAGAAGCTTAGAGTAGCTTAGTTTGGGACTAGATGGCTCTGTGACCTAGTGTGGCAAGTCTGAAAATGTCTGTTTGAAATTATTTATCAATAAAGTTAAAAGCGTATATATCTATCAAAAACCACGGACTTAATATAAAAAATTGGTAGAAATTTAAAAAAAGTTTATAACAGTAGGATAGTAGGTATCCAACTATAATTGTAAAAAAAAAATCAATGTTCAAATTCTTCTGGGATTGACTGTGTTAGTTTTTAACGTCCCGACAATTGAAACACACGTGACACACGTTAAAGCAACAAAAAATGGAAACTGTGCAAAAAGATAACACGCGGAGCTAATCCGAACTCACGAGCTGGAGTTTGCTGACAAGATATAGGATTTGCTAAAGTGAATGGATCCCGCAAACTCACAAATATCAAATATATAAATCAGCATTATATCAAACTGGTCAAAACAACAAAGAAGTATAGTACAATTCAACCCACTTTAATATCACTGGATGTACTTGTTGTAAAATTTAAAAATCGAAGATCAAGCGTAACAGATAGGGTAAGATCAATAAACTTTTTAGTTAGCCCTGCTTAGTACTAAAAGAACCAGTTTATTAATGCACATGGACATAAAGGGTTCAGAACTATTTGCTAAACTATTGAATGAATAGCAAGTCAATTTTCCAGGCGCCATTTTACCCTGTCTTCGACTTGTCGCATCCAGCTTTTGGTATCAGAACAGAGTATGTCCTGCAAATGTTTTATAGCAAACAAGTCAGATTCCAGACTCTCCAACATTTAGTAGGTATATACTCACACACACACAAATAACTCCTGTTATAAAAAAATCAAACGAATTCTCAGCATGTGTTCCGGCACTTTTATTTAGATTCTCAGTTCATTGGCATTGCGAATAAAAATTGTGAACGTCTAAACTAGGAATAGATTCATTATTGCTACTAATACATCTGATCAAGTCAGAAGAATCACTAATCATACCGGCTAATGAATTCGATATTGGCTGTTCTGTTAATCGTCTTCAGGCGGTATTCCTTTGGTCGCCTCTTTTATTTTTTGGTTTCTGCACCACGCGGCACATGGATCATCCATTGGATCATTATCGATTTATCAAGAGGGAATTACAAATTATGGTACCTACTAGATTTGAAAGTTTGTTTGAAAAACTGCGAAGAACCTACAATTCTAGAATTTTCAGTAAATTTCTACTATCGTGATCGTCGTTAATAGAGGTTTACTTCAAACTAGTTTAAAGGTTATTGGAAAATTCTAGTATTAATAAGAATAATAACAAAGCATCACAACAAAAAAAAAATATATAAGATTCTAAAATGGTGGTTGCTACTCAGTGTATTATTGTTGCAGTATAATAGATAAAGCCGTAATATATATCCCTAGGAATATAATAATATACCGTAACATAGTAAAACGAAAGTGATTCATTACTATCTTACTAGGAATATAATTATAATACGGTTCAAGTTTAATGATAAAATTATATTACTAGATTAAGTTTAGTGAAATAATTGTAGGAATGTAGTGCAAAAAACATTCAGGAGCAAAGAGACAAAGCTACCGAGAACTTAAAAAAAGCCGCTCACTAAATGAGAACACGCTCATCAAACAAATTTTCTGATATTTACGTTGGATCTTCAGTTCTGATAGGGATACCAAAGAAAAGTGAAACGAAAGTCATAAAGTTGGAACTTCAGTTGGTATCCTAAAAGATTGTTTTGAATGATTCTATATCAAATAAGGAGTTGTCGCAGAGATCAATATGCCAAAAATTATAGTCTTTTGGAGGCCAAGGTTATTTAAAATATACCTGTAAAAAAAACAGTGTTTTACTAAAAGCATGGCTGTAAAAAGCATGTGTGCTAAATTCAAGATGTCATGATTCCACGTCTTGTCAGAACAAAAATTAAACTATGGGAAAACCTAGATATAAAAATAATTAACAATAAAATGACTTTATAACAAGTAATACTAATGTAGTCTGTGTCACTACAAAACAATACTTTTATAGAATATTGTTTTGAAACTGTTGTTTAGTTTTAATCTACCAAGTTTTTTCATAATGAATTATTATTCATTATGGAAATTGTTTTATTAATGCCTAAATACAAAATACGATCGTTTTTCTAATATCTTTTATTATTATAATTTATTTTGTATAAAAGTACTGTAAGCAATGATATTTAAAAGTAATAGATATGTTACATGCGCTCTCAATATGCGTCCCTAAAACGTCACAATTGTGCGTCTTTTCAAATCCATGAAAGAGAAAGTAATAGTTCTTTTTACGAGTATGACAAAGACAAAATTAGAATTACGCATGTGTGCAGTCATAGATTTAATATACTGCTGTTAGATTGGCAATGAAAAGAGACAGAATATAATGCAGCTATATGATAGAACGAGATAGATCACAAGGCCGTTCACGTACACGCTAAGAACCCGTAGTATTTTTCTGAGTTCTGACGTCTGTCACGCGCAACACAATATTCCCTTTAGTTTTACTAGTTTCATTTTTATTATTGTAAAAAAGTGTCGAGTTGATGTATTTTCATTATGGTTACATGTTCAGAACCTGGAAGTAACTCATCTAAAAAAGGGAACCAACATAATTGTACATTTCACACGTCAACACACAATCGCGATTATCAGCAGCAAAATGCAATGTTTCAGAGCTTTGACTAAAGTTTTGTATACTAATTGATAGGGCATTTCATCTGAACAAGGATTTAAATTCATATGAATTCAATTAAAAATAATATCAAATACGTGAATTTCGACAATTACTAACGTCACTTTTGTATTTTAGTGATTGACGTTGTCGATGATATCTTATCGACATTTCATTAGCTGACATATTTCACATTGTAAACTGCATACAGCCTAAATTGTTGAAATACGTTAGAAATGGTTGAAATTGCCTAATAGAAAAGAATGTTCGCCCAATAAATATTCGAGCATTTGCAGTTTACATTTGAACCCTAAGTGTTTTTAACACAGAGGCGTTCAGCCTGTAAAATTACGCTCTGGATCATTCTCCATATTGTTAAAGCCCCCATCAATCCCCATTACTTAAACATTAAATATATGTATATTAAGTGTACGTTTGTAATGTGTAATTGAAAAATAAATATCAGTTTTATTTCAACTTTGGCGATCGCGATCACAAAATGAGGCAAAATTGTTAAATACTGGCAAGTAAAGCCTACGATATTTTTTACAATAAATTGATTTTGTTCGGGGATAAGTAATTATAAAATAAAAAACATACCTAGGTATTTACTTGCAGTTTTTTGGCGTTCTTTTAATAATACTAAAAAATAAGTCACCTGCGTCAACGTACACTGTGTCGATGGAATCAATATCGAAAGCAAGCAGACAATGCAGTACCTGCACTATTTATCTCACGCACATGCTCACTTAATGCACACTAGCGTAACCTAGTTTTGGTCTCGTTTTCAGGATTCAATTGCCAATCTATCATCTATATTAAATCTATGTGTGCAGTTGTTCGCAAGCGGCACATATATTTCGATAGTTTTGTAAAGGCATAACCTATCTATACTTTTTAAATATCATTGACTGTAAGTGATTGCAGGTTACATAAAGTTAATTTTGTAATAAAAATAAAAACGAATATTGTTTTAATTTATTCTATGGTAGATAATTTAGTCAGATAAAAATATGACTAGATTAGTACCGTAAGATAGTGACCGTAAGTATTTCACTAAACTCAATCTAGTAATATAATTATATCAATAAACTTGAACCGTATTATAATTATATTCCTAGTAAGATAGTAATGAATCGCTTTCGTATAAATAGTTATACGATAGTAGATAGGTAGATACTGTACCTTATATAAGATAATTATATAAGGTACAGTATATAATTATATACCTAGGGATATAACTATATTACGGCTTTATCTATCATACTGCGACATTATCATTGACAAAGGTAGCCATGGCGCTGGTCTTCTGTCAAAACAATTGAAGTTAGATGAGGTACTATGCCTGTACTTAGCGTGCTTATGAGTTTATAATAGTCAATAACATACTCGTTTAGGTCAATTCAGGAAAGGATATTTTCCTAATTGCCTTGGGCTTAGAATGGTTGTAGGTTATAGTCGTGTTTTGGAAAACGTCATGCCGTTAATACCGGCTTAAAACAAGACACGTTAGTCGCCTGTTATATGCATCTTGGAAAACCCTCAGACCTAGTCAGCTTTCAGGGTTCCTTTAAGAATAATGATAAGCTAAGAAGAAGAAATAAATGACACATTTATTTGAATTAATCTAGGCTCAACAAATTCAGACAAATTCTATGACTAAAAGATAACGGGTCAGCATAGAAAATTAAGTACAGTTACAAGCATTCATTACTCTGGAACCAATTCTCGTGCTGACACAAACATTTTACATTTTCTTGATTCGAATTGGACCTATTGTATATCTAAAAAATAATAAAAGTAAAAGTAATCTAGAACGTATCCAATGCGCAAGAGAGGCAACAAAAAGACCCAAACCCCCATTCTCGACAAAATCTTAATGGCTAATCTAAATTCCGATCGAGCAATGCTTAGCAAAATTGTTTCAACTTAGTACTTTTTTATTTTCTTTTAACAGGCTAGAAAATGTTTGTATTTTTAATTGTGTATTTAGTTCAAAATAGAATGGGTTATAAAATGATGCTTATCTGCATGTTATGTGCATCAATCAATATGTTTATTCATTGATAATCGACTGGGGAAATTTAAAAATTAATAGACTGCACTAATTATGTCTAATTATAGTTCACCTGAACAAGTTTCGAGTTGATGTAACTGTTTTATTATAGTCGATTTTAACTTATGACAGTTAGATTTAGCTCACATTTTCAAAATTATTATTAGGAGCAAAAAAATATTAGAACGGAAGGTTTCCGCTTTCAACAGATTGCTTTCCGCCTACCATAGGCATCTGTTGAAAAATAAGGACACCGTAACGGGAATAAAATTTGCATTATTTTGAAATTATATAAACATTAAACAATTCACTATCGAGAGCTACTGTTTATGTTAAAATAGTAATAATATTAGTTTAGCTTGTTTCAATTTTTCTACAAAGCATAAACACAGATTTTTACGTTTAAAATGAACCGCACTCGGGTCAGGATTAAATTACAATATACATAAAAATATCAATGGTATTGTTCAAACTCCATTGTCAGCGAGTCTCAACAACTTTAAATAACCGATTTAACAGAGCTGTAAAAAAACTACTCAAAACTTTTTTTCTTAAACCTCAATATCGAGCGACATCGACCTAACAATAGATGGCACGATCGGAACTCGAATTCTTTGTACAAAAGCCCTCAGAAGCCACTCAATACCGGTCCTAATAAAAACCGGATACGGCCGGATATACTTGGATATCACCGCAAACTCCCTGACTATAAAAGTGCTCGAAAAAAATAAGTATCCCCAAATTTTCGAGTCCACTTTGTCAAACTCAGCGATTGCGATTCAAACTTCTTAACGACTTTTTTATTTTGGCGCTCTCGCTTTTATAGGGTTTTTTACATCCCAGGTAGAGTGTAGCCCGTTTAGTATTGTGCAATCACAATACAATCCTACTTACATATGAAGTCGTAACTGAGAATCACCATGATAACAATGTGCTACTTTTATAAATGTTAAGCACATCGTTTAAAAAAATACAACATTTTGCCAAAAATAGAGTACTTCATTTAAATTTATGTAGCATTCAATCTGTTTGTTTCATTTCATCATCGTAGATTTAAAATTTTAAAATCACACTGTCTTTATTCAACGCACGAGATCAAAACACTTGATATTCACATGACATCGTGCTCCGCAATCTCATACCACTACTTCAGGTTAAAAGCGAAAAGTTATGTTTAGGAGAGCGACACTCGAAAAGGAAAGTGTTACTAAGTAAACAAAAGCTCAGAGCCCACGAAAGGAAAGTCCAAGATCTGGCGATAGTAGGGCCAAAACACAATAGCAAGGCGATATGTCTCGAGGTATCCAAACAGAACCCCAATAGAAAACAAATTGACATTTCAATGGATCCGCCTTAGGACCGACCCATTTGCAATTCAAAGGAGCACTCTTCAATAACATGCCATCGTATGGAAATAAGCGTGTTTTGAAAAGGATCTGATTTCTGTGTAGATACGAGTCTAAGCCCAGATCTGTTTAGGAGGAATATGTATTCATGTGTGAGCGTAAGAATATCGTAACCCTTCACCTCGGGTGCGGGTGTTAGCATATTATTTTTTACAATCCTATATCCTAACAAGGTAAAAGAAAAACAAAAAATATTTTTTATCATCTGCTTATCTTTAACATCTACCTATGACCACAACTAACAAGTTAAATTTTTCACTGATAAATAAATCCCAGCTATATTTTAACCCATTTTAATAACAGAATATTCCATTAAAAATACATTAGTCTGGACTTAGTGGAGCGATTTTCTCCTTGAACGCAGAACACCCTTGAT
Source organism: Anania crocealis (assembly GCA_949315895.1). Lineage (NCBI taxonomy): Eukaryota > Metazoa > Arthropoda > Insecta > Lepidoptera > Crambidae > Anania > Anania crocealis. The sequence continues at coordinate 12,969,617 of OX438864.1, forward strand.
TCCAGGTTCACGATTATTATTTTTTAAATTAGCACAAATCTCAGTTTAGTGGAAGTATTATTACTATAATTTTGGCTTTAGATATACAGTTTGCATTAAAATAATATTTCAATAATGTATTCTGTTTTTACTCCTTTGTAAAAGGAACCAACTTTACAATTAGGTATAAAATCTATCGAACCACATCGACGGAATGGGTTGTATAGTCATAAATAACAAAGTAATGAAACGAGCTGGCCGCTAACCTCGACATATATGTATGTACGTAAAGCATAAGTGCATTAACACCAAATAGACCCGAGTACTCAACCCTAAGTCACTTGGGTCCCCGCGGAGTTGGCCCCCTGGCGGGGCATAGCGACACATTGTTATTTATTGCAATTTCCTTACAAGGATAGTTTCCTTTCCACGCGCGAAACGGGAAACATGTTTTTACTGTGAGTTACATTTAACAGTTGAATTTTGAATATAAAATATATTATCTAATAACTTCTTTCGAATCACGAAGTTTTTTTTTTCTAGCAATGATCTAGTTTGTATCGAATTTAATGAGTAGAACTATCATAATCATAAGTATCTTGACGAACTTCTGGAGGTATTCTTCTTTAAAACTCATTTATGATTTAACAATTACAAAATAACATGCTTCATGCCACAATATCTGATACGACACGGCGAAATGAATAGCATTATATTTTAGTAAAGAAACGTGTATCTTAATGCCAATTTTTTCCTAAACACAATGTACCTATCAATCAAACTTCAAACTACTTTGCATAATGCTTTTACTTTTGTCATAAAAAACTTATCAACACTTTTTTGTTCCAAACATTCCACATGGAACAGAGTATCCCATATAAATCATAGTTCATGAGCGAAGCGAAGCGCAGACAGTTTTAAACATAATCACGTGGCGGCGCTCACTCGTAAAAAGCAATATTTCTTTCAAACTCAGCGGCAATGTGAAAGTATGACTTTAATATCACTTGCGTCACAAATTTTAGTATTCCTCACTAGGTACATTTCTCTATGGTGTTCGAAACTTTAACTAGAAGTGCGTGAAAAATGTGTATGGTTTGTATTAATTAATAACACAAATTAAATATGTGACAACAAGGTCTTAACTCTTTTTTCAGTAGTTTTATAAGGTATCATTTTTGTTGTCCCCTTTTTTTGTTTCTAGTATTCTTTTCTGAATATATTTTCAAGAGCCGTATCCTATTTTAATATATTTTATAGTTTTTCAATTAGTCAAACTTTTCTAAGCATACTTTAGATGAATTAGCTTTTTTTTTGAACTTTTCTACCTGCTTAGTTTTTATGTTATTACTTTCAATGGAGACTTTATTGGTTTATGTACTACATTTATGTCGCATTTTATTTGTAATAGTTAACTGTTTGTTTCCCTACAATAAACAAAATAAAATATAATACAATACAATTACTACCTTAACTTGAGAGTCTTGAAGGAAGCTATGAAATTATTGTTGTATTAAATAAAACTAAACCTGATCTATTCATCCGTTTGGGAGTTGAAATTACCTAAGCCAGATGAATGTTAAACTTAATAATACTTTCTTTTGCGCTAAAAATAGGTTTCATGTAAAATGTTCAACTAGTTTATGGTAGCATATTTTTTTTAAATTAGAATGCGCGTTTTATACTCCCATTAAACAAGCGTCCTCATAAATAAGCGTTTAATAATTCCTTTGGACCGCGCCTGCACGTTGAATAGTTTGTGAAATATTCTTATTACAGAACTATCCACTACCATTAAGCTCGCTCTTAGCCGTTTTTTTGCTATCACTGTTATGAAAAATTGTTTAACCGATAGAATTGCTCACGGGTTTACAAGTTTTTTATTGTCACAGACGATCGCGAACTTGTTTTATTTGCAAATCGCTCGCGAAAGTATGGCTCTTGTTTAACCTCGTCAAAAGCTGTGCTATTTTTGTAGCAGAACTTATAAAATTGAATTCTATTTATTTATTTTATATTTACCTACTCATTTTTCACCTATACGGTTGGGAAAACTGACACAAGCATTAAATTGTCCTCTTTTTTAATATACCCTATAAAACGTAAAACATAGTCAATACATTGCCGAATTTTCTTTCAATCGTTTTGAGTAACATTATTTAAAGAAGCTAGGTAAAAGTTTTTTTATTGTTTAGGTTTTTTGTGAATTTTTTTTTTAGAAATTATTGCGTACCGACCAAACATAAATAAAAAAATACCAAGTGCGAGGTGGGCCATATGCAAGGTAGGGATCAAGATAAGCCAATTTTGCGTCATAATTCTAAAAGTCAGTAATTTTACATATAAGCTTTTAAGTACTAAGATTCCTGTTCAATAAAAAGATAGAAAAGATTAGATTAGATTTGATAGAAAAGTAAAGATTATTACAAGCATTTAAAAATTTTAAGACGCTCACGTGGGTCCTAGACCTTTCAGCAGTTATTTATTTTTATTAAACTAGTTACAGAACACAAAAAAAAATGCTAGAGGAGTAAATTAATGTTTGTGTGTTTTTGAATCATACCGATTGTCATTTAAAATTCAATAGCAATTCTTCGTATCAAACTTGAATCGATCAATACATTCAATTGATTTCAAAAGGTCAGGTGTTCATTAGCTTTCTACGATATCGGCTAATGTAATCGAAATCTCACATTCATTTAATGAAGCGCCACTGTTACAATCGAATTATCTTACACAAATTGAATCGTCTTTCAATTGCGTCTTATTCGTGGATCGTTTCTTTTCATTATTTTTGTTAATTATTACGCTACGTGCTTTGTTTTGAAGGGACTATGTTTGAGAGCTTTTAAGTGGAGCTTAACATAAAACCATAGATCACCATAATTAAGCAGGTTGAAAGATTATAAAATTATCGTTTGGGTCATACAATACTTGTTCTAACTATAGTTTGAAAATATTTGTTTTTTTTATTCTGCTAAAAGTTATTAGTGTCAAAATATGGAAAGATTATGATAAAACTGCGAGATCTGTCGGGTCAGCTAGTTAAAATAAAAGCCATTGAAGTAAAATACATCCATATCCATCAGTAAAAGTAACGTAAAAGTAACAGCCTATAATCATCCCACTGCAGGGAAAAGGCCTCCATCATTGAGTTCAAGTTACCACAGCAATGATGGGTGTACTAATACATCCCTCTGCAGGGAAAAGGCCTCCATCATTGAATTCAAGTTACCACAGCAATGATGGGTGTATAATCACCACACTTGCCAAATGCGGGTTGGTGATCACAAACCCGAGCAACGTTCGAAAATTCGAAACTTTTTTTTACTGCCCGACCCGGGATTCGAACCTGGGACCCCGAGATCTTGGCCCGGTATTTAAACCACTAGACCAACGGGGCGTTTATATCCATCAATTGAGTAAAAACATTCCACTGGTAACCATTATTTAAATGTTTTTAATTGGAATCCTTTAATTGATTAATTTAACTATTTTTATTGCCTGACAGTAATAATATTATTATGATGTAAATCAACACTAATATTATAAAGATGTAGGATTTCATTGTTTGTTTGTATTGAATGGGCTCCGAAACTACTTGATCGATTTAAAAAAATCTTTTACCATTAGAAGCCAAAATAATCCTTGATGAACATAGGCTACTTTTAGTAGTTGACATACCGCTGCTGTCGGTATGTCAACTACTAAACGGCTTGACCGATTGGGTTGAAATTTTGTACATGTATTTCCATGGTTTCACAGACACGAATGTACTAAGCCTACCTAATCTACTTATCATTATACAGGGTGTAAAACAACCTAACGTAGATCCTGAAGCTACGTAATTTGAACATCCAACCAAGTCATATTACACAATATTATCGCTGGGAAATGATTTTTATTTTTAGTACTCAAAAAAATATAACAATTCATGGCACGCAATGTGCAGCAAAATCACCACTGTGCTACTGTGTATACGTGTGTAGGTATGTATAAAAGCGTACGAGTTAACGGCCGCGGCGGCCGGCCACGCGAGCCGCGACGCTCGAGGCCGGCGACATACACAACGTTAGGCGGGAAGACAATTTTTATTGCAATTCAAACTTATAACTTTATACAAGAATGATAGGTTTTTTATACGTCTCAATCACTCTAATAATCCTTTCCGAACTGGTCACTGTTTTAAATCTTCAAATCCGCCATGATAACATTTTCACGATAAGAAATCTTACAAATCATACTAATTTTCTGGTCATTAACTAAGCTTAATTTCACTTTGGCCACCGATAAACATACATAAACACAAAAATTTATACGATATTCGAACCCGCAACCACTGTTTTTACAGACCGAGTCACGTATCAATAGACCTCACGTAGGTATCTAACTATAGACCTCACGTAGGTATCTATCTAACTACAACTAAATTAACATCATCGTCTGCTTGACACAGGCTTCTCTAAAATTTTATAGGATTTCACCATAATCGCCATCCTCGACAGGCGGGTTTTTCTGATACACTGTCTACCTAGAACTATTGCCCATACCTTTGAATGATGTGGTCACTGAAACTTTGCCGAATCCGAAGAGCTCTTGTCAGGCTCAGTCAGTCTCAAAACAATCCCGTGATTTGAGGGAATTCACTTCAGAAGCAACATGTAGGTAGAACTCTATGCAAATAAACCATGTTTACAACACTCAACACTTATCCACATAACATCCACACACATTTCACAAATACATTAAATAGCTGATAGCACAAACCGTACTATCTTTGGAACCAGCAATTTCCCAGGTATGGTCCAGAAGAAAAAAATGATCCTAGTGATAGGGACAATACGTGGTTTTCGGATCTGCGTTTGGTTTTTTTACACCCGTTATATGCCACCGCTAGGCACTGGGTTCCGACCGCGCAATATGAGGTGGATTTCGCGCGGGCAGAGCCGCGGGCGAATAGCAAGAGCTATTTCATAAAAACTGAAATGATTTTGTGGTTTGCAGTTCATTCAAATATGTATTATGTAACAGTTTCTTAAACCATAAGGGTTTAAGAAACTGTAATGTAAATTAATTTGGCACGCGACTGATGTAGTTAAATTAATGTCTTATGCGTTTATCTTGTATACGAAATACAATAACCTACACGAGCAAATCGACAAACTAATCCTACATGTTTCGAACCATAATCCTCTTTAGCAATTGTTGAATTCTAATCCGTTACGAAGCACTCCATCTGGTGCCAGTATTACGCAACTCACACATGCTCGCTCACGAAAATAATAAAAACCAATTTGATGTTTGGTAATATTTCCACTGGAGCGACATATTTCTCGCCATAATAATAAGATGGCTCATAAATAGGGAGGCGATCTAGTATGACGGGTTTATATCGAGTAATACGATAATAAATAAACCTTTCGTTTTGACCACAATACCAAAATGATAAAAGTATTCTATTATTCTGAATGACTAGTCTGCTTCTTTCTAAGTTTATGGCTGTATTTTTTTTATTCAAACTACTATTTTTAAGAATAAAAATGTATTTATTGAGATACATTATATCGTATCTGATATTGGAAATGAATTTTTAGGAAAATTTGCCGAAGCAAAGCCTTAGCTTTGCTTTTTTCCGCCCTGAGGCATACATATTGTTGAGGCTCCTAAAGCTTTAATAGTAAAAATCGGTTAATATTTTTGGTAGTGTAGAACATTTATAATAACTTGTATATTATTTATATCCATGATTCAATTTCGACAAATCGATTACATTTCTCATTTCAACATCATGCTTCTCTAGTCGTAAAACGACTCCTTCGTGCCTTTGTGTTCGCAGTTACAGCCCTTATAAGGTCAATGGAACAAATACGTGATGCCAATAAAAGTCCACTTGATAGACATCATAATATATTATAAGAGATGACGTGATTTTTAACACATAAAATATTTCGGGAATTAATTCATAATAAATCTTCTGTAACTTATAAATACACAAAGGAAATAGTTTCTCTCCTAGGTATATAATATCTTCAGCAGCAAAACATGCGTTTTTTAACAAATAAACTTCAGTACCATGAAATATTTCGTCAAGTAACACATTTCATTAATTAATCTCAAGAGAGCTTTAACAAACACATGCGTAACGAAAAGCACGTTTCATTGCATTCATTTGTTTATGACTAGCGTTAACAAAACGCTTTGTGCTATGACGTAATCGAACGGACCCAAATTCAAAAATAGAATCAAACACTTCTTTGTTTAAAAAGTTCCAGTTCATTTTTCAAACTTTATTCCTTTTCTAGCAAACAAAAGAGCATTGATTTTTGACATTTGAAACTGGAAAATAGGTTTGTCAACGGGCGCGTGTGTAGTAATTTGGTGGGGAGATTTATAATTAAATTTTATTGGATGGCAGGAATAAAAGGCCATTGTTTGGATTTTCAATAATATAATTCAAAATTGTTATGAGATTATTAATAATACTATAATTGTCAGGCCTCTAACATTATGTACTTGTTTAATAGGAACCTTTAGCTGTCTAAATCTTTTTTTTTAAATTTGTTTATTTAATTACTTTTAAATACTTCTGTCAGAAAATTATGACATATTTTGTGATTAGGTACCAGATGTCATAATTTTCTGACAGAAGTATTTAAAAGAAATAATATAACTGCGTCAAAGTTTATGTGAGAACAAAATATTGGTCGTTCTTTTGAAATATGCCAACTTATGATCTTTTGTGAATAGGTACCAGATCATAAGTTGGCATATTTCAAAAGGACGATCAATATTTTGTTCTCACATCTTTGACGCAATTATATTTCATTAGGAAATATCAATTAAACGTTACAATATGGGCGGGACAAAAAGGGCCCGCCATGATCGGGACATCCTGCGGGCCTCTTGAGTAACGACATATTTATTGCGGGGTAAATTTAACCCGCGTCGTTTCGGCGACAAAACACCGGTCGAAGGGTTATCGCATTGCTTTAACTTCTTCTTGGTATTAAAAATTTTGAATATGGAATTGAGTTTTTAAGACTATTGTGTTGCTTTTAAATATACCTACTGTTTTCTTGAGTTTACGCAAACACAACACATTGAAATAAAAGATATGTATGCTGATTATAAGTAGTACGCGTTTATTTTTTATCTAACCCGACGTTTTGAACACTTTACAGCGTTCATGGTCACGGGCATACCGCAAGCTTTCATACTTCTTTTATTTTTCGAAACAAATTTGTCGTGTATGTCAATTTTTAAAGCATCTACGAGTACATTTTATGCTAGGAAATGCTATTTTCATGAATAAAATGTTACCTGAATATTACATTATCTTCAAAACCTAATGTGTACCGTCTAAGGAGAAAACGAGGCAACGGTTAGAAATCCAAAAAAAATGTATAAATGTCAGGAGTTTAATCTAAAAAATAGGTGCATAACGATTACAATTTTCATATCAATGTATGCTTAAACCCTAATAAAGTGACATACAGAAGGTGAACAATGTTACTACCACAGAATAATTTACATTGACATAATTTACAGCGGAGCCTATTAGTTTCGGCTCGTTTCAACAACAAAACCTCGGGTTATCGAGTTTCGGCGTTACATCGAGATTGAAAGGGTAATTTGTTGCAGGCCGTAAATTGTGGTGTAACTTTTTGTGACGAAAGTCGAGTAATGTATACATTTACAAGAAACAACTTGCTTTTGATATTGCAGTTAATATTTTTTCAAGTTTCAGCAAATCACTTCAAAGTTATACGAATTCGAAGATTTAAACTTTTAATTTACTTTTGAAGAGGTTATTTGTTCAGAATACGTAATGTAACCAAACATTGATGTAAGAAACATCACTAGCATGAATGTATGTATTAGAATACTGACATTATAGGATTTGTAAAAGTTTGACGAGATTATTGCTGTCCTTCGCGGCTTAGTTGGGAGAGCAACCTCCTCGCAGCAAAATGGCGATGGTAATCTGTGTGTACCGTTTTGTTTATTGAATGATAATTACAGATATAGCTTTTTTCAAGGATACATTATAACATGATAATCAACTAAAAGATATTAAAAGTAATTTAATTAAAATTGCATGTGTGTTTATAAGAGCAAATATATAAAATCTAATTACTTACCAACCACTTCGATTATATTAAATTCTTTTTTTTTAGAGTCGGTGCATACCTGTAACAAACATTAAGAAAAATGTTAAATGATTAGCATCTACTCTATGTGGAGGTAACTCTTGCTCTCTCTCAAACTCATCTATTAGATCTACTATGCGAACACATCAATCTTGTCCCAAACACAACATTTGGCATTACCTATGTCGAATATACTGTCGTCAAGGTACCCTAATAATAAGGTTGCAAAGCTCACTGAACCGTGCGAACTCGTCACCTAACCTGCCTCATTCCAATCAGACATATCTAACCTACCCCGAGTGCATCCCAACGACGATTTGCAGAGTTTTTATTACGATTGACGAGAGAGATAGGCCTCCCCTCCTCCTATCCAATTACTTACACTACTTGCTCGTAGGGTTACCAGATTAATAAATCAAAAGCAAGACCAATGTTATCGCGTTGGTCTGCTAAAAAAACTTTCAAATGTTTTTTTTATTGTTTGACAAAAACCATGTCCAAGCAAAACAAAAACAAATTAAATAGAAAAATTTCATTGGTTTAAATTCTACTAGCTTAAATTTTCTACTAACAAATTAATACAAATACATATTCTGTGAAAATTTACCTCTAATCTTCCTACCTATAATGTGATGAATATAATTATATGTATACAAATTGAACCTAAATATTAAATCGAAGAAACATTAATGTGTAGGAATGCTGAGCTAGTATTCATGAAAAACTAGGAAATCTGATTATGGAATTCAGGAAGGCAATAATACCAAACGAATATAGTTAGAATTTGTCCCAGAGAAATCACGAATATACACAATTAGTCTAGTCATAGTCTTCGAATAAAAAATAAAAACCGCAAACGCCAATCACCAGAATCCATCAATCTAAAAGCGCTATGTACATTGTTTCTTCGTCAAAAAGTCTACACGTAAAAGTAATATTGTTTTAAAATAACCATACTACATACATTGCAAGAAATTGTTAAGATTCCGTTTTATGTGTTTTAATAGCAATGAAGGCTATGTCCAGAGTTTTTGGAATGCCTGGCATCCCTACTCGTTACCAATGCTACGATATGTCCCGACCCTTATCTAAATTTCATCTAAAGAACTCTCAGAATCCGCCCGTGTATCCTATCACAAGAAGTGTCCACTCTCAACGCAATTCGATTTTATATCGATAGATAAGCGCAATCGAATGCGATCGTATCGAGTCCACTCTCAATGGCATGTAGAAACAAGTAAAGCCATTGTTGACGGTTGATTTATAGAGTTAGTATTGTCGTCAAAATCGAAAGTTGTTCTGTTTTGTTCTATTCACACTTGCCTGCGTCGAACCTTATAAGTATTTTTCTTACGACAGCGAAGGTAACGATGCGTAGAACACCTTCTTTTGCGTACCTAGTACTCAGTACTTAATAGTAAACTAATGCAATACGAACCTAAGACCTGTTTATGTTCTGAATTATATTGCAATCACTCGTTGTTCTTTTTTATGTTCATGACATTGATAAATATATTTTCTAAAGGTCCAAAAATATCTTCTCATTGTTTGTTTACGTTCTTCATATGCATTCGTTCTGGATTTCTACTATTTACCGATTAGCTTATTTTTTTGATAATTCATCCTTAAGAGGAAACACTACGGCCGAGAGAATTGAAAAATAGGTATTTGTTAAATCTATTGCTGTCGCGCAGTGCCCGAACGCCTCCCCACAGAGCGCGATAGAAACAAAAACTGCATCTTGGACCGAAAATACCTACTAAAAGCACACCAAATCAACGTTTCGTAGTCCCCGATTCCTTTTCCGAAACTAGACCGATTTAAAGACTTTTTTCATTAAAATTAAAGAAAGGCTTTGGCCGGGCTCGTATATTTCGCTTTTTTTCTAAAATTTAGCCAAATTTGTTTTCTGGATGTTTGAACATAGCGGAAAATCTGGCGAATATTTTAGATTTTTGAGGGCTCATATCTCTTTTATTAAATAATTTATGAAAAAAAAGAAAACATAGAAACATGCTAATAGTGACCATAGATTTTTGGGGACTACGTTTGTATGGAAAAACGGCCCTTGTGTTTCCTCTTAATCGTAGCACTTGAACCTGTGCTAATATATTAGTTACTCATTTGTTTGTCTATACAAAACCCTGGAGTTATTAATTTTTATTACATATTCTTTTGAATGTTCTTTCAAAAACGATTTACTCCCCAAATTGATGGCAATTTATAGATATGTACATGACTATACCGATATTTAACTACATAATCGAAAGAGCCTAATTAATTAGTTCGTACACATCGAAGTAAAAACATATTTTAAATGAAGACAAAGTTAAAAAGAGGGGATCAAATTAAATCAAACCAATTGGTAAGGCTTAGATAATTAAATTGCGAGCTTCGAGTTCGCTCAAAAGAACAAGACCAATGCAATTCTGAAGCTCAAAGTGATTCTTCAAATGTTATCCGAAACAAGCTAGGTATTCGAAATTTAATTAACGAATTATCTTAATCAATTTTAGTTCTAATAAATCGATGAGTTCGTCAAATAATAACTGATAGATGTTGTTTTTGCATATACCTCATCAAAAACATTGTAAAATCGAAGGCATAGAAATTGCTATAAATTCCAATATTAATTTATGAATTTTGAAAACAAAAAAAATCCTATCTTGATCCTGTTTTTCTAGGTATACAAAATCATCACGCAATAAGGACTTACTACTGACCTTTTTTTTAGTGCTGGGACTTGTGAAATGCAGTGAATACGGATTTCAATTTTCCACTTGATTTATTTGAAGATTCAGATAAGAGGGAGAGGGTTCGCGTGCAGCGTGAGGGATAGTGTATCTTTGTTTAAGTTACATATTGAATCGCGGCTGTCAATTCTCAAATGTTTGCGGCGGGCTTGTTTACCACACTCATAATAAGACATGAATTATGTCTACTTTGTTTTATGATTCTGGACAATGATATACACAATAAAACATAGTACTGATGACATTGCTGAGGCCTCCATTTGCCCTACAGTGGGATGATTAAAGGCCATTACTTTCCTTTTTCTTACTAATGAAAACGTTTTGCGTGTCATCACTTGAAGTGAGACAAGAGATGCAAACGATAGTTGTAGATTCACTGCGTGTGCGACTTTAAAGATTAGTCAAGTATTAATTGCTTTGTCAGATTTAGACTTTTTTTTCTTACTTGATAGTAAGAAAAAAAATACAAAAAAATCTTATAGGACGTACTACGCTGAATGCAATGCCCATCCATTCAAGGTGATGATTTGTGTTTTGTGTGAGATTCATTACCTCGTTTTTTTTTAATTTAATTTTGGCACATTTTTTTTCATTATATGTAACTCACATCAGTGGAATAATGACATTATTAATTCTTAACAACAAAATCCAATTACGTTAGTTAACACAAGTTTCGGTTACCAATTCCCGATCCGTACATGACGGGCTTCAGTAGCTAAATGGTAAGTTAAAAAAATATGGTTTCTTTGCTCTATGTCTGAGAAAATAAGACGACCATTCGGTTCAGTGGTAGTAAACGCTGCTTTTGAGCCTTGGGTCACGGGTTGATCCCCTCACAGTACAAATATTTGAGCGCATAAACATGTCTGTTTGTAAAAGTATATATTTAAAAAGAAGGTATTAGGTAGGTTTATCGGTTGTCTAGTAGTGTAAGCTTAGTAGTAGCTCATTTTAAGACTAGATGACTCTGTGTGGCCCAGTGTGGCGTGTCTTGAAATATAAATAAATAATTTAAAAATAATATTTGAACACCTTATTCGATTGAAATATTACTTTGAATAATAAAGTATTAATTAGCTTAAAAAAGTGGAGGTTTGGGTAACGGAGACAGAACCTATTATAGAAACCGGGCCAATTATATTCACTTTTAAATATTTTTTTTTTTTTAGACATGCCTTACTGGGCCACACTGAGCCATCTAGTCCCAAATTAAGGTACTATTAAGTACCCTGTCGTATGGGGTACTAGACAACCGATAAACTGACTTATATACCTTTTTTTTTTGTAAATACATACTTATAATACATAGAAAACACCCAGGCCAGTACAAACAGACATGTTTATGCACACAAATATTTGTACTGTGCGGGGATCGAACCCGCGACCCATGGCTCAGAAGCAGCGTTAACTACCGCTGATCCAAATGGTCGTCAAAAATAATTAACTGAAAATTTGAAATTTGCTTAGACGTAAGTAGTCGTTCGACGTAGGTTTTTTTGTGACTACTACATGTGACATAAAAACCTGAAATTCCCAAAAAGACGGAAATAGTCATGCATACCTAAGAGTAAACCTACATAAATTTTACTAGTGCTTTATTCACTCTCCGCAACTAATTCAAAACAAAATCGACTGCTTAAATGAGTAGGTACCTAAGTATACATTTCTTTTTCCAATTTTAACAATGTGGTTCTGATGTTCGGTATATTAATCAAAAAATCGTATTAATCAGCTTGGCTTCCTGATTCCATCCAAATTGGAGGGCAGGTACCTACATAACACAGGGGTTGAATTCAATTTTCCAAGTCAGTAATTTTTGGTACACCTAATCTTCCAAAGCCTTATGATGCCACATTATTGTAATAGAACGCGAGAATTAGACAAAGGTGCTATAATTGAATGACGTAATGAAAGGCGGAGAATAATTCGTGTAAAATTGTAATGATCCAGGAAAACGTAGGTACCTACTAACATTTTTAATTATTTAAAAACAGAGGAAAAAGTAATTTGGTTCTCAATTGCTCCGACTTACCTACTCCAAAATTGGTTGCTTAGGTATTTCAAGCTATTTGTGGGTAAAGTTTATTTAAAAAAAAAACACTTAATTAGCACTAACAACTTTAACTATTTGAGTAGCCAATTAAAATACATTATCGAAATAAAATCACAAATTCATACGAAAATACCACCTTCCTTTGTTTTGATCCTTTGTTTTATGTCCTACGGAACCCTAACAGATAGAAAAATAAAAGTTCTTTGAACCTTACACTCACTTTTAAAGAAACGAAAGAACTGATTAATGAAGTTTGGAGAAGTAATGATGAGATCCCTTAACGATAACCGCAAGGTTTATTGCTCGTCATCTCGCCGTCATACCCAAGTCAACTTTCACCGGAGCCCCAAGTAACAGACGAAATCATTAGTCAGACATCAAAATGCATAATTTTGTACTCATTTGATATTATACTCGTAAAAAAATTAAATAGAAACGAGGCAAAGTCAAAGAAGTCATCATCGTCATCATGTTTTTTTTTTATAGTCAATGGGCTTTTTCTTGACTACATACTTTACTCTAAGGTTAAGAAGAAGCCTAGATGAAGCGAGCCTACTCAGAAAGTGGCACTCATAGATTTAATATACTGCTGTATTAAATCTATGGTGGCACTGGTACACACCAGCGAAACACAGAAAAACAATTTGGCGCTGGACTCCGGTAGGAGGGTGGTAGCATCCAGGCAGCCTCTTACGAAGCCTACCACCGCAGAGGGATCTGTTAGCCGTCATCATTGGTTAGAAAACCAAAATGAAACAACTACTGGGCAAAGGCTTGCTCTAAAGATCTACAATTGGTACCGCGCTGCACACCGCCCGGATCCAGCCAGCGACATACCGTTACCTTTACCAGATCGTCACCATTCCAGAAAATGCATCAGACATGCCAACCATCCTATAGTCCACGCGAAGAAATTCGCGGGCAAAGCTAGTAATTATATAGATATAGCTAGTTTTTCTATCAGTTGGATCAGTAGTAAACGCTGCCATCGCGGGTTCTATCCTCGCACAGTACGAGAATTTGTGTTAATAAACATGTTTGTATTGCTGGTGTGGGTGTTTTTCTATGTACCTACACTAAGTTAATGTAATATTATTTGTATTTTTTTTGCATTTCCCAAACATTGCTTAAATTTTGATTATCTATACAGTTTGGTGACATGTTGTGCGGATTTCAAGGAAAGATTAAGAATCAAAATTAAGATCCCGCGAACGAATTCGCAGAACTTAAATAAAATCCATTAGAAATTACGAAAAAGAAGCAAATAATTATTAATCAACATAGCAAAATGTCTCCTGTCAAAAGATTTGAGATAGCCTTAAGATGATCGTTGGTGATATTTTGCAGGTAAAGTCGCAAATGATGTTTGATGTTAGTATAAAATTTAAAAGATTGGTATTTAAATTTTGAATTCATTTTGTAACATTTACCATTTTCAGCCTATTTTAAAATTCCAATGAAAAATATTTAATATTTTGTAGTTCCAGGCACAAATTTTCATACGTTTTCAAATATGCCGAAAAATACATCGGTAGATCGGATTTAAAAGGATTTTGAGTTTCAATTATTAATCAATCCCACTAGCGACTGAGTTTTTACTACTCATAAAAAGTAGGTAGGTATTAACCATATTCTATGTACTTTTGCAGCAATTTAGGTATTTTTTTAATAAAAGCAAATGTTTTAGATTATCACTGAAGCGGCAGTGAGCTGACCTCATTGCTTTCAGAACCATTAACCAATTAGGAAAGTGTTGCCACTTACCACAGGACGCCAAATAGCTGTCAAAATTTATATTTAAGATATCGAATTGTCAAACAGCAAAACAGTTTAAAACGTCGGTCAACCATTATTAAGCTTCACCGCTAACCCGGCTACGGTAGCCAGCGATTGCGGTAAGCAGTTCGGTCGTCATACTAAGGACAAATCCGAAGTCTTAGTTAAGAAATCAAAGGAGAGATCCAAATGGTTTATTTTAACATACGGACTTTCAGGGTATGCGGCTTTCATGCCGAGGTCCAGTGTTACATAACCTATCACATCTCCTAGTGTGACAACTCATTTTTAAAGGCAAGGATGTCGACGTTCAGTTGACGTCTTAGGCTGCAAACATGACGACCGGGAGTGCAGGCGCGGTGGCTTGCGTGACTTGACAGAAATGCTTAAGCTTATTGCAACCATTCTGGACGGCCGCGGATGTCCAGTTTGCAGCCTTAAGGGTACGATAATGATGATCTATCCTACAATAAAAAATATTTTATGGAATAAAACGAGGCGTAAGCAAATCAGTTTTACGTGAAAAGCTCTTGCATGTTCAGTCTGATTGACCAAAATAAGTTTTCTTGTTAAGACGAGACTTGGTACATTACTTAGCCTCCTAAACATCAACCCTAACTATAGATAGATAGCACCAAAACTATAACTTTAATTAAGTCATACATTAAATCTATTACTAGTCCAAAGATTCATTGAAAACGTCATGTCCTTTAGACTCAACCATAAAAAGCCCGTTTCAAAGTTCCCTCAGTTCGCATACCACAAATTCAATAAAGACGGCCATTTGTATTTTCTTTCAACGTCTCATTTCGGTACAATGCGCCTAATGTAATACCGTAAATGAATGCGGAATTCCGGTATTCCCCCAAAACTGGGGTGCTATTCCGGACGCGGAGTCAAAGCGAATCGTCTACAGACGGATTAGTACGTAGACTTTCACGGTGGGAAAAAAAAATAGACGGGTCACTAATCGGCTTTGTCCCATTCTGCGTATTTAGCTTTCACCGATTGTTTGGATGCCATTGTCAGTTTTTTTTCCGATTCGGTATGGATTGATTGTTCTGGTACAACACTAGTCATAATTCATGTCTAATAAAGTCAACGAAAGTATCTCCAACTCAATACTTTCTACACATTAATACATTTACGTGTTTTGTCGTTGATGAGTAGAGAAGCAAGCTAGTTTCCGTATAAATATTTAATAAGATTTACAAATTGAAAATCAACGAATCTATGACACTCTTGCATGTGCTTTAGGCATTTAGGTAACAAATTTATTTGTTTGACAGCAATATTTCACTAAGTTACCAAAGTAACACAAATGAAGACGAATATTTTGCTCCAATTTCAGGACGTCAATCATAATTTACCCTCGAAATTATAGGTTTGATGATAATAGCATGCATGTCTACCCCAAGTGTTTTACAGTTACCACGTCATTTGTGACGTTTGATATAACATCTAGAGCACAATTTGTGATCAGTGAGCCGTTTGATTGTCGAGCCATAAAACAATTAAAACCTTTGAAGTGTAATTTGACAATTTATACGTGCACTCTGAACATAATGAGTGGCATATAAATTAATTGCTATTCATCGACATATTGTTGGTAAGTATTCCTTTAAGCCAGCAAGTCTATAGTTTGGTTTGTGTTTTTTCTTTATTTGTATGTAATGAATTTGCATGCTCATACGGGCAGAACATGTGAACTTATGATTGCGCTGATCACCTTTTATATCATGCTTTTTGCAAATATGTTATTTATTTATTTATTTAAGTAGCTCGGCAAAGGCCTGGCCTTAGGCTTAGATGCTTTATAACTTCTGACTACAAAGGCTAGTAGTTTATAACACTTTTTCACAAATCCTTACAGGCGTGCCTGCCGTAGTTGGGCCCCAACTGTTTGAAAGTCGAGGTTACATCTGTGCCCTCAGCCAAATTAAAGTAAAAAAGGTATGTACCTAATTCAATTTAGTTGACTACCTATTAGGTAGATTTTATTATTTTTGTTGCACTTTGAAATGATAACTGTAATCGGAATCTATATTATATTATGAATATGTATGTAATTCCTTCCTTTTGTAGGATAATCTGGAGACAAAGTTCTCCAAGCAGCTTATTACAGGTCTCTGCAGCTTGACCTGACATCTACTTATCTTGCGACAGAAGACTGGACCATCGGCTTATCGTACCTTCCACGACTATAGCATCCCCACCCTTTTCAGATCCGAGCCAATAAGAAAACTGTTTCCTAATAGGTATGACCCGGTCCGGAGGATTCGAACGTTTGAGGAGAGATTCGCCGATTCAACTGATTTATATATACAATATGCTGTTAACATTAAGCTAATAAAATAAACGCACAAATGACCACGTCCGGTAAATAAGAAAATATTTATACAACCAGACTTTGTGATTCCAGACATTGATTGACGTGATTCAATCTTCATATACAAAAAATATCAAATTTTTGATAGGGACTTTTTTAAAACTCAAATATGCGTTTTTAGCTTAAATTACTACTAAAAAAGCAACTAATATAATGTCTATGGAAAAATGTTTAAGCTTTTAAAACTTTTCGTTGCTTTAAAGTATGTATTTAAGCACTTTTCGAAGCTATACATATATTTAAATGATAACCCCGTATGCTTTAACAAAAGCCCCCTTAAGAAAAAAAAGGAGAATAAACAGTCAGTTTGTGTGCGACAAACTACAGGAATGTTGCCGTATATTGAAAGCGACATTTTCTTCGGCAACTTTTTGGGAGTGTCTAAAGTTATGATTTATGCGCATTTTATACTCCCCTGAAATGTATTTACGGAACTTTACAATTTACTCAGGGTGTGGTAAACATGTTTTTCGATTTACAAGTTCATTGCAGGCACCTTAGAAAATCGGGGATGTTGGCGGCATTTAATAAAACTTTTTTTAACTTGCAACACCTAAAAAAAGTATGTGGGTGTTAAAGTTTTAATTGCAAATCCAAGAAATACCGACTAGCTGAAATTGATGTAGTAATAAGCATTCTTCACAGAAAAGACAACTTTCTGGGAAGAAGTTTCTTAATGGATGATCACAAACTGGAAGACGAAGTGTACAGTAATCCTTATTAAATGCAAACAGCAACAGGACAACGCGTCAGCATTATTAGTGTTGTAACTTGCTTTCTATAGAAGACAATACAACCAACATTGAATACCTATTAATGATTATTAATGATTTTCTGAAGTAAAACTTTCAGACTAATCATTAATTTTTCCCTATTTCATTTAAAGAGAAAGAATAAAAAGTAAACCTACAAATTATTTTCATGGGTAGGTACAATTTTGACATTAATGTTAAGCTAATAATTGAATGTATCAAACTGTTGCAAAACGATTTACAACAGTAATAAAATATAGCGGAGACCAAATAAAATTTGATATTACCTTAACAAGTCAAATTATAATAAAATGTTTACCGTTATGTTCATAAATCTTAACCTCCAATATGGTGTAATAAAAAACCTTATGGACGATTTTGTATATTACTGGTTTCTCAACTGCCAAAAAAGGGCATGTATTTTTATTCAGGTCTGTATAGTCAAATTCCTGCATCATTTTGAATTTGTAAGCCAATTTCAGATCTAATCCTTCAAAGTAGAATAATACAGTAGACAACTAAATTAATTATTATTATCTTTTAAACATAATTTTTAATTAAAACATGCTTGTATTAAGCATTCTCTAATATTCATTATGTAAAAGAAACATTAAAATAGTTGCATTAATTCATTCAATGGTCCCATTATCCTGATGACGTCACTCATTAAAGCCGTACAAATGGCGCCCTCATGTGATCCAACTTGCTATGGTTTCCCACTGATTCATTTATTGTTTTATCAGCCGGCAATGCTTTGCTAAGTACCTATTTATTTTTATTCAAACCTAATGAAGCGTCCATAAGACTTGGAAACATTTTGTACTCTAATGGCATATAATTTTATTTTATAATGAAATGGGTAAAGTAGTTTTTTTTATTAGGTACATTTATGACAAAAACTTTGACCACAAAAGATAAATAAAACTTGCACAATAATATAACGTATCTAAGTTATTATTATGAAATATTACTAAATTTATTCGTAAATTTTAAAGCCATACATATAAAAATCAACATAAATTGATAAAATTAATTATTTAATGGTAATTTGATAAGATGTTGACGAGGACAAAAGATCGTATGAAAAAATCAAACCATCAAAATGCAAGATATAACGGAGCGAAAGAATAGATTGTAACGTTAATAAAGTAAATCACTTATCGTTATAAAATAAGTTACTTTAACGCTGCTTTGAATGATTGACACTTGTCAATGAACCTATTATTCTTTCGAAAGTTACCATTAATTAATTTTACTGCGTTAAAGGCCACAGAAATGAATCATTTGTGTCCATTTTTGTTGTTTAAAAAAGTCGATAGCACGAACTCATTGTTTCATCCGTGATGTTAATCCAAACCTTTCACCGAAAGATTTAATATACTTTCTCTAAAAATCTATTACTCGATGGAAAAGATGGGACAATAAAACGGTGGATTTACCAGTCCACGGTGCTACCTCTACCCTATCTTGATAAGAGAATTTATTGAAGTCCGACTTTCTAAGGAGTCTTTGTTTTGAGATCGATAGCATTGATTAGATTGCTTTTCATTACTTCATTCTAGCTTAAATTTACTAAAAGCCACAACAGTCACGACTGTTCAGTTTCTCTCTAGAACGAAGCTGTAAATCAGTTGCCTGTTTTTTAAAATCATAATGTAATTTGTTACAAGAACCAGATAAGAAAGGTCCTAATACCCTGTCTGATTACAACCGTTTTCCACACATACACATAAGATTTGATTACATAAATTTCAAGTAATACCGAATCAAACGATTAATAATGAAAACTTACAGAAATACAAATGAGTAGGTACCTACTTGTGTATTAAATTGCTGCCGTTCGTCAAATCTACATAAGTGTCAAATGAAAAACAGAACAACTCCCCAAATGAAGTTAAATTCAAAGCAAATTCAGTAAACGTCAATATAAAGACTGACTGACCAGTAGTGCCAAATGAACCGCGGAAGGCAAAACTGGAATGGGATTTAGGGGATGCAATTTCCTCGCCAAAGGCTTTACGTGACTTGCAACGCCGGTCACGCTTCAGCAGCTGAGCAATCGATGCTCATTGATATGCAATTATTGCAACATTGCTGGTAGAGAAGCTTTAAGTAATTCTTTAAAATTCAGTACAATATAGTAAATTTTATTTTAGTAATTCTATGACTCAGTGTATTCAATTTGTTGAATTTCATACAGGTAATTTCTTTAAACTTTTTAATGAAAGTAATTATATAGAAAGAAAGTTTTTGTAGTAAATTGAATGCTGAAATTGTTTTTAAATATTGCAATTCAAGTTACTGAGTATCGTACTATCTATACTAATATTATAAAGCTTAAGAGTTTGTTTGTTTGTTTTTTTGAACGCGCTAATCTGCTCGCTCTGGATACTTCCGGATACTTGGTCCGATTCAAAAAAATATTTTTGTGTTGGATAGTCCATTTATCGAGGAAGGCTTTAGGCTATATAACATCACGCTGCGACCAATAGGAGCGAAGCATCAGATAAAAATGTTGCAAAAATAATTGCGACTATAATAACAGAAATTGACGCGGACGAAGACGCGGGCAACAGCTAGTCATTTATAATAAGAAAATAAACTGTTGCATTACGAGTATTATCTTGTATATTCGTACTATCTCGCTCACTTAATTTTGAAGACACAACGTAATGCAACAGTAATTATTTAAAGTTTTTGTTACTAAGGATAATTATGATTTGTAATGCAGACTTTTCGCGTTTATCGTTTTAATAACTGCAAGCTGGAGTGATTTTTAAGTTTAAAGATAAAAAACAAAACCTTTACCATACGCCAACATGCATTTGACAATACCTATTACTACGAGTACAATGACATGTCTAAAGTGTAAGGATCTCATTCTAAATTTAAGAATTAAACGCAGTCTATCAGTAACTCGTTATGTAAATGGCGTAATGGTGATCATTTTTTTTTTACATAAATAAATCATCATCATAAATAAATCATTCATTAGTATATAAACTTGAAAAATTTTGTCTCAGGCGGGACAAAAAATTTTTCAAGTTTATATACTGATATTATAAGTGCAATTAAGTTGCTAAAATATCAAATAAAGTATATAAATCATTCATTAATAAATCCTTAGACGTATGTTTGTATTTAAATTATAAGTCAAATATCAAATGGGTGGAATAACTTGTCCAACTTTTGTTACAAAACAGTACCAGTTCTTCTACCTTAGACCAAAGCTACTTTTCTTTTATTGAACAAGAAGATTTCGATTGTTAGTTTTTTTTTGTGTTTGTTTTACGTAGGCAAATAAATATATATTTATTTTAGACCCTCTCTAGCAAACTTGAGAAGTATTTGCTTAGTAACTTGGGTGGCGGATCTATATCTGCATGCATATCGGCAATCCACAAAAGGTTCTTCCTGTGTCTTCCCTTACCCTCTCCGGGCTCGCGACACTCGCAGAATTTTGATTACCCCAAGAAAGAGACAACTAAATCAACAACTGAAAATATTCAGGTTTTGTTCCTTCTTTTTGGACTGCGGCGGTGAGATCCCTATTACTGCACAAAGAGCTAGTTTCACGAAATGCAAAGAGATGTTGTAATATTTGTTTGTATGTCTTGTTTTAAAATTAAATGTTGGTTCAATTATGTTTCACGATATAACATTAGCTCATAAACCACAAACATTTTGTATTTACCTATAGGTTTTGCATACTGTTGACTGCACGAACTTAAATAGGGGCGTTTTTATAACAATGGAGTTAAAAGGTGCTTTTTTTTAATTTAAAAGTCACCTGTCACTTTAAAAACAGCCAAGATAGATATTCTAAACGCAAAATATTTTGAAACGTGTTACAAAATTTGTAAACATTATTTGTACACATTTCTTTTTAAAGTTCAGTGATTTAATCAAAAGTTTAATCAAAACTTTCATTGTTATAGACAAGTTTAAAGTTTTATATTTAGATAAGGACTACATTGTACAGTTTGGTGAAAGTTTAGTAGTTGATAATGAAAGCTATTTTTAATCTAAATAACATTAACTATTAGTTTTGAAAGTTATAAAAGATTGCGATTTTAATAATATGATAATAGATATCAGTGCGAATTGAATACAAAGTACATATCATTTAAAAAACGTGAGTTATACGATATACGAATATGCCTATTTTTATTAGTAAAAAAAGACCATACGCTTACATTGTATACATACATCATAGTGATATTGTAAGAGGTTTGCTCTGTCATCAGATGTACTTAATTAATATTCCACACCCATCTCAGTAGCATTAAGGCACCATCATTTAATTAACCACAAATATTATTATGCTAAGCTGGGACAACTTATGCGTGTGATTTTCCCTTTATTTACTGCATTTCATAAGAAATGGCTGTAAATAACGATATAACAGGGGCCCGGGTAGAGACACGGTGATATATATGCAAATTTTGTAACCCGCTTATTATTTTCGGGGGAAACCCTGGAGAAAATACAAGATACATCATCGAAACTTATAGAATGAAGCAGAGCAGCTATAGAAAACTCAAGTCGATTTTTACAGATTAAGTTAAAGGATTGTTTCAGCTGGTATAAGCAACATTAGATACAATGTCGCTTATACTTTCTACACTTCATTAAATACCTTCTAGGTAATAATTTCAAACAAACTTGTTCCGCTCAAATTGCTGAACTTTTAATTACTGGATGTGTGTACGAGTATGCTGCTAATATCTTCGCGGCGATGTTCACCGCCTAACTTTTACTGTTTCTTAAAGCAAGTTATGTATTCCTTACAATGTAACGTATTAAAATTACCAATAGTAGTTATACTTCATGCTGATATAATTTTATAACCTTCCCAATGAAACGATATTTTGATGACAGTCAAAAAATTTTCAGCCAAATAGCGCCCACTGCTGGACATAGGCTTGCTCTTAGAATCTTCACGACGAACGATGCTGTACCACCTGCATCTAACGGCTTGTCGCTACCTTTCCCAGATCATAGGTCAAAATGTTCGGGGTCCACAGCACTCGGTTTGGTAGGTATGCGGTCGCCATTTTTGACTTTGGAATGGCTTCCCGAAAGTGTAATGTTTTTATTATTTTATTATTATTGTCTTTAAACCATGTTTATAGAAACACAATGCATAGGCATTGAACATTGTTTTTGTTAATTAAAGGTATTTTAGCTGTAAGCTATGTGATTTTGCTCATCTCTTTGTCGCACGACGCATTTTAGAAATCGACTCTATTACTAAACAAAAGCTAAGGATTAAATTAGTAAATCATCATTATCCATGAGTAAGACTAAGACTAACTAAACAATTTCATTCAGATTTCGTTAACAATCCAACCTTTCCCTAGAAAATGTATTCAAAGTTTTCATTTACTTAAATATAACTTGTACCAAGAAACTGAGCACGTCTTTATTCCCTTTAAAAGTGCATAACTGCACAGAGCGTAATAAACGTGATAAACGAGGGACGACGAGCGTAAAAACTTCAAGCGCAACCGACGAAAGAAATAGCAAAAGGTCTTTTGTTCTGACAGTCAAAACAAACTCATTGTTTGGGTGTGTAACGATAACAAACACTGGGGCATGCCGGGATCGAACGTGCCCAATCGAGGCCAATCGCGCTGAGGGTCCAAGGAGCTTGACGTGACGTAAACCCAGAACCGGGGATTAAGTGCTCATTGTTACGCCCTGGGTACCTGTTAAACGACTGGTTTATATTATAATTCGCCGTATTCCACAATTTGAAATGCGTGAAGGTTATTAGAGTTAAGTGAGTTTGAAACTGTTGCAGTTTTAGCACACGATATTTCGAATTGAGATAAAGCAGCATTTGTTTATGATAGGTAATTTAATAAACTTTCTGCTTCAACGGTTTTAATAAGACTGTTGAAGTACAGACAAAAGCACGTCAACCTACCACAAAATGTCAAATTTTCTCAATTGATATTGATCTCTACTTGTTGGACTTAAAGTTGAAAATCAATTCAATGACCTTTAACTTTTTGGGTAGGTTGACCTGCCGTTGTCTGTACCTAGGTAGGTACTATAGAAAGTAATTAACACTATCCCCGGGGCCTATTATGTTAAGTTGTAAATATACTAAATAAATGATTAGCGGTGAGTACAAAGTATTACATCATCCAGTCTGTTAAGTTAGATTGTCGGGAATATGTATTATATTATTTTAAAGCTATACTCATCAGACCTCGGTAAACCTCAGACCATTTTAGGACCATAGGTGCATTTTCAACCACCTGTAAAACGTACATATCATACATAATAACATCTTGGCAGTGTTATTTTCATTTTTTATCAAAATATATATTTTAATATAATACTTGACGACCTCCGTGGCGGGGTGGCGTGCACACCGGTTTTCAAGGTGTCGCCTGCTCCGAGGTCCCGGGTTCGATTCCCGGATGGGTCAATGTAGAAAAAATGTGTTTTCCTACATTTTCTTGGGTCTGAGTGTTTGTGGTACCTTCGTGGTTTCTGGTTTCCAAAATACGAATGCTGTAAATAGTTATTTAAATTGGGATCAGACCAATGTATGTGATGTTGTCCACATTTATTTATTTATATTTATTTATTAAACTTATACTAGTTTAGCTATTTATTGTGAAACACGCTGTGACGCGCTCGTATGTAGCTGTGTAAGGTTCATTTATTCGGGACCCCACCGCAGCCAAATAATACAAGTACGTCTGTGCGCTTCACAGCGTGTTACAAAATTAAAATTCTGTTAATATTTAATATTTTTCAAAAAATATTTTTATTTATAAATTAAATAATACTGCCATTATGTTATACATAATGGTCACATAACGAGGGCTTTGTTTTCCAGATGGTGAAAATGCACCGTGCACTATGCTATACTAATATTATAAAGCTAAAGAGTATGTTTGTTTGTTTGTATTTTTGAACGCGCTAATCTCAGGAAGTACTGGTCCGATTAAAAAAAATATTTTTGTGTTGGATAGTCTATTTATCGAGGAAGGCTTTAGGCTATATAACATCACGCTGCGACCAATAGGAGCGAAGCATGAGTGAAAAATGTTGCAAAAATAATCGCGATCATAATAACGGAAATTGACGCGGACGAAGTCGCGGGAAACAGCTAGCTGGTTAATAAACCGTACAATAGTGTACTTATAAAAAAAAACAGGCTGGGTAAGTTATATTACTAGAACAATTCTGTTAGCTCTTATATTCATGTTTAATACGCTACAACGCTGCTCAGTGAGTACTTTTTACATCAGAATAAGTTTTCACGAACTACGAAACAAAACTGCACTACACCAAGAGAAATATTGCAACAGTAGCAAGATCATTTGTATCAGAGCGAGCGGGCCAATTAGATACGAAAACTCCGTACGAGCTATTCGGCACACCAGTTCTCGACAGCCATAGGCAAAAAAGAACGGCTTACTCAGGTTATGTTAACAATATATACAATGTCACCAATTGTTGAAATGTCAGCTGATACAATTGTAAATGTTTCGCTTTCTCATGGCGATGTCTTAGAGTACGTAAAGAGCGAAAAAACAATATTTTTACCACCCATTGCTGGAAATATACTTAGATAAGACCACTCTAGAAAGCCATAACACTTTTGCCATAATCATCACTTTTGGGAAGCGGGTTGGCGATCACAGTTTGGCCAGTAGAGAGAGAAAACTAATCAAATTCTTGCATTACTCTACTTAAGCCACTTCTAACGACACCCATAGGACGAGAAAGGATGGTGCTGCCATTTATTGTTATGAAAGCACCACACGACATAATTTTAAATATATATATATATATATTATATTATGAACTGACCGTTCTCGTAATAGCTAAGCCAATTTCCTGACAAAACTAAACAACGGACCAACACGATGGAAGGAAAGCTATGATTTGTGTGACAACACTCTGACACGGCAATATTTGGAGATGTCTCCTGGGGGAACTAATTGTGCAAACAAGACAACGTTTGTTGCAGAAAACTTTACAACTACGTTCGGAAATGAAAACGGTTGGCACCGGGGAAACACTTCCTCATAACATAATGGAAACGTTCTATTTATTTTTCAGATTAAAGTGATGATGGAATAATAGCTAAACGAAATTGCTCCTTTAGTGCTGAATTGATATCAACCATTGGCGGCTGGAGCTAACAACGTTGGTTTTGCCAAATATCTAGATAATATTGTTGTGTGGTCAGCTATCATTGGCTGATCGAGTGCTTATATTGCATTAGGTTGTCCCAAAAATAAAATAAGCTAGGAACTCGAAAAATTATTAATTAATTAGATATTGTTGTTAGTACAAAACTTTAAAGATGACATATTCGAAGAAAACACACAATATTTTAGTATAAAAAGAGAACTTTTCATTTTTCAAAAAACATTTAACCGACTTCAATTAAAACTAAAAAGAAACCAAATTGCAAAATATTGGTTATTTAACTAAAAAATCTTAGTGCCAAATGTTAGGCATATTTTTAGGTTAAGTAGTTTGTTTTAAAGCAAGGCTAAAGCTACCACATTTTCCTTATCACTGAGTTCGCAGTTTAAGCAGTTTCGCGAATAGAGCACATGTTAAAATATCTCACGACAAATCGCCACCAAAATTGACATCACATGTGGCGAACTCCACGGTCACAAAAAAACGTTACCTGAACTCAAGTGGCATCTTTACTGTAATATGAACGAATGACAAATAAAAGCAACTAAAAAGAGTCCTTTGGAACTTGTTTTAAGCCAAGTGAAATTATTTAGCTTTGTGGGTGGCATCACAGTACAGTTAATGGGGGGAAATCAATTTGACGCTTGGAAAAATAAACACAAAAAACGGGTTTCAAATGTAAGCATGATATCTTGTTACCTTTTCCTGAAAAGCGACCCGGATATTAAGTACACTGAGACGATAAGATTTTTAAACAAACTACTAAAAATATTACTGATAATTTGTTAACAAATTTTCGAATAATTTTATCACTAAAGCTTTATTTAACTTTATAAGTAAGAAGTAATTAATTACATGCTGTCAATAATATCATTGCCGAAGTATTATCAATTTTTAGTGATTCAATTTTACATATTTACCATAAATAATACATTATTCTTCAACCTACACCATTTTACTCTTAGACATGGAGGAAAGGATGGGAAGGATTTTGCCATGACCACCACGCTTGGATGGTTTCCTGATCGCAGTATGACCTATGCTAGAAAGTATACGCAATGCGACGCTCACATGACGAGAAGGGGTTGTGCTATTTTATTTTAAACCGACCACACACAGCTTACTACTACGGACACTTGTATGTACTCGTATATAATTTTGATTGGTAGTAAAAAACTACGCTTAACTTAAGCGCGACTGATATTTTAAATTGTTGATGCATATAAAAGTTTATTATGACATTTAAATTACAAAACTAAACGAAAATGGGTTGCGTGATATTTTCCGATAAAGTTTTGAAAATTTTGCCCAGAATTGAGTTTTTTAAAATTTAAATTACTTGTCCGGTTTTATGAGCACATGATGTCATTGTAATATCATTCATGCGAATATGATTACAATCCTGAACTGTAGCACATTCAGCTCTTACTAAAGTAGTAGGTATCAACAATGCTTTGTATATATATTACTAAAATTGCAATTATATTATCAAATCTGCTAAAAAGTTTTATATTATATTTGAACGTTATGAAAAATATGATTTAACACAAGTCATAATCACAATCAATGATGTACAGAAAGTAATAGGAATGTCAGTTGAATAATAGCTTCAAAGCAAAGAATATTGACGCTATTAAAAGAATTACAAGTCTTGCCATCAGAACTTGGATGAAGTGACGCTAAAATATTCACAAAGGAAATGTAGAGTTGGTAAGCGTTCTCTAAAGACATGTTGCACACTGTTAATTGGCTTGGTCTATAATTTAGTGACCAGTGTAGTAAAAGTTTCTAATGGCTTTGCCAATTGTTATTATTTCTTCTGCTATATTGGTATACATTGCTTCAACCATTTTCGCGTTCTGAACCAAAATAAAAACGAGTATCATCAATCAAAAAAAAGGGTCGATGATAATAATAGTTCACTCCAGAATTAATAAGAAACCAAAATAATAAGCAAACTATTTTGTTTCTATATTTATTTCTTCGATAAAATTTACCTTTTATCTTTACCCAATTGCATGTTTTTTTTAAAATCATGTAGATGTATTTTTTGATAAGTCTTAATTTCATATTTAGATAATAATTCTGAAATAATCTTCATTGAATGTTGTAATAACACAACTCTACACGACAAGTTAAACCATTAGACCTAATTTACATTTACCTCTAGACTAGTTAGTGTTAAACCCATCCAGCTGGTTTAAGTAATGGATTTTTTATTTTATATTGCAAATGTTTAATTTTTATGTTGATTTCATTTAAATGTACTATGATAATTACTATTGTTTAACTTAATTTTTAAATTTTGAATTTTATCAACCAAAATATTATTTTATTGCAGCAAATTATGTACTTCAATCAATTCTGTAATTTAATTATAATTTTTTCCCATCTATTGACTTTTTTTGTTTATTTTTCTGTAATTCCACAGATATTTTTTATTTTTTTATTTTTTGATTTTTTTATTTTAATTTTTAATTGTTAATATCATGTTTCAATTATTTGTGTTACTTGTTTTGTATTTTTTTTTTTCAAGTGCCTCCTGGGCTCCCACTAAAAATCAGCGTCGCAGTATGCCTTCGGCTGTTGCGACCACAGAACATGGAAGAAGGTTAGAAAGGCTGTCATGCGCCATTTGTATGAGAACCGATGTCGCCGCTTGCGCCCCACTACACATTAACGAGTTTAAAGAACGCAAATCAAGCGAAGTCAAAAGAAACCGATCACAGCATTCACCTACAAGCATTTGCTCATAACCTCTATCAATGGCCCGCCTGCCACGCCTACATCGCCATTCTAACCTTTTCCATGTTCTGTGGTTTGGACTAATGCTGAGTGGGGCCTTTTTGGCACATTCATTGTTACTATTTTTTTGTAAATTATTTTAATCTTTTTTCGAAGTGCCAAATAAACATATATTCTATTTTTTTCTATTCTAGTCCAGAGTATGAACTAATGACTAACCGTAACAAGTTATAAAGTAACGATACTAGCACTATGCAAGTAAGACTAATACTAATCTCTAATCATTAAGATTAGATAAGATAAGAAAACGTTTATTTGATACAATAAAAAATTACATTGATAATAATAATAAAATAAAAAACATAATTAAGGCTGTACCAACTAGGTCCCCGCTCATATGGCATAGGCACAGAGTGCCACGACGCTGGTATTCTGCATTATTAAACATTACATAGCTATATTACGTGGAATCGGAGATACCCAACGAAAATATTACACAAGCAAAAGAGTTCTCACTATATTACGACTTAAGCAATATTAAAAAAATAGTTTAGTACTACCATAGAGATTTATCCATTCGTCTCTACATAGGATTCGAACCATTCATGATATAGGATCCGGGATCATGAATTAACAAATTAAGCTACCATTACATATTGTAAAAATATTGTGTTTGTAAAATATACAAAATCAGAACATACTAATTTATAGCTCAAATCACTTGGAACAGCCGCCAGTGGTTAGGTAGATGTCATTGATTTAAGTGACTTATAAATCAGTTGATTACATTACACATACAAAGGACTACTAGATAATAAACCCAGAGGTATTTTGCTAAAATGATACTGTTCTAGTTTTTTGAGAATTGATGTTGTTCAGAAGTAATACAATTAAATCAATTAAATCCCTAGGTAGTCCCCTTAACAGCATTTGTAGTTATGCAAAGCTTCTGAAATATAGGTAGGCATAATACTTGTTAATGATTTTAAACTTTCGCGATTTGAACACATATTATTTATAGTACACTAACGGGTCGTTATCGCGTTAAATATTATGATGGTATAAATACCTATTTATTTACCCGACGTTTCGACTGGATTGCACCAAGCCGTGGTCACGGGCCGACTGATGACAGCTCAACGACGTCTTCGCGAAGAGCGGGGTTCAACACCTACCCCCAATTGATCTTAATTATTTTTATTTTTCGGTATGAAATCGGTATGACACACAACACTGACAGTATCTTCACGACGGCGAAATGAGAGGTTTTTTGGCCTTGTACTTGTATACCTTGTATAATACTTGTTTAGTGTTTCTGTGAAAACATTAAATGTTATAACAGTTTAGACAAAATGTTAGAATATTATCCTCCCTTGAACTCTCGATCTTTGTATCTATTGTATAAATAATATCGTACTACCAGATGTATGCCCGTCTGTGTATAGTAGATAAATATAGATCCTTGTAAATTTATAGGTGAATTGCTGAGTTCTGTGATAATCGGATTCCGGAGAACAATGGCGTTGTGTTTGTCATTGCTCCAATACCACCGACGAACCTCGATCTGTACTAGCATTGTGTTAATTGGGAAACTGTGTTCGCATACGGTGTGCGTATTTTTAACCCCTCGATTGTATGTTATTCCAGACACAATTAAAATCTATGGTTATCTCGACCGCGCGCCGGCGGTCTTATGATCCTGTAGGAGGATGCTTAAATAATATTATCAGACTTTAATGTAGTTGCTGTAGGTAATCGTAATTCTATTCTAATAACGCTTGACAGGTGGGTTTGCCAATAGTTAAAATATAACAGTACTCTCTTCCTCTTATGACACTTGATGTTATTTATTTCAGACTGGCATACGAGTAAAACGGAATTGGTTAAAATCATGTGTCATAATTTCCAATAACTGCAAAACTATCGGTACTTTATGAATCTAAAAGATCTAAATTCAATACAAAAAATTCCATACAATACAACAAGCTATTATTAATCGATTATTAGAATAAACCAAAACCCAGATTACTGCTCTAATACCATTTTCAAGACTGGAGGAAGCCGTAACGATGGGAAGATTAAAATTAGCGATCGGGACCAGTCTCGTTAAATCTGGACTATTCTGGTTCATTTGTTAATTGAATTTTTTCCAAGTTTATGTTCTGATTTCTGAGTTATTTTTATTTGCTTCTACATATTTTGACCCATTTATGTTTGTTATTAAATAAAGAAAATGTTTGACTCTTAAAATTAAGTTTTGTAAAATATTATACCTATGTTTTATTGACTTCTTTCGTGTAAGTTTTGGAATGACGTCTGAAATAAATAATTATATTTTATTTATTACATATCTCTTTAACCCATGACCTTTCGCTATCCGACTGACAGCTGTTCCGATTGAGCAACGGTAACTTGTATTTTTTTTCTACAAATGCTGTTAATGTTTCTATTTCTATGAATTAACTACATACTACCAAAAATTTTTCCGTAATAATTACCGAACAAATATTAAATTATTACTGAAAGATTTTTGTCAGTTGTTAATTGTTTTTCGGAGATAAATTTTTCTAATATGTTCGCAGGTAGAAATTTAAACTTTGGATAAGAAAAGTAATTAAAACAGGTCGGTTCCTGACAGTTCTAAATTCACGATTTCTTAATCTTCGTATTTCGGTAATTATAAGTTAATTTCTACAAACAACATGATTCATATCTCCCACCAAAATTAACAAACGCAGCACAAAGTGAGTTACCATTGTTTGAACTAATTGAGAAAAGTTTTTGACTAATTAAAGCTGCGAGAATAAACGTTTATTTTAGTTCAAGGCTTAGATGAACACTTTATAGAAATTGTTATGAATTTAAAACGGGCGATAAATTTCTATCCATATTTATAAATTTTAATATAGGTTATAACAGATCGAAGGCTTTAACAAATTAGTAATCTTACTCAAGTAATTAAGCATACATATGGCCAGCATGCGTGATAAATAAGTGACTAAATTCATAAAGCCTCAGTAACAGTGATCTTAAGTATTATATTTGAAAACATTTTATTTCTCTACTTAATCAACTTGAACTTCTTCCTATTTATTGATGTCATAAAGTTGCGATTGCCTACTTGTGTCGGCTTCGTAATATACTATCGAGCAAACTTTAAGCGGGGCTACACTGCTCATTAAGCGCGAGTGAAGTTGCGAATTTAATTTATGCATATAATATTTTGAACTATTTAATATCTAGAACGTACAAACAATTAAATTTGAACGCCTCAGCAGTTCTTTATATTCCAATTTTATTAAGGTTTAAGTAGTTACCTACAGTAATTCGTTAACATACCTAAGTACCTACTCTTTACTTTATTGTGTCCATTTTATGTATGCCGTAACTACGTCTGAACCTAATATTACTTTATTAGCTTTTTTACATAACTTATCACACTTTAGCGAAATTTAAAGTGTTACAATATACAATTTATAGGTATACAATAGACATAAGATATTGCAACGCGGAAAGCCGTTGCATTGGTTGCAGGCGCGGTACCGATCGTTGTGGAGATCCTTGGGGGAGGCCTTCCAGCAGTGATAATGATGATGAAGATATTATAATTACAAAAAATATTTAATTTAATCGAAAAAAATTTAACTATCTATTTACATCTTATAGTTAAACTGCAAGGATACGATATACATATTTAAAACCAATATTTACGAAACATTCGGAGTAATGAATCAAAATAGAGGATAAATTGTTTATCACGTGAACATCAACTTTTAAATACTTCATATGATATTTAAGTAGGTAATTTAATTACAATTATGGCCTATGCAAACGAGGGATTTTTGTCCGCGGACTTTTTTGCCCGCTACAATAGATCGCTTACAAATGATTCGAGTAACGCAAACGAGGGATTAAAAGTACCGCGTACAAAAAGTCCCCCGAATTACCGAGTACATGCAGAGAGCGGAACGGACAAAAGTACGGGTAAAAGAAATAGAATTAGTGTGACTCGCCTAGTCACACTAATTCTATTTCTTTTAGCAACGCACATTGAGGACTTAATTCCGCGCTGTGCGCTCGAGAGTGACGTCATATGCACGACGATAAACGAACATATGATAGCACAACGTGTGCATTGAGTTCGCGTCAAATACGCGGCGGACTTTTTATTCGCAGAGCGTACTTTTTTCTCTGCCGCGGAGAAAAGTCCGTCGTCTGGCAGGCCATTATAATATCAGTATTTAAACTTCTACTCGCATGCCGGGTGCGGCGTTATACCAATTTAGCCACCAAGACACTACTCGTATATCACAAACGCCAATTTTTCAAGCATGTTCTTAATATCGCTGTAAGCCAGCGTTGTTTCATCAAATGTTAGGAGTTTGCACCCTTAACACCCGAAAGAAACATCTTTGCAGATGTTTGACAGTCAGTTAAAATGAAACAGCTATTTAAATACTTTGAATGATATATAAACAATTTAATTGCAATTATAATAGAATTGTTTAAACTTGAAAAATTATGTCTCAGGCGGGACCTTAACCCGCATCTCCTCGCATGCCGGTCGCGGCGCTTTACCAAGTTCAAATATTGATATCAACTTTTAATTGCATCCTATACAAACTTCGAATTCAATCCTAAACATGGTTTCCAGCAAAACGCAAGCTCCAAATAGCAAACTGTAATCGAACTCATTCCTGAGTTTGGAACACACACACACATTCGATTTGCTGACTTAGGAATTACTAAAATGTGATACTTTGAGAGGCTCGTACAACATAATGTATGGTTAATCCATTCTCCAATACTGATATCCAACACAATTTCAGTATGAAGCTAGTCTGAATTCTAGTGTTATCTAATAATCTTAATATCTAGCCTAAATACTGGAGAACTATGGTTAAGATAGGGATCATGTAGGTAGATCTTATCTTCAAAGTTCGCTTGTAAGTATTAGTTAGTAAGTAAGTAGGATGATCGAGATAGTTTTATTAAATTACAAAATTTTCTTTGATATACAGTTAAATCATTAACCAATAATAGATATCTCTATAAAAGGAAAATTCTAGAAATGGTGTTAACATTGTAGCATTGATACTTGAGTACACGTAGCACAACATTCCAATGCTTTTTCCCATTCAATTTCCATTAGTTTGTATACGATAGCTGTGAGTAATACACGTCAATACCTAAAGCTTACACGTAGAACAATGCTATTCACAAAAGGACAGCGCAATTCATCTCAAAAACTCCCCAGAACAGGTAATGATTTATCATTCCCCACGAAGTGATACGAAGTCAGTAACATTAGACGGCATCAAATAAGAAAGGCGGGTATCAAAGGCAGTAAGGCGGCTTCCCAAGGGGTACACACGACCTTTATTTATACCCTCCTTTGTTGGAAATATAAATAGTTGGCGCGAAACATCGAGGCCGCTTCTGAGGGTGCGATATTGTGGAAAATTAATGATGTGGTCAGAACTCGGATTGGATTAGGGGCAAGGGACACGAATGGATAGGAGTGAAATGCTAAAAGGCTTGCCTGTAGAACGGCACGGCTTTGTAGAACACTAAGCGAACTGAGATCAAGGGTTAGGTGAATAGCCAGAAGCGCGCTTATCCCCTAATTGTGTTTTTGTATACTTATCATTGAGTTAACAAAGAACTTTAAAACTGTAATAAAGTATTATTTGTACACTTCTCATCAAAATCATAAGATGATGATGATAAATAACTTTATTTAAATTTAAGTGCGATATGGTGATGGCCTTAGACAGATCAACACCACTTGAACAACTTCTTCTCGTTTTATAGGTTTCGTAAGAAGCGACAAAAACTGGCAGGGCAAGACGGGCAGCAGCGTCTTTTTTTTCTTCAATTTCCCAAACGGATCTCTTTACTTTTGCATGTATCTTTCTTTTAAAAATTATACCTACTTATATTGATCTGATGTACTATGATTCTTAATACAATAAAATATACTTAAACTACAGCACTAAATACAAGCGATCAAGTAGCAATCTAAGATCTAATGCCAATCGTAAAACGAACATTTTTAACGCTGAGCCATAAAAGTTTTATTGGAGTTATCGTGCACAGAATGTTACCCCGAACTCGTAAATATTACCCGAATACGGTATACTTCTACGGAGTTCAGAGGAATGCATTTTAATAGAATATTAGGAATACGCCAACTAGTTATGTTTTAGTGTGGACTTTCTTCTAGCGTTGTAAATTTTATATGCATACCATTTACGATTTAGTAAAATACGATCACAGATGTGTAGGAGTCACAGGTAAACTGTAGTAAATCATAGCCATGTTATTATAACATAAAGGCGAAAGTTTTGATGAATGTTTGTCAATGTTTCTCAATCATTTCCAAAACAGCTGACTGAAACAGCTGAAATTTGGCAAGGAGATAGATTAGCGACTGGAATAGCATATAAGTTTTTATCCCGAAGAAAATACGAGTAAGATTCTCGTGAGATTAGAAGTTATTAATTAAAAGATAGACGCATACGAAGTCGCTATCTAATAAATTAGTTTCATAGTTATCAAGAACTAGAATATGACATCTATTTCTGTAATAACTAAAAGTTTTCTAAAACTAAATAGCAATTTGAAGCAGCCGAACAGATTACCGCAAATTATTGTTTCGGTCGAGTTGCTTGAGCAGCAGATTACAACTAAGTAGCAGACAATGAAATGCAAAATTTTTTTTACCTAACCATTCACGTCATTTATATCTAATTACAAATTACTAAAATTTGCCTAATTGATAGATGTTCGTATGTATCACAACAACAATTACACATAATGTCGCAGATTTATTACTTATATTATTCAGAATAACATTTTAATAGTGCAAAAATATTTTCACGATTAAAATCATAAACAAAACTGTTATGTGTAGGACTGGCTTTTAACAAAAGCTATGCCTCGGTTAAACTGCAATAAGGCGGCATACTGTTTTGCCATGTGCATAATTCATAGCGAGTCGCTCGCCATCTGGCGGCGCCTGTGATAAAAATTCCTAACATTTCGACCGCTAAGCCCAGAGCTGCAGAATTTGATGAGGGGTTATCTGAAGCCTTGGCTAGTTGCACATCCTAAGAATTTCCTGTACCTAAATGCTTTTGGGATGTTTACACGTTCTTTTTAGTTTGTGGATAATTTTAACAACGACAAACTTGTTTTAGTGTAAAGTAACATCATTATCAAAAGTATTTTTTGTGAAATCGCACTTTTTGTAAGTGACATATATATTATGATTTTGTAAGCATTACATACAGTAATCATATGTAAAATCATTTATTATTTTAGAAATACGTTGTATGTATCAGAAACGCGTATCATAACAATATTTAACCACTGATGCACCATAAGTCTCTAAATACTTAACCCTTTGAATAACAGCCAGGCTATACAGCATAAGGATTTGTCTAAGCCCCACAGCATCAACCACCAAAAGTGTTAGAACTTAAAGCTATAATATATGTATATTTAACACCACTACAATCATATTAATGCAATAAATTAGGTACAAAATAAAGTCATTATTACTACTATTTTCTAAGTACATATATACGTTTACGAGAGTTTTACTTTCATGGGGCAAAAGTTCCATAATACACAAAAGCACTTTTCAGATTTTTCCTCCATATTTTTATTGGAGAAGTGATTTTAAACAACCACTACTTGAGAAAGTAATTTTTTAACGATAATAATAATTTATAACATCGGAAGAACTCTGGTTTGCGAATAGTCGTAGGTTTGATTACTGCACGTGAGGCACTACACAGTAGGTAGCTAATTTATCGGCTACCGATTGGATTAAGCACTGCTAAAAACAAAGAAAAAATTTAGTAAAATTCGTTTTTATTTGATAAATATTCGTGTTTATGAAATAATCTTTACTTTAACTCGAACCTAATTTTATGACCTCCGTGTCGTAACTGAATGATGTTATTATTTTGGCATCAATGTTTAACCGATCGTACGAATTTCCTGGAGGAAAAAATAAGTTTTAAGAGCCTCGCCTTGAAGTATTCGAAAAAACATTCCAATGACTTTGTGTCGACCAGAAACTTCGATATTGCTTATGACAACTTACATTATTTACGCCGTAAAACTTTTGCTTCAACTTTTTCGTTTTCTTATTAACTGTAACAGTATTTACTGCATTTTGTTGCCTATGATGATAACAACCGCTTTACGACAGGTATTTTTAATAGTTAGTAGTTGTTAAAAAAATAATTTGTATTTTTGTTTATATTATCACAATGTTTAGTACAGTCTATGCGGGAATTACTTACTTATAGTTTAAACATTCGTATGTTTTTTATAACATCACAATCTGTAGGACAGAGTTCGCGGCACAATTTTCCTAAGGTTTCATGGGTTAAACGGAGTACCTAGATCAACGTCTCGATTAATAGTATTCAAATTATGATCAACGATCACAGGAGATTTCTAAACTCAAATAATTCAACCTGTTCAACAAATATAGTAAAGTTCAAATTGTATAGACAAGTCTCAAAATGAAGCGTTAACCTGACGCCCCTTACAAACACCTTATTGGTCAAAGCAAGGTACATAAATTCCCAACGCAAACTGTGTTTAATGAACGAGCAAGTAATAGCTTCTTATCAACAACAAAGACTACTTTAAGAAGCAAGATTTCCCTCTTTTGTTCCCAAATGCCGGCACACAAGCTCCTTTGTTCACACCTAACTTTTAATAGCTAGGGGAGAGTTTATTGATATTTTTGTTCTTGTAACCGAAGCTCGATTGTAACAGCCGCATCTTGCCCACAAAATATACCATTAGTCAATATTATGACGCATAATATATTAGCAGATTTTATAATATATGCGAAATCATATAAGGGAATGTTTCCAAACTATTACAACCCTGACTTTTGTAAAAGTATTTTCTGTGCAAATTCACGTATTTCGTATTCGTTTTATTTGGTGAAAAAAATTCACTGTTTTGGCCTATTTCAAAACTGTATCCAGCATGTGACATGGAAATTGAGAATTGTTATGGTCATATAGAATAGTCTGGCTCGTCTGCTTGAACTATCTCACGTTTAACCTGAGAACTCACCGTCTGCAAACAGTTTCTGAATTTCCCTCACGATATTCGGTATTTTCATTTCTTGTGTTGCACAACGAAAATGGACCGCTAATGGAATCGACTCGGTCTGTTTGTTGAGGCCTTTCATTTACAGACTTTTATGCCACGCTCACTAATATGTATTAGAAAATACTCTTTCTATTTTTATTATCAAAAAGGTTAGTCTTATAAGAAAATAATGAGGAGGAATTGGAGATTTTATTTACAAATCAACAGTTAATTATCTAGGAAAAGGATATACTAGAACAAAGAGAGTTTCCAAGCAGATCGTCTACATTTTCTGCTTGTTTGAAATATAATTAATAATTAATAATCCCAATAGCTCAGAAGAAAATCTAACCCAAAATAATTCCATATAAGAAGCATAAGACCTATCAGAAAGTGTTAGATCTAAGTCACATCTAAAACAAGTTTCCGTCAAAGGCTGATCGAAAAAGTTGCAGCCTTTTTCGAAGACCTATCCAAAAGTTTAAGGGATATAAAGAAAAAGTACGGTATCGTTGGTATGCTCCCGATATCAGAAAATAGCGGAGCAGAATTTGTTTGTCATTTTAGGATATCACGATTCGCTTAAGCAAACAGACTGTCAAGTTTACGTTTCTTTTGAAGAAACTGTACTTATTACCAACCCGATAACTAGTAGTATATTGTACCCGATAACTAGGTGCACTGTTGCGATTCTCGTCTAGACAATTTTAGGAAACAATAATTTCTTAATTGGATTGGTTATGGAATTTATTAAGATGGTTTTCTAAGTTAACTCGAACAGGAATCAAATGACCCTTGCGTAGTAAGCGGATGAGTGTCGTCGGGCTTCTGTATCTCCGTAAAAGAACCCGTGAGAAGAGATTTATCCAGAAACTTGCACATAATTATATCAATAAACTAGAACATTGTAATATGTTCTACGATTCCATTTGTAAATTGTTCGGCAATGTACTTACATACACACTTAGGTATTACTTATAAGCAATACTGCCCGCACAAGGACTTTCACTAGCATCAATGTGATGTTCCTTGATTAACGTTACAAAGACATTCGCAATCCTAAACGCCAAGCTAATATCACCAGGTGCAGCCTGTGGTTTGTCTTAGTCTTAGACCGACGCGCTTTGTAATTTGATATTGTCTAGACATCTAATCTTATTAAATAAGATGCTCTGTGATTCCATTTCCCTTTAGTAAGAAGCACTTGCACACCTTACCTAAACCTACTCACACTATACATACCTACCTCAAAGTTTATCCCATTCAAATCGACACAAGTGAATCAAGCCTATAGTTAATTAAATATTATACGTTACCATTTGATGCCACTAATCATAATCAACCTGTATGCATACCTGTAACAAAATTAATTAATCATCAATAATAATTAAGCTTTCAAGCACGTTGATTTATTGGACTTTTATTTGTGCCTAACGGGTAATTTGTCACAGTTTGATGTACTTTTAGTGTTATTTGATACTTGCACGAGTATTACTTAAAGGATACAAAACAATATAAAAAGTTTTTTTTAAGAATTGCCTAAATCAAAATGTTTGAACATTTTTAATACAATTTGAAAATGCACTAGAGTTATTTAATTCGGGGTTTATACCATGTACCTTATTTATTATGAGTTTCCGATATTTCAGCACTGTTGCAAGCGCCATGATCACGTTTTGTATATTGAAATGTGACAAAGACGATGTTGAAACTCACCTGGCAAGCATCAACAGTATCCACCCCAGGCTTAACTTCACCTGTGAGATTGAAGATGACAGACAGCTGGCATTCTTAGACGTTAAGATTAGAGTGCAGAAAGACGGGTCACTTAGTCACTCAGTTCACAGAAAACCTACACACACTGACAGCTACCTTCATGCCGATTCACACCACCACCCTAGACACCTTAACTCCGTAGTAGCATCATTGACTAACCGTGCATATGATCTATGCGACGAAGATCACTTGCAGGAAGAGCTAGATCGTGTACAATATGTACTACGGAGAAATGGATACACCGGTAGACTTCCTAGTAGGAAACAGTCAAAACATCAGATATATAAGGTTGACAGACAACCTGTATATTTGCCGTATATAAAAGGAGTAACAGACAAGATCTCAAATATCCTTAAGAAGTTCTCTTTAAATACTGTCTTCACTCCCTTAAGAAAGGTATCACAGTGTTTACGATCGCCTAAAGACAATCTCCCACTAGAAAAACCAGGTGTCTATAAGATTGACTGCAGTTGCGGAAGTTCATACATCGGCCAAACTAAACGCACAGTGGCTTGCCGGATAAAGGAACATATTAAAGCGGTCAAGAAAAACGACACACAAAAGTCAGCCATCGCTGAACATCTTATACACTCGTGTCCTAACCACTGGATTGAATTTCACAACGCACAGATAATTTCTTCAGAACAGCACTATATACCAAGAATGGTCAGAGAAGCGATTGAAATTACCAAATACAAAAATTTCAATCGCGAAGATGGCTTTAATTATCTAGTGTATGGAATCCAGTGGTTCGAATTAGCGGTAACCGAAGAAAACCAAAAAATACTGTGTCACGATCGGATACTGTAAGTGTTGTGTGTCGAAAACAAAAGTGTAAAAATAGTGAGTTGTCAAACAGTGGTACCAGTGTCGTGTGTAATAAAAGACTACGACGGAGGGTAGATTGATTTGTCTGCTCTTAACAGCTACCCACCCGCAGATACAACAGTTCTCCCGTGATCATGGCGCTTGCAACAGTGCCGAAATATCGGAAACTCATAATAAATAAGGTACATGGTATAAATCACGAATCAAATAACTCTAGTGATTTATGTTTTTTTGTATTTTTGTTTTTTTTTTGTATTTCTCTGTTAATCTCATAAACTTATCTGTAAGCCCTCATGACCTAACTCTCACCTATCACCTATGGAGAGATGGGAATGGCTGAAAACCAGCGCTGAGTGGGATCACTTCCTATATCAGCACAAGCTGAGCCATTTTCCATTTGCTTTCTTTTCGACTTCTTAATTGTTCATGTTTTTATTCTGTACCATCATTTGTTTGTAACGAAGGCAATAAATATATATATTATTATTATATTATTATGATAGTGACCATGAAAGTTTAAATCAGTAATTTGAAAATGATTCTGAAACAATGAATTATTTTCAAAAAATTAATACCTTTTTCTCTTTAATCCCTCAACCCCCAGGAGGCACTCGGGTGCCACAATAATAATTGATTTCAATTGTGTCTGGAATAACTCACGATCTAGGGATTAAACGACATTTTTTGTATTTTGTTTAGAACAAAGCGACGAGTCAGTAGTTGTTTAGAAAAATAAGAAAAAGACATTCTGAAATATTAAATAAAAATTTGTCACAAAAAATAAATCTTATTTTTGAAAAAAATTATCGACGAAAACCGTGAAATAATTTACCGATTTTGAGTCGGTGTCAAACGAGAAATCATCGATAATCATCATGCACCGACTCAAAATTGGTAAATTTATTGCACGCTTCTAGTCAGTTCAAATTTTTTATTTGTTCTGAAATAAATTTTATCAAGTATGCTTTCTTCGTATTATGGTCGGGTTACTTCAACAATATAAAACTCATCACAATGGAATCTGGTTCTGAGAATGACTAACCGTCTTGGAATGAAGTTGTTTTTACAACCTTACAATGAAACGTAAGGCTCCGAGTTTCTTGAGACATTACAAAATATTATGACTGAAATGGGTACGAACAGAGCCTTAAATTGTTTCAATACATTTACTAAATATTGGTAAAGTTTTTTGCGAATCCCAGGGTCCACACGCCCAATTGAAACATTTAAAACACAGTCAATATTATAAAAGTAAAATATTTTTGAGCGCATGG
Source organism: Anania crocealis (assembly GCA_949315895.1). Taxonomy (NCBI): domain Eukaryota; kingdom Metazoa; phylum Arthropoda; class Insecta; order Lepidoptera; family Crambidae; genus Anania; species Anania crocealis. The sequence continues at coordinate 13,011,405 of OX438864.1, forward strand.
TAATACTATAGAAATATACATTTAACTATTGGGTTCAATTCGAGATCAAACATGGTTTATCCACTTCTTTTACTCGTATTTAAGTTAAGTAATATTATTAAAACATTTTTTTTTCAATCATTCCTGGAGTGCACAATGCATTTTTTTTTAATCGTTTACTTGAATTTTACATCTCCGAATACTTGTCAACTAACGGACAATGAATTTGTCGAAAATAAACTAATTTTTTCAACACAGTTCATTTAAAACTCGAGTTCTTCCTCAAAGAACGTTTCACTATGTGCAGCAGAAAGTTCTGGAGCATTTAATATCCACGCCGTGCCACAGCATTAACAATTATAAACAGAATAAACTACAGTTAAGTGTTATCTGCAAAAAGAGCACAATAGGCCAACGGTTGCCGTGTTTTCTGCAGCAGCTTAAATGATTAACTCTTAACCTGCCAGGGTTCTTTCTCTTTATTCGCCGGGTTTATTTACTGGACAGTTTTAAACCTAGTAAATGAATCTCTCTGTGCTGTATATTTTATACTTACATTATGGTTTTTTTTTCTTCTTTTTTTAGTATTTTTCATTCGTTCTTTGTTTACATATCTGTGCAAGTGTTAATTTTTAGTTGTAGTAAATATATAATATATTTTAGTATATTATTAGTAAATATTTGTTTATCTATAACAAATAAATGGTTGTTTTTTTGCAAAAAAGGGTTTGCTTTCTTTTATTTTTTCTGAAACATATTTGAAACATATTTGTGTTTTTTTTATCGTTTCTTTTCAAATAGACTTACAATAAAATAAACCTACTAGAAGAAGCTAATCTTAAAATGTATTTAATAATAGGGGTTAAAGTATGAAATTGCCGATTATTTTCCCACTTTTTATTTTGTGTATAGCTCTTAAGTATAGTCGTATTATTGCGTAATTCTTTTTGTATTGTATCAAAGACTAAATAAAGTAACTTTTGACTAAAAAAAAAATGCAATACTAGTGCCTATTACTTCAAAGGAAGTCGTTGAAAAGACCCCTTACAATGTGTCAGCTGACCTTCTTGTTTCAATTAAGTATATTTGTATTATATACTTTGATTTTCAGAAATTTAAATACTATAATGCGTAGCTTTATAACCATCTAACTTTCACCTTTAATTGCATCAAAAACGGTTCAGGCGTTTTTAAAAAAACTAAAAAATTGTTAGTATGGAAAATGACTTTTCTCGATTTCGTCCATACAAAACGGCAATTTCATACTTTAACCCCTAATAACATAATACCAAGGATTTTAACTTCGATGCTACGTCAAATGGACAGTGTGTTTACGTTGCCTAGAACACATTTGTTTATTCAATCACGATTTAATACGAATGCATGGTGCGTCACATTTTTAAATTATTTATTTATCTATCCGTGTTGCATTGTAACTCATAAATAGACAGATGATCATACATAGTAAACGTTGTCTGAAGTAACATTCGAGTATGACTGGCAACTAAAACTAACCGTTACTTTGAAATAGTAACGTTAATTAACACTGTGAAGACAAATAGTGAGAAGATATAAAAATTTTATGTCATCGCATTGCTCGTTAGGACAAGCCCGTCAATAGTTTCTCCACTGGGTGCATGTAATTGTATTAATTTATGACAACTGCGGGTGTCTTAATTAACAGTGAGCCAAGAGTTAAATTTAGACGAATACATTTCAAAATTACACTCAAGATCAATTAACATGAATTTTTTAAATGAAAATTAACATCTTTTATTTAAGACCATGAACCACTGTATTTACGCGTTTGGATTGTTTAATGGACTTAAAAACAATCAAGCTTTTGTTTGTTTTCATCGGTAAGTACGGTGTTTTATATTAAACCGCTCAAGTCAATAAGCACCTGATACGACTCTATTATTTTTAGTCTGGTTGTCTAAACGTTTTTATCATTTTTTATGGATAACCTTTAACGCATAATTTTTGATCTTTGGCCTATTTTTTTTATAGCTCCTATTAAATCTTAAAAAAACTATCCCAAAGAGTTGATGTCTTAAAAATAAAAATAAGTCTTTTTTTTCAAAAATTACATACTTGGAAAGCGTAAAATGAGTTACTAAGTTTAAGTCAGCTCAATGAACGAAAATACTAAAATTACAATTATCAAGCTCTGAGTAAAAATTGGTGCCTAATTTCACGCTTTTGGACTGTTTGTTTATTAAAGTAAAAAGATTTTAATGTCCGGTTTTCAGTAATTACCTGAATCGGTAATTGATAAATCTGACTCTTAAACAAACGATAAATCGCAAACCAGTCCTTAGTTAAGTCGTAAAAGTCGGACCGACGTTAAAGTCCCGATGGACATACTTAAAGTACCATTAAATCTTGATACGAAGCTTCAAAGTGCATTTCATTCTCAAGATTTTATAAACTTAAATGCAGTTCGTAATACACGTACAGTAAGAGTAAAAATATAAAATTTGATGCAACTTTATGGAAGAGCAAATTTACTGAGATAATAAATAAGTAACTGGGTAAGTTATGGGTTTTAAAAGTATATTTACTCTGTTACGGATTTTACACCTGTTATTTTGCCGAGTGTAATATTTTATTTATTAATTCAAAGGTTTTGATTTCTTTAATGTGTGTGTTTGCCACGGGCAGATAAAATCCTACGTAAAATTATAATTTCCACAGAGTTGCAAAATCATAGTTTTTGTAAAGTCATTGATTTCTTTTATTTTCATTGAAAACAAACAGCTTGGATGTTAGGTACACCATACAAATGTCCCAAGAACATAATTACATTAAATAATCCTACGTAAGTATAGTTTTCACCAATGGGTACTTATTGGCGAAAAAATATTTGACGACCTCGTGGCCGTGTGGGGCGTACACACCGGTTTTCAAGGTGTCATCTGCTCCGAGGTCCCGGGTTCGATTCCCGATTCGAGTCCCGACAATGTAGAAAAAAAGCGTCTTTTACATTTTCTCGAGTCTGGGTGTTTGTGGCACCTTCGTAATTGTTTCTGATTTCCAAATTACAAGTGCTTTAAGTAGTTACTCAAATTAAGATCAGAACAATGTATGATGTTGTCCACATTTATTTACTAACTCAAAATGTCTTATTGCAATGTTACTAAATATACGTACCTATAATTGTTCTCACAAGTAGATATAATAAAGTAATAGCTCATGCATTAGCAAAGAGTTAACTCCTCCATAATCTAACGGTTGAAATAGGTCAACAACCGCCAGGTCACGGTTCTGTTCGTAGACTGAATGAACTAGCTACGAAGTATGAACAATGCCAACTTCATAAGGGTAACTAGTAATTAACTATTTGTTCTTCCATATGCTATTTGAGTAAGCATGTGATAGGTATTTTAAGACTGTTAAATAATTTTAAGTTGAGACTCGAATTTATAACAAAGCAATATCTGAATAGAATTCTACTACGACTAGGTAAATTTCATTGTGCTCTCATATTGCTGGTAAATATTTTTCGTATGCACACCCTAAGTGCATCCAACACCAAAGCAACCAATACGGGTCGTGACACCATGTCATGCCGTTGTCAATGGCATGCTCCACTTCACTACTTAAAATGTAGTTTCATACAATTTTTAAGCCCATATTTTTAGATTATAATTTCTACGGGCCTACCGGCACGCATCCAATCAACCTTTTTTTATGACCGAGCCCTTTTGACGTCTCAAACCTCAAGTGATGTAGACAAACAAAAAATCCAAGAGAACACTTGACCGTAGGTTGGCTCCGTTGCATGTGGATTGTGGAGCCATAAAAAACAAAGCACTTTGGATCCAAGCCAGCCTCAACCTCCTGATTCAACCTCATTGAAACGAAACATTTAAACCCAAAGTGAGAACACTTGAATCCATTTCGTCGAGCAAAAATGTTCCGACCGCGGCTATGAAATGTTCAACGTTCACCTAAGTACTCTTTTTCACGAGATGAAAGACGGAAATAGCCACATTAAGTTAATCACCATTAAAATTAAGACTTTCTTTTGCAAGAATTAAATCTTGTTTTTCAGATGTGATTGTAGCATGTAAAATGTTTTTGTGAAAACGTAATCACATTTCATTTTGTTTCATAACTCTTATAGAGATATTTTTAAACGAAATTCAAAAACGAATATTACGTGAAATCAAAATTGAAATTTAAGGTTTTCCACTGATTCAATAAACACCGGTTGTAATAAAATGTATATTTTATTAAAACTAGTGTTAGCAAAACACAATAGGGGTAAAAAAGCGATTTATACCATAAGCTAAAAGAGAGAGCGCTTTTAAGAAATGTGGCAAAAACGTAAAAGGCAAATCAAATGACTGTTCAAAAAAGTATGTCCGACCGAATCGAATGTGAATCGTCAGACCGAGACATTGTCCATAAACAATCTGTTCAATTCTTCATTTATGCTTTCCGCATTACGTTAAGCCTATTGGGTTGTTTTTGATAACGACAGGGCAGTGGACGGCCTTCAATGATCGGATATTATTTCGCTTCCAACAAATCTTTCTGGGATTCTTTTGTTTGGGAATAGCGGATGATATTGGTTTGTTGAATGAAAGATACGGTCAAGTGGGAATTCTTCATCCGGCTTTCCGCTCGGGTTAGCGGCTTGTAATTTATAGTCTCTGCGTCTAACACTTTCGAATATTATAAATCTACTTCATTCTCACGACCACTTATCAAGCGGGGGTCAGAGTTCTAAGTTGAAATTCATGAATGTTTTAATTTTATTTTTGCTCGGGTCAAGCTAGTTAGCTTTGCACGATTCTGAGATGTTAGTCGTGTAAGTTGCTAGGTAATCTAAATGCTTGGTTATTCTTGTGAGAATTATCTTTGTTTCACACATAATATCATTGAAACTTGACTCTAAAATCAGACAACCGTGTAACCGAGTTAATTATGCATCTAAGTACTTGCAAGGGGCATGTGATACAATCACGCCATTCATTAACGGTACTGGAAGTGAAATAAGCCGGTGCATCTGATACATATACGATTACATATGGACTGCTCAGGTTGCATTTGATATTAAGCAGGACTACTTGATAATTACAAAAAATAAAGTCTTCTCATATCAGATTCGATCTGATTCAAGAGGATGACCATGAATCACTTCAGCCAAAAAACTGGTCTCCCACTCTAAAGTTGAATATCGAAAATCATGTCCAGACTAGAGATGTAAGGCTGGTATTATACCAAATGTGCTCCTAGGTATTATACCAAAAATACCGTATTAAACGGTATTATAACCATTTCATACGGTATTTTTGGTATTTTATCTTTTAGAATATAAAATAATTAGAAGTACTTTACCTTGGGGAAATTATTAGCTAACTAGCTGTAGCGAACCGAACCTCTTTACATTTATATCATTCTATTTTTAAACCTTTTTACTTGTCATCGTTTTATAAATTGCTTTTTTGTTAGTTGTCATTGTTCTTGCTTTTCAACACGTGTGTAAAATTATAATTGTAAATATTTTAATTTATTATTTTATTTACTCCCTTTCCTGATCTCTCATTCCCTCACGTCGCGTACACTAGCTATTAAACTTAATAAAAAATAATATCGTTTACCCAGCATCACGTCATTTAATACGGTATTTTTGGTATATTATATTTTAGAACGTGTTATAAGTAGAAGTCTCGTGTATGTTAGGGACATTATTAGTTAGTAAGACCAGCTAGTTGGTCTTCGGATACGGATGTGCATCGCGAGATGTTCTACAAAGTGGCAACGTCGCGCAAGCGCAAGTCCCGCGTCTTTGTTATGTATTGTGCATTCCATTTATGTAAAAGATTTGTTAACCGTTAGCGTGAGTGCGATTTATTTAAATAAAATCAGTTCATTCACCGATGATACTCGTACGTAAAAAAGTCAAGTAAATTGCATTTGTTAATCAAAATATTATACGCAAAATACCAAAAACACTGTATTCTATTGTAAAATACCTGAAAAATACCGCCCATTTCGTATTACACCGTATTTTTACATCTCTAGTCCAGACAAAAAAGGTTTTTGATTGTACATAATTATCTGACTTTGGTTTCATTAGTTATAAGTATTTTTTTGTGTATAAACTTATTTAGTGATTAGCGCACATGTAAATGTGTTGTTATTTTGTACTAAAGTAACAGCAACTGATTTTTGATTATATCTTTTAAACATGCAGTAGTCTAAAAAAGACAGATGACTAACCATAGTCTTTACTTGTCGTTTTAATTTTTATTGAAATAAAACATTTCTTTTAATGTTTGCTATTAATCTTTTATTAAAACCTGATATAGTTGCGACGGCTAACAAAATCTTTACAGACACCTTGCAACTATAATTCAAATTGAATTTAATTAATTTCATCATCGTCATAATACAATTGAACTAAATATAGTCAACTATTATTACTTTATCAACTTTTATTCTTTCCACAAGTTAGTAAACTAATTAAGGAGTTCTATACAAAAACAGATAAAACTTATAACACATTGTATATTTTTTAAGCTATTGCATAGCTTCTATCGCGGGCCTTGAGCGCGGGGACCGAATCCAGAAATTCCGTAACGAAAAAACCTCACGCTCCCCACTTCGACCGGCACAGCGGTGATACGGCTGTTCGACGAGGTGCGTGCGGTTTGACGAGGCGTTTGCCATTCGACGAAGTGGGTGCCGTTTAACTAAGTGGGTGCCGTTCGACAAAGTGGGTGCCGTTCGACGAGGCAGGTGCCGTTCGACAAGTTGGGTGCTGTTTGACGAGTGGGGTGCTGTTTGATGAGGTGGGTGCCTTTCGACGAGGTGGGTGCCGTTTGATGAGGTGGGTGCCGTTCGACGAGGTGGATGCCGTTTGACGGGTGGGGTGCTGTTTGACGAGAGGGGTGCTGTTTTTTGAGGTGGGTGCTGTTTGACGAGAGGGGTGCTGTTTGGCGGGTACGCTGTTTAACGAGGTAAGTGCTGTTCAACGAGCGAGGTGCTGTTTAATGAGGTGGGTGCTGTTTGACAAGCGGGTGCTGTTTAACGAGGTGGGTGCCGTTCGACGAGCGGGGTGCTGATTAACGAGGTGGGTGCTGTTCGAAAAGCGGGGGGCGTTTGCCATTCGACGAAGTGGGTGCCGTTTAACTAAGTGGGTGCCGTTCGACGAAGTGGGTGCCGTTCGACGAGGCAAGTGCCGTTCGAGAAGTTGGGTGTTGTTTGACGAGTGGGGTGCTGTTTGATGAGGTGGGGTGCTGTTTAACGAGGTGGGTGCTGTTTGACGAGCGGGTGCTGTTTTACGAGGTGGGTGCTGTTTGACGGATGAGGTGCTGTTTCACGAGGTGGGTGCTGTTTGACGAGTGGGGTGCTGTTTGACGAGGTGGGTGCTGTTCAACCAGCGGGGTGCTGTTTAACCAGCGAGGTGCTGTTTAACGAGGTGGGTGCCGTTCGACGAGCGGGGGGCGTTTGCCATTCGACGAAGTGGGTGCCGTTTAACTAAGTGGGTGCCGTTCGACGAGGCAGGTGCCGTTCGACAAGTTGGATGCCGTTTGACGGGTGGGGTGCTGTTTAACTAGGTGGGTGCTGTTTGACGGGTGGGGTGCTGTTTGACGGATGTGGTGCTGTTTAACGAGGTAGGTGCTGTTCGACGAGCGGGGTGCTGTTTAACGAGGTGGGTGCTGTTTGACGCACGTAAGCTATGCAATAGCTTTACCGCGGCAGTCTCCGAGTGCCACACGTCATTTTTTTTTAAAATTTCTCTTTATTTTTTTAAGTTTCATTTTATTATTTTACAAAAAGCGATGCGTCATTCATCCAACCTTTGTTTTTGTTTTTATTCAATTTCAATGGCTTATCGAAATGTATTGAATATGAATCCATCTTAAAATCAAAACAAAGGAGGGGCCAAAATTGTATGCACATAATTCATAGTGTGTTTACCACACGCTCACAAGAAATAACAAACGGTGGCGTTATAGGGCGTAAAGACAAAAACACATTTTAGGTTAATCGAGACGATTCAAGTCATGAAATTTACAATCACCCACTTCAGTGGCTCGAAGCTGGGCAACGACTGCCGTTGTGCCATTTTTTCGTGAATAAAAAGTAGTTGAGATCTACTCATCAATGAGATTCAGTGGGTTATAATGACCCCGTTGTAGTACCGAAACGCTGCTCCGCCTATTTATTACGCTCCCGGGATTGATTAAGTCGGCTCGGGTCTTGGTCTAAAATAGGTAGGGGTATTGTTGTGCTTCAAAAGCTACGTTAAGCCATTAGACCCTGCTTCTGCCGCAAGATGGAAGAAGATGTCAAGTCAGAGGCCTATCAAAGGCGGCATGGGAAACTCTGACACCACACTATCCTTCAAGGATAGTCATACAATAAGAGGAATTATGTTTGAAATATCTATTTTTGTTAAGTTTACGCGAACATTTTACATTGAAATGAAGGATATGTTTTCGGATTTAGTACGTGTTTATTTTTGATTTAACCCGATGTTTCGAATACTTTACAGCGTCTAGCTGCCCGTGACCTGAACCATGAACGCTGTAAAGTGTTCGAAACGCGGCCTATATTGAATTTAAATATAAACGCGTACTAAATCCGTAAACATATCTTTCATTTCAATATAGGTATATTTTTATTATGATGGTTTCACAAAAATTGTTTTCAAAGCTATAGTACTAAATACTCTCTGTAGCCCAGGTGGGCGTAGGTTCTATTTCCGGTTGGGGTTAATATAGTTTTTTTATAATTGTTGAATTTGTCAACAATGTTATAAAAATACGACCTTCGTGGCGGAGTGGCGTCTCGTATATACACACCGGTTTTCAAGGTGTAGCTCCGAGGTCCCGGGTTCGATTCCCGGACGGGTCAATGTAGGAAAAAAGTGTTTTTCTACATTTTCTCGGGTCTGGGTGTGTGTGGTACCTTCGTTGTTTCTGGTTTCCAAAATACGAATGCTTTAAATAGTTATTCAAATAGGGATCAGAACAATGTATGTGATGTTGTCCAAATTTATATAATATTTATTTATTTATGTATCTAACGCAAAAATATTTATTTTTTACTCCGCTACCACGGCACGGTGTTCATTAAAATTTCAGATAACCCAAAAGCGAAACAATTTATCATTTGAACATTACCTCACTATGCGTATTAAATAAAAGTAGCCTTCATCTTCAAATAATGCAAAAAAACAGGCTTTTTCTTAGAAAGACCAGCGTGGTATGCTAGAATCACCGTCAGAACAATACGTCTTGAATGACGATCATTCTCAGACTCCCCTTGCAAGCGAAGTAGGGACTTTGCTTTTGTTTAGCGATTTCTTTGTTTTTTTTTTCCTTTCATTGTATCCTAATTTGGGGGCAGGGAAGCCGTAGACGTGAAAATAGCGTGTAATAAGTCAATTCATCGAGATGAACTGCAATTACTCTAATGGTCCACGCGTGTCATTTGCGGGTGGTTGAAATTACTTCCAAATTACAGATAGTAGATAATGCATGTACTCGTAATTTCATTCCAGGATAAGCAATTTAGGTATTCTTGTAGCAATACGTTAGGTAGATATAAGAAAACACTTTGATCTTTTCGAATCGTAATTGAATTGTGATTTTGTGAATAATGTAGGCCTAAGGTAAAATCCGTAGTCTCGGTTCTTAAGGCAACGAATGGTAAAATGGGAACGGGAACCTAAGGATTTTTAGTGGATGTACGGATCTCATGCAAAGGTCCGGAGTTTAAAGTTTATTTCATAAAAATATCTATATAATTACTTTTTATGCTCACCATAAGAATGCAAAAATCAAGGCAGTTTTATCACTAGAAGCAATTTTTAGACAACTTGCATATTGTGCTCATAGAGGATGTCTCAAAAAAAATCGGATATGAGGTCAGTTGCAGTAGAATTTATGAGAGAAGGCGACAAACAATACCTATCGTAATGCTAGAACTGCCAAGTTTAATAAAAAATGCGATATATTTATATGTTCAATAAAACATGAACTAGATAGCAAAACATATCCGTGTTGTTGGCAAGTTAAGAAAAATCAAGAAATAGACAGATAAAACCAAAATTAAATGCTGCAAAGTAATTATTTGCAAAAATATCAAATAAAGCATACCTCGTGCATCGCTAATTTATTTATAAAGGCTATGAATATTATTTTATGTAACTGTTTTTATATCTTTCATCTTGCAATATACTGAGAGCTATTGAAAAATTAATTCAAAGCTACCGCTTTCCACAATGTGTGGGCTGTGCGTCTCAGTGATGCATTACGAGCTCGTATCGCTCGCCAGATATTTGATCCTTTATCGATAATATATAACCTTTATAGTCGAGAGGATCAATAGAAATATACAGTATTGGTTTTACTTAGCGATTTTACGGCTAGAAACATAACTTAAACTTTTGATACCACAATTAGATCGCGATGTAACTAATATTTTTAATGTTTGATAATTAATTTATATGAATAAAATATATTGATTAATTTTGAAATAACTTTTTTTTTTTCTTAATTTGACTAATAAGTACTTACCTATCTTTTTAAGAGCTAAAGCGATTTTGCTAAAGAATTATCTTTAGCAAAATCGCTTAAGTTCGCTCTTTATATCAATAGAAATAATTAGATATAAAAAGCTAACTTATTAAAATTGGAGAATAATGTATTTAGGTAGAAAAAAGTAAGTTTGACAGGCCAGAAAAAGAAACACAAAAATTTATAAGAAAATTTGAGTTATTCCCAAGCTAAACAACCGAAGACTTGGTGTATTCACCTACACTTTTTTAGTGCAATATTTAGTATCATATTAGGTACTTTTCTTAAATAATCGAGATGAAGTATAGACTAACATAACTTTAATACGATACTCTGTCATTTTATGAGCATTATTTAATTTTCAAACCGAAATATGTTCACATAAAAAATATCTGATTTTCAAATTTAAAATTGCACTTATATTATTATATCCCATCAATATCCTATCATCGGGACATATAATCATAATCCCTTAAAAGCAACTCCATGTCAGTAACATTCTGCATATAAACAGCGTATTAAACCTACCTCACAAGTGAAAAAAAATGCGGGACATTTTACGATAACGACGAAACACAAGACTTACATTTCATTGAAAATTGCAAACGTCCCCTTTTCGTTAGGGACGTTTCGCAATCCACTTGTAAAGTGGTAACAACTCTAGAAAATACAGGTTTTTTTTTGGAAAGGATATCATAACCACGTGTTTAACAATATTAAAAGGTGAACGAGAAACAAACGCAAAGTTAAAATAAATAAATTAACGTTAAAATTTAATATTTTTTTTAGATTGAACAGCAGTTCAAATCCCGCAAAGGGCAAATGTAACATTTTTGGTGTTAAAGGGAGTGCCATGGTTGTTTGGATATTTTTAATAACACCTACAGTTAATTTCACCCTTAATCACTAATTTGATTAGTATTTAAAATTGAAACACAAATACATATGTTTAAAACACGTAAAAACGATGACAACAGTTCAAAAGTACAGAAAAATATAAAAACTATATTTCTTTGAGTTGACCCAACGTTACACGCAAAATGTGATTCGAGGCTAAGACATTTTGTGCCCTCACAAAAGATTAAATAACTCGGAACGAGTGGGGCTGATCCTTCATAAAAACGGGCACGCGACCGAACCGCGGCACCGCAGGTACGGAATTCGAGTCTCCTGCAATACATTTACTATGAGATCTTACACGCACCAATTCATAAAGTGGTCTCAGTATATAAACTTGAAAAATTTTGTCTCAGGCGGGACTCGAACCCGCATCTCCTCGCCTAATCTCCTAATCTGTTTGTTATTTATATGCTGGGAAGAAAAATGCAAAATGTGATCAACATTACACAAGCAAAATCACTCGTACAAAACTATATAACATTTTTTTCATACCCGCTAGTACTTATCTAAGGTGTGGGTTACATAGGCTGCACTAAAAGTATCGGTAATGGAATATTTCCACTGTTCCTGTCATATTAAAATCTTATTAATTGCAAACTCCTTGGTTTTGAAAATCGAATACTATTTATTTATTTAAAAAATAATTCTCGGTCTTATCACAAGGTCTTGTTTAGTCGTTGAGAAAATGAAATTGACTCAAGAAAATTCAAGAGCGATGATTTATTATGACTTTCGAAGTGGTTTAACATAAAAAACAGTGTGTTGTTCGGATGATTTCTGCATTTGGTAATGAAGCCCCATCCAAAACCACAATTTATCGCTGGTTTGCTGAATTTCAACGTGGACGTGTCAAGCTCAGTGATGATCCCCGCCAAGGTCGTCCAAAAACTGCAGTCACCCAAGAAAACGTTGATGCTGATTGAGAAAGATCTACATGTGCCATACCGCGAAATTCAAGCAATTTTAGACATTGGCATGAGTCAAATACAAATAATCTTGCATGAACAATTAGGTGTTAAAAAAGTTGTTTTCCCGATGGATACCGCATTCGCTCTGTGAAGAGCAAAAAGCGGCTCGCGTTACTTGGTGCGTCAGAACTCTCGAAAGATTCCACGCAGGATCCTCAAATGCTGTATACAACATCGTATCAGGTGACGAATCCTGGATATACGCGTACGAACCCGAAATAAAAAACCAGTCATGAGTTTGGGTGTTCGAAAATGAGTTAAAGTCAACAAAAATTGTTCGTTCACGGAGTGTTGCAAAAAAAAAATGGTGGCCACGTTTGTCTCCAAAACCGGCCATGTTGCGACTATTCCTCTTGAGGGACAAAGAACGGTTAATGCAGAATGGTATGCTAGCATTTGTTTGCCACAGGTCGTTTCTAAACTCCGTAGAGAGAACTGCAACCGCCGCATCATCCTCCATCACGACAATGCGAGTTCTCACACCGCGCACAGAACAAAAGAGTTTTTAGAGCAAGAAAACATAGAATTATTAGACCATTCGCCGTACAGCCCCGACCTAAGCCCTAATGATTTCTATACTTTCCCTAAAATAAAGAATAAATTGCGTGGTCAGAGATTTTCATCACCAGAAGAAGCTGTGGACGCCTACAAAACAGCCATTTTGGAGACCCAAACTTCCGAATGGAATGGTTGCTTCAATGATTGGTTCCGTCGTATGGAAAAATGTGTCAAATTTCGCGGAGAATACTTTGAAAAGCAATAAATACATTTTTAAATAGTAATGTTGTCACTTCCTTGATTCCCGAAATTTTCAGTGCCGCCACTGCTATCATGTTCAACGTAATTTTTGATTAAAACTTTTTCACTTTCAGAAGCTAAGGGTAGATCTGAGGATAAGATGACTTACAGTGTTTGTCATGGCACCTGCGATGATACGAATGCGAAAGTAACTATGTCTGCCTGTTATCGCTTGAAATTTGACATGGATACAGTTTGAATTCCTAAAAAGGACAAATAGGTAAATACTAGGAGACGATTTTGTTTATAGAGAATTAATTATTGCACAGATTGTATAGTGGTAGCGGTTGGAGTAACAGAAAAAGATATAGTAGTAAAATTACTTGAATAGGAATTAAAAAATACATGCTGTTGATTCAAGTGAATTAGCGGAATAACTCAAAGCGACAAATAAGCACATAAACAACAACTCTTAACAAAAATAAACTCGTTTCCTTTGCCCATGATGAAGCACCTACATCTCTAGTATACAGACTTTTTACAGCATATAACTTGAAACAAGTTGAACGAGTACAAGTGCGGCGAATGGGCACAAAAACCATCGCACCGTGCAGAGAACAGGTAAACAATGCACCGGAGGCAATGTGGGTACTTTTGGAGACATTACACATTTCCGTCGCTAAACTAATAAAAGTGTTACCACTGTTCACATTTTATAGTAAGAATACATTTTTAAAATGTTTGTTTGTGTCTTTAACTTCACAAAGGATTTAAGATATTAATATTTCGGTGTTCCTCAAGGTGGTGTTCTTTGTCTTTTTTTATATATTTTTTAAATTTATTATCACTTATGCTGGTCTAACACCAAGCGATCCACGAAAAATTTTAATTCTAATAAAACATAGTTGCATAACCAGACTAGTACCTATCAGCAGTTGAATTGAAAGTTATATTTCCATGTCTGCTTGTAATATTTATCGCGCTCACAAATTAAGGGCGACATTCCTTAATTGGCGCAATTACTGACGAGACGACCGCATTCCAACTTAGCTGATATCTGAACAATTATTTTTATGTTACAGAACATTATTATGAAAATACTCTGAGCCTGCGTTTGGATAGATTTTGACATTTTACGTAACAATGACTATGTCTAAAAGTGGACGAAGGTAAATTATTTGTTGATGCAGGAGAATATCAAAACTATTCAATAAAATCATGAACTAAATACGATAAAAAAAACAAATATACAGACGAACATGGAACCTACTCCTTTTTTGAAGTTGGTTAAAAATGGCACATTATTTGTTACCAATAGACATATTAAATAATAGACATATCCCATCCTCGTCGCCATGTTAAATAAAAGGCAAGTCGTCTCGTATCGGTTATTTATTAGAGACTAAATCAACGCGCATCACATGTAAGCGTGACGTCACGTTCGTGCTATACCCTCCAATACTTTAACAATATATGTTTATCAATTATATACAGTAATAAATAATAAATATACTATTGTACTTCAAATATTAGGACATATTGTTTGTCCTTGCTATCAAGTGATTCAATTGCCTCTTAAATCAATAGCTCCAACAAATTATTAAAGACACGACGAAATTCGAAACTAAAAAAAAACTAATTGTCTTAAATCCAACTAAAGGTTAAGGTAAAATTTTTTAAAAGCTTTGATTTAATGTATCTGTAATTGTATATTTATTATAACTCCAGTTTACAACTTACCGATCTATTACAATACCGGACAATAAAACCTAAAAGAACAACTATAAAACCCAAAAAATATGGTAGTTCACGGGAAGTCCCCAAATATGACCACTTAACCACGGTCAACACAGCTGGACGCTTCGTTAATACTCCAATCAACTTTAAACTTCCTCCGCAAGTTTGGATCCCTAATTGTGGTCCCCTTTATTTATTCAAAGTAACACAATATGTCATCCACACCAGCCGGATGCATTACTCGTTAGTGTCAATATGAGTTGCCCAAACTAAAATGAAACAACAGCTGAGTCACACTAATGTGTCAAATATGAACTCCCGAGTTCAACTGGCTCTCGAAAGGTTTGTTAACTCAACGGCGCATCTTGAGAGCATTTGCTTTATTGATATTTGACATCTTACTTCTCTTACTACAAAATTTGTATCTTTGGTTTAAAAGTGCAGTGCAGCAATCGGGGCTAATAAATAATAATTGTTTCAATATTGGTTTCCAATCGTTTTTCTATTTATTTAAATTAACTTTTGGTGTCAAAGCGACTGAAGGAAGCTGTAATAAAATATATAAACACTTTGTCCAAAGAAATGAAAAAAAAACTATATTAATACATATTATAAAGCTGAAGAGTATTTAGTTTGTTTGTTTGAACGTGTTAATCAACGGAAGTACTGGTTCGAATTGAAAAAATATTTTTGTGTTGGATAGTCCATTTATCGAGAAAGGCTTTAGGCTATATAACATCACGCTGCGACCAGTAGAAGCGAAGCATCAGTGAAAAATGTTGCAAAAACGGGAAAAAATATTGATATTAATCGCGATCATAATAACAGAAATTGACGCGGACGAAGTCGCGAGCAACAGCTAGTATAATATAAACTTTAGAAAAGTGTGTGAGCTTTGCACGAAATAACCTTAAAAAAAATAATAGAATTTTACTTATTGTTTCAAAGAGTTGTTCTTCTTTAAACATGGCGCATGGTTCAAAAAGGTACAAGGTACAAAACCTAAAACAATTAACTCTCATGCAAATAACCATTGAAAATAATAGTAATACTTAGCTTTTGTTTATTTAGTGTAGGTATTTCTGACTTTCTTGTAAGTATTATGTTAAGTACCTACTTGTTTATTGAAGCATTATACAGATATAGTCAACAGTTTTCTTATCAACCGAACGGTACATTCTTGAGATTATGAGAAAAACATTTTTGATTTGCTTTAAACTTTATAATATTTCTAATTGCACTCACTGTATCAGATATTTTTCAATATAAGTAAGTATATTATGCGCACGAAATATGAAGATTTATTTTACTACATTCTAACGTAGTAAGCGTTAACGAGCAAAGTAAACATGTTTCAGATGGCTATTTTCCAAAGAAGTCGTCCGTTCGAACGGTGTTTACACAACGGCGCATCTAGACAGTCAAGCTTACGTATGAGTCAGACTGAAGGTGTTAAGTGAGCCTAAGAAAGTAACAAAGTTGTATCATGTTACATTCAAGTACGGTTGCATCTTGCACCTTGAAATAAAATATGAACTCATTGATGTTATTACTTTTAATATTGAAATCAAAATACAAGAAGAGAAAATCAAGAGTTTTAAACTCAGTATTTTTTTTAAGACTATTTAAGTTGTGTTACAATTACTGAATAAAAAATCTATTAGGTACTTAGACAATGTCTTAGAAAATGTTTTGTAATATCATCACCCAATCCATCATAAATTATATCATCAAAATACATTACAATATTAGGTACATACATCAGTACACAGTATATGAAACATTTTCATCCCGTCCCCTCAGGATGTCCTAATTGCGGGATCTTGTTGATTTACGTCGTAAACAGCGCTTGATGATACATTAACACCCTTAACACCCAGTTACTTAAAAAGATATAAACTTTTATAGGGCCTAATGAAGAAGCTCCAATTTCACCCGCAACCTACACATTAGTAACTTTATGTGGAAACTTCATAGATGACACTTTAAGTACTTTAGGTTCTACTTTGTATTCTCTTTGGCTTCTTTATGTTGTCAAGAATCACTTAAGTTATCAGATTGAATCTCAAAAATATCCGAGAGAGTAGGACTCTCGCATGTTAGTATAACGAATGTATGAAATGAAATATGTAAGCTGCTTACTTATTTATACTTTATAATTAAGAGCATCTACTTTTATTGCTGGCGATGTTTACTGAACTATAATCGTATCATTTAGTCGATCGTATTGAGAAAATGTATTTAGTCTGTCAGAACTAAATATTTCTAAAAATATTATCTTATAAAAAAAAGACGTGTGGCACTCGGAGACTGCCGCGGTAAAGCTATTGCATAGCATTTTTTATCAACTTATGCAAATATAAAACTAAAAAGTATCACCGCTGTGCCGATCGGAGTGGGGGGTGTTAGGTTATTTTTGTTACGGAATTTCTGGGTTCGGTCTCCACGCTCAAGGCCCGCGATAGAAGCTATGCAATAGCTTAATTTTATAATTTTATGTATTTTCTAATTTTGACTTTTGTAATTATTTTTTTCTGTTATATTGGCAGATATGGTTACCATAGGCAACCATACTGTCAAAATCCTTATTTTCTTCTAAATTCTTTTAAATTTCGGAAATTCAAAATTGTTCGATCGTGCCTCGCCCCGAGTGTTAGGTTAGGTTATTTTCGTTACGGAATTTCTGGATTCGGTCTCCACGCTCAAGGCCCGCGATAGAAGCTATGCAATAGCTTAAAACTATCAAAATCCTAATGAGAGGTTCACTTGAATTAATTGGGTGTATCTGGACATCCATTTATCGAGTTTATATACAACAAACGACATACATGGTGATCGTAACTATAAGTAGCAGTTTATTTGCCCAACACTTAGAGGAACTAGTTCGTATCGCAAACTAGTTGGCGGGCAAAGTTGAGCGAGCTACATGCACTCAAACATCACATCTAAACAAGGCGGGAACTATACCGTGTTTTCCTAGTATATCCCCTTCTGAATGGCAACTTTACATGCTAGATAGGTATAATGTTGATATATCAACTTATTTAAGGACTACGTTTTAATTGGGTCCGACCCAAATGTGCATTACATAATATTCCAGACGGTGGTAGCGCAGAGTTGAAATTTCGCGTCCCACAGCCATAAGTTGTGAGTTCAAACCCTGATATATTGTAGGTAAGTACTATAATTTACCGGTTGAGGCTTTCCGACAAAGATTATTCGATCTCTATTTCTATACGAACTGATAAAATAGTGTCTAGTATACTATTAGCACAGTCTATGAAACCATAATAGACTGTGCTATTAGGCACCATTTCATCAGTATACTATTAGGCACCATTTTATTAATTTAATACTTAGACCATATTATGATTTAAAGACATAGATGAATAACTTAAAAGCGTGCGCCTAAATCGTCTGGAGATTTCAGAATCTATGTCCGTAACTACGTACTTAAGTATCTAGGCGGATTTAAACGTCAAAATCGATCTCAGTTACTAAAAGTACAAATTCTTTAAAATGGTAATCAATCAGGTTAGTAAGTTGACTTTTAAGACGTACGTGAATTACCTTAAAGGCAAACAAAGATTATTTAAATGGAACGATTTGTAAATTTCATTCAAAATTATTATTTTAACAATAATCATATGATCATCATATGATAAGGATACAAAAATACGAGCTAAATCAATCTTCGTCATAAAGACAACAAATACATTTTTAATTATATCATGAGAATATTGAATTCACTTGTTGCGATGTGAGAATGCACTCGGTGTATACAATCATAAATTATTTTGCCAATTACTGGAATAAGCCATGCGTTCCTTGTATACTTATGTTTTTGTCATTTTCATTACGATTATGTAGTATGGCCCACGATGAATAATTATTATGTTAATAATCGCCTAAGTCTTGTTTTGATATTTTCAGTAACGTGTTTAAATTAAGTTAAATTCTTACTTCACTAAGTCGGTAAATAAAATCACCAATAGATATTACGCATATTTTTTTTGTTTACGATCAGACAAGAAAAGAAGCCTTTCTTTTTAAATGCAATTTTTATTATTAAGTTTACTTCGGCTGTAAAACTTGACCGTATTTTCTTTTACGTCGTATCTGCCAGAGTAAAATCACGATAAACTTCTCCACATTTATTTACCATTGTGCAAATTACTTCGTTCGTTACATCGAAGTTACTTCACTTTTACTTCTCTTAAATCTGAGCACAAAGTATCTCCTTTTTACGTGTTTTTTATGTTACAGCTTAAACGAAGTAACAAAAAAAAATCCTAAACTGAACTCATCAGTGCTGCGACTGAAAGACGACTAACAAAATATCTTTTTTCGTATCTTATTTTTGCAGATATCTATAACAAAATCTTAAAACAAAAAAAGCAATTTATGATGATTTGGAAACCTTACGTGTAGCTATTACCTACGGCTGCAACACCAATCTATTTTTAATGGTTTCAGTAAAGGCAAAATTTTGTCGTAACTCCCACGAAAATAGTAAAAGAAATCCCTAAAATTTTATCTTGCGACTATAAAACAAGTCATAAAAACTGTAGGTATGATTATGTATGTATGTGAGTATGATATTACGAAAGGGATAAGAAATTAGTTGTTTCCAACAATTGTGTACATCAATTTCAATATTGGATAGATGGTGATCATCAATACTTATTAACTCAACGGAACTACAGCGACCTACTTTCATTAATTAAGAAAGAACAAACAAAGTCAATCAAATTTTCTTGGTTACTTATATGGTATACAATATAAGCATAAAATGTCCAGCGTTTGTAACGTTTTTATATCTGAGTATCTGAGTGGGCTAAGTTGGAGCTTGAATTCAAAATAACACCTACACGTATTTTAACTGAAATTTATTTAAGTTTTGTCTTAGTTTCGAAAAATCAAGCGCTTACCAGCATAACGCAGGTTATCAGAACAACATATCTTTGCGGAAATGCACCCTTGGATTCATACCACCATCATCAGCTCACATCATTCCACTAATGGCCGCAGGCCAAAAGAAAGAATTTGTCATAATCGTCACGCTTGGCAAACGGGTTGGCTATCTAAGTTTTGGTGTAGAGAAGACTCTGTAGCCCGTCCTCTTCTGACTTTAATCCTGTAAAGAATTAGTGCTATACTGTTTTGTTTCGGCACCAAACTTCAAAACATTCTAATGCTTCACGCCAATTCACTACATCTCGAGCACTATGAGCGCGCACATTAAACATCGAAGAGGATCGAGTTTCAGAACATAACAGTCAGCAGAACTTCTGGGGCAAAACTTGAGGGTTCGTTAACCCTGCATTAAGCATCGGCTTAGCCCCAGTGATATCAGCTGGCGTAGAGCCAAAGTAGCGTGACGTCATATTGGACTTAAGAACCAGGAAATTAAAACTTTTCTAAAGGTTAGATGGTCGAAGCTCGTACTCTTCTGTTCGTAATAAAGACGTTTCGATTTTAGAACTACAAGGCTTCCGAAATAAGTTTAAGGACCTAAAAACTCTTTAAATAAATGATATTATTTTTGTTTAAACTGGTAAACTTGTTGTTATTGTTAAAGCAATCTGTAACCTTATCAAATTTTAAATTCTGATATCTTACAAAATTGTCGTAGTAATAATTCTAAGGTCGTCTTGAAAAGTTTAATTTTGGTTCGTACACAGTAAATTTAAGAAACTTAAGTTTTAGTAAAATAATTGGGATGACTTGGGTTGATCCGATACTATTCGTACCAAAAAATACTGTAGTGGATATCTGTTAAACAAAGAACGTTAACTTAGGAAAGTAATTTAAATTTGAAACAATGATACTCGATCATATCTGCAATTATCTGTCTTTTAAAAAAAAATACTATAAACCTCATTCAAAACTTAACAGGTGTTTCGACTTTTTTAATCAGATGTGTAAGATAAACTAATATATCTTACACATCTGATTAAAAAAGTGTCACTAAATTGAAATGCAGGAGTTCATTATTTCTAAATTTAGCAAGCACACCTCCAAAGGATAGTGTTCGAAATCAATTGCTTCTGTTCTGTTCCACTTATCAGACACTTATGGCCAGGAATAGCGGCGTTCAAGATACGGAGCCATCATTACGGCGGGAGATTACACCAAAGTAGCGTGTTCCGAGATCTAATCTTTGGTTATAATGGTTCGATTTGCTGGGACCGTATTATGAAGTTTTATAGCAGCTTGGTAAAAATATTAAATAACGGTTGATTTTAAACTTCATTTGCAATGTTGAAACATTGCAAAAGGGGTAGGTAAGCGTCGAAAAAACAATCTAAGATCTGCTGATACTTGCTGCTTAGTAAACCTAACTTCTACTTATAACGTGTTATATTTGATGTCTCAATGATTAAATAAAATAAAAGAAAATAAAATGAAACCTGTTGTATTTTGAGTGACTCATTTTACTTTTCTTTTTCACAAAGTCTTGTGGCGGATTCACCACCATCTTCTTTTGTCTCTTTTCATTCAACTATTGCATTAAGCTGTCTTATTTACCTTGTTGATGATAAATAAGACACAAAATTTGTAACTTTGACTTTTTTATAACTAGTAAAAGTTCAGCTATGATTTCCATTTTCCGCGTTATATTAAGGCTTGTTTACAAATAAGAGATATTACATGAATTTAAATAATTTATTCAAAGGATATTCAATCTAAAACCTTTTTGTTCAAAGAATTATTTTTCGTAGAACGTTTTGAGATATTAATTGAATCACTTACCAACCTAATTTTTCTTCCGTAAGTTGAGGGCGAAAGCAAACGTAATATTTTTATATTTTTAATAAACGGAAGTAAGTAATTCTCAAAAGTATGTCAACAGGACGTTGGTTATGATCACAGTTAATTACCTGTTATAAAAAAAACACTTTAAAAGGTCCTGTAAATAGTGTACAATGTTCATGCAAAAAAGTAAATGTTAATCTTTTCAGGGTCTTTTAATCCTAAAAATATTAACGCATTTTACATAAATATTTTTAATTTATAAATATACTTGTGTAAGGTTATACAGTCCAGTGAAAAAAAAACACAAAAAATGTTATCTCAAAACTATGAAGGTCTTCGTAGCGATCCAGTAAAGACATCCTCTTTCGTAATATAAAAAGTTTTACTAATCCTTTAGGTAGGTATATTGGAATTATTTATACCCCAGAGTTTTTAAACCAATGCTTTTCAAGGTTTAATTTCGCTGATGACATCTGTAGATATAACTTTGTTGGATTACAATTGTAAGTCAACAATTGTGGGAATAGTCACCGAGACGAGAATTTTATGTACTGTGAGAAACTATGCAAATTGCGCCATTTCTCTTATTTAGCTGTTTTCGAGATTTATAATTAGACGTTAAGTCAAACAGGTTTTACAGCAAGCCACACTAAGCCAATAATAAATAATTTAGGAACAGAAAAAACGTAAACAAATAATTGATTGGGCAAATGATTAATTCAAAATATTCAAATATTTCGAAATAAGGATCGTTACTCGATTCGCAGCTTATTTCCAAGACGCAATGTGTTACAATGTTATGTCAGATGAGAACTAATTTATATAGCTATGACTATCATTAACAATGGTATCTTGTGGAAACTAGACAGTGGGGACCAAGTTTGGCAATATAACCAACGTTCGAGATTAATCACGTGAGCTGCCAACTTGTTTGGACAATTTCGAACAAACGTTTGTCATATGTTACATTTACTGACAGCAACACATTTATACACTTCACACGCATACCTATTGATTTAAGCAAAACGATTTTGTAGGCCAATGTTTTCAGTATTACGAAAAACAATTTCGTACGGTTGGCTCACAAAAAGTATGGCAAATCAAACTAATATTCTAGTGAATGGTCGGCCACTGGAAACAATTGTCTTGAAATATCTGCAAATAGAAGGAATGTTTGTAAAAAGCGTTAACTATTCATTTGTCTAAATCGATACTAAAATATTAAACAGCAAAAATTATTTTGCTTAAACTATGTGACCGCTTTTGCAATTCCTAACTCTACATTCATAGGATTTGGTTTATAAAAGATGTGTCACTAAAAAATAATGTCTATGATTAATTAGGCATTCCTTAAACTGCATTACTCTCCAATTAATTTAAAACAGCTGTCATCTTCAGAAAATACTGATTAAATTTCAAGGCCTTTTACAATATCTATGGCTTTTCTAATTTGAATAACAAATTTATGAACTCGCTAAGTGATCTTGAACGTATTCTGTTTTGGACTAGTGTGAGTGTATATTGCGACCACTTTGAGATTATAATCAATAACTAAGTTACTTGTCATGATTAATAATTCACTCTAAAGGTAGATGGATCCTGAGCTCAATGAAGTATGAAGTACTCTCCAAAGATTTTCTGCTTCCTGCTTGGGTTCTAACAATAGCCGATTAGTTTAATATATAATAATTTTCAACCAACGAAGTAAGAGGAGATTTTTAATTCACCACATAGTACATATTTTTTTGTATGACGCATTAATTTTTACCAGGAGGATTGATTAAGTCCATTTTTTGGTCAATTGAACTTTTAGTTATACCTTAAAGTCCCATCATTTTTTCTAACAAAATATCAAATTTTATTTTCAGAAATTTAACCCAGGAAGGGTATAAAAGTCGCTAGTTTTGAATTTTGGCCAAACAAGAGATCACTGAAATAATCAAGACAGATTCAAAATTGGTTGCCTATTTCAAGCTTCTGATCGGTTAATTTTAGTAGTATGACAGCAAAAGCTGAACAAAGTAAAATTTGGCAAATACTTATATTAATTTAGCCTTATAAATAGTCGTTTA
Organism: Anania crocealis; assembly: GCA_949315895.1. Taxonomy (NCBI): domain Eukaryota; kingdom Metazoa; phylum Arthropoda; class Insecta; order Lepidoptera; family Crambidae; genus Anania; species Anania crocealis. Next base: position 13,035,102 of record OX438864.1, read on the forward strand.
TAAAGTAAAACTTGATCAACAGATTCACTATTTGCAGACATTTTAGACGAAGAATGAAGGTAAGTATATTGCCGTCCGGAATAAAGTGTAATGTGGTAGACAAATATGCTGTCCGTCAAGGTCTGTGGAGCGGTCGACGACTGATTAGGGCTGTCATAAAAATATATGTCACGCAATTGGTTTTTTTTTAAACTTTAATGCAAATTAAATTTTAAACTCCGATGACCTGTGTGGTAAAGTCGAATACACCGTTGTTACAGGTGTCGCCAGCTGCGAGTTCCCGGGTCGATCCCCGGATGGGTCAACGTATAAAACCACTTTTCAATATTGTATTTGGTCTTGGTGTTTGTGGTTCTTTTTGTTGCTCAATTTCACAAAACAAATACTTTAATAGTCACTATGGAATAAAATAATGACACATCGATCATACGAATACACATTTTACTTTTTTTTTCTGTTAGGTAGTAAAATAAAATGTCTATGTAAATAAGACTTATGTTAGTAGTGTTAAACAAGTAAATAGTCCGTCAAGGTCTAAGGAGCGGTCGTCGTGCTGTTTATAAGGGTTGTCAGGGTTGAAAACTTTTATTTTTGCTTTAACTTTACACCATATTCATAACACGACCTCAAATGTTTTATGCGTAGATAAGATAATGCGTAGCGTAGATAGAGAAACATTTGAATACTGTCGTAACTATAATAAACTAGGTATCATTATACTCGTAAATATGAAAACGCTATTGAAGCAACAAGTGATTCGACGCTATGATATAACTTAACTCAAACAGAAATAAAATTTTACAGTGTCAGATCAGTAGCATTTTGATGACTTTTTGAGCTCCAAGAATAGGCAGAATAATATTCCAACTACAATTATCTTTCATGAATGGACACTTTTTTTTACCTACCCAATATTTTGTTGACAATAGTCAAGTATCATGATATCATTAAAAAATGTGTTTGTGTTGGGAGTCAAAATGGTCATTCGCAGCGACCGTTAAAAATCTGATCCGAAAATCAAAAGGTACCCAAGTTTTTACTTATACCAGGATTTTTTGGATTTGTCTACGTCCGGAATAGGATAATAAATATTGAAATCAGCAATAAAAATTCACTTACTTACCAACTCTAAATAAATACGGCAAAGCAAAATATGCTTGGGTCAGCTGGTGTTATGTCTATTGGCATTTTGATGACTAAGCTATTTCCATACAATCTTTAGGCAGCCCTACCCAGGTCCGTCCGACACAGTCTGTTTCGCGCGCACCGGACTACGCAAACCCGTTGTAACTTCGGCTGCACGGAATATTTCGACTCCGAGGGAAGTGATAATCGTGCAGTTTTAAAACTCCTGACAATTGGGCAAGCGAACCACTCTTGAGTCAGATAAACACGAATCATGTGGAAAGACTAGAAATCACATTTTTAAAATTATTGTAATGCCCTAGCAAGTCTCGTTTGTGTGACTTTTTTTTTGAGATCTACACCACCAAAAGAAGGAAAAAATAAATGATTATTATTATAAATAAATATTTGAACTAAGAAATTTCAATAAAGAATTCAATTATCTAAACGAAACTTCAAAACCTTCCAAACCTTTAATTACAAAATACCGCAAAACTACTTCAATGAATTTGCTCTCATTAATATACTCATAGTAAATGTTTTTTTATTATTCTGTAAACTCACTTGATTGCAAATGTCTTTTCTTAAATAATCAAAATGTAACATTGTTCAACTTACACCATCTAAAGTGACTAGCCACAAAGTTTAAAAACTTCGTTGTTATTACGATTTCTGACGGAAATCATCGCGCGTGCGGCGCCATTACAATTTGTGCAACAAACGCGTTGCTACAGTTATTTTATTGCCCTCACATTAATCACACTAACATATAAAATTTTGAATTCGCTGACCGCTAGCTTGAACTGATGTAGTATGTATTCTGGACCGTTGCTCTAGTTTTCGGTAATTTTGTGGCTAGATGATATTCACTTAAGTAGTCTATAAGCAATGTTTCAACTTGTTTAGAAATATTTTTATTTAGATGTCCAGTAGGTTAGGTTAGAACAGTGACTATAAATGCGTTAAGTTGAGCGAGCGAAGCAAGCAGGCCGCGGCAGCAGCCGCCTCCAGATGAACACTGAGTTGGCACTTTACGCCCAAAATTCTAATAACATTTTTATTTTCATTTTTTTTTTGTGAAAACTTGTACTCTACCCTTTACGGGGTAATAAATATTTATATTCAAAGGTTCCTACGATAATGATCTGCAAAAAGAGTATTACTATAAACGCAGATACTTATTAATTAGTACGTTTTCAAGCAAAATACTGAAATATGTTGCATAACAATCGTTACAGACAAGAACATCAACTCATGTATTACAAACGTTTAGAGCGATATTTCGATGAAATAAATCAACAAAGTACATTTTCTTATTTTATGATACAAATATAATATTGTCACACATTTTAAAGGGCCGTGTAATAATAAACAACCTGATTTTTATTATGTAATAACTAATAATACTGGTCCATAAAAACTATTTCAAATCTTAATAATATTGACATCGAAAAAGTTGTTAACTTGAAATCAATTTAAAAATAAAAAAGCTCTACCATCTCTACAGTGCACTGAAGTAGGTACTTAAATGGGCTTAAAAAGTGTTACTGCTCTAAATTTAATGGCTTGACCTGGCATCTACGTATGAACGTAACATAAATAATGACCACGTATAATTTTTACGGGTAGATATCTAAGAATTTTCTCACTTGATCTAGGTATAATAAAGTTTAATTAAAATTTGAAACGAAAATTCAATCTCTCAGACAAAATTAAACAACTGAAGTAAAAGAAGAAGAAGAGAACCATTGCAAACAAAAACACTAAAAGTAAAATATGTATAGGTAGTCGGTGCCAAATAAAAATCTCCGACAACTGTCGTGCACCTACTCATATTCTCATAACTTTATATGGCGAAAATTAATATTTACACCACACCATCTCTTAATAACTTATGAGGAAAATGGCTTAAGTCACGCAGAAAGAAATTAAATTTTGTTTTAGTCATTTAGCTACGAACCCCTAAAAACTGTCTTGGTTGTCGCTTCATAATTACGCCGTCAAATTCGCTAGCTGACCGTTCCGCGCTACTGACGCTAAAGGGAAGCCACTCTTCCATGAAACGGAGCACGCCGTTAAAAAATTAACACAAGCATGAACCTTAACTTGCAACGTAGAAATTCGCATTGCTTTCACTGGATCAAAAAATAAATATTACGCAATTATGGCACAGATTAGAAATTGAGAATTAATAGGCATAGCCAATCGGGGCGTTTTCACAATGGCTGTACGCTAACGGCCGTGGTTAAGATCTGACACAGTAGAACCAGTGTTACTTGTCATTTATTCAAATGTACACTTGAGAACGAACGTATTAGTGTATAACCACCACTCGGCGTCTTGAAGAATCATTACCTAATGATGAAGCAAGACAAAACTAAAAAATATATTTTCAAAGTTAATGACATCAAGCGTAAAATAAAAGAACAACTTCGGTTTAGCATTCGTTAAAACAAAACCGCTCATGTGCTCACATCGAGATCATTTGAATACGTAATGCTAATATCGTACAAGTATACTCAAGGTCGTGATTCAAAACCGGTTCAACCACTGAGACACTGGTTTAATCACCAACTCTCTTCGCAAGTGATAGCTACGACTGTACCAAGGAAACGGATGTTGTACATCCTAGAAAATAGTTCTACGAGAAAAAGTGGAAATAAAGGGCCAGCTTTATTTGTGTTTTGTAACTTTTTTCTTTATTTGCGGCAGAGTCTAAAGTCGTACAACTCTCTGATGGAGTTCCCAGATGGAACTGTGTTTTTATAATTCACTTTTAAAATTAATCTACGTTGATTTAAATCAACACTTGACAGCGACATTAAAGTTTATGCAAACTGTCACACGGTAAACGATAACCATCACAACCAAAACACTTTTATGAATTGTGTGAACTGGATCAGGGTTAGTTAGTTGCTTAGTTTAAACAAAAACGTTCAGAAATCCTTTATGAATAAAGATAAGATAGTGAAGTCAAGAGAAAATTATTGTATCTTTTTTTCTCACTTGCATTGGGTATGTTTAATATAGCTCCATAATTATATATTACGTTCTATAGATACTTACCAAGCTAATTTATTATCATCTTAGTTAATCTCATAGGGTATGTTGCATAATTTGTACTCCTACCTCTTATCTTGGCATTTTGGAGAACACTCATCTTTTTATTTTCAATTTGAAACAAAGGAATATTCAATGAAAGGGCTTTTTACGAATAACAGACGCATTTATGAAACATTTTAACATTTAATTAGGTCATGCGTAGGTAGAGATGTGCCTACGCAATATAAAAAGCTATAAGTGTGTCTAAAACGTCTGCTAATAAAAAATATATCACTGTCTGATAAATACCTGTATTATTATGTTGATTACAAGGTATTGCTTCCCATGTTACGTTTTGGATTGCATAAATTTGCATAAAAACATGTGCTTACGCAGTATCGCAGAATCGCCATTCTGATAGGACCGTTGAACTCTCATACGATTAGGGAACACCAGTCATTGATAAGATAGACCGTGTTATTAATGAAGATTCGGCTAACAGGTCGATACGACATGTACACACGCGTACGTATTAGATATTATGTGGTTGAAAACAATATTTTTTAAACTAAATTAATATTATAATGATCACAAATAAAAGAAATAAGAATATTTTGGGTTTTGCTTTTAAGTAGGTACTCTCTCTTTCTGTTTACATCAGTCAAAAACTGTTACGTCAAGGCATAAACTGTGATTGTGCTACAATACATACAAGTCAAATAAATATAAAAAGTAAAACTAAAATCATCGCCGACATTAACATTATCTGTGCTAGGATATCGAAACATTTAGAGCTAGCACTGTGACCAACGGTGCTATGTGACGCCGTTAATTATTAACTTCCATTTGCCGACCAACTCCTGTGAGGTCGTTCCCGGTAACTAATAATTCACTAAGAAACTACTACCAAACCGGTAAAGTTAGTGGCTTCCGATTACGTTGTCACTATACGTAATAACGTGTTGGACCAAAAGTGATTCATCATGGTGACCTACATCACGTAAACTTATACTGCTACTGTAATATGAGTGACGTGGGTCATGTGGAGAATCTACGGTTTTGCGGTCGTAGGTATTATGTTGAAAATATTTGAAAATATCATTGATGTTATTTTTCAATATTGCGATGTATATGCTAAGCGCTCATTTTACATGTGTGCTTGTTTACCAGAATATTGTAAATTTAAATTCCATTTTATTCGTAACGTTACAGCCATCTTTGATTATAATACATTTAAGTTTCATATTATCACATTCATACTCGGATGACTGAAAATCTAGTTTAGTAACTCACCAGACATACTCGTATTAGCATAATTGTCCAACATTAAGGCGAATTCAGGTCATGGTTAGTCATAGCTAGAATGGAGTTTCTTTTTAAAAATGGGATCAACTGTGCCAATAAATATTAAATAATATTATGCTTTCAAATTACCTATGCTATCGTTAGTTTAGTAGGCCAAGTCAAATATCATTGTTTTGAACTTATTTTATTGCTTTAATATTGTAATATTTGAAGTTGTAAAAATAAATGTATGAGTGAGATGCACCTAATTGTAGTCGAATGGGCTGGCAGTATTAATAGTAATAAATGTTGCACAATCGAGAGTGCATTTGATGCCGCCTAGTTATTTACGTACAGGAAGCTGTGGTACCCAACACAGAGTAAAATTATTTCAGTATTCGAATGTATCGACTTAAATAACTGTCGGAAATGTATTAACCTTAACACGGTATGACTTTTGACTAATAATTTACTTAAAATATACCTAAAATGTCCAAAGTTGTATCATTACTTGTTTTAATATTATTTTTGAATCGATTTGCCCTTATTGTGACTCCACTACTAATGATAATTACAATTTTTATTCAAGGACAAAAATGACACTGAAATAACTTACATATGGGAAAGCAAACTATTTCATATAAGCAATTTAATCAAGACAATGGAAACTACGAGGAAATTGCGTTCAGGGTTAACAGTTAAGATGTCATCTTAATACCTTGTTATTATCACGTACAATTCTGACTCTGTTTATAATCACAAATGGCCATGATCGTTGAAAGAGCCGTCAACATACCATTAGAGCAGTCTCGCAGAGTTAACAAGCTTAAATGACCGAGGGTAATGACACGGCAGATGCTTTGTATTTGCGTAAATTGTATCTAGTACAGATGTAGATTGTGCGATAACAATTTCTGCATGTGGAATCGCTGTAATAACTACCGTATTCGCAACATCAACATCAATATTATCTTTCGCTACCTTAGTTTACAGACGATCCTGGATTTCAGTGTTAGATTAGCGGTGTTATTGAAAGCAACATTATTCCTTAGCAACGTAAAATTAAATTGATGAAAGTCTCTCACGCACTGGTACGTGCCAGGCTATTCAGTGAGGATTACTATGAGCTCGATGTTTATAACTACGAGTATTATGGCAGTTTTATATCAACACGCAATTTCTATTCGTTTCGATATTAAAAAAATAAAATAGGCGTTGCAAAGTTATTTCGGAAATCGGCTTTGACGATGACAAAATAATGAACAATGTAAAATTTCATGAGTGTTGCAGATTGAAATCGACTTTATTGGTTACTTATTTGGAGAAATGGTTATCTGTAGAAACCGTAGATTTCCAAAGTTTAGGTAGCAGGTATGTTACTAAATTCGAGCTTAATCAACGTTTAAATTAAATGAAAAGTTTTATTTAAGAAAAACCATTTCATAAATAAAAGTTTAGACAGCTTTAGGTGGAATCCGAATCAACAAACTTTCTCTTTCAGGCGACTGTGATGTAGCCTGTACAATGAATTTAAAAAAAATGTTATCCTCAGACCCAACACGGCACATTAGCAGTAACAATACAGTCCTAACTGAGATGTGATCAATCATGAACGTGAGGAAGTGTAATGACCTCTGATCAAATCACGTTTAGTACCATATCGTGATGATCACTAAAGATTCTTGTTTTCTTTCCAACACCGAAACTAGAATAAACACGTTAACGAACCTTTAACTGCAATCTCGTAGAAGCCAAATAATAGAACAAACGGACGGACACAGATTTCCAATTGATTGATTCACTGGCGTTCGGACGAGAAAGTAACACACGAATGAGCCCAGAACAAATGTGGTGGAATTCACCATTGTGCCTGAGTTTCCGTAGGTAGGTACTTTCCGTAGCTACACTTGCCAAGTGCATAACGGATTAAAACGGTTTTTTGCACAAATAGGCCTTGACTTGTCGCTTGCCGCCTCGGTGCGATTATGCATATTTTAAAAACGTGCTATTTCTCGTTTTCCAGAATTACCTATCAATCATCTATAATATTTTGTTGTTACATAAGGATTTGCATTCCATTTTTTTCTAATATTGTGCTTCGGTTTACACTCCCTTAACTTATTTTTTACTCTCGGGGTACTTTTTCTTTTATTGGAACCGGGTTTTAAATTTAGGTCGCCTTATTGCAGTTAATAAATAGTTAGGTTACATAAATAAACAATAATGGCGACGAAAGAAGTTCGCGGTTTATACCTTCAATAAGCCTCTACTTTTTTACCATTTTCTTTATAAATAGTTAGGTTAACTAAAGAAACCACACTGTAACTAGTATATTTCTGTATTGATCTTATATTAACTTACTTGCAAAAATAATTAATAATTAATTTTAGATTTAAAGTTGGTTTCAATTTATTTTTCTTGCTATTTTATAATAAATCAATACATTACGTAAAAAATTACATAACTTGTAAATAAAAAACATTATCTTGATATTAAAATTTGTTAAAATTTTGATTGCAAATTTCTTTTACTATGAAGTAATAAAAGCAATGATAAATTATCTTGTTATTCTAGTCTACAACCTAATAAGGTTTACCTATTCGTTCATTCATAGTTACAATAATGACTCATTTTATCTTAGATGGTTTGCTTATCATATCAATAACAACATTACTACAGCTATGGTCTACAGATTTACGCACAAAGAACTACCTACCTATAATATCTCTCACTAGAGATCCTCAATCAGCTTTAAGAAATGCACAGTGCATAATTTTTGCTCCAGTTCTACTTTTATTTCATCACAGTAAAATTAATAAATCAACAACATAACCTCACTTTCAAGCATACAAAATGAATCATGCTCTGTATCTCATGTGCTACCAACATGATAAAAATGAAACAAGTTATCAACTTACTTATTCTTGCTTATCTGTGAAATAAATCCGAGCAAAATCTACAGAATTTTCTGACATAAAATAATTGATGATAAGTATATTTTTTCCAATAAGAATTAGTTTAGATGATACTCTATGTTGTGTCAAACAAAGTTACCTGTTATAGCTGCCAACAGAACCGCCAAAGCCGCCACACCTGTCGCTCTTGCCCGGTGAGACCGCATCTTGTCTCTTTTCAACGTGCTATTCGTATGCGTCCTCAGTAAAAACAAAAAAACAAAATTCAAACTTGCAACGGAATGTATCTTTTGTTTGAAAACAATAAACAACTGCACTCGCGTTTCTGTAACACCTTCGCGTACTCTATCGTCCGATAAAGAGATTATAAAAGTAATCACAAACAGCACAAGAAAATGTTTTAACTTAACGACTTGGTTTGGTATAAAGTTTCTTCCACTAGTTTATCGAAGTCCATGTTGATGCTTCATGAGTTAGTAAGAATTCGTGGAAACTAAAGTGAGAAACTTGTTTCGTGCACAGAATTCGGGGGCGGCGGAGCGGGAGCGTACGTCCGTCCCAAGCTAGCGCCAAACGGTACTGCCGCGATGGGGGCGACACGCGCTGTCGACGGCGGAGCGCAAAACTACAGCAAGCAAAGGTTGGCGCGCGCGGCTAGTTGCAAGGATCGAGATTAGTCGCTCGCAGTTTACTAGGTTAATGTCTTTATTAGCTTAGTATGCAATGTCCTGGAAAATTGAAAATTGATTGCTTTCCTAAATATTTTGACATTTACTTCGTCTAGATTAAACAAGCTTCCGTAGTAAATTACCTTGTTGAGAAAACTTGATAATACATATTCTTCTCAAACTAATGTTTAATTTGATTGTTGGTAAGTATACAACCTTCCCTTATCTGAACTTTACTAAAATATAAAACTTTCAACTGATCTATGTAGATAACCAATCTTATGTTCAAAAACATTTTGTCCATGTTAATTGATCATGATGAAGTAAAGCGGAGATACGTGCACTTCTAATGATTGAAATTAATTAGCCAAAACAAATTGATTTGTTTAACGGTTCACAGAATGCAACAGCAAGATCTCGGCAAAACAAAATTACTCGCTAGTAGAAATTTATTCATTAATTGTTCAATCATACGAAATAATTAATATATTTCTACCGCTTGAAATAACTTTTGAACCTGCATTTATGGAGCATATTATTTATTAATTTTATTTTATTAACGTTGTTGAAATTATTTCCACATTATTACAGGAAAACGTACCTATACTGTAAATTAACCAATACTGCCAATACAAATGTGTAAGTATACGAAACAGCACATATATTACCAGTCTCGATTCTTGAAATAACGAATTAACATCCTTGTTACTACACAAGGTAAAAGTCGCCCTAAGCTCCTAATTCGCTCTAAAGTTCAGTACTCAATACTCAATAATTTATTTGCAACCATAATGTACAGTTATTTTTGTACCATCTAAAGATATTTATTTATTAATTAAAGTTGTAACATGAAGGTACCGGTAGAAAACATTTATCAATAAGTTAGATTATGTCAAATATTATTATTATTCATTTGTTGCAACTGCAATATTTTATTTCTACGGGTATCTCAAATTATCGGCTAAGTATCGACTCTAGTGACTGATTACAGCCACAACATGAATAATTTATTTTGTCGCGCGCGACATGCCTTTCGCTAGCTATGTTAGACGAGGAGCTATGTATGATAGCAAAACCTCTTTATTCATTTTTTTACACGAAATATTTTCTTCATGTAAACGTATTTAATTTTTTTTTTTTTATTATGGTAGGTTAGGTAAATTTGGGTCCCACAAAATTAAATATAAAAATAAGCTTGATTCTTATCAAGATTATTAACTTTTAAGTGCTTCAGTCTTCAGGCATCAACTATTAATAGTTATATCTTTAAAGTTCTACAATGTGTCAACGTAAAAAGAATCAATAAAAACCAATAGGATAAATCGTTTTTCTTACATATATATATTTTTGATGATGAAACAACACAATAATTGTAACAAATAAAACGAATATTTTATTTAAATTGTGTCTGGAATATCATTATCACTTACATGAGAACTTAAAGCAATGTAACAGAATTAAAGTCGTCACAAACAGGATTATTGAAGAAGAGAATAATTAGAAATGATGTGTCTGGTTAATTTAGATTTAAAAACACTAAATCATTCCGCCTTTTTTGTCTGACGGCAGTCTGTTATATTTCTGTACGCCTTCAAAAGTAATTGACTTTCTTCCATAACCGGTTCTTATCGTGGGCAAGACTATGTGATCACCTCTGCGACATATAATTATGTGTTTGGCTTATTTTTGTCAAAGATATCTCTGTGTGAATGGTTTTATTCAAAATTTTCCTAATAAGTATACATGTAGTGTAATTCTTTGTAAAGCTTTACTGTAGACGTTAGATGGATAGTGGAAAAGAGCCTTTATCATTCGATTTTGTAAAACTTGCAGTTCCTTTAATTTAGTTTTTGACGCATTGCCCCATATTTCTATTAGGTACAGCAGATTTGACTTTACTTAAGATTTATATATTGCAAGACGAACCCGCTAGGAAGACAACGCAGAAATATCCAGAAGCGTACTGAAATAAGCTGGTAATGATGATGATGACATGCATCATGCTGCCGTGATTCATACACGCATTTCTATTTTTATAGAAATAAATAAAATAAACAACGTAAAAGCAGATGTCAACTGCTACGATCAGAAATACTAACAAAAAACAGAAGCTCTAATCGACACTTGAAAGAACTCTATCTCCGCGACTCTCGACCGCAGACGAGCGCCGCGCGATCATCCCCGCAGATAAATCATCGCAGTTTGCACATAATCCGCATGAGCCCGCCCAAATTGCCTTCCCGGATCACCTGAGAATTTTTAGCAATCGCTTGTTTCGTGCTTTGGACCTTTGTTTTATACTACAATAGTAGCCGAACGTAAGTACGATTAGTAAATACAGCTTTTTGTGAGCATTCTGATGCTCATACACATTATTTATTTTTTTACTGGACCAAAATCTAATGAGGAAGATGTCATTTGGCGTGCGTGGGTTTGTATATTCATAACGTCTATGAAATCTGGATTTTTTAGTGTATGTACTCTACCTAAGACTCTACCCTTATAAAAATCATCCTACATGTAAGTTATGGATGAAATAGTGTTTTTTTGTTTATTTCATCGTGTGGGGTTACATTGAATAGGTCTTTCAAAATAAAGATGGGTCTATAAACACTATTTTTTGATTCATTCATCCATGAACTTTTAAAGCGCAGTTTTTATTGGGTTAATTGTTTTAAACTAGCCGTAATTTTATTTCGGTTCATTTCTTATCTCCGTCTGAGAATGTATTATGCTTATATTAAGTCTAAAATATATTACAGTACATTTGGAATTAACCTAAAATATCGTACAGTTAAATTTTATCGTTGTCGTCAGTACTGACCGCGTAATCCGAGAGAAATTTGTGAAAGTCTGGCTAATAGTGCACATTAAAATATTGCTTCGAATTACACCGAATCATATAGCAGCAAGCAATTTATTACAATCATACTAAAACCATTTTGATATTGGACATGACGCTTTCCTTTCCGATATATTTTTTGCTATTTCCGGTGGCTTTCAAGAAATTGCGGCATCGAAAGTAAAATAAAGTTTTAAATAAACAATTGACTTGTCGTGTCTCCATTAAAAGTCGACGGGAACTTCCATTAGCTGCCTTTGTAAATTAATAAATGAAGATCAACTAAATTGTTTGTATTTTTGTATCACGTAAAGCTTTAAAAGGAGATTTGATTTCTTGGCGAATTATGAAAAACGATTTCGGTTATATCCATTAATAAGCCATTAGGGTAATGTAATAAGTAAATTTCCAAATTTGAATCACTACGATCATATTTCAACCCCAAGCTGAATACGCTAGAGTCTTAACCCTTGGAATTTAGAAAGCATAATAGAGGATGAAAATATTTAGCGACATAAAAACGAAATGGGTGGGAACATATACGTCGATTAAGATTGCTTGCATCCACATACAAATATGTACTACAATAGAATAACGCCACACCTTCTCACAATATGCACTATAAGTGTCGACTTCAGAAGTAGGTAGGTACTGTCAAAAGAAGATGGGCATCAGACGGGTTCTCTTCACCATTGCCCAACTGAACAGTGATCGCGAAGTTTAGCGATTATTGCAAAATCATTCTCTTAAAGTCATGTTCAGTTCGTCAAAGACGACCTCCGTGGCGGATACACACCGGTTTTCAAGGTGTCGCCTGCTCCTAGATCCCGTGTTCGATTTCCGGACGGGTCAATGTAGAAAAAATGTGTTTTTCTACATTTTCTCGGGTCTGGGTGTTTGTGGTACCTTCGTTGTTTCTGGTTTCCAAAATACGAATGCTTTAAATAGTTATTCAAATTGGGATCAGAATAATGTATGTGATATTGTCCACATTTATTTATATTTATTATTTAGTTGTGGACATAAATAAGGGGTGATGTTAATTTGGAAATACCTTCATTCGTATTTATTTTTATATTATTATTTTTTATTACTTATTATTTTGTTCAGTCAAACTTAGTTGTATGTTTCAGTTTGCTTTTGTCATCAAATTATTAGAAACAAATATGCAAATGAATTGCTAATTTTAATTGAAAGTTTAATACAGTAGAAATGGTTTCTAAAAGGAATCGCATTATCTATATCGCAGGTATATACCTGAATAAATGTCAGATGTTTCATACCTACTTCGTTTAGGAAATCTGGTCTTAAATATCTTATTTAGATGTTGCACTACTCATATAGCCGTATCTACGGCCTTATTGTAACAGTGGTAAATATTTTTTTTCCTATCCCTAAAAATATGGTATTCCCCCGAAACTCCTTATTTTGATTTTTAGGGTTAAAAGGCACGAACTGCATTTTTCTTGTTATTGCAACAAGAAACAAGTATTAAATTAGTTTCAATATGAACGACAATATCAATCATTGGGAATAGAAGTGAATTGAAAGGCGGCCACACGTGCGTGTGACAAGAAAGTTATTGTGTCATACGCTAAATATTATTGGCCTTGTTTGTAATCAAGCGTGTCACGATGAAGAATCAAAGCATTGTGTTGCTTTCATCGTTATTAACAAGACGAGAGCAAAATTTTATAGGTAATTTGCGATGTAATCGATTTCCAAATCGAAGCTCTAATGAGTATAATGAATTTTAAAACAAAATATGTGAAGTAGAATCTACATCATTGATATCTATAAAATATGTTTTATATTAACTAATTGACAATCGTCATACAGTGAAAAAATTAAGTGGTTTAGCAATTTCTGGACCTGACACAATCTGAAGAGTTGGCACCGAATCTCTAAAAAAGGATAAGATTAAATTTTTTTCTCACTAAACATCTCTATAAAAGTACTTTCATAGTATTAAGCTAAAATCAAATACTAACCTGGTCAAGGTATTGTTTGTGATGATGAATTTATTCAAATTTACGCTGTAAGCTACTTTCATCAATGTTTTGGGTTGCGCATCTCTAACATCCAAAATAAATATTTTAATACAATAAGTTTTGAGCCATTAAATTGTTTTTGATAAAAGAAAATACAAGCCCGTGAATATAAATTTAGACGGCCTAAGTTAAAACTTGAACTCAAGTGCTAGATGTCCCAAGGTCGTGGGCGCAAGCCCTACCAGAGGCAGACGAATTATATTTAAGAAAGAGCATATTGAATTTACCTTCCCCTCGGAGTGTGTGCATCGCTGTCCAGTCAGCCTGTGACCATGGTCGGTGCAACCCGATCGAAACGTCAGGCAAAATAATAAGGTATGATCGCGTTTAATTCCCGTTATCGTTTCAAATAATTATGCAACGCGAAAGTTTAAAAGTAGTTAAGACCAAACAGTTTATTGCAAATAATTGTGTAGCAGCGTTGTCGGTGGCAAACTATGCGTCAACATTAATCACCTATGTTCCCAAAACAAAAGCAGTACCTTTCATCTATTTCAACTTTATCTATTGCCTCGTCGCGACCAATAGCCAACTTGCAAACAATCCCGCTGGGCCGGTGGAAGTTATTCAATTACCATGGCTGTATCGGGAATCGGCAGCCATTTACTTTGTCCCGTTACCACAACGTCGAATTTTCGATTTGGCCGAAACAGAGCAAAAAGCTACGGGATATTCAGATGAATTTAATTGAAAGGGGATCAGAGCCCTTGTTTTGGTTGGGCAAATAAAATTAATACACTCCCCTTATAGCTATATCACAATAGAAAAAAACAAGGTAGGCTTAATGCCCTTCCTATTTGGCACGCAAAAAATATATGCAACAGAGTAGATGACATGCATGTCCATTGACATCGGTACTCTACAGCTTAGCATACAGTGTATCGTCTGTAAAACACTTGGTTTTATTTGCAATAAAGATTATAAATTAATTAATTAAATGCGCAATGTGGAACCTCGTAGTTTTACAGGGTGAAATTTGATCTCAGATAATACCGTCCCTCTTGACTCTACAATTGGCTAAGATGCAATCGCGAACCCGGCTGCTAAGCGAGGCGATTAACAATACCAGTCAAGCAGTAGACTGATGTAGGCTGATAATGATGATTCAATAATACATTTGAATGGTGATTATGTGCTGTAAAGGGTGCACCATTGCTCAAGTCCTCTAAAAACAGATCTTATACTTATCCCTGCTTATGTTATGATGGATAAATATAAGCTAAGATTTATACTTTCCATGTTTGCGTAATCAGCCCTTTATTTAGCAAGCAACTACGGCCTTTCATGAGAGAACACAATAAGCTTTCTCTAGATTTCTTTATTATGCACGTACACAAGTACAGAATAAATAAATCAAAGCAAAGGGATCACCATATATTGAGTTAAAGTCATAAAGAAATTATATCAACCATAAGGCCTACTAAAATAAAACGCATAATGGGCCATGTGGAGCCTAAATGCGGAAAAGGGAGCCCGTTACCGTTACCAAGGCCTACTAAATCTCTCTCTAGTGTGTCTTATAGCAATATCCAGCGCTCTATTAGGTAGAGCAAATAATCGTGCCGTGTGTCACAACCCTTATTAAGGAATTAGGTTTAACTATCCCTGCGACAAAGGCCGCAATACTTTGTTTGTATTATTTATTTGGACATTCATTTTAGAAATGGATATTGTAATGAAGTTGGCTAATTAACCGAAAACCTATTTTAGAGTTAAATTATTTGATTAACTTCAATTGCTACAACAGTCCTTGAATATAGGTTCTTGTAAGAAAATACTAAAAACATGTCATATTTATCTTTTCCATACAAGTTAATCTATCGGGAAATAAAATGGAAACTGTTTTTTGTGATACAAGTTTCATACAAAATATTATTGCATTGAAGCATTAGCATCGCTTGAGAAGATTTAGGAGGGATTTGTGTACCTTTGAAAAGTAAATGGATACCTAAGTATTTAAGTGATGTATGAAATATTCCATAACGTACCAGCCTTTAGCCCGCGGGTCTGCTTACGTGTACTACACGTTATATCGCACGGGTTGAAACCTGTGCCTAGCAGTGGGATAATAAATAGCCTATGTCCTTTCTTAGGGTCTATTCTATTTTTGTACTAAATGTCATCAAAACCGGTTCAGCTGTTAAGCGTGAAAGCGTAACAGACAGTCAGACAAATATATATTCTTTCTTTTCATATATATTTTAATTAGACAGTCAAGATCACAAAACTACTACTATGTACTATTTTCATACATACATATTATCACCCCTCCTTCCCAACGGGGTAGGCAGAGACCAAGGCCTTCCACTTACTACGATCCTGGCATACATCTTTCGCTTCTTCCACATTCATCAATCTTTTCATGCATGCTCGTCGGTTTAGAGTACTCTTTTCAACTTGCAATAACTGAATACAAAATATACACCGTGCAATTTGAACTACCTGTAAAACGAAGCCCACGTTATGTAACCATTATGTATAATAAATTTCCTTGCCTGTATTCGTTACGTCAAACAAAGTATGTACATTATCTAACGTTACATTTAATTTTCGCATCCCTTCCATAAACGTGCTTGAAATAATAACCAAAACTCATTTTGATACACAGGTTGACGCATAGAAAATCTCAGACACCTCTCTCTTTCTGAATATTTTATTATTGCTCGTATGTTTTGGTCTTTGCTGAAGTCTTACTATGGGTGTTTTAAAGCCGTTCGAATAGAATTTACGTGATGTTGATGTTGATATATGTCTGTTTTCTACATTTTTGTTCATTTTGTTCTAAGAAATGATGAGTCTTTTACGATCCTTGTATCTGTAAGTATTTTTGAAAACAAAAAAGTTATAGAAAAGCCCTTAATGTTTCGCGAATGTCTGTATGTCTTTCTTTTTACCCTTTTTGATATTTAGATAATTTGGCATGGGTTGAGTGATTTTAGTTAAAAAAACTTGCCGTGGTAGTATTGAATAAGGCTTTTTGTTGGAAGGAAATAAAATGTTTGTTAATGCTATCTCACGTTTTAGCCTATACCGTACTATTAGTTAAGTGTCAATGAAAATTATTTTACAGATATTAAAATAATTATGACAGAAATAAAAAAAAATATCGTTGTCACTTATAAACATACCTTTTATAATGATGAGGTTTCAAACCCCAACATGAGAGTTTTCAAAGAATTCGTTATGATTTCAGCGGTTTATAATGTAAATTGATTGATTGACACATGATGTAAACCCTTTTTAAAATAAGCATTAGCAAAGCAACAATGACAAGCATTTAGCTAAACTTATCTTCTAAATCATACAATTTCTCAGTTCTTTGTTTCAAAATAGGCTCCATATATACCACTGCTTTGGGCAAGTGTGGGCTAGTGCCGAAAAAAAATAGCGCCTCGATCACTCTTGTCAGCCTCTTTTACAAAGAGTTCAGTAAAAGACATTGGTAATTTGTCGATGCGACTTCCCATGCACAAATTTCCCATTTTTCGCAGTCTGAAACCTGTAAGGGCAGGTCAATCTTTATATCTGGCATTGAAAGTGTTTTCGTTACTTTCCTTAAGATATAAATGAAGGTAACGGTCCAGGAACCAGTGGTAGGGCCCGGTTTCCATGACAGCTCTTACACTGAGGGTCGATTTTTGCACCCCATCTCATGTCCCGACAGATTAGGCACGGCCCACTGCCCATATCTGGGACGACCGATATCGTTAAGGTAGCAGAATATTATTACAACCTAAATAAAGCAATATGCCACGGTGATCAGCCATGAAATTTGGAGGTGATGACGTACATGCCGGATTAGGCACATCGTTATATGAAAAGATTTACGATACGTACGAATTTAAAATATGGACGAAGCTATTGTGAGTGACAGTGAGACGTTTACCTATACCTGTTTTAGAATATGTTTTCAAGATTATGTAATAAAAGCTGTAAATGTAACCGATGTTATACTCGACGTCTAAACTACTACACTGCAAAAAACATGCGACATTGATCCCTTTCAACATAAAAAACAAATATGTTTATCCCACAGGAACAGTATGTTTTTCTGTGATTTTTATCACGGAAAAACATTTTGGTTTTTTTATCTGTGCCTAGCCTATGTTCTATTCCACACTATTTATTTCTATGTGATAAGTCTCAACCAGATCCATTCACCCCTTAAGGCATAATTGAGTTTAAAAACTTAACCAAACTTCCACATTTATAATATCATAAAGACGTACAAAAAATAACAAAAATATGTATTTTTTCTCAGGATAAGTAATTAATATCGATTAACAGTCGTCTTACGTCTCGACAATTATACTAATTCAAAATGTCACCCAGAATCTTACAAAACAAATTTAACATTGACTTTATAAATATTTTATTATGGAAAAATCTTAATTTTAATTTTCAGTTGAGTGGAAACTTTTACTAGAAACTGCATATAATTTAACCGGTGACTTCTTTATTATTCAAATTTAAGTAGGTCGCATTTTTGCCTTTTCATGAAACCACTGCTTAAGTCCTCATGAATAATTTATTAGCACCTTTGAATGATTTTTATCATCAATGAAGTGTTTATGCGAAATCAGATTGCCGTCTTTTGAAATCTGAATCCGTATTTAGCGAGGGGAAAATTCCTGTTTTCCTCTACCGAATGTGCCAAGAAATGAATAGCTTAACACTCTCCCCTAAATAGAGAAGTTTATTAGAAAATACGACTTGAAAACATAATTGCGCACGAATTCAAGTGGCATCACGACTATAACTGAATTTGCACTACACTATGTGAATAACATTTCCAAGACTGCATTAGAAAATCACACGTTATGGCTTGGAAAATGCGACACTTCTTAGGGTCCCGAAAATCATAGCACAGTGTGGTTTGTGAGACTAGTCGATGCAAAAATCTATCGATGCTTCACAATTATAAAACACGTACTAGTATGACGACCAAGTTTTAAGAGAATTTAAAACGTAATTTGTTGAGTAATTCTTACATCCCTTTACACTTTATTTTGTAGTTTTAAATATGTAATTTCAACTACGTAATTCTGTATCGGTACTGAGCTATTATTTTGACATTAATAAGAGATTTTTTTAAATTTTTTGCAATATAATGACCTTGATTATCTAAATGAATAGTGCAACAATTTTAGGACTACTTTGACGAGTACTTTCCAAAATTTAAAGAAGCTTGCTTATCGACATCAATACCTCACCACTACGATTGTAAGCGTTATCCCTTAGCGGGGAGAGTAGTATTTATGACGTATTCTTGATTTATTGCTCAACCACCCCCGCGCTCACTCGTTTTGTTATTCTTTGTCTCCGGGGGCGTCGAACCCATGACTCAGCATCAAGACATCTCATCGACTTGACTCGAATTCTGCGGTTGCAACACTATTTTTTTTCTAAGATGACATTTATAAATGTTTAAAAAGAGGTTCGGCTCCAACTATTTTGATGAGGTTGGTTCCAACTATTTTGACAATAAATGCGGTTAACAGTACAGTTACACACATAAGTCGATTAATAGAATGAACCAGTAAACAAGTCAAAATCACATTACTATAACCGCAACAAGCTGTGGAAATACTTATGTATATTTATGGACTTTGTATCCGCTTTTGTTACGGTGGCGTTCCAAACCAAATCCTCTAGTTTTTCGAAATACTCAACTCACTCAAATAAACCTTTTGTAAATAGGTAAATTACTAAGTTCCCTTGTTAAACTTTACAATACTCGTACATACTCTAATAGGTGGAGGAGAAGAGATTTCCGAATATTTGGAACGTACGCCAAGAGCGCATGCTCTTTGATAAACCTTCTGATTTGTATCAAGACTTTAGAATTTCGGGAGCACACCACATCTGAATAATTCATACGAGACCCGCGCCAGAGGACTGCATAAACAAACTGAATCCTCGCATCCACAACACACAAGTGAACCTCTTTAGAGGAACAATAAACTTATAAAATGCTCTAGACGAGACTTACTATCGTGTCGTTTAATCCCAACAATAATGGAATGTTACGTAATCATGTCTTCAATTGAATTCCTTTCATAATTACATACTTTTGATCATCAAAAATTCATTGTTTTTTTTTAAATTGCTCTTCTAACAGAACTACCTACTAAGACATTATTAATGTATTTAAACGGACATAATCAAGTTATTTGCACTGTAAGCTATTGATGTTTTTAGTTATATCATGAACATTAACTTATATCTTTCCGCAGCTGTACATAGACATCTCCATAAGGAGGATATTGCCACGCTTGCCAGGCGGTTTGGCGATCTCAGTTTGGCCAACGGTGGACGATGCAATGGAGGGAAGACGCTACTTTCCATTTCTTTCTGGCAGTACTTCTTTAGACGACTCATATGACATCCACAGAACGAAATAAGGTTATGCTATTTTTGTGCCGGCCATCTTGTAATTTATTAAATTTAATATGACAAATACTTTCATGACAAAAAAATATTTTCCGACACAAATATTATTAAACAAATGTTCATTCATTTTTAAGTAGGAATTAAGAAGCTTAATCGTCAGGAAACAAGCAGTCCCTTATGAATATATCCATTCAATTAGTGGGCTGACTTAGATTGAACTTGGATTTGTAATCGAGATAAGTGAGGTGGGGAGAATTTTGATCGAAACACAGATTATTCTATTGGTTCACGAAATGGCAGGCGATCGTCCTTGCATTTTTAATATAGATGAAAATCCTGACTCATTTTGGCAAAAGCTTTTTATTCGAAAAGAGCGATCAAATGTATATTTGAAATATTTAGTGTAAGAAAATAAATTCGTGGCAGTGTATGTACGTGGGTAACACTGAAAATGTTTAGAACTGGCCAGTTTGAAACATTGATAATGAAAACTTTTTGTGAATTTCAATTTTACAACTCTTTGGTAACCTAATGTAGTATATTGCATTCATTTGTCATTTGTTTTTGTGAATTGGCGACAAATCTAAAACTCTTGTTACAAGTGAAAATGAACCTAACGCGAGAAAATTTTCGGTCAATGATTTATTATGACTTTCGTGGTGAGCTTACTCAACAACATAGCTATGAAAGGCTGCGATTAGCATTTCTTAATGAAGCCCCATCTCGTGCCACTATTTACAAATGGTTTAACGAGTTTAGGCGTGGACGTAGCAATCTCAATGATGATCCGCGTGAGGGACGTCCTTTAACAGCGACTACTTAAGATAACATCAGTGCTGTGCGACGCATGATAAAGGAAGATAAGAGAGTAACCTATCAGCAGATACGGGCAAGCCTAGGCATTGGTATGAGTCAATTTCAAAAAATATTACATGAACATTTACGCGTTAGGAAGCTTTATACCAGATGGATTCCCCATACTTTAACCGACCGACCAGAAACACCTTCGCATGGATTGGTGTCTCCAAATGTTAGATAAGTTCAACTCAAATGCGGTGACTTAGATGCTGTATTTGACATCGTCACAGGTGATGAAAGCTGAATATATTGCTACGAACCCGAAACCAAAAGACAATCAGCTCAGTGGGTGTTTCCTTTCGAGGATCAGCCAATTAAGGTCAAGAAAGGAAGAAATCAAGGAAAAAAGATGATTGCCTCATTCTTTGGTCGGAAAGGCCATTTCGCAACAGTTTTGCTAGAAGATGGAAAGACAGTTACTGCAGGTCAATCGCTCTTAGCCTGTTGTCTTGCAAAAAATTCGACAGCAGCGCCCTCGAAGCAGTATCCTCCTTCACCACGACAATGCTTCAGCGCACTCCGCAAAACGGACTGTTGAATATTTGACTACGGCAGGTGTCGAAATAATGAGTCATCCGCCATACAGTCCTGACCTGGCGCCCTGCGACTTTCATTTATTCCCAAGAACTAAAGATACAATTCGAGGTATTCGCTTTACGAGCCCTGAAGATGCGGTGAAAGCGTACGAAAATGCCATAGAAGAGACCCCTAAGGAAGAATGGGCCCACTGCTTTTCACAGTGGTTCCATCGAATGCGACGATGTGTAGAGAGGAACGGAGATTACTTCGAAAAACAATTAAAGTATTGGCAACTTTCTACATTAAGCCGTTTTTCATTTTCTAAACATTTTCAGTGTTACCTAGGTATCTTCTATTTTTTTCTATCTATCTATATAAATAAAAATGACTCACCGAAATGTATGTACGCGAATTACTTCCAATCGATTACACCAAATTTTCTTTTTTGTTATGTTTGGTCAAGAGAAGGTGCGAAGGTAAGTGTGCGGAAGAAAAAAGCTGTTTTAGAACTTTCAGAAATAACACATGAAAAGTACTTATGTAAAGGGCAAACATGATCAAAAACAGAACATTTGCTAGCATTATTTTATTATTTTTTATTGGTGAACCGGGTCGGAAAGCTATAGACGTTTTATTCTATTTGACATCAATAGTCACACTATATCTTTATTCCATGATACAAATAAGAACACTAACAGAAAACTTTGTTAACTTAATTAATCTGTAAAATTTGTCTACAGAATGAGGGTTATATTCAATTGGCTATTAATCTATATTTCTCTATAAAGTAATTATTATTACTGCACCAAGCAGTTAATTGAATCGGAAGAAATGAAGCAGTTTCAAACATTTCGGTTAGTGGTTTTTGTTTATTGAATACATTGTTGTAGGTATAAAGAAATACACTTACGTCGCGTCATGTCGCCAATCGACTGTCAATTGTCCTAACATCCCGTCACCAGGCGCTATTTTTTCACATTTCATTTCTCGCGTCGTACTCAACATTGCGTATATCACTCAAACTGACAAGTATTGCCTTTAGATACAAATTTCCTAAGTGATAGGTATGTGGGCCAAGTGCTATTAGAAATATTACAGAGAAGCTCAGAAATTAACGTCTTTAGAACAATACTGTATTAGTTTTAATATTTTTCTTATGAAACATATTTTAAACAACTTCAGACGCTTCAAACTTACTTTGTATGATTTTTTTATGATTCTGTCTGGTTTTTATGCTATCTTACTTTCAGTAACATTTTTTCATAGACCTATCATGAAACATATCTAAGCTACGTCCTAAAGTATTTTTAGCCGGTATAAATTCAAAATTAACCGCCTATACTCTTCATCCAAATAAAAAAAAAATTAAGTGACTTTGCTGTTAATACAAATTTAGGCGCTTTAGATATGGTAGCGAAAGGTTGTATGTATAAGTCACAAATATTTGATAATCCTATTTAATACTATGGGTTAATTGCGGTTTCATGTTCCTGATATTTGTTTAAAAATCAATACCGAACAGCTTCGGATACTAAAAATTTGCACTACAATTACTATAAACACTTGTTTAAAAATACCCTGGCATTGAAAGCTAATAATATTTGATAAAATATCTGTGTTTCTGAATCCGTTTTAAAACAACGATTACCTTAATTTGAATATATGTTATCTAAATTTCGTGTGTTGTTGCTTCTAATATATTCAAAAAGTTTTAAATCACAAAATTATGGCAACAACAGTTTCGAAGTACCTACCTAATAATACTAAACTATCTCATGGTACGGCAAAGTCATAAATGTTATAAATCATTTGTAACTTTATTCGTACTAGGTTTCCGCTAACATGAAACATAATTTCCTTTTACCTTCGACTTTCAGTTTGAAATACGTAATGTTGTTTTCGGTAGTCACGCTACTAGGAGTACGCGGTATATCCAGTAGGGCTGTCAGTCTCTAAATTATTCTCGATATCCTACAAACAAATTCTACCTCTCCAACCAATAACATTAGCAATTTTAATGCAAGATATATACGGATAGGAGCTATCTCCTATCCATCATATACTAGTCTAGTATCTACAGGATGACTTTTCATTACCTTCTAATTTTTTATAGGCGTTCAGCATCGTAACTAGAGCCCATTTATGAAGTAAAAATGTAGGTCAAGTTTTTACCCGACAATATTGTTCGCAAAATAATTTTCAATTATTACGGTTTTAAGCCTGTAGGGTAAGGTATGAAGGGAAAATCAAAAACTTATAAATATTATCATAATGAATGAATTAGATGCGCGTCGCGTAAAAAAGTGTTGCTAGGAATCCGTATCAAAAGTTTTAGATTTTTGGCGGACATTTTCTAAGTGCTTTATCTTGACATTTTTGTACTGAGCTATACCAAAAGGAAAAAACACGTCATTTGTTTTTTGTCTCGTAGATTGCTATATAAAAATTTGGAAAGTGGTTAAAATTTTACCTTGTATACTGGACTAGTATTACAAAATAGTGATATTGTTTTCACTTTTATCAGGCCGAACTGAAATATTTTGCAAATATTTTTTGTTACTTATATAATCACGCATTTAATGATGGACGCGCGGTAGTATGAAATGGTAAGAGCAACGATAAATCAAAGCCAGCTTTCAAAAGTGTTAAACTTAACTGCAACTTTAAAAGTCAATTAGTATTTTACCTTTCCGACGTTCCGGTCCGATTGCACGAATCATGGTTGTGATCTGCTGATTGGTTTCTACGTTGGTACAGCTTGTTAATAGACACATCTATTTCACTGGTTACAAAAACCAAATCGTTTGGTTCAAAAGTGTTGGTAGCCCTACTCCTAACACTGCATGAAAAGCTTACTTACGACCTACCGCAAAGGGTCGATGAATAATCAGGTCATTGTCAAAATACGGGTAGAGCAAGCTGCTTTAGGTTAGTGTTTTAGGTTTAGGTACAAGAAATAACGATTTCTCCTAATCCATATCGTAATCTGCAATTGTAAAACAATTGGATAAAAAGTAAAGTAACGACCTATAACCATGCCACTGCAGAGCAAAGGCCTCCATCATTGAATTCAAGTTACCATAGCAATGATGGGTAAGGTATTGGTAAAATAATTGGATTTACTAGTCTTTTTGGAACTAAGCGTGAGCTTCTCGAAGGCTTAACTTCTTAACTTCAGTCATTTTAGATACGTTTGGAGACGCCTGCCAGCAGTTTCCATGCAAAGCTATTAAGCGCTGTCCACGTAGTATCAGAATAACGTAGGCGTCGCACTAATGAAGCGCAAACGATAAAAATGTTACAGGATAGAATTTATCATCATCCTTGTATAACTTAGTTGTGGCTCAACTCAGTTAGTGCTCAATTTTAAGAACGTCTTTTTGAGTTTTTAGTCAAGTTTTTTTATGACACAGGTAGCCTGCGATATCGACAGCATTACAAATTTTAAAATACCTACCTACACATAAAACTTGAATCACTCCAAATTTGAATTTTCTTAGCTAGCGCATAACATATTTGTATTAAATTATGTTTGTTATTGTGGATCCTATACGCCATCTTTTGTTACAAAGAAAATTGCGCTATAGAAAAAACAAAACATTGTTCTGACTACCTTAAAGCTCCTTACTTGTATAAACTTACGCTAGGACGTATTCTAAGTTAGTCCTTTGAGCCGGATAAAGTCTGAACGTCGTCACTAAAGTTTGTTTCCACCGCGCTACCTTTAAAAGATAGGTTACTTTTACGTTGCAATGTGGCGATCGATTTCAACCGAAATATTTTATGTGGATCTCTTTCTTTGGTGAACTGTTTTAGACACTGACTTTTTCTCATAAAAGTTAAAATACATTGCCCTATTAGTCATATCAATATTCATTGGCGCTAGCTTCATTATCATCATCATCTCCATCAAACGACGCTCACTGCTGGACAAGGGCATTTTTAAAATCAAGATTTTGCCATAACCGCCTTGCTTGACAAGCTGGTTGGCGATAGCAGTTTGGCCACTGGTGTAGAAAAAACAGAGTTGCACGGCTTCTTCTGGCAGTAAGTAATCCTATAGTCGCCTCTTACGATACCTATAGGAAGTAATTGGCGGGTGGTCAGTTTGACCACTGTTGTAAAGAAGACAGTGCTGCACGGCTTCTCCTGGCAGTAAGTAATCCTTTGGTTGCCTCTCACGAATCCCATAGGAAAAGATTAGCGGGTGGTCAGTTTGACCACTGGTGCAGAGAAGACAGAGTTGAACGGCTTCTCCTGGCAGAAAGTTGTCCTTAGTCGCCTGTCACGGAATACCCACAGGAATAGATTGGGGGGTGTTCATCTTGACCACTGGTGTAGAGAGACAGTGCTGCATGGCTTCTCCTGGCAGTAAGTAATCCTTTAGTCGCCTCTCACGATACCTATAGGAAGTAATTGGCGGGTGGTCAGATTGACCACTGGTGTAGAGAAGACAGAGTTGCACGGCTTCTTCTGACAGTAAGTAATCCTTTAGTCGCCTCTCACGATACCCATAGGAAGAGAAGGCGTGGTGTTATTCTTTTATCGTGCCGGTCAACATCATAATTAGCCTACAGATGGACAAAGGGCTAAAAGGAGCATGTAACCACTATCGCCACGCTTGGCTGGCGGTATCTCCATAGTAACAAAAACGAAAATTTATGACTTTCAATACTTTGCCTGGTCTTTTTAGTGCCAATACATTTTACTACTCTATCAAGAAAGTGTGTCAAGGAAGTGTTATAGGTACTGATTGAAATCAAGTGTTCATCGAACGATGAATTATAGTATGTTTGTATATTTGTCATGATGATTTATTTACTTATTTTACCACCTACAATATCCTAAGTATTAATCACAAATAAGTAACAATAATTTTATTTTTAAAAAATAGATTCAATGAATTGTATTTCCTATAAAAAGTAGCAATTAAATTGCTTAAAGACAGTTTAAAAAACCCTGTGCTGAAACCCCATTCTATATAATGATATAACTTACTAACTAAACATATTTCAGTTTGAACAATGCTGAAGAGAAAACGGTACTCTTTTTAATCACCTGTTAAATCACCTATGGGAAAAAAGTGGCGTTATTCCATATTTGTGCCAGCAATTCACAGCAGTTCATTCCATTCATAACTTCTAAACGTTTTAGGTATTCCAAAGCTTCAGTGCAATTTATCGTCTTACTAATCCTATTTCATATATGCAGTGCGACATTGGTCACCCAGTGACGTGAACGGACTGAATACGAATGAACGAGGCTGCAATAGGCATTGTCCATCTAGCTTTGCATTTCAAGAAAATTGAAAACGACTGTGAATGGCAAAACCAGGGTGTCAAACGACGTTAAACGTTATTCAATTTTAACATTTCGCTCGATTAATGAACTTTTACGAGATAGCTTCAGAGTGTAAGTTTTAACTTTTTAAAACACGACACGTGTTAATAAATGCTCATCAGTTCATCACACAACAAGGAAACACACTTCTTCGCGGCACTAGCCCACACTTGTCCTGAAGCAGCGTTAAGGTTGTGTCACGCAATCAATGCACGTTGATTACAGTTGTAAAAGTCTAGATTACCATGCATTCCCATTTACGAACTATCGGAGTTATTGAACAGAAAACATAAAGGAACTCGTTGAAATGCATCGGGAATAGAGCTTGAGGCATCGCATCCGCGTCCGTCGACAATAGCCATTCAGCGGAGACGACCTATTTGATTGCAAAGCTAGTCGCCGGCCGACCGTCCACTCGCATACAGCTCCTGCCAGTTGGATGGACTATGAAGACTTGTTTTAAAATGATTATTATTTTATACTCAAGTTATCGAAAACTCTGGATGCGTGTACAAATCAGGCTAGAGGCTATTCATTTAACTGAACAATTAAATAAATCAGACAAAAAAAATTTATGTAAGAACTACATACAAATTCAGCCAGCTAAAGAGTCATACCGTTAAACATAATCAGTAGGTAGGTGCAATAATAAAAAAACTAGACAAGTAGGTATTACTGCCAATAATTAATGAAACTAATATTAGGGGTTAAAGTATGAAATTGCCGTTTTGTATGGACGAAATCGAGAAAAGTCATTTTTCCATACTAACAATTTTTTAGTTTTTTTAATAACGCCTGATCCGTTTTCGATGCAATTAAAGGTAAAAGTTAGATGTTTATAAAGATATGCATTATAGTATTTACATTTCTGAAAATCAAAGTATATAATACAAATATACTTAATTGAAGCAAGAAGGACAGCTGACACATTGTAAGGGGTCTTTTCAACGACTTCCTTTGAAGTAATAGGCACTAGTATTGCATTTTTATTTTAGTCAAAAGTTACTTTATTTAGTTTTTGATACAATACAAAAAGAATTACGCAATAATATGACTATACTTAAGAGCTATAAACAAAATAAAAAGTGGGAAAATAATCGGCAATTTCATACTTTAACCCCTATTATTAAGATTGCGAAAGTTTGGTTTAATGTTCATTACTTAATCAAGCCAGATCGGCGAACTCTAGATATAAAAATAAGCACGCTGATTGATTATAGTCAAGCCAGGGCAGAATAGCACAAGGGCTACTTTTTATCCCAAAACAAATTGGAGTTCCCGTGTAATAGGTTCAAATTTACAACTATAACTTGGTAGGTATGATATATGTATAAGAACAGCTTATGTCGAGTTAATTGCGATTGTAGTGATGAAGTTATTTTTTACCTACCAGCTAGTAACTTAAAACCTAGCATTGTACTGCAGTCCTAATTATAGGTGTTAGACTATCTTTTTTTCCTTGGTCATTACTTACTTTTGCAACAAATAGTTTCCTTCCCATTGTAAGTAGGTATACGTCTGCTGGCTCGACTGTCAAAGATAAAATCACGTAACAATTGAAAACGAAAATATTTTGCTTGCACAATTTGGGCGCTGGGTTGGAAATACTCGTACATGGAATGTTGTTAATTTAAAAATGAGTGCTTACAGCTGTTTATGCTAGCGTGCATTTACACTTGCGGTTACCAACGGCTTGCACGTACAAACGTGCTAATTTCACTGCGCCGCTCAGACCACCGGTTCTCAAATAGTGCTTCAAGTATCACACCTATTTGTTAACCACGACACGAGCCAACACCACTGGAACTCAACTTTCCGCTACTCTACATCGTTAATTTCACCTGTGTTTTTAAAATAACAAAAAAATATAAGGATACTAGCTGTTGCCCGCGACTTGCACTTGGTACGCGTGGAATTTGAAATTCAAAACTGTGTTTTAAAATTATCCCACAGGACCCGTACCTTTTCCCGGGACAACAAGTAGCTATATGGTATTCCAGGCAATACATTCTCACACATATCTATACTAATATTATAAAGCTGAAGAGTTTGTTTGTTTGAACGCGCTAATCTCTGGAAGTACTGGTTCGAATTGAGAAATTATTTTTGTGTTGGATAGTCCATGTATCGAGGAAGGCTTTAGGCTATAATATAACTTCACGGTGGACCAATAGGAGCGAAGCATCAGTGAAAAATGTTGCAAAAATAATCGCGATCATAAAAACCGAAATTGACGCATACGAAGTTGCGGGGAACAGCTAGTTTATTATATTAGTAGGATGTATGTATGTAAACATGCAATATTGAACATTGCAGGTGCATAATTTGATACCGGCTAGATAAATTCAGCTATTTATTTTACTAAAGACCATAAGAATATAAAATAAGAATTAAAAATACTGAATAAACGAATCGCCCTTTTTATTATGAGATTTTTGATTGAATTTACGATTGGAAGAAGATCTTCTTTCCAAATAAAATATAATGAGTATCTCTTCCGTAATCAAGGCAATTGCAACTATGCGGAAATTTAAATACTTAGTAAATCAAAACACACTTCATCATCATCGTCGTCATCCAGACAATCTGCTCGATAGCAGCCTCCAGACAATCCATGAAATTGCCATAAAATCAGTAAAATAATTTTCATAGCTAGGTCTAAGAAAGCGCTTTTACATGTCCCAATATTTAATTTTACCACTGCTTCGATAATACTGTAAAAGTACCTAATGTAAAGTATTGAATCAGCCTATAATCATCCCAGGGAAAAGGCCTCCATTATCGAATTCAAGTCACCATAGCAATTATGGGTACAGGCAGGCAGGCAGGCACAGGGTACAGGCATAATCACCATGCTTGTCAAATGCTGGTGCATGGGTTGGTGATCACAAACCTAAGCAATGTTCGAAAATTCGAAACTTTTAGTTTGCCCGTCACGGGGATCGAACCCGGGACCCAGAGATCTTGGCCCATTTTCAAACCACTAAGTACAACGGGGCATTATTGTAGGGCTTTATTAAAACTTTAATTAAATTTGACAAATAGTTCACAATATCAGACACATTCTGCCATGTTCCGCCAAACTGGTGTGAAATGAAGACAAGAGAGCCGCGGAGTTGCGCGATGGTAATTAATTAGAAACACTTTGCTCACCTGACCCACTTTGTCGCGCGCCAATTAGAAGGCATGCTTTAAAGTTTAAACTATCGACAAGAGCGGTCACACCACAGTTATATAAGATAAGATAAGATACAATTAGACTACTGCAATGTCTTATACTGTTACACCAGAATATTATAAAGCTGAAGAGTTTGCTTGTTTGTTTGTTTGAACGCACTAATCTCAGGAAGTACTGGTTCGAATTGAAAAAATATTTTTGTGTTTGATAGTCCATTTATCGAGGAAGGCTTTAGGCTATATAACATCACGCTGCAACCAATAGGAGCGAAGCATCAGTGAAAAATGTTGCAAAAATAATCGGGAAACAGCTAGTTTTAAATTGAATCATGAAAGTTTAATAATTGAATCACTAAGGGCCTAATTTGACTGCACCAGTCTATGCGTTTTATACTCTAGTACAACTCCACTGTATTAAAATTTAACTTACACATACAAACTTCTGTCTATTTCAGTATACTTGATTAAGTACACTCCAGCACAGTATTTTTCTCTTAACAACTTTCAGTATTGTAATATCGAAAGATATCGATCAGAAATAAAGTATAAAACACGACTTTATCATAATTTGATAACTATATATTGAGTAGCTCGTCATGAATGGATAAAATTTACTGTACTTGTTTAATGGTATACGATTAACTGGATTAAGATTGAAATTTATTATGAGATTAGTACTTACTGGAATTAATAAAGGGCGTAATGTTGCTGTATTATGATGTAGATTTTTTTTTTCAGCATTAACCCTTCAATAAAAATATTTCTATAAAATATATTTCAGTAGGTGGTAGTACTGGAACTAGTTGACTATAATAACTGATATTGAACTGGAGTAGTATGGAGAAAAAATACTTGTGTCCTTGAAAATGCTATAACCAAAAAAGTTGACACTTAAATCGTTTAAATAAAACCTAAGATTGACGCTGAACAAAATAGCACTGTTTTGTCTGTTTTTGTTGTAATTTTATTTAAGATATTAGCTTTTTGCCTGGAGCTCTGCCCACGTGAACTAAACGATATATCGTGCAGACGGAAACCTGTGCCTAGCAGTGGGATACAAAATATATCCTTCCTCAAGGTCTAATCTCTCCACTAAACATGGAAAGAGGTTATGTAGGCGGGGCAGGCGGGGCAGGCGCGCCACAGTGGTTATGAGCAAGAGCTTATACTTAGAGCGCTGTGATTGGTTTGTTTTGACGTCGTGCGACCAATAGGGTCGCGCGACGTCGCTTGTCGAAAATTCGCTTGATGAATTTCAAGAATTCGCTTAATTGGCGTTTATGAACTCGTTTATGTGTAGTGGAGCGCAAGCGGCGACATCGGTTTTGTAGTTAAAGCGTAAAAGCGTAACAGACAGACAAGTACTTTCGCATTACTAATATTAGTAAGTAATATTTTGGTGCAAAGGTCATTACGAATAATAGACGTTCCTCGAGCAGCCAATATAAACGGTTGCTACTATCACAGACGTTTATCTGAATAGGTGCCGTACCTAAGTGCCGCGGTTAATCGATGGCTGAAGTACGTGGCTACGCCCTAATGCATGCCCTATTGACCTAGCTTCATTTTCCAGGCGCTAGACGTTTTATTGGAACTGACTTCAAGGCGACCATAAATTAGGTTTGTTAATAGTGTTTACTAATGTCGTACAGTCAGAGTGGTCTTTGTCCAACACTGAATTGATATAGGCTAAAATAATGCTATTTCTGAGATATTCTTTTAAAAAAAGTATAACAAAATATTGTCTTTTTATTTAGTCATACACAATTCTTCTGAAAAAAAAAATATTTTTTTAAATTTGAATATGAGTGAGGCTCAAACGCATTACAAATTACATGGAAATCTTCTAAAGATAACATACTATCTTCTCGATAAAAATAAAGGGTGCCTCATTTTACGCGGATAATGTTCTTTCATGCCAACAAAGCTGTCGATGCTCGCGTCCCTCACACGTCAAATTGACATTGTCATCGTTGACAGCCGTCAGTAGGCACGTGAAGCTGACAGATCGGCTTTATTTATATTAAAAACTCCATTGTTACGATCTCGCATTAAGTTGTTATGGCGTATCGTGAGATACAAATCCCTTTGTTCAATATCTGATCAACTCGTTCGGAACTTTAGTTGCTTTTTACGCCGAATTAATATGCGTAGGTATCAAGTAACATACGCAGTAGCTAATTGGATTATACAATGAAGAGAGCTGATTATTGTTCGTATTTATAGAAAGTAAAAAAATAATTTCGCTAAGGAAATCAGGATAAATAAACACTCGTGATGAGTGTTTATTTATCCTGATCCTTATTTTAAATGAAGTCAAACACAACTATATATCTAGGTTCTTTTAATATAAGATATTAACTTAATTTTAACTTTTATATAATTAGCCTAAAATTTGACTGTTAAATAATTACAAGGTATAGTATTTACTCCAAAACAAAATTATCAACGGTCGTTTTAAACGTATCCGTTGAATTTCACATTGTTCAACTACCCTAAACGATTTAGGACAATAGCAGTAAGTCGGATGCTAAACACGTGTCAAATGTCGTGACGTCGCTTTTAACATATAAACGAGAGTCGTAATAATATAACCGACTGATATCAGATCATAGAGGGGAGCACAATGGTTTATTGGCGACGATTCACACAGCCGAAACACAACGGCCATCTTAGTTGCATCTAAAGTATAAGGTGTACAATCTGGAACAAAATGGAGCGGTTACACATTAAAAATATTTATTTATTTATTCATTTATTTGTTGCAGAATGTTTAAACATTGTAAACATAACAAAACTCTTAAGGTATTTATGTAAAAACCATTTGTAGTCTTTTATTGTAAAGCACAATAAAAAAAACTGATATAAAAGCTTTTAACCAAAAGATTGTACCAACGAGAAATAATGACTCTGCTTTTACTTGTTCGGTACCGATCCATTATAGTAAAATTAATTTGGCCTTTAAAATTCAGTAATTCAACCCTACTTTCCTTCTTTTAGGAGTTGAATTTTCTTTTCAAATTTAAATGAGAACGACTCAGTTTTGAGCTTTACCATATCAAATAAAAAAACAATTTTAGACCGTATTATATTATGTTTAGCCATACCTTAAAAAAACACAAGTTGCAATCCTCCTCGTGTTAAAGTTTTGAGAGATTTAGTGGTTCTGTTTTTACTGTGACAATGGAGTATTGCTGAGCAATACGCGTGACGAATGCACCCTGTACCTCTGGGGCTGCTGTCCAATAGCGTAAAAAATGGAATTACAAGTTATTGTAGCGTAAAATATTGGAATATTGTTAAATCCTATTATGCCCACTCTGGTGAAGTCTGGTGTACTGTCATTGTTAAATTAATTTGAATAAGTAGAAGTACAGTGTGAGATACATTTCTGTAAATTAGGCTTTAGAGATAGGGAGGAACTTCAAAAATACGAAAATAAAATTAGAACAGATCGAAACATTTATGTATTTCAATGCGTTAGCATGTCATAGGTACAATCATTTTAAATGAAACATTAAAATAATGTCCGCGTCAATTTCTGTTATTATGATCGCGATTATTTTTGCAACATTTTTCACTGATGCTTCGCTCCTATTGGTCGTAGCGTGAAGTTATATTATAGCCTAAAGCCTTCATTGATAAATGGACTATCCAACACAAAAATAATGTTTCAATTTGAACCAGTACTTCCTGAGATTAGCGCATTTAAACAAACAAACTCTTCAGCTTTATAATATTAGTATAGATTTATGAATTCTTGACAAAACCTATCTAATGAATAAAAGTCTATACAGTTAGACCAGGGTAGTTTTGGCGAGTGCTCAGCTTAGTTCTGCCTTAGGAGCGGGCGTGAACAATACAATGCTTAAGGTACACCAAGCAAGGCACTCGATTAGTTGTTAAAGCCATATGCCTTAGATGAGGATTGAAAAATCTTAGGTCAAGAACCTAGGATCCCCTAATAATTGTACATGTTACCTTAAATATTTATTTTCGATGCAAGTGATTAACAAATCAAATATTTACCGTCCGAAAAATCTAGAATTATTGCTATGTCTCACAAATACTTCCACCATTATACTACTACTTAAAGTTGTTTTCAATAATACTTATAAGTTTCACACTATATTAAACTTTCTATACTCAAGTACTGATTGGGCCAATCAAAGATAAATTGTAAGGTTAATTTTAGATACGGTCCTTACCATAACTGAAAGCAACTTATGAAAGCAAAGTTAAAATGACTTCAGAAGTCGTCCACCAGGAATAAAACGTATTACTTGGTAAGTAAACGTTTATCTTTACTCCTCGATATAAGTTTGGGGAAGTAACACGTAAAGTTATATTGTGCGTTTAATACGAGTTCCACGGGCGGCCGACATTGCTGAATATTCATTAAAGTCAAGGAAGATATCTGGGACAAATTACTTTGTATCAATTAAACTTGGATAGGTACCTAATAATTTAGATGGATTTTTAAAGAATTAAAATACACATGTTTCCCAAATAACAACACAAATTGAATAAAATATTCACTTGCTTATTCTAGCAAAATATCAATAAAAATGTTCATAGACATCCAATAATCGGTTTCTGGTATTGGTAAAACTTTCAGACAGCCTGACAAAAGTTAGTTACACAAATACTATTTTAAAGTTCAGCGTCTCTTTCATAGATTAATGATTAAGTATATTTATCAATTCAGAAATAAAACGTCTCCGCGTAGGCATCCAGTGTGTCCAATGTCCATCCTTTATACCTTATATAAACGATAGACACACTGGATGCCTACGCGAAACTACCTATATCAGCTACACGACGTCCACTGCTGGACGGCCTTATCGGCCTCAGTCTATAAGTCATAAATAGGAACACGCATTGGTCAAAGATACTGAGGTGATATGGACAAAAATTTTTTTCAAAGCTTCTCGAACCTAATAGGTAGCCTATTAGAGTTAGATTCGATATGAAACCTCTTATATCTATTCAATATGAAGTAGAAAAAAGCAACCTCATTAGGGTTCAAAGGTATATTGATAGTAGAAACATTATCGTTATTTGCAATGCATTGCTTGCCGGTCCTAAACCAAATCAGCCCAGGGGCTAAAATTAAATTGACTCAGAAACTCTGGAGAGGATGTTATATACGAGTTAAGTACAAGTTGCATTCCCAGTATTGCTGTCGTTGCATATTCATGGGACACGTTCGAAGAGATACTGAGACAAATTGCTTTACAAGTCACTTCTTAGTTTCAACTGACTTTGCATTTGTATGTTCAGTTAACTGTGAATATAATATAAACAAAGATAACAAAACAATACACATGTCTTACATCAAAATATAAACAATAATTAAATCACAATAACGTGAAAGTCCCAAATAACATATCATGTTCATATAAAACTCATCCCTAAGGTTATGCGTTCTATTTCCGGTTTGTAAAGCGTGTGTTGTCTATTCTGAAATTTGATAAATGCTTCTTTCAAAATTACTGCCCAGAAATGTAATCCGATATTCAGTCGGTTCATAAGAAAATTGCAATGAAGAAACTTTAAAAAATATCAATCTAGTTCAAAAACCTAACCAAAGTCCTCGATGATAACCGTGATCTAATGGGGACTACCGTTTCTTTGCTCACCAGTTGGCGCCACTGTAGACTGAGGTCCGGAGTTATAGCTGTCAAAGACGATTGGCGCCGAAACAAAGTTTTATATCTTGAATCTAATGAAGGTTATATTGTTTATAAATAACTATCTTGATATCAACAAACTAACTTCTGAAATAGTTGCTCTTGAGGCCGCCTATTTTTGCGCTTTTTCTTAATTCCGCTTTTAAAGCGTTCACATTAATCGCCAAATAATCGATATTTGCGATATTTTACGAAGGAGATCACTTTCCAGCAGGTAAATTAAAGAAATTATAATTTATGCAACAAATTCCGCTAAAACCAGTACAAAGTGAATGATATTGGACCTCACGCGACACTAGCGCCTCTAGTGGCAAATTCACTAGCGATAGCCCCCATTGTGAACCTGCAAAATACTGCGGGCTTTACCACATATATATCACTTCAAAATGAACTGGTGTATTGTGTAGGATGAATATAGTTTAGATAAAATAAATGTTGCTATTGTTCATGCAGCTAATATTTTTTTAAACAGTGTAATTTAATTTAGATTTAATATTTTTTCAATAGTAAAGTGTAGAGCTACGAGTATTTACATAACATAAAAGAATAGCAAAAGAGCCAATGTAGGCAGACGGTAACTTGTTAATATTGTTATAAAGCTGATGTAACTTGGAAGTCCATTGAAGAAACTTTTTCTTCGCATATAGTACTAAGTGATTAAAACTCTTTGCATGTATTATTTTACTTTTTGTTTATACTCTTTCCTCTTAAGTAGATAAAATCACTAATATTTTCCAATGCAGATTTAGGAAATAAGTATATAAGTAAGTACTTACATTTCGTTTGGAATTAAATAATTGCGGAAAAAAATATTAATGCCATAAATCACAAAATTACAACAAACTAAGTTTGTTATAGCTACTTGTTCTAATATAAATATAAAAGTAAGATTAAATAGATCTCGTAATCTTTTTTGTTTTAAACGTATAGTACGTAATGAATTGTTTAAATTATGATTGAACTGATTTTGAATGTTAATTTGTTCTTTCGAAATTGGGATTAACCGAGTAAATTTAACTTCAGTGATTCTGTAATAAGTTACGTGAAATAAACTTATGTCAGGGATGGTTTCATCAGCGTCATCACTATCACTTTCCTATACCAGCTTGACAGCTTGACACAGGCAAAAATATTTGTTTGATAAACATTAATTAATATGTATATACTTATTTATGGCCTAACTATGCGACATACCTAGACTACGTAACACAGGCGTAGGTACTATCACTACCCAAAATTTTACATGCGATTTTATTTAAGCAGCATGTAACTTTGCAAACAAAATATTCTGCATGCTATGCGGTTTTATAGTAAATAATAGTTTATCATTGCTTCATTAGTATTTTCATAGCTGCCCTAAGTATATTTACCGCTTTATTTCAATCTAGAAAATACATCCTTAATACTAGCCTTAACGCGTAATTAACTTGATTTATTTGTTCTCTTAAGAAGTTAATTGCTAAGAAGGATCGTAACAGTACTTCCACTGCCAAATAGCATGATCTTCCTGGCCCGGCTTTGTTCGGCGTTAGTACTAAAAGAAGCCAAAAGGTTTTTGTGCTATGAACAAGTTACTTACGGCAAAGACATACGAACCTTCATCCTGTTCCTATCTGTGTCTTACAGTTTCAGACTATAAAATTTTAAAAGAAAAACATTTAATCGTAACAACAGCATTTTCTCAAAACACTTTCATATAAATAACGAGCTTTCGAACGATCGACATATTTATCACTTATCTATACGAGGATACCCTTATCACAAGTTGTCACCCGTAACTATAGCGACGCATAAGGAAAGCTCAGAACACACGTGTCACACTAACGCCAGGGCCGTACCAACTAAAAATTCGGGTTCCCCCTGAAAGCACCATCTATAGAATCTATAAATTATTTTCAATAAGTACTTATTTATTTATTACACCAACAACATATTCATTAGACATACAACAAAAACATGAAAAAATAGGCATTGCTGATACTTATTTGCTAACTCCACTAATACAGTGGTACTACTCTATACAGTGGTATTCATCTATTTTATATCAATAAATTAAGGTTTAAGTGACTTCATATTATTAACAACAAAGAATCTGAACTAAAATCATAACCCTTATTTTATTATTACAAACATTCAATGATAATGGCTTTGATACGTTTAAGCTAGAAGCCCTGATAGCAACTACCCTGGTTACGACCCTGATACCCCGCTTTGCCCCGCACGCACCGCTTCTAACCATATCGCATTTTCCAACTCATGAAGCTAAGTGGATTTGGCGACGTTTCAATAAAGTTGCGAGTCTTGAGGTCTGCGGTGGAAGTGTTGGGATCGTGTGACACCCATTAGTTTTGGTTAGCCCTGTCTTCTTTGGATAAATAACAAATTCATTTGACGGTTTCTTTGACCTATTTTAGGAAAGTCATAGAAAAAGAAGACAATGATTTGGAATTGTTTTTCCACATCTGATCATACTTCAATATTCACTAAAATAAAATCTGTGGTTTAAAAGTCACTGTTAGGCTTTAACCATTTAATAAAAGTATATTAAATTCAATTTTCAGC
Source organism: Anania crocealis (assembly GCA_949315895.1). Classification (NCBI taxonomy): domain Eukaryota; kingdom Metazoa; phylum Arthropoda; class Insecta; order Lepidoptera; family Crambidae; genus Anania; species Anania crocealis. The sequence goes on from OX438864.1 coordinate 13,073,571, forward strand.
TACATCCGAATATCCGATATTCTTTCAATAACATGCAAATTCACTGAAGCGCGGCTCAGATTTATTCGTGCAGTGAAATATTAAAGGTAATCCCTAACCTTCGAGAAAGCGGTGGGTACTTTGTAGTCTTAAGCCTAGAGACTACAGTCTTACGTTCTTCTTATTCAGTAAGTGTGCTGGGACGCAGATCCGAACTGGAGCGAGCTTATTTTGAAGCTGACTCATAATATTCTCAAGTAAGGGTAAAATAATTTAGGCTCTTTGTTATCAAGTTTCATGAAGAATAGTTAAAATACATAAAATTTTATAGTTCGATGGAATTCTTACCTGAAATTGATGATGTCAAAAAATCAATATAAATTGTTTAGTTTATTCCCAGCCCTTAAAACTATAGCCAAGCTTGGCAGACTATTTGCAGTTTTTCCGATGGTGGAGAGAAGACGCCGCCACCCATCTTCTTCTGGCAGTATTGTATCTCTTACGGCCGGTCTCAATAACCTATTTATCTTCAGTTTTGGCATATCGGAGATAGAAAACCTCTTCTGTCTCTGATTTTGCCATACAGAGAAACAAAGACAGAAATTGTTTTCTATCTCCGATATGCCAAATCCGAAGATAGATAGGTTATTAGGACCGGCCGTTAGTCACCCTTTTAGACAATCCTATTCTAATATGTCCCACTACAAGCTCTTCTTGACTTATATTTCTTTTTTGAAAGTAGTCTTCAAATCATGACGTCGCATATGTTTAAACTGCTATTTAAATATTCAGGTTTTCCGGACCCAATGCCCAACTGTCATTAAGTGCACCAATTTAACTCATTGGAGACATCAATTCAAGTTAGTGCAATCCATTAGCAGATCCGCTGAGGCCGAGAGCCGAACGCCGAATGCAGAGCGCCGTGAGCAGTCGGCAGATTTAATTTGACGACTATAATGGATATAAATGTTCAAGTCCCCTTTTCTAGTGCCTTTGATATATGCTGAGGTTGGAAAGTGAGCGAATACTTCGCGATGCGATTAAGTTAAGTGCCATACAAAGTTTTTATAATGAACAAAATTTGAATAATCTTATTGCTAAAACATTTTTTTTTCATATTTAATAAAAATACATTCTAAATACATAACAGAGGTTATAAAGAACCTAGCATGAAACTTTAAAAAAACAGTCATAATAATAATATACTTGTTTTCAATCAGTAAAAACAAAATAAAGATGAATCATCTTTTAATACTTTATCCAGTGTTTTTCTTACTTCGTATTTACAAGAGTAGTTATGTTTTGTAGTCATAATGCCTGTTTGAGATTAATATGGTTCTAAATAAAGCTATAAATCGGCATGAATATGATATGATATACCATCTCCCGCCCCCTTTAAACCTTTTAAGGGATGATTTTAAAAACTAGCCTATAGACGCAATTGTCAGAGCCCTTCCACACAAGCGATTTTAATCGGCGATTCCTCGGCGGAGCGATAACGTTGCGTGTACGCCGCGAGCCGCCGCTTGCAAACTCTTAATTAAATTTCATATGATCGGTACAGAAATTAATGATTATACAAACTTTCATACCGCTTTTCACCCCCATAAAAGATACTATCTTTTGTCATTTAGTAGGCTGACCGATATTTTTGCTCTCCTCTTCTCAGCACTAGCCTTCACTTGTCCTGAAGAAATGGTTAGATAAAATACTTATTGCACGTGTAGAAGCGCCTTCTGAGGCATATATTACATTCTTATATCTGAGGTACCTATATGCAGAAATAAAACTGATTTTTACTCAAACTCCTCTCCAAATATGGTAATTTCATCAGAAACGTTAAAGGCGTGAAAAAAATTACAGGCATATAAACACATTTTCGCATTTATTACATTAATATTAGTATGGAATTTCAGCCATATTCAGATATAATAATATAACAGTTCTAAAGTAGTCAGGGCCTTAACATCTCAGGTCCCATGTAGCTAGCACTTATTCATTTTGTGAATGAAATGAAAATGCAAAGGAATTAAATTATGCATTCATTCATTAAGATAACAGACGGCCTTTTTGTTTTATAACATCTAAGGCAATTTAATATTAAACACTGTAACAAAATTATCTTATTTATCAAATCAACTAATAGAACCAACTTTAAAGAAAATATTGTACATTTATAATTATGACCTTAAGAATAGAATATTATTAGTATAAGCCAAATTCGGGTTGGGTATTTTGTTTTTCTAAAAGCAATATACCTAAACATTTAGTCAATTGATGTCGTTTAAAAAACAGTTTACGTAATAAATAGACACAATACAGTGCTTTGAACTTATTTACGAATTGTCTCGATATTTGAAATAGAAAGTAAAAACACTTTTGATAACAGAAACAACTGTGGATCCAGTGTGCCGCTTGGCGTTGCAGTTCCCTCTTCACAGCATTCCCGTCGATGTGTTTATCAAAATCTAGCTTTTGATCGATTTATCCGAAACGTTTGCGAGTTAGGCGGTATCGTGCCGCCTGCCATGTCGTCTGTTTGTTAAATGCATATTTCATGAGCCTCTGCAGGGTTACCAACGTTTAAATTAATTAGAAAATGCTTTTCGTATTAAATTTTGTATAATATGTATAACCATTGTTGTTCTAATAACTGTGTAATAAGATACTTATAAATGGCACACCTCTTGATTAATATATAGGTATTGCTAGGTCATAGTTTTTGGCCCCAAAGTTTTCAAATGTATGTTTTCTTTAAATATCAAAATATTGCAGTACATGACCTACTCAATAGGCATACACAAATAACCTTAGAATCGGTCGAGCCGTTTCTGAGGAGTTCACTAACGATCACTTTGACACGAGAGTGTTGTATATTAGAAGACAGATACGATGTAAAACAAACTTAACAAACCTTTATTCACTTTTTCTTTATATAGCTTCTTCATCACATAAAACAGTGTTTCTGCGAATCTCAGCATACTGGTACAAAATACATAAGAAATTCTTGGTAGCATAGTGTTACATTGAGATATACAAAGTATCAAGCTGCAGGTGTTTTCTTTATAAAGTATAACGCGACAACCCTACAACACACGGTTTGGTTCGTTCATGGCACCATACTAGCGTAAAAATGTTTCAAGGAATATAAATATCAAAAATGACAAGTATTTTTAACATTAAGAGTAACAGTTTACAGAATGTTTTTTTTTTAAGTCAACACACACATTTAACGATTCCAGTAAATATAGCGTAATGGTTTCGGCATGATAAAGAAACATGTATTTTCTCGACAAGAAATATGTTTATCCGTTAAATTAAGTATTATAACCGCGTATGATAATCACACAGTATCTTATCATCTTCACTTATTAACCAACTGGTACACAAAACTTAACATACTTTATACTGTCGCCTAGCAGGTTCGTATAGATACCCAACTTCAAGCAATAGATTTACGGCGTAGAAAGCCTTTAAGCTCCTCAGTTCGACCGACCTGTGTCTACTCGCCACATGATGTACGATGTCATCCGTTATCATTTGAGACGAACACGAGACTCGGCAGATATTATTATATCACTGTGTGGCGAAAGTCCCGTGTCCTGGGCCGTGTCTGTTTGCAATGTTGCTGGCTGGCAAGGCAGGCTTTCGCCAACAAGATCGGCAATTTTTTACTGTATGACAGATGATTGATTATGATGTACAATATTATCGTGGTAGTTGGAATTGTAAAGCTAAATATATTTAATATAATGATAACTGTGTCTCGCGTGTGTTAATAAATATTTACCACCAACTCTGGTGTTCATATTTTAATGGTAATCGGATCCCGATTCCCGCATTGGTGACCCCGACGTGATGACATGACGTGTCACCTCTCCACCATTAAAAAACAAACATTCCACCATTAAGGCGGAGTTAATCCGTAGGCTGAATACATCGGAGGAGCAACGGGTCCGTCAGCTGATTAGCGAGGAGGAGCTGGGCGACCGGCGCCCCTCGCAATTTCTGCGTCATCTGCGTTCTCTGGCAGGTGTTACCCTGTCAGATGATAACATTCTGCGCCAACTGTGGATGCGCCGGCTCCCCCCGCATCTCCAAGCTATCCTAGCTGCTTAGGCCGACCTGCCACTTGATAAAGTAGCAGAGTTAGCTGACAAAATTTTAGAAGTTTCTCCAAGTACTCCTGTTTAGCGCCCGCCGTCAGTGTTTTCCACGTCGGACTTATCTGCTCGCATCGATGAGCTGGTTAAACAAGTAGCTGCTCTCACTGAGAATGCTGGGCGACGAAACTGTAGCAGGAGCAGGAGGCTGAATACCTACTCACCAGGTCGAAATACCAGCCAGACCCGCGCGCCTACATCCGCAGGTGAGAAAGTTTGTTGGTATCACTGGACATTCCGAATCAAGGCAAGCAAATGCTTACCTCCATGCAGCTGGAAATCTTCGGGAAACTTGCAGCGTTGTCAGTAGTGTCGGTAGCTGGCAACACCGAACCCAAACTCAGTCGCCGCCTTTTTGTCACAGAACTAGTATCCCGCCGCCGTTTTCTGGTGGATACTGGCTCTGATTTGTCATGCTACCCGTATCGGTGGTTACCTTTTCGCCGCGTAGCCACAGATTACACATTGTACGCCGCAAACGGCAGTGTCATACCAACTTATGGCACCATGTACCTCTGTTTAAATTTTGGCCTCCGCAGAGAATTCCGCTGGACATTCATCATTGCTGATGTAAGTACCGCCATTATAGGAGCAGACTTTTTGGCACACTATGGTCTACTACCAGATTGCGCTGGCAAGCGCCTGCTTGACAGTGAGAAAGGTCTCCAATGCAGCGCCGTTATAGCATCCATCGAGCAGACAAGTGTCAAGGCTGTCTCCTGTGACAAAACCAGCCTACCTTTTCAGCATATTCTAGCGGAATTCCCAGAGATAACCCGACCACCTGGAATACCTAGAGAGGTAAAACATGACACCTTCCATCACATTAAGATCTCGGATGTCCCTCCCGTGTCCTGCCGCCCGCGACGCCTCGCACCACAAAAACTTCAGGCAGCCAAGCACGCCTTTGAGGAGATGGTACAGTGTGGAACTGCTAGACCCTCAAAGAGCCAGTGGGCCTCTCCACTGCACTTAGTGCCGAAAAAGGACGCTTCCTGGCGCCCATGCGGAGACTATAGGGCTCTTAACGCTCGTACCGTCCCGGACCGCTATCCCGTCCGCCACATTGGGGATGTTTGTAACAGCCTTGCTGGCTGCTCCGTATTCAGTACCCTGGACCTGTTAAAAGCTTACCAACAGATTCCAGTAGCTCCTGACGATGTATGCAAGACAGCAATTATCACCCCTTTCGGTCTGTACGTTTGGACTCAGAAACGCAGGACAAACGTTCCAGCGTTTTATAGATCAAGTCATCGCGGGGCTTGATTTCTGTTTTGCATACGTTGATGATGTTGATTCTGGTGTATTCGAGCTCTGAATCTCAGCATGCCGAACACCTGCGAACCTTGTTCCAGCGGTTACGCAAATACGGAGTTGTCGTAAACCCCGCAAAATGCATTCTAGGCGCCTCAGAAGTCACATTTTTAGGCTGCTGCATAAACGCAGATGGCACTCGACCGCCTGAGAGCCGTATCCAGGCGTTGATAGCCTATCCGCCTCCAAAAACTGTTCAAGGCCTTCGCTGTTTCTTGGGAATGGTGAATTTCTACCGTAAATTCCTTCCCAAGGCGGCTCAGCTACAGGCCCCTCTTATGAACGCCATTGTTGCCATCAATAGAAAAGGTAGCGTACCAGTGACCTGGACGCCAGAACTTCTTCAGAGCTTTGACGCATGCAAGGTGAGCCTCTCTTCTGCTGCGTTGCTGGCACATCCTGTGAACGACGCTCCCCTTGGATTAATAACTGATGCGTCGAGCGCTTACATTGGAGCATGCCTGCAGCAGCAGACCGACGTTCCAGGCACCGCCTACAACCTGATTTGCGACCATTCAAATGGTAAGCCGCGACCTTACGTGCCACCACCACTCCAACGACGGGTGTTCGACAGGATCCACAACGTTAGCCACCCTGGAGTCAGGGCCACGTGTCGCTTGGTTACAGACCGATTCGTTTGGCCTAACATTCAAAAAGACTGCCGGACTTTGGCCCGTTCATGCATTCCCTGCCAGCAGAGTAAGGTAACCAGGCACACTAAAATGCCGCTGGGGCACTTTACCAACCTAACGGTGCGCCTGAGACGTGTTCATATCGACATCATCGGCCCGCTGTCACCCTGCGGTTCGTATCGCTATTGTCTAACCGCAGTTGACCGCTACACTCGTTGGACAGAAGTTTGGCCCATGGTAGGTATCAGCGCTGAAGAAGTCTCCAGCACATTCATCTCTGGCTGGATTGCTCGATTCGGCGTTCCCACTGTCATCACCACTGATCAGGGACGCCAATTCGAATCGGACCTGTTTCGACGACTTCTCCAATGTTGCGCCACCATGAGAACTCGCACGACCAGTTACCATCCTTGTACGAATGGAATGGTCGAGCGCCTTCACAGGCAGCTAAAGGCTAAACATGTCACGAAGAATCATGGGTTGAAGCGCTACCTCTTGTCCTTTTAGGCATCAGATCTGCCGTCAAGGATGATCTAAAGGCTTGCGCTGCAGAGCTCTTATATGGTGAAGCGCTACGCCTCCCAGGTGAGTTCTTAAACCCATCTACAGATCATCGTCAGGAGGATCCTTGCGATTTTGTCGTAAGGTTCCGGCAGCAAATGGCCAAATTGCGACCAGTTCCAGCATCCCGACACTGTCATCCAGGTAGTTTCGTGTGTAATGTCGCAACCGGGAGACGGAGTAAAAGAACTGTTAGGCGCAACGTATAGATTTAATGTGTGTAATAAATGGCTATCCTAAGCTTATATACTAATTGAGTACATAGTGAGGGGTGAGGTGTTACATACACTACACCTCCCCCGTTTTTTTTTTTTATAAAAATAATAATTTTATTTTGTTTTTTATATGAAATATCCATTATTGAGATTTAAAAAAAATTTGGTAGGTACTGATTGTTGAAAATAAATCAAACAAAAACAGTAAGACTTAAATGAACTAACAGTAAATTTGGATAACGAGCTCAAATAAAACATTTAAAATTTTCTTTTAAAACATTTGGCAGAAACTAAGATCATGAAAGGTAATATGATTTTACAAAATAACACAAACTATTAAATTTTTTTAAAAAGGGCTATTCAAATTTGCATCAAATAAAACTTAAGATTAAAAAGATTTATCTAAAACACAAATTATAAAAAAATTATAAAAAAAAATAATCTGCGTCAAATTGACAGTAATGTATATTTAAAACATTTTAATTAATATTTTTATTGAGGACCTAGGTAAGTGTACTAACTAAAACGGGCTTAAACATCATTTAAATAGAGATGTTTGAATGCAACTTGTACAAAATTCAAACGTTAAAGATATTAAAATATGTATAGGTTACTAGGTACTATAGTTGTATTAATTAATTTGTATAAGTTTACAAAATATTTGTCACAATAATATAATTTCTGTAATACAGACTTGATATAATATTTAACTGCACTTTTTATCTTATTGCTATGTAGTCAATATGTACCTTTCTAAATAACTCCAATTTTTATAATACTTCATGTTAATTTTAAATCATTTCTTAATCGTTTAAATTATTACAATCACGAATAATACTTTCCTTCAATACATACTCTACAGTAGAAACAACACACATACACTTTACTTAACTATGGTCATAATTATTTGACTCATAATAATGGTACTTATAACCTCTTAGGTATTTTATTTGGGCTAGCCAGTCCCTTATTTAAACATTTATATAGGTACAGTATTTTATTTATTTGTCGACATTCATTCATTAGACTTTCAGTCTTTTAAGCTTGTATACATACAGCTTTTTTATATACTGTACCTTGTACCATTTATTTATAACGTATGGTTCAACATTTAAGGTTACCCAAATGACCTCCAACTGTTTTCACAGAGAAATCTCGTTTGCACTATGATCAAACTGAAGGATGAGAACCGATACCTACTCTCTTTAGTGTGTGTTCTACGTGTATAATTCACATTTCAAATACATATTCAAACAAAACAAAACTTAATCTAATTCACAATACCAATTTAAATCCTTCAGAAGAATAGTTTACGTCTAATTGGGTGATCAATCCAACTAGGTTGATAAAATATTTTACTGAAGTCTTCCCATCTATTAAAATAATAACGCTTCAACTATTCGCATAACAAACCAACATTCACTGCTTACATCCTGATTACATAAAACATTGAAAAACTCATCTATCAAATCAATTAAAGATTAACGTCCAAAGAATATTAATTTCTCCGATATATCCTCATTACAAAATCTATTCATATCATTTACTACCTTCAATTAAGACTTTTCTACTAAAAAATATTACCATTTCAACCTTATTTTTAATCCATAACAAAAGCATCTAACAAAAAACTTCAAATAAAAAATACAAAAACCATTACCATAGGTCCGTAAATTGACTACATTCGTATTAAATCATCTTTTGGAGACATCAAGTGAACTATGTTTTCATTCAACTACTTTTTAATCTTATACATATTCAACTTGGTGTGTGTGGTGCCATATTTTCATATTGTTCAAAATCAATAATATCTTAAGTGATATGTTTCTGTAGTATTGAAAAAATACTACATATCTGTGCAGCATTGAACTCCATAGATGAATTGTCTTGCATTTGCAGGTAATGCCACAGATTTTGCTCCAAATGTTCAGTGTGAACACGTGCACTTTCGGGTACAAAATAATTGTACCGGCACAGCATGCGAAGAATGATGTCTTCAGGAATACGACGGCGAGATTCATTAACACAATGTTGGAATATGCAACTATTTGATGTATTTGGACTCTGCAAATCCAACGAAGTAGGTCTTGGATTTGGATTTTCGGTTGGATTATCCTCTTGGCCACCTTGCTCTTCGGGCTCTCGAATATGTCGTCGGTACGTCCTTTCTGTTCTCTGCCAGCATGGTCGGCAAATGAACTCAGTACGCTCCAACTGAAAAGAAAAGAATTGATTTTCATCTATGTTTGCTAGCATATAATCTTTATCATCAATAATATCATTAATAGATGAATGGTATAAGTACAACTCGACTGAGATAACTTAGCACCTCCCTGTGATGCGGTTCTGCCCTCACATACTCGGGTTTAGTAGGCGGCGCGTCAGTATGGCAAACTCAGTAAAAAAATTGAACGTATGCATACAAGGATATGTCGTCATAAACGCTAGGTTTGGAGAATCAATCGGATTGTATGCAAGAATCAATACATTCATGACATGAAAGCAAACAAAAGCCATCCAGGTCGACTTATGTAAAAAATACAAAAACCATTACCATAGGTCCGTAAATTCACTACATTCGTATTAAATCATCTTTTGGAGACATCAAGTGAACTATGTTTTCATTCAACTACTTTTTAATCTTATACATATTCAACTTCTTTAAACAAAGACATTATCATAAACAATATAATTATCTAAAACATTCTTGAAACAATATCGGATTTGGTACATCATCAATTTTCTCATAAGGAATCGTTCAACATTTCGCAACATGAAACTTAACAAACAAAATTAATGCTGATACATAGACATTCTTGTGTTCCTAATAAGGTGTGATACACTGACTAAGTCTCTATCCTAATGTACCTGAGTTGTGAAACAATCGGTTTTATAAACTCTATAGCAATTAAGCAAATATAAGTATATCTTTATCTTCAGAAAATCAGTTAAAAATCAAAATCAAAATCAATTTTAACATTTTTACCTACGAACACAGAAACTAATGAACATTTTGTAACTCAAATCAGAAACATATTGAATTATTGAAAAGCGTAAAGCATAAAACAAGAAAAAATAACAATATTACTTAACACTTTCCAATCTAGGTTTTTTAAATCAACAGAACCTGAATACTTTTCATTATACGAATGATTATACATAGTTGATAATGCACAATTTAAATTAAATTACGATTTACGATACATTTGACCAATTAGATTTGAGGCTTCTTGAAGAAATAAAATATTAATAAATATAAAGAAAATTAATGAAGTAAAACTGTGAAAATATATTATTTTGTCCCGTCTAGTTAACACTTATTTTAATTAATTAAAGTTTATATAGGCATACTACATATTTACGTTATATAGGTATTTAGTATTTAAAAAGATTACATAGAAAAAATAATGTTACGCCTTAATAAAACTAAACCCTTTTCATTTCATTTACCACCAACGGCTTCAATCTTTCCTTGACTCTAACTACTCCCTGCTGCCATGTATTTACCCACTTCTTTCCATCACGACTCGAACACTCCCTGCTGCTAGCAATAGTTCAGCCCTTCGGACACTATCATCTCCAGCCGCCAGCAAAATCCATGTCCTGTCATCTCCCATGTTCATTCTTCTTTAAATCGTAGGACTACAGCTTAATCCGGTTTATTATAATTTGTCCGATGTAATGTTAATAATTTTTATCTTACTTGAAAGTAGTACACGCACTTCATTCTTATTAAGTCTTTCACTTTTAATTCACTTTCAATGTTAATAATTTGAAATATCGAAGTTCCATGTTTTATACCAAAAATATTTTATGCTATTTTAACTGCGCAGCACTGCCCAGAAGGCAGCACTGGCAGGGTCGCCATGTAATGTGGCAACCGGGAGACGGAGTAAAAGAACTGTTAGGCGCAACGTATAGATTTAATGTGTGTAATAAATGGCTATCCTAAGCTTATATACTAATTGAGTACATAGTGAGGGGTGAGGTGTTACATACACTACACGTGTTCAAGGATTTTCCAAACGCCTCACACGCTTTCTTGCGAGACGACGCGGTTCGCAGACCCCTCACACCACCTTACACCGGTCCCCACCCTGTTTTACAATTAAAACAGAAGACCGTGGTGCTGGAACTGAATGTCAAACCGGTAGAGGTCAGTCAAGATCGCGTGAAGCCAGCTCTGGTAGAGCAGACTTTACTTTCATTACCTGCACCTACATTGCCGTCACCGCTATCTCCATCATCGCCTGTAACAGATCTGTCACCTTCTCCGATGATCCCAACCCCATCGCACCCACCGATTCTCACCTTTCCCAGCAATAATAACAACACTACACGGTCAGGTCGTAGGGTACGCTTTGCAGTCCCGTTTGATCTTTAGCTTAAGTTCCTGGTTTTATTAACTCCGGCAAAAGTCCCGAGTCCTGGGCCGTGTCTGTTTGCAATGTTGCTGGCTGGCAAGGTCGGCTTTCGCCAACAAGATCGGCAATTTTTTACTGTATGACAGATGATTGATTATGATGTACAATATTATCGTGGTAGTTGGAATTGTAAAGCTAAATATATTTAATATAACGATAACTGTGTCTCGCGTGTGTTAATAAACATTTACCATCAACTCTGGTGTTCATATTTTAACGGGGATCGGATCCCGATTCCCGCAACTGTTTACTTGGAAAGATGTATTTAAAATACGCTGTAGTAAAAAAATATATATTTAGAAGAAGAGAAGGCGAAGCCATTGTTCAAATTAAAAGCAATCAAGTCTATGTGTAACATGAGTCCATGTCACATAAATAATTTATATGTGCTTCATTTCGTCTAATCAACAAACATTTCAGCTTAGTAACTACCATAGATTGTAACTACTAACCATCGTAGCGATTCTAAGCAGGGTAAATCGTAAATGTCAAAATAATCGACTATCTTATTATATAAAAGAAAGTCGTGTTACGAGGGCGGGTCAATAAGTCCGTGACTTTTGGAATAAAACACAGATTTTTTTATAAACAAATCATTTTATTTTTCAACGTAGTCTCCCTTGAGCTCTATACACTTTGTCCAACGCTTCTCCAATTTTTTTATCCCTTCCAAAAAATATGATTTGTCGAGGTCCTCAAAATAGGCCTTTGTTTGCGAGATGACTTCATCATTGGAGTCAAATCTTTTTCCACCAAGCCATTTCTTCAGGTTTGGGAACAAAAAGTAGTCACTCGGAGCCAAATCTGGAGAATAGGGTGGATGAGGGAGCAATTCATAGCCCAATTCATGGATTTTTGCCATGGCAACTGCACATGTGTGCACCCTTGCATTGTCTTGGTGGAAAAGAACTTTTTTCTTGGCCAAATGAGGTCGGTTTTTTTTCAAATCGTCATTGAAGCGGTCCAATAAGTTGGCATAATATTCCCCATTGATTGTTCTTCCCTTTTAAAGGTAGTCAATGTGGATTATCCCACGTGCATCCCAAAAAACAGTCGCCATAACTTTATTGGCTGACAAACCTACCTTGGCCTTCTTTGGCGCCGATTCACCCTTAGAAACCCACTGTTTTGACTGTTGTTTGGTCTCTGGTGTGTTATGATGGATCCATGTTTCGTCCACGGTTACAAAACGGCGCAAAAACTCCTCCATATTGCAATTAAACAACGCCAAACCTTCCTGTGAAGTTGTTACACGATTGCGTTTGTGGTCGACTGTGAGCAAACGCGGCACCCATCTTGCGGAAAGCTTTCTCATGCCCAATTGATCTTTTAAAATTGAAACCACTGAGCCATGCGAGATCCCTACGGCTTCCACAATCTCTTGCACTTTCAATCTTCGGTCGGCCAACACCATATCGTGAATTTTTTCGATTGTTTCGGGTGTAGAGACCTCAACTGGGAGTCCAGGACGTTCGGCATCTTCAGTGCTTTTACGGCCACAACAAAATTCAGTAAACCACTTTTTTACCATTGAAATCGATGGTGCAGAGTCCCCATAGTATTTATCAAGCTTAGCCTTGGTCTCGGTAATGGTTTTTTTTCGCAAAAAATAATGCTTAATAAGCACACGAAATTCACCTTTTTCCATTTTTTCCTCAAATTACTGGGTAGTCTGATAAAAATAGCTGTCAAACACAAACTAACTGATGCAGCAAGTTCAAATTTTGATAGGAATCAACTGACAGATACCTGTTTACAGGAGTAGTGTTGCTTTTTCAGTAAAGAGGTCAGAAACTCAAAAAGTCACGGACTTATTGACCCGCCCTCGTAGTTACACCACTTATAAGTCGAGAACGGCTTGACCGATTATTATGATATTGATATTTTTGGATTTGTCTTCGTCAGGCATAGGATAATAAGTATTAACATATTAAAAACGTTGTAAAGTTAACAATAAAAATTTTCACTTCATAATATTTTTTCCAACCACGCCATATTTGATGACAATGACATCACAATTAAATACTATTCTAACGGCCAGTTCCAATAACCTATCTATCCAAAACTAAGTATCCTTAGTTTTGGCATATCGGAGATAGAAAATAACTTCTGTCTTTGTTTCTCTGGACGACAAAAACAGAGATAGAAACTGTTTCCTATCTCCGATATGCCAAAACTGAAGATAGATAGGTAATTGAAACCGGCCGTAAGGCGATACGAAGTTCACGGGTTCCGCTAGTTTTAGTTAAAAAGGTCTATTATACTATGAATGATTAAACAAATGATAGGAAAGTGTGACTTTAAACTGTCCTAAGCTCGCACTGGAATATACCTTATGTAAACATATTTATTTGGCTTTATGGCCTACAGAAAATTTTAACATCTCTTTAACTTTTCTGTATCGTCGGCTAACCGTGGGCGGAGAACCAGAACTAGAAACTAAAATACTAAGTTATACCTTTCGCAAAAGCATAAAAAAAGCAGCAGGATTTTGCCAAATATACAAATGACTTACGGAAAGCATAACTCTCGATCCAACCCATAACTTAGGTCCGAAGTATTTGCTATTAAATACTTCCCAAGCAGCAAACGCATACTTGTTCGCAAAATGTTAGGTAAAACAAATTGTGTTGAAATTTTCAACAAATGACATTAGCAAATCGCTGGGACACGTTCCGAATGAAAGTTACAAACTAAGCAGAAACTGCGTTGTAAATTTTAAACGAAACTAAAACCGGATACTCGTTGGGAATACTTCAATTTTAGTCGGATGTTATGGATGGCCGCAAAATAGTCTGAGCTTACATTGTTCATAAATTTCAAACTGTATGTATATTACGTACGTAATATATGTAGGGTCCATGAAAACATTTCTTAATTTTTTTACGTCTTCTACATCTTTAAAGTCTTAAAATATTAAAAAAAAAATACTTTATGTAGGTACATTTAAACGCTTTCATCACAATCCTTCACATCCTCATATCTTTTCTACTCGTTTTGCTCTCGTTCGCTCTTTTACTTTATCATTCAAGCAAGCTATCTTACCTTATCATTCAATAATCGGTATTGCTTGCATCTTCATTAAAATCTGCAATCCATGTCTCTTTTTACTGCTTCCTTTACCCATACCGATCAATACGATATGCCGGGTGGCATGCGAGGAGATGCGGGTTCGAGTCCCACCTGAGACATAATTTTTCAAGTTTATATACTGATATTATAATTGCAATTTAATTGCTAAAATATTAAATAAAAAGTATACCTTATTAGTATCTTTCAATCATTCATTCTATTTTATCACTTATTCGTAGTGTCTTGGTATTTACGCTTTTTTTTCTATCGATGATAAAAATAGATCAGCAACTATCAGTCCACTGCTGCACATAAGCTTCTTGCAGGTTAGTAAGCGATTGGAATAAGCCTCTACTAATGGCACTCCTTCTTCCGTCTCGATTGATGGTGATCAAGCATATTATTATGATGATCGTAATGATAATGATGTAAACATAAATTATTTTTAATTTATAAAATTTTAATAAGACCTTATTTTAACCGCAGACATACGGTATGACAATAGAACATCGCCTTCGGCAAGGTGTTTAATTAAATGCCTTAATTGTGAAACACGCTTGTAATATTATTTAACGCGTAATAATTACATGAACTTAATTACTACCTGCCGATTTTCACTTCACTGTATATACATATATACACTCGAAATTTTTCTGTTCTCTTCAAGCATTATCAAATCCCTCTCAAGGTACTTCAAAATGTCCCCAACAAGGGTTTAACCCAAAAATATTGAATTGCCAAATCTGCCGTATTTCACTGCATAGTTTTTACAGTGAATGTGATTTCCACTACATTAGGCGGGAAGCTGCGCAGTTTGGAGACAAAAAGTCTACATAGATTTACACTTAGCCGGTGCTGGGGCAAGAAAT